>OX297855.1:7414611-12214611 GCA_946477585.1 Cheilosia urbana
TATTTTAGAAGGAGAACTCTTCAAGCTTTTTGATGTACGTAGTTATAACGACGGAAAAAGGAACGGGGATTTTTGCGCGTTACAGACCACTTTAGAGTGTAGCACTGCGAGACGCAATTTAAGTGACCACTCAGCAAACAGAGAAAGAGCAGCTTCGAAGACCTAAGACCAGGCTCAGTTGAGGTGCTGTGAGATAAAGCCTAAAAGTAGGTTAAGGCAGGTGTTTTTCTGGTAGTAGAATAGACCAATAGTTCTTTCCGAGTGGTCCAGAGTTGAATGTCATGAAGAAACCGCTGCGAAGATTGAAGTTATATCCCGTTTAGTTATTTCAGTTGTGACAATATCAGAACATATCTCCAGGATCAGATGTTCTATCCTTTCGTATTAGACTCTCGGTTCTGGGTTAGCCTTAGCATTCTTGTGGTATGAAAAGTTTCCAGAGCAGTCCATCGAGCATTCGCCTCTCTTGTGGCTTTGCTTCCTGCTTCCAGCTTGAGTGAGCAAGGCGGGATATTCACAGAGGCTTGTTCTGATACTGCTGCCGGACCTCGTCTACCTAATTCGTCTGCTTTCTCGTTGCCTGGAATGCCTTCATGACCCGGAAACCAGCAGAGCAATACCTTATGCTGAGTGCCTAGAACCCTGAGTTCTTCGCATTTCACAAGCTTTGATTTTATTCTTATTCCAGTAAATGCTTTTACTACTGCCTGGCTGTCGATAAAGAAGGTAATACCCTCAGCTGGTATTTACCTTACCACAGACTCACGGGCTGCTATTGTCACTGCCATGACGACCTCTTTTAAAAGAGGTATGCAAGAGAGCTCTGATCATGCCGGAACGTAGATCTATGGTACTCTGACAAAGCAGAGTACAGTGGCTCTAACTCCGTTGGATATGAAGTAGTCTTTGAGTTTTTTTTTTTTAACAGGTGCAGCGATATGGGCACTCAAGATTACATACATTGCAGGGAAACTGAGACTACTTCCCTACGAACCCTTGAGAGCGTGTTATACTGGCGATCTCTCAGTTAAGTTCAGGTAGTTAGCAGCGTTGTTGCAAACATTTTTTTAACGGCGAATAAAAAGGGGCCCCACATAAAATATTTAAAAAACGCCGGCAGGTACGACTGCCTTCGAGCCACACCAGCTGTAGGCGCGTAGTTGAAACGCCCCGCTTCGCTACAGGACGCCATACAAAAATGGAAACTAAAACAGAATTAAGAAAGTTGACAGAACGTCCCGCCTACCAACATCACAAATTCGAATCACATTTCGCTCCTTTCCAATTCAAGCACTTTTCAACTTCATAAACGTCTTCCAAAACCAAAGTTAATATGACTTTTGGCACACAAATCAAATGACAGTACTTTCGAACTTGCTCCTCCTCACACGAGCACTTTGGGCCCGATACTTTTACATGCCACAAAACAACTCAACTGACATAAAAATCCATGTCTACCTGTTCTCAATTATTCATCGTATCCCTTTCCATCGCGACAGAATGAGCACATCCTACTCCGCGACTTTGATGATTTGTTTCATAATTTATTGTTCCGCAAGGCGAAAATACCGTGCGTGACGCTATCACATAACAAACGCACAACCGCATGTCAACAGCCTTCCACATTTTATTATGTCTCATGTTTTCCAATCAAGTTAAGCGTTTGTGAGTTTTTGAAATGCTTTGAATTTTGCACCGGAATTCAATTTCACATGGAAAGGATTTGCTGGGGTAAATTTATTTGCGATTCGCTGGAACATTGATCCTGTGACACATCAATTGTATTCACGGTGGCACTGATAAATTACGCCATCCGCCCATATATTGTTTGCACGCCACAAAGGGACACTGATGAAGAACCATGACGTCAATCAAATATTCTCAATTACACACATCCATTGGCAGACAAACGCTCGGTCGCAAAGGATACAGGCGAACTTATTGTGGCGTGAAAATGTCTTCTTTGGCTCTGCGGAGCTAAACATGAAAATAGCACACAGATCCTTATCCCTGACAATAGTTTTAGAGCGCGCCGTTCGGATGTGAGAAAATGTGCGATAATAGCAAGGACGAGGAGTGTGTGAAATGTGCCATTGTGACAATTGATAAGCAATTATCATAGTTTCAAAGCGAGCATCATGCTGTCAATCGACGCACAAATAAATGCCTCTAAGGAAAGATGTTTTCCTTTGAGGTTTTGAGTGGGAAGGACCCCTCCTAAATGATAACGATAAAAGCATATGCTTACAATTTTCCACTTTGCGTTCTTGAATTTCATGCCTTCATGGGCGAGGGTGGATGTTTTTTTTTTAATGGCGAGGGGGAAACCAAACAAAGGGAACGAGCGTACAACTCTAGCACACACTCAGTGGTTTTCCTTCATTCGAAACTATTTCCAAGGCGAGCTAGCAGCGCTGAGTGGTGCTCTCTTCCGATTCCATCTGTTGTTGCTCACGGAACGACCGGTATGGGTGTCGATTTCAATTCCGATTTCGATACTTTGGTGTCCTTTTCATTCGGTGAAATACTCGCCATCATTAACACCCACCCCAGTGGGGGGCAATTGCTTTTCTTTCTTGCGCCCTTCAGCTATTTCTTTACGACTTTCATTTTTATGCCGCACGAGTTATTATTATTATTTTTTTATTAATTTCCTCATCCCTTATGAGTTATGACGCAACAAAACAGGACGACGAAAGGCAAGAAAAATATGTCAACTTCTGTCGAGCCGAAGGAACTGTCCTATATATGCTTTATATGCAGGCTAAGTTGGTCCTTTCAAGAGGAAAAAGAAAAAGAAAAAAAAAATACTTTGAAAAGATTTTACGTCCTTTTTGCTTCCAATATCGTGTTTTTTTTTTTTTTTTTTTTTTTTTTTGACGATGAAAGGCAAAGACAAAAAGGACTTGAAACTAATTTCGTATCGCTTTACCAGCACAAGGCAAGGGCAAGATGAGGTATACTGCACAAACACACTCGTGTACATCACACACTTCAGAGGGCACGTCCTCTATAAAAAAAAAAACAAAAAAGTGCTGTAAAAAAAAAAAGAGAGAGAAAGTGCCGCACTAAATTTAGCATATGCGAGTGATTTGTGGTACAACAAAGAAATTTTGTATACGTCACATCCAGTTGATTTTAACTGAGGGAGTTGTTGCCGCCGGCGATATTATGCAAAGTAATTGGAACACACTCGTAGTTGCTTGTCCTTGCGGAGCAGTAACATGCGCCTATAGCACGAACTTGTAAGACATATACTTTGGGAAATTCGAAGTACTTTGTGGAAGCGATTGTGGTACGATTTGTAACGTTGTTGTCCCTTTACGATGTCTAGGTTCACGATAATTACAAAAAAGCGACAAAGGAACTAGAAATACACAAAAGGGTTCTACAGAAAGTGAATATACATTATGTAGTAATAATAAAAAGCGCCTAGCAATTGGAACTTTTTGATACTCTTTTTCGCTTGTTTTTCTATATTATAATTACTATGTTTTATGTTCTATGTTCTATGTTCCATGATCCATGTTCTAAATTCTCTGTTCTTTGTTCTATATTGTCTGTTCTATGCTCTATGTACTATGTTCCATGATCCATATACCAAATTCGATGTTCTATGTTCTCTATTCTATGTTCAATGTTCAATGTTAAATGTTGAATGTTCAATGTTCTATTTTCTATGTTCAATGTTCAATGTTCTATGTTCTATGTTCTTTGTTCTATGTTCTATGTTCTATGTTCTTTGTTCTATGCTCTTTATTCAATGTTCTATGTTCTATGTTCTATGTTCTATGCTCTATGTTCTATGTTCTATGTTCTACGTTCTACGTTCTACGTTCTATGTTCTATGTTCTATGTTCAATGTTCTATGTTCTATGTTCTATGTTCTATGTTCTACTGTCTATGCTCTATGTTCTATGCAACAGGTGCATGCACGTATAATTGTTGTGCGAAAACTTCCGCAAAATGTGGGCGGTATTATCCAAAAAGGCGTGGCGCTTACCATAGAAGAAAACAAAAATCCAAAAACCGAGTTTTTTGACAATCTCGTGAGATAAAGCTTTACAATTTAAAACATTGATGTGTATTGTCTAACAAAAGCACTACGCCAAATGTGCAAGTGATTGGACAAAGGGGAGTGGCGCCTCCCCTACGAAATAACAATCAGAAAGTTGTGTTCTGCCACACATTTTAAAACAGTGAAATGGCAAACCAAATCCAAGAAGACTTTTTTTCACATAAAGATATGTGTTTTTCAAAATACCGACAAGGCAAGGCAGAAACGCCTTTTATCTCTTACACTCGAACATGTCCATCGTACAGAAATTACATGCCGCACTCGAGTACTGTACTCCTGTAAGCCAAATTTAATTTAAACTCTCGAAACGAAAGAATTACACATCCTTCGGAGTTTTGCGTCGTCTCAAAGTCGATTAACGTCAATGCGATGATGTATCTATCCTCATTCGGCTACATTAAGCCAAAATTATTAGGAAACCTTCCAACAGAGCACGCGCTAGAAATGAACTCCTTACTCCTTGCTGTTGCCATCATCTCATTAATACTCACAGCTGAACAGTGTAATTAATAATTATTAGGCTTAATGACGTCATTATTACATATCATCCGGCGCACACCAACGACGGCGGATACAAAACTCCATCATCATCATCATTATCACTCCCCCACAGCCAGTCCAAGGAGGACCTATTTTACCAAGCAAAAAAAAAAATAATAAATAATAAAATAAATAACAACACCCTATGTGAATTTCCAAATAATCCTTCTGCAAGGATCAAATAAATATATATATGCTGGAGGCGGATGTTGAGCGCCACATCGCGTCCTCCATAAGTATCATAATAAATTAGTAGAATATTCAAAAACATAAATTGCACAGCAAATATTAATCACAGTGTCAATGGTTATTAAGTTCGAAGTGGGGGGAATTGTGTTGGTTGGCAGGATGTTGTTCTCCCACCTGGGATATTGGTTCTGAGGTGCGACGCAGCGCCTAGTCGCAGACATAAATAGATTATGGGGGAATAAATCGTGTCAGGATGTGCGCCTATAGGACGCTGAATAAATGTATTTTTGGGACAAAAACAACGATGATTTTCTCCCTTCCAACTTGTGGCGTCCTTAAAGCGATGGCTTCATTGAAACGTTAGCACACGCTTTCTGGTAAAAAAAAAAAAAAACTGCGTAGAGAAATATCGAGCAGAATTTTTAAGGACCTTGCATTAATGTGTCTCTCTTTAACATGATTTTTTGAAAAATGCGTACAGAAAGTGTTAAGTTTGAGAGACACATTTTTTCCCATTTGTTCCACGGTGGCATGCGGGTGGATAGTTGGGGGCTGGCCATCGTCATGCCCCGGTCGATATATAGCACAATGCAAACTACGTCAATGGGTGCACAATTCAGCACTAAGGCGAAAGGAATTTCTCCTCTCTTCTAAGTTCTTCCATTCTATGGTCTACGATGCGTCTGAGTGAGTACTGTTTCATTATATTTGCTGCCACAAGAGGAATTCTTTTGGTTTAATGGTTGCATTTCTTAATTTCATGGAAATTTTTGCAACAACAAAACAAAAAGGAGAAAAAAATTACCACGACAGAAAATAGAAAAGAACAATGTAGCGACAAAGAGAATGCAATGCAAGACAGCGAACAGAGGACACAGCTGGAATTTTTGCAATTTTACAAGTGAACACATTCGTTGACAATAAAATACTTCTTTAAAAGGACTTTCTGTTGGGGTGGCAGCAGAGGTTAAGAGTTCAGGTTTATTTCTGTACTTTTCGTAATTGCGCTGTGCACTTTCGTCATGTGTATAGTGCCTTAAGTTGGGACTATTTTTAAATTGATATTGCTTTGTCGAGGTGCAGGCATTAAATTAAGGACTTTGTCGGGGAGATGTTCTTCGGAGTAAGATGCCAAAAGGGGACCAGCAGAACAGTGATGTAGGCTTGAAAACTGCAGTTGCGATCTTAGTATTCAGATTCTCAGATAATTTTTTGCCGTACCGATTACGGCGGTATTTTAGATATGAAAGACGAATTTCCGTACTTGAATTCCAGCATGAGAACGCAGCCTTTTTGGTGTATGCGGGACAGCCTGAAGAAGCATTTACCTATAGCAAAAAATGAAATCCAATCTTTTCCGTTTCCACGAGGATTGAGTACCAAAGTCGAAATATATTTAAACGAGACGAATTTTGTTTTGTTATTAAAATAGACTCGAATCCGTGAGGCTATAGATCTGTCCTGATCCATTGTTCTTCGATCATATCAAAAGCTGGTTTTGCTTTAGCCCAAACGGTCGGAAAGCATGATTTCTCTGGGCGCAAGCTCTCAGTAAGAGGTATGAGGTTCGACCCACAGAAAAACACAAACAACTTTTCAAGCCTTTTTTTCCTCTGCGCCACCTTTTGAGAGTTTAAAAAAAACATCCATCATCAATTCATCATCCATCATGACTGTCCTGAGAAAGCTTCTCACATCAGTCTCTCGCTATCGGCATGAAATTGTCGGTCGCAAAGTCCCAAAAATAGGCACAGTTATTTAAATCCATAGTCAGCTGAAGCGATGTCAACAATATCTGCTTCTCGTCAAGAGTTGAATTACTAAAATTCACAGGGGAATAGTGCCTACAAACCTCTTTGTTCCAGAACTCACATAGCATTCACACCCCAGACTTCTCCAATATTATAGTACTTTGCCTTATTTTTTAAACCAGAATACAACGGCGTGTACATCAAAGCTACGGATGTGATCTGTCATATTTATATTATTTTTAGGATCCGTCTTAAAAAGGTCTATTTGCAGTTACGTCTCTTTTCAGAACCAGCAACAAAGTTAACCAAGAGGAACGTCTATTTACAACTGCCTCATATCTTTACGCAAAAGGTAAATAAAATGCCAAAGAACAGCACGAAAACCAAAAACAAACATAAGGACTCAATTAAGTTGACAGGCACCTACCTTGCTTCCAAAACTGCTGGGCTAATCAATAAAACAAAATTATGATGCGTATGTTCACACTTTTCCCAATATTTACACGTCCTCTCCCATAGTAAAATAGTAAATAACAAAAAATAAACTCCATCATAGAACCTTTTGCCACCCAGTACCTACGCCTTTAACTGCTGCTACTTAGCCTCTCTGATGAAGATTGATGAGATATATATTTCCAACGTGTGTGTGCGGTTGTAGTAGGGTAAAACTAGGCAGACGCCTGAACCTATTCATCTTAATGAAGTATAACCACTTCCGGCACCGGTCGCTCCCAAACCAAGCGATAACAGCAACAGAATCAACCATCCATAATCATATATATGTATTTTTTTGTGAAAACAATTCCCGAAATATTAGCCCGAAACTCCGCCCATTCCATAAACTGGGAGAAAATTATTGAAACAATTTAAAGTTTAATACATCCTTTTTTTTCTGTATCCCACTTAATGGGTCCTTTTTACAATGTGAGGAGAGAGTTTTTGGGTTATATCAAGCCCAGCGGTGGCTCGGGGATATAAATTATAGTTGTTGAAAATCGGAAAACTATCGCACCAGAGTTTGTTATTGGAACGTGAAGTACAACGAAACAGGATAGGGGAGGTGCGGGCATTGCGATCCATGTACTTTCACCGGATATTTGAGGGTGCTACAGCAGCAGCAGCAGCAGGCGACACAACACCGAAAACAGCATCCAAAACAACCGTCCTCGTCATAGTTGAGTTCGGCAGCAGCTGCAATCACACACCGAGCAACAGCAGTTTTGGGTAAAAGTTGCTGGGCGACCGGGACGTTACCAAACGACACACAACTAATAGCGGGGTAAGGCTATAAAACTTTTCTAATAATCTGAAATTTATGACTGGAATTTATATTCCAACACACACACACTCGTACGATGATATTTGCCAAAATCAACGGCAACGACAACGACAACGGCTATGACCACGACCCAAAATTATTGTTCCAACAAACAACAAAACTGAATCGGATAATGGCAACTTTTTGATATAGGACAGTTAAAATATAGACCAACCAGAGTACGGATAAATGAATAAGTTGCGGGGCCAACCCAATGTGACACCCCCGATTATCGCACACCCACTCGGCAATATAAATATCAATGTATATGTATTTGCGATCACACAGAGGGAGAGCACAGCACAAATTACCATAAGTCGATTAGGCCATAATCCATCATTGCAATTAGCTTTTGGCAATAAAATGAGGAGGGTCATGTTGTTATTGATGAATCTGGGTCGAGTAAGGCACGTGGCGGGACACAGAAAAAAAAAAACACTCATCACATTAAGGATGGGATTTTCGATATCATTTATGCGACAGAGCATATGTCACATATAACACAAAAGAAAAATAGAAAGAAAAAAACAGGCGAAACTTTGGGCAAAGTGTTTCACCCAAGGGTGGTGGTAGTTTGGCTCAAAATGGACGAGTAAGGAATGTTGATTTTAATGGGACGTCATGTGGGAATAAATGCTTTAGAGTGGAACAGTAATATATATATACACGCAATGATATAACAAATGGCTAGTTATTGGAAATGGGTTATAAAGGCTCGAGGGTCCTTGGAAGAAAGTCCACGATTGAAAAATCGTTTCATAGAGGGTGTGTACATTTGTACCTTGCCCTTGAGATGTTGGCCAGCCATTTTGTGGCGACGTTTCTAATTTTGTCATCTAATTTTGGAAGCCGCTGAGCCGGCTGCTTTTAAAACAGCCACTCGGGTTGGTTGGATATTAGTTAACAAACTGTCAGATGGAACTGGTGGCACTGCAGCGGCGAGTTTGTGAGTTCCGTGATCAAGTGAGAAAGACAAACGTTTAGCTAAGTTGGAACTTGGAAGCAACGCTTAGCGATACCAATTTAAAGTTAAAAAGTGGAATAAAAAGGGGCCCCACATAAAACACTTATATAGAAAAAAAACATTTGTTTATAACAAGAAAAGAAAACAATAGTATTCACTACATTATTCTTTTTTTTTATTTAGTTTGCATCCTTTGTCGTTCAATTAAGAATAAAATCGTACTTCAACTTAAAAAGGGCCATTTTGATCACTTTCAAAAAGGGGGAGGACAAACGGCAATGCTAGTCTAGAGTCAAGGACGGTCCAAATTTTAATTCAAGTTAACCTTAGTTTAAAAAATTGGACGAAGATTGCATGCATTTTTTATTTTTTTATTTTATAGTAGCTTCTAATTTGATAGCCAGTTCTGAAGTTGGAACTGTAGGGGGTCAGAGGCATCAGACACCATACCTGGCAACCTCAGGCGTAATTTACGTATATGCAAGTGGGTTCCTTAAAGTGTAGCCCGTTTCTGTAAAACAGAGTTACCGAGTTTAGAGCTGGTCTTATTTGTAAGACTTGTGTAGTTATCGTTGTCGTGTTCCGTCATAAGCCCCTTTTATCGCTTTTCACAAGGAAGTCAAGCATGCGAACTTGCAAATTGATTTAACCATTTATTGAGCTCCACGATTCGCTGGCCAAACTTGTGTGCGAATGACGGACAGAAATCCACACTACCGGTATTGAAGCTCTTTTCGATGATCGTTGGTCCAACAAAACTGGTTCTCAAAGCTATTCTCGTTCTCGGTATAGAATGAAATCTTTTAGAGTCGATGATTTAAAGGTAAAGCTTAAACGCCACCAGACGGCGTAGTATTTTGGGAGCACGAAATTTCGCCATATTCCTTGAAACTAATTTATTAACGTTGAAATTTTATTGAGTTTAAAAAACAGTTTAGCACAAGTTTCTACAGCAAAACAGCAAGTACTTAAGTAAGTTCTGCATTGAATTTAATTCCTGTCATTTGAGTGAATAGTCGCAATAGGGCCTGCAGTTATGAAAACGAAAGAGTTGGTCGAAGACAAAAGGCAGCCATGAAAAACGGCAGCATTTCTGTAGTGAGTTTTAAACTTGAACCCAGAATTTAATTGAACACCCAAAATAAGGTTTATTAAGTACCTAGGTCAGATTCCTAAGGCAGGATTTTGGCTCGACAGTTTTCCCTCAAACAACTATTACTATTTTAAATTTTTTTAATAAGCTTACTGATCAGTGATTTCCGAATCAAAATAATAAACTATTTCATTATTTTTACTAAAACAATAGTTTTCTAACAAACGATTCCCATAAATGGAATAGATAAAAAGTCCAACAGCAGTAGACTTTGTAAAAAATAAAATATTTAGCGAATTATAAGCGAACTAAAAAAAAAAAAAAAAAAAACGAATCTCTAATGATTATTAGAGCGCCACTTGTCCACTTGACTATCTTTCCTTCTCTTCCAAGGTGGTATGCTTGAAAGTCGAATATATTTTTTATTGAGAAACGTCACAAATCTAACTTTTGCTATATTGGGTGGTTTGTGAACAAGCTAATTTTTGGTTTATGAAGTGACTCTTGAGTCTCAAACCCAAAAAAGTTGACTCTTTGTTAAAGTGGTCTTTACGCTGGTTAACATTTTACCTAAAACGAATAACGAGCTTTTTTATAGCTGTCAATTGCTAACGTTAGCGGGCAATGATTAGTGATTATTGCTTGGGAAATATGGGCTATACTGATCGGAGGGTTAAAACTTATTTTAGAAAATCGCGGTCGAGTTTTAATAGAATATTAACCTGAGTTGGTTTTCGCTCTCTGTTCAAAAGGGATTTCATTGCCAACTGTATGGATTCAAGCGATAGTGACACCTGCACTGAGACTCATGCTTAGCTGAAACAAATTCGTTCGAGAGCATATTCACCGCTAGCCTCTTCGATAGCGATATTATATATTGTCCTCCTTTAGGTGTTTAAAGCCCCTCAATATTTAAAAGAAATTCTTTACTGTATAATGACTTCTGGACTTCGCTATTTCCTTTGAAATAATGCACCTTGTGCACAATTTTAAATATTCAAATTCATACTTACAAAACTGGGATAAGAATTGTTTAAAAATTCATGCTTACCTGAAATGAAAAAGAAATGTTCTTCATAAATATACATTTAAATAAGAATATAATATAAGTATATTACTAAATTTAAGAGCAGCTAATACATAACTTAAGGTTTTAAAAAAAATTCTACGGCCAAATTGAAAAACTTTTCTAAGATAGGCATTCCCTCGGATTTCAATCAGACATTTGCAAAATGTATGACAAAAGAATGAAAAATGATTTATTTTATTTTTTTCACGAAGTGAACCTTGAACTCCTCGCTCAGTAGTACAATAAACTAACAAAAGAAGCCGCTTTATGCCAAAGAAAGAGCGACAATTATGATTGAGTGGTTTAGTTTTACTCTAAAAATTTAGAACCAAAACGGAAGCAATGTCTTCAATGTCGACTTATGTGACCTCATCCCAGTGTAATATCATTCGGTACCCAAACCGATGCTAAACGGATAGATCTGAACTCGACTTAAAAGCCACCGCAATATGCTTCGAAATGATGATCTTAAGTGGGGTCATTAAAAAAGACTCTCCCTGATCAACTTATTTCTCAGTTTTCGATTGACAGTCAATTTTTTATGAAGGGCTGTCCGCAGTTCCTATTGATTCCTCTCCGGTACTTCATACCTAGTCGAAACCTACTTTAAAGACGTCCGGCTATTTTGAGGTAATAGTGTTTTTCATCATCAAAGCAGTCGGTTGAGCTCTTTGGTGCTTGACTTCCCTGAGGAACTAGCTTATTCCAATACGATTCGATTTAGACGACACGCTCGCTGGAAAAATATCAGAAACACAGTTGTAGCCAAGCGGAGGAACAGTCCCGAAGTATGAAAATGTCCACACGTTACTTGGTCAATATCGGTCCAACTAGCAGTAGACGGTGACAATCTTCAATGTAAGATCTAAAATCTTAGAAAGGAAGTGACAACGGTTGGATGTTGGGGCACTCTCATGCACTGCTCAAGGACTGCCTTATGTCCAAATTGATGTTTTTGTACACCTTAACAGTTTTGTGAAACTCTAAACTTTGTAAACTGATTGATATGGTATTTTTAATCCTTACGATTCGGTGTCTACTATCCAGAGTGAAAGAGTAGAAAATTTTAGATTTTGTGCAAGAAGCAAATTTACAAATATTTCTGACGCGCAATGCATGACTATTTGCGACAACAAAACCAGTAATCCATCTCAGATTCTCAATAACATTTTTTGGGAAGGCTGTCCAGTCCATGAATAAATACAGTTCATCCCGGATGTCCCGAGGGCATAGAAATATTTTCCATTAGGTAACAGTATGAACTGTTGAGGCCATCGCACTGAGAGATCCCGACATTTTTTTCTGCGTTCGCCCCTGGGCTATACCATTGACGAATATTGCATACGACTACACCTCGAAATTGTTAGCCTGACTGAATTGTTAGCCTGACTGACAGCTGTCACTTATGTCATTTACACGATAACAAAAAAACACCCTACCACAAAAGGCAGATGACACAGGGTTACTTCCACCTCCGTTGCAGCGAGCCGAACAAAAGCTCAAAGTGAATCCGTCTTCGTCGTGACACAAACTACAGATCCCCATCAACTTACCCTATGACATGTAAGTAACAAAAAGTCGGGAAGAAAATCTCTTCAAAAAGATAAATTTCACACGACCTGTCGACCGCAAATACCTCATCAGCTTGGAATGACGGAAAGTCCCGCAAAAAATAAATATAAAACTATACGTGTACACTGTACAGATGTGCTACTTCTCGACTATACACCAGCACAGTTCGCAGTTAGGGTTAAAGACCGAAGTGACTTGGGATGCTTTTTTCTCTCGTCTCTTTCTTAATCTCTCGCCGTCTGTGTCCTTATCTTTATTCTCGTTGTGCTTTGATGGTTTTTAGTTTTGTTTATACTTTTTTTCTTTTTTTTTTTTTTGTGCCAATTGTATGTACAAAACCAATCGAAGATTGATGATACAAAAGTGACTACACACGCTCCGTTTCGAGTCAAAGTCGTGTACGATGTTTCGAAGAGGCTCCCAACTCCCTCCCCGGCTGTGGGAAAGATGAAAGCACCAGCAGGTACTTTCTTTCAAACATGGGAATTGAGAAAGTACCTGGCAAGATGGGGGGAAAAAAATATCAACACTGATGGTTTGAGCGGGATAAGTGACGACCCTGTTGCGAATGAGAAGAACTAAATCATAGGTTCGCCAAATGAGCCGGCAAGTCGTTGAAGAAGAAGTCAAAACGAGTGACGAAAATGTATTTTCTTGGCCGAATATATTTTCGCATTTACTGGCGAAACGTGAAAGAATTTTGGAATTCATTTTCGTTCGTTTATTTGTGGCTTTTGTATCGCGTCTTTGTTTATTGCGGTGTGTGCTCTTCATTTCTTCATTTGGTGGGGCGAGGAGTCAGAGAGAAATTTGTTTGCGACGCGACTTAATGCCCCCAAATACCATTGTTCGTGGTGGGTGAGACGAACGGACAGGAAGGTGTACATCTGATGTGCTGTGCCTTTTGTTGCCAGTGCGGAGGTGATTGACTTATTGATTTGATAATAAAGTGCGATAATGTGTGCGAATTTCTTGTACCCATTTAAATGGGTCGTTGCGAAGATGTTGTTTACATGTTTTGGCTTTTGGGACGGCAACGAGCAGAAAGCAGAATGTTTTGCAGAGTCAGTTTGATAAAAAAAGGTAAGCAAAGCAGTCATTTAGGGTTGGTGAGATTCAACACGTGCGGTGGGGCATAAGCCGGGTTTTCTCAGTGAGACTTGGCTTATGCTGAGAGTGATGTTAATGCTGGATTTGGTGTAGGGAATTCCCCAGATGTCTTCTTATATACAATACACCCTGTACCTATGCTATGTAGAACTGTTAGGATATTCAACGAAGGATATGCTTCAAAAAGTGATCCTTGAGGTTCAGAAGTTAAGGATACTGATTTAAAAATGAAGCAAATAAAGGAGTACAAGATTCAGCGTATTTTGTCGGGCGTTCTCATTGAATGCACGTGGCAAAAGACATACTTAAGAGAGAAATCATCCGCATGGCGTCGTTTTATATCAATGAATGCGCCACAAGTATTTGGCAATTACGTCACAACGTAAAAAATAACTACGTCATCATTCAGCTAGATTAGATTAGATTTTTAGTGGGAGGTGGAAGCAAGTTGCCATATCACTGTGGCCATGAGTGGCCCTATTGTGACTTCCTCCATTTAGAGGTCGCTCATGATACCGGACTTAGTGATGAATCCTAGTAGATCTTTGAGTGCGCTGTCAGATATGTCCCCTGCGCCAAGGTAAGGTCTTCCTAGATGGTGTTGACTAGACATTCACAGTGACACAGTATGATTTCTGCTGATTCTTCGTCCTCGTTGCATAGTCTGCGAGTGTTGTTTTGTATTATTCCCATAGTCATGAGGTGGTTTTTGACATGACAATGTCCAGTGAGGAACTCTGTGACTGTGCGAATCTGACTCCTTGCTAGCTTTAGGAGTTGTTTTGTTCTTGAAAGTTAGCATGAACATTTTAGCTTGTCTGTTACCTTCAGCTAAGTTAAAGCTGTTATATTTTACAATAAACACAAAGGTTCACACGAATGTCATATTTTTGTATTTCTTTAGTTCATGGTTTATCGAGGTATGGAATGAACGTCAGGGGCTTGGACGTATGGATGGATATCGACTTGAATTTGTTACTTAAATAGGTCGGTACGATGAGACTGGCTCTTTCTTGTTTTAAGGCCATCCCAATGGTCGAACGGTGGAATTCGACAGAGCACTTTCAATGGCATTTCGGAAATCGTTGTGCGAAATGTAGCTTCCTAAGTTCATTCGCCTTTGAGTGCGATGTTGCTTAAGATGTCCATTTCGTTTCTGGTAAATATACATACATATATATATTTGATACAATAGACCTTCTCGGTCGCAGTGTCAGACAACAGGGTATGGGTTTATTGAAAAACAAAACACACTTCATAACACGTTTACAATTCTTAGTCCAATAGTTTTCAGATGGCAGTTTGAAGAAACGAGTCTTACACCGTTCAGAAATAATGCATCACTGAACAGATTATCGCGCAGCAGAGTGTTTTGCTTTCAAAACCACGACCCATCAGAAGAGAGAGATTCTCGGTTGGCAGCCAAGCTACTCTCTGCTTCTTCTTACCGCATAGAATGCTAAATTTGTGGCTGTCAACTAGGTTCCAGTAGTAAAATTTCGATAATTTGTGGTGGAACCTTAGCCTAGAAAAAAAATCATCAGGACTCATTCTTTTTGGGTTGTTCGAGGAATTCAAATCTGGCGCCTAAAAATTGTATGCGCCCATATTGATTAATTATTTTCTTAATAAAGCTGTTTATATAACGAAATATTTTTTGAAAATTATGTAGAAATAGTTGAATACTTTGCCAAATTTTAAAAATTCACTCATTTGTAAGTTAAATTCGTCAGTAGCACAATCCTTTTTCTCGTCGTTCGCCTGGTGCTTGTGAACCTACTCGGTTGCAGTGTCATTCGCCACAACTTTCTTTTCGTCGTCGATACACTCATGCAAGTGTATCGCGGTCATTAACCCCTTGCGGTTAAAGCTTAGAACTTTTCGTCGGTTGATTTGCTACAGTTTGGCATTCGGTCATCTCTTCAACCAGAGTTCCTCCGTCCAGTATATCGTTTGGAATAACAGGGACTCTTGGCGTCGGAATACATTCCGTCTGTGCACGGGTCGATGCAACTGACTTGTTTGGACTCACTTGCGTTATGTTTGCTTTTTCAACGTCTACCACAGAAGAGCAAAGTAGATTGGACTTTCGAGTGAAATGTGCAGAAGGTAAGGTTAGGTTTGGTTGACTGGGGTTGTGAGATCTTCACAAAAGACCAGGCACCAAAGCGGGCCCATCGCCATCCCCGGGGAATTACTCAATAAAACTGTCAATAACTTATACCGAATCAGCCCAAATGTATGCAAGAATGTATGATAACGTGTTATAAATTTGCATATTTTCTGCGTCTTCGGATAATTGCCGTGTGCCCCCAAAAGAAAAAACCCACTTCTTGAGGGTAATAAGACTAAGGACCGTTTGCTGCTACTACTCAAAGCGATTTAAGTTCCACTTCCACAGTTTAAGAAAAGTAGCCCATAAGGTATTTAAGTAGAACTTAAATCGCTGAGTGGTATCAGCAAACGATCCTTAAAGCACAGTCTCAAGTGCGCCCTTAAAAATGTCAGTTCCTTCCCCAACTGACACCATCATTGCCCAATTTCTTGTTATCTCGATTTCACGTTTTTAAAAAGCCAACACCGGCCACACCCAATTAAACTGCTCCGTGCACTTAAATTCTCGCTACACTTTCCCATCCGCACGCCATCCCACGTACCATCCAACCATCCATATGCCGACGACAACAATGAAGGCAGAGATAATGTGATTTATTTTTCCCGTAATTAAATTCGATTATTTGTCATTCTACGGAAAGAAGAAGACACAAAAAAAAAAAGAACCACACACAAGAAAAGTTGTCATGTTTTTTCTTCATAAACTAAAATCGCATCCCGCCCATAATTATTATTCTGCAGATGTCGCCACCACGCATAATAAGATTCAGCTTTCCTGTGAGATATGGTACAAATTTAGACGTAGGAGGAGGTGTATGTGTGGATGTGTGTGTGTTTCCTTTTCGGGTACAGGATATAGGCATTGCATACCGCATAAAGATGACATAGGGAAGGAAAATAAATAAAATTTAGAACACGGCTCCTTCGTCTGTGCTCGCCATAATATTGCGCTTAAAGTTTTTCAGTTTTCTGTTTTCAGTTTTCCAGTTTGCACCTCCCCAAAGGGAGAAGGTTGCTTTTTTCCAGCTCTACTTTCATTTTTTTGTTGATACCTCCATCGTATCCTTTCATTTTACAATGTCGAGTGGAAAAGAGGATATAAGTCAAAATAGGTGCGCAGGGAAGTGACATGTGTGCGCTGCGTTGTAGAGGGTTTGACAAGGGCCACATAGTACGTGAGGTTATATGCAAAAAAGGATTCCAGCACATTTTGAATTTTCTCCTTTTTTTATTTATTATTATTTTTGTAGTGTGAGGGTAAAAAGGGAAAAAAGGAAATTCTCTGGCAGGGGGGATGGAAAATGTTTTCGTTGCCGTTTTATATGGTATTTTTTTGATCTGAATTCGTTCTTCCGATTGTGTTTTATTAGAGTGGACGGTTTTTTTTTTTGTTTTATTGTTATTTGAACTTTTTTCCTCCGCTTAGAAACATGCACCCTGTTTATGGGGTCACTCTTATTTTTGTACAAGGAACTGACATTATTTTGATGAATTTTTGAATACAGAAAGGGGGAGAGAGTTGGAGCTGGTTTTTAAATGTTCAACTGAATTTAGGAGTAATTACCCGGTAAAAGGTAGTTGTGCAATTTTAATGCGATTACTTATGACAGGGTAAACGCCGATTGTTGACATGAAATCGAATGAATGGACATTTTGGCATATGGTATGTAAAGTTAGACTACTCACATGAATGGAAGTCACTCTGGCGGGGCACAGGGTGAATAATGTTTGACCAACTAAATGACTGGCGGACTATGTGGGGGGATAGCCTTCGGCTTAGATCTTTTTTGTTTCACTGTTATACTATATACACTCCGAGTCGAAAACCGACTTTTCGCGAAAACACTCGAAAACATCATCAAAAACAGAAGTTTTCGCACATATTTCAGTTTCGAAAACAAGGGGTTTCAAGTCATTTTCCACGAAAACACCACAAAAACGACTTCCAATCGTTGGGTTGTTGAAACAAACACACCTTTTTCCATATTTAGGGCACTCATTCCATACATTTTCAGACGATTGTCGTCGTAACGATAGAAGCGCAAAACTAGCAACTAAGTGGAAAAAATATGAGCTTCAGAGCTTCATGCAGTTAATTTTCCACAAAGAAAATGCTACGGGCGGTAGGTAGTTGCGTCAATTTATTTCCATAGACTGATCTAGTCGATTCGATTCTTCTGAATGGTTTACTTTTAGGTAAACGTTTTAAGACTTCAAGTTCTATCGATCAGAACTCGAGTGAATAATACAAATTTGGTCAAAAGTTGAAACTTCTTGGTCAAAAGTTGAATCCTCCATAGAAGCTTAGGGGGAAACTAGCTTTAAAAATCATCGAAAACCTGTCAAAAAAAAAAAAAAAAAGTTCAAGGACGGGGCAAACTTTCCAACTTATTTTATATTCGGGTCGAAAAGTAGAAGTAAGTCGTAACTAAATTTAGCTTATTTACACTAGGAAGGTACACGATAAACAGACTTTCGTCAAACCGGGCCAGAACATCGTTAAAAATGTCGCAATATTGTTCGAAGGGTCGTGAAGGAAAAAGCCATCGATTTGAAGTTATGGTCTTAAAGGCAAAGCAGCACAGTTGCAGCGGTAATAAAGACTGGGTTTCGTCTTCTGTTGAAACCTGAATATTTTTCAGAGCTAATTTAAGGGAAGTTAAAACTTGCCTCAAGTCAAATAAAAAATAGTTGGCGCAACAGGTCCGAAGGGACCCTAGGCCTAGCTTCTCGCAACCATTCGTTTTGTGTGAGTTTTCATTTTTGGAACGAATGGAAGGGATCTACAATTTTATGCCGACTCCAAACGGCTAATTGAGAAGCTGTTTCAAGACAGTTATACTCTCGGATGTTTGTCAGACGTTCCCGAGAGGTGGCGCAGTGAAAAAACCATATGTTGGAATTTGGATTTTTGCAGGATTCGAACCTCGACCCCTAGCGTAGTAGTCCAACACACTAACCACTAAGCCACTGCGCCTACCTTGCCTCAAGTCAGAGGTCCTTTTATTTGGTTCACCGTTGGTTTTGCTTTGTTTTAAGATACGAGATGCATGTGGTTTTATTTTCTGACATTAATTTTAATTTCAAGGTAGCTATACCTTGTAGGATTTTTGACGAATTTTTTAGAGTTGCTAGTGAGCCCTTAAACAGGGGGCCAGATTCTGTAAGCCGAAACGATCAAACGTTTTCGTGCGCACGAATGATTTGCCCTATGTTACTCAAGAAAATTTCTTCGTGCACACGAAAACGTTTGATCGTTTCGCCTTACAGAATCTGACCCCAGGTTTTAAGCTTCGTCAGAATAGTCTTCAGACATATATAGAGCTGCAGTGTCTTTTCATGCATTCTGTTAATTTAGCCATCCAATTGTCGTCATAGATTAGAACCTGGTATTTAGCTTTGCAACAGAAAAATAGGTAACAGATCTGTAGGATTAACGTATGAGCTTTTATACCAGTCTTTGGTGTAAAGACTTCTCTCCGAGGTTCAGAAAGGTATGAGAAGTTTCCAATACCCCTTTGCAATAAATAAAATTCAAGAAAAAACAAGTGTTGAGGCTTTTTTGAGTCTTTAACCTCGGCCGGCAAAAAAATGTCAGGTGGCTAGGAATTAAAAAGCTTTGTAGCCAACTACAGGTTCATAAAGCTTCAAGGTTGCTACAAATTGGGTTTTGTCACTTCAGTAAATAACTATGCATATCTGCGAAGCTGCCTCAGCTGACCTCAGTAATGGTCTCTAAAGTCGCGATCCAATGGCATAAATAACTCCTCACAAAAATGCAATTCCGTCGTCCACTATAATAGCCAATCTCTTCACCCTTCTGCCACACCTACGATAGAAATCTCCCAGAAGATTTACACACCGATTTCAAGAAGTTCCGATGAACGACATCAGTTGCCAGTATCAGTGTCCTTACAACAGAACCTATCACACCACTGTTCCTGTGCTAAAAATAAATAACCGCTGTCTCCGCGGCTATACTACAGATTACGAAATGTAATTATTTTCGTCCTACCTCGTAGAGAGTATCTACGCAATCCTTTTTCTAGAACAAAGGATAAAATTAATAATTCCTTTTAATTGACATCGCGCGCAGCAGTAGCAACAGCACAACGGATGGATGATGATGATGATGATGTCAACGACGGGACACTTGGACGGTCATTCGCTTTAAGTAAAGTATACATTTTCAGTACATCCCCTGCCGTTATCAGTAAACACACACACTCACAGATAGCTGCATCCGCACTCTAACCACTAAGAGCATTTCCATCAGTCCCTACCGTTGCTGGCTGCACCTTTTTACTGACTTTGTGACAAACTAATCGGATTACTATTTCCAAGTGAACTGACATCGTCCTCGTCGTCGTCGTCGTAGTCGCAGTCCCTCTGGATGCCTTCTTTGTACGCGTCCCTCCGCTCTGCTATCGCTAGTTAATTTTTCATCATCTGGACATATGATGCACGCTGCCAACCTACGTCCTAGCGCGCCCTTAATTACATCATTAAAAATCATATCACATCCAGACAGAGAGCACATCCCTTTTTTATTATTACCATCAACATGGTCGTCGTCGTCATCGGGCCAGTGTCATCATCATTCGCTACACACACACACACACCCATACAGCGAGTAGTGTCATCATTCATTTTGCGTAAGAGGACTAAATGCAATAAAAGCCGCAAATAAAGGGCCGGTATCTAGAGTGAGGGCATTTCTGTCTCTGCAACAGGGCGGCTCTCTGTGTTTGCATATAGTCGGGCAAATAAAAGTCAACAAAGTTTTATATTTAAAAATCATCGCCGCCGTATCTCCCGTGCAGTTGCATAATGAATTGTGTGTGCAAACAGACAGAGATACAGCCCTGTAATGCACGCCATGGGCAAAGGTAAAAAAAAAAAACTATTCGATAAAGACACAGGCTCTGCAAACTAGCTGCGTAACAATAGACTGAAACTTTAGGCCCCAAACAAAGACCGCATAAACTCTGCCACACACACACGCAAATGACAAAGTTTGTGCTGCGCAGCTATAATTATTGCTATTAGAAATAGGTACCGCCTACATATATAGCATTGTTCAGCAGAGGGCGGGTGGGGCGGACTCCTGCTGATAACGAGTTAGAGCTATAATATTTGCATTCATTTTAATTAGCTATGAAATATTCTCTTTATCATGTCGTTACCTTTTACGTTGGATGGGAAAGTTTCCTTCCCATTTCCCTCGTGGAGGAGCTGGGAGTTGTGTATATAGGTGGTACCGCACCTACTTTGCATGGGGGCACAAAGTCCACGTTTTGGCTTCTTCTTTTAAGGAGCATTACAAAGTTTTAGTTGAAAAGATTTTAGCAGAAACATCGTCAAGTTACATGGGGAATAGGAACAGTCTTGGTTGTCTGTATACTCGTATTGTTGCATTCGTTTGCTCCGATAGGAGTGGCAGTTGCCCTTGAGACACAAGTTGGAGGGATGTGTGTCTTTTTAGGGACTATTTCGAAAAGGAAAAAGTTCCAAACTGAGAAATGTATAGCTGCGAAGCTGGGAAGGGTGTATAGCTCTGGGGACTGTAGCTGTGAAGCTTATTTAATTTATCGCAGACCCCGTCGATTGGAAGGACTTTAAAATTGCAGGAAGCCAATAATAGGGACGTTGAAGATGGAAATCAGTATAGATAAAGTGTAACTCGAGTTTTTATAAGCTGTAATGTGAATGTGACTCTTTTGGGCGTTGGAGTGTGTCACTTGGGCAAGTCTTCCGGAAGAATGTTCAGGTGAACTGGGTTTTTACGAGCCAGTCTGTCGTGTTGGTGCGACTTTTACTCCGTTGGAAGGCTAAAAAGTATGGTGAAGTCGCAAATGGAGTTTTGACAGAGGTTTAGCTCAACTAGTTCAGACGTGCTCACATCCATCATGCAACGACGTTCCAAAGCTTTTTTTGTTTTTTTCCCGAGGGTAGGTGAAAATCTTCCAAGGACATCATGAGAATACCAAGCGCGTGCTCATGGTAGTGTCAGATTTTTACTGGCTAAAAACACCGACCTTCAAAGATTTTTAAATACTGCAACTAAGATATAAATTATCAAGCAATTTTTCTATCAAGAAATAACAACTTTTGACAGGCTACTTTCCAATGAAAGATCCTGTATGTTCCGCAATTTAGACGCGGTTAATCTTATCTGGCCAAGGCGAACGGTTTCGTTCTTTGCTCTCGTCCAAAATGTGTCGGACTGTATTGTTGACATGTCCGATAAGTCGGTTTCTATGATTTCTCGTGAAGAATTTCCTTAAGCTCAGAGTATTCGTTTCCACATCTAACACGGAAGAGTCTATTCCTGAGATATGATTCTAAAATATCATGTAGGCATACGGGGAGTACTTGTCGTAATTTAAATATTTTAGCCGTCGTGCCACACCTTATCAAAGGCTTGTGAGACGTCAAGGAATACGCTTGAGCATATCTTATTTTCTTCAAATGCTTTCTCGACTACGTCAGTAGTTCTATGCACTTGGTCAATCTTCGAACGCTTGGTTCTGAACCGCAACTGGTGGTCAGGGATAGATTATTGTCTTCTATAACCGGTTGTAGGCGCCTTAGCAATATTCTCTCAAAAACTTTAAATATAACTGAAAGAAGGTAAATTGGTCTAAAGGAAAACACCGACTTCTCAGAAGGAAAAAGAAAGAGCATGAGAAGCGAGGGGTCGAATCAATCGACTAACGCTACTGCAGAGGGAATATTCGAAAGTTCTACCAAAGGGTAAAACGATCCACCCAGGGATACAAGGCCCGAACAGAAGTCTGCAGAGATGAGCATGAGAATACAGTAGTAGATTCACAGTCGGAGGATTTGGAAAGAACACTTCTGCAGACTGTTAAGCGGCGGAGACAGCCAACAACCCGCTGTCAGGCAGAATAACCTGTTCAGCTTGGACGATGATAGCCAAAACTTCCGTCCACCAACTCATCTGTAACATTTGGTCGGATGAAAGCATGCCCGAAAAATGGAACCTCAGCATCGTGTGCCCCATCCACAAAAAAGGAGATACTCTGAACTGCGCCAACTACAGAGGAATCTCCTGATTGTCGCGTATAAGATCTTGTCGGCTCTATTCTGTGAACGCCTAAAACCTTTCGCCAAAAATCTGATCGGCCCATATCAGTGTGGTTTTAGGCCAGGAAAGTCAACAATCGACTACATTTTCACACTTCGACAGATCTTAGAAAAAAACCCATGAATTCCAAATCGATACACACTAACTATTTACCGACTTTAAAGTCGTCTAGGATAGCGTATATAGGGACGAATTATACAAAGCCATGTCAAGTTTTGGCATCCCCGCCAAACTCGTCCGTTTGTGCAGGATGATGGAGAAATATCGCTGCTCCGTCAAAGTCCGCAAGAACACCACCGAGCGATTTGATGTCGAAAAAGATTTGAGACAAGGCGACGCGCTATCATGTACGTTCCTTAACATCGTTCTTGAAGCAATTGTACGAAACTCAGAAGCCAACAGCAGAGGTACAATCTTTCAAATGTCGGTTCAACTACTTGCCTACGCTGATGATATGACATTATTGGGAGAACGCGGCGGCGAGCTGTCAGTGGCGCATTTGCAACCATCGAAACGGAGGCGGCGAAAATGGGTCTGGCTGTTAATGAGGCCAAAACGAAGTATATGCTGTCAACGAGAAAAGATTCTCAACATCGGCTACTCGGACAAAACGTCACGATGGACAGATACAACTTCGAAGTAGGTAAAGACTTTGTATACCTGCGATCCACTATCAATTCGCAAAATGACATCGGCGCAGAGATCAAGAATCACTCTTGCCAATCGCTGTTTCTTCGGACTAAGAAGGCATCTCAGAAGTAAAGCCCTCTCTCATAGAACCAAGGAGATATTTTATATAATCATCCCGGTCCTTCTTTATGGTGCAGAAGTATGGACCCTGTCAAAAGCGGATGAAAACCTTCTGGGATGCTTTGCGAGAAAGATTCTTCGAATGATATTCGGTCCGGTTCATGACGATGGAGTATGAAGAAGCAGATTCAACGACGAACTATACCGGCTATACAGCGACGCTGACCTGGGCAAAAAGCTTAAAATACAACGGCTGAGATGGCTAGGACACGTGGAGCGTATGGACAACAACGCACCAGCCCGACGACTCTTCGAATCCATCCCTGGGGGACAACGCAGCAGAGGAAGACCCCACCTTAGGTGGCGCGCACAAGTGGATAATGATCTCAACCAACTTGGCGTGCGTAACTTGAGGCATCTAGTGAGGGACCGAGCTGGCTGGAGGGGCTTGTTGGTTGAGGTCCTGGTCCACCCCGGACTGTTCGCGCCTATTGGATATAGACTCCCGTTAGACGAAGAACCCACAATTGAATTTTACCTATAAACGTTGTCTGACTATAGATCTTCTTATGGGTTGAGGTAATAGCAATCACTTTTGACAACACTTTGGTTGGAGTTACAGGTATTCCAAACAATATTGAACTAGTTCATCATCAGTCTCCTTTAAGTGATTCATTCTTGTGCCGAATCTTTGGATATGCATGCGAAATATAGTCAACATGATTTTAAAGTTGGCGGAACTTGGCAACTCTGGACTCCTCTGATCTATACCGAGGCGTCGCCTGTTGTATAATTCACGCACTCGCTAAAATTCAGAGTCAAACAAATTGGCTTGAGACGACAACTGCATTCAGGGATTCATACAAAAAGACTAAAAAATTCCACCAAACATAAATCTATTCTTAAAACGCGAGCCGGTATGAAGCAAGCATCTGCTTTGAGGATCAATACCAAAAGCCCGGGACACCATATAACCAAGCATCTCCACTGCTTGCAGCTTAAAACACCTCGAAGACCACCTAAAAATGGCGCGATTTAACCCGAAAAAAAAAACACATTACCCTCGGGAGAAAGCTACCAACTTCCATCGACTGTTGTTTCCAAGTCAACGACGATGACAAAATCCAAGTCCAATCAATAAACAATACAACGTTCTGAAAATAGCACCAATACTCGCAATATCTAGTCGACAAAAAAAAAGAAGGTGTAATACCAGGAAAAAGTATTTACCAACTATGGCAAATCCCCCACCCCACTGTCAAGGGTGCGGCGCGCATTCCGTATCGAAAACACGAGAAACAACACCGAAAAACACTCTTCGACGATAGACGAGAGCGAAGATACCACCATATACGATACCTCACCCTCTTGACACCCATCGGCAGGCGAAGATTGAAAACAATCTCGCATATGTTGCCATCGATGTCACCGCGTGCACTGTCATCATCATCGTCGATGTCGTATCGTCATCTGTTCCCATCGAGATGGACAACACACAACAAAACCTAAGACGAAGGCAACCGCATAGAAAACTCCGTCCGCCCTCAACAAAAAGGATCCAACCCTAAGGAGTCAAAGTTGTGTGCACAAGAAATTGGCTTGTTCGATATGTGTGTAAACGGTGTACAAAAGGTGGAACAGTTCTCATATGATTTATGACGACATTACGGCGGGCACTACATTGTTCTGGCACAAGGCACACAATTTGCTAGCCGGGTGTGGGGAGGGGGGAGGGGGGTTTAGATCCGGTGGTTCTGACTGTGCATAGAAATGTTGAAGAAATTGAGCATTTTTCTTATCGATTTCACTTCCACTAATGTGGTTGTGATGCGATGGAGAAGAACCGAGTTAAGAGCCAACAGAGTGGTGGCACTCATTGTGCCACTGATGTATTGTACTTCTTGTAAGGTAAACTTCTGTCAACAGGATGAGATGATGGTTCGTGTATGGGAGTCACAACACACCAACAACAACAACAAAACCTGAAGAAAATGTCATTTGTTTCAGTGCATTGATTACGAGTTTACTTTTTACGGTTTGTGATGTTTTTATTTGTTTATATTTTTGTCGGTTCATGTGTTTGTGCAACCTTTCAGCTGTAGTAACATTAGGTTTGATTGAAAATGCGGGCTGGATCTGTGTTAATCAGTTAAGTGCACTTTCAGTGATTGGCCCAAAATGGGTGATTTCGTTGTGGTGATGGTATCCCTTTCATGCACAATTTAATTTGAAGTTCATGAGCAATTCGAAATGGGTTGAGCATATAAAAGTTGTATATTGATTCAATTTAAGGGCGGCCAGGAACTGCATAAGGTACTTCAGTATGCCGTCGTAAAGTAGAACTGAGAAATGTTTGACACACTTCTAATCAAGTGGGATGAAACCGACTATTAAGATGAGAGGAATCGCCCAATTAAGTGGGATGAGGCTTCAAATTGCCCGCAAGGATCTGATTAGTTGTTAATGTTGAGCCAAGCTCGCCTTTTTTGAGAGTGGGTCACATCCAAAAGAATGTGGTACTAAATTTAGTGCAATTTTACATGAATCAGCTGAAACGTTTACTCTGTTTATTTGTGACAAAATGCGTACAGGCGGGAATTGACCTACTTAGATTAACCTTCCAGTTGGTCTTTATTTCATCAAATTCGGTTTAGAAATAACGATGTAATCGGTACATCAAAAATAATGTGCACGACTGGATCGCACGAAACTTTCTCATTCATCAAAAGTTTGATTTAGTCAATGGTAAATAGTTCAAAAGCAACCGTACATAAAATGTAAGAATAGGTAATGTTAAATAAAATTCACTTTTAGAATATTTATTTGATATGAATGAATAAAATAACAACTAAAAAAATGGCAATGGGCCTTACCAATAAACATTTTTAGTTCCGACTCTAAATTTTAGCAGTTCAAAGTGGCCATATTTTTCTTACAAATTTCGCAAATGTGAGCTTCCGTAAATTTAAAGTCGAGACTAAAATTTGTTATTAGTACGGCGGAAGGTGAGTTTTAGCTCTCAACAACAGGCAATTTTCGAAAGTTCTGGTTAGAGGGTTTTACGCGCCTATACTGTACTATTTTATAAGCTCTTGCCCTCTACAAGATTTTTGAGTACGAGGACAAGCGTAGTAGAAGTTTCTTTTTTTTATCAACGTACTGCAATGTCGGCTGAAAACATTACTGCTGCTCAAGGAAGTATTCAAAACAATCCATCAACCTCAATTCGACGTCGTGCTCAGGAGCTTGGTCTTCAAAGAACAACTTTGGCGACAATTTTGCACAAGGATTTGCATTTGTTTCCATTTAAGATTCAGTTGACACAAGAGCTTCTTCCACAAGACCATTTACGCCGCCGTACATATGCCAATAGGATGTTACAGCTAGCCCATGACAACCCCGATTTTCATGAAAAAATCATTCTGAGTGACGATGCACATTTTCATTTGAATGGATATGTGAATAAACAGAATAGTCGGTTCTGGGCAATAGAAAACCCTCAAATTATACATCAGTCACCTTTGCATCCATTAAAAGTTACAGTCTGGTGTGCAATGTCAGGAGGAATCATTGGACCTTACTTCTTTGAAAATGAAAACGGCGTAAAGGTAACTGTGAATGGGGAGCGATATCGTGATATGATTGAAAACTTTTTAACGCCACAACTTCATGCTTTGGGCTTGATCAACATGTGGTATCAACAAGACGGTGCCACATCACATACAGCCAGGATTACAATGGAATTACTGCGAGACCTCTATCCACAACAACTTATTTCAAGAAATGGTGATGTTGATTGGCCTCCGCGGTCGCCTGATTTGACTGCTCCGGACTTCTTTTTGTGGGGATATCTGAAAAGCAAGGTTTATGCAAACACACCAGAAACGCTTGAGCAACACAAACAAAATATTCGTGATGAAATTAATGAAATACCACGTGAAATGTGTGAGAATGTAATGAAAAATGTGCTCAAAAGGGCTCGTATTTGTGAGACTAACAGAGGCGGACATTTAACTGATATTGTATTCCACACATAATTGCCGACATTAAATAAAACATTTATCAATATAAGATCCATTCTCTTTCATTTAATACAAAATTATAAACAAACAAAGTAGTATACCTTCCCGTCGGGCACCCTGTATATATAATAATTCAGATATTTGTTTTTGAATTTTCATTGACAGTTATAGAGTGAATATCCCGATGGAAAGGTGTGGGGGTGCAAACTTTCATTTTCAATAGATGTTGCAACTTGAACTGTTTAAGTGCATTATTGAGCTTTAAAAATATATATGAACGCAGATCGGCTTTTTGATAGTCATTTTTGAGAAATAATTCCAAAAATGGTTTTATTCGAATTTTTTGAGAAAAACTAAGTACGGGATCTTATTTGGAATACTAATATTATCTTTGGTATGCATTTTGATCAAAATCGTTAGGGCTGTTTTTGTTAAATTTGGCAGGAAAAACAGTACCAAATATTGCAATGTTTAGTTTGAAAAATACTATTGGTAAACTATTTAGCTGAAAACTGAGTATTAGATATTATTTGAAATGTAAGCATTTCTTGATTTTTAACGTTTTATTGAAATCGAAAATGGGATTTTCGAGATATGAACAGTTTTCGAGATATGAGCAGTTTTTAAAATTCGCGTTTTCGGTGATTCAAAATGAAAATTAAGAACGCAATAATTTTGGAAACATCAATTCTACTCCAAGTTTGAATTTTGGTCTAAATCGTTATTGCCGTTTTCAGGTAATCTAAAGAAAACTAAATTTAAAAAAAAATCCTTTTTTCAAAAATCCAATGCACCTTAATACAGAGAAAAGCTGAGTCTGCTATTAAGTCAGAATCGACCATATGAACTTAGGAATGCATTTTTGTTACAATCGTATGGGCCGTTTTCGAGATATCTACAGCTACACATCTATTTATATGTTCAAATTTCAAAAATATCGCTATTCGCTTTTTTTAGCGAAAAACTGAGTATGCAGTCATGTTAACCTCACCTACTTAAGCTTAAATATCAATTTTGGTTGAAATCGACTTTATTTCCCAACTTAAAAATGAATTTTCGACTTTATTGCCAGCAATATTCCACTTTATTTCCAAATACAAAAACGCTAACGCCAAGATTTCCGTAACGGTAAATGCAGCCAAACTTTGATAAGTTCTGACAGAACAACGTTATTTACAAAGAGAAATATATTTTTCGCCTACATAGTTTGCATAGTTTTTATCATTTGCATTAGACTGAATGTCGATTTTATTTCGAAACATTTTTCTACCTTTATTGTATTGCCGTTCTCATTTTCGTCGTAATTAGTTCATTAAGGAAATAGCATCGAACATAGAAATTGACGAAATTCGACATTACTTCCAATATTTTATGGAAACAACGTCGATCGACATTATTTCCATCTACCTTATTTCATGGCACCCATTTGTAACAGCCTCGAGATGGCTCGAGAAGCCGGTTTCGTAGGTTACCATAGTGTGAGGGTACACAAAATGACTGTAGGGGTTGGTGTCTCTTACCAATTGGTGTGAAAACTACTTTACAGATTGCAATTAAACTTTTTTCAACGTTTTTTAAGGCCCCGCTACAACTGTTGGTTATGTCCTCATTCCCACGCATACTTTTTGGGGTGCATTTTAGGCCATAATATATTTTTCTTCTGACTGTAAGACACTCTGCAAGCCCACTGAATTTTGAGTAGCACCTTGAACGACTATTTCATTGATAAAAGGCAGGCCAAGTACAAAACTCCCAAACTATCTGTCAAAATAACCCGCCTTTCACATGATCAAGATATCTTTTTTACACTCCCCTAAACAGGTTGGCATATTCCCATTCATATCACAGCCAAACAAAAAAAAACCCTTCCAAACCTACGTCAGCTACCCAGACTACTCACTTACTCCCTAAATGCTCAACCTGAGTGATTGACCAGACTCGCACGTCTGTCTGGGTCATTTACGTACAGGTATGTCGCCTCGCAAATTATGAAAATCAAAATCAAAGTCATATCAATCTACTACCTTCCACTTTGAGACTTCTTACACTCGCCTCTAGGTTAATTTGGTTATTTATCGGATTATGTCAACAGTAATTGATCCCTTCTCATAAGATATCCGTTCGGTCTTGCTCTTGGTCTTGCTGCTGTTCTCGGCCTTGGTGAAGTACAAGTTTAAACAGTTCCTTGCCAGATTTAACATTGTAATCCATCAATCCGACTGAAAGATTGAACCTTATTTATCCCCCGATGGAGGGAATACAGCGCGTCCTTCTATATTCGAAGAATTCCCTGATATTCTATCAATTCATCTCATTCCTGAATACATTTTTTTTTTTTTTTTTCTCTCATCTCTTATCTGTTGCCCGTAAGTAAATAGACACAACCATCTATCGGCAACAACCATCTTTGTGCCGATCACACGGCGGAATGTTTATTTAGAGGGTGGTCTCGTTTATGCGGGCACAAGCCAATTTTTCCCAATGCTATTGCTTTAATGGGCGACACTCGGCAGAGAAAGAGGAAACAATATAAAAAAAAAAAACTCCACAAGGAAACATTGAAAACAGAACACAATTTCAATTTGCAATGGCAAATAATGCTCCAGTGGGGAACTACCATCATGGTCAAAAGCGTTTACGATTTTTCAATGTAAACCTACTGTGGTCGGCAGATACTCGGGCGTATGTGTAATTTCCTATGTACGAAACTATTGCTCTGGATTTTTTGCAGAGGAAGGCGGTGAAAGTCCTTCCAATGCAATTCCAACAGATAAAATGTATCTGGCCGTATACTTAACTGTGTTGTGGCGCTTGGGCTATTCCAACAACAGGATTTCGTTAGTGTGTGCAGATGGCATGTGAACACAGCGATAGTGTTGTGTAACGAGGCCGTCATTATTCTCCTCGAAGTTGTTTTAATTCTTTTTCGAAAGTTCTTATCGCAAATTGTATGTCCAAAGTAGACGGCGAGAAAAATGCTCTTTGAACGTTGTTTGCATTGGAATTGTATCGATAAGATAAGAAATTTCGATGCAGAAAGAATGTTGTTTATATTTGGAGGCTCTGCTACGTATTTACAGAGGTATTGTGTGGAAATGTCAAGGACGGGGGTTGAATTCTTTCGAAATAGAAATTGTTCGAAAGAAACCAAAAACAGACCTTGTGGTTATATGTAGTCCTTGTGTGACAGAGATGACACATCTGACTAAAAGAGCAACACACTTACTGCAGACCATATAAAATTTGATAATGTTCGGGCTGTAAACGAACAGGGCGTCAAATTTGAACAAAAGAAAACTGATAAGTGTCCAGTTTGTTCACCCAGAGATTTGATACTGCACTGAGACCTTGAAAGCTTCACAAAAGGTTTGAGTAAGTGGAAATGGTCGTTGTTGCCACAATGGGATGGTACAACAGATGCAGGGGACTACCAGGTATTTATTTAGAAGACAGGCTATAACCCTAGACGGCGATTTGTACTGCAAATTACATAGAAACGCATTACGAGCTGCCTTTAAGGCAGCCTTCTGTAAGGCAACAACATTGAAACATTTTCGAGTGCAGAACTAAATCGTTCGTGCAGAAAAAATGTTTCGCCTTACAGAATGCCGACCCAGGAACATCTTCGTAAAATGATTACTTTTGTGAACAGAGCCCTCATCTATAGTCCTGACGAGGAAATTACTACGCTCGGATCGATTTGCCGGGTGCCGCAGGGCTCTGCTGTAGGTACCCTACTGTGCAGTGCTATATTGTATGACGAAATCGCTAGTCTACCGGTTCAAAGGGAGACTTTGCCGCCATCATCGCCGTTGGTTGTGAACAGAAAATATCAGAAGACCCTCACTGTAGGGAGGCTGTTGCCAACTTACCAATAAAACGGCACGAGTTCTTAACATGAAGAGGAACATTTTAAGAAACTGTAACCTTTGGAGTAGGGTGGTATGAAGTAGTTCATTAACCATTCGTTAAGTGTTTTGGAGTGTCTTTTACTACGTACCTAAGTTTGGAAACACTATTTGTGCACCAGGCAGTCATTAAAACTGCTAATGCACTTATGATGTCTAATATCGTAGGCCAGAAACGGAATAGGAGACTTTTCGCTGGAGTTAAATAGGCAAGTAGCGTGTAGAAACACGGTCAAGTGCCGAAAAAATGCGGTCTTTCTCTCAACCTAAGAACAATAGACTCTCTCTGCATTTTTAGATGCTACTTGTCGGGTCCTAAATGCTACCTACCTAGTGATATAAAAAAAAAAAAAAAAAAAAAAAAACTTACCAGCCATTGCGACCAAAATGTTCGGGAAGCACATTTGACTTTTCTACATCTACGTCTACGCCCAATTTAGGGACCTAACTAAATGAGATATACTGTAACGAAACGCCCCCGTTCGTCACACTTTCATGCCCGCTACTGTACACTTTCTATGGCCACTACTGTCCTCATAGTGTACAGCTAGTCGCAGACACTCCACTGGCGGCTTTTACACCAATCTATTGTATGACGTTGAGAATTTTCATTGGTCACTTAGGAGTCACACTCTCTTAGTGGAGCGAAAACCATAAATACCCACATGAGAGTAGCATTCGGGGAGACTTGTCTACGTGTGATTTGTACCAATATTATGTACCAGATAAGGCTCCCGCATCTGAGTTCCCTTTTGGGAAATCGGCCTTAAATAAGCAGTGTCAGTGTTAGCAATCTCAGCTTGGGCCGCTAAGGAACCACGCCGCCGTTGGGCCACTCCCCCCCTTTCCCCGGAACCACGTACCACGCTGTCGTTGGAATGCTAAGGAACCACGCCGTCGTAGGGGTAGGCGCTAGGGCCACTAGGAAATAATATAGTTATATAGAAATAGTTTATACGTAGCTTACGCATTATCGAAACATTGTTAAGTTTGTGATTCGATAAAAACGTTGTAATATAGTAAAGTACTGCCAAAAAAGAGTACCCTTTAACCAAAGTTTTCGTGTTTCTTTGGGTAAACCTCAGGTTTAGACCCGGCGAACAAAACCCCGGCCTGAGAAAAAGCACATTACAGCATCACCGATTTCATGAAAATTTTCTAGCTCCAACGACTGTAAAAATTGGCGAAAACAGTGCTCTAATTTTAGCTCTATTTCTGAGGGATTAAGTAGAAAAAGATAATTTCCTTATATCCGATGATATGCGCACATGAAGACAGTTCGCGGATACAAGCAAAATATATACTCCGGCCATAATGCCCCAATAAACATCTGTAGCTCTGAGGTAGTTAAGTTCCACCTTGACTACTTTATTCAACAAGTGTCAACAAGTGGTATGGCTTTGGAGTACTTTGCTAACGCAAGGACGCATAGACCTAAAGCCCACTTTTAGCTTACATGAACGAAAATCACTATCGACAGAGATCCATAATGCGGATCGTGTTGCCGCATAGTTCTGCGTGAGAGTCAATCATAAACGTAGACATTTATAGCTATAGGTGCGGATGAACACCTCTTCAGCTTGAAGAGTTCTGAGTTTGGATCCAGAAAGTACTTACGAGAAGCAATTTTGATATACCTTCGCACACTTTTGGCTCGAAATAAAGATTGGTTGGGTGTTTACCAAAGCTTACGAAAATATTTCACAGTTAATATAGAACAGCGCCTATTCGCAGCCCCCAAAAACCGGATGGGCGATCATTGGACAGAACCGAGGGATATCAGTTGCGGACCATAATAGGAACGATTTTTAGTAAAACAAGGATCAGTGTTGTATGAAACGTAGAACACAATCTTCACTCCAGAAGCTCGTTCGCAAAATACAACAGCTCGAAACTTGTTCCCGACTGAGGCTTTGTAAAGAACCAGCTTCTTTTACGGATTCGCCAATAGAGACTTTCGGGTAGGAAAACTCGTTTTTGATGGCATATTCCCTTCTAAATAAAAGTGAGTAATAAATATAATATACCTATACAAAATTCCATAACAAAAATATTTCAGAAACGAAAGATGCTCTTTTGACCTTCTCTAAGACGTCCCACCAAAGCCAGCATCAATCTACTTCCTCCCTTGTCAAGAGTTTACAAAATAAATGCCGACTACCATTTTTGGAACTTATAACGATGATTTCGCAAGAAGATTTGCGCCAATTTACCAACTTCATTAGCAATGCCCAAGAGTTAATAAGCTTCCCCCAGCAACCCTTGAAGAAAAAATCACAAACCGCACGCGATTTACCTCCCACCCACCCCTTTCGAGATAGTGAAATTGTTAAGCAGATTTGTTCGTCGCTTTGTTGTGGTTCGCGTGACCTGTTGCTATGATTGTGTCCCATTGCTTCTTATTACAGGATTGTCATCCATTTCCTCCACCCCAAGCCCTCTGAATGTAATATTCGTGTACCGTATAACGAGTCATCCCTTCTTCGCCGGGAACACTTTCCGTATTCAATGTTTTGAATCACATTTCCTTTTAGGATAATACTCGCCATTATCATTTCCCAGTCCTTTTGGAAGGGTAACAGAGATTTTCCTTTTTTTTTTTTTTTTTGCAATCCTTTTGGACTTCATTTCCGTCTCTCATCACGTCGGTCTCGTCCTTTTGCTTTTTTCGAATTGAATTCCCCTTCTTTGGAATTCATTTTTTAAATGTTAATATGATAACCACACACAGATAGCTTTTATGCTTTTGGGTCGGTGAATCCCATACCCCCAACTGCCCTGGAGCCAATTTTAATCAGATGGTGGACGGGATGGTTCAGCTCTTTCCAGACGCACACTTTCACCGTAAAATTGACGAAAAAAAAAAAAAAAAGCAAAAATGTCACCAAACTTGAAAACAAGTCTAACAGCATCTTGAAAACTCCTGACGAACACGACACAAGCATCCGAATAGGAATGACAAAAGTTTTGCGCCCCCCAAAATATACGCGTCTCAACCGAGACATCCTTCGCTCGAACGAAGACACCGCAAGTGCAAGAAGACATGTCCTTGTTCGGTTTTTGTTGCCCCTTAGCATGACGATGGGTTTAAAGCGGTTGTAGAAACTTTTCTCTCCTTGTATGGTATATAATCGTGATGCTCTTTTTTCACAGGTACACACACACCAACACATTCAGTAGCGGTAGGAATGCATGCCCAACCCGAACACGAATTTGCAAGTGCTTCCCAAGTTTCCTCCCGCTTTCGATATATATATATATATATATATGTTTATCTCACTCACACACACACTCCCATGCACTGGGATAATTGAAAATATTAAAAAGGACCTTCACAGCCATCAGAGACAAACATAGGAAAGGCAGCAACGGCGCGATAAAAATAAAAGAAGAAAGAACACGACAGAAATAAATAGATTGCGCTGCTTATGGGAGTTTGTTGTCAGAGACTATTTGTTGGAATCCTTGGCTGACAACAGCAGGATCTGGAACAGGAATAACCAGCCGAGTTCTGTTGTTGTCTGGTGAACGAGATGGCATTCGCAGTTCTGTTCTGGTTGGTTTCTGGGGATAATCTTAGACACGGAGGAGCTGGGAATGTTATAATTATTTTCTCATTCTTCGACGGTTTTTTTTTTTTTTTTTCTTGAAAATTTCTATTCATGGAGTGTGAAAAAGGATAATGGTTCGGTTGGAGAATCTTTGACTGTTCATTTTTCGGAGGAGGAAATGTTATTCGCATTATAAGTGTCCTTAGGGGGTGCGCCGAGATCACAACTGCATACTGTAGAGGTTGAATTCGAACGGCTTTATTTAATGAGAAGCATCTTCAAGTCGCTTAAGGATATTTAAGGGACCGCCAAGCGGACCGACGGGATTTGTTGAAGAGTTTGTTTAATTTAGTTGGATTTGAGATATTGAGTGCGTGTTGTCAGCATGTGGATGCAGGGGAGACAGCGGGGGGTTATAACTAGATTGGGAACAAGAAATTGTTATTGCCATGTGTAGGGTTGATCTTTAAGCCCGATCTTGGTCTTGGTCCTGAAGATGATGGAAAGGTGTGCCTCCTTGGTTAAGCGATAGTTTGATACATTGGTAGCAGCTGCAGTTTCGAGGGGAACCGTCCTTTGTTTTGAAGAAGTGATTTAGATTGCCGCACGATACGCTTTGGTTAAGGGCTAGATAGTTTCTGGCTCATATCGAGTCAATAGCAGACATCAATGCTGTGGAATGCTTTGTGGGAAATGTAGATTTTTGTAAAGTTCACAGCAACTACTCTCGGAGGTACCTGAAAACTTGGGTAGGGTTTTCAGGTACTTCTACCCGTTTTGCAAGTCCAGCTTTGATGAGAATTCATAGAGAAAGTTTGGTTTCAGTGATCCCTTTTGAGTTGAATTGGGAGAGCAACATCTCTCGGAGGTACCTGGAAACCTGGGTTGGTTTTAACAAAACTTCTAGAGCACATTCAACAAAATTACTGTCATAAGTCAATAGTGGCATACGCCGACAGAAGCCGAGAAAGTTAAAAATCAATGCGCTGGGTGAGTATTTATGACGTGATGCGCGGTAAAAAATCCACATATACAATTTTATTATGTGCATCGAGGCGCCGTCTATTGATTTAGATGAAAAATGTTGCCTTTCTGTTTCGTAGGGTTTAAATCAAACATTAAAAAGGGTTTCAGGTACCGCGCAGTGATTTTAGGGGCAGATTTTCATATTCATCGAACCATGATACCAGCGTCAACCTAACCAACTACCAACTGAAGACTCGACGCCGACCAGTTTTTATTTTAAAAACAAATTAATGCTGCTTAGAGAGTAAGGCTTGGAAACAACTCACCAGACCACACATCCGGAAGCATGCAAGTCTGGGTTCTTCTTTTGAATAGTTTCCTTACGGAAGTCAAAGGCTACAATTACACAAACCACGCTCAGTGGCTTCAGTTCAGCCCTCCAAGTGAGGAAATGCATTTAATAATTAATGCATCCCAGTAACGAGAACTGCCATTACGTCAATACCTCTGCGGATCACATCGACATTGGATTAAAACCAAGATACATCCCACATCGAAGTCTAACCAAAGATTGCCCCATCTCGACATGCCAACTCGTATTAATCAGCACCATCTGAGGCCCCTCTCAGACAGCTAAGCGCACGAATTCATTGGGCAATCTATAATTCCCCCCATTACAAATTATAAAATAATAGTACTACATTGAATAATTACTCGGCCGGCGAGTAGATCGTACGTAGCCCCTGTCTGCATTCCTAGAATCTCACAGCTCATATGTACAGTTGGTGGAAGTATAGTCAAGCAGCAACACGAAAAAAACATCATCGTTAAAAATAATTGCAGATCTCGTATCTGACAGCGCGAGAGAATATCTATGCTTGTTAAAGATGTCTACATGTGCGCCATGGGGTGTGGCGGTGATATTCATGCGAAAATTGAATGATATTGGCTGAGAGGGAGGGGGTGCACCAGCAGCACGGATTTTCTCCCCCTTCCCCCCTTATCGAGATAAACAACCCGATGCTTTGACACTTAAAACCGCCCATTTGTACATATGACATTCGATTGAGAATTATTTATTCAAATTAATCGCTCGAACACAAATAGGGGGTGTGTTGTGTGTCGAGCAGCGAGGGATATTAATAGCCAAAGTAATCGATAAAATTATTTTGCATTCATAAAGTAATAAATTACTTAACCTAATTGCGTGCTTTGGTAAATGCGGTTGTTTCAACTTTTTGATTTGACGTAACGTTGCTACTTCCAGGGTAAGTATGGATTTAGGCTAAGTATAGGGTTGAATTACGGCAAAACCGAATTTTGGATGAGATATCCAAATGGCATGTGACTTGGTTTTAAATATTAAAAGAGGTTTAGGCTTAGATGAGGGGTTAAAGTGGAGAAACGCAACCTATACAGTAGATCATGTACACATTTTTTTGGTGACATCTCCTTTTAACAGCGATTTCCCCCCTTCCAGTTACTTTTTTCGGGAATGATATTTAGCTTTCCTGCTTATATTTAAGGCCCTCTTCAGCCGGTACTTGTAAACACCCTGCAGTAATTTTGTTTGAAGTCGATTGTGCTGAAGTCGTTAAAAGTCTGCTCTCTATTAAGTCCTCTGAAGCCGGGTTCGACGATATAAATCCCCAATTTTTGAAACTCATATTGCAACCCCTCATCCCGTTCGTTACCCATATTTTCAATTCGATTTTAACATCATTCGAATACCCATTACAGTGGAAAATGTTCAAAGTTGTACCAATACAAAAAAAAAAAAAAAACGCAAAGCGTTATGAATTTATATAGAAAGCGTTTAAGAGAGTATTGCAAAAGCAAATGGGCTTTTTTCCTCGACACCAACAATAAGGTTGATTAGAACACACCAATCGGGCTTTAGAAAGGGTCGCAGTTGTGTAACCGCCCTAGTGAACGTGGTCGAAGAAGAATCAACGACGATCGACGAAGCATGGACCAAGATAAAGTAACCTTTTTTCTATTACAAGACTTTTCAAAGGCGTTTGACACTGTGGTTCATAAAAACGTATGTGACAAGCTCCGTCACCTGTTTTATTTGCCACAAAGTGCAGCCAAACCACATGCTTCTTACCTTTCACGTAGAAAATAAACTGTTCAATTTGGTGACGTTTAATCGGATGTCATTTCGACCCTAAATGATGTCCCACAGGGTTCCATTTTTGGTCCACTGTTATTCTCGTTGTACGTCATCGATCTGCCTTCAATCACCAACCATAGTAAGTTTCAGATGTATGCTGATGATGTGCATTTCTAGTTGAGTTCTAACCTGAATGTCCCAATTCGTACCTCTTGTTTCGAAGAAAGGAAAAATACTCCCCTGAAACCCATATTTCGTAAGCACACTTCAACCCCCCTTTATGGGGGTCAGTTCAAATAATTATAAAACATGTATTTTCTTCGATTTCGGCTTCTCCTTCTGTGTGGAGTTTCCTCCCAGCATGAACTCTTTTTGGTGTGCAACTGTGTCCTCTCGGGAGTACAGTACTAAATCTCGGTTGCCCTTTGCCCCCTTTAAGAGGGGGTCACTCTTATTAAGAACCCAGCAACACCTTTAGTTTCAATTTAAAATTTCATCTTAATTCCTTAAAATCTCCTTTCTTGGAAACCTCTAAAACACTCTTCCGACAGGTTCTGCAATTCCAGTCAAATTTCGTGTTAGAACAAAATCCTTATCCCACGGATCAGACCAGACCAGACCTCACAATTTGCACAGAATTCAGCTTATTAACGTAAATTCCAGCAAAGGCCAGCCTTGACATGCCGCAGAAACCTTTTCGCCCCCAGTCCGCGCTACTCATCAGTTGAAACCGCGCCGAGTGCCAAGAAACAAATTAAGTCCTTCTTCTGCCTGGTAAACTTTCCGAACAACAAAATGCAATTAAATTGGAATTTTCCTCCGAACTACATACGTCTAGCTTGTAAACCTCGACCGCTGTTCCCGCACCATTAGAAGAGGGAGTGTACAAAAAAAGTATATAGCAAAAAAAAAAAAAAAAAGACGAATGACTATAGAAAAAGCAAATTGAACTTTCGACCCAGCCCGTCCTACTGCTGCCTGCCCTGTCACCAACGATGTCGCTGCTCCGTTTAAGAGCACTAGATAGTCGAACACTAATTGTCAAACAAGGTTAGGCGACACTGACTGTTAAGTTTCTCTTTCCGGGCCACCACCATCACTACCATCACCACCACAGCTACCATTCCACGGTATATGACTTTTGTACTTCACTTTTGCTCCGGCTATGTGGCAGGTCCTGCTGATGATGACGACTCCTCCAATGTCATTTGTGTACAACTCCAGATGACAAGATGTCGACGTTTCTGTTGCTTCAGCGTTTTTCTCCATTGGCTTGGAATTATTTTTTTTTCCTCCTTCTCCGCAGCCGCCGCCGCACTTGGCGCAGCACCAGCAACAAAACTAATGGCCAACATCGTTAGATATCAAATGCAAAACTCGTTTGTTCGAGTGCAGAGCCCGTTTGTTGTATTAATTGGGAAAGGGCAACGAGCAGCGAAAATCGATATTCAATTTCCACCCAGGACTACAAAGTGTGAGAGAAGGAGAGAGGGCGGGCGAACTGGCTATGGCTACAGCCAACTGACAGCATGTGATGTATACTTGATTAACCACCCACTATACATCCACCAAACCACTACACAGAGAAGAAGTTCAACTTTATCCGCAAAGTTGACATTAAACATTATGCAATAAGTTGGCGATAAGAACAAGCCACCAACGAAAATGAATAAAACATTCAATTTATAGATACACAAGTGCTTACTTGTGTTGATGCAGTATCCAAGTATCTGTGGCATCTTTGGAAATTGGATAGACCTGTGCCTACGACTATAACACTGTAACCAGGATTAGGGAGAATAATATGTGACCCAAAGCGGCGACGGGGGTATGCTCGTATGTAATGCTGGCATATTCATCATATTAATGTGACAGATTGTGTACTACGGCAATCTTGCGGTACCTGAAACTCAAATGCCAACAGAAAATAAAAAAATAAGAAAAGAAAGAAATAGTTGAAATGTATCTGGTTCTTTCTTTCAGGGTTCCTGCATTTCACTTTCAAGGTATATGCATGACATTTGATATCTTTGGGTGAGAGCAGCGAAAACGGAGAAGAAAATATGTGGAGTGGAATAAGGACATGTAATCCTTTATTTTGCTCTCTCAGAAATGTAAATATTTCTTTTGACAGAAGGATGTCAGAGACGAGAACAATAACGAGGAATTTAATGGAAAATTCACCGTTTGGAAAATTTAATGCATTGTTTGCATATTTCTCGTGAAATAATGGATGCGAACATAAATTATGTAACATATTATTCTTTTGTGAGGATTTGCATTTCACAAGGACCAAATTCCGTGTAGTTACCTACGCATTCGTGTGGAACTCTAATGGCATACTCAGTTCAAGGGTAGGCGTAGCGTTTTGTTTTTTTTTTTTTTTTTCTGAATTTTGAAACTAATTTTGTCATTTGCAATGGAATTTGGAAAAGTTGATGGAACAAGGGCCTCACAAAGATCCAGTGTTATAATGGAATTTTTGATTTGGAGATGGGTACAAAGACAAATGGAATGGAGAAGGTTGTCGGCACCAAAAATAAGTGGTATCTATGGAGAAGGAAAAATACAGGGCCCTTATTGCCAACAGGAAGAATTGCTTCTCCAATATCACAGACACAGGTTAAGTGAGTGGAGAGCACAAGATTCAGTAAAATCCGGATCCGCCTTAGCAAGTCGTAAACCAATTAACGGGCTATAAAAGTACAGTAAATTCAAGGAAAAGACACAACTTAGTGGATAGGTGAATCTAGAGCAGTGATACTCGCATGCTAAACAGCAGTGAACAGCGATATTTAACGCATAGTCAAAGGTGTCCATTAATAATACAGATTCAAAAAAAAAAATTCCTGAGCGAAGATTCTTTAAGACAAAATCGTTCAAAGATTTCTGCTTTTACGTAGTTATTGCTACAGGGAAATTTTAAAATGAAGGGGTGCAAGGCAAAAAAAGTTCATGGTGTTTTCGTTTTTCTTTTAGTTGATGTTACTTTAAAAACGAAAGATATTTTCGTTTCAAACGATACTAAAACAATGACAAATTTATTCATTGAAATCATTACCTAAAGTTCCCAGAAATAGAAATGGTTTACAGAAAGAAGTAAAATAAATCAAGTTTTCGCATTCGCATGATTTCTTTCGTTTTTTGAAATGCGAAAGTTTTTTTTTTTTTATGTGTAAACATCTAAGCGCACGTTATTGGAATCTGGTGGAGTAATTCCACACATTTAACTTCCGGGGACAGGGAATGCGTCACTGTGTTTTATCATTGCATTCATTTTATCATTGCATACATTTATGAGCTGGGGCATATTAGTTTCAGCTTTTTGTTGATGTAAAATAAAGCGTGTTTTTCATATATGATGGTCTCACATTTCTTCCCTGTGACGGATATCTCGATGAAATTCGGTGCCAAATCTTTCGTGAATTACCGGGCACGCAGAAATAACAGCTGGACAACAACTAACAAAAATGTCGTAGACCAGCACCTCTACAATATGCAATGCAAGCCGAATGAAATTCCAATGACAATGACTTTCATTTACTGTATAACAGTTGATGTCATTAAACTTGCGGGGATGGAAATGCAAACGGGTGTTTTCCACTACTGCATTATGTTAGGAGTGTTTGTTGATGTGTAAACATCTAAGTGAACTCCAACCGGAAAATTTCAACAACACGATATGGAACAACCATCGATGCTGTCTTCCAGCGTAATATAGATAGATTACCGTCTCGAATGTACATATCTTACTTCAGCTACCACAATCCGATTGTATCTATTCTACCGAAACAATCACAGAACGAATAAATTTTTGTTATTTCATAATACATCAAGAATACGGTTATTACAATTCCCTCTTTTCTCAATGACGTGTATCAAGCCACACACATATCGCACGCACGGTGTTTACACATACACATATTTCGGGACTGTTGGATACAGTCGCACCAATTTTTTTTTACAAAATTTCACTCCCGGTCTAGAGTTGAAACACAAAATAAAATGTTTTAAATTTGTTACAAAGAAAACGGCTGCCCAAATTCAGTCCAGAAGACCCGCGAATGTTGTTGGAGGACATATTACATCCAAATTTGTTGATGCGGCTGATTTCCACGAGCTGCTGCAACAAAAAGATTTTTCCAATGTATTAACCACGTTCAAATTACCTGTTCAGAGAAGGAAAAATGCTGAAAAGATTCCATAGCCAAAGTTATTGACTAGTGCTTAAGGTCACCATCTGATGGTAACGAAATTATTGACACAATTTTGAGAGAATTTTTAATAGGGTTTATAGTCGCAGAAGTTGGTGGAAACTGTCAAAAACTCTAAGAAAGAAAAAGCCATCAGTTGATTAAGGCGAAATACCTTCTGGAAATGTGAAGTGATGGCAAAGCTATATTTTTTCTTTTAGAAATGTGTTTTGACACATGAAGCTGTGGGATTTTCCACCTTTAAATTTAAGGACTTAAAGAATTGAAAATTTCTTTGCTGGTAAATCAACCACAAATAAAATCACAGTATGAATATGGGTTTTCGGTAGGGTGACAGTTTTTTTTCGTTGTGACAAATTTTTATTTTCGCTTCCAGGTGTCGAAATATTCATTACAGTTTGATTTTTTATCGTATAGCGTTTCAACAGTCCCGATCGTTTGGAAATTATATAAAATGCAACCTGAGTGGTGAGTGATCAACGTTTGCTTACCAACAACGGTTGCGAATCAACATCATCAATTATAGCGCTTGAGTGCAAAATTGTATAAATAAACGAAATGGTGGCCATTTGAACGCTACTGAGAACTTAGTTCAAGTTTGAAAATAAAGATATCGAACCGCTGCTTGCTTTTTTTTTTTTTTAACTTACAGTGGGTTTCCAAATTAATAGGAAACTTGTAGATTTTTATCAGTTTTCATGTTTCAGTGAGCTTGTTTTGTTTTGGTTCTAAGTGTACGTGGTGCTTTTTATTTCACAGCCTACGTGCTTATCGCTTATTTTTCATTGTCGGCAGAGTCGGCAGACATTCAAAATGGTTTTATTCTGGAAAAAAAACAGTTTTATTCTTGAAGTTACAGAAGCAAAAAAAAAATTATTTTTTTGGAGTTTATTTTTTTTTTAATGTTTGTGGAAATTTTTGTTTTAACTTCTTTTATTGAAACATAAGTAATGCATTTTATTTTGTCTAAAACAAAGATTTTCTAAAAAAAAACATAAATAATTTTTAATAATTTTAGGCGTCTTTTTTTTTGTTGGAACAGAATGGGTCGAGGAATGGATACCACTCCAAGAAGAAAAAAAAAGAAAAAAAAAAATTATTAATTCATTCGAGTAATTCGAGGCACTAATAATAACCAATATTTATAATAAAATAACTATTTATCAATTACACATAAGATTTTCATTGATTTGGTACGGAAATATATGAAATTTTCTTAAAGTCCATGACTGTCCCTATTAATTTGGTAACCCGTGGTGGGTTGCCACATTGGGCGCTTTGTCGTATTTTGGGCATTATTTTTACTTAAAAAACGATAGAAATTTCTTCCATGAGCGCCCAACACAATTTTGGGCTACATATCGTTTTACAAATTGTGTGTTAATTTTGTTTGTTTATATTTCTTATATTTTCGAACAAACCCGCACTTTTAAAACTTGGCAGTACTCTTGCAGTCAGGTGGCATCGAACAGTCGTTCAAGTTGCACGCACACCAATTCATTTTGCAGGCCTTTTGGTTTGACACAAGCCACAACCACAAAAGCCAATAGCAGAAGTCAAAATAAAAACCGCGGTGAGAATAAGTCTGAAAAATACCAAAATTTCAACGATTTTTGGGGCTTCTTTCTGAGCAATGATATTGGGCTACATTTTTTTAAGGTTTGGGCGCTTAAAGCGAACTAAACTCTGGCAACCCTGTAAACCACTGTAAATATAATCACTCTCATTACAGAAAAAATATTACATTTTATAATTTTCACCGGAAATTTAGTTTCAATGTGAGTTTAGCCTGAGTGAAAATTTGGGCTTTTTTTCATAATGAAGGTCAAAAAAGAAAATATTACTTATGTGGGTTAAAATTGGAATTATTTTAAGGTAAAAGTTCCCCAATTTTTGTTTCATGTTCGGTTTAATAAAAAGCAGTTTTCATGTCGGGATAAAAATTTGAATTCTCTTCAAGTCGGGTCAAAAATTGAATTAATTCATAAATGGTTAACAGTTTCGCATTTGGGCCAAAAATTAAAACTTTTTTTGCCGAGTCAAATTTTATTTCTTATGAATCTCTGAGTCAAATATTTATATCATCCTCTTTCAGGTCAAAAATGTTTCCTTCATATCCTCGTCAAAAATTTTGGATAAGTAATTATCAAGTCCGTTTAAAAATTCGTAAATTCAGATATTCATAATCGGGTCAAAAACTTTATTTTTTGTATCAGGCCCAAAGTTTAGACTTTTTTTCCACATTCTGGTCAAAAGTGTCGACATTTCATATACAGGCCAACATCCTCAGTTTGTATGTCAAAATTTTGTGGGTAAATTTTGTTTACGTCAGGTTAAAAAATGCAAATGTCTTTTTCAAAACGTATATTTATATCTTTTTATATCAGAGTCCAAATTAGATGACTTCCTGTTTGGTTAAAAATGTTGGTTCTTTTTTATAGTCGGGTCAAAATTTCGAATTAGCAATAAAGAAAAATTTATGCAGGAAGTGCTCATGGATTTCTGGGATCAAGTGATAAGTTGTATATTCTATAAACACAAATATAAAACAGTGGAGTGCCCCTACCCACGGTTAAGGTACCAAAGTTTATCTCTTGGCATTTGCGTAATATTTTCCTTACCCCGCTAAAATAACAAAACTCCTGGTTGGCAATATTTGCTCGTACCTCCCCACATCAATTGGAGCGTCTATTCATTTTTGAAACTTTAATACCCCAAAGCGAACAACCGAAAAGTAATTAGAATTTACAAAACTTTCCCCCATTGAGAACGCGCGTAAAATTATCTCGAGACGAGAATACTCTAAGCGCCTGGCCGCCAAAGCAGTTCTACGTTTTCCTTCCGCTGCTGAGAAACTTTTTCCAGCAATCTGTGTTAAATCGAATAATTAGAAACGCTAGCCGTTAATTACGCGCCCCCGCAGTCACAATATTTACATTTGTATCTTTAAATTTTATTACATCACCCCGCCATTTCAATAAATTCCACATCAAATTTGGGTTTATGGCTGCAACCTTAAGGTCAGAGACGCCAGTGGTTGGTTGAAATATAAATCCGGGACCTATTGCGAACAGATGTTTATTCGTTTCCTTATCCGTTCGCCCCATCAATGTGCGACACATCGAAACATACAACGATATCACCATAAAACAGGCGAAATTATGGTGACAAATGCGGTCCACGAGTTATACATCTACAGGACCGCAAAACATTTGAACGCATTAGATGCGAACAACGAGGACACATCGACTTAGGAAAGGATTCACCATTGCAAATGGAAATTGCAAAACACACAGAGCTAGACTGCGGATTTCTTTGTGACAAAATGAAGAAACAAACTACCCACTCGAGGTTTTTTATTTTCGTTTTTGACAAACAAATCTGAGGAAAATAAAAAAGAAAATGGGATTCTTATTCTTTGGGGATTTCGGGTTCTTCTATATATATAAGTACTTTTTTTTTTCTTAGGACGAGAGATGATGATTTAAATATACATCCGTTCCTGCTTGGCTCGAGATGCAAAGAGATAAGCATATGAAAGCGGATGGCAGTGATTTGAATAGCAGACATAATGTATGCGCATATGTTTTGATTCCATCTGGTAGTTTGGTGACGGATGAGAATAGGAGGGCGGGGGGGGCGAGACGGAGTAGCGGGAGGACGTATGGGAATGAACCTAAACTTATTCTTGAAATGTCTCTGATGGTGAAGGACGATGACGGCGACGAAGACGATGTCGACAAAAGACGAAATGCATGTGTGCAGAGAGCAAAAACGAACACAAACCAGAAAAGATCGACCAAAAGAAGAAAAAGAACCTACACCAAGAAGACAAGTGATTTTCTTCGATTTTTTGCTCCTCTTTTAGGGACATTAAAAGCCTTGAAGCTGACGGAAATACATTTTCCATTTTCTCTCGAGTTGATTTTTTCCCCCCGTTTTCCTCGCCAACTGTCCTACTGTCTGTCTCTCTGATGTACGTGTGTGGGTTTGACGTTGTTTTATTGTTTCACTTTTCATGGAAGCTTTATCCTGCACACACACACACATGTCTCAGTCTTTTAAAGTTTTCAATCAACCCGGCCGTGGCTGGATGGCAGCGGCGTTGTGAGGTATAGGCACTTGTAATCATTGCCGAGCATACGTTTTAAACTTTGAAGAGACGACGCACGGTACACGAAGGTGAAGATTGTGATCGTAAGAGGACGTTGTCTGACAATGTCAACCTAATGTCATCGTAAGAACTGTACGAGGAGTGTTCATTGTTCAGCCCATTAAACAATGCTCACGATGGGATGGCGAAGTGTTGCAAAGTTGGAGAAAGTTTTACTTATCACTGTCGTGTACATCGAGTTGAGTGCAAGTTTGTTTTAATTCATGTGTCAGATTTCACGTTGGCGGGGTCGTTACTTAGCTCGATGTGTGTAGTCGAATGACGCGCTCCTTTGTAATATGATGAGTGTTGATGTAATCTGACTTGTAGCGCATAATTATCAACACTTTGAAGGACTTGGGGCGGAACTTCTTAATTATATGCTCATTGGGGTCTTTCAACTTTCATCGGCCTTGGGTTTATTATGTAGTAATAAAAAATGTTTTTTGAGAAATTTTTCAAAGGCCTATTGTACCACTGTCTTTGATATTATTCGTTTGCCTGAATGGCATTACCAGTCCTTAAGGGGGCTCACTACCCATCTCAAGTCATAACAAAATACTGTAACCATCATTCTTTTTAGTCAAAGTCGACAGCGTTCGACTTGAAAAAATGGGCAAGCAATTTTTGACTCATTCCTCATTGCAAATGCAAGCAGATGTCAAGGAACTCCAACAGACGTTGTTTCCTTTTTGACATAAAACAACAAATTAGATTTAAAACATTGAAACAAGTGGCATATCGCAGAAGTTTCACAGCTTAGGTGGGAATTTCTCATTTCCATCGAAGGGTAGGGAAGTGTGTCTTCACTATCGGTTTATGTACCAAATAAAATTAGTAGCACAGGCACAAACCATTTTCCCTCTCTGTGTGTAATATGATGTAAGACATGATGACAGATAGATGTAGTTGATCCGATAAGCCTTGGGAAAGGTAGGGATGGAAATTTACAGAAGATGTAAGCGCTTAGCTAATGCATAAACCGGTAGTGAATAGTTGATAAATTGCACAAGAAAAGAAACATCTTCATAGGTAAAATGTTGACTTCGCACAATTTAAAGGAATCGATCGTTACAAGGTCTTTGTTGCTGAATTTAAAAAAAAAAAAAAAAAAAACTGCCCTTCAACCACCCCCATCCACTTGCACAGGCCATGTCGTTTAAGGTACTTATTCTTATCATTTATTTTTACCACTAAGCGCGACACCTTCCCTAGAGGATTTAACGAAAAATGAGTGCAGTTTTTGGAAATATCTATAATTGGACGCAAAGTTCTTTTTTAGACCGAATTGTTGCTGATGTCTAAACAATTATTAAATGAACACAAATTTTCTTTACTACTTCCCGCGTTCGCACGTGTTAGGGAGCTTCCACACCGGATGGAACAAAACGCCATATTTTGTTTTGCCCTTTTCAGTGTGGGCGCCCGTATTTTAATGTGCGTATTTAAATTCCAGAAACACACAGAAAACCAGTTTTGTTTGTCTAAGGCGTTTTGTTTCATCCGGTGTGGCTGCAGCCTTAGGTTAGGTGAGAAATTATACAAGTGGCAGGTGAATTTGTCAAACGAAATCTAGGGCAAATATCACAACACAACTGTTAAAGAGTACAATTCCAATCAACATGTAAAATGATAAGATTTATAACATTCTGGTACTCTTTATCAGCTCTGTTACCTTTTTAAGAGTTTATTGTTTGGTAGCACTGTTTTATGTATTCGAAGCTTAATGTTAAAATTTAGAAGTACTATTGTCTAACAAGTTGATTTGTAGAAGTGCAACACAATTTGGTAGCATAAATTAAGAAATCCAGTGTTAAGCAAACCAGCACGAATATGCCCATTCGTAAACCTGGCAGAACCTTTACTTTAAAAATATGTATCATCCTAAAATCGAGTTTTTAGAACACCAGGAGTTACATGTTCCCAAGATCCATACAACATGAATCTATGAAACATGAGCAAGCCACGTGACGGCCTGCACCTACAGTAAACATATTTACCAATTTTGCACACGGCCTGCACCTGCAGTAAACATATTTACCAATTTTGCACACGGCCTGCACCTGCAAATCAGCAAGTGCGGCTGTATAACAGGACTAAACAAATGTGGTAAATATGTTTACCATATCCAAGCCAGCTTGCAGCTGCCTATCAAAAAGTCATGTTCCAACAACGGAACTAATAGAAAGAAGCAGTGAACATGTTATAATATGCATGCACTGCCTGCAGCTGTATAACAGTATAAGCGAGGAGTCTGATTTCTGTTGTCTAGCTGTTGTGTGTTGTGTTACATATATATATTCTTTGCTTTGTTTTGCTATTTAAAACCAAGTATAAATATGAGCCAAGACTATTGGTTTAGTTCAGTTCAAGTTTGACCATCGATAGATGATAATTGTAAAAGTTTTAAGTTGTCCAAATTAAATGTCATTTAAAAATAAATGTAAATAAATAGTGTTCTAATAATATTGAAGATATTTAAATAAAGTGTAAACAAAAAGGTTTTAAATATGTTTTATTCGTGTCACACACGTTACTCAGGGGGCTAGAAGCTGGTTTATCGAGGCTGACACCTAATGCCCAAATTAAAACTACTTCAACTACGTCCGCAGGTACAAAGCTTTTGAATTTTTTCTAGTTAAAGACGACTTCTTATAGCTCGTTTCAACAACATAATGAACGTACGGGGCGTTGCAGAGGTATTTAGGAGCTTATGGACCACTCTTGTGGGTGACAGTGTGAAATGTACATACCCAACACTACTGATCAGAAAATTTTTTAATGCAGACACTTACCTGAAAAGAAAAGAAAAGAATTCATTAGCATATTTAAATTTTGAATTAAATTTAAGGTTCGGTAAAAAGTCAGTAAAAAAATACAAAATTTTCTCTACAAATTATAGCCTCAATTGCTTAACTTTTACTTGAACCATTTTGTCATAAAGATTGATCCGAAAACTGTAGCAAAATTAAAACAAAACTGCAGCGCTGTTCCAATTAGAGATTAGACTAATGCCCCTCGCCCACTTAGTGACAAAACCCATCAATTTTAAATTCTATCAGCCAGCCGAAAGCCCATGTAGCTAGTGCTGTGTATTTTGTTTTGTATTAATATTGTAAATTAACTGTACTTATTAATAAATATTAATAAAAATAATGATAAATTCATTCAGCCAACTCTAATTTATGCAACCAACGCATTTGATCCATTTGGAGATCTGTAATAAGACGCTTTTCTCAACAAGTGTACGGGTTCTGTACGGGCTCATGTTGCTCGTTGAACAATGTTGTGCAATGTGCATTGCGTCGAGCACCAATTTCGATAATGTGCCGCAAATTATCTGTTCAACACGCTGCTCAACTTCAGGGTAAAGAATTGTTTTTTTTTTTTAACTAATAGCCTATTCACACCGCATCGAAAACGATGCATTCACAACGAAAACCAAGTACTTTTCGTTTGACGTTTCAATCAGCTGTGAATTAACTAGTCGCAAAACTTCTGTGTAAACTATTTTGCTTACAAATTTCGATCGCATTATTCAAAAAATTAGTAAATAAATTATTGACGCAACAGGTCGGCTTTGTTTTGTGTGAGCTTTTTTATTTTGGGACGGATGGCCCTTCCGTTATAATGTCTACAATTTTATGAGGAGTCAAGACGGCTAATTGAGAAGCTCTTTCATGGCAGTTATACTCTCGGATGTTTGTCAGACGTTCGCGAGAGGTGGCGCAGTGGAAAAAAAAATGAGAATGGAATTTGGGTTTTTTGGGATGGAACCTGGGAGCCTGGGACCCCTCGATTAGTCAAACACACTAACCACTAAGCCACTGCGCCTTCCAGAGATAGGCCACAAACGTATTGAAAATTATAGCTCTTCTTGACATTAAGCGGGATTCTAACCAATTAGACCAAGATTTTGGAAACCAAAAGACTTTTTCAATACTCTTTCATTGGATTCCGCAAATGTGTTTTAATGGGGCTAACCAGAGATGAGATGTCAGCAGAGGACATATTAAAACTCTTGTCGTATTGCTAACAGACCTTATGACGAGAGAAGGCAGGAAATGATTTTTTAACCTCACTTAAGGATCTTATCTTCCCATTTTGACAAATAAATTTCATCAAATGGCAAGTAGAGTAATTGAAAAATGAACGTTTTCATTGACAACATCAAATATGTTATCACCTTCCGTTCCAACATTGAAAACGACATACAACGCTTGCGGGTGTATTGCATAACTTTTCAGGGACCACAAGAACAACAATCGGAGACAAGGTTTATCTTAAATATGTTCGGATTTGGTCGAGAATGTCCTTTTTTAGACGTATTACAGCAATGCGGTAGAGGAAGACTTTATTTATAGAGTTCCAACGAACTAAACTAGTTGAGTTACGGTCCATAACCCCCTTTTTGGCCAGCAAATATATACAATTGCAAAAGCAACCTGTCAGTGCACGAAATACACCAACGAACAGTCCTGTAGATCTGCATCCTTTCGTACATTTCCCAGAAACTAAGTGCCTGGTAATGTCTGTTAATTTAAATGGTTTAGCATTCGAAAATCCGTAGTACCCTCACCACATTCAGCAATACCCTTAATTTAATTTAGATTCATCCTGCTAGCCATCGCCTACCAACCCATCAAGATGTTCCTCTCAAAATATTTAACTTGCCAACTTAAAGACGCCATCCAGAAGGATGATGCAAACAACCAAAAAAACATATATCAAACTTTAAAACTGCGAAACTTCCAAAAGACCAAAAACTCTTGAGGGAATCGCATTGTATCACACGGCATAGCCGAAATGCCATCACTCAGCCTCTGCTACCTACAAAACTCACGACATTGTGCTTTGGATTCTCTGTCCAACAGACTGAACTATCCTCCCGCAGAGGGACATAAAGAAATTCAAGTTAAGTCTTACTCCCTGCCTCGGTGTATTATACCAGTAAGCTGATCGCTCTAATAGGCAGACAAACTGTCTACAAATTTCAAATGTATCCTCAACAAACAATGCACACACTCACACAGACGCACCAGGAGGAGACTACCTAAACACAGTTCATGTCCATCAACAAATTCTATCTTCGTCTACCGGTGGTATAGAGCTTACCAATTATAAGGGCACTATGCCATCCCAGCCAGGAAAATGTATATTACAGTAGTGCTGCAAATATCCTTAAGATACTTTACACTTTGGGTTTTCCTTCTCTTCTTGTTGTCCTCTGTCCGTTGTTTCGTTTTCCCTAATGCCCTCTCAATTTAGATTTCATTCGACAGCTTTGAAAATCACGGGCAAACGGATGAGGATTCTCACAGCAAACAAAAAAAAAATGTACCAGGACAATGTCTGCATAAGAAAATCCAAAGGACAACGTGAATGAAATCATTATTTTCTTTGCTGGAGACGACGAACGTAAAAAGTAGAGTCGGTCTTATTCTACAATGAACCTTTTTACGGTTGGTCTTGGTATACAGAGATATCCTTGTTGTGTGTACTATATCCATCTTGATACAAATTTAATAAATTAAGGACATTGCTGGTGCTTCTTCTTGCTCCTTAGTTTATCCGAAAAATATTTGCATAAATTCGCCTCTCCCCTCCCACCTCCGCACAGATATCGCTGACCACATCCCTCTTCGTATTTCGTCTTTCTTACACTACAGACGTTTCCATTTTCTTATACCAAGGACTCGATCATTGTTTGCATAAGGTATACCGTATACCGAATAATAATAAAAAAAAAACTTTCTGCTGTAACAACAAAAAACTTGGAGTAGCACAGCTCATAGTAACGTATCCTGCAGCCGGTTATAAAGAAAATATTACTAAAAAAAAAAACAGAGGATATGGAAATTCTCCATGACCAATACCCGAGGCTATAAACCAATTTTAAGAAAGCAAGGATGCATAACACAAACACGAGAAGAAAACAACAGGAGCAAAAAAAAAAAAAAAAGTGAACAAAAAAATTGCTTGTATGAAAGCTATTTATCCTTAGGAAAATATTCATAAGGATAATGGTGACTTGGGCGGAATTTCATAGTATTAAAGTAAAACAAAGAACGGCGGGGCGATGTCGTGTGCAGAGCAGTGGTACGGTGGTGATTCAAAAGAAGAAAACCACAATCTCGCTGTAATTGGCAACGGTTCGGTATCGGTATATATATGGCGGAAAGGATATTTATACCTCCCTTCCAAGGACCTGGATTTTTTGGTGGTTTTGCCATATTTTCCCATTTGTTCGTCCAGCGAATCAGCACCTTCATCTCAGCCGAAGTGCTTTGTGAATGCGAACAAAAGGATATTAGTTCGTTTGCTACTGCAGGGTACCAGTCCATTGTGCTTTTCCACGTTCCCGATGGGTGTGAGGCAGTGTTTTCTTGAAACTTTTCAGCCGCGAGCGGTATGCCTATGGTGAGGGTGATTATTATTATTTACTTTTTTTTTTTTTTTTAGAACTTTTAAGAGGATTATCGCCACAAGTTGACTACTTAGAGAGGCTTAGGTGGGGTTTGCCTTTTTAATCTGCTCTTAGTGGAGGAAAAAGTTGATGGTGTAAACACAGCACAGCCGAGGTTTAGCAGAGGTGATGTGGGGAGTAGAAGGGCTATGGGGATCCTGGCACAGGAAATGACGTCATAATGAGCCAAAAATGAGTCATCGCTTCAAGGTCGCCGATATGTCTACTGTTTCAAGGCCATAACTCAAGGTCGCCGATATGCGTGTGTGTGTGTGTTGTTTCAAGGTCGCTGATATGTGTGTTGTTTCAAGGTTGTTGATAACAAAAAAAAAAAACATGAATGAACATGAAATGTGCGTGTTGTTTCAAGGTCATAACTCAAGGTCGCTGATATGCATGTGTGTGTTGTTTCAAGGTTGCTGATATGTGTGTTGTTTCAAGGTCGCTGATATGTGTGTGTGTTGTTTCAAGGTCGCTGATATGCGTATGTATGCGTTGTTTCAAGGTCATAACTCAAGGTCGCTGATGTGTGTGTGTGCAAGCGAGAGATCAAGAGCATTGTGGGACGGGGGGGAAATAGCTTATAAGAATACTCTTCAAGGCCATTAAAGAAATAAAAAACTCTTGAAGGCCATTAAACGGTTGAAGTCCAAAAATCGCCTATAAAAAAACTATTCAGCGATTGCTAAGAAAACTCTTCAAGGTGATGCTAAAAATAGAAATCAAGACCAAATATGATCGTAAACGAATGAAGAGTAGGGTGTGTGTACTTATACATATGAATCATGGTTATTTGGAAAATAAAAAAATCAGCTTCAAAGTCCAAGGTTATAAAGAAAAAAATCTTCTGATATAAGAATGTCATTATGTTTCTGTTTATGGAGTAACAACAACAACATAAATCGCCCTTATATACATAACAATCTTTATTAATAAATAAAAACCCATATGGATCTTTCCAGCAATTAGCGCACAATACTTCGAGTTGATTGAATGACATATCAGAGTTTATATGATCATTGTATATGAGATTACTTTCATCTTGCTTAAACAGAACTATATAGTTTGCGTTGTGCCGAATCAAATGTTTTGGTATGTGCGTATATGACTGACATAAATAAAAACTGTCTATGTTGTTATGACGCCCCATATAAAAATAGTCTCGAATATTATTTTGCTTATCACATGTTACATCGTCAAATATGAATATTGAATTTGGTTTTGCCTTGGAAGGTCCATGATTTCACAGTTATTTGAAAATTCGTTATATCCCATTCCAGAAATTGATTTAATAAGTTTTATCATATATTTATATTTTGGTTGATGTAATGACTTTGAATATAAGTAAACATTTTCAAATTTTAATGGGTTGAAACCACCCTGTAGCCTAAGCCAAATCGCTCAAACAATCAATTTCCCTACAGAACTCTCCTAGCGTGAGCAGTGATATATCAGATGAGGGTGTTGATCGGTTGAATGGTGTACTTTGATCCACACTATCGGTATCGGTATCAAAATGTGTGGGTGTTCTAAATGAAGCATCTTTATTTGTGATGGGAGTGGAAGATGTTGTCGCTAGAATTGATTCCTTCAATGATGGGAACTCAAAATGTTCTTTTTCCTCAGACGGACTTACAAAATTTTAATCGTCGTCTTTTAGGTTTTACTGTTTCATCTGTATTGCTACTTTCAACATTCTTCGCGATCTCCTTGGAAGTACTTTCAAATTCAGGTTCCCTTGCGATTCTCCCAGTTTTGAGTGATAAATATTTTTTCTTTAACGCTTTTTTTGTTGCTATGAGGTTTTTGAGTAAACTTTCATCGATATTCATGTTGTTGTATACGAATCAATTTCAATAACAGGACAGATTAATAACAGAGCAGTTTAATACAGGGCTGTTCAATAACAGGGCAGTTTAATAACAGGGCAGTTTAATACAGGGCTGTTCAATAATGGGGGCAGTTTAATACAGGGCTGTTCAATAACAGAGCTGTATTCATGTAGATAGTTGTTTAATAACTCAACAGCTTTATTTCTTTTATGTCGCTCCTTACCTTATCTTATTGTTAGCTTGTTGTTGTACTATTCTGAAAAGTAATTTTCTAACGTCAAGCGAAAAATCAAACAAATATTTTTTTTATGTAATTTTATTTTGTAATGTAATTAATTATTTTCTATAGCATATCGTGGCGATATTTGCAAGTTCCTGGAAGAAGCACTGCTTTTAATCGCCAGACAGTTACATATGAATTGAAACCTCTTCTTCATCCATGAAATTGCAGTTGCGGTGACTATGCTATAGAAAATAATTAATTACATTACAAAATAAAATTACATAAAAAAAATATTTGTTTGATTTTTCGCTTGACGTTAGAAAATTACTTTTCAGAATAGTACAACAACAAGCTAACAATAAGATAAGGTAAGGAGCGACATAAAAGAAATAAAGCTGTTGAGTTATTAAACAACTATCTACATGAATACAGCTCTGTTATTGAACAGCCCTGTATTAAACTGCCCCCATTATTGAACAGCCCTGTATTAAACTGCCCTGTTATTAAACTGCCCTGTTATTGAACAGCCCTGTATTAAACTGCTCTGTTATTAATCTGTCCTGTTATTGAAATTGATTCGTATACAACAACATGAATATCGATGAAAGTTTACTCAAAAACCTCATAGCAACAAAAAAAGCGTTAAAGAAAAAATATTTATCACTCAAAACTGGGAGAATCGCAAGGGAACCTGAATTTGAAAGTACTTCCAAGGAGATCGCGAAGAATGTTGAAAGTAGCAATACAGATGAAACAGTAAAACCTAAAAGACGACGATTAAAATTTTGTAAGTCCGTCTGAGGAAAAAGAACATTTTGAGTTCCCATCATTGAAGGAATCAATTCTAGCGACAACATCTTCCACTCCCATCACAAATAAAGATGCTTCATTTAGAACACCCACACATTTTGATACCGATACCGATAGTGTGGATCAAAGTACACCATTCAACCGATCAACACCCTCATCTGATATATCACTGCTCACGCTAGGAGAGTTCTGTAGGGAAATTGATTGTTTGAGCGATTTGGCTTAGGCTACAGGGTGGTTTCAACCCATTAAAATTTGAAAATGTTTACTTATATTCAAAGTCATTACATCAACCAAAATATAAATATATGATAAAACTTATTAAATCAATTTCTGGAATGGGATATAACGAATTTTCAAATAACTGTGAAATCATGGACCTTCCAAGGCAAAACCAAATTCAATATTCATATTTGACGATGTAACATGTGATAAGCAAAATAATATTCGAGACTATTTTTATATGGGGCGTCATAACAACATAGACAGTTTTTATTTATGTCAGTCATATACGCACATACCAAAACATTTGATTCGGCACAACGCAAACTATATAGTTCTGTTTAAGCAAGATGAAAGTAATCTCATATACAATGATCATATAAACTCTGATATGTCATTCAATCAACTCGAAGTATTGTGCGCTAATTGCTGGAAAGATCCATATGGGTTTTTATTTATTAATAAAGATTGTTATGTATATAAGGGCGATTTATGTTGTTGTTGTTACTCCATAAACAGAAACATAATGACATTCTTATATCAGAAGATTTTTTTCTTTATAACCTTGGACTTTGAAGCTGATTTTTTTATTTTCCAAATAACCATGATTCATATGTATAAGTACACACACCCTACTCTTCATTCGTTTACGATCATATTTGGTCTTGATTTCTATTTTTAGCATCACCTTGAAGAGTTTTCTTAGCAATCGCTGAATAGTTTTTTTATAGGCGATTTTTGGACTTCAACCGTTTAATGGCCTTCAAGAGTTTTTTATTTCTTTAATGGCCTTGAAGAGTATTCTTATAAGCTATTTCCCCCCCGTCCCACAATGCTCTTGATCTCTCGCTTGCACACACACACATCAGCGACCTTGAGTTATGACCTTGAAACAACGCATACATACGCATATCAGCGACCTTGAAACAACACACACACATATCAGCGACCTTGAAACAACACACATATCAGCAACCTTGAAACAACACACATATCAGCGACCTTGAGTTATGGCCTTGAAACAACAGACATATCGGCGACCTTGAACATTGGCATTGAACATTGACCTTGATGACTCATTTTTGGCTCATTATGACGTCATTTCCTGGGCCAGGATCCCCATAGCCCTTCTACTAGCCTCACGAATTTTATCTTTGAGGTCTTGTAACGACGCAGGGCTGTTGGCGTAGACCTTATCTTTCACGTGGCCCCAAAGGAAGAAGTCGCATGGTGTTAAATCACAAGACCTCGGTGGCCAATTGTGATCACCTCTTCCAGAGATAACACGGTCCGGAAACTTTTCCCGTAAAAGATCAATGGTTTCGTTGCTTGTGTGGCACGTAGCGCCGTCTTGTTGAAAGTAAACGTTGTCCAGATCAATACCATCCAACTCCGACCATACAAAATCATTAATCATCTCTCGATAACGCAATCCATTCACCGTAACTGTTGATCCAACCTCATTTTCGAAAAAGTAAGGTCCAATGACCCCGCCGGACCATAAACCGCACCAAACAGTCACACGTTGAGAATGGAGAGGCTTTCTCAACAATAACTCTTGAGTTTTCCGAGCCCCAGATGCGAACATTTTGCTTGTTGACGTAGCCACCGAAGTGGAAATGCCCCTCATCAGTCAAGATGATTTTTCATGATGGAGTTCCGGATCATTTTCATGCATTTCAAGGACCCAATCAGCAAAGACACGACGTTGTTGATGATCGGCCGGATTGAGTTCTTGTGTTAACTGAACTTTATAAGCCTTAAGACCCAAGTCTTTATGCAAAATACGGTGTAATGACGTTTGTCAATTCCAAAGAACGACGAGGAATGGACAAAGCTGGGTTTTTTTTTTTTTTCAATAAGGAGTCATCGAAATTTACTCAGTAATCTTCACGTCAAGTGGTAACAAACACTAAATTTTTTACTTATTTTTACACGTGGAAGTCTAGTTGCCATGAACGATTCCTTCATTCAAGAAAGCCTGTTCAGTTGCACCGAAAGTCGTCTACAATTTTCTATAATTTGTTTGCCTAACCCTCTAAAATACTTGCATAAATATCTTACAACACGGTGGGACGTTGCGATTGTAATAATACTTAAAGCGAACTTTTAACAACGTCATGCTAAGTTAACTAACTTGATCCTATGTCAGCTTTTTCAAGCTGCAACTGCCTTGAAAATTGCACCACAGGAAAGGCTCCTTTTTTAGTGAGTTAATGAACAGCAAAATTATGGAAACAATTGACATACTTGGGGCAGAAAAATTAGAAGCGTTAAACTGCGAATTTTTACCTTCCAAAAATTAGGGTCTTCTTTGGCCAAAAAATTATGAAAGTCAAAAAACATTTTCCTACACCCAATAGCTTTGTAACTCAGAACTTATGGTTTTGAGAAGCCTGGGACTAAGGTACCTATACGGACCGTTTCTTTCCACCATTTATGTGCTTTTTAACTTGCTGGTGCTCCTCAGCTCTCCAACCTTCCCCTCAAATATACTTTAAATCGATCTCTGCTTTCTAACTTTGAAGGCTAAGCAAAGACTGCTTTTGTTTCCTATATTCCCTTCTTCAAAAGGGTAGATTGCTTGTGCCAGTACAATATCATTACTCTGACGGATTTTCTTGCATTTTTTCCTTCAACTAAAAGAAGAATTCTTCTCTTAAAGTCGTATTTACAATTTCCTTCAATCGCAGTTGAAAAATTTGTCAAAACCCCTTTGGGACAGATTTGTCTCAACTCAAAATATATCCTCAGTGAATACTTTCAAAAACTATACTTCAATTCTGTGAATTTTTGCATTTCGCACATATTTCCGTAAGCGGTTTCATTAACCTTCCATTTTATGCAACACTTTTCAAATTTTCCGTGCAGAAAAGTTAAAATCTGCCAATTGCGTTCTCAATTTGAGGTGATATACTCGTACATAATTATCAAACTAACTTTCGACTAGAACAGAAATTCTTTTCAAATTAAGTCCTCAACGTTTTATGTTACTTTTATCCAACTGGCACAGCCGAGGCCGCATATAAAATCAAAACACTGTCCCCTACGAGTACGAGTACTTGTTGTAACATCTTGCATTGCTTGGGGTTTATTTCAAGTCCTACTCGTTTAATTCCAACACATCCACGCACAAATGCTATTTTTAAATTACATACTCAACTTAAAAAGAAATTCAATTTAATGATGAAAAATTGTGTACATCAAACTGAAGTACTTTCGTCGTCGTCATCAGTGTCTGCACTCACATGCGGTGGTCACGAAGGCGGGCCGCGGGAATGGAGGTATACTTACAAAAAAAAATTTACACAAATAAAGAAAAACAAATTGCGAAAAATACTTTTTCGCTGTCTGGCAGCCGTGATAAGGTTATGGGTGTATGTGCATGTGGTGTATCCACTCCCCAGGAACTGTAACACAAACGACAAACAACAGTTTTTTTGAATTACGTCGCGCGTTCCTATTTTTTTTTTTATTTATTTTGGTACCGCCGACTTGTGTTTATCGTGTTTTCGCGATTTTTTTTTATTTAAAAATAGAAAGAACAGAAACACGAAATGCAAAAAAAAAAAAACAGAGTAGTAGGCAGGCATGATGTGGCTCCTTTCAGCCAGAAATGTGTGTCGATGGCTGACGTTTTGTGGTATCATTTTAACGTCGAATATTATTAGAGCGCAAAATAGACCAACATGCAATCGAGGGGGTAGGTATTTATTTTTCTATTTGGACTTGGTTATTGATGGTTTCTTTGAGGCGCATTGCACTTGATGAATTGTTAATAATCTGTCATATCAAATGGGAAGTGTCTGCAAATAGCTTCGGGTCGGAGATAGTGCAACGATGCATCCGCAGTTTAGCCAATGTTAGCTGAACAATAATTCAATTTGACCGCACATGTGCCGGAATATGCTATCGCATAATCAAGTAGATGTCAAATACGGAGCGGAATGAACATCTAATTGAATTTAATGTATACCTATCTACGAGTAGAGAGAGGGTGACTTAAATGGTCATGGAGACCGACAAATGTAATCAATACTGATGCAGGGATAACCTATAGTGACGAATGTGCCGCGTTAAATGTTACAAATTACAGTGAATGTGTGTCTTGTGATACAATCAGAGGTGATCAACACCTACTGGTGGAAATTAGTGGCACAATGAAGGGGGGCGCAGCAGCTAATTGTGCTTATATTGGTTGGGCGATTTGGATATGGGTAGCGGGCAAGGAACCAGGGCTCTGTGAAATAAGGCCCCAAAATAAAAATGAAATAAGTCCCTAAAAAATTATTCAGGAAACAACAACAACGATTTTTAATAAAATTTGGGGTTTTATTCCTTTTTTGGGGCCTTATTTCCTAATGAACATTGGGGTCTTATTTCATTATGAAATAAGACCCCAAAAGAAGAAATGAAGTAAGCCCCCAAAACTAATTTTCTATTATTAATTGTTACCGTTCTGACATGGAATACCTATGGGGGGGGCATGCTGCTCCCCTGCAACCCCCTCCTTCGGTTTACTGTTAGATGACGGGGTGGGTGCGAGGTTTATTATATACAAAGTTCCTTTAATCTAGAATAGTTGATCCAATATCAGCAATATTAAATTAAAATCTATTTATTTTTAATTTCATTATGAAATAAACCCCGAATTTAGCGCCTTATTTCATTTTGTCTTTTGGGGCCTTATTTCCTGCAGCAGTGCACAAGTACTATGAATCTGACACATTTCGAGGGTAGAGATAGACGAAAATTTGTGCTGTAAAGTCGAACAAACACAAATCAAAGAATTTGCGCTATCGGAAGCTCTAAGTCTGAGGTGTAGATTTCCAGTCATGGTGTCCAAAGCTATCTTACTTTTGGCGAAGTCGGTGTCTTTTTAATAAGCTGCTTACAGACTATCCAAATCAGCCAAAAGACTTGCCAATGATGGTCACTTTCTAATAACGATTTAGTCCCCATATTTTAATACAGTAGATCTTTTAGGTCGCAGTGTCAGCCATTGGGCAGGGAGTTATATATATAGGTATATATGTATATTGTATATATATATATGTCCCCATACTCAAACTTAGTTTCTAGAAAGCATTTCAAGATCAAAAGTGGTGAGCACTACAAGGCGTGGTTCATGTGGGACAGAAAGCGTTATCGAGACCCTTGGGTTGCAGAAGACAAGTCCAAAGAGTAGTTTCCTTACTAAGCTAGGTTCACCAGTGTCAAAAAGCGACTCAACGACAATCGTTGTTTCGTAAGGGCCTTACTACAAAACGTGGCTCCCTGAGTAAGCTTCGTTCTCGTGCAGCTAGCTACAGTAGGTACATATAGTCTGGCGGACAATATTCTGTCACAAAAGTCACAGAGGCCACAGCACATGGTCATCGATAGGGGATAGTCCATTGCTAATTGGGCCCATTGTAGAGAGAATTGAGCTTGAAGCCTTGGGTCAGATTCTGTAAGGCGAAACGTTCAAACGTTTTCGTGTGCGAGAAGAAATTTGCATTTGAAACAGAGGTCAAATCATTCGTGCCCACGAAAACGTTTGATTCGCCTTAAATAATCTGGCCCCTGATATCACATAGAGGGAAAATAAAAAAAAATAAAATAAATAGTTGGCGCAACAGGTCCGGAGAGACCCTAGGCCTAGCTTCTCACAACCATTCGTTTTGTGTGAGTTTTTCATTTTTGGAATGAATGGAAGGGATCTACAGTTTTATGCCGACTCCAAACAGCTAATTGAGAAGCTCTTACAAGACATTTATACTCTCGGATGTTTGTCAGACGTTCGCGAGAGGTAGCGCAGCGGAAAAAACCCTACAAAGGCGGAATTGGGTTTTTGCGGGATTCGAACCTTGAACCCCCGCATAGCAGTCCAACACACTAACCACTAAGCTACTGCGACTAGATCACATACAGGGAGCTGCAGCAAAATATTTGGAATGACGAAGGCAAAAATCAAGTAGGACCGATCGCAGATCCTCGAAGATTTCTCCGGGTATCGTATTCAGAAAAATCGAAGCAACTCAAAAACTTTTTAAAGTGGAAAAGACCCATAGAGGACGAGGACGAGGATTTTTTACGACGACAATGTTTTACAAAAAGCAATGTACGCACCTATGAAGGAACTTCTAGTTACGACCTCAGTTACTTCAATAAGGCAACACAAGAACTAGACCACTGGCTGGCTTCAAGCCTTTCTAAAAGGACTTCTCCCTTCATTTTCAAAAATTATAAGCTCCACCAACTAGTCAAGACTTTGACGATAACAAAAAATACGAACTAATGAACTTTGCGGCTTGAAACTTGGCGCGGCACAAAATCGCTGCAACCCTCTATACATTGGTCAAAAATTTAGGGGAAAAGCTCCAATTTTGACGCCTTTTGAATGAGAAAAGGGGAAAAAGAGGGACAAGCTTAAAAAAGGGGAAACATAAAAAATGTCTGTGAAACATAAAATATTTAAAAATAAATTTAAAACGTGCTTTGATTACGAATAAATTTCAAGGAATGGATTGTTCCTATTAAACATGAAAGAAAACAGCCCATCGAACGTCTACGTAAGACTTTTTGTGCATCTGAATGCATTCACTGTTTTGACATTTTAAGCTTGTTAATAAAAACAGTTACAGCTTTCATGTTTTTCTTATGAAAACAAGTGCAAATTTCACTTAGGGGAGAAAAGGGGGATTTTTCTTGGAATTTAAGGGAAAACTAAAGCTTTTTCTGATAAAAAAAAAGGGAAGAACAGTCTTCAAAGTCTGGAAGCACTGCGCTCTATATCAGAGGAATACCAATGTATACTCGAGAGGCGTTTTGATCGAGACTTAGGTGCCGGACTATAGAGCCACTCAGGTAGGTAAGGAAGACAACGATTTCTGGAACTACTTGCTATGAATAAGCCCTGGCGTCAGATTTTGTAAGGCGAAACGTGCTCGTGCGCATGAATGATTTGCCGAAGTAAATCGTTCGTGCACTCGAACCCGTTTTGAGGGCTTTACAGAATTTTTACCCCGGCTTTCTCTGAAGGTTCCTCTACCACCACCACAGATAAAGCAGTAGACCTCAAACAAATGAGACACCCGAAAAGCAAAAGGATTAATCGCCAAGCAAATTCGCTATTTTTAGTTTCAGGCACTTTACACGAACCCCACGATTCATTGATTCCGCCGGCCACACGGCAAACCCCGTAGCAAACCGCTTGCCAGCATAAATCCCTCTTCCTCACTCGACGCTAAAATTGCACTTCATTAATCAGTTCGGAACAGACTGAGAGTTTTAGCTTTCATTTGCCGTGGAACACCCCCTTCGTCACTGGCTCACCGCAGAAGCACACCACCGAATAAATATCCCCCCGAACGCGCGCGCGTCATATGAATCGTTACAATTAACGCCTTCGAAGGCAATGAATCTCCCATCCAAGGCAGCCGTACACAATCATCACCGCCGCCGCCACCGACCGCCATCATCATCATCATCATCATCATTCTCTCACAATGCTCTCTTTGGACTCATTAAATGTTTTCCGTTGGATGGAAATAAAAATCGCTCGAAAAACCGCAAACAAAAAGTGGATGTAAGTGTTAAACAGGATTTACTGCTACTGCCGCTACACCGCCGCCCTTCCGGATGCCGTTCCATCAACCGCCTGGTAGTTGCCCGTCGGGGCACAGAAGAAGACGAGGAACAGTCATCAGTGTGACTCTCACTCCGTGACTATAAATAACCGAATTTATGGAGAGTAATTACGATAATAATTCCCTTCGTCCTGGCGTCGGTAGATATATATACAACACCGCTCCGGGCTCCACTGCCGCCTGGAGAATCGAAGCGAAAATGCTTTTGCATTCATTTTATCGCTACCAATCCCTTGGAAAAACTAGTGCTAGTGTTTTTCCACAGACAGGATATTCATATCCTTAGAAGTCGGTTTAGTTTCTCGTTTGGGTATGTGCTCGTCAATCAATTTGCCACAAGCGCAATCATGCAAAAGCACACAAAAGTTAATGAAAACAAAAATAAAAGGATCTAGGATCAACAAAAACAACAGCAGGCGCATGAAAATCATTATCCTTGGAGTATTAAATATGCAAACGAAAGGAAATAACCAAGGCGCACCCAGTGTACCATATACAGACAAGAGGAAACAATACGAAATGAGCTCGGGGAAATACTCGTAGTCCTCCCTACTCTCAGGGATACGCCAAACCGAGCTGGGGACACTGGGGCGATTTTCCGTGCTACAATTTTTTTTTTTTTTTTTTTTGTGTTCACCCGTTTGTTTCTGCTGGCTTTGCCTGTAAATGCATTGTTGGCAAGAGTCCCTAATCGATGGTGCCTTCGAGTTTGAATTGAATTTTACTGTTCTGCCCCGAAGGCGCCAACAACCAACTAAGTAGTAACTGCGTTCGCAAGGATCCACACGAAAGTCGGGCGCAAACAAGAGAAAAGAGAAAACAGAAAAAAGAAAAAGAAAAAAAGGACGTAAAATAAAAAGGCGTAAAAGACCGCAGAAAATGCCAATAGCATTGAATAAGGATAAGACAGCAGCGCACACGAATACACGCCGCTACAAGCAAAGCGAATCCTTTTGTCTTTTAGATCATTTCACTTCTCATTTGCGTAGCGGTTGTGTACGGGTATATATGCCGCATTAATCCTTAAGGCACTACACCAAACCAACTATCAGAAGGAAGGCTGCTTCTTTTTTCCTTCTTCCTCGCCAGAACAATGGAAATATTTCTGTGTACACCACGACAGAGAACGATGTCTAAAGACTCTCCCCCAAGGTATTAACCGTCGTCTTATTATCCTTTCGAAGCACAAACTAAAAAGGATTATTCGCATGAGTATAAATTATCGGCCGGGATATAGATAGGCGCACACTGGCAAAGACTGCTGCAAAGGATATTGTGATTTTTAGTGCGGGCGCCTATGATTGGAGATTGAATAGGGAGTCGGAAAGCTAAGAGAAAGCGTTCAGAAATTCGAAATCACCCCCGGGCTCTGAATGGTAGCGTGGGGATAAATTATGAAATAAATTCAAAATTAATTCAATTTGTCGACAAAAAAAAAGGATTTTTCTTAGCCTTAAGGATACACCGCCGCCGGCGAAGGTGAAGAGATAACAGGATCAGGGGGATCATCAGTTTAACGACATAAATCAGCTTTTTGTTTTCTTTTTTTTTATCGAGACGGAGGAAAGTTGCCCCTTCTCGAAAGGATACACAAATTGCAGGCAGGTCTATCAAGGTGGGTTTGTATTTTAATAGCCATGGGAATACAGATGCCTTTAAAAGGGATAATAATCAAAAGGGTTTCGTATAGTTTGTGCTGGAATAAGTGGCAAACAAAAAAGTGCTTTGCCTGTGAAAGTTTTTGGGCAAATTGCAAAAAGTGCCTCAGGGGAGACCCGAGGGACCGATTCTTTTTACGAGTTCATTTTATATAGCATTGTTGACGAACTTGGGCAGAGACGCGTAGCTTTATTGCTTTAGTTGGGCGATAAATTAGGGAGCATTAACCTTTGTCGTGTTTGCAACAGGAAACTTAAAAACGGTTTTAGTGTGTTGATGTTGTCAAGCGACTAAGTGCGGATTTATGGAGTCGTTGGAGGGGTCGAGTGATGGTGAAGAAAGTTTCTTGTAATTTTTGGTGGAAATTGTTTAATCGACACTGGCAGTTGAATTTTTATAGTCTTTGGGACAAACGGAGCAGCAGGAGTAGGGGAAGACGGAGTTAAACGTAACAGGGGTAAGTTGTACCTCTAAAAAATATAAGGACTCCCCCTAAAAATTAAGAGTCCCTTAAAAGAGAAAAATGTTGGTCTTCTCCAAAGGAAACGACACGTGGCTACTTAAGTTTTTTATTCATCGTCAATTGGAGCCGTACTGTGCGAGGTCCGGAAAATTGGATTTTTCGATAGTTGTAACATGGAGCGCAGAATGCATCATTTTTGTCCCAGAGGATGAAAGGTCTTATTCAAATGCCGGTCCAGAGAAGGGAACGCGGAGAGTATTAAAATCAGCTTCTTTAGGCGATACCCAAGAGAAACGATCGTTTCATAAGGAACAATATAAAAGCATACCCAGAAAGGTCAAGACTAAATCTAAAAGCAGGTGAAGGAAAAGATGTTAGTTCCTTGAATTATTTTCAACAAGTGAATTGTGATTTTGTTCGTTTTATGAGCTTTCTTGAATGTATGTTCTCAAGAACAGATGACACAAGTTTTTTTTAATTATTGTTACATTTAATCCCCGCTTATGTTACAACTTAGTTAAGTTGTAACCAGCCCTATTTAAAAAAAAAAAAAAAAAAAAAAAAAACTATAATTTGACACCTTTTGACATCAGACTTTACTGTTTTTTTTTTTTTTTTTTTTTTAAGCCGATATTTTGATACTCTGAGCAGACCTTATTGGTCTTTTTTTAATAATAATATTTTGACGTCTTTCGAGCTGTTTTATTGGTCTTTTTTGGTAAATTTTGTAGCTTAAATTTAGCCATTGGTTTTAAAAGTAAGTTTGTCTCACACAAGTGCAAAATCGTAGTAGTAGCATCAAATTTAGTCAACAATTTTACTTCAAACTTGTAACTATTTTTGGAAATAAATTTCTCTAACTTTCCCCGACATCGCCTGACTTTCCAGACTCTTGGCGATTAATCACTTTTACCCCCGTTCTCCCCTACACATATTTCGCTTTGCCTTCATGGAATGTAACGATATGACTCGTTGAATAGGTGGCAAAACTGCTAATAAAGTCTTAGCTAAGCTCGTAACAGTAAGCAACTTGTTACATATACAACGTATAATCGACGAGTGACACTTATACCTACAGCGACACAATGACAGCAGTTTTGACGTCGGTCTTGCCACCGATCTCAACCAACACACACGTGTCGTTCTAATCGTTGTTTCCCTTAACCTATTCAAGCTTTATATACATTAAAATTGTAAAACTTGATTTTAAAAATGTAATTAGTAGATATAAAAGAAAATAATTGAATATTTATGAAGTGGAATAAAAAAGGAAGACTTTCATTAAAACATATACATATATAGATGTCGAGAGATATTCAAATCAGACCACCGACCGTTGTCTGGCCTGTTTTCGTCTCTCCATCATGATAAATCTTACCCAGAGAGACTCTCCGGAGTTCTCCAGAATTCTTCTCTGGGCTCAGTTCCTAGTGTTAACGATTTTATTAACAGATGGGTAATTAAAGCATAAAAAAAACTTTAATTTAATTTTAGAAAATGTCGAAAAATTGAGTCAAACTAAAGGCGCGAAACAGGAATCCATTTTAAACAGTGCACTGTTATTTGGCACCTCCCTCTTAATAGGACCCAAAGAGGAGTTGCAAAACACCGTTCCGTTTGTACTGTGTCGTGCAAAGGCTTGGTCTCTGTTGAAAACGGATGAAAATTAAAACGTCCTGGGATGATTTGGGCAACTTCGTGTGCTCACAATTGGGTAGGTTTTTTTTTTTTTTTTTTCTATTGCGTATAGCCGACAGTAGAGATCAAAATGGGACTGAAGCTGATGACTTTTGTCAAAAACGAACGACTGAACCAGACTCAAATAAGACGTTTTTTTTTTATAAACAGAAAAGCATTCAACATTTGAATCTTCTAGAGTACGGATTGCATAAAAGGTCAGGCGTTGGAACAGCTCCGCGAGGACTCAAATTCAGTGGCTCCTTGTCGCACTTGTACCTCAAGGAGAGCTCAGAGAAAACCACCACTCTCCATATAAAAGAAACCCCTTCTCCCATCCCATCCCCTCTCATTGTGGACAAACGCATGCGGAGCGATTGAATCACTACCGCCCTTTGCCCATTTGATACCTTTTACAAGTTATAAGCCATTAACTTAATTACTCGTTGACCCTTTGCAGATCGTAATCCAAGGCTCACTTCGTTCGTTTTAAATATCGCCGCCAATAAAGGAAATCCGTTCGCCCATTCTCGGCAATTCAATGCTCGATGGTCACCCCTGTGTTCCCCAGTGGAGAATGTGTCCACTGTCATACTGCATATTTTAGCAATTACACGTGATTTATTCTCCATCAATAGTCCCCGAAGGGAATACCAGTAATCCGTGCTAAGCGCAATAAATTCCCACTACGATCTTATTATATTAACTGTACGCAAAAGAAGAGAGAACCCACCCCCACCCCCATCGGTCTTATCAACAGGCCTCTTTCGCATTTACATCCCGATAATGTTCACTTCACGGCGGGCAATTCAAATCCCAACTTAAACCGCCAACGAGTTCGCCGTGCGAGCGCCATAAAAAGAAACGAATAAATCCTCAAAAGTATCCAACAAGCCAGAAAACAATACACAAACGAAGGCAATAACAACCACCGTAATAGTGGAACTGCCCAAGATATAAAAACCCATAAAAGTCCCGCTCTTGCATTTGAATTTGGATTTGCATTTGAATTTGTATATCTCGTGTGCGTGTAATTTCCGTCGAGTAACACAAAACAGAAACAACAACAAGGACACCTCACTCGCCTTCGTACAAGACGACTCATTTCCATTCGTATCGCGCCGACTTCACAGAAAGGATGAGCATTGTACTGCGTCTGGCGTGCGCGCACATAAAACTCACAATTAACACGAATTGATATTCTATTTGGCTGACTCTGTGTTCCAGGATATCTTTGGGACTACACCCATTATCGTTTCGAGGAACAAAGATACTCGCTGCCTCTGTGAATGGTATTGTCTGTGCAATTTAATTTGCAAAATGACGCGACGCGACACACAAAGTGAGTGAGAAAACGAAGTTAAAGGATAACAGAACAAATGAGGAAGTTGTCGTCGTTGGGTTACAAATGCACACATGTGCAATCGGTACACCTCTCAAGTAACAGCCCGTGCACACATGCGAGGACTAGACACATAGAAACAACCATTAATGATTCTTGTCACTCAATTCGAAGGATGCCATTCTTTTTGTTTTCGCTTTGTTCGGTCCTGATATAGCACCCACCCACTGATGAAGCTTTGTTTGTTTGCTTTTTGCAATTTTTCTCAGGATAGTTTTGCCAGTGACATTTGGAAGCAGTCCGTGTGTTTGTGTGTGTTTGATATTTTTAGTTGTTAGAGGGCGCAATCCGTGCGATAAGGACTCGTTTTCGATGCACGTATTTCGTTTTCCATTCTGCTTCTTTTTTTTTTTTTGTGTCTGTAATGGAGGAATACTTTTTTTTCGTTCTTCATGCTTAAGGGGACAGGTGTAGTGTGTCCTCCGGCAAGGAATCACGAAATTCGCTTATATGTTGAGTTTGCAAGTTTGAGTAAAAAATACACCGTGATGTAGCGCTGGGTATCGGTATCATTCGTGCCTGGTTAAAAGGAGGAAAATTAAGACAGCTTGAACAAGGATAATCAAGACCATAATACAATAATAAGAAAGAGTGTGTATGAGCAGCAAATAATGCAGGGATAGACAAAGGGGATACAGCTGGGGTAATGACAAAGTCCAACGCAGAAAAATGCAATTTGTTTCTACTCACTTCTAGCAAGGACTTGGCGGTTGTAATTGACACTTACCTGTAAAGACAGAAGAGACAGGAAATTGATTAGTAAATGGATATTGGACAATAGTTTCAAAATGATTGAGGCGCGAAATACGTTTTAGGAAAAACAATATGGCAACACTGGAGAGGATTTTAAGTATTTGAGGGAATGTAAGGCAGAGAATTTTGGCTTTTGAAGCGTCTATTGATAGAATAGCTCGATGTCCTCAAATCTCTTCTCTCTCGCACAAGCAATTACGCAGCTTCTTTGAGCCGCATGATATAGGTTCCCATTCCCAATTGACTAGCAGCCGAATCACCGATCCTAGTCCTAAATCAAATATGTGACTCAGTGGATAGTGCGTGGTTGACTAATGAGCGGGAGGTATCAGGTTCAACCCTCAGTTTGTAAAAAGAAAAATTCAGAACATTATGTGAGTTGCAATGACAAGTTCAACTTGCCTCAAATCTTCTTGCAGATTTTGAAAAAAAAAAAAAAAATCTGCATCGATCAACAGCACTGAGTTCTTTACTTGTTGCCACGCTTCCAAATAGAGGAGAGTTGTCATCGCCAAATTTTAAAATCTGAGCCATATCAAGATGTCGGTTGGCAACAAAATTCAGTACAATTGTGTGAAACCACGAGGTAGTGGAAGGTCTGGAATTTCCTCCGAAGGATACCTCAAAGCTTCTTCACTGACAGGACAAATACAAAGAACTTAGGTCTGTTCTTATCCAAGGTTTGGTGCTGTTTGGGAACTACATACTTGCTTTCTCTGTGGTAAGGGGGTAACCTTTTGAACTTCGATCCCCAAACTGGATGGCCAGTTTAATTTGAATGATCTAAAGGTCTCAGTTTGTAGGCGTAGAGGCTTAGTGGTTAGTGTGTTGGACTACTAAGCGAGGTGTCGAGGTACGAATCCCGCAAAAACCCAAATTCCAACATAGGGTTTTTTTCCGACTGCGCCACCTGTCGCAAACGTCTGACAAACATCCGAGAGGAGTAACTGTCTTGAAAGAGCTTCTCAATTAGCCGTTTGGAGTCGGCATAAAATTGTAGATCCCTTCCATTCGTTCCAAAAATGAAAAATTCACACAAAACGAATGGTTGTGAGAAGCTAGGCCTAGGGTCCCTACGGACCTGTTGCGCCAACTATTTCAGTTATCGAAAGCAGTAGCCTTCTTCAACAGAATTCAGATGCTGACAACTAGACAAGAAAAGATCCTTTAGTGAGGACGAGGACACACATAGTACCCAAGTTCATTCAGTGCCGATAAAATTTCCAGTTGGATTATTATAAGCTTTGAAGTGAAATTCCGTAATCAATCGTTTTCGCTAAAACGAACGTTTATCACAACACTGTGAAAACGAAAGGAATTTTCGTTTGCATGAAATACAAAAAAAAAAATAGGCTTTTCATTGTGTAGCAAACTAATACCTAGTGAGGAACACCAACGAAATCATGGCCATGTTAAGTGTTGGTCTCTTTTTTTTTTTTTAACGAGAGTGGAAGACACCGGTCGCATTTTGGAGTAGAAAAATAAAATCCGCACAGATCGGTTAAAATTGTAAAGAATAAAATAAAATATAGCTCGAATTACATTTTTCGTTTTCGTTTAATTTGCTTTTAAGTTTTCGTTTCGTTTTTTTTTTTTAATTACTTTAACATTTTGGAGTAGAAAAATAAAATCCGCAGAAATCGGTTTAAATTGTAAAGAATAAAATGAAATATGGCTTGAATTAAATTTTTCCTTTTCGTTTAATTTGGGTTTTAGGTTTTCGTTTCGTTTTTCATTAAATTACTTTAACAGTACGAATCACATTTTCTGCCTTGCAAATTACTATAAAAGTGGTGCGAAAACTATGCAATTTAAGTCATTGGATATGAAGAATAAAACGAAAGGAGTTACATGAAAAACATTTTCGTTTTCGCGTGATTTCTTTCGTTTCGTAAAATGCGAAAGTGCTTTTCAATTATTTTTTTTTTTTTTAAGATTGACTGACATCTCAATAGAAAAGCGTCTAAAAAGGCTCAAAAAACAAGACAACCAGTTGAATAATGAAAGAGAGATTGACGGCCGCTTACTTTGAGGACCGCTCACTGACGATTTTCGTAAAACTAAGTTTGCTGAGCTTCAATTTGATGTGTTGTTTCGAAATGCAGCTAATTGGCTGTACAATTTTGCTTGAAATTTAATCCATTTCGATCCTTAACAAAAATAGTTGGAGGCCTCACGTTTTTTTTTTTTAACGAATGGAACGGTTTTTCGGTTTGAACATTCATATCATTAGGTTCTTTTGAGTGATATTTTGAAAACCTATGTAGAAAACATTTATGTCTCGCTGTCAGGAAGTGAAGCCTGAACTTTGGCTCGCAGGTTGCCATCCATCTGCGCCAATTGAACGATTGAACATTGGGCCACAATTTAATACCCCTCAAAGTAACTACTCATCAGTTCGCAACGCAATACGCAATAAGTTATTAAAAACGTAAATCGAAGACCGCACATTTATCTAACCCTTTTCACTATTTCAAATCCAAGTCAACCCGTCCAACTCCTCGTGGGTACTTTTCAGCTCTGCAAAGCCAGGAAATCCATTCGATTTGCATTTTCTTTTCAGACAGCCCCTACTCTACTACATTGTAGTATAATTATGTCGTCAATCGCTTAACACTCCATTACGTACGGTATTATTACGTGAAATCCTTTTTGCGGTAATCGCTGGCACACAGAATACGCACAATCGCCTATAAGCTGCTTAACGCATAATACGCAAGCTTGTGCGTCCAATACAATTGGCTTGGCCTCTTTTTCCCCAGTTTAAGGCAGTTTTTGTGTTCAGTTCTCAGCAGCCCCCCCGCTGTCCCATAGTCGCAAAACGAAAGAAATACGAGTATCTCCGGAAATTGAAAGAAAAAAAAAATAGAGAAGAAAACGACAAAAAGTTGGAGTATTACTTCTTTGGCATTTTCGCGCACCCAGAGCACAAAGGAGATTAAAATAAATTTAATCGGATCTTGTTTTTTATTACTTATTGTGATTATTTTTCTTTTCCCCATATCTCATTCGTGTAGTCTCGAGTCTCCTTTGGTCTTTCGTTCGACGCCAAATTGATTCACCTACTTCTGCTGTCACGACCACACCCAATACCTCGAAGCACAAAGACGAATATAAACATAATTCCCTTCTCGGTGCGGTATTTAGCAGTTATTTTTATTTCTTTACGCTCCTTTTGGTGTATCTTTGCGACCGTAACCGTATCAGCACGAGAGAGCGTAAGGAAGGCAAACATGAAAAAAAAAAGTACAAGCAACTCGCTGCCTTCTGTCGGATAAACAAATCTAATTATGAATAAATTAACTTCCGACCCTGACAGAGTTGAATTGCAATTATTAATTGCTGAAGGGGTGGCAAGGCGGCAGCAACTCCAACAACTATTGCTGAAGACGCACACACAAGGTGAGGGGGGCACTGCGCGTAGAAGTATCAGAGATGTACCATCAGTACCCAGTAAGGTCATCATCGTCGTCATCCCTCTGGAGGTGCATTTTTGTTGCGAGGGGGCGGGGAATATCGTGCCTACTTGTGGGCGCGTGTAGTATACTTTACTCATTTTTACCATCCGATGAATAAGTAATAAATGAACGGCAAAGATGGAGTGCACTTGGTTGGATGAACCGAAACCATTCCATACCGCTGGCTGGCAGTTAGGAGTACCTACCTATACATAGTCGAAGTAGGTAGTTGTTGCTACTGCTTAACGGTATTTGTATGTAATTAAATTTTCTGTATGCAGAGCAGAGTGCGCCCGCAGCGAGGACGTCGACAACGACGACGACGGCGACTATGTAGATCGAGATGGACAGACAGACCAGACCAGACCGAAAGCTGGAACACAAGCACGGAGCAAGCAAAGGGCAGTTGCTTGAGTGGAATAGTAATTGAGCAGCAGTCGGGATAGAACAGCCGCAACAACAGAACACCGGGCTGAGTTGTGGGTGGGCGGGTTATTACAGTTTGAATATAGCACTTCCATTGTTGGAATAGAAGGTATAGAGGGGTCTTATATATTTTCCAGCAGTTGCAACTTTGCATTTTAACTGCGAATGTTTTGTATTCGTTTGTTGTATTATGCAGTTTGATCTTTTCTGCGGATTTGAGAGCGTATTCTCTTCTCGAACCCCCAAGGGAACTGGGGACTTCTGCGAACCCTATATTTTTGATTAAAGTAATTGTCGGGTAGATGCCATCCTTTTTCGTACATTTCTTCAAACGGAGAATGAGCGCAGCGCATTTTTTTTTTTTTTTTTTTTTTTTTTTCTTTTTTTTAAATTGCTGTAAAGTAAGTATGATTGATGTGAAAGACTAAAACCGGGAAAACACCATTCCATGAGTAGATAGCACAAAAAACTGGTTCGAAATGTTAGTTAGATTGGGGACTTATAAGTCTTCTGGCAGAACTCAACCCAAACCTGTGTTGGAAAGTCAATGATGTTATTAACATTTATGCCAAAGATATGGAAGAGGTCATCAAAGAACGGATTGTTTTCAGAACGATGTCTAGTACATGGAAAGCACATAAAATAAATAAAGAAATAGTTGGCGCAACAGGTCCGTAAGGACTCTAGGTCTAGCTTCTCACGATCATTTGTTTTGTGTGAGTTTTTCATTATTGGACGAATGGCCCTTCCATTCTATAATCTTCAATGTTATGAGGAGTCCAAACGCCCAATTGAGAAGCTCTTTCATGACAGTTAAACTCTCGGATGTTTGTCAGACGTTCGCGAGAGGTGGCTCAGTGGAAAAAAGAAAATCTTAAAGTTGAAATTTGGGTTTTTTATTGGGATTCGAACCTGGGAATATGGAAGCGGAAAGTATTTATGTGAGTATGGTTGAGGAAATGCGGAAGTTGGCAGTTGGAACATTACACAAGGAAAGTGATTCCGGCACAGTCAAAACTTTTAGGTGCGCAGTTGAGAAGTCTGACAAAAGCAAGAGCCTTTGACCTAGAAACCTAAAACTTTACTGAGATTTGTTGTACCAAGCAGGACAGAAGGGATCAACAAGATTTAAAATTCGTCTTATAAAATGTAAAAAAGGTGAAGGAAGCTTTTTGCTTTCGACTTGAATTTATTCAATTTGTCACATCTATATAATATATAGATAACAAAGTTGCATCCGTAAGACCGCCCATAACTCGAAAAAACGGATCGTCCGATTTGAGATATATTTTCTTTGTTGTGTTTGTCTACGCCTAAGAAAGGTTTATATGGCGAGAAAATTGGAAATTTGCAAAATTAAAATTGGAAAATTCCTAAACATTAATTTCCCATACAATTGGAGGTTTTTTATTCTTTTTTTTTTTTAATTTTGATCGCGAAATAAGTGAGATCGTATTTGTCAGAAATTCTACATGAATTTATTTATTAAGTAGATTTTCTTTCCGAAAACAATTTTTTCTAGCACGAGCAAAGCTAATTTTAGAAGTTACAGGGAGTAACCCTTAAACAACTGGGGATGGCGATGGACCCGCTATGGTGCCTGGGCACTAATTCTGTAACTTTTCAGACGATTGTCGTCGAAACGATAAAGCTCCCAAACTAGCAACTAAGTGCTAAAATTACAAGTTCGAGAGCTCAATCCAATTCATTTCCTACACAAATGTGATGAATGAAAACGATATTCAAAAAAATCGAGCAGAATATAAGTTTTAATGGTGATTAAGGTTTTGAAAACGACAGCGTTCAAAAGATCGTTGACATACGGAATCTGTTCCCTGGTCTTTTGTGACGATATCAAAACCTCACTCAACCTAACCTAAGCTAACTAAACCCTTAAACAACGGAAGCAAAAATGTGTAGAAACAGACTTGGTTGGGTCAAATCAGATGCAAATGCTCCTATCATTCGGAAAGCTCAGACTGTATCTAATGAGAGTTCATTAAACGAAAAAGCAAAGAAAAAGAACATTTTTATATCTTTAACTACTAAAGAGTTTTCCAATAAGAGGTGTTATTTTGGTATTCAAAGAAAAATGCTATTTTTTTGAGATAAATGATGGGATGTTTATTTGGTAACAGGTAGGAAGGTATGCCGTAAATAATGAAAAACAACATCAGCCAAATGGCGGCCACCACGAGCACGCATACAGGACCATGTCCTTTCACAATAACACCTCTTATTGAAAAACACTTTATATTTGAATGACCAAACGTCTCGATTACATTTGTGTATTTCTACTTTGCGATTTCTCTACCAATGAATGCCACAGTTGAAAGAATTTTCCAATGTTCACCACTTTTGCGTTTGACCACTTCAAAGACTCATCAACCTCGAAGCTTCTCCCAATGTTACCACTAGACTTATATCACAAACCACATTCAAATCAACAAACACACATACCCCAACAAAAATAAAAACACACTTCGATGTTTAATATTATGTCATGCCCCTCCATCACGTTTAACTGTGATGCTAATCTCCCAAACACTTCTCACGTTCATGTCAAAAAATAAGAGCATCCAGCCAACAACAATAAAAAAAATCTACAAAATTTGCCAAAAGCCATGAATGGATTAAAAAAAAAAAATGTATTCGCCCAAAACGCACGCCGTAATTACCGGACTCAGTTTAGCTTTGTCAGCATCTCATGTAAAAAAAAGTGACATTTGAAAATGTCATCGCGTCACAATGTGTGTCATCAATGAACGTACACCATCGCGAAACAAAAAAAAAATAAAAATACCAGTTGTGTCTTGTGTGTGGGTTTATTTTTAGCATGAATGTTGACGTGACTTTTCGGGGTGCCATCTAAAAAAAAAAGTTATAAAACGATTATGCTTTATGTTTTGTGGTTTACACGTTACCGTATGCAGTCTTAATGTTAGTTAACCTTTCATAGAAGACTGACGGGGAAATTGATTGCGAAAGTATTATTTAATGGTAAATTAAAAAAAAATATATATATAACGGGTGATTTTTTAAGAGGTTTAGAACTTTTTTAAAAAAAAAAACACAAAAAATTCGAAAAAATGAATGAAATATTTATTTGAATCGATAGTTTGAACCTTGCAATTTAATGTTTAAAGATAATTTCATGCAAATGTTGACCGCGGCTGCGTCTCAGGTAGTCCATCCGCTGAGTCCAATTTTGGTATACTCTTTCACACATATCGGCCGGTATCTCACGAATGAATGCATGGATGTTGGCTTCCAGTGCGTCAATCGAAGCGGGCTTGTCCCTATACACATTAGCCTTGACATACCCCCACAAAAAATAATCTAATGGTGTCAAATCGCACGATCTAGGCGGCCAATTGACCGGCCCGAAACGTGAAATTAACTGTTCACCAAACTCGCCTCGCAATTGCGCCATTGTTTCGCGTGCTGTGTGGCATGTGGCACCGTCTTGTTGAAACCACATATCATGCAAGTCAAGAACTTCCATTTCGGGCAAAAAAAAGTTTGTTATCATCGCTCGGTAGCGTTCACCATTGACAGTAACGCTGCGATTCGCATCATCTTTGAAGAAATATGGCCCAATAATGCCGCCGGCCCATAAACCGCACCAAACAGTGGCTTTTTCGGGATGCATTGGTAGCTGTTGCAATGCTTCTGGCTGATCTTCACTCCAAATGCGGCAATTTTGCTTATTTACGTACCCATTCAACCAAAAATGAGCCTCATCGCTGAACACAATTTTTCGATAAAAAAGCGGATCCTCGGCCAGCTTTCCAAGAGCCCATTCACCAAAAATTCGGCGTTGTGGTAGGTCGGCTGGCTTTAGTTCTTGCACAAGCTGTATCTTAAAAGGCTTTACGCACAAATCCTTCCGCAAAATTTTCCACGTAGTGCTGTAACAAAGGCCTAACTGCTGGGAACGGCGCCGAATCGACATTTCGCGGTCTTCTGTCACACTAGCTGATACGGCCGCAATATTTTCTTCACTACGCACAGTACGTAAACGTGTTGGTGGTTTAATGTCCAACAAAGTAAATTTGGTGCGAAATTTGGTCACAATCTTCCGAATAGACTGCTCAGAAGGTCGAGAATGCCGATCATAAAATGGAAGCAGCGCGCGATGAACATTTCGAACCGAGCACGAATTTTGATAGTAAAATTCAATAATTTGCAAGCGTTGTTCATTTGTAAGACGATCCATGGTTAAATTGCAAACCAAACTGAAGCTGTTTGACAGTGACACAAGGTACTAAACACACGTCAGCTGTCAAAACCAGTGTTGCCAAAACCAAACCAGCTAAAAAATCACCCGTTATAAGGAGGAAATTTTAAAAATCTTTATTTAATTGGATATAGTTGGTGCAATTAAAAAATTAAAAAATCATGTTACTTGTGTTGTATGTGGGTCCATTATGATGGGTTAGAAACCTGTTGGCAAGGTTATGTGGTCGTGCTTGAAGTGGATACGCGCAGACAGACCTCAAGTCTTGCAGATCTCTTACCGAAAGACAAAACGTGAAAATAGGTCCACTCGGTTAGGCAAGTTCATAAAGAAGAATAAAGCTCCACAGAGCCTCCGAAAAATGACCAGGCCCCTTATCCCAAGATGCAGTTACGTATGTATTATCGAGACGACAAAGCACCGTAGTACTAATAAATTTAAGTCTCGACTTTAAATTTACATTTGTATGGCAAATACAGCCACTACAAACTACTACAATTTAAAGACGAAACTATAAAATGTTTATTGGTAAGACCCAAAGAGTCGGTTTGATACCAAACGAAGCCTATAAATTGACAGCTGTAATTGGTGCAATCTGTCTTACGTTGGTGTAGTTCAGCAAAAGTTGGCTACCGACGAAGCGAACAGTCTGATAGTTTGGTATACAAGGTGGCGCAAAATTAATCACCCTATCGGAGGATGTTATAATTTTTGCAATTTTTCGCCGGACTTAACCATCCTAGACTTATTTCTCGGGTTTATGCCAACAAGCCTCATACAATCGCAGCCCTTAAGACGAATATTCGACGGGAATGCCAAGAGTTATCACCGGAAATATTGCGGAAAGTCATGGAAAATGCGAACAAAACGGGCATTAATTTGTATTGCAACACTGGCGGCAGCCACTTGACGGATATCATATTTTCCACTTAACCCAAAAAATTGTAGAGGCCATAATACAGATTTCCATCACTCAAAATCATTTTTTTTTTTTTAGTAAAAAATAAAATTGGATGATTAATGTTAGCGACTCCTGCAAAAAAGATGGTAAATATATAGAATCCGGTTAGTCTCAACAATGGACTTGAAAGGTTGTGGAAATTCACTTGTACAAATTCACTTGTAGAAATGCATGAGCAAATAGGGCTCCGAAGCTTTTCAAATTCAATTTAGCCGAACTTTGACTGACTCTAGAGGGCGTCAGAAAGAATTAAATCTAAAATTTTAAACCTGCAGTAGGTATACCTACTGGTCAACATCGACTCCAATTAATGCTGCAGACTAACACTAGACATACCTGGTAAGGTCAGGAAGAACTATCGACTGCTAGAAAGCAAAATGAGTAACACCGGTCCAACAAAAGCCTTCGATCAATGTGCATGGTAGCATGTTCGTAGGTAGTGCGGAGGTTTCGGAAAGAAAACTTATGTAGACGAAAATCCTCTATCCATGTAAGATGATCCCTTTAACCTGGACAATGATAGTCAAAACGCCCCCTCCCTTCGACCGAAACAAAGTGACGATAGTAATACCTCAGCGTATGCTCAACAAGGTTGCTGGAGTGGAAAAGGCCAAATTGAAAGACGTTCAGCTCTATTCTCCAAACTACTGAAAATTCTAGCCCTGGCCTTGTCAATGCACGTATGGGTCTCTAAATATTGACAAGATGGTTAAATAAGACCAAGAATTCGCAGATGAAGGTGGGGATTACAGTATATCATCATCTTCTGACTTATTTTAGATGCAACCAGTTGCGACGCGTCATATTGTTTATTTCTCTTCATGAACGGCTAACTTTAAGACAATAAATCCAAAGAATCCAAAAAATGTTTTCACTTGTCCCCTAAGTTCTAACTACAGTCTAGTTCTAGTGTATTTCCCAACTCGTACCACCCTCTCGAGAACTTGAGCCAGATCTTAATTCATACCGTAACGAAAAACTACCCTGCCAGACTGCGACTAGCGGCTTTCCATTTCCACTTATTCGACCATCAACTCGTTCAGATGAGTTGGAAACGAAATGTATGCATCAAAAATAAATGCTATACAAAAAAAAACAACGCACATCGTACCCACTATTTCGTTCAGCTCAGTTGTAAACGAAATCAACTATGACTATGGGTTTTGTGTGGGGTTCGTGTGCTGCTTGGGTTTTGGGTTTGGGTATTGTTGAGTTCATAATTGTCTCCTTGTTCACAGTCAAGTAACTTATTCTCTCTTGTTTAATATTGTCAAATATATTATTCATACTCGACATTTTTATAATAACACAGTAAAATTGAAAGCATGAGTAATTATGTTGCTTTCACGTTCATTCTACTCGTTCTAGAAGGCTATGAACGAAATGGGAAATTTGTATAGGATATTCTGCGTGGGAAAATTTCTTTTTAAGTAAACGTATCCTCAGCGTGTGACTGATTGGATTGATTTTTGGAGCGGCAACTGTACCATTGGTGCACTCTTCTTCGAAATCGAAGATGGAAACAGTGTTAAATTTTACAGTGAGGGCTACAGGGGCACGTTGTTGACATTGGCGGCAAAAGGATATGCTACAGAAGAATATTCAATAATTTTTGCAATGGCCAGGAACTGAGAATTTACTGATCTGGAACAGTGTTTTCAAGCCATTTGACAATTTAATTCAATTCACATTGACACCATGGGAAATAAACTATAGCCCTACATCTCATTAAGCTGTAGGTAGTTTTATATTTGTTACGAGGTTAGGTTAGAACTACAGGACAGATTTTGATGAATCTCTTTTCTGAAAACTTTCGCAAGCCCTCGAGAAGACTATAGGCAATGTCGGTATCTGCCACGCCCACTTTTTGGGAGCGTTTTTTGACCAAATTTACCCATTTTTATTATATTCTTTTCTTAACTGATATACTACTAGACAAAAATGACTAAATCTAATTTAAAACTAACATTTATCTTATTCTAGCGTACTGGCTCTCAGCGAGTGCTCTAAACTTGGCAATTATTAAAATTATTTCGGCCGTAAATCTATCAATATTTAATTTGTTATGTTTTTTAATTTCCAAGAAACTTTAGAAAACTTGATCCAAAATATGTGTTTTCTGACTTCAATGCCTCTTACTTGCCATTTTTTAAATAACTCTTTACAAAGCAGAGAATGCTTACCTTGGGTTGCCAAGACTTTATAAATATAATAATAAAAAAAAAAAAAAAAAGGGGAGAGTACTTAGGGTATGGAAGTACGTCCCTTAATATTTTTAGGTTCCTGCTTCGCCCGGAAGCTGAGCTATAGACCAAAATAAATCCAACTAAATCGATCGACCTTGCAACGGCTGATCCTATTCAATATAACTATCGTTCTGAAATCTCTTGACACAATTTCCATCAACGCTGCAGACCAACCAAACTATATCGCACAGCAGGGTTCCTTTTCTCCAGTCTTTTTCCCTTCTAATTGAAAGATTTTACTGAAATTTTAAATTGAACATCAGAGGGCTCTACCAATTCCATACCTAACTAGTCCCAATTATATTTAGCCAATACTTCGCGTTCGACATTCAGGCGAGCTCAAGTGAAACCTTAATCAATTTGTTAGCGTTTTTGTGGTTTGACGAGGTTTTCTAGAACGCAACCAATATAAATAAATAATCTGCTCCCATCCATGGTATTCCGAGAGTTGTCATATTCAAAAGAACTCATGAAAAGGGCGGCCTCTCTGAATGCAGCCCATCAAGTGGGCTCAATTTTTACTCCCCCCCTCCATTCAAACCTAACGCAAATATCGCACTTCTTACTTGACTTGACACATACGTATGGGTTCATTCATACTTCATGCATCATGCCTCATCTTATCTGTCCCTACGGCGTATCTACGTCAATCTACCAGCTCCTTGAATCGAGTGTATACCCTACCTCATAGTCGTTTGCCAATTTATTCCTAACATTCTTATTTTCCCATTCGCACTTAGGTAAACAAAATAGTGTAAACAAAAAATAAAATAAATGAAAGAATATAACAAAAACTGGCGGCAATTTCCCTCAAATGTTTATTAATACAATTTATATGTTCCCAACTCTCTCGCACGGCACACAACACAGCCACACGTCTTCCAATTTGGTTTGCCCCCTACTCCACACAGGCGAGCGAACACGAGCGTTCCATGAGCTTTGACTTTGTTTAGTACACTCGTGTATCTCCATCTTGTATGTACTTGTAGTTACATCTTTTCTGCTCCAGAACAGAGATTCCCTCTTCATAGGCAATCAGTTCCTTTGCTTCGCCTTGTAGTTTCGTTGTTTTTCTGTTTTTTTTTTTTTTTTATGCTGCGACTCTACACACGTTTTCCATCTTTTGTGTTGTTTTTTGGGTCCTTTATTATTTTTGTGCTCCTTCGTGTTTATTGTTGTATTCGTCATATACGCCGTGCACGGGATAAAATGAAATGTGAAGAGAACATGTCTATTGGAAATTATTAATCTCTCGGGAGGCATTGCTTTGGCATACTTTGTGTGTATGTGTGTGTGTCGGTCGGTGGTCATGATATAGTTCAGGGGGAACTGTGATGAACACTTAACAGGGGAGCCGCATGAGGATGACGAAAACAGTGAACAAGGGTAACATTTGGCATTCAGAGAACACGTTCACCTTCGTTGGCATTGTGAAGAAGCCGACTCCGACGACGACTACGACGGATTGCAACACATGCGAAGGTGGGGGAAATTGATGAAATAAAAGATGGCGCGTGATGGGGTTGATCTCAATTTTGTGAGTTTCTGTTTTCGGAAGGGTCTACGACCTTTGATAAGGCGGGCGGGATATTGACCTTGTTTCCCACTCTTCACTTTAATTTTCGAAGCAAAGCAAAGCAAAAAAAAATCAAACGTAATAGATACAAAGTGGAAAGCGTCCGTTTGGAGAATTCGAAGCGATGCGATGGTTGCTGACGTGGTATCTACCTACTTGGGTACGAGTGGCAGGGAAAATCGCCCTCTGTACAGACGTTTCTTAAGCGTACATAATGTCAAGACAGAAATAGACCGATGGACCTTAGTGAATGGCTACACTGGGGTTAGGTTGGCAATTTTGAATTGACAAAGTGGGTACATATCGCTTGTGGAAGAGTAATTGCAGTTGAAGGGAGGGGAATAGTTTCACACCCGAATATATGATGTTGTCAAGCCGAAGGCCAGTGGAAATGTACTTACTCTCCGAGATAATTAATCTGAAAACCGATTTCTGCGTCAGTTTTTGTGATGCTTTCAAAAAATGCGACCCATAATCTAAACTCGATAGAGTCTTCTTCAGTTGCTCTATTTAAAAAAATATATATATAGAAAAAAAAATAAAAATTCTCGCCCAACGTGGGGCTCAAACCCACGACCCTGAGATTAAGAATCTCATGCTCTACCGACTGAGATAGCCGGGCAGATTTTCCTTGTTGTTCAAATAGTAAAGAGCTGACGCAAGCTAATTTGACCACAAATTTCCGACTAAACAAAATATTTACACACCCATAATTTGAATTCATTTGTTTTGAAGATGACCAACGACCAAGGTGGGTAGTCGATGTCTCAAATATACGGGGTAAAATCGTCTCATCCGTGAACAAGCAACACATGGCGGATGTTGCAATTGTTTCGTTTGTGAAATCGCACTTTGAGTCAGGTAACGCAAGTCAGGCGATAGCTAGCTGCGCATGAAAAAGTCTCTTCTCATAGAATTTGGAAGTAAACAAATCGTTGCGACCGACAAGCTTTATTATTCCACATTCGTCTTCTTCTTCTTCTTTTATTCCGGTAGCTGTTATTATCAGTGTGACTTTAATTCCTTCTGGAGCATAGGGCGACAACCAGGTCCTACCACCTTTCTCTGTTTGCAGCTTGATACCTCATCTTTGTCCACGATTACAAGTCCTGGGACTGAGCTAACGTCAAAAAAGTTGAGCTCCATGTTGTTCTGGGCCTGGCATCACGCCTTACACCTTGAGGGTTCCATTGGAAGCACTGCTTCGCTATTCTGTCTTCCGGTTACCTCAGTGTATGGCCAATTCAGCGCCATTTACTCTGTTTGATATCAACATCCATTTTTGTTTGACCAGTCCTAAACCACAATTCATTCTTGGAAATCTTTTGTGGCCACCGGATCCTTAGGATGTAACGCAAAGAACAGTTAACAAAAGCTTCTAACCTGCTCGAGATGTTGACGGAACATTTCCACGTTACACGTGCATATAACAAAACAGATTTTACATTGGACTCAAACAGTTTTAACTTACTGCAAACCGATATTTTGCTGGAGTTTCGCACTGTAGAAAGGATTCCAAATGCACTACGAGCTTTATTTAGTCTATTTCTGACGTTCTGGTCCTCTCCACCATCAAGCGACACATACCTACCCAAATAATTGAAATGGGGTGCCTCTAATAACAAGAAATTTGTAAAAAGTCCTTGAAACGGCCCATGAACTTGATTGGGACTGAACCCAAAATATTTAAAAAAATTTGTGTGATGTTTAAGACTTCAAGAAATGATTTCACTCTTCGAAAAACCATTGCCATCGAAATATGCTGGTGGTTGGTTTCTGAGGCGCTTAAGCGAGCATATTCGCTGTCAGTAGCATGACGAATTTAGCTAATTTGAAATACTAGGTCTAGGCGTCAAGTACCCTAGTTCACATCAAACCTTGCATTGTGTCTTAATAGTTTAACGCCGACGATTTCTGAACCTTTATCCTCTGTAAAACGAGACAAATACGACGATCCAAAAACGTGACTATACAAATCATATATGAGATAGAGCTTTTTCGAAGATTTGGGACATCGATGTTGTAAAAATTGTGATTTTTAATTTTTCCTGACACACAATTTGTATTCGATGACCAAAAATCAGGACTATCAACGTAATAAACCGATTTATCAGACTGAATGCACCACAATCCGTTTTGAAGAGTTTTTGAGTCAAAATTAGCGTTACAACCTTTTGAAGCCTAGAGAACTTCAAGAAGACTGTTGCTCTTTTATCATTTTCAAAGCATCCTAATACTATCATTGCCGATGTAAAGTGGAATTGACGATATAAGCCTTTCAGACTTTACCGGTCACAACTTATTTAAAAGCTTTTCAAGCTTGGGGGAAATCAAGAAGACCTCAAAGCTGCTGCTTTTTTCTGATTTTTGGAACAGAATTCGTTCTGTTCACGATTTATATTTGACTATCAAAAACCGGGACTACCTAATAACGGAGGCTTATCAGATCAAGCCTTGTTGACAGAGGGAAACTACGTTAGAAGCTTAGGGGACATCTGTTGCCCTTTTATGATTTTTAAAGCTTCTCACTACTATCATTGCCGATAAAAAGCGGAACTACATATTGACGAAATAGGCCTTTCAGACCAACACGGTCACAACTTATTTAAAAGCTTTTCAAGCTTGGAGAACTTCAAGAAGATCTCACAGCTGCTGCTTTTTTATGATTTTTGGAACAGAATTCGTTCTGTTCACGATTTATATTTAACTTTAAAAAATCGAGACTACTTACTAAGGTAGACTTATCGGACCAAGCCGTTCTTAAGTTGTTGAATTGCTCTTAAGACAGAGGGACACCTTAGAAGTTTTAAGGACAGCTGTTTTATGCTTTTTAAAGCCGAATTCCTCCTACCCACTCATTGATCATCGACGTTGAAAAGAGGAACCATATACCTACATATTGAAAAAATAGTCCTTTCAGACTAAACGTACTTATTTGGTTGCTTTTAAGCCAAAGGAAGGACGACATCTTAGAATCATCGATAACTCCAAGAGCGTTTTTCAAGTTTCGCTTTTCGTAGTTTTAAGCTGGATTCCTTCTAGCCACGATTAAAGTTCTACAACTAAAAACCGGGACCATCCATTGACAAATCAGTCTTCCCATAACAAGTCGAATAACTCTGAATGCAGAAGAGGGACACAACCTTTTATAAGCTTGAAAAGCCTTAGACATCACTGCTATCGGTCGTTTATGATATGTTAGAACTCAATTCCTCGTTGTTTCCCACGATCTTAACTGATCAGTTGATCAGTATATTAGATAAACCTGTTACAAGTTGTAATAATTCTCAAAAATTGAAAAAATGCAACAAACTATTAAAAAAAGAAAGCCCAACCAAAAATGAAATCAATTTAGACCCACATTCCGCAAGTATGCTTACCTCTTGAAGGAAGAAAACTGCTGATCCAGCAAGATTTCGTTGCACTATTTCACGCGCAGTTATTCCAATTAAACAGTAGACACAAACGCTTCTTCACACTTTAGTTGTAATTTGCAGTTTATTTTCTAATCACTTCTTAGTTAGCAAAACACACACGCACACAATATCACTTTGCGGTGCAAAAAGAACTACTGTGAACTGCACAATATTTATTCACACAGAAGCCGGAAATCTATTTTTCTTCAAGTAATTTGTTCCACTTTGTTAGCTTAACACAAACCAAATGACTGGATGCGATGAGTCACTGCACTCTGTAATATGTTTACTATTGCCAACTAGTCTTTAAGCTGCAAAAGAACACCGAGATAATGATTAACAGACACGTCAATCGCGAGCTAAACGATCCAAATGCGTCTGGGACGAGATAATTAAAAATCAATTAAAAGTACTGGCCTACTAATCGACACCTGTGGCACCCCATCTGAATTTCATTTAAACAAAGCAAAAAAAAAAAATCTCCTCCAGACAAATGGTCGCCAATTAAATGTCTCACCAGAAAAGACATTCCATGCATCGCTCCTCTGAAGCTCTTTAACTGAATTCAGACGCGTTTAGCGGACACAATTGGAAAGGTTGTCCGTTTGCGGTATTTCTCATATGCACATTGCACACACCATTGGTCTGCCCCCTCCGGCACAGCGGGTATCCCCGTGAATTTCTAAGCGAATTTTCCGCACGATTTCACCGGTTCCAATGGCGACAATGGCCGAAAGGCATTTACAACTCGCTCCACAAGTACATACCAAACACAAGAAAAAAAAACAGCACTGTCGCGAGGCAAAGTTTTATGACTGCCTAACGTATCTACAGATGTTGCACCAGCAGCAGCCAGCTATAGGCCAGAGGCAGCATGTGGCGGCAATGTTCCGTTTCGCGTAGCGGATAGATTGCTAGTTGCAGGAATGCACATTTAATATGGTTTAGCGACCGTAGAATGTTTCTGGATGTGTGTTGGGTACTACATGTTTTTTTTTTTTTTTTCGTTTTGCACTCTTTGGTATGCTTTTCCTGGAGAGGCAAACTGGCACGCACCTGAGGTTGCACTTGACTCAACGTTGCATGCTGCTCGTGTGTGCGAGTGTGTTTATTGGCCGTATTTGGAACGACGAAGATAAAGTGTTTATGGGCATAGACAGGGTGTGTGCTCGAGAATATTAAAATTTTGCGCAATTTCATAGCCAGAAACAGCACAGCGTGTGTTTGGCGCTGCCAACGTATACAAGAACCTTCTCAGTTCCGTGGGCTATATGGTAGACGTTGGCAGCGCAATGCTCACAGCAAGTCTTTTTTTTTTTTTTGCTAACTTCTTAGACAACCTCAAGAGCTGCAGCTGTGTGCAAACTAATAAGAAATAAAAAAATACACTCTTGTGATGAGTATGCGTACGATCGCGAAGTCGGTTTTATTGGAGTTACTCGTAGCTCGTGGCCTGCAGAGACAAGAGAAATGGGTGTGGTTGTGGTAACGCTGGAACTTATGGAAAGTAGACGGGCTACAGGGTATAGGAAAATACGCAAAAAGAATGCAGCTAAGCTGAGTTATTTGAAGGACACGCAAATGCGTTCATTAAATCCAGTGGATCAACACCTTTTACAGAGATTGCACTGGCTAACACACCATTGACAGAGACTGACAGGCATTCAGCAACTCTTACTTTACTATTGGTGGCGCTTATACAGCCTCAACCAAGAAGCCCCTAAAGCCAGCTCGGTCCCTCGCTAGCTGCCGCCAGTTACGCATATCAAGTTGGTTGAGGTCGTTCTTCAATTATGCGCGCCACCTAAGGTGGGGTCTGCCTCTGTTGCGTTGTCCCTCAGGGGTTGATTCGAAGACTCGTCGGGTTAGGGCGTTGTTGTCCATACGTTCTACGTGTCCCAGCCATCTCAGCCGTTTTAGGGAACTCACATCCGCCAATAAAACACAATTATTGATGAAAAATTCATTTACACCCGGACAGAAAATTATTCGTCGGTTGATGGTAAAGTCTTGACTTTATGGACTGACCTGGGGCCCTACACCACAATGGGAAGTCGTTCAAATGCTTGTTAAAATTGTCTACAAGTGCGATGCGAATGACAAAGTAACGCTTTTTTTATTTATTGTAACGGATGTAGAAAATCAGGGATCGAATCGCGTCGTCCGTGAACGAGCATTGCCTGACGGAATTTGTTTTTGTTTCACGTTTAAAATCAAATTAATTCCGTGAACGTATAGCTCGGTCAGGGAAGTGGCAATTCGACCCCAGTTCGAGAACTTCTCGCCGTGTTCTTTATGAGCCTTTAAATGCATCTGTCACAGCTATACAAAGAGGACGAAATAATCAAAAGAAGATGAGAAAAAGAAGAGCTAGCGACCGATGTAACAGGCGTATTAACATAAACGCCTTAGCCGGAGAGGCCGATAAAGCTGCGATCAGGGGATGATAACACGAAACTTAGGTGCTTGCAGTAAAAGTGAGTTTTCGCATTTGCTACACATTTCTGTTACGCTGTGTTACAAGTCCAATTCTGATCTTGCCACTTATAGAATTGGCACTTGTAAGGCCTGTCAACTTCTCGCGATGTGGGCCTCACAAGGTGGCGCTGCGTTGTGGTCAAAACCCGTTGATAGCCACCAATTGATCTCTAATTCTTTCGGATTAAAACAGCTAGGAGTTACTACTACTACTGAGTGAAAAATGAAAAATTCCGAACTAAAACTCTTTCGTAACAGATGTCTGAAGGGAATAGGTACATGCTGGAACTCCTGGTGAAAAACAAATCGCCCCATCCAAAACAATGAAATGGTTGAAAATATTCAACCAATTGAAAAAGTAGCCAAAAGCTCTAGAGTCTGGACCAACCAAAAAGCACAACTTAGAGCTTTAAGCGATTTTTGGAAAACGATTTCGAAGTTGATTAAATAGTGAAGTTGCGGTTGTAAGAACTGTCAAGACTTGTTTCTGTGCAAAGAGAGCCGAGAAAATCCGCGAAAATTGTCCCTTATCTTTAGCCTAGCCATTGAAGCTTCAAAAGCTTAAATACTGAGCTTTCGATACACAATGGGCCCATTGTCAACAAATACTCTAAAAGCACATGTTGGTATCAGCTTTCGAAATTTTGTTCAATGGTAAAGTGTTGTAATAATAATCTTTTAATGATGCAAGTAATGAAAAGAGACTCCAAAAACATTATGCGGTATTTGCTTGTCAAATGTAGACACACAAGTCTTTATTGATAACCTTTCCACAAATGCTAATCTTTTGAGACATCGATCTGTTTTGGTATTGCACAAATTAGTCCAGAGTTGGGATTGTCGCGACTTTCATTACTTTTAGCTAATCAATTTTCTCAACAGATGTCGCTACAAACGATCATGGATAATACACTTCCAAATTGATATATTTGAGCAAATAAAGCGTGGTCTATCAAATTCTTTGTAGGTATTTAATAAATTCGAAAATAATTGCCTTGTAATTAAATCAAATATATCGAATCAAAATTATTGAAGTTTTGAACTTAGCGGGGACTCAAACCACTTATGCATTTATATTGAATTGAAGAACTTTTTCTGCATTTCTGTGGTTTGGCATATTCTATCAACAAAAATTCGCATTTTCTCAGTTCCAAAAGCAATGCCACTTCTTCTCACAAGCCCGTGTCCAACCTAACCTAGAGAAATTCAATAAATTCAATAAATTCACAGAAATGCAGCAGACATCGTGCAAGTTCTTCACTTTGTGAACTCTAAATAAAATGCGAACAGAGATCCCACGTTCCAAATTTAATTCGATAGGATCCCAATTATATTTGAATCACGTATCACCTTCAACCGCATGGCAACTCTGGCTAGACACATCTATGATATGCAAAAAATAAGTCCAAAAGTACCCAAAACCCTGCACACTAAGCTATAGCCTGCACACAGCTACCTATGCACTACCACTAGTAGGGGAAAAAAAAGAACTCTGCATTCCGGTTAGGCTTTTGGTCTGTCTGGCCCCGGTATAGCAACTCAAAATGCAACTTCTGTCTGGGAAATTTGATTCAAATGCAATTTCGTTGCTTAATCCCTCCGCTATGATGGCGAACAGTTTTATTTTTTCCGCAACCGCACTTGTTTTTCAATCTTTTCATTAAACATTCCAACTAATTACAAATGTGATAGACCGAGGAGAATGTATCTCTCTTGAGTATAGTATCAGCATCTGTGCACACAGGCTGTACGATAGATATTTCAGAAAAGTATCCACCATTTGACTAGCTGCTATATACCACAAAAGGGGGAGGCGAAAAAACCTATACAAACAGAATTTCTCTCTATTGTGTAGGGAGCAGCGTACGACACGGAGGATGGGGGAAAGCTCGTATCATAAAGCTTTTATCACAATCGTCGGGTGTCTGGGGTGTTTTCGATTTTGTTTCAGTTTTTCCTCTGAATTTATGCTTTGTTGTCCAACGGAGGGGTGGAAAGCGACCGACGCGACCGACGCGACCCACGATGGCAAGACAGACGCCCCCTGCGATACTAATTAAACAATCTCAGACGCATTTCGATCGATTTTCAAACTACGACCAAACCGAATATACCAACTGAATATATTATATGCAATGGATGAGTGATGTTGAGGTTGAGGATGATGACGATGACGATGACGATGACGATGGCCAGGCGAGTATATAAAGGAAAACTGCAATACACACGTACGTTCAGCAATATACGTTCGAAACGACACAAAACAACTCACGACGAAGGCACAAATGAATATAAAAGGTCATAAACAGGAATTTCCGACCACGAGATGATGACTGCTCTACGGTAATAACGACAACAACGACGACGACGACGACGACGACTACGGCCAGCAAACAACAACAAATACCAGGGATTTGCAGCAAAATCGCAACAACTGGGAGTGGAGTATCGCGAACAACAATTTATTGAAATAGCGACGAGCGAAACGAGTTTTACGTGATTTCTGTTCTGTTTTTTCCTTGTTTTAAATTTTTTTATTCGCTCTCTTTTTTTGCTCGCAACGTTTTGTTGTCTGTGTTGTGCTACTTTGCGGATACTTGTCGTGAATTAATCGGAGAAAAAAAAATTTAAATTTATTAACAAAGTCTGTAAATGGGGTTGAACTGATACCAGCTGATGTGGCGAGCGAGAGGGTTGACACACACGCACGGTTTGAATGACTCCCTTGCAAGACAAGACGAGGGTGAGTTACAGGAGGAGGCTCAGAAAACTGTGGGAGGGACAAGTGGAAAATAAATATTTATATCTTTAAAAGAACCGTTTCGCCCGAACATCGAACTTCAACTGAATTCGCATGCGGCAAACGGCAAATGAGCTGGTAAACTCCATACACAGAGAACCCGTACACATTTGTATCGCATAGATACGACGACACGACGAGTACTTGCCACGATGGCGGCTATATATATATATCTATCTCTATAAATATGAGGCGGTTTACACATGTGTATGTGAAGGCCGCCGCAAGGCATTTTACACTTGCAATCGCGTTTCGCTTCACCAAGAGACGGCCAAGCCGCACGAAGACTGACATGACATTCTTTTGGACTGAGTTAGAGTGGAAACTCTGTTCTGTTGCAGACAGACGCTTTCTATATAGCTTGTGAGTTGTGACTGTGAGTTCATGCAATGCACCGATGGATAAATGTGTTCGGGGTGCGATTACAAGAAACCAGCCGGAGGACAATGACAACCGCACCACCATCACCATGCTGAGGAGGTTGATTATGATGATGATGGTGATGATGGGGTAGGTCGGCCGGCCCGGTCGCCTATGGAATTCAGCAGAAAAATATGATTTCTATCTCTTTTCGATTCTCTTTGCTTCGGATTAGATGTGGCGATTTCTCTTAAAAGCTTTACAATTTCACAAACAGCAAGTCGCTTTGCTAATAGAATGAAGAAACATCGGCACGGCATGAATGCCGGTTTCTCATCGTTGACGTTTACAATGTGCGATGATGATGGTAGCTAATAGCTATATAGTTAGGTTGGGTACTACAAAGGACGGCAATATAATTGCTTTCTCTTTGTAGAAGAGAATTATATGCTTGGATGCGGAAATCACGTGTTGTGGAAGACATTTTGCATGGCAAATGATGCATGAAAGGATACATGGAGCAGAGGAAACAATAATGTGGTGGATGTTGGTGAGGATACCGAGTGATGTAGAAAGTGCTGGACTACTCCCATATGTACATGTAAGTACATATTGATGTGTTTGAACCTGGGGGAAAAAAATCATTCGGAAATACTTACACGAAAATAAACGTCGAATAGTAGTTTTGCAATAGATGGCGCTTGCAACTGTGATGCTATAGTGATGCTTGCCGTTGCTCACTATCAAGTTCAAGTTTGTTAATTACAAATAAAAATAGGAAGTTCACTCAACAAATATAATTTATTTGCATCACTTATAATTATAACATACACTCGCGTACCCCTTTTCATCTACTCCCAGCTCTTGGTATTTATAGCTGCCCGTCTGCATGGTGATTAACGCAGCTTACATTTCTTAATTACAAAAGAGTGCTGCCAAATACAAAGTACCTTAATGAGTTTTAAGCATGCCTATATTACCACTCTGATGCCGGTGGCGCCAATTCCTCAGCTGCGGAATTTAGAGGTATTACATTACACAATGGCTGGTAGTCCTCATAATGAAATAAACTCGGTAACTGAGTCAAGATACAATAATCGATTTTTAAGAAACACCGACGGTTCAATGAGGAAAGCTGAGCCACCTTGTCTGTGACCGGAGCCGAAAAAAAACTGATACCACAGCTTGTCAAAAGGTGGCGGTAGTGGTTACATATGTGCAACGGGTCGCGGGTTCGGACCCCACGTTTGGCGCTATGGTTGTGAGCCAAGGTCGAACCACAGAGGCATGCTTCCGGTTGCTCGGCTTAAGCTCGTCGGACGGGGGTTTTCTTGCCCCTTTACCACATACCACCTGCTCAACAAAGTTTTATCCATGCAGGAAAGAAAATGAGGAATAAAAACAGGAAAGATAAATAAAGCTACTAACTCTACCTAGACTTCGGACGGACTTTAAAACATAGGACAAAAAAGAAAAAGAAAGAAAAGAAGTAAAAATGTTCCAAGGACTTATGCCAATACCCCTGAGGGAGGACGGGGAAGAACCGCGAAACTAATCCTAATCCATACCTAATCTAAAATAATAATTAAACTAGGCCCCATACTAGATATACACTAACTTAAAACTAGTCTAATCTAACCCTAAACGCTACTTTCCTTCGCATTCACCCTCCAGGGCAAAGGTACATATATGTGCAACGAGATTGTCGCAATCAAAATTGAAAAGGTTCAACATTATGTACCTTATCACACCAAATCAATGATGATATGTTTAGTATTTATTTATAAACAATCCGACAGCACTTCGTTATAAAGACTTTATAAGGATGTTTACCAAGTTACAGTCCAAACCTCACTGACTCGCTCAATTACCACTCGCAAGTCACGCCCATTTGAGTAATAGCTTAGCAAATCAGTGAGCTTTCAATATATAATAAATTGGAGATCAACAGATTCCTGAAAAGGTCTTAAAACGTAAGTCAAACCGAAGTTTGCCAATAGATGGCGTTAGTAGTTAGGATGAAATGACTCCTTTAGCATCAGATAGGAAATAAAAGCGATATAAATAATGGTAGCTCGGCCATAAAAGAGGGATCAACGTACTAGTAAAAATAATCTTAAAAATAAAATTAAACTAAATTTGCGAGCAGATGGCGCTAGTAGTTTGAATGAAAATAAACCAAGTGTCGTCCAAATTGAATGGTAAAAATAAAACTATCGGGATGCGATAAATTTCTTCCGGAACCCCTAAACACCAGTGGTATGCACAATGGGTCGATAAACGGGCTTAAGTGTTTCTCTCATCGAGAGCCACTTTAACATAACATAAATATGAAAAAATTGGCGGGGAAAAAATCCGCTGGCGATTTAGATGTTGTGTGGCGTATATTTTGTCACGAGTTGTTGCGGGGATTCTCATCATGATTGGCTGTCATCGTCAACTCTCCACTTACAGTAGGTAGGTATACAAATATGGCCACAGAAAGAAACCTATTTTACTATCAGGTTGCGGCTAAATATAGATGTTATTTAAAACGTTTTTGCGTTCTTAAATAGACACGTAGCCGGTGGGGCCGTTTATCGTAATTGAAATCTGAAGCAACTTTATCAAGATTAGTACAAGCTCATAGCTCCTGACAGGTTTGATGGTATACAAAATAAAATGCCAGGTATTACAACAGGCATTTCTGCAAACTAAGTAGATGATGCAAGTCTTCTTTGGCTATTTTTCTGAAGTAGTCTGTGTCGATAAAAAAACAAAAAGATGCGCTGAAATGATCACTTCTTACAGCTTAAAGACAACTCCGTCGTAAAAATATGTCTTGTAATAGAATTCAATCAGAACAGTGCTGCCGAAAGTACTTCGATTGGAGTGTTTTTAGACTGTCTGCCGTACGCCGATACTCCCCAACGCCAAATTGTATTCCGGTTTTTCATTTCGGATCGATCTATTTTTTACAATGCCTTGACATTTCTCTACCTAGTAAATTGCAAAACAAATTTTACTTTCTTTCTGGACGTTTCATTCAACTTTGTTTGGTGTTTGATTTTGTTACATACGCCTCGAACAAACTCTTGCGGATCATGAAAGTCGTTTTCTCAGACAAACACTTATTTTGATACTAAAGTCAGTGACTGAATAATAAACGCCAGATTAGACAGACTCTGCCGAAAGAAAATGGCCGCCACAGGCTTCCAATCAGTGTGCCCGCTGCAGAATTCTGAAAATCCGCATAAAAAAGTGCCAATGCTTTTTATTAGTACATTACAGAACTTCAAAAAAAAATTGAAGCGCAAAAAAAGCAAAAAATTGTGGCAGGCGCTCGAAAAAAGCGCCAAATTGAAACTTTAGTCGCACAACGGTCTTGCGTTTGAATATCGAAACGGTCCCATTTGAAAAATGCTTCGCTCGAAATAAATTTCTAAATATTCGTTCTGTGCTCCCCAAAAAAAGTTCTATTATACTATCGAACGGAATTATGAAACGACAACCCTGGTCCTTGGTTGGAGAGATGTAAATTGCGTCCTAGTAGCTTAAAAAGAGCTATTTGTGATATTATATATTGTATGCGTGTTTTACCACTGCACATGTCCTTCGCACTCCAAAGCAATCTTAAGGAAGACTTTTAAAAGGGACTGTAGAAAGCAAGTTTTTGATGTTAAAAATCTATTGGCGCGACTTGGGAGTAAAATCGACTCGAATGAGACGCGTGACGGCAGAAATTGGCCGATAAGGTTGGTTGCAACTTGAAAGATAAGATAGTTTTTGACACGATAGGTGGCGCTGTTGTCAATCTCCGAAACTACTCAACTGATTTCAACGAAATTTTGTGGTTGTGTTATGTTGGTTAAAATATATAGTCTTGGACCCGACTTAGGATGTTCTTGGGTGATGACCAACCTGTAATGGGTATCCAGTATCCACTCCACCCTATGAGTACATATACAATGGGAATTGAAGTCATTCTGACTCGAACTGCTGCAGAAACTTCTCTATGAAATGTATGATAATATGAAGTTGTATGAGTTGGGGTATATCATAATATGAAGTTGTATGATATACCCCAACTAAAGCAATCCCTCCACAACTCTACTGTTTAGTTCCGATTCTGAGCCACTTGATTTGTCATTGAAGTCGCCTCCCGAAACTTCCATTGGCAGTCCAATTCCTGCTGGGTTAGAATCATCTTTCAATGCCAGTTGAGTTGCACGTTTTCGAGTATCCCCTGCGACAAAGCAAACAAAAAAATACCGGTGGTCCACAAGGTTCGGTGTTCTCCTCTGTGCCATTTTTAATTTAAATATCTTACCCCTTTTATACCACTTCATTGGGGTGGGTACATTTTCGTGCCTTTTGTCGTAGAAGAGTCCTAAAACCCTGTCAAACGTGCAACTTTATTTTCAACCAATGACTGCAAATTCTGCCGGAACATTTCACTTTACGACTCAATAAACATTGTTAACAATACAACCAACACAACCACTCCACAGTTTCTTTCTCTTACCCCATTCCCTTCTCTGCTGCCGTCTGCTGCTTATCGTCAATATTTCAAATTTATCCTTCAACGCCATATGCTCGTAGGAGCTAAGGAGCATTCGCATTCTCCTTAACATTTCCCATAAGGAATGTAATTTCGAAAATATGTTCTCTCGCAAGACACATACACGCACGGGACAGCCCTTAAAAGCCTAGCACTGTCCACAGACCCAAATCCGTAGAGACGTAAACACAAAATTTGATTGCGATCCCCTCCGTTTGACCAGCCAGTGAAAACACCCTGCCATGCGTCTATCTGCATGACGGGATATCCTTCATTAATATCCTCCACTCCAAGTGTCGGAATCCATCTAACAAAGTCATTAATCTCTGTGTGTGTCTTTCACCTCGCATGCATTCTAAGGATATGAATTGCATGCTAGCACCAAACCAAACCATGCCTTGGCAACAGCGCACCTGCCGCACATACACACACACACCACACAGTTTACACCATATACCTAGCTCCGGTCTAGAGAGGAGGAGCTCTCAAAGAAACCGACTATTTCACCGGTCAAGGATAATAAGTAGGAAAACTTTTTGCATAATCCTTAAAACCGACGACCAGCTCCAGCAACCCCAACCACCACAAGAGGCCTTTCCAACCGCACGGTCTAAGCTCCATAAATCTTCGAGTGTTTATTCCATTTCAAATCGTGCAATTCATGCAACATCCGTCTGTCTATCTGTTCAGCGTGGCCCGCTTCCCCTTCGCCAGTGTTGAATTAAAACAAAACTCAGGGAGGTGTTATTATCTCGCTCCCGCTTTCTCTCTCTCTCGGTCGGAAAACAGAAGGAAGTTTAAAACTTATCGCAGCAGGGTGGGCGAGAGTCTTCCGCTACCCAGCTACAACTATCCCCAGAGACATACGGCGGACCCGGGTTTAAGTGAAAAGATTCCAAACTTGATACAAACTATACGAACCGAATTGAAAAATGATAAACATTTCGGGAGAAAGCAGCTATAATCTTCTCTCCTTTCATTTCCTGTTTTCGGAAGGATTTTGAGTACGAGTTGAAGTTCCCCCTCTACCTAACAGTACATGTACTACTTGTCTGATGCGTGTTCTTGTTTATATCCCTACAAAGATACGGTCTTCACATCCATAAGCTAGTCCGCTGAACGAGGATAATCCCTCTGGAAGTTAATGCCATGTTCGCTTGATTTGATTGTTATTGGTGACAGTCTTGTAGAGTGGCGCTCTGGCGCTGCATTAACTTCGGCGTCATAATCGTGGCGAGAACTTGCCAAAGTATTTTGACATCCGCAGGAAATTTTATTTTCAAAAATGTTTTACGACGCAGCGCCACCCGAGAGCGAGAGCGATGCGTTTGGAACGATTTTCGGAATACATCTCGTGCGACGGATTTATGGGAAAAGTTAAATTTCCTCGTAAATCAATTGAAAAGTTTGATTAGTATACTGCGAAAATGGAAAACATTCATAAATTCGTCTCGCTAATCGGAGCGGGATTCGATTTGGCATGTGACTTGTATTGATTTGATTTTATTGGGTATGCATGTGGCAAAGTCGATGTCCTTTATAAGTTTAGATGTGTGGTTTCTAAACTGGGGTTGAATTTCTAATTATTATTACTGGCAGTAAGGAGGCTACGTTTATTGGAAAACTTGTAGCAGATTGGGAAGCCAGTCTTTTATTGATCTGCTATTTGTGCGGTGGTTTTACAGAGACAGATTAGAGAGGTCGCCACTGCCGGTCAGAGAAATTGACAAACAAAAGAACAAGTCTTCAGCTGTGATGCTATGATGCTCATCTACGTTACAACTGATCTACGAACACTCTAACCGTAGGGTTGTGAACTTCCAGGCGCTTTTAATCGAGAAAGTTTCACCTTTTCGGGAGGAATAAGGACACTAATTGTGACAGATTAGAAAGACTACCCAAGCGGACATCGAATGTTTTGAAGGAGAAGGATATTTCATATGTAACCCCATTTTTCTTTCGCATCTAAAACGAGATTCCATTAGGAAATATATAGAAAATAAGGGTGAGATTAAGTTGGCTTAAGATGGAGTCAAAACTGAACAAAAATGCACTGCTAATCCTAGCATGACACAATCTATTCGCACATCGGCTTAAGCTGGATTACTGTCATGCAATTCGACTTGGTACACCATTCACTTATGGCTGCTTCTCTGGGCTTACAAATCAGAAAAAGGTAGGGGATACTGACTTTGAACATACAATTGTAATGATATTTAGAATTCTGTCCAATCTGTCCAAATAAATCCGAACTGCATTGTCCACGGCATATTTTTTTTTTTTACACTGTTCGCAAAATTTACTTTACGTTCATGCGGCGACTCAGCTCTTAGAATTATTCAGGTTTGCTGCAGATTGCAGAGCCAATTAAATGAAATGTGGGATATATTTAGTTAGCAAGTATAATCATATCTGTATGACACACATTTTGACTTACAAAGTAGGCAGAAATGACTGACAGAAATGACATCAGGATTACGTGGGCTTGAGGTAGTGTCAAAGGTGGTAGAAAGTCCACTTAAGTTCTATCAGAAGCTGGAAATGGCCCACTCATTCCATTTTCTCTGTGACAAACTGTTTTAATATAGACGCAAATTAGACTGGCTTAAGCTAGATTACTACAACGGAAACGCACTACCGTTTTTCATACAGTTCCGTGTCGATTTGTGTGTCCGTCATTTCACACATGCATAGAAAACTCAAAAACAAATAAACAGATCATAGCGCAATTTTCTATTGTGAAAGTGCTGTACTATACAATTTAAGAAACGACTGAAGCCTTGACCATGAGAACTTGTCAAAGTTTGGTGTCTTCTTTCCAGTTCATTATTGTTAGCAAAACAAAAATCATAGCTCTCCTCGGTATCTCTTTTAGTTTGTTATCTAAAGTTGCCGAACTTCTCCGAAAATTAGTTCAAATTTGGGACCAACGGATGACACGTTTTACCGGTAGTTGACGAAGTGTGGAAACCCAATTTGCTGAAACCATTCACTGGGCAGGGACAGGAGGAATTGCCAGCAAGTTTAAAACTGATGTAACCGTCTGGTTTAGGTGATGATACCCAAAGCCACGACTCACTCAAATCTCATTTTTCACGTAACGCCCAGTGACGTTTACATCCGTTGGCCGAAATAGGATTACCTACAAATTGAGCAGTTGCTATAGCAGAAACTTCCGAAAGGTTTTCCTTTTCTATTTCGACCCGAAATACGCACCTATACAATCCATGCAAGAGAGGACATCTTTCCAACTCATGCCCGCAGTATAGTGGCTTGAGGTGAATCTTTTAATTTGCCCGGGTCGCTTCAATTAGGGACAGATTTTCATAGAAAAACCACCATCCCATTCGACCCTGTTGAATCCTTTAATTTTATAGACACAAACAACCCTGACAATGTGAGCAGCGGTATAAATGTGACCCCAATCAAACAAGTAATTGTCTTCTAATCGTTTCTTTAGAACCAACCCTCCCACGGTCTCCAACCCAAACTCACAACACAATCAAAGCAACTGAAAATGTCAAGCATAAATTCCATATCAAAGCCTGTCATAGATTGACATAGGTACGAGTTGGTACGGTACACCCAACAAGTAAACTCCTGTCGGGCGATGTTTGTTATGTATGAGAAAAAACAATATTCCAGGAAATATGTTACAATAAATGTCACAGAAAAATTCGTGTTCCAGTCAAAAGCGATTGGCACTTCAATTAAATTCTGCCAAAAGCCCATGTCTTTGGGAAGCCTAAATGTAATCTTCTCTCCGGGATACGAAATCACACCAACCACACCCTGTTTCTGCAGAAACGGTCAATAACCTCCGTAAATATAAGGGTTGCAAAGTAACAAAACCTCCACCGACCGCCACTGGCAGCAACCCCAACTCCTGCACAATGACAGGTGCTTCAATTTACTCCACGTGATTCATGAAGTTTCTCCTTTGAAGGCAGATGCTTTGCGAGTTAAACTTCACCACCACCTAAGCCTGGCAGCAGTGGCGGCAAAAAAGAAATAAACGATTAATATTCGAGAAATTGCAACATAAAGTCCAGACTTGGCCGTGTACAAAAGGTGGACGAGGTGAGGGTCACCGGTTTGGAAAAGTTTATTCCTTCAAGAAGTCGGCGAATAGAAAATTCACACACAACTTTTAGAAGGACCTCGACGTCGTCGTTGTCGTTGTCGTCGTCGCTGAGGGACACCAACACTTTATTATTGAATTTGCAATTTAGTGTATGTGTGTACTTGTTTAAACTTTTATCGATTTTCGTTGGTGGTGTGTGGATTTGCATACGCTACGCAGTCATCTATAAATTACCCACATCATTCGGGGAGATGATATCAGACCCTGATACACACATCTATAAGGGTCTGCAGATAATTATCTGCTGCCTCTACTACCCCTAGAGATCATTGCATGCTTTATTACCCTCTGAGCAGCATTAAACCGTTGGCAATGCATTTGACCCCGGCTCAGCAGTGTGGGACCAAAATGTCATCATCCCTATGGCGGCGGCCGGCGCCTAACAGATTGTGCAGTTGAAGCCGTATTTATACTCGAATGCAAATAAATCACGAGTTTGTCCTATAATTGCAGGGATGGCAGGCATGCATGCGAATATTCGTCATTTTAATTTCCTATTGCCATTTCAGACCAAAAAAAAAATACAAAAAGAAAAAAAAAACAGGACCTCCATCAGGATTTTTTTTTTAAATCAATTCTTCTGCTGTTATTGTTGGCGTCCACTTTATTGGCATTAATTCAGCAAATTCCCGTTGTCCCTGATAGAGCTGCGCGTATTGAAAAGGACATTCTGAAGGATGTTTTCATTTTTCTCTCGCTTTTAGTGCGGTTTGTACGGTTTTTTTTTTTTTTTTTGTATTAAATTGTGTACTGAATAGCATCAGAAGCAGCAGCAATGTAGGGCGTACAATATAATGTGGCAGAGTTAATGGAATCCTGATAGTGATGAAGGATACTTAACTGACTGCGCCAGATGATAATTTTCTGCGAAAGAAATGTGCGTGTGTGTGCTTAAATGGGCGAAGGATATACAAGAATACACGAGAATATTCTTGGCAATGATAGTTTGGTAGATGATTGATGGCTGACACATTGAGATTAAAAATTGCTATAGCGTAACAAATAAGGACACATGAAATGGCACAGCATTGATTAAGTTTTTGTTGTTTTTTGGTTCGTTGTTGTTTTTTTATGTGTTTTGGAGGAAGCAGACATCATCAAGGAAAGTCTTTTGAAGGAGAACTGGCGGTTTGTGATATTTTTTTTATAGAGAGTGATTTTTAAAGGCATCAAAGTTGGGGGGATAATCATCAGAAAATATATTAATAAATAATAAAAAAAAAAGATTTTGGAAAACCAAAAGGGATTATACTTTTAAAAAAGTCTGTGCTATGCTTTAAAAATGTCTGCCCAAAAAGTAGTAAAAAAATAATAGGTACTTTATATCTTTTAGAGTCAAAACTCGCTTTCATCTGCACTTACACTTGCACTTGTCCAGGAAATGTTAACGCCCATATCCTTGCGCACATAATTATTGTAACTGTGCGCATCGCAAACGCAAGATCAAGCGGGTTTTCGAATATAAAACCCTTACAAACGATGCAAAATTATCGTTTTTTTACATGCGCACACAAATACACACGTGCGCAAAAAAGTGTGCGTTTCCTGAGAGTGGCAATTATCATATTCGCTTTAAAGAATTCAATTATGCCAGCGATTTAAGTAGCAAATGTACTAGACTGGTGCGGATCAAATGGACTCACAGCCTGAATATGTTGAAAATGATTGCGCACAGCCTATGAAACTGAGCTGATGAAATAAAAAAAAATGGAAAATAAACGTTTGCATTCAATTTTATATTTATTCTCTATTAAGAAGGAACTTTTAATCGAGTTATTCTTCGATGGACCGCTGAAAGTCTTCATCCAGATTTAGACGGTCTAGTGGGCCTTTTTTGTAGCGAATGGACATGCAAATTAGAATCGAGATCCCAAGAAACACAACTCGGTAGTGAAAATAAAAATCAGAAATGCTCCCAAAACTGTGGGCTCAATCAAGGATCTCTTCAAATAAGAATACTTATGAATACTTATGAATTCCAGTTATTTTAGAACAAAATCACTGGTGCACCACAGGGTTCAGACCTAGACACGCTGCTATTTTTGAAGGAACAGCGATAAGTCGTACCAAGTCGCAAAAATCCTTAATGAGCCAATACAAGTTTTTTGGATGTGCGGTGTAGCTCTTACTGACCAGACCACAAAAGATGATTTTTAGTTAAGGCGAGAAAAGGTGTAGGAGGCAAAATGGAGCCTTGCGGAACACCAGCATTTATATAGTGGATTGTGGGCTTGAAATGCTTCAAAAGACTTCAATTAAAAATGTAACATTTCTTGAAGCGATTGCATTTCAATTGAGTATTTCTAGCTCTGATACGTCAGAAACCACACCATTGTCTGGGGATTTCACAACAAAATTCTGTCTCATTTAAGAACTGACGTAAGTGATTTACCTCAACAAAGGTTTGTACAGAGATTCCTTCGTATGTCTTAAAGAAAACCGCTGCCTGACTTCTGGCGAACTTACAACTTGTGATGACTCAAAAAAACACGCTGTGAGAGGAAAAACAACTGACCCGAAAGTATTATGATATAGTAATACATAAGAACTGCTTATCGCTAAAGACCTTGTAGCTGAATAAGTTTAGACTAAGTGGACAAGCAATATCCGAGAACATTACTTAGTGTCACGATGCGAGAAAAAAAGTTAATATACCTACCCCCAATTGACAACCTTCTGCCTCAGTACCTACCGCAGACTACCTTTTGCTTTATAAAACCAATTCCGCAACTAATCAGAATCATCCTCTCAAACGACATTCACAAAACCATTACACTGCATATAATGTAAACGAATAATCACACGAGCACGTATATCCCACTTGGGCTGCAGATTACAACCATCAAATTACTCTCCAAGGACAATGCGAACGCTAGTAAGTATTTTCTTATAGCATTTTCCTTTATTGCTTTAATCTTTAACCGAGGCCAGAATGTCTGAAACCAGCAGGAAAAACAAAATTATAATAATAAGAGAACAAACAACAAAACAGTCAACCCAGTCCAATAAAAGCGCACACAATTTTAAAAATGTCCCTCGAGATGGTTAAGTCAAAATGGAATTTCCATTTGGTATTTCACCATCTGAATCTTTCATAAAAAGATACTCGCACACTATTTTACATCCCCCTGGTCGAGGGCAAATTGTAAAGGATGCACAAAGGAATAAAATTCGAACAATTTATTGTTCATTATTACGTTGAATTTTTTTTTGTAAGGACACTCGCACTTTACAGCAGCTTTCTTGTCGAAGGAATTAAGACATTCAAATGCGATTAATGCCCACTCCTAGGGGTGCACATTAAAAAGCCGGGTCCCTTTTTTTGGCAAACGAATTTAAAAACATCTACTCCATGTAGAGGATACATACCCGTCAATGAAGGTACAGAGGATTTTTTATTCGACACTTACCTGGAAAGGAAAACAACAGAAAATATTATTAGTACAGGGGAAATGTATATTTGTCAAAAAAAGGAATTAAAATGTTGGAGATATTCTTAGAAATACAGAAGGAAAATTCTTGGAAGGATACAATTTGTGATTCTGAGATTATGTGGGTCGTTTGGAAAAGGGTCTGTTGGTCAAAAGTTAAAACCTATCGAAATGTTGAAGCAAATTTCGAGAGGAGAAACCAGGAGCTTGACCAAAAGAGGGATCAGCACTAAAAGTTGGTTCTTTTAAGACGTCAGGGATAACGAGAATACTTTTCAGTTAAAATAGAAAAGTTACGTAACCATCCAAAGTGGGATGTGGCCTTTCTAGGAACTGATTTAGTTGAGACGGAATTTTGAAAAAAACATTACAAACTAAAAGGGACTAACGAGGGTTTCGGTTTTATGTGATAAGCTCGTCAGATTGTTATTAAAATACTGATACAAGAGACCCTTTTACGACTAGGAATGTGATAGTTTTATTTTTATATTTTTTTAAATTTGACTTCGTATTGTAGGAGCAAAGAAACTTTCTCGGGGACTGGTTTACTCCCAGATGTTTGCCATCAGACGTGCAGCGGTGTCATTTGTGTTCTTGCGGGAGTTGAAGCTGGTACCTCTCGCTTAGAAGCCCAGCTCAGTAACTAATGAGCTCTTTTTTTGGCAGTTTAAAAACTGCCTTTAGACGACAGGCAGGCTAATTAAATGAAAATTCGCAGCAAGATCCGACTGGTAGTCAAGATGATAGACCCCGTACATAGCTTTGGAAATAAAAAAATGTTGTTTCTTGAAGAAAACGTCTTCAAAAAATGGGCGTGGTCCACCATCATGATGTTCAAAGAAAAGATTTGGATGCCATTGATGCAGCGAAGAACGAGGGCAGCTCGAAGAATTAAATTCTACATATACGAGTGATGCATATTTTAAAAGGGACTCTCAAGCGAGACGCGGTATTAACCAGTGCACTGCTTTCATGTAGGATGAACGATATATTTGCAGACATTTAAGAAAGCAGAAGCAAGAATTAGGTCAAATTTGAGAATAAATCTGGAAATAAGCATATGCCCGATGAATGACAATGACAATTGTATTCCAGCATAAGCAGAATACGCAGCAGAGTGATTGCAAGTAGGTAGTCCCAAATCTACATTCTACAACCGTTTGATGACGTCGTCCTCGTTAAACGAATAAGCACCCGTTTCAACATTCTGTAAACAACACTCTGCTAAATTCATTCCGCAACCGGCATTCTGTGAACAAAAACACCTCCATCTACGACGAGGTAGTCCCAAATCTACATTCTACAACCGTTTGATGACGTCGTCCTCGTTAAACGAATAAGCACCCGTTTCAACATTCTGTAAACAACACTCTGCTAAAGTCAGTCTGCAACCGGAATTCTGTAAACAAAAACTATTTCATCTACGAAGGGGTAATCCCAAATGCAATTTTGCAACCGTTTGATGAAGTCGTCCTCGTTAAACGAACAAGCATCTGTGTAAACAATCTCTACAGAACAGTCTGCTAAAGTCGGTCTGCAACCGGTATTATGTTAACAAAGACTACTCCACCTACGACGGGGTAATCCCAAATCCACTCTCTACAACCGTTTGATGAAGTCGCCCTCTTTGAAATAACAAGCACCCGTGTCAACATTCTGTAAACAACACTCTGCTATATTCATTCTGCAACCGGCATTCTGTGAACAAAAACTCCTCCATCTACGACGAGGTAGTCCCAAATCCACTTTCTACAACCGTTTGATGACGTCGTCCTCTTAAACGAATAAGAACCCGTTTCAAAATTCTGTAAACAACACTCTGCTAAAGTCAGTCTGCAACCGGCATTCTGTAAACAAAAACTATTTCATCTACGAAGGGGTAATCCCAAATGCAATTTTACAACCGTTTGATGAAGTCGTCCTCGTTAAACGAACAAGCATCTGTGTAAACAATCTCTACAGAACAGTCTGCTAAAGTCGGTCTACAACCGATATTCTGTTAACAAAGACTACTCCACCTATGGCGGGGTAATCCCAAATCCACTCTCTACAACCGTTTGATGAAGTCGCCCTCTTTGAAATAACAAGCACCCGTGTCAACATTCTGTATACAACACTCTGCTATATTCATTCTGCAACCGGCATTCTGTGAACAAAAACTCTTCCATCTACGACGGGGTAGTCCCAAATCCACTTTCTACAACCGTTTGATGACGTCGTCCTCTTAAACGAATAAGCACCCGTTTCAACATTCTGTAAACAACACTCTGCTAAAGTCAGTCTGCAACCGGCATTCTGTAAACAAAAACTATTTCATCTACGAAGGGGTAATCCCAAATGCAATTTTACAACCGTTTGATGAAGTCATCCTCGTTAAACGAACAAGCATATGTGTAAACAATCTCTACAGAACAGTCTGCTAAAGTCGGTCTACAACCGATATTCCACCTATGGCGGGGTAATCCCAAATCCACTCTCTACAACAGTTTGATGAAGTCGCCCTCTTTGAAATAACAAGCACCCGTGTCGACATTCTGTTAACAACACTCTGCTATATTCATTCTGCAACCGGCATTCTGTGAACAAAAACTCCTCCATCTACGACGGGGTAGTCCCAAATCCACTTGCTACAACCGTTTGATGAAGTCGCCCTCATTAAACTTGGGCAAACAACCGTTTCGAACATAAAAATTCAACTGCACTTACTACGCAGTGTCGCAATTGTTCCACAATGTAATAGAAGTTCAACATTCCAGATCTTTGTCGTGTAATCACCCACTTAGATAGTTCACGACCTTCCTTCCTGCCACATCCTTAAAGAAGTAACAAACTCCTAAATACAATTATTTAGTTCATTCTAGATATATTTTTCTTTTTATGGTATACCGGCGCCCGGAATCTCGTCGCTCTCGCAAATGAAATAAAGGAATTTCTTCTCTTTTTTTTTTTTTCTTCTTTACCATGTGTATCCGCAGAATGTCATCATCAACATCCCAATAGCCGAAGTGGGAGACACACCAGAAATCATCATCATGATCCAGTAAACCCACATGTATGGACATTAGTAACAAGATTATATAAATTTGTGTGTATACGTTCGCATTGTATTCGAAAGGACATTCCTTTTGACAAACCCACTCCTGTCGCGCGCAAGCGAAATTCCAATAGTTTACAATAAAACTCTCTTGTGGGACGATGCCTGATATAGGACAAATAAAGGACGACAATTTTCTGTGCTTGAAAAGAACACTGTCAACTGACATTGGGCGTCAATTAAATTTGCAAAACTTATGGACGATGTCAGCGCGAAGGAAGGAGGCGACAAAAAAAATATTCAATTTAACCCGCGTGACTTCTGTCACGTACATCAGTGATGGAGCGAGGGTCGTCGGGTGGTATAAGTAGTAAGGCAAAAGGCGCCAGCAACCTACCCACATGAAAATGAGAATATTTGTGTGGAACGTGCTATAAATTGCAATAAGGATGTGTGTGATCTATTCACAGTTCATTTGCATGGGGAATTCGTCGAGCGAGGATGTGTGGTTAAATTAAAGTCGCCTTTCGGCTGGCAAATGTCAAATGGGCGTCGGGAAAATGCCAAAGTGTCCAAGTCCAAGGAAGTTTATGTATTCCTTTGGGTTTTTTTTTTCTTTTTTTCTTTTTTTTTTTCGATGCACTTCCTTTCAGGAAAATTAAAAATCCGTTTTCTTTAAGCCATCCCTCTCATCGCTTCACCTAGTTCTGGGCTTTCAATTATTCGCCTTAACAGAGTGAAAACCACAACGACAACGGATTCTCAGGAACGAGGACAACACAGAAAGTCAAGTCATCCAGTTCAGTGATAAAGAAAAATTACCAGCCTCTGACGGAGTCCAGTGTTCTTGAAACAGCAGCACACACAAAGGACGTGACACACACAAACACATGTGATGAGGGGGGAAAGAGCCAGTGTGAGCATACACATTCCATCCATCCGGTTCCGTCGTCGGAACGGCCTAAAGGCTTCGGCTAAGACCGGATTATGTTAACCTCTCTCTGCCTGTCTGTCGTACAAGCACACACTGGCTGGGTTGCACTGGCCTAACAACCAATTAAGATAAGAAAAGAGTTTTGTCAGGACGATTTTGTGTCAGGCAATTTGTACGCCACGAGTAATTGTATTTTGCTTCACATGTCTGCATGTCTGCATGTGTGTATGGCTGCATATGGTTGATTGCGCTCAAGAGTGGCTCTGGATTACACCAGCTTTGTGTGAAGTTGTTAAAGGATTCCGGATGTGTGCTATATGTTCCGTTTTTGTTCCTTCTTTTTTTTTACCATTTGTTTCTTGGGGTTATGGTTGTTTGTTGAATGCCATTCGTTTACAAACATCAACAAAACGATGTAAAAAAGGGGAAAAAAATTAAATAGTGCGCTAGGGTGCTCATATTCAGATTACTACCCTTTGGAAGACGAACAGTCCTGGTTTTACTTTTTTACTGTCTATTCGGCAAACGAAATTACTTTTATCTACCTCCTAACGGGTAGGCGAGCCGGAATTCCTCGAGGAAGCGAGGATGTTGCACTATAAAGGGACCGCTAGGGAAGTATCCAAAAGCCACCAACGCTGAATGGGGAGTTCTAAAAAAAAAAAAAAAAAATTCAAACTACCAACTCGTCCAATTGAATGGTGCATGGAGAAGAGAAAAAAATCCGGGATTTACAGAAAGATCCTTTCGTTTGGTTGGTTCGGGATTGATTAGCTGTTATCTGAGATTTGCAGGTTTTCATTAACGGTTACTGGTTTTTGAACAGCAACTTTGAGGCGCATTTCAGAGAAGCTCTACCAGGCCGCTGCAGGTGGTGGGTTTTTGGGGAACACAAAGGATGCTTTACTTTCGCATGGAGATAGATTTTTTAGCTGTAAATGGGAATTCTCGAAAATTAATCCCTTGGGAGGGGAGTTCCGAATCGGCCAGTGCAACTGCATAGGTTTCTGGCAGTTTAAAAGAAAATGTTGGCAACAAAGAAAGAAATTATCCCTTAACCTGCGGTTGGGACAGAGGAAACAAAATCCCTGCAACCGGTACACCTCTCACCTCAGCTAGAAATTTTTAGTTTCGTTTGCCGCCACAATTCTTTGTTTGAAATCGGAGATAGTCATCTGAAACCTGACCTGTGTAGGTACGTAAACCTTTTAATTTTGTATATTCGAATGGAGTTGAATATGAAAATTTGGGCATGGAACTACCGTAAAATGGTCGATTTTTTGACAGTTAAATATTTTTAACCCGACCGAGCCTTGAACTTGGCTGAAGCCAACTTAAGTCAACTTAAGTCAGCTTAAGCCAACTTAAGTCAACTTACTCCACCTAACAGTTATGTTAAAACTGCTTGTGGTGGGAACTCAATCGATTCCCTAAGCAGATTTTCGATAATTTTTTTTTCGCTATAGCCTAAGCCAAATTAATTCAACTCACGGTTGGCTCTGTATGACTGAATATTGTCAAAGAAGAAGTTCTTGTTCTTTTTCTTCGATAGAAAATCGAAAAATTTGCAAGCTTGTCTGGCTGGGCACAGCTCATTTATATAGGCGATACAAAAGGAGCCTTCACTGTCATTACTGTTATATTTCAAATGGAGAGTAGAGGTTTGGCGGAAGCAAATATACAAGGCCTTTATCAAAGACATATAAATTCGGGAAGGGATTTAAGTCGAAAAAGAAGGTGACTTAAGCCAACTGACGAGTTGAGCACCTACCGACTGAAGAAAACACCCCTCAGAAGACCCCATCGATGATGGTCGACCTCTTCTTTGTGTTGGAAAGAAAAACATAATTTAACAAATAGTTCTACAAAATCCTCTCGCCGGTGAAACCCCCCCTTAAGCACCAGTCGCCTCATCCAATTACAAGTATCTTTCACATCTTCATGCAGACCGCGACTTTGTAGATTTAATTAAAACAAAAAAAAATACATAAATCTTTACCTCACAGTTGAAAACTAAATAATCGCCAACTACAATGAAACCAGAATAGAAAAAGAAATACATCCTACAGGGAGACCGCTTGTTAAGGCTCTTTCATACCGTAAGCAGCTTAAATCTCCGCACCCTTAGCTACAGGCATGCCACCACCGTACAAGTTGAATGTCCGCACCAGCTCCAATATGAAATATTTTCAAGTTTCATCTTTTGCGGTCCATAAAACCACCGACAGACAGTACGCCGACCATTAAACAAAAGCCCCGAACAGTCCCTCACACAGAACGAGACCTGTCGAATTTTATCTTTTATTAAAGACCCTCACACTCCGGGACAGCGCGCGTCTCATACCACATTCAAGTGGAGTGTTTAAGATGCTTGTTTTCTATTTTCAAAATGAATTCTCGCTGAGTAGGAACGACCGACGATGGCAGGATTCCTTTGGTCATCGTTCTCATCATTAAACTTTCATTCGAAATAAAAGTGTTTTCCGAGAGGGAAAACTCTAAATAAGGATGAATCTGTGGCAGGAGCAAAGAAAACCGGAAAAAGGTTTTTTTTTTTTTTTTTTGGGGGAGGGAAAAAGTTTCTCCCAAGTTATGTGTGTGTTGTGGTTTGTACTTATTTTTTTGTGGACGATGAGGCGGTCTTAACAAGAGTAGAGCGAACAAACCACGGAAATTGACGAAAAAAAAACTCTTCTGATAGATTCAAGACAACAAGGCGCATCGGGGAATGAGAGGAGAGAGTGTCCTGCTCCGGAACAAAAGTCAAAGTGTTTAACGTATATATATTTATAGGAGGATGACGGGGAGAGAGATTTTCCCACCACATATTTGTGTCAAAACATGAGAATTTTTGGCAGATTTTCCAAAGTTGTTTGCAAAAGGTCAAAATGGATGGCCGCATGTCATGTTCCATGGTCTTCATGCATGAGCTCATATATGGCAGGAATGTTTGCTGCGAAAAACGTGTTTTGTTTTAAGAAGCACACGCAGGATGTGTTTGTTTGTGATGGAGCACAGTTATTATTCCTTGTCATGGATAAAGTAAGTTTTCCCGTCAGCTTTTATGACGCCCTTGACAGATTGGAGTCTTTGGAAGATTAGATATATTGATGGACGCATGTTTGCTTTGGAGGAGTGAGTGAGAGAGGGAGTGAGTTTTTAGGACTTTTTATGTTTCGGGTGGACCGAAGACTTTTTTTTTTTTGTTAATACCCCGGAATGTAATTTTCTTTGCGATCAAGATAGTGCAAGGTTTTGATGCTTAAAAGTTGGTTGAGTCTATTCAGGGGTGAATTGAAGGGCAGAAACACAATCAAACAAAAAGACAGGGATCGATCTTTCCGCTCTAGATTCTAACTGGCAAAAGATAGATGGGTTATAGCATAGCACATCTACTAAAAACCATGCCATATGCAGAATTTCTTGTTACTTTTTTTACTGAAGTCCAAGCAGAAAAGGCAGCCCCTCCTAAAGGATATACATAAACTTAACTAAACTTACGCGCATCATCATCATGCGAACAAAAATATTTGTCGACTTGAGCTACTTTAGGAGAGGAAAAATAATTACATACCTGAAGCAATTTTTTTTTTTTAAATGACCCCCCTTTAAGGGGGTTAAGGAAAATATAGAAAAATCCCAACGGTCCTGACTAATCAACGCAGAGACTGACATTGTAAATTCTCATTACAAAAGACAAAGTAAGGCACTTACTGACATTCAGTTACAATTAGCCGTATCAAAAGAAATGTACAGAATTCACGACAAATGGGGGCAAAATACACATTAGTCAAATAAGCTTTAAAAATATTTATCAATAGTGCAGTTCTGTGAAACCAATATGAAAAACGCATGCAAGTTAAATATTGGCGTAAGACTAGGCGCATTGGCGGAGTAATTTTAGATATATATTCCGCCTTGAATTTACTTAATAGAAAAGTAAGCTTAAAAATTAATAACCATTTTTGTAGATGAAACACATTTTTGTGATGACTTCATTCAATAAACGACTTCCAAAACTGATCATTGGGACTACGCTTTTTTCAACAAGGGTTGCGTCAAGTAAGCTGGGGTTGGTTTTAATTTTCTATATGCATTTATAGTTACATATCTTTTAGTTTATTTTATTATTATATTTTTGTGAAAGGAAAAACAAATTTATCGCATTTTTTGTAGAGATTTTTGTAATTTTATTTTAGTAGTGCAAAATTGTTTAAGACAAGTATACACTTTCTTATTAGCTTAAAAGAGGTCCTGCCTTTTAAAAAGCTTTCAAAGAACAGCCTAGTTATTTGCCAATCAGCTTTCCAGGAAGAAGAAGGTAAGAGAGAGAGTAGCGCATTAAAATTCAACGTTGAACTCTTGTTGTTTTTTGATAAATCGACAAGAGTTGAGAGAAAATAATAAAAGTGAATAGTGGAAATGTAATCTAACAACAAAAAAATACCCACTTCAGCAATTTTCGCTATCAAAATTTGTTTATCTAAGCTAATCCCGATTTTCATCGAATAACCATTCTCAGCGATGAAACTATTTTCTGGCTTCGTAGGGTAAAGTCGGGTGATATGGCACCCTCCCAATATTTTTCATACTCAACCATTTTATTTTAAAACAAAGACATAAAAATATCATTTAGTTGAACGTAAGTTCCGGCAAGGTGTAGTAGCGACTAGAGGCCGAATTACCACGTCCGTGAGCTAGCCATACGTCACTGAATTCTGTGGATTTTACAAGCAAAACAATAACAAATTCCAGTCACGTATTACTCAATTGGTATGTGGTAATTCAACCTCTAGTTTGTAAGTAAAAAATTCTAGTTACAAACAAACAAACAACAAAATGGGAAAATTCGAACACAACATTTTGTAGAAATAGTAGTCGGTGCCTGGTGTTCGTTGTTACAAACAAATGTGAAGAGTTAATATATTTTAAAATAATACATGCCTTTTTTTTTAGTTGCACCGAAAAAAAATGGGTATACCATATCCCCCGACTTTACCCTATATCAAATCCAAGCTAATTTGTCAGGGAATGTCATTACGCCCACTAAGACTTTCTCTTTGATGGACGGCCTTTTTCCAATATTTATGACGCTTACAAAGCAGTCTCATCGATTGCAAATATCTCACGGACTTTGTTGACTCGACAATTTTTTGGGATAAATTTAAGGAGGATTATTTGCTGCGATTTCAACAAGACGCCGCCACACAGCAATTCGAAATATTTTTTTTTTCTTGTCCGCCTCAATTTAATTATTTGATGCCTCCTTCTCCGAGGGTTTGTCAAGTCCACGCTCTATGGTAAGAAGGCAGATATTTGACGGCTGAATCGGAGGCCCCAAAAAGCGTACAAGAAAGTTATCAAAATATTGGGTTTAGGTTTAATGTTTGAAGGGGTCTGTGAATGATATTTTAACCCATAATGGATAGTTGTGGTTCTGTGGTTAGTGTGCGGAACTATTAAGGGATCGATCTCAAAATAAACCAAACTTAAAATACACCTAAGGGTTCTTTTTACTGACTCCAGTGAACATCTGAGAAATATTCGACAATTTTACTGTCTCAAAGTGAATTAGTTGTCCGAACTCCACATTAAAACTAGGTCGCTTCCATTCGTCCAAAAACAATAAATGCGCACGAAGGGATGCTCCCTTTGATTCGTATATCAGTCGAAGAGGTGACACTTTAAAATGTTTTCTATTGGGTTTGCATATCTGAATGGACTTCATTCAACTCATCCATAAATTGTATGGATTCAAAAAAGCTTGCAGTTGTTTTTGGCTAAAACTTCTTAAAAATATATGAAGATTGTGTCTCTGACAAAATACGAAGGCAATCTTACTCAACGTATTTTCGGAAACGCCCACTTTTTGGGGGCGTTTTTTACTTGAATATTAAATTGCTCTCCATTTTATAGGCCACAGAATAATCTATTTGTTTATGATTAACTAGAGCAATCGATCACGAAGAGAGGCAGCAACCACTCTCGTTTCAAGATAACCTCGATCTCCACGCTTTTTATTCTAACATTTTTGACATTGACAGTAACAGAAGAGTAACCACAAAAGAATGAGACAAATGCGTTGCCATAGGCAAGTGCATACGGCATCTAGTATTTATAGCAGGGAGATGCACTTTTATAGAATAATAGAATAAGCAATTGGTTGAGGCCCAGCTCCACCCCGGACTGTAGCGCAACCTAACTAAGTAAGTAAGAATAGTAAGTAATAGTAAGGCGAAAAATAAATACATTTACATTTACTTGGCATAATAATCCAATACACTATCGCAATTCTTGATGATCCACATTTATCGCCCTGTCTGTGGCATACTAATCCTTCCCAAATGTCCCGATAATTATCATCCCCGATAAAATTGTAGTATTAGCTCTGACTATCGCCGACTATTGCCTGCCAGTTGACAACTTGTTGAAAAATGTTTAGACAAGCCTTAAATCAATTAAATAGCAAATCAAACTCATGTCAAGTGGTAGGAGATGGTTTTGTTGAGTAAAAACCTGACAACCATGAAAATGAATGCATCGACAGTCCTCCCAAAGGGTTTTAAAAAAAGTTTTCTATTTGTCTAAGACAAAAACAGTCCACCTACTAAATAGCGACATGCTGAGCCATTCAGCTAGTATGCACGCTTTACAGAAGCAGCCTGATGGAAAGCCCCCAAAACCTCATCCACTTGTCTCTTCTATTCAGTTGCATGCTACTCCCTCTCAAAGCCACGAACAATGTAATTTTAATATCTGCCCGATTTGCACTGTCAATTTGCTCGTTTCCTACATTATGCACAAAAATAGGTCGCCTTCTGCAATTAATATCCTTAACTTGCCATTTCCCATTAAACTCCCTGCCAGCAGTTTTACAACAATTTGATTAAACTATAAAAAAAAAAATAAAAAAAACTTTTCTTTTCTATTTTTAATATTTTAAAGGCTCTCGATATTTCCGTCCTTGCAGATGGCGACTGCTTTCCCTCCACTGAAAATAGCAATCTGAAGTTTCATCTTGTGATAACTTTTCTTCGCCGACTATTATTACTTAAACTCAATAATGAGGTATTACAACACAGATGTGCAATAAAGAGGCAATCAGGTCTACATTTGGAAAGTTTCTTCTGCCGTTTTTTTTTTTTTTATATCAAAATCTAAGTTACTGCTGCTCTCGTGCATGCAAAATGCCAAAGAATTGGTTCGGTAAAAATAAAATCCAAAAAAAAATCTGAAGAAAGAACTTTTTTCTTGTGCCAACTTTCTTCTCTCATTCTACAGCATAATTGGCATCTAATTTAAGAAACGTAGTTCGCTTTACCATGTGTAGCTGAAACCCTACAGGAACAACTTTGATAAGAAAGTTTCGAGTTAGAAAGACGGAAGAGAAACGGATATCACTTCTTCTCTTCAATTTCATTTGGCAGAAGGGCTGGCCGCCTTTTGTGTGATACGAGTATAGCTTCGTACCGCTCATTTGCGGAGATGCAGCAGCAGAGAAGCAGGTGAAATAATTGGTGACATGAGTTTACTTAAATTTTGTTCTCATCATTGGGGGTGGGTTGGGCTACAGTGGCGCACACGTTGGTAATACGAAATCCATGCTTTGAACTGCACGAGTGGAACTTTTCTGTCAGCGTCGTTCACGTCGAGGAGAAAAGTTTCATGTTTAATCGAAAACTTTTCCAGTATAATTGAGATGAAGTTATCTTGAATTATTCACTACTGGTGAATGAATGTTAAACTGATTTCAGTCTGGGTTTGATTAAATCACGAAAGAGGTGGTGTGTAGATGACACAATTTAAAGTTGTGATTTGTAACTAAAAAAAAAAAAACAAGAGATGTTGAGGGTTTTGAATGGCAACAAAATGGATGTTGGAAGTTGTTTAATCTCTTTGCCATTGAGCAACACTGCATAAAGGCAGTTGTTCAAGTTTTATGAGAAAGCGAGTGCATTACAAAGCTACAGAAAGTAACAGATGGATAGAGTTCATGGGGGAATTGGTAAATGCATGATCAGCAGGGGGTTGGATTTTTCGAATTTAAGAGGTATTTAGTGTGGACCGTAACACTGTAATACTGGTTACTTTAAGGTGTAATCAGAAGCACTTACGAGTGTATTCCATTCCACTCTTTGCTGCCCTACTTCATTCTAAGAACTGTTGTTAAGAAGCTTCTCAATTGCCCACTCTTAAGCCGAAGAACAGATCCATTTAAGAAAATAATAAATAGTTCGCGCAACAGGTCCGTACGGACCGAACCCGAGTCTGAACGGGTAATTGAGAGCCCTTTCATGACAGTTTTACTCTCGGATGTTTGTCAGACGTTCGCGAGAAGTGGCGTAGTGGTAAAGAACCTTAAGTTGGAGTTAAGAATTTGGGATTTTTTGGGATTCGAACCTAGGACCCCTAGCTTAGCGCACTAAGCCACTGCACCTACCCTTCCATTTAATTCCATTTAATAAGCACGAGCACCGAGCGCTCCAAGTTAATGCAAATTTCGCATTTATTTTATTTCAGTATTTTTTTCTGCTTTTGTTTATACATTTCTTGGTCATAAGGACTTACCTTCATTTGCAGGATATTCAAGTTAATGTGAACCCTGAGGTATATCAGTTAACATCACATGTCGTCATTTACTTCGTTGCGCAATGGCGAGGAGAAAAATTAAAAACGTTCCGACTTTTGAAGAAAACAAAAAATGTTACGTATACGCCAGAGTGCATGTGTATTTCAAGTTTTTCAAACAATGCTAAGTTTGGTAGAGTGCACAACTGTTGTTTATTTTAGAAATAAGCACATAGCTCCGCAACAAGTCTTAAGGCTCAATGCAGAAACGGAACGGAGTCGCAGTTGGGAAAAATGCGAAAATTTCGTGTAATTCGAACGGCAGCGGATGTACATCATCATTTTTGGTTGGTTCCTAAGTTCTACATACATTTTTGTGATAACAAAGTATGTAAGCGAGAATTCCCCATCGGAGATCCACATTTCAGTTGGTCCATAATTTACGAAGATCTGTTTTGACATAACGCCGCAATCGGTACAAAAGGCAATTTGGTCACTCGAAAGATTCAAAGCCTGATGATGAGCAGCTTAACTTCGTAATCGATTTATTAACTTATATCAGCAGCAGTGGATAGCTCGCTTAACTCCCATCAAAGGCGTAAGACTCTAGTTGGTACATAACATGCGGACATCATGACGATGAGTGATCAACAATTTCTAAAAGCAGCCTATGCCTATGCAACAATCGTTTGTGGATGAAATCTCCGTGGATAAAATGTCTCTGGATGAGTTTGGCATTAGTCCGTTTGCCTTAAGTTCAGTTGTTTCCTGGGTCTGAAATAGTCATGAATGACTTGGGTGGTCAATGAGAAAATCTAAACTAAATGTAAAGTTCCTCGACCAGACGTTAGCGACTAAAAGTCCTAACTTTATGATTCCTACGCATTTTTGGTAAAACAGTGACGGACTAGCTCCACTGCAGTACAGCCAATAAAACCTGTTGGCGTGGTTCGTAAATGGGGATCAGTTTGAGCGACAAATGGACAAAAGAAGTTTGGAATATAGAATCTCATTCATTTGGGTATTCTAACGTCGTGATTTTGAGGAACATATAAATTCAATAGTTGCACTGCCTGCTAAGTCGATCTTTCACATGCACATAACCATAATGTACATCTTTAGGTTCTGATTTCCACTAAACAATTTAACACTGCATATTTATAGGCACTCTCTTTTATAACGTGTACACCACAGGGTTCAGTCCTTAACTAAATATTTTAGTATACCGCAAGTGATGTTATTTTGTTTTTAAATCTGTTAAAGAGCTGTTCTTGATAACGCTAAGAAAAACACATCGTCCCAACCAGAAAAGCGCAACGCAGTGAAAAATTATTCCATCTCTCAGCAACATAAATCGACTTTGGAAATTCCTAACATGTTATCCTCCGATATCCTGCCATGTCACCCCACTCCGCCGCATCTGCTCGAAATCCAATCATAAGACACTGCATTCGATATAAGTTTCAATATTTTTATGTTTGAAAAAAAAAAAAACTAAGTCGCTTCAATTTTTCAATAGAAGAGCAGAGGAGCAACTTCTCCGCACACACACACCCACTCGTGCCACTCGTGGAATTCATTTTGTTATATTTTTATCGCAAGCCTTCAGGCAAAGTCGCACTATCTGCTTCGACTGACAAAGTTCGCATCTCCGACGAATATTTCTTCATCACCATCGGCCATCGTCGTCTTCGCAGTCTTCGTCGTCGTTGTAGTCTCCGAAAAACCATTCTCCCCGACCTATCACGAACTGTGTGTTGGCTCGTTTGTGTCTGGTCCTGTCTGCGAACAGAACGCAGCGCTGAAAACGCCAAACGAATTGCAAACTGCTTTACCATAATGCAATAGACGCTGCAGTCGATGGCTGGGTATAGTGGGTACTGGGTAGTGTGTTGAATACTATAGCCCGAGCCATCTAGTCAGACATCTTCAGCAACTGACAAACGCTTAAGTACACCGAACGTGCACTGAATAAACTGATAACACAAAAGATGTGCACCGAAAAAATAAAATAAATAAAAAAAAAAAAACATAAACCAACATCTAGTATAACGAGCAGAGGAACACAGTTGGTGCTTGTAGCCAGTGATGACTGCAGCTCAGCAGACTACAACGACGAGACGGACGGTTCTTCTTATTTAGTTTTCATCCCTTTTCGCCCCCCCTCCGTCAAAAATTTGATATAAATGACAATTTTATTGGCCATAGACTGGGTGGCAACCATTGAGCGGGTGGATGGGTGAGCAGCAACACCACCACTACCGGATTTTGTTTGTCACTTATTTTTCGGTCGACTAAGATATGCGCAATAAGTAAATAAATGAAATGACAATATCATTGACAGATTTCATGGATGCCCTGGCGCACTATCAGATTATGCTAAGGAGAGCGAAAAGTCAGAGCTGGGGGAAAGGGTGCGGGGGAGCTACAGTGCAAGATCTCGTTGGCAATAACAACAAAGAAAAACTTCCTCCGACGCAGTAACGTCCTGTTTTGCAATGCAAAGGATGCCCGTCTGCGAGGATGTAGGGAAATCGCTAAAATCGATAGGTGCTCCTCTCAGCTGGCGTATTCGATTTCTAAAAGGATACAGCACAGAGCGGAGACTCTATCATGATTTACATGGAAAATGCATGATACTTTTCTAGCGAAATGGATGGGATGCATTTGCACACAAGGCGGGAAAGATGAGTCTTGCATAAGGATAATGGTGTTTGGTGGAGAATAGTGGGTGGTGGCATGGCAGCACGGGTTACTGAGAAACGGAAAGGACTTTGCAAATGCAGGAATAAGTAATGACATTTGGGATTGATCCCTCCTCAAGAAGAAGACTCGAGCTGAAAATGCACTTATTTATCGTACGAAAAGGATTTATGGCGGACGAGGCAACTGCAGAGTTCTAGTTAGTTGCGACGGAAAAATAAATGTGAATGTGGACTCAACGCAATGCAAACAAATGGGATTCGAGTTGATATAGGCCTTCGTGCAGACGTAGCCGTTGGAATTTTTTTTCATTTCGAAGAGCGGTGAAAGGAGTTTTCTTTGTTTTCTATGAATGATGGAGGGCAACAGATGTTTTCTTAGAACATCAAACAAATACCAATGGGCTGTTTAACTTAAAGTGGTTCACGTGTGGAAGGAGTTGGTAGAAGTCAATGGTTCCACACAATGGTTGGGGTCCCTTTGTGGCGGTACCATTGAATTTTGACAGTTGCTTATTTTGAGTGCTTCAAATTTAATATAATATACTGACAATAAAAATGGTCATTTCAATGCGATTGGTTTGTGCATCAACTGAATCGATTAGTAGGTACACAAACCTGCACGAAGTGATATTTGTGTCAAAAAGCGCGGTCTGTGAGATTTTTCAATTGTTTTTGACACAATTTCGATGCCAGGTTAAGATAAACCAGATTGTTGAAGGCAAGACGCATTTGGACCGAAAATACGACGTCTATTGGGGTGGGTTTGGTCTAGAAGCCTAAATTAGAATTAAGAAAGTTTTAGAGACAGATACAATGTCTGAAGAAAAGGTGGAAGTGACTCCAGAACTACAGACCCTTGAGTTTTAGTTCGCGAAAATTAAAGCAACTGCTTTTACATATTTCAAAGAAGAAAAAAAAAAGTACACGACTGGGTCGCATGAAACTTTCTCGTTCATCAAAAGTTTGTCAGAATTTCGTTAACCACTTTTTTCAGTTCCTCTATCATCGTAAACGTCAGAATTAATAAATATCTCGAGTTAGACATTTTTTACGAATATTTTTTTCTCTAGAAAATCAACGTTTTTTATCTTTTCAAATGAACACCTACATACCCCTTTAGGCTTTTAAGTCTTTCAACCCTACATGCACAGATATTGTTCCCATCATGGACAACCATGCTGCCACTACAAGTTAGAACATTGATCATTGAACCACCTTCGTGGGACGCAGTTCGCCTTGTGCTTTTCATCAGTTACTGTAACTGCACATAATAGGTTGAAGTATCTGCTACAGTAGGTTGTTGCAGTGACTAATGAATGGGGGAACTTTTAGCCATGCGTGGCAAAATGTATTTTTAGTCTTTTGAAATAGGATTAGCACTTGTTCTACGGCAGGTGCTACTCCTCCAAGACCGAAATTATTTTTATTATTATTAGGGCTATGATAGGAACACTTTCAAAAAATTCACGGATGTTCTTCGCCGTATGCCGAAGAACGGTTCTTAGATTTGACAAAGGTTCTGGAAGCGTATGAAGCACGTGTGGCATTAAATTTAATCTCCACAAAGAAGAAAAAGAAAAAGACGATGGTTGCTTCGATGCAGCGATTTATTAAAAAACATTTTGGACACGTTTAACGGTTAATTGTGGCTATTTGTTAATTTTACCGCAACCTCCTCTCCCTGTTCAGTGAGATTGGCCACGTGGATGTCTTGCAGTCAGTGTTTTGGACACGGCTTTGATGGGCAACAAACAATCATCGATGTCAAAGGAGTCAATGGCTACACAAAATATGGGAAGCCTAGTACTAAGGGGACTATTCAGGTTGTAGCAAATGTTGCTGTGATCACTTTATTGTGGTATTCGATTGCTCGCTCTTCGAACACTTTTTTGCTCTCAGATCAGAGCACGTCTTATGTTTGCTTCAGATTTACCAATACAATTACATTTGAGTTTGACAGCTGATGGAGTTTGTTTAGGTAATCGTGAGCAAAGAAAGGCATGGCATCGGGTGAACCTATTTTTGTAAATTATTTATGTATAAATATTTAGAAATCAATCGGGACGCAAATTTCGAATGTTTTAATATAAAATTTAACCATTGAAATCGCTTTGAAAAGTGATGAAGGCTTCACATATTCGAATCGCACGAATATCAACACAAAAAACAGCAAGTGACGTTTATATGTTCGATTAGCCACACGAAATCTGGAATCTGAGAGCGAATCTGAAGTAGCCCAATCGAATACCACATAAGAGAAAGGATTGATCTGATAACCACACTTTTTAACACAAACTGATCTAGTTTCACAAACCTGACAGCCTGTAAGTGAAGTTAAAAACGACATTTGAATGGGTTTTGCTGCAAAATTATTTGTCATTTCAAAAGCGACTGACCCTAGTAGGAGGGTCCATTTAAAACCTGCTGATACACCCCTTTTGTCGTTTTGCTCTCTCACTTGCAGGAAGAACTACTTAAACCCATTACATCAGCCGTATTAGCACTTCAACCATCCATCATGCAACAACCCCTCTTTTACCGCATGCCAAAGGCTGCATCTTCGGTTACTGATTCACAATCAGTTCAGTATTTCATAGAGAGAAAAGTGTTTATTGATTTATTGGTAGCTGCTGGTCCTTGCAGAGGTCTATATCTCCATTTAAAGACAGATACCAAGGAACAGCACTTAACAATCGATCGCAATTCTTTTTCTCCTCCCAGCTCCCACCCCCCCATTAACGCTACTGAATGAGGGCTATTTATATTTACTGTGCTACTGCCGTTACTATTGTTATCGTCGTAGTCGTCGTGCAGTGTTCAACTCATGCTCGGAACATTAACTTTCGTGTCTATGGATCTATTATGATTTTATTACTGCGCTGCAGCAAATATCCCACTTAGAATCATCGCCACCTTGGGGGTAGTCTCCTCGCCCCGCCCATTATTCATGTGGAATTGGAAAAAGCTCTTCCGTTTCAAGTCGTTAAAATGAATAACGACCGCCTTGTGATGTCGACTGTGACATTTGGGTGCTGGATTTGGGTGTTTGTGCGGTTGGTAAATAATGTACGAACATCTCACCATCATCATTAAATGAACGAGATACGAGTATACTTGATCGTATTATCTGCTATAAATAATTACACTCAGCTTTGGATAAAAGTATCGGTCTTTTTTTTTTTTGTGTGTTTGTGAGCTATTCTGAAATCTGGATCTAGGGAAACCAGGTGAGACAATCACGACAGGACCAGCAAGACGACTATCATGACTATGATGATGATGATGATGATGGAGATGACGACGATGGATTAAACCCAAGTGAACATTCACAGTGCATGGTTCAGTGGGATTTTCCTTCCAACCTCACACTCGCGTCGGTCGCCTTGCTCTCGGTCTCAGACATTCCTGCCCATGTCGATGGGTTGTGCTGGTAATGGTGGTTGGGAAGGTACAGCACATCGTGTTGTGTCGATACCAAACCACCTGACTATATTTGTTTAGGGCAACGGAACGACGTCGTCGTCATCATCATCATCGTCGTCGTCGTCGTAGTACACACGCTGTGCACACAGCCACCAATCCAGAGCAATACGACGGCAATAAGTTCTCGAGTAAATGCATTTATAATAAGTCAGTTAGAGGCAATAAACTTAAGTGGCTATAAGGCAGACTCTCACAACTGTTTTTCGTTGTTGTGTCTCTGTTCCTCTGGGTTGGTCTCTCTGCCGATGGCGCATGTGACGGCGCGGCGGCAGTGGCTGTTGATTTAGTATGATGGAATTGTTGCCACCGCTCATGTGGGGTCGTCGGTCGGTTTGCTTGTGAGCCCGCCTATAGGGGTGGCAAATTGGGACCATGCCACACCATTGAATGCAATTCAAACAAATCATGTATTATTGAAGCAGTAAATCAAATCAATACAAGGCAAAACAAATAGATTTGTATGAATTGTTATGAGTTCTGCTTAAGATTCCGCATTTCTGTCTGAGATACGGAGAAACCTTAGATGTTTATGTGCCTATGACTTGTTCTATTGTTTGAAATTCGACTTGGTTGACAATGGGGTACACATCGGTAAGGAGATAAGGAATCGTCCGGGGGCGCTTGTTCAACCAGGTGAATTTGTGAATATATCCGAAACTGTTGTTCGATTTAAGACCTTAGGGATATTTCACGAGGTGCGGGGTGGGCAGACAAGGACAGATGTTCGGTTGTTAATCGCTTCGCAGGGCTTTAGTTAACGGATGAACAACTAAGAACGCAGCAGGTCAATTGACCATGAGTGGGGCGAAAATTATGCCAAAGTAAAATGTCTCTTCGCCAAATTTCGACCATTTTGTAGCTGAAAGGATGATTCCATTAAAATATCCATAAATTCCCATGAAAATGTGAATGGGGTTGTCAACTTTTACCAGTCAGAACTATTAATAATAGATGATCACGCTGGTGGACTGTGGATCGTGGATCGTGGATCGTGGACTGTGGACTGCGGATCGTGGATTGTGGATTGTGGACTGTGGACTGTGGACTGTGGACTGTGGACTGTGGACTGTGGACTGTGGACTGTGGACTGCGGATTGTGAACTGCGAATTGTGGACTGTGGATTGTGGACTGTGGATTGAGAAAAACGTCCACAAGCAGTGCGCGTGGTTTTAGCTAAATGTGGGGCGTGAGTGATAATTTTAAAATCATATTTCAGGTCGAGAAAAATGTATAAGGACAGCGTTCCTCTCTAAGCAAAAAATAAAAAAAAGGGGGCGTGGCTACCTCAAATAATTCTTAAGCAAACCTTTATGTATATCAAATTTTAACAATTTACCAAAATTCCATTCCTACCTAAAAGTACCAAGTAAAAAAATCACACAAACGAATGGTTGTAAGGAGCAACAAGGACCTGCATGTACCTTTCGCACCCTCAATTTACTTATTTTAACGCAACCAAAAATAAGGCAGCTGATAACTAACAGACTGAAAGAAGGCTTGCGGTGATTCACTTGAAGTCTTTGTCAGTTTTACTCAAACATGGAGTCCACTCTTCATGCTGCGACAAGTGTGACTGCCACTGTGGTTTGAGATCACTTTAACCAGCTCAAGAGTAATTTGGAAGTTTAAATACGTCCCATGCCCAGTTAGCTGACACTGCGAACTGAAGGATCTATTGTATCACAAAAAATATTACAAAAGCCCACAAAAAAAAAAGTAGCAATTACTCTCGAGGAAGTGGACGATGCATTTTTTTTATATATTCGAGGTTTTACTAAGAAGAACTACTAGACGACCCTAGTTAAACAAAAGACCAAATTCGGAAGCTCAAGGGAGTATTTCGCTGCAAACGTCCTTCGCTAGTCACCTTTGTAACGGATTGTCGAAATATTGAAAATGATGATGTTGATGAGCACAATTTAACAATTCTTTCAGCTTGGCGCTAGTTCTTATCTCCCAAAACTATAACGCCCCAATTGAAAAATGTCGTAACGCCCAATACACTGAAACCCAACCACGGTTGGCTTAGCAATGGATTGATCATAGCCAAGATTAGAGTGGAAATAGGCCTTTTGGCATTGATGTGGTTTTTAGGCCTAAACCGTCTTATGCTAGAATGGGCAATCCGTGCCAAAATTGCAAAGTATGTAAGACCATGAAGGTATGACGCGACGTATCGATTCGGCCTCGGGTATGGACAAGCGGGCTACTGTTCAGGTTAACGAAGGTTAGGCCTTAAAAATTGTAAGACCCTTTGTTGTCCTCATACAAGAATATGTTGGCTGCCGATCTCTACCAGCTTTTTGTCACTCTCTTGGCAGCGATTGTACTTGTAACAACCGTAAACCGTACGCCCTATGATAAGTTGTTTCTTTCTTTACAGATTTTAGAGGATATAACACAGGATGATGGATATCCCTAACACAGAAGCTGTAGGAAATAAAATGTAACTTAGGGCGAACCCCGTCAGAACCGTGTCAACATTTTTAGCGCAAGCACCTAAATATGCCGATTATTTTTTTATTTAGGGTAGCAAAAATGTCGCACTTCCAACAAGCTTTCAAATGTTAAATTTGACACATCTTGGGTAACCTTGGATAACCTTGGCCATTCCCATGTAAAACTTGAGATTGAATTTCGTCGGAAAAACAAACACCCCTCAACACGATGTATTGACCTTGAGCAGATTCAAGATTGCACCCTCCTTCAGAATGAAGGTCTGCACGTTAAAGGCGACTATGATGGTGTGCGCACAGGATTTTACAAAATCCGATTCGAATTAAAACATTCAAAAGTAGGAATGACTTTCAAAAGCAAGACAACTCAGATAAAGGCAAGTTAATCACGATGCAACTCCTCAAGATCAGATCCCCATTACCGGCTTAGATAATTGCCATACAAACTTGCCACGCCGTGGAATGCAATATATTCACAAGACGTCATGTAAATACCAAACGCACAACATCCAGTTGTTGATGACAGACAAGCCAACCATCCGTGGTTAAAAATGGAAAAAAAAAAAAAAAATCACTCGCACGAATTCAGAGGTATAATGGTTCAATTTAGCTCCATTGAGAGACCGCCCTTACATGGGATTCCTTTCAGTTGATAGGAGATTAATCTCCTCCGCAACACGGACTTCTGTCTAATTGAATGCATTTTAGCTCGCAACGACCGGTACACAAGTGTAATGGATCTATGGGAGGGCGCATTAGGCGGGTGTGCTGATTTGGACACCAACAAATAATCCAGCCAAATGATGATCTGGTGATGGTCGTCATGATGCTCATATCCAGCATACACACACACACAGGTGCAAGTGCGTGCGTCTTCGGCACAAGTGGTTCAATTTATTGAGATATCAATTGCAGCGCACTGGTTTTTCTCCATCAGATTTGCTGTGGAATTTCCCGTTTCGTCTTTAAGTGGATTCCAATGCAAATATAGCCGTTGATTGAAATAGTTTTATTAAACAATTTCGCGGAGAATTGCAAAAGCACGCAAGTCGGGCATTACAGGATGTTGCGTAAGGAAAAGAAGGTGTGAGGCTTCAATACTTTAAATTGCTTTTGTGGATGTAGTCGTTGATTTGCAAATGCATCTGCATTTAGTTGGCCACCAATTTTGTTGGTCAATCTTTAGGCATTCATTATTCGTCTATTAATTTTTTTAGTCTTTTAGAGAGTAAGTTGTTAAATTTCTTAGTTGGATACTAGTCTGACAGTTTAATCATTCAGTTTTTTAGTCGTTTAGTCACTTATTCGTTTATTCATTTCGTGACGTTTAGTCGTTCAGACTTCTATTCGTTTAGTCACTTATTCGTTTATTCATTTCGTGACAGTTTAGTCGTTCAGACTTCTATTCGTTTAGTCACTTATTCATTTATTCATTTCGCAACAGTTTAGTCGTTCAGACTTTTAGGCGTTTATTCAGTCAGACTTTTAGTCGTTTAGTCACTTATTCGTTTATTCATTTCGTGATAGTTTAGTCGTTCAGACTTCTAGTCGTTTAGTCACTTATTCGTTTATTCATTTCGCGACAGTTTAGTCCTTCAGACTTTAAGTCGTTTAGTCACTTATTCGTATATTCATTTCGTGACAGTTTAGTCGTTCAGACTTCTATTCGTTTAGTCACTTATTCGTTTATTCATTTCGTGACAGTTTAGTCGTTCAGACTTCTATTCGTTTAGTCACTTATTCGTTTATTCATTTCGCAGCAGTTTAGTCGTTCAGACTTTTAGTTGTTTATTCAGTCAGACTTTTAGTCGTTTAGTCACTTATTCGTTTATTCATTTCGTGATAGTTTAGTCGTTCAGACTTTTAGTCGTTTAGTCACTTATTCGTTTATTCATTTCGCGACAGTTTAGTCCTTCAGACTTTAAGTCGTTTAGTCACTTATTCGTTTATTCATTTCGCAACAGTTTAGTCGTTCAGACTTTTAGTTGTTTATTCAGTCAGACTTCTAGTCGTTTAGTCACTTATTCGTTTATTCATTTCGTGATTGTTAAGTCAGTCAGACTTTTAGTCGTTTAGTCACTTATTCGTTTATTCATTTCGTGATAGTTTAGTCGTTCAGACTTTTAGTCGTTTAGTCACTTATTCGTTTATTCATTTCGCGACGGTTTATTCAGTCAGACTTTGAGACGTTTAGCTATTCACTCATCGCGTTCCCGTCGTGTCATACAGCAAAATTAATTATTGAAAACAAATTTAATTACAATATAGTTGAATTTGCAACACGTAAGGTATCATACAAACATTTCATACAATTACTCTGTATCCAAATGCAAATGTTGACACAGTGTGCTATTATATGCAATTGATTTTGTAAGCCATTTCATCGTAAGTTGCGTACGTTAGACACAAATTAAAACCTTCACCAGTTGTCCTCAGTCCTCTCGATCGTTTTGTAAAATAAATCCCAAAAACGACTGCTCTAAGAAGCCTCGTCGTACAGTGAGACTTCAGGAAACGTCCAATGCGACATAATCACTACCTCCTCGATATAGCGCACAAGTTCCGCATCAGACTCATCCGAAGAAAATGACATACCATCCACAAATTAATCGTGACAGCGGAGGAAGTCATCTAAAACCAAATGCCAGGTGCATAAATCCAAACAGAAAAAAAAAAAAAAAAAAATCACATAAAAACAACAACGAACCGTAACTGGGTGCTGCTAAGAGTTCCCAACGGAATTGGCCGCCTTTACTTCCAATTTCAATCCACCATTCGAGCTATTAAGTCAAGCGGCGATCAAGTTACTGTTGTTCTTCTTTTTACGGCAGACAACTTCTTCCTTGGGATTTATTTCGCTTTGCCCTCAGCTGCTTGACAAGGATGATTGGAGATGAGAGCGAGTCGAGAGCGAGATGATCGTAGCACAGCGGTAAGACCACATTCCACATCAAGAGGCAAAAACCAACAAGTGCATTAGAATACACACACAACAAGCGCGCATTTTTTTTTTAGAACTGTTGTCCATTCATGGACATCCAGATTGCACTAATTTCGATCGGAGAAAGAGTTCAACAATCCAGAGTTGAGAAAGGTAAACAGGAAAAAAAATAGCAACAACAACACACAAGACACAATTTTAAAACTAGATAAATCAGCCTTGATTGGAATTCGCGACCAAGAGAGAGAGGATCATCAGGTGTAATCGCTGATGAAGATCAAGTGAAGAGGTGGTAGATCTGCGAGTCTTTATATTTTAAACTGGATTGGCGGGTAAATGCCGTTAGAATATTTATTTCTACATGTTTGCCAATAATCGTTGCCGTTAAAAATTGGAAGAGCATTTATTTTGCCACTTGACAGGTCGGGTAGGGTATATACACAGCCGCTTGTGTATGCGGAAAGAATTTTTATAGAGCAAGCTTCTAAGGTTAGGGTTTATAGTCGGGTTGGTGGTTTGTGTTTCCTCTGGATGAAAACAGGATTGAGGAGACGATGAATTATTGGGACAGCTGGGTTGCAGAGGTGCCAGGCAGAAAATTAAACTTCACGATTGAAGGCATAATGGATATGGACATGGAACAGTCGATGGGATGATAGGGCATGTGCATCGGGCGCGTGTTTGAATTTTAAAATGATTAACTGTTGAACAAGTTATGAAAGGGTTGAGAGATCTATATTATGGAATGATTTGGAAATGGAAATGGGTTTGGAAAATCATTGGAGGTGGCCAAAAACGTGACTTCGGATGAAGAAAAGTACAGTAAGGCCGCATAAAGTAAGGTTTTGTAAATGGGATTGACTTGTGTCCGTCCCACTTTGATCAAATAAATGAAATGTTGTTATGAAGCCTTTATCCCTTCGAGAACAAATTTCTGTAGGCCATTTACAGACCTACCCACAGTTCTTTTTTTTTTAATCCTTGAGCAAGGTTTTGCAAAGATTTTATTTTTAGTCTGTCACTTTGTAGTATATCCATGTCTTCGTCGCCAAATCTTTTGCACAAGTCATTGACTTGTACCTATGACATTTCAGCATGATATGCCCGATAAGACCACAGTAAACCACTGCTAAAGCAACAAAATCCAGTTAACAACTACTAACTCTGCGACTTGTCTTCAGTACTGGTCTATCAGTGACCAAAATCGTGCTAAAAATGGAGGTCCCTCCAGCGTTTCAAATGTCGGAAGGAGAATTGCAACTTAATCTGCACCAAGAAAAAGTGTACATGAGAAGCTTCTAGCAACTAGAAAGCCGGTCAAAAATACAACCCGATAAATACAAACTCGGAGCTATTAAAGGAGAGAAGCTACCAACTAGACTCAGCAAGTTCTTCAGATCTCGCTCTATCTTAGTTCAGAGTTCAGACCTGGGTTCAGACAACAACGAGGAGGTTGTAAATATGTTCCTGAAAGTCCAAGTCCACCATGGACCCGAGCGACCTTACAAGTAAAGTTTGAGTACGATTTAAAGACATTCAGTTCACCATTCCACTAACAGATGGCGCCCAAAGCTCAGTCAATAGAAAATGATGCGTACAAAAACTGCAAGCCAGGTCCACCATGGACCCGAGCGACCTTAAATAAGTAAAATTTGAGTAAAATTTAAAGACATTTGGTGCGCAACTTGGATAAATCCGGTTCACCATTCCACTAACAGATGGCGCCCAAAGCTCAGTCAATAGAAAATGAAGCGTACCCAAACTGCAAGCCCTTAAAATGTTTACTGCCCATACACACACGACTCTCCCGTCTACTCCGAGATCGGGCCATTATTATATATTGATTCCCAAACAAAAAAGCTCGCTATTTTTCTGACGGTAGTAGCATTTTCTTGCAAAACACATAACAATCGGTTTTGCGGTGCAGAGATGCAGTTGAGTTTTGATTACCGTCTCACCGACTTATATTTTTACGACTTGCGGGTGCACTTTAGTTGGCTCTTTACAAGTAAATAAATACGTATACTTAATTTCACGGTTTTTACGTTTCGGCAGGTGGGTTTTTATTGGGGGGTGCAATAAAATTTTTAGTTTTTATTATTTTATTTACTAATTCGAGGGAAACACGCATATATTCCGGGCGAATGTATTTCTGCGGTTTATAGCTTCCGCTGGAGTTTAAAAGTGAACCGAGTTATATTGCTTTTAGAAATCCATGCGGTTTGATTTATTTTTGATGTGCACATTAAAGATTATTCATTCATAAATCGAGTGGAGAATAAAAGATTGTCGCTTGTGATTGTAATTTGTTTGCTTGAACTTGGTGGCCGTGCAGGTTTAAAGTTGGGATGTCAAAGAAATGGCCCATTTGACTTTATAAGCTTTTTTTTTTTCAAGGGATGTGTTTGCTTTTGTTTTCTTGTTTATGAAGGACGAGATTAGCGCGGGGATACATTTTCTCTTCTTTTTTTTTAACTCAATTCAGTGCTGCCCGAGGTGTTTCAGTAATGCTTTGTTTTTCGTTTTTGTAAAGCGATTCTTATCCGTAGAGTGCACAACAATTCTCTGTAAGGAGAAATCGATTCGAAACTCACTCCAAAGCCATTCAACTTACATGCACGTAAGCCACCATACAAACATTTTCATCCGTAATGCAGGAAAATTATCCACCCTTACACTCTCGCAGTTCTGGCGCACACTTCCGTTTCTTACAGTATCTATTACATTACTAGTCGCTTAAGCGACGACTCAAAGCAACGTTCCCCCATTTCTATGGGAAATTGTGAAAAACGATGAATTGCAAAATGAGAGTTCCATAAAAAGGTATTCGAGCAATTTTAAATTTGATACACTTATGTGTGTGCACGTCCTCCACTGTGTCCCTTGTGCAGACCCTCTAATGCACAGGCCAATGATACACATGACCTTATCGCCTGCCAATCACATACAAGTACAATCCCAGCCAAGCCAGCCACCACCACAAGCACCACCACCACCTCCACCGTCACCGTCAGCAGACTATAGCCAAAGGAATTCCAAAGTGAATCTATAAAAAAAGAAGAAACCACACCATGTCGCACATTTAAAGGACTAACTGATGACTGTTGGTTTACTGTGGGCAATTTCCAATTTTTTACCCATTTCTGCGGTAAATTATATGTTTTTGATTTTCGAATAAGAACATAATTTATCCGCACGGGTCCGTGGATGGGCTGCACTAATACACGTACGGCACTCTTTCTCCTGCAGCCTAATCGCCTGACATATAGTGCGGTCGACGGATGGCAGCTATCCGACATATGAGCTGAAAACGAATAATCCTAATTCAAAAGGATATCAATAAAAATAAAAAAAACACCACGCTAACCCTCGCTGAGAGAGAAGGGTGAACGACACCTGTGAGTTTCAGGAATGGCCGAGTCGGCAGGTGCCCGTGCACAGAATTTAAAGGAGTCCAAAACAGCAGGAGTGTGCATATTTAAGAGGGATGCCGTGCGCCGTACCATTGCGAAAGCGTAAATTAATGAATTGTTTGCTTTTCGTAGAAAAATTGCCATGGTTGCAATTTGAGGAAAATTGCCTCCGACTTGAGAGTCCGTCTGAATACTTTCATAAGCTGATGGCTAAATGAGAGTAGCAGTCTTGCCTTTGACGTGATTTGTTTATACCATCAGGTGGTTTAAATGTAAAATTTACTTAAATATACCAACCTCGGTGTGGTGGTGAACAATTTAAGGTTACAGGTATTACACGGGGTGTCATGAAGCAAAATTATGTTTTTAACGTTGAGGGTTTATAACTAAGTTGGACATAAAGACAGTAGGCCTTACCAATAAAGATTTTTAGTTCCGACTTTAAATTTTAGTAGTTCACAGTGGCTATATTCTCCATACGAATTTCGCAATTGTGAGCTTCCGTAAATTTAAAGTCGAGATCAATATTTGTTATAAGTGCGGCGCAGTGATTGCAGTTTTGATCATTGGAAAAATAAAATTCTCCATTTTCACACACTGTTGGAAACGGACGACCGTGTTACGTGATATGTGCGTTGCAAGCAGAATTTCATAAATTCCACGGCGATTTTTTATTGTCAGCTTCGTCAAGAACGAGAATTTTAAATTTTTTTTCAAACTGGCAACATTGACCATACAAAAAGCCACCTAGCAGTGGATTTTGGTCTACTAATTTTCAAAGTCCTTTCATGACAGACCTAAGTTTTAAAAAGATAATTTTTTTCAATCAGACCTTTAAAATTCATGACTTTGAAACGCCCACTTTTGAAGTGCGTGATCGGCTGAACTGTTTTGTTTGTAATGATGTTCTTAGAAAATGAAAATAAAATATGTTGTAGCAAAACAGCAGGCTAATAATTTCTGAACAATTTGTCCATGCCACGCCTACTTTTTGGGGACGTTTCTCACCCAATTTGCTGTTGATAAGGTGCCCATTGAAATGGGTAAGTTTAAATCGGCTGGCAGCTACGAGAGCCAGCAGACTTAAATCAATAGAAAGTCCATTGTGATACCGCTGGCTAAAGAATCCTAAATCCTCACTCGAAACACCAATTTTAGCTTCTAATGAAGCGGATAGATTTCTAACGTTGGTGTTAACAATGTCGCTTGTGTCGTTGAAGTAGAAGGCCCCAAAGTAAAGTTTCCTCCTCTGAGAGAGAGTGGGTCAGGTACAGAGAAGGTGTGAGATAGTCTCCTCCTCCTCCTCCTCTTCTCTACAGCTTTGAAAAAAATCGGTTGCGAATATACCAAGCCTGGCAGTGTCCCGTGACTCTGTTTAGAGAAATCAAACTTTTAGAGCGAACAGTGGTCAAATATATTTTGGTCGCTAGGCACGTTATACCATTTGCCTATACCTAAGCTTCGTTTTCTCGAAGGCAAAACAGAAGTAGGTAGATAATAATAGTGTGCAGGAATTCCCACTTCAAACAATTAGCCCAACAAAACTTGAAATGAACAAGAAAGTTTCGAGCGACCCAGTCATGCACTTTGGTATTTACTTTCTCCGCAACAATACCAGTCTACCAAAGCAAAATCATACCACCAATTTACAACCTGTGCTAATTGTCGACCTCTTTCGATGCATGCATACCTTTTATACATAAAAGATAGAAGAAAAAAAAGATAAGGGGCATGCAGAATTTAGAAAATAAACGACTTGAAATGAGTTTATAATGTAACCAATCGACGAAACTTATATTTGCGTCTTTGCGGTTCACCTCACTATGTCTAGTTTGATGGAGTGATTGACAAAAACGTTTAGGTAGACCTTAGACATATTTAACGGAACAATCAGCTCAACAAAACACAGTTAAGTAGACAAAATATTCATTAAAACTACCTATCTCAAAACACTTCTTTCTAAGCCAGCCTAAAAGTCTGCAACTGTTTGTGATGAAATTATATATTTGGTGTATGTCTCCGATAAAGTCTATGGAATCGGTATCTACATACGATTAGAGCAATACGAATTTGAACAAATTGTTTATGCAGCAGTAGTTTTATGATCATGAGCATGATTATCACCAAGATGTTAATAATAGGGTTGACACTGAGCTTCGACTCCGAATCCGATATTTCGGAACTTCCGGTTCAAATTGTACCTCCGAATCTGGCTTCGGTTCGGATATAATCCATCGTAGTTTTTCGATCCTCAACCTGGACGATGACAGCCAAGATTTCCGTCCACCTGACCAAAATGAAGTGAGGATAGCAATATCTAAGCTTAAATCCAACAAGGCTGCTGGTCCAGACGGCTTACCTGCCGAGCTCTTCAAGGCAGCCGGAGATGGCTTGGTAGAGTGCATACACCAACTCATCTCCAAGATTTGGTTAGAGGAAAGTATGCCTGATGAATGGAACCTCAGCATTGTTTGCCCGATCCACAAGAAAGGAGACCCTCTAAACTGCGCCAACTACAGAGGCATCAGTCTCCTGAACACTGCGTATAAGATCATGTCTGCTGTATTGTGTGAACGCCTGAAACCATTCGTCAACGATCTGATAGGTCCCTATCAGTGCGGTTTTAGGCCCGGTAAGTCCACGACCGATCAAATATTCACACTACGGCAGATCCTGGAAAAAACCCAAGAATACCAGATCGATACTCACCATCTTTTTATCGATTTTAAGGCCGCATATGACAGCGTTTATAGAGACGAGCTATACAGAGCCATGTCTAGTTTTGGCATCCCTGCCAAACTTGTCAGATTGTGCAGAATGACGATGGAGAACGCTCGCTGCTCCGTAAAGGTCGGAAACAATCTCACCGAGACCTTTGATGTCAAAAAAGGATTTAGACAAGGTGATGCGCTGTCATGTGACTTCTTCAACATCATTCTTGAGAAGATTGTGCGAAACTCACAAGCCAACACCAGAGGCACAATTTTCTATAAGTCTGTGCAACTGCTTGCATACGCTGACGACATTGACATTGTTGGTACAACACAGCGAGCTGTCACTGGTGCGTTTGCAAGTATTAGTACAGAAGCGGCAAAAATGGGTTTAGTGGTGAATGAGGGTAAAACAAAATATATGCTGTCAACAAGAAGGGACACACGACATCGACGAATCGGGCAGAACGTCACGATAGACAGCTATAACTTTGAGGTAGTTAGGGACTTTGTCTACCTCGGCTCCGCTATAAACTCTGATAACGACATCACATCAGAAATCAAACGAAGAATCACACTTGCCAACCGCTGTTTCTTTGGCCTAAGACGGCAATTGATTAGTAAGGCCTTGTCAAGAAGCACTAAGGAGATTCTATATAAGACTCTCATCATCCCTGTCCTGCTCTATGGCGCAGAAGCATGGACCCTAGCAAAAACGGATGAGGATCTTCTTGGTCGCTTCGAACGCAAAATTCTTCGAGTGATTTTTGGTCCCGTTTGCGTTGACGGGCTTTGGAGGAGAAGATTTAACAGCGAACTCTACGAGCTGTACAGCGACATCGACCTAGTCAGAAAAGTACGCATCAGTCGTCTAAGATGGCTGGGACATGTAGAGGGAATGGACACCAACGCTCCGGCCCGAAGAGTCTTCGATTCTAACCCGGAGGGACAACGCAGTAGAGGAAGACCTCGCCTTAGGTGGCGCGCGCAAGTGGAAGGGGACCTCAACCAACTTGGAGTGCGCAACTGGAGGCAGTTAGCCAAAGATCGCGCTAACTGGAGAGGCGTATTGGTTGAGGCCCAGGTCCACCCCGGACTGTAGCGCCACCTAAGTAAGTAAGTTTTTCGATCCAACATCGGTGATGAGACGACCGATGAATATGAACGAATTATCGAGTTGCGACATGTTACAACTCACAATACGACTGTCTTTTCACTCTTTTATTTATTTTATTATAAACGAGTAGGCGAGATTTGCATTGAAGTTGAGAGCGCGTGCGCGAGACGTGTGATTAGTTATTTGATTTTTAAAATGGATTTTTTCAAATTTTACATTTTAATAATTTAAGTCTACGTGAGACCCCCGCCTCCGATTCCGCGGAGGTCTGCATGAGGCTTCCGACTCCGACTTTGACTCCGATTAAACCACCTTCGTAACATCCCTAATCGAGAAGCTCCACCTTGTATTCAGAGTTCAAAACAGCTCGCAACTTAGATACTCTAGCTTAGAATAAAAAAGTGTGAGGTCGGTTGGTCTGTCTATGCTATCTCATGTCACAAATGACACTGAAGCTAAAACAAAGTCCAGTCAATTTAATGGGTTTAGAATGAATTTGCTGCCAGTTTACCAAGAGGCTTCTAAACATAAAACACAGTTAAATACCGGCAAAAATGTTAGGGCAGCTTTTAAGAACGACCTTTGCGATCTTGCGTCTTCGAGGTAATCTGCAAGCCGCCTAAATTGGTTACCTTCTTGAAATATGCTTAGAGTGGGGTTCGGTCGACATTCCTTCTCCAATAAACCACGCATGTCGAAGCGCAAATATATCGGGAAGATATGTACCTACTTCATACCATCATATTTCAATTACAATCCAAGTACAGCCGTCAAGTGCTTACAATGTCAAAAGTTTCAGAGCCTACATCTCATAAAGCCAAATGAATTAGTAGGTCAGATGGATATCCATTAAAGTGCACAAGTTCCAAGCTAAGCAAGCCAACTTGTATTTGTCCATTTTCTACTCGTGGACTACTCATACAATCAGCTCTGAGTAACACTTTCGAAGCATTTGCTTCAGCCCGTGCCCTCCAATTTTCCCATGTTTTCCGCTCATAGAAAGGAAAAAAAAAAAAAAAACAGAAAAAAAAAACAGAAAAAAAAAACAGAAAAAAAAAACAGAAAAAAAAAACAACAGAAAACCACATTTTTCCCCCCGCCCAACTGGCATATATGCATCGGTGTTAATTTAGTGTAAAGATATGTCACGTAGAACGTGAAACAACACTTTTTACAAAACGCCCTTCATGCACAAAGTATCACTAGGTGTGCGCAACAAAACGTATGCAGTTATGCCCTCTACAGAGAAATATTCATGCTCGCTTGCTAAATAATAATAACGACGAGAAAGACGGCAATGGGTACCGCTGTTAGGTACCTAATTGTTGAGGCGTTTAAGGCTGAGGCAACGTGACATACTGATGTACTTGCTCCTAAAACCTAATAATTTGCCACCGTCACTGCCGCCCTTTCTCACGCCATACAATGCATAGTTGCAGAGTTTTCTTTTTAGCTGTTTGCTTCGTTTTCTTTGTGCACTTGTAGTCGTCGTTGACGGTCGACCGTAGATTACTGTCGTCCTCCCCCAAGCCCCCATCATACACCCCATATGCCCCACACAGCCCATTCACAGTATATTCTTGCGAAACAATTTGTTTTTGGTTATTTCACTCGTGTTTCCTGCAATTGCAGCAGTAGCAGCCGTAGCAGTAGGACGAGCGAAAGCGAACAAAGTAAAGAATGAAAGGACGATACAGAATCTGTGGGCGTATCGGATGTGTGTCAATCTACTCCGCCAGGCAGGCACATAGCCACAGATGTGTGTCGTCTCCGTATGCCCAGGACAGGTAAGGATTAATGGTATATCGATTGACAAGATGAATGCACACGTACAAAGGCGGCAGGACGACAAGTGCATATACAACAATTGTTGTCCTTCTGTTGCTATATACATATTCCGTGGGGATGGCCGCCGGTGGTGGTGATGGTGCTGGTGCTGCTGCTGCTGCTGGAGATGGTGGTGCGGTATGGTTCGGATGGTTCCAAATGTAAAGGTGCCATTTGGAGGGTCATCATTAGGATTTGTCCTAATTTACTCAGGAGGATTGCAGAGTTTGCATCAATTTGCATGCCGAAGGATGTTTCTTGTGGATAATAGAGACAGATGTTTATACACGTGTGGGTGTGCGACACAACGACGACGACCACGACGGGCAAAGGTTAAAGTTTACTCAAGCATTTTCTCGGTACCATTTCGGGGGCAGCATGGCGACCGTATTTTGCAGTATTTATTATCCGACTGATGCGGGTGGCTTGTGATATTTACCCCCAGCTAAAGCTTGTAATCTACATGAAGAATAACTCCCTGCTTACAAATGGGCGGAAATGCAAATTGAGTTCATTGTAGTAGGCGCCGCGCGCGTTGGCCTGCTCAGAGCGACAACACGACAATGCATTAATTTTCTGCTTCGATGTACAAGAAGCGAATAAAATAAAACTGTACGTGTCTACAACGGGGTCAAAGGTAAATTGACGATAATTGTACAGGTGAGGAGCAATTTAAAGCTGTGCTGATCTGGATCTGACTCTGACTCTGAGGATTTAAGCGGGGGTAATGTTGAATTTTTGTGGTTGATGGTATTTTTGGAGGATTTCAATTTTATTTGGAAGGATGTAATACATTAAATAAAAAGGGATCAAAAAGATAACAATTTCATCACGAAACGAGTTTAAATGTCATATGAATACTTTTAGCATTCAAATTTGTGGAAACAAACAATTTTGTTTCTCCAAATCCTAAGGCTGCTTCCACACCGGGTGGAACAAAACGCCTTAGACAAACAAATATGTTTTTCTGTGTGTTTCTGAAATTTAAATACACACATTTAAGTACGCGCGCCCACACCGAATAAGGCAAAACAAAGCAAGAAAACAAAATAAGACGTTTTGTTCTACCCGGTGTGGAAACTCCCTAAGGCACTCCGCACACCGGCACTGATCCGTTTTTGTTTTTCAAAATTCATTGCTTCAGTCATGCTTTTCGGTACCTGATATATATTTTTTTTAACTTCCTTGTGCCAAAATATTCAGTAGGGTATCCAGAGTCATCATGCAGAGTTTGGCGCGACCATTAAGAAATTATTACAAAACTTAGAGCTTAGTGTTGCGGGTGCTCAACGTTTGTTCAACAAAGTATTGCGTGATCCAAGATTCGAGGGATCAGATGCGCCAGTCTAAAGAAAGTTGGTCTTCTGAATAAATGGGGCGTTTGCGATGAAATAAAAATAAATGTCGCTCCATAACGCCGCTCATTGTCTATAAACGAACGGATTGGGTTGGTTGGTTAAACGTGTTTTCTATTGCTACAAGATTACAAAATATTATTAATAATAAATGATAAATGACGAAAACTCTGGTTTTATTGCAGTCAATTGGCTGATTTCCTAGGTTTTGTCATAAACTATCGATACAATAAATAATATTAAAGAAAACCTGCAGAAAACTCACCAAAACACGAAAGAAAAAATTTAAACCACAAAAAAAAATGATTTGCTGCTGAAAATAATTTTTGCTTTTTGGCACTGACTCACGGCTTTTAACGCAGCTGTCATTTTGACAGGATTTCAAAAATCATCGAAGACGAAAGATAGCATTTAGTGCTGTAAGTGTATCACATTTCAACTTAAGTCTATTATGTCATTTCATCCATTTATGGGTCATTTTGGACGTAAGTCCCCGAGTTGGAAAAAAAATCAAATTTATTTTAGTAAGGATGTAGATCCTTTCTTCGTTAATGGAATACCCTATATTTCGACCGGCTTCCACCCTTCTTCTGTACCCAAATATATTTTGATACCCGTTAAAAAAAATAATTGAGCAAATGGGAGCACAATTGAGCTACCTTTCCATTTCTATAGACCGATTTGTATCCAAAATCGTAAAATATTTACTTATTGTATCTACTCACTGTTTTTTTTTATATTAATTTACAACGATGCTTACCTGAAAAACAAAAAGAAATAAAAGTTAGTACATTAATTTAAAAATTAAACCTGCAGGTACATATTTGGAAACAAAAAAAGAAACCCTCAAGTTTGTGACATGTGTCAAAATGCACGACTTTCTACAACAAATCACTGACCAACAACAAAAATGCTCCTCCGAAAGTTTCTTACCCAACAATTCCGAAAAAAAAAAAAAACAACCGACAAAAGTTCAAAGTGCCACCACCATAAAAAAAAAAAAAAAAAAAAACAGGAACCACCACTACCGGTTTTCTCCCGAGTGCATAACCAATAAAATGGCTTAAGACTGGTAAAACAAAATCCCGTTGCACCATGTGTTTCCTGCCAATGGAGGAAAAAAAAGAAAAAAGAAAAGAAGAAAATGTCAAAAATTCGACATTGCGAGCAGAAAGTTGAGAGAAAAACTTAAGAAACAGAATAACTTTTTAATTCTACTCAGCTGGAACATTGCGAAGAGATGAACAAATTCTTATATTCACCATCATCATGTCCTTGTGATTTTTACTCCTTTTTTTCTTAATTTTTTTTTTTTCCTCTTCTTGTTCTCTGTTCAATTCACAGTTCACAAAGCGTGACATTTGTCGTTTTCAAAATTCTACGAAAAAAAATCGGTATCCCTGCAAAATCAGTACCAACAAAGTTTTTCCATTAACATTTGATTATATATACGCTTCATTCGAAATGCTGTACCTAGGACGAGTACCCATTGAAATCGGCATATGAGGATGGGGATGGCGAGCGCAATGGGAGTAGGTAGAAGGGTAGACGGGTAGACGGGTAGACATGTAGAAGGTTAGAAGGTACAAGGTAGAAGTATGGAAGACACCGGGGTTAAACTGTTACGGCCAGTGCTACGCGCGGTACCAAAACAGCGGCAGATACGATCATGTAAAGGGAGAGAGCAAAAAATTGAATGCATGTGAGCTGCGAGCAGAACACCCGTTCATTCTTAGACGTTCGCGAGAGGTGACGCAGTGGAAAAAAAAAACCTAATTTGGAATTTTGGATTTTTGCAGGATTCGAACCTGGGACCCCTTGCTTAGTAGTCCAACACACTAACCACTAAGCCACTGCGCCGACAAAATAAAATAGGCAAAAACGGCCTTAAAAAAAAGTTCTGCGGCAAAATCTTGAATTTGTCCACTTTAATGAGTGACGTAACGTAGGCACTGGGTCTCTAAAAATGTTACTCCTAAGTCTTTCAAAGGTTATAAATGTTTTCTAGATTCATATGGACTATGAATGGTCCGAAATCTGTGCGTTTGACTAAGGTATACCAAAACTGTCTAAAAAGATTCAATAAAAATCAAATGCATTGGCAAAACACACTGTCCGTGACACCACGACATTTACTACGCATGTTGCCAATGCCTCTATAACCCAGCTGAGGGGTTTGTATAAAGGTTTGGAATAATCGCAGTTACCAGATGAAGCGTAAGTTTAGCTCAGTCTTTCGAAAAGAGCAGTTGATTCAAAAGCTGCTAGAGGAGCTTGGATTTTTTTAAGCAGTGAAAACTGAAATTAACAACCACGGAAGGAGGTTGCTTGTGGTATATAGGACGGAGACTTTTTTTTCTGTCGGAGATTGTTATTATCCGATGGAGCACTCAGACACAACTACTGGTCCATTGTACTGCCAAACAGACACCTTACATTTATGTACTTAGTTTTCCCGTCTTTCGAAGAAAGATGAGAAGGAGCTTCAGTGATGAAGAGCTTAGATGTTCGGCACTCACCACGTCAGCCCCAAAGATCCGCCATCTGATGCGAGCAAAGGCAGGACAGCTACAGAGGAAGTGCTCCGCTGTATCGTCATCCTCTCCACAGGCAGGACAGATGGTGGAGACGCTCAAGCCAAAACATTTAAGTGTTTGGGAAAAGCTTGGTGGCCCGAAAGGACGCATACAAGCAGTCTACAGTCGCTTCTTCTGAGAGACAGAAGGAAGGCCGCCGACCTTTAGCAGATGTCCGGACGCAGTCGTTTGGTTCATCGCGTCTAGAACGGAGCCCGGTGTGGTGGGGAAGGCCCCTGTGCAACCGAGACAAACCGTTCTTTGAAGTCTGGCAAAAGAGGCAGTAACACGTTTCCGTGAAAGCCTGTTCCACCATACAACCGACGTGTATGAGAGGACTGGTCTTACCATTGCCGTATTGATCCAAAGGACCCTTTTAGGAGATAAGCCCCATGTCTGGCCTTTACACTGCCAGAAAGTTGACAGCGCTTTATCGGTTTTCGATTCGACACGCTTGGACCAAAGAAGCTTTCTATCGAGGATTACTCCCAGATATTTGACTTCATTGGAGATCGGAATAGTGACACCTTTTAACACAAGCTGAGTCGGACCAGTGACCTTCCTCCTTCTCGTGAAGAGAACAACAGTCGTTTTAAGAGGATTCACTGAAAGCCCATTTCTTGTGCACCAACCATCGATCAAGACCAAGGATCTCTGAGCCCGTGAGCAGACAGTCCCTAGGTCAGAACCGACAGACAGAACGGCGACCTCATCCGCGTATGCTTGAGTATAGGTTCCAGGAAGATTGAGAAGCGTTAGCAGAGAGTCAACTACCATACACCATAAAAGGGGAGACAGAACACCGCCTTGAGGGCAGCCCCTGTTACGACGCATTTGCCACAATCCGCCTCGGCAATCAACGTCCTGGAGAAGGAAGGACGGAGACAGTGGGTTATGTTAATAATCATTTTTAAGCTTCACACTAAAAATTTTGTATGTCGCGATATGCAAGGAGCATTTCGACATTTTGAGTGCGAAATATGTAGTCTGGGGGTCAATTCTGGTTCCGTGAAAGAGTGATTGGAATAAATCGTTTTCACATTCGCTATGCATTCATTTTTTTCGATTCAATCGCTACTAAAAACTAATTCTCGCTCAATAAGTGAAAATATCATGGTGAATTCAATATAGCATAGCGTGTTGTACGATAATAGGTTCTCAATTTTCAAACTCTCACTAAAAACATTCATTTTCAAAGATCAGCAATTTATCGTCCCTTTTCTGATACAGGATTATTTTCTTAAATCTAACCATCAATGCTCAAGGCTGGTTTCTTTTACCCACTAGAGGGCGTTGTTGCTTAAAAAGTGTTGTACTTTCGAGAAAAAAAAACGTAAAATACGTTTAAGTATTGCTGTTCTATGAGTAGTATCAGCAAATGAGCCTTAAATCTGTAAATGAAACCTCTGGTCATGAACAAAGTCCTATTGACAGAGTCTGATTAATGGGGTCATGGGACGTCTAGCTAAACGCTTGATCGATGAAAGGGGATGCCATCTCGGAAATCTGTTTTTACAATTGGTAAAAGCCTTTCAGCTGAGTCTTACAGAAAGAAACTTCTGACAAACTATGTCCTTAATGTGGCTTTTAACGATTTTCTCGACGAAATTACAAAGCAAGAGACTTGAGGATGGTAGAACAGTACGAGTTTGGATATTTATCTCTCAAAAGGTAGGGGGAATATTTATGACAGTTATTTGTGAACCTCAAACTTCTCCAAAGACCTTTTACGAATGATTCCTTTCTTCAAGTTTCCCCATGTCTTCGCTAAACAGAACGTAGCTTCCCTTACCCCTGGGTGAGCCTTAACAATTTATCCATCTCAGGCGGAACAACTCACCTTCTTTCTTCTGAGGAACGATAACTACTCATCCAACCTAATACAGAAATTGCTGCCAACGATACGATCTAGATGGCTCTAATGTCTAATGTGTTGGCATAAAATTATTCAAGTCATTATCCTCAAGCAGCGTACCTACTCCAAGGTCGAAATACACCATCAAACACCATCGAAAGGATTGGATGCCATATCGCTGAGAACTATTTGCATATTTTAGTCATCAACATCGACTGCGAACGTCAAGTGTTCGCAATATTCTACACGAGTACGTCACACTATCTATCGGTGCCACCCAAATGAGCATGCACACATCGAAGTTGGAAATACCTTATGACGTAAAGTGCTCCGCCCTATTTTAAGCACAATTAATGCATATTCATAAAGCGGTTAAAAATAATAAATTTCCTATACTTGCAAAGTACACGATGGGCGCCACTTTAAATTAACAGCAGCGAACGGAGACCATCGCGACGACAACGACGACGGTACGGTTGCCATCAGCCTATTTGAGTGCTAATCAGTTTTAATCTGCATAATCTTCCATTTAACACATACGTGAGGATTATTATATGTACCCGCTGGAGATGTATGTGCGGTTGGAGGGCGAAGTATTTCAAGAAATCGTCCTTTCTTCGACACAACTCCGCATACCTTACAAGGAAAGTACCATGTTAATTCCTAAATTGACTAAGGTAAACACTGTCACCTCGTGAATGAGGAGAACCTTGTGTTTGTACTTCGGGTGCTTCCACACATCATTCTGCCGGGAACGGGGTGAACCCTAAATACCACCAAAAAAGTTGTTTCCATGCAGAGTCGGGGAGTGGTTGCGAGATGACTACCCTCTGGCTAAAGTAAACAATTTTACCTTCAACTTATTTTGTATGCAGGTGACAATTTTCAGCAAACACCTCTCCGCCTCACACGCAGCTACCCACACATTAATAGACATGACAAATACCACATGGGGTACAAAGACGCACCTGCTTCTGTGGCAATGATGGTGGGTGCCACTATTGAGAAAGACAGCCGCACCACGACTGTCGATGCAAACTTTGTTCCATAATAAACCACAAAAATTGCAACGCAGACACAGATGGCGCAAAATAAATTCACTTGGCGCTAATTAACCCGCACGCAGTTTTCTTTTCGACGTTGAATATTGTTTCGGGGGTTTTTTGTTGCCGTTGTCGTCGTTGCTCGCTGAGTTGGATAAGAAGAAAGACAAAGTGCAACCGCAAAACGGAAGAGGTTTAGAAATATATGGCTTAAATTGTGCGGTTGATCAGGGTGGGAGTGGTTCATTGTGTGGGTGAGTTCGTCATGGGAAATGTTTTTTTTTTTTTTTTCTACGCACCATCGAATAAATTATGTCAAGGATGGCAAATACTAGAAATATCGGCACAGGATGGCTTGGTATTACAAACTGAGAATCAAAGGATCTTGTGAACCTTAGCCGATGTCCTAAAGTGTGTTTGTAACTATTTAATGTAAGTACCAAATGTTTGGCAGCTTTTCACTGATAATTCGGGTACCAACTTCGCTTGCATACCGAAGTTTCGAACCATTTTATCAATTTCCTTTAAATAACACTGGGAAATTGATTTATATCCGAATTGGTAGTGACAAAATGGGCAAACACTTTTTCCGTAAGTCTAACGCAACCAAACGAGTCCCATGATCTACCTAAAATCAGACGAAAGTCCCAAAAGCACAGTTTTGTTGTATAGGGCAGCCGGAAACAAGACCGTACATATGTAGTTTTATCTTCCGTTGTCCAGAGAAATATACTAAAAGGAATTGCTAGTTCAGACCGTAGTTCCCCTTCAGACTGCTAGCGACATCTATAGTGAAAAATAAACGTAAAATTTGCCTTGGTTCAGAATTTGTTGTTAGAAATAGGTAGGTTATTGTTGTGGGCTGCCGAGGAGAGGATTTAAACTGCTTCTCGTTGATCTACATTGAATCTTTCACCTTAAATACCTTTTCGAAGACAATTTCTGTGCTAAGTTAGACTTACCAAAAAAAAAAAAAAAATCTTGCTGAAGACATTTAGTGAGACTTATTCAGTTATGCTATATTTTAGCTTATGCGGCAGCGAGGGCTTTAAAAACTGAATTTACAGTTCCATGATAGCCGATTGATCACTAAAGATGAAATTATCGTATAGCAAAAGCTAAATGTCGGCGCAGTGGCTTAGTGGTGATTATGTTGGACTACTAAGCGACGGGTTCCACGTTCAAATCCCGCAAAAACCCAAATTCCATTTTAGGGTTTTTTTTTTTCACTGCCCCACGTCTGACAAACATCCGAGAGTATAACTGTCTCAAAAGAGCTTCTCAATTAGCCGTTTGGAATTGGCATAAAATTGCAGATCCCTTCCATTCCTTCTGAAAATAAAAAAAACTCGCACAAAACGAATGGTTGTGAGAAGCTAGGCCTAGGTTTCCAACGGACCTGTTGCGCCAACTATTTTTTTATGTTTTTAAAGTCAATTTTATGGAATTTTTGATATTGATTGGTAGATATATTGACAGTTCTTCATGGAAATATCGTCAGATTCACATGTGACAATTCATTGAGAACTTTCTAAAAGACTAACTCAAAAGGTAACCTTACAGCACCAACTAGTAATTGAATAAATAAACTCACAACTAAGTTTTAGAGAAAAAGATTCAGAACCCTACCTCGAAGGCTTTTCAATTTTCATTAACCTATATCCAAACCACTGAATTCGTGATTTGACGGACAGATGGCGACATAATGACCTAACTTTCTTTCAAAACTAAGTTTTCAGTATAAGCAAAGGTGCTTCTTCGAACTCTGACTTACAGAAATAAGATTGGTTACTGTCCGAGAGAACAAGAACGCCAATACTAGCACCCGAAATAAGAGTCATTCGTTGTATAACTGGAAATGGATGCGAAAGGTCATATTAGGAGGCACTCAATTGTGGAGCAGCTACAGCTCCAAGGGAAACGGTCCATTTATCGGTTATTTAGTTAACAAGTTGAAAGAGTATATGATTTGGAAAGCTCTCGAATGTTAGTAAAGAAATAGATCAGACTGTAAACACCGACCGCCATTTTGTTCGTTAAGTTTTATTAAAAAAAAAAAAAAAAACAGGTTCCGAAGCTGAGAATCAGCCCTATTGCGAAGATCAACTATCAATCGGTTGACGATTGACAAATTTATCAATTAAAATTGATGTTGGTATTGCGAAAAATAATTGATAAATATGAAATGTAAAATATTTTTGATTTGAAGAGTGATCGTTAAGGATTTTGCAAACAAAAATATGTCATCAGTGGAATTTTGGAATGGCAAAATGTATATATACATAATAGCCCTTAAGAAATAACAACAATAACAAATAAAAACGATGATGTTCAACATTTTCGTTTAAGAGTCGTCCTTATCAACCCCGAAATTGCGATTGATAGAAAAATTGACAACCACCAATAAAATTGTTCGAGATTGACATTCACAATACCGATTTGTCAACCGACAATTGCTGCACGTTTACAGTCAATTGATTGTTGATCTTCGCAATAGGGGTGAATATCAGCTTCAATCTCTCTCTCACCAAAGACAGCCGACTGTCAATCACATTTTACTTGATACCCTAGACGACCTCACAAATGAGACCTTTGTAATAAATCGGCGGCAGCCTGAAAGGTTGAATTAAAAATGATGAACCAAGACACAAACTTGGAGTGTCATGGGCAATTTTTCAATTAAAATTCCACCCCAACTATACAATATTTATATTAAATTCGGTATCTGATTTTCAGTTATTCAACACAATTACGACCTTCGGTTCACTCCACTGCTGTGGTGATCGCGCTTCCATTCGCAATAATGCCAAAGCTTCGCAAAACTATTCAAATATTAAATAGCTCACGAGAGACGACAGCCCCTTTCGTATGGGCAACAGGATGCGCCAACTTAAACATACAGAATAGATGGGAAATTCCACCAAAACGGATTATTTAAATAATCTCAACGCACACATTCATGCATGCAAGAAAAATGCAAACAGCACATACGTATAAGAAGCAGAGGCTATATTCGCATACAGATCCAATGCCATCGAGTGTAGGGGATAAAATAGCAACAGTTCAGCCAACTAAAACAAGAAAGTAAATTCGTTAAAGTGTACTTGTATTATCTAAATTGCAAATGGCGACCGGGGAGCGCCAGAAACATGCTGCAAAGAATAGAATAAACACATATGTGAGTGCTTGGTCTTTCATGGAACGTATGTGCTCCATCATCAATTCTCCAGTGTGTTGGGGTAGAGGACAAAACGGACTTCCATATCGTTGGCAACATTTTGCCTCGTATACTCCTACCTCGTCCCGTGAATAACGATTCTAATGCTATATACAGACGCACACATGCTCACAGCCATATACTCGAATGGAGAGAGAATAAATTTACCGGTAAAAGGATTTTCTGCATAATCAGGAGTTGGTCGCGTATGCCGGGACTGCAAAATCAACACACAGTGCTTATAGCCAAACACATTTTACAGTGGGGGAAGGAAGTTTGGCGTATTTTTTTTTTTTTTTTTTTATTTCACTTTTGAAATGAAAAATGCATTTGGTGGCCCTACAGTCCAAGACAAATTTTTATCAAGAGTACAACTATTTGCGAAGAATATATTAATAAAACAAAAATATTAATAAAAAAAAAATATAAAAAAAAAAATATAAAAAAAAATATAAAAAAAAATATAAAAAAAAATATAAAAAAAAATATAAAAAAAAAATATAAAAAAGAAATATAAAAAAAAAATATAAAAAAAAAATATAAAAAAAAAATATAAAAAAAAAATATAAAAAAAAAATATAAAAAAAAAATATAAAAAAAAAATATAAAAAAAAAATATAAAAAAAAAATATAAAAAAAAATATAAAAAAAAAAATGTAAAAAAAAATATAAAAAAAAAAAATATAAAAAAAAATACATCGTATTTGAAAAGCGGGACAAGACAGTTCAAAAATCGGGAAAGGACAATAAAGGCATTTATTAATTTAAATTAGATTAGGCCGTAGGCCGAGAATATTTTCAAAAGGAGATTATAGAAGAATACAAAAAAATGCAAATAGGGGAGTATGGAGTTAAAAGTAACAGTGGGCGTAGAACGTTGGGTGAAGTACATTTTTTTGGACGATGTCTATATTTTTTAGTGTCATTTGCGACATTTGGGCCACAGTAATTTTCCATTGATTTTATACCTTAACCTTTCTGGTGATATGTAGTGGATTTTCCATTTAAATGGGGCCACTATAATCATCTCAAAAGTTCTAATCAACATTGTTGCAAAGTTAATTAATCTGTTGCGGTTTAAAATACAATATCATCCACAACGCATAGGCAAATTTGACTGACATCACAGTAGCAGAAATTGAAAAACGTTTCTTTTCGTATTTTAGCTAAAACGTATTTTTTTAGTTTAGTTAAACATATTTTTTGAGATCAAAATTGATTCGTCGTCTTAATTCCAGAACCCTAAGCGAACTATAAAATTAAGAGGAAATTGCTGCTTTCCACCCCCATTTATGCCTTTCCAAAAATCGTTGCAGGTTTTGACTTGTGAACCTCTGGTCAGTTATGAGCCTAAATAGGTCAAAAATTATGATTGGACAAGACAGCAAAATATATTCGCTGTTTGACTGAAGATCTTACAGGATACTGAGCTATAAATTTACACAGTTGTGATGGACGCACTGCAAGGAAAATATATCCGTCACTTGCTAGGCGACTGCTCAACCCTCAAGAACAGCAGACTAAAGATACATGGTAGTTACTTCTTTTATGAGCAAAACGATTGGGAGAATGTAGAGCTCAAAAGACGATTCATGCATAATAGAGTTCGTCTAGGGGTAGCAACTCTCCCATTATAGAAATTGGGAAACAAATTCACACAGGAACACCTTCCCAACAAAAATAAAAAATAAAATAAAAATAAAATAAAGCGGATATGTTGTGTTTAAGGCAGTGTAAGTGGCTCTTAACTATTTCCCCTCGCCTATTTCTTATATTTATTTATGCATACGCCTGGGTGGTTTTAAGAAAAAATAGTACCCACATAAAATACTGACGTTACTGAGACAACATACCCACCTACGACCTACCTTCCTAAAAATAAAGTTTGAGCACAACCTAGTAATGGCTGTGGCATTGTTTTGCCCAACAGTTTGGTCAGAAGCAAACACTCAAACGGCTTAGTTATGGCTTAACAAATGTCTTTCTGTCGAAATTCCCCGTGAAATTGTAGTTTGTAGACGCATCTAGTAATTCCGCCACCAGAGGGCGCAGCGATTGATGTGTAGGTATATTCAAAGAAGATGGTACTAGAACATTATGCAATTCTGACACACTTTTAAATGAGATGAATACAAACAATTTAAAAGAAAATACGACAGAGGGCAGCACTGGTCTGAACGTCAGGACAAATTCAACTTATGGACCGGACTTCTGTTCACATAAAAGTCACAACATCCCAAGCCGATGAGACTGTAGAAAAGCCAAGTTTCCTTGTCACCTTTTAACAAACGATGGGAGTAGTTTGGGTCGATCAAGTGTGAAGAATTATCTTCCCTCCCAGGTTAACCAACATTTCCTACATAAACAGGGAGAAGAGCAAACAACCCAACCTTAAGCATTATACAACCGACGAAATGCAACCCATCACTAAAAGTACCTCCACTGTTACCACCTTTCCGACCAAAACTGCTCCAACAATTGGGTTTCCTTAATTAAGGCGGCTAATTCCCGTGATGAATTAATAAGCAAAGGCACGAGTTGGGAGAACCTTGTCATAGCCATAGTTAAACTTTAAGCCGTCACTGTGCATGCAATCCTCGCACCACAACTTCTTCGTTAAAACATCAACTGTGGTTTTACATAATTTTCCGGAATTTCTTCTATATGTATGTGCGGTTGCTTCGTAGTCTAGCTCTTTGTGCTTTGGTTTGTCGGTTTGGCAAATTTACGGTTTTAGCAATTTCTCGAAAAAGCAAAGCCAAGAAGGAATTTGAACCGCCTAATTGCAGGTGTGCATAGTTAATGGTGAAATGAATTAGGATCCTTGTACCTTATCCTCGCACAAAGGCGAGCTCGTGCTCATGCTCATTTCGCTAATTTAACTTTGCTCGAAAGTAAGTATCCTGGCTTTGTCCTTTTAATTTCAAAGTGCAGTGGGCATTGTTTTTTTTTTCTCTCTGTTTTTATTTTGTTATTTTTGTAAACATAGTACCTTGTCACGGTGCTGCCGCTGATGTTGTTATCCTCTTTCGCTTGAGCTTACCAAAGTTTTGCTCGTGTTTTTTTGTTACTTTTTTTTTTCGTTCGTTCGTAATGTTAAGGATTATTTTACTTGTAACAATAAGGATACTGTGTATATGCAGCATTGTGCCATCAGAGGAGTATGATACACAAAAGGTGTGTGTACACAATGTAGTGGATCAAAAATATGTTACCACTCCCATTGTTAGCAGGATGATGCTGCTGATGGAATGGAATGTAGAACAGCAAGTATTTTTTTCTGTTCAGTTATCCTTGTTGTCAAACTCTTTTTCTTCTTTTTGTCAAAAGGAAACACAAAATCCTTTGGATTCATCTAAGCGTGCGTGTGTATACGAGGAGGTTTCTGCATTGTGTGTCGTTGATACTACAGTTTTCCTGCGGGACTATACAGAGGTGTACCGTGAAGACGAGCAAGAGGCAACACTTTGGACTAACTGACTGGGTTAAGTACTTTTGAATGTGCTTGATATATTATACAAAAAAGATTTGTTATTATGCGGGATAAGGGAGGAGGGGGGAGGGAAACGCTGATGTGATGTCACGGCAAAGTGGTGCTCATTTTTGTCATTTCCTTTTTACTAGTACGGAGGAAGATGTTTTTTTTTTTGTTGCCTTCGAAATACAAGTTTAGTATTGCTGTTGCTTTAGAAATTTAAACAGCTTACTGCCAGTTGTGCTTGGAAATGTGTTCTTGTTGTTTTTTTTTTTTGTTAAGCGGATTTGCCCAGGTGTGTGTCCTAATTAATTAGGCGAGAGCGAGGAATTTGTAAAACCATTAACAAGATGAATGATATAAACCATGACGGAGCGTGAAGACAAATTTAGCAAGTCTGCGTTAGAGACTGACTTAAGATGTGTCACAGGCGGAAGATTGATGTCAAAACGGGGCATAGTTAAATCTGCATCTGTCTAAGCGACTTTTGGTTACAGCTGTCATGAGAGAACACTTCAAAGTGTGAACGAGCGGTAAATGGATCGGTAAAGTTTGGGTTCTTGTGCGGTTGCTGTGGGGTACACACGTTAACGAAAGCTTTTCTCAGTTAGATAAAAAGAAATTGCTTTGCAGTCTGTAACTCTAAAGTTGAAAGATGGAACCTTAAAGTCGAATGCAGTGATTGCAATGGAGTTTGTCACGGTATTTATATTATTATTATTTTATTAGCATACAAAATACATTTTTAACTAACAAAGGTACACAAAAAGAGAGCACTTGCTACAGAGGCTTTCAGCTCTAAGCAAGAGGTAAATTATAAGGCAAGAAAGAAAAGAAAATCTTATACCTATACTCAAGTTCTTTCTACGGAGAAAATTATAAACTTTAGTTGCATTATTTTGGTTGATTGTAACGGGTAATTTTTTTAAGGTAACGGGTGATTTTTTAAGAGGTTTATAACTTTTTAAAAAAAAAAAAAACACAAAAAATTCGAAAAAATGAATGAAATATTTATTTGAATCGATACCTTGCAATTTAATGTTTAAAGATAATTTCATGCAAATGTTGACCGCGCACACATATCGGCCGGTATCTCACGAATGAATGCATGGATGTTGGCTTCCAGTGCGTCAATCGAAGCGGGCTTGTCCCTATACACATTAGCCTTGACATACCCCCACAAAAAATAATCTAATGGTGTCAAATCGCACGATCTAGGCGGCCAATTGACCGGCCCGAAACGTGAAATTAACTGTTCACCAAACTCGCCTCGCAATTGCGCCATTGTTTCGCGTGCTGTGTGGCATGTGGCACCGTCTTGTTGAAACCACATATCATGCAAGTCAAGAACTTCCATTTCGGGCAAAAAAAAGTTTGTTATCATCGCTCGGTAGCGTTCACCATTGACAGTAACGCTGCGATTCGCATCATCTTTGAAGAAATATGGCCCAATAATGCCGCCGGCCCATAAACCGCACCAAACAGTGGCTTTTTCGGGATGCATTGGTAGCTGTTGCAATGCTTCTGGCTGATCTTCACTCCAAATGCGGCAATTTTGCTTATTTACGTACCCATTCAACCAAAAATGAGCCTCATCGCTGAACACAATTTTTCGATAAAAAAGCGGATCCTCGGCCAGCTTTCCAAGAGCCCATTCACCAAAAATTCGGCGTTGTGGTAGGTCGCCTGGCTTTAGTTCTTGCACAAACTGTATCTTAAAAGGCTTTACGCACAAATCCTTCCGCAAAATTTTCCACGTAGTGCTGTAACAAAGGCCTAACTGCTGGGAACGGCGCCGAATCGACATTTCGCGGTCTTCTGTCACACTAGCTGATACGGCCGCAATATTTTCTTCACTACGCACAGTACGTAAACGTGTTGGTGGTTTAATGTCCAACAAAGTAAATTTGGTGCGAAATTTGGTCACAATCTTCCGAATAGACTGCTCAGAAGGTCGAGAATGCCGATCATAAAATGGAAGCAGCGCGCGATGAACATTTCGAACCGAGCACGAATTTTGATAGTAAAATTCAATAATTTGCAAGCGTTGTTCATTTGTAAGACGATCCATGGTTAAATTGCAAACCAAACTGAAGCTGTTTGACAGTGACACAAGGTACTAAACACACGTCAGCTGTCAAAACCAGTGTTGCCAAAACCAAACCAGCTAAAAAGTTTTTTTTTTAATCGAATAAAATACTCAAATTTGCATCAAACATTCAAAATTACGTTTCAAAGACAACTTCATGTTGTCCGCGGCTCCGTTTCAAATGGTCCATTCGGAAGGTCCAATTTTGCGTCACTTTTTCGAGCATTTCGACCTGTATTCCACGAATTACGCGTGTTATGTTATCCTGTAAGGCTTCAATCGTGTTCGGCTTGTCCACATAGACTAACGAATTTACATAACCCCACAAGAAATAATCAAGAGGCGTTAAATCGCATGATCTTGGCGGCCAACTAACGGGGCCATTTCGAGAGATAAGCCTGCTCACCAAATTCATCCTTCAACATTTCCATTGTTTCACGAGCTGTGTGGCATCTTGATGAAACCACATGTCAACCAAATTCAACTCAGTCAACTGGGGCAAAAAAAAAAAAAGTCGCGTATCATGGCTCGATATCGGTCGCCGTTGACGGTAACGTTTCTCCCACGGTCGTCTTTAGTGCACATTTTTCACAGAGCACGAATTTTTATAATAAATTTCAATAATTTGCAACCGTTACTCGTTTGCAAGCCTTTTCATGATTGAATGGCAGAGTATACTGAAAACTTTTCACTTTGACAGATGACGTTTGGACGCCATTACTAACCAGTGCTGCTAACCTGAAAAACTTAACTCTTTAAAAATCACCCGTTATTTAGTAAAGTGTAGACTGATTGATTATCTGACAATAGGGACTTAAATGATCTGGAGATACGGCAAGGAATATGTCCGATGATATATTCAATATCTTGGAAACCTCACTGCCAACGAGCTGAATTATTTAAAAAAATATATCCGATCTAGCTGGAGGTACGTACATCATGTAGGTACTATCAAAGAAGAGAATCTTTTTTCACCCGGTTTCGATTGCTGCTACAACTAGGCCTAGCAACCACCACGTCGCCATCGTTACCTTCGCGTTCTTAGGAATGGAATTCATCCAAACCGGCATCCAATACATCAAGCAACACGACTACTGTGCCACAACTAGAATTTATTGCTGCACCTGTTACTCTGGAAATGATCTATACAAAAAATCGTTTCAATTGAATAAAACCAGAAAGAACAAATCAATGCACTCATCGCCAAAAATGAGGCGTAAGAAAAACAAATTCTTTCTCTCGAGGAAAAGGTCAATAAACTCGAGCAACAGCTAATGACAAATGGTTAAGAAATATTCAACTTTCCTAAAAACAACACTGATGAAAGCATTTTCAAACACTGATGTCGCTCCCAAAGTGTGTTGTAATTGATGGTGTTGAAGTGGAAGGAATTATTGAAACTTCATTTCAATGACTATTTCACTAAAGTTTCCGAAAAATTAAAACTATCAGTTATTGAAACAAATGCAAATAGTGGTTGCTCAATATTTTCAAGTTTACCTGTCAAAGATATACAACCTAACAGTTTTGTTTTTGAGCCGATAACTTCTAAGGAAATTTACTCTGTTATCCTATCTTTAAGAAAATAAAAACTCTTGCACGAGTGATGGTGTCTCAAGTGTGCTTCTGAAACATATTGCGTTGTATGTCATTGACGAATTTTGAGTCTTATGTAGTCGTAGTGTTTAAAGGGGCTGTTTTCCTGATCATTTCAAGTGTGCAGAAGTTAAACCTCTTTTTTAAAAAAGGAAACAGAAAACAATCCTTTGGTTTATAGGCCTATTTCTCTTCTTTTCACATTTTCTAAGATTTTTGAAAAACAGCTTGAAGCTCGAATTTTGTCATTCTTAGGCAAGTTTAATTTTTTTTTTTTTTTTATATATACTTCTCCCGGGCAAGGCGAACCTATAACGATTCAACAGCGCCCCGAGATGCTTGCAGATGTATGTTTGCTCTGCACTTAAATTGCTGCAAATTGTAGTCCTCTGGAAATATATCCCCAGGAAGTGAGTTCCAAAGTTTGCTTGTCCTGTAACAGAAGGAGTTTTGGAAAGTTGTTGGAGCCAGTCCGGGTTTAGAGCCGAAATTTCGACTGTGGGTGTGATTTTGAGAGTTTGTAGTCAACTTTACAGTGGTTTGAACTGTAATTAATCTACCATGTATGTTTATATGCATGACAAAAGCATTCGATATGGTAGACCATGATTCGTTACTCAGAAAACTTTATAGAGCTGGTTTTCGAGGTAACGTTTTTAAATGGCTGCAATTGTTCTTAAAATGTAGGAAACAGAGAGTGTGAGAGTGTCTTGAGTGCGTCTCAGTTTTTGAAAAGCGGTGTTCCTCAGGGTTCTGTACTTGGCCCTTCATTTTTTTTTTTTTTTTTTTTTTTTTTTTTTTTTCTAATTTATATAAACTCCCTTTTCAAACTCCAGCTAAATTGTATTTCAACTGCATTTACAGATGATATAGCGTAGGTTATGTGTTCAAAACTGTATCCGAATGCATCACTAGGATCCAGGAAGATCTTGAAATTTTAAGGTTGTGGTTTACTGCCCACAAATTGATCGTCAGTGAAAAAAGAAAGGTGGTGTCATTTAAGGCAACTGCTAATAGTCTATCGGTCTTACTAATAATCAACTAGAGTCTGTCAGTTTACGCAAGTTCTCCAAATTCCCTTTACCAATAAACAACTATAGTTACCAGAACATCGCTAACTGGAGGGTCAAATGTTAATGTTGAGAAAGTCATGTTTATCTCGGGCATTAGCTAAATAAATTCTCCCTTAATATAATTTTGAAGAAGAGTGTTGCCCAACCGTTTAATAGTACGGTATTAAATTTAGTAATAAGAGCGAATTTTAATACCCTATTGTTCAGCCTTTTATATAAGTTTGTGATATTTCTCAGACTATCTTGGCAGTCGTCACAGAATGAAATATCTGCTTACTTATGTTTGGACGGCTCATACCTGAATACCTGAACTCTTTGCAAATGGAGTTTGTTTACCGAGAATGAGGATCTCTGATGAAACAAAGGTTGGTGCGAAAAGGTTGACTTCACGGAAAGAAGAATAAAATTTTCAGAACTCGGCAAAATACAATACCAGGTAAAATATGTGAAAAATGCTGTGTTTCGTTTTTTTTTTTTTTTTTTTTTTTTCATATAATAAGCCTCACAAAGTCTTTGAAAAAAATTCTGTTGGGCAAATTTAATTGCAATTTGTGTATTCCTTTTTCTAGAATAAAATCCTCCTTGTGAAATAACCCATAGCCGTGTTTTCCACGAAAACAAATTATGATATTCAAATTCTGCCATGACAACAAATGTAATAGATTTTAAAAAAGTTGTCACGGTAGGAAATGTGGAGGTCAAATTGTTTATTGGTACGGTTTGACTCATGCTGTAAATTTTTGTTAAAGCTGGCAGCCAACTATTTGTCGACATTAGTGCTGGATTATTAGTACGACTGAATGTAATTAAATTTGGAGACAATTTAAGAGTCTTGTTAATTGTTATATGACGATCCTGAGGCGTGGACGTAAGGGAAGGCTGAAAAAGATTCCGAACAAGGAGTCACGAGTGGTTTTTGCAGTCTTTGGTTTGACTTTGGTTGCAGGCCCTTAGAAGAGGTAATTTAGCAGGAGCATCGCGCCAAAGATGACTAAGCACAAAGAGAAAAATTGTCACCAACGCTGCGGCTGGAAAGGGCTCCTATTCAGAGACAACGCAGTAGAGAAACTCCTTTCCTAAGGTAGCGCGCAAAAGTAGACTGCTAACTCAACCCACTTGAAGTGCGCCAACCGGGGAAAGTTAACTAAAGACCGCGTCTTAGGATCTTTCAAGGAGCCAAAGTAAAAAATCGCAACACTCAGGGATCTCCCGCCGCAGTGCCCCCATAATTCTTTGCAAAAGTACAGTCCGATTTTCGCCATGCCGAAAGCGCCAAAAAGACTCTTTACTTATATCCTGTTTCACGGACTGAATCGAAAAAAAACCCATCCCTCAAAGGCGCACTGCCCGCCCAATCCGCATCAGTCCAGGCGAGTATTTATGTCTTTCAACAAAGTGCAGCGATCTGAAAATACTACCCCTTAGCTGCAGACTCTAGATTTCCATTTGTAAGTCCATTTCCTTTAGCAAAAAAAAAAAAAGTAAAAAATTCTGCCCCAAAAAAATGGAGCAGAGACATACCCTCACAATTCCTTTCCATTCCATCGCCCTTCTTAAACACATGACACACGGAGGCAAACAAGAGAAAAATTGCATACGAAATGCGGGAAATGGACTCGCAGAGAGGCAGCCAGCGAGCGAGCGAGCACCCTGAAGAAACTGGGATTACTGCAATACATCAACCGGGCGGTGCTAGCTGTATCCAAGCAGGGCAATTAAAATTAAGGAACTTTGCGAAAAATAAATAACTTCTTAAATGTCCCGTTTCGGAAACGGTTTTTAGGTTCCTCTCGAATATCCATTGCCTGCAAACACTCGGGTGCAGCACTATAAGAAGTCCTGCCCTGAGAATGAATCCTCTTGGCTTGTTTTTTACTTCTTTTTTTTTTTGCCTCAGATTTATCGTCATTTATCCTTGATTCTATACGGCTGTGTGTGTGTGCTTGTAATTTTGAAAGCAGGATTGCCATCCGTTGTTTTTTTTTTTTTATTGTCAAAGTGCACATATAAATTTCTGCATAAAGAAATTGAGTTCTCTCTGTTACCCCCTTTAAATAATGCAGATGAATACGAAAACGAAGTTGTTTTCTCGGTCTGAATTTTGTGTGCGTGCAGCATGCACTACGTATACCTACTTCTATCTGATGAGTAAACTCTCTCCAAATGCGGGAAAAAAAAAATAAAAAATCTATCCACAAAACGTACTCATAAGGAACAGAAAGCAGCGGTATTACCACTGAAGCAGGACCAGAAATAAAAGTTAAGAACTAAACAAAAACAAAATATAAAAGCTCCTTTTGTGTCCTCGACAATATTCCTTAAAACCATCCGCCATTGTCATGGCAGTGCGTTTGTTTAACGAAAGTAGATGAAAGCCCAGCACACAAAACAAGGCAAAGAACGTAGAATCAACTACTCCTCTCTTCGGTTTGGTTTTGTTTACGTTCAGCTTGAAATAAATATCTGTCATGTCCTTCCGTGTGCTGGTACTTTAATGCAGCTACGTGGAGTTTCTTTTTCTTCTTCATCACCATTCACCAGCAGCAGCAACACCACCATGCTGATCATCTTCGTCAACCCAATGAAAATAATAAAGTCATTCTGAGCAGACTGAGGGATGGATGATGAAGGGACGCCGCGTGCGAACGTTAGAGATGTACTCGTACTAAAGTGAAGGAAAAATTGAATGATTTTCGTTTCACATAATTCTGTCATGAAATTTAGATTTGTTGAGAAGCATAATAAAAATAAAAGTAAAAAAAAATTATTTATACGCGAGAAGTCACTTTGATTTGTTTGCAAGGCGGTTTTGCAGTGGGTTCTCATTTTTTATCTTGTTTTGGACTAATGTTTTGTTTATGCCGCGACTTTCATTTATGAATTTTCTGTATGCCGGAAAGACCGGAATTAAAATACAATTTGTAATAAAATAAAGTGCTGGAACAACTTTTAAGTCAGAAGGCGTTTGGGGGACGCACCTGCGTTTGGCGTACCTATGGTGTGCAAAGGGTGGGTATACTTTGGCTGTAGGGCAACTTTTTGACCCTATTCACGTAACTTTGATGAAGAGTGGCGCAGGAATAAAACACCTCTTAAAGTTGATGGTTAAACTAGGAGATCTTGGAAAGTATTACGGAGGAAAATCTGCAAAACTTATTTGAGTACAACTCATCCACGAGGCAATGGATTGACTTATCAGCTTCTTTCAGTTTAGTAATCAGCACTCCGAAGCGCACTTCGAATGTGACTGTTTTCCCTTTACTTATTATTTCATTTCAGCAAGCAAAGACAAACTTTATCTGTAGAAGTTTAGCATGTTCGTGGATAAGCTGTACCTTTTTAATATGTAAGAGTAGGTAAAGGGTTTTTCAATAAGAGGTGTTATTGCGAAAGGATATGGTCCTGTATGCGTGCTCGTGGTGGCCATTTGGCTGATGTTGTTTTTCATTATTAACGGCGAACCTTCCTCTTTATTATGAAATAAACATCCGATCATTTATCTAAAAAAAAATGGGATTTTTCTTTGAATACCAAAATAATACCTCTTATTGGAAAACCCTATACAATAAGGTACAATAACTGAGTAGACCTTCAGCTACCTTGGAGACGAGGTACATGGTCATAAGAAACCCTTGCATATAAGTTAGTTTACTCCCACAAAATGGTGACTTAATTCTGAAAAGTTGACAAGTGAATATAAGCTTAAGTCGTCGATAGCCTTCTTATAAAGGTAGAAATAGGTAAAGCAGCATCTAAGAAATAAATAGTTGGCTCAAGATGTTCATGTTTTTCCCTCCAATGTCAGGCCCCTCGCTACAGCACACTAACGCACCACCGCACCGAGTCAAAATATAAAAAAACTCCTCAATGAGTCGGCAAATCTTTAGAACCAAAAAGCAAGGTTTTCTGAAGCCGTAAAGAGGCCTGTCAAGGGTCTTTTCGAGGGTCCAGTCTCAAACGAAGCGAGTGTAATTTGAAAACAATAATCCCAAATGTAAAGCTTTTAAAAGATGGATGGGAGAAGCATCAGAGGAGCGGACCTTTCATCGATAAACTTGGAGAACCAAAAGCCATCATTTGGCTTAGGCCACTTCAAGATTTTTTTCGTGGCTGACTGCTTTGAAAGATTGCTAAAGCGGAAGACTAGCGTCAATAAAGCTCGTTTGCTGGTACTACTCAAAGGGATTTAAGTTCTACTTAAATAGCTTATGGGCTACTTTTTCTATGTCATAAACTGTCACTTAAGATTTCGAGTGGAACTTAAATCGCTATGAGTAGTATCAGCAAACGGGCCTAAGTGATCTTAAAATAAATAAAAAGTTGGCACCGCAGGGCGGTAAGTACCCAGACGTAGCTTCTCAGTGAACTTGAAGGTCATAGAAAAAGGAAAATGGAAACAGACACGAAGATAACAAACCCGCATTGAAGGGAGGTCTCAGAGACTACCTTCGGGATAGACTGCCTTGCGTTAACACTGTGGACGACTAAGAAATGAGCGCCGAAAACTGATCTTTGTTGTTCTAGGAAACAGAAAATGTGTTTAAGCTATTAAGACTTAAATCCCGCTGAAGCTAAAGAAGTAAACCGCCTTGAACTCAACGAGAACGCATAGATAGTGTGTTCACCGCAAATTAGTATTGCAAATAGAAAATGCGGCCAGAGAGTCGAGACGAAAAACCCCCTTCTGAGCTTGCTTAGCACAGTCCCGAGAAAACGTGTCTTCGCACATCTTCGCTTCATGACTTGCAGGTAGCTTAGAATAGAAAATTTGACCAAAGAATGAAGACAGATATCCTTTGGCAGAGCTTCAGCTTAAAAAGAACACCCTTTAACCTGATTAGAAGGTGTTCGTTGTCGAAAAGTCATCTATGGAGGGGAGGTACTAGAAAACAGAAAATACCGGGAACTGATGATAAAATTCCCTCTGTTGATCTAGAGCTCTAAATGGAAGCAAAGCCTCCAAACTGACTGGCTCGCGTATTAATTTTCTGAACTCAAAGGATTTTTTTTTTTGTTTTTTACCCAATTTTATATAATAATTATATAACTACGGTGACTTTTTTTGAGAGGACAGTCGTCTTTTTCACTTATATGTGCTCTCTGATGTTTTAAGCAAAAGAGGACATTTGGAGGTCAAATACTAATTTGATTTAACCATTTCGACTTTATTTTTATTTAAAAAAAAAAAATGGTCACCCAACTTTCAATTAGAACTTTCATCAGCAACCTTCTGGGGTACAGGGTGCGCCAAATACAAGTTTATTTTTAAAAAATGCATTAACGTTAATAAAAATAGTTTTGTCGATCTTCGATCGATCTTCTTTTCGTTTAACTCAAGGCACGTCGTAAATTTTCTATATTTATACAGGGTGGGTCGAAAACAAGTTTGTTTTTAAAAATGTAATAAAGTAAATAGTGGTAAAATCGCAGATCCGAGGCGGCAAATTGACATCGCCAAGACGGCTGATAACGCGATTTGAGAATTTGGTGCGCAAAAAAGATCGATCTTCAATTTCAGTAAAAAAAAAAAAAAAAAGTCGGTTAACATGGCTCTGTAACGCCCAATGTTGACCGCAACGTTGTTCCCTGCCTCATTTTCGAAGAAGAAATTGAGTCTCACACTATCGGCTGAAGTAGACGCATCTGTCCGCACCGTACGAAGACGGCGACCATGAGTGTTGTCCATTAGCATACCAGTCTCAGTCTCACGAACTTTTTGTACAAACATGCGTACAGCAGGCGCTGTGGATGCTTCATTTCGGCCAAAACTTCTTTTCAAAAAACGCACTGTTTGGGCTACATAGCACTATTTTTGGAAATAAGTTTTCAATATTTCCCACCGTTGTTCAAGCGTAAAGTGACTCATTTCGTTCCGCGAGGTCCGAAGGTACGGCACCGAATTTCTGTCAAGATTTCGAGCGGGAAACAGCTGTCAGTGTCAAACCTCTGATTTTAAAAGAAACCACTAGATGGCCCACCCTTTATTTATATAACCAAACTACAATCTTATTTATACCGCCAAGCCGCCGCAATTGCCAAAAATAACCATTACTTTGAGTTTCTTTGTCTCCCTTTTCACCTTGACCAAAGGACAACTTAAAGCACGAAGCACTTCAAATGCTAAACTCCCCCATTATACTTGGTACTCCACCCACTACTCATCACTTGCCGCTTAACATCTCAGTAACCCCTGTGTTTGTAGACGCGCGGCGCGTGCAGGAAAAACTAAATTCAAAGAAAAACTTAAAAAAACAAAAATAAGGACGAAAAACATGGAAAACTTTCAACACTTTCTAGATGTGTTGGAAATTTCTCACAGTACTAAAAATATATTCTTAAGTTGCTTTCCGTGTCCAAACATCTCAGATACTCGTACGCTTCCCATAAAACTCGCAAGGCATGGGACTAAAAACAAATGCGTGCAAGTTTCCTACACCCAAACAGTGTCGGATGGTGTTGCTATGCTACATAACGGTAAAAGTAACCAAAACTTATTTTACACTGAAGTTTTTTGCGGTTGTTTTTTTTTTTTTTTTTTTTTTTTTCTGGAAACATTGTGAATGGAAATTTTCGATTTTATGGTGTGAACTCGGCGGAAATGTTAAAAGGACTTTTAGCACTTAAATAAGGGTTTGCGGGTGAGGTTGCTACTTACTAGCAGAAATTCGCATCGTTTTGTCCTCGTTACAATTGAGGGAAAGACATTTCGAAAGATATTCGAGCGAACATTATATATTTGATCGAGAAGGTCCGACGGTGGTGGACTGCTTGTTGGTTTGAGTTTGAAAATCCATTTCAATGATGTAACCATAGCGCGACTAATGTGTAAGGATAATGGCATCGTTGGTGGTTACGTATTTGGCGATGGTCATTTGAGCTTTCTTTGGATTTAAGTTCTTAAAGCTGGTTCGGAAAGATGGTAATGCTTGGCAGAGGAATGTTGTAAGCTAAGAGGACCGCCTATTCTTGGTTACAATTACATATATTGAATGACTTTGTGTCTGTGCGATATTTTGATTGAAATGTTCCTTTTACTTAACGAACTAGCTTTTAGATTGTGAAACAATTGACTACTGGGATGGGACAGGAACTTGGACCTCCTTATCATCGCTTGTAAAAGAAAGCTGCCATTCAAAGGGGGTGGAGTTCAAATATTAATCGAACATGGAACCATAATCCGTTGTGCGACTAAAGTTGCTAAACCAAAGTTGCTATCACAACACTATTATAGTGTTTAGCTAGCCAATAGTTATTAAATATGGTTCAAGAATTCTAAATTAGAAGAACAGCTTCAGACACTTTTTTTTTCTCATGACCCTTTTTCTTGCGACTTTTCAGAATTCTGCAGCGCTCACACTGCCTATAACTAAAAAGGAAAATAGCATTTGAAAGCTTGAACCACTTTTCTATGAATCGCAGCTTTGTGTTCTATGTCTAGAAAATTGAACTGATTTCAAAATTCAGTAAGAAAAAACAAAAGAACGTGGATTTGCGTCGCAAAAAATCCATTGCTATTTTTTAGAAACAAGAATACGTGGTCTTCGAAACCATTACACTTGAAAAGTTTGGAGGCAGAAATGTTGTTCATCAGCAAACTAGTTGGAATCCATGTCAAATTATTTAAAGTTGAAAATAGTCTTCAATTACCGTATTGATTCAGCTTCCTGTTAGAAGGTGAAATAATAAACCTAACCTTACCAACAAATTTATCTACGGAAATTTCCATACTGCGCCCTGCGCGTAAACATTTTGTTAACAAAATAATCTGGATCTTTCGACAAAGAGTATTGTTAAGACTACATAATTGGGGACGTTCGGTTTCCTAGTTTAGTAAGTCTGAGAGCTGACTGACAGGATGAATATCAGTTTTTATTGGCCCAGAGTGGTCACGTGTATAGTTTTTGCAGTTGACGTTTATGGAGGGAAAGTCGATAAATCTAGGCAAGAAAATCCTGCCTGCAGTCGACTTTTTTAAATAAACAGAGTGGCAAAGAGAGCAACATTCTGAAGATTCGAAAAAAGGGCCAGCAAATAGCTAATTCAGAATTTTCGCAAGATATTTAACAACTCGTCCATTCTCAGCTTTGAAGTCAACCTTATCAGTCGTCTTTCATTTAACAAATACCTTAATACATATAAACCTACTGCGCGTTAGTTGTCAGAACAGAAAAAAAAAAAACATTTAAATGAAGGATTCTAGTATAATTTGCAATGCTAACAATGTACCTGGTATAATCTTCATTCCAATTACACTATCGCCCTTATTTTCCACAGAACTTTTGAAACATTTGGAAGGAATTTCACGAACCTCAGTCAATGTTGGGAAACAAAGATCCGCACCAAAAATGATTTGCTGGCAATTAGGTATTTAACACCTCCTCCTCATTTTCCTTTCTTGTTAAGGTTCCTCTCAGTTGTTTTCAAAGGAAAACATGGACCATAGATTTTAATGAATTCAAAAGAATTTTCGTTACGTTACCACTTTTAAAATTAAACTACGCACTGAATTTTATCTGATTCGGTCGGATGAAAGCGAAAGCAATTTGATTTTGATTCCATTACTTTTTGGGTGAATGATTCCTTTTCAAAAGGAAAACATTTGAAATGTGACTGACGGAAAAAGCTGCCAACTGTGTTATTAGAAATTTATTTGAATCCGTTAAAGTGGAAATGTTTTTGGAGAGTTTTTTCAAAGTGTTTTTTTAACGTTGTCACTTTCACATTCGAGAAGAAGACGAAAATATATTTGAAAACTTCTTTAGGTTATCACTTATTTTGTCAATGGATTCATTCGCGTACGCGGTTTAAATTGATCGCAATCGCACAAAGTCTATACACGTTCTGATCAAAAATGACAGAAAAATAGAAAATTAGCAAAATAACGAGTTACGAGTAGTTCCTATCTTTGCTCGAAACAACTCAGACAATTCTTTGACGTTAGGCATAAAGGTCTTAAGTCAAAAAATGCATTTTGGGTTTTGTATTGGGTTTAACACAATTTTTTTTCTATTTCGTTTGGTATTAACGACTTAAGTCTAGTACAACTTTTTCCCATCGTAATAATTTAGTCTCTAGGCAATAAGTCAGACTAAACTAACTAAGTTAAGACTAAACTCAACTACTTTTAATTTGGTTTTACGAAAAACTGCAGTTTCTGACTGAAGACCTTTTTGCCAAACGTCAAAGAATTTCAATCGGCAAGTATTGATAAATATGTCAAATGCAAAAAGTTGACAAGAAACAAATTCAAAATGGGGACGTTCATAGTAACTATGAATCCGAACGTCCCCATTTTGAATTTTAGTAAGTTGACAGGCTGTCTGCCTAGATGTATTTCAGTTTTGATTGGCCCAGAGTGGTCAAGTGATTAGTTTTACCAGTTGACGTTTATGGACGGGAAGCCGACAAATCTAGTCAAGAAAATCCTGCCTGCATACTCAGTTGACATTTCGAAGAGTCAGATTTAAAATAAACAGAGTGTTATATTAAGCTCGAAGTCTATCCACGTACTTTGGGGTATTTATGTCAGCTCTCTGAGAGAGTTTCGCTCAATTTTTTGAGTTTGACAGATTTTTAGTGTTTGGCTCGGGAAAGTACGCAAATGATTGCACATTTTTTATACAGTCTACATTCTGAAGGTGATCCAGAGGGCAACAAAGTGTCGACTTATCACGAAAAAATTTACGCAGAGAGGCAAGCGAGGTGTCTAAAATTTGGCATACAAATGGTAGTTCCCTTCAATTTGTGCAAACAAAATAGTAATTTACAACGACTAATGGTTGAGGGAGGCTAGGACAAAGGTGCTAATTTTATTATGATACTTATATTAATATTCATTTATTATTATACATTGCGCCAACTATTTATTTCCATTGAAAAGAATGGACAACATTAAGGGCGGTTCTCAGGAAGACCTGTGCGCACGGTTGCCACTTGAAAATAAATTTTGTATCCAAAATTAGAAATAAAAATGATCAACTGTAGCTAAAAATTATCAAAATAATTTTAGTCCACAATTTTGAGTTTTCTAGTCATCAGTCAATAAATTGTCAATTGAAGGAAATGAATGCATTCAGTGTTTGTACATTCTGTGATCGTGCTATGTAACCTGTAATAAAATTAATGGACCATTTACATCAGACGAAAATAAAATCGCTTTAGGTTGCATAAAAATTAAAATCGAGTTTCAATTTTTCATTCCGTAAAAAAAAAACCAAATGTAATACAAACTGACAAGAGAAAGAGAAAAAATAATGACCGAATTTGGTCAGAAATGACCAATCAAAGTTGATCCTAAAAAGACGTGAACTGTTAGCGGGATACCAGTAATTCTTTATTTCTGTGGCAATAAGTTGAAGTAGCTTATGTCGACATAAGCCAAATTCGAGTTTTTTTTTATACAAGGTTCTCCTTTTTCTTTTGGTCCAGGTCCTGTTACTCAACACCATTGAAACCGGTTAAATTTGAAGAAAACTGAACAGCATAAATTTATTTGGACTATGTAATACAATAGATTTAAGAACTATAAGATAAATTAGTTTCTCTCACCCTGAAAAATTACCAAAATTGACATAAGCTACTTTAACTTATTGCCACAGATTTAGTGTCCAGTCTAGATTTTACGAACTTAGAATGGTGAAAATTACCAAACAAAAAATATCCATTGTGACCTACAAATGATTATTAGTAAGGCCCTTAGTGTGTATCTTAAACAATTAATAAAGAGAGCTTGTCAATGAGTTTATGTTTCAGGCAACCATAAAGCCTGATAGCTGAGAATATAGGTTAGGTTAGGTTTAGACCCATTTACGCCAAAATAGGTCCAATATGATAGTCCAAGAATGAAGCAAAGCATGATTGAATATTTTTAGGGATAGCTTGTTATGTGTTATTGGATTGGGGTCCTTAATTATGCTTATATCCGGCCTTTTGAGTGCCCACTTTGTGTATATAGAATGTAAGCTGCGATTTTATTTCAACATTTCTTTGAGTTATCAATTTGCATTTTCCATTTCGAAATTACGATCTATCTTCGTTTTCTTTCATTTGATAATTTGCAAGGGTGCCGTAGGGTTGCACTATGAGGCCGGTACTCTTAATTTTATGTAGATGAACTGAAATAAACCATTCCCTATGCGCTTTTACCACTTTTTTGCATTTTTTCTTTTCGAAACTAAAGGCAGGTTTATTTATCAATCCCAAGTTATAAGCTTTAAGTCACCTTAAAGTTCTCAACTGATGAAACGATTTGAATGAGGATATAGTGCAAAATTCCGAATATTCTGCTCGTAAGCAAGGTCCCCTTAATGACTAAACTGGTGGCAAAAAATAGTCTTCGCAACATCAACTTTAGCTGCAACATCACCTATATCGAAATTAAAGTAAGCTTCAAAAGGTGGTCTACACGGAAGGTCTTTTCACATAGATGACTTGACAGAGATTCGGAACTTGTCCGCAAATAATGTCCGATTTCTGGATTCAAATGGATACGAAAAGACTGTCGATAGAAGATGAGAAAATATACCCAATACAATAAATTAGGCCACAACCCACAAGCAACTTAACTGACAATAAATTAATTGCGACTTGTATTTCCATTTCCATTTCCATTTCCCAGTCCATTTAACTTTCAAAACTTGTGCTTAATTTCAAAGTGCTGAACATGTTGAAAGTAAAATGGATTGAGCCCTGGCCGTTTATATTTCTCTCTACGCCTTCTCGAAATATTGACGGTTCTTGACACTTTATGTCAGTATTCACCAACTCGTCTTAAATTGTGTACATTTTGCGCGACGGATTTCTCGGCCAAGATGCTCTTCTCCCATTTTCGCCATACGAAAATTAGACCGAGCCACATGGGACAGCTCCTACTACCAAGCTCAATGAAGCTTTAAGTCATTATAGTGGATGCCCGCTGCAAACCTCCCGCTAATACCTGTTGTTTGCTCTTACATCTAACAGATTCCCCAAACCACAAGGCTTCGAAATTGTGCGCACTGTTACAGACTTGTGAAAAATGGTGCCTCAGTGTTTTCCTCTTAAAACCCATTAAAAATCAAGTAATTATTACCCTTAAGCCGGGTTGAAGCAATTCTGTGCCCAACACAATCTTCCCTTCCCAAAGGACGACAACAAGTGCTCTCTAGTAATTAGTACCAACTCCGCACGCACGTGATCCAAATACTTTTGAAAACTTTTGTCGCTACCGCAAGTCATATGTTCCAACTTCTTGGCTGGTTCCCCACCGCCGTGCTTCATCGTCGCCCAAGCGAATGCCTTTGAGTCTATATAACACTCATAATTAGTGCAGACCTTTACTCTCGTTCGTTGGCAGTCGGAGTCACCTTTTCCTGTGACAATCTCTAATTAAATCTGCTGAACTTTGTACCAAAGTAAATTCGTTCTCACTCTGGCCCAACCAGTCGGCAGTCCGCACCTTCCCTTCCCCCCTTATACCAGACTGTGAATAATTTCGCCAAACAAATTACTTTTTAATTCGACTCCGTGACTGAAATTCAGTGCTCAAAGCGCACGCATTATTATTCATTTGTTCGTCGCCATCGTCGCGTGGAGAAAATCCTTTTAAGTGCAATTAAATTTGGCTTTTTGATATGCGAGCGTATAGCTTCCTGAATTTCCGGTACACATACGAGACTATAAAATGGCTGGTGGTATATAGCAGCCTTTCAGGTGCAGCAGCAGTACTCTTCTCTGCCAAAAGAGACTACAGCCGAAACCGCACTGTCGTTTACCGAGCATTTCCTGTGTGCGCGCTCCTGTGTTTCCTTTTGTTTTGGGGCACACACACAAACATGCCTATTACACGCCACACTATCCGTCGTCGCACCTGATGCGGGCAAATTTAACGACCACAATACCACACACCGACGCATTACACAGAGTAAAACCCATTTTGGAGAAGAAAATCCCCTCCCCCTTGTTATCCACTCTTATTCGGGGCAATTGAGTTTTCCGCTACAACATGGGACGACTTTACATTTCCTTTTGAGTACACACAGAGAAACAGTCGCGTATTGTCCGAGTCTTGTCGTTGTCATCCTCCTCGTCGTCGTTGTCGACCACAAAAGGTATATATGGGGGTGGTGGGGACCACCACCCACCCCACACGTACATCAATTGAGGAAACTATTCAAAGGGAATTGCCATAGTATTTGCTTTCCAACAAACGGATGTCCTTTTCTACAGGATAAACTGGTCGTCCCTCTGTGGCAACGAGTGCCTGTGCGCGCTTATTGTTCGCAATGACGACAGCCAAATGGAAATGGAAATGGAAATGTGTACCCCAAAATCAAGTACTTACTATGCGAGAGCAGGTGGTTCTTCCATTTTTCGTGGAAGCCCACATCCTTGACGACCTACCCCGCAAAAGCCATTAGAAAATGGCTATGCTCTGGCATTTACCTTTAAAGGTTCTCGGATTAGGAATTAAACGCCACTCGGGAGAGAGAGGATTCTATTTTGTGATTTGATGTGCTGCTTTTGGGTACAACGTACAGCTCTCCCCCAGCGTCTCTAGATATTGTGTATATGTATTTATGCGATTCGTGTACATCGTTGCGACTTCCTTGAAGAGCAGTTGATGGGCGCGAAGGAAGCATAAACTGCGAACGCAAACATTTTATGTGCGTGTAATGTGCATTTGCTTTTAGTCGCACGGAACCTTATAAAGTTTAATTAGTTCGAAAAGCACGCGACGTTAAATTTTCATTTATGGGCTTCACTTGCGTATACTATCATCTGTACGGTGTACGTATTGGAAAGTTCTAAATGCTAGCGCGCGCAATTTTCCAGTCACAATGCGTTGCCGAGTTGTGATAACAATAGCGCGCACGTATAACGGCAGCCTATAAAAGACGCGCGCAAGGATATCACATTTTAAGGATGTTCAATTTGCGGTTCCGCACCGATTGTGCGACTATGCCAAAATGTGTGTTGTGTATATGGAGGAGGACGCACACAAAGTGTAATCATGGTGGTGTGCAAATTGAAATTTGTGTTTATATTGTTGGAATCGAATTTTTGGGCCGGGCGGGCAGGTGTGCGTTGCCTACTCTAGGAGCGGGTAATAAAGATTAATATAAGCTGAAGTGTGAAGATGTAATTGTAAACAATAAGTGTGGGGAAATGATGCAATTAAAAATTATGTTCGACTTGTTTCTGCTCACGCAAGGAGTAATCGGCAGCACAGGATGCAAATCCTCAATTACCCAGTTAAATGGAGAGTAATGAGGGCGCGCTGTGTGCGTCGGTATGGTGTTGAATGGTAAGTAAGACGAGTCCTCGTGCGTTCAAGTTATTTATTATGTCTAGTTCTAGTTTGACAATGGATTCGTTTTGTTTAATGTTTAACAACGTGGGATTTTGGGTTTTTTTTTAGTTAACTGGTAATTTGGCTTGGCATTTCCTAGTTGACAGCTTGTTAGAGGGAAAGGGGTTCTTGCAGAATAGATGGTCAAATGGGGGTGACTAAAAATCGATCAGAAAAACCCACTAAGCTCTGATGTTGGGATAGCCGCGTATATAGACGACCATCAGAGTTAAATGGGAAAAGAAAGCATCGCTGATTGCCACTCCTTATAATTTTGTTGGGCGTGGCGCTCTCTAGCTAAGTTGAGGCTGGAATGTCCAAGTTGATCTTCTCAGACAGTAAATAGAATAGTGTACAAATGCTATTTATAAAAACGGTATAAATATTCCTTAATTGAGTCCTTTTGACTACCTATTCATAGTTTAAAATTTGCAGTGAAAAGCTTTGTATCAGCTTTGCAAAACAAAAATTCGTGTTTAATGTACAAAAACGCCTCTAAAAAGTGGGCGTGGCACCGAACATTGTATGGAGAAAATCTGGAAACATTTATAAGCAATATTGTTTGATTAACAACTTTTCCAATGTTGTGGCAAAATGTTGGCAAAAACTTAAATTTTCGAAGAAGGGTGCCTATGACTACTTAGAGAATGATTACACTAATACGGTTTTCAAGACATGAGAATGAGCCTGAAGATGTGACTGCCAAATTCCCTATGTCAAATTTTCTATGTTTGAAAAAAAAAATATATATATAAATTTACAATTCAGAGATGGTTAATGGGTAATGGCAATTAAAAAGTCACCGACTGAGCATCAGGTCGAATTGCTAAAAAGGACTTTTGGTAACGTAATGCGAAGTTCGAATACCGTTTTTCTAAGCCAGTTGCTTTACAAGGAAAATTTATTGTTGAGAGAACAACCATTTGCAAAGAAAATAAAAACACTTTGGATAGAACTATAAATACTGATTCCAAACTTAGACCCGATTTTTTAACTTTTTCCATTACGTAAAGGGTTTTCCAATAAGAGGGGTTATTTTGGTATTCAAAGAAAAATGTAATTTTTTGAAATAAATGATCGGATGTTTATTTCATAATAAAGAGGAAGGTATGCCGTTAATAATGAAAAACAACATCAGTCAAATGGCCACCACAAGCACGCATACAGGACCATATCCTTTCACAATAACACCTCTTTCTGGAAATCCCTTTAGAAAGAGAAAGATATTGTATTCGTACAAAATTTCGAACTCGAGATGATAGACAAACTCAACAAAGTGCGACGCAAAATTCTGTCCGTCTGTCTGTCCTCAATATTAATGGTACTTCCCATATAAAATGTTCGTTTTATCAGTTTGATTTGTTCGAAAACGATTTCAACCGAAATTGATAATTGAGCTCAAGTAGATGGGATTAACATGACTGCATACCCAATTTTTGGCTAAAAATTCGAATAAATGTACTTTTGAAATTTTGACATATCTCGAAAACGGTTCATTGTAACAAAATATTAATTTCTAAGGTAATTTCTAAGTTAATGGCAAACGTTTCACTTTTTCTCTGTATTTCAGCTGTTTCCCGCTCGAAATCTTGACTGAAAGTCAGTATCATAACTCCGCGGAACGAAAGGAGTCCCTCTACGCTTGAACAACGTTGGGAAATATTGGAAACTTATTTCCAAAGTGAGTGATGTGTACTGTGTAGCGCAAACAGTGCGTTTTTTTTTTTTAATAAGTTTTGGCCGAGTGAAGCACGCACCGCGCCTGCTACGAGTATACGCATATTTGTTCAAAAATTTCGTGAGACTGGTATGGTAGTGGAAAACACTCATGGTCCCCGTCGTCGTATGGTGGGCAATAAGACGGGAATGTGGCAGCTTTAGCCGAGAGTGTGAGACCCAATTCACGAACGTCTCAATCAACGGTGGGCTTTACAGAGTCATGTAGTAAACCGACTTTTCTTTTCTTTTTTTTACTGAAATTGAAGACACGGATTTGAACGATCTCTGGTTCATGGAGGATCGCGCACCATGACCACCACCACACATGACACATCCCATGTCGCAATCGATCCATTGCGCACCAAATTGCCAAATCGTGTTATCAACCGTCTTGGCGAGATGTCAATTGGCAGCGTCGGAGCTGCGATTTGACCACGTTGGACTTTATTTTGTGGGGAACCGTGAAGGACCGATGTTAGGCCAACAATCCGGAAACGATTCAAGCACTCAACGCCAATATCATCTAAGCAATCCATGAGCTACAGCCCGAAACCATCAACAAGGTCCTGGGAAATTGGAGTGACAGAATGCGCTACTGCGAAGCCAGCCAAGGCAGCCACTTGAAAGGCGTTGTGTTCCATAATTAATGGGAATGGTTGCCCCTACTAATAAAGTCATAAAGTATTAAAAAAAAAAAAATCTTTGTTCATTTTATTGCATTTTTAAAAAGAAACTTGTACTTGGACCACCCTGTATATATATAGAAAATTAACGACGGTCCTTTTTAGAAGTGAATAAAACGAAAAGAAGACACGTAGATCGACAAAATTTTGTAAGTGACAAAAAATACTATTGGGTGACCCTGTGCTCATCCCACAACTAACTCCAAACCGAAGAGCACTTGCCACTTCCTGGCAAGGAAAAAGTTAAAAATCCCAGAATTAAACTGTTCAAACAAAGAGTTAAATGATTCTGCTAGTGATTTAATGCTGAAACTAGAAATAACTCTGATTCCAAGTAAAAGGGTTTGGGTTTTGTGCCAAAATAGGTTCAAGGGCCGACTATACTCAAGAACTGGGACTGTGAACGAACTAAACGTTCACGGAATTGAATATAAATAATAAATAAATAGTTGGCGCAACAGCTCCGTAAGGGTTCCTAGGGCTAGCTTCTTATACCATTCGTTTTGAGTGACTTTCATTTCATTTTTGGGAGGAATGGAAGCGATCTTTAATTTTACTCCGACTCCAAACGGCTGATTGAGTAGCTCTTCATGACAGTCGCACTTTCGGATTTTTGTCAGACATTTGCGAGAGGTGGAGCTGTAGCAAAACCCATGAGATGTAATTTGTGTATTTCCGGGGATCGAGCCTCGAAACAAACTAACCACTCATCCACTACGCCTACAAAAGATTATAACATAAATAAATGTCCACTGTGCAGTGCTTGTTCATCACTGAGAACGCAAAAAACTTATGTTTTCGAATGGAAACACAGTGAACGTCACAACACTGTTCAAACCCTTTTTTAACAATTTTTGAAACTCATCTTCCATCTGGATTTGTTGCAAGTCGTCGCACTAAACGAACACTGAACATCTGACAACAGTGAAAGTTCGCCTGACATACTGGCATAGAGAAATTATGTTTCCACTTCCTGCCCAAATATTTTACAGCCAGTCTGGTGGAAAATCCGACTCTGACCTTGACCTTATCACGGCTACGTAGGCTTCATAGGCCACATGGTACATGCCATTTTGCATTTACATTCACATTTACATTTACAATGCCATCGATGTGAAAGATGTCATGCGTGGATAAATGCACAGCGTAAAAGGCCTTTCATTGGACTTTTGTTGATGAAAAGAATCTCGGATGTAGAATTTTTTTCTGCAATAGAAATTGTAGTAGACGTCATTTGTTACGATGAGTTTATGGTGACCAGACTGTGACTATTGTTGGTCATACTTGCAAAAGAAACCGACTTTCTGCAAAATTTCCTTCGCAGTCATTTTAACAATATTTCGAAGGGAATTTTGATGTATACCCCTTCTTTAATGTAAACTGCACTCATCTGTGCAAACGGATTTTTGGATTACTCCGAACTGCATACTGATCCCAATTGGCACATCTCTAAGCTGGCCATTTGCTCCGCCGAATCTGATGCTCAAAATGTCAACATTCTAATTCCAGTTGCAATCCTTTTCCCACGCCAGAAGCAAACTGTCCTCCTTTCCTCTGAACAGTTTCTTTGTACATAAATTCCCCATGCAGGCACTGACAAATGTTTCGTTTTTAATTCACCTCTGGCCTATTGCCAAATTAATTACTAAGAAACAAAAAAAATAACGAAACAAAAACAGATACAGATAGCGTCTTCCCCTTTCCTGAAAGAACATAAAGAAATGTCAATATTAATTAAAGAACAATTGTATTCCAATTAGGATGCTCGTTCCATGGCATAGCAGCGTCCCCTATATGCAGCACGAATTGGAACTGCATTTTTGTGGCTGTGACATCTGCAATGTAACTTATAATAAACTATCTAAAGCTCTTTAAAATGTAATTTTCCAGGCCAACATTCGGCAAAAACAGACTTTGTGCACAAAAAAAAAAGAAAAAAAAAGAAGAAAGAAATAAACGATGATTTTTAAGAAAACCGGTCAACATCCCTATCTCTCTCTCTCCCTCGGAAGAGGTAGAGGCAGAGCACTTCCCCTCGTCCTGGGCATAATATATGAGCTTTACATGAAAAGTATCTACAGCTAAAGTACGTATGGAGCTTCTTTTTGTATTTCAATAACAAAACGAGCACTGATAGGAATTTTTTTTTTTCTCTCCTTTCATAAGAGTGGAACTGCTAATAGCGTTGGCAAGACACAACCAGCGCGGGATGGAGGTGCAGTCGGTTAGGGCACCCAAACCAAACCCAACCCACCCAACTATAAAGGACAAATAGATTTTTCTGGTTTGAGTATTTCATTCATGGTATTCATCGACCATAAGTATCGCCTCTACTTTGCTTGGCAAAAAAATAATAATATTCTATATTGTTTGTGTGAAGTACGAGTACAGTTTTGTTGCTGTAGATATATCTGTGTCTACCTATATATCTACAGCAACAAAACTCGTCGTCTTCGTGTTCGGCTGGCGTTTCCGTCGTCGTCGTCGTCGTCGTTGCTCTGGTGAAGGATACTTTTGGAAAACCACCAAATTGTGGTAGTTTTCCTGTACAGAGAACATGAACAAAAAACAAAAATTAAGATGAATGGAAAAAAAATTGCCGACCAAAAGATACACAATACAGCGGAGATGTGGGCAAAATATCTAGGCTACCGCCTGGGCTCAAACTAGGAAGCACATCCATGCAATCTATAGTGGTAATGATAATGACGATGATGACGGCGGCTATGGTTTTGGCCAGCAAAAAAAAAAAATGTTTATATTGAAGTAAAATAAAAAAAAAAACGGAAAAACTCCACTGGTTTCCTGGGAACGGAGTAGTCAATATTTTATCACGTGACAAAGGACACAAATTTGCACAGACAAGGAGATGCAGTCGCTGAGTATAGTTATAGGCGAACTAATCAGCATAAAGCTTGCAAAGAAAAAAATAGGCTGAACTAGTACAGGTCCGTATGTTCAGTGTTGTGGAACCTCGATAATAAATATAGACAAAGAGATGGGTTTTGGCTTAAGAGGACGAATTTTGAGGAAACAGTTGGAATGGGAAAAGTGGCGCAGTGGATTAGTGGTTAGTCTATTGGACTACAAAGCGAGGGGTCCCAGAAAGATATAATGGAATACCGCAAAAACGCGTATTCAAACATACGTTTTCCACCTCTCGCAAACGTCTGACAAACATGCGAGAGTATAACTGTCTTGAAAGAGCTTCTCAATTAGCCGTTTGGGGTCGGCATAAAATTGTAGTTCCCTTCTACTCTTTCCAAAACTGAAAAACTTACACAGAATGAATGGTTGTGAGAAGCTGGGCCTAAGGTCCCTACGGAACTGTTGTGCCAACTATTTATTTATTTATTATTACAGTTGGAATGGGGAAAAAATGATGACCGAAATTAAAATGTTCTGCTGCACAAGGAATGCCTTAGAAAGTCGCGTATTCGAAGGACTGGTCTGTTACGGATGGTAACTTATCTTCAGTCGGAGCAGTTAAGTGAAGATAATGTATGAACGGCAAGCATGCTAAGGCCAAAGGTTTGTCATTTGGGCCGGTTACTCAATCGGAATAATTATCGTGGAAAAAGGATCGAAAATGAAGCAATGAAGCATTCATTTTTGCGATAAGGGAGGACAGCTATAAAGGTAGCGAAGCATGATTTAATCCTCCTCTTCATCAGTGGCGCTCCTACGGAAGTCATCGCCAGGAACGTTTAACCTATAACCAACTATAAGCCAGTACCCAGTCCATGAATTGCGGATATGACAATGTGAAGACATGAGGATATGGAGATAAGAAGATAAAAATAAATTAGCTATAAAGCTATGAAGATATGAAACTTGAAGACATGAAGCTGTGGAAGTAAGAAAATCTGAAGATATGAAGGTATAAAAGTATAAAGCTATGAAGCTCCGAAGCCATGAAGCTATGAAGGTATGAAGTTATATGAAGCCTTGGGATATAAGTTATATATGAAGACGTGAAAAAAAGATATTACGATAGGTATGTACAGATATGAAGAAATGAAGATGAGGATATGAGGAAAAGATATGAAGATATGAGGATATGAAGCTATGAAGACATGAGGCTATGGAGATAAGAAGATAAAAAGATATTAAGATATAAAGGTATGAAGATGTGAAGCCATGAAGCTATGAAGCTATGAAGCTATGAAGGTATGAAGTTATGAAGTTATGAAGAAATGAAGACATGATGCTGTGGAAGTAAGAAAATCAGAAGATATGAAGGTATAAAAGTATGAAGCTATGAAGCTCCGAAGCCATGAAGCTATGAAGGTATGAAGTTATATGAAAAAATATATTTAGATAGGTATGTACAGATATGAAGAAATGAAGATGAGGATATGAGAAAATAAAGATAACAATATGAAGATATGAGGATATGAAGCTATGAAAACATGGGGCTATGGAGATAAGAAGTTAAAAAGAAATGAAGATGTGAATAAGCTATCGAGCTATAAAGTAATGAAGATATGAAGCTTGAACACATGATACTGTGGAAATAAGAAAATCTGAAGATATGACGGTATAAAGGTATGAAGGTATGCGGCTATGACGCTACGAAGCCATGAAGGTATTAAGACATAAAAAAAAAATTAAGATATGGAGAAATGAATATCTTTATTTCTGCAGGTTCCAAGATATGAAGCAATGAAGATGAGGATATGAAAAAATAAAGATGCAGATATGAAGATGTCTTTATTTCTTCGCATCGTCTTGTCTTTATATCTTCATATATATTAAAATATGAAGATATAAAGACATGAAGATGTAAAGCAATATTAAGATTTGAGGCAAGAAGTTATAAGGATATATATGGATTTGTAAATATAAAAAACAAAAATGGATGTCGAGCTGTGCTCTTGGGGTACAAAGCAGACGTTGGATTAAATTCGCATGCCTCTAGAGTTTGACAAGACGGACTCGAATATAGCCTAACTATTTCCACACATTTGTCGAGTAAAATTCGTTCTACATGAAAAACTTTAAACATTTACTTTATATCTATAGTCTAGGACGATGTAGGCGTACCTTCTCACAAATTTATTAAAATTCTACTAATGAAGGCAGCTGCGGAGGGCAGGTGTAAAGACTGGACTGACCAAGAGGCTCCTTATTCTCTTTGTTGTCTGTTTAAATCTCCATCATTTTTAATGCTGTCAATGGATATAAAGTTATTTCATCACCGAATTCATGATATGGCTGAAGGCAGAACATTTTAGAAAAAGAAGAGGTGACAGTTTGGAACCCTTTGGGACACCAGCGTTTGCATGTGTGTCTCAAGGTCTGAATACAATATTTGACACACTTTTAATATGCCAAACAGTGTAGACATGGACATATTCATCATCTGTCATCGAATAGGCTGACAGCTACTTGGCGATTATAGCCCTCGCCCTTATTCTAAGTACTAAGTCATACCGCCACTAAAATGTACTTCCAGCAGTTCCCTCTTATACAAAATCTTTCGCAATACGCCCCAAAACAACATAAAAGAAACTCTCCCCACAAAGTCATTCAATTCCATCTCAACTCCATTTCTAATGCAAGTCATGTGCAGTCCTCCAAAAGTCGTTAACCTCAACAGAAATTATAGCCGACACCACAATCACCGGTACCCGGCCAAAAGTCAAAGCGCCAAACAATAGGCCATCATCATAATAATAATCATCAAATGCAGAACCACCAAGATTATGAATCCCCTAGTCCTATGGCGGACCATCATTCACGTTGTAAACGGATCAAGTATCTCTCCACGAAACGATATTAAATGTTACGCGATACGTTTTACCCGCATGTGGCACCGCCAAACAATATCTCAAATATATTTGTTTGCGACACACATCGCATACAAAGTAGATGATTAAATGCGTTCCACACCCACCGCCCTCGCCGCCCGTCGCTGTGAGAAATCGAAAAATAATCCAAAGGACCCACTGAGCCGCACAAAAAAGAAAAAGAAAAAGTAAATGAAAAAGAAAAACCGCCAAGAAAAGATGACTACAGGATAATATGTGTTAACGGTGACGAGGGTGTTCTCGCCCGACAAACAAACAGCAGTACCGTACCGTATACCATGCCGAATGACATGTCAAGCGAATTGCAGAGAGTCATTCATTTTGCACATCGGAATTTTCGTCTCATTCTCTCGGCTTTGTGAAAGCCAAAACGAGTCACACGGCAGACGTTCGAGCTGGAATAGAAAAATCCTTTTATTTCGTAGAACAGAATACAAAGACTATACACGGCCAAAAACTCACTAAACAATTTTAATTTAGCCAAACGACAACTACCTCTACTACAGCGATGTGATGACGGTGACGATGACGGTGACTGTGATGCTGACGACCGACAGACGACTCGCGACGCACGGGTTGAGGCGAAAAGGTGCCACTATACCAGGGCCAGCAACAGCAGCAGCAGAAGAATGTGTGCATTAAGCAAATTCATGCAGCTATGGGTTGCGCGCCGGGTATTCCTTTCCTATCCTGTACCTATCCTTCTGGCTGAACACCGCCATTACCATGATCATTGCCTAATGGTGTTTCATTGTACTCCTTTATTCTCGGTCGTTTTTCCGTTGTTAAAGTTTTGTGTGTGCGCGCGCTAAAAGTTGTTTGGGAAATTATTTTTTAGGGTTGAACACTTTTCCAAATGTTTTTAATATAAAATTATAATGAATTCGTGTTTTGTGCGGGGAAGTTTAATCCTTAAAATGCTGCACAAATGAAAGCGTTTTGCAATGCAATTGGTTAGCGTGTTGATGGGTTGTTGTTTTTTTTTTTTTTTGTCCAAAAAGGTGTGAAGAAGCTTTTAGAGTTGAATAGTTTTCTGCTGTCATAATACAACCATCAGATATAAAGTTACTGTGTTTTTAAAGGTGTCTGTCAGAAGTATTCGAAATCTAGTGACTTGAGTAGTTCTTTGCGGTAGGTATAGGGACCTTCAGACTTGACAATATGAAGCAGAATTTCGTTGAAAGTAGAAGACTTTTGAAAGTAACATTGGGTACCTGGGCTTAAGTTGGTTGTATTTCGGAGGTAGGTCCTTTTGTATGCAATTTGACGTGCGCTTATTTAGCGCCTTCTGGGGGTAAAAGCATTTAACTCTGATTCGACAAACGCATCTTCGCGGTGGTTACATTCAAATTTAGTTTTTCCTTCCGCTGCAATCGAAGACACGCAATATTTTTGTGTATGTGCTTTTGATGTCCCAACATTTGCTTCTTTGATGAACTGGAGAATCGGGACGATTTAAATGATCACGTGAGGTTCGTACTGAAATCTGGGTGGATCTAGTAGATCAACGAACTTTATATTTCCAGTCACTCCTAGTTCTAAAGCTAAGATTACACGTGCCATTTCTTTGTGTCAAATTTTGACATGCTAACGTCACAAAAATTCGCTCTTTCTATTGTCTCCGTGTGCATCTCGCCACAGCCAGCTTGACCAGACGCTTGACAGGCGATCACACGTTGTGACACATTTAGCACGCAAGTGTTTACGTCATAATGACGTCGGCATGTCAAAATTTGCCACAATAAATGGCACGGTAGTCTTAGCTCAAGGACGAACAGGTGGATCACGAGGTTAGAGCTGTAGGAGCTGAAGGAATTTACAATCTAGGTGGTTCGATTTGAAAAAGGACTTTTGTGAGGTAAAAAGCCAGTGGTTTTATTTTTTTTTTTTTTTCCAGAAGAAATCTCACGAAGGGTTCCCTAGTGGACCCAATCCACCCAACTGATGTACCCAGTCATGTGTGATCCTTTGCACCTACCTTGATTAATTTTCGACTTGCGTTGACGGGCTTTGGAGAAAAAGATATAATAGTCAACTCTACGGGCTATTCAGCGACATTAACAGATTCCGTATGTCAACGATCGTCTGACCGATATCGTTTTTGAAACTTTCATCACCATAAGAAGTTGTATTCTGCTCGAATCTTCTTGAACGTCGTCAGCTTTCATTACATTTGTGGAAAATAAACTTGATTAATATCTCAAACTTGTAATTTTAGCACTTAGTTGTTATTTGTTTAGCTCTATTGTTTTGACCATAATCGTCCAACAAGTTACGGAATGAGTGTCCAGGTACTCAAAGTGCACACAATTCAGCTAAGATAAGGTTAGGAAAATGTAGACCAAATAGTCGTTTCGGCAGGAAGGGTCTTTTATTTCCAAGTTGAGCTACAACGTTGCAGAAGCAAATGCCGCCTTCATTACATTCATAATTCGAAGGGAGACATAAACAACTTAGAGTGCCTTGAGTACTAAATACTAAATACTGGAAACAGGGCTGCCAATGTTGATCCAAGAAATTGTAGCAAATCGCCCATAAAAACGAAGTAGATTTGAAAAAAAGTGCAGCAGATAACGAAAGTAGAAGAATATAAACAAAAACAAAAACAATGTATTTGATATTCAGAACGAAAACATAACAGAGACTAGTTTTTCATTTAACAAATATAGCTTTTAAAGAATAAGTTTCACAAATTATTAGGTACATACATAGTACATTACTTTATTTTAAAATAAATAGGAACTTTTTGTTTCATTCAACTCAATTCAATTCTAGCGAATTCTCCTCCATGACAGGAAATTTGACAGTTTGGCAAACTGAACGCAAATTGTAGTAGATTTTTGCGATGAGTGCATTCAGATCAAGCAAATGACACTTTTGATTTACAAAAAGGAATTAATAATTAATAATAATGTTGATCGTTATATAAAAATGAGTCAAACGAAGTAGAAATAAGTTGCTACGTAGCAGTTCCATACAAATCAATAAATGAAGTAGATCTACTACATTATGAAGCACTGCTTTAAACATGTAGAGTGTCCTTGCTAATAAGTTGCACTGGCTAAGACTCAGCTTCACTCCGGACTGTGGCGCCATCTTACTATACATACAGGATGCGCCATCTTTTAGTCGGCAGGTAACGATTGAATAACTTTGACATTTATCAACCGATTGACTTGAATAGAAAAGTTTTTGAAACGTCAACTCGTAACAATTTTAACCATGAATCGCATCACACCGACACAACGCGCCGATATAGTTAAAAATGTTTTAAATTGAAAATAGCCGTTCAGTTGTGTTGACTCAACGTGCATATCATCAAAAATATCGTCGCCAACAGGCGCCGTCTGACAAATACTATTCGTCGTTTGGTATTGAGTTTTATTGAGCGAGGGACAGTGTAAGATCATTGAGATGTAGCTCATCAACGCCCACGACATTCCAACGAAGTTTTTGAAGAGGTTAAAGAAATAGTTGCAGCGAAAATTCCCTGGCTGTCAAAAAATGGCGACATTGTCTAGCCGCACCTAGATCTAAAGATTTGACCCATTCGGACTTCTTTTTGTGCGGTTATTAGAAGAGCAAAGTGTACCCCAGAAAGCCTCAGACCAGTGGTGAGATCAAGAAGATTCGTGCCGAAATCATTGCTAAACCTTTAGCCGTTAGCTGAAAACTGAGTATAAGTTATTGTTCGCGATGTAAGCATTACTAACTTGGTTTTTAAAGTTTTATCGAAGTCGAAAATGGGGTTTTCGAGATATGAGCAGTTTCTAAAATTAGCATTTTCGGTGTATCGAATTAAAAATTAAGGACGCAAGAATTTTAAAGAACATCAATTTCAAAAACTATGCATTTGGGTCAAAATCGTTAGTGCCGTTTTCAGCTAAACTAAAGAAAATTAATTTTTTTTAATGGCATTTTAAAAAAATTCATTTTAGGAAAATATAGAGAAAAACTTAGTTTACTATTTAGTTAAAAATGACCGTATTACCTTAGAACTGAATTTTTGCTACAATTGTATGGACCGTTTTCGAGATACCTACATATGTCAAAATTTCAAAAGCGAAAAACTGAGTATGCAGTCATCTTAAACTCACCTACTTAAGTTTAAATATCAATTTTGGTTGAAATCGTTAGAGCCGTTTTCGAACAAATGAAGCTGGTATGAAAATTTTGTATGAAGTACCAGGTTACCTTGCAAAAAAAAAAATAGCCCGAAGTGTAAGCCCACAAACTCCAAACCCAAACTCCAAACTAAATTCAGGCAACTGCTAAGGCTGTAGGCCTCGGTAGCGTACGGACAGACATACAGACAGACGGACAGAATTTTGCCATCCACTTTTTAACATCTCGAGTTCGAAATTTTTTACGAATGAAATATCTCGAGAAAGTTAAAAACACAAAATTTTAGTCATTGGGTTCCAATTTTGGCCAACAGAATTCCTTCAAGTCCCGCTAAATTTCGAGCATAACCTTAATTTAATGTGGAAAAAGCTCGCAGCCCACATAAACGGCCAAACAGTTCAAACTTCAAAGGTGTGTCTTACAGAAGAAGAAAAAGCGGAACACATCACTCCAATCAACCGCCCCCAACACTTGTTGAAGCTATAAAAATAAATTAAATCCTTTACGGAAATTTCAAAAAAAAAATATCTTTACCAATTAACCAAACATGCGAATATAAGCCAAATTATTTCAGACACAAATGAAAATAAATTAAAAATGCAATAAACGGTTTCAACGAGCAATTAACCAAAACAGAGGCAAATAACCATCCACAGACTGACAGGCTCAAAAGTGGAAATACGAGTAGGAAATTAATAATAATAACAACAAAAAAATCCGAAACGCATTTACAAAAAACGGGAAACATAGCGTTATAGCGTTTGAAATGTTCAGTTGTCTTTACGCCAGAGCACGGCTGTAGGATACAGATAGTATCTGAAGAGTATGCGGCTTTTACGGAAAATATTGTTCTCCGTTTGGTTCTGCTGCTACTTGTACTAGTATACACAACCAATTAGTTGTTATATATAGGGATGGTAGCATTATTGTGAAACTTGCTTCTCTAGGATCCACAATTACTGCCGTCATTTTATTTGCTTCTTGTTGACGGTTGAACGGCGGTGATGGTGCGAAGGAATGCCATGGCGATGGGCAGATGGAATGAGCACGTTTTTTTTTGTCGGTGGGTTGAGGCTGCGTCTAAGAAGTAATTAGAAAAGGAAGGGCGACACAATTTTGAGAATTTCTGCTCAGTTTTGGGCTGTTTTTTCTCCCATTTTGCACAACTCCTTTGCTTTTCTAATTGTTATCCTTGACGGAAATTAAAATTAATTACTGGATGTGACTGTTGCTTTATTTTCGTTTGCTTTTGAACTAATAGTGTTTAATTATTTTGTAACAGTAGTTGCAAGAAATATAGGGGGGTTTAGTTTCTCGGTAAGCTAGATGGAGTATTGGGATGGGGGAATCGTAATTTTACGAGAAAGGGTCCTACCACTTGACAGTTTTTTTTTTTTTTGGGGGGGGGGGTGATATTTTACTGGGATGAGCCAAAAAAAAATCTTCAACGCTTCCAGTGGCAAGACTGTCAGAATACATGTTTCTTAGATTCAACCACATAAGGGAATGACGCTGGTTATAGAGCCCGATCAAAATTAGACCGGCTCAACTAATAGTTTTGAGCGAGAAACTCGAGCTCGATTCTTCACATTTCCATAAACAAGAGCTACAAACTTTTTATTTTAAATTGCAATCGATACATTTTTCAGTACGAATTAGAATTTTTAGAATCAATTTCTAAGGAATCAGGCTTCTAAATATTGCATGGTTGACGTACTGCGTTACAGCCCAAAAATGGTAGTTTCCGTGTGGGTGCAGCCCACCTTTGTATCCGAATATATCCTAATTTATAAAGAGGTAAAATACGCAAACCCTTTTCTAGATTCTGTCAAATTCTTCTGTGCAGGATTAAGATGGAGAATTCTTACTTCTTCATCAAGATCAGTATCGTCCCATTGAGACATTAAATGTCAAAAGGAGCAATTTTTCAGTACAATTTTCATTTCACATGATACTCTCCGACGGCGACGCACAATCACTTTGAAGCGTGTTATTTTTCGATTACGTGCACTCATTGGTGGAATTATGAAGGACGAACAATTTAGAAAGTTTTGTATTAGAACTTTAAAAACGAATGGAATTTTCGTTTTGAGAGAAACGAACAGAAAAGCAAAAGTTCTTTCATAGACGTTTTCAATTTTTTATAAATTGGTGCTAAAATATAAGTTCGGCTTTTAAACCCAACTAATCTTAACAAATGAAGTGTCAAGTTAGAGGCAAATTACTGACTCAACAATTCAAATGAACACTCGGGTGCTGCTGTCAAAAACGAAAGTTCTTCAAAAACAAAATAAAAATGATCCTTTAACTAGGAAAAAAATTGTTTATCTACTTAAATTTGAACTAATTTTAACTACGCTGCTTAGTGAAACGTTTGTGAAGGGGTAGACGAAAATTAAGTTACACAAAGTTAAATGTTCGCCTTTCGTTTTCTGAAAGCGAAAAAGATTTTCGTTTAATTTTGTTTGTTTTTTTATATAATCAAATCCCAATTTTAAACACGGCGATTAAAAAACATTTCACTGTTTACACATCTTAACTTTTGGTCTTGGATTTATTTATTTTTTTTAATATCTTTAAGTACCAGTCTTTTTCTCTACCGAAACAATTTTCTTTGTGTAACGGTGACAATATTCTATTATTCTTCGTTTTTTTCGGTTGGTATGGCTTTTCCTACTGAGACTCGAACCTACCTTGGCCCAAGGCAAACACTCATATATGGCCATTGGAAAAGCGCTATTTGATCCACTTCACAGAAAATAATGCTCATTGAGATCTTCGAAAAGGTATTGGACCAATTGAATTGAAAGAATAGAAGGTCAATGCTCATCTTCAATTGGTAGAAAAACTTATTTTTTTTCATAAGAACGCACGACTTGTTTCATTTAAAATCAAAATATAAAGTTGTTCTCTTTACAAAAAAAAAAAACAGAGTTTCTTAGATACTGACTTGCTTGATTAAAGGGTGCAAGAAGCGAGCAGTGTTATCGTGTAGCGCCTAAGGTTAGACTCATTTTTAAACGTAATCTAAAATATCTAAGAGAGAGGTAATCATTTTTGAGTTTTCGCAACGTCAACATCTATCGACGAAACTCTTGCTTCATTTGATCAATCAAAATCGTTGCGTCTACACTCGAATAAAAAGGTATTTCTCAAGTCAACAAGAGTTTTGGTGATTTATGAGAAAGCTTACTAGAGATTATCTCAATAGTCTTCATTAAAATTATGTTCGTTTTGTGAAACTGCATTCTTCAAGGGGAATGGGTCTGGAAATGCTCCCCCACCGAGTTGAGCTATATTTTCTGTCGGCTATGAAAAGGAACAAGTTCTAGCATACGTCGGAAATAAATTACGAGAAAAGTATTGTTGAATTAATCAATTATTTAAATGTGAAGGAAATGTAAAAAAGTAAAGTACATATATAGATTCGAGAGATATTCGAATCAGATCACTATTGTCGGGTTTCTTTTCGTCTCTCAAACCTAGGCCTAGCTTCTCACAACCATTCGTTTTGTGTGAGTTTTTCAAGATTGAAACGCATAAAAGGGATCTACAATTTTATGCCGACTCCAAACGGCTAATTGAGAAGCTATTTCAAGACAGTTTTACACTCGGATGTTTGTCAGACGATCGCGAGAGGTGGCGCAGTGGAAAAAAAAAAACCTAAGTTGGAATTTGGGTTTTTGCGGGACTCGAACCTCGACCCCTCGCTTAGTAGTCCAACACACTAACCACTAAGCCACTGCGCCTACGAACAGCAATGTAAGTGTGGGACCACATGTTGTTAAAATACATGCACTGCCCATAGACCGATTTTTGTCAATGACTCTTTTCGGGGATTTTTTCGCACAATGACACAAAATCCGTATAAAAAATTTGTCTCTAAACAAAAATTTCTCAGAAGTTCAAACTGTGAACAACTAGACTGTAGGAATATTATTTCGTCCATAAAAGAAAAAACAATTCGGACTTTAAAAAAAAAATTGATTTCCGAGGTTTGGATTGCTGATCCAGTTCAAAATGTTCTGACTGCATATGAGGTCTTTAAGGAAAACTGTTTGAAATGTTACAGTCGAACGTATATGGGGCCCTTAAAGTGCAAATTATAATTTTGCCCAAGTTCGTAAAGGTCGGGTCGGTTTTATTGGTTACGTATACAAACTCGAAAAATATTTGCCAAGTTGTAAAAAAATCATTTCAAATGAAGGAGTCAGTCCGTATTCAAGCTCCTAATAAAAATAAAGAATAAGCCCTTTCTCTCCGACCGTAGCCGGCTTATTTATGCTGACTACAGGATCATCACTAAAAAAAAGAAAACAATGTGATCTAAAAGACAGCAATCAGTTTTCAGCCTACACGCCCTTATTTTATCGCCACATAAAAATGTACCCAACGTCAAATCCCAAAAAGAACTTAACTTATTTGACAGTATGTCCTAAACTTTTATAGCTAGAAGTCATCTTTGACATTCCCTTCTCGACGTAGATCCACTCGCTGGAAATCTTACACCTACCTAAGTACAAATTATAACGTAATAAAGCCCAAAGACATACTTTGTGTAAAATAATCAAAACTGTACCCAAGGAGCATCGTAAAAGCACCGCCCTAGAATACACAAGAAACAACACAGAAGGTCATTTACCCAAACGATCCGCGAATTTATTAAATCAAGTAACAGTTGAGAAGGCGTATAATTTATAAATATATTTTGTAAGAGACATATAAATTTATTACCAAAACAGGCACAATGCAATAGACACAAGGAGCGGTATTCGGCGTCGCAATCAGGCTGTAGCCGTTTAAGTTAAAAGATTCCGTTGTAAATGTATTCCGTTTAACTGGGGCGAAAAGACTGTGTGTCTGTAGAGCTGTTGGCTGGTCCGTGTGGATGAGTTTCCTTTTAATGGTGCTCTGGTGATGGACGCAAGGTGGGTAGAACGAGCAGTGTTTTTTTTTTTTTCTGAGTTTTAAGATTTGCTCAACTGTAGAACGGTTTTTGAGGAGCTGATTGGAAAATTGACTTTATACTTTTTACGATTTTTTTAAATCAGTTTGGACGCACTGTAAAGTTGCCTTGGAGTCGTATTTTTTCAGACACGAAGTTGTGCTTGTAAGTAGGTATTTCGTTTTTAACACAAAAATGTACAGAATTCGACGCAGGAACTTGTTTTTAACTTCAAACACAGCACAGGCTTCAAACCAATGTCCAAGCACTTAGTTTTAAATTTGTTTCAAGTATTTTAAGTCGAATTGTACTAGCTATCGCGGATCTTGTGCAGCCACTTTATTTTACTGGGGTATAATATTTTTAAGAAGGATTTTAAGCACTCTATGAAAGCGTTGTAGCTACCGGGGTATTACGATTACGATAAATTGTAATTCTAATTTATTTTACTAGTTTTACTTGTATTTTATTACAATATCGACGCAGGAACGATATTTTTAGGATAAGTTTGTCGGAAATTCAATTTTTTTTATTCAAACACTTTAAACATGGAGACGTTTACTTCGGAACTATTCTGTTTTGTTTATATTTGTTGAGCTATAACCACTTAAAAACTTGTATTCTATATTTTTACAATGAGGACTAATTTGACAATTAAATCTCTTTCAATTGGTCTAAAAACGCACTAAGAAGGACTCTTTCGCTCTGTTAAACTGGCATAAACACCGGGAAAAAAATCTACGAAATCTTTAAAATATATATTTTGTGTATTTTTTATTCTTAATATTTACTAAGCACCATTTAGATATTTTGTATAAGCAAGCAAGCTATTTTGAAGGATTTTCTAATTTTTTATTTTTTTCTATTTCTTAACTACAGCACGAGAAGATATTTTTTAAATGGATTTTATTCTTTTTTTGGTAAAATTTTTGTTTTAATTGAAAAACTCGAACAGCATCGAATTTCCGACCACGGACACAAATCTTTCGGTTGTCGAGTGTGTTTATCGCCGGTGTTAGGTAATTTTTGTATTTTTTCTATTATCACACTTGGATACGGGAAGATATTGCGCTCCTCTGTCTCGCTACGGGATTGGTGTTTAATTATTTTATTTAGATTTGCTCTGGGAATAATCGGTTTCGTTGTTTAACGATATTTTTTGGCGATTTTTTTTTAGCGAGAGACTACAGTGTCATCACGGTGTTAGATGTCGTCACGTTATGGTGCCTGTATGCCACTCCCAGTAAACAGCAAGATTCAATCTGTTTTGGGTGCTGCTGAGGATTTGGATGGAGCTGCTGCCGTCTGGTTGTGGTAGAGTTTTCTGTTGCTTCGCGTTGTGTTCTCTCGGGGAAATTGCGCTCTCAAGGTTTTTTCTTTCATATAGATGAATTGGGACTGTGCTGTGCTGTGAGGTGTGCAGATTTTCCGCAGAATTCAAGAGAGAGTGCGAGAGAGGAAAATTCGCAATGGAAAACAAGATTTTTCATCTCTATTACTCTATTTCGCAATAGCAATTGTAGCGCAAAGAAGCCGCCGTGATTGTGGAATTTGGATACGTGTGAGCCATTAATAGTTAGGGTGAGTGTATTTGTTGGTTGAATCTCTCCCTGAGGCGGAATCATTGCTATAACAGATGTTCCGGGTGTCTGCAGATTCTGATAAACGTGGGGAGTACGAGTATCTATGGTGAAAATGATGCAAACATGCGCGTGGATGGAGATAGTAAAGTGATTGTGTATACAGCCGGTGCAAAGAGCAGGTGCATTCGAGCGGACACACATTTGGCACTTGTTGGAAGAGAAATGTGGATTGTAAGCAGTTGTTCTCTTAGATTGAGAATGGTATTCAGTGGCACAATGCTGCCAGATAAGGGGAACATTTATGGGGAGGATTTTGATTGCAACAAGAAAACATTCTGCAGAATATAGGCAACTTCAGCGAAAACACGAAATTTTCGATCAAAATAAGTTGTTTTCTGGTCTGTTCCTGGTCTGGTCTGTAATTTATTAAACAACACTGAATATGATACAGTGGACGTCCAGTATAACGAATGATTAATGTTGGATGTCATTCACTACATCGAGCGCATTCGTTATATCGATCGATTTTTTATACTATTTTTGAACAAAGTCATTAATATGTTTATTTAAACGGTTTTATTTGATGTTAAATGGTGGTTCTATCGTTCAAATACTTCAAGGCTTTTTAAACCAACTTTTATATATATCGGACAGGAAATCGTGGGCACCATTCGCTATATAGAAATAATAACGGATATCTGAAAAGCGTTCGTTATATCGCAAATGCGCTACATAGGATATTTGTTATACTGGACTTCCACTGTATTGTCAAAAATGACAGCATGTTTTAAAATTTAAAAAAAAAAAACCCTTTACTTTGGATTTAAATCAAAGTTAATACGCAAATATTCAATAAAACTATAGCAAGTTACGTTTTGAGAACAAGAGAGGGCAATCAGCCTGAAAGTCTGCAACATTTTTGATAATATGTGAAATATTGGCGTACTTGTTGTATTATTTAAACAACATTACCATTGGCATTCGAATAAATGGTTGTAGATTCTATGTTGAGGATTCTACTGAGATTTATTGAGCAAAAAAAAAAAACAACAATAAAACAGAACTAATGTCATCAATTTCAGTTTATTGTTCAATTTGGAGTTTTCATTCAAAATGACAAGTGAAACCGGACTTGAACTTACTTCTTTACAAAAATCCAATCATGGACTGCTTCCTTGGGCTAGATCTCTAAGACGGACACATTTTTCTAGACGGATAAAAACCACCCCTTTGCTTGACAGCTTGACACTTCAGCTTCTTGATGACTTGTATACATCTTTTTGAAGTTTTAAGTTTCGAAACGATTTTTTTAACGCAAAAAATGATGACTAACAAAGCCCTTTGACGTTTTTAAACTTATGAGTTTTGGTCCTTGGTGTTTCTTCTAATAAGCCTATTAATTTGCTTAATCTTCTTTTCTCCTTCGAGCCAAGAGTAATCATCGGTCATCGCCATTGTTGGCCTCATTAGGAGGCTTTCACTGTACAAGTAAACTAAGTCCAAAGTCTGGTCTATTCTTTTGCGAATTGAAAGAGAATTTTTTTTTCAAATTGTGGAAGAGACAATAACTTTGGAAACAGCAATTGAGATTGGCGGGACACATTGCAACAGGAATGCCGATATAAAGTGACAGTTTCAAATAGAGATTTAGACGAAACTTCATCCATCCAAATCGAAACATCGTGTATTTTTCAATGAGGGTTCATTGTCGGAAACGGTCAATGGAGAATATTTAAAAAAATATGCTTGAAAACAATAAAAAAAAAAAATAGCTAAACTTCAAAATGGCCTCATAAAGATTGGCCTACTGCAATCAAAATTCTTATTTCATATTTTTTGACTGAAAAATCATAAGTTTTGGTAAAAACGAAACAAACGGTCCCTGAGCCATACGTCACTGACTTTTGTAGATTTTACAAGCAAAACAATAACAAATTCAGTCAAGTACTACTCGATCACAGATGCGGTAGTTCAACCCCAGGTGTGGTAGTCGTCTACTGATAAGCCAACCCCAAACTCAAGACCCAACCCACCAGATCCACGCGAAAACGGCTACCATTCATAAATTAGGCGTCGTTTCATGATGCAATTTCCAAAGTGTTGTCATATACAAATACCAATCTCAATACAGTCGAACCTGGTTAATTGGACATTTTTTGGGCCATTTTTTCAGTCTCACTTAAAAAGGTATTCCAATCACCCAGTTTCTCACTTATAAAGGTAGAGCAAATATTTTTTTCACAGGAGGTCTTCAAGATAAAACGTGTTTGGGCAAGCACATGCAAAAAGTCTGTCTCACTTACAGAGGTTAAAATAAATTAATTTACAATACTGCTGCAATTACAGAGGTTAATTTAAAAAATATAAGTTTCATTTAGAAGTGATAGAAAAAGTTTCACCTATAGAGTTGTTTTTTTAAGGAAATTGAAGGGGCCCTCTTAAAGAGGCATTCCACTTAGCCAGTTCCCACTTCGCCAGTTCCCACTTAGGCAGGTTCGACTGTATAAGAAATATTTTATTCAGGGCAAACATAATCTATCTTCTATATATGTAAAAATTGAGCCTTAAAATTGTGTTAGTTTGTCGCCGATTCATGCCTTAACATATTTACCGATTTGAACAAAACTTTTACACATCTTTGGTATATTTCTATATATGGTTTTTGTGAAGTTTGGTTGAAATCGGAAAACGTATGTGTGTGTTATGCGTGCGTGAAAAACACATGAATTTTAGTAAATTTGTGTTTATTTTTTTTTCCGGTGGCGCTGTTGTCGATCCCCTAAACCATAAACCACTCAACCGATTTTAATGAAATTTTGTGGATCTGTATGGCATAGTTAAAAAAAAAATATTTTTTGACCCGATAGGTGCCACTTTGTAAAAGATAAACGGGATAGGAAAACGGGTTGTAGCAACACCCATTCAAAAAAACAGAAAATTCAAATGCTATAATTGGACATTTATAACTTTGCGAAATCTGGGCGAGATTTAATACGAAAGGCACGGGCAAAAGCGGGTGGGTAGCTACAGCTATATGTAAAAGAGACTGACGTCCGTATGTGCTTGGTAGATTTGTATTGACCCAAGGAAGGACATTATTGTTACTTTTTGTCGTGAAAAGAAAAATTTAACTGGATGGGATTTGGGATAGAACTTTGTATGGAGAACCGCACTTTTAAAAAATAGATTGGATAGAAAAACTGCGGTTGAATTACTGCATCCGTGATCGAGTAATACGTGACTGAATTTGTCATTGTTTTGCTTGTAAAATCCACAAAATTCAGTGACGTATGGCTCGATCACGGATGCGGTAATTCGGCCCCTGGTAGTGTCACTTCCAAAAGAACAAAAACATTTTACACAATTTGAAATTGAAAGTCAATTCAGTTATAATTTTGTTGCGCAGCCTTAATCCACCGAAAATTTGTAACTGATCGCGTTTGATTTGATTGTGAAGAATCTCAAATCAAATGTCATGCAATAAGCGACGATTTTGAGTGGAAAATTTAGAGGCAAACATTTTAGTTCCGTGAGTTCCGCTTATTCACAACGATTTGTCATTCGTATTTAAGCGTATCAATTTTGCGTTTCGCTATGACAATTAATAAGTTGCAAGGACAATCGCTGGAATTTTGTAGAGTCAATCTCAATGGTATGTGGCGAATCTTCCGCTTTATACATCGTGTACCGTAAAGGACTTTAGTGAAAATGCGGAAGGTTGACTGACACGAAAGAATTCGAGTAGCATGTGCATCGTGTATGCTCGGAATTATTTTCATTAAATTGACGAATTTGGGCGGAACGAAGTTCGCCGGGTCAGCTAGTTTGTTTTAAAATATAATCCAATTTTATGTACCTACTTCAAAATTCTTGTCAATGATGCACATTGTTGTATTCATAAATCATAAATCGTTCCGCAATTAGATATCCGACAAGGACAACATCTTTCAGACAAAAGTAAGTTGCTCGCCTGCCACCTTGAAATATAGAATCAACGCTTGAAATACTTTTATGCGAATTTTTATTACGAATTCTTGCGCTTAAAATGCAAACAAAACGTTAGTTTAAATTCTTTGCATATAAAGCCTGTATTTAATTGATTTGTCGGTATTTTTAGGAATTCTATATAGCCCGTAAATTCCAACTATTTCTTGAGACAGAACTTGGAACATTTTTTAGCTATAAGCGTAGGAATTTCCGAATTAAAAGTCTGACAGAACTGAAACATCTCCAGAGACGAAATGGCAGAATTGCAACGCATAAGGAAAATAGAATCCACCTGGAAGACGTACATTTTGTAAATATAATTTTGTAGAAATAAATTCAAAGTGAATTTTGAAATGAAAGTCAATTGGAAAGGGACCGCGACCAACATGGCGTGCGCAACTATAGAGGCTGCGAGCAGGCCAGTTTCACTTCGACTGTCAAAATCCCGGTTGGCCCTGGTGATGATTCATGTATCACATTTGTTCACGAATGCTTCAGATATTAGACCCTTAAGTACACAAAAGAACACAGTTAGAACATGCACTAATTTAAAAATATGGTTACCAAACCCGAAACTTTGTTTCCTACACCCGAAGCTTGGCAAGCTTACCCATATCTTGGATGTCATCCTCAAATCGAGGATATTGTAACCAAAAAAGAGCTACCTTAGCTCTTTAAGAAGCTGTTGTTAACGAACTTAATTTGGGTCGGGTATGAACAACGTACACCGATGTCCTGTTACCCGCTATGCCTGCTATGCTTGTTTACAACAACCTTTTATCAGCTGCGTTGTAGATATGATGATGACTATGATAGATCTTTACTGTACAGTTCTGCTTAGGGTCAGGTTGTTCTGGCTCGTAGAACTGACATGCGGCTTTGACAGATCTGTGTTGGTCTAAGCAATCCTCTATCTGTGTTTCTACTGCTATTAGTATCAAAGAAATCGTGCTGGTCAGAAGTGTTTTCATTTCATTTAAGGTAAGAGTTTTTCAATTTGTTTAAAACTGTTCTAAGATTTTGTAGTGTCGCATTTAGTAGAGCTATCTAGAGCTCTGTAGTTTTCTGAGTGTGTCTGCTGTCGGCACATAGTTGTTGGACATGCAATAAGTCATCCATCCCGTGGATGTTATGTCAAAATTCCTTCGTGTACATTTAAACTCCAAACTAAAACGTGTCACTCCAACATTATACAACGTCCAGACGGCCTGGATGTGAGTGCGTTATTTGATTTGTTAACATCGAACAAAGAATACAACTCGTACAAACAAAAACAAGACATATTAAATATTTACATGAAGCATATACAAATTGCTACGAGCCGGAGCCCATTCAATAAACCTCCTTGGAAACACAATTCGATTTACGATTCAATTGGAGAAATAAATACACACATCCGATGCTGACATCCAATGACGAAAAGGGTATATCCTGCTTAAGTCCAACCAAAGTCGACACAACGACACCTTGTTAATTACAACTATACCGAAGTGAATATGATTTCATTGAATCCCGGCCGGTGGACGCGCACGCTTCGCCTCAGTGTGTCCATCTGTTGATTGAATTGTGGAATTACCCTTTAAACACGAACATGGCCATTGGAAATCATTAATAAAAATTACAAAAATATTGCAAATTAATTGAAAATTAAATGACTATGTCGTTGTGAAAAATGCATACACAACACACACGCAAACACCAGGTGACTTACAGAATCAGTGGGTGCAAGCGACATGGAAATGCAATTAATTTAATTAAATGAAATTAAAGTTGGGAAATTTGGAATAGGATTTACAAGCTTCCAGTATATAATTAGAGATATTATCAGTCTGGTCACGTTGGCCTTAAAGTTGCACATTAAAATGACACAACTGCCACGTTTGCATCTGCTGACTGTGCGCGTAAGGGGAAGGACCAAAGTACAGCAGCGACACTGTATAGGAGAGAAAAAAGATAGTTTTTTTTTTTTGGAACAGGACGTGCTGTTACTATTTCGATTGTTATTCTCCATTGTACTGCTCTAGTTTATATGAATTTGGGACTAGGAAGTACGATAGATGGAGAGGCTGTATCTACACAGTTTTTAAAGGAGAACAAGTCGAATTTGTTACCAATTAGGGCGACTGGGTAGTGGGCTTCTATTTATAGCTGCGAAATCGGGAACTTAATGAATTTCATTTAAAATTTGTGTTATAGTTATAAGTATGTAGCTAGGCTGTGTTCGTTGGAAGGAATTATAATTCGCGGAATAGTGCTTTTTCAAAAAGTTATCTATGCTCGCACAAAGCCTAACTAAACGGAGTCGTAATTCAAAGCTTAAGCGTTATTTATTCGAACCGTTTACTGCGATATTTTAGAACCTTTTGTTTTTTGAACGAAGAACTAAATGAAAGGTAGTTTCCGTAGGTAAATCCCCACATAAGTTATTTGGTTATAAACAAAAAACAAAAAAGTTGTTTACAAATACACTCCCATGCACTTGAATAGGGACAAAATTTCTTGTTTTTCTTTTGCGGTTTTCCAATAAAACAACTTAACATTTGTATTGCCATATATTTTTTTGATGTTTGGATATCATTTTTTATCAAAGACAAAAAAAATTAGGCACCAAAATCTTTCCGTTATTTTTAAACAAATGGTTCTCAAAAGGTTGTTAAAAAAATGTGTTATTCTATTGCCGCACATGAATAGGGACAGTAACTAGAAACAAGGATAATGAAGAAAACGTTGCAAAATTCAGTTCAAATTTATTTTTTTATTTTTTTCTAAGATTAATTAATAATGAGTGTAGCCGCCTTTGTTGGAAATTACTTCATAAATTCGATTTGGAAGTGAATCATACAGAGACTCCAGGTAATTCAAGGAAACGTCGCTCCATGCGGCATTGATGGCTGCTGTTAATGATTCAACATCTGAAAATTGTCTACCGGACTCGTATACTTTCCGTGACAACCATCCCCAAACATTCTCAATTATATTGAGACCAGGGGAATAAGGTGGCCACTCCAGTACAGGCACGTTTTGGTTCTGAATCCACTCTTTTACCACGCGTGCGGTATGAATAGGGGCGTTATCCTGTTGGAATGTCCATGACACGGGTCCAAACAAGTTTTTGTAGTAAGGAAAAGCTTTCTGCAGTACGCCTTTGTAGTTGTTCGCGTTCATTCTTGATGACAAAAACTGCAATTCACATTGGCCATAGTAAGAGATCGCACCCCATACCATTACACCCCCTTCACGGCTATGGTGCCGAGATAAGTAGTGTTTTTCTTTGCGTATGTCATGAAAATAGTGATTGTAACCATCAGGGCCATCTAAATTAAATCTTTTTTCGTCCGAAAAAACTATTTGATGCCACTCGCTATTCCATGACATGCAATTACGAGCAAAAACCTTGCGAGCCTCCTTACGAGCCATGGTAAGAGGGGGTTTTTGTTTTAATTTCAACCTTTTCAGATGTCCAGCTCTCCGAATTACTCGTCTTACCGTGTCAACACTAGCTGTGATTCCCAAATTTGAACGGATCTGTGAGGCAGAACAGTGTTCTGTAGATGTAGTAGCTGTTTTTGTCCTCCCTTTCATGTTGTTTCCATATTTGCACTTATTTTTAAGAAAATTGAAAAACACTGACTTGCTTCTTCCAATTTTTTCGGCAATATCTCTATAGGTTGAATTACACTCCTTATAGGCAAGTATTTTGCCTTTCTCTTCTGCTGTTAGAACTTTTCCACGACCCATTTAATTTAAAAATAATTAAAATATACGCGAAATAAAAATAAAAATAACTTTAGCTTTAATAATTTGATCCACAGTGAAAGAATTGCTTGCGTCCCTATTCAAGTGCTGCAAGAAAAAGTTCACTTTTTTTGCATGGTCAACAAAAAATGAAAATAACATCTAACGGTAAAATTGTGGGAATTTCGTTCTGTTCCTATAAGTTGTCTATAACTATGTACTTAGTGAAAGCACAAAGCAAATAGTAATAATTACGAATGAGAAAGAGAAGCACAACATGAAAAGCTTGGAGAATCTTGTCCCTATTCATGTGCATGGGAGTGTATGTACATATAAAATCCAAGCCCACAATAGAATGAAACAAAACGAGCGTAGCCTGCTACTATGCAATGAATCTTATTTCATAAATTTTGAATTTGATTTTCCCAATGTTTTTGACATAGATACGTCATGCAAAACTTTCATTCTTCCACTTTTTGGTTATATTCTCTTCCTCTGGGAGAATTTATCCCCACTTTTTCGGGTTTCGCTTTAGAGACAGCCGACAGCATTGTGTTTTTGAAGCATTAAAGTTCACTCTAGGACGGTTGAAAATCTCGCACTTCAAAGGTTGACCACATTCCTTAATTGTGGGTGGGCAATTGAGCGGAATTAAGCCCATAGCGGGTAAGCAAATTAGAGAGAAATCATATTAAGTTGCGTAACCAAACCAAAAGTCCACTCTATTTTCTGAACCCCATTTTAAAATATTGTCAAGGTCGGAATTTAATGAGCTCTACGGCCGAAGATCAGGGACGTGAGTCCTGAAAATAATATGAAAAGCTAAGAGTGCTGTCATCAGCGAAGGAATGGTTTGGATTAGAAGTTGCAGACAGAAAGAGAGTCGGAGACAAAACTGAGCCTTGGGGAACCCCAGCATTTATATGGTGGATTTCAGAACTGAAACCATCCAAAACAACTTGAATGAACGGCCAGAAAGGTAGTTTCTAATCCAATGAATAAGAGACGCATCGATCCCATAAGCACGCATTTTCGACAAAAGAGCTTGGTGCCAAACTCTGTCAAATGCCTTTGAAATATCGAGCGCAACAATCTTCGATTGACCAAAGTGATGGAGAGATTGGTTCCACTTCTCGGTGAGATAAGTCATCAAATACACACCAGTGAACCTGTTGCCACGAAACCCGTACTGCCGGTCATTGAGGAGTTTCCGTGATTCAAGATATTTCATAAGCTGATGGTTTGTCAGCGTGTCCATGTTCTTAGAAAGAATGGACGTAAGTGCTATGGGTCGATAATTGGTGGGAGAAGGAGATTCGCCTTTTTTAGGAACGGGCTGGACAAGTGCCGTTTTCCACCTACTCGGAAAGAGTCCAGAAGAATAGGACAGATGAAAAAGCTTACGCAGTGGTTTTGCCAGGGTGGAAGAACACCTCTTCAAAACGATGAGGGAGATACGGTCTGGACCAGCGGATTTATTTATGTTGAGATCGTAAAGTACTCTTGCGACTGTCCCATGGTAAATTCTACGCACTCGCGTACAGGTGCAGACAAACCGCAATCTGGGAGCGTAGAGTTGGCTGCAAAATGTGCAGCCTTGTCTAAAGAGCTGACAGCTGGAGTGGCATTGTAAATGAACGTTGGGATTGCGGCTGACGAGGCCGAATTCGTAATATTTTTTACAAATGACCAAAAGTTTTTACTACCCTTGGGACATTGTGGTATTTTTTGTCTCAAATTTTGGTCATATGAGAATCTGACCCGCTTTGTGAGGGCATTGTAGTCATCTTTCGGTTTTCCTCCGATGGATTGGCTTTGTAAGACTGAAAACTCAACTCCCTTGATCTAATAGCCTCTTTACAGCTCAAGTCGTACCACGCATTTTCTTTTGGTTTGATACTCTTTATACTGTTTGGGATAAAGGATTTCATACCTTAGGTGATTATATTATTTGATACCATATCGGCGGCGGCATCCACGTCGTTATCGAGGAAGCATAACGACCAGTTAAAACTCCTAAAGAAGCTGTTAAGTCCGCTCCAGTTGGCTTTCTCGTATTGCCATACGGTTCTTTTCGGAGTTTTTTCTTTAATTTTGTGGTCAGAGTACGAGAAATTAGCTGATATGGTACAGTGGTCTGACGAGCCTAGAGGCGATAATACTTCAATGGAGTATTTATGAGGGTGGGAGGTGAGAAACAAGTCCAGTGTGTTGGCATTTTGACCGTCAATGTCTGGTACACGTGTTGGCCCATTTACAAGCTGGATTAATTGGTTTACCTCAGCAAAGATCTGAACATAAATTCCTTCGGGTGTTGTCTGTCCAGAATGTCGAAGCCAGTGAGAATTTAGAATATTGAAATCACCCGCAATGAAGATTTCAGTATGAGGGTACAGGGAGACAATTCTTGTTATGGAATCAGACAGCACATCCAACTCGTTACAAGTCGAGTTGCTGTCAAAATTAGGGCTTCTATAAAAACAAAAACAGTAATGAATAATTTGCCTGCGGACATGGAATTTAAACCATTTGAAATTAAATTCCGGATTGGAACACTGTCCATAATCTACAGGAGTTTGGTAGGCTACATCATTAAGCACATAAATGGCGAGACCACGATGTAAGAAGAAGAAGAAGCTCCTTGCTATTTGACATTTTGCCAAAATTGGCAAAAAAAAAAGTAGGGAAAACTACAAAATAAGTCCGGCCCATCTATGATGAAGACCACATCTGACTGACATCCAAGTCCTTCCTTCCATTTGCGTCAAATATTCATTTTCGTATCAAGTCTAGTACATTCAACCGAAATACGTGAAACCCTTGAACTGCACCGTTCTAGAGAGAACGACTTTTCCTAATTGACTCATCAGAGAGTTCTCTGTGAAAAATCAACGCTGAGAATATATATACCAATTAGAGTTCGTTAAGAAGTTTGCTTTTTAGCCAACTCCATTCAGGAAAACCTAAAAACTTTTCCTGATTGAGCACTCAAACTGTAATTATGCTGTCTTCGTTCAGAGTTAAACCTATTTAATGAGATACGTACACAAGTGATAATGGAACCTGAAATTCACTTAACCAGTTCACGCCCGTACACTTCAGACAGTTCGTCATAACAAACTCGACTTAACTGCACGCCTGTTTGCATTCCTCATCTGTTTACCAGTGACAGCTGGATAAAACGTGTCCTTTCACCAGTTACCACTTGATTCTAATTAATAATTGGCCCTCTCGTCATCGTTACACCTCTATGCCATTCAAATCCCAACGTCACCGCCGCCGCCATTAAAATAAAAAAGTTACCCATGTATACACACATACATAAAACTCCTTAATTAACCAAGGAACGAAAAAAAAAAAAAAAAAAAAGTATACCTCTCGCTCAAATTTCCATCCAAATGGCCACAAGTTAAATAAATTTCATCCGGTTACAGTGGAGTAGCAGAAAAAGAAAACGAAAATCAAAGCTTGTCGTTTCATGGAATTGCAGCAGTCACCTTTACCCACTTCAATCCACTTGCCGTTGCCGGTGTCGCTATCGCTATCGCTATTGCTGGTGCTGCAGCTAAGTGGATTAGTATTACAACATCCAACGACGAGTTGCTGCTACCACACCACTACCAAGTCGCGGCACCACCCACCACCCACCACCCAGGGGGTATAGGGGTACACCAGCCATCGAATTGAAGAGGCAACCATCAAAATGGCAAAACTATCTATGCCGGCCGGCGGCGGCGTAAATACACAGCATAGCCTGGCACTGGCATCATGACCCAACGCCCAGAGGCATGCTCCCTCTCGCTCTTTGCCGAAAGGTAACACAAGCGTAACAGTCACACTGATGTGGCTTCGTCTGGCCAACACCAGCTACCAGCTATCAGCAGCGAGAGCACCATTCCTACTGATGCGCCACATGCGACTTTGGTGCCGCGGATGCGCGCGGAAAACGCTCGTAAAATCTAACGGACGGACGAGTTTTATGGGTTTTTTTTTTTGCCTCTAGGTATAGGGGTACACCGTAGACCGTACACAACCGAGCTAGCACCGCATACCATGCCATGCTGTGCGGCTAAAAATAGAATCTTGCGCCGCAGCATTGCACACAACAGTGTATCTGTGTTAGCGCAAACCTGTATCTGTGGCTGGTGGGCGGATTTGCGCTGTACGCGAGGTCGAGGGACTAGCTGATGTGTCTGAAGCTTCCGGGAGATAGAACTCTCCGAAAAGCCTGTGCATCTCGTGATCGCTAAAGTTCACAGTAGATCACAGGCATGCGTGCGTGCCAAAAATACATGCAACAAGTTTAAAGATTCGGAAGCCCCCTCCTATAAATACAGTATACACCACAGCCATTGCGTGACGAGAGGGCAATGAACCAGCGCCTCATCTGCCTTAAGCTGGTTCTGAGTTTTAATTAAAAAGTTCGTGCCTACACAGTTCCGGCGATATTTGTGACGCACTTCGATAGTGTAACATCTGCATTTCCTCGCAGTTTGTGTGGTGCAAAAATAAGGCCAACCGGATATGGCCGCCCTTTTTGCACCCTTCCGCACGACTGCCTGCGAAATCATTACACCGGAAGCAAAGGAAATGAAACGACGATGGCGTTGCTTTCAACCTTCAAGTGCATATTATTATTCAAAACTATATTCGCGCGTCTAATGTTACGTTACTTACGTTTGTGAAAGTTTGTGGCCGTGGTAGTTGGGGCGGTGGCCGCATACCAGCTAGGCCGCCTACCTGTCCTTGTGGGGCTGGACTATAACGTGGTTGATGCATTCTTTCCCAGTTAATTCCTTCGGTTTAATCTGCAAGAAAATAGAGTAGTGAAACGTATTAATATCGCGTTGCATTGCCAACACTTGTTGAAGAGAAAAATTTCTTTCTAAAAATAAAGATAAACACAGAGCAAGAAGCAACTGTCGACAGTTTTTTGGTAAAGTTGTTTTTGTTTGTTTCTCTCGTTGAATTCGCCGCAAAAAGGAAACAGTCTTCGAGTCTTCCAGAAAACTTCCCTACCCTCAGCGTTGCCAGTTTGGGGGTTTTCCCCCCAGATCTAGGGTTTTTTTTTTTATTGTTTCGTGGGAAATCTGGGTTTTTTTTTTTAACTGCGTTCAACTTTTTGTTCAAAAGTTGAGTTTTTTTTTTTAGAAAATAACTGAATCTGGGGGTTTTTCAGATTTGTCTGGGGGGAAATATTTCAACTGTCTGGCAACGCTGCCTACCCTACTCATGCGCACACAAATCCAAACACAACTGCAAACAGAATCATGGTTTACATCCAGGTTTACAGGCAGCCTTTTTGTCTTTTTGTGACCAAGCAAATTTTCAATTAGGTGTTGTTTACATTGTGAGACAGCGTTTCGAGGTTGCTCTTCTTTATGGTGGTACATTTTTTGGGCTGCCATGATTACCCAGCGCGGAGGTAGGGCTAGGCCCATTTTTCGCCAACCAGAAGGTAATTATTTTCGCTTCAGTAATCGGTTGGACATTGACATGTCTGCCATGCTATATGGGGTCTCCAAGAATCGAGAAAAGCACTCAAGTTTTAATGGATCCATCAGAGTAGAAAAAAGGTATCGAGTTTGGAAATAATAATAATTGTCGCCTACCTACTACTTTGCGATGAGCTTATGCAATCGATTGAGCAAACAAAAGGTCTTCTTGACACGATTTTAAGGTCATAAGGCATAAATATTGTCAGGCTGACAAGTAGGGGTAGGTAAACGTACTGGCGTTAATGAAGTTTCCAATGTAATGCGAATTTTTTTTAGCACGAAATCATTTTTAACGTTCTTGAGGCAGGATTAAATTTTAAATTCCATTAAACATGCAGGGTAGGTCAAAAATATGCGCACAAGGAATGAAAACTGCACTAGCGATGAACACGTAATTTTATTCTACATCGACTAAGCAAAAATGAATAACCTTTTGTAAGCAGAAATTATGTCTGTAAAACTGGTTACAGATCAGTTTACTTGTTTCAAGATTCAGATTAGTTCAGCTGTCGCCAAGCCAATGAAGCGACGTGGCTTCAGTGGGGAAGCGTTCAAGTATCTAGTTTAGTAAGTCTGACAGCTGCATGACTTTATGCATGTCAGTTTCGATTGGCTTAGGTCGGTTTTATGAACAACTGTTTCAGTTGACGTTTATGGAGGGGTAGCCGGCGAATATAGTCAAGAAGTTGCTGACTGGATACTAAACTGACAGTTCGCACATGTAGCTCACGTAGGAAAAGTGATGTTCCCGACCAATCTAGTTTTCCATTCAGATTACATCTAGTCCAGACTCCAGACCAATCTAGGTCGACTTAAGGTAACTAGATTTTTGAATGTGACCATTTTTCGGAACTCTTGACGTTGCAGTACTCTTCACTTTAGCTTCAGAAATGTTGCTTTTAGTAAAAATGCCAGCTAGGTACTTTTTTAAATGATTTAATCAGAAATTTTAGCAAGTTGTGGATTTTAACAAAAAAAAATTGGGTGTGTTTTATTGTACATCACAGAACAGCTACCAAAAGTAAAGTAGTGCAGCCTTCCATCCTCTACGATCCCGGGCACGCTGCTTCCAGTTGTCCAGACCAAGCGCTCTGGCATCCGCGATGGCTTGGTCTTTGAAACGGAGGTTCAGTCGAAGATCCTCTTAGCCGCAGCAGTATTGTCCATTCGCTCGATGTGGCCGAGCCAATGTAGTAGACGTATTTTGGCTTTTTGAACTACATCCACATCTTGGTACAGCTCATAGAGTTCGCGGTTGTATCTTCTCCTCCATTCGTCCTCCTCGCACACAGGACCAAAAATCCGACGAAGAATTTTTCTTTCGAGGAGCCCAGTATCAGCACTACCTTCGAGCGTCCTGAAGTGTTTTCACCAAATAAAAAAGATTTACTTGACGTATTCTCTCTGGCTTTGTCCATCCGAGAGAGGATGACGTTTCACGAGAGAGAGAGACATATTTTTCCATTTTTGGCGTCTTATTCGTCATTTCTATCAAATTCAGCTCTGTTGGCTTCGTAATTTTGATACCTGGATTAACTTTTCTAAATCTCGCAGTTAATTTCCAGTGCGAACGTAGCATTAAGCACACAATTGCAGTACTCCGTTTTGCAATAACCAGTGTCGGCCACTAAAAAAGCACCCATCGAAGAAATTCATCGGTCGAAGACATATTATAGATCTAGTCGTACTTTCAGTTGGCAAAGTCCCTTAATATCTTTTGAAGAACTAAATGTTTCCCTAAATATGCTCCCAGCATAAAGCGAATCATGCCTGTCACAACAATATTCACTTAGACAGCACTTAAATGATAGCTAAAAACATGATTACGATCACAACAGTATTGCTCATGACAATAGACGAGATATCATAATTTGTAATAGCACATTTAAAACCCCTTTTTACTACATCATTTACAATAAAAATATTAAAGCTTAAACTTAAATTTAAAAACAAATTCGAACATCCTATGACGCCTTTTATTTGCATGTCGTTACATTACCGACTCCGGCAGTGATGAATAAAAATGGAGACATAATAAAACGCAGGCATAAAGCTGTTGAGCTCATTTAATGTTTATAAAGAATGAGAGATGAGACCAACATTCAATAGGAGAATGTTGTAAGCAGTGTATAGGCGGTTACCGGCTATAAAAGGATTAGGGCAAGTGTATTTGGCTTAAATCGACGAAGTCTTTTAGAGTTGATAGATTATTGACTTTAATGGCGGATTTCGTCAACAGACTGCGCTGCTGTGTTTTCATTTTAGCAAACGAGGTTTTGCAAATTTAAGTCATCGTTTGCCGAACATTGTGCAGAGCGCCTTTGCAAGTCGAGTTTAAGTTGACAAATAATTTAATATACATCATTTATGTTTTTTTTTAGATTGATGTTGGATAGAAGTTAGGAGAGTTGGTGGTCGGTTGTGTTTTTTTGCAGATTAGGTTACCTTTCTTGCAGCCACATATACAAACTGTAAATTTAATTTTCAGTCCAGAAATTCTCGACTAGATTCGTCGGCAACACTTCCTGCGAATGCGATCGTTGCATTCCAATCTAAACTGAGGCTCAATAGGTTTGTTGGACGCTGGCCCTAGTGTGCCATTTTTTAACTTTAATGTGTTTGATATACTCTAAACTAAACTCGCCCTGGTACTGAATGAAGACCTGTATTTGACACACGGTTGCCAACTTGAAACATAGCTTCGGCCAAATATACCTAAAGATTGGGACGGAAAAGTCAACATTGGGACAAAGATTTAATTTTCCAAATGAAATAACAAATTTTAAAAATTTTATAAATTCGTATTTTAGTACACCTCAAAACTTACTACACTAAAAATAACCTAAAAAATATTTGTTCGCATAATTAAGGTATGTTACGGTCTGTTCATTACCCCATTTTTTAGTTATTTGTTGAATTAATTTTCTTTTTTATAAATTAAGTTTGGGACTGAAAAATCGACGGGAAGGACAAAGGGCAAAGAAACATAGGGAAAGACAAAGACTTTGTTCCAAATGTACTACCGTGTTGGCAACCGTGGTTTGAAATGAGCACCATAGTTGTGCCCTGAGCTGGCCCAGTTAATTTATCGGGGCGAGAATTCAGTGCTGAGTGTCGCTGTCATTTCGTTTGCTGTCATTCATTGTTGTAAATTTGATCTTTAAAAGTGGATTGTTTGAGAACAACAACGTCTATGAACTAACATTTTATATTATAGGAAAATGGAATGGAAAAAGATGCAATCAGAGCTAATAAATTTTCAAATGCATCATCTGTATGTATTCCAAACCCTTTTATCAACTACATATTTGCATTATGGAAAGCACAAGACCAGAATCGAGTTCACTCATTTTTAACAAAAATATATAGGTACCTATATTGTTCAATGTCAAAAACTGATAGAACTTAGGACAACATATTTTGCCATCGATATAGGACGTTTTCAGGGTTGTGCAGGGTTTTCGACAGGCGTGAAAATTACCTGACACTTCTCAGTGAGCACGAATGGGAACTAGTCAAACAAAACTATTATTATTAATGTCGTTTTTCATTGGGCAAAAAGAAGCGTCCGGGAGAGTTCGGAATCAAAAAATTTCGCTTCTGAAACTGTTCCATTGGTGCAAAAAATACTTTTCTTGTGATTCTGAGAAGAGAATTTCGCTTCTCGATTTGAAGTCAGAATCCATTGAAGAAGCCCCCACACAAGTAGTGTAATTTATGTATTTTATACAAGGCAGATGACAGCTGCCTTAGATTATTTTTCTTTTCACCAATACTTTTGTGGATTCAATCAGAAGCAGTTTTGAGACAGATTGAGTCGATGCCCGAGTGAAACCAATGGAAAACGACATAAATCAACCAGCTGTCAAATGATGATGCATATTTACATGAACGTGCCCAATGTCGTTAGAAATTTCAGGTTAAATCGTATGTTGAATGGAAACACTTGACACCGTATTTACAAATAAAAATAGGTAGTTCACAAGTTAAGCTAACACACGTCAATTTGTATACAAATAATTACACGTAGCTCTGTGTAAACACTTCATAAATAGATTAAATAAACTACTAGCCCCCGTCCTAATAAAGATGGAGTTAAATTGATCAACTGGTTCCACATCAGTTACGTCAAATTTTTATAATTATGCTAACTGACATCAACTAATTTGTGCAACTGTGTTTATTAATACGGGGTTACATGGCTTTGCTGAATATTGTCAGTGGAATCGTAGTTTTGCGTTTGTAGGTTGGCATTGTAAAAATGTACACAAGTTTGATTTAAATAGATAATGCGCCTACTGAGCTCCACCCTCCACTTCCCCCATGCGAAGGTGCAGCCTGCAGAGTTAGGTTATAAATACACGCCATTGAAACTTTGGCCTACACAAAGAATCGCACAACATGTAGGAACGTAGCTGCAATACCACCGCGACTTAGCTAGATTCCCAATGTTAAAAAATGTTCAGACTTCAAAGTTCAAAGTACATAAACTTCCCCAGCTGCTACGTAACAAACAAAATAACAACAAACAAAATATTCTCAACTAAAATCAAAATATATGTAGCAACAAGAAACCGAAACCATAGCAACAAAGAAGGGTAAAGAAAAAAAAAAACGAATTCTAATGAAAGTGACAAGACAATCGGCGGCCATCAAAATTTGCGGTGCCAGGAAGTGCTGGCCAAAACAAAACAAAAACAACACCGGAGGCAAAGAGGCCGCCGTCTATTCGATTGAACAAACAGAGCTAAGTTACAAGTCTGAAATTTGAAATTTAATATTTAGCTGAAACAATTGAATATTGAAATACGTACCAGAAAAATACTCGAAATTGAATTAAATTAATTTGCGTTCGGTTAGATTTGTTTTGTAAATGCCGGGTACAAATCTAAGAGCGAGAACTTTCCAAAGCAGCTGTTTGCTCAAATTTTCATTCAAAATGTCTTCCTGTGTGGCAAAGAGAGAGAGCGAGATGGCGGCGTACTGTTTTGTTTTCTTATTCGAACAAAAGTCTTGCTTTTTAATATTAGAAACTCCAATAGGAATACAGTTTTCACGAATTTTCTACTTCACACATTAAACCAAAAACAAAAACACTCAAAAAAGTTGTGTTTCCTTTAGAAAAACAGCAGTGATAACCTCTTGTTAAGAGAGGGTGCGAAAGAGTACACGTTATACAAGCAAAACACAGAAAATGCATTCACTGAAGGCACTTGAATCAGTCTATTTTCACAAATTCGTATTTTTCTTCTGCTTTTTTCCACGAAATTTACTTTATTATTTATAGATTAAGCGATTATTTCTATGAAAATTAAAAGAACAAACACCTTTTCACTCTGTTTTCTCTATGACTGGCTTTTAACAGGAGCGCTGTAAACTTTGCACAGACTTTACGCAATTCGCAAACTTCAAGGTAAAAAAAAAAAAATAATTGCCAGAAAATTGTAGTTGCAAAGTGAAGCGAAGAGAGCACACACAAGAAACGTCAAACTTTCGACGCACACTTAGCCGTGTTGAGCAAAACACGACTGCACACTAACGTAATTAGCGGCGAGACAAATCCACGGCCGCAATGCAAATGCGAGGAGGAAAAGGAAAACCGAAATAATTTATGTATTCCTTTGGCTGGCGATGGTGAATTTTTAATATCAACTGAAAGGAGTTTTGCGATTTCTTTGATATGTCACTGGGATGGGGCAGCACTTTGAACACTACACTTTTGTTTTCTGAATATTGAGCAATTGGTTTGCTGTTTTGCACTAGAAGATGGTCGCAAGGAGTAGCACAGGCGGTCGGTTGAATGTTCACGGGTTACGATTACGAGATGAATACAGCTTTTCGCCTCGCGCGATGGGCCAAGGAGCAACTACTGCAACTGGGTATATTTCGCAAAACTGAGATCAAATTTTTACGAAGCAGATAAAAATTGATTAATTTCACTTTATTGTGGCGCGTTGCACTGGTGGATGAGTTACGGCACGGTGGAGAGCAAGAATTCAAAACAAAAAGAAATTAGTTATACAATTATTATTCCTTTTTCCGGGGGAGAAAAAATATATGTATGAGCAAAGTCGGCAACGATGTTGACTACGAATACGAACACGAATGCAGTCAATAGGTGGAAAAGTACACCTCCGTATTCAGCGTGTACGGAAGAAACGGGCGAAAATTCGGTTGTAGTGGTGACGTTATGGATGAAAGAAGAAAGAAGATTGTGGCGAAGAGAATGCCGCAATTTTTTTGAATTTTATGAAGCGAATTGGGGGTTGAAAGAGAATCTTGTTCTGCCAGCATTGCCAATTGGATTGTTTGTGTTACAGTTTGTTTGATTTTATGGACGAACAGCGATACCAACCGTATGATAATTATGCTACATGTATGATAATTTCAGGTCTTGTATGATGTATGATAGCAACCCATTATCATACGCAAAATGTATGATAATTTGCACATTCTTTAAAAATTGTAGCATAATTGCTTTTATTCTCACAAAAATCTATTGTTACTCATTAAAGGTATAAAAATTACACTTTTCAATAAAAGTGAAACTTGTCATCACTTACAAACCTAGTACCTACTTAGCACACTGTGGCACTGAACTGACTTGTTGCCTGTGCCTTGATTTTGTGCGGTTTTTGTCGCAATTGCGGTTGCGGAAAGGGTTCACGTATAGGCGGATTCTATAAATGTGTGCGTGATGTCGAGAACTGACAGCTTCCAATATTTCCTGTTCTATTGTAGCCTTGTTCCTGGAAATTCCAGGCGCACTTTCCCATACGCAACCTATTTAGGTTGCGAGAAGGATGTCGGATGAGAACAACTGACAACAGCGTGACCGTTGTGCCACAATTTGGTACTTTTTTGGAGGACCCTGATACAATTTGTTACTAATTTGTACCTTCTTGTTAGTTGAAAAAAAACACTTCGGAGAGTTTTCAAAAACTGTGATTTCAAAAAAATATGTTTAAAATATAACGCTGTTCCCTATCAAAACACTATTTTCGGTTAAAACGAGTCAATACTTGTTAGATATTGTGAGAAAATCCTAAATTTACATAAGAGCTTCAGAAAGGGCATTTTTCTTGCATTTTTTTCTTTGCAACTTTTTAAAACTAAATTGAACGAGATCTTAAAATGTGGATATAAATATGAGTAGATATATTTACAGCCAATGTTTTATTATTTATTAAGGTTTTCATTTTAAAATTTTTCATTCGAAAACGAATTGCATCTATTTGTTGAACTATCTTAAAAAAAATCTATAATTTGTTTTTTTTTTTTTTTTTTTAAGTTTTTTAAATATGTATGAAAATTTCTATTAAAATTATCAATTTTTTTTTTAACTATAATTTATAACCTTTCTCTAACACCCAGGGCGATGAAACAATAAAGGACAATATTACTAAGGTCCAAATGCCATACGTAAAACGAAACTGTACCAATTTTCTTTTGCTTTTTTTGACCACCTAAACTGGATGGTTGACCTCAATCTTGATCTTAAAATGTTGCTTAAGGTTAGATTATCAAAAAAATAAGTAAATTATCTTTCAATTTTATAGAAAAAGAATTAATTAATTTTTCTGTGATCAATTTATAAATTCTTATTTTAGAAAAACGAACGAAACGAAAACGAAAACGTCAAAAAAAAGCAAAAGAAAATTTGTACGGCTCTGTTTTACGTACCTGGTACCTATGACTATAACTGGGGCCTAAAGCTACTCTGCAAATTTACAATTTTCGCACGATATTTAACAAGTATAGGCTCACTTGACGTTATAATAGTATTGTAATATGCAACCGCGTTACATTTTAGACATATTTATTTGGAAATCGCAGTTGTTAAAGAATTGGCGAAGTTCCCTTTTCAACTAAAAAAAGGGAAAAAGTACCAAAAAATTGTATTAGATTGCTCGAAAAAACTGTCAAATTTTCGCACAACGGTCACGCTGGTCCAGCGCGCGGTGCACTCACACATTCAAATTCGATTCGGAACGTTCCTTAGCGCAATTGCGACAAAAACCGCACAAAATCAAGGCACTGAATTCTGTGCCTTGATTTTGTGCGGATTCTATAAACGTGTGCGTGATGTCGAGAACTGACAGCTTCCAATATTTCCTGTTCTATTGTAGCCTTGTTCCTGAAAATTCCAGGCGCGCTTTCCCATACGCAACCTATTAGCTATTAAGGTTGCGAGAAGGATGTCGGATGAGAACAACTGACAACAGCGTGACCGTTGTGCCACAATTTGGTACTTTTTTGGAGGACTCTGATACAATTTGTTACTAATTTGTCCCTTCTTGTTAGTTGAAAAAAACACTTCGGAGAGTTTTCAAAAACTGTGATTTCAAAAAAAAATATGTTTAAAATATAACGCTGTTCCCTATCAAAACACTATTTTCGGTTAAAACGAGTCAATACTTGTTAGATATTGTGAGAAAATTCTAAATTTACAGAAGAGCTTCAGAAAAGGCATTTTTTCTTGCATTTTTTTTCTGTGCAAATTTTTAAAACTAAATTGAACGAGATCTTAGAATGTGGATATAAATATGAGTTGATATATTTACAGCCAATGTTTTATTATTTATTAAGGTTTTCATTTTAAAATTTGTATTTCGAAGACGAATTGCATCTATTTGTTGAACTATCTTAAAAAAATCTATAATTTGTTTTTTTTTTTTAAATTATTTTTATATATGAAAATTTCTATGAAAATTATCAATTTTTTTTCTAAACTATAGTTTACAACCTTTCTCTAACATCCAGGGCGATGAAACAATAAAAGGCAATATTACTAAGGTCCAAATGCCATACGTAAAACGAAACTGTACCAATTTTCTTTTGCTTTTTTTGACCACCTAAACTGGATGTTCGACCTCAATCTTGATCTTAAAATGTTGCTTATGAATTATAAAGTTAGTTTATCAAAAAAATAATTAAATTATCTTTCAATTTTATATAAAAAGAATTTATTAATTTTTCTGTGATCGGAAAACGTTTCTCTTACTGAAAAATTTATAAATTCTTATTTTAGAAAAACGAATTTGATAAACTAATTTTATAATTTATAAGAAACATTTTAAGACCAAGATTGAGGTCAACTTTCAATTTTATGTGGTCAAAAAAAGCAAAAGAACATTTTTACGGCTCTGTTTTACGTATGACTATAACTGGGGCCTAAAGCTACTCTGCAAATTTAGAATTTTCGCACGATATTTAACAAGTACCTATAGGCTCACTTGACGTTATAATAGTATTGTGATACGCAATCGCGTTACATTTTAAACATATTTATTTGGAAATCGCAGTTGTTTAAAGAATTTGCGAAGTTCCCTTTTCAAATAAAAAAAGGGAATAAGTACCAAAAAATTGTATTAGATTGCTCGAAAAAAGTGTCAAATTTTCGCACAACGGTCACGCTGGTCCAGCGCGCGGTGCACTCACACATTCAAATCCGATTTGGAACGTTCCCTAGCGCAATTGCGACAAAAACCGCACAAAATCAAGTGCCTGAATACCTGTCCTCTGTGCAGGAGCAACACAAGCCCACCCACATACCTTTTTTCTACCTCTTTCTCTTTCTTACAGATAGTAAAGTTCATTTTTATATGGTACCTACCTATCCGTATCATAAGTCACTATCACGTACCATTACGGCGGATTTAAAGTGTAATCTATCTTAGCATTACCTGGAAATTGAATTTGACATTGGAATTGTGGAAATAGAATGTTCAGTTTTTTTTTTTTTTTCAGTAAGTGAGGTCCACCCCCCCCCCCCCATCGTTCCAAAAAACTGGGTATGATAATTTGTTGTCTCGTAAGATAATTCGGAGCTAATTGTATGATAATTCATGTACAAGAATATGGCAGCACTGTGGGCGAAGCAGTCGTTAATCGAGGTATCTATTGTCAAAATAGGTAGGTAGTGTCAATTTTCGATTGGACTATTTTTCACAAATTTAACTTGAAAAATGTTGCTTTTGGTGAAGGTGTCAGCTAGGAAATGTTTCACATAATTTATGCTGCATTTACAACATCACACATTTCAACAGAATTTTAATGCTGCATTTACACGGTCACACATTGCTAATACAAAAAATTAAAGGGATGTCCAATACTAAATAGCCGTCTGACTAAAAGGAACAGCATTACGTAACACGCAAAAAAACGTGGTACGGCGCTGCCACTTTGCTACGATCGTAGCAAAACTGCTACGCGATTTGCAATTTGATACGCTGCTACGCACTCTTCCTAAAAACGTCTATTTTGCTACTTTATTTTAAAGCGCGAAATGTTACATAAATCTTGGATTTTTTCTCGAAAAAAAAAAAATTTCCGGATGTAATGAATGGACTATTATTTATTTATTTCGTATAAATGATATATGAATTGTTGGTTTAATTAACTACAAATGTTTTCATGGTGATTGGAGGAATATTGGTAGCTGGAACTTGTGTTTATTCCCGCTTTACGTATCCATAATTATGGGTAGAACATCCATGATACTGTTACATTCAGGCTGGGATTCGAAAAGATAAAACACTATTCTGTTTAACTTTTCCAATAAAATCACTTTATTTACACTTTCTAAATATTCACTTATTTAGTACCAAAATAATATCACTTAAATCAATTCTTAAACGTTTCAATCCAATCGCTTTATTTCTTTTCACTTCTTTTCTCTCACAACCGATTACTCTTTCGAACTTCACACACTCACGGGTTAAAAATCAACTGTACATCTCTATTGTCAACGCGCCCCTTTTATATCCGCGCTGCCACCTATCAGCGAATATTCCAGAAGTAGATATATTCCAGATGTATATTCCAACTCCTATCTAGATGGTTCTAGAATTAGCTTGACAGATTCCATTCTCCAATTTGAAGTGGAACTTGGAGGGAAACCGAGTGCCCGATTCACCACAATTCCTAAGTGTCTGATTCACTAAGTGCCTGATTCACTACAATACTTTAGGCGTCTGGTTGGTAATCTCATTCTTACACCTTTATTAACATTGACTGCGGACAGACGGATCTCTGTCTGTCCCGTCTCCATCTCGTCACACGTGTTCACAGACAGGGATTGAAATTACAAAAACAGTAATGTAAGAAATGGTTCTTTAAAATATTAATTTTTGGTCTAAACTCTACTTGACTCATGACAGTTCCGAGATTCACAATTGGGGACGTTGGATTATTTAGTTTAGTGAGTCTGACAGCTGTCTGACAAGATATATCTCCGTTTTCATTAGCTGAAATCAGTCTTATGCCCAAAACACATGTGCAGAATTTTGCATGCAGTGGAAATAGAACCCACACGTTTAAATGGGAGTGAACACATGTAAATTCAGCATGCGTTGCAGAACTGCAAGTTGTCGCTATTTCTAAATCCACTGCAAACGACAATGCGACCAAACACAGAAAAATTAAAAACTAAATTTGAACGGATTTGGCATCATTGCGTTTGCCGTTTATTCAAATATTTTGCGGCTCACACAAAAATGGAAAATAGAATTTTCAACGAAAACATTATTTCAGCTAATCGGCTAAGGTATAACAACTTTTTGTACGACTGGTAAGCCGATAAAAGCAATACAATTAAGCGAATTTTATTGAATTTTTCAATTTTCATTTTCAACGAATTTAATTACAAACAAACCAAATCAGCTGCTTAGTCGGCGAATGACAGTAGCTGATGCAAGCATGTCAAACAATTTTCTGCACATGTGTTTTGCTTGCAGTACTGCATGCTTCACTGCGTCCAGAAATTCTGCACATGTGTTTTGGGCATTATGAATAACTGTTTGACGTTTATGGAGGGGATACCCGACGAATCTAGTCAAGAAACTCGTGACTGAGTACTGTACAATCTAGTTCTTGCGTTCAGGTTACATCTTATCCAGATTAATCTAGTTGACTTAAGATAAGTAGAATCTTGGAAGTGTCCATTGTTTTTTCCCCCAAGTGAATGTAACCAGCTGGTAATATTAAAACGGGTTTAAGATGGGTAGGCTTTGCTAAAAACTGCTTTCCAAGCGGGATTTAGTAGATCCATGAAGCAAACTTAAAAATCGGTATGCACAACAAAATATTGTAGGTACCAGATAAAAGTACTTTTTTCAGGTGTAATTTTATTGCGAATTCGCATAGATACTTCACATCGCTGTATCCTTGGCTGAAATAAGTACTCAATAAAACGCTCCTATTTACTCTAAACGTAAAACTATACGCAAATGTGCGTAAATCTTTTTAAATTTCAATAAAATTGACATGCGGCAAAGGAAAGGCAACTAATTAATCAATGAATATATGACGTTTCCCAATAACTCGAAACGCTCTCCACCAAGGCAGCGCTGTAAAAAAAAAAACTTTGTACACCAGAATTTGTTATTTTAAAAGATTTTGCTCCTGAAATTTCCTAACAATGCTCACGGTAACACTACCTCAACGACCAATTTTATTGGTTTAAGAGATTTTAGGTCCGTCGGCAAACAAAAACCAACTTAAATCTGGCGATCGGGCGACATCCAAAACGCATGGAAATGAAATTGAAAAGAAAACAGTTGAAAAAAATAAAGATTTGGGATGTTTTGGTGTGGGTGTGAATTTGAGCCGGACGTCATACGTCAAACATCTGCGGCGAATTAGGCTAAAATCAATACCTACACATTTTTGGGTAATTCTGAATACTCGTACCTACACCTACACTCCTACATCCTGCTGCTGTCAAAGTGCCCCAAAAGAAACAAAAGGCAAAACATACAATTCGGTTGGTTCCTCCAAGACGAATTTTTATGTTTAGACATTCAGCGTTCAGTTTTTTAAAGTTCTTCTACATCATCAATTTATTTAAAAAAGTAGGAAGGTAACTTTATTCCTAATTTGTCTGTAGGTACTAGTGCTCACGCTCAGGATCATTACCTATTCTATTCCGCACATTACAGAATAAATGGATCAGTCGAATATTAGTGATTTGGTAAAAGCCTTGTTATAATTGGCTACATTTAACAAGAATGACATTTCCTTATACGCAATGGAAAACATTAATGTTCGTTCATCAGATACCTAAAAGTGTTAAAATTTGTTTTATAGGTAAAATGCGAAAAGAAATTGAACGCATAATTTTTGAATTGACACCTTTTTAAGAGAGTTTAGATTAAACTGTCATTTTCTTTCATCGGTATTCGGTACTCAAACAACACTCTTAAAATTGTTTGGTTTTGGTATGTGGTAAGGTAGTGTTGCTGTCTATTCGCCGGCAGATGGAGACTTGAAATTTTCTCACCGTCACTTTTGAAATACTGAAGTACAGGCCGTTATTTTTTATAACATTTTCTACTCGTAATACAAAACTCAAACTGCAAAGAAACTAAGCCTTCTTAGAGCAGAAACGGATGCACGTAAACTATTTTTTAAATTAGAAAAGCTCCAAAAGAACTGTGAAATCTTAACAATATGTCAACAAAAATGAACCCAAAAACGCTTCAAAAAAATACCCGAAATGGACCAAACTTCATAGGAACCAATAGGAACCATAGACAAATACCTACGCAAAATAAAAAACTCAGCACAAAGTGAACCAGAAAATGCGTCAAAAAAGCACTAAAAATGGACAGATAATTGCGCCAAAAACGGACTAAAATGTATTTTCTTCCACTGAAACGTCATTCGGAAAGAAGTAGTTTTGTGGCACCGATTGCGGCGTTATTTGAAATATGAACTGAAGGATATTTGTATAGGGAAATTCCTTGTCGCAGTAGCAGTTATGTTTACCAACTATCTGTATCAGCGGAATCCTAGTCCAGTCAAATATAGTTGACTTTGGGCGACTAGCTTTGCTTTTGAATTTATCCATTTACAATCTCTCAGTTTTTCTAGATCATCCGAATGTCAAACATGAAGCGTGAGTGCGAAAATCGTTGGAAAATGTCGTTACATAAATTAATATTATAAGAATGGAATAAAAAATGTATGCAGAGATGTCAGAAAAAGTAAAGGAACAATTTTATTGAAATACCAATGAATAGCAAAAGATCTCCCATCGTGCCGACGTTCCGTTCCCAAACGTTCTTCATTTTTTTAAAAAATATAATAAACAAATCTTCCCATTCTTTCCTCTTCTTCAAGTGATTCATTCATTTATTTTCTTGTATAAATAAAAACAAAAAACTGCTTTGTATCAAAAATATTTCTCTATATATGCGCTGCTTAAACACCTTGCGCTGCAATTACATTTACAAACATCATTACTTTGGAAGACACTGATTTGTTTACATTATTCTATTACAAAAAATTACCTAGTATCAGTGCTGTACAATTAGTTTTTACACAAAAAAAGCTCTATTCAAACAAATGCAAACAAACAATAAATTTACAACTACTTTGTATTTTGGTTTGGAAAATTGAAAAATTAAAAACAAAAGAAATTTCAAAAATTAGCTACCACGCCCACTTGGGGGAGACGTGCTCAAAGTCCCACTCGTCCGGATGACCTTCGTGCTCAACTCCCGGAATGCGATCGGCTACCTTGGACCACTTGAACGGCCCACTGTCCTGTCGCATCGCTATGGCTCGCATATCGTTTCGGACCGGCCGCCGTTCGGTGATCACTTCCAGCTCGTTCTCCAAGTCGACTAGCACGTGCGACTCAGAGGTCAATACATCGTCCCGTTGGTATTGGAGCTTCATGAAAATCGGCCCAGCAAACGCCTGGTAGTCGCTCAAGCCTATCTGCGCATTGTACGAGAATAGTTTGATGTCGATGTTGCCATAGGGGACGGACTCGTCGCCGAGAAGGTCACCGCGGAATCCGTTCAGACGGAGGAACTTGTCAACAGACTCTAAGCTGGTTATGTTGTTCTTCTCAGGTAAGTCCATGCTGAAGTTCTCTCGTGATACTGCGCTGGCTTCAAGGATCTCGTCGAAGTATCCCACGCCATTGGCGACCCATGTTTTGTTGCGGGTAAGGAAGTTCTCACTGACGTCCTCGCTGTGAAGCCGTCCCGGCAGTTGTTCCAAAATCCAAATGAGCCCATTGCCCGAGACCTCGGGCTTGATAGTAGAGTCAAGCTCGTTCTCGCTGTCGCTGAAATGTTGGGAGCCCTCCAGAGCATTTAGCTTGTTCAGATCTACTGTAACCCATTGCTTGCTGCCAGTGATGGGATGACGGGACATCGATTTGGCCCAAGTTCGACGGTTCTGCGCAATGCGATTGGCAGCCATTACCCGCGCTGTTAAGGGTATTGCATCAGCCAAGTTGACTTTCTTCCACAGGTCGAGATTCTCGTTCTTTATTGCCACACCTGCGACTACAGACTGCAGCTGACGGCCTTTGATGATGTAAAAGTCATCGGTGGAGCCCAGAATCCCCGGGTAGCCAGTGAAACTGATGTCCGTCCCTGGAACACTGTTCGAGCGTAGATCTGGTGTGAAGTGATAGCGGAACTTGTAACGCTTGTGAATTCGTAGCATAGACGAATAGCTGCCGGCAGAGCTGTGGCCGAATAGAAGCTGCCATCCCAGAGTGGTCTCGGTTTGGAGGATCTTTGTGAACATTTTTGCGCTGGGCAGGAAGAAGTTCTTTTGGGTCGAAACACCACCTTCCTTCAACACGTAGTTCTCATAGTAGATCTTAAGGTCCTGAATGTCAGCGGCGGCATTCATTAAGAGAAAGTCCTCAAAGCGGATCTCTTCCTCCAGTCCCGAACGTGCACGAGTAGCACCTCGCACGTAGCCCGCTTCCAAGCCTTCCAACTGGATGAAGTACAGGGCGATTTGGTGCCAATACTGATCGTGGTCCGCGCGGGCGAGCGCCCGCTCCTTGGTCGCCCTGTAGTTCGCTGAGAGAGTGTCCCTCAACCAGGTACAGAAGTTTTGAGCGTTTTCATCCTTATCACAAGCTGAGCCAATAGTGCTGCAAGACGGAACAGTCGTTAGAATCAGAGTGTAAAATTGAAAATTAACTGAAAACTTACTTCAACCACTGGTTGTAAATGTTGTTCCACGTGAGGGATCCCTCAAGGATACCAGCACCGAAAGCCTGCACCGAATCGGGATAAGATCGCTGTGTCTCCACCTCGATTTGCGCCCACCTGCAATGAAAAAAAAAAAACATTTAGGACTTGAAAAAGGACGGACGACTTCCGAACTTACCCATTTTGATAAATCGAATCCTTATAGCATATCCTAGCTACGCCTTTTGGAATGTTTTCGAGATCATTTTGCTGCTTCCAGTTTTCGATTTGGAAGCCCACCTTCTGCGACCATAACGCCGTCGCACAATAAGTGCCATCATACTCGGGACGTTCCATTTCGGCAATGAAGAGAGCACCAATGACCAGAAGACCTGCCCCAATAAGGATGTAGGTCCCTATCCGGGTTTTTTGTACCGATGCACCGACAACTTTCAACATTGTCTCGGCCGTTTTAGTTTTTTTTTTTTTTACGAACTGGTTAAAACTGCGGAGTATGGATTTTCGAAAGGACTGCGATAGATCTGCTGCTGGCGGGGGGAAACGTTTCACGGGTAATTCAAATCAGCACGGACGGCGTATGAATGTCCTTGGGTTGACTGATGGCAGATTGCGACTGCTGTCGATGCCTGGCTGTGGGATACGTGGAAGACTGCTCTGACCGTTGGTGCGACCAATGCCAATTGTGTTGGCAAAACGACCTTGTCGGTCATCGGAGGATGTATTGAGGGGGTGTTTGCAATGTGATCAGGAGTGTAAGCAATTTTATCTCCAAGCCCGTTTCGAATTCCTTCTATGACAGATACTTGATGAGTTTCAGGAGGCGAGTGAAGTTGATGCGAAAATTAGAAATGATCCTTTGGTTGTGTGTGTGTATTTTCGTTTGCAGGAAAGACGGTTCCTTTTGCTTGATGTTGTTCCTAGATGTTGTCTTCTTTTTACTTTTGCTGGTGATCTGTCAAGATTTCCCTGGAAAGGAAAAAAAAAGGGGAATAGTCACAAATGTGTTAAGCAAGATGAGGTTGAGATTGAAAAGTTTGAACGTAATTTGTTTTATTTAGTGCATTCTACGGACCTACTAAATACTTTCTGGGACGTATAATTTGATCAAGAAACCCCCTCTTGGCGGAATTCTATATTGGAAGTTGCGCCACTTCGCTTGGAATACATTTTGACATGACTTAAAGTGAGAAATTTATGAGGCAAGAAGTTATTGTAACTATTCATACAATTCGCTGGCGATTTTTGTTACTTAAAAATATAACACACAAATTGGCGTCCCCTATGAGTCACTTAACCTGATCACCAAGACCAAGGAAACATAGCTTCAGGTATGAAAAGGCCAGACACTTTGAGCTAGCTTTCTCTAAATAGTCTTAAAAATTAAGATGTTGAATTATAAAAGCCGCCACATTTTTGTAAATTGTAAAAATCACCTCTCACGGTCTACCGGTAGCTCGTGCTTAGATAGGCTTCATCTAGATGCTCGCATTTTGTTCTTCCGCGACTTGCGGAAAAATCTTCCATCTTCATTCGCCGCGTTGTCAATCATTTTACAGGAATCATGTAGATAAATATTGTCAGGGTTCAGAGTTGGATGATTGTTCTCCTCTACGTGATCACCTAAATTATTAACTACGCGTAGTTAGAAGGTATGTAGACTGTTATTTTACATTTGACACGTCATAAGACTGTGTGTAAACTGAGGTAGAAAAATACGTCCATTTGAGTTTTATGACAGTTGAAGCTGAAAAAGTGATATTTCTGCTGCAATTCTCAAATGAATTCGCGGGCGAACGACACCTTCTTCCGGGATATTAAAAGCGAACGAAAAGCGAATCGCCTGGTGTAAATCAATTGGGCAAGTCAATGAATGGAAACAATGGAGACCTTAGAGAAATTAATTGGTCATTGGGTAGAGCCACTGGTTACAGAGTAGTTGTTCCCCAATATTGCCAACAACCTTTGGAGTCAAGTCTTCTTTCGCACTTCCAATTAGTTCTCTAGTCAAACCATTTCCTTTGATAGAACTTAACAATCAGGTGATGATTGATGAGTGAAGCGTTTAAAAGAAAATAGCATTTCCATGTCTGTGAGGATGAATTAAAATAAAACCACATTACGCAACGGTAACTCTTGAACGTGACCGTTGCCCTCATAAAAACGTATCGAACGCACTCGCAAAAGGTAATAGCTCTGCTCAACATAAACACATAAAACATCGTTATTGGTGAATTTGTATTCGCAGATCGATCTACTTGTAAAAGCAATTCTTTCATCGCGAACCGCTATAAAGTAAATAGTTTTTTTTTTTATTTTAATTGCATATCAAGTGTATAATTCCGTCGGTGTGGGAGTGTTTTCAGTTTCCACGTGTTTGCTTCTTTTTTTTTCAAATTTAAAGAGCGGCCAGCAGTCAACTGCGGCGCAATCTAAAAAGTTAACATTTTATTCGTTAAACAATATAATGGAAAACAATTAGCCTCACCAAAATAAACATTTTGAGTTTTGACTTAAAATTTTAGTTATTCAAAATAGCTATTGTTTCTATACAAATTTTGCAATTTGTTTAAAGTCGAAACTTAAATTTGTTATTTTATTAGTATACGGCGCAATGAAGTCCAAAGCGCTCTATTGTATTTTTCGATGTTTTGTCTAGACATTCATTTGGAATTTATTTATTTTGTCCAAATTTCAGTACTCCTTGATTGATGGGTTATGGTTATGACGTATGGAGGAGCGATTTTTGTGCGTAATCGCCGTTTCAGCAAAAGAAAAAAAATTCCACTAACAGTATGTAAACAGCATTTTCGCCAATTTGAAAGAAATTTTTTTTTATTAAGTGAAATGAAGAACTACCTATTCGAATTAGAATTAGAAGTTTTTGCCGAAAATTCCAAAGTAGCATCAAATTGTTGTCACCTGTGAAGATCATTTTTGACTTTGTCAGAGTTATCCAAACTGATCCATCAGTTGCTCCTGCGATTATTTTTTCAACTACATTCAATAAAAACATGTCGAACTGAGCCCGGAAATCGGAAATAAAACTCAATATCATTCGTTTGATCGTGTTAAAGCGCTACTCCCAAATTATATCAAAAACATCAAATAAACTCCTCAAGGTGAACACGCACATAATTAATATGGACCTCCTTCGATTGATTCAAGGGATGTAGGCCAACTTGACCTCAGACATTATCTCAATTGGTATTGCAAAGAAATAATGAAATATGTACTTTCTTGTATTCCTCACAAATCAATATTGCAGAAAAAATAAACAAATTTCAGTTAAAACGAAAAAAAAACTCAATTGAAATTTATCGACTGAATATTTTTTTTATAAAAATGCTGAGAATGCTTAAGGTTGATTTTTGTTTATCTGATGTTTTTTTTTTTTTTTTTTTGAAGTGCGACTTTTCCTGGACCACCCTTGAATCGTATCATGAACTTCGGAATGCATGCTGTTTTCACGGCCCTGGATAAGCCAATGAAGGGAATGTTAATTGTTTCTCTAAGTGCTGGTGTATTTTTGAGCTATTTTTGAAAATATTTCATTTTATGGTCAAGAATGCACGTGGTTGCGATAAATTTTTACAATATTATCCCTGAACTTTATCATACCGGAAAGTGCCGAAAAATGTGATTTTGTGAATCGGATTTGAAGACAAGATTCCATTCCACTGGAAGCATTCGAGAAAGGCCTCAGTTATAGTCATACGTAAAATGCAACCGAAAAAGTTGGAACAGTGTGAAAATGGGCTGTTTAACGTATAGGCGTTCATAGCAAAAATTCGGTCGGAAAAAAATGTTCCCTACGAAAACAATTACAAAAATCACCAGCTACGACTGATTTTATTCCATCAGAAACAAATTTCTGACAGGTGGAACAGTAAAGAAATGAAATATTTCTGTTGTGGAATTGACTGAGAAGTTGATCGGAAAAAGTTTTTCATGAGGAAAAATGAATAAATTATTTTTCTAGAAAATTTAAAGATCATTTGCTATTTTTTTTTTTTTTTTTATGTCAACGTGAACCCGTAATATATATATATAGATTTCGAGAAATATTCGAATCAGACCACCATTGTCGGGTCTCTTTTCGTCTCTCTACCACTATAAATCTTACCCAGAGAGACTTTCTGGATTTCTCCAGAGTTCTTCCCTGAGCTCGATTCCTAGTGTTAACGCTAGCATCTGTTTATGGGAGATCTGTTTCATCGATTGGGTCTCGACCCAATGATGTCCCAAGATCCTCATTCGTTTGCCAGCCAACGCCGGACATTGACACAGTATGTGTGCCGCTGTCTCAGGTTCCTCCAGGCATAGTTGACAGGTATCATCCTCTCTAAGGCCCATCTTCCTTAAGTGATACCCGAAATTACCATGTCCTGTTAACAAAGCCACCACCCACTTCAATGTTCCTCGACTCATGCTTAGAACCCTTCTTTGAGTGGAGCAGGTCGGCCAATTAATTGCCATTTTAGCCTGTCTACACTGTTCCACGGTTGACCACCTTCTCAGGTGTTCCGCCGTGATCCATTTGTGAATAAGCTGTTCTACCATTCCTTTGCCAATTGAAGAGAATGGTTCTGGTCCCAGCAACTTTTCAGTTGACCCCTGTTTTGCAAGGGAGTCCGCTTTTTCGTTGCCTTCGATCCCTATGTGTCCTCGTACCCAAGTCAGTGTTACTTCATTTTTAGATGAACACTTATTGAGCTTAAGTACACATTCCAATGCCAATGATGTTGTGATGTTTGTTTGTTCCATGCATCTGATCACCGCCTGATTGTCCAGTGCTATAAGGATGTTTCTTCCCTCCACCTGACTCTCAAGCAAGTAGTCCAACGCATGCAGCAATGCAATCATCTCAGCCTGGTATACAGAAGTGTAATTCCCGAGGCTGACGTGACGGGCTAGTTCCAGCTCTGCTGAATAGATGCCGGCACCCGCTCCATCATCCATCATGGATCCATCTGTGAAAATCACTATTTCACCACTCCTTTTTTCTGGAAGTAATCCGTTCTCAATACGAGTTTTGTGATTCCTTTCCATAATACGCACCCTTGTTATCCCATCCATAGGCATGTTCAGCTCCCTAATCTCGTTTTTGACAAGTTCCAGGATCTTCCTATGTCCATAGATGGTACCACGATTGTGCCATTTCGCATCTCGATGCAAACGAAGTGCCGCTAGGGCCGCTGTTTTCTTAATAAATAAGTCTAGCGGTAAGATCCCTAGGATCACTTCCAATGCGCATGTTGGTGTTGTCCTTATTGCACCTGTAACTCCTATACATGCTAAACGTTGGACCCTATCCAGGTGCTTCCTCACAGTTTTCTGGGAGGCTTTCGCCCACCATACAACCGAGGCATAGGTAATAATGGGTCTAGTTATCATCGTATACATCCAGTATGCTGACCTAGGCGAGAGTCCCCACCTCTGTCCACATACACGTTTGCACTGATGTAGTACCCTTTTTGCCTTCCTGACCTTCTCCTCAACATGGTAGTTCCAAGTAAGTCTAGTATCTAGATAGACTCCGAGATACTTAACATTTTTAGTTCCGATCCGAAAAGTGTTAAGGGTCGAAATTCCAGATTTTTCAACTTCCTTGTGAAGATTATTAGATCTGTTTTCTCCGCATTAATGGAAAGCCCTTGTTCCAGACACCACCGTTCCACCACTTTGAGCGCATTTCTCATGATATCTGCGGTGACGTCTATGAAACTGCCTCTGGCCATTATTGCTATGTCGTCGGCATATCCCACTGTGTGAATGCCAGTCGCCTCAAGTCTGTCGAGAAGAGAGTCCATAGTGATATTCCACAGTGTAGGTGAGAGAACACCTCCTTGTGGGCAACCTCTGCTAACCCTTCCTCTGAGTTTTGAGGTTCCCGTCTGAATATTTATCGCCCTTGTGTTCAACATATTGTCCACCCATCTTACCACCAATGGGTTAACCCTACGTTTTTCCAAGGCTTGTTTCAAAGCATATCTTATCGAAGGCACCTTCAATGTCCATTATGGTGGTCATCGCAATGCCCCCGGTATTTAGCTCTTCTTCTGCAACGCGTACTACTTGATGTAGCGCTGTTTCTGTAGACATGCCTGTCCTGTAGGCATGCTGTCTACTATTTAAAGGATACATCTTAAGCGCAGTACTCTCCATATAGTCCACCACCACCCTTTCCATTGTTTTCAACAGAAAGGATGTTAGGCTAACCGGTCTGAAGGCCTTTGCCTCGGTGTAATCCTTTTTTCCCGGCTTTGGAAGGAAGACCACATTTGTCTCCCTCCATGTAATCGGGATGTAGCCTATTGCTAGGCATGCAACGTATATATTCCTGAGCCTTGGTGCAATTATGTCTACTCCCCATTGCATTAGACCTGGAAATATACCATCCGGCCCCGCGGTTTTGAAGGGTGAAAATGTTGCAATCGCACCCTTGACCGCTTCTGGTGTTACGATCCGTTCTGCTTCCGTCCTATCCATCCTGTTCGCTCCTTGTTTCCTTGGAGCCCAGGGCTGATCTGACTTATAGCTTCCTGGAAAGTGTACCTCCATCAGGACCTCATTTGTCTGATCCAGTGTTTCCAACATCTCCCCATATCTATTACGAATGAGTCCGATCTTGGAAACTGGATCCCTGGAGACAATTTTTTGTAGTCTACTGACTTCAGACGTACTCCTCATACTCGAGCAAAAGTCCCTCCATGACTCCCTTTTACGTCGTCGCAGAGTAACATTCATCTCTTTCTTTTTCGCCTTATACTCATCCCATGCTTCGGGTTCTCCCCTCCTCATGGCGTGATTGAAGGCCTTCCTCACATCCTTCTTTAGCTTTTCAAGTTCCCTACACCACCAAGGCGCTGGATCTTGTTTTTCCACTAAGGTAGGTGTGCAAGCCACTCGATACGCATCTTCAACAGCTGATTGCAGATGCTTCAGCTGTGATTCTACATGCCAAGTGTTTTTCGGTATTCCGAATCCTGTTACATTCAGTTTTTCCTCCAGTACTTCAAGGTATTTAGTCCTATCCGTATTCTTCGGAATTCTGATGTATTTCCGATCTTTTTTTCTTTTAGAACCGTAACGAACATCAAATGAAATGGCTCTGTGATCCGACAATGTAGCCTGATCCCTTACCCTCCAATTTGATATTCTATCAATTATCTGGCTACTGCACAGGGTAACATCGATCACTTCCTTCCGCCTCACATCCACGAAGGTTGGCTCTGTTCCCCTGTTTAATATAGCCAGATCCTTGCATGATACAAATTCGAATAATGCTTCTCCTCTGTAATTATCGTTGGTGCTGCCCCACACTGTGTTATGTGCATTGGCATGAACCCGTAATAAGACCTATCACACATCCGTACTGAATACTTTTTACTTTTTTGCAAACTGATTTCACAGGCGGAATATTTTCTGATTGATGGTGATGGAGCGCTATTAAACTTAAAGCGAAAGTGACAACGATGACAACTGTTTGTCAACATTTATAGCGTTGTCAACTTTTATGTGTGGGTTGACATCTACCATCGATCTTTAACACTTTCTATAGCTGTCAAAAATGGGCATGGATATTGTGTGTACCCTTCCTTTTGAATCAAAATCTAACCATTGAACTAGAACTAGACTAGATTTAGCTGCACTCGTTTTTCTAGGAACACGACTAACCATGCTATCATTTTGAACATTTTTTAATTTACGATTTCAACCTTATACGTGATTTCGTCGAAAACTCGAACATGCATTCACACCAAACAGCAACTAGTTTTCGTTTGACGTTTCAATCAACTGTGAGACACTAGTCGTGAAATTCTGTGTAAACTTTTTTGGTTACAATTTCAAGCGCATTAATAAACAAATAAAATGAATTCAGAGCATTTAAAGCTAATAAGTAAATTAGCCCATCAAGTTTTTCGCTTCCACGTGGGATAACTCCATTGGTATGTTCGAAATCCCCGAAAACAGCAGTCCATTTCCTTGGGCTCTAATAAATGAAAATCCTCCTACGATCACTGTCGTATATTTCTCACATGTTTCAATTATAGTTAATATCCCATAAACATTTTCGCGGATAATCTAATCTGCCACATAAATATAATTTCATTGATTTTAAAACGCCATTCATAAATATACTATTCAAAAAAAATATATATATATATTATATAGGTATAAGAAAATTATTTTGAAACAAAAAACATTCCCACCGGATACACTGATAGAGTATTTTTTAGAGGTTCGCCACAGGACGTAGACAAACAACAATTTTGCTAAACAAATGCTTTCAATTGAAACAAAATAATTTCGGTGTTTTTTTTTTAACGATATTATCGATGTTTTCAATTTTAATTAATCACTTTATGTATGAACGGTTGCCGCATGATGACGGTTTGTTTACTTTCAGTATATCTCATTGTTTGAGAGTTGTATTTTTGGTAAATATTTTCAACACACGCAAAATATTTATTGCATTTGAATGGAGTCTAGAATATGAATGACGTTGGTTGGGGAAAATGCGAAGACTCTTAATTGCCTTTGTAAGGACTTGTCGACTTGTAAAGTTTGCACAGTTGATTTAGAATTGACAAGCGTTAAATTGTTGTTCATTGTGTTCAAAGTAAACAATCAAACTGATTGATAAATCAAAATGAAATGATTGTCTTAGCTTTACGTTTTAAATGGAATTCCCTTTTTAATTGATGATTTGATTCATGTTGCGAAATGAATTTACCCTGAAGTGGAAAATCCCCAGAAAAGCTTGCTAGAACTGATAATTTATTAAAAAATAATATATGCATGTAGCAATAATAACAACACGATGTTACATAATGTGAATACGAATTTATTTCCACTGCGAAGATAACGACGGGAAAGCACTGAGGAAACTATTTAAATGTAAGGCAAAAAAATTTTTAAAATCAAATTTCTGAATTTAGATTTGATCTAGCAAAAATTTACAACGCGTGTGGGTTTAATTTAATTTATGTAGACAATTTCCAGGCGGCAGGTAACTTTGCAAACTACACTTTGTTTGATGATAACAAGTGATACCTAAATCCATTACCTTGACGGAGAAGGTACTACTGATGTGGAGCTTAAGAAAACAAATAAAACAGCACAAGGTAAGTAAAACAAACTGCGTTTGAGAATCTTACCCGTGGGAGGTTTCTAGCTGTCGGATTCTTCAATTTTGATGTAGATTTTCATATTAAATGACATCGGATAAAAGTCTCATTTTCTGGGCCATAATCTCGACCCCAATCCCTTTTTAGACGATAAAAGCTGGAACGATAGACCTGCATGTCATTGCTAAAGTTCTACGCAGCGTCTTGTTTATATTTTTAAGACCTTATCTCCAATCGTCAGTATTGACAGAGTCATCTGTTAGCATACCACGATGTCACACAGTCGATGTCAAGAGGATTTAAAACCCGGTGCCGGAAGGTTGACGGCACTGGATTTCTGTTAAAAAGTTCTGAGATTTATGCTCTTAACGTTCGTGCTGTCAGTAGAAATTAAAGCTGTAAATTATTGCTGCTTTGGCTGTCAACTGTCACTTTTGTTTTTTCTGTGTTTTTTTTTTCGCTTTAACTTTTATGACAGCTGGCCATATTTTAAATGTGGACTTTGACACATGGCTGGTTTATTTAGTATTTTCGACAGCTGACGTTTGCTTTAGCTGTGTATTTTTGAATATTTTATTTTATTTGTGCCCTACCAATAAACATTTTCATGTGCGACACTAAATTTTAGTAGTTCACAGTGGCTATATTATCCATACAAATTTCGCAATTGTGAGCTTCGGTAAATTTAAAGTCGAGATTCAAATTTGTTATTAGTGCGGCGCAAATTCTTGGCTGACGGTATGTAGACAGAGATTTTCGAGTTCTAGTAGACAATTGTAGCTTTGGATAGCAAATAATTTGACAAATACCCATGCCATACCGAAGATGTCAAAGTAGAATACGAATTTTTGACAGTAAAACTTTTTGAAACAGTTTCCGCTTCGATTGCGTTATTTACTTTTACTTGCGGCGAATTCTTCTATTCTTCTATTCGTGAATATGTTTGAAAAGAGTAAAATTGGGATTTTAACATGACTCCTCCATCTTGACAACTGCTGCGACACAATGAACCGTATAATTCCTGCAGAAGTAATTGACATTAGTTGACAGATGAAGAAATTGTGCTTGTAGAGAATTCCGGAGAGACATTTCTGTGACGAATGTGTAGTTATTGTTAATGGAGAATTCATCCCAACAATAATCATCTTTTTATACACTTTTTTTAAAGATGGGACGCATGTTATTCTCCATTAAGGTTAAGGTTTTCAAAATCAAAAAAATAGAAATGTTGCATTTGCATAAGCTTTTTCTACAAAATTGGTTATTCCGGGTTTTAGCGAACCGTAACCAATTCGCGCACCAATCTTTACTGTAATGTCAATCATTTTGCACGAAAAATTCATCGCCTGGGATTCTCAAATGATCTCCCCGGCAAACAAAATTTGTAGTTAGAAGCGAAGGTAACGCAAATTGTCAGGTTTTTTCAACGCAAGTTTATAATAGCCTACATGCGATTCAGAATTTTAGATACAAAATCGGTTATGATTTAAAATTTGCCTTCTACAGCAGTAATGCTCACATTTTCTGAGAGTAAGTTCCTCTTCATAATTCATATAATACCAAAACGAAAACTTAAACCTTCAAAGTTGACTTCTGGTTTCATTAATTAAATAATAATCTTTTTAAATTCTTATTCAATCAAGACTCAATTGAAGTGATGGCATAAACCTACATAAAATCTTCATTGTTTGCGGAACAATTCTTGGAAATTATTACGGATTTATGTTATGTACATATCATCTGTCAGACGTAAGGGTTGCAGTTAAGATTTTATTATATATTTCAAAGATTCAATTGAGTTGGCGCAATTAGAACTTCTCGTCGATATGAATCGAGGCCTCTAACTTGTTCGTAACTTGTGTGTTACTCCATTGGACTGAAGAAAAACTATGCAATGCTATAAATTGAAACCAGAATAAGCGAGTTTTCCACAAAGAATACTGATAAAAACTCAACGGAGCATTGCAAATTACAAAATGATGATGGTCCACATTGCATTCGACTGCTTCGCACAAGAATTCATTTCTCTCTGCCGCACAAATTGTCAATTCATGAATTCATTGATGGCAGAATGAAGTTTATTCATTTATTAAAATTTATTCTTTTAATAATTGTGCGAATTGCTAATTAATTTCTTGGAATGGGTTCTGAAATATTTTTGTGATGGATTTTGATCGAAATGAAATGCAAAAGTAAGTGGTTTGTTTTGTTAACCTCTTTATAGAAATATTAAAAATCTTCTGCGGAAAATATTGGTCTTATAGAAAAAATTATAAAAACTAAAATCAAATTTACTAGGTATAGATTTTGTCAAAAGCTAAAAATGCGTTTTATATTCGACAGAAACAAACCCTCAGTTAAATTTAAGATTCCGGCTGTGGCTCCCGAAGACTCTGGTTTAAAATACTTTTAGGGATAGAGTTCTTGACCAGTTTGATTTTTATATATAATTTGTGGTATGTTTTTTTCCATCGCCTTTTTGGTTGGCAGTCCCTGCAGAAACGACGGGACAAAGGAATGAACTAATATGGAGTTTCATTCCAACGTTTTTAAAACGTCAAGTAAAAAAATGTCGACGCGATTTAGAACATCCAAAAGGGTATAATATGACGAATATTCGAGCGTTGCCATAAATCATTTTTTAGAGGATTATCTTGACTACAGGATCAGGTATCTCAGAAAAATCTGTTCCTTAAACATTCCACACATTTGGATACACTTTCGATCTACACAAACCAGAAAATTCGCTTCGATTTCTCCGCAATAAACTCTTTGTTTGCCAATGAGTCCTTCTGCGAATCCCAGGCGATACATGTTTTGTGAGAAATGAGAGGATTGTCGAAAATAAAACCACTGTCGAATCGCAAAAATACACGCAGAAGAACGCTATGCGAACGTCACGATGAAAGGAAGAATATGCTACCGTCCGAGAGGGATACGTTAATTTCGTGGGGTGGACTTCACGAGCTTCCATAAGAAAATTATGACTCACAGTTTTTGTATTATAGGCTAAATGACAAAGTTTCAACAGCCTAATTAACTTTTAGGTTAGTAGGTTCTTAGTATTGAAAAGAGATTATTTTATTTTAATCGGTTTTTCGAACACGACCTTTTCTTTCACTCTCCTCTACGGAAGTGACCTCCATTTTTGTTGTAAACTTTATTTTGACATTTCAGTCAGGCATTGCCAGCCCACAATTAATTGCTTGATGCATAAATGATACCTAAATGGCGGTATAAAATCTTTACAGTACTTTTACTTCCAAATGCGTTTGACACTTTAGCCTACAAGAATATCCAATATCTCTTCAACTTACCTTTTGTTCCCGGGCTCAGGAAAGAAAATTCCACAAGTCACCCCATTGAAATTCTAGAAGAAAAACAATAAAAAAAAAGATCCATTAACAATATGTTTTACAGTATAGAACTTAAAAATCAACTGCATGTGAAATTAAAAATCTTTCTTCAATACTCTTAAAAGCGAAGTGTTTCCAAAGAATCTTGCTAGATGTTTACAAGTTTAAGCGCCAGACTGAGGGACTTTTCTAAAACTGTCTAGACATAAAGGCGACACCTAATATTTGTATAAACTAAATCGTCTGTCTGAAATTAGAGAACTAGACTAAGCAAAGACTAAGGCGCTGGAGTGTGCGTCTGTCCGTGTCCTGCAAATGATATTTTCTTACAATACGTCCATACGTCCATACTCTATACCACCCAGAAGTCAAAACCAAGAGTGTAATAAAATTTTATTATATATTTACACAGCGGCGCAAGCCATTGTCGTGGCGAGCTCAAAGTAAACAATTTGCACTTGGCCAGACAGCCCCAGCGCCCAGCACCAGCTTCGGCACGAGTGTCTGACCGAAGAATTGGCATCAAATTCGCGACTAATTTATCAGACTGAAGTTCTCGCGGTTCGGATACTCGTGCAGTAAATCTGAATATATGTAGGGTTCTTGTTATTACATACGTATTTTTTGTTTTTCTTTGGGCGATGCCGATGACTTTGATGAGTTGGCATTTATGCAACTGTATACCTTGTGATTGATCAATTTTTGCACTGAAGTGGTTTTTACAAAGGTTAAAGTATAATTGAACGATTTCGCGAGCGTTGTTATTGCGAAGTTTCTTTTTTTTTAAGATTTTGGGGGAAAACCTTTGAAACAAGTTGTTGCAATACGTTGGTTAAACAAAAGTTCTGTTTATTTCTTATGCACCAAAGAAGGAGACACAAAATAAAAACACGGACTTTGAAAGATAAATAATTTCCTAAAACGGATAAAAAATCTTTGTATTTAATATATGTGGGAAAAAAGAGAAATTTTAGGTAGGTATTACCGTGGGGATTTTTGTGTCGAAGGCTGGCATCACTCGTGTCTGTTGTATCACATCTAAGGCCCTAGTTATAGCAATACGTAAAACCAAACAGTAAAAAATTTCTTTTGCTTTTTTTGGCCACTTAAACTTGGTGGTTGAACTCAATCTTGGTCTTAAAATGTTGCTTATGAATTACTTATAGAGTTATATTATAAAAAAATTGTTGCGACTGTATCCAACAGTCCCGAAATATGTGTATGTGTAAACACCGTGCGTGCGGTATGTGTGTGGCTTGATACACGTCATTGAGAAAAGAGGGAATTGTAATAACCGTATTCTTGATATATTATGAAATAACAAATACCCGTTTGCATTTCCATCCCCGCAAGTTAAATGACATCAACTGTTACACAGTAAATGAAAGTGTCATTGGAATTTCATTCGGCTTGCATTGCATATTGTAGAGGTGCTGGTCAACAACATTTTTGTTAGTTATTGTCCAGCTGGGATTTCTGCGTGCCTGGTAATTCACGAAAGATTTGGCACTGAATTTTGTCGAGATGTCCGCCACAGGGAAGAAATGTTAGACCATCATATATGAAAAAACATGCTTTATTTCACATCAACAAAAAGCTTAAACTAATATGCTCCAGCTCATAAATGTATGCAACGATAAAAACGTATGCAATTATAAAATGTATGCAATGATAAGACACAGTGACGCATTTTCTGTCCCCGCAAGTTAAATGTGTGGAATTACTCCACCAGATTCCAATAACGCGCGCTTAGATGTTTACACATCAAAAAAATATATAAATGTTTTTTTTTTAATTTACTAGAAAAATAATTTATTATTTTTTTCGTACGAAAAAATTTTTCTTCTCAGTCAATTCCACATAAGAAAACCGAATCATTCCACTGAAATATTTCATTTCTTTACTGTTCCATCTGTCAGGAATGTTTTTTCTGATAGAATCCAATCAGTGGGACTGGTTTGCTGTAATTGTTTTCGTAGGGAAACATTTTTCTGACAGATTTTTCGCTAATGACCATCCGACGAAACGAAAAAACGAAAAAAAAAACTAATTTTCGTACTGTTTCAACTTTTTCGGTTGCATTTTACGTATGGCTATAACTGGGGCCTAAGTCAGCCTATGGCATTTCCAAATGCAATTTAATCTTTACATTCTTAAGCGTAGTGCGGACCTGTTCCGAAACAAAAATTGCTGGTGATCTCCAAATGGACAGCGAAACGTCTGCGAAAAGGCAGAGGAAAATAATTTGTGGACATTTCCATCAGATGATGCATACAAGTAGCAGTGTTACCAGCACCAATTTGGCTCCTTAAAATTATCATTTCGGATTTATCGTAATTTACGCTATTCACTTAATTTAAAGTTTGGCGATTTTAAGGATCCTTAGAAATTTATAATTCTACTATTGCGAACGTAGTCTTTTCGTATAAGTAACCAAAACTTTCGAAACAGTTATGTCTTTTTCGATTATTGGACATTTAAGATTATTAAATCCTAATTTGTGTTCTTTTGCTTAAAAAATCGTATCTCTGTACTAAATTACTTAAAATCTATTACTAAATTATTACAGAGGTCTGCTATCTTCCTTAAAAAGGAAGTGTAATTCTAAGAGCCCATGAAATATTTATAAGAGTATGGAAAGTAGGTTTAAGTCACGGCTTTTCTGAATTGCAATGCAAAACTAAATCCAAAAGGAATATCAATAGCAGGTGCACATTTTTGTTGATCAAATAAATCCCACCTTCCAGAGGTACTAAAAATTATCTTCTTAAAAAAAAACATTTGTGTTATAATGGAGTATTCTCCGCTACCACCTTTTGACTACGATCAACGAGCACACCTAGCCACTGTTTTTTTTTTTTTTTTACAGTAATTTTCCGTTTAAATTCGTAATAGCACGATTTTTACTGTTCAAAGTGATTAAACAACGACTAACGGGCGATTTAATTGAATTGTTTACTTTGAGGGTGGTCGATTTTTAGACTAATTACCTATACAAATTTGTTTAGAATGAGATAGAGTACCTTGCAGACGCCTCTTGTTCGAGTGAAGCTTCTTTTAAAATGTTGCTAAATATTTTTTACGACATGTGGTTGATTTATTAATATTGTAAGTAGGTACCTACCACTCGTCTTGACGATTGGACACAAAATACTTTTATGGGACTATTCACTTGTATAGGTAATTTGAAAACAGAATAAACAGAATCATCTTATCATTTCGAATAAAAATAGTCTGACAATCTGCATATTTCTGTGTAGCAACAAATTTATTTGTTGAAAGTGACAGAAACGTCAGATCGATTGTTCGGAAAATGTTAATAAATAATCGTAGCGTAGAAATGTGTAAATTATTTTGTGTTGCGCAAGTCAATAATAGCTAAGCAAATTAAAAAAGATTATAAATCGTTGCAGTTGAGTAAATATTAAAACAAGCTGTATTTGATTTAACTGACGGGTTTCATTTTGACACTGAAAACATTCTTTCGCCGCGAAGCGAAACCAATAGATCTCCTAAATTTAATAATGATGGCGAAATGAAACAACAGCCTGGAAGTAATCTAGCTGAAGTTGGCGTGCGATTGTATTAAAATTGAAGTGAGTCATTGCAAGATATAGACGGAAGAGGACGTAGTTTTGACACTGGCTTAAGTCAATATAATTCTGTTCTACGCATGGACAATCAATAGCACACAAGCTTTTCTAGGAGTTAAAGCAAATTTTGAAAAGCGGAACACATTAGCGCAGCAACGTCGACCTTGACGTAAGACATAATCATAAAAGTTCGACTTCACGTTTTCTATTCTCAATGAATTGTGGTTTGAAACGTTTTACTACACTTTGTAACGAACAAATTGCGCTAATCGACATGATAATCAGCTTAGCAACTACAAATTCCAGGCAATTCTAAATTTTGAATGTAGATTTTGTCTGGCAATTTGTATTAATTCCGATAAGGTGAGTTTTAGATGAGTATGTACTCAAAAATTTCACGATAATGAAATTGTGTGCTCTTTTTTTAATTGAAGATAAAGAAGCACTTAAAATAATTTCTTCAGACATTGTCATACTACTCCTATTTACTCAATATTTCCGGTAGATGATTCACTTGCATAGATGGCGTTGAATCACACCTTTCAATGTTATAAGTAGCTACGCGTTTGTTATCTAAAAAAAAATCTGAGAATTATCTCGGGTAAGTCGCACTTATTCCACTTTTATCGTGTGCTTACATGCGATTTAACTTTATATTGTGATTAACGATGTACTAATCACTTTTATGGCGTAGTTGCAATTAGCGTTTGGTTTTCAGACAGAAACGCTTATTTCAATGGAATGTTGATTTTCTTTTTAAGTGGGTGATTAAATTATTTATATAATATCTTACAATTTTTGTATCCGGCAGTTTAAGAAAATGGCGCTCAAGCTTGACAGCAATTTTGACGCGGCAGCGCTGGTGGAATATGCAGATTTAGGCAGAGCAATTGTGCGACATTTTCCTATCATTTTCTGGTTCCCTATTATAAAATCCAAATTGAGTTAGAAAAGTTGTCCTTCACAATTGGAATGAATTCATTTGACAAATGGCAGCATTGCCAGGTAGATAGTACACAAATGCCACAACTAATGTGAATTAAAGGTGAAAAAACTCCAGCTCAGTTGAAGGGGTATGTGCATCGAGGGATCGAGGTAGACGGGGGACTTTTTATAAAGTGTAAAGAAGGAAAGATTTCGCTACTTAAACAAGTACCAAGAGCTGAAAAGTTTAAAGGGAGGGACCTTTATGGAATTGATGGAATTTTGAGAACGGAGTCCCATTCACTTGACTAAACCGCAATCAAAACTGCTATAAGCAGGCTAAATTTAAATAAAGCCCCAGGCCTAAGGAATCTTGAAGCCGAGATTTTTATGGCTATAGGAGATGACCTATCAGGAAGTATATAAATCTCACCTCTATGTATGACTAATGGGATTTTATGTAGATGGCGCTGGTGCGGTGGTCTCTTTTTAATGAATCTGCGAAATGGTAGTATGGTTCCAGAAATCGGTAATAGTTTTATGTGTTATACACAAAAATTCAGAAAAAATATTCATTAAAAAGAGACCACCACACCAGCGCCATCTACATAAAATCCAATTAGTCTCCTTAAAATTGTACTGTAGCTTGAAACTCTATGTCGACGATTAAGGGGTAAGACAGGAATATATTGCGCAATATTTCCGCAGATAACAAATTTTCGTTAGGAAAAAGTGCAGTATTGCAGAGAAAATCCGCGGAATATATTGCGCAATATTCTTGCAAGTAACTGATACAAATATTGCGCATAACATATTCCCATTCCGCGCCTATACCAAACTTTAGGTAAAGCATTGTCAAATACTGTCAAATCGTAGTCACAAGTTCATCTGTATTTTTTCATCAAACAGAGCTGATTTTTGGAACAAGAACTGCGCAATAAATTGTACATTTTTTTCAGCAAAGACAGTGGACGCGAAAAAAAATAGCTTGAGTTTGATCTTATTTAAAAAATGTCAATAAGTTTTCAATGTACTTTAAAAAATATAAACCGTAGAAAAACCCTTCATCTATTTTGGTCCAAGAAAACATTCTCAAACTCAATGCAGAAATATATGGAAAGGCTTGCAAATTCACCTAAGCCCCTGTAAAGTTAGATTTTGGATATGATAAATGTGATGGCATACTTAAACTTCCGGCGACAGCGTTTCTAATGACTCACTGATATAAAATATTTCTTAGGGAATTTTATGAGTCACATCTACCTCCAATAGAATATCGACTCAGCAAACAGCAAACACTGTCTGAAAACGTCCATCAATGAGCGAGTAATTTTAATTTTAAGCGACAAGATAATTATTCTGTCAAAAAATTGATTGATCCCCCTGTTAAATCACTCCCACAATAAATATAAATAGTAAAATGCACTAATTAGCTGTCAATTTCTATGATTATTCGTTTAAAATACCAAAGCTTAACTTTGACTTTTCTAAATTACGACAACATCAACCTATAGGTGCATATGCACTTATATAACAAATACAAAAATTTGCTTGCCAAAATTGGAAGGAATATTTTTAAATCTACCGGCTCTACAGAAAATAATTGGCTTCAAGCCATGTTCCACTTTAATGAACAGTATCTCAAATGACCCGTGATCTTGATGAGTTGCAGAAGAAGAACCATCACAAGTCATAAGTCGTTGTAAAAGTTTCACAACCACCCATCACTTCGTGGCGACCACATGGAACTCTGGAATTCCTTGAATTCCTTATCAATTTTCAGTTTTTGATAGAGACACTAACGTCATTTGGAAATTTCCTAAAATCTTTTAATAAACTACAGCAAAAGCAGCTGAAACTCATCTTGAACTTACGTATTCAAATTAGTATACTTCAAAAGTGATCGCGCGTTTTCTCACGATCAGTTATGCTACTATGTACTCTGTTCTGCCACTTTAACGGTCTAAAGACGACTGAGTTTTATATTGCTGAGCGAAAGCCCCAATCCCCCAATAATTTTGAGGTTTAATCCAAATTTGCACTCACCGGCACCGCGACAACCGACAAGATCAGCTATTTGAGAGCTTCAGGCCATGGGTAAAAATACTCAAACATTGAGTGAACAACACACGACAGACACAGAGACCGCTAGGGAAAAGTTTATTTTTGCGCCAAATAGCAGTTCCGGGTAGTAGTACGAGCTCGAGCACCGAACAGACTTATGAATGAGAGAGATTTTGAAAAGCTGTATGTTTTTTTTTTTTTTTGTTCTCTTGTTCGTTTTGTAGAAATGAAAATAAAATTGAGTTCAACTTTGTTCCTATATAAATGTTGGTGGTTTGAAGGTCTGCAGCGCACACGCCTTCTTTGACGCTGTTTTTGATGCAAAAACTGTGTATATGCACGCCAGCTGTGCAAATTGACATTATTATTAACTCAGGAGCAATTGAAGGTCAAGCAGATAATAGAAACCGCTGATTAGACGCAGCTGTCAGGTGGACTGTCTGTTTGTTTGCAGGATAGGAGGTATTTTTGTTTCTAAGCAAAGTTTATTTTTTAATTTAAAAGTCAGTGAAGGAATTTTGGAAGAGTGTCTTTTATAGGAATGTTTCCGAATGTCATTTAAATGGGAAATTTTGAGGACATTCTATTACAAATATTTGTGTCCCTTTTAGAAATGATTTTACATTTTGTTTCATATAAAATTGAATTGCGCGCCCTTATATTTTTTTTTCTTTAGACCATCCTTGACATGCTATAAAACTATCAGATTTTTGCAAAAAGTACAATGGCCACCACTTCTATTCTCAACATCATAAAAAAAGGATTAGAACACATACATTTTTTTTTCCTTAATCGAATTAAAAATATATTTACTTGAACATCAACTTATTCAACGGAAGAACAATCCCACAAAGTGCGTCGAATATACTTCGCAAAGAATTGCCAAAGACAATGATTTGCGATTGAACTGTCAGCGGTGTTTGGTGTTTCATTATTTCTACCAATGAATGTGCATTACCTTAATTTGTATAAAACTGTCAACGAATAGAACGGCGACCAGAAAGTAAAAAGTAAAACTACTTTATCCGTCGAAGCGGCCATATTTGTTGCTTATGGTCACGCTTTTAAAGCTAGCGCGTATTCTATCCATCTGACAGTTGAATGCAAACACTGGTCACCACTTGACACCATATATTCCTAACAACATAAAGAAAGGATAAGTACCTACACTTATTATTTCTTCCATAATTGAATTAAAAATGTATTCAACGGAAGAACAGTCACACAAAATGCGTCGCACAGAATATTTTGTTTGCACAATATTTTTGGCAAAAAAGACAATGATTTGCGATTGAACTGTCACCGGTGTTTCAATATTTCTACCAATGAATGTGCATTATCTTAGTTTCTCAAAAACTGTCAACGGATAGAACGGAAAAGAATGTTGAAAGTAAAACTTCTATTTGTTGCTTATGGTCACGCTTTATAATTTGGCGTGTATTCTATCCATCTGTCAGTTGAATAGGATGACGCAACATACATGACGGATTCAGTGAGTTGGCTGGTTGGGACTGTAGTTCATCAGTTGTCTATGTTCGTGCTATTACATTAAAAACTCCTTATGTAAATAGGATTATTACAAAAACGTATAAATTGTACTCATTAGTTAAGTTTTATTGCGCTGTTAAATCACTGTCGCAGTTACTTGCCGTATTTAAAGTGGCGTTGTTTACTTTCTCTCAATTAACGCAGTAAGAATATTCAAATATCTTCTGATATAAATTAAAGGTAGCTAATATTTCTATTTGACATCTGATTATTCATATTTTAATTACCCACCACGAACTATAAATGTTACTCTGTCAACTCACATAGAGTGACAGATTGAATTAATGTTAAATTGAAGTAACACTTATTCATACATAATTTCTTGATTTAGTACAACTACTCGTAATCCACCTTCGTTAATTAGCATAAAAACCCAATCAGCCATACGCGGTGAGGTGACAGAACTATTTCCCATGACAATTTTCTTGCAATCTGATCTTCTAACCTTCAAATTAACCACACTTCATAGACTCAGTGTCTCAGTGTCTCTCTCTCTACCTACGATGTGGGTATAGCAACTGTAGAAAATCCCACACATTTTAGACACTATCATTGTGCAAATGTTTCATGTGCAAATGTTTCATATGCCTCCTGTCAGTTGAGGTGAAAATGAACGCAAAGGAAACGAAACATCGCAATAAACGTGTCACCAAATTGTTAGCGCAATCACCTAGAAGGAAGGTACTCATTGATATTAAATTTTAGACAGAAACTGTCAGAACATCTTTTTGCGAATGGCTGACAAAACGATTGCAAAATCTATTCGTAATCGTAGCACATCTAGTCAGCGATTAAATTGCGAAATGAGTTTGTTTCTGTTTAGTTTCGCGTGTAGGTGGGGTTGATTAGATCGGTTTGAGAAATTTGTTAATTTTTTTTTGTGAAAATTGCTTATAAAAGTGTAGCAATTAACTGTGAGTAAAAACAAAATAGCTACATGCAAATGATCATGTGAAATTTATTTAATTGCATGTCAGCGGGTTTAGAATTGATTTTTCTTTCTTTGTTTTTAAAAAAAAAAAATGCTGTCATGTGGTCATTAATTATGGACAATAAATTTCTGTTTAATTTGCTTTTGTGCATTTTTTTAAATAACATTCCATTACAGAGTTGGATGTCATTACTCACAAGTCGTTTCGTGCTGGTTACGTGATTTTGTTCCTAGTGGATGATGCAAAATTCCTAATTTGATAATTCATCGTATTTTCCATAAAATATGTAATTAACATCAGTTTCGAAAACATACCCTATTTTATTACATTACAACTTGTGCGTCATAGGATACATCTGTCAAGCACCTACAGACAGACTTACTCATGTAAATTTAATTAGCTTGCGGTAATCTCGTAAACCACTTGTCCGTATATGTACCTATTAATTTTTAGAGTCGTTTTGCAAATGTTTTTTTTAGAAACCGTATTTCCTTATCTATACCCTACTTAAAAAGCTGGAAACATATTCAAAAATGCGACTTTCAGAACATATTTCCAAAGCATCCAGCGGTCGGTTCTGCTAATGAGATTCTGAGCAAAGATCCGTGACGAGAATAGATTTTTTTTGCAATGTCACAAGATGCATATATGCAAATATTATATGCATTCAATCGGAGCGCGCGTGTACGGATCTGGTTTCAGGCCGACACGTGCGGCAAGATAGCGCAAAGAATCACATTTCTAGCTTCAGCTTGAACGTTCGCTTTTTATTGATATTCGTTTTAAGTTCAACTGCACAAATGAGAAGAAAATGGAATCGGGGTAAGTATTTGATGCAAAATAAATCGAAAAGCTGCGGATTTTTAGCCGGACAGAGATAATTGGATCTTGGAAAATCGTGGCCTAATTTTGTGGTTCTACTAAATGGAGGTTGGTTCCTCACACAATATTGGGACCGTAATCAAATTCTGTAGGAAAATTGATCGTTTGGGCGATTTGGTTTAGGTTTTTAACCGTAAAAGTTTCCTGGAGGTGGCGATGGGCCCGCTTTTGTGCCTGGTCTGTTGTGACGATCTCACAACCTCGCACAACCTAAACGAACCTAGCCTAATGTCTCTTTTGATGCGGATACCATTTTAATAGGGTAATACGTGTTCATTTATACTTTGATCTGGTTCACCATAACTGTGATTGATTCAGTGGTTAAAGATTAGCAATAAACCAGGTATCTAATTAAAAAAAAAAAAAAAAAAACAATATCCAAAGACTATTTAAAAAATCGTACCTACTCTTTGTAAACACTTCCGAGTATGTAAATATTGCAGAAGACTTGAGGCACCAGCTTTCAAGAAACAAGATTTCTCTTTTGAAATGTCAGTGTCAAGCCAACTCAATACATCCCATGTGCGCAGCGCCATTTCTCGCTAATTCAAAGTATTTCACCATCTCGTGGGCACGAAAAAAGGTGTAAACACGCACCTCATCCAATTTGTATGACAAATTGCGTCTCTTTGGCTGATAAATTTCGCAAAAGTGTTGTAAACAATCTCCGACGAATATACAAAGTTTGTATACGAAACTCTCACCTGACGGGAGCGATTTGCTTGATTGGACTTTACAAGCTCCAATACTCACCGCTGCCAGTTAGCACAGTCATTAGATCAATATTGGGCACATTCAAGAATCTATAGTTATGTATATTAAGTTGCCTAGATTGTCCTGGATAAGATGTAATTTGAACGAGATTGATCGGGAACGTCACTTTTTCTACGTCAGCCACATATATTAACTGTCAACTTAGTACTCAGTCACGAATTTCTTGACTAGATTCGTCGGCTACCCCTCCATAAACGTCAATTGAAACAGCCGCTCATATGAACGTTCCTAACCAATCAAAACCGAGATACATCTAGTCAGACAGCTGTCAGACTTACTACACTAGAAACCTGAACGTCCCCGTTTTCAAACAGAACGCTCTTCTTCTGATTCACCATATCTATCCCACAATTTGTTCACCTTGTCGAACATGTCTACATAAAAATTTTAGCAAATAGGAAATTTCCTAGAATGGGGTAAAATTTAAAATAAAACAACCCCCAGTGCGCTAGGCATGCAACTAATGTAAACAGCGACTCGTGCATATGACGCACGTGGTAATTATAACAAGTGACCGCCTAACCTATACGTGTAACAATTGCAGCCAACTAAGAGTAGCAAAAAAAAAAAACCTAAATTTAGTTGCCTGCCGGGGGGTTGCGGGCCAGAGTCCAATAAGTAAATTTATTTTCACTCTCGATTGGCAATTGGCGCTTCTAATCGACAGCTAAAATACCAATCAATGTGGGCCCCCTCCCAATGTCAAAGCCAATGCTGTTCCTGATGGTAAACACTGACTATTTAGCCGGCTAACTGTAACGATCGTTTTGCGGCGAGATTATCGAGAACGGCGGTCAAATCTGTGTTTCATTCGATGTTCCTTTGGATTTCTTTTGGAAATGTTCGACTTTTCACAGATTTAGTGTTTGGAATTGAAATGTTGTAAATAATTTGATGCTTTCCTTTGATAATGTGTGGATAGTATAATGAAAAACTTTTTTTTTTTTTTCTTAAATTGGATGAAATTCAAAAGATTTTTGGCAAAAATACTGCAGTGTGTGGTTACAACGGCATGTAGAATTGGAAACGATGATTTATTGCACCAAAACACGGGCCGCTTTTAGGAATAAATAAGAAATATAAATTTAAGCGAAATAGTGATGTAAAAATTTGTGAACAAAATTTGATTAGCACCATTCAAAGAAAGAAAATAACAAAGTGTGCTATGGTGAATGGTGATAATTGGCGACTTAAACTCAAGCCCGTCGTGATGAATCGTCGGGGTCAATTCGGCGGAATTGCGATCTAAAAAGAATCTTTAATACTTTGATTGATTGATTGGTCTAGTTGAGTCGGTAAACAAAATATTTATCGGTCCTAATACGCACTTTGTTAGGTGTCAACTGCACTACTGAACAAAAACTCAATGAAATCACTATCTATCCGTAAATATTTATTTTCGATTCTGTGTTATAGAGAATGTGTGGACAAAGTTTTTACCAAATGCCTTTTTAGAATTCACATTGAGAAGTCTGTCATTATTTTTTTTTGCGTGGCATTCCCTATAATAATATTATTTAATATTACATAGATTAACATGTATTACTGTAATAAGATTGTAAACGCGCCCAGCAAAATTATGTGTTCACAGTTCAGTGGGCGGTCTAAATGCTGGAGCAATCAAATATGAACGACGGATAAAAAATAATAAAGTACCGGTTGAGAAATTTAATTAAAACAAACTCTTTTGTATTCGTGAAACTTAAAACAATTACTTCCCATAGATTCTTAGCAAACCAGGCGATTCGCATTTCGTTCGCTTTGAGCTCACGGAAGAAGATTCTTTTCGTGTGACACAAAGCAAACCAGCGGACAGATCATGAAAGACGATGATCGTTTAAACGACATAGGTTTTGAAATTTTGATGATCAAACCGCAATAAGTTATCTTCAGCCCGATTCTTTTTATTATTATCGTAAGTTTTCAATATACAATGAGGATAATGAACTAGAAACTCGTACTTTTTTCAATTAGTTGCTAGTTTTGGAGGGGTATACCTATTTACGATAGTCTTCTCAAAAGCTACGTCACTGGGGGGCTAGGGAATTGATATTTTGTTCGCCTCGTTTCCACCGGTCGAAGATTTTGTTCGCAGGCGAGTTCGTATGACAATCGCTGGATGTAAGTGTTTCGTGATCAATAATGGACGTAGCCGAAAATGGTGGTGGAAGAATAAGCTGCAATTCGCCAAAGCTTATAAGGAAGAAGAAAATGCCAAAATCGAGAGAAAGCTTGTGCGGATGCATTTAGGAAGATGATGGGAACGCTATGCAAATTTACCGAGGTGAAATATGCGAGCTTATAGGAGAAGAATATGCGGAACAACTGTTAACTTCATCTATATTATGTCTAGGAAAACCACAGTCTGAAAATCTAGTACATCTAGTACGTTTTTTTCATTCGTTCATAGTTGGCAAGCCCCAACTAAATTCAATTTGTCAAATCGAGTCCGGCATCTCGTTTTGCTCGTTCTCGTTCTCGCTTAGTAGTACAGCCACCAGTGCAATAATCGATAACATCAAAAAGTTTGCGGAGGATAATTACTCAACATACCCACGGCCTTGGCGTAGGCAAACGATCTATTGCCCAAGACACATGTGCAGAAATTCTAGACTTAGCGCAGAATACAGTGCTGCAAATAAAACAGATGTGAAGAAAATTGTTTGACATGCATTGCATCGGCTAATATATCTACTGTCATTCGCCGACTAAGGCCCGGTTAGTTCAATCTTGGTTATATTTAACCATCGGTTATTCCTGATGGTAACCGTTGAATGTGTTTGTTCAGCAGAATATTTACCAAGGAATCTACGGCTTGGTTATTTAACTAGAGAAATCGATCGATAACCAGCCGTTTTTGAGCGGTTAGCAAGATTTAACCAATGATTTTCTGGAATATTGTTTATTAAAAATTTTGTAAGATTCGTATAGGTATTAGTTTTGACGTATCTGCTATAGAACTTTTTGTAGATTATTGCGAGCAATCTTATACGAAAAAAATAATACAAATAATACAATAAAAAACTTAAACTGACCAATAAAATCTTTCGCTTGTTTTCAACTGACAATGTATAGAATGTGCTGAACGCCAGTCTATGGAAGGTGAGGCGTGAGGGTACAAGCAGATTCATAAAATTTATTTTCAAAATTTTTGTTCCGTTGACTGTTCTAATAAATTGAGGAAATATTGAGGGAATGATAATAAATTGAAATAAGTCCCAATAATGGGTTAACAATTCTTATTGGTTAGATCAGTTTTAGTTCGGCTTTTGTTTTAAAAAATTTAAACAGTGAAAATATTTTCATTAATAAATAACACGGAACCAGAAAAAAACAAAAACAAATGTAACCATAGATCCGGCCAATCACCGAATTGACTTATAACCTGGGAAACTAGCCGAAGTGAAAAAAAAGGTCAACAAACACTCATGGATTTAAACGGTTTCAATAAAAAAAATTCCGCAAAATTCTTTTTCGGCGTACTAATAATTGGCATGGAAAATATAGCCATTTTGAACTACTTAAGTCGAAACTAAAAATATTTATTGGTATATTTAATAAGGCCCCCAATAACATAAAAAATGGAGGAAACCACCTCGTAAAAGAAAGTGTTTATTTGCACAAAATTTGATAGATTTATAACTACCAACAAAATGGCTCTTGTTTCAATATTCACCGCCGAATCCGTATTCATATGAATGACACATTTAAACAAACAAACGAAGAAATCTTACTTTATAAAGATCCAATGATCCCCATTCAAACAGCCAGAAAAAAGGACTCGACTCTACTGCTCGTTGCTTGATCGTGAATCCGAAATATTTTACACTTATTCCTCGGGAACAAAAACAAAAATGGCTCTTGTTTTAAAATTCACCGCCGAATCCTTATTCATATGACACATTTAAACAAACAAACGAAGAAATCTTACTTTATAAAGATCCAATGATCCCCATTCAAACAGCCAAAAAAAGGACTCGACTCTACTGCTCGTTGCTTGATCGTGAATCCGAAATATTTTACACTTATTCCCCGGGAACAAAAACCAAACTGACTCCTGTTTCAAAATTCACCGCCGAATCCTAATTCATATGACACATTTAAACAAACAAACGAAGAAATCTTACTTTATAAAGATCCAATGATCCCCAGCCAAAAAAAAAAGGACTCGACTCTACAGCTCGTTGCTTGATCGTGAATCCGAAATATTTTACACTTATTCCCCGGGAACAAAAACAATTTGTATGCTCCTCCTCTTGTTTATCGTAAACACAAAACTTTTGTGCAATACTTCAAATTATATCACAATCACACTCGCCACTCGATCGGAAAAAGCAAATAAATGTTTTTTGCTTTAAAAAAATCGTGTAACACTTGCTTGAACTGCAATAAAAATGTCAATAAATCACTCTATTTAATTAATCGATCAATCTGTGCACAAGTTTAAACAATTTCAAACAGTTTTATATATTTTACACAATTTATGCAATTTATAGAAATTTCGTAGACGATCCGAGTGCACTTTGTAGTTTGTGTGTTATATCTCACCACGTCGTTCTTATATAGGAAATAAAATTTTCACCGCCGGCAAGTCCAAAAACGAAGCGATATCACGATGAGATACATTTCGTATCTGAGGATTGAGAAAACCCCGTCAAGTCTATCAATCTGTGCGCTCTCTGCGGATTATCCGGCGCGCCCGACGTCCGTGCGGAATAAAGCTTCAAATTGAGTTTGCAACGACTGGCGCATGTTCAATTGCTCAGCGAAAAGTACTTTTTTGAGTTTTTTTTTTTTTTGTTTCTCCTGACCCAAATTGCGAATGCGATCCGCACCTGAGTGTGGAGTACGTAACACCACAAAAGTGTTATCAAGCAGTTCGTCGGGCAAATCGACACGTGTGTTCTCAAGTGGCAACATAGACCGTTTTAAGTACTCGTGTATATTTTTTTTACGCGATATTAGTTGAGCTTATCCGAAGGAAAAACCATTCATCATGTGCGTTGCGAATGATCACTTGAGATCGCTTAAGATCGATCAGAATCTGAATCATTTGTTGTGCAAAATTGTGCATCCAGAGTTGCATGTAAGGAAAAGACAATAGAACTTGTAAATTGTTGGTGATCGCATCATCGAGTGATCTATTAATTGAATTCCGAATAAACTGCTTCTGGTAGGTTGGGAAATGTTTAGAATAGGAAATTGATTTTCAAACAGATGGTGGGTGTGGTAGTTTTTATCTTTACAACTCGAACTAGCATTAAAAGTCGGCCAAGGCGGTTAGTTTGTCACTGATCTAATTTTTTCGCGGGTTAAATTTCAAGGATGATTATCACTAGTTGTGGTTGTCACGTGGTAACAAGGAACAGATATATCAATTAGTACAAGCGGTGAATCAGCCGACTTTGGACAGCGAAGACGGAGCAAAGAAACCCTAAAAATATAATTAATGAGGTCAGGCGATACGATACGATGTCTGCCTTGACGTTCAATTTATCCATGATGCGAGTGCGAGGCCATTGAACGGGGTTGTGCTGTTTATCAATATTTGCAAACGATGCGTTAGAGGCTGGGATTTACGCACCGACTGGACAGGGAAGAATGTACAGTAAAATTATGCAGAGAGCTGTTCAAGTGATCATCTACAGTGGGGATTGAAAGTGAACTCTTTTAGCTGTCAAAATATAGCAAAAGATGGACACGGATATAGTAAGACCCTGTCAGTCTCTTTTGGGGGCCAACACTAGTTTCGTGGGACATAGATCCATACGTACGTACCTATAGCAAATAGCAAAGAAAATAAACACTAATCAGCTGTCAAAACACGGAAAAGTGCTGCCAATTCTGTCCAAATTCAGTTTTAATAGATATCAAACGTCTCTGTGAGATTGTTGCCGACCCTCTATCCTTCTGACATCCGAAAACGTCTCCTAATTCCCAAGACCGTGTTCCGATCGAACTTTTTCTCAGTAATTCAAATCCTTCTCCTAATTTCCAGGAAGAAATACTACTCAACGACGGTCGTTGAGACCTCCATAAAATCGGGAAAAAAAAAACTCTACAAAAGACGGACAAAAATGCTCGCAGATTGTTTTTATTTCATTTTATTTTAAGAAAATCAAACAAAAGATACTCAAAGTTCGACCTGTCTGCAAATGTGCCTATATAGCATGGATAGAGGTATACGATCTTCCCAGCCATCCATTCATCGTCTGCCGCTCTGTCGGTTAATAAATGAGGTCAAAATCCTTGAGGTTCTCGTCCTTTCTATTATGCCCTCCACTTGTCCTCTCCGCCTCGCCAACCGACAACACTGAATCCAATGAAACCTAAACCGGTGATAAGAAACTCAAAGGTATGTCGCTGGGTCTGTCTGCCTCTTTCATTGGGGTCCACTGACCTTAGACGACTCGACGGCTGCTGTGGCGCGGCGGCGACGCAGCCGTCTCAATGGTTTTTGTGATTTTCGTTTTCGTTCTTTGTTCGCATGGGCACAAAAAAAAACAAATTCAAATAAAAAAACCTTGGATCGGACAGACGTAGACGGTTGGGCTGGGAATACACTAAGCACTGGTGATATTAATATTGAGTCGCAGAAAAAGGAGCGCACCAATCAAAAGGAAACTGATTGTAGTTTTGCAGTTTTCTTCTTTTTTCTATTTTTCTGACAGCAAATGCAAATCCACTCCACATAATCATGTATGTGCGTTAGGTGCCTACGATTGATTGAAATTCTCGGCGATTCATTGAACTGCCATCTCAAGCGTGGCGCCATGCGCAGTAGTGGCCAATTGATATTCAATTTCTATGCGTGTGCCTGTGCAGCCTGTAGCAGTTTGGCGTCGTGATCGTGATGAAGGAGTCCAAGAGAGTGGCGTGCATTTTAATCTGTCCTATCCGGCAGTACGGAGATTCCTCTAAGTCATGTCAGTTGGTTTTTATATGTTCAATTCAATTGCGCCGGGATATTGTTTTAATCCTAACTGGTTTTGTTTTGTGTTTGGACCCTGTAAACTGCTTTCAGCTCACTTTCAGCGAGACAGAACTAGAAGAATCCTAAACTAGAGATAAATTGTATAAACATTTTGCAATTTGTTGGTTCCGTAATGCGGTTCGTACCGAGTCGCAATAGGAAACAGGATCTGTGCTGATTAAGTGAAAGGTGAGTGTTTGTACAGCGGCTTTCTTTTCAGTTGACAACTATATGAATACAAAATAAATCCAATGTAGGTGCCCACATGACCAAAATGGCGAAAACAAACAACCACCTGGTTTGTGATCATTAGCGGAAACAATTGACCATGACAAAATCTAATGTGTGATTTCCTGGAAAATCCAACACTCAGGTGCTACATCTGCCGAATACATAAAACACGGACGTCATTTGCGTTAGTTAACAACAACTAACAAAACATTTAGGTTCATATTGTAACCAGCCATTGTTGCCAGCCTTTGTGATAAATAATGACTTGAGTTACCTTGAAATAGATTTTAGGGGGTAAATGACCGACTACTCTATTTTAACATAGATACTCATTGGAAGGTAAACGGTGAGTGTAAAAATGTCAGAACTAGATGAGTTGTTGTTACGGGCTTTATTTGCGGTAAATTCGGAAAAGATGTGCTTACTTAATACCTACGTATTACACGCCTTTTCCACTTGCGACGAATTTAGAGTATATGCGATAGAGCACGCCGTCATGATCACAAGTTTGGACCATCCATAATAGCTGCTTTATATCTATAGTTTGCTATAGAAAGCATGATTTTATCTCATATAGGTACCATCTAAAGCATACTATGACCACAAGAACAGTCAACAGTTTCATTTTGCTGTCAATTGAATTTGAAATCAAAGTGTGCGGCTTGGGAATTCAAAATTTTCAATTTGAATTAAGCAGTAGGTAATCGCTTCAAGTTTCTTTTTTATAAATATAGAAATGGAAAAGAATATTAAGCACCATAAACTGAAACTGAAGAAAGGCGAAAAATGCGGAACGATCCTTAAAAACACTTAGTAAATAAATACCGACCAGCTACTGTCACTTTTTCCACGCATCATGTCAAGTGCGGAACTCATGCTCCGTTGAATATTTAATGCCATCAGTCGTTAAGTCTTTTAAACGCCAGAAGAGCTGTTCTGTTTTAAGACATTAAACGATAAAATGCAATTTAGGTTTCTGCTTTCAAAAACTTAGTTTTCGTAACTGAAGTCGACTAGGTTGGTCTCAACAAAAAAAACTCAAAAACTACAAAAACTAGATTAGTCGGTAACGTCAATTACTCTACGTCAACCACATATGCGAACTGTCAAGTTGGTCACAAATTTCTTGAATAGATTCATCGGCTTTCCCTCCATTGATGTCAACTAAAAAAACTACGTTGATGTGACTAATATCCGTCAATTAAAACCGAGACACATCGTGTCAGCCAGCTGTCAATTTTATGAAACTATATATATGTATATATATATTCATTTGATGAAAAATGATTGACAAACATTACACAACAGGAGGGATAATTCAGCGACGTCAGTTAGCAATCTATGAAATCGCACTCAAATTGCTGAATTCGAAATTTTCCAATGTCTCCAACAGGTCTCCAATCTCCTTTTTAATCGATTGTGCTTGCTCGTATATGACACAATGAAGTCAACGCTATAGGTAGGTACTAGAAAAGACTATTAAACTGCATTCACACCATCACGAACGCGCATTTTTGCACGAGACGGGACAGAGCGATCCGTTTGTCCGCAGTCAGTACTAACAAAGACGTAGAAATGAGATCACAGATCAGACGCCTAAGGTGTCGTGGGTAATTAAATAATAAATAAATGCGCATAATTATAGATACATAAAGCGGAAATAAACACAAGTTCCGGCGACCAACATATCTGCAATCACTTGAAAACATTTGTAATTTCGATTTAAAACATGTTTATTAGTGTGTTAATTAGTTTCAGCAAATTAAACCAAAAATTCATCAATCAGTTATATAAAAAAAAAAAATTGTACATTCATCACTTCTGGAAGCCATTTTGTTTTATAGTAATGCGGACTTTCGTTACCTATCGCTATAAAAATATCAACATGCGGAGCTTTCCTATAATTCCTTCCACGTAAACAAGATGGCCGACCAAAATACTTGTCACGTTTTTTTGCGTGTTAGGTAATGCTGTCCCTTTCATTCACACGGCTGTATAGTATTTAGCATCCCTTTAGAGTCTTCCGTGTGTATCGTGTAAATGCAGCATAATGGGGCATTTACACGGTCACACATTCCTATCACGGAAAAATAAAGGGATGCCCAATACTAAACAGCCGTCTGACTGAAAGGGACAGCAATACCTAACACGCAAAAAAACGTGATAGGTTTTTTGGTCGGCCATCTTGTTTGCGTGGTAGGAATTATGGGAAAGCTATGCATGTTGATATTTTTATAGCGATGGTTTACGAAATTTCGTTTTCCTATAAAACAAAATGGCTTCCGGAAGGGATGAAGGTACATTAATTAATTAATTTCGTATAAATGATTGATGAATTGTTGGTTTAATTTACTGAAACTAATTAACACTCTCATTTCACATATTTTAAATCGGAAATAAAAATGTTTTCATGTGATTGCAGAAATGTTGGTCGCCGGAACTTCCGCTTTACGTATCTATAATTATGGGTAGAACATCCATGACACCTTAGGCGTCTGATTTGTGATCTCATTCCTTCGCCTTTATTAGCATTGACTGCAGACAAACGGATCTCTCTGTCCCGTCTCGTGCAAAAATGCGCGTGCGTGATAGTGTAAATGCGGTTTTAGACAGCATTTGCGCAAAATATAAACCTATTTATAGTACATTAGCTGATCGTCTATGGTCGTGACTCATAGGCATAGCATCTGTGCCCAGACTCAAGGAGAGACCCTAGACTTAAGTTTCTGACAGGTACTCATTTGTGTGGAGTTTTATTTTTGGGTCGACTCAAAAAGAACCCACATTTTCACGTATCTTAAAATAGAATAGATGAGACAAAAAAAGAGTGATTGAAAATTGGAAAACATAACCCGTCCTATCGTAGCGTGGGAAAAGTAAAAAATCATACCCATCGGCGTCGGTCCGACTGATCTTTATTTATAATGGACTCCACGCATCCTTTCAGGTAGACCAAGGCGATCATAAAATACCAATAAGTTTTTTACCGGAGTCCCTATTGGGAAATCGCATTGTTATCTTTTCAAAGTCAAATAATACAAAAGGAACAACTTTTCTGATGGACGGAACAGTACAAAATTGAAACATTTCAGTGGAACAATTTGTTACATTTTTGCGGATTGACTGAGAAGGTGGAAAGACAAAAGATTTTCGTACGAAACAATTGATAGAAAATGTAAATTCTTTTGGATAAATGTGTGTCATAGTTTATAAGCTAAATTTCAATGGCGAGATTGGGTTAAATTATCTAGTTAAAGTGCCCCAAATAAGGAAAACAATTATTTTTCACTTCCGTTTTACGTATGGCTTAATTGGGGCCTTAATGATTTATCAACCCACAATCCAAACTGCTAATCACGAAACTTTGAGGGGCATTTTAAGTTCAATAAAGGTGTTACCAGCCAGTTTGGTTATTTCGCAGTTCTCTGATTTGACGAAGTTGGTATTATTTTTGTGGCAAATCATTAAAGAACAATACCTACTATTATGACGATGATTCACGCTTTTAAGCACAGTATCGTAGTTTACGTAAAATCCAGTCTCAAGAGGCCTTACAAACAGTGCTGGAAAATGGGGTTGCCATTGAATGAATTTATATAACCAAGCTAAGTAAGTACCTATGTAGAAGTTAAACACTTTTTTGAAATATTTTTTTTTAACAATGTTGAACGATGTTTATTTTTTATTATAATTGTAGTACCCACCACTTGATTAAAATATGTCTGGCAATACCTTTTAAGCTTAGCTTCGTATACCGATTTCAGCGACCTTAAGAAACGTGAGCAGTCGTCCGCAAATTCGTCTTTTGTTGGTAGTATTTGTAAATACCGGGTATGAGTATAAAAAAATGCTAGCCCCTTGTTCAATATTATAATTAAAAAAAAAATCTACATTACTTTGAATAGCTGATGCCGACCCTACAGAATTTTCTGTATATCTACAGAATTTTCACCTTTCTTACAGAATTCAAACTAAAATATACAGAAATCTCAGATTCCAGTAAAAACTTGAATTTCTTAGTTTTTGCGTTGGTATATTTCACTGACCTAAACAAACAAATGCAATTGGAGCACCCGGAATTATATAATTGTACAAAATTAATAAATATAATTAAAGACTGATATTTTATGCCATTCAATGTCATTCCATTTTTAGCACTTTTAGTATGTTAAAAAAAAAAGTCTGGATCTCTACAGAATTTCTACAGGCATAAATACAGAATTCTACAGAATTTGTATCTTTCATTTACAGGCTTTTGAAAATTACGGTTGGCATCACTGCTTTGAATCGTCTTAACACTCTGAGACACAAACATCCATTACACCCACCCGTAGATATCTATAAATAGTTAGACCACTATCAGTGACAACTGACAAGCCGTAGTACCGTGTGAAATATTTGCTAAAAGGAATTTTTTGTGTAGTTTTAATAACATTTTTATTGGCAGTACGGTGTTGGGGTTTTTAAAAGATTGGGATTTTGGAAGTCATTTTTGAGAAATAATTACAAAAACGAATTTTTTCGAATTTTTTGAGAAAGACTAAGTACGGGATGTTATTTAGAATACCAATATTATCCTTAATATGCATTTTGATCAACAGCTTTAGAGCAGTTTTTGTTAAATTTGGCAGACAAAACAGTACCAAATATTTCAATGTTTAGTTTAAAATACTTTTGCTAACTATTTAGCTGAAAACCGATTATAAGTTATTGTTCCGGATGTAAGCATTACTTGGTTTTTAAAGACTTATCGAAATCGAAAATGGGGTTTTCGAGATATGAGCAGTTTTTAAAATTAACGAACGTTTTCGGTGATTCAAATTGAAAATTAAGGACGCAATAATTTTGAGAATATCAATTTTACCCTAGGTATGCATTTTGGTCAAAATCGTTATCGAAGTTTTCCATTAAACTAAAGAAAACCAATTTTTTCAAAAATCTCTTGTAGGTACGATAAAATAGACAAAAACTGAGTTTTCTAATAATATACAAATTACCGTATTACACCTTAGAAATTAATTTTTGTTACAATCGTGTGAACCGTTTTCGAGATGTGTCCAAATTTCAAGTTCCGATATACAATAATTATATAGGTACCTATTCGATTAGCTTAAGTATAAATTTTGGTTGAAATCGTTAGAGTCAAATCAAACTGGTATGAACATTTTATATGGGAAGTATACTTACCGTGCAAAAAAAAACGGCACAACTCCAAATCCGAAGTTTGAACCTAATTAGGGCAACCGTTTTAGGCTGTAGGCCTCGGTTGCATACGGACAGACAAACAGACGGAGAGACGGACAGAATTTTGTGACCCCCTTTTTTAAATTCCTCTATCATCGTAATGTCAGAATTGATTAACATCTCGAGTTCGAAATTTTGTACGAAACGAATACAATATGAATATCTTTCTCTTATTCTATGTAATCGGGAAAGCTAAAAATCACTAGCATTAAACACCTGCCCTTAAATCAAATCTACATTGCCTGAACCTCACTTTATTTCAACAAGATTTAAACCGATTTATGGCATTCGTTGCGTCAGTACAGTGTATCTTCCCAGAACTATTTACAAACCTATACCTATCTTAAATCAATCAGAAAAAGTTTTAAATCTCATTCTCAGTAACAAGTACATCCATAATCCATTTCCATACATCTATACGTGCATTTGACTTGATGGGGTTACAGTTACACCTCTCCCTAACAACCAAACGTCACGAAGTCTACCAACTACTACTGAGTAGGAGTACTGATCACCATTAATCACTATGTGCATGTCTTATCTGTTTTTCTCTCGCCGCTTTAGCTGAGAGATAAAGTTATTGCAGATAAAATAAATTAAACGCCACCGCACTTTTAACACTAAGCTAAAGGCGCCAAATTGCCCCACTTACGATTATTGATAGTCAACGAACCAAAAACAAAAAACTCGCCGAACGAAGAGTTAATTGCCTCAAGCGAAATGCGACTGTCAAGGAGTTCAATTGGAAACAATCATTCAAATATGTTTCCCCTAATAGCTAGCTGTCAGCCAGAACTTTATATAATATAAGCAAAAAAAAAATGTATAATGAGCTAATTTTTGTCAATGATTTCACACGCTAGGCAGAACCACGTGAATTCTAGTTGACAACAGCCTGATCAGTTCAGAGCACAGGCGAGCCGAATAGGTAGGTTAGGTAAGGTACCATTAGCCGGAGCACACCTCTGAGTCTGAGTTCTATAACCTTCCCCCTTTGTTGGTGTCCGCGAAATAAAATAAAAATCTTTTCACCATTCTGCCTCATGCTTTTCACGAACTTTTGAAAATCACCGCAGATCCAGTTCAAGTACTTACCGGAAATTTGCTTAAAACCTGTGACCTGCTTTCGGCGCACGAGAGATATATCTTATTTTGGACTGAGAAATTTATTTTGGAATTTTTTCGCAAGCACAAAACTACAATGTAATAGGTAGGTATAAACCAAAAAAGTTTCACAAAATTAAAACGAAAAAAACAAAAACACAAAAATCTATGTAACACGTAACAAGAAACAAACTGCTCGTGTTAGTTGCGCGAATGGGCTACATTGGTAACGCTTAGAGTTGGGGGTTTTTTAAGGGCGTCCACTTGATTAACTAACAAATCCCGCACGGGTTCTGTGTAGCACAGTTTTATAGAAAATATTTAAATTTAATGCTGTGTGAACTTCACGATTAAAGTGAAATTTTATAGGCGATCGCGATGCGTGTATTATTTTTAGACGATCAACGATCGACGACAAAACTCAAACTGCTGCTGTGAATTTGCTGACAATCTTGGATGGAGTGCAAATGTGAGTTGGATTCGAGGAGGTTGAGGTTGTACGAGCACAGCGTTGCTGGTTGCTGCTGGCGAGAACGATCTACACTTTGGCAGGGCAGACGAGTTTTTTCTGTTGCTTTTGGGGTAGCGGTAGGGAAGGGAAAGCGATTGAGTTAGAATTGTTGTTGGATTGGAAATGTGTTGATGGCAATCTAAATGTGTTCTCTACTAGAATGCGGAATAGGAACAGTGAACAGATAACAAAGCGCTGAGTGAATTGATACTACACCACTTGAGTTGAAGTAATGATAAGATTGAGATTGAGTGCGTTAGGCAGAGAAGTAGCCACAGGGTGGCATGGTTGCGCAGATTTTGTTAAATTGAATCACCTATTGAGTGATGATTTCAGCTAGTAGTCCGACTGTAGAATTAAATAGCTCCCATAGGTAGTGGTTTTGGGGGTTCAAACTTCAAACCCCTCCGTAATTTATGTGAAATTAATAAATAAGGAATGTCTATTTCCTTAAAAGTAGGTAATTAAAATCATTTTTTCTTAAATTGTTTGCAGTTGATGAAAATACGGTGAGTGTCGACTTGAAATTAGTTCGTCTTTTCCAGGATTAGCTTCAGTGTGAAAATACGGTCTACAGTCGATCTGCTGGGCAACACTTATGGGGCTGACCACACCGCATATGGAAAAATTAAGTTTGATGAAATATTATGAAAATTACACACTTTTTCAAAGCTGCGGTTCATCCTCCGTCAGATTAAAAATAGTTCACAACCTATTAGGAATGTTAGCTTCCCATTCTTATAAAATAGGTAGGTAGATCTTAATTGAAAATGGATGCAGAAATTGTGAGCTCGTAATAACCAAGAGTGATTTAAGAATGCCTGACTCTAAAAGCCTTTTTCTTGTAGGGTAGCTGGTCGACTCTTCACACGCCCGACTGTGCGTTTCCAAATTGGAACAAAAATCCGATTCTCATCGAACATGGACAGCAAACAGGAGATTTGTTAACAAATAACAAAGTTGTCGCTACCATAGTTTTCAAAGGCAAATTTAAATAATTTATAAAAATAATTTATTTTTCTACAGTTACCTTCCGATGGGCCTTTATGGTGCCGAGTACCGTGTGAGACCTCACTATCTCACACCCCTTTTTTACCTTCACCTAGTGTACTATTGAAGCAATCATATAATTATGCTTCTACAAAAGGGTTAACTACAGTAAAACCCGCAAAAGTGTCTCTCGCTTAAGTGCCTAACCCGCATAAGTGCGTTTCTGAGAACCAAAATTTTGAGGTTTTCTTTATATAAAACTCATCTTATAAGTACTTTTCGCTTTCCCACTTAATTGCCTTTTATTTTGTATACTCTTTTTGAAATTTACCTGAAAAAAATTATTTTAAGTGCACTTTTTTGAAAGCAGCTGAAAAAATACAAAAACTTTTTTCCTTTAGCGCTTCCTTGTCTTTAATGCTTTAAAAGTAAAAAAAAAAAAATGTTATGTATTCTCTTACTTTTTAAATAAAATTAATTTTTTTTTTTTGTTATAAAAAAAAAGTTAAATAAAATATTTTTTTTTATAAATTTAGAGTCAAGTGCCTATGTGCACTTAAGCGGATTTTTTATAACTACCTAACCCGCATGAGTGCCCATCAAAACGGGGCATTTAAGGTGAGGCATTTATCCGGGTTTTACTGTAATAAATAATTTAATAAATTAAAAAAAGTGTGTTCTTTAAAGTTTTGGTTTCGAAATTAGCAGCACTTTTTCAAGTGCCAGTCAATTTGACAGATGATTTGTAATAAAATCTTGTCATTCCACTGTTAATAAAAATAGTGAGTATAAATAACTATGGCACGTTTGCGCATTAAATTCAAAAATCTTCGTTCTGTAAGCTGAAGTGTCAACTGTCAAGCTATGGCCTGTTTTTCTCTACTTTTAAGGCAATAAACTTGTTTGTGACAAAATATGCTTGTCCGCGTCCGACTTAAGGACTGAATAAAATCAGAAACTTATAAACTTAGCTACAAAAAAAGTTCCGTCTTAGGAAACCGTCACTGAGGCCCATTTCCTGATACTACTCATAGCGATTTAAGTTCCAGTCAAAATCGTATGTGACAGTTTATGACATAAAGAAAGTAGCCCATAAGGTATTTAAGTAGAACTTAAATTGCTATGAGTAGTATCAGCAAACGGGCCTAAATGATATTAAATAGGGTAGAATATATATAATGAGTAGGTACATATAGGTCCCTTTCTCGCCTTTCGATGTTCACTCCTTATCCGTACATTGCAATATACCAACTCGTTCATTGACATTATTATCTTTGCGATAAATAATAATGTCATTCGGATGGATATAAAAATACAAGCACTGAAGCACCTGCTAATTTTATCAACGCAAACAACTTAAATAAAGGAATTTGGTTTATGTTTACATAAATTCTTCAGGATGATTGCAAAACAATGTTCGGTATTTCGAAAGAAATGTAAACTGTTGCGTCACGCTCGCATTGTTGTGCAAAAGTTCCGCAGAATTACGTTGTCACGTTATTGGTAAATAAAATATTATGTGCGGAGTTCAACAGCTTTGGGAAGAAGTGGATGTCAAAAAAGAAAAAAAAAAAAAAAAAAAAAGAACTCAACGCTGGTTCCATCCAGGATCGAACTGGAGACCTTCTGCGTGTAAAGCAGACGTGATAACCGCTACACTATGGAACCACTTGATTTTACTGTTGTCCAATGTTTAACGTTCTCTGCCGAGTCTCATTTGTACAGAGGTGTATAATTCCACAGAATGGCAATTTAGGGCCACCATGTGTCACACTCATCTGTATTTAAAATTATTTCTGATTTTAATTTGTTTTTTTAATTAATAACTCTGATGATAAATTAATACGCTACTAATCTGATAGGTATATTAAAATAAAAGGACACAGAGAGTGTGCTTGTGACCGCACGCCAGATGTGAACCTTCTCTCGCTAATGTGGATGCTTATTGCATTGTGTTGTAGTTGAATTGTACCTACCTATTAAAAAATTTAATTAAAAAAACAAATCTTTATAACATTATAATCTTAATGCAGCGCAGTAGATAAGTGTGTTCATTCATTTAAACAGTTTTCATAACGCAATCTAATCCAAAGTTTTCTATTTCCATTTTTAAGAGTTTTTGTTTACATTTTGCTTTCATTTCGTTACAACTAAGATTTAATTTAATCAACTGATTCAATAGTCTAGTGTGCCTAGTTTCTAGTGTTGGAAAAAAATGTATAGGTAGCCGCTAAAGCTCTAGCTCTAGCGAAACAAAAGTGAAATTTAATATCATTTTTTAACGTTTCTTTTAACTCAAAAACAAAAACAAGAGGTAGGTACTACCTACATATAGGGTGATGGCACCAGTAGTCGGCCCCCTAACTTTTTTTTTGAGTTTGATTGGTCCTTAAAATTCCATTCTTCAAGTATATAATCAAGTATTGGTTCTTCTGAATGTTTGAAGTCTGTAGATTCGAAAATACTAAGCTTATTAAGTATATGAGCTACCTAATGCAAACTATTTAGAAAATAAGTGAAAAGGGTATGATTTGCCAGTAGTCAGCCCCCTCAGCTCCAGTAGTCGGCCACGCAAGTAACCAGTAGTCAGCCCCAATTTAATTTACACATTTTCATAAAAAAGGGGGGGGGCTGACAACTGGAGAACGTTTAAAAGAACCGTGTCTTCTGTAGTCAGCCCCCATTTCTCTAGTAAATGTACAGGGGGGCTGACTACTGGAAAACAAAGCAAATTTATCGAAATTTTGGTGCGAATCAAGACAGATTGAAGTCTCTATTCAGTTTGCATACTCAGTTATTGTAAAAAAAAAATTTACGTAGTCTCCAGTAGTCAGCCGGAGGGGCTGAGCCTAGGACAATCATAAAAATAATGTGTCATAAGGTCGGCCCCCCTCTTAATTATTAAACAAAACATATTTTTAACATTTTAAGTTAAGAAATACCTAGTTAAAATAAACTGTCAATAACATAACAATAATCACAAAATGCAAATACCTTAAATGGATTAGTATTTGTATCACTTTTCCAAAACCCCTTCCACTATTTATTTTTTTGGAATACCACTCGTTTTCTGCGTTTATAAGAACTGTACTCAAGTATATATTTTTTACGCGCGAAGCAGCACCAGGATTGTTGCAAGTTTTTGGACGCAGATAGAAGAAATGTTAGCCGAAGGAAAAATATTTTTTGCTTGAAAGAAAGACCAAAGGATTAACTATTGCGCTGCATTTTGTATTCCAGTGGCTGACTACTGGAGGGGGCTGACCTTAGGGCCAGGGGCCATCACCCTATATGGGATTTTATTAAAAAGAAAAAAAGTTTAAAGATTATTTTTACTGACGAACTTCACGCAGACTGTTGGATTTTCGAAATTTGTTTTTCTTTTAATTGGATTACATAGAATTTTTCTTCCGTTCTTCCAATTTAGCATAAATTACTTTTTTGTAAATTTTCTAATCTTTTGGGGTGGCGGTGTGCGCTTCTTAATGCGAGAAACAGATTATTAACAGAAACAAGTTAATTTTAAAAACTTCAATTTTAATCGACTGACTAACCGTCGACGTTGAGATTCAACTGTACAAACACAAACTACCTACAATGCTAGAATCTAGTACACAAACCACTACACAGCGCGTATTTTAAACCATCTTCCCGTTTCTCAATATTTATGTCGGGGCGGCGCGAACGCCATCCCCGGCTACCAAAAATTACACGCACGACGCACGAGTTATTCGCATTAGGAATAATCGCGGAGGTCAACTCAGCCGTAAGTGCAATGGCCAAGCCTCGCCCCGGGGGAACCGCCTTCATGATCACGGTAACCCCTACGCCAGGTAAGTATGCTTTGTTCCGGTCTAGCTCTGCCTCTTGTGTTTACTCCTTCAAAAAGTGAACGTGAATTGTATGCACGAATTATATTCTGTAGGGGTTGTTGTTTTTGTATTTGAAATGATTTTGCTTTTCCTCCGAGTGTTCGAGTCTGCGGGAAAAAATTAATTGTTTGTCGCAGTCGCACAAAAGTGGACTAGCAGTAGCAGCTAGCACATGGGAATGGGAATGGGTAATTGAATGGGATTATGATATGAAAGACTGATTGTGAGACTAGAAGAAGCAGATTGGGCAATGGGCTATTTCTGAGATACCTATTCGTAGTTATCACTGCCGTGGTCGTGGATCGTAGTTCGTGGAAGGCAAGTTAGGAACTTTATTAAATTTAACTGCTTTAAACACAACATAAAAATATCCGCTTGATTTTTTGGAAAGATTGTCCAGGGATGCAATGCTGTGTGTAATTCGTTTTCCAATGTAATGGAGAATTTCTACCACTGGCGAACTCTTGTTTATATTTATGAAATGATAAGAAGCTAGTACGTAGAACATGTTTCTTCCTGGCTAGGTATTTTGTAGAAATGAGAAACTAATATTATAAAGACCCCTTTGTGGGCAACATAATAGTTCATTATTTGGGTAACTCGTCATATTCATTCTAGATTGTACGATACTTACCTACCTGCATTATGTACCTACTATTAAAAATGTAGAATACCTACATGAGGTGCCCTTAGGAAGAAACATCGGCATTGAAAGTCTTCAACAGACGGACGAAATAACTACTTCTATTGAAGTCCCCACCTATTTATAAAGAGCTAGGTACCATTACATTACAATAAGCAAATTTTACATGTTCTGCTCTTAATGTTTTGGCATAAGGAATTCTGACTTTAGATTCGTTATCGTGCAAATGTTTGCCCAATGTAGTTACGTGTTCCCATTACCATTTCCTAAGAATATGTATCATGTTACGTTGAATGCAACACTCTGGACTCGGTAAGCATTTCGTTGCCTGCTAGATCTCATAGACATAGGTACGCCCCCCAATCTTTTGCAATTTCCGTACCACCTCCACAACTCCTATCCTAATTGAACATTAGGTAGGTACCTACCCATTCGTTTCTTGAAATAAAAACACCCTTGTCATACTTAAACGTTTATTGCATCAACAATTCCCTACTTAACTAATTGGCTTTCTAAACTTTTTCTGTATCCACACGCGATACATCTTCAACATTCGTCCACGATTGACTTGCAATCTTCGGTCCACAACGTTTTGCTCTTCCACGAATCCAACACCGCCGAAGATGTCTTTCAATTCCTCTTGGGTGAAGAAGTATACCCTAGTGCCATCACCACGCACGTAGAAGTTGTCCTGCAAACACTTTCCGGCTTTAAACCTCAGCTGCGCCAAATCAAAACGTCCATAATCCCGAAATAGTAGTAACCCTCCTGGTTTCAAGAACTTAAAGCAGTTCTCCGCCACCGTGCGCATCTTGTCTGGATTAATAGCCGAGAGGACAAATATGAGAACAATAATGTCGAGGCACGCCTCTTCGAAGGGCACTTCCCACTCAGCAGCTGTCGCATCCATTACAAATACATTACATCGCTTCGCATCGAATTCTGAATTTTGCCTAAAGATTTCTATTGCCTTTGCAGAGAAATCACATCCATAAACTTGCAGATTCGGTTCCTGGCTGTATTTAAGAATTGGCAGTATTGTGTTGCCCACACCACAGCCGAGTTCAAAGATTCGTCGTGCTTCAGTGCAGCCCTCCTTTGGAGCTAGCTCAGGAAACTCTGTGAACAACCAGTGACGGTCTTTAAAAAATCGATTCTGATGGATGTCGTAAAATGAATCCCAGAACTTGTCAGCTTCGTTTTCATACTTTTGTTGGTCCTCTGTGGCCATCTTTTGTGAAGAGTTCTTTTCGACTGCGGCAAGTGCTTGTGCCTCTTGGTCTGCATCCCACTCGACGTTGTCCCTAGAAATGATGGAAAATATAACTGGTTAGTGAGATCAAGAAACGGTTCGAGGTTACCAAGCATTAAAATTGAAGATATCAGCTTTTTGTTTGAGTATACGGTCGCCACCAGGCGGTTTCTTCCGATGGCGGGTATGTTCATAGCATAATCGAACTATTGGCAGGGAACGTATGTATTTAATGATTAAGGAATTACCATGCGTTGTGCGTGAAAACATCATCTTCCTTTTTAAGAAATCGGTTTCCAAATTGTGGTCGTATTTCTCCAGATTCTGAGTTGGGGTTGTCGTCACACATATTTACAACTTTTTTTTTTCTTCTGACAGATGACACCTCTCAGCCTGACAGGTGCTTTGTTTTCGATGTTTCTAGCGATCTGTTTGATTTATAATTTTGGTTCACTTTGGGTTTGGAAATTTTAATTTTGGTTTCGATTGGGAAATGTGGTAGATAGAGGTTGTAGCTTGTAGGTACTTATACCTATGTTCTGCCCAGCTGAGAGTTAACTCGAAATAAGATGTTCTGTAAGAGCAATGGAAATTGTTCGCACTTCCGCTTTTGTTTAAGAAATCTTGGCGACACTTCTTGGAAATACTGGTAATAAGTGTTTCGTGACAGATGATTTAATTTTACTCGTAAAGGCTAGTACGCTGATCAAGTGAAATCCAGTTTTTCATACAAATTTTTCACCGCGAAATGTCAAAATGAACTATCCACATGGAAATTTCACTTGGCAGTACGCAGCTCAAGTGAAAAATTGCGCTTCAAAAACTGAGCTGTAGGTGGCGATACTAAAATCTCTCCACAGCTATTTCACTTGGTTTTTATTGTCCGTCGCATTAAATTTTTGACATTTCAGCGTGAAAAACTATTCGTAGGCAGGCGGTTAAGAAATTTACTTCAATTTCAAATGTTTCTTTAAGAAAGTACTACACTTTTCGCACTTCTAATATCATTTTTGCATTGAATATAGCACCATTAAGTTATCAGTACAAAAAGTTGGTGGCATGGATGACCTTTTTGATGAGCAGGGTGCCTCAGTAAATTGTTATACACTGTTTTGCTCAAGATAAACATACAGACTTTTAATCGGCGGTCAGATCAATTACATAAAATGCTTTATGGATACTAAAATGGCAATTTAGTGTTCTCATACAAAAAATGTTTTGTTCGCACCTCGCAGTTCCCTTTTGTAAATTGAACACGATACTCTTTTTATGCATTTTTATTACTATTGTTGAATGAATGAGAGTTACTTTAATTAATAATAAATCCTTAAATATTATTGTGGCATTCGATTGGGAGCTATCAGTGCACTTTTTATGTGCGTTTGGCACAAAAAAAAAAAACAATCTTTTCCAGATTTCAGAGCGCTTTTGCGAATCTATATATTTCTCAGATTTACCAATACAAGTGCGTTTGAGTTTTTTTTTTCTCTACAGCAAAGAAAGTAATTGCATCGGGTGAATCTATTTGTGTAATGGAAAACGCTTTGAAAAGTGTTGAAGGCTACACATATGTATTCCAATCGCACGAATGTCAACACCAAAAAGGGCAAGTGATGTTCTTATGTTCGATTAGCCACACGAAATCTGAAATCTGAGAGCGAATCTGAAGAAGCGTAATCGAATACCACATAAGAAACTTTTGCAAATAAGAATACAGCAGTATTCGAATGTTCTACTACAATGAGGTTCAGTAATCACATCAATATAATTCACGGAACTTTCAAAAGGTGCGGTATACTCTCTATGCACTCTTGATTGTAAAAATGTGTTACACTGGTCTTATGTACAAATCAGATATTATTGCCAAAATTTAACACTACTAGATCCTATGAACTATACAATAAAACAAAGTTCGCAACTTCTTTCCTCCATCTGTTTTCATTTTAAGTAAAATAAGAGTGCAAAAAGTATTATTATTTTATACTATAGCTATCCTAAAAATAAAACTTTTCAGCTCGGTCACCCTGCATTAATTTCTCCACGAAAATCTCCAAAAAAGTATTTCACTTTCGATTTCACAGCATTTTTTGGAGAGCAGTGAAAATTTCACTTCACTTGAGCAGCGTACTAGCCTTAAGCCTATAAAAAAAAATCTTAAAAATAAAAATAGAAAATGGAAATGCTTACAATCATCTATAAGGAAAAAAGGGAAAGAAATAGGAAAATGCAAATGAGGGCGTTCAAGTATCTAGTATCAGTATCTAGCACCTGTGACATTTGACGTTTATGGAGGGGTAGCCAACGAATCTAGTCAAGAAATTCGTGACTGAGTACTAAGTTGACAGTTCGGGTATGTGGCTGACGTAGAAAAAGTGACGTTCCCGACCAATCTAGTTTTTGCGTTCAGGTTACATCTTATCCAGACTTAAGCCGGAACCACACTTGTAACGTGTGTTGTGATGTGGAGTGGCGTGTCGCTATCACTCCAATGGATTTCATATGTGTAGAAACATATTTTTCTCGTGTGTTGTGTTGCAGTGTTTCGCGTTGTGTCGAAATCGCTCCTCTACCGATTGCGCCACAACGCTCTATGGCGCAATGAAGCGAGACATATATATATTATCTGAAATTGCATATGCGAAAGAAAGAGTACACATGATCTAGGAAATCAATAACGTCAAAAAAGGAAAACAAACAACATTTGAATTCATTTAAAAAAATGACAGCACACTAGATAAGTGTGCACAGATCACGAAACGACAGACAACACCACAACACACCACACGTTATAGGTCTGGTGCGGGCTTTAAGATAACTAGATTCTTGAATGCGGCCAATGCCTAAAGAAGTCTGTGAGCTCCATTCAAACAGTGTAGTTTAATCGGTTTACCCTTATTTGGCCTGACTTAACTTTGTGTTCTTGCTAAAACGATGATACGCGATATCAATTATTCAAGTTGTTCTTGAGGTTCGACAAGCAACAAGTGAGCTTACTTATTGTCCATCTGTCAATGCGAATAATTCTGACTGCTCTTCTATATCAAACGTGGTGGGCTCGGATTATTCTTACCACACAAATATTATTTAAAGCACCCACCAAGGCCCAGATTTTATTCGTTAATAACTAAATTAAGAAAAGTCATTAAGATTTGACGGTTAAAGGGCTTAATTATCCAAAACCCTACAGTAAATGAATAATGGAAACGTTCAAGAATCCAAGAGTAAGTCTGAAAGCTGGCCGACTTGGTGTGTTTTAGTTTTTATTGGCTAATGATGATCATTTGATAAGTTTTTTAGTAGTTGAAGTTTGTGAAGGGATAGGCGACAAATATTGTCAAGAATTTCTTGACTTAGTACAAAGTTCACATTTCGTATGGCTGTTGTAGGAAGAGTGACGTTACCGACCAAAATAGTTCTTGCGTTCAGTCGATTTAAGATTCAGCCATTCAGACGATTTAAAACTATCATAGTTTTGAATTTATCCTATACAACATGAAATGGATCCCTGTCATTCTTTTTTTTTTAATTATTAATTTCTGATTAAATGAGCCCCGCCATCTACAAGTCAAACGGGTAACAACAACCACCTGACTTCCATTTCATTCCAACAGTTTCGCCGGAATTGAAATGCATCGACACTTTTCTAACAACCATTAGTCGTCTTCCTCTCTCCAATGCCAAATTCCTACTACGCCTCAAGTCAGCCATTTTCTGTTTTTCACTCCGTTCGTATTTCCCAACCGCCATCCATTTACCAAAACATTCCGCGCAGTCCCAGCAAAAGAAATCCAACTCGTTCTCGCAGTTTACTGAGTGAATCGAAAGCGTAGTGGTCGTTGTGGCTGTTATCCGTTTGTTTTGTGCGTTTAGGTGTCCGTCGCGGATAAAGAAAGAATAACAAAATAACCAAACGCAATCAATTGCAAGCTCTCGTAAAACAACAGCATTTCAATTGACCGCCCTGTCAATTATCCGAAATCGATGTGCCCATCCACCTGAGCGAGAAATATGGGGGTGCGATGGAACGACAACGATCAATGAGTGAATGAGTGCATTTATCTGTCCATTATAATTAATCCTTCGTCGGGTTACCCGGGATTTACTGCATGCTCCACCCTTGCACCACCGTCACACGGGATTCCTAAGGAATATAGTACATAAATCCACTAATTTCAGTGGGCCTTGTTTTACACTTTAAAAAAAAAATCGGTGAAAAAATTTGAGTGAAAATCGGCAAAAAGGAAAATTCTAACGAATAAGTGCGTTTTTCGAGTGAATAGCGAAAAGTAGATAAAAAAGTGAAGAATAAAATACAAATTCCAAATAGAAAAGAAGAAAAAGAATCAGATTCTGGTTTTCCTCCTCCTCCCTTCCGGAGATACGTACCTTGTGTGTGTTTTCTTTCTGCACACTATACAGAATACAGATCTTTGTGTATTTTTTTTTCTTCGGCTTGGATTACGAACGAAACGCGAGAACGAGCCAGAACGAGAATAAAATAAGAGAAACGACCAACGAGTAAATAACAAAAAAGAATCACCTGCGCCGTATTATCCTCAATTTCGTTTCCTTGCTGTCGGTCGCGTACAACGGTCGGCCGTTCGTGTGCGAGTGTGTGTGGATTTTGGTTTTCGAAACGAAGAGGAAGAAGGATTTTTCCTCCCAATTTTCCTGTTTTTATTTTTTTTTTATTTTCATCTTTGACATTCTGGGATTTCGCAAAGAGGACGTGCATTCAAAATGAGTTGGGGTACTGAACTTTGGGTAAGTTGTCGTTGGTTTAGTGGAACTTTATATATTTTTTTTCCATTACAACTCTGCATCGGATGGATGCACACGCAGTGAAAAAAAAACGAGTTTTCACTCGATATCAACTTGAGTGCGACACACCTGCGGGGCGACTGCGATTGACTCATTTTGTTGTGGTTAGGTACTTTTTGTTATCTCTGCGATTTGTGTAATTTGTGATTGTTTGCACTTAAACTAAAGTTTTATCGATCGGAAGTTATGGTCGAATTGAAATGAGAAAATGCATGAGTGTTCTTTTTTTTTATTCGAAAAACAGACAACAACCAACGAGACAACGCCAGCCAAAGCCAAGTGACATATCTGGTTTGGTCGAGAAATTCAGTTTATTGCTGGGTTGAGTCATTCGTTGCGTTGCGTTGCTGCGGGCCAACAGAAACAGAGCTGCCATAATAAGTTGTTCTCATGACAGGTTGGAATGGAATTTTATGAGTTATGAGAAAAACTGGAATAATGAAATAATGCTGTTTAAAACTGTAGCAAGAGTTTGTTTTTCTTTTGATAAGCACAAACTTTGCAAGTCTGGCTCCGAAAATATTTTCACTTTTGCCGTTAACCTAGTTCCGGCTGAATTGAGTTTAAGTTGAACAAGGTGGAGTGGATACCAGACAGTAGTTGTGAGTTTGTGACTCGTTTTGTGTTTGCTTCTGTTTTTTTTTCCATGCTTTAGGTGTGTTTTCTCATATTTCTTGCATCGATTTCGCTGCACATTTTGCACTTATGGATGGTGTTTGAAAGCATTGCTAAACTAGTAATAGTAATGGCCGCAAGTTATATGGGAGACTACAGACAACACTAAATTTGAAAATTGTCATAAGGCGGTGCACACTGGACACATCTATGTTCCGATTCGGACAGGTCCTGAGCTAAATTCCTCAAAATGACAGTGGATTGACTTGAGCTGCATTGCAAGAATGTAGGTACCTATATAGGTAGTAGGTATATAGAGTAGTATTCTCTATTTGTTTTGTTGTTATATGTAAAATGCCAGTGATGTATTCATATTCGGAAATTGATTTTTTTAGCTTAAGTCACAGCCTTTAGTTACCCAACCACAACAAACTTCATCTATTCTGCTTTTATATGCAAAAATTTCTAAAAAGACAGTAAAATCATCAATAAACATTTTTAGTTATGACTCTAAATTTTAGTAATTCACAGTGGCTTATTTTTCATACAAATTTCGCAAGTTTGAGCTTTCGTCGAGACTAAAATTTGTTATTAGTACGACGCATAGATTCAAAAGATGCTGGTAAATTTGTTTGAATCTGTCAAACAAATCAAAAGAAGTGACGTTTTCGTGGTTCCAACTACGCGTCCCATCAACCGCTAGCCGTTTATCATATAAAGCGCTTAATACTGGAACGCTAAACTGAAGCTCTACCGATAACGAAACAAAAATGAAATTCGGATTTGCTTACCATTCTTTTAATTGACAGAAAGTAATTATGGGCGCGTTCCTTTTGCTCACTGAATTTCAAACGAAACCATTTACCTACATATTTTTTATTTTTTAACAAATTTTTCTACATATTAATAAAAAAAACACTAAAAATGGCCGCATTCCATTAATCGCTAGACATAAATATCTCAAGAGATAATTGGCTTTGTATACGCTTCTTCTCACTAACTCTTTCATCAATCGCTGTCATATTTTGTACAGGTAGGTATATGATGTTTGACGTAGCACTCAGTGAAAGGTCTTGCTTGCAATCATTTTTGGTTGATTTTTTTTCTTAAACTTGAGCACATCCATCATTCTCTGAACTGAACACTTTCCAAAAAAAAAAACATAAAAATCTTGTCTTAGTTTTATTAGATTTCCACTAAAAACTAAAACTAAATTTGTGGTTAACGTCAGTTGGACTACGTCAAAGGCATATATAAAAAAAAAACAAAAAAACATCAGCAAGTACTTAGCGAGAAACTCTTGACTAAATTTGCCGGTTACCCCTTTTGTACTCGTATACATCAAATGAAGAAAACTTTACGTGATCAATGTAGGCCAATATTGGGCACATTCAAGAATGTAGTTATCATAACCTGAATGCAAAAACTAGATTGGTCGGGAACGTCACATTTCTACGTCAGCCACACATATGAACTGTCAACTTAGTAGTCATTCCCAAATTTCTTGACTAGATTCTTCGGCAACCCTTTCATAAACGTCAACTGAAACAGCTGCTCACATGACCGATTTAAGCCAATAAAAACCGAGATACATCTAGACAGACAGCTGTCAGACTTACTAAACTAGAAACTTGAACGTCACCATTGACTCAGATATATCACGTCAGTCAGTTGTCAAACTTAGTACACTAGTGTTTTGAACGTAGGTACCCATTGACACTCAGTTGGCAGCAGAAGGCTGTAGTACTATTTGGTTTGCGCACGAAAAATGATTGTACACATTTTTGGCTTAAGCTGGATTACTCCAATGCAAGACTTTTATAGTTATCCCTTTAGAAATACATATATGGGGACTCTCATTCGCCAACCAACAGCTCTTCATCAAGGCTTATCAGTCGAATACCATTTTGTTTCCATCCCATAGGATTGCCTGGCTAGCGCGCCTCTAAGTTCACTCACTCACGCACATTCCATCAAACGTATACCTAACTGACTTTAGCAAAATTCTCTGCTCACTCACTTGTTACCGAAGAATTCCATTCGAAACACGTGCAAAATTCCTCTCATTAGAAGCAACACAGCACAGCACTCCTTATTCAGAAAGACACCTTCACGGTTCACGGTGGCACTGCCTCTTGCACCAAAACAATGCGCACGGGAAAAATGACAGCTGCCCCCTCTATCTACAATATGAACCTACGCGCGACATTTTTTTTTTTTTTTGCTGATGAAAATGCATTGCAACGTGCCATGGGTGCGTGCGAGCATTTTCAATTTACTTCTCTGGAAGAAGCAGTAAAAAAAAAACTGAAGCCCCCAACACAGGGAGCTCCGCAACAAAATTATGTTGAGGTTGGTTATAATTGGGGGCGCAGTGGAATTCATGGCTCTCTAGTGTGTTGTGTCTCTGAAGACATTTTCCATATTTTCATCGTCAATCGATGAATAAATCTCAAAATAGACACAAACGTCTGAGCGATAAGAGTGATAAAACCGGAATTCCCTCTTGTGTCGTCTCTTCTCTGTTTGGTGTCTTGACGTGACGTTCCGTTCACAGTTTGTTTACGCACCCACTTTCTCCTACATTATGGCTTTTGACAGCAATAAATGATAACAACGAAATTAAAAGAAAATGTTGATTGGTGTTAATTTTCTCAACCAAGAGAGAGAGAGAGAGATGACTGCGAAGATGACGACAGAGATGGAGGTGTTTACTTGAGTCGCCTCCGTAAAGGGTGCTAAACTGCTAAGAAGTTGAGGTTACGGGCTGTGTTCACTTTCATAATGCGCCTTCTTCCCAAGTGACATGGTTCGATAATCGAGTAGACATGCGAGGCTGGGGGAATGGCGTTCCGGGAACATACGCACTTTTGTAAACAATGCTTATGTAATTGAGTTGCGTTCGGTGTACACGGACGTATTTTTGGAAATGTAGTCTGCCTTTGATGTTGCTTTCAAAATGGCTTCCAAACTATTTGCCCCTTTAACGTGCTGTTGTTTTGCAAGGGCGAGGGTAAAAAAGAAGACAACCAGCACTCGATGTCAGCCGATTACAAATCGAAACCATATTCCATTAAGATCCTCATTGCGATGTACTACATGCAAGCCACCAGCAACTGACAGACGTTTCTTTTCAGTTCGTATAATCGCATCCCATATGAGGGTGTGTTCATGGAAAAGGTACACTCCTGTCTAGACAATACCTCTCTCAGATAATGCAGGCCGAGAGGAAAAAAAAAGTTGTTATCCCGCACCCGACATCGGCAGGTAAAAGGACTCTCCTACAGCTGCAGAGCCAATAACTGAATTCATCAGTGGATTCGGGATGGAGTAGGGCTCCGGGGGAAACTCGCCCTTAAATTTGCAAACATTTATTGATATTTTCATCTGTATACCCAACAACCAGGCGTTATGAAAGAGGACTCCCCTCTATATATAGACGTCTTCCCCCAGCGGATTGTGCTGAACTGATGGGGATGAAAAAACGTTTGGTTGGAAAACGCGTTCAAGACACCAATTTCCTTTTGGGTTGAATAAATATTGGCATTGGCACCCACTTGGGTAAATCTTGTTCTTTTCTCTGATTGCATCACCCAGCCCAACCACCCTTGAAGTGTCCTTTTCGCTGAAGGAACTTGAGAAGTGTGCTGACGCGGCAGTGTATATCCAAACGGTGGACGACACCCCATATCACGATGATCGAACCTTGATGAGGGCGTCGTCTGAAAGACTTGTGCAATAATCACCCTCTGCTTTAAGGAATCTCATTTTCCGGCTAAAGGATGTGCGTTGTGTGTGGGTGTGCAGATTGCATTCGAAATGTTCGGGTGTTGAACAAAGGAAAAAGGCAAAATGCACCAAAGATCAAACAAAAGGCAAACTGTATTTTAAAAACCGCAGAAAAGAATTAAAACTGCACTGTTCCGCAAACGTTATAAGAATTCAGTTTATTCAATTTACGTTATACATTTATATAATGTGCAGTGACGTTTTGTATAAAAAAAAACTGACAGAAATTCCCTTGTGGGATATTTTGCAATGGATGGGTGCATTCCACCTCACACAGCGTCACCGTCATTGTTATCGTTATCGTTGTCGTTATCATTGACGTCAACATTCTCCCCCAACGAAAAAATATATTTGTGGCTTGTGTCCAATGCTTCTGTTCCCCTTTTCTAGCCGCTGCCTCCACTGTTGCCCTTGGTAACTTGGTTGTTGACAAAATGCATTTGGGTACATGAAACGAAACAAGAGATTAATACCAAATGTTTATATAAAGACAGTGACACGGAAAACAACAACAAACACTCTACAAGAGAACACAGCAAGTACGCAAGCATTCGATTGTCGAGCCCACACATGATCCCGTTTGAGTATAGGCGATCGCATATATGAGCAAAGCATATATATTTTTTTTATTCTCGCTGTCGCTGATACGAGTATATGCGGCTGATAGCTGATTGCTCTTGTTGTTGTTGATGTGCATTAGGGTGTCCCGTCGTTGTATGAAGAAAAAAATTTCGTGGAAAATCTCATCGAAAGGGGTATCAAAAGTTGCGTATTGACGAGAAGATTCCGAATGTGTACTTACTTTCTGATTACGGCATAACTTTTGGGCCTCTACCGACGATTGAAGGACAGGGAAAAGTAACCAAGGCGCTAATATCTTTCAATTTTTCTATTTGTTCAAAATATTATTACTATTTCAAAAATATATACACAAATATAACTTGGTACTAAATTAAAATAATAAATATTCATTCGCGTATAATCAACAATTTTAAATTATTAATTTAAAAGAATCTATTAAGGCATAAATACAAATTTTACATTGAAAATTGGTTTTTGAAATTAAGAGACGGCATCCGATTTCTAGATTCAATTTTGTTTTATATCTGGTATTCTGAGCTCTGTTGCATTTACAAGCAATGAAAGTTCATCATCAGGCAGATCTTTTAAGATAGGTGGAGGAGTTGTCTGACATTAATTTTAAAAAAATAATGTCTATGGCATGGACCTTATACTAATAATCATTTTTAACAATGAGACTGAATATTTTGTAGGTCACAATATGCAATTTTGTATTTCGAAAAATTCACCATTGTGAGTTAAAAAATATAGCCTGGACACTAAAAATGATAATTAGTATCGCGGTATGTAGCCCTTAAAAATTATAAAATGAATCTTTGAATTGCATATTTCTTCCCCTGTATAATATATCGGAGAAATATTGTTATGTTCTTCTAAGAGCTCCTTGCGACAATGACGTTTATATTTTTGATCTGAAACAAGGGTTTTGTCTTTCTGTCCGTCAAGATAAATATTCTTAGGAATGGCATCATTGTATTGGCTTCTTAGATGCTCTCTTGATTTTGACAAAGCTCAGTATCTGTATCTTATTTTTGTCGATTACAAGCCTTGTGTCAGTGTAATTTGCGAGTCCAGCATCGTGCAAAACCGCTGAAGCGACTGTTGGGGCAGATCGTTCCGATACTCCATATCGATCAAAAACTCTTGCTACAGATGGTTGGACCAGCAAATTGAGCTTATCTGAAAACGTGGAAGGATCTAAAGAAGACTTTGAAAGTTCTGAAGAACAAAGTAGTGACCTTACTGTCTTGACTTGCCCCACTCTTTCGTCTGTTTCGTTTGGATCTACTCTCTGGAGTAAACTTGGAGGGGCAAGATTATTCAATGCACTACGTTCTTTTCGATCTAGACGCTTTTGCATTTTAATCGTCTATAGGTAATCAAAACTTATCCTCAAAAAATACCCTTTCATTACTAGGCACTTTTTTTCTTTGTACAGTGGCAGTTATCAAATTTACATGAGGCAATGTCAAACAATTTTGTACTAGAAAATGTTATGAAATCTTGTACTCTATTGTGATAGTTTGCATTTTTTCATACTTGGGTATCTTTTTAGAGTCATATATTTATGGAAGTTCATTTTAATAAGTCTTAGTATTTGATTGTGGCACACAATTGGAATTGAAGCCCTCTTCAAAATCTGTTCGATATCTGCATGCACTCACTATAATAAACAATTCGGAATTAGAGGGATTTTTCACCGTATTCTGTTTTAAGATTTCTTTGGATCAAAAGCATAGGTATACTTTTTTACATCTCTTACAGACGGTAAATGATTTTTTTTTAATTCACTATAGAGGGATCGAAAAGAGGACAGAATAACTCTCGGAGATGGAGTCCGGAACTCATTTTGCTTACATGTTTTAATATTTAAATTAAAAAATTCGAATTTACCTATTTTTGTGAACATATAGAATTTTGTGGTTAAGACAAAACAAATGTATTTTTTGATTCCAGCATTTAAGAGATATCAAAATAACCTCTCAAGTGCGCAAATGCTACCAAAAACACATTTGATTTGAGAGAATATGCTATAACTTTACAAATGTAAGCATTATTAAAAAAATATTGAAAAAGAAAAATGTAGGGAAAACAACATTTTTTTCCAAAACTTCAACGGCCGGTAGAGGCCCAAAAGTACCCTTGAATATTTTTTATGTTATTTTTCCTGTAATGAGCTCAGCAATACGCAACTTTTGCGGGGCCTTTTGTTAAGATACAACAAAAAAAAATTTGACGGGACACCCTAATGTGCATATTGTAGCTGACTGGAAGTTTGAGAGTATTGCACAGAATTTGTTTGTTTGTGGACTGGAAGTTGAGATGAAGGGTGAAACGAAGATATTGTTTTGGTTGGCGATGGACTGGAACTCCAAGTGAGGTCGAAGGGGATTTCGATGTACCATTTGTGAATGCTAATTGCTGTTTCCATTCGGGTTTGATTACGTTTGTGAAAGTTGTGTTGTGCAGTGCGGGATTATTATCGATGTTCTTTTTTTTTGTTTTGTGTATTAGATTCTAATATATGTAATTAATTGATCTTGAACGCTGATATGATAATGCAGGTGAGTGAATTCTTTAATTAATATATTTCAGTGTAGTGTGTTGTGTAAGTGCATTTAATATGCATATTTTTGTATTATGTGTAAATATTGTTTATAGCGTCTTTTCTTACGCGTATGGGATTTCGTGTGTTTGATTTGATAGGGTAAATTCTAATTTCTTTCGGCTATATTAATGCCGTGGCATTTTGCTTCAAATGGGTATTTGTGAGTGTGTAGGGTTGATTGGACTGTATCATAGTGCATAGGATTTGTGAAACTTAATTGTGATCTGTTTGGGTGATAACTGGGTGTCGCTGGGTTATGAGTAAAGTGTTGAGTAGAGTTCTTAGGTGAGTTATGGGTTGTTTCAGTGTGTTGAGGAATCGCCTTCCTCATAAATCGTATTTACTGGCAGTGGACAGAGTTTGGTTATCGGCCTTTTGAATTCGCCGGCTTGAGTCTTGATTTTCACAACTCTTGTTATATTGTCTGCTCCAGGGTAGGTCTCTGATATGCGTGCTGGGCTCCATCTTGAAGGTGGGAGTCTTTCGTCCTTTAGGAGGACAAGGTCTCCGATTTTCAACTGCGGTTGTTGTTTAAGCCACTTTGGTCGATGTTGCAGCCGTGTGAGGTACTCCTGTTGCCATTGCTTCCAAAACGTCTGCATGCGTAGTTGAACCGTCTTCCATCGGTCGCTTAAACTGATTTTTCCGGACGTCAGATCCGGTTCTGGGACAATAAGAACCTCTTGACCGATTAAAAAGTGGGCAGGAGTTAAGGCACGGAAGTCATCGGGGTTTTCTGAAAGGGGGCACAGTGGCCTAGAGTTAAGACACGCTTCAATTTGTGTCAGAAGCGTGGTTAGCTCTTCATAGGTAAGTGTCCCATTACCGACAACTCTTTTGAAGTGGTGTTTGACACTCTTTACGCCCGCTTCCCATAAACCTCCGAAATGAGGGGAAGCTGGAGGAATGAATTTCCACTGAGTTCCTTGGCTCGCCAAAACTTCAGCTATCTCCTTCCAATCGTGGGTTGCATGGTCTAATAGTCGATGCAGTTCCGCTTCTGCTCCGACGAAATTCTTGCCGCAGTCGCTATGCATTTCATAGCAGAGTCCTCTCCGCGCGGTAAACCTTCTAAAAGCAGCCAAAAAGGCTTGGGTAGTAAGGTCTGTTACGGCTTCTAAGTGTATTGCCTTGGTTGCCAGGCAGACGAATATGGCCAGATAGCCTTTATAATTCCTGGTTCCTCGGCCCCTCCATGTTTTTATCTCTATCGGCCCTGCGTAGTCGACCCCGGTGTGCGTGAAGGGTTTTGCGATCCTCACCCTGGGGCCAGGTAGATCTCCCATTAATTGATGAGCCGATTTGCTGCGGTACCTATAGCAGATCGTACAACCGTGGATATGCTTTTTGACAGCTCTTTTCAACTGGAAGATCCAATATTTGTTTCGCAGGTGCCCCATCATCAATTGGATGCCGCCATGAAGAGTCTTACTGTGCGCTTCGCCGATGATTAATTTTGTGAGGTGATGGTTTGGTTCGAGGATGATTGGGTGTTGTTGATCGAAGGAGAGATCAGCATTTTTCAGCCGTCCCCCGACTCTCATGATGCCTTCCCCATCTGTGAACGGGTTCAAGGATCCCATGCCTCTAGTCTTAGCTGGCCCTTGCTGAAACATTTCAAGCTGAGCTATGCGTGCCAGGACAGTTGTTGCCACATTGAGTTCCGACGGATTTAATGGCCCAAGTGTTCGGTGTGAGCTCGGTTTTCGGGTATTCGCCACGAATCTTCTGCAGTAGGCGGTTATCCTGATAAGCCGGCTAAGCCTAGAGGATCGATGTATCAGCTGCCGGAGCCCGCTGTCGGTTTCGTTGATGTTTGCGTGATGAGCTCTTATGGACCTTTCCCCTTCCTTGGTGTTGAAATCAGCTGGTTGTTCTGGAAAGTCAAAGTCCCATGCAGTTTTTAGAAATGTGGGCCCATTCCACCACAAGGTGGTTTGGATCAACGCAGATGGAAGCGTTCCTCGTGAAACAAGATCTGCAGGATTATGCTGGGTAGGAACATGATGCCATATCTCGACCTTCGTCAAACGATGGATCTCCCCGACTCTGTTTCGGACAAAGGTTTCCCACTTCATAGGATCTGCACGTATCCAGCACAGTGTGATCATGGAATCTGTCCATGCGAAGGTGGGAATGCCTCTCCCCTCAAGAGTCTTTACAGTATTGTGTATGAGCTTGGCAAGCAAAACAGCTCCACATAACTCCAATCGCGGCAAAGTGACTGGGCTTATAGGTGCGACCTTTGACTTGGACATGAGCAGGTGCATTTGAATGCTGCCATCCTCATCTTGTACTCTGAGGTACACCGCTGCTCCGTATGCCCTTTCAGAAGAATCGCAGAAACCGTGCAATTGAAGTTGGTTGGCCCTGCTCGTGCCCAACCATCGTGGAATGTATAGCGTGCTAATAGCTTGCAAATCATTGTGAAAAGTGTTCCATTCTTCTAAAATGTCGGGATCAACAGGATCATCCCAGGATTGTTTGCGGATCCACAGAAGCTGCATTAGGAGTTTTGCCTTGATAATAGATGGTGCGATCCATCCCATAGGATCAAAAAGGCGTGCAATCGACGATAAGATGGATCGCTTCGTAGGTTGTGGAATTTCCGAAGTCGTGTAATTGAAGGCGAATACATCATGAAGAGGGAGCCACTGTATGCCTAAGGTCTTCACTCTCTCCGAATCTCCAATCGGTAACGAAAAGGATGCCTCATGATCCTGACTGGGTACGTTGTCCAGAAGATTCTTATGGTTGGCGGTCCATTTTCGTAGATGAAAACCAGCTCCATCCAAAATCTTCTTGATTTCGTCCATTTTTTCCATAGCTTCAGACAGGGTTTCAGCTCCTGAAATCAAGTCGTCGACGTACATTTCATTACGGATCATCCTTGCAGCTCCTGGATGCAGCCTTTCGTTTTCCTCTGCCAATGCCTGAAGTGTGCGAATCGCCAAAAATGGGGCAGGTGCTGTGCCAAAGGTCACAGTCCTTAAGCGATATGTCCTTAAAATATCGGATGGTTGCCTTCGCCAGAAGATAAGTTGGTAATTTGAATCTCGTTCTGGGACCATTATTTGTCGATACATCTTCTCTATATCTCCAGTGAACGTGTAGCGGTAAAGTCTCCATCTGAGGATTATGTCCATGATGTTTCGTTGGAGCGCCGGGCCTACCATCAGTTGATCATTCAATGAAATGTTATCAGCCGTCTTGAACGGAGCGTCAAACACTACTCTGAGTTTTGTAGTCGAGCTCCCCTCCTTGAGTACGGCGTGATGTGGCAAGAAGTAGTGATGCTGATCCGGAATAGTGCTTTCCTCCACTTCTTCCATATGCCCGAGATTCAGGTAATCTTCGATGCAATCTGTGTAGCGTTGTTTTAAATTCGAATCCTTTTCCAGCTTTCTTTCCAGACTCCTAAAGCGAGCGAGTGCACCTTCTTTGGATCTGCCCAGTATAGGACCGACATCGCCCTTGAATGGTAACGATACTTGGAAGCGACCATCCTCAAGACGTCGAAAATTTCGACGAAAATGTGTCTCACACTCGCTGTCCTCTGGCCTTTCATATGGTTGATGACTTATCTCTTCCATTTCCCAGAATCTTCGGAGTTCAGTGTCCAGGCAACATGTCTGAAGGAAGTTGTGAATTGTTTGGTTTACGATCGGAGCCCTACCAAACAGGATCCATCCCAATTTCGTCTTCTGAGCGATGGGTAAATTGATGTCGATCGGTTTGACCATTTCAGGCAGCAAAATATCAGCCAGGACATCACTGCCCAGTAACAAGTCGACTTTGGCGGATCGATTGAAATCGGGATCGGCCAACGTTAAACCGGTCAAATGTTCCCAACCTTTCGTGGTTAAAGTTTGGGTTGGAAGATGCCCAGACAGCGACTTGAGGACTAGAGCTTGAGTTGAAACTCTAAACGCTGAATGGTGAGAGGCTAAGGAGATATCAACCACCTTTGAGCAGGTGCCGCTGCTGACCAAACCCAACCCAGAGACCTTGACGGAAGTTTGCCTTGACGGAAGACAAAGCAGCTGAACAGCTGATGTGGTAATAAAACTCGCTTCTGAGCCTGAGTCTAATAACGCTCGCAGTGAAAACGATTCGCCGTTCACCGAGTTCACCTTGACTAGGGCAGTTGCAAGCAGCACTTGTGTTCCTGCGTTTGTTGCGTAGAATGCGTTGATGTTCGTTCTTACCCCAGATTCTCTTTCCGATGGTTGGAAAGAAGGTGCACCAGCGTTCATCGAGGAGCTAGATGGCCCCGAAGCGTATCCTTGAACAGTGCAGGCGTTTAATTGCCCCACCATCGGATTGTTATTGACATGAGAAGGCGTTTGTTGGTGACAATTAGGTGGTCCCGCATTCATAGAGGAAGTGGCTGGCCCAATAATCTGTCCTTGTGCGGTGAACGCGTTCGTTTGGCTTGCGCCCATGGTGCTGTTTACGTGGAGAAGTGAATGGTGAGTTTGTTGGCAGTAATAACACCGTCGACTACTCGGGCACTGATCAAAGGTATGGCTGTATGCTAAACAATTTTTACAGATCCCTAATCTATTTACCTGTTTACAGCGATCTGCAATACTCATTTTTAAAAACTTACTACACTTCCTAATAGCATGCTGACCCTTGCTGCAAATTTGGCAAGAGTATTTTGCATTGCTTGTAGTGGAATGTAGGACGTTTCGATGGGACACACTCTTCATAGGATTCGGTGTGACCTTGACTTGCTGCTGGTTGACTGCCTCCAAAGTACGGAACCTAGTTTCCAAGAATTGGGTAAATTCCGCGAATGTCGGCAAAGCTTTGCTGTCATCTTTGGAACCTAGCTTCTCCTCCCATAAATGCTGTGTTTTGGCAGGTAGTTTCTGCAGCAACACGAAAACAAGTACGACATCCCAGTGTGCAACAGCAACCTTCAAATTAGCCAAGCTATGTACCACTTCGGTTGAAGTATCTAACAGCTCCTTGATGGAATCGGCACGTTCTTGAGAAATCGATGGCTGGTTGAACAATCGCTTTAACTGTGTGTTCACTAGGAAGCGTTTGTGATCATACCTATCCTGCAATATTTCCCATGCTTTGGAATAGTTACCTATATCCATACCCAGGTGAGCCAAGAGTTTATCAGCTTCACCAGACACACTTGATTTTAAGTATTGCATCTTTTGTGTTTCAGAAAGTGATGCATTGTGATGAATAAGTGAGACAAAGAGATCACGAAAAGCGCGCCAAGTCTCGTAGCTGCCCGAGAAGACCGGCAAATTGATTTTAGGAAGCCTTACCTCTGCCGACCTGGACGCTGTTGGCGCAACTTCGGTGGTATCTTGTGGTTTGTCATTCGATGTCACCTTAGAAGCTTCTGCCTTGTCGATAGCATCGAGAAGATCGCTACGATATTCGAAATACGATTCTCTAATTGTCTCGTAGATGTCATCCAACGCAGATTCCTTTTCCTCATCGTCATCACCCAACGCGGAGAGTTTTAATTTATATTCGTGCTCCGCCGACTCCATTGCCTTTTCAAGCGCGGACAAACGGCCCGTTAAATAATTAGTTGTACGCCTGGTTAGACCTGTCTTGGCGAAGTTAGAAATATCCTTCTCCAACTGTTTTAAAATCTTTCTTAACATACCCTTTTTCATGTTGTAGTTGTAGTTTTATATTATGATATAGTTGTAAATATATATAATATGTACATGCAATAAATATATGCACACAGTAAGAGACACCACACAAATGCACTTACTTGTTAATTTCTGCTTCTCGTCCAATTCCCGTCGCACACTCTCTACGCTATCCTTTGATAAATCCAGCGATGAATATTGCTGATTGCTGAAGAAAATCTCCGACGGCAGAACACACTGTTGTTGAAGTAATATTCGTGCTGGTGGTGATGAAATCCCGCGAAAAAACTCCGACGGCAGAACAAGCTTGTTAATCGATAAGATCCCACGATGAATATTGCTGATGATTGTTGAAAATCTCCGACGGCAGAACACACTTTAATTAATGTTAATTTTCGGTTTAACTTGCCGAATGCCAATTGAAATGAAAAAATCTCTGGTCACAATTAGTGTCGAGTTAAAAGTTAGGCATAGAAGGACCAAAATGTTCGGGTGTTGAACAAAGGAAAAAGGCAAAATGCACCAAAGATCAAACAAAAGGCAAACTGTATTTTAAAAACCGCAGAAAAGAATTAAAACTGCACTGTTCCGCAAACGTTATAAGAATTCAGTTTATTCAATTTACGTTATACATTTATATAATGTGCAGTGACGTTTTGTATAAAAAAAAACTGACAGAAATTCCCTTGTGGGATATTTTGCAATGGATGGGTGCATTCCACCTCACACAGCGTCACCGTCATTGTTATCGTTATCGTTGTCGTTATCATTGACGTCAACACGAAATTTCCTTCTGATTATCGAAAATTGCTGTAGAACGGATGAAAGTAGTTTCACTCAAGGGACTCTGTTTCGTTGATGCTGCTGCTCAGCTTATGTAGAAAAGCTTGAAGCTGAGTGAAGACAGCAACGGGAAAGTAATTTGATTATGCAAGGAGAACGCCTACAGGATGTAATTTGAAATGTGCAGTGTAGGCAAGGGATAAGTTTGTAATTTCTCAAACCATGTATGCGAATAATTTTACAAGCTCGTGCGATCCATTTCCGCCCACGGCATGCAAAAAGGTTCTTCAATTGAGTTATGGTTGCCTGCAGAGGAGAGTAACTAGCTATATATTTAAAGAGGAGAATAAAACAAAAAAATACGTCACATGGGATAAAGAGGAAGGTTGGAAATAGTTGAAAGTCAAATTGGGAATTTAAGTTTTTTTTTTAAGAACTCGAGGTACACTCAACCTCTTTGGGATGGCATTTAAACATGAATTTGGTTCAGTCAGTATGTAAATTTAGTTTAAGTTGTAAAAGGCTTTTCCCGACAGACGTCAAAGTCGCTTTTGAGCTTTGGAGAAACAAAAGTTCCAATTTGTGAGTTCTTCGTGGCTCTAGAAGTCGAGTCTACTTTGAATGACTACTTCAAAGGTCTTGTTCTTGTCAGAGATGACGAACTCGATTAGCGGCTTCTTCTGCTAAAAACTTCGAGGGTACCATGTGTTCATGGATATTTTATTAATTATAATTGTTCGTAAGGTCACGAACATGACATTGGGTCAGCTAAGGTCCAACAACTTATCTTCGTTCGTGTTCCAAGTCGGGCCACTATTTCTCGCAATCAAACAAGCTCTTGTTATGAACATCCACATCTTTTTGAGCATTGAATTCACTCATCAGGATATTAGAATCAATATTTGCAACCCTTTCAAGGGCGATATCAACCTTACATAAGGATGCTGCAAGCCAGAATTCAACATTCAGGGTTAAATTTTCTTCTGTTTGGGAATAAAGAATAATACATATAAAGTGACTAATTCAATGCTTTTACTTCTTAATTAATTTAAACAAAGTCGACAGGGAGCACATTGTTTGAGAGCCGTTGAAATCGTCATCAGTCAGTCAGACGCAGTTGGGTTGCCTTCAGCTCAGCTTTACAATTGTTGACATAGTATGGTACATAACAAACTTCAAGACCGCAATTCTTCCTTAAATGTTATCCACTCCAATTGGAACTTGTGAGATTCACTGCTGACGCGGCGGATACTGCTACTCCTGTTATGAGTCTCCGCCCATTTGCAAGGTCTTCAATTTTGAAATAGGTACCTTTGCCTTGCTGACATTTAGAACTCGGTATAAACGAGGCGTACAAAATGGTTCTCGCTAAAATTTTAGAGCACTCTCTGATAATTGCAGCATTTCCAGGGGCCGCAATGAGATATCCGACGTGGTCAATGGCGTCGTCGATCATTTATTAAAAAAACATCACGGGAACGCATTTTAGTTTGTCAAACATAGAAAAACAAATTCAGTCTTTGTCAAATCGCCGTAATATATGGCGCGACGATTGAGAACCCTTCGTGTACTCGATTTAAATCGAAAGCAAACATTATAAAACGATCGCAGTCATCCTATACACGTCCCCATCCAGAATGACTGAGAAATAGAACATTTTCCAAAGTAACGAGTAATTACTCGCTTGTTGTAAAAGTTGACTAAAACAGAAAAAAAACCGTCTCGCTGTCAAAATGAAATGCGCTTTAAATAAATTGTGTATTGGGTCGCTTTTAAATCGCTCATCGTTGTCGGATTCGAGCGAGTTGACCAACTTTTAATTCTCATCGCACGTCATGTGAGATAGAACACGATTTTGTCAGCACATTTTCTTCCAGAAAATGTCACAACAAATTTCACACATTTGCCACGGCCACGGCCACTGGAAAATAAAGTTGAAAATAAATTGAATTTGGTTGCAGTCGTTCAAATGTATTTTGCGACGCCTACTTTTGAAGGAATTTTATGGTAAAAAAACAAAATGCGGCATTGAGCGTTGCGTTCACCCCAAGCCGACTTAGTAGTCCATCAGATGCCAATAAATATATAAAGCCAAGCCAAAGCCAACAAATATGGCTATAACAAAGCAATCAGCCTTATCGCCGGTTTCAGCAGGAGAATTATCTCGAAGTAGACACACATTCATTTGCATACCTTAACAGTCTGTCCAAACATTCATTCATCCCGCCAACGACTGCGACCATTTGTCATTTTTTGTTTACCAATTTTATGTTTTCCGTTCCGTTTATTTCGCGCTCCGGGCTCGGCAGCGTTATTTGTTTAAACTGTTCACACGGATTTTTATTTTTCTCTCTCTCTTTCTGTGAGGTTTCAAAAATGTAACCGTCAACTGAAATAACATTTAGCAAGTATCCACGATAAATCAATTAAATGGTCGTTTGGCGTGGCTTATCCTTGTCTCTGTTTCTCATGGGTTTGGCGGGGCATTTTGTATTTTTCAAATTAAAATTCCACAGCTACGAGTAGTTACACCTCATTCGAGCTGACTACAGCAAGCTGACAGTTGGCGATACGAAAACCAGTTCCCTGCCTATACGGTATACCTAGAGTCGATCTTCTATCTCTATCGCATTCATCTCACTGAGAGTACCTACTTAATTTGTTGTTCTTTGTTTGTCCGACTATTTTCTAATAGTAATTCCTTTCGGTTGGGGTAAATAAGCTCGGTTCTGTGCCTGTTCTATAAGGTCACTTGTCGGTTGTCGCCGTCGCCGTCACTGTCACAGGTTTTCGCTTTCTTTGTTATGCCCCAGATGCTTGCAGCAAAATCGGTTCTAACCAGTTTAATCGATTTTAAATAGCACACTGTTTATGCAAGCGGCAAGAGATTCAATTTTATTTTCATTTATGGAAATTTTTTCGCTCAAAGGAAGAGTGGAAATAAATTTGCAAGTTTATTACGAAAACGGACTTTGAGCACGATTTCACTGGTAAAATTGTTGTATACTCATTGATTTCTTCGCCGAGGAAGTTTTGAATATTTTCGTAACGGCCGAAAGCGAGTTTGCAGATTTTAACACGCGACAGAGATGATGAGAAATAGAAAGAATCGATGTGAATAACTTAACAGCGTGGATAAGCTCACTGTTCAGTGTGGAAAAACAAATCGTAAAAAATAAAAAAAAAATGCTGCGTTACTGATTTATTGATGAATGAACCTCGTTTGCATTTTCATTAGCGCCTAGCTTTCGTTTTTAGAGAGAGATGGAGGCTTTGGTGGTTATAGCAATGTTTTATTTGGATTTGCGTTAGAGCCGAGGTCTTCAAATTGCACGTGACTTTTTTAAACTACAGTCGACTTGGAACATATACGTCTGCTTTACCCACATACACATAACACACCTACTAGAAAGCAAGGCAATTCCGTTCAACTTTTTGACAGAAAGTCCGCAAGTACTCAATTTGATGGCATAGTGACCATAAACAAATCATACTGAGACCCCCAACTCACAATCCTCTTGCCGCTGGCCCCCTCAATTTTTGCCAGGAATCCGCCATTTTGTTTTCCTATCCGTGTACGCCAATTCCTATCCATTTTGCTTTGCCCACAGTGAAATGTAAAAAGATTAGGTGCGAATGTGTTGGTTGAGAGGATTTTTGACATTTGTCAATACGAATTTCTATGCAACAATACTAGCGCACCTAAACTTTTTGGGAGCGTAAAATTTAGCTTGTAGGCAAATAACTGTTAATCGGTCGAAGTTGGGGGTCTCAGTATTGTCTCTGATAGTGACTACCCAGACGTTAACAAACAAAGTGGAACTATATGGGTTTTCCGAGGTAAAAGAGGTGCACTGATGGTAATGCAAATGCCCAATAATGAAACCATTTATTATGCCATATCAAACAGAGCCGTACCCAGTTTACTAACTGTAGGGTTAGAGCGATGTTCGGAAGCTGAAAAATCTTCAACATACCTTCGGCGAGACATCAGTTACTGCCTCAGCAGATAGAAAGCTGTCCACTTCACGAGTCCTCTTCGATATCACTTACAAAGAAGATTTAATTTTTGAAACACATTACGTTTTTTTGTTTATTTAGTTAGTACTTTTAAAAACTATTATTTTAAAAAAATTCTTAGAGTAAGAGTGTCAGTGACTCTATGCGCTGCGGACGCCAAATGATAATCTCCGACCCAAACTTTAAAAGCATATCAACTGTAGATAGCTCTTAAAGCTCATAAAGGGTGTTGAACATCTAAAGCTCTCATAAAGTCAGTATTAGGGTCGAAAGATCTTTCTCGTGACAGTGGCCTATGCGACTGATGGATCGGATCTCTATCTTAATAAAAATCCCAAGGACTGGGCGCTGACTTTTAACACCACGCAAAGTCCTAGATGTCGGGAACATTTTCTGCGATGGCAAACATTGGATGGCGATGCCTGGAAGACACTTTACAGATGATGACAACAAAGCTGAGTTACAGGTAAAGCTCCCAACGTACAGAGCTTCAAAGGGTACAACGTCGCTAGGAAGAGTGAAGACACTTGAACATGGTCCTAGTTTTAGTAACCGAAGACTTTGGTTGTTAGTAACAGAGTTCTTTCTTCTAAACTGCTGTGCGACAGCCTATAAGTACAAGAATCAGAGACAGCAGTGCAGAGACACAGAGCTATAAGTGTAGACCGCTCCCACCGATGGGTTTTGCAACCACCTTTTTTTTGTAGAACTTTTTTGTAGACTTTGATCTAGCTTCTAGCGACACGGAGGTGAATGCTGGCAACAAGTTTTATTCTTATTAACTGTTGTGAGATTTGGGCACATGAGTTTCGACGTGACTAATATAGGAAGCAGATATCAGACGGCAGCACAGATTGGTAGATTGATTTTTTAACCACCGGTGACGCCTGTCGATCTCTCAGCCAGTGGAGGTACGGCGTCTTCAACAAAAAGTTTGAAGTTTAATCTTAAAGCGGCAACCGAGAAGGCACAGGAGATCATCAAAAAACAGTGCGGCTAGAAATGGGAAAGTAGAGAAAAGTATGGAGGTTGGTCAAAGGTTTGACGGAATAAAAAGCAGGATTCATAAAGAAGTTGACTACCATGTCATACAGTTTTTGGCCGAATACTGATACTTAAACGCCTTTCTTTGAGGTAAATAAAGCCCTCAACTCACATCGCCTTCCTCCAAAAGATCAGAAAAATACAAAGCTGCGCTTTCTATTACAGAAATAATACCCAAACCACTTCTTTCGATGGGATCTCGAGATCTGGGCTGGCATCGCGTCCTCGGTGAAGAAGCAAAATATGTTACAAAATTTGGTTTTGGTTTTCATTTACAATCGAAAATCCGTGAACGCAAAGCTCATTCGTGGATGTGGCAAATCGGGCAGTAAAGAAAATATAAAAAAAAAAGATTGTGATTTCAAGAGGGGATATACCTGTAGGATCGGGGTGGGGTGGGTTTGTTCATTAAAGAAAACACAGTCGAATAGAAAAGGAACTTCAATGTAGAATTTTATTTAACTTAAGATTTAAACTAATAGTTAGCAAGTATGGGAAACAAAAAAAGATAGCTTATTGGCGACGCACTGCTTTGCGACCCGCTCCACTTAACCGGACGTAGCAAACACACATGGCCGACAACTTGACTCCCTCTCTGCACCGGATCGCGTTGAACAGTTTCGTTTGTGGATCGTGGAAGCACAGGGTGATCCTACATTCGGCCATCCTGCACATCGCCTGTCCCGGGCGATTCTTCATTGGATTCTTCGCTGTCATCAGTATCGTTGTCTGCCCAAGGCTTCATATAATCGGCAGATGAGGATGTTATTTTAGGTCCTTCATGATCGCCTACCTTATGTACTTCGTATCTATCGTTGCGTTTTATTTTGACCACTTCGTATGGGCCCAAAAACTTTGGGTACAACTTAAGTCCAGCTCCAAATTGAGTTCGCTGGATCGCCACTAACTCATGCACCTGGTATTTCTTTGCAACCTTTCGCCTCCGGTTTTATCCTTTACGATTCTCCTCCTGAAGTACGACAATTCGATCTTTGGCTTTACGTCTTATTTCGTCGCGTTCACCAAGAAAATTATTCGTCAGGGTTTCTTCTATCAGCTTTGCCAGGTTCAAGTCTGCTTGACTTCTCATTGGGACTCCGAACAAAATCTCAAACGGTGTTTTTCCAGTACTGCGGCTTACAGAACTATTTATAATTTGTTGGAGTTTTTGTACTTTTTTAAACCATTTCATCGGATCATCAATCGAAAGTTATGTAAGCACTTCGATTATAGTGCGATTTATTCGTTCCACCTGACCGTTTCCACGGGGTACTCCTGTTGTAGTAGTGACGTGTTGAATGTTTCGGTCCTCACAAAACTGCCGGAAAGTGTTAGAGGTAAATGCTGTTCCCTTGTCCGACACAATACGAAATGGATCTCCGAACACCTCTGCTTGAAGCTCCATCTTTCTTATGACTTCATCAGACGTTGTTGACTTCACGGGGTATATCCACACGAATTTCGAAAAGGCGTCTACCACAACGTAAAGGTACTTGTAGTTCTTTGCGGTGGATGGCATTGGACCTAGATGGTCAACGTGGTATGTGTGCAAAGGGACGTCACTCTTATCAATGGGATTTAAAAATCCCTCCTGCTTTCCTTGCTTCCTCGTGCTAAGGATACATGCGATGCAGTTCGAAATGACCGAATGAATCTTATCCATCATCTTGGGTATATAATAATCCTGTTTAGCAGTAGCCTCCACTCTTCTCGCGTTGAAATGTCCTTGATCATGAATGTTGCGCAAAACTTCTCTCTGCAATGCCTTTGGTACCACTATTAAATGGCATCCTTCGACGAACTTATAAAGAATACCACGACGTATTTCGAAGTTTTCATACTGTCGATCTTGTAGTATTGCCATCACTAATTTACAATACTCGTCGGTTTCCTGAGCCCTTCTTACACGTTGCAGCAATCCATCCTCTATCCTGAGAACCACTGGAAACCGGCTCAAGGCATCAACATGGCGCATTGAGACTCCCGACCGATGCAGAATGACGCAGTCGAATTCTTGCAGCATTAAAGCCCACCTGGCAACTCTTGGGCACAGCTCCTTCTTACCCATCGTAGCTTGGAATGCTTTACAATCAGTATATATAGTAAATTTAAGTCCCAATAAATATACTCGAAGCTTCTTCAACGACTTAACTATAGCCAGGACTTCGTGCTCATAACTCGTATAGTTCTTCTCCGCTGATGAGGCTTTGAAGCTTAAGTAAAAGACGGGATGATTCGACTCATGCTTCTGCAACAAGACTCCTCCGTATCCAACCATGCTTGCGTCGGTGTGCAATTCCGTTTGAAGAAAAGGATTGAATAATTTTAAGACAGGCTCCTTACACAAAATATCTTTTAAAGACTGAAAAGCAGCATATTGATCAGTTCCAAAAACATATTTACTATCCTTCCGAATCAAGTCCGACAAAGGCTTGGCGTACGTTGCATAGTTAGGTACAAATTTGCGAAAGAACCCAGTTAAGCCCAAGAAACTTTGTACCTCCTTGATATTGCGGGGCCTTGGGTATCCCTTACCGCCTTAATCTTTTCAACAGATGGTTTTACACTTCCATCCTCAACAACATGTCCCAAAAACTCGATGGATCTGCTAAGGAAATCACACTTCTCCCATTTAATAACTAAGCCATTATCAGCAGCAACCTCCATGACAACAGCTAGCTTCTCGAAGTTTTCCTTCTCGGTTTCTGCCGGAATAACGACGTCATCTAGGTAGAGCAGCAAGTAGCCTTCTCGTATTAGGTTCTGAAATACGGTATTTACGAATCTCTGAAAGACCGATGGCGAATTGCATAACCCAAAAGGGACTTTCAAGAATTCGTATTGTCCATCTGGAGTTAGAAAAGACGTGTATTTTCTACTACTTTCGGCTATGTCCACATGGAAAAACCCATTCCGAAGATCCAGAGTCGTGAATACTTTCGCGCAGTAAAGCTTCTCCAAAATGTCTTCCATAATTGGCAAAGGATATCTGTCCTTGACGACTTTGGCATTGAGCTTGCGATAGTCGACACAAAGCCTGTTGCTGCCGTCCTTTTTCTTTACAATTACGATGGGACTAGCAAAATCAGATTGACTATGTTGTATGATGCCATCCTTCAACCATTCTTCGACCTGCCTGTTGACCGCTTCCTTTTCCGTGGGCGCTAATCGCCTCGCCCTTTGGTATATGGGGCATTCATCCTCCAGCACAATACGCATTTCGACGCACGACCTCTCTACTTTTTTCGGCTTATAGGTTTCAATCAGTTTTACCAATTTCTGTTTAACAGCCTCATCGTTAACATTTCGAACAAACTCCTGTGTACTATTTTTGACAGTATTGACTATTTTGATGTCATTCAAAAAATTTTCAGTTTCGGCATTGCTTTTCTGTGTTGATGCAGCTTTACAAACCTTTACTTCTCCATTTTCAATTAAAAGTGAGACATTTTCTAAAAAATTGTTTCCCAATATAATGTCATCTGACAGCCATTCATCTGGAACCACCTGAAAACGAACCAAATACTTTTCGCCTCGTACATTCATATCTACCAGCAAAGAGCCTAATGGTTTTCGAAGCTCATTAGCCCCAAATCCAGCCAGTAAAACCACTTCCGGATCATAGCTCCCCAATCCAACCTCACGCTTTACAGATTCCTTCATAATGGTGACCTCACTTCCGGTATCAATTAGGGCATTATATATCCTTCCGCCAATGTTCACAAAGATCATAGAGCTACTCGTAGTTATTCGGCTGACATTGGTCCTACCACCTGAACTGCCACTAGGACCTTGCCTTCTTTGTGGACAATTTGTTGAAATGTGCCCAAATTCGTTACAAGAAAAACAGCGCGATCCCCTACTTCTATCCGGACATGCCTGACGAGCATGTGAAAAAGACCCACAGTTGCTACATCTTCTTCCGCCACGATTATCTCTAGTGCATGCGCTTGATGGTTGATTATCCACCCTTGATCTGTGCTTGCCCGCGATCGAACGCCTCATGTTCTGATATACACCGAACTTCTTCTTCAGTTCGTCCAAAGTAGTCGCTTCATACAATATTGCTTTATTCACAGCATCGCCTGGTATACCTTCTACAACATATGCTATTAGAGACTGATCGTCGATGGTTCCTTCATTAGCAATTTGTTGCATTATATAAAAATATTCTAAGAAGCTTTCTGTCGGTTGTTTTTTACGAGACTCAAGCGCGCGATGAATATCAATGCTGGGACGAGGATCATGAAATTCAGCTTCTAATGTAGTTTTTAAATTGGCGAAACTATAAATTCCAGATTTCGCCTCAATTGCCAGCTTAGCCGCACCCCGCAACAATCGCCTTGCATACAGGTATTTTTGGACGTCATTCCAGCCACACACTGCACAAATCTCTTCAAACTCCTTTAACCAGGTTTTGACGTTTTTACCAGATTCACCTGTAAAATGTTCGAGAGATTCCTCTACGTCTCTAAATACAAAATTATTTTCATTAGACATGTCCAGCTTCCGTTCTCGTTCCTCCTTATCAATTTGATTCGTATCTCTTTCACCAATATAACTCTCGTCGCTTTCGTCTGATTTATTCTCTCCGAAAATAACTCGTAGACTACCTTCTACTTCCTCACTTGTCGACGCAGTATAATCTCCTCCAAATTCGCCTTCCTTGCCCTCTTCGCGCATAAGCCTGCCAAGTCGCTCAATCAAATCCGTTTTCAAATTATATCTATAAGACGCCCCTCTTTGCTTCAGTCGACTCTGCAACTCCCGAGTTGTTAAGCTACTCAATAATTCATCCATGCACTTATCGTGTCACCGATAACAATAATTGGAAATCAAAATCTAACCGCTTATTTTTTCATGCAAAAAGAAGTGAGAAAAAAAATCATGCAATATGTAAACATAAACAAAAGGGCCTGGTGCACTACTGTTGGTAAGGTAGTCAAAAGCTCTTGTGGTGCTGTAATTAGTAAGAGCTGTTCAAGATCTGAACTTTGAGTAAGCTTAACTTATGTGCCATGACACGAACCGTAAAACTTTAATTAAACTCTCATGCTACTACTCAAATGAGTATTAGTTTAAAAAAAACGGAAAGATCTCACCGATTTTGATGGCTTGCCAATAATGCTCCGTTGCGTCCAAATATAACTGTGACCTTGGACCATGTAGGATTTTCTTTGTTCTTCTGTATATCAAACTATGCACTTCACTTCTTTTTCATATTCTCTATTTTCTTTCTCACATGCACTTTTCTTCTTTTCTTTAGTTGTTTAATCTTTTCCCGCACAAAAATTGTTTTTTTTTTTTTTTTTCTCAGTACGAATCACTGATGAACCACTTCTGACACCATGTAGGATCGGGGTGGGGTGGGTTTGTTCATTAAAGAAAACACAGTCGAATAGAAAAGGAACTTCAATGTAGAATTTTATTTAACTTAAGATTTAAACTAATAGTTAGCAAGTATGGGAAACAAAAAAAGATAGCTTATTGGCGACGCACTGCTTTGCGACCCGCTCCACTTAACCGGACGTAGCAAACACACATGGCCGACGACTTGACTCCCTCTCTGCACCGGATCGCGTTGAACAGTTTCGTTTGTGGATCGTGGAAGCACAGGGTGATCCTACATACCTGTTATTGACAAGATCTGACAAACAAGATACTGACGCCCTCTAAGAGCAACCCGTTCTACATACTGCCCTGTTCTTTGAACCGAAATTAAAATGCCTCGATGAATGGTTGTCATAAGCAATGTTGATGGTTGAAGTTCCCTTCCATCTTAGTCTCTCCGAACGGAGTGGAGTCTAAGATTATCCGCATAGGGCCACTACTGACACTTTAAACACTTTAAATGTCCTACCCATTTGTATCAGTATCAATTCTGATTGGCTTGGTCGTTATTGCTTTACAATTCGCCAGACTCTTTTTTCGATTTAAACTCGACCAAATATCACACGGAGAAAGCTTCGCAGGATCGGTTTTAAAACGACTGTCTAGTTGCCCAAATGTAGGGCTTTGTTACCTTTGAGCCCGAAGAAACAACGAATGATAACTTTCTTTGCTTGAATGCACTCAGCGTGAGTTGTGCGACTAAAGTTGCAATTTGGCACAATTTTTTTTTGCTATTTTGGACCTTTTTAGCTTTCTTTCTTTCTTTTATTTACCGATACTCCTTTTCCTATATTTTATGAACCGTTTCTTTTATCTAGCATCGCTTCCAGATTGTTATCTATCTAGTAAAATAAGAAAACATCAAACCAAACTTCTGATGAACGAGAAAGTTTCGTTCGACCCAGTCGTGCACTTTCTTGTAGTTGGAGAAGGCGCTTCAAAAACTTTTCAAATGCTGTTCTTTCCACATAAAAACTTAAATTTGAAGAACAGCTTCGGAAATGATACTTTTTTCTCATTGGCCCTTTTTCTTGCGACTTTTCATAATTATGCAGCGGTCAACCTGAATTCGCACAGATGTCATTGCTAGAGTTCACCATTGCAAAACGTATAAGTAGTCAAATGACGCTCAATACTTTACACCATGTGTCCATGACGGACCTTATAAAGCCTCAAAAAGTTCAAATCAACGCCCACAAAAAACTGGATCGCTTTTAAGGTTGAATGGACAAAGCTTAAAAAAGATAAACGGTCTCTAAAAAACCTCATTGGATAAGTTTTGCAGCTGATGATATCACCATCGAACTTTTTGATTTTAGAAAACGGCAACGCAATTGCCTCAAAATTCCATTTAAAAGAATTGTACGAAACTCACAAAACCACACAAGAGCTACAATCTTTCAAAATTCTGTACAATCGCTCTTACAAACCGGGGAATCTTTTATAAAAAATAGCTTACATAATTGGAAAGACTTGCCGAACTGTCAGCAGTGAATTTATTGGCATACATTGGCCACAACGTTTCTGCACGCTAAATGACAGCAAACTAAACAAATTCAAATCGCCTTCTTGAACTAAACGTCACATGTAATTTGGTGAAATGTGGACAAAAACATTTCCACAAATTATGTACATAAAAAACATAAAATTGTTAGAGAACTCCACCTACAAACGTCACAATGGACAGATCTAACTTTGAGGTACTAAAGGACCTTTTTCATGGTTAAAAAACCTCAATCACCACCTGACAATTGATTTAAACACTCAAATCTATAATATTTGCCAACAACTTTTGGCATATTGCCCAGCACTCAGCGGCCGTAAATGCCTCCCCCTCTCCACTAGAATTATAATATCCAATGTCAAATCCATACCATTGTCAATTGCCACTTGCCTGTCCTTCTAATATTTAATATACAAATTCAGCAATAAACTAACTATGACTGCCGCTTTCATCAAAGTAGTAGTAAGTGTCAGAAGTCAAATTGAACTTTTGTTCACAAAAAGACTTTCATTCTCTTTGACAGAAACTATTATTCCGTTTTCCACTTCCATAGATTCCACAACCGCCACTTTTTACTGGCTTAAGCTAAAATCGATTGTCGCCACAAAGTCTTGACTTTTGTTATTCACTGGTTTCTACAAAAAAATACAATCTCACTGTCCTTGGAAGTGTTGGAAGAGGTACACAGCTGGGGTTCACCCTTTGGCGATGCCAAGTCTTGGATGACGGCCAACACCATATTTATGATTTAGAGTTGTTTTTTTGTCCGCACCCAATTCAATTAAGCAACTGCGGCAGACGGAGCACCGTTTGATTGCCGTTTCCACATTTTTACAGCTTTAAACAAAAGAATTTTAAAAAAATTTCCAGCGTTTCTCAAGATTGTTTTATTTGGCTTCAGTGAATCACAAACTAGATAACAAATTGTACGCAGCATATTAACTCATAAACACCACCGGAATTGCGTTGCAATACTCTGACTCCTATCTGCGGACATTTGTGTGACAGATAAACTACAATCACAGTCAGGCATTCCATTCGTTTGACGTGTGGATCATAAAATGCCTCTGACACTTGAATGGAGTTGAATTCATTTATGAGAGAGAGAAAAAAAAGCGACTCCTAAAGGACGACTTAGAATTCCATAATCGACACCACAGACAATTGACGACGCGCGTCAAGTTGCCTTGCATAAATTGTCCTCCAAAGCAGTGGTGTCTCTTTGACACGCCGACTGTCAGTTGTTTTTAATGAATACCCTTTTGTTTGTGCAACTCGTCGAGAGTGAGATTGCCGTCAATTGTTTTCCTCTTGGAATGTGAACAGGAACAAAAATGATATGCAGAAGCTCCAATAGTGTGTGTGTGCGACAGCAGGTACGCTATACCTGTCATTGTCATAATTTGAGATCACTTTGGAATGGCACATTCATAAGAAGTGGAAAAGAGACGAAGTCGGACGGTGAATGGAGAATGAAAAACAACAAAACAAAGCCCAACAATGTACGTGCAGACGCACAACAATCGATGGCGGACAATGGATTTTGTGCGGATTTTATGTTTTTTTTTTTTTTTTTTTTTCACGATATAGATGGTTTTGCCCCGCCTTCAATGGGAGCCCAAAGAGGTGTCGTTGCTGTTTGTTATTGTTGCCTACTTTATTCGAATATTCGGCACACAAAACTAAATAGGTAACGTGATTAAGAGGCTTAAAAAGAAATCTATTACGCATCTATAAGCGTCGCTCGTCGAATTCTTTTCACTCGAAAAAAATTAATAGAAAGCAACTATCTTAATATATAAAAACGTTCGTGCGTATGTATGACCGACGATAGCGGCTGAACCACTGAAGCTATTCTTCTTATATTCACACCATATGTTTGTGTGGTGCTCCGGATGGTTTATGTTTATTTTAGACCCTATAGAGGGCGCTGGGGTCGCTTTTTGAAAATTCTTATTTATGGACCGATTTGGCTCAAATTAACACCATATAACACTTACAAAAATAGAAAGCTTTTGCCAAAATTTGGACCCGATGGGTGACGCTGGGAGATATTTACTACAAGTTAGATTTCCCTGCACATAAATTTTGTATCAACAACATTAAATTTAATTGTAGTAATATAGTTGGCGTTGTTTGTCCATACTTTTTTGAATTTGTTATTTCAGTAATTCATATTTCATTTAGCTGTACAATTGTTCGACGAAAACTCCAAATTAGTTTTTAATCAATTTTAAATAGGTAAATAACATTTGCATTCGATTTCCGGCACAAATAACAAAACCAAGGAAAATGTTCTTACTGGGCCAAATTTTATGATTCTTCTTTTATTTTATTCGTATTGGTGTATTTCAGGCTTAGGTAGTCTTAAAAGATAAAATTTCGGACCCGATAGGTGGCGTTGTTGTCGATCTCCGAAACTGCTCAACCGATTTCAATAAAATTTCGTGGATGTATATTCTTCGTTCCCACTTGAAGGATAGGATACTTTTGGACCTGATAGGTGGCGCTATTGCCGATCTCCGAAACAGCTCTACCGCGTTGATTGTAATTTGTGGATGGGTAGGTATGATTGCTTCAAGATTGAAATACACTATAGTTTCGGACCGCAAAACATAAGCGGGATAGGAGAACGGGTTGTGGCAGCATTAAAATTATTAATGGACTTAATACGAAAGTTATGAGCAAAGCCGGGTGGGTACATCTACATATACAAAAGACTGACGTCCGTATGTGCGCACTCGCATGACTCGGGAACAAATCCTTCAATTTTTATGATTCTTGGTTTAAAATCGCATGGGCCCAAGGAAGGACATATTCTCCTTTTTGTCGTAAAAACAAAACTTTATGGGGATTAGTTGAATTTTTGAATTCTTTGGATGTCCGGCTTACAATTGAAAGCCGGCTCAGTTATAATTTTGTTGCGCAACCTCAATACACCTAGACTTTGTAACAGAACGCGTTTGATTCGGTGGTGAAGGATCCCAAATCAAATGTCATGCAAGCGACGGTTTTGAGGAAAAAATTCAAAGACAAACATTCCCTTTCCACGGAATCCACTTATTGAGAACGAATTTGTACGTCGGCGTCGTGTACTGTAAACCATTTTAGTCAAAAAGCGGAAGGTTGGCCGACACGTTAATCTTCTTTGTTGCGTCTGTTTACGCCTAAGGGAGGCTCATTGGAAAGTTTGTGAAAATTGAATTTACATACATTTTCTAAGGAGTTTATGTTTTTGTTTAATTTTGATCGTAGTATACTGTGAGATCGTATTTGTCAAAAGCTATAGTTGGGATCAATAAAATTAATTTCAGGTGGAAGTGAAAATTATTTTAGTTACAAAGTCAATTTTGGGCGGGACGAAGTTCGCCGGGCGCGCTAGTAATGTATATAAAGAAGTGGATTTGGAGAAGAGTCGGGGGGCGTCGTTAAATTCACAAGAACTTCGGGACTATTCTGTTGTCCCAGACCGATTTGTGCGGTAGTTTGATATTTTGGAGTGTAGCCAACATTTGGGAAACATCCACGGGAGGTGAGTCTTAAAGCGGTCTCTTAAAGTAATAGAGGGTCTAGACTACTATGAGGCCGACATAAATCTGGATAAAAAGAGGGTGGAAGGTGTGACATATGTGACATATTTTACGGAGCTTGCTATAAAGAACAGAGCTTATTTGGGTGAGCATTTGACATACGCGACAACCTAAGGCAATAAGTCTTGAGAGGTTAGCAAAGGTCTTATGATAATCCGCGTTGAGGCTTAATTCGCCAAAACTCCCTTTATATGCGGTCATGCCATCGAAAATAACCCCGCTATACCAACGAGAGTTCTTACAAGCTCCACGACCGACAATGGCCCAAGATCGTAGGTATATGGTGACTTTATCACCAAAATATGAAAGCGGGCCATCTTTGGTGGGACAGATGATAAGCGTAGCATAAGGCGTGACGTCTTGCGTCGTAGGTTTAAAGGATGATCACCACAAAACTTCTAGTTTGACGAACAAAGTCGACTAGCAATCGCAGCGAAATTAAAGTGTGTATGTAAAGTGCGTATAAAGTGTTTATTAAGTGGAGCTCCAAAGAGGACTACCGATGCACCCGAGTCCCGAGCTATTCGAGAGATTGAGATATGCTTCTCCAGAAACGATGTATTTAAGTTTTATCAATAAACAAAGAGAACGCATTGGGGCATATTCCGCGCCTAAACCTTTCAGAGATGTCGATGAAAACCTTGTCGTAGAACAACAATCTGTGCTGAGCAAATGGAAAACTATTTCTGCAGGCTTAAAATGCCGACGTAGACCGATGCGACGTCCCGCTCCTAGGTAGAAAGCAGAGTGAACCAATAAAGCTTTTCGACTTTCGTTCACCTGCTAAAAACAAAGTATGAATGAAGCAATATCCAAGATAAGGGCCAATAAGGCTGCTGGGCATGTTTATGAAATTTGTAAGCGGCAACGCTGCTGTGAGGTAGTAATGGGCCTTGTCAATCGCAGCTTTGCAAAGGACATCTCACTCAAATTCAAAGAAGGAACACCTCTTGCCAATCGCTGTTTTCATGGGCAAAGAAGATACCCAAGGAGAGTCTGTAGAAGGCTTCTAAACATAGTCTTGCTCTGGGAAAGTAAAGCTTAAAACCTTTTTAAAAAGTGAAGATATCCATATGTGGTTTTTGGGTAACAATTCATCGTAAAATATTCGGTCCCGTTTCAGGAAAGGAGATTCAATGACGAACTGTTAAGAGAGCTTCCACACCGATTTTCGATGACTTGGCCGCACATATCTCCGCTATATCTCGTTTAGTATTGGCTCTGAGCTCCTCTAATTTCGCCGGCTTCTTTTAATAGACCAATGATTTAATAAATCGACTGGTCCGTTTCTGGAGATAACACGTTTACCGAACTTAGACTTCACAAAATTCGATTGTTGCACCCGCTTTGTGGCTTGTGGCACCGTCTTGTTGGAACCACATATAAATATAACTGATGTCCAGTTCATGCAAAGGTTCAACGAAATAACGTTCCAACATGTCTCTGTGGCGAATACCATTTACCGCACCTAGACGGACAGTTTCATCGACGGCAAAAAAACGGCCCAATGACGCCAACGGCATGAAAACCCCACCAAAGTGTGACTTTCTGCGGATGATGTGCTGTTTTATGAAATACATCAGTGTTCTCAACTGTCCAGTAACGCATATTTTGCTTATTGACGAAACCGTTTAACCAAAAATGCACTCCTTCGCTGAAGATTGAAAATTGGGGTTAAGGCTCTTAAAGTTGCGACCACCGACTCGGAATTTCGGTAGTAAATTCATTTTTTGCAAACGTTGTTTCAAATGACGAAAATGTTGATTTTACTGAATATTTTGACATTGACAGTAATCGGTTTAAGGGTGCGTTCACACTGAACGTTTGAAGTTGTCAAGTCGCTAATGAAAGACCCTTTATTTTTGACAGATTCATAGCATTTAAGCCTTGTTCGACACCTAGACTTTTATGGATCGTTCTATAAGCTTTGTTTATTCGCAGTAGCTTAGTGGTTAGTGTGTTGGACTGCTATGCGGGAGTCCCAGGTTCGAATCCCGCAAAAACCCAATTCCGACTTAGGGTTTTTTTCCGCTGCGCTACCCCTCGCGAACGTCTGACAAACATCCGAGAGCTTCTCAATTAGCCGTTTGGAGTCGGCATAAAACTGTAGATCCCTTCGATTCGTTCTAAAAATGAAAAACTCACACAAAACGAATGGTTGTGAGAAGCTAGGCCTAGGGTCTCTCCAGACCTGTTGGGCCAACTATTTATTTTCTATAAGCTTTGTCGACTTTTGCTCGATTTTTGCTCTTATATTTTAAACGCTTCTTGAAATATTTTCAGAGCGAAAAAGCAAAGCATACTCAGCCCGAATCGTCTGTCAGCTCAGCTGTCGTATTTTACTAGAAATAGTGCTGCCAATATCAAACTTTTAAAACCATTCAATTATTCGTCGTGTACATATCTACCGCAATCCACTGATCGGATTTCGGTGCAGTTTTCAGAAGTCTTTTGCACATTTTTAAAGACTCAAAACTTCTTGGCACTTCTTATTGTGAAATGGAACAAATTAAACACTAAAATCATGGGAATTCGAAGTCAAAGATGATTATTTTGAGGCCCAGATTTACCCCGAACTGTGAAGAAGAAGAAAAAGAAGAAGAAGAAGAAGAAGAAGAAGAAGAAGAAGAAGAAGAAGAAGAAGAAGAAGAAGAAAAAGAAGATCATTATTTCGACCGAGATGTAAACATGTATAGCTTTCTCCAACAACAACAAAAAAAAAACTTTTCCCACCTTTCGACACTGCCAAAGTCCTTCAAGTCGATTTATGTCAAAGGAAAACAGAGTCCAATCAACTTTGTCCTTCTTTCTACAGCCGGTAGGCAACTAACGCACCTCCCGTCAGGTGATTATTTTCAAATTCCGATGGCTGAATTGATTTTAATCAGTCGCCTTAAGGAGCCAACATTCCCCACACTCGCTAATGCAGTAAGTTGTCTACCTAAAAATAAATCAATTCGCTATATTAACCAACCCTGGGGTAGTAAACAACAATTAGAGAACTTTTTATTTGTTTTCGCTCATTTCTCGCATAACATGTCCTAATGACCGTTAAGGTCTCCGCAACTAACTCTGACTAATCGGTTTTTATGGGTTTTAATGGGCGCACTCAGCCCGCGACACTCCTATACAGCCAAAGGGGAGAACCATTTCGTCTCCAGCTTTCTTCCATATGCTAAATTATAACCACATCCTGTCATTCTGTCTGCTCGTTGCACTCCTTGTGCGTTTCCTTGAAGAACACTCGTTCGTTCTCTCTTCATGTCAATTCGTAATCGTAATCCCTTTCGATGGTGTGTGTGCGTGCAGAAAGCGACTTGAGCAGGAAGAAGAAAATCGTCGCCGCCGCACACTGGTAAAAATGACCAATCTAGGTGGACATTGCTCATAAATCCTAGAAAAATCCTCCAAATAGAATAAAATTTTGAGGGAATGCTTGTTAGACCTTCAAGATACACATTGCCTATTTTGATATCAATCCGATGCAATGCGACCGTGTGGCATGCCTCACAATGGCGGCATGCAGCCGCAATTGCAGCCGTAGTTATTCGTCTAAATCTAAAGTATTTTTTTTTTTTTTTTTTTTTAACTTTTATAGCTGTACAAAAATTTTACAACAAAGAACTTTTAAAAAAACAAAGAAATAAATAGGTATACGAAACATACATATATTTACATACATCCATTCAAAACTATAAATAACTACTTCTGGTTAAGATAATACCAACTGTGTCTCTAATAGTAGAGACTGCAATTCTTCAGGGAAATGGGTTATGTTTCCCGTTGCATGACCATTCTTATTTGTCAATATCGAAATGTAGGGATCAGATGAGTACAGCAGCGTATGAAACAAATCTTCCATTGTACATTTTCGGCTGAATTTTCGAGTATTGTTTTCCCTGAATTTTCGCAAATCTTTATTTCTCGCTTCAAGCGCTTCTTCGGACATCATCCCGATTGCCATGGAGCATGACTCAATTATTTCATGTGAATGAATTAGGAGCTTATGGACGCTTGCTGGCATTGGATACCAGGGATAGGAAGACACATATAATTCAGCAGTCTCTCTCGTGTAAGCCGAAAAACGCTCAATATCGACAGAAAATCCACTTGAGATAGCCTGCAGAATGATATTAAACCGTTTCAGTAAATTTTCGTCTATTCCAGTTACTGCAGCGACAACAACGTAATTTTCAAAAAAACGGGCTGCTGTGTTACCATCGTTCGTTGAGCCAAATCCTTGTTTCACCACATCGACGAGCAGTCCAGTCTTTTCTCGTATCTGCATTTGAACCTTCTTTTTTGTTTTCTTGAATATAGCTTGGTCCCCTTGATCTTTCTTTAAAATTCGCCATTTACATAGCTTTAGACGATAAGAAATATTCAAGAATAATTCAAGACACCTAATATAGGCGTGTAAAGATGAAACTCCGAAGTCGTATTGAGTTGTATCTTTAGGTCGACTATATATTAAAGGAAGATCGTTCATCATCTTCGGGGTAGCACCGCATATGCTACAAGTTTGCACAGGCTTTCCTGTGTATGCACTAATGGTCTTCCCGTCAACCATGGTCATTTTGAGATCATAGTAAATTCTCAGAGTTGATTTTCCCACAATTATTACACTTGGTTCTAATCTTTCTATTTGTAATTCCATTGCTGAAATCTCTTTTCTAATTAATTCATTGCTCTCTTTTTGGAAAGCAATTTTTATTGGCCTACAAAATCGTGGGGATGATGATTTGTTGTTGTTCCAAATAAGTCGGTCTTCATCATGTGTTTTCAACTGCAGTGGGACAATGCAAATAGAATAGAGAGTAGAATCGATAGGACTAGTCTGTTCTTGCTCTTCCTCCTCTGGATTATTTAATTCTACTTCTTCATAGTATTCGTCCGCTAGTTCTTCGTCATTATTCAGCACATCTTCCGCTATTCGTTGCTTGTACATTGAATGTCCAGAACTACCATCACAGCCCCATTTGCAATACAATGTCAAATCCAAAACAACAGCATCACTACTTAGATCTTCCCCTAAAGCCAAAGCCAAACGTTGACTCGTATGGTCCAGAAGAGCTTGCAAGGTGACTTCTGCAGATATTCCCGTTATGCTTATGAACTCTTCGATCGGATAGCATTTTTTTTTTGCCTCCAAAATGATTGGGTAAGATGGATAAATGGGGGACAAACGATCTTTGGCACCAGTTTGCATAAGAATATAAGAGAATTTGGTAAAGCGACCCTGAATGTAAAGAGAGAGTGCTTCTTCCGGAGAATACCTTATTGGTGACTTCATTGGAGTAGTGTAGGATTTTTTTATTGCTGTTGCCCTGCGTGGTGAATTTTCCGTTACTTCTTTTAAAACATTCAAAGCATCTCGCTTTCCCGAAGCGTAGAGGCTGAGGCGAGTGGCATACGAAAGCTCTTCATATGAATAATTGTCCAACAAATGTTGTATTCGTCGTTTTTTTTGTTTGTCCCCTAGTTCGTTGAAATTTTTAAGAATCTTCTCAGAGCTGGTACTTGAGGCACTTAAATTTAAATTTGACACCATCTCGAGTCCCACAACTCCAGTAAGCCATTCGGAAAATTTCGCCAGAAAATTCTTTCGACTCCAATGGCATGCGACCCATTTCTCACGCATTTTTCGCAAAAATCCGTTTATATTTTTCAATATAATTTCTTTTTCATTCTCATTGGTGATACCTTTAAAAATCAATTGATCACTTACGTATCGCCGGACAGCATCATCCTTTTCTTGGGAGGTTTGCGACACCCAGATGTCAAATAGCTCTCTTCGCCGAAAGGCCATTTTTTGTGAAACGCGTGATTTCCTCGGCTCTATGGGTCCGTATGGGTAAAATTGTTAATTGTATGTACTCTACGGAAACTGTGCTTTCTGACAATGGCCTCTGCAACGTGGGACTAGGTGGGAACAAAAAGTTACAGTTCGCAAAATATTAACTTTTATGAATAACTTGAGCAACATTGGTTGTTTAGTCTACCGTGTATATCTAAAACTTTTTACAAGCTGTTAGTTGCTTAAATGTATTATACTCACCTCTACTCAGAACCTGCAGAAAGAATTAATTGATTAACTTCAACCAGTAGGTCGGTACAACATTTTTAAAATAAAATAATTTAAGGAAATTATAAGACAACCACCTGGTGCGATGGAAAGACTGGAATGTTTGGAGAAGTGTTTTTATTTCCAATAGGATTACCGTTGCATTTTTTTGCTCGTCAACCATTCCTAATAACATAACAAAGTCCATTTCGTCGATCTGTTGAGATGAAATTTTCACCAAATGTCCACCTAGATCGGGCAGTTTTACCAGTGTGCGCCGCCGAGACTATTAATAATGACACTCAATGCTGCCACACGCCTGAACGACCGCACCAAAAACGACAAAAGGACAAAAGGACAGTAGAAATGTACGTCCGTATCCCGAAGGGGATACACTAACCCTGGTTTAAAGTATTTCTTGTCCCTCGCCGTGCTCCCCCACATTCTGACATTCTGTGGTCATGCTGGGCCGCAGTTCTGCTTTGTTGTGGCAACAATGTCATCCTCATCAGTTTTCCTTTTTGGCGAGAAGTGTGAGGCTTATAAACAAAAGCCATAAAAAGGGTTGCTGCATTACAGCTTGTTGCATATGCTGCGCTGCTAGCTGCTACTGCAGCATGTTTCTTTGTTTCACACTCCGTTTGTTGGTTGTTGTTGCTCATTCTTCTCTTTTCTGCATATACACAAAGAGGGAAAATGCAACCATGAGAAGTCATTCACTTGGAGATGTTATGCCTACCCGTTCATATATTTACCCTCAATCGCTTTGAAACAAGTTATGCCCCCCCGCTCCGCATTTGTTTAAATAACAAAAATTAAGTGTGAATTTTATATTTATTTGTGCAGTCTCGAGATATGTGTAGCTAAGACGTAGGCTCGAAGCGAAAATACACAACCAACCACACCCACGGAATGTTTTAATCAGTCCGATGGAGTGACGCGTTCACTGGCACACAAGTGTTCGTTATAAGTGCGAAATGTACATAAATGTATAGACGTACATTCCAGCTACACACTCTTTTGGTCAATGATTGCGTTTTGTGTATCTTGAAGATACTGCGCGTATGGTAAGACGACATCAACGCGTCGCTATAAACTATTTCATCCATGAATCTAAGAAAATTTATATATACAAACGGCTTGATCAAGTGATCATCGAATCTCGGACGTCATATGACGGAAACCTGTTCTTGTTCGCCGAGAAAATGGCTTAAAAGACTGAATGCGAATATAGGTACGGGTATGTTGCGGTTGTGTATACGTAGGCTTTTAAAAATATAAATGAAATGACACGTGGTTGGCTTTTGAATAAATATATATACCTACGTTGACTTTAATCATCTTTTTTTTAACTGCTTGCAGATTCAAAAAGCGTCGAGAGAAAGAAAATCTGTTTCGTAGAGAAAATCACTTGAACGAGAAGTTTAATTTTTAATTATTTTTACATGACCCAGAAGAGAATCGAGAATTATTCTAAAGATCGTTCCAATAGGTGGTGCTACAGTCCGGGATGGACCTGGGACTGGTTGAGATACGCCTCTCAGGTTAGCGCGAACTTTGGCTAACTACCTCCAGTTGCGCACTCCAAGTTGGTTGAGGTCCCCTTCCACTTGTGCGCGCCACCTAAAATGAATAACCAAAATAATAACCAAAAATGATTTTAAATTTTCTAGAAAAATAATTTATTAGATTTTCCGTACGAAAAACTTTCACCGATCAACTCCTCAGTCAAATCCACAAAACAAAAAAACAACATTTCATCTGTCATTTTTTTGCTGATAGATTCCAATTTCCAATCAGGGTATTGGTTGGTTGGTTGTAATTGTTTTCGTAGGGAAACGCTTTTTTTTTACATTTTTTAACGTAAAAAAACTCATTTTCCTACTGTTGCAACTTTTTCGGTTGCATTTTACGTATAACTGAGGCCTAACTTTGAAGATCTATGTTTTAGAAGTGGTGGGCCAAGTACAAGTTTCTTTTTTAAAATGCATTAAAATGAACAAAATTAAATATTGATGGCTTTATTGTTTTATTTATTTATTAATTTTTTTATTTATTTATTAGTAAGCCCAAACATTCCCATTAATTTGCAAATACAACGTCGTTCAAGAGGCTGCCACGCCCAAAGCTGGCTTCGCAGTAGCGCATTGCCACGATTTGGGAATTCGGTGCGTAAGAGATCGATTGTGGCATGGGCTGTGAGGCATGGAGCGCCATCCTGCATGAACTAGCGGTCGTCCATCAATGTCAATTTCAGTAAAAAAAAAGTCGGCTTCTTAACGCCCACCGTTGACCGAAACATTGTTCCCAGCCTCATTTTCGAAGAAAAATATTCCAATGATGCCACCCCTCTACAATAAGCACCAAACTGTCAATCTCTTTGAATGCATTGGCTTGTCGACAATAGCGTGCGGGTTTCAGATGTGGCAATTTTGTTTGTTAACGTAGTTAACAGCAGGTGCGGTGGTTGCTTTATTTCGACCAAAACTTCTTTTCAAAAAACACACTGTTTGGGCTACACACCATAATCACTTTGGAAAAAGTTTTCAATATTTTCCAACGTTGTTCAAGCGTAAATCAACTCATTTCGTTCCGCGGAGGTATGATACTGACTTTCTGGCTAGATTTCGAGCGGAAAACTGCTTATAGTGTCAAAATATGATTTAAAAATAAACCACTAGATGGCGCACCGTTTATAAGTCTGTTTTAAGTACAAATCAGCTATCAGCTGTCAAATTTAATTAACTATGGCAGGAAAAACTGTAGCCAAATGGAAGAACGAACCTCCATTTACCTTGAAGCACTCCTTAGTGGTGGGGCTGCAAACAAAACCAAAAAACTGTACTGCTCATAGAAACCAATTTTCAAGGAAGCTAACCAAGCACTGACTAAATGCAACGGGCCATCTCAGCCAGACAACGAATGCAAGACCGGGTAAAACTATCAAGGTACTGTACTTGACACCACAATGTCAAATAGGCGGGAATGTCTTCTTCTCCTTTTTGTGGAATACCTTACCTAGGCTTAAAAAAAATCAAGCAAGAATGACAAAGAGGTTTGATGTAATCAGGGCTATCGGCAATTCCTCCTATCGCGAATCTCCATCGGAATTTATTTCCCCAGCGTTTTTGGAGAATACATACATAAGTCTCAGGCGTCAACGAAAATGCATAGAAAGACGCAAGGCACTGCAATCAAGGGTAGGTACAGCAGTGACCGAGTCTATACACATTCTTTAAACGGCTCCCCGAAGGTCTGTAATTTTTTGGGTTCAATGCAAGAAGGTTAGGTTAGGTTCAGTGGGGTTGTAAGATCGTCACAAAAAGACCAGGCACCATAGCGGGCCCATCGCCATCCCCAAGGAACTATTACGCTTAAAAACCTAAACCAAATCGATCAAGGCAACAAAATAAATAGTGATTCCGGGCAAAATCCTCAATCTTAGCATAGAGTGTTGAGTTTTCTGGTGCCGACGAACATACATATTTGTGGGCTGTACTAGACAATGGGCCGTAGGTACTAATCGGGTCTATCACAGAATCCGTCATATTCGAAATTTTGCTACGAACCCCGAAAGAACTATCACAAAATCCGTCGTAGGGTACATTTTTTGCTTTCGCAATTCGTAGAACATGGTATATTCAGTGATACCAATTTCTACGAATTTCAAAATTCCCCTACGACGGATTCTGTAACAGCTCTTTCGGGGTTCGTAGCAAAATTCCGAATACGACGGATTCTGTGATAGAACCGAATAACAAATTTTTTGTCTCGACTTTAAATTTACGGAAGCTAACAATTGCGAAATTAGTACCGAAAATAGTCGAAAAAAATGTTTATTGGTATCTAAGGCCCAATTTTTTAGTTTAAATTAATTCGCAAATTGAAAGCGAATCCTGTAACTTCCTCTACTCAAAATTAGTCCCTCAAACGCTTTTTTCTCAGAAATGATTTTACCACAAATTCTCTACAAGACTTGTAAGCGTTTCCACTTGATTACAAATCCACCCCAAATACCACTGTCATTCACATCCCTGCGTGTCAATCGCTAAGTAGTTCTCCACCCACAAAGCATGCCCATCGAATTGTATATTCCTTTCCCCCCGTTTGTATGTTCACATAATTTCCGAAAATAATTTTGTCAAAGATATTTTTACCCCCACACCAATTAAATTCCATTCAATTCGACTGCAGCACTTAAAAAATGTCTTACAGCCACCAAAACAGGTGCTAACATTCGTTGAGTACACCTTGACCCAGTGCCGCTCGTGCCAACAAAATTATGTTCATTTGGCTGCGGCGCTAATTTTTTTTTTCTCTGTTACACTTGAAATATTTAAGGCGCAACTACTCGTTGAGATTTTTATTAATTTGATTTTTTTTTATTTTCTATCTACTTGCAGGTAAGCGACTGAAATATTTGTAAAAATACTTCTGAACACACTTGAGCCAAACCAATTGCAATGCGTCGTAAAATTGGGCAGGAAAAACAATCGGCAATATCTGGGCAAATGTTGGAAATGTCCAGACCGCTTATCACCTAATCGGGCAACTTTATCGCAAGCCATTGCTTTTCAAATGAATTAGCAAATGAGTAACTCTCGGCGAGTATCTGTTATGATAGCACAAGTCTATGAGCTGTTTTTGCCCTATAATTAGCAAGAAAAATAATTAAGAAGACATATCGAATCGAAGCGAAATGAAACTCTCTCGCATTGGCAGCAAATTAGGCAGTTAATTGGATATTTGTATACCTAAACCCGTGGGGTGTGTTTAACTTGTGTCGCATGTTAATTATAAATAGAAAGAGTTATTTTAGACGCAGTTTGACCTTGATTGGCGCGATCTTTTTTATTTGGCTTGCAACAAACCTTGAAGTGTTTTATATTTCAACCAGAAAGCTTGTTTCACGCTTATCTTCGCCATATATTTTGAGGCTGTACATTAACCTTGAAAAGACTGCCACTGTTGAGGAACGCAGCAACATTCTAGCAGCATTCCACCTTGCAACCGAAAACACCTCCACGACACACTTTTTCGCTTTCAGATAACTCTGGTGGACGTGGCGCAAACTGACCACCAACCTCGGAGTCCGCTCTCAAAAGGTATGTCACCTAGAATTCGATTTCCCTCACTTCCACTGAGCAGCTTCATGCGATGCTATAGCCGCAGCATTTGAAGTCACCGTAGGCCATTGGTCGGTTGGCCAGCTCCACGAATTAAGTTGTTCCGCTTGGATGGCTTGGATGGCGCGAATTAATAGCCTGACGCTAATAAAACAGGTTGAACTCGAGAATTTATATCCCCACTGATGGCAGTTGTTTTATCCCACCCAACCTCATCTCCATGTCTCATCTCGGAACACATACAAAACAAAAAAAGGAGCAGCAGAATCCGCTCTGAGGAATTTCAGATAGATCCATGCCGATGCGAGGGTACTCAATCAATTTTGCAATTTTAATTTCTGCATGAGTGCAACTGGGTTCGTCAAATAGAATCCATGGACGTTGGACGACTCTGCACACGTAGATACAAGTAAAAAGTACTCGTACTCGTACTCGTACGATTTTCGCTATTAGCCGGAGTTTTAATTTTTCTCCATTTGGCAAACAAGGTGAGCTGGGTCTGAGTCTGCGCCTTATCCAGCGGCATGTACCAACCCCATGTATGTGGCGGTATCTGGTTCTGCAACTTGTTTTATATAAGAGTCGGTTGGTTGGCGCAAACTCACTGTTCGAGGGCATTACTCAGACGATCGCTATCGTCCAACGTCCATGTTGCACACAATAGACTTTCCTCTGGCCTAGCATGGTTTCGCAGATACACGCCGATATGGCAGCGAAAACAGAACCCAAACTCATTGCCAATAAAGGTTATGGAATTATTACAGAAGAGGGTACATAAATACAGAATCGCCTTGTCGCCATAATTCGATTCGACGCAGCCAGACGATTATACGACCATTCGAACAGCTTCAAGAAGATGTGATATCAAGCATGCGAAAAAATTCGATGCGATCATCATCAGTTGGAATTTCTATTTTTATTTTCGCGTAGCATAATATGAGCTACCGCAGAACGGTTTCTGTAAATGGCCAGCATTGAATGGAGGACAACAAAAAAATATGATGAGACTGGGCGCGTACTCCTGCGGCACCCCAACGACCGACGACTGACTTCTTCTGCGACTATACGCTGACAAGATGTCAATTTAGATTTTCGCTCCAAGATATGGTAATGAATTTCTGAATAGAACGGCTTTTAATGACAGCCATATAGGGCGTGGGTAGCCACAGACAGTGGTTGCCACAAGAAAATTGTGCGCAGTAATTTGTTTTAGCTCGCGTTTAAAGGCATGACTGGCGCATGTCGCGCTTACTTTTATTTTCAACCAGAATAGGTATTTTGAAGCGTGGTTGACAGGCGGCACGTATAATTATGGAGGAAATTCGAATGGGAATGCATGCAGTACAATGGAAGGTGGCAACAGAAAGAGTTGCTGCAAATGCAGTTGGAGTTATGTTGGGTTTTTTAATAAAATAAATTCCAAAGCCACCAGTTGAATTTGAGAGACTTTTCTGGGCAAATATGTTCAGAGGCTTCTTCTTCACGAATAACATCTTTGGTAATGTTTGGGCTATGCACGGGTGTGTGGTGTGAAAATACTTATTGTCCTCTAGGGGATCCAATGGAACTTTCATTGTAAATTTGATGTTCAAAAACTAAGACTAAAGAAAGATATAGGCACAGGTCCACCCCGTAAGTAAGAAAAGACAGATCAAAATAAATCCCATCAGACAACTGTCGGGCTTGGGAACCAAGGGTTGAATTACCGGCTCCCATAAGCGGGGAATACATCGCGGAATCCTGCCGATTTTATATATATAAAAGAATAACAAATTCTGCCACGTAGAACTCCGTGATGAATTTGGTACTTCGGCCCTAGTTTGTGCATAAATATCGGAAAACTTAAAATCTGTTACATCTGGGCAGCGTGACCGCTGCAGAAGTATGAAAACTCGCAAGAAAAAGGGTGAATGAGAAAAAAAGGACCATTTCTGAAACATTCAGTATATTTTTTAACGATGTTTAACAAGTATTGGCTCGCTAAAGACTTTTATAGGTAACTGCGTTACTTTTTGAAAGTTTTTATTCGGAAATAACAGCATTTGAAAAAAATTGAAGCGCCTTCTCCAACTAAAAAAAGGGCCGAATTAGGAAAATATTGTGGCAGGCTCTCAAAAAAGTGCCAAATTGCAACTTTAGTCGCACCATAGTCACTGCTGCCTCTGCGGTGATTGCGAAGAACGTGCATCTTAGGGTACGTAAGGCTCGTTCCTACAGAGCTGTTCAGTGGCGAAGCAGTTGTTGGATTGACTCAAAGTTTTAAAAACTCCGCTTCTTCTGTATAAGTCGTTGGACTCTGTCCTGTAGTCACGGAGCACGACTCCAATGCCAGTGTACTGTGATTATACCGCAGTTATCATGCGGATAGAGGCTTTAAACCAGAAGGACCTTTGTTGCTGTCTAATTTTAGCTATAAAGTACGAAATGAGGCACAGACCACCGCAGTATAAATTGGTTTCTTTTACTGAAAGACGACTGCTTTTACAGTGACCCAAAGTAAAATATTCTCCTGTATTCCTAGTTCCTTAGAACGAGAACCTTCAAAGAACAAGTCACAAGTTTGTGAAGCGCTTCTCACAAATTACGTCGTGCTATGTAGTAGTGCTATAGTACTTTCTAAAGTTCTATCATATGGGGCCTTATGCTAGCTGCTGTCTACAGACAAAGGACTCATTAGAAATGATAGGTCCGATGATTGCGGCGTATATTCAGTGGGTGATGTCAATCTTCTCCCAAACACCCTCTTACCAGGCATAGCGAGCATCCACTCATTTGATTGTCCATTCCCCAACATTTCGCCGATATTATGCCGCCTCAGATGAGAGATCTATTGTGGCGCCACCTAGCGTTAAAATAAAAATAAATAAAAAGGCTGCCCCGTCTTGGTCCACAGGCCTAACAACTTTCGTTTGTGTGGGTTCTTATTTTCTTGGGATGAATGGAAGGCGCCCACAATTTTAAGCCGAGTTTGAAAGACTGATCCAAAGCTTTCGTTGTACTCCCCGATATTTGTCTTTCTATACGGATCGAATCTGAGACCCCTCGCTCATTAGTCAAGCATATTTACTTACCAATGAGTTTCTCCGACTATATTAGCTTAGCTAGCTAGTTGTGATCTCACAACGGCGCTCAAGCGCAATTTGTGTTTTCCCTTGCCAGGTAACTGGGAAAACAGCCGCCAAAACCCACCAATCAACCATAGATTTCGAGAGGTATTCGAATCAGACCACAATAATTGTCGGGCTCCTTTTCGTCTCTCTACCACTATAAATCTTACACAGAGAGACTCTCTGGATTTCTCCAGAGTTTTTCCCTGGGCTCGATTCCTAGTGTTAAAGCTAGTATCTGTTTTTTGGTAGATTTGTTTCATCGACTGAGTCTCGACCCAATTATGTCCCAAGATCCTGTTCTTCTGCCAGCAAGCGCTGGACATTGACATAGTATATGTGCCGCTGTCTCAGACTCCTCCAGGCATAGTTTACAGGTTTTATCCTCTCTAAGGCCTATCTTCCTTAAGTGGTACTCGAAATTACCATGTTCCTCGACCTCAATCAACCATACTAGTTTTGGATTAGGATCTTAGTTTTTTTTTTTTTTTTTCTAACCTACAAACCTCTCTGCCTTGTCCACACAGAGAGCTCTGAAAGATCAGATTCTCTTAGCTCACTGATGCCAACTTTTGATTCATTTAAATTTTGAAGATTTTTGAAATTTAAAAACAATTTAAGTCTAAGCTAAAGCAGTGTGCAGAGAACTCCTGAACTCCTGTTTATGGCGTGCCTCTTGTTGTTATTTTCGTTGCAGAACTAGACCCTATAACTGAACCGATGTTCCACCAATGCATTTTCTCGACTCATTTTATGACGGACTTTGTACGAACTGTCAAATCTTTCATAACATAACTGTGTCACCTTTCGGGACGCTTTAGAGTCATTTTGGCTCCTTTTTGAGCGCCTGGACTCCGGGCTCATCTTTTTGAAAATCAGTGAATTCGGACTGCTTTTAAAAATGTAGGATATTTTTTGCTTTAATTCAAAATTGTTCAGTGTATTTATTTGATTTCGAATGAATTTGGTTTTACCTGAATTTGAATTGAACAATCGGAATGGGACTCCTTTTTTCATCCAGGACTCTTTTTCGGACTTTTTCTGAAAATTTTCAGAGGTAACACTGTTCATAACTTTCATTTTTGATCGGGTTTTGTCGTTTTATAAAATCGCCCTCAATGTCAACTGCTATAGGCTAGGTATATAGCTCACTCTTTCGCATCCAAGGTTAGGTTAGCTTAGGTAAGACGGTTGTGAGGAGTATCGTCACAAGACACTAGGCACCTTAGTGGGCCCATCGCGGTTCTTGAGAGAACCACCCTTTAACAGATTCCGCATTCAAAGAATGTTAAATTTGCTTTAATCACATGATTGCCCTTTAAGGTGGACGTGTTGCGCTCTTCACATATATTTTGGTAGTAGATCAGTACCGTGATAAAAATGTACATAAGTCCAATTCGAAAAGAGACAGATTGGCCCACACTTTTTATGGATTGAGTGGTTGGATTTTCTTGATTTAAGGCAAACAAAAAACCCTTATACCTTTTCACACCGAGCCGAAAACCGGGTTTTCGCTAAAACACTCGAAAACTTCATCGAAAACAGAAGTTTTCACATACATACGATAATTTCAGTTTTCAAAAAGAGTCGTTTGATTCGTTTTCCACGAAAACGACTTCCAATCGTTGGTTTGTTGGTGTGTTTGCACCTTTCGAAAATATTTTGACTACAACCAAACTTAGAGACTGTTATAATTCCGTAAGGTCCTACAGATTTGAAGTTCCACGAACCTTTATCTCAAATCGCATTGTCTGTAAGCAAGGAAAACTAGACAAATGCGAAATGCCCTCTAAAACAGATCCCAGTCACATGTGTGATAAAGTGGTCTAAACTGGTATATTTCGCTGTGTCGAGTAGTTCGATTCAAAGTTCTCCTAGTTCCGGATCGCTGAAAGTGAATTCCGCTGAAAGCAGTTTCCTATATCACGGTCATGAATAAATCACCAGAAGGGTACCGACGTGAACTGCTGCTACCAAGTCACTTCTATTTGGGATGAATCAAATCTTTCTGTCTTAAAATTAATTGTAATGCTAATGTACCTAGCTTCAGCCTGGAAAATGTCAAGCCTCTATTTGCTTTATTTACTTGAAATAAAACCCTCCAAATGCCAGAAACCCCTCTTCGGCACATCTTTCACACACGAAACACGCCCGAAACGCAAGCAAAACTACCTGCTCATTCCCACATCTGACAACATGCCGATTCAATCAAGCGAAATGCAAATAATCCGCATAATCCCAATCCTATTCCTATCTTTATTGACAATAAACCGTACGGTAGATTAATACCCACTCAGATTCACAATGAAGATGCCAATCGGAAAAAGCTTTCGAATATTTTTTTATTGTCAATATTTTGGTTTCTTCACTTTGAGTCAGTTTGTGTTTATGTGTTGATTTGGCTTAACGGATTTTGACCTAGTGAAACTGGTTTCACTTTTGCCCCGAAATCAGTTTCATCTTATTCCTCGGGCCCAGATGATCTTCTCTCATTCACATCTGCATATTATGCGGAACAGTATACCTACCGCTTCCGTGTATATAAAAAGCGCGTTTTCGAATATAAATTAAACTTTTGTTTACATTGGTGTGGAGGAGAAAGAAGTCCAAAGTTAATAAACTGGCGTGCACAACGAGCCATCGCGCAGCACAGATGCCCCTGGTGTTAATGAACTAAAACAAATATACAAATCGTATGAAGAATTGGACGCACGATAAACAGAATGTAGTTCAATGCAGTTCCCTGTGGCAGCCCATTTTGTTCTACGGCCCATCCCAGAAACATATACAGCGCACACGTGCCAACGCCAAGTGCTCGTACTCGTATGCGGAGATTGTCTGCGCGAGGGTCAGCTGTCGCACGACTTATTCATTGAGAAACGCTGAGAGATCGGATGCATGGTGTTTGGCGTTTCGTCGGGGCATTGTTTTGTAATTTTAGCTGCGTGATGCCGATTACAACGCTAATCCGCGACCGAAGTCCTGCTCGTGGGCTCCACGAGAGATAAATTGTGAGGGCGTTGGATTCGCATATATGGCAGGGGTAACCATGAGATGCACACTGCTCTATGCACCACCCGCCAACTATTTATATTAGACAGGCGCATTGCTGGTGAGTATATGGTGGTGGTGCGGACAGTCGGTCGTGTCGAAGTCATGACTTTCATGCCAAAAGGGCAGCAATTGGTCGTGTGTATCGTTTGTGTTGGGTGCGCGCTTGTGGACTTCCTAGTTTTGCATTGGACACATACGTTTTTGAGGAAAGTAGTAAAACGACGGTTTTTCGTTTGCGGCGCCAATAATGTGCGGTTTTGCTCACGTAACTGTTGCAGTAGGCTGGAGGAAACTGGAGGAGTAATCGGATATTGGCTCTTTTAGCAGTTTAATTGGGGAAACCGATCGATGTCGGTGCACCTTTTGTGGAGGCTGACGATTGTGATCTGGAAATTGATTCGAAAGCCAAAGATCCAAGCCTCGGCAGCTGTTGTACAATGAGTGCGACACCAATTGTGCAGTTGAGTGGTTAAATTACCGAACAATGTCTGTGGGCCAAGTCAAAAGCGAACGCAGGCAAAGCCGAATAATTAGATTATTCGCCGTGTCTGCCTGTAGGTCTTACAATGTACTACACGTTCTGTCACACATGAATTGGCTGCAAGAGGTTTTTAAAAATCAACCAAGAAGTGAAATAAGAGCTGGAAAGGATGTGCCTGAAGAGGTAACCCATCTAAGACAACTGAGGTGGCGACATTTTGAAGAACAAATTAATTTCCTAAAGGTGGCCTGCCCTTGTTAAACCTGCACCTAAAAATAGGGCAATAATGGTGGTTAAAATAAGTCACTTTTGCCTTTTTTGGTGAGGGCTATAAAAATCCCCATGCACCTGGGGCCTTGAAAAATGTATGAGATTTAAAAAGCCGACTTTAAATTATCCAGAAGGACATCACAAAAAGCCTTCGGCAAACTTTGGAACCCGCTTCCTTATGGAAATTCTTTCAAAGGACTTTACAACTTGCAGCAATATGTAAGTGCACGGGTTTCTTAGAAGCCTTGCCCGGTATATGAAGAATACGCCCAATTTAAAATACTTACAGAAAAAAAAAAGAAAGCTTTGATGCATATTTCGCATTCTTCTTGCTCCAGTGAGCTCGCATAACCCAGCCACGTAAATTGCTATATCGTTTCCTAGAAAAAAATCTTTTTTTTAAATCTTTTTGCATGCACTCGCATCTCGCATAGGCTTTCTCTAGAGTCTAGATGATCGCATTTTGTTTGTCCTACATGATTTTTGGTGAATCGCCGCCGATTCTTCTCCCGATATTCGCAGTTAAGTCGTTAATTCGCGACGTTGCCAAGCTCACCTGGCCGACCCTGGATACTAAAAGATCCAAGGAGCTTCTACGACTAAACAGAACTAGCATCTCGCTGGTTGCTAATGTCATTACCGGTCATTGTATTCTGGGCAGACACGCGCAAAGACTTGGATTGCCATACAATGACTTTTGCAGAAGCTGCAGGGATGAGGAAGAGGATGAGTCCGTCACTCACCTTCTCTGCAGCTGCCCAGCTCTATCCAATCTAAGGATGGCGTACTTAGGAAACTACTTCCTCAATGATCTTAGTGATCTATGCGACACCAGCGCTGCTAACATTCTTAGCTTTATTAACGGAAGCAAATGGTTCACATGAGTAACCAGATAAGGAACCCCTAAACACCAGTGGTATGCACAATGGGCCGATCAACGGCCTAAGTGTTTCTCTCATCGAGAGCCACTTTAACATAACATAACATAACATAAGTCAACCGTTTCACATGACATGAAACATAAATCGCCAGGGATTCTCAGATGAACTCGCCCGCGAAGAGCAAGGGGAATTCCAAGCGAACAAAATGCGAATCGCAGGGTTTTCTGAAATATACCAAGCAGTAAAATGTGCTCTTATAATACTTTTGTATATGCATTCGCAGAAGCTTCCTCAAGATGTTCGGATCTCGTTCTTTGCCTTGAGCTTTGGGGAATCGCTGTCGATTATTTTACCGATTTTTGCAGTAAAGTCCACTATTTCACAGGAAACATAAACCGCCACAGTTTCTCAGATGAACTTGCCCGTGAAAAAGGTCTTCTTCGGGGAACTCGATGGGAACAAAATACGAATCGCAAGATTTGTTAAAATGTAACAAATCAAATTCTCAGATAAACTTGCCCGCGAAGAAAGTCTTCTTCGGGGAACCCGAGGGGAACAACATGCGAATCGCACAATTCGCTAAAATGTTGCAAGCATCAGTTAAATGCGCTTACAGTCCTGTAAATTTGTATTTCGTTCCCTATGAAGTTTTCATAACACATACTTCTGTATGCATTCGCATAACGTTCCTCTAGATGTTCGTATTTTGTTCTTCAATGTTGTTGTTGACGAATCGCAGTCGACTATTTTAATGACTTCCGCAGCAAAGTCTCGGACAAACTCGCCCGCGAAGGAACTCTTCTTCAGGGAACTCGAGGGGAAGAAAATGCGAATCGCATAATTTGCTGGGTTATAGCGGGCAAATAAATAAATAAATACAAGAAACAAGTTGACTTTGTAGCAGTTGGTATTCTCGAAATCGTCAAAAAAACTGCTGAGGATATTTCCTTATTTGCTATAAAATTATGGTTGCTGGCAGGGAATCGAGTTTCCACCAGAATGGGGGGCAGAAACAGCGAATTTTTGAGGAATTTTCACATATTTTGCTCGGTTCCGTGTCTGCATTGTTGGCAATTCCTCAAAAATTTTCTGTTTCCACCACCTAGTCCCAGTTCCTAGTTCCATCTTCACAAAGAACGATACTCCTAGAACTTGTTTTATTATCGAGCCAACGCAAGAGTTGAAGAAATACGGTGTATGGCGCAAGTAGTTCAGGACCCTATTCCTAGATTCTTCCAAAAATTCGAGTCTTTGAATTTTAGACGAACCTATCACTTTTCGGAGCACTTTTTAGTTCAGCATTTAAGACCTTTTTGGTGCAAGGTATAAGTACCCTCCGATGCTTGTCAGAAGTTCGTAAGAGGGTCAGTAAAAAAAAATTCTTCCTACATGAACTTTTTCAAATTGCAACTGCTGAAACCCCAATAAACCAGAGCTCAACTCAGCTCTCATGAAAAAATCGCTCACATGCGATAACAAATTTCAGCCCAGACACACATTTCGAATCGCTGCGCTATTATTCATCGTTTTGCTATCATCCGTCGGTTGGTCGACTACCGGTTTTCTGATATAAATATCCAGCCGATTGCAAAAAGAGTTCATGCGCGTCCAGCCCTGTATAGCCGGTTGTTATCTAGCATCCGGCAAGTTTCTTCGAAAAGCTGTTGTACATATTTCCACAAATCGACTCTGGCATCACAATTCCAATTACAATCTCCTTAATCTCTGGCGAGAATCTAGGTTAACACAACTTTGGGCTGTTGCTGCAGCCAGCATCCCTTCCCTTCAACTCAAAGCAAAGATTTGTTTACTTCCACAGGATTAATTGCCGCCATGACTGCAACTTTTTAGTTTTCCACCCTCGACTTGTCTTCATTCCCACATCATGCGAGTACACAAAGCAATAAGGAGGTAAACAAAAACTAAACAGAAATACTTTTCCAACTTGTTACCACAAACTTGTAGACATGAGTGCATGATTTTTTTTTTAGGAATCAGCTCTTCACTGCATGGTGGGACTCTGGGACGTCAATAGTCACCATCAACTGAACCGACCCCAAACACTCAGCACCGATGTCATTGTTCGCTCTAGTTAGCCAGCGTCTGTTCTGTGCAAGTTCCCGCTCCCTTCTGTTGTGCACAGCTCGCATTTATGCGAATGCGCCTATTCCTATGCATACGATTATGTGGTGCAGCGCAATTCTCCAGTGTTGACTTTGAGAGTTGAATTTGTTTCTCATTCGCATCGCGAGCAAATGGTGCTTGGTAGGCGATTAAAGTCAATATACCCGTCGGTATACCATTTGCACACATACTCGTGCAGACGGTTGCTCGCTGCGGTGAAAAGTGCATTGTACTGTTGAAAAGCATGTAGTATGGTTTTTCTTCTTCGAGGTTTTTTTTTTTTTATGTGCGCAGCGTTTAATAAACAAAACTATTTTATGTGACATTTAGAACAGAAATGAACTCGAGTCGATTAGTATAGGGTGATGCAGAACTGGTATAGCTCTTGGGACTTGGGAGGACTAGAATTTTTAGATAGACACGCGTGGAGAACTTGTTGGTCAGTTGTGGTCCTGGAAGTCGTAAAAAATAAAAGTTACAAAAACGTGGCAACGAGATTGGCAATTGCAACTGGTTTTGGTGTGCATTCGCGGGTAGCACTTCCTGCGGTCGTAAGTTTTGAGCCAAAGTGTGTTCCGTTGACAGTGATAGAACTTTGGCATAATGATTATGGCAGTTATTTTCGACTTGGCTAAATCGTACACAACCTGCAAAAGGCATTCAGGCCCGTAAAACTTTTCCAACTTTGTTTTATGTACCTTTAATGCAAACATGGCCACAATGGGAGTCGGGGTCTTTCAATTGGACCTGTTCTGCGATGTTAAAGGCGGGTCCTGTTACAAAAATAAATAAAAAGTAGTCCCAAAAGGTAAATGAACCTATGCCGAGTTCTTCAACTCATTTGTTTGTTGTCAGATTCAGATTTTTAACAATAAAAAATGTAAGAATGGTTTTGCCGGCCACCTGGTTGACAATAAAAAGAGTAAAACATTTGTTTGAGTGAGTCCTAATTTTTGAGACGACTGGAAGGCAGCGTTGTGCTAGTACCCAACTGGGTAGTTTCATTCGAGTACATATTTTGGCTCAATACTTAACCCAATGAGAAATGGCTCACATTTGTCTAAAAACCTAAAAATCATTTTCAAAAAAAAAAGTTAAAAAATAAAAAAAATTTTGAAAAATAAAAAAAAATAAAAAAAGAAACTTAATTAGGAGATGAGAATTTACAAAAAAACAATAGCTGGTTAAAAGAAGTGAACCTATACTCGTAAATTTTGCATTTATTTTTTTAAGATATTAGAAAAAAAACTCCTCATGTGGCTCAAAATTGTGTAAAATGGCTCGAAAAATGGCTAAACTTCAAACGCTGGTGGAAGGGACCAACAATTTCAGACCCTTGCGAGATGTGAACAATACCTTAACATGTTTAAATTTGTGTTTATACAGAGATCGACCCAGATAACCCTCCTTTAAGTAGCACATTAATCACTGAGCCACTACACCTGGGTTTCCGTTAAATGTTCAGCTAAACGCAGAATTGTATGCGACTAAACAAAAAATTCAAAATTCAGCTTTCAAAATTCTGCTTTTCAAATTTACAAACATAAATATTAAAATAGTTGGCGCAACCGGTCCGTAGGAACCCAGCTTCTAGCTTCTCACAACCATCCAATTGGAAGCTCTTTCATGACAGTTTACTCTCGGATGTTTGTCAGACGTTAAGTTGGAATTTTTGTTATTTTTTTCGGGATTCGAACCTGGGACCCCTAGCTTAGTAGTCCAACACACTAACAACTAAGGTTGGAGTAACCACAATTTAAATCAATACAATTTAGCTTATTATCCTTTTTCCTTTAGGATAAAAACAGTTAAATATTTAAAGAAAACAAAATAAAAACACGAATTTGAAAAATGTTACAAGTGAAAGAAGAAAAAAAGAAAATGTCCTCTTAATCTCTGCTTTACAAAATTCTGCAAACAATAGGTTTGGAAAATGTTAAAAAGCGCGAGCTTTGGAACATTTTTCAAATATATTTTTATTGTTTGCAGAATTTTGTAAGGAAGAATTTTGTAAAGCAGAATTTCGAAAGCAGAATTTTGAAAACAGAATTTTAAAAGCAGACTTTTGTAAAAAGAATTTTGATCCAAACCCAGGTTAAGGGTCCCTAAGGATCTGTAGCGCCACCTATTTTTGTTTAAGCAGACTGTTTAACTGTTTAAGGTTCAAACATCACAGACGCAGAAACGAAGTTCGTCGCCCTTATAAATAGTTTGCGGAAAGTCGTGTCGTTTTGTCGCATGAATTGAGGAAATTAACAGCACTCGGTTTACATTTGTTCGTGCTCTCTTTGCATCTACGTAGGGGATGTATTTGAATAAGAAAACACGCGCGTGACGTTGTTTCGTATTCAAAATTCCGCCACGAATGCTTTGCATTTTGCAATACAGGAAATAACTACGTCACAATATAAGCTTCCAGACTTTTCGGTGAAATTTTACTTCAAAATGAAAGAACTACGCGGATGTTTGTTATTTGGTATTGTGTTGATGGTTCGTGTAGTAAGAATACTTTTTTTTTTCGTTGTAGGGAAGGCACATCACTCGCGACTTGGAGCGCCAGATCCTTTGGTATCCCAATGCCGGACAGTTAAGCACATTCGCCGAGAGACGATATCATCTGCTATCTTCCCTCGATCCGATGTGGAAAAAAGTCAGTAATAAACTTTTACTATTCAAACAAACAATCACTTCAAGGAGTCAAGGAGTAATGTTGAATTAGTGGTGTAGTTCGAAATAGCTATCATTCCTACCAAAGTGACTGTGTCTACGAGTTGTTGTTAAGAGTTGTTCCCTCAAAACAATAATTCACAACTTGAAATTCGACAAAATTTCCCAACAGAAATTATCAGGGTAACCCCCAAACAAGCGAGAATCGTTGTTACTCCTCGCTTCCCCACTCAGTAAACTTTTAAAAGATTGCTGCCATAAACTACCGATCGAAGACAGCTACAATCCCAACAACCAATTTTACGACCATGTCGTTTTGATGTACAAAAGCAATGATCGCAACATACAAAGCACCAATATGTACCTACTGACACTCCACTGCAACTTTGTTGTTCATCTGACAGTAAAAACAGACACAACTTTGTCAATTCGCCACAAATTCAATAAATTACTCTGATGCCCATCTGTGACTGACCTCCTTGGGTCTTTACAGTGCATACCTTGTAACGCTATACTTCCCAAACTACAACATTTCACATACCTTGGACTGCCAAGGTACATCCATTTAAAAAAAAAATCATCGCTCTTCATACCTCTGGCAATGCAATGAAATTAATTCCTTTTCAATTATCTTCCCCATTTCCTACATCATTCATTCACGATTGCTACACATTCCTAGTTTTTTTTTTTTTTTTTTACTCCATGGTCCTCCATACCTCTCTCACAACTGAAATTATGTCTTCCTTTTGGCGCCGTTGGAAGAAAAAAAAACATTAATTTCTTCTTCTGCGATTCCGCAAAATGTAAATGCAACACAGCAGAAAGAATGAAGCAACGTACAACAATCTTCCGCAACATCATCATTTACCTCACGAGAGATCTTTGATTGTTTGTAAATTTTCTTTACCTTTAGCCCTCGACACAGACACAGTCATAGGCACAGTCAGAGTCACAGCCACAGCCACAGCCACAGCCACAGTCACAGTCTTCATCTTATCTCCATCCTCCATTAGGGATTTCTCACACAGCCAGTCTGGGAAACGAATGAGATTTTCTCATGCAATCTGTTATGAAATCGACACTTGGTAGCCGACAAAATGTTTCGGTAAACACCAGTCCTACGTATTTGGCACGAACAGTGACTGTTCGTACGACATGTATATGGGAATCGCTTACCAAAGTCACCACTACAGGGACCGCCTTTAAGGAATGGTGTCAGTAATTTGCGCCCAATTTATACTTGCAGTTTCACAATACAAACTTGAGAGTGTCTGGTATTACCTTTCGGCTTGGTTATGTTGCAGTAACACCCTCGTCCGTTGTGGCGGTCTCTTATCATGCGAGAACTATATGGGTAAAAAAATAATTAAATACACTTGAAAGTGCTGCCATGGGAGTGGTCGTGAAATGACATTGCGAACTGACGGGCGCATTCCATTGTGTCAATTACTGGCGTTGTTCAAGAAATAAGACTCGCAACCGCAACGAGTATCGTTTAACAGCGTGTTGGACATGCATTTACGTTGGAAACGGCTTCTCGAGACACATTGTCATTATTGATTGGAATTTTAAAGACACGGTAAGAGAAAACACATTTTTTGAGTTCCACCGGGTTCACCGTGTGCTTTCTTTGGCATCGCATTTAACGATGTCACCAGCAACATTGTTTGAACTGCAAAAGAAAATTTTCATTCTGCGTTGGAGGGAATGTTGTGACGTTCCTTGTTATTGTGGTTGTTAATCTTAGACTTGAAGTTTTTTAGAAATAGCAAAGAGTTGGTCCGTGGATAGTCTGACAAAGCCATCTCTTTTCATTCGCACGAACTTTAAAGCTGACAAAGGCTTATTTCGAAACAGTTTCTGTTTAGCAAAAAGACGAACAACAGACAATGAACAGATTTTTGTGACAGACAGTAGAGGCACCGAAAGAACACGAAAGAAATGAGCCCTCAAATGTGTTGTCGATCAGAAACACTTTTCAAAATCAATGGACATGGACATATATCACGACTTTTAAGTTAGCTATCCTAAAGAGCTAAAAAAGGTTCTATACTTATTTTCTAACAGGACAAAGTTATATAGTGAATCTACTACATTAATTTAGTGTCAGTAGCCATTTTGCCAGTCAATAAATTTGCCCAAAACTTTAAATTTCATATACCAAACAAAAAAGTTTTTCTTTTTATTATTCCCACATGATCTGTATAGATTATTGACTTCCATGCCTTACAGCAATAATACGAGATTCAACTGTTGTTGAAAAACATGAAAATCAATGATCTTTATGGACCATGCGGGCATAATAAAAAAACACCTAACAAATAAGTGGTGTTCATGGTGCGGTGTAAAGCGTGTTTAACTGACAGTCGATCCCCTAGTGGTAGTCCCGATATGGTAGTAAGAGTATTTGCCCATGAGCCAGCACCACAGGTTCGATTCCGAACAAGGAATGACAAGGAACTTCACACTGACTAAAAAGGGAGGCGAGCCATGACAGCCCTTCTCCAACCATTATACTGAAACGGCGATTTCCGCTTTGTAGTCCGTGGACCGGAATTTTAATGCGGGTGGTGCACTGTTTCAACATTTATAACCCCAAAGTATATTTCCAGTTCCCATTTTTTTTGTTTAAATATTTTCTAGCTATAACTGCAACTGAGGTGTAAAATTGTTGCTCCCTTAAGCAGAACATTAAATGAAAATTCGGCAGTAATTCGCCAGTGAAAAATATCAGGGGTTGCTCTCGAATTTCAGCGGGACACGTTGTTACCCTCGATTTCCCGCAAATAGCCCTCTTTTTGTTGGAAGTCGTTGGAGTACCATGTTTCGCAATTTGCCAACGAAAACAGTCCTTGAGAAAGTGGAGAGTGAAGAATACATAGTTCACAATAGACAACCAGTAACTTACATTTTACATAAAGTTGTCGTACTTGAGCTCGTTTGAGCAAGTGATAAGACTCTGGCAAAATTACCAAAGAAAGAACCATCCATCTATTGCTGTAATAGTTTCTGAAGTGGCCCCCACAAAAGGGGAACTCTGGCAAAGTTACCAGAAAATAACCATCCATCTATTGATCTAATAGTTTCTGAAGTGTCCCCTACAAAAGGGGGGAAACTGGCAAAATTACAAAAAGAAAAAGAACCATCTGTCTATTGCTGTAATAATTTCTGAAATTACCCCCCAAAAGGGGGGCAGTGATTGTCAAATAAAACAGTACTCACTGTCTGATCGATAACATCTGCAGACGATAATCTACGAAACCAGATAAGAAATAACTTAAAACTGACAAAAAAATTAAGATAGTCACAATATTTGTAAATGACTCCCACAAAGGGGGCTCAAAAGGTTTTCTTTTTCTGTAACTCGACTTTGACTGACTTTGAGCAGTAAGTAAAATCAACTTAACAATTTCCAAGGGGTAGTGAAGATGTTGTCAGTTAATAAATTATGTACCCACTGATCGATTGGAGTGCATTTTCGCAAGTGGACATTTATTGCCATCAGGGATTTAGGAAACGACCCCCATCGCAGGGGGGCAGTAATCAAAACTTACCATTTAATAATAAAACGACCTGAGCATCAGGAACTTGAGACTGCCCCGAATAGTGAACAAAACTTGATGCGGTGTGTGGAACTTTTTTAAACTCCCCTTTTAAAGGGGGCTAACTTTGAGGGGGTGTCATTTCGAAAATTCTATATATTTTATCAAATTTCTTCTACTTTGAAACAAATTTAATCAAAGTTGAAACAGATTGTTCAAGATTTTGAGCGGAGCTACCTAACCTACTCGAGTTTAAATTGTCTTACTTTGACAGAGATAATCGTTAAAACCAGCTTCAAACCTCAAAAGGGACTCTGTGTATGGACCCCAATCCGTAAATTGAATGTCAGTCGAAATAAAGGTGCATTTTTGCAGGACGAAGACCTTGCGTGGAACATAAATAAGTAACATCTCCATAATATAAGTTAGGCTTTCATTTGCTGAATGATTCTTGTGAGTCTCTTTTCTCGGACGATTGAAAAGGACTTACACTTTTATTATACACATACAAAGGAGACATCTCTTTTTAAGGCAGTTATTTGTTGCACTTTTTCGCGGGCTTTTATGAAACCATCTCGAAAGAAATCGTATCATTAAATAATCAGTGAGATCATGTAGCAATTTAGTGGCGATGGGAGGAGGGTTTTTATATTTTTGTAGACAAAAAGTTGAATGTAACGATCCATCCACTATACCCTTGAAAATTACCTTCCACACTCGAATGCTTTTCGCGCGTGACGCAATTCTGCCAGACAGTCTTACTGCAGTTGTAACCAATCCACCATAAAACACTAAACAATATACGTTTATATCTTCACCCAGGATCTGGGTCATCTCCGCATGTGGGTTCTTTGTCCTGCAAACATATTTTACCGCCTAACGTAACAAATCCATTGGCCCCACTCTCCACTCAGTACTGTCGCCAAAAGTCTCCAACATCACCGAGACTATATTATATGTAAATGTGACTATAGGAATACTTTCCATATTGTGCTTAGTCCTCTTCCTTGGCAGCGCGTAGCCAACCCTTGGAACACGCCCTTTTTGTTGTGCCAACAAACTTCTAATTAGAGAGAGTGCTTTTGGAATTATTCTCGTTGTTTGCGATTCGTTTGTCTTCACTTTCCGAATTGAAATGTATTTAAAAGTCATAAACGAAAAGTGAACACCATGTATGACCAATTGATTGGGGTTGGTCTGCAAAAAAAAACCCCTCAGCCATTAAATTGCTACATGATCTCACTGATTATTTAATGATTCGATTTTATTCGAGATGTTTTCATAAAACCCCTGCGAACAAGTGCGAGTGTGTGTGTATGCATAAAACAGGGAATTCCCTCGTATTTTTCACAACCCTTACAATCTGTTCTCCACCAACATCAAACGGGCAAGGAACAATATTTCCAGCAAGGACAACTCTAGGCGAGGGTGGATTCTCCCTCATAATTTATGCAGAAAAAAAAAAACAAATAATGTATAGAGCATGTCCCGCTATGAGTCATAGTCGGGAATATGTACACAAGGACATGCGGCAGACGGGTACGATTTCTCCCCCGAGTTTAGTCATCGTTTTCTGAAGGAAAACCCCCCATACGTCTTGTATATAGGGGGTTGCAAATCGACACGTTTTTCTTTTAAAATGAAACTCTTTCTTAGGATGTTCCTATATAAGGCTTAGAATTGTTGCTTCCTTAGTAAGGATGTCACGTATATCGCATGACTCATGTGTCACCGTCACTCTTGTATTGATCCATACGAGGAGCATTTGCATCAGCTTTGGCCTTGTAAGCGTAGAATACGCGAATTCTAATACAATTGCGGAGGTTCGTGAGTTTCCTTTGAGTTGTGCTACCCCATTGCCCCGGATCGGAGCATAAATGATGAAATATGATGCATGCAAGGATTTGATGGCTTTCATTCTGCTTGACTGCGCGTTATATTTGCATCCATATGGGACTATTGTGACCTTAGGGGATGCAGATGCAGAGATTCCGAAAATAATGCAATAAATTTATAAAGAGCTTTAAGAATCGGTTTAAGGATATATGCGTGCGTTTGAAAGGACGTACTTGAACTGGATTAGATTTTGAATATTTGATGTGGGTTTTGTGAGGAATTTAAACGGTTCTTTAGTGGTTGGGGAGTGCCGTAACGCTTTGTTATTTACGATCTTATGTGCGTGGTACATCCTTTCTAGGATACTCCTTAAATTTTGCGAATTTTTTTTATACTTTTTAAATTAGATTTTAGTACAACCAAATGTGAGGATTAAAAATGATTACTTGAAAGGCGACGATGCGAAGAATCGCCATCAGAATCACCGACCAATCGAATATTTCAATGGAAAGGTGACATACTCGTAATATCCTAAAAAGTCTGCGCCATGAAGGGTGTCGCTCAAATTGAGTTACTAAAAGGCAAAACTGTTCAAAAATCATTGCATGAATCACCATTTAAAGAGTAGGAAAAGGTCTCTACCTCCGATGATTTATGAATCTTTAAAAAGATTCACAGCTTGTTGGGTGACTGCTAGTGACCGGTTTAGAATCCCTGGGCCTGTGCACGAGGAGACACCAAAGAGGATAGCCAAAGTGAGGCTAATATGTGGACTTCGACTTAAAAAACGGACGAAAAAACTTGTTGACAGAATTGAAACGACTAGTTCCACCTAGTAACGATGATTCGAGGCCGTCCCGTAAGCTAATAGCATGCCACACAGAATCGGGTATTTATTTGCTGCCTGTTTGCCGGGAACTGTGAATTTAGACGGACAAATAACGCCCTACTTGACAAAGGATTGCATATCACAATATTTCGATGTAAACCGTAGTAGGGCTTGACATTTTATGAAAAGGTGAGACATTTTCAGTCTTCAGGTTCTGGTTGTAAGGCAAAATTGATACGATTGCCGAAAAGTATGTTTTTATTGAAAACGTTTGTCTTTTTTAGGGGCTCAACCGAAGCCCTTTTGCTCAGATGTCCGGTACAATAACAACTGATAGAACAAAACTTAAAGACTGTAGCTTTGGAAGTAAGCCATTTATTTCACTTTTTCGTGTTCCGAACTTTTTGAAGTAGACATCCAATTGAAAACGGGGGTTCAACCGGCGCATCTGTGAACGTAAGTTTTACTCATTCACAAGGTTTTGAAAACCAGTCCAGTTTATGGCTGTTATAGTGCATATAGTAAGGTTTTAAAGACTGCCATACCCTCCGTAAATACTTTAAAAACGAGAAAAGTACTAGCTTAACTGACACGTTTAGTAAAACTTTTTACTTTTTCTAGAGGTATACTTAGCGATCTTGTTGTTACACCATGTAACCAACTTTGTGTGTGTCTAAAGACTCCGTCAAAAATGCAAAATGCGTCCGAAAAAAAGTTCCCAATCAGCTTCTTGTCGAGTCCACACAAGACACTATCAGAGTAGCTCGATAAATTCTGTAGAACCCCCTTTAGGGTGTCCAAGCTCTTATGCGCTTTGGATAAGTTTTTTTAATTTTGCAGACCAACTTTTCCAAGACAAAACCAAACCTGGTTAGGAGGTTGTTTCATAGAGTATTGGCTTTGTATTTGCACCCTCTTGCGTTCTCTAGTAAGTTGAGTAAGCTTTAAGAGGGTTATTGGACCTTCCTGGTGGTGTGTCGCAAACCTTTTTATATTTTCGATTAATTTTGCAATATCCGCTGGCAGACATTTCGTCAGAGCGACAAACTCGTCAGAGTGATTTATGGATGTAATAAAGATTGCGACCCAACGTTGGTAAGGGATCAGTGTTCCTATTGACTCATATTCCATTGTTAGACTGGGTGTTTAACTTATGGATCCACTAAAAACAAAGCTAAAACGGCCGCCTTTGTCAAAACCAACTGCGTATTTAAAGGCCTTTTACGAAATAAGTTTGGAGACAGTACACCTCTGGGAGACCATACGCACCGCAGTGGGAAGACTGCCTTCAAACGAGTCTTACCAAAGTTACTCACAGAAATTTCAACATCTACCAGACCAAAGATCGTAAAACAACTGAAATTCGACACAAAACAAACAGCGCTTAACTTAATAATGTACAAAAACTGTTGAGAACGTGAAATTCTCTCTCCGACGTAGGTAACTTCCGCAAATTGCGACATTCTGATGTACGAGTATTTTTATCTTTCGCCAGTATCTCTAATCAGCAATCATCTCATAACGAAGGAATGACAACTTTTTTACTGCGCCTTTTGACGCACACTTCGTGGAATTTTTCAACTTCTTTACGACTCTGTCTCATCGTATTTATAACCAAACAGTAGCGCATTCCTGTGGTGGTGGTCCCATAAAAACAAAAGGATTCAATAACGCCATTCCATCCGTCAGCCAGCAGCAGCACACACACAAGTCGTCAGCAACTAGAACAGATAATTACGCCCGAGACAGTTGTAAATTGTAATACCAGTGATGAGGCTCACTTCATATGGATTGCTCCTCATCACAGGATGATCTGCTGTGTCGGCTCTCCCCCATGAGGCTGAAGTCTTTGGATTGTGGACAAAAAATTCCCCAAGCTCTGCTTATTCTCATGATGATATTTCTTGATCATCTTGGAATTTCTTTTTATCGTGGTTTTCTTTATTTTATTTTTTTTTTTTATTTCTCTCGATCTTAATTGCTCTCCGCATTCAAAGTAGTTGTATGTTTGGCTTGGGCTGCTCTGGGGGCTTTTTATGCCTCGTTTTCTTTGTTTTTTCTTTTTTTTTATAATTATTATGATGTTTTTATTTTATCAGAGAGACCCAGCATTAATTGTGACAATACGACGACGACGACAACAACAAACGATATCCCAAAGAGAAGGGAAGTGCTTAAGAGGTCATTAAGATACACAAAACCAAGTTGAACGATCTGAGTCATATTATACATGTTGAATGAAAATTCTTGCCTTGAGATTGTGAGCGCACCATGAATGAAGACGGTTTTGTGGAAGTTATGGAATAGAAGTAGGAAATTGTTTCAAAATCGCCGGCTCACGAAAGTGGGACAACGACAACATTTTGATTTAAGTTGTTTTCGATTTGGAAACTATTTAAGATTCAAATAAGAACGGCGTTAGTTAAATCAGTACATCTTTACGCTGAATAGAGGCAGGGTGCTCGATTTACAAAATGCATTTTCAGGTTTATGTCTTCTTAGTTTCAAGAGTTTGCATGGGTTTTTGTATATACAAAGCAAAAGTTGAACATTCGACTTGAACTTGGTAAAACAACCGATCAAGGCTTTTATTAAAGGCTATGTGGAAGATGTTATAAGGAGTGAGGACTCTCACGCAACACCAGGCGCCGCAGCGATTCCATTGCGATCTCTCAACTGCCTCAAAAATCACCCAATTTCCCTACAAAATTTTGAATTAATATAGCAGCGAGACAGCAATCCGTTTTTAAATAAAGTTAGAAATTTTACAAAACGTGCCAGTTTTATCGGTTTAATTTTTCTAAAGTCAGTAAAAATCACGGAGAGTTTGACACTCTTCTAAACCTTACTATCGGAACTAAGAGCAATAAACTGGACTGGAATCTAACTTCTTGGGTATGAGTAATAGCAATTACAGATTCGGCGGTTCGACCCCTGTTTTCAACTGTAAATCTATTTGCAAAAATGTGGAACACGAAAAACTAAAATGGATAGCTTAGTCCACAAGGTGCAAAGTCTTTAAGCTCTGGTCCATCAATGGTAAGCGTGCTGAGGTACTGAGGGATCTGTCCCCGGTTTAACCCCGAAAAAAAAAAAAAAAACACAAGCAACATCATATTTAAAACTCGTACTGTCATAATATAAGCTAATGATACCGGTTCAACCCCCGGAAAACTATCAACACCATTTTTTTTTTAAACTGTCTCACTCCGAAGGTCTGATAAAAGTCCAAGGCTGCACTGTCACGAAAAAGCTCATAAAAAACTTCAATGGCTACGGTTTCCCGGTTCAACCCCCAGAAAAACACAAGCAACGCCGTATTAATTTATTTCTTTAGCTGTTCCGCTTCGAAGGTCTGACAAACGTTCGAGGCTGTGACCGTCACGAAAAACCTTCTAAAAAATCTCAATAACTAGAGGTTCCCGGTTCAACCCCCGGAAAAACACAAGCAATGCAGTATTTATTAATTTGTTCAGCTGTTCGGCTCCGAAGGTCTGACAAATGTCCGAAACTGTCACCCTCATATAAAAGCATCTAAAAAACCTCAACTGCTAGAGTTTCTCGGTTCAACCGACAGAAAAGCTGTTCCACTCCGAAGGTCTGACAAACGTCCGAGGCTGTCACCGTCACGAAAAAGCTTCTAAAAAAACCTCAATAGCTAGAGGTTCCCGGTTCAACCCCCAGAAAAAAAAGTAAGCGACACCATATTTCCTTATTTTTTCAACCGTCCCTTTTCGAACGTCTAAATAAAAACCAAAACTGTCACTTTCTTCAAAGAGTGCCTTTAAAGAACCCCAACAGTTTTGAAAACCTAAGTCCGACTCTACCGGTATGCTGCGCCCATTTTTTGTTGTTGTTGTTTATTCATATCATAACCTGTATCGTTATCGTTCCCCCTCCGTCATATTTCGAAAACATTATGAAACCGACCCTCTTTCACTATTCATGAGCCCGCATAAATAATTTTCCTAATTTCTAACAAATCACCATGCTTGTCAATGCAAACTCGAAAATTTAAATAAACAGTCACGCACTCAAAACCACATTAAATGCAAACAATCCTGAAAATGTCTCCAAAAGAATAAATTCCTCACTAACACATGTGCCGTCGACCAGTTTCTCATAATTTCCAGAATACATATTCAAAGACCGAAAGCCAAACAAAATTTTCCAGTCTTACTTTCACTATTCAAATAGCGAAGTATGAATAAATGAAATTTGCATAATTTGATAAAAAAAAATTTTAAAATTGTTTCTCTTTTCATTTTGGCTATACCTACCTACCTTCTTTTCCTCTCTGGCAACAACCTCACTCTAATTTAAATCGAAATTCCATTATATGATCCACATTTTGTTTTGAACAATTTTCACCGACAATAAACATGCTAAATTAATTATTTATAGTTTATCAGCGAAAAAAAAAAAAAAAAACGCGCTTATCACGAGACATGATGTGTCTGGGGTAACTTAATTATAAAGGCTGTCCCATGTAATGTAAAACAATTTAAGAAAAAAATCATTTTTAATTGTAAACTAATGCTAGATGCAGATACTCACACTAACAGCTGAAACCTATTCCTTATCATAGTTAACTGCATGCTAAAAACCCACTGACCGAGATTTCTCTATATCTACTCATAAACTGGAGTCGAATGACTCGGGCCGAGTGAGGGCGCAGACAGCGATTGAGACTTGAGCGTTCTCTCTAGCGGTTTTTAAGTGAAAATTAATTAAGAATGTATTTATTCAGCAATTATGTTGAATCGAAAAGAATGTCTGTGGCAAGTCAAAACAATCGGAGAGATAAAAAAAGAAACTGATACACAAAAGTGATGAGCATTGCAAATCAGGGGATCGATACGCGTGTCAGAGACTCACGTCATGATCAGTCAAGGTGAAAAATCATGTTCAAATGATAAGCACACGAGCTAATGATTTTCTCTCCCCCCTTATCTCCGTCTTTTTCTCAGTTTTTTTCCCCCTTTGTTTGCCATTTTGCGATTAATTAGTGGTTTTAGATTTAACCAAAAAAATAGAAACATATATATATATATATATATATAAAATATATGACGTGATGTGAGCGTTCAGCTGATGATCTTGACTGTCTATATGATTCATTACCAAATGTAATTAATAAAATGGAATTAAAGGAGAAGCGCAAAAGCTTGTGCGGTCCAATATTCAGTACGATAGGAGTGTCCCAATAGAAATCGCCAAGGACTACTTAAATTAGACTGCAAACGAGCTGTGCGCATAAATGGCCTTTATTAACTGTCAAGGGATCAGCGCTGTCAGACTCATCAACGTGGTCGTATTTACCCTGCTAGTCTTTTAAGGTGGTTGCTATATTTTCTTGAGAGTAGTTTGTGGTGACATGGCAATTTGTTCACGCGAAAAATCTAAAACAGTTTGCGCCCAGCTTCTCCCTAATGAAATTTGAATTTAAAATGCAAATACATACAACGATGAAAAGGCAACTCGCCCAAAAGGTGCTTCAGAAAACCCTATAACAGAAAAGCAACCTCCTCTAGGTGGAATTTACCCCGATATAAATAAAACCAATAAATGAATACATTCTGGAGTAAAGAACAATTGAATTTTCAATGATTTAATGCTTTTCGGCGCTCCAAATTCAATTGTTTCATTTACTCATTAAGTTTTTAATTTTATTCATGACTTGTCAATGATTGATGATGATCATAAGCGTATATAGTTTTATGATGAATGTATCTTTAAGCTGTTGAGACAAACGAATGTAAGAAAATAAATTGTGTGATGCCCTATACCAAATCTCAATGAAATCGTTCATTAAAATGAGTGTTCATGTTTTCAGTTCATACGTTCACTTATTTAGTGTATACGTTAATTTTTTTTCTAACGAAAAGTCCTGAAAATTCAAGGCATAGATTCAGACGTAGTGGCTTAGTAGTTAGTATATTGGACTACTAAGCGTGGGGATGGCTATTGGCGACAAGTGGTACCAAAAGGACGGTGCGATGTGCCACACATCATACGAAAGACTGGAAATATTTACAGCCCACTTTCTGGGTCAAAGAGTCGAAGTGGAAGTCGAAGTCAATTGACTATTAAGAAAGTGTAATTTGACTCTTCGCGAAATATTTCTTTGGGGAAAGGTTAAATATCTGATCCATGCCATTAATCAGCTGCAATCCAGGCCAGCTAGATCCATTGCTATTCAGGTGCGCATGTCAAAGTTGGTTGAGGTCGCATTTTAAGGTAGTTCTCTAACTATTTGTCAGTTTCAAGTAGGCTAGGTTGAGCTGCCCTTTCACTTCTCTGATTTACTGAATCTTCAAATGCTCGCATTCCATCCACCTATCCCCAGTTAGAACGCCTAAAAGTCTAGATAAACGAAAACCCCCATAAATCACCCACTTTCTCTCTCTCTCTCTCTCACCTAATTCCTTGCAAGCGCAAATTAATGTGATTTTAAGCGTTCTTTAAATGCCCATAGTCTTCCACCTTCCATGCATCAGAAAAAACCATCAAACTTACCTCGTGCCATTCGAAATCGAAACCTTTTTCCACTTCATAATTCATCCCTCCGATCGACTCGGGATTGGGAAAGAATCTCCATCAATCTAACAGTTCCAGAAACTGTTCTAATAGCCATCCAAACAAAATAAAGGAAAACAATTCCACACTCTAAACACAACATGTAATTAACCCAACAAATCAGAGGAAGAACAACTCTAAATAGCTCACTCTCTCGGTGTGCACTCATTTCCTCATTTATATAAATGTTGTGCGTTGTGTGTTGTGTCTGTTGCGTCTCGGGCGTTCTTGCACGATCGTTTGACGAAGAATTTATGAACCATGAAACGGTGCTAAAGAGGGGAAAAGAACCACCATCATTATACATAGGCTTTTGTCTTCGCCGCGCACCGACTTCGTCGGAACTCCATCCAACAGTTCGCGCATCTGAATTTTGTTTATGTGCCACATTCAATCCATTCCACACTCCGCAGTCTGGAGCACGGAAAATGTAGTGTTGCTGTGAACTACTTCCGCAACATAGGCCAGCAGATGGCAATAGTCGCCGTCGCCATCGTGATTATATTGTTCTCCGCAACTGGCGGTGTGCTGTATACAGCGGCGGTAATCAATTAGGAGGAGGTCATGACGGTGCTCCCTTTGGGGATTCTCGTCATCCACATAGGGCACTGCGAGTTTTCTTTTGTTTTTCGTGGAAAATTTCGCTCAAATCGCGATGAGGAAGCGCAATGCCGATGTGCTTCTTAGATGACCCCATCAGATACAGAGTTTTTTTTTTCTCCGTTACCTTATGGGGAATATAAAAAGAGTGAGAGAGAAAATAATGCAACGGATTAAAGAAAGATGATGGATGACCCAAGGCAGATACGAAGATCAACCGGAATGGGGCATCGAAAAGGAAGCCGCCAATAAATCTCAAATTAAAATAAATACACGGCGAGTGGTGTCGCACTTCTGTTACGACTCCCACAGATAAACAAAAACAAAGCCGCAGCTATTGTCACGCCGCACTGTACGCAGATAAGACATGTTCACTATGCTTTTTATTACCTACCCCGGTCCCGGTGTATACCTGTACCTTTGTAACTTTGATTTTGGAAGCAATTAAGGTTGGATTAGATTGCGGTTCGTTGTTTTTCCTCTTTCCGCTCTATGTGTGCCTTGGATTTCCCACGAAACTGAACTACTTTTCCTCTTCATGTAATACGAAACTTGTCTGCTTGTGTAGGTTCAAAGAAATTCACATCTGATTGTGATGGCAAGGTTCGGATCTGAAGCTACTTATAAGACATGTGATTGGGTCACCATTCGAAAGTGAAAAGTTAAAAAGTTGCCCAAGACAAAGCTGCGAATTGAGTTCGGCTTAACGTTCAAGCCGATGAGTAAGGGAATTCACCGAAAGTTGTGCTCAAAATCCAAAAGTTGTTTCTTTTTGCCTTTGAAAGAACGAGAAAGTGTTTGGATTTAAAAAGTAAATTTGAAAGTAAAGTCAATATTTTTTAAATTAAGAAGCCCCAGAAGGTACCCTTTTGTTAAGTGTCGGACGAATTTTGTTTCTATTCTTGGTTGCGGTAAAAAAATGCAAGTCACAAGGTTTTAAGTACACCTTTAGGGGGTTTTATGTTTGTCCGCGGTTGGCGTTTAAACAACTGGATAGATTTCCATGAAACTTCATTTGATATGTTTCTCGAGACTACGAGGAGGCTTTAGGCTACGCTGTTCTTTGCCCACCCCTAACTCTTGGGAGCGTTATGTGTTTTTTTACAACTTGGTGTGCAAACTACTGCAAAAATGTTATACAAGCTTTTTAAAATGTTTCTTAAGACACCGAGGAGGCTTAAGGCTACTTCGCTCATTGCCACGCCCACTTTTCGGGAGGGTATTTGACCAAAATGTATTTTTTTTCTTACTCCACTTGTCATAATTTACTGTAAGTTGTTTTTTCTGTTGAACCGTAGCGAAAGAGAAGCACGACAATATATTTTTTGAAGAATGAAAGATACCTCATCTTTTGCTTCTTAGTCAGCTCCGATGTAAGTTCTCTTTAGAATTTGAATGACCTTCATAGAAAGGCAGACAAATTCACCTAAGTTGACCCTGTTTATGTCACTCTATTAGAATCGGCTCCCATTATATCGAGGAAAGCCGCATAGTGTGATGTTTTGGTGGGGTGTATTATTGATCGAAGGGCTGTCGCAACCTTTTTATGAAGCTTGACGATTATGAACTAAGCACCTCAAAATTTGCGAGCATAAAAGACGTTTGACTAGTAAGAGTGTGTTGTTTTTTCAACCATATATTTGAGAAAATTTTGCAAAATTTGTAAGCCAAAACCTGGGAGCACGATTTTCCAAAGAGTAACCCAGTTGAGGACGAAAAGACCCTCGCAAACAGCCTTTCATGGTTGTCTTTTTAAAAGTTATTCAGCTCAGATATACCCACATTTGTTGTAATTAAAATTTCGCAACGAAATGCACCCAAAAGCAAACAATTTTATAAATTAAAACAAAACCGATGACAGTACGCAACCTTGGGGTACCTTAGCTCGGCATATATGCGTTACAAAGTTCTGTCCATATTGGTTTGGTTACACATTTCCGGCTTAAAATCGAAACATCCATACTTGGAATGGGGTGAACAAATACAAAACAGAACACTTTGCAACGTTGTTCTCGGATGTACGGTGTACGCGTCATAACCGCAAGTACGTCGTTAAATTGTAAATTTTATTCCGCCCCAAAGTAACAAAGAGAGTTCAGAGTGCAATAAATCTTCCGCAGAGCGCATTCAATTTAAACAATTTAGCGTTTCACGAAAATAAATTAAAAATTTGTTTAAACAAAGAATTGATTGCTCTCGCTCAAACAGCATGCGGCGCATATTTATATGAATGAGTAACAGCGGAAGTAAAATTTTGCACCATTCTCGCATTGAGATATACAGAATTTATTTTAAAAAAATACGCTATCGGCACGTACCGTACTGGGCTACTGTTTGTTGCAGCCCGAAGCAGAAGGGGCACTTTTGACTTGTTGTTTTGAAAGCAACGCTCAGATATGAGCATTTTTTTTTTTTTAATGAGACGTACTTTGACTAAGTTACATTTCTGCACATATCGGAAGAGAGTTCGTTGTTTCTGTTTTGTTTGGGTTGGATACTTTTTTTGCCATACTGCTCTACAGATGAGTCAGATGAATTTCCCTTGGTGAAAGTAAAACCCTACTTTATTTTGGCAGAGAAACAATGAAAGGAAACCAACAGAGCAGTTGGTGCGAAAATTATTCATCGCAACCATGTGTGGTGCAGCGGACACTTGCAAAGGGAATTATATACACCCACGCAAGCGGACAGAAGATTGTTTTTAGGGCCAGCAAATGAAAGGAAGACACCACAACCGAAAACCAACACGTTTTGTGGCAAAATGCAATTCCAAGGCAGGATATTGGATATTAATTTCGTTGATGGGACGAGGCTTGGCTGGTTGTTGGTTGAAAGTGTGGACGCGATAGTTGGGCGCAGACACAAAGCGCAGATGGCGTTTGATAGGTAGTACGAGTACGAAGGTGCTAAGCCAACAGACGCGAATTTAATCGCTTCGACAATGTCTGCGGCTATAACGTCGCGCCGTAGATTTCCTTTGTCAAGTGATTTAGAAGCGATGGAAGGTTACTTTTTTTTTATGGTAATTTTAAGACACATTTCACACTGCAGTTCGCACGAGTTGTTAGTGGGGAATACTCACTTGAAAAAATATTGGGAGCAAAACGTCGGCTGTTCAATACGGAGAGGGTCTGAAAGAGTTGGATGATTTTTATTCCGTCATGCCCCATATTATTCAGTTTGGCGTTGCAAACAAATTTGTTGAAATTCATTTCTGGTTCAGTCAGTCGTGAAATGATTGTCTAGACTAAGTGCAGACACCAACCAACTGTGCATATAAACGAGTTGAATATGAAATTGTTGAAACTGAATGAAAATTTATTTTTTCATCAAGTGAAGGAAGTCATAGAACTGCAACCAATGTTCATAGGCTATAATGTGACATCATCAATGGGGTAGCCACAATCACCGTTGGCTACCGCAGCTACCCAAACTAAGCGGTCGAAACGTAGGGAATATTAGATCCTTTTGAAGCATCATTTCAAACAGCTGCTAAAAGGGGATCATATCAATGTTGTGATAGAATCAGTTCCATCGAATAGTATAGTATAAGTATAGAAAATTTTTGACTTAGCTTTCAAACAGCTTGAAGAAAACAAGACTTCCGGCTTAAATGGTTTACCAGCGAAGCTCTTTAAATATAGAAGTTGTGTATGAGTGAGTATGGCGAGACAGCATGTCTCCTGACGAATGAATATCAGCTCCATTTGCAATTAATGTAACTCTAGCCTTTAAAAAAAAAAAAAACTACCGAGCCATATTCGCACTAAATTTTGGAACAAAATATTCCATCCAACGCACAATAAGAGCGTCTAAAACCAATCTGAAAATCCACCATATACCAAAGTATCACGCTGTAGCATATAAACAAAAAGGACCGTCTTTCTAGAACTCATCGGAGTAGGAAGGAATAGCTGATACTGGGCTCTTGCAGTGTCTCAGGTAGACAATGTTTTCGGTCGGGACACCTTTACGAAATTAGAAATTCGAACAAAGCCTTTACATCTAGAAACCATTCATTAGTTTCTCCGGAAGTTATACAGAGGTTACGGATAAAATTCTTTGAACGCTCGGAAGATGCTCATATTTTTTGCGACTTTGTTGGTGAGCCCGCATTTTCGAAGTTAAGTGTCATTTGTCAATTCAAGTTTTAAAAAACTTTCGCAAAGTGTCTGAACTCAGGGCATCTTAAATAGCGATTCATCAACTCAACTTGATCCTCAATGCTTGCTTTTCTGCAGCTTGCCCCGCTAGTAAGAAATGAGTTGGTCAGTCAGTCTTTACAACGCGCCTCTGTGGTCTTTTGTCTTCAAAACAACTTAAGTTTGAAAACGTTAGTGGGATTCAGTATGTCGAAACCCTTTGATCGATCTTGCTTGCACGTACGTTTTTTGTTTATGTAACATAGAAAAACAAACGAATTTTTGTTTGCATAAAAGGAAACATAAACGAAAGCGTTTTCATTCACGTTTTCGTGTTTTTTTTTTTTTTTGGCTTCAAGTAGGTTTACAAATGAAATATACTATCGTTTTTTGTGAAACGAAAGAAACGACTATGCCTTTTGATTGACGATTTGCAGTCAACATGACGGTGGGGCGCATAACCACTTTGGGTAGAAAACGAAAGTAAGAACATTTTGCATAATTTCTTTCGTTTCTTTATTTTAGATTCGTTTCGTATTTGTTAAATTTGTTTCTGTTATATAATTATACGACCAGACTATTATACTGAAAAACTTCTATGATGCAATAAGATCTTAGTGAACATAGAGTTAGTTGGAAATGTTAATTCAGCGTGAATGGTTGGCCCACCACGACAATAAAGAAAATATAAAACTGTAATTTTGTTTTTCTTCCTTTCTTTCTTTATTTTTTTGTCCTCGTTTTTTTTTCGTTTTTTTTTTTTAATTTCGTTTTTTTTTTTTTTTTAATTTCGTTTCGTTTTTTTTTTTTAATTCGTTTCTTCTTTTTTTTTACAGAACTATAAATGTTTTCTGTTTTTTCTTTTAAGTCAAGTTAATAACAATAACGTGTCGTATTTCATGCATCCGTTTCGACCACAATTTATAGCCAGTGGCTATTTCAAGTGTGTTTCGTTAGATTATAAACTTTCAACTATGTAGTCAAATTTAACCTTCGTACTTATCCATTATTCTCTTTATCTCTTTCCAGGTAAGCATCTGTTGGCAATAACCGCATGGCTTATACTTAAACGCGACTTACAGGCGTTTCAAATCTGCCTCTAGGTTAGACTGTCAATTCCTGTTTCGAGTAACTGTCTGTGAAACCTATAAAAAAAAAATCAACTATCAACTGTCCATATGGATACATAAACTGCAAAGAATTTATGCAAAAGAAGACGGTAGCTAGATTATGTGTTGGGCACGTACCAGCATCATGATTATGGCCCACAGTCGGTAAATACAATTTTTGGTAAGATGAAATGCGCGTTACCTGTAACTGTGCACATACCTATCTATGGTTTCATCATGCTATACCACACCATAGAACGGGTAATTTTCCTTCGAGAAGTTGAAATTCTTTGTAAAAAAAAAAATAGAAACTGTTGACAGCTGAGGTATGTTGTATGTGTGTTCCGCTGCAGCTGTGCACAGCTGGATGCATCTAAGATTGTCTATGGGTTGTACTTCTGTGTTGCGGTAAAGTTGTTGGGAAAATATTTGTTTTTTATTGTTTTCTGATGAAGTTAATTCGATCTTGAATGGAAGTTTCATTCTGTGCCAACGCCAAGTGCTTAGGACTTAACAAGGTAATTACAAATTATATAGTCTGCTGTTGTGCGGTTATTTCAATTGCTTTAAAACGTGGGACATTTTGCAGGAAATTTCGCAAATATGCGCTTCTACTTTTACAGCTTTTTTAGCTACGTGTTTTATGACTAAAAATCACAGACGGGGAGCAGAGCGTTTAATACTCTTTGAACTAGTTGCAGTATTATACAGTAATTGAACCAAATTATTCAAATGAACACACCCAGTTTTCTTCAAGGACGAGGTAGAAACAATTTCAAATTGAATTTGAAGGTCGGTCCAAGTGCCAAGATAAAGATTATGCCTTTTCGGAGTTGGTAATCCATCTTCGTCAAATACTTCGTGTGAGTTGATGTAAATGAAGTTGTCACTAAGCACAGACTATGCACAGACAAAGAACTTGTTCACGTATTTTTACGGACATCTTCGACGCCTTAATCGCCCAAATTAGTACAAAATAATCGTCAGAACTCGTCCCAAAAATTAAATCACACATGAGCAAATGTGAAAACATCGTCTGCATCATATTCAGTGGATCTGTGGAGCTATGCTGTTGAATAATATTGACTTTGTTGGCACCACGCACGCACTCTCATCGCCATGCAAGCGGCTGTTTATCATAACAACACGACCACAGTTCGGAAGACACAATTTCACGATAAATAAAAGTCGCCATGGAAATGATTCCACTTCCCCCCAATTCTTTATTGTCATGTTTTGCATTTACTCGCTGATGATGCCGCCTGCCTGCGACATACGATCATTAACAAGGGCACAAGAACGCCCGACCCAGCCAACTCTTTGATGCTCCACACTTCCACAGTCTGTTTCGGTTTTTTATTTTTAACATTTTGCATTTTTTTTTATTAACGACGAGTACTTTTGTTCTTCCGGTTCGGTCGAGCAACAGCACTCCCTGGACGCGCAGGCACTTACCAATTTGTCTCTCGCTCTCACTCAATCAAAGACATAAAAGCTGATCAAAATAATTCATGCATTAAATTAGCACTGTCAAAACAAATATGATCATTGTTGCAGTGCAACCCCTCCAAATATGCCCAGCAGAAGATGCACTCTCTTCCATTTAAATTTGTTTTCCCGCCCATATTCAAAGAGGGCATGTTGGTGAGGACTGTGTTTTTTTTTTTTAAACGAACAAGGGAAACTGATAAAAGCTGACACAATGCCGGATGATTGCTCAAGACGTGCCCACGTTATCGGAGAAATGCGTGCTGCCAGGGGGGATTGATTACATCCCGTGCGGTATAGTTTCTTTGATATGAATCGCCAGTCAACGAAGGAACATGAAATCGATGCTGACACGATTTGTTTGTGATGCATCATGTATGTCACACAAGGTTTCGCCTCCTCCGAAAAAAAAAAACTGACTGTGACACAAGACGCACATGTTATCCCAACTGTCGCAGTGAGGACGTTTTTAAGCACAAAATGTGCAAGTTAATTACAAAAAAAAAAAAAAAAAAAAATCGGACGGTGGTTAATTTAGGAAACCCGATTGGTGTTAGTCACAGGATGTAGGTTTACCATAATTAAATTGTCGCGAGGCCTTTAGGGCCCCGGTTAGTGTGATGCGATTGCACTTGCAAGTTGCAACCCCTTTCTAGTTGGACTGGGAATGGCATACGCAGTAGCGTGTCACTGACTGCGAATGTTGCGGTTCTAACTGGGCCATGACGAACGCAAATTAACACGAAATAAGTGTGTTTCGGCGGGCTTTATTTTGAAGAAATAGTTCGCTTAAGTACTTTCACATAAATGTGATGAAAACTTCAGAATTTTATGGTAAAATTATCGCAAAATTTTGTTCGAAAAGGTCAAAATAAACTTGGCAATGAATAACGCTCGAAATTCGAATTCTAAACCGTGCAAAAATGGATTAAATTTTTGTTTGCCTGTATTATTCGATGTTTAGGTTGAGGCCAAAGCCTACCCCGACTCTAGCGCCACCTATGGAAAGAATTAGTACAGTGAAACTCCATTTTTGCATGGTTTCGAATTCGAATTTCGAGCCTTATCCGTCATTTTATACATTTTCCCATTTGAATGGGGTTGTATTCAAATGAGCTAACTTGAAAGTGAACAAATGCGAAATGGAACAACGCCGATATTCAAACTCGAATGCAACTCATCGCTGTGATGAATACTGTCGATTGCAGAACATGATATTTTCGACACGTGACTTTTTGTTATATGTATTACAAAAAAAAATGTGTCATGACATAAAAAAGCGATTTTTCCATTACAAGACTATGAGTGATTATATTATTGCGGTAAGGGGAAGTTTACTTCGGGTTTTATCATTCAACATGCCGCCCTTTACGAGTCAATCTATTTAAAATGACAACAGTTGGAGTGAAGGTAGATAAGTAGAGGTTAAGTAAAATGGGTAAGCACGTCGTTTTTGTTTCAACTTTTCGAACAGTCATCTCGTGACTTAAAAAAAGGTTACCTAAGACGTTGCAATTTGATAAATAATAAACAAGTATTTCTCAGAAAATTGTGCCAGCTACGGTAACCCTATGAATTGTGAAGGCTGTAGCAGGTCTTTTGTCAGTTTCATTTATACGCCAAAAGTTCTCGTGCCTGCAAACTAAAGTCCCCCGAATTACCTTCTAGCATTTGTGTCTGTAAGTTCTATTTTGCAAAAAAATCAATAACTCCACAGTTGCATTCTCGAGGGTTACCGCTGAAGAATTCCGACAGATTAAAAGAAGAATGGCCATTGACAATCAAAAATTAAATTAAAAGTAAACATAAGAGGGCGTGGCACCTTCCCATAGGAATTAATAAACTAACCTTCATCTTGGCTCTTATGGCAGTTATTCTGGCGAAATTTAGTACATCATAAAATGTGGGCCAAGTATGTACCAAATCGAAGGTTGCCTCGAGACTCACCAACTATCAGGGTCCATCCACTTCCCAGGTGACTAGAACCTTCACCGAGGTGGTGAGGGATCAACTCCAGGTTGCCATTATAGACGAGATGTCTAAGAGTGGTAAAACGGTGATGGACCGATGGTGCAGCATTGAAGCCAAACTATCCGAGATGGTTGTGGAACACGTGCTCTCCGGAGTCGACAGCCGATTTCCCAGTTTCGACTGCGCGGACGTGGTGCGTGGGTACCGGGTGATCAAGTGCGTGGACCAGTACTCTAAGGATTTCCTAGGCTCATGCATTGCCAAGATCGGTGAAGCTTGGGATGGCTTAAAGCTTAGGCTCATCCCAGCCAAAGATATCCCCACGAGACCTAGGGCCCGCATTTGGTTACCTGTGATGAAGATAGACTCTGAGAGTCTTCTTAAGTGCCTTAAGCTCCAAAATCCGACCATTCCCATGGACGACTGGGCTGTCATAAAGGCAGAAGTACCCCAGAAGAACAGCTTATCTTACCTGCTGTTAATCAACGAGGAGTGCCTAGGGGCACTAGAAGCAGCTGATTTCAAGCTAAGGTTTGGCATAAGGCTCGCCAAACTTAAGATCTTCCGATCAACAGTACCTGAAGACGACACGGACGATGTCGTCGCGGCTAACAAGTTGTTAGAGGAACTGGCGATCGCTTCCAACACACAACAATAACATGCTGAAAGTCATCCAGTCGAATCTCCAGCACTCGAAGTGTGCATCTGAGAATCTTCTGGTCTTCCTCAGAGAGGAAGACATTGACATCGGCATCATTCAAGAGCCCTGGGTAAGGAAGACGACCATACTGGGCCTCTCAGACAACAACTACAACCTTTTTTACAAAAGAGACGTCGGTAAGCCAAGAACATGCATTTTAGCTAAAAAATACATTAACGCTTTCTTATGTCCCAACTTTAGCTCGGGTGATTTAACCGTCGTTAAATTAGAACACACCCAGGGTCAAACAACCTTCTTATCTTCCTCATACATGGCGCACGACAGACCATCCCCGCCAGAAGAAGTGCAGCGGCTCACAGCAGAGATACAAGCTGGGCAAGGAAATTTGCTTATAGGCTGTGACGCTAATGCTCGACACCATCTTTGGGGCAGCAAAGAAATAAATGAACGAGGTGAGTCTTTATTTGATTTTCTTTTAACTGCCGATCTATGTGTTTGTAATGTTGGTAGCACCCCTACCTTTATATTTCCAAGCACGGACAATTATAACGGCTGGGAAGAAGTGTTAGACATTACACTCAAAACAAACAATGACATCGTTAGGGTTGAGAATTGGAGAGTCTCCAACTCAAAGTCCTTCTCGGACCACGAATGGATTCTTTTCAATCTAAGTATCAAGGTAGATACCCCTGTCCCATATCGAAATCCTAAAAGAATTGACTGGAAGAAGTTTGGTCAAGTTTTGAATTCTAAAGTTCCTAATTTACCACACCCGAAAATTGGTTCAGGTGTAGAGCTGGACACATTTACGTTTGCTCTAGAGAAGGCGATGAACACAGCTTTTAAGGCATCGTGTCCCGTTAAATATAGCAAAAAAACATTACCGCCGTGGTGGAATGAAGACCTAACCATCCTGAGAAGGTTGACTAGGGACATTTTCAATATCTGCTACAGGCATAAGTACTGGCAACCTTACAAGGACTGCCTAAAGTTCTACAAAAAATCCATCAGATCAGCTAAGACACAAGCATGGTCCGAATATTGTCAATCTATCGATACTCTTAAGGAATCTGCTAGACTCAGTAAGATTCTATCCAAAGGACACTCTAGTCCATCTTTTATCAAGAGAACGGACGGAACCTGGACGGAATCCACTGACGAATCCTTAGATCTTCTGCTTAACACACACTTTCCTGGTTGTACAGATTACTGCGTAACCCCGCCCAACTCGCGGGGGAATCTTCCCTCGCAACGGGAAGAAATAGAGCGCATTATAACCAAAGAAAAGATCTCCTGGGCCATTCACAGTTTCGCTCCGTATAAATCTCCGGGGCAGGACGGTATTCTCCCCATCATGCTGCAAAAACATGAAGGGATATTGCTGCCCCTGCTCTCTGAAATTTACAGAAGCAGCATTCTACTTAACTATGTACCTCAGTCTTGGAGGCATGTGCGTGTAGTTTTCATACCAAAAGTCGGCAAAAGAGGACACGAATCCGCGAAGGACTTCCGACCTATTAGCCTAACCTCCTTCATACTTAAAACTTTAGAACGTATACTTGACCTTCACATAAGAACAGGCCTGGAAAGGTCTCCCCTATGTAATTCACAACACGCATACCTCAAGGGCAAGTCGACGGAGACCGCTCTTCATGAAGTAGTGCGTACAGTTGAAAGGTCAATCTCCCATCACCAATACACGTTAGCTACCTTCTTAGATATAGAGGGCGCTTTCAACAACGTCCACACTGAATCGATCAAGGAATCTCTCTTAGAACTAGGTGTAGAGGATTTCGTCACTTCATGGATCATTTCCATGCTCAAAACAAGGATCATTCAAGCAAAACTCGGTAACACCCTTCTAACCAAATCAGTAAGCAGAGGAACACCTCAAGGTGGGGTGATCTCGCCTCTCTTATGGATTATGGTACTTAACAAAATCCTGTCAAATCTCGACAGGGAAGGTATCAAAGTTGTTGCGTATGCGGATGACGTGGTTGTTCTAGTATCAGGATTGTTTCCGACCGTGATAAGTGAAATCATGGAAAGAGCACTGGGTAAGATTAGCGGTTGGGCTACAAGTTGTGGTCTTAACGTTAACCCAAGCAAAACTGATCTGATGCTGTTCACCACCAAAACCAAAATACCAACCTTCTCACTTCCCCGCTTAAATAACCAAATTCTCCCTTTATCCACCAGTGCTAAATACCTTGGAGTCATGCTTGACCCTAAACTCAACTGGAAGTCCAATATCGAACACCGAGTGCGGAAGGCAAGCATAGCTTTCTACGCCTGTAGTAAAACCTTCGGAAAGAAGTGGGGGCTTCAACCAAAGATGGTTCGTTGGATGTACACAGCGGTGGTGCGTCCCATCCTCACCTACGGATCACTGGTATGGTGGCCCGCTTTAAGCAAAGCCTATAACGTCCTTAAATTAAGTAGAGTCCAAAGAACAGCTGGAATTGGAATCACAGGAGCCCTTCGATCAAGTCCGACCGCGGCGCTCAATGTGATTCTCAATTTTCTGCCAGTGGATCTGCAAATAAAAAACATTGCAGCGTGTAGCGCTGTTAGATTGAAGGAATCTAAATGTTGGTTCGAAAGGCCTTATGGTCATACCAGCATCCTACTTTCCCTTCCTAACGGCATAGGTCGTATATCTACTGACTACATTGTACCCAAACTAAACTTCCATAAAAACTTCTCTGTTAGATTCCCCTCTAGATCAGAATGGGAGGAGAATGCGGTCGTAAGCGAATTCGACATACCTATCTTCACAGATGGTTCCAAGATGAACTGTGGAGCAGGAGCAGGTATTTTCTCAACAGAATTAGACATCTCTAAAAGTCTTCGCCTTCCCAACGCAGCCAGCGTTTTTCAAGCAGAAGTACTTGCAATTAAGGAGGCGTGTAGACTGCTCCTCAACAGTGCGACACCCAGAAAAAAAATAGGCATCTTCGTCGACAGTCAAGCCGCGATAAAGGCTCTCGGTTCAACTAAGTCTGCGTCTAGGCTTGTTGTGGAGTGCAGGGAGACTCTGACCATGGCTTGTCATCGGTTTGATATTACTCTCGTCTGGGTTCCCGGCCATAGGAACATTGAAGGGAATGAGAAAGCTGATGAACTTGCCAGATGTGGCTCAGCTCTGAGCGTGTCTCATGCGGAGGAAGTCTTCCCTCCGCTGGGATATGTAAAGAGAGAAATCTTCCTGCACTTCGCCTCAAGGGCTGGGACTAGATGGATGAACCTGACAAATTGCGTCATTTCAAGGAAGATCTGGCCAACTTACGATGATGCCAGAACAAACAACCTTTTAGCCAGAACGCGTGTGGATGTCGCCAGACTAACGGCAATTAGTACGGGCCATTGGCCCTTAGGAACCCACGCAGCCAAACTTGGCATCCCCCATAACACCCACTGCCGTAGTTGCGCTGACACAAGCAAGAGTGAAACAGTGTTCCATTTTCTTTGTGAGTGTCCGGCTCTAGCCAAAACCAGACACAGTGCACTAGGACATCCCTTTTATGATGACCTCTCGGCCATACAAAGTATCCATTTCAACAAGATCATCAAATTTCTCAACTCCACAGGTTGGTTTTGAGCTCTCGTAACATCCTTCTCCCCCCTCAAATTCAGGTTCCGTTAGTTGTGGTATCAAAACGGCGCTCAATGCGCTATTTGTGTTCTTCCCTCACGGGATTTACAGCCACTCAAACCAACCAACCAATGTACCAAGTACCTACTTGATAAAATGTGGGCCATTTAGAAAGTTGTATCTTGGCAATTATGGCAGTTTTAGTTTTGAAATTTGGTACGAAAAGGGATCAGGAATAGCAAGAAGTCATTTTTACTCAATGCATTCCGATTATTCCTAAAGATGTGCAATTTGATTTAAAGTGATTCCGATCCCCTTTGCACTTAAGCTACGAACAAGTTAACTACGTTTTACAAAAAATCAGCAGCTTCGGCGAAATACTTACATTAAATATTTTGTTAAAAGTTTGCCTGCCTGTAGGTAATTAGCGCAAATGTTTGTGGGCGGAGCAACTAGTGTGGCAACAGCAACAGCAATAGCCTTTAGATAACTTTAGTTAAAACCAATTTTCTAAGTACTTTTACGTCAAATACATATATATACTTCAACTTATCTTGTAAAAAGTTAAGCTATTACCCGGTACACGAAAGCAGCCAACTTAAGTTCGATTGTAATTTAAACTGTGCTGAAGAGTTTGCGCAATCGATCTATCGGTAGTAAATTGGAGAATAAACTTTGAGCGAGGTTCCAACTCGCAGACAAAGAGTTCGTTGGCAACTTCAAAAACTAAATATTTAAGTCCCTTCGCAAGATCATAAAAGTTCTATGACTGTCAAAAATAACACATTTTCGATCGTTCTAACGCAATCATCAAACGATTTTTCAAAAGCAAGTGCATAGCTTCAATTGCGTATATTATATTTTAAAAATCATGCGTAAACTTCTTTCACATTTCAACTAAATATTTAAGTCCCTTCGCAAGATCATAAAAGTTCTATGACTGTCAAAAATAACACATTTTCGATCGTTCTAACGCAATCATCAAACGATTTTTCAAAAGCAAGTGCATAGCTTCAATTGCGTATATTATATTTTAAAAATCATGCGTAAACTTCTTTCACATTGCATTTTTGGTTCCACATTTTTTTAAACGGAAAAGTCACATTTGGTGCATTCACGAGTCGCAACTGACGTTGATTTTTCAACAGAATACCACCACTCACTGTCGTTTTAGGATCGCAACTTCGAAATATTCTTTATTGTTGTTGGTTACTTATGCGTTGAGTCTTTTATCTATTTTTTTATTTATATGAACAAAATCTTTTATAGATATAAGGCCAAAAAATTAAAATTTAAAGTTACAAAAATATGATACAAAATACTATTATTGCTTTAATTGTTTAATATATATAAATATCTAAAGCACTATTAAAACTTGGCAGCACTCTTGCAGCTAAGTAACACCGAACTGTCGTTCAACTTGCACGCACACCAATTTATTTTGCAGGCCTTTTGATTTGACACAAAATTTTCCACGATTTTTTGGCCTTCTTTCTGGGCAACGATTTTGGGCTACATTTTTTTTTTCAAGATTTGGGCGCTTAAAGCAAACCAAATTATGGCAACCCTTATTTCATTATATCGATAACTTTGTAACTCTTACGGAACGGAATACTCCCACTGTCTGATGCCAAAATCGTCACAGACAGAGAAGCAATTGAAAAAAATTTTTTTTTTTTGGTTTTTGTTTCTGGCTAAAAAAACAATGAAAGTAACTAGTTTTGGGAAAGTCGACTCAATGATATTGGTCTCTTGAAAAAGTTGTTAATTCCACCTCTAGTTTCCAACGCTTGTTTGTAGTGACGTAGCAAGAAACTATCGTATTTAGTTTTACCCGGATAACTGTCGTCAGATAGCTTTAAAAAATCAAGTGTCCGTGAATTATATATTTTAACTCAATTTCGGTTGTATTCAGGTTTTGCTTTTATTTACTCCTGGCCATGCGCAGGATCAAAGAAGCTTATTGTACTTAAATCGCTAAAGTCTTTCCAAGAGAAATATGTGCGCAAAATTGGCAGCCAAAATCCACAATTAACAGCTCTTGTTTTAAATGTCCAATTAATTCCATTTAAAGTGGGAGGTTATTTTGTTCTTTTAAAAGTAATTCATCGAAACTCCGCTTTAATTCTTATGCAGAAGTTGCCATCAGCTACTTCTACTTTTGATAACCCTAAAGGGAAATGTTGAGGGATTATTTTGGATCAATATATCAAATAATCAAATAGGTACCTCTCAGGACAGTTGATGTTTGTCGCACGTTCTTTCATGAGCTAGACAAGTCGTACATTCTCTGTAAGGGAGCCATCACCTTTCAAAACTTATACTGAACTTAAACTATTTTAAACAGTACCAACCTCAAGTGCAGGTTCAATCGCAATCAAATATTGAACGGAAAAAATAAATTAACCCCAAGCACGACCACTATCATCACTATGACACCATGAAACAAACAGCCCCCAAACGACTGTCATCCGCAGTGAACCTCAATCAACTCTTAACACGACTTACTAATTAAACCATTTCGTTCACATCATTAAGGTCAACGACTCATCAACGAACCTGCAATTAATTCACCCAAAATTGCACATCATGTCACCTTGCAGTTGGTTGTGGGGAGTGGAGCCCCAGTGCATCGTGTGAGAAAAAAAATCGATATATCCAATTAAATCCTTGTCATGCTGAAGAGTCCGCTTTCTCTACCACCCTCGTGCAATTGGCCTCAATATACGGCCCGTTGCCAGGGTGAGGTACCCAGGCAATATGACTCTACGTACTTTGACCCCATTAGCAATTCACAATTTCACTGCGATAGCTGGTTAAAGTATCTTATCTCTCTATACCCAAGAAGACTCGCCGAGGTAAACGTAGAAATAATAGAAAAAAAAAAGCCGTGGGTTGCGTAAGTTTTGTTTTAGCCGGCCTTTTTGATTTCATTTGTGTATCTCGCTCGGTTCGATTGTGCGCTCGTCTTTTGTGGAACACGGTGTGCGACGTCCGAGTGCTTCGCTGCTGATGGTTGTTATTCTGGACCTATGCAGTTTTGCCCATTTTTGGAACGAAACAAGTTTTCATCATCATCTCAGACTTACATTGTATTTTTTGAACTTTTTGCTCGTGTCCAATTGAGAAACCTGCAATGAGGCAACGAAAATACGCGCGAAAACAAACCAATTTGTGTTTTATCCAAGTTGGGATAGCATTTATTGGACATGTTTCAACGGGCTATATGCAGTGTGACCTTAGCTACACCTTTTGGCGAGTGAAGTGTAACACGCAAGTGTGCAATGGCGCTTCACAGGGGAATATCTTGCATCGTTTATCAGCTATTTAGTGAAATGTTCGACATGTTAGATTGAGACTTTTACGTTGCGTGGTATGTTGCGCAACGTGACGGATTACAGTGGCGCTTGTTGGCTGATAAAGAAGGAAATTATGCAAGAGGCAATTTACAAAATAAATCAACCGGAGATAGTGCCCAATTTCGTTGTATAGAGTTTTTTTGACCGAAAAATATAACTGCACTCGATAGAGAAATGCGTGTTTCTCAAGTGGAGGTACCTACTGGCTGAAGATTAGATCATGGCTTTGTTGGGATTTTTGTGCTTAATGGACAGGTCTTTAGTGTGTACCTTTCTTTTGTGGCTAGGGTATACACCATTCCCTCTAAAAAGGCGCATTATAGTGAGTATATAGCATTTTTTCAACGTCTGCAGTGGAGGTTAGGTGCGGACTTTAAGGAACTAATAGAGGCTTCCCTCTGAAAAACTTGAAAGATGACATTTCTTCGCTATGGCTTCCCAACTTTGGATTCTACGGAAATAATCACGATTGGTACATTTTGGGGCCTATTTCTGCGTAAGGGTCCGGTCATACCTTTTTAAATCTAACCTGTAATTTTGGTTTTCCATATAACCGCCTAGAACCCTCGATAGACACTTGTATCGTTAGAGCACTCAAAAAGGTCCGAATCTGCGTTCTTTTTTTTTGATATGTTTAAGATATAAGATATGTTAAAGGGGCCTAACGAGCGCTGGGCTCTACAAAATCGCATTAAGTTCAATATATTGGCATTTTGGCGGTCAATTTACAAATACTCGATGAGAACGAACCACATTTTCAAGGTGCGTTAGCTGGTTTACCTCAGGGAAAGTCTGAACATAAATTCTGCCATCAGAATGTCGCGGGGGAATAACTATTGAAATCGCCCACTATCTGGGTAAAATTATATTAGGCGGGATATAGGGAAACAATTTTGGGTAGGCCAGCGACCATTGTCGGAAGACCCAGTCAGACTGCCTTTTCGACTCGGAACGGGCTCAGCACTACCTAGTGACCGTAAATTACACAGTTTGAGGGTCACAACTCAACAATTTTAGTACTCCTGAAGTGCTTCTATAGAACTACCACTTTTATTGGAGGTTTTTGAGGCTTTTGGAACTTTTGCTCCAGAACCCTCATAGCGAATCTACTCAAATGATCTCTCGTATTGAAATTCTACTTAATGGGATCTGAATAATTACAGACCGATATCTCTGTTATCTGTTTGCTCAAAAATATTTGAGAAGGCGATGAAAAGGAGAATTGTAACGTTCTTAATAAATAAATGTACTTTTTTTTTTTAATGATTTCGTACTGGTATGTCAACCGATGATGCGTTGCTGAAATTTTGTAGTGAGTAATATGAAAACATTAACAATAACTTGCATACGGCTGAGCTTTCACTGACTTAACGAAAGCTTTTGACTAAGTTGACCACAAAATCCTTTTGCCAAAATTATATCATGCAGGTGTGCGTGGTTTTGTTTATAAATGGTTAGATTTTTATTAAAAAAGATAGGAATCAGACAGTTAAAATAAAGGGTTGCTTTGGTGAATACGCAACATAATTTTTGGTGTTCCGCAAGGTTCCGCACTTGGTCCATTGCTTTTCTTATGATTATTATATTCCATTAATGGTTCTCAATTGTATATAATGAGAATCATTTATAGTATTGTTCTACGTATTAGTAATTTCTCTGAATTTTTACAATGTTTACAATCATGACCCATTTACCGTCGGTACAGGCTACATTTCAGATCAAGTTTAGTCGATTGCCATTTAACCTATCCGTGTAGGTTCATCTTTAAACGCATGCCACTCGCAACAGCCTATATCAAGTCAAGGGCACACTCTAAGCAACAACCTTGTTTACCCGAGTTGGTTGACAAAACAAAACTCTCGAAGCGATGTCGCACCAAAGAGCTTTTCACAAAATCTAGGACATGCACAAAACAATTCTACCAAACACTTATTTCCATTTCTATACCGTCGGATAGTCAGTGTTTTTCTGCATTACGTATAAGGCAATTGCTTCCGAGAATAAAGGCTCCTAAACTCTACACATCCAGGTCATAGGAAGACAAGTGTTTTGGGTTTTTTTCTTGTAAGGGCTCCCATTTGAAGAATCCAAAACAGGAAGGAGAAAACTGTTTGTGGAAATGATTTCAAGAAAACAACATAAAACCACTTCCACTTTACGGCACAACAAATGAGCGCGCGCACACTCTTATGTCAAAGTAGACATAACACATAAAGCAAAGCAGCATTATCCAATTACAGTTATGGGTATTGACAGTTGTAGCGCAACAAAATACGAAAAAAAAGTAATGACCACCATCTCGCAGTCAACAGTGGTGGTTGATTGCATTCCCTCAGCTACACCTCACTCTGTTGGTTCGGATTTCTTGGCGCACCGACCTAACTATGGCTTCAATGCATCCTCAATCGTGTTGAAAATGAAATGTTTTTTTGTCAACCTGTGCAGTAGTTTAGAGCCCGCAGCCGGGAGGTTCTTCCCAGAAGGAGAACAAAAACCGAACACAAACTGCTCTGCGCTAGACTGACCACCATCGCAGCCTAATTCCATGTTCACCTGTTTCTTTCTTGTGAACCAATTCTAGACGCTCATAACCACTTTCCACATGAGTTGTCACCCTTTTGTTTTGAAGAGTTTTTTTTTTTTCTTTTGCCGCTTTGTTTTGTTTGAAAACGAAACACCCACACAACGCCCGCCTTCGTGGGGCTTAGGACTTAGGAGGGTAAACAAAAAAGCAGGCGAATGACCTGCAAACGTTGAAAGAAACTATAAATAGCTCACCTAGTGGCAGGATACGAATGAAATTCAGTTACCTGCTTCCTTTTTGGCGTGTTTATCGATTGGATGTGAGGCGCACGAATGGGTTAAGGGGATATGCGCGTCCTGGAAATGTGATAACGATTTTTGTTGCTGCCGTTGTTGTTGCTGCTGAACGCCTCTAGCCACAGTTCTAAGAGTGCATAATGAGGTCAGGAATCCATTGAGTTGATGATTATGCAGCTGTTTACCTGCGAGATACTGGAATAGGCTTCGGGGGGCAATGTTCAGTGTCTTCCTGTTCCTGAAGTGGGAAAAGAATTGCAAATTGCACACGGATGACGGAGTAGAGTTTATTAAAACTTTTCCAGATCTAGGTATATGATAAAACATTTGTGTGGTGATTTACTATTTTTCTAGGGGTTGTGTGGATATGAGCGGACAATTGTGACTGTGGTAGCATTTCCGGTTTAATTTTGCCAGCGGATGCAGTCAGATATGTACTTTTGAGCTTTTGCATTTTTAAAAGAGAGTAATGAACATGCAAACGGGACATAATCAGATGTGCAGCGATTGATTGGTGAGATTGCAAATTGGTTAATTTTTAGAGGCACACGGCTTGAGGGTATAGGACATTTGTTATTCGCTGTGCCGGGGCGGAGAACCTATATACCTGGATACGGGGTCGGGTTGTCATGATACACACTATTCTTGGGAAATGCAAAACTAATTTTGAAATTCGCCCTAACCATAGTAAAAATAATCGTGACTTCCGAAACAACCAAACCGACAACCAAAAAAATGACCGTAATTTTCCCTTTTAGTATATTTTGACAGTATACATTTGTACTATAGTGATTCGTTGTTGAGCCTTTCAACACGATTAAGGTATTCTAAGCAACAACAACAACACCAACAACAACACCAACAACAACACCAACAACAACACCAACAACAACAAAAGGGTGACAACTCAGTTAGGTAACTTGACCGCGCTACCCTAAAAAAGCAGTGATTTGGTGCTCCTGAAATGCTAGAACTCTCATGCTATAACTGTCATGCTAGATCTCTCATGACATTTAAAAAAAAAGATTCTTTCACATATCCTTAAAAGGACATTCGTTGATACATGAGAATATCCTTTTATTGTTTTACACGTCGTTTGCCAAGATTGGCTCAGTGTGCGGGTGATTTATATCCTACTTGCCTACCCCCACGAAAGCTTTCATGAGATGTTTTTTTTTTTGTTCAATTGCAACATTGATTACTTAAAACAAAAGACAAAAAATCTTATATGAACTTCTTACAAATTGGTGAGAGCCGCAAGAGGGGTTTTTATTTCGCGCACACGTGCGATAAATCTCGTGGGTTTTTTTTTTTTTTTTTCAAGCGTATACCTATGTATATTTCTAATGTAGTATTCATTGATTTTCTAGGAAGGTTTATTCCATTTGACACTGTTATAATTCAGAACTGAAAAACGCATCTATACCTGCTATAGAAAAAAGTATCAATGGGAGAAATCGAATAACTGTTTGATTAGTACCGATTTAAAAAGTGTTCACGGAAGTCGTTTTCTATTGACTACTTATCTGTTTAATTCGGTTGTAGTTAAGTTAAGGCCAATAAGGAGGGACCTATATTTAACAAACGATATAATACGAGTCGTTCTCGTGCGAGAACTCACGAGGCATTTTTTTGACGTATTGGTTATGTTTTAAAAGGGCAAGTCTTTAGTGGTCCCACGAATGTCCTCTATTAAATTTTCCATTAAAAGATTGATTTAGTTTGAGGACCGCAAAAGTGATCTTGACCCAAGAAACAATATCAGTCGCGCTCATGGGAGAACTATCACGGTTTTTTTTTTTTTCTGAATGGGTACATATAATCAATTTTTGTTGATTTTCTTTTTTCTTTAATTTTGTATTGAATGGAATAGGAGCAGTAAAAATGATTAATACCCACGTTAGAAAAAAAAAGTACCCGCAGTATCCATGCGAGAACTCTCGCGAGTTTTTTTTTTTTTTTTGTAACAGATCACAAAAAAAAAAAAAAAAAAACAACAGAAATAGAGACTTGGTTTCTTTTAAATAATCGTTGGTAAGAGTCATTTGTGTGCGGAAGAACCGTAGAGGACATTTTCTATAAGACTTGTGTGCATATAAGATTTGCAAAAAAGCAGTCATATTCGTTAAGCTTTTAAGGGACTTCCCCCTCAAAATTTAATGGAAACCCTTATCCATGGCATACCTTCTAGCTTCTTTTTTTTTTTTTTCCATTTCAAATATGTCTTTAAAGGCTAGTTTTTCTTTTGACCAACAGACTCCCAACATACTATGCATTTACAGATAGAAAGCAAAACAACTAAATCTTATCTTCACCTACACCCATTCGTGGGGGTAATTACAAGTTTTCGCTTTCAGCAGATAAGTGTAATATTGCACGCTACCACCACTAGTTCGAGTACCATGCCTGCTCACTAATGGCTTAATCTCATTCTCTAATTATCGCACTTACCCATCTCTGGATGATGTTTACATTCACTTTTTTTCTTTGTTGTTAACGTTGCCCAACTCTCACTACCCCGATTAATGTCCCACTGTCACGAGATGAGCTGATGAGTGACGTTCCCTCCCCACTTGAATGACACTACACATACACAATGCCAGCCACTGTCACATGTGCTCGTATATTGATCGTGATATTGGCCTAATAAATTTCATAACTTTTGTTTGAATAATGCACAAACAAAGCAATCAATTAACACGGACACACACAAACGCACAGTCGCACATCAGACAGACGATAATGTGTTGAAACTGTCACTTGAATTTGACACACCAAACCCATATTTTTATTTACAACTCAATATAAAAAATACAGCGGACTGCAAGGCTGACACAAGATGGGTGTGTTCCAACGGATTTGCCGGTTGTCAAAAGTAGCTTTCAGAATTTAAACAGGGAATCCATTTGGCAATAAAGTGGAGTCGGATGATGGGGAATCAAATATCCACCACCAGTTTAACCTTGGGTGTAGGCGGATGCAGTGGCCCTGACCTTATGGGAGTGAAGTGCAGATTCCTGTCGAAAGGGAAGAAAGTACTTTAATTAATTACTCACTCATTGTGTTTCCTGCTTCGTGTTGTTGTGGTGGCATTACCCAATTTTTGTCAGACAAATAATCGGAATGCACCAGCTATGCCGAAAAAAAAAGCAAATTAACTGACTCGACGACGACAGACGAATCTCTGCCATTAATAGTTTCCCAGTCTGGCCGTCTGTCTGTCTGATTGATTGGTCAATTGAAAACTGACAAAGAATCATGTGCCAGCGAGACCAGTCACCAGAGCGAACAAAAGGGATGATTCGATGAAAAGTGTGGACTCCCATTCCAGGTTTTTGTTTTTAATTCGAATGAATCAAATGTATTTAGGGTGAGCGTCGAAATTGGGTTTTAATTGAAAGCTCGCCCATTAGGAAGGGTGTTGCTTTTTCTTGCGGCAGGAAGCCTTACTGATTTATTGGTAAGGCTTTGAGTTAATTTTGTGGAAATCTTTTGTTGCCAATAATGGGGGTGGTTAACTAAGTTTCTCTATCTATCATGAGAAGGAGAGTATGGCTTTACAGTTGTCTATTCCATAAGACGAATGTGCCGATAAATTACTGGAAAGAATACGAGAGTGTGCGAATCAATACTTTGATGTGCGTTTGATACAACCCCGTACAAAGGACAGTAGCAGAACTTGGGTGCGACTAGTTTTGTAAGAACCGGCACAGAGACCCAATAAGTGTCCTTTTAAGGCAATTTTTCTTGCTAAATACTGAGTAGGGAAGCGAGAAGTAACAACGATTCTCGCTTGTTTAAGGGTTACCCTGCTGCTATTTATTTCTTGCTAAAGCCTATGCTGATAACCCTTGGTCTCTTACGAAGCTGAAGGGACTTACCAGCAGTAAAATAAAGACATCCCGGGTATCCTTCTACGAAACACCACTTTTACCAATGCAGCGAAAGACTTTTTTTTCCTTTTGTGACCAAGAGTCAAAAAATCCATTCACCACTTTGTCGCAGCATAATTTGTTTGCTTTGTGGCCAATATCCACTGCACAATTCAACCAAATTTTCCGCCATTCGCAATCATTTAAATGGTAATACACTTCCTGACCCATTTCCCAGCTGTCTCTCCAGTACAATAACTCAACTTGTTTAACATATTTTGCCCGCCGGAAAACAATTCCCATTCCACTGCTGCAATGGAACCCAAACAAATGGCCAGCTTAATACCGACAAAACTTCTACCCCGTCTCTGCCATCTGAGAGACCAAACGTTTAATTAAATAATTACATTTTTGCTGCAGCAATACCACAATATACATACCGCACATTTACGTATGCAGTAGTGGAACTGTTTCACAATAGCGGAAAGTGTTAACAACAAAAAGCCAAGAGTTTATTATAGATCAAACCAACCTGAACGTGTTTGCTTTTCAAAAGACAACCACAATTTGCGATTAATTTGTCTTTTCCTTATTGCAAATTGCAAAAAACCAAAGACAAAAATATCTAATAATTGACAACGAGTTTAATTCATGTCACTTTCTGACGGCTCGCATTCTTCTGCTTCGTCTTCTCCGCACCGCAATGGTTAAACAGAAAGACAAAAAAAAAAAAACTCTCAATGAATTCTACTTTCACTTTCGATAATCACAGCGTAATCGTTAAATTAAATCGTGTAAGTGGCTTATTGAACGAAGCGCGAAGCCATCAATTGGGACAGGTCGCAACTCACATAAAAGTCATATAAAAAACAATTTAACAAGAAAATACAAGAAAAAAACACACTGCGTTACAAACAAGAAAACATAAATTGTAATCAGCAACGCTGACTCACATACAGACTTACACATAGTTATAGTTATGTTGGGAAATTAATTTATCGCACATTTGGTTGAGGAATTTTGAGCCGGGTTCGGGTGTAGTTGACTTGTTAACAGATGATTGATGCAAGAAGCAAACATGTTTGAGAAATTGCAGTAACTGCCTACTTACTACAATTTCTATACACATTTTTCGTGCTGTAGTATTTTTCGAGAAGATAGCTTCTTAATTGGAGTTAGGTACCTACTGTGCGGAATGGTGAATATTCTGGCTCTAGACATAGGGTGTGCGCTATACTGAAATATGAGTATCCACGTTCTGAAATATTTACTCAACTCGTTTGCATTCAAAAAGGGGCGATTTTGTGCTACTGGGCACGAAGCGCAAATTAAGTGGTAGAGAACGTGTTGATTTCGCTTTAATGTGCGCTTAGCGAATAAGTAGTATATGTCACTTCAACGTACCATAGAAATCGTTGATAAAACACCACATAATTTGTAAAGGAAATCGAAATCTGTGACTATAAAATGGTCAACTTAAATATATTACAGATGTGGAGGTTGTATTGTGCTGGTAACAGCTGGCATAAAACCCACCAGGAATGGCAATTCCGTCGGCGCAGTGGCTTAGTAGCTAGCGTGTTGGACTACTAAGCGAGGGATCTCAGCTTCAAATACCGCAAACACCCAAATTCCAAGTTAGGGTTGTTTTTTTTTTTTTGAACGTCTGACAAACTTCTCAATTAGTCATTTGGAATCGGCATAAAATTGTAGATCCCTTCCATTCGTACCAAGAATGAAAAACTCACACAAAACGATTGGTGGTGAGAAGCTAGGCCTAGGACCTGTTGCGCCAAAGATATATGTTTTTTTTAACAGCAATACCATTTGTATTACATTTTTATTGAATTAATTGCAGGGTACGTATGGATACAGGCATGTGCGCTTTCAAATACCAAGTGGTTTTGTTTAACGCACATGTGCGCAAACCGATTTTTAGATCGCATCCAACGTGGGACACTTCATACTTACTTTATTTTATCAAGGTCTTGTTTCCATGTGCGACCGCAGAGAGTCTACTACTTTTATATGTGCCCATTCCAATGGAACAATCGAATAAATGCTTGATTCCTCCATTTCGTGTGCGATAAAAGTTTTAAGTAAACTAAATGCGCGGACCGATATTTGTGGAAACATTTTTTGATGTCCTATTCTAAGCGCACACCACATACGGCATGTGCGCTTGCATTAATATTAAGAAATCCGATACAAATCAATGGCTTACTTTCAGTGTACGATGGAATGTAATAAATTTGACCTACAATTTCTTAGCGCACCTCTTAATGTCACCCATGTGAATGTAATTTTATCAGTATAGTTTTTTTTTTTTTTTTTTTGTGAAGGATTGTTAGAGGATCAGTGTTTTGATTGTTTTTTCTCGTTATTTGGAACCAATGTTATATATATGTCCATTGATTTGGGCACAATTGCGTTTGCGATACGACTCATGTACGCACTATGCTCGACTCATTTATATAGTGTGCGCTAACAGAAATTCAACGTGAATGCGCGAATATCAACATACAAAACGTAAGCGCACCTCCCATGTGAGGTAAAATGCCTCTTAACATCAGAAAAATATGAATAATTCTACACCCAAATTGACAGACAAGAACTTCAAAATCTGAAATACATATCACCTCAAAAATGTCCTCATGCCACCATGAATACCAGTGCGTACAAGAAACTATACCCATCAACCCGATTATTAAAAAATTCACCAGTGGATTCGTCTTCAGTAACTTGCTGCCTGCCAAGCATTACCTCACCCAAAAATGCAAATGCTTCAGTTGAATAACTTCTCGCACTTGGTTATTCGACATTCATTCAACCGTATTTGGCAGCGCACAAGGTGCACAAGTGGCCCAATAACAGGAGCAACACTTTCAGCTCCGAAATTGTCAATTCAAATCAGAGCATCGAGTCACATCATCACCGCATCATGTAATATCTCCGTGATCAAACTCAACAAAGTGTACGTCGTACAGGCTAAAGTCGGTCGAAGTTTGGGCTACCTTTTTACGCATGACTTGCGATTCGATAAAACTCCCCTCTCGCGCCGAAAACACCAACCAGAATCTCATTTCCACATTCAGTGCATGCACCATACGTGTGCAGATATAATACGCCATGATGTTAAAGCGTTAGGGTCTTACATGCCGCACAGCGCAGAGCTTACAAATGAACCTCATTAGAGATGAGAGTTATTCAGATATAGCTACCGTCGGATACAATAGCTGAAAACCTGACAACACGTTGAATATTGATTTCAGTGTGATCTATGCGCCAGCAAAAAGGGATTGGCAGTAGCCGTTGACATTCCCGCAGTCACCAACTCATCGTCGTGTCATTGCGCCAAATTCGGACGCGTGCGTCCAGAAAGTTACGTCAACTTTCACTATAAGAGGTGTGTGTGATAATTTGTGCTGTGCGCTCATGTTGAATGCATGTGCGCATGCGCATGCATATGGATGTAACTTTGACAGGTGATATTGTGAAAAGCACCTGTTTGATGTAGTTGAGTTTCCCTTTTGTTTACACACACGCACCACATACTGCGACGTCAAACGAAAGAGACAGTGCAAATAAAAACGAAAATAAAATTTCCAAGTGAAAATGCGGGTGGTAATTAAAAGTGGAAAACATGTTCATCACGCGTATGGTTATTGCTGGTTTTGTGGATTTTTGATATACGTTTGGAAATACATTTCGCCTGATGGACAATGTATAAAATATGTGTGAAGGTGTGTCGACAGAGTGTTAAATTGTACGAGTGATATATTGTTGAAAGAAAGTTGTTGGCCTTGGAATTTTGTGTACCTCGAAAGTTGGATATACTCACTTCAGTCCAGGTTGGACATCACCATCGCCGCTAGTATTTAATTTTTACAAAATTTACTTCAGTAACAGTTTTTCATCTTGAAAGGTTCGAAACACAGATGTGGCGGTTTGTGTCCACGATTGATGTGCATCAAATTCGAAGAATATTTCTCGTAAAAGAGAGATATTGTATTCGTACAAAATTTCGAACTCGATAATAGTCAATTCTGACATTAAAATAATAGGGGAATTCAAAAAAGTGGCTCCCAAAATGCAGTCGTATATTTGTCTGTCTGTCTGTCCGTATGTCCCGAGCCCTACAGCCTAAACGGCTGCTCGTATTTCGTTCAAACTTCGGATTTTGAGTTTGGGTGTTTTTTTTTTTTCTTTGAAAGGTAACCTCAATATAAATGGTACTTCCCACAAAAGTGTTCGTACCATTTCAACCAAAATAGATATTTACGCTTAAGTAGGTAGGTTTAACATGACAGCATACTCAGATTTTCGCTTAGAATTGAATAACAGCATTTTTGAAATTTGTACATATCTCGAAAACGGTCCATACAATTGTAATAAAAAGCCATTTCTAAGGTAATATCGTAATTTTTAACTTAATAGCAAACTCAGTTTTTCTCTATATTATCGTAAAATGGATTAAAAAAAAAAGGAATTTTTTAAAATTTTGGTTTTCCTTAATTTACCTTAAAACGACTAACGATTTTAACCAAAATGCATACATAGTGTAAAATTGATGTTCTCAAAGTTATTGCGTCCTTAATTTTCAATTCGAATCACCGAAAACGCTAATTTTAAAAAACTGCTCATATCTCGAAAACCCCATTTATGTGTACTCCCATATCAAATGAATATCCTAAAAGTGAATTTTATTTAACACTGCTACTATTAACTTTTTACCTACCTACCAATTGACTCAACAAAACTTTTGACAAACGATAAAGTTTCGTGCGAGGTGCGACCCAGTCGTGCTCTTTATTTTAAATTTATTTGGTTTTGGAAGCTAAACACTTATAAAACATAGGCCACTTATTTAATAATGTTCTCTCAACGCAATCAAGCCTCAAATATACCCTCGTTTGGTCCAATGCGTCTTAAACTATTTATTTACTCAGTACGTGCTTATTTTTCTGAGCTTTTTTCGACCAATTTCTACCAATGGATTCACAAAGTTGAAGAACCATTGGCCAAAGTTTTGGGAGCTCTATTTCAGACAAAATTTCATTTATTCAGAGTGGTGGCAGTTTGACATAGTTAATCAGCGACAGCCCTGCCAAAGTGGTCATCAATGTGGCTATTTTCTGAGTACAAACAAGTGAACTCCATTGAATCGGTTTCCTCGACAAAGTTTCATTCAAAAGTCTCTCGGAAAACAAACTGTAGTTGTCGTTCTCCCTCACATATCATCAGCCAGGGATGCCGTTTCATAATTTCGTTGGGGAGTATAATAGAACTTTTTTGAGGAGTACCGGGGAGTATAGAACGAAAATTAAGAAATTGTTTTCTAGCTAAGCATTTTTCAAATGGGACAGTTTCGATGTTGAAACCTGTGGTGGTCCTCTTGTTTTAGAAGTAAGTCTCTGTAATCTGGTGTTTATTATTCAGTCACTGACTTTAGTATCAAAATAAGTCCAGGATCCGCAAGAGTTTGTTCGACGCGAACGTACCAAAATCGAACACGAAAATAATTTTAATGAAGCATCCAGAAAGTGAAATTTGTTTTGCAATTTACCAGCTAGAGAAATTACAAGGCATAGTAAAAGTAGATCAATCCAAAATAATTAAAATTTGGAGTACAATTTATCGTTGGGGACTACCGGAGTACGGCAGACGAAAAAGGAGTACAATACTCCTATTGTAGTACTTTCGGCAGCACTTATCAACACTTCAAATTACTCAACTTAACCTGCTAATCCAGAAAATCGCCTCAAATGAATTCCAATGGTAACCTGGAATGGAATGTTTGGTCCATCAATCAAGTCGTTCCTAATACTATTTTCAAAAACAAAAACGAAACTCACCCATGGCGGTTCTTTCTTATTTGAATAATGGACTTCACGGTCCAATACGCTTTGTTTATCATCCTTGGAACCGCGCATGTATTTCATATGATCTCCACTGAGATATATTGTTTTCAGTTTTTTTTTCGAATAACCATAAATCATACTTATTTCGATCTGTAGCTTGGGGCTGTTCTTATAAGTGATATTAAAGAACAGACAAAAAGGTAGCGGGTGATAATCGGTGTGTGATTGGCCACCTTTTACGATGTGTGTTAATTTATGTATCGAGGTTGTTCTGAAGTGGGTTTTCAAATCTATGATAGAGTCCATTGCGGGCAGAATGATACTGCTCCTCCTAGTTTCTTCCATTATTTGTCAGATTGCTTATTTTAAATGGTGTCTTCCTTGCACACAAACCTCGTTACAGAACTTGAGTATTTCGGTGCTTGTTTCTTAACAAAGCTTTACAACTTCCTGCCAGTCCTCATTTAACTTGCCTCTTAACTACAGCTGACTTCGAATTCTCTCTCTTTCACAACCGAGGGCGATTGCATATGTGAAAGCGTCATTACATCCAGATCAGTCGAAATTACATTTAGATCAGTTTAAGTTACATTCAGATCAGTTTAAATGTACTTTTACCACCCAAAGTCTCGGTGATTGTATCCATATTACTAATAAGGCTCTACCTTCACGAACTTCCCATATGCATTCTCTACATTCACTACAACTTAAAATCAAATCAAATCTTCTCCCACCCCCCAAGGCCCTATATAATATAATTTTCCATCGTCATCGTTAGTCATCATCGTCATCAGCACGACGACCAGAAGACAACTTTCTAGGTCGTCCAGCTCATTACAGCATCACGCCGCAACGTTGATTGTCTCGGCTTGCGTGAGTGTGTGTTTCAACGAATTCCAATTGAGTCATTAGCCGTGTCGTCGATTGTTTTACCTCATGATTCCTCTTCCAACTATGTCTACACTCATACGTTTTCTCATCGCTTACAGAGCTGTACAATATACATTTGCCGTGGGTGTCGACAGCTCCAGCGGAAACTACAAATTTGTCCACGAATTCGAGCCCAGGAAAAACCTGTTCAGCGATTAGTTGCTGGCCCGGGGTGCTCCCTTAATTTGACAATGTCAAGACGGGCATTCCTCTATGCTCTCTCCCGGCTGTTCTAACAACGCCCACCCACTTGAGTCGTGTCTCTGCGCACAGATTTTTCCCTTCTCCGGATTGTGATTTATTTATTTCAATTCGCTTGTACGTCAGACGTTATTTTCCAGATCGTTAATGTTTTTTCATTCCCCTCCTGACCAATGGTCGCTGTAGATCAATTGATGTTCAATTTAAAAAGATCGTGGAAAAGCTTTTTCGACATAAAAACAAAAATGTGTACTCGGTACCTACTTTGATGGCGCCGAATTTCTTGGATTCCTTAAAATGGTCAGGTCAGCTGTTGTTGTTGTTGCTGGAAAACACCCATCTTGTTATTTATAAGCGACTGCGTCAGGCGTGACTTTGGTCTTTGTTGTTGTGCATTTGGAGTGCTTTTTGGGTTTGTTTATTATTTTCACCCCTCGAACTCTTTCAGAGTTATTTTCAATTAATTTCGTTTCTAATTCTGTTTGTTTTTTTTTCTTTTTCTTTCTGCAGGATCAGTACGAAAATTTATCGATACACACAAACAAGGGCATTGATTTTTTAGACAAATATGGAAACTTTGTGCGCGATAGACTGGCGATAGAAAGCGAGTATGCGGCGAAATTGAGGTAAGCTCCATTGTTGTGAAGTGATTTTTGTTTGTTTTTCAGGGTGGTATCAGTGGTTTTTATCTATTTTATTTCTATAATTGATAAGAAGCGAAAAATGCGGACAAAAGTTATCGGAATTTCATACAGCTACAGGTGGATAAAAAGTGGCTCTAAATGAAAAATGACATCAAGGTGACGTCAACATTTTTTAAGAGAAGGCAATTCTAATGGGTAGTTAGACAAATCTATTAGTACGAATTTATTTTCTACAATTACAACAATTATGCAGTACAAATCTGACAGACAGCACCCACCCATATTCAATTTTTTTTTTTTTGGTAGAATATCATCAAATTTGAGAGACTTTAGAGAATTGCAAAAAGTAATGGTGATAGTTAACTACCCTGCGGAACTCCATTTAACTTCTTTTTTTTTTTGTATTTGCGGTACACTTCGGGGTAAATCTGAAGCTAAATCAACAAAACTCTACAATTAGCTTGGTGAATTTCCTCCTGAAATTTGGGATCAGTTTATATACATGTGCGCAACACTCTGAGCGAGGTTTTTCTCTATTGCATTGACTTGCTGAACAAGAATCGAAAACTCTGCTGACTGATGCGATGAAACCTATTTTTTTTAAGCTGCAGGTAAGCTTGTATATATGGATTTCGAGAGATATTCGAATCAGACCACCATTGTCGGGGCTCATTTCATTTATAAGCTCGTATAAGTTACCTACCATCAAATCAGACACCCGTTTTGGACAACAAAAAGTCTGCCAAAATACCGCCCACACAATGCTTGTCAGATAAATGATTGATGGTTGACGCTTTTACAAGCTTAAGTCAGTTGAAACAGATTGATGTACGATTCGCATGGTCTTTTGGTTATAGATTGTTAACCTTATCGCCAAAGGGTTAATTATGCACCACACCCTCACGTAGGCGGACTTAGATGTGTCTTGTATAATTTATAAAGTTCATCTCAGTTATTGAACTTGCTTCCTCTGTATACAACAATTTAGCTTATACTAATCAATTGTAGATGATCAATACGCTTGGTCGGCTTGGTACGCTTGGGGTGGGCCAAATACAAGTTTATGTTTCAAAATGCAATCAAATGAACAATTTTTGTTTAATTTTTTCCATGTATTATGGCTTTATTAGTAAGAGCAAACATTCGCATTAATTATGGAACACAGCGTCCTTCAAGTGGCTGCCTTTGCAGTAGTGCATTCTGTCACTCCAATTTTCCAAAACCTTGTTGATGGTTTCGGGCTGTAGCTCACAGATTGCTTGGATGATATTGGCCTTAAGTGCTTGAATCGTTTCCGAATTGTTGGCTTATGTCCTGCACGGTTCCTCACAAAAAAACAAGTCCAAAGTGGTCAAATCGCAACTCCGGGGCGGCCAATTGACATCGCCAAGACGATTCGCCCAAATACGTTGTCCATTTCAAGCTGCTCTTAGGCCCAAACTGCGAAGCAATCACGAAGCGGGTGGTCGTGCGCCTTCGATTGCTGAGACAATTGGGCCTTGTAAGCGAATAATCCGAGACCTTTGTGCAGAACTCTCCTCAGGCAAGTGCGTCAAATGTTGAGCTGTTGAGATCGATCGCGACAGCAGCCACATTCTTGTCTTTGCGCACCGTACGACGACGGCGACCATGAGTGTTGTCCACTAGCATACCAGTCACACGAACTTTTTGCACAAACTCGCGTACAGCGGTGCGGTGGGTGCTTTATTTCGGCCAAAACTTATATTCAAAAAACGCACTGTTTGGGCTACACAGCACTTACTTTGGAAATAAGTTTAAAATATTTCCCAACGTTGTTCAAGCATAAGGCGACTCATTTCGTTCCGCGGAAGTATGATACAGATTTTGTGTTAAGACTTCGAGCGGGAAACAGCTGTCAGTGTCGAAATAACCTATGATTTAAAAAGAAACCACCATAGATGGCCCACCCTTTATGTTGTTTTTGCTAAAAACGTCTTGCTGGTATTGAGTCGCTTTATTTTATTCTGGGTCCACTTTGTGGAAGACCTACGATATTCCATGTGCGCAATAATTGTACTAAAAAAAAAAACACTTGATTGAGACTGATTTATTTTTGACATCAACCTATTTGAAGTACCTCACCTGAAAATGCTTAAGGCATAGAACTATCAAGGCAAATATTTACATTTGGGTACCGAAATAGACCGATTTTTTTCTTTTTTTTTTCTAACAAGGTCATAAATATGTGGTTGCATCAGCCAGCTATCAACTGTCATGCCAAAAATTCTGTCAAATGTTAAGCGGTCTCAATTAAAACTGATGAGTAGCTCCAAAATAAAACCGCAAATTTATTTATTAAAATGTAGGCACATAAGTCGCTTTAAGGTAGCGCACACTCGTCATAACCCCAAAAGCCTAATATGCACATAGTTTTATTGAGTACATGCATTGATTAATAGAGACGACTTAGGTATACACTTACTAGTTTTTTATCCGATCAAATACATGAAACTAACTGCGTGATAAAAACTTGCGCATATAAATGTACGTAAAAATAAATTTCCGCACATCAATGTGCGTAAAAAATGTATTTGCGCAGACCGATGTGCGTTTAAGAATTTTCGACCTATTTTATTATTATTATTATTTTTTATAAGTTAATTACAAATTACAAGGTAATCGAATTAAAGAGCCTATAGCAGCAGAGACTATTGACTCTTTGAACCTATTTAATCATATATATTTTGAGTATTATAAACGATCACCGGTAGGGAATTGGTTGACGATCCACACTTATGGTGTTCAGAGAGTAGGACGGTCCATATCCATCCACTGACACACACTAAAGGGTCCAGTCAAGTATAAGAGCAAAAGGATCTTGGGGGTTTAATCCAGTGTCAGCTACTGACGAAAACTCTCTTCAGTTCTGCCAAACTTTAGGAGTATAGTAAAAAATAATATCAAAAAATATAAATTTTTACAATGGCTTAAGCCGTAAGCCCTTGTAATTCTACCAATCTTTCTCAGGTAAATTAAAAAAAAAAAAATCAAAGGTCTTAAAAAAAAATGCTGAACGCATAGCTTGGTGACTGAATTTTTGATCATTTCCGTACATTTCCTTGAATTTTGAGCAGTTCGTTACAATTTTTTTTAAATGCGAACTCCTATTCACTGTTTCATGTCAAACACAATGAGACCGAGTGCATAAAACTGTCATCATTGACAGAGCATTGAAAATTGCTCCGACGACAGCAAATTGTTTTGTCAATTTTCTTAAAGAGTCTGCTCCTCTCTGTGCCTTGATTAAGTGCCATATGGCAATCAGCACTTAAATCAGTTAACAACAAGGAACCTCTTGAGTCGGATTCAGCTTCAAGGTCTTTCACCAGTCAACCGTTCACCAAAGTCGTGTAATTTTCTGCATAAGGAAAGCAGCTCTGTGCACATACATAATTCCATCGTCTACTTTAGAAACAACAATAGGAGAACGTAGATTCTGTTGTGCATGGAGCGACACCGATCCAAGCAATTCTAAAAGTTTATTACACCCGGGGTCAAGTGTGAAACTAAACAGTTTGCTACTGTTTGTGTTTTATTTCCACTATGCAGTGAGTGCCCTCCGGTGACATCAGACATCATATCGCGCAAGGTGTTCAATTATCGTGATTATATTTTTATACCAATTTAATGATGACTTTTAGCGTAAGACGTCGGCACATTCATGTGTAATGACGACTTTGCCCCCTTGTGACCATCACATATTATACAGGCTGATGATGTTTAAAAGTGGTATACCATCAGAGACAATTTGACGCTAAATAAAGCTTCGAGCAAGTGATTAGCAAAATGGGGGGAAGTATATTGTCAACTGACATGGCGCGGTACCTCTGCCGGTTGCTGATATTACACTGGTCGACTTGGCACTAATGACCTCGATTGGGGGTAGCATTACAGAGTCCATATACCCATAGGGGGCAGTCTCTAAGTCTCGTGTGAATTGAGGGTGAAACCTAATATGTGTTTGTTTTGTGAAAGTCGCTTTTCGCTGTGGTTAGCATTGTATTACTGTCAATTCAATTAGGGGTACATCACTAAAATACACTGCAACAGCTAAGAACGCATTTTGTTTAAGAGGCGGATTACAGCGAGTGGCTCTATTTGTTTGGGTTGTAAATTGTATTACCGGGGAAATGTGGGCTGCAGAGTGATTTTCTTAATGCAAACGCAGCAGGGCACTTGTTTTAAATGCACTTTTGTTGTTAAGCAAAAAGGATTAGGATACAAACAGGAAGGGCTTACCAAAAAGACAGTTTGACCTACCGGGGTTCGAATTTGCGTGACGCAATTCAGAAAATCAAGTCGTCGGCGTTTTGAATGTTTTCAAAGAGTCAGCGAATTGAGTGCAATTTGTTTGAACACTAAGCTGCACGGAAGCGTATCGGCATCCCGCTTAAACAGTCTTAAAACACCGTCTTCTAAAATCCCGGTATTTTTTAATACTCTCTCTGAAAATTCTGCTTATTCTAATTCTCGATCTATTATAATCCCGCTTTTTAAAATCCCGTTTAATCCCGCTTTGCGGCGATTTTTTAAAATAAAATGTCTAGTTTCAATTGACCCAGGATATCGTACCCAACCCACTTTGAAAAAAAAAAATGTATCTCGTAAACTTGCATGCACGGCAGTCCAAAACATGGGGTGTTTTTATAAACGTCGAAAATCTGCGCTAGTACAATCGTCTTTCTTTTTTGTTGCATTAATAAACACACTTATGCAGGCTTGCTTTAGTTAAATTTTAAGTAGTCACTGAATGTTCATAAACGTCAGACAAAAATCATCACAATAGTTTCGTTTTCGCCACATTCCACTCCGCAGCTTCTTTTCCCCTTAAAAAAGATAAATTTAATTGTGAACACATAAAAGTTGCCTTTTATTGGCTTCCATTTTTCGCATTTTTAATTTTTTAACTCCCGCGCTTTCTGCAGTCGAAAAAATATGGCACAATCTGCCAGACGCTGATGACATTTATGACGTTTACGAACATATCTTCTGCAATTCATCTGGGTGTGTAGTTAGGCAGACGTTTATGAAAACATCCATATTTTCAAGAGAGACATTCCAACCCCTCAAGGTCTTGCCGAAAGGTTTTTTTTTTGGTTTTTGCATTTGGCAATCAATGTGAAAGCTGACAGCTGATTCGTCCTCATTGCTTTGCTCTTTTACCATCTGTATGCTTACGATTCACTGTTCCATCTGTTTGAAAAACCCGTCAAAAAAATGGAAGCTATGAAAACGGCGTTTTTGTTAAACAGGTTGTTTTTCTGTCTGTCTGCCCGTAGGTCGCGAAGCCCAGGCGGGATGCCCGGATTTCGTTCAAACTTCGGATTTGGAGTTTTTGAGGTTACAGTTCGGGGACATTTTTTTTTTGTTCGCACGTGTTCGTGTTACCAGTTTGATTTGTTCGAAAACGCCTCTAAGCGATTTCGACAAAAATGTATTTTTGGGCTCAAGAAGGTGAGGTTATCATGACTGCATATTCAGTTTTTCGCTAAAAAGTCGAAAACGGTACTTTTGAAATATGAACACATCTCGAAAACGATCCATACGATTTTAACATACATTTTTTTCTAATGTAATATGGTAATTTCCATCTAACTCAGTTTTTCTCTATGTTATCGTAGAAAGGATTTTAAAAAAATGCCATTTTTTAAAAATATAGTTGTCCTCAGTTTACCATAAAACGACTAACGATTTTGATCAAAATGCATTCTTAGTGTAAAATTGATGTTCTCAAATGCCATTTTTTAAAAATATAGTTGTCCTCAGTTTACCATAAAACGACTAACGATTTTGATCAAAATGCATTCTTAGTGTAAAATTGATGTTCTCAAAATGATTGCGTCCTTAATTTTCAATTCGATTCACCGAAAATGTTAATTTTAAAAACTGCTCATATCTCGAAAACCCCATTTTCGACTTTGATATAACTTTAAAAACCAAGTAATGCTTACATTTCGAACAATAACTTATACATATATTCAGTTTTCAGCTAAATTGTTAAGCAATAGTATTTTTCAAACTAAACATTGGAATATTTGGTACTGTTCTATCAAATTTTACCAAAAATTAATCAAAACAATTTTGATCAAAATATATATTAAATATAATATCAGTACAGTGACTAAGATCCCGTACTTATCTTTTCTCAAAAAATTTCAACTAATCGGTTTTTTAATTCTTTCTCAAAAATTACTACCCAAAAGCCGATCTGTGTTCATGTCTTTTTTTAAAGCTCAATACCACGCATTTCCAATTATTGGCACCTTAAACCAGCGTCACTAGTCTATTTCTATTTTATTTATCACTATTCCTATTCCTATATTTCATGAACCGATTCTTTTATTTATATTCTCAGATTTTGATCTTCCTTCCTCATAAAAAGTAACCAACCAAAATTTTCTTAAAAGAGAAAGTTTCGTTCGACCCAGTCGTGCACTTTACTTGTTTCCAAAACCAAATTCTATTCAAGTATGCAAGTCCCATGTCCAAATGAAGCTATTTAAAACCTTTTACAGCTACCTGTCGCAAGTTCTTTATTTAATGGTCGACCACTTAAAGCAGTCCCATGGAATTAATCTTGAAAAACCTCAACCTAGCCTATAAAATATGACACACGACATATCTACTCGGACATCGAACACGTATAATCCCATGAAATAGTCCGATCGCACTAATATCACTTACCCGTTTAAATGCATTCCGCACACATCGACCGCTGTTCCAACGGTCGAATGCATGCAAAATACTGTCCGCCAAACTGGTATCTTAGAACAACCTGCCAACTATTATGAATTACAATCAGCTTTAAGCGGTTGTCCCCCGCTCAGTTGAGCACAAACGCGACCATAATTCTAAATCAAGGTTCTCCTCAGCGTGTTTAATTCTCTTGTGGATTGTCCGTATGCAGGTGGCTGGCTGCAGGCTTCTGGCGTCATGACATTTTCAGCGCCACGTCAGAGATCCAAATTTGGTTATAAAAATGAATATTCACTTCTGCTTCTGATGGGTAAAAATAGAGTTCCGAATATCGGGTGCAAGGTCAGCCGCCACAACATGCGTTCTAAAAACAGATCTTGACAATATCTCCGTATGTGTGCGGTTGGATCGATCTGTTTTCTTTGTTCTCTTCACCCATCGCCGCCGCCGCCCCCTCAAATTAATCGAGTAAATAAATATATAAAAATTAAAAAGAAGCACTGTGAAATCGGGAAGGCGGTCCAGCATTTCGCTCGTTAATTTCCAGAATAAACAGATCTTTTTGGATCGTGTGGATTTTTATTATCTTTTCTCTCAGCCCGACAACGACGATAATATCGCCGCCTCTGCACTTGGCACTTGGCGTTGAGATTGCGAAAAATTAACATCTTTCCGTAAAAGATAAACATAATATCCATGGAGCCGATAGAGCCGCTAGAGATACACAGCTCGCGACCTGGTTTCTTCGTATTTCATCTGGTTCGTAACGCATCTTTGTGTCAGTTTATTTGTGTGGCTGTTGGCGACCCAAGACGAGGGTGCGCGGGTGGCATTTGGCATACGCGCTGATGGTGGACAATAAGTGGCTATAATCTCTCACTTTGGTTGTGCTCTTTGGGTTGACGATGACGACCGATGGCGAAGAGGAGGACGCTAACAAGCTTGTTAGTCGTACGAATAATAAATTGTCAGAGATTTCCATTGCACTAGATGTGGGTCGGGGGTGGATGAATAAATCTATTTTCGCACTTGAATGGGAAACAAGTGGGGGGAGGGTGATGTATATTTTCTCAGCCGAGGAGAAACGTCATTTGTTAATTTTTTCGTAGGCTTTGCAGAGATGTGAGGACGAAGATAAGCAGGTGGTGGCTGATGAGTTGAGGAGGGTTGAAAGAAACGTGCCGGTGGAGCTCGAAATTCCCTATAAAGAGACGACCGGAAAAAAATATCTGAACATCTATGCAAATAATCTAATATTAGCGGATCTATTATATATATCTTTCTTTTTTCTGCGGAGGCAGAAACATCCATTTGATGATTTGGGTTAAACCGAAACAGGAAGGCGTATCTATTTCTATTTGTGTGCAATATACGCTTCATGTGGGGCAATGTGCGCGACTAGCTATTGCTATTCAATTCATTGAACTCTGAAAATAGATGGAACGCACTTTAGAAAAAGGTAGGCGCCGAATGGAATTTTTAATTTTACAGTCAAATGTGTTTTCTTTTACTTTGACACAAGTTGTGGCTCAGTGGTTAGTGTGTTCAGTAAATCTTCAATTTTAAATATACAATTTTTAATGATTAAATCTAGAACAAGAATAGGTGTTTGCCACCGTCAACATGGAGGCCTCTTTACGACTTAATTTCACATAAATATCCATCTCCCCATTTTATTTGCGGCACGATGTAGCAATCGTCTTAATATGTTGCTAAGTGGGCAGCCATTTCCATTGCCTTTACGTACGAGTATACTTACATTCTATAACCCATTTAATTGTTCTTCTAAACCATCATTAGTTGGCCGACTTTCCCAATACATTCCACCGGTCTGTTTTTTTTTGAAAGCTCACGCACTATAGGTAGGTACTTGAAAAGATTGTAAATGCACCCATAAATTATATAAGTTGCATATATCTGCATCCATCTAACTGAAGGTTAATGGCCATAAATCTTAACAAAATCATTTAAACTGCCGCACCCTCGATCTTGCACCTAGTGCACTCAGCTCATAGGTTATTAGTAGTTCCACAATCTATTTCCATTGTAGCGAAACACCGTAGGTTACCTTCGTAACCGCAATCAACTGTGCAGTGGCAATTTTCGAAATTTCCCACGCTGTCTGGCAGCGTTTTTTCTCAGCCCTTTCAAATGGAATGCGAATGGGGGAGCAAACAGCAGAGTTTATAATTAGAAGTAGTATGGAGAAATCATGTGGATTTTCATTTAAAAATTATTTCAATTAAATAATTTGGAGTATAAGGTGGACGAGCGAGAGAGCAGTGAGGACTGAAGAGATCTGCGAGTTTCACTGTACTTCGCTGTGAGATTCTCTTTCGTAACATTGCGTCGTGGGGTGTGCATAAAATGGGAAGCTTTCCAAGTTTTTTTTTTTTTTTTTGCTTTTTCACTTTTCATCACTTTGTCAATATTATTAGAATGTTTATATGATATGTTTATTAATTTTTGTTTCTGTTTTTGCTGCCTTTCGTTTCAGGCGGCTAGTTAAAAATTACCAACCTAAGAAGAAAGAGGAAGAGGATAACGAGTAAGTACATTTATACATATTTAGACGAATTTCAGTGGATAAGATCGCAAAATTGAGAGGGTTGCTCTGATTGAATTTACAGATATTGCAATGGGAAAGGTTCTTCTAGCAATTCAAGTTGAGTTTGGATATTTAACTTAGTTTCCTGGCAATAATATCGAAGTTATATGACGAAAATAAGGCTAGGGGCCTTTTTTGATTTGTTGTAGACCTCGGATCTTTATTATCTTATCATCTTAGTCAATCGAACAAGTTGACCCAAGGCCTACCTCCTGATAAGCTTAAGCGAGTTGTTATTTTTTGGACCGGAAATGATACAGTTACTGGAACCCTTGACCAGTGCAATTTTTACTGCACACAGACAATTCGCTTTGATACTTCAAAATTATATTTCCCCGCAAAAGACACGGATGTTGTTGGTCTTTTTTTTTGACAATATTTTGTTAAGCGGGCGTGTATACTTAGAAACGTTCCATTCAAAAGTTCAACATACTTGCTTTGAATGCTACAACTACCGTAACAATTTTACGGCAACTCCGTTCCGTTTCTTAAATATTTCGATAGATTCTCCAAAATATATGGTTATACATTTTATTAGTCTCCTTCGTAGAGCTTTGTCACTTTTGTGACTCTTTGTCTATCTGAAGTCATTTCTTTTAGACATTTATTGGGCACATTTGCCCCCTCAAGATTTTAGGTCAGCACTATTATGTTGTGGACAGTTTAACTTTACCTCAGTCATTAATTCAACCTCTGGTCCAGACTTAACTATCTTAAGAGGAGCACACCTTCCTCTGTGTGCGTGTTGTTCTAATATAATGCCTTACGTATCTCTTAACTATACTCAAGTTTGCGCTACCAGACGCTTGTCCGAAAAATTCTCCATAAGCAGTACAACATTTCGTGTTGCATTAGGCAATTTTCCAATTTAAGCTGCTTAAGTCCAAGTGGTCCACAGTTGACTGCCTTCAATCTAACTCCAAGTCGGTAAAGGTCTTTTTTTTCACTTGTGCGTGTTCTACCTTAAGCAAGATCTTCCCCTACTGTGGGTTAAAACGAAAATTGGCCTGAGAGTTGCTGTCCATTTTTGCTCAACCTTTAACCACCTCAAACGCATGTCGCAAGGCTATTTTTTTTCCACGTGGATTTCGCTGTACTGCTCGTATAATTATAATAAATCGTCTCCTCCAAAACCCTTTAACAGAAACGAGAGCTGATATCTTACGACTAATTTTTGTCTCGTTGTGAAAGACTAAATTCGATAAGGGACGCTTCAAACATCATATCTCAGCTTTCCTGTAGCTGTTCTCGCTGATCCAAGTTCGTTTCTTAGTTGAAATTTCATATCGCACACTTGGTGTGCGCTACCAGCCACTTGTCCAAAACCGTTCTCCGTTTGTAGGGAAAACGAAAGTATGCACATAAAATTTGTTAAACGGCCTATCCTATGGTAGGGCTCGTTTTCAATATCGCACACAAAAGGTGCGCTACGTAAAAAACGTTTCATTTGAAAATTTGTTGCTCCTTGGTTGGTTGGTTAGTTTAAGTGGCTGTATTCCCGTCTTCTGACGAAGGAAAAAGACAAATAACGCATTGAGCGCCGTTTTGAGACCACAACTAACGGAACCTGAAGAAAAAGGAGGAGAAGGAAGTTAAGGGAGCTCAAAACCAGCCTGTGGAGTTGAGAAATTTGATGAGCTTGTTGAAATGGTTACTTTGGATGGCCGAAAGGTCATCATAAAAAAAGGTGACCTAGTGCACTGCATCTCGATTTGGCTAGGGCGGGACACTCACAAAGAAGATGGAACACTGTTTCACTCTTGTTTGTGTCGACGTAGCTAAGGAAGTGGGTATTATGGGGGATTCCAAGCCCGGCCGCGTGAGTTCTTAAAGGCCAATGGTCCGTACTAATTGCCGTTAGTCTGGCGACATCTACACGCGTTCTGGCTAAGAGGTTGTTTCTTCTGGCTTCATCGTAGGCTGGCCAGATCTTCCTTGAAATGACGCAGTTCGTCAGGTTCATCCATTTTTGCTCCTATTATTATTATTTTTATAAATCGACATGTATAAAAGTTACTGTAGTGATATCAAGGAGGCCTGCAATGAATGTATTGAAACCAGTTCCAAGAATTTTTTTTTATTTATAACTTCATATCGCACATGTGGTGTGCGCTACCACAATTTTATTTCAAACACACTTAATTATTGCACTCACATATTGAGAAATAAAATGAATGAATCGCTTGAGGCTGAAATACGTTGATTATTGAACGTTGACTACTGAGTTGACTATTTCATTCAATTATAGCAAAGCTTTTAGTTCAGTGTACTCACGTAGAATGGGTACACTGCAATGAGACAATGAGTACTCTGAATACACTGAGTGCAATAACTACACTGGGAACTGAGTTGTACAGTAACTGTCTCTTTGAATGTGGTACTACGTTAAGCTTATTCGTATGGTTATGATGAATAAAGCACACTAAAGTAATGCATATATTTAAAGAAAGCAAATGAATGTATTCATTCAGATATCTAATCAATAACAACGAAAATACTAGTTTAATACAAATTTCCCACCTCTACTTCTCCTCATATACAACTACGAAGTTTTTCAGCACCCAATCCAACCGATTGCATTTCTGCCGATCGTAAATTATTTTATCGATTAAAGGGACAAGCTTCCCAGTATTGATGACTAAGTGTTATCAAGCACAAACCCCCTGGTATATCTTATCATTATACATAACAACTGAGATAATTTAGCGATAGACAATTAAAATAATAACAACAATAAGCCACACGCATTTGTGCGCCCACCAGCCATTTGTACGAACTCACAATTTCGATATTTTCCAACTAAATTTCGTCAGCTACAATAAATTAAAGTTGAAAATTTAAAATGTTTTGCATTTGCAATTGCAACCACCTTCAAGTGTAAGAAGCATTCCGCCCTCCGCCGAATCGTTCTTTTCAAGTTGAAACTTCCCAAAGTGGTTTCCATGTTTTAGAACGGTTCAATAGCCTCGCAGACATGCAAATAACAAAATTCGAAAGAAAATTTAAAATCAAATGCGCCTTATCCACGGCAAATCCAGAAAGAAACATTTTAAGGATGGAATACCATGCATGGTATGGCGGAAATAAACTCACAAAATGAAATAAAATCCAAACAACAAACACTTTTCGACGAGACCCGTGGCAATATGTTTTTATGAAATTTCGCATAGAAACACACGCCATGCCAGTTGGTTGTTTATTTTGTTTCCTTAAGTTCAATGACCAACAAAAATAAACAAGCACGAAAAATTCCCTCAAAGTTTCCCGCAGAATGGAGGTAAATTCACGTAAAGAGGAATATTTTCCTTGTCCTCGCCGAAACGAGAAGAATTCGGGGAAAAAATGGATATTTGTTTGCAACCAAACCAAACAATTCCTCGTACGGTGGAAATTGTAACTCGAATAAAGTCGAAACGTCGTTGTTGGCCTAAATTTGAAAAGGACTTTCTATTTTTTGCTCTGCCTAATTGGTAAAGTGTTGGTGCAAGAGACAACAACTTTTCAAAACCCAACACAGTTGTGCAAACGAATGTGTTTCGGGATCTGGTTACCACTGTTTGTACGCAGTTTTTATTTTCGAAAACCGTTGCAGTTAGGATTAGCCAGTGGTATTAGCACAACCACCGACAGTTGAGTATCGGTGACTATTGGATTTTTTTGTGTGTACCTACATGCTATGTTGAATTTAGAAAGGATTTGGAGAGGATTAAGTGCGCTTTGTAAAAGTGCTTTATAGCAAAACGATTCAGTGGCTGAAATACGTTTGCAACCACCTATAGGCGATTGGAAAAAGGAGGAATCAACTTCTGGGTGGTGAAACTTCGTGAATGCAAATGCAAATGAGAAAGGCTTTAAGGGTCTGCTGTAAATACTTGCAAATCGGAAAAAGTTAACACAATGCATGCATTGAGTTGACTTGCAATTCTGGCATTGAAAAAGATCGTAGCAGTCCTTTTAGGTGCATCGGTTAGTTTTACCCCCACTTCAAAGGTGACAGATGATTTGAATGTGCACGATCGGGTGTAGATTGCCTTCTTGCCCTATTACGCTCTCCTTCTCTAGCCCTAGTCCTTACGCGTGCTACTTCTCATTTGCCTAATTGTGTTGTAAGGTGAAATGACAACAAACGTATCCAAGCCATCCTACCTACTCTCCTGCATCCATTATCACGAGGATCAAAATCCTTCAGAGGAGACAAACTATCGAAATTGATTGCTGAAAACATTCAGCATGAATGACTCTATTCAATTGCCGCCGCCACTCGTATCGTCAATTCCCAATCTATTCGCTACAGATTTAAAACGCTGTTACCTCAAATCACTTTGGACATAAAACAGCTGAACACACGTTCAGGCAGTGGTGCGGCGCCTGAAGAGATTCTGGCTATAGATACGGTTTTCCACACGTCAACAACAACTTGACAACACGCCACTTGATGTCCTCTTAACACGAAAGAAAAACGATAACAAATCTGCTATTCCCTCGCAGATAGTAATCCTTACCTGTGCCGCAGATCCATGACGACAACACGTCATTCCACTTCTCCTTCTGCCGGTAACATTTCGGTGATGTAATCCCTTTTACTTGTCTGCAGTACGCCTTCCATTGCGCGCGGTAAGGTAGTAATACCAGCTCTGGCTCACATACCTACATAATAATTTACTTCACTTTGTGTCTGCGCTCATATGCGACAAGTGGGCGGACACTCCGGCAGCCACTATTATTCCTGAACCTGATGTAGTCCGACACCAGTCTGTTTCACATGATGGGAATGACTTTGCCTACAGGGGCAAAGTTGGGGAAACACATACCCATCAGCCAGCACCGATGTAAGAAGAACATGTTCTTCTTTGATACTTTGATTGATTTAAATTTTAATTGGTGACTGGTCTATGCGATCCTACCACACGCAGGGTCATTGAACACTCAAGATTTTTGAAAGGAGATGAATTGATTTCGTTTATTTTATATGTCGTCTTCTTTCAGATTCACATCATGGCAAGCATTTCGAAATGTGCTCAAAGAAATCGGAGACTTGGCCGGTCAAAGAGAAGTCGTCGCCGAATCGCTACAATTACAAATAATCCAGGGTATTACGTTGCTGTCAAAGACGTTGCGCGACGAGAGAAAAGTAAGTCCAATTCGAAGTATTCCTTGATGTTCTCAAATGATATGTTATTTTGTTTACAGAAATGCCTAACAGATGGCACAAATCAACAACAAGTCCTACAAACACAATTAGCATCGCTGGATCGGGCTAAGCGTAACTATGAGAAAGCGTACCGGGACTCGGAGAAGGCTGTTGACAATTACAAGAAAGCGGATATGGATTTAAACCTCAGCCGTGCTGAAGTTGAACGATATAAAAATATTATGACAACAAAAATTCAACAATCAGACGACGCAAAGAACGAGTACGCAAATCAGTTGCAGAAGACAAATAATCTACAACAGCAGCACTATAATGTGCTGTTGCCAAATGTAAGTTGGATGTGACAGTGAATGGGTGTAGAGGGGTATTGCGAGAAACAGATTAACACAGCGACATCAACAGCAACTTTGACAACTTTTTAGAACCACTGTATTTTAATTACTTTGAACATATTAGCAAAGCAACATCGACAGCGACATCAACGTTAGAGGTAATCCTAAATTCGGTCTTGCTGTTGCTATCAAAGTCGCTGTGTTTGTGGGTGGAGTAGGAAGTGGAATCGTATTTATCTGTCAGTGGTTGACATTTGGATTATTCTCTCACCTGATGAATGAGTTGAGCGACTCGTTCGAATGTGTAATTAACATGTTTTGCTTAAAATTAGTGTCAATTCGCAGATAAATTTTATGTGCGAATAGCTTTGTCCTTTATATGTTGCTTTATTTGTTTGTTAGTAGTCGTATATCTGTTGTCGATCTTTATTACTTGTCTACAATGACTTTCAAATCACACAGCGAAATCTGACTGAAGATTATTTTGTAATGCTTGTTTTACTTCGCATGGCGCTACAGTGCAGGCGTGAAATAATTTCCTCCCAATTGAGCTGCTGTAGAAGCAAGCCCGGTCTTTGGGGAAATTGTGGTGTCACACGCTCGCCATTCTCAGAAGTTGTACCTTCCTCTACTTTGTAGTCCCTGGATTAGATGGGAGCTACACGTTCAAATATCCACACATCACAGAGCGATAAGCCTTTCTTCATCCTCTCTTACGGGACACTCTGAATACGGAAGTAACTCCTGATAATATGAGTCGAATTTGCAAAAAAGTCAGTAGCATTGTCGTACCAATTTTCTTTAAGAGCGCGATTCCTATCGAAGTCGTTCCCGGGAGGCTTGGCTGCCTTTCAGTTGCTAAGTTGCAAGTATAAGGTTCAAAGGCAGCTCCAGAAGGCGCGTGCAAATTCCTAGTGTTCTTTTTTTTTTCGTTTTGAGAAAGTTTTCGTACAAGTTAAACATGTATACTTGCATTTGGAAGGTGGAGGAAAATCCAATTAAAAAGTGTAGCCAAATGATATAACATTATCTCCACGCAGGTCTCAAAAACACAATGAAAACTTAAACCAAGCACTTACGCACTTTGAATCTAAGACTAATTTACAAATTTTCTCTCTTACCAGGTATTTAATAGGTTACAAGAGCTCGACGAGAAACGAACCCGCGGTATCCGAGAGTTTATTGTTAGCTCTGCAGATGTTGAGTCGTCTGTGGCACCCATCATAGCTAGCTGTTTAGAAGGTATTGTTAAAGCCGGCGAGTCAATAAACGAAAAGGAGGATTCGTTTAAAGTAATAGAAAGGTTTGTTGTTCAACACATGCATGATATGGACTTGACTGCAAAGTTGCTTGTTTCTTTTTAGGTATCAATCTGGCTTTACACCGCCAACGGACATACCTTTCGAAGATCTCTCTAAGGCCGATCCAGATTCATCTGTCGAACAACACTATAACAACGTACAAACCAATCATCTGACAGTGAGAGGGACACTGAGTGCTAATAAGCTGAAGAAGCGTGTCGGCATCTTTGGTATTTTCGGTAGTAATAAGGTGAGCTATATAGATTGTCTTGCAAAATATCTATAAGTAGAAGTAGTTTACATATTTAATTATTATCCTATCTGAGTGTAATAAAGTGTATGCATTATCCAAGAAAAAAAATTTAAATTATTAAAATTACTTTCCCTGTAAGTCATGCATTTAGCAGAAGGAATTTTGAGTAAAGAGCTAGTAAATAAATGTCATCCCCCATAATAATGTATATATAATACGTAGAAAAGAACCTCTTTTATAAGCTTATAATTAATTAACGCTTGATATTTGGTTAAAGAAACATTTATCCTTTTATTGGTAAAGAGTATTGGTCGCTACTTTATATTTTTAAGCTTTTATTATGTAAGTATGTGCCTTTTAGCGGAAGGTGTTAGACAAGAAGATGTAGTCGAGGTCAGTATGGAACACCTATCTATGAAGATGCTTTTTGTTCCACAACTTTGTGCAGCAATTCAGTGAGCAAGAGTAGAACAGGCAGCTGATTGGAAATTAGAATAGGAACTAATGTTCAGTGTAGGGAAATGAGCACTTTTGATTAGCCTGTACGTGTACGTGCTTGCTGTCAATCGCACATTAAATATTCAGATCTACCTTGAAAGGAACGTTATTCGCACGTTCCTCTTGTGAATTGTCCTTGTAGCTTGCCAAGGCTACAAGTCGCTGTTCATTCCAGTTTTTGTTATCTTCTGCTATACCTTGTGCTGCCTCACAACGAGGCTTGTTGATGCCACTCAAATACGGACATTCGTTGGAAACAGCCAAACACCTTATTTCTCTGCATTGTTCTTTTAGTAGAAGAAAACCAGCAGTTCATTGGCTGCTTCAAAAGTGATGCTCTATCATCCAGATCGCTTTTGCAGTGGCGTGCGGTGTGGTCGAATTCAAGCTATCCAAAGCATGACGTGAGGATTTGGGAGTGAGACCGTTTACCCATTCAAATTGTATCCTGAGTAATCCAAGCATCTTCTGTGGACAGTTTGCAGTCGGCTTAAGACGGCATTTATGTGCGTCCAGCCGTTTAGCTCATTAAATCTTTCTCTCGCTGAACTGGCACACAATGCCAGATACAGGGTGGCTGATGAATATTGCTACATTAAGAAACTCAAATAACTTTTTTTTTCAGTGTATGGAATTCATTTTTCTTTTATTCATGTTAAAGCTCATTCAATTTTATTAAATATAGCTTAATTAGTTTTTAAAATAATCAAATTTAAATGCGCCCCCTGCTCGTTGATGCATGTGCAGCATCTTACCAAAAAGTTGTTCACTACTGCTTGGAGAGTTGAGACAGGAATAGCCGCAATTGTTTCTCAAATGGATTGCTTTAGTTCATTCAAATTTGTTGGTTTTGCTTTGTAGACTTCCTGTTTGCAATAACCCCACAAGAAAAAGTCAGGTGCAGTAAGGTCAGGCGACCTGGAGGGCCAACGGAATGTGGAGTTTCTGGATATCAGCTTATTGGGAAATTTTCACCATCTTCCTGAAACCACACAAAGTTGAAAGAAATTCTCATTCGGCGTAATTCTGGATAGAAAAATTCTCTCAACATGCTCAAGGAACGGTCTCCAGTAACCGTAACGGTGTGACCGTTTTCTTCGAAGAAGTAGGGCCCGACAAAGCAGCGTGATGAAACTGCACACCACACTGTGACACGAAGTGAATGCAATTCCGTCTCATGGAGTATCTGTGGGATGGAAGCACTCCATATTCGAATGGGCCTCGTCAGTCATAAAAAGACAGTTCAACATGTCCGTCCGTCCGTCCGTCCGTCCTCTTCCACCATTTGAAGCATCTTCTGGCAAAATTCCAAGCGAATCGGCAAGTCTGCTGCGTTCAGTTTGTTGGCCATTTGAATTTTATATGGGAATAAGTCCAAATCATTGGTGCATAATTGACTGCAATGGCTGTCTGCTTATACCCATTTGAGCAGATAAGCTTCTTGTCGAAACTCTTGGATTGTTTTGTATGGCAGCAGCTATAACAGCGATTGTTTCCTCCGTCCGAACTGAAGGGTTTCGATGGTAAGGTCTTCTTTTGACTGTCCCATTCTCGGCAAAATTGTTAACAAGTCTCATTATGGTCCATCTGCTCGGAGGATTGCCACCAAACGTGCGCCTATACCCTCTTTGAACCGAAACTACGGACTCCAGTGCGTGATAGCGGCGGACTATCCAAATTCTATCCATTTTTGTTAAATCTAAAAATCAATCTGCAAAATAAAAAATTAACCAGAAATAGAAAAAAAGTTATTACTTTTTTTTTTTTGGTAGCGGCTTTCATCAGCCACCCGGTATATTAAACATTCTCTTAGTTGTAGCTGAAGTCTTACGGCCATATTATTCACTCCGGGTGTAACTCAGGTTTAAGTTAATTTTACACCCGACCATTAATCCGATTTTCTTAAACCCGACAATTTAAACTTAAGTCCATATTATTCACTGAAAAACATGCATTAAACCCGCTGGGTTAAAGATGGATTTAAATGCGGATTTAAAAAACTTTAACCCGTTTTTAATCCGGTTTAAGCCTACGTAATGTCAAATTTCACAAATAATGACATTTGTTTTTTGTTGTTTATCACATTTTATGGGAAATTGTTTTTGGTTTTTAATTTTTATTAAAATAAATTGAAAAATAACCTAAAATGAAAGGTGTCGGCAAAGTGGAAGTGAGGACTACAGCAGCCGTGATCGTGAAATTGAAAGTCTGTCACCCGTCGATGATGAAGCAGATAGAGAAGACGGATGAATCAGATTTTTATTTTTCCTTGTTTAATAAATTAATTATAATAAAATAATTAATTCAAAAAACTATTAAATTAAAAGATGAAAAAAAAAAAAACGCAACATATTTTCTTTATTTTAATTATATTATCCGCTGACGACGAAGACATCAACATTTCGTCAAAATCGAGAATGAAATCCATTTTTTCCGCGTATTGATCCTTTTTTTTTTTGATTTTATTTCAATTTGTATTTCCTGCCTCCTGCAAGCGAAGAAATGTCAAAAATGTGACCTAAACAAAGGAGTGAATATTATCAAATTGTGTTTTAATCCGAGTTAAAGTACTTAAACTGGTCTCCGGAGTGCAGTTTAAATCCAATCGGATTAAACGCTGTCAAGATTAAAAAAATGGGTTTATGTTCGGGTTTACCTACTGAATATTATGGACTTGGGTTTATTTTTTGGGTTAAACTCACTTAAATCCGGGATAAGACTTTAACCCGGATTAAAGAGAGTGAATAATATGGCCGTTAAGTTTGTATAGGTCCAAATGCACTGATTGGTATTTTCAGCACGAAAAATTGTAAGAACACACTGCCATTTGCCTACCCTGATCAGATTCAACTGCTTAGCGCGCACCACCGGATAGCTAACATATTTCTAGTCTTCATGCTTTCCACAACTAAAGCTTAGGAATAATATCCACAGGAAATTGTCCACTAGATTAATCTCACTTTACCACTTAAATTAAAACAAATGCTATTTTAATTTCTCTATAGTTTATTTTTTTCTTTACAAATATTAAAATATTTTCTTTTTCTCTTTTTTTATTTTATTAAACAAACAAAATATCAATATAATCATAAATGTCATTCCCATCGCAAATAATCTTCGCGATTCCTCTTCAAAAATTAAACCAAACAAAAATTCCACAAACGTTCTGTTACAAAACAAACAAAAAAATAAACATAAATAACAATGGCATCTGTAAAATATTATCGACGAACAAATCATGAAATCGTAAGTACCGTCGTCGATGTGTTTTCTAAAAAAAACAAAAAAAAAAAAAAAAAATTAAAACCACCTACACAATGTCACATAAATAAAATGTTCACCGTTTCAAAAAAACAAAATTATATTTATATAATTGTATTAAGTCCAAGACACAGTAATACTTGTTTAATCCTGGGTTATTTCTTGTTCGTTAATTATACCTCGTACCGTCGCTAATCAATAAAAATTTGTTGCCTCATTATTCGTTTGTGTTGTTTAAAAAGAAAATCTATTTATGTTGGGCAATCAAAATTGTGAAATAGTTTAAAATTTTGTTGAAAAAATTAAGCTAGTTTGTTTTTGAAATGCTTCTATGATTGGATTATAAAGAAATCGATATTTTTGCACATAATTTGCAGGTGTTATATGTTTATTGCTTGCAGATTTTATAATTTGTTTGCAGTTTCAGAAGTATTTAAATATTTTGTTTATTTTTAACAAGTTTGCACTTTCATTCAATCATTTTGTTAATGAATTTCTGGTGAATATTATCCAGTGGGGAATGTTCTACTGTAAAAGCATTTTATGGGGTACTAAAAATGTCGGTATCAAGGTATCAAGAAAAAGAAAGGAAGTGACACTTAAAAAGTCGTGTAGACACATTTTTTATATACAGGGTGGGCCAAATACAAGTTCCTTTTAAAAAATGCAATAAAATGAACAAAATTAAATTTTGTTGTCATGTGTTATGGCTTTATTAGTAAGAGCAAATATTCCCATTATTTATGGAACACAACGTCGCGTCGTTCAAGTGGCTGCCTTCGCAGTAGCGCAATCTGTCCAATTTTTCAAGATCTAGTTGCTGGTTTCGGGCTTTAGCGCGCGAATTGCTGAGATGATATGGCATTAAGTGCTTGAATCATTTCCGGATTGTTGGTATAGGTCGGCCCTTCACGGTTCCCACAAAAAATAGTCCAAAGGGGTCTAATCACAGCTCCGAGGCGGTGTGGCTGATAATACGATTTGGGAATTTGGTGCACAAAAGATCGATTGTGGCATGGGCTATGTGGCAGGCGCGCCATCCTGCATGAACCAGATGTCGTCCAAATCCATGTCTTCAATTTCAGTAAAAATAAAAAGTCAGTAGCATCGGTAGCTCATTAACGCCCACCGTGGAGATCGATGGCGAGTTGATGTTCGTAAATTGAGTCTCACACACTCGGCTACAGCAGCCACATTCTCCTCTGTGCGCACCGTACGACGACGGGGACCATGATTATTGTCCACTAGCATACCAATCTTACGAACTTTTTGCACAAACTTGCGAATGGCAGACACGTTGGGTGCTTCATTTCGGCCAAAACTTCTTTTCAAAAAACGCACTGTTTGGGCTACACAGCACTCACTTTGGAAATAAGTTTTCAATATTTCCCAACGTTCCTCAAGCGTAAAGCGACTCATTTCGTTCCGCGGAGGTATGATACTCACTTTCTGTCAAGATTTCGAGCGGAAAACAGCTGTTAGTGTCAAAATAACCTCTGAATTAAAAAGAAACCACTAGATGGCCCACCGTTAATAGTTAGAGCAGAGGTTTGTTGAAAAAAGTTTTTAAAAAAGTGAATAATATAGGAGAACAACATTGCAGAGCTAGAATTAAATATTTTTTAAACTCGTTTGTAAAAGCTGAAAGTACCCACGCGCTTGTGGGATTGTAGAGAACTAGGTATGGATCTTATTGAAAATAGCAATATTCAAGTCTTGACAATTTGCAAAAGCGTAATGGTTAAAACTTCAATGATCGTTCTGTCAACTGAAATTATAATGCCAGTTTGAACCGGTGCGACATTTATATACTTACCTCTCAGATTAAGACCCGTCCTTATGACAATTGTCTTCCCAAGTGGAATAATATACGGAGAATTGAATGTCAGAATTTAGAACTGTTCAAACAATCACTTCAAGGAGTCTGATGATTCGAAATATCTATCACTCCTAACAAAAGTGACTGCGTCTGCGAGTTGTTTCTCTCAAACAATAATTTAATTCACAAACTGAAATTCGACATAATTTCTCAACGGAAGTTGTCAGGGTAACACCCAAACTAGCGAGAATCGTTGTTGCTCCTGGCTTCCGCACTCAATTTTCATTGTTGTTTTGGTAGGTGGTGGTATAAAATGGTCATTGTTGGTTATGAAACACCTTCGCACCGTCTGACAAACAACCGAGAGTACAACTGCCATAAAAGAGCTCCTCAATTAGCCGTTTGGAATCGGCATAACATTGTAGATCCCTCTATAGGGTCCCTACGGACCTTTTGCTACACCTATTTTTTTTTTTGTAGGTTCAGTAGGCTTAGAGTTATGTGTTTTCAGAAACCAAGAGGCCTGCGAGACTGCTTGGTAGCGACTATAAACATTTGTGCCCCTATTATGGATGACAACTCAACTTAGTTGTGTTGTCTTCATGACAACTCAACTTTGAGACAACCAAACAAATTTTTCGTATTATGCAAGACAACTCTTTTCAGTTGTCTTTAGAAAATAAATTGCCGTCTTTTAGGAGCATATTGAAATTCGAAATCAGCTGTTAAATGTCAAATTTGTGAATTTATTTGTGGAAATTGAAATCGAACGAAGTAAAGTATTTGCAATTAAAACGAACAAGTTAAAAAAAAAACAATGGAAAGTAGTTTTGATTTATTTGTTGGTTTGCAGTTCTAATGCTTTTTGTATCTCGACAGTTTTTTTTTTGTTTAGAACATAGTTTCTGTAGTTCACTTTTTCGATTTTCCTAATTGTTTTTAGCATATTCGTTTGGTTCTCAGTCAGTTTGAGTTTTGAGGTAGGCAATTCGCTCGTCTTCAATAGTTTTCACCAGTATCCTCCCCTCCTGTTAGACGCTTTTAAAGATTGTGCGGATGTAAATGCTATCGCAGGATCTTTACGATCACATTCCGGTTGCACTTTCTCTTCGTCGCTTGCATTCTCGTCTTCGAAGAGCTGGCTTATCGCTGACTGGTTAAAGCCGAAGGTCGAACTAATTGCGTTTACCGCACTTTGCAGCTCCACCAACCCTATGACCACCCACGCTTGTTTCAATACTTTGCTTATTCTTGGACCGTTTTCTTTTCAAGTTGGCCTTCTAATGTACCCAAACTTGCAAAAATATTTTGTATGTAGAAAGTCTTATTTCGCATTATTAATGAACCCTTTGCCATTCTTTTCCTCTACTTGGCCAGATACTATTGAGCTCCAAAGCTATTTTTTGCCATTCTTCAATATTTTTTATTTTTTTTATTTTTTGAACCAAACTGTCCTTTACTCCTGGCCAGGTCAGGTTTTTCTTTCAAAATTCCTATTAGCCGATCAAATTGCGCTGGTTTTGTGACTTTTAAACTTTAAGAACACACATTCCATTATCCATTTTTTATTCTAATTCCTACTTACATTTTCTTGTCCATTTTTCATTAAAAAAAAGCTGATCCTTTTCGTTCAACAAATCCAACACAACTGATAAAAAGCAGTTGTCTGATTTTGACATTCAGGACAACTTTAACACAACTCAGTTGTCTTCTATAATAGATACACACAACTGAAAAGACAACCATTTTATTAGTTGTCTACTCATAGGATGATGGTTGTCCATTGACAGACAACTAGTTGTAATCGATAATCTCAATTGGAGAAAGACAACCTTGGTTTGGTTGAAGTTGTCTTTCATAATAGGGGCATTGGTGTATCATTTTTAAGGAATTGTCTATTTAGTTAAAATAATTAAAATCGAGACGGTTGAACAGGTACCGTGGTGTTAACATTTCAAGAAGGTGGTTTTCTTTCTCAAATGCTTTCTTTTTTGCGAAGTAGTATACAGTATACACTTTCAAATAATTACTGAAAACAAGCTAGAATAGCTAAAAGCAAGAACGGAAATATTTCCGCGAATCTTATTTTCACTCTGGCAGACACTGCGAGTGGTTTCATCAAGCTAAAGGTCTTACAAGATCTACATATTTTTAAAAGAGCCAAAAATAGTGACCCAAAACTGTACGCAACCGTTTTTACAGTAGAACATTTCAGTTCACGCAAAATTTGATGTAATTCCAATCATTCCGGAAGCTGTATCCTTCAAATATAATCATCATCGTCATCATGAGAACACAATTTGCTTTGTAAAATCTCCAAAATTCATATTGTAAAAAAATACTTAACACATTTTCTGTACCGGGTTGTCATTAAATTTGTCAATTCAATTTTTAATTGGATCTTTGTTTTAAAAATAAAGTAGGTCCTTACAACAAGGTGGTACAATAAATGTGTTAAGTAAAAAGGAAAAAGAAACGAATGTAAACCCCACACCTTTGATTTAACTTCACCATTTTGAACACGTTTTAGCAAACATTTATACATACTAAATAACAAAAACAAGTCTCCATCCCAACAACAAAATTCTTATTTAATAATTTATTTATTTTTACATATCTTCTCTCTGTTTTCTTGCTTTTTTCATGCTTACCGTTCGTTCAATAAAACAAAACCGTAACGTTATGAAAAACACAAAAAAAATATTTATTTTCCATACAAACCGAAATAAAAAAATAAAAAAAATACTACACACAACACTCTTCCATCACGCCAACACTCATCTGAATTTAAATAAAAAAAAATACACAATCATTTTATGAAAAATATGAAAAAAATAAAAAAAAAAATCTGTCGAAGAAACAGAAGATTATTGAGGCCTGTATTACAATGAAGGTATGCTTCAAAAGAACGAAGAAACAAAACAAATAAAATTTTGTATTAAATCTAATCTAAGGTGCAAATCTGTTTACAATTTTTGCACAATGAGTTTAATTTTTTTGGGTTTTATTTTGTAAGACAACAACAAATATTCAAATACATCACTTGTCATGTTGTTAAGTTTAATTTTTTAGTTTTATTACTACCGCTGGTGGACACTATAGTCATTAAAGGTTTAAATTGTTGACAAATTAAATATAAGAAAAAATCACAAGGAAAGTCTGTCAGAATGAAACTGTTTAAAATACTCATTCAAGGAGTTTGATGACGATTTACTGGAGTAGTTCCAAAGGGCTATGTTTCCAACCGAAGGGTTTGCTACCAAGTTGCTGGCATGCAGTGCTCAACGAATTGGCAAATAGAACGGTGATGAGCCCATACCTTTGCGGGATGAAATGGTGATGTTTACTAAAAACGAAGAAATCAAATATAGTGACTTCTTTAAGTCCCCTGATAAATTTAAATATAAAAAAGAAAACATTTGATGGAAGTTGCTAAATGTTATTTTCGAAACAACGTTTTTCAAGCAACATGTCATAATTTGCCCTACAATACACGAGGCAGAATGCTTAGAAAGTGTCGATTAGTTAGTACACATCACGCGACAGGAACTAAATGGAGTAATTCATCCATTTCCGACACAAATCAACCAATAACCTTCTCCCTTCTAAATACAATCCTCAGATAAGACTTGCATTGCTTTCTGCAAAGTCTTCTTGCGCAAATCGCTAGCGTCCCCGTTTTCAGCATCACTGTCCCGACAAGATTGGTCGAACGAGATTACCATATTTTTTTCCAAGTAAATTTTGTCTGTGTTCTCGAAAAAGCACACAATTTATCAGTTTTTTTGTCCATCAAAATGTTGGAAAATGCTCAGCTTCGAGCTTCGGTAATCGACATGCACATTCGTTCACTGCCCAAGCCTCCGCAACTATGCTCCGCTTGTGATAGACTGATGCAAGTCTCTATATCATGTAAAACTATTTTTTTGTTTATAGAAAACCTTCATTGACTCGGTCCACCACAATTTATACTAACAAATTTTAGAATTTATTTATACTAACATATCATAGATTTTATTACTATTTAGTTTTGTCCTTGTGAGTGTCCTTGTTTTGTCGAGTGTGTTTTGCCGATCAGCGTGTTTGTTTGACAGCATGTTTTCAATTACAAAATCCGTACACAAATCGGAACTTTTTCTAACTAAATTTTCATTTATATTCAGTAAAAACGCACGAAATTTGTATGTAAAAATAAAACTAATCGCACTCAAAAGTCGTTGACCAACAACAGGACTACCAACTTTTGCAATAATGTATTTTCAAATCAAATTTCCATTTTGTTATCTTTGATTTTTCACCTCCCTAATATGCAATTTAATTGTTTTGTTTTCTATCCTTAAAAAAGAATTCCCTCTCCACGGACGGCATGAAGGAAGATTTTAGTGATTTACCCCCAAATCAGCGACGCAAAAAGCTTCAAGCGAAAATTCAAGAACTTCAACAGAAAATCGCCCAAGAAACAGCCGCCCGTGATGGCCTGATGAAGATGAAAGTCGTCTACGAGGCGAATTCATCGTTAGGTAATCCAATGACTGTCGAGGGTCAACTCAATGAATCCGAACACAAATTGGAGAAGCTGAAAATCGATTTGAAAAAATTCCAAGGATACCTAGAGAAGGCGAACAGTATGCAGGTGGCTAACAATAGTCCACAGGCGAATCGTAACTACCACAATGGTCACAGGGTATCGAGGTAAGTGACACTCATACTGTGATGATATTGTGATTACAAAAAAAAATCTTGTGTCGTTCTTAGACATTCCAATGGAAGCGCAGAAGATAACAACGATGATGGTGATGATCAGCACGATGATGCCGGAAGCTTAAGCAGGTCAGATTCAGAGGAAAATGTGGCGCAAATTCAAAATGGGCATAATAATAATAATAACGGGTACACTTATAAGTCGTTTTTACAAACAAAACAAAAAAACAAAAAACACAAATCACTGATTAGTAGTTTCCTCTTTCTTTATTTTGTTTTATGCAAATAGAATATTATTACTCTTTTTGTTTCTCCCAGAATTATTATTATTATTTTCATTTTTTGTTGTTTTGTTAGATCTCAGTAATTATTTGAAATATTTGTAACTCATTTTGGTAGCATAAGTTCTCAACCAAGTGGGAATAAGTTGGCTAAAGTTGGATTAACGTTTATATTACGAACGTATACTCAGTTTGCGTACCTCAACCAAGAGAAGTACTTTCACTCCCACACTGGATCTTTGGCCACAAAAACCATGAGAATGTTGTAATTGTGCTGAGTTATTTTTTGTTTGCATATTGGGAAATCCCCTGAAAGCGTCCGAGAGTGTGGGTGTTTTTGAAAACCTAAACGTGCTCATTTCCACGATCAAATGACCGTCAATTCATAACACAAATCAATGGCGACAAAGACGTTTTCTATTGACCCTATTGACGTTCATTATGTGCAGTTATTAAATAAAAATGTTCTGAGAGTGCCTTTAGAATTGATCTGATCTGTGTCTAAAATGGACTTGCAAGTTTGTTAGTAACTTACTGATCATTGCTCGCCCGATTTGGAAATTTAACGTATTCAGAAAATGAATCTACGATAATTTTATGCCTACTCCGAATGAGTTAATTGAGTTGTTTTTTTCGGAACAGATGTAAACCGCCTTCAGCGCAAGGACGGACAATGCGGGACTGTCAAATTCAAACAGCAAATGTAGACGTCCGACGCTAACACGATATTGTGGCAACACGTGCATTACGACGTTCCCGCATTGCACGTTTTGTTTGAAAGCAAAACAATTGTTACCCTTCACTCGTATCATAGTTGCATTTAATCCTTAAAATCTAGTAGTAAATATAAATTGCCACCCACTTTAAAGACCCACGGGCGGTCTATGCCAGACGGAATTTAGAAAGCCATTGCTGCTTCGTTTGAGTAATCAAACACCTCTTTCGTTGAAACGAGAAATAGTATATGATTTGAATGATTTCAATTAATTTATGAGTTATTTTCACATTAAACATAAAAGACTTCTGTTTTGGAGAAAAAGAAAATCCTTCAACGACATTCTTTGCCTTCGTTTATTTCTAGCAGTTCGGCAAGTCCAGAAAGCGGATTGGGTACATCACACACATCGCTGCCCGGTTCAGGGCAGGGCAGTGCGAACGAGAATGCAATCGGTGAAGATGCCTACTATGAAGGTGAAGCGGAAGCACTGCAACCCCTTGGAACATGTCGAGCCCTATATCCATTTGAAGGTGAGTTAACAAACACGATGAATATTTTTCTTTTGCCTGTATCAAACGGATATGCCTTTTTGTTTCAATTGCAGCGACAAGTGAAGGTAGCATTCCCATGAACGAGGGCGAAGAACTACAAGTAATCGAAACCGATCAGGGTGATGGTTGGACGCGTGTGCGACGGTTAAATGGTTCCAATGGTTGGGATGAAGGTTTCGTGCCAACCAGCTACATTGATTGCACACTATATGCTTAGAACGAAGTTTCCTTTTCTTTTCTCCCCTCCAAACTTTCGAATTACATTGCGAGAAATTCTGTTAAAATTTCGGTTTTTTTCAACAAAACAAAATAAAAAGGAATGCGCCTATACAACAAAATGTTCCTTGTGGCCTTGTAAAACACATTCATAACGAAGGGTGCTCTCAAATGGAAGAGAAAAGGGCCAACCGGATGGGTTATTTTTTGTTCAATTCTAATTTTAATTTTACGTAACTGAACGAAGGCAATGAATGAAAATGTGTGTTAAAATGGTGATTCTATGTATTTTTTTTTTTTAATTTTATTTTATAATATAGCTGTGAAGTAACAAGAAAAAAGAAATCAAAGAAAATGGAAAACGTGAAAGAAACACTTAATAATTTGTAGTTCTTGTTCAAATCATTTCATTGATAGCGCTTAAGGATTATCATTTATTTTTAACAAATCAAAAGAACGTTACAACTTGTGCAAGGATTAAATGGAATATTTAAAACCTCTTCACCATTGTTTAGGAAACTGTAACGAGAAAAGAATGTCCGCGGAACTTGGAAGCAAAAGAAACAATTATATACAGTCAGAATTTTTTATACCTATACATAATATTTAACACAGTAAATCTAAAATGTAAAACAACTGCAATTAAATTAAACTACACAGGATAATTTAAACAACAAGAAAAAGTAAAATTAAAATTTAAAAACGATATTAACTTGTAAGGATATTTATGTTTATGTTTTCTTTTTAACGTGACCTTTTCTCACAGTTTTTATTTTAAATTTACAAATAAATGCATAAATTCATTTAAGGTAATCATAAACAAAACGTGTATAAACAAATTTATATATAGATACTTATATATATAAAATATGAAAACAAAATTATACGAAAATAAAAACATAACCTTTACTGTACATTATTTTCCTTTCCTTCCTTAAAAAAAATATAAAATAAAAATAAAAAGAAGCAAACGAAACATGAGATGAAAGAGTTTATTTTAATTTCCTTAATTTTTACATGAATTAATATTTAAGTTAATTTTATTTTATACATATAGTTTTTATTTTTTATTGAAATAATTTAATTTTATAGAAAGAACCACACAATAGTTCTTTAGAAGAAAATATACAAGAATGCTTTTTCTCAACAATTAAAAATTAATTGAATTAAGAATGATACGAGGAAAAGTAAAAAGAAAATATTAAAAATTCGGTTGAAATATATATAATTATCATTAATTATAAATATATATATTATACATACATACACGTGCGCTTACAGAAAGTATATAAGTGAATAAATAATAACTATACAAAAAAAGAAACTAAAAATAAATTTATATTAAAAACAACAACAAATTAAAGCGACAAATTCCAAAATTATAAATTATGCTTTTTTATTTCTTGTTGATTTTGTTCTGCTTTCATTTCGTTTGATTTGCTTAATATATACAGTTGACATAAAAGGTGGACAGTCACCTACGGCACAGAGTAAATTTTGATCGTTTCGATGGACCGTCTGAGCGCATTTCCCAAAATGCCTAAACCTACGCAGTGATGGACGGCGTTTTCACTCTCGAAATGAGCTACTTTTGGTTGTGGTGTGAATTTCGTTCGATTCGGAGTAAGAGTGTGTGCTCTGTGGCACTGGTATACCTATTTGTGAAGAATATATAAATTACGTTAGTCTCTGCTCGGGCGCCAATTACGTTTATTTAAATTCAAACGCTTAGAAAGTATTATTTTTCGGAGCATAAGAGCTCTTTATTGTACTGAAACCGGATTAAAACTCAAAGCATGTAGTATTTGCAAGTATTTTTAAATTAAGACAAACAAAGGTGTCGCAGGTAAACGCAGACGCTGAGTCTGATTTCCTTGGAATTTCGATGTGCTTGATTGTTAACTGTGGGAATTGATGATTTAGGTTTCGAGGAAAATGAAGTGCAATGCGATCTCGCATGTGCACGAGTGTTACGCTGTGTCCAGCGTAAGCACGGGTATGCGTTGCGATGCGGCTAATGCGGGCAGCTGTCAAATTCAAACAGATGCTAGCAAATGTAGATGTCCAGCGTAAGCACGTTATTGCGGCAGTGCATTCCTATTTCCCCGCTTCGCACGCTTTGTTTGAAAATCAAACTGGTTGAATGCAGGGTTCGAATTTCGAATCGTTTCGTCCGTAAACGAGCATTACGTGACGTTTGTGTTGATTCGAGTTAATGCGGATGCTGCCGAAAAACACTTTTTCTAAATTTGAATGTCCTCTAACATTCACAGATTAAAACTGAATGCATTAACGCATTTTTTCAACGGCAATAGGTAGCTAAAACAAATTTCCGGAGGGTGTACCATAACTGTCAAGAGTTAGTGTAAATTCAGAAGCGTCAAACATTTGCGCAGTGATGCGGCATCACTGTTTATTTGCGATGCTGATACGATGCACAGTTTATGCAGTGATGCGTTGCTGATTCAATATGACATTTGGGTTATAGAACGCATTGTTTGTGAGAAAAATTAGAATAAAGAGTTCAACAAACATTTATAAATTTTGCTGTCAAAAGCATTATGTATGTATCAATTGATAAAAATGTTTATTTACTTTCTTTCTCTTCCGACATTTTTCTTCCTTTTTTTGCCGGCGAACTAACACTCGCATCAGGTATTTTTGTGATGTTTTTTTTTTCGGTAACTGATGCAATAATGAACACTTGGCGTTGAAAGGATGCCAATAGTTTGCATTATTGAACATTTTGCAAAGCATCATAAATCATAATGCGTTACTGCATTTACATCATTGGTTTCACTCGGGGATCATTCTCATTCTGTAATCCAATGGAACAAGAAAACTACTTCTGATTGAATCCATAAAAGTATTGGTGAAATGCCAAAAAATAATCTACGGCTGCTGTCAGCTGTTTTGTATAAAGTACATAAATTACACTTGTGTTAATGCTTCTTGAGTGGATTCTGACTTCAAATCGAGAAGGGAAATTCTTCTCATTGACAGAACGCCTCAGTAACATAATTTTATGTGAGCATTTCTCCGATACGTGAGCAAATTAAATTTTTCCGTTTTGTTAAACGTCTCAGATAATCACCCGTATCGAGGTATCCGTTCGTAACGGAATTTTCTCCGATTTGTACGAAATCGGAAAAATTCCATTCGAGCTATCCGTTCTGACACAACTTTCGGAAACATTTTCCGTTGACATCCAGCGCACCTTTTCGCATTGCGTGGAACCGCGTTATACCACTTTCTTTTGACAGCTACACGGTACATTTTTTCCGAAGCTCTCCGACAACTAATTGCTGTGGAATATTTTAGTGTGAAATGAACTCGTTTATATGCTTCATTTATTTTATTCCGAAACGGATACTCGAACGCAATTTGAGTTCCGATCGGATTTCACTTTCATATCGGAATTTTCTCCGAACGGATACCTCGATAGGGGTGAATCCTTCCCTCACTCGTATCCTTAATGCACTGGAAGAACTAATTGTAAACTCAACCCTCTTACATCACTCATGCACAGACGTCGTATTCATGTCCAATAGATTTTATAACCGTTCCAAAAATCAAAACTTACACAATTATTATGGTTGTGAGGGGTTAGCCAGAGGATACGTGCCATTACTAAGTCTAATCTTGTTTGTATTAGGGTATTTTTTCAATGCTAATTGTGGTATTTGGGTTATTTTACATAAATCTTTTTATAAAAGCCCTATCACCGAGAGCACTTCAAACGTTTATAAATTGGTAAAGCGATTTTTAAAAGGTCTACATCGTGCTTCATCAAAGCGTGCCGAGGATAATCGAAAATTCGAGCTTAGGAAAGTGAACAAATGAATCAATAAATGAACGATATACAAAGTCCTTCTGCGACTTGTCAATTAAATACGTTCATCTTTCAAATTGTCGGATGAATTCTTCTAATGCTAAGCACGGGAATTATCTGCCATTATGTTTTCTTAATCCATACGTTAAATACATTCTTTTAATTTGTAGCTGTCATTATAACCTATTATTAAACACTTTTATTTATCCCATTTGTACTGCTTAATTCGCAAAAAAAATCTTAGCATATTTAGTAATAAATAAAGCAAATTTATTAAACCGACTGAATTTATATTTATAAAGTAAGTAACCTAACAAACGAAACGTTAGGGTAGAGTTAAAAAGAAAAAAAGAAAACAATTAAATACAACTAAGTAGATAGTATAGAAAGAAAGTATGGTTTTTGTTTTTAATCAGTGCTTAGCTAAACAATATAATTTAAACCGCACTACGTTGAAGTGAACAATATTTAATTTTGCATACCTATATATAATTAGCTTAATGTGTAAATAGTTATTTTACAATTGATTAATATAACAAATTAACAAAGCAAACAATATTCGAACGCAACTTTTGTATTATGTATATAGAATTAATGGCAAAAGAAAAACTATGTATATACAAGAAAACTACGATTACACTTTAATAATCCCACAGAAAAATAAATAAATAAAATAAATTTCCCTATTTCGAGGAAAACATATTTTTTGAACGATCACCTCTAAATCTATACTACTTGCAACAATCATTGTCGAACTTTATCACCATTGAATATCGCTATGCACCAGCGTTTATGTTATTCTTTACTTATATACCAACCTATATACCTATGTAATATGTCTGGCACGCGAACATTAACAGAATGGACAAATAGTAAAATAGTTTTTAAGTGAACAAAATAAAAAAATTGTATAACAAAAAATGCGTCGAAATAAAAACTCAGTTATATATAAAACGTTTGTTCGTTTGATGTTTGTTAACTGCGTCTCATTGATCGCTAGAGATTTACCACACAATAGCTTAGATGGAGAGAGATTTTCCTTGTGCAATCGGTTCCTTTTACTAAAAAAAAACTCTTATCAAGGTACAGAATAGTTTATTCCAACATATACAAAAATAAAATCGTAATCAGTGACTATTTGCACTATTTGCCTTAAACATGACCAGATTCGCGCAAATCCTCACAATGTTCAAATAGCACTGCTTGCTAAATTTGGAAGTCACCTGCTTTCCTTCTAAGAAAGCCATGGTTCCCATGTAAATCTTATTTGTACTCTCGTGGGAAATCAAACACAAGTTTGTGCCAATCAAGTTCAATGCTGCTCCAATGATAATCTCATCGGCTTTCATCCCGACGAAACATTGATCAACAACAAAACTCATGTCTTCCTCTGTTAAATGCTTTCGTCGGAGAATCTTCAAAGCGTTCTCAACTTGATTGTGGTCACTTGAGATTAGAAGTGGGAGAATGTTATGTGTTGGAATGAGTGAACGCACCTTTGAGCTGGTCAAACTGGGGCTTTGACTAAGATACTGTAAGATCTGGAAATAAATAGAAAATTAAAACAATTGGCTTCAGCTTTAAGGCCTCTTGCACACTGACTTCAATGACTGAACTCTGGTTTCAAACAACGCGGATAATCGGCCCTAGCGAGGGATCCGTTGGAACGTAAAATTCTCCGCTTCGCATACCTACTCTTTCGGAGGCTCAAATTCCATTCGAGGTGTCCGAATTCGGAAGGGAAATAGACAATTGCGATGGCGCACCGCATCGCACTCCAAATCGTTAGCAAATTCCGCAACCAATTTCTGTCGGAGGATATCGGAAACTAGCTGTCAAAACTTTAACAAAAAAATGCACTTTATCGCACTTTAACGTATTTCGCCGATATGTGTTACAAAATCGGCCCTAGCGAGGTATCCGTCGGAACGGAAAATTCTCCACAACGCATACTCTTTTGAAGGTTCAAATTCCATTCGAGGTGTCCGAATTCGGAAGAGAAATAAGTAGACAATTGCGATGGAGCACCGCACTCGTAAACAAATTCCGCAACCAATTTCTGTCGGAGGATATCGTTACCTAGCTGTCAAAAACTTAACAAAAAAATGCACTTCATCGCACTTCAACGTATTTCGCCGATATGGAACAATTCTCCAAACAGTTGTTCCGAAAAATACCTCGCAGCAAAGATCCTCCGAATCGTAAAAAATCATAGAATTTTCCGTTCCGACAGATACCTTTCTAGGGCCGAATATGACGAATCGGGTGATTCAAACTGACATAAATTCACCAAATGTCAGTGCGAATAATCCGCTGCCGTTGTCTTTTATTAAGCCCTATTTTTTTATCAGTTTTAAATGCCAAACAGAATGAAAATAAGTGTTTCTAGTTAATTTTTGAGAGCTGAACAAATCGAATTTTAAAGATTTGGTACTGCAGTTTCCCTCAAAAACGTCGAAATAATTGAAAAGCAAAAATGTTGTTATTTCCGCGCGAGAATATTATCAACCAATTTCAGTGTGCGAGAGGCCTTATGTAGATGTACCTACCATGAAATTGGAAAAGCTGTCGCTTGTTGAGAACGTATTAACCAGAGAAACAATGTACTTGTCGATATGGTTTCCACACCTTTTCATAGTCATGGTCCTGGAAACTTGCTCAAAAAGGGTATCAGCTGTCCTTTGTACACCTGCGTACTCCAGTACACCAAGCTTTGCAAAGTGCGAGCAGAACTGAAAGCAAATATGGATACAACTATGAAATACAAAAAAAAAAGTAAACGTACTGCAAAAATGGTCAAAACACTCCACATCTCATCGTCGTCCAGTTGACTAGTAGGATGGTTTAATATCAGCAGCACATTTTCCAAAACTCCATGTGCATACACGGGACTTGTGAACCTTTGCCTTAAGAAAGAGCAACCGTATAGCAAAATCACTGCCTTGTGATTGTTTAAAACTTCGTGGGGTTTTACTTCGAAGATCGAGCTAAAGAGACGACATTGCAGGAACGTGTTAAGTATTCTGTGTTTGTCATATGGTGAGTTGGAAGAGAAGTTTGTAAGTGCGGTCAGCAGGATCTTCATTGTATATGTTGTGTGATTTGCTATTTTCCTGTTGTAAAATAAATAAGAACTAGGAATAACAAGTGTGGTGGATGGAGACGTACGTGGAACATTTGGACAGGCATATAACCATCAAGTCACCATTTATCTTAACAAAGGTTTTCAGAACCTTTGTGTAAAAACTTTGACTGAAAACTGGTGTCCAAAGGACTGTATTAAGAATTGATATGCAGAGCTTAAACAGTTGTGGATTGTGTGCCAATGGATCTGTAAACTGGAAACAAGGTGGTTAAATTGAAAAGAATACTCCGTGGACTACTACAATACGATTGATATATTTAAATAGGTAGTACAGTTGGATACAGACATATGTAGAAACGTCTTTTGTAAGAGAACTAGTAGATTAATATTTAAAAAAAAAAAGCTTACGAAAAAGACTTACCGTCATCTGTTCCAAAACGAAAATAATATAACCACTGAACAACCTTTCAAAAACTCTAACTGCCAATTGAGCCGAACTGTTACCGTTAATAACAAATGACCTTGGAAGTTAAAATACTCATAAAATCATGACAAGAAAATAAAACCAATTTCTTTACTCAAAAATCCTGAACAAGACTTGCAGAATTTTGTACAGCCACAGTTCGTTTCGATCTTTTTCATATTCCGCCACAAATCGATCCAGAAACTCTTCTCCTATATTGGCAACATTTATAATCACTTCAAAACTGTTCCCATTAAAGCAGTTAAATATCCCATTCCTGTTTAGGAGATGCAAATAAATCTCCACCATTAGATTCTTCACCGCAGACTCGACACAATCCCGGAACAGAACAAATTCGACAAACTTCAGAATGCACATGAATGTCGCCTGCATGTCATCATCCGGTTTGTTTGGCACGTTGTTTGATAGAAACCTGCAAACAGTCAGCCATCGTAGGCTATTTTTTTTTTTTTTTTTTATGAATTTCAACTCACTTCTTTATTAGAATATCCAAAATGGCGACAACGTCGAAGAACTCGAATTGTGACTTTTCCATTTCGTCACTTTGTACGAAGAAAATCAGCGAACGGAGAATATTTTTCAAAATCGGCAAGAATAGATAAGTGCGAAAGTGATGGTCATCCATTAGGTAACGGATTAATTTCACTGACGGCTGCAAAATGTACAGCTTCGTACAGATGACATCGTTAATGGCCCCGGCCAGGTTAATGCTGAGAAATTCTTGAATGTTTTGCTGGCGGCAATTACTTTGTTCGATGCAGTTGACAATTTGACAAACAATGCGATGCTGTTTGTGGTAGTTTTGGTCGGAGATGGCTTCCTTGAGGGCGAGTAGTTGTCTGCGAAACACTGACATTCTTAGAAGAAGGAGTTAAGAGTTGTGCGAGTTGTTTTAATAATCAAACCGGATGTAGAAATTTGTGTAAGCAATCCGAGGAGCCATCTTGTTGGAGAGATTGTACTAGATTGATGTGGATTTGTATTCATTTCCTTTTACTTATCAGTTACCGGTTATCAAGCAGCACTATTTTAGAAAAGCAAAGTAAAGTAGGATTTTTAGTACTTTGCTTTACTTGGCTTTCAAAAAACCACTCCTGTAGAATCATTGCATTACCGGATAAAACAGTAGTTCCTAATGTAGCCTCACCTTAAGAGTAACTGAACAACAATTGTGAAAAACAAGATTTGTTCGAGCAAAGTCTTAAGTAACGAGTTTTATTTAAATGTAAATCGATAATAAAGTGTAAATTTATTTAAATACTGTCTACAGTAACGATTCCTCTATATAATGCGATAGAGAGCTTCTGCTTCAGTTAATATCTAATAGATTGGAGCAAATCAACTCCCGTCGTCTCACTGTGCGATTTCACTTTTTAAACAAACTATTCAGCTTCATCTGCAACTCGTTCAAAAGCTCCATGTTTTGTAGCCTCTTCATGAGGCTGTCCCTATGCTACATACGATGGGTATTACTGGACCGCTGAATAACGCAGCCCTTAAAGGAGTTCAAACGAACGTCTATTTCACCCTCCTCCAACTGAAAATGGGAAATCATTATTTCACCGAAAACGAAAACCGAAAGGCCAACAACCCCTTACCTCATCGAATGCATAGATATCCTGATAGCAAGACTGGGAAATACACTTATGAGTACATTTCACTTTGTCCATCCCTTCTAGGTCCTCACAAGCAACTGAATGCTCGCAGGATGATTCGAATTCTCGGTATGCCAACTCCTGATGGGGTGGCCGGATGCATAAAAAGAGTGAATCCAAGGAAATCAAAAAAAATCAATACGAACATATAAATGAAAACAGGTGGACTTACATTCTTGCTCGTCTCCTTGTATGCGTACTCGGGAAAGTGAAATGTAACCGATTTGGCATTTTTATTATTCTCACTCTTGAATGCAGAACAAAATTTAAATCCGAAAACAATTAAATAAATTAAAATCAACTTTGTGCTGAATTTTTTGTGCGGCTTTGGATCAACTGTGTTGGTGTTCGACATTGTTTTGACTGTTTGTGTTTGCAGAGAAAGGGTTTCACTGCAAGTGAATGAGTTTTGACACAAGGATATGGGCGGGGGTTAGGCGCTTTCAAATGAAAGTTATGCTTTGTATTTTTGACAAACAGATGGCGTTTTAAATAAAGGAGTAGCTTTTGCAGGGGTTTTTTAAATGTTTGAAATTTAAATTTGGTAATTTGCAAATACCATTTGCTAAGGTCAAATTTGCAGAAAGCGTTGACTTTTAAGAATTATTAAATTTAATAATAAAACGCGGGCATTTTTTGGTTTAGAGCTGTAGGCTATCTCTCCACAAACTTCAACTCAAAAATCTAGTCATGTGATTAATCAGGCTAACCAAACAGTCAGTTCTCCTTTTTAGTTTATGTAAACTAGAGATCGGAAGGAGCCCATTGCCCGCTTATGCCTACTAATAATCATTGCGAAGTTTTCCATATTAAACTACCCATTGTGACCTACCAAATATATAGTGCGATGTTTAAAAATCATTATTAGTAATAGGCTATTCACACCGAGCCGAAAACCGAGTTTTCGCGGAAACACTCGAAAACTTCATCGAAAACATAAGTTTTCGAATACATATTTCAGTTTTAAAACGAGTCGAAATCGTTGGGTTGTTGAAACAAACACACCTTTTGCAATATTCAGCAAATTCAGCAGAACAGCTGACCGAACAAATGTTATAACTCACAACTAAAAATCATTTTCCACACTTGATGGGTTAATATTATTTTAAAATGCTCTGAATTTATTTTATTTGTTAATAAATGCGATCGAAATTTGTAAGCAAAATAGTCCACACAGAAGTTTCACGACTATAGCCTCACAGTTTTTTTGAAACGTCAAACGAAAACTCGTTGGTGTTCGGTGTGAATGCATTTCCAATTTTCGACGAAATCATGGTTTTCGGTGTTTTAAATAAATATTCCGACCGTTTCACAAGTGTTGTATATATATTCAATTAATTTGTTGTTAAATAAATAACAGAGATAACTTGTTACGCGAAGGTATAAGTGAAAATGAGAAATTAAATTGCAAACAAAAATGGAAAAGCAATGTTCTCACAATTTCATAAAGGCTCTGGATCTTCGGTTCACAAAAACTGCAAAGCTGAGCCGACTGTTAAAGATCCATAAATGTTGTCAATGCCTCAGTGTCTTTTTTAAGAGAGAAAATGTTATTTGAAGAGCATCATAGTTGACAAGCCAGTCATCCGAAACGAATTAACAGCAAAATTAGCATCCAATCGTCAAAACACATACGAAAGGCATCACCAAAACGTCAAATAGCTTTGGCAATTTAATTGTTTACTATAGTGAAGGTCAAATGCGGCAGTACATTGGGGTGTACCTACTTCTGATGTAGTAAAATATACAAAAGAGATAAAATCTACAATAAAATCTATTCGCCAGAGAATGGCTAAATCTCATTACTCTGCCTGTTGGTATGTATGACTGGTATATTATTGTATGACTATGAAAACTTAAAATGTCAGCATTCAATTATGCTGACATTACGTGGGTAGGATTTGGAATGATGGATTTCATGAAAGTGTGAATATAGACGCGATCGATTTGTTATTGGGTAGAAAATTACTTTTTGTTTGTGACATTAAGATGACGAAGTGTCAATAAATAAATCAAGCTCTCGGAATTTCTTGTTTAACTTGATTTTCTGGTTACATTTAGTTTAAAAACAAAACAATTTGTGCACTACTTTTGAAAACTTAAGCATATTGAAAACAAATTAAATGTCACAACTTGAATAGTTTTTTTTTGCAATTCAAATTCAACAATTAAAATATTGGATAGAAATTTGTTTATGTTGCAGATGTGTGCGGATTTTTATTTTAATGAGTGAACAAGAATAGAAGAGTTCTTGATGTTGTTTAGCTGTCACAACTAATCAACAAAACTAGAACCACTTTACCTGATCCAATGAGAGTAGGTACCCATTTCATTTGTTTAGATGTGACGTTGTGTTTTTTTTTTTTTTTTTTGATATTAAGCTAAAATTGAATAAATAAGGCATTTCTCACACTGCAAGCAAGAAAGACAATAGTTCTATTCGCGTACTTTCCCGAGTCAAAAACTAAAAATCTGTCAAACTCCAAAAATAGCGCAACTCTCTCAGAGAGCTGAAAATATACGCCAAAATACGTGGATAGACTTCGGGCTACTTTAATCTTGGAGTAACTTTCATCTTTGACATCTACTCTACATCACAAAGAAATAATATAAACCTTAACTTTTTGCAACGTATAAAACGTTCTAGGAGAATATTCGACCACCAAGGAATCTTCCTTATTTTCACAGATTTTATTTTTCTTTTCAATTGATTTTTAAGAAGGATTTTGAATTCGTTTCTTGTGCATTTCACATTATTATCAGTAGTTGCCGGTTGAAATTCTCTGAGCTGTTTCGGGCCAAGAGAGGAGCTACTCGTACCTCGTTATTTTGCTGATTTCCTCTTTTTCTGTCATTTTTGATGAGAATGTTTATAGATTTTGTGCGATTGCGATCGATTTATATCGTCAGGTACGTAAAGTAACGAAAAACCACCAAACCACTTTCAGTCAAAAATTAGCAATACGTTGCCAAAAAGACAAACTGTCATTTGACAACGATCGAATGACAGTTGTTGCGTTTTTAGTGGATCCCTTCTGTCAAAAGATCGCATGCAGGAATGGACTTGAATTTGTCTAGCATTTTTAAATGAGTTATCATAATGAAACATAACTTCTACTGTTGTATATTCTGAATACTTAGCGCATATTTCATACCTGACAACTGACAGATTTATTATTCAAATAAGGAAGGTTAGGTTTTTTCTGTGTCATCCTGCGCCGAAAGACGGCACCATGAGCTCAGGTCCGGAGGGACCCTAGGCCTAGCTTCTTACAACCATTCGTTTTGTGCGAGTTTTTCATTTGTGGAACGAATGGAAGGGATCTACAGTTTTATGCCGACTCCAAACGGCTAATTGAGAAGCTCTTTCAAGACATTTATACTCTCGGACGTTTGTCAGACGTTCGCGAGAGGTAGCGCAGTGGAAAAAAACCATAAGTTGGAATTTGGGTTTTTGCGGGATTCGAACCTGATACCCCTCGCTTAGTAGTCCAACACACTAACACTAAGACGATAGACGTATGTTTAGCTAAAATTTCAGTTCAGTTCAGCAATTAGTGTTGTGTTTCTCATGGTGAGACTTTGCCTTCAAAAGGTTGCACTTTTAGCACGCTCGTCGTCCTAAAGAGACGACACGTCGTCGGTAAACAAATCAGCATTTACCCTGACAGTCAAGCGGCCATAAAATCCATGGAGTCAGTCGTGGTGAAGTCAAGAGCAGTAAGTCACTGCAAGATTTATCTGGACGAAATATCACAAGCTAACGCGGTGACCCTATGCTGGGTACCAGGGCAAATGGATATTCCGGGTAATGAACAGGCGGATGAGCTTGCAAGAAACGGGTCGAAAATGCATGCATCTATGGCCCTCAAGTCAGTAAGAACTCCGCTAAGCACGCTTGCAAGGAAGATTGACGTTGAATCCTGGAGTAGAACTAACCTACGATGGGCCAATCTCATTACCTGCAGGCATACTAAAGAACTATGGCCAGAGGTGAGCAAAAAGAGATCTAAATGTGTGATCGGACTAAGCCGCAAAGATATTCGCATACTCACGGGGGTCATTACTGGACACTGTGCGATAGGCGTACATGCGGAGCGGCTAGGGATACTGCATAATGATTTTTGCAGAAGCTGTAGGGACGTAGAAGAAATAGAATCTGTTTGCCACCTACTTTGCGAATGCCCAGCCCTTAAAAATAGCAGACAGAGAATTCTCAATAGTTACTTCTTCGATGACCTAGAGGATCTGAAGAATGTTGATCTCAAAGTACTCCTGAGATTCATACTTAAATCTGGGTGGTTCTGGGTCTGTAGATAAACCGACTTTTTATCAGTAGTCACTAACTCGTAGGAAGAACTAAAGGATCAGGTTACAACGGAGCTTTAAGAACCCATGAGATTCATAGTAAATCTATGTGGCTCCAATCAAAAAGCGGTATATTTCTTTTTTCTCGACAGGCTGGACTGGATGGTTCCCGTAACTGGACACAATGGACCCAACTGATGGTCTAAGTGCAGCTGTGGCAACCGCCACAAGAGCACGCATGTACCTACCTACCTAGCCCGCTTTGGAGAACGCTAGCTTTTATTCAAAACAAAAGAGTTGAGCAGCAAACTTGATTCTATGAATTTTCTGTTTCAATTGCTTCTTGCTGAAGGAGTTAGATTTGCCAACATATTTTTCTTGATCATTTTGTGGGCCAAGCATCATACGCTTTTGACAGTATCTGTCACTTGTCGTTCCAAAACTATTTTGTTCATTCTTGCTTTTGATATGTAGGTATACAATCGACAAACTAATTATTACCTACTTAATGTACGTAATTTAACTTTGTGATGTAACATTGAAGTAACTGCCAGCTGAATCGACAAGTAACATGACACCCGCCTTGATCGCTAAATAACTGGTATTTGGGAAATGTTTTCCTGCTCGCCACATACCAAAGAGAACCCCAGGTTAAGAGTTAACCACTTGAGTCTCTACTGTCGTCTACCCTAAGCCACGCTCAAAGAGAGCTACCAACACTAGCCCACTCAGAGAGAATTTTTGGCTTAAACTATGAAAAAACCCACAACTTGTCTCCATATATGAATCCATTGCGATCGCGATCGCGATCCCACCTTCAATACCCACCTCAGCCACCGATACTAACGTACAGAGCCGATACCTAACCTAACCCCTGTAGTGAGCTCCAACGCTCCGTGACCAATTCAGTTTTCTACGAAACGTCCACAGTGGTGGTAGTGTTGTTGTTATACCGTGAGTTTGTTACTCGTTTTACCAGTCCCAAGAAGAAGAATGTAGGAAATAAAGAAACAATAGAAGAGTTTGATAGAACCTGTGTGTGCCCATAAACAGCTGAAAAAGTATCGCGATCTGCTTTGAATATTGATCACCTTCCTAGACAACACAATACAATCCAACCCAAACAAAAATTCTCTTTTATCGGTCGGTCATTGTTTCTGTTTCTGTTTCCATTTCCATTTCCATTTCCACCTCCACTTCTAAGTGCAATAAAAAGTGAAAACTTTTTTTCTTTTTCATTTACCAACTCTTCTGTTTGTTTTTTGTTCGATAAAAAAAAAAAACAACACTCGATTGACCATTGCGGCAACAGCTTATAACTTGCGCAAGGCATTGAACTACCTCAACCACCAACTACGAGGAACAATTATTATTGACGACGCTCAAGCTCATTTGAAATAATGCTCATGCACAGCGCTCCAAAACAGTTGCGTGCATAATAGTAAATCGAGCTGATTGTGTAATATAGGGAAGGTGTACTACAGTGTTGCCAATTTTCCCATGCGAAGCTGCTGTCAAAGTGACATAACCCAGCCTATAAGTCGCACCCGACAAATTTGGTCGAGAACAAGTTATTAAAAAAAAAAACAAAAACGACATCATAAGCCTGACCTTGATTCTGTGTGTGCCCACAACATTCATCTCCACCGTTCATTGTGCCCATTTTGAGCGGATTGTGTTTGGCGAGTTTCCGCTGCTCGTCGCTGCGCATCAATTCTATACTAGTTTAGCATGCGCATCTGAGATTCATTTGCATTTTTGTCATCATGCCGAGAAAACTGCTCAAGTTTTTGATTATCTTCGATAACACATCGCTGTTGTATTTTCCGGGACAATTCTTGTCGGGAAAAGTTCTGCTCGAGCTGCAGGATGATACGCCAGCATTGGGACTGCATTTTCATGTGGTCGGCGAGGGGGTAGTCCGCGTCGGATCAGCGCGACAAGAGCGTACCTATGACAAAGAAAACTACATCGATTTTCGGATGCGCTTGTTGGGTGACGCCGATCAGGGGCCATCGGTGTTGTCGCCAGGAATTCATAGTTTTCCATTCAAGTTGGGACTTCCGGTTGGATTGCCGTCGACATTTTTGGGTCGTTACGGCTGGATACAGTATTATTGCAAAGCCGCACTGCGCGAACCAACGGGACTGATACACAAGAACCATCAGGTGTTCATTGTGATGAATCCGATTGATTTGAATTTGGAGAAACCTATTTTGGCGGTGAGTGATCTAATTGATGCGGATGAAATTTTATACAGATTTATATTTTTCGCTCTTAGCAACCATTCACCTGTGAGGTGGAACACAAGTTGGGAGTCGCATGCGTGGGTGGTGGCACAGTTAAGTGCAGAGTGGCCTTGGATCGGGGCGGCTATGTGCCCGGGGAGAGTATATCAGTGACGGCATACATATCGAATCACAGTAATGTGACTATAAAGAGGACAAAAGCGTCATTGACTGAGGTGAGTATTTTGTAGCGGGTGGAACGTGTTTTGGGGTTAGAACTTAGAAATGTGGCCATTTGGGTATGGAGTGTTTATTTCGAGTAAAATATGATAACGATCAGAGCTAGGCTCAACAGTCCATTTGTTAACACCTAGTTAAGAACCTGAGTGATTTGGGTCCTGGGTGTTGTTTAGACTTCTCTGACTGTAATGGTCAAACGCTTTCCGATTTTTACCTAGATTTAAATCAGCTGCAGTGACACGAGTTTTGACATAAGTGCACATTTTAGGTCTATTCACGTACTTTGCAAAACCAAGCACTAAAAATCTGTCAAAATCCAGAAACGTGTGGAAATCGCTCCGAGAGCAGAAAATAAACCTAAAAGTACGTGGTTAGACTACGAGCTACTTTGAGCTACTACTTTTATTTTTGACATCTAATCAACATCACAAATAAATTTATAACTTACATTTTTGCAACATATGAAACGGTCTAGGAGAACCTTCGCCCACCACCGAATTTTCTTTATTTTCAGAGATTTTATTTTTTAAGACAGATTTTGAATTTGATTAAACCACGTACGAAAATGAACCTTTTGATTAAAGCGTTTAAAAATCATAATCAAGTTCGTAAAAATTTGATCAAATTCCCTTCCCATACCTGCTTAGATGTTGGGCGAAGAGACACAAGCAAAGAAAACGTTTCCCCCTTTAGAAATACTCAGAAATCAGCCGTTGACCGCTGGCTGATGGCTAGCTAGATATGTTAAATTCTATTTTTAAAATCAAATCGCAATGCATTTTTTTTAATAATGATTTTGACATAAGCTTGACGTGCGCAATATCGGGCGATTGGAAAACTGTCATACCGCTGTCAAATTTCTCAAATTCAATTCACTTCAAGCAGGTAATAATTGCAATTGCAATCGCCCTTTTTAGAAAACCGGACTTTAGAAACTGTTTATTCCAAAGCTTTTCTTTTTATATCAAGCCACTTAAATGTATAAAATTGATTCGAGAAAGATTTTAGTAAAAATCTTGTCCCAAAAACTGGGGCATATATCGTCAGCCATATTTTTGTTTAACTTTGCTGTTGTATTGAAAAATGTTATTTGGCAAATTTAAGGAGTTGTTCACTTAAATTCGCAATTTTTCATATTCATAAAAAAATACAGAAAGTAACGAGCAACGAGTGTTCTAGAAGCTCACGTTAACTTTAGTAATTTCATTCTCAATTTTGAATTAAAAATGATGAAAACTTTGAAATAAGCACTGACTGAAGTAAATAGGTACTTGGATAAGTTTAGCAAATTCTTTTTAATGACTGCCTCAATATTTCTAAAAGCTCTTAATTATTCCGCATTTTCAGTAATTAATGCATTTTTTGTCTTAAATCTATTGGAACGTTGTTCTCGCAGAGATTGTTCAAGAAGAAGTAATGGCTGCGTTCACCAATTGAGCATTGTAATACTTAGTGCTGCCAAATCAAGATGTATACCTATTTCCACAGTAAAAAATTTAACATGTTAATTAATTTGAAAGATAATGGGAATATTTAAGATTGAATTGTAGTCAGTCTGACAGCTGGCTCGATCTGTCAAAATTTAGATTTGCCTAGATCGCTCTTATGAACAGTTTCTTTGGTTGACGTTAATCTTGACCTTATGTCTAACACTGATGTAACTCTGATGTTCCGTTCCATTTAAAATAAGAGATCTCTTAAAATTATCTAATGGCTGACAGCGTCAAGTTGGTTTGACAGTCTGTTTTGTTGCATAGATTTGAATTTGTCAATTTCAAATTGAATATTTTATCTACCATAGGAATCAACTGCATTCAAAATGAAAGGAAAAGAAGACAAAGATTGGCGGTTATAGAAGAAATGTACACACATCACTAATGACACACTGTGCGAACTCGTCAAGCGCTCGATCAGATACCAGTAATTAGAGCTTAACTCACTACGCCTGTCTCACTTGACGAGCCGCATTGTGCAGACCTACTCTCAACTGTTATACCTTTGATCAGGAGGGATTTCCCTGCTCAACAAAGCTCGACCAATTTGATAGGCAGATTATATTTAAGCTAACACTAGTAAATCATGCTAAATGTTTAAAACAACAATATCCTTGCCCTCAAACATGTGTGTACTCTTTTCTTTAATTTTGCATTTCCACTTATTTCAGACAATCGAATACTTGGCGCGCGGCAAGGCCGTCCAGACAGAGAAGCGCGCTTTAGCTGTTCTTGTTCGTGGAAAAATTCGTCCAGGCGGTAAGGATGAATGGCAAAATGACAGCCTGTATGTTCCGCCATTGCCACCGACAAATTTGCGAGGATGTCATTTGATTAAGATTGCATACGACGTCTTCTTTGTGATTGAACCCAAGTCATTAGAAAAGGAAATTAAACTGCAACTGCCGATTGTCTTAGCCACGTATCCGTTCCGAAATTCCCACAACGATGTCACAAACACTTGGCCGGACTCTGTGTTAAAGCCCGATACACATTATCCATCCACATTACCCATCTTTCGGCCATGGCTACATGAAAAGCCCGAATCAAGCTAGGATTTAAATTTTATATCACAAGTTTTTCATGAGTTTTTATTGTATTTACACAAAAAGTACGTAAACATATCTAACGAATTTTATTTCATCATTATAGTCATTATGTAAATCGATATTCATCACAAAAAAGGCCATACACTGTAGTGACTATGTTTTGCTTCTTTTTTTTTTTCCCTACCACTAGATTTGTATAGTACATTATAACCTTAACTATTAATTAACTGATATATAAATATATTTTTTTTAAATTGTTAATACCTACCTACATAAAATAAAACAATTAAACATAAAATTAAGAGAAGGAAGTGTATTTGTTTGTGAAATAAATGTGTGCATTTATTTTTTCTGTAACTATATTCACAAAATTTTAGTGGGTAGAAAGTTTAAGTCCACACCTGTTTAAACTTTCAAGTTATATCAATTTATATTTTCTTTCAAAGTGGCTATTCGCACGACACTTTTGTACTGACTGACGTTTGTCTGGCTTCGGGACACGGCTACGCATTTGACGTAACGTAATTGTATTTTCATTAATAAAAGTGTTTTAAGAAATAAGTTGGGCCTTAAAACGTACAGGCTCGTGTCCGAAAATGTAATACTGGAGTTTAGAATCCTTTTTGCGAGCGAAGCGAGCCCTTATTCCTCTGTTTGACGCGATTAAACTTTGACATTTCGCTACGTAGCCGTGTCCCGAATGTCGGGCGAATAGCATCAGCCATTTTCTTTTAGTAGTAATCCTGATGGCAATTTGTCAGCATTTGTCTCTCTTTGGTAGGTGTAGATTGATCACACGTTTAATTTTTCAATTGACAGTTAACTAGTCATGACTCAGTTAAGTGCAGTAAAGTGCGTCCAACTGACATTTTCATCTTAGCCCTCATACAAGTGGTTATTAACTTATGTGGTATTCAATGGGGCGCTTTTAAAGCACTTTTTATGTTCGTATGGTAAAAAGAACTGTGCTTTTCAGATTTTAGAGCACTTTTGCGAATCTAGATTTTTTTCTCAGATTTCCCAATACAAGTGCGTTTGAGTTTGACAACCGGTGAAGTTTGTTTAGGTTCTCGTGTCTTTTTTTTTACAGCAAAAAAAGGCATTGCATCGGGTGAATCTATTTCTGTAAATTATTTATATATAAATATTTAGAAATCAATCGGAACACAAATTTCAAATTATATTAGCATCGCACGAATATCAACACAAAAAAGAGCAAGTGGCGTTTTTATGTTCAACTAGGCACGCGAAATCTGAAATCTGAGAGCGAATCTGAAGAAGCCTAATCGATGAGCATATAAATTAACAAAAATTTTAAGAATTTGACATTTCAAACTGACAAGATGTTAAGGAAAAAAAGTTATGATTTCCAGTTTCACACTCAGCAACAACTGTTACACGTATACGAGAATGGCCTTAGGTTTGAGCCAATTCGCAAATTCGCCGTTCGTGCATATTTGCAAATGTCCAGGATAGTAGATTTAGATAGATAGATGGCGCAACAAGTTAATTTAAAAGGTTTGGCTCCTTCAAGAATTTGTGGGAGTTTCCATTTTTGTGATAAATGGAAGCGACCTAAAAATGAACGAAACTAAACGGCTGAATTGAGAAAGATTAAATGACGGACTTTGACTGTGTCTTTATTTTGAGTTTTATTATAGAACTAACGTTTTGAACAAAATTATACAAAACCAAAGGCAAATGAAGATATAAACACCTTTTCTACGATTAACAAACTGTCTGAACCTACTGATTTGTTAGGTATGAACCTACTGATCTGTTCCGATGAACAACTCACTTCTTTGACAGGGCAATTAACCCTTAGTCTTAGGAACACAAATAACATAATGAGTTGAATAATTTACAGTTCTAAGACGACAGAAAGACTTCTATTTTTCGGTCTAGCCTGTAAGAAACATACAAAAAGTGTGCAACTCATCGTCGGCATAGCATGACAGTAGGTACTATTTCGCCCACCGAACTGGTTCATTATTAGTAAAATAAATATCTTAAAGAAAGTTTGTTGAACTCTACTATCCACTTGTCACATAATCGTACCGAATATTCCATTTTTGCGAAAGACTCAACACAAACAAATTATCACCTTTCGTTATAGGTTATCAACTGTAAATTTATCACCTTTCTTCACAGCTTTTCAACTGTAAAAGCCCCTACGGCTTTAGTTTTATTCTTACTAATTTTTCGCAAATTCACACAAATTCCTAAGTTAATTCCCTTAATGCTCATATTTCAATAAATAAGCGAGGCGAACCGAGATTTGACATCAGTTATCAGAACGCAATACAATAGAAATAAGCTATGAAGGGACTTGTGAGTACCTGTGCTGAATTTTTTTATTGATAATATGGACAGGATTAAAGGTTTAATACTTAATCCGTTTTTCTTACAGATTTTATTATCGCTATTGGTTGCGTGCTATTTGGCAGCACCCATACCAGATTCTACTAGAACAATTACGTCAGCAATTAAGTCAGATGAAGCTGCAGCAGAGCCTATAGTTTTGAATGTTCCTGAATTGGAGAGCGAACCATCGCCAGAAATTCGCGGGATTTTTCACCAACCAACAGCAGCGACTACACTACCACCAAATGCAACAACCGTCATTGTCATTCTTCAGACAAATGCCCAAAAAGGAAGTCTTTTCAATAATATAGGAAAATAAATCTTAACTAAATGGAACTGCATGATTGTATTGAACAAATGTTCAGAATTATGTCTACAGGATATGTTAACAAATTATTTATTTACATTTGCATTAAATATTGTATCCATTGAGTAACAAATAAAAACCCATTTAACTAAACACGTTATCTAAATACAACACTGTTGATTGTAAGGTGACTGACAGCTTTTCCAATTCTTACACCAAGAAATTTTTGTTGAGGAAAAATTCGTAAGATTCTCAGTTAATATTCAGGGCAGGGTTAATTTATCTTGCTCTCTCGATGACGCTCTCTTGTACGATTTTTTCGAGTTGAGGAACGGCATTGAGTAAAAATTCGTAAAAGATTTAAAAGTAAAGAAACAGTCATATAATCAATTTATAAATAGTGAGGGACAACTTTCACAATTTTATAAATTGCTGCAGAGAACATCAATTCATTTGTTTTTATGACAGATGAAAGACATCCAATGCCAATGAACCAAATCAAGTGTTTTTTATTTTTATTTTGGAAGGTTATACTAAGGTGGGCGGTAGAAGGAGTACAAGTCAAAAATTTTAAGTTTTCAGGAGGCGGAAAAAACTTAATAAAACTTTCAATTGTTTATTTTTTTTTTAATTCAATTTTTCATTTGTGTTTATATGTCGAACTCGAAATCGCATTTTCAATATTTTGTTATAAATAAGGAAATAAGGTGACTTGTACTAATTTATACTCATCTCATTTTGACCAAATTTTGACTTATACTCCTTCTACTACCCACCTTAGTTTTGTTTAATAATAATAGTTGATTGATTGATTGAATCTTTATTTACTAGCTTCATTACAGATTTCAGCAATATTTAATATTTAAGTCTAACGAATTCTTTACACTGTTTTTTTTTAAAAAGTAATAGGTTTGTTTAATTTTTTGTGTTATTTGATAGCTCATTAAATAATTTGAAACCTTTGTAAATTAAGGAGTTTTGCGCAGTAGCGCTTAGCATGGTAGGTAACCTAAAGTCATTCCTATTTCTTAATGAGTATGGTTGAACATGAACATCTCTTATACATTGCACATAGTTAATAAGGTATTCTGGCATTAAATTTTTGATTTTAAATATAAACAAAAGGACATTCATTATAATCGTCATTTGTTTTGATATTTTGACATATTGAAACATCTAACAAGATTTAAGTGGCAGTTTGTACGTAATAAACTGTCATTCCAACCGAAGTTGGCAGTCATCTGCGTGCATAATAATTGTATTCTCGTTTGTTTTTTGTTGTGTTCGGGAAAGTTGCAAAAGTTGAGAATGACATTGACAAGAACATTTTAGAGAGCGAAATAATGAGTTAATAATAAAATAAATAAAATCGCCTTACAAACAAAAAATAAAGGAAAGTTTAATAATCTCTCCTTTTTTCCAAAGACAGCAGGTGTATTCTGTGATAATTTATCCAAACCGTTTTCTTTTGTCAAAATTTCAGCCAGCATTTGGGGCAAATAAGGAGAACAGTATCTAAAGTTCTGATTTAAGCTGTATGGTGGGTACTGCACCTTTAACTTGTTGAAGTTGTAGCATGTGGTGCATAAGCAAAGCGATTCATCGCGATTATGTGCAACCAAAAAGCAATGTACCTAGGTAAATTATTTCAATCGGGTTTGAAAATAAGAATTCTTAGAACTGTGAAGGCTGACGTTGCTGTCAGTCACAACGTTTCTTGCTTAAATTGTCGAGTTTTCATTTGATGTGCTGTTATTAAGACTACCACAAGTTTTTTAAAACTATAATCCCATTCTGCTTCACACACTTTTTTTCAAACTCTGGCTGTCATTTTCTTTTTTTTTACAGGAAATAAATTTGCACGCCAATTTGACATATCTGGAGTTTCTTCTTTAATAAAAGCACAAGTCTTATACAATTTCATAGAAGAAAGAGAAAATGTATGCTTGGAAATGATTCACAGGATTTTTTTAGTTGACAATCGGCTGACAGTAAAAAATAAAAGAACAGCTACCCATTTTGCTTTGAAAAACTAAAACTCACAATCTCGTATTCACTCTGGGCATGACATAGTAATTTGGCGTATGAAATTAACCGCAAACTAATGAACTTACGGTATTTTCGGAATAAGTGCTAATTGATAGCAATAACTTATTTTGCTAAAAACTTGGGTCCACGAAAAAGCCTCATAAATAGGGAGAAGATGTCTATTGTCGTTCAGTCGTGATGATGAAGCTCGTAAGTTAACAGTGTCTATATTGATTGACCTAAAATTTTGTTCTTACATTCAGACTTTCTCTCTTTGCAAAAAATAGCTAATTTGCGTGGCATTGGTCTCGAGCTGCCTAGCGGCACCAACTCGCAATATAGATGATGCTGATTTGGTGACATCTTTGGAAAAAGATACTAAAGTTGGTTCAGCCAGAGCGGACAATACTGCGCGATCAACAATTTATATAATCAAGGATGATGGCGTGCCTCAGTACCTTCGACCGTTGGTGAATGGATTGCCTTGGGATCAAATTCTTGTTCCTCCAACGACAGGAGTACCCACAACAGTAACTACGCCGACACAAACTACTGCGGCAACAGTATCAACAGTATCAACAACGGGGTCACAGTCAACCACAACTCCTATTCCAACAACTACAACACAATTGCCAACAACAACGTCAACAACACCGTCCACAACACAAACGTCAACATAACCAACAATTATTATGGAAATTACAACTACTACAAAAGAACAACACCATCCGCATCAACCTCCGATTCCTCTACAATCCAATAATATTTGAAGGTGAATAAGAGCAAGAAACTTCGATAACAGATAAAACACTGGGGCTTTTGTTGAAGTGGCTTTCTGACTTTGTCAGCAGCTAGTATTTATATAATTTATATTATTTATTACTACATGGATATTAAATATAATGCGTAAATATTATTGATCGAAAAAATCCTTTTCTTTACGTTTTTTTCGCTCCCATCAGGATATCTATCAGAGCTTTGTCAAAAATAAGAAACGACCGCATCGATAAAAGGAATGATGGCAGTTTACATTTTCCTACATTTCTTTTTATTCAATATTTTATAAATCTAAGATTGACTTATGTGGTAAATACCTATTGGTTTTAAACTCATATATAACTATTTAAGATGTTTCAAATTCTAGCAATATTTTCATACAAGTCATCGATAACAGCGAAAACTGTGTTATTTTGTGGAAAGTATGAGAAAACGTTTGTGACGTCAACGGCTAATTCGGATGACCATAATTGTTGTCTTAAGTTGGCATCTTGAAATTTTCAATCTAAACCACTTCCGCTTCTATTTTAATGGCTGCAGGAAATACGACCCCAATGAAATAAGTCCCCAAAAGAGAAAATGAAATAAGGCCCCAAATTTGGTATCTTTCAAGATTTAGCGTACTCATTTAACGGGGCGGTACATTTTCTCAAGCTAAATTTTGACAGATCGTTGTGTTTTGTTGTTTTGTTGCGTTTTCGTATTTCGAAGAATGGGAGAAGTAAGTAAGGATGAGTTTTTTTTAATAAGTAATTTGACGAGGAGTAGCCAGAATCGGAAATTGTTTAAATCAGGGTGTTGAATTTTTGAAGTCAAATATTTTGAAAGAACAGCTGTTTTCTATGACACTAATTCGTGGAGTGCTTTATGTCAAAATTTATCTGGGATTTTAGCTAATGTTTGGAGGGAAAAGATGTAGAGCAGATAAAATTTAGTTAAGCTCGAGCAGCGTATTTAGCTTAAAGGAACTTTGTATAAATACTCAACATCGCACCCACCCCGTAATCTAACAGTAAACCCAAGCAGAGGGGTTGCATGTCGGAAGGGTAGATAACAATTAATAATAATAAAAAAGTTTTGGAGACTTTCTTCATTTCCTCTTTTGGGGTCTTATTTCATTATGAAATTTTCATTACTAAATAATGCCCCAAAAGAGGAAATAACAGCCCAAATTTTATTAAAAATCGCTGTTCTAGTTTTCTGTATCATTTTTTGGGGACTTCTTTCATTTTTTATTTTAGGGCCTTATTTCGCAGAGCCTTTTTTAATCCATTAGTGTACTCGGAAGCCGGTTTGGCTACACAATATTTTAGTACTGACATCAACCAATTGTTTTTTTTTTTTGAGTGTCTTCAGTCACTGCCAACTTCACATCTCTTCTATGAGTGTCAAAAAAAATGTTCATGGTGGGCGTTTTGCAAAATATAATCCAATATAAACAACAAAAAAAGTTTCACAATTACTTTTTCTCGTGGAAATTTACCCATTTAAATGTTTAAAGTTACCCATCCCCGACACAGATAATCTCTTTTTGTAATCAATTTACAAAGAAAATAAAGTTTTCATTGAAAACAATCTAAAATGTCTCAAAGTGGTGGTGGTGGTGTTGCAACAGCACCTGGGGTAGCCGCAGCATCCCTCGGTGCATCAAGGCGACATCGCGACCTCCCACAAGACGTAAATGTTTCGGGAACATCAATTTCAGCTCGTTTCGGCGAAACCGAATGGGAGGCCAGAGAAGTAAGTTATAGTCTCAAGTTTTTGCAGTAATCTGAAACAAAATCTAAATTTGCTTGCAGTCCCAACGTCAGCGAGAGCTCGAAGAGGCACGAGCGCGTGCCGCCCAAATGGAAAAAACAATGAAGTGGTGGTCGGATTGTACGGCCAATTGGCGTGAAAAGTGGAGTAAGGTTAGTGTTTCAAGTGTGATTGTACCTGTCGATAATGGTGTCCAGTAGTTTGATCGATACGTTAACTGCATATGCAGTGTTACTGGGTCAACGCGAAGAACCAAACATTAACAAGTTCGCTCTCACATAAATTTCAGGTTCGTAACGAACGCAATAAGGCGCGCGAAGAGGCTAAACAGTTGAGGGCTAACCTGGATATTTCAATGAAGGAGTCAAATTCGTATAAACGCGAGAAGAACGATCTCGAGATGCAAATAACGCAGCTGAAGAAGGAAATGGAAAAGGTCCACATGTTGATGATGAAACATGCTGGACAGTTTCACAAGGAGGGGTGAGTTGAGATGCCCCTCGCTTTATTTTGAATTAAAATATTTTCTGCTTACAGAATCGACAATAGCGACGAGCCGGAGCGTGATGGCCGGGACAACAACTGTTCTCCGGACATTTCATCGGATGGACTGAAGAATGTAAACAGCGAGGATGGATTGGTAAGGGTATTTCAAAAGTTGCTCCTATAATGAGTGTACCTACAAGCTTCTGTGTAGGTTACAAAAGCCATTAGCAATGATACAAAGGACTTGGACATTGAAGAGTACGTCCTCCAAGGAGCTGTGCCGAAGAATCTCAACGAGCTCCTAGGTAAGTCGTTTAGCAATGAGTTAAAAGTTCGTATATTCGTATTTGCCATTCCCCAAATGAAGAGACAGCTGAGGAGAAACGTCTCATCCAGCAGCTCTCCAAAGACGATTTTGACGAGGAGTACCTTTTGCAAAAGATCTCCATGCTACAACTGCGTCTCGACGAGGCACAGAAAACCATTCAAGCCGAAAGAGAGTAAGTAGACCAATAGTTTGTGGTGCAGCCATAATTGTTTAAAATGTTCCTCAGGGAGAAGCACATCCTGCACAAAAATATCGAAAAGCTTTCGCTTGAGATCCAAGAAATTCGTGACAAACACGAAGAGTTGCGCTCAGCAAAACAGGTGAGTTCCCTGAGGCGCAGGTCTATTGCAAGTTGAATGTATTCTCGTTCATAGGAAGCGGTTCGAGAACTGTTGACTCTTCAAGAACAACATCGCGCGGAGGTGCGAATTTTGAACAATTCCATTCAGGAGGAGATCTCAGCGAGGGAAAATCTTGAGCGACGACTCTGTGAGCTAAGAACTGAGGTGAGAATGAGGTGGTATTGGATTGAATAGAAAATATTCCCGACACCACATTATTTCAGTTGGAACGATTGCAAGCTGAAAACGCTTCCGAGTGGGGAAAACGCGAACGCCTTGAGACCGAGAAGCTTGCAATGGAGCGGGATAACAAGAAGCTGAGATCGGAAATTCGTGATTTCCAGGAGCGATCAGATCGTAAGGGGCGACCAGTTCAAGCCAGCGACGTGGAGTTCCGCTCGCTTCAACAGGAACTGTCCGAGAAAAACAAGGTGCGTTAAACGGGCATTTTCTGTAGAGGAAACATTCATTTCAAACAGCTAGGACGGAAAGAACGTCTCTCCTTATGTCGACCGTCGCGTTGCCGAACTGCCAATATTTCCCAACAACAAAAGTCATATTATTCGTGTATTTTCAGGAAATCGGAGAGATAAAGCTGTCACATTCCAAGCTGAAGAAGCTTCTTGCCGAAACAAACACTGAACTGGGCCATGCTGTTCGGCGGGCGGAACAGTACGAAGGAGAGGTATTGAATAGAGTACGAATCGAAAACTCTTTGATTACACCACAATTGCAGGTAAAACGTCTACGAGCACGAGTCGAAGAGCTGAAAAGAGAACTAGCAGGAGCCGAAGACGAGCTAGACGCTGCATGCAATCAAGTTAGACGTCTTCAACGCACGAACGACGAACTTATCGGCCAAACAGAGGGACTCCAAGTACAGATCCAACATCTGCAGACCAGGTAAGATCGCATCCTATATTTATCACCACTTATCCGTGCTTCCCATACCCTCATAAACTAATTTGACTCATTCTTTGGACGCTGCTTGCTTTACTAAAATCATACAAAAACAAAAAAATAAAAATAAAATCCGAAAAACAAAACATTCAGCAGACGCTCAGTTAGTCCACAACAACGTCCCACTAACTTTGGTGCATCAACCCTAACATCAGCATCTGGGATACCAATAGTCGCACACAAAGCCAACAATCTCCCTCTGGTCGAATGCAAACCGAATATAAACGACTTGCGTCAGCTTTTTGATGATCCGCCACGTCATGGCGGCGCTCCCACCGCCAGTGGGGAATCATCAAAAAGATCCAGTCAAACCGAACGTACTCTCAATCTGAATCAGTCGTTTTTCGATGCCAAGCCCACGCACTTGGAAGAGAACATCTTCGAGTCGAAAGCTCGCAATTTAGACTTTGAAAGGGCCAAGCAAAAATTTGATAATCCGCATCACCACCATCACCAGCGCGAGCAACGCGAGCGGTCGTCCGGAAGATTCGCCAACTACAAGGGCTCCAGTGCGAACACAAGAAACTCTGAATCGTCGTCCAGCAATGGCAACGTCGCGGAGGTATTGAGTCGCTCTGGCACCAGTGGTGGTGGGTCTTCTTCGTTGCATGTGTTCGACGATCACTTGCGTTCCTCTGCATTTGGTGGTGGCGGTGGTGTCGGTGGTGTCACCGGCAGTAACAGCATTGGAAGTGGCGTGGGCAACAAAAAAGATCCATTCGCTAGAAACAGCATCAATTTGGATGGTTTGAAGGTTTCCGACGACGACGAAGTAAGTAGCTCTGTGTGGCTGTGTTAATTGGTGTTGTGTGGTAGTTTTCGTTGAACGCTTTGTTTTCCATTAAAAGTAGCATTTTATAATCGTTTTCATGTGTGTAAGTGGCGTGTGAGACATTGGCCGTTGTATATTACTGAGTTGGGCTCTTTTCTTGCAATCAATTTCAGACTCCGTAGTTACGGATCAACGAGTATGCTGCTCGACGAAGAAACGGAGGGCAACAGCGACGAGGGTGTTTAGAATTAATTCGACATAAACAGTAAAAAATTATTATTAACGAAACTAGTTAAGGATATTTCGATAAGGGGAGTATGCTACTCAGGGGGAATGTGCAGTGTGTACCTGTATTTATTTATATTCGAGACAAAGTTTAAACCATTCTCCCATACAGCGCATTGCTTGCCTTCTTGCCGCCTTTCAGAGCTGGTATTTTATTTGCTCACCTAATCAAATTCATGCCCATTCCTATTGAGATACTGCTTGGTTTGCGGTATGCCCCACATAACCTTCCGGAACACGTCCTTTTGAGTAGTGTACGAGTAGGGATACACATTGCATCGTTTCAATACTGTACCACGAATACTGTTCGTGGATTCTAATTTAAGATCATACCATTTCCATTAACTCATTCTCATTGTAACAAACAAAAGTGGATTGTGATGTTCATTTTTATTTTTCCACTAGCTGACCCGTGCTCGCCTTGCTTCGCCAGAGTTCCACTTCTCAAATTTAAAACAAAATAATTAGCGCTATACAAAAAGTAGCTTACCCGAAAAAAGAGAAGAAAAACTGCCAGTAAAACAATCCAAACAAATACCTTGGTAGGCTAACTTCTATTATTCCCTCTCAATCTCATTTACATTCCACTTGTAAGTTGTTACTTGTTACATTTTATTCCCCATCTCAATCCCATAACAACTCGCTCACTTACTACTCAAACACAAACATCCTCAAGTTCAAATTAAAAAAAGAGAAAAAAAAAAACATGAAGCAAAAAAACTGCAAATGCACAAACAGGTTTTAGCATGGACGTGAATCAGTATCCTTATCACTAATAAGATCAGAATCACTATAGCGCATTTTAAAAATCACAATCACAATTAACAACTGAGTGTGACTCCCTCAATCTCAATTACATAGCTATCTCCCTCAATCCCATGCACCACATTCGCTCTACTACTCATTGTCATTATTCACTAATAATTTAAGAACGTGAGCAAAAAAAAAAAAAAAACAACACAAAACCCAAAAGTTGCATAAAAAAAGAGAAGCACACGGCAGAAAATGTATAGAGAGAGAAACAGGTTTTGCCGCACACACACACAAAATTTCCTCCACTCAACGCTGGAAAAATCCAACGATCTAGCTTCAATCGAACATTTTGATTTTTTCAATTGTATTAAATTTATAGTTTATTGCTTATTGTTCGACTTCAGGATAACGTACAAAGATGATTTATATCTTAAAATCTTTGTACATTATTGAACTTTGTATTAAAAAAAATCCCATTTCATTTGGATGAGTGATTCCGAAGCTAGGAGCTAGAAGGCATCCGAGAATTACAACTTTTCTTAGATATCAGCTTAGATTTCCACTTCCGGACAGCGAATAATGGTAAAACATATCCTATGTTCAAATCTGAACAATTTCCTATGCAACTGTGTAAACCGAAATCAAATTCGTGCAGTACTTTTTGAATCTATTCTCGTCTCACAGATTACAGCCGGAAAAAAAGCTACAGTTTTATTATAGTAAGGATGATATGAGTAGGAGAGTGTTTTTTACTTCTTTGCGCGATCGATTGCCATTACATTACTTCCAAATTGATTTTTATTTTTTTTATTTTTCTAATTTATCTGTAAAAGGCAAGACTTATTTACAAATCCTAACTTTTAGTTGTATCTCACTAAATACTATTATATTCGACTATTTTATATATTGACCATTATATTTATATTTAGACAACTATAGAAATTATGGAAAGTGTTAACAAATTCAGTGCATGGCATTTGCAAGTATTATACGTATATAACTCATTTTCATTCTATTAGAAAGTAATTAAGTAACAAATGAATGTTAATCTTATTGAGACTAATAAATAAATTAAATTTTTAAACTACATACGAAACGCAGTCTTTGATTTAGTATAATGCAATTTTCGGATAAATGGAGGGCGAGTTTTTATTTTGGTTGTACATATGAACGCTGTTATTAAAATTGTTTGCTCTCTGGTAGGAGAAACTGCAATTTACGGAAAATTTTCTAAATCTCGCAGTTATTTTCCGGAGGAAACATAGCATGAGCTAAATCTGAAGAAAACTGAAAACAAGCTCCGACGTTATTTAATTTTATTTCTGCGTTCCTTGCTAGTTATTTATGTTCATCGGCGTAAGACATTTTTCTTTTCTTTTTAAATGATTGGCATCGCTGCCAAGCGAACCCGATGGTCACTAGAAGATGATTTCTTTCGCGAGCAAACTCATCTGAGAATCTTAGGTGAAACATATAACTTGTAAAATGGTTGGACTAAAATTCAGCTGTAATTTGCAAGATTATGCAAACTTCCGAGAAAACGTTATGCAAATGGGGAGGGAAGGTTTTTTAAGCTCAGAAAAGTATGTAACATAAAGTTTAAATATTTAAAGGTTCCATCACTTGCAATAACTGCTCCCCACACCACAAAAAATAATCAGCCTTATTGTGAGTTTCGTCCAAACAATATTCCACCCGAAAAAATTGATATTTTACTAGTCGCTTATCATGAGTTCCGGGCGAAAAAATGTTGGTGTTCGAAAAAATTCCCCTTATTGGCAGCAGTGTTTCGGGCGGAATATACTTCTATACCACATACACTTTCCATTTTTTTTTTTAGCAACAAACAAGAAGAAGAACATGAAGCAGCACCATGTAAGTTATTTCTTATGTTTATTAATTCTATAATATTGATGAAATGTAAAAAATTAGCACAATATTTATTTACAAAAATGCAAGAATCGATTGTTTCTTACAATGATTCGCGCAACTCCAAAGATTGGATTTATATCGCAAGTGCCTTCGAGTAACTCGTTCCAGAGTATTTTCGTCCTCGTCCTCTTGTATTAACAGCCGCAGTGCTATGCCATTACTTACTTACTTAAGGTGGCGCTACAGTCCGGGGTGGACCTGGACCTCAATCAACAAGCGTCTCCAGCCAGCACCAGAGACAATACTGAGACCCCCAACTTCCGCCGATTTCCCGTTACCTTGCCTACAAGCAATACTTCTACGGAGTGTACACAATTTAGTGCGCTAGTATTGATACATAGAAATTCGTATTGAACAATGTCACGAAACTTCAACACACCAACTAACCCTCAAAAAATATCAACAACTTCCGGTGACTTCCGGTAGTAGAATTTGGTCGGTTAAATTTGAAATAACTCGTTACGTGTCAATAGTCACCTTTATTCTGAGATTCGAATTGAATAGAAAGTTATTCGATTTCCTTCAACTGACATTCCAATTTTCGATTTCGATAGAGATTCATTTTTTGTTCATTTCTCTCCGCATTCTCAGTTTCGATTGCATTGAATTAAATGTCAAATTCTATTCGAGCGGAAATTTCTGAACGAAAGTGTATTTAAAAATGTAAATTGAATTGTTTTTTAATAAATTGAAAGAAATGTTGCTACTTTTATCACAAAATGTATATAAAACGCATATTATGAACTTGGAAGCAACAATTGTTTCTTATAAAAAAAAAAATTATTTATTTGTATTAATCGCAGGTCGCAATCCAAGTGGACGAACCACGGGCAATTTGAAATGTTGATTAAGCTAATGGAGATAAATCCGGATATTGCAAAGGGTTTCAGCAGCAACAACAATTTACAATCTGATAGCTAAAACTTCAAACAGCTGATTTCGAAAATCAAATTCATCCAGTGAAATCATTCGATAATTAATTCCTTTCTCTCGAAACTTAGAATGTGGGGAGTTCATTCGCGTGAAACTTTTAAATTGGAGGAATACTCTATTCGATCGAATCTCAGAATTAGCGTGAGTATTTTATTTTAGGAATAAGTGCACTTGTGCTGAAAATACTTATGAAAAATGATTACTCCAGAATGGTTGTAGGAAAATAAGAATATTTTGAGCAATTTCTCTTCAGTTATTTATTTCAGTATTGTCTCTGGCCAGCACGATCTTTGGTCAGCTGTCTCCAGTTTCGCACGCTAAGTTGGTTAAGGTCCCCTTCCACTTGCGTGATTTTCTTTTTTCTTTATTCCAAGCTGTCAAAACACATATTACTCGTGTGTTCGAAATGTCACTGTCGATTCGAAGTTTACATTCGTTCGGGCGAAAGTTTTTCTGCTCTCGAAATCAGCGGGCTGTCAGATTTCATGTTCCATTTGCAGCCAAAAAAAAAAAAAACTCTTTTTTTGAGAGTCAGAACAGTTCTGCGAATCTCGATTTCTGAGCGAGACTTATGGGGCATTTACACGGTCACACATTCCTATCACGGAAAATTAAAGGGATGCCCAATACTAAACAGCCGTCTGACTGAAAGGGACAGCATTACCTAACACGCAAAAAAACGTGATACGTTTTTTGGTCGGCCATCTTGTTTGCGTGGTAGGAATTATGGGAAAGCTATGCATGTTGATATTTTTATAGCGATGGCTCACGAAATTTCGTTTTCCTATAAACAAAATGGCTTCCGGAAGGGATGAAGGTACACTTATTTATTAATTTCGTATAAATGATTGATGAATTGTTGGTTTAATTTACTGAAACTAATTAACACATATTTTAAATTTTAAATCAGAAATAGAAATGTTTTCATGTGATTGCAGAAATGTTGGTCGCCGGAACTTCCGCTTAACGTATCTATAATTATGGGTAGAACATCCATGACACCTTAGGCGTCTGATTTGTGATCTCATTCCTTCGCCTTTATTAGCATTGACTGCGGACAAACGGATCTCTTTGTCCCGTCTCGTGCAAGAAATGCGTGATAGTGTAAATGCGGTTTTACACCTACGAACACCAAAAACAAAACATTTGTTATTTGTCAAACTTTAAAGTTTGTTATAATTATAAGTTATGTTTTTACACGACAAGTCTGTGTAAAGTAGAGAAAAATTTACATTTGAACGCTGCAATGGATATCAACATAAATTGAATGAATTTTTATACACACAAATTACAATTTAAGAACAGATGACTTTTAAAACACGCACCACCACAAATGCAAAGAAAGAAAAATTCCGTTTTATGTTCCATTGGGTACAAAAAATCTGAGAAAATCCCAAATGGGAAACGACATAAATCACTATTCATGTTTTATTGGGCAGAAAAATCAATTTTTTGACTCGGATCACTTTTTGCAGATCTCGATATTTTCAGATCCACACATACCAATATAATTTGCACAGCTGTTTTACGTCATTTAGGAAGCTTGTTTTAAAGGAAATGCAAATAAATACCTAGTCATGGATATAATTTTGGAGGAATTACTATTATCTTCTTCGTCTTCCTCTTCATCTGAAGACTACTAATCATCAAAACTACTCAATTTTTATCTTCAATAGGCAATAGGCAATAGGGGAAAGGTTTTTCAAGTCGTGATCTAAATTTGTGATTTTCCCAAGAACGAATGCAATTTGAACGGATGATATTTCATTATTGCTGTAAAATAAAACACAAATCCATTTACAACAGCAGATCAAAATCGTGCGGCGTAAAATCTGAGATCGGAAAAAAAATATAAGGTGGTCCCAATCTCCCAATGGAAAACGACATAAAATGCCCTGTGGAATGTAATTATAATTAGCATGAAGTGCCAAAATGTGCTGCCCTCAGATTTTTACTCAGAGAGTGCTGAGTCTCTTTATTCTGGACTCAAATGGTGCACTCTGATCCTTTTTTGAACTAAAAACCAAACAACGCAAATTTAAATCCCTGATCAGTCTCATCTAAACAACAAAAAGGACCAAAAATACCCTTTTGTTGACAATTCAGTCTCTGCTCTGAGGTTAAAAAGATCAACGCTTATTGGTACGATCTTGCTTATGCTCTGCATTCATCATTTTTACTTTTGCACGTGGTAAATATATATGTAAAAAATTAAAAAAATTAACGGTTTCCTGATTAGTAACGTCCAAGGTCTTTAAAATAAAATCCAACTAGTACACTAGATGCAAGAAGAAAGGCATTGAAACACAATTTCAAATTTTCTTAACGAATTTTTCATTTTTATTATTTATTAATTTCTTTGCTAAATTGAGCAAAAATTATTAAATCAAGACATAATAATAATTTACTATTGATAATCTGCTTTTGTTTTTGTCCTTTCAATATATATTTTCTTTTTTTAATATATAATTCTGTTTATTTCTTCTTTTTTTAATAATGATATCTATTGATATATTGCATTTATGTTTTTTGTATTAATTATAAATCATAATATCTACTATCCAAACAAAGAACGGAAAGTAACCTACAACTTGAGATGAGACAAAAACTGTGTGTGTACAATGTTTTGCAATGATTCATTTATTAAAAAATAAAAACGCAGTAGATAATCTTGAACAAATATTTGCACAAAAAAGACAGAAAAAAAAACTCAGACCAACAAAAAACTAAATTTATTTGTTTATATTTCAGTGTGATTAACCTTTTCGGTTTTCCTTAATTGTACACCTAGTTTTATTAATTCATTTTCTAAACTTGTTGGTTTCTGTTTGAAATTTGTTTAATTGTATTTTTCTTTTCAAATATTTGCATTTTTCTTTTTTTCTTTGTAATAATTATTAAGTCTATAAACTTGCTTTTATGTTATATAATATATTTTAATGTATTTACATTTAGAATAACGAACAATATTGAGGCGACTGCGATTATTGACATACACTCGGAATGATATTTTTGGTTTGAAAACAATTATTTATTTATATAATCTTTTACCTTCGAATTGCAATGGATATGTCTTTTTTTTAGTTCTTTATTTATGTTTAAGTCGTTATCCATTTTTGTTTTAAATATATATAAATTCAACATGAAATTAATATTTATCTACGCAAGTGCATAGCAAGAACCGCAGTGGATCTATATCGTAAAGTCGTGGTTGTGCAATGCTGTGAACATTGCAACCATTATCGACATTTTATTAATTTTTTCCTTTGCTTTTTGCTTCTGTTTTTTTTTTTTTTTTTTAAATAATTAATTTATTTAAAATGTACTGATTAATTGTCTGTTATACTAGTTTTTTGGTTTCTTTCAATTTGTCGTTTTTAATAATTTTAGTGTCTAGTATCAAACTAATTTCGTTTTAATTTGTTTTATATTCAATTTGTTTGTTTTTGCTATTTGTTGTTATACTAATAAAATGATGTCACATGTCACATTCTCTCTTAATAAATGATTTTGTTTAGCATTTATATTCAACTCTAGTTTGTTATTATTGTGTTTCCTTTGTTAGATGTAATTTAATTAAATTTTGGTTTCCTTTCCAAGTCGAATTGCTTTTATATTTTCATAGGTTTCGTTTTTGTTTTCTTGGGGTTTACTTTAATTTATTTCTATGACTTGGAGAAGAAAGAGGGGGTGAAATAATTAATCGAGATGCACTAAAATGTTCATCATAGTCAACTACTTAATTTAAATTGGGTTAATTATTTTATATATATTTTTGAGTTTTTTTTTTTTCTTATTTTTGTTATAAGACTAACTATATAATTTGTTCGAAAGGAATTTATTTTTCTTCTTTTCGCATTTAGTGTGAACGTGTGTTAGTTGTTAAATTCCTTTTCTCTTAGCTTCTGTCGTTCTATGAAATAATTTTTTTTTGTCATATACATATTATGTAGCTCTAGTAATTAATTGTAAATATATGTTTATATAAAAAAGTCAATACTGGCATTAATAAGTTTAGTAAGTAACGTTTTTATTTGTTATTTCTTTCATTGCTGTTTTTTGTTTGTTTTAAATTAAAAATTAAAAGTGTTAAGTATTTACAAGATAAAAATGATAACTGTTAGCACTAACTTAGTGCAGGGGCTATAATAGTTTTTATTTTTTTTAAATACTGCTATGCTTTTTGTTATTTTTTACTATTTCTATGTTATGCTGCTCGGTACTCGTTTTTTTCTTTTGCTTTTCTTTTGTGCATTCTAGAATTATTTACATAATGCTTAACTTGTTTTTTTTTTTTTTTGGATTTTTTTCTTTAATTTTTATAACAATTTTGCAAGTAAAAAATGAAAATTTACGTTTTTAGTTTTCCTTTTTGTTAAGTAATTTTAATTAGTTAAAAACCGTTTTGGCAGTGCATCAAATATTATATATTATATAATAATAATAATATGTATTTCATTTTTACTCTTAACTATTTTTATGTTTGATTTAATTTTTTTTTTGTTAGTTAAAAGAAAATTTGTTTATTTACATGAAAATATTCTACAAATAGGTACTTTGATTTGATGAAGTAATTTACTAATATTAGACCTAGAGTTAGACTAGTTAGAAAAAATAGGGGAAAAATAAACACAGAAAGAGTTTGCATAGGTAACAAAAGTCTTGAAATCAGTATTGGGAAAGATGTTGTTCAAAAATTAAATAACATGTTGGGTAGTCAGCCATGTTTCACACAAAATTTAAATATATGTAACAAGACAGAGGGCGAAACAGGAACGACGATATTCGTCTGAAACACGTTGCTATGAAATTTTGAAGGGTTGTAATTAAGCTGTTTTTGAAATGACACGAATGTCCGACCTTATTGCTGCTTTTTAACTCTTATTACTTTTGAAAATTCCAGTCAGAGTCGGGCAAATTTTATCGGAGAATAAAAACATACAATAGTATATCCGCTTTCACGAGGATGCAGATAAATACCGTTTGATATACCCGAAGTCAGATATAAGTGCTGCATTGAAAACAAAATTAATAACCTACAGAAACGTTCAACTTTACTGGTATTGTAAAGTTAAAATGCATTGTGGCCTTTAAATTTAATAAAGGGGCATTTTTGTTTACAGCTTGTTATAATCCTACTCTTATGATCTTAATTGTAATTTATTTTGATATAAGCGGGAGTGTCATTCAAGAGTTAATAAGTCAGAAAGCTTATTGAAGGGATTCGTCTGAATATCTGACCAGTTTTTCTTTTCAGTTGGCGTTTAGGTGCGCGACAGTAAATCTACTCAAATGTCTCCAATGGTTGTTTAGTTAATTTCTATGCGCCTGACGTAGTTCAAATGGCTAAAAATGAATGTGCTAATGGCGCTTCAGATTTAAGAAGATGGTGCCCTTGCAATTTCATACATTTTGTCTGAAGCATTGGGTTTCTCCGCTTTTGCGTGAAGATATTTTTAGAGTATTCGCAAAAAATCACGTCTACGAATTTCACATCAGCATTAACAATAATGACATAAATTCCAAAGCGATTTTACTCTAAAAGCATTAAATTTGCTGAACGATCGATACAAAATCAGACAGTCTTCGACGTCCGGATCAATTGTTTTAAAATCGTGTCGAGCAGGAGTTTTTTGGAAATTTCAAACGGTTACATGAAAAAAAAAATAAAAAAAATAAATAGTTGGCGCAACAGGTCCGGAGAGACCCAAGGCCTAGCTTCTCACAACCATTCGTTTTGTGTGAGTTTTTCATTTTTGGAACGAATGGAAGGGATCTACAGTTTTATGCCGACTCCAAACGGCTAGGTAATTGAGAAGCTCTTACAAGACATTTATACTCTCGGATGTTTGTCAGACGTTCGCGAGAGGTAGCGCAGCGGAAAAAACCCTACAAAGGCGGAATTGGGTTTTTGCGGGATTCGAACCTTGAACCCCCGCATAGCAGTCCAACACACTAACCACTAAGCTACTGCGACTACGTTACATGAGCTCATGTAAAATTTCATCCCAAAGTCCAGTGGATTCACAAGCATCAGGAGTTCTTCAGGTGCCTTAATATCGTAGGGCATATCCAAGAATCTAGTTATCTTAAGTAGATTGTTCTGGATAAAATGTAAACTGAACGCAAAAACTAGATTGGTCGGGAACGCCACTTTTCGTACGTCATCCACATATCCGAACTGTCAACTCAGTATTTGACAGTACTCAGTCGCGAATTTCTTGACTAGATTCGTCGGCTACCCTTCCATTAATGTCATCTGAAACAGCTGCTATATGACCGATTTCAGCCAATCAAAAGCGATAAAAATCTAGTCAGACTGCTGTCAGTCTTACTAAACTTGAACGTCCCCATACACAATATCGCTTAGCTTACAAAATGGCTACCATAAGGTGTAGATTGTTCATCGTAGTTAAGCTCATCTTTTACTTTCGACTGCAAACGGGTATTTAGATTCTTTCAACGGCGATTGCCAAACAAACTGTCAAAATTGTTTTTATTTGGTGGAAAACCTCCTTCCTTAAGAATGCCAAATTGCTTACTGACACTGACTGACCTTCCATTTGATATCTGTTATATTTAAGCCTTTTTCAAACAATAATGATGGTCAATAAATAAATGCATTGGAAAAGTACTCATCTATCCTAGAGAACATTTCTTAATTCAAAGAGCTTCCCCAACAAATGTTGCAAAATGAAAATAGAGGAACTATCCCAACGTTATTGAAAAATGTCTAAATAATATGTAATTATTTGTAACCAAGAAAATTGGAAGACAATAGTATTTTTTTGTTTTCTTTTCTTTTAACATTTTTTTTGTAACTCATTTTCAAAAGAAAGAAACGGATACTTTTCTTTACAATATATCTATGTAACGTAGGTCAACTGCTCCATCGTCCTCATCATCTGCTTCTTCTATTATAATTTACAGGCTTACTCTAGTTTCGTTATTTCGACATATTGTTATTTGTTTTTATGTTGTTTTTTTTGTGCAAAGACGAAGCCACGAAAAATGTAAAATTTTTCACGAAAAATTTAACTAAATAATTTCATTTAAACTTTTTTTATTTTTTTTTTTATTTATCTATGTTATGTAGTAAAAGAAAATTAAAGTGAAAATATTTAAACTCAAATTTTTAATCAGTGCATAACTATCGATCATTAGATTCTAAAAAAAAAATTGTGTTACTTAGGGTTATTGTTACTTGTTTGCTTTTTATATGTTATTTGCGCAATTTTTAATTTTTAATTTTTTTTTTATTAAATTTCAATCTAGAGTCCTTAACGTTCGTATATAAATTTAGAATTTTTTCCATCGCTCTCATTTTTGTTATATCGTAATTCGTTAATGGTTTATATTGTTTTAGAAATTGCATTTGATTTCACATACATTTATCTAATATAAAAAATAGTTAAAATTTATAAAAATAAAATCAATAATTCTTTTGTTTTTCTTTTTGTTGTGTGTGTTTTCCGTTTTGTTAACAAAATTTAACACTAAAACAATGAAAATGTTTCTTTATACAATAAATATACGGATTTGTTTTGACATTATTTCACAATAACTTTACGCACTATAAAAATGTTTTCTTTTTTGTTTTGTCATAATTTACTATAGATATATAGAATTGAGAGAAGTTCTATTGGTATTTGCTATAACGTAATCATCACCATTTTCTTTGAAATCGTTAAGTTATGTATATTTTTGTTTACTTTGTTTTGGGGTTTCTTGCTTAAAAATACAAAATTACAAAATGAAATAGGACTACGACAAGTTATTTAAATTTTTCTACTTTATATCGTTTTTATTCGTGGATATTTTTTTTAATAATAATTACATTTTTTTTTTTTAATTTTCTAAGGATGAAAATTGGAAGAGTATTTTTTTTTTGTTTGCGTGCAATGCGTTTAATTGTGGTTTTCGGTTTGTGTTAAAAATTTACTGTTGTTCCTAATCGTTGTGTGTGGTATATTGAAGGCTTGTGAAGTTGTGGTTAAATGCTTTTTAGTTTGGTGCTGCGCCGAATTGCAATGGTGTTAAGCGTTTTTATTGTGATGAATTTTTTTCAGTATGATTAAGCGTTACAGCTGTCAGGGTTGAGGCGAAGATTAGTCGACGGGAATGCGAGTTGACGTGTAATGTTTTCAATTTTTCAACAAATTGTTTTTAAGAATTTGTGAACTCTCAGTATCCACTACTTTGTGCACACATCTCCATTGACAGCAGATTACTAGCGCTATTCAAATTTATGTCAAACTCGATCTGAAAAATGTACATTTTGCACAAATGTGTACCACTTCTTTTTATAGAGTTTGCCAATAATTTAAGATGCAAACAGGCGATTATCTACTTAACAGTATTCCACTGAAAATTCTATCCAAAAATACATTCCAAGACATTCAGGAATAAAGTTTAATAAGTCTGTCAGCTGGCTGATGTCTCAGTTTCAATTGGCCTAGATCAGTGAAATAAACTGTTTTTTTTTTTTTTTTTCTTTGACGTTTATGGAGAGGTGGCCGATGAGTATTCAGTTGACTATTCCGCTGATGTAGGAATAGTAATTTTACCGACCAAATTTACTTTTTTCATGGCACAAAAACTCGCAAAAAAAAGAAAAAAAAAAGTCACAAATGTGGTCAATTTGCAGCACTCCTATGTCTGTTGTGCTGTGCGTTGGAGATTATTTTGTTATTGGGCCGCGATGACAGATACGTGATACAATTGCGCAGTCACTCGAACAAGTCAGTGGCGTGGCTAGTTTTTTTTTTTTTGTACTAGATTTGTGTGAAACTTCTGGTAGCTGTAAACATGTATTTACACAAAGAAGGCAAGAACGCGATTGATATGAATGTCGTGCTACGTGTTACAGATTTTCTACCATTGATGGATGCATTAGATGTTTGAAGCCTGCCTGCTAAAAGTCATTGTGACGTGCTGTCAACTATCAGTTTTTGCAGGTTTCGAAATGATGATGACAGAATAATTGTCAAAAACTTTTTAAGCGCAGCTGTCACTAGATATATAATGCCTGAGAATTTTTGTATGATAAATTTACGTTTGACAAATTTTAAACGCACAAAGTTGTCAGAGGGTATTCTGTATTCAAAATAGGCTTAATAGCTTTTTTTAGAGCTTCCTTATTCGGTCCAAGGATATGGGAGCGTCAAAGATGCTCGTCAGTAGTAATACTAGGATTGTCGTAGTTTGGTGAGTGCGAGTCACAGTCACAAATTCACGCACGGGCACTGAAATAATTGAAGCTGTTATAGAAATATCCGCAATATCTCTAATCATGACCGACTCTAACTGCTAAGAGTTGCTCGACAAATTGGTTAGTCTGAGCAGTCAGCTGTCAAAATAAATGGCACATGTCACAATCGATTTGCATTCCAAGATACACAAATCAAAAAGACTTTTGATCTTGCCTTAAACTGAAACCCATTCACATCACCAGTATTTTCGTTTTCGTACTCCCCACCACAACCCTAAGAACTTCCTTTCCTGAGCCCTTACTGTATATCCTAAACTGACACTTGCCCTACCCCGAACTCTGTGTGTAACAACTACTTCTTTTTTAAATAATCCGCACATTTTCGCGCCCGCTTTCTCACCCTCTTCAGTGCATTGCTAAACTTGAAGTTCTCACTCATGTGCTGCCATCTGTGCTGTGATGATGACCGAGTAAAGTGATGATGATGATAGTGTCTGCTACGCTGATCGCAAGTACGTCCACCGTTTAGTGCAGATATCGATGACGCCGCCGACTGCGGCGATCCCGGTGAGAACTGGTAGTTCACCTGTCCGTCAATTAAACTGTCATTGAACGAGCTTCTGTGTGACAGTAGATTGTTGTCAGATGCAGCCATTTCGAAGCTCTCGAACGTTGCCATTGCTGCCGACGAGGTACATGGCGCACAGTCCGCATCGCCTGAAGGGGAGATTTCGTCTATACCCAGCGGCTTGTCAAACAGCGAATTCGATGACATGTTCGTGTAGTCGTACGTAGGATACGTGTACGGAAGATACCCAGAATGGTGGGCCTCAGCTGAAACGACGTTCTCGCGGGATGTGTTAATAAATTTCACTTCGTTGGCATTCCGCTCGAGGTAGGAATTGAACACGATGTTGATGTTGTTCGACGACGATGACAGATTGATGTTTGTTGGCGACAGGGGTGTGGAATTGCGTGACGGCTGTGCACTCTCTTCAGTTGAGTTTTGATTGAGATTCGTTTCCTTTGTGGAGTTACGTCGGGACTCCAAGGCGCCTGCAGGATTGTTGTTGAAGTTGTTTTTGTATTGGAATTCTAATGCGTTGCACGGTTGGAAAGGGAAGTTCTTGGAATTATTCAAAATCACTCCTTGGTGGTTGCCCTTGGAGAGGTACTCGTGAATGTCCTCGCTGGTGATCTGCAGATCATGGTCGAGATATGAATTGCATTGAATGTAGTTGCTGCAGCAATTGTTGTAGGCCTCTCCCTCCTGATGGAACAGCACTGTTGTGGATTCCTCGTATTCATCAGATGTTCCTGCACCGCCTCGAATGTGTAGCGGACTGTCACGACACTTGCGGCTACCACCGGCATTGCCTCGATCATGCGGTTGCTGGTAATCGCTTCGATGTTCACCTCCCCCTGCTGCCTCGTAATCTGTTGGTGATTTGCGGGTAGTGCCGTCCGCTAGGAAGCTCCATCGTATCGGTGATGGAGAGCACGCGTACTCTGGCAGTTCTTTACTACTGCCGCCATCCTTCCCCGATGCCTGGTGCTCGATGGTCACCTTCGAAGGCGAGACGATCATTTTCCCGCTCTCGATTTCACGTGCACGATCGAAGATCGATGTGAGGGAACCCAGTTGGCTATTCGGCTGGCTAGCGTTAAGGCCTCGAAGGGATATCGATGTGTACGAGGGTTGCCGATGGTGCACACGCTTCCTACTACGCATGGTCACCGAACCGGATTTCATAGAGTTTTGGCGGCTAAGGGAAGATCGCGATCCGTACAGGCTGGTCGAGTCTGTATGATAGCAGTAATCGGAGGAGGTGCAGCATGATGATGGGCGCCGTGATGTTCCGTAGAGATCTTCGGCAAAGTACTGCGCTAACTCGGTACGCGATGATGAGCAACATGTCTTGCGAACAAGGATCTCCTGCACTTCCCGATCGGGGCACGATGGCTCGTGACATGTGTTGATTGATGTAGTCGAAACATCTGTTGCCGATCGATGACGTTTCGGACAGCCCGATTCGTGGTGCTGACGCCGTTGCTCACCGTGACCATGATGGTGGCCATGACCGGAACTAACTGTCGCACTCACTCCAGCACCACCATTATGATGGTGGTGATGGCGCCTTCTTCTCCGATGGTGATGATGATGTGGGTGGTGGCCTCGTGACACCTCACCGCCTTCCCCCGCTGCGGTACGTTCGTGATCGTAGTGCTGATGTGCTGTCGCCTGATGCGGTGACGAGTGCAAGCTGTGACTGTGATGACTGTGCGGTGACTGATGATGCGGCTGTTTCTTGTGATGACGCATGGTACCGTCATCATATTCCGGCTGCTGCTGTTGCTGATAGTAGTGAAGATCGCCGCTGTGATGTGACACAGGATCATCGCATACAATGTCCTTTTCGTAGCTACAATGCATGTGATGATGCTGTGATGACGACGCCTGATGTTGATGGTGCGATGATTGTTGCGATTGTTGTTGTTCAGCGTTCGAATGTAGGCTAGCGGTCTCAGGAGGGGAGGCGTTCCTCAGTCAAGGCCCGCTGTTCTGGCAGGCAGGTACTTGCTGACGAAGGTGATGGGGCGCAGAGGCAGCGTTCCGGCCCTGCTGTGTATTTCGGCCGCCTTCTAAACAACGCTCGGAAGCAGCTATATAAACGAAACTTGGGTTAGTCAATCATCTTATCTTCTACTAGAGGTTAGGTATTTATTTTTTTTTTTGTTTTTAGTCTTGTGCAGGTTTCTCTTTTTTTTTTATTATAAATCCTTTTCTTTAATTTTTTAAATTAAAACAAAAAAAATTTAAGCCAGTGCATGCAAGATTAACATGCCAACAATGTTCTTCTCTCTCAAATTTATATTTCATTCAGTCACATTTTTTGACACAACTTGTATGGCTGCAAACACATGCTTCTTGGTTACTGTCTAATTTATAATTTGATTAAATTAGAAAACATGCTTTCAGAACAAAAGGTATACAAAATATCAGAACTGAATTCGAAAGAAAATGATACAAAACTGAAATGTTGCCTGGGAATGTGATATTGGTTTTATGACAAATGATGTTCCGTAATGAAAATGTTTTTATTTTATTTTTATTTATTTTTTTTTTTTTTTTTTTTTTTTTTGGTTCAGAAATTGATTGTCAGATTCGAATTTGTTTATGGATTATTTTTTGGTTGTTTACTTGCGCACATTATTGGCATTGTCTCTCTCGGAAAATGTGAGCTGTATTGTATTTTTTTTTTTAATTTAAGGCATTTTGCAAAGAAAACAATGTGTGCAAAAAAAATCTATAAATTACAACTTTTTGCAGCTGTCGTTGTATTCCCTGTAAGAAATTGTTCAAAAAGAAAATAAAACAATTTAAGTATTTTTATAATCAAAAAAGAAAATCGACCGTGATATCGCTGGGGCCGTTGATGCGTGGCAATTTAAAAATTATTTTAAGCAGTGTTCCCATTTTTTTTTTTCTTTTGAAATACACGCATAAGTAGGTATGCAATGGTTAACTAATGTGGTGAATTTCTTAACTAACCCATTGATAAAAATATGTTAATTTACCTGATAGGTATAAAGTTATTTGTGTGTCGAAGAAGCTGGCATTTTGCCTCTTGTGCTAATTATTTATGTAATAACATTTTGAAATTTTCTGAAGTGTCACAAATTTACAAGTTTTGTAAGATATTAAACATTTTTACTTTTCCATTCTTCTATTTTTGTCGCTTTGTTCTGGATTTCAAATTCTGCTGCTTCAGTAGTTACACGAATTCTTACTTTTTAGGTTTTACAACAAGGAATTGTTTCGTTACTATGTCGTTGCAAACAATTTATATTCTGCTCTGTTTCCGTTGTGTTTCTTGTCGCAGTTTACTCGGCATCTAATAATGGATGAGTTCAATAGGTGACAGCGAGGCATATCGCTACACTCCTGACTGATTTGTTCAGTGAATGATTTGTTATTCTGTTGGCACTGATCTGTGATCGATTTTGTACAAAAGCTAATCATCAAAACCTAACTTACAAGTAACCATCTGTCACTGCGGATTACAGATAATACCAGGGATGTGAAATGAATAAATTTGTGAAAGTATCAAGTGACATGTTTGACGAAGTTTATATAAACCTCCGTCACGAAAGAATGACCATCTATTCTAAACTATCGACATAATAAAAGTGTTGTCAACACAATTTTCCCAGTGATATCGATAACTTCTATGAAAATGATTTAAAAATAATCGATCATTGGTTGGTAGGGTACCTACATCTAAATTCCATTTAATTTTAGGTATTTATAAACTTTATAAGGAAAATTTGAATAGTTAATGAATAAAAAAATTCAAGTCGCTATGAGAGCGTTGCCATATTTCTTTATATTTCTTTAGAAACAAAAAACGTAACAACTTTAAACAAAACTCTGTCCAGTCGTTCGTTTCGAAACATTCTGCACCCACTAGTCAATCGTTCGTTTTAAAACGACGTGTTCTAGTCTGGATCATCAGAGGTCAGATAAGACAGAACTAGCCTTTACTTTTTTACACTCGGTGTAGTATAAGAAATAATTTTATTTAATCGAATGACATGTGCATATAAAATTGGAATTTCTTCAATCGAAAATAGTAAAAAAAATTGAATATACGTATATATGTAATACAAGAGTGGAAAGCACGACCGACTGAACGGAATATTGTGACTTAGGCATATTTATAGCTATTTGCCAAATATTTGCACTTATAATCTATAGTTTTGCGAATGAAATTCTCTGAAGGATCAACCATGTACGGATTAAGTAAGCTTAAGTTAGTGTGCGATATAAAAAAAAATATCCAATCAAGTGCTGTCAAACTCTTGAAATATAAAAAAAAATCACTTCGTGCTTGGACAGACAATTCCACTTTAAACACTTAATCTGGCTTAAGCCAGATTACTTCCATCCAAACTTATTATTGTTATTTTAGGCCCTGTACATTTACTAGGGGACTTTAGCTGAACTGCACTTCTTATAGTATTCCATTTTAAAATTGAAACTACATTAGTGTCTGGCAACGCGTTCATAGTAATCAAATTCAGGGGTCGAGACGTGTCATCCGTGAAAGAGATATATGTAACGGAAGCTAGGCAAGTAAAATGGAGGTGGTTCATGGCTACACCGATCCGTTCGAGGTCCAGCAGAAAAGTGAAATGATGACTAAGTGAATGCATTTATTCCACCATTTTTTTTTTTTTAAGTATCAAAATTCAATTTTTGAATTAATTTTTGCAATAATTTGTAACAGGAACAATCGTCGTGTCTCAAAAATGAAATTCAATTTCCATAGTGAAAGTTATATTGAGCATCCTACACCTACCACTCTTGTAATGAATATTTACATTGAAGAGCCAATACGCCATTTCGAATTTTATAAAAATTAGCGCTGTTCGTGGAAGACAATTTTTAAGAAATCATTTTAAACGTACCTACTTATCATTTTGCTTAAGGACAAACATTTTTATGTATTAGCAACATTTCGACTTGAGTGGACATTTGAAAGATCACTTATTTAAATTGTTTACGTGGGAACACTGCTCGTGCAAGAATTTCGCTTCAAAAACAAACTTAAAAAAGTAAAACATTTATCCAACGCTATAGCAGTGACTTTTCTGTTTCCTTCTTCTTCATTAAAATAGGACCGGTTTATAATATTAACCCCTATCGGGAATAAGATTTCCCCGGGAATCTTTTCTGTTCAGCAATCTGACTTACATTGCTGACAAGGGAAACATTTCCCACGGAATTTATTCGCGATAACCCCTATTATGTATATAGAGGTATATAATTTTTTTTTAAAGAAAGTCACAACCATTACGTGAACTTAACGTGATTTATTGAAATGTTAAAAAATACGGTGAGTCATTTGAACTTTACTTAAAAAAATAAAATAAAAGAACAATTTTTACATAAATGTCGTGAAATTCTTTTTCGTTTTTTTTTTTTCTCTTTGCTTCGGTAATTTTTTTTTGTTTAATTTTTAAAAGAAAAAAAAAAATAGTTTTGCTGATTTTTTGATTTGTTTTTTGTTTGCAATAATACCTGAGGAACATATTCTTCCATGCGCTGAATGCCTTCGGAAACTGTCTCTATTGTAGTAACATTTTCGTATAGGAACTGGTGTGTTTATATTTGTACCATAGTTCGTATAGTGACAAGTTGAGCTGCCGGCAAAACTTGTTGGGCCCAATAAATTGGTGCTATCGCTTAATGGGTAGGGTCCCATTCCTTCAACCGTTAATGAAAACGAAGTGGTCCCAAAAACTTAATTTTTATAGATTTTGTTTTTTTTTTATATTGCATGCAGTGTTTTTTTTTTATTGTCGTTTATGGTTGTTTTAGCCAAATTTTAGTTTTGTAGTTAAAATTTTAAATTGTTTTTTGTTTTTATTTCATCCAATATCCAGGGAAAGTGTTTGGTTTTATATATATTAATTTTGGTTTAAATGAAAATGTAATTAACGCAAGAGGATTCATAAAATGGAAAGAAAAATTAAAGTTCTTAATTGATTAATAATTTGTTTTATAATTTTTCGGTTAAATCACACAGAAATTAATGGACACTAGTAACTAACAAATAATGCAGGACATGTACGTATTAAGTTGGATATGGATATTTGTTGGTCCTTTTAAAACCGAGCTTTGTACAAGTGGGAAATGAGGTGGTCGTTTTTTGCAGAAATATATTCTGGGAATGTCAAACTTTTCAGATTGAGTTTAAGCTTTTAACAACTTGTATTACAAAATGTTCTATCAGAAATTGGGATTTTGGCTTCAGCGAGAGATCGGTAAGATTATTTCTGTGATCGTTTTTAATAAGTCGTAGTTGGCCGAAAATATTCAGAACAATAATTGTCAGCTGGAGTGCCAGAGGGTTCCAACTGAGGTCCTATAATATTCTGCTTGTTTTTTAAATGAAGTTTAGCTATTCACCCTTAGGCAGGTGATGCGGACATAAGATAAACTAGATATTATTACGAGCAAAACCATATTGCATATTCAAATCAATGTTAATGACTGTGAATCTGTAACTATTGACAGTTCTTTTCATACCTGCTGAAAAACATGGGAAGTTTGTTGATGCAACATGTCTTCCAGTATAGTAGATCCACCGAGACTGCGCTTTAAAAACTGGTTGGCAGTATTAGCAAGAATTTGCTATAGCCAGAGGGCGCTTTTGACATCTCTTCTTTCAGCATATATGTATGCAGCTTTGTTAGAGGGGCTTGGTTTTCTGGACCAAACTTTCACTTGCGGCTATAGAGCTATTCAGCAATTACTGCTGCTTTAATTCAAACAACGCCAATAATTCATCAATTTTAATTTATTTTAGCCTAAAAATTCAGAAACAGGAACATAAATGTCTAGAGTTAATGACATTTCTGTAAAATATGCACTCTATTCTGACGTACGAAATTCGATAGGATCAGAGCTTCATTAAAATGTAAAGCCCTTTATTTTGATCCTTTTTCATTTGCTTTTTCTGGCAAAAATAAAAGTCTCCCTCATATCCATATTCAACTAATTAAAACAAATACCAACTTAAACTATTGCAACTAAATGCATTTAAATGAGGTTTATGCAGCATAAAAAAGCATTACAAAAACTAATTCATCTACAAAATGTCATGTTCAAGCCAATTGGGTAAATAAACAAAATCGATTAACTTAAGTATCAATTTTGGTTCAAACTAAAAAAAAAAAAAACAAATTTAATGAAAATATATTCATCTCGTTCAAAGACAGACAGAGACAAAAGATAAGACAGTCAATATTTTTATATAGAGTAGTATAGACAATTAGTACATAGAAAACGAAATTAAAACAAAAACTCATTTAAGGATAGCACATGTTATAGTAAAAAAATAAAAATAAAAATAGTTTTCATATATAAATATTTTATGGCAAGAGGTTAGACGGAAATGTATTAGCAATTATTTATTTTGTATGTGGTTGTTGTTTGTAAAAGTATGTATATATATATATATATATATATATTGTGTTTGGAAAAACATTTATAATATACGTGTTGTTGTAGTAGTACTTTGATAATTTTAATATTTTTGTTTATTGTTTATATAAAACATTGATCATTTATTAAAAAATAGAAGATTTTGTTTTTTGTTTTATTAGTAGATGCAATTCTTACGTGAATCATGTTGGGTTTTTTCCTCAGATACCATCAATGCGGCATGTTCGATGCCAGAATTCATACTTTGCGGCTCCAAACTATTTACGCAGTTTAGCATACTCCTGAAATTCGCACACTCTACGATTATGTTTTAAGTGTATTTTTTAAATGCATATTATATAGAATTGTTTTTTTTAAAAAAAAGCATATAGTTTGGCCTAGAGTTTTTGTGTGTGACAGTTTATTTTTTAAACAAATGCTTTCTATCCGATAGGTAAGGCGGTATTTTTAAAGAGGAATTTAAGTTTCCTTAGCTTCAAGTGTGGTGACGAAAAATACAACTGGAAATAAAATTTGATGAAAGTCTAAGAAGGCTTTTTTCAAACCACTTTGATGCACTGAAAAAGTTACTTATCAACATGATTCGAGCCAGAACTACAATACTACAAGAAGGATTAATAGTTTCGAGATATTTTCATGCAAAAACCTAACCGGGATCCTTCGTAATTTGACCTAAACAGATGCTTGAGTCTGCGGTATGCTGGAAATTGTCAAGTTTGCGCTGTCAAAAAAGTTTTGTCTAAAATGTCAATCTATTACTGATCGAACTTAGACAAAAAGTGCATCCTCAGTAGAAAGGAACACGTAATTTTAAGAATTATTAGCTCATGAGTTTCGTCTTCAATTTTAGCCCCCGGTCGTTTCTTCCAGCAGTATCGTAGTTCGGACGACTCAATATTTTGTATAAACTGTCTTAAAAGAAATGCTTTCCTTCCACATTGCTTCCCTAAAAATACCGTATTACTTATGAGATAATGACACACTTCTATACTCGTACATTGCCAAACACTGTTTAGGTTGTGTTCCTATTCCTATTTATGGTCTCTTGAGATCCATCTGTTGTTACTCAAATATTTGTTGTTTGAAATAATAAAACAATCATATATCAAATGAAAATATTGCTTTTTATTAATTGCTGATATGTGTTGCTTCTTGTTTTTTTGTTTTTCTTGTATAGAAATAAACTTAATTACATAAGAAAAATATAGTTTAAATTAAATAATAAAACTTAACATTTCATGTGCAGTATTTAATTGGATAGATTGTGATGCTTTTTTGGGGGGCTTTAAGGATAAATAACATTTATTTGAGACATATACAACTTCACCGATAAAGGTGCATAAAAGCAAAGAAATTATATAAACAAAAATAAAATAAAATTTAAATTTTAAACTTAAAATGAAAACTGATTAATTTTACAGCTCTTTGTTCCTATATGATGTTTCCATGTCTGTCGATGTTTCTGGTGTTATTACGTCACTAAAAACAAAATAAACACAATTTAAAAAATAAAATAAAAACATAAAATTAAAATGAATGTGAGACAATGGGTCTAGTGAGTTGCGGGGTTGTAAATACGAGGTTCGTGAGATTAACAATGTTTCTGTTGATGAACAATTTTTTTTTTCTTGGTTTAATGTACGTGATGATGGGGAACGGACATGTTTTCTTTTTCTTTATGTATTGTTTAAAATTATTGAACAAGCATTCAAGCATTCATAAAAGATAGGTTGGTTTTTCTACGGTTTTCGAATCGCTGTTTTTTTTTTTCGTATTAATTAAATAGATGAAATTGAAAAGCATGATTTTTGTTTTTTTTTTATATTTTAATGACTTGAAATAGAAACTATTTGCTACAGAAGGCTGCATTAAAACTTTATTTTCTTAAAAAAAAAAAACAAAGATTTCGTTTTTTTTTGTGGTGTAGTTCATCATGCAACTTACCCATACAGTCTACTATCTCGAAATGTCCTTCTGTGTTATATTCATATATAAACTCAATTACAAATTGAAGATATCAATATAAAAGGTTGGGTATAAATGGTCAAATCATATATTTGATTTAAATTTACTCAAAGAATGGAGGGATATAGGTCACTTTCTAGAACAGTTACACAAAGTCTATATAACTTTTAGAAAAGGACGGGGAATGCTTTTTTATCTTAAAAAAAAGTCGAACATTTGTGTGTATCCGTGGGAGATTGTGCTTTGAATAATTTTATAAAAGTTTTATTGTTTCACCGAAGTTGTGTAGTAGAAATAAATAAAAGGAAATAATTTAAAGAAATAAATAGGAAAGTTAAAAAATAAAAAATCGTTTATATTTATTTTTGTTTTGGTTGTTGTTTTTTATTCGCTCTATAATAATTGAACCGAAAAAAGATTTCCTGTACTTAGGAGTTATTTCGGAAACAATGTCCTATTTTGTACTAGTTTCGAAAAGGAATGTACTTAGTGTAGTTCATGAAAAAAACATAATTTACACGTTTGAAAAATGCCAAAAAAAACCTCCCATCCGGACCAGGAGTGTGGATATGGCAAGGACAATTTCCTTTCTTCATTTTGCAAATTTAGTTTATAACTATTTTTGTACGTTAAATATAAGATTGGAATTTTTCAAAGCCACTACCACTAAAAATAACAAAAACATTGAGGGCCGTAAACCAAGCGTCTCCAACTATATGTGTCATTGGGAATGGAGTGTTTTCTGTGCCGAGTTGTAAGGGCCGAATTGAGAAGTCTTTTCTGGACAGCTATAATCTTGCATGTGCATTTTTTTTTGGAGTCCAAGTCAAAACAAACTCCGTTCAGACATACAAACTTAATTAGACTAATGTTATGATCGAGAGAGAGAGACGTAGTATATAATTTCGACCACTTACAGTTGACCTATCTAGCTGGCCAGGTTGGGAGAAACCATTGCATTAACAGACTACTTAAGATTAGTACAAGTAAATTTATCTATTTTCGAAACTAGCCCTTCTAGCCATCGAAGTAACATAGAATTTTATTTCAGAAAGAAAAAAAAAAAAAAAACGGATGATGGTCTCGAACTTTTGTGTGTTGCGTGAGTATTTTGTAAGTAAATGTCAAATATTATTTTTTCTTAAATTTATATAGGTAAATATTAAATGTAAAACAAAAGACACATACCTTCCATTTCCGTGCCGGAATAGTGCTAAAATTTCTTCGAATGTCTTATTTTTGGTCTCAGGAACCTTCTTATAGGTGAATATCCAAAATATAGCTAGAAATATGCTAAATGGCAAGAATGTATAATTTTCCAACGCAGTCTGTAAATGAAAAAGTAAAAAAAAATGAACATAAAACAAATTCGATGGAAAAACACTTGAAAACTCACCTTCATAGGTGGGAAACCAATTCCGACGACAAAATTTGCCATCCAATTGACTAGAACAGCAATTGCCATTGCACTTGGCCGTGGGCCCTGTGAGAATAGCTCGGCAGTTATCATCCATGGTATTGAGCCCGGTCCGACAGCGAAGAAGACCACAAATCCAAGCGTCGACACCACAGACAGATATGACATCCAATCGATCATTTCCTGTACATAACCAAAAAACTCCTATACAAAACGTAATAACAGTGTCCTACTCGAGTTTGAAGGCTTTTCTTTCTGTTCTTTTATATTATTTTGGTTTGTTATTATTTTTGTTCTTTTTTTTATATTTTGTGTGATAAATTTGTAAATAATATCGAAAGAATTCGTTTAGTGGAAATTGGGAAAAAATCAATAAAGAACTTAAATATTTATAAGGTCAGTTTGTTGGATTTTGAAAAATGTTTTGTGTATGGAATCGAATTTCTTGCAATTTTTTTTCTTCTTCTAAGATTGTCTGCACTGCAAGAGGTTGGATCTAGCGATTTAATGTTCGTTTATGTTCATTACTGTGATAAAGATAAACATTCGTAGTCAAAAGTGAGGTTATTGTTGTTGCTTTGGCTCCTATAAGTACCTTTTATTTTATTTTTTAAACCTTGGATAAAGAGGAACGGAGTGGAATTTGGAAACGCTTAAAACATATTTTATGGGGAAATATTTTATTATCTAATGGTGTTGAGCAGCTTTTTTTGAACTCTTTCGAGAGCACTCAAGGCGCTCTAAATAATCTTGTAGTGCGCTGTAAGTTAGATTCATTTGTTTGCTGTATTTTTTATTGCAGTTGCCACTAATCGGTTTCGACATAGGCTAAGGAACTAATTGGCCCTAGCGAGGTATCCGTCATAACGGAAAATTCTCCGATTTTATACGATTTGGAGGATTTTTGCTGCGAGGTATTCTTCGGAACAACTATTCGGAGAATTGTTCCGACATTTTGTAACGCATATCGGCGAATTACGTTGAAGTGCAATAAAATGAATTTTTTTTTTTTGTTCCATTTTTGACAGCTTGGTTCCGATATCCTCCGACAGAAATTAGTTGCGGAATTTGTTAACCATTTGGAGTGCGGTGCGCCATCGCAATTGTTTATTTCTCTTCCGAAGGCGGATAGTTCGAACGGAATTTGAGCCTCCGAAAGAGTATGCGTTGCGGAGAATTTTCCGTTCCGACGGATACCTCGCTAGGGCCGAATAAAAGATGGAAGAGAGGTTTGCATTTTTTTAACATAGCTATCGATGGCATCTTTCAATCAACTTTAAAAATATTTAGAACAAACAAATTGGAGAATATTGGGAGACAGCACTATGAAGCGTTGAGAATGAGAAGGTGTTAAGTGACAAATTTCTAGTTTCGAGTAAAAGGCGTTTAAAGTTGTTTGCCCCTAAATCTTCCTATAAAGGAAGTTGGAGTTCGGTAATACGAAATAAAAGTAAATAAAGAAAATTATATTTTAGGCAACGTGACTTCATTTATTAAACGTTACAATAAGTGGAATTTTTTTTACAAATTAATGCCTTTAATGGCCTTATGCAAAAAATGTTACAATCACTTTTCATTTAAAAAGTTGTGTATTTACAAACTTTAAGCATATCCAACTCCTATATTAAGTACAGTAGAGTATCGGCGAATAGACCAAAATTTAAGTTGTCACATAATACCTTTATCAGATAAAAAACATCAAAATTTTCAAAAATGTCACTTAACACCTTCTCATTCTCAACGCTTAACTTGTCTGCGAAATATGTAGACCATCTAACCGAAGGTAAACAACGAATTGAGGCGGCTCGTGTATACATTTGTAAGTAAAGTAAAAATTATTCTTAAAGTGCACTTGAGTTAGGCTAATCCTTTTAGGGCAAAACAGGAATCTTTTAGCCTTGATTTAAAAAGTTTTGTTCTCTATTTTGCCCAATTTTGTGCAATGGTTGTCTTATTTGAATAGAGGTCATCGTGGTCTTCATCCCTAAAGCGGGTAACAAAAGCAAACACCTCGGGTTAGCTGACAGATCTACACTTCTTCCGTCCAGTCACCAGTTACAGTCTTAGCAGATTAAAGCTGTCCACAGAACGTGGTATTCTTCGTACTCTCTACTTGTGGGGACTTGCCACTGATGTATACTCAGGGGTAAATCCGAAATATTTCCCATTTTTAAAAAAAGGTATAGACAATGAATTTGGAAAAAGGGTACAAAATTTACCCCGGAATAAATTGGTATCGTGAACATTGGATTGGATTCCCACCGGAATATTTCCTTCGTAAATTTGTAGGTGGAAATTCAAAACGTAAGCAGTTTCTATGGGAGTTTGAAGTTTGTTACGTGTTTTTTTTTTAATTTGGTTAATTTTAACCTATACAGTTGAAGTGACTTCGGATTGGTATACTTTAAGCAACCGAGAGCAACAATTTTTAATCATGCAAGTATCTTTTTTTAAGAATTTTTTTTCAAAATGTACTAAAAATAGGCGTAGGCTAAACTAATTGGTTTAAAACTAATATTTGCAAAATATTCCCAAATATGAGCTTAACTGACAATTGAACAAATCACAATTGACAACTGTCATTTGATTCGAACATATTTTCGAAAAAAATCGGGCGAAATAAATTTCGATGCAGATTCGCGATAGGAGGAATATTTCCCAGGAAACAAAAATTGTTCGGGGGAATTCCTTTCTCTTGGATTTGCCAATAGCAGTGATTGGTGAAGCTTTATAAGTTTGGCTGGAAATTAATCGGTCATACACTGGAGCAGCACATCGAATTCGAATTCAAGCACTCATTTCTAATTTAAGAGACTCAGCCTTAGCACAGACCAACCCACGCGCTGAAGTTTGTTGGTTGTTGCATTGCGTTGAGCAACGACTTAAAATTAATGTACCGCTCCTTGTCTTTATTGTAAGTAAGTAAGTATTTATGTTCGCCACGGAGGCAGGAACCTACACCTCTCCGGTCACAAACAAACATATAACTACTACTTTGTGGTGACTGGTGAGCACATTTTTAAGAGTTAATTTTCGTTTATTTAGCTGGGTAACTGTGATGGCAACAGATGAATGTATGAAAGATTAAAAAGTTTATGAATGACAGCCATGGTAGATCTGCTATAAACAGGCAAAGTTCTTACCAAAGCACTTTACTCTTAATCAGCTCGAAATATCCTTAGTTTAGATTCTATTTTATACTAGTTTCCTCTTAAATTTAAAGAATTTATTTTTTAAATAATAAGCAAGATTTATTTTACAAACAATAAAATGGTTTCCACTAAATTTACAAATAGGAACTGAATCAATGCAGTCAACATGCTGTGCCTTCACTTTTGACTTTGACTGTAAACTAAATTGATTTTTTATTTTCTCTTTGTCTACAAACCATTGCAAGTTCATAACTTCATATCTTGGGATGCAGCACACCTATTTAAATCATAGCTTGCCTCTAGAACGCTGTCTTTTTGAATTGTTAACCTTTTCATTCTATTTGTCTCGTCAAGTGGAGAGTTTTTGCTCATTGTAGGTTAATTTTTCATTTTAATAAACATTTTACAAAATAAAAACTTTTGTTCGGGCGAGTAAGTCAGTAGCAGTTAATACTCTTTTTGACTTTTTTGTAAGTTTTTTTTTTTTTTTCATTTAAAATTATTAAATAAAATGCACTAATTATAAAGAAAAACATATTAATTAGAAACAAAAAAAAAAGATAATGTGATATTCTTTTCACTCGTGTTTTAAAGTGTTTTGAACTAATTTAGTATACATTGTTGATTTATTTTAATTAGTTTTTGTTGGCAATAGCTCGCAGTGTGTTAAATTAGCTAAGATTGTAATTTTTTGTAATTAACTTTCAATCGTTTAGTGGTGAATAGATGTGAGTTAAGATTCATTTGTATAGATACATGTGTTTTTTTTACGAAATTGATGTGGTTCTAATTATTGCACTTTTGCTTAACAAAAAGCTACATTAAAACATAAGACAGTATAAATAAAAAGAAAAATAATGGTTAAATTTTGTGTTAAATTTTTTTTTTCCTCAATGTTAATATTTTCCAACCCAGTGCAGAATGTATACACAGTGCGTTTGTTTTTGTTTTCGTTTTTGCAAGGACTCTGTACACAATTTTTTTTTTTTAAATTTTGTTTGTTGTTAATAAAATGTTAACATAACACAGAATACAAAAAATGAGGAGTGAAAAATGGAGGAATGTACCGAAATGAAACAACCAATTATGAACCAAATGATGGGTTGAAAATAAAATTATTTTAAGATGGTTAGTATTTTTTTTTTTTTAGTTTTAATTTTAATATATTGATCGTTTTTTTGTTGTATATTACGGGACAAAAAGCCTGGCAAATCGAGATAAGTTTTGCTTGAAAAAAGGGGCGAGACAGCTGAATAAATGAGGCATTCCAATTTGATAATGTGGTGTATTTTACTCCTTTTAAAATAGTGCAAAAAGTTTGAGAATATTCTTTTTCTTTAACGGCATCGTCCTATGTAAATTTTATTCGGGCGGTAAAAAAGGAACATTAGAGCATCATCGGGAACAATACCAACTAGGAATAGTACTAAGACAGTCTATGTAAATTATTTGTATTCGGGGTTTAGCATCATTGGCGAAAAACTAATTTATGCGTTTACTGCATCCGTATTTCAGTATACGGATAGTGCTCCATGTTTTTTCATTAAAAATCTGAGCAAATGTCAGAAAACGCTGTTTTAGTTTATTTTTAAAATCCCACTTTTAGGATCAGTGTTTCTTTTAACTCTGCCAACAGTTTGTTGATAAAGGTTTGCAAAACAAAAATACTTTTAAATGTCAAATTTCAGTTCGAGTTGCCCCCTATATTCCGAAACTTTTTCGAGCATTTTGAAGGGTTGTTTGAACCTTATTAAATGAATGTTTTCACGAAATTTTACCCACGAAATTTCTACTGATATGTTTCAACAAATTTGTCAAATGGAACAACTGAAATTGCGTTTCTGTTTTTCTGCATCAACAAGTTTAATCTGTTTACGAAGACAAAATTGCGTAAAAGTCCGAAATAGGGAGAACGAACAAACACTTTCTGAAAAGGATTACAAAATTGTATCCACAAATACAGTAGACAGACGTTAACACTACTTTTCAAATTTTATATTGCACGAGCCTAAAGAAAAGTACGGGAACAGATCTTATAAATGTTTGTCACAAATAAAATATTTTGCAAAAGATCTCAGAGAAACTGAAATATTTACTATAAACTGTTCTTTCAGTTACTTAAAGCTAGCTGCAGCTAAGAGCTAAGTAAAACCGTTCAACCGAATACATTCAAGGACGTCCCACCGTAATAAAATTTCACGCTTTTATGGCTTTTATGGCGATATTTTTTTTCAACGAAGAAATAGCTTTCCGAAAATAATTTCATTTATGTTTACCTATAAAATCTTTACATTTGACATGACAACATTAACAGTACAAGCCGTAAGAAATCCTTCGAACTCCTTATGAGAATTACTCGCTACTTCTTATTTTTGTTGTAATTTCCGTCATATCCACACTTAGAACGAGTAGAATTTGCCAAGGAATGGATGGAATTAAATAAAAAATTCGATTGATGACTTTTGGTCAAAATAAAGGTTCTATTCTAAGCCATATATATTCACTATACAAAGCGAAGTCCGAAAAGTAAAAAAGTCTACCATTAGATCTTGTAGCTGGTGTCGAAATAAAAGAAAATCTGTTTAATTTTTTCCAATAATTGTGTAAATGCTGGTTTAGACTCGAACGAGTCGAAATGTATTAATAATTGTGGTCGATGAAGACTGTGCAATTATAAGACTGTTCACAAAAGCTTTGTGCAAGTACGCTTTGCACATATTAAATTATGGAAAGTGTCGTTTCAGGTTGTGCTCGAATAGTGACTTGATTTTGAATGCACCGATTCATCCATTGCTGTTAAATGTTTTTTTTATTGACTTGTGAAGTGAAGTTTACTGCGATTAAGACCAGAGTAAAATGAGTTAAGATCATTTTCGAAACCTTGTCTCTTTCGTTAGCTTCTTTACTCCCAAAATCCTTAAAATCTGGTGAGATTATTCGTCTGCGATTGCAGCACTATCGTGTTCTTGAACGCACCCATCATTAACTATTCCTCAGTAGCCGCTAAGACCACTAGTCTATCCCAACAAATAAGGAGTTATTTAAAACAGAGCCTTTATCTTTCTAAAAAGCAGGTTGTCTTCTACAAATAGTCACAAAAAGGTTGCATATTTCAAAAGGAAACCTCGAAATTAGATTTTTTTGGTTGGAAATATTTGTAAACTCATTTATTCAGCACCTTAAACCTAATCACAACACCAAAAACTACAAATAAAAACAGTGAACGAAAAAGCATTGTTTTGAAACAGACATTTTTTTTTTGTTGTTAGCACAAAAGTAAAGCATTTAATGTAATACGAAAGCTTATAGCATTTATAAGCAATTATTTTAGTTTTAATTCCAAAAATGTATTAGTGCAGTATATGTGAGTTATTTTTGTGGAAAGAAAGTTTCGTGTTTTAGTTTATATACAGAAATGTGTTTTTTTTGTTTTAATAAAGCATAATCAATAAGAGATTAACAAAAATTCATCACATATCTTAATTATTCAGTCATGAGACGTATTCATTCAAAAAAAAAAAAAAAAAAAAAATAGGATTCAATCAAATCGGTCAAAAAACTATTATGAAACTGTTCATGACTCATATGCTGAGTCCGAGTTTCAGTAAGTTTGAACATGCATATGTCTTTACATCATATCAAATATTATTTTAAAAATTAACCAAACATTTTTGCAAAAACTTCAAACTTCAAAATATATTTTTGAATTTCTTTTCCGTAGTATTTAACTAGAAGAACTTTTTTGTCAAACATTTAAATATAATAACTGGATAGATAGTAGAGGTTATATTGAATATTTTATAATACAAACCGTTAGCTGTCCTTCGTACTTTCTTACCATACAGTAACAGAAAATATTTATTATAGAGATTTGTACTTGCCTTGATTAAAAATGAAATCGTTATGAATATCGAGAATATGAACATTCCACCTAAACCGTAAAGATGGAGAGTTCTTCGACCGGTACGGTCCATTAGGGGGATGGATACTAAAGTCATTACAACCTGAAAAGAAGGGAACAATTGGAAATTAGTTAAGAACTAAATCTCGTCAAGAAGGCCAATGTAATTAAAATTTAAAAAAATGTTACGTATACGCCAGAGTAATACAAAATGTTTCCATACAAGTGTTGTGTACGTTGTTTGGTGGGGCGATAGTATAGACTTATGAATATCATACTTATGTCAACCTAAGAAGATTGACTGGCAAATTTGTTTTTTAGCCGAAAAAAAAAAAAAAAAATCTTTAGGGCAATATCTAAGTCGGAATAATTGTTCTTTTTTTTTTTTTGTATCTCCGCTTTTGGCAAAGGCTTAAAATAAACTTTTTTCAGTCTACGGCTTTATGCATACATACGTAAAGTAGGTATAAATTAAATTACACCCCACACAACATGTACAACACTACTTCTCTGTCAACAAAACATGTTCGTATACAAAATTGCATATGACCATTTAGCAAAACCGGGTTGATGTCGCGTGTGAGCTAAGAATCGACTCGAAATTACTGACACGGGTCTTCCCCCAAATATTCAGTTTCCATATATGAACAGAAGAAAAAAAGTTACCATAATAGCACCAATGCCGATTGTTGAAAATTTAGCGCTCTCCTCCGTTAGGCCCGAACTCATAAATAGCGACGTTGAATAATAAAATACCGCATTGATACCACTTAATTGTTGACTCAGCTGTATAACAATTCCAATAATAAGTGGAGGCCTTAGAGTTGGCGAACAAATTAACTCCAGAGTTGATATATGACTTTCGGCCTGTTGTGCACGCTCTTCGGCACGCATCTCTTCGATATCTTCTTCTACAGAGCTCGAAGCTCGCAATCGCCGGAGGGCTATTCCAAAAGAGACGAATGTTTGTAAAAATACTCGCACACATGTATTATTTAAAATAGTTTTACCTTTTCGAGCCTCCTCTTCCCATTGCTTTGTTATAAGAAGATATCGCGGTGATTCCGGACAAACCGGCAACAATATCAACTGTAGTACTGCTGGGCATATGGCTAGGCCCAGTAGAACGGGCCAACCTTCATTGGTTCCTAAAATTTGTTCTATTCCCAGCACTTGGGATAATAGTAAACCTACTGTCACAGCCAATTGATTTACAGTACCTAAGCCACCGCGTAGATTAAGTGGCGCTATTTCAGAGATGTACATTGGCACCAAAGATGTGTTTAAACCTGCAAAGGATTTCAATTGTGATAAGTTACTTTACAGAAGGTGGTTGGGTGTAGTTAAAGGAGAACTTACCGCAATTAACACCAATAATAAATCGGCCGAGGAATAACATTTCATAGGAATGACTGACTTTGGCAAATCCCATTAGGCAAGCTCCCGATATGCCAAGAACGTTGTTTAGTAATAGTCCCCCTTTCCTGGAATGATAGAGAACAATTTCTGATTAACGCAAGTGTTTGAAATGGTGACGACTGTTATATGTTCTCAATTTACGGAATTGTTATCTTCGATAAGAGGTTTTAATGCACGCAAGTTTAAATAAAGAAATTAGGTTTAATTGTGCGAAGTGCACCGTTAATTTCTGCGTCAATGGCACAAGGATAAAATGTTTGTATCGGCAGTCTAGCTGTAGGACAAAACAAAGGTAGACAGAAGTTCCATAATAGAAGTACACATGTACAGGGATAGTCCACGGGGAACTAGAAGTATCATGTTGGCCTGCCATTTTTAATAAATGTAAACTGCTCACTTTCCTGTCCTTTTTTAAGGATGTTTCTTTTTTTCTAAACATCCCTTTATTTCAGTTGGTAAAAGCAGGAAATCCTCCACATAAAAATCAAGTTTGTACTCCATCATGCACACTGTACACCGAATACTCTGCACTTGCAATAAAAAAATATAAATCGCCGTTCACTCATTTAAAACGTCAACCGCTTCATTAACGAATTAAAAATCTAAGACCATTATACGAAATGTGAGAATTACAATCAAAATTAAGGGACAAAATCCAGCACATAGTCACATTACCACGACCCATCTGTTTCTATACGTCAACACGCCATCTTTTCAGAAACTCTGCAAACATTTGTGTCAAATATCGCCCTCGTGCAAATATTGTATCCAAGGATAACAGACCTGATACATTGAGTTATCCCACATACACCAGTAAAGTTCCAATACTGTTTCTTTTTGTTAGTGTTTTTCTTTTGTTAAACTCACCGTCCAAATCGATTTGAAATCCATCCACCACTGAATCCACCCAGCATACCACCGATGGCGAATATCGATACTGCCACCGAGTACAATTGCTGTGTAAACTCCTCGCTTATATCCTCTCCATATCGATCCTTGTACACATCCTTCATGAAATTCTCAATATTTTTCTCTGGTGCATTTATCACTCCGGTGTTGTAGCCGAACTGGAGCATTCCCAAGACGGCCGAGAATATCGAGTACGTCAGGAAGAACGTGAGTCCCTGTAAATGATGGTAAATTAATTTTTCTTATTCATTATTTCTATGTGTTCGGGAAAAAGTTAAGGTTCAATTAAAAGTTTTTATTTTTATTTTATTTTATTTTTTTTTTTTTTTAATTTACGTTCGAATATTATTCTTCAATTTCATTCAATCGGTAAATAAGTAAAATGGGAAATAAAATTTTAAATCAACTATAAATATTAAAAAAAATGGGGGTGCGGCATACGGAGTAATGGAAAAAAAATTGTTTTTCAATAAAATTGCAAACGAGGAATATAAGTCAAGGAAAGTGAATATTTTTAATTTGGAAAACGCTCTCGAAATTGTAGACTTTTTGAATCGGAGCGCCCGATATCCGCTGACAGAAGGTAGTTGCTGGTTAATCAAGTGTTTTTTTTTTAATTGGTTCACTTTGATTGAAGAGGTATTGTTGCTCAAATTACGTGGTTAACTTTGAGTTATTTGTTGTGGGTGTAGGTTCCCTTAATGTTGGGTGTAGAACACTTAATGTTAAAAATGGAGGCATACGTATACGTGTATGTTTTTGTAAATTATCGGATCATATTCGTGAAATTTAATTGGCTTGACCATGCATACCCGCATGATTTTGGTCGATGCTTTATGTTCCAATTGAATTTTGTAAGTTAAGTAGTCAAATTACATCAGCTAATTGCTGTGGTGGCTAACAACGATAAACGGTTTTTGTACTTGCTAAGCGAGAGTGTTAAATTCTATAGTTAGAGAAATGAGAGAGAGGAAGATTATATTCATTTGACTGCAAAATAAGATTTTGATAAATCAGCGGGTGTTTTCTTAACGTGTCTTAGGTAAATGTTGAGCAAAATTTGCGTGTGGCGGGTGGTTTTATTCACTCAAGATGCTTCTGTCTCGTCGTAGTTACGCTATCGGTAAAAGTAAAAAAAAAAAATGTTCCTTTCAACAACGCAACGCAACACATCTTCATATTGACATTCTTGAATTTTTTTTTAGGAGTTATATAGATTCCGGAGAATTTTTCGAGCAAAAATTCAATATTGCTATTTAAGATATATCAAGTGTTGTAAAAAGACTTGAATACAACCTCGAACATGAGAGGCAAGTTAAGAAATATTTAAAAAACTCAAGGATTGCATCATTTTAAGGAAGAATACAAATTTTAATAGTTGGCGGGACTCTAGGCCTAGCTTCTCACAACCATTCGTTTTGTGTGAGTTTTTCATTTTTGGAACGAATGGAAGGGATCTACAATTTTATGCCGAATCCTAACGGCTTATGAGAAATTCTTTCAAAACAGTTCTACTCTCGGATGTTTGTCAGACATTCGCGAGAGGTGGCGCAATGGAAAAAAAACCCTAAGTTGGAATGAAGGTTTTTGCGGTATTCGAACCTGGGACCCCTAGCTTAGTAATCCAACACACTAAGCCACTGCGCCTACTTCAAGAAATATAACCTAATAATATTTGAGTCTACCTGTTCTTCTTCAGACCCGGGGAACGGGTGAAGGCTTGTGCGAAATATTATGGGCCATAAGCCCCCAAGTGGATTGCATTCTTGGGTAAGAGAACGACGAATAATTCTCTGGACCGCTAGCTTCCAATAGTTCAATTTTATCAGATTTTGTTGGTCCTTTGTGATTTTAATTTTTGAGAGGTCGAAGTGCAATTGGAAAATGTTTTAAGGAAAAGGGGGTAATCGTCAGACTTCTAAGGAAAGAAGGCATACCCAAGGGTTTCTTGCAGAAGCTAGAAGTCTAAGTGTGTATGAGAATTTACATAAATCGACCAGAGTATTCGACTTTGCCGGTAAAAGGTGCAATTGGCGTGTCTCCAACAAAAGAGATAGTCTGGGTAACGTATAAAGGTTCCATGTACGAAGTTCTGCATGGAGGTAGGTCGCCAAAGACTTGTTTCAAGAAAATCTGAAGCCATAGAGTCTGTGTAAATAAGCCTTGTTTAGCTCTGGCCCTTTTTTTTTAAATACTAAAAGACCCAAAACTAAAACGGAGGCTGAAAGAAAGTAATCGATTCTCCATTTAATTTTAAATTGTTTTAATGAACTTACTGATCATTGGTTTCAGAATGAAAATAATAAACTCTTTAACTAAAATAGTAAACTATTTATTATTTTGATTTGGAAACCCCTGATCAGTAAGCTCATTAAAACAATTTAAAATGTAGACACCTGTTCTCCACTTATAAAAGATAATCTCCATTTAATTGCCTAAAATATCTTAGCTCCTTTGACAGTTTATATTATTTTTATCAATATTAATAAAAGACAGTGAATTCTCTATGGCACGTAATTAAAATTCTACCTCATAAGCTCAAAAGTCTTGACAATTTACAAAAAAAATACAAAGAAGGAAAACCAAGCCCAAAACCACGAAAGAGTTATCTGCCCTAAATGAGCTGTTAAATAATCTGCTAACCTCATAATCCCAAATTTAAAGCAGCTGCGAACAAATCACACTCGATTTCCCTATCCGTTTATTCAATCACATTAACTTGGACAATTTATCACGTAAAATAATAAACTGTGCTATTGAATGTGACAACATCAAAAATTCCTTCTTTACCTCCAAAACTATGTATATGTCAGGAGATAAATTAAATTCATATTGCGTATGTGCGGTTCTTAACCGTAATTATTTTCCCACCGCAATACACATTACTCTGGTTTCAGAGAGGAAACCCAACAATAAAAATATTCGCAAATTTAATTAAAATAAAAATAAATAAATAAAAAACAAATTATTCTGCAGGGTGGAAAAAAAACGAACGAACGAAAATGCTGTTTATCTTCCTTTATTAAGTAAAAATGTAAACCAAAAAATAAAAAAAAAACGGTTTGGTGTTAACAAAATAAAACTGATTTATATATAGAAAGTATTAAAAATCTACAAATCAAAAATAAAGTTTTTAAAAATAAAAAAATGTAAGTAAATTAATTAATTTTGTTTGTGGTGTTTTTGATATATTTTTTTGATTTTGATTAGTCATCATTATTTGGAAAGTGTGAGAAGAAAAAATGTTAAATATCTTTAATTACACAACATGGCAAATAATTTAAGCTACAAACTTGTTCTAAAAGTCTTAGCTTCCGCCTGTGCGTGTGCTCCTCGAGACGATCCACATACTCGCGAAGTTCTTCAATTTCCTCCTTAACTTGTTGCACTGTGTCCAATTCATGTTTGATAGCTACCATATCACGTTTCACCTAAAAATTAGAAAAGAATATTATAAGAAATGCGTTTATCAAGTGGAGAAGTGTTTTTTTGTTGGTGGCGTCTGGCGTGTATGGTGAATCGGATAAATAGTTGTCGCTGGTTTTATTTGCTGCTGAGCGAAACAAACTCTTTAGTTGGAGTTGTACCCTTCTAACTGCAATTCAGAGATTCTAGATTTTAAGAAGGGTTCGCTTCTTTTATAATATATATGTCGCCCTCATTCACGTTTAAGAATAACTATTTAATCAGGCCTATTCGCCAAAGTCGTTTGGCCATTTATTCTGTTATGAATTTCCATACAAAAGTTCGAACTGTCGAAAAATCGTTTACGGTCTCTAAATTGGTATTCTGTGTGGAAAAATCGTTCATGAATTCCGTTAGAAATCATAACCGAATAAAAGGAAGAATTTTGTAAGTTTGTTATTAAATAGTAAGTTTTGGATTGAAATCAATCTCTATATAACTCTTCGTCAACGAAACGCTTACAAAAGGAGACAAATGTAATAAATGTGTATAAAAAAAACTATAATGACTGAAAATAATTAATAAATTCATATTTTTGCTTAGCCGAAAACACCGATAACTTTTGCTGGAAGTAAGATTTAAAAGTAAACCATTTGATCTTCCTGATGTGCGTAATAATTCAAACATACTCTTTTCAGATGTCATTTTAATGTTTTTTGTTTTGCAAAAATTTAATCAGGGCCCCACTTAATATTTACAAAAAAAATAAAATAAAAATAAAGCCATTTGTTTTGAAAGGTTCGTAACAGGTTTCAAATTTCGAAATTCCATAACAGAGTTCCATAAAAGTTCGAAATCCAGAATAGGATTTAAAAAAGATCATTTATGGTCGAGACCTTTTATGATTCATAGCAGAAAATTCATAACAGAATAAAAGATTTCGCAGAAAAGGCTCAAATATTTTATGCCACTGAATAGAAAGAGATAAGCGTGTTACTTTCGATTAAAATCAAGAAATACACATCTACTAAAATAATAATAAGATGTCTCCCTAACGTAAGTGTATTTGCTTGGAGCGCCATCTGTTAGTCAGATCTATAAGAAAAATGTATGCAGCCATATTCCGAAGATGTGTGGATTGGAATAGATCTAGCGCCTTATTAGGTAACTCTTTATGTAACTAATTTTTGAACTACAGTGACATTTCTTTTATTATGACAGAATGCATTACTAAAGTCCCCATTCCATTTTTTGCAATCCAAATTTCCAAAATTTGCATAAACGGTGGTATTTCAGTTTTTTTGTGTGGTTGTGTTTTTAAAATTTCAACAAATATAGAAAAAATAATTCAAACTCACCTCTGAAACTTCACTCTGACAGCTCTCAACGGATTTCGTTAGCTCCTGCAGCTGTGTTCGTATTTCACACAAGGCGACTGTCGTCTCCAGGTGTCTATCGCCCCTTTGCAGCTCATCCAGCTTGGCTGATAGATTCATGCTCATCACGCTAACTTGCTTTTGCAAACTAGGCAACGCATAAGAAAGAAAATTTCAAGAAAGAAAAACAAACACAAACAAAAAACAAAATTCTCCATTACTATCATGAAATATTCTCAAAACGAACTTGTATTCAAAACTCAACTTGTATTCAAAATAATGATTCAAATTTATTGCAAATGAAATTACATGAATAAATGTATTTAATGTATATTCCTAGAGTACTACTCTAAGTAACAAAAAAAAATAAAATATATATAAGTAAATAAGCATAACGAAGCTCAATACAATCTTAAAAGGATAATAAGCCCTCTAGCGCACTACAAGTGAAAATCCTACAACTTACGGATAGCACAAGCATAAATTTGCACACAAATTATTATATGCAGCTGCATAATGCTATATGAATATACTTGGCGGATATACAAACAAAAATTGGCAATATCTATGTATTCAGCAATAGCATCCACTACTTAGCTAACAAGTTATTATAATTTTCTGCTAACCATTTCGCGAAGAGTTAAAAAATATTTATATAGAAATTGGAAAAAAAGAAAAATCTGGAACGACTGATTGTATGTATGCTGGAGAGGAAATGGAAAAATGATGGGAAATATGCCATGCAAATTATTAAAAATGAGAAATAAAATGCATAAATGCAATCATGGAGGCACGGGCCGCAGCGGAGGCGGTAAGACTGTGGTGATTTCGCTGACGGAAGCGGCTACATTATCCTGATGGATATGCTGTATTGCTGTATCTATGACTATGGTTTATCTAGCTACTGGGATGATGTAGTGGTTTGATGGTTTGATGGTAATCTATGGTCCTGTATATGCACCTGCAGATGTACGGTATCAGTGTGCCTGAGCACCCCGGAGGTGGTTATATTTTATGTTATTTTTTGCTGCAGTAATGCATTGCAGTCATGTAATATTAATATGTTTCCTACATGATGGCGTATCGCATAGGCTTACACGCAGAGTGGGGAACGTGTTAACGCAGAAGGAGCCCTTTGTCCCTTTACCAGACACAATCACACACACACACACACCCAACCGAGCGAGTGCTATATGGGAGAAGAGGAGCGAAGCCATTGTGGGATAATTTATTGGTGCCGGAGGAGTTGATTTTTTCTGCTCCTGCTCCCTCTTATGAGAGTCATTTGTAATGGACGAGATAATTCTGTGAAAATGTGATGATTTATATTATGGCGGAAGAGTGGGAATTGTAAACGCACACAATAGAGACAACAGTCAATCGTTGATATATTTTATAGTGTCGCTCCTTAACACATTGATTACATCTTAAACATGAAATACTGGTACGATTGCAGCCCCGTCGATGGGGGAGTTGTTTTGATGAAGATTTTAGCACAGTGACGGAGGTAAACTATGGAGTTGATAACCGAGTTATTGACCATTAAGATAGCAAGGCTCTTCAAAATAGATACCACCTAATGTGGCGCAAGCCGATTCCCTGTGGGACGGAAAGTATTGACATCCAATCATTATGTATAAGGACAGAGATAAACAAAATCAATGGCTGTAAGTGCTCTTTGTTATATGAAAGTTATTCTTTGTTTGGATGCTCAATCGAAGAATAATTGTAAAAGCTTTCGATAGAATTGTGAAACTGAATGCAACAAATAATGAATGAATAAAGTAATGCATAGCCAACCACTTCCTTTTTATTTGTTTATAACTTTTTTTTATATTTATAATTTAAATAACCTGAAATGATTGATGGATTTGTTGACAGCTTGTCTTCTTTTTTTCAGTGGTCTGAAAAGTCACTAAACCCCGTTTACTGATACTACTCATAGCGGTTTAAGTTTCACTTAAAATAATATGTGACAGTTTATGACATAGAAAAAGTAAGCGCAGGGACATAATTCCCCGAGACATAAGTCCCAAATATTTTTTTGGGACTTATGTCCTACCTAAGTGGGATTTGAATTCGGGACATATGTCACACCCAATCGGGACATAAGTCCCGAGTTTTTATCGTTGAAAATGGGACACGAGTCCCGAACAATTGGAAATATTTTACATTTTATTAATGTTCATAAGTTGATAAAATAAACTTAATTAACGAAAAAAAAGTAAAAACAAATTAAACAAACATTTTCAACAAACCGTGAAAACTTGGTTATTTTATAAATAAATAAAACAAGTGTTTTTTTTTTTTGAGAATCGCGCGATTTTTTATTTTTAGTTGATCAAATTCTCAAAAACGTCGATTTTAGAAACAGACATAAGTACTGAGAAAAAGCATTAAATAGGTGTTTTTGATAGAGATGCCACGAATAGTAATTTGGCCGAATACCGAATACCGAATATTCGGCGAGGCTCGTGGCCGAAGCGCCGAATATTCGGCGGCCGAATATTCGGCGACACTTTGTAGTACTTTCCGTGAGTGGCAACTGGCAAGTCACAACTCGTCACTTACGAGTTTAAACTTATACCGCTGAAGTTGTACGTATGTAGGCGCGGCCAGTTTTGTTTCATTTGCGATTGGGTCGCGGTCGTGTCATAACACTTATTATTTGTTGTTATTTGCATGTCTGTTGGTGCTTCTTTACGTACTGAGTGTTTCTTTCTTTTTTTTCATGATTTTCTATTAACTTTTCACTATTCGGTATTCGGCCGAATGTTGCAAACTATTCGGCCGAATACCGAATAGTGAAAAATGTGGCCGAATAGCCGAATACCGAATAGTTGCCGAATATTCGTGGCATCTCTAAGGATTTAATCAAATAAATATGTACTGGGTAATAGCACAAAAAACAACAACCACAAATACACAAACTTACATGCTCGGCATGGGCTATGTAAGTATACTACAACTATTTGTTGCAGCAGTTGGAGAAGTCTTCTTAGGGCCGTTTTATTCACTCGAAGTTGAACACAACTTGGGAATTTTTATATGTCAAACTCCCCAAGTTGTGTTCAACTTCGAGTGAATAAAACGGCCCTTAGTTTGTCTCTAGGCGTGTATTTAGGAAATTTGTTTTCGGGACTTAAGTCCCGAATTCTATTATTACTTATGTCCCGGAGAATTATGTCCCAGCGCCGGAAAACTAGCTTCTAAGGTATTTAAGTAGAATCACTATGAGTAGTATCAGCAAACGGGCCTAACTGACGTGTGGAATTTTTAAAGGAGTTTATTCGATTTGACAAAATTACAAAACACTGAAATTCAACATTGGGAAATGTTGGAAAACGTTGAATTAAGTTGCAGTGTAAATGTACTATTGAAATACATTTCCTCTGAACAAGAAAGAAAGTTTATTCACTCCTGTCCTATATTTGTAAAATTCAGACGGAATTCCATTATGCAGCCTTTTCATCGTTCAAATGATTTGGAGCCTCCAGTGCATCTTCCAGAGTTATGAAACTATCCAAAATATCATTTGAAAACTTGTAAAACTGTCGAGAAAATATATGCAAAATTGGTAATGCATAATATTTCCATTAAGGATGAGCAAATTTAAACAACAGACAAAATCATCATTCGCCATCAATAAACGATAATTGTTCAATTTATAGGGCAATACGATTTATTATTCAAATTTGTTTGGTTCCATCTGTTATTAAGAATTTAAGATACCACATTTCCGATGTGTCTCTAGCATTCTATTTTCTATTGAAAAATCCTATATGGTTGGCATCACTTTTTACCCGTTTAGAACCAAAAATGTTGGCGTCATTTTTTGGACAGAGCTTGTATTGAACCGACATTTCACTAGCCGTCCATCTGCATATAAAGTATGTCAGTAACAAGGTTACCATATTCGGCGATTTGTCATATTTTGGGTTTTCCCTTTTCTTAAAAAAAAAAACGATAGAAATGAAAAAATGAAAGCCCAACACAATTTGGACTACATATCGTTTTACAAATTTTATGTTAATCCTTCACAAAACTAAAAAAAAGAAATATTTTCGAACAAATATGCACTTTTAAAACTTGGCAGAACTCTTGCAGTGAATGGACATTAAACAGTCGTTCAACTTGCACGCATATCAATTTATTTTGCAGGCCTTTTGATTTCGACACAAGCCACAGAGGTAGGTAAGTGGGAAAAATACCAAAATGTTCCACAATTTTTGGGGCTTCTTTCTGGGTAACGAATTTTTGCTACATTTTTTTAAGGTTTGAGCGCTTAAAGAACACGAAATCATGGCAACCCTGGTAAACGGTGAAAACGCATTCTTCAATTTCTTAATCACTGACAGCTCTGCGCCTTCAGTGCACCCAAAGAGAAAGCTTTTAACAGTTGTTATTTGTAAATCGGACATCCACGAAAAAAGTGAATTTTAAAATATTTATTTTACTTAAATTGTACTTTTTATTTCATAATTTTATTCAATTGTTTAACAAATATTTCCACTGTACTATTATGTGCACTCTTCATTCTATGTTGTTTTTTTATACTGCACAGTCACTGATCAGTTACTGAATTTCGATCAGAAATTTGGAACAGAAATTGTATTCAGGGATGTACAAAGTATTAGAAAATGAGTTTATGTTTGAGGGCAAGTTCAAAAATTAGTTGTGACATTGAAATGGAGGCTTTTTATTTAGAAAAAACCTTCACCAAATGAAGCTTGTAATGGCCGGTCCCATTTTCGCGTGCAAAGATAATGACAACTTCAAATGTGAAATATTCCGGCTTAAAATCAAAATTTTGGTCATAAACGAAAGCAAGTGACAAGCAAACGCTGCATAAATTTCACACACGGAGTAGACGAGACTGGTATTCACTGCCTAAATGAGTAGGTACTCAACTACGCAACAGCGCTAAACAAGCTCATCACGGCTGGCTTTAATGTCATAGTTTGATGAAAAAAAAAAATGACAGGACTTGTTCGAGTAGTTAAAAAACATTGCTATTCATGAAAGAAAAAGAGTGATCAGCTTATGAACTTCTACATCGCAAGTCAACTTATTGAAAAACGATAAAGTGGAAGGCGAAAATCACTCAATACTGACAAAAAATAGGAGAAGTGGGTATTCAGTGAGTGATTATTGTGTGTACTAAATAATACTCCGATCTCAGTCACGCACGGCAGCTGTAAAACAGGGCTCACTGTCTGTCACTATATATGTACGTCAAGGACAGACTTGCGGAAAATCCTAAAAGCTCTGCAAGCTTGACGATATGCGATAGATACGAAGAATATTCGCGGTTTAAGATTGTTTTGAGTATTGTTGACATGCCTTAGCTTAGCCCGAGTGACATTTCTCTAAGCGGTCGCTATGAGAGTTTTTAGCTTTCTCATGAAACCAATGATTTGAAATTGAAAATAAATGTACCCTAAGTCTCAAATACTAACCTCATGCCGGGAATTAGGTAAAGTGGGCATCAATTGATAACACTTAAGGAATCCCGCAAGTTGGAAGACCAAGAACAAGGTGTAAACGAACAGTCTTGTTCGAATCGAAAGAGCATATCAATTTTAAAACGGCGGCTGATATGAAATATCCAGACGGAGCAAGATTGTAGGTCTTGGTCGACATCCTATTCTCCGCCCGGGAGTTAGGGACACATAACCTTGAGTTTTTCCAACATAACATTGTGAATGTGATCGTAAGCACATTTAAACGGACCTCTCACAATTTTTAAACGGGGCTATTAAATTTTCCTATAGGAGTCACAAAGTTCAAAATATGGTGCATAGTTGTGGGCGCTACTTTTTTGTCGCAATATCATTGCTAAATGTGGATTTCACAGAGAAAATCCCAACGAATTCGAAGCTGAATTTGCTTGCAAAAAGTCTTGCGAAAAACATACTCATATTAGGACATACTGTAGCCTCGATCTGAGGCAAAACCTGACTAACAATTTGAACGATTTAGTCCTTTTACCAAGCATACCTACCTCATCCAATATCTGACGCAACTTGCACTTAAATGGAAACCCCTTACGTGCTCCATTAAGCTACTCCATAAAGCCACTCCCTAACGACTGTTCGGCATAAAATTCCCAAAAAAACTAAATTTATTTCATCTCTAATGACACCCATACACATCCCTCTCATTCAAAACTACAAAATTCCAATTTATCTACATTCCGATAGCAACGTGAACATGTTCATCAATCGGCCCACTCTATTCCAAAGTGCATGCGAACATTTTGATCATATTTCATTGTCAATCATCACATAAATGTCACCCGATATCAGCACATACTTTACCTTCTGCTGCACTGTGCATGTGTGCACTCAAAACAATAAATTCGAACACCTTCCTTGTCATCTCCAAACAGAGCTAAAAAAAAAATACTAAACCGTAAGCTACACCTAAATACAGATACGTGCGCAACACAAGTGAAAATATTTCTCGATGAACATTCAGGAATCATATCTAAATTGTATATCCCCAGCTCTTGTGTGCCTGGTGCACAGTTTTCCCCAACCCACTACACACCCCCATTGAATTTATAGTGTCTAAAGCTACAACACAAAAGATGGCAGAGAGGCTATGGACTAGCGACAAAAAAAAAAAAAACTTATTTTCGTCTATTTATCACTGTTACCACAATTGTCCTACAGCATCCTTTACAACCTCTAACACAATTTCCAATTGCAATCTCTCCTCCCACCTCCCACATATCACACACTGTGTGTGAAAAAAAAACAACTACAAAGCACACGAATAATAAGTACGAAAAGGATACACGTACACAATATCCTTTTTTGTGTGTGGCGCACGAATTGAATGAGACTCATATTTTGGGTGCAAAAGTATGCAACTGAGAAGCATCTTTATGGGTAGAGATGCCTTCTACAAAAGAAATAAATAAAAACAGTAAAACATTCTTAATGCATGGGATATACATAAACATATTAAGAGTCCTGGTATGCAAAGAAGGAATATCACCTCGCATTTGTGTGTTATTTTTTGTTTGTTTTGCAGAATTTTCATATTCATCTCGAGCTGCTTTGTTTATATCCGTAAATCTGTTTTGCCCACGAGTGTGTGGTTTCTTAAAGCTATTTGAGGATATATGTAGCGCACAGTGGAGGTGAAAAGTTTTCCCACAGCTTCGGAGAGATGCCAACTGCAAGAACAATTTGTTTGAGGAAATCTTGCCTTTAAAAGGTGGACTTTTTGAGTTTTATTTGCAGGTTTCTTCCATTTTCCTTTTTCGAGGTAGCAAACATAGTCCGATAATGTTGGTTAGTCGGTGACTGTGCAACAAAGTTGGGGGCTAAAAGCTACTCCTCTTAAATCGCAGTTAAAGATTCAATACCGACCAAATTTGAAGGATGCTCTGCTTAATTTAGAGCTGCCTTTAGAGAAATACTATTTAAAGTGACTAATCTCGAAAAATCTCAATGTTAAGGGTGACTTTTGCACACCACTGTATCAGTTTCTTTTTTCGAAATGGAGGAATGGATTTTTATTCGCAATTTTTTTGGTCTTCCTCGGTAATAGAAGAGAAGTTATGACGACAAGAGTGGAAATGTCCTTCATTATGTATCACACACAAACGTACGTAACGGTTTTTATAAACTATTCAACAATTCTCTTGAGATTCACATATAAGACGACAGCCACAAGCCCCATCTCAAGCAGTTCAGCTACCTACCCAAGAGAGCATGTCTAACAATTACACGCTTCAAGTTTTGGATGGCGTGGTGGACACGTGTGCGGCGGGGGTGATGTCGAAGTTAGCCAGGCGTCATATGGGAGTCATAATTTATAATGGTATATATGTGAAACATATTTAACAGATACCATCTATTATATACGATCAAGATATCCACAGCACCTCGAACCACAGAGACCACGGTACCAAGCTGCCACCCCACCGCAACAACAAAGTACAGCACCATGACCAGAAAGCAATCGTTGTTGCTTGTGTGCCACCAAGCCGCATGCAGTCATCCATTTTGTGAATGCTCGAGGAGGTCCTTTTTAGCAAATCAACTCCATTCTCTTAGATGTCTTTTCAAGTTTTCATAAAGACATTTTTTGCACACTCAAACATAGGATCACATCCAAGTATCCTGCATGCCGATACGCGTGAGTACATGCATTCACCAAAGATACAATACAAGTGTGTGTATGCTCCATTTTCTTATTTTAAATATTTGTCATTGTGATTATTGCTCCTTGGAGAAGCAATGAAATATGGTAGCGTATGCAGCAACAGCTTGGCAGCGAAACTGACTTTTGTGCTGACTCTGTGCGCGGTGGCCTTCTCCTTTCACCTCGAATGATTCTTAGATTTCTTTGTGGGGATATTTTTTATTGTCCTTCTTGGGGTGTCAGGAGTTTTCTCTCTTTTGCCCACATTTCTTAATGAAAAATTCTTTCGTAATCAATCAGGGGCCGTGTTTAATTATGCGAAAGTTGGGACTTTGCAAAGGTTTCCTTTGACGTTGTAAATTGTGATGTATGTGCGCGAGCGTTCTGGCTTTAGATGTGCGTTAACTTTGCATATGGATATTGAAAAGGTTTTATGTGGGAGAAAAAAATGGGCTCAAAGGATTGTTTTTTTTTTTTCGGTTCGTTTGAGGAGGATTTAAAAAAGGCCGTGTTCGTGGTAAAGGTCTTAAGATATGAATGTGTAACGAGGTCACAGATTTAATTAATTTCGATCAAGCTGAGGAAAAGGCAAGGACATCAAACAAATCTGACTATAAGTTATGTGCATATATGGCTTTTATTTTTATATGTTTTGGCTTTATGATTTGTAATCCCATTTCCCATTCTTCATCCAATTTCACCAGTGGGTGATACTGCAGCTTGGGCTCTTTAATTTCTGTCCCCCTTGGCGAACAGCATTTTAAAGTCTGCATGGGACATTTATTTTTTGTCGAAAAGAATTAATCGTCGAAGGTAAACTTCCGATTTACGTCTTTGGTGGTAGTATTGGCATTTTATGGGTTGGATAAAAAATATCTTGGAAACTAAAACATTTTACTTTAAGCTTTCTCGGAATCCACCTCTCATAACTTTGACAAATTCTCGATGGAATATTTTTGGTTAATACAACGAAATGTCGAGCATTTGTTGATTATTTTCGATGGCTAATTATATTTAGTCATATTGTATTTCATTTTATATCAGACTTGCCTTAGGCGTCGAAAGGAATAAACAAAATACCTAGGTATATGATTGGACTCGCTTTTACGTCGTGAAATTTCTTATATAGGGGTGGGGTATAATGGTATGTTAGTGAATCTGAATAGGAGCGTAACTAAAAGTGAAACGCGATTAAACGGGGCACTCTTCACGAAAGAACCTAAATGTAAACTGAGTTAGTGTGCTTCAAAATTTGTTAAGCTCTCACTTTTAAACAATCGGGATTGACGGGACACGAAAGTGTTCCATTTTTCGTTACGATTTTCTTTTACTTTGCCTTGCACACAAATCTCTTTTTTAACTGCGTTAGAAGCTTGACTTTGAGGAGTTCTTTGCTCTTACTGGTTCTGGTTAGAAGCTGCTGCAACAAATATTTCTATAATTTTTATCTAACTCTCTTTAAAGCTGAGTAATACACAATTTGCAGGAGCTCGAGGAAATATCACTGAATCATTCAAGGTGAAGAGAAAAAGTTGATTCTTATGCTTTTGGGGTCCGGCCTTTTCTTTCCAGTCCACTTTAAAATGTTGTAATTGAGTAATCAGTCTTGTGAAACAGATTTAAAATTTCCAGGTGAAACTTATGGTTCCTTACTCTACCCTGGTTATGGATATGAAATTCTTAGTTAACCTACACAATGTACTGCTTTTAAAATCTTCGCTAATCCTCGGAGGCCTCCTCGATATTTCCTGATACTACTACCACTCATAGCGATTTAAGCCCGTTTCCTGATACTACATAGCAATTTAAGTTCTACTTAAATATCTTAGAGCTACTTTTTCTATGGTATAAACTGTCACATAAGATTTAAAGTGGAACTTAAATCGCTAGCAAACGGGTCTAAGTGAGATTTGGAGACTTTGAGCTGCATTTTAAATTTAAGTTACTGAATAAGTTCATGTTTTGTGGAGTTGTGAAAACGGTACCCATGACTTCTCGTCACTTGCTATTATTTCAGAGTGCTATGAAATGTTTAAAGATAATACTTTTTTTAGAGGGACATTAACCATGGAAACAATAACCATATTTGCGCAAGTGAAAGCCTCTAGGGCTCGTTGTGTTGTATCTAGATCTAGATCCAGATCTAGATTACTTATTTAATGTGATTTATTCCAGTAGGTATGCTCTTTCTTTAAAGTCGGCTAAGTGGGATTGATATTCCGCGATACTAATAATCATTTTTAGTGTCCAGACTAAATTTTTCCAACTCACAATGGCGAAATTTTCCATACAAAAATGCATATTACGACCGGAAAAATATTTATTTAGTGTGAAGGTTAAAAATGATTATGAGTCAGGCCCTTTGTGGTTCACTAATAGGTGGCGCTTCGAACACTAAAGGTTAAAACGTTCTTTCCAGTTGTAAGTATCTTCCTCGAATAAAGTGGTATGAATTTTAGAGGAAAGGCGAAAGGCGAAGAAGACCAAAAGGTCTGGAAAATCTGTTTTGTAAACCAATGAAACTGCCTTGCGGTTGTACAATTTTCTCTGTTTTATTTCAACAATTGGTTGCATAGACTGTTCAATGTTCATTAAGTGAATGCGGGATCACTTCCTGGCACGAGAAGAATAAAATTAAATACTTATATGATTCTTCATGTAAGGGAAATTGAGCATACACTTTTAAATTACTGAAAGCAGTCTGATCTAGAACTAGTTCTATAGATAGAAATAGCTACCATTCAAACCTGAGCTTTTGTTTTCACATTCTTGTTCCCGAATCATGGTGTTTGAATGAAGAGTGTAAAAGGTGTTACTTAAAATATTTTTATACTATACTCTTCAACACCGTCCGGAAGGATATTACTTGTGTGGTCCTCTGAAAATAATACCTTGTTCCAACAACACACCATGTTGCTAAGTCACTCGCTGGTCCTGCCTTTCAGCTTGACACAAAAAAAAAAAAAAAACTAATAAAGCTAATCACAAGCCACTTACAACCCCAATCCATATAAATTTCTAGGTCATGTCTATCTCATACATAACATGGTCTACAACATGTACAAGTGCCTGGCTCCTTAAAAGTCTCTCATACATGTTGTTCACTTGAGACTCAACGAGCAATGGCCGCAACTTGTATCCACCACCGCCTCATTTTCTGTTGTGTTCTTATTCGTGTATGTTGTACGCAAACAAGTGCTTCGGATCGAATGGGGTGGGAGTATTGTATGGAACTGGTCTAAGTAGCCACTACTAGCTGTTTTTCATTGCCTTTCTTACGAATTGCCCTTTTTTTTTCTCCTTCTGCAACCAATCATGTGGATGTGTCTCTGTGTGTGTGTGTACTACTTAAGATGAATTATCGTTGAGCCTAATTCACTACCCTCATTGCTTGACTTAAGCACTTGAATCTGGGTGCACTGATTTCGATTAATTTACATGGAACTTTCCTCTGTATATAATGGGGACACTTATTTACAATGATATAGTACAAGAAAAAAACAAAAAAAAAAAAAAAGTTTGATTTCACTTGACATATGACATTCACCAACTCTGCTGAAAATAGAACTGCGATTAAATTCCGATTCTTCGGATTCAAACTCTAGTGATACTTGTGTCTTAATACCTACCTATTTGTATGTGTGGTAAAACAAAAAAGGGTTTTGTTTTAAAGAATGAACACAAAACGAAGAACTTAAAGGGGAATAGATTTAACTGAAAAATATAGTTAAAGTACAGAAATCCTTTTTTTTTTTTTTTTTGATTGAATGAAGAGACAAAAGCATGATTTGGTGAAGAGGCCATTATGACAGTTTTTTTTTCTTTTGATTATTATCGTGCCAATTGAATTTGCTTACACATAGTTGAATGTCAAAGGAAGATGATTTATTTTTATATATATCTAGATATACGAGTAGATGGTAAAGCAGTGAACATGTTTAAAGGAGGTCAGATACATTTTTTTATGGACAAACGAGAGATGAACGGCTTTAAGATCGAATGAATAATATTACACTGGATACACATGAAGTTGTATTGAATATGTGTTATTAACTACGGAAGTAAAAAAATTAAAATGAATTAACTAATTGTACTAATGCACTTGATTGGGTCTAAGACCCTTTTTGTGGCAGGCTCTATTATTGACTTGACTGTAAGGAACGTGGAATTTATTGTGCGACGGGAGATTGAACACCTTCAACATTTTCGATGTCCTTCCTATCGATTGAAAGCCTTGCGGGTATGGGACAATTAGATCCTCAATCGAGTTTTATCTTTCCCCACTGAGAGAGTATGATTTGGTCTTGTCTTGGTCAAAGTCATGAAATGTTTTGTGTATTTCAACTGCTTTAGCAGGCTCTTCGCCAACTCGCGCAATAAGCAGTAAGTAAATTTCGGAAATATAGATATTCATTCAATTTAGTTTTCTTTTATTTTATTCTCAACATAGCCTCAAAAAAATCGAAGGTGGTTCAAAGCCGATAACGCAAAAATATGTTTACTTTAGTAACCGATTAGAAAAGTTTCGTCAAACGTCAAATAGTTGAGAAAAGTGTCAAGCAAGTTTGTTTAGACTTACTCGAGCTCGGTTTCTGCAGAATCTCGAAGGAATTTGACGCATGCAACAGGTTAAGGAAAATAAAAGCAGTTCGGACTTCATGATAATAAAACGATGGCTAAAATAAGAAAAGCCAGACCACGTATCAGTACTTCTGTAGGCAGTTCTAAGGGCGCACTTGACTATTGAATGCCGTAAAAGGCAGAAGATAGAGAAAACGCAGTACGTACTCTTGGATTTTAACAATGAACAGTAAGGACCCTTTCAACAGCAAGAGCTAGAAATATATCCTGCAAGCCTTTCGACGCATGAGAAAGCCAATTTGTAGCAGAGAAGAAATATTTGCAGGAATACAACCTTTAAATGATGGTTTACAATAGTTTGCTGCCACTGGCGGAGTATCCCAGGGTTCGGTCCTAGGGCCAGTACTATATTTTGATTTTTACTTTACATGCACTGATTACCACATGGTGGGAGTGAAGTGTTTTTCAACTATGTACGAAAATACCAACGAAACGTAGGGTGGAAAATAATGGAATATAAGTTTTAGTATTTGCATTTGAGTAGAAATGACCAATATACCCAAAACAAGACATAAAAAACTATACTTGGTCGACAAAATAATCTTATGCACCATTTTGTTATTATTGACTCAAGGCTTACATTTGAAAGATTTTATACGGCCTTCACTGTGAGGAAGTGATTTATGAATCGCCAGTTTGGCAATGTTCATTCGTTGTTCAAATTTTGATTTTCATCAAGATTCTGTGGGAGAGTTGACCGCCATTTTAAATTGAAGTCAAACGTTGCAAATGGGCAAATAAAAAAAATAAATAAATAAAATCGACCCTTTAAATCAAGATGGCGCCTGAATCCCTTGATAAATCTATGTCAAAGTCTAAAACTATACAAGTGGTTAATATTTTCGATTAAAATATTAAAATGGTGCCCTGCCTTGGTGCGCCATCAATCAATTTTGTATCGACTTCATACGACATTCCGACTGTGCTTTTGAAAGTATGTTCTAAATAAAGTTTTGAAGTTCACTTTAAGTTTTTTACAGCTTAAAAAAATCTACTCAGTGTATTTTTGTTATTTTCGAATTAAAGACTACAGTTCTGGAAACATTTTTTGTCATACATTTGTGAAGAATGGACTAAATGAAGCTCTTAAACTTGTAATTTTTGCTAGTTATGGAGGTCTATCGTTTCGATCATATTCGACTCAAAAGGTACGCGATCAGGGTCCTGTTTCAGTTACCAATATTTTTAGTTTAAATTTGAAAAACTTTTCCCAAGACGAAAATTATGAGCAGTATTTTAAACTTGCTCCCAAATGCAGGCTTACTTCGTCAATTATTTTGTTTGTTATTGCAGGTTGTGGTTTTTCAAGAAAGTTAAAAATATACGACAGAGAAACTCGTTGTTTATTCTTCGCGCCTGCAGTCAATAAAAGTACAGAAGAACATTTTATAATTTTTAGTGAACATTTGTAACTTTGAGACTTTTTATGCCAAGTCAAGCTTAGGGTACGTTTAAGTTGGAGCTGCGATTAAGGATACACGTATCTCGAAAACAACGTGTTTACGTCAATCATTACGGTTACAGCGTTAATAATTGGCTCATGTATTTTTGAGCACTTATCGATTTCAGATTTTGAATAGTTAATAAGAGAAATTCGTATCTAACTCCCATTTACCAAAAGGACATGTATTTTAGCAACAGATTTGTTTTTGGATTTTGTTTGTCGGTTTTGAAATCAGTTGTAGTAATTTTTCTTGCAAAATGACTCCATTACTATGACAATCATACATGATTCTTTTTGGGGTCGAATAGCTACTTCCGTGAACGAGCGAAATAAAGTTGATTTTAAATGTAACACAAAACCAAATTCCGTCAAATAATGCTCGTTCACGGACGAAATGATTCGACCCCAGATTATTGTTTTTTTTACGAATAGAGTCAAAAGTCTCTTTTATTTTCTCTCATGTAATACATTTAACTGGGTGTAAAGGAGGGTGTAAAGGAGGTCAAACTCCTTAAATATTGGGCTGACCATTTATCGCGCTAACTTTTTATTTTTTGCACTTGAACTTAAAAATAAATAGTTCTTCTTTGGAGCTACTTAATCAGTACATAGTATAAAACAAAGTCGTTTTCTTTGTCCCTATGTCCCTATGTATGCTTAAATCTTTAAAACTACGCAACGGATTTTGATGCGTTTTTTTTAATAGATAGAGTGATTGAAGGGGAAGGTTTATATGTATAATAATATCCAATAAATAGTGGAGAAATACTTTTATTTTTAAGGTTTCTAATGTGATGTCATAAATAATTACATTTTTCACGCTTACATTGCAAAAGCAGCCTGAACCCTACGTGCGAAGCCGGGATGGATCGCTAGTATATTTTAATAAATTGCAAAAAAAAAAAAAATGGAAATGCCTTTTGAAGCTTTGACAAAAATACCACATACCAGAGACCCAGCCTTTGCTTTATCTTTCACAAATTTATGGACATAAAATACAAAGAAATATTCTTAAATTCGAATAAAAATTCGTTTGAATTTATTGTTTTAAAAAAATATCAAACTACACACACTTCCAAAACTTTTAGGAGTAAATTACTGTGGTTACAAAGATTTGAGCTAGATTGAAGCAACCTTAGTTCAGAGATCCGAGCTGTCATATGAAGCTGGACTTCAGTTATTACCTCGAGGCGACTACCTGTCACAACTGACACGATTAGCTCCTTTATGCTTTGTGAACCGGACCAATCAAGACAGCATACAGGAAACACAACAAGATTTATCAAAAAAAAGAGCAGGGAGTGTGCTTGTGACCAAACACTAGACGTGAAACTTCTCTCGCTAAATGTGGATGTTAAATTGTGTTATAGTTGAATTGTAATAAGAAATTAATTTTAAAAACCAAATCTTTATAATATTATAATCTATAAGTATATTCATTCAGTAGTCTAGTGTCTATGCATGACCTAGCTTTACCAAATCACTCATCAGGTCGAGCGTGCCCATATTATAAGTATTCACTTTAAGAATTAAGGTAAACGAATTGAAAAAAAAAGTTCATATCTCGGCAACAGCGCCATCTATCGGGTATAAAACTATCCTAACTTTCAAGATGCAACCAACCATACACACCCTCAAAATTTCATTGAAATCGGTTGAGTTGTTTAAGAGATCGACAACAGCGCCACCTATCGGGTCCAAAAGTATACTGTCATTCTAGTTAATGTCGTTTTCCATTGGGCCAAAAATAAGTGTCCGGGAGAGTCCGGAATCGAAAAATTCGCTTCTGAAACTGTTCCATTGTCACAAAAAGTACTCTTCTGCTGATTCTGAGAAGAGAATTTTGCTTCTCGATTTAAAGTCAGAATCCACTCAAGAAGCACTCATACAAGTGCAATTTATGCAATTCATACAAGTCAGATGACAGGGGCCGTAGATTTTTTTTTTTGGCATTTCACCAATACTTTTCAATCAGAAGCAGTTTTCTTGTTCCATTGGATTACAGATTGAGTCGATCCCCGAGTGAAACCAATAGAAAACGTAATAAAACCATCCACACACACCCACAAAATTTCATTGAAACCGCTTGAGTGATATAGGAGTCGAGAGCGGTGACGTAGTGATGGCGACATGCCAATTTCCACCATTACGCCGGAAATTTCCGTCTCATTGAATCGATTTTACTCCCAGTTCGCGGTAATAGACGTTTCACATCAAAAAGCGGAGTAGATTTGCCACAGCTGTTAAAGCTGACAATTGGGACGGGCAAAACTGACAACAGACTGACGTGATGTTTCTCAGCTAACTTTTGGTTTGATATCCTTACCCCCTTATTAATTTAAAAATGTGCACAAGTAAGTTAGCTAGCAAACGTCAGATAGCATACAAAAATTGGACATAACTGCTGAGTAATAAGTTGACAACTTTTACACAGTGTTTATTAATACGGGGGTTAGTTTTTAAATTTATTTCACCAGGATACAAATAATTCTTTTCCAGTTCTAAGAAGAAGCTGAAACATCCACCGGACCGTGCTATTGGAATATTATCAAAAGAATAATATTCTCAATATTCTCTCTTAATCTAAGATTGCACAAAAATTCGCTCTTTCTATTGTCACTTGTATTTCTCTCGGGAGAGTACGCTTCGATGGCCAGCGTCACATCATAATGACATCGGCATGTCAAAAATTAGTTTGTCGAAACTAGAAAAAAACTTATTAGGAAAACTGACAGGTGGGTTGCAATGCTACAGTCACAAGCTGAATAGCTATAAACTATAAGAGATGCTGTTGTTACGGAGAAAGTAATAGCCATTTTCCGATTACATTTGAAACGGATGAATGCCTCGTGAGCGATATAGTCATGTTAAAAAACGGCTAAGATCCTAAATATTACAATCTTGCGTTTCGGTGCAGAAGCCTGGATATTAGCGAAAGCGGGTGAAAATATCCTTGGTCGTGTTGTTCGCAAAAATCGACGATGGATTTGGAGAAGGTAGGTACTCTACAAACTGTAGCTCGACATAAAATTAATTTTCTAAATAATGTAAGTACTCTCACAAACGCAGTCTCAATTAGAAGTAGGTACTTTAGAAGGTCTTGTTAAAGGCGGAGTAAAAAAAGAAAATACCTTTACTCCTACTTGTCGAGAGATGAATGCTAGTTTTTTAGACGCTTGATAACATGCGGAAGATCTGACCAATCGGCTAAATATGGTCGTGAAGTTGATAGATTTAAAGACTTTGTCCTCATCAATTTGCGAGGTTGTCAGTTGAAACTTGAGACCCAGAAAAGTTATTCAATTACCCCTCCACGAGAGCAATAAATTCAAACTTATGCAATTTTCATTAAAATTTGACGAAAACCCACCAAATTGTTAAATTTCCTAAACCGAGCTTTTAAAAACTTCCTCCATTTGAGTCTAATCGCAGATAGCTAGGTTTCAGTTGAGAAATTACTTTACAAATTGTATTTGTTGTTTTAATCTATAAACTTTAAGTGCAATAAGTTGTTATTTTACGATCTTCTATACCAGAGGAGCCCTCATTTATTTGAGAGAGACTATAAATACCTTAATGTGAATAAAACTATTTTTATTGAGCGAATGCGGTGTCGTTAATGTTAGACGATTGCTAATATGTAGTTATAAGTGCGTTTTTGTGTACATATGTGCGGTGATACTCTATGATGACTACGTGCTTGGATGGTTAACTCTGCAAATGATTTATCTATTCTCTAAAATATAATCTAGCGTAGACCTAAAATTGTTCTATTTAAACTAAAGTACTCCCGTCGGAAACTAAAGGGTTGCTTGCAAGCTTACTAATATAATAATTTACTTAATATTCTCATTTTTATAATTATATACATCAGTCATTTGTTATAATATATGGCATGCAAAATAATATTACAAACAATTTTTGTTGGGATACATATTTCTGGTTTACGATTTATAAATGCTGATAAAATATTATTTTTTATATTTTATGTACATATACAATGAGGACATCAAACAGTTATAATGTTTGCAAGGCAATGATTCATGATTATGAGGCAATGAATGGGGGAGCAAAATGTGTTCAAAATCAATAAAAATAATAGGAGAAGAAAATAGAAAAATCAGCGAAAAATGTATAAGAAAGTTAAGTATTTTGTTTAAGTATTATATAGTTTGTTCAGAAAGTTTCATACTCATTCAGTGGTGTGAGTACCATCCGACTAAAAATTTGATTTTAGATATTTGTATTTTTTTTTTTTTTTTGTTTAAATGTTTGTTTTGAGATTATAATATAAATGTTTATATATTTTTGTTTGTTTTTCGATATTATGATTTATTGTTTTGAGTTTGAGTTTTTTTTTTTTTTTTTGAGAGTAATTGGAGAAGAAGCGAAAATAAATAGAAAAAAGAAACATGAAGACGATGATTGTAAATATTTTGTTTTTATATGTATATGAGAATATATGTATATAAGTATAGGTACTGCGTGTTCCAAGAGTCAATAAATTTCCTTTGGCTGTGTTTGTATTTTAGTGGGATTTTCTTTTGAAATTCTTAGCATTTTTAGAAAAATTTTAGAGCAAAAAATACGTTGAAATATACTTGGGTATAAATGGACTGCCCTAAATAAAAGAACATCCAATAATATTTCTAATTGATCATGTGGGACATTTTGTTGTGAGTTATGATTATGACCAGTTCTCGCGTTGCCGCTGAAAAATTTCAAAAAGGGGCCCGAGCCAAAAAAAGGGGCCTCCACATAAAATATGATGATAAGAAAAATTACGAAACACTTCTTTTCATATGTCTGCAGTCCTTTTCGAGCATTGAGGAATAAAATCGTACTTAAACAGAAAAAGGGGCCATTTTGATTATTTTTCAAAAACTGGGGACCAAGGGTCCTGAGGCTCAAAAACGGACCAAACGGCAACGCCGGACAGTTCTTTTTAACTTGCGGTTAAGGAAAGCGGGGTTATTATTTCAGCAGGATTTGTGTTATTGAATCCGGCACAAATTTTTAAGGAGATTGCTATTTTACAATATAAATTGTAAATGGTTGCAAATAAACCATTTCTGATTATATTTATTGCATTGTTTTCTAATTTATAAAATTTTGAGTGGTAGGTACTTAAAAAAAGTGGGAAAAATAGGAAAATTCCACACTTTGTCTTGGTACCAATTCCAATAGTTTTTAAAAATAATTACAAATCCGTCGAATGAGCTTTATAAAGTTCATAACTTAAGACGGCTCAAGACATCAACAGTCAAACCATTGTTGCAATGAATCTTGGAACACTTATATATATTTTATAACAAAAGGACTTATGCAAACAAAATGTATTTCATAATTACAGTAAGAAGGTGTGTGTTTTTTTTTTTTTTCTCTTTTTTTGTTAGTAAACAGCAAGGAAATAATTTGGAAAAAAATATACATATATTTAAAAAGAAAAATCCAAAACATATTCAAATTTCATGTTGAAATGCAAACGATATTACAAATAATGAGTAGTTACTTCAAAAATGATTTCCAAATATCTTCAATATCAAAAAGAAAAGTATATTTCTTAAAAAAATAAAATGTTTGCATATATATTATAAATAGAGAAAAATAATGAATTGATATGTACCTTGGTGGCATAGTGCCCATCATTTTGATGCTTTTTTTGTTTGAATTTTTCTTGTAAGGAATGCGCGACTGTTTCTTTTACTAAAAGTAACGAATGATTTTTTACTGAACGCGTTTGTTTTTTTTTAATATTAGTTTTCAAAAATGTACTCTTTCTTATGGTTTAGTAATTGTTTTTTTTTTCGATTTAGTTTTAATTTGATTTTATTATTTTTTCTTTTTGCAGGTTGGTGAATGTCGTATGTGCCCAAACAGACTAGGCTATAAAGTGTGGGTAATATACACTTATTAACATAATCTGATCAATTTATGCATATCTATAAACAAAAATGAAAAGAAATTTGTTTCTATAATAGCGTTCTTGTTTTTAAATATTTTTTTTTTGTTTTTTTTTTTTTTTAATAACAAAAACAAATAAAAATAACAACCGACTGTGCATTAAATTGTAAAAATAATTTGATTTCGAAAGTCTGTGTGTAGTGCGTATAAATCAGTCTGTGAGTTATTAGTTTTTTTTGCAATTTTGTACAAATAATTTGGTGCTTATACAGAACAGTTTTTTAACATGTTTTCAGTGTAGACACAGTGTGTGAATATAGCCAATAGGTTTGCCCTCAATTTGAAGAGTAAAAATCCTTCCATATATCGATGGAATTATTAGTTTAACAGACGTCTTGCAAACAGTTCGTATTTCTTCGTTTAGTTTTCGGGAATACCGTTCTTTATGAGCAGAGTACGCATTGCACTACCTTACCTACGTCATTCGACAATTTCAATTGAATTAACACAATATTTAAGACACGATAGGCCAGTGATTAAGTACACGAGAAAGCGCTTGACCGAAGATGTTGGAAAAGGTAGAAAGAACTTGCTAGGGAAAGAAATGCCGCACCGAGGATGAGACAATTTTGTTAGAATCGCAGTAAAAAAAAAACAATTGGTGCTACGAATATGGGATTACTAACTGTGCAGACAAAAACCAATTTCAAAACTTCGAGCCGAACGAACCATTAATTTGAAATTGATTTGGACGAAACTTCAGTTTATTAAAGCTAAGATCCTCCGCATCGATCTATTTTCCACTTTGAAACACACCCTTGAAAAACACCGAAGAATTCCTAAAAAACTATTTTCACGTTTATATTAAAGCCTGGCTAAAACAGCATCTATAGAGGCGACCTATACGGAACCATGTCTAATTTTCACAATCCTGTTAAACCCACCTTTGTAGCAAGAGGATGGAAGAAGCAACATCAAATATGACATTTGATGTTAAATATCAGTTTAGATAAGACAACACGCTGTCATGAAGGCTATTAATAATCGTTCTTCAAATTAACAAGCTTAAAACTCCAAAATTTTGTGCGTCTGGCAACGATATTAACGGAATTGGTGCTTAGCAAAATTGCAGCGAACTGTCAAAGTGTCAATTGTGTAAGAACTACAGCGTCAAAATACATTTTTTTGCAGATAATGTCGGCAAAATTAACTCTATATTTTGCTGTCAATTAACCCAACATTAACGAGTTAGGAAAAACGTAACAAACAGCACTAGTGCCGATTTCGAAGTTTTGATCAGCTAAACTTCGGATTGGTTCTATCACAGAACTTTACAGACGCGTATTGCCATTCTGCTAGAAGTAAAGAAAACAAATAGCAACATTATAGGAATTTCGAAATTCGCCCGCGTTTAAATTCGAGCACGGGTTTTACAACTCTGCGCGAAAACATTGTAATGGTTGGAGCAATAAATCAACGTTGGCTACATAATTTCATTTATTAGTATTACATTTAGTGTTCTAAAATGAACGATATATCTCGTTCGAATTTGAGCTCGTGGGAATTTCAAGAAACAACTATTAACTGCACTGTGACGCATTTTTTTTTTTTTTTTTAAATTAGAGTAGTGTGAATCTCAAACTGGATTCAAATAATCATAGCAAAGCTAGAGAGTACTGAAAATTCGAAATTAGCACGGGTTTTAAATTCGAACAAGATCGAAATTCACATAACATCGAAAGGCACATGAGTTAAAAATTCGAACAAGGTCGAAATGCACACGAGTTAAAAATTCACATTAGTTCGAAATTCACACGAGTTTCAAATTCGAGCAAAATGTATGAAATATGAAATGCATATATGAGGCGAAATATTGGCCTGAAAATGTTAGTAAAATATTTATAGGTGAATATTTCAAAGTTTATATAGAAAAGATCGCAAATGCAAATGCTAAATAACAGCAAAAGTTCAATTGTATTGTAGTTCTACTAAAGCACACAGGATAGTGGCGTTTGATAACATCATGCGGGCTTTAGTCATAGCAAGTAGATAATAGTATAGGAACAAATAGAACGCTCAACGTTTTAAGTAAACATAGTATTACCGTAAGTTGAGTCATACCAAAAATTCAAGTTTGTACTTTTTATTTAAATTGAAGCTAACACATCGATATTGAAAGGATTTTCACTCTATCTCATGCTGTTTGTGTTTTTTTTTTTTTTTTGTTATTGACTATAATTAAGATTCATGTGATATAACTAAAACGTAACACAAACATAAAAGCTGTAAGTAGTTGTGTGTGAGAGAGAGAGCACCATTTTCAGTGCTCATAAGAATGTTTTCTTTAAATGTTTGTACAGATTGATTAATATTTGGAGTGTGAATGTGTATATCTCATGTGTGGGTGTGTGGAATGCACCAGATGAAAACATTCAATGCACATATAAACAGGACATTAGATAAGTATAGGTATATATGTTCAAATTCATTTATATTAAAATATCCATATAATATAAAAAATAACGAAAAACTCATCAAATATGTAAAATATTGTGTGAAATAAAGAAATTGTTTGTATACATACTCGAGAAGCAATTGTCGCAGTGTTGCTTCATCCTCCCCATGGCATCTCCTCGATGCATTCGATTCTCCTATGTTTCTGGATCGTTTTGGTGCATAACTAAATGAATGTCGATATAATCTGCCATTATTTACAATACCATCACTTCGATGATGACCGGCTAAGGGAGGGAAAAAAATGTATAATAAAATGGAAACGAGGTTAGAATGCAAGTGTTTTTGAACAATATCGTGTACGTGCTCTGGGGGTAAAAAGATGCATCGAGTGGTATTGCTTTTGTTTACACTTTGTTTATTGTTTCGTAAGATATCTTGCAGCTCTTTACAGTGATCGAAAGTTTCAACACAAACGCTAATGTGAATGTGATGTGCTTGTGTGAATTTTCTGGCACAGATTGGGTGGTTCATAAGTAGGTGAAAGTGTTGTGTATTGTCCTTTGAAAATTGTAGAAAAATTCAAAATAGAGGCTATGAAGAAATTATCGCCGGAACAATTATACTGGTTACAAGGACTTTAAGAGAAATAAGTCTGCAGTAACGTATTCCTCAAAAAAAAAAAAAAAAACTTTTTTGAGATTCAAGGTCATGGTCATGGATTTCAAGGATAAAATGCTCATAGAAGGAAATGCGACAGCAAGACTTTGGTTTTTGGAAAGAAATTAGAAAGTCAGACTTGTTTTACTGACAGTTTAAAAAAAGTCGAAAATGTTCAAATTCAATTATTTTGAATTTGGTACGTCCAAAATGAAAGAGGATATAATGTCGAACGTTAGTTGGTTGGTTTAAGTATTCTGACGAGGGCAAACACAAATAACGCATTGAGCGCCGTTTTCAAACCACAACTAACGGAACCTGAAGATAAAGATGGAGATGGATGTTAAGGGAGCCCAAAACCAGCCTATGAAGTTGAGAAATTTGATGGTCTTGTTTAAATGGATACTTTGGATGGCCGAAAAGTCATCTTAAAAGGGATGACCTAGTGCACTGCGTCTGGTTTTGGCTAGGGCCCTAATTAAATTCCTTGAAGGAAGATATTTTCTAGTGAGAACAAGAAAAACAGAAAATTATCTGGAAAATAGGGTAAATTGCTTATGGAAGTGTTGTTGCAAAATGTAAGTAATAAAATGTAAGACAAATCAACGAAAAATGTTCGAATTGAAGTACAGGATAGCTTTGTTTTAGAATTTCAACCACCATCATTTAATTTGACAGCCGTTTTGGGCTCATTTCCAATTGCTATTTCACCACTGTTCGATTTAAAATACACTGAGCCAGCTTCTCGAAAATGCTGTCGAAGATTTCAGTTCAAACTTGCGATCACAGAAAGAACTATATATGCAGACATCACAATAACATTTTCAACACTCACAGTACTGTATGCTCATGTGTCATTATGTGATGTGAAAACAAGCCAAAGATTTAAAACAAAAATATATTTAAAAATTGATTCAAACTTACCTTCAGATCTCAGTCTAATAGGAGGCGAGGTCAGCTTAAGTGTTGATGATGGTGGGGTCTTACGTGGACCACCAAAAACATAATCGTAGGAGTCTTCACTCAAATTGGACACTAAATTTATTTAATTTGCCAGTTAATTGTCTTCCATCAATCAGTTAAATCATTTAACAACAAATTGCAAAGCACTTAACTATTTATTCAAATCATAAACACTACTTGCTTTCGAAAAAAAGTAACACAAAACTAATTCAACAAAGAAAGTATAACTCAAAAAAATAAAAACAAACTAAAATAAATACCGCTTAAAAATAATTTATTATTTTTTTTATAGAAAATACTCACTCTACAACAAAATCAACGATAAAGCCACACGATTATTTATATAAAATTAGAACGAAAGGAGAAAAAACAAAACAGAAACACAATTGTATATTTTATGTTTCCTTAGACTGTAAGTTCAAGTTTTAAAGAAAATCTATTTTCTTCAATCATTTTGAAAAAAAAAAAAAAAGGAAAAATAATTGTGAGAATATTTAATGGTGTGCGTTGGAATGCAATTTTGTTTGTATACTAAATAAAGTTGTGCAGAAATTATTTTTATATGTATTTATCACTGGGCTAGTGTTTGGGAAATTTTATTAAAGTGAAAGTTGTAACGTAAAAATTCGAAAACGTATCCAATGCGTTTGCCTCGTTACTGAAAATTATACAAACAAGTTCAACAAAAGAAAAACGTAAATTCTTTAAAAAAAAGAAGAACAAAGAAGAAGAATTGTCCAATTTGTAGGAAATGCCGAAAATGATAAAGACGCAAGAAACTCAAGTTAAAACTGAAAAGTGAAAACTCAGCGCTCTATGAAAACAAGAAAAAAAAAAAAAACACAAAATCTTAACAAAATAAAATAAACCAGCGCAAAGGAACAAACTAGCGCACCTGGAAAAACCGATAGAGGTTGAATCACTTGTGTTGAACGCAGTGGCGGTGGCAGTGGCGGCAGCTGTCCAAAAGGATCCTGGCCGTTTGAAATGGAAGACGATGGAGGTGAAATCATCGAAATGTCACCGTAAGCCGCCATTTCATACCTACGGCCAGCTGGAAAATAAATTCTTAATAAGATGTCGAAATTTGTATGTTTAAAAATGGTTACAAAGTGGAGTGGAAAAATATAAAATTCAAGAACTGATTTGGGTGCAGGATCAATTAGATTAACTCCAATATTTTGAGATATATAAAAATTGGTGTTGATATTTGGTAAGGATAACCAAATATACAAGCAGGCTTTGACTTAACATTTAGGACACAGTTTTAAGAGTGAAAATGAGAACTCAGTAATTTAGAACTCAGAGTCCAATCAGCTTTCACAAACAAAATAGTATAAATCATAAGAATGCACCCATTTCCAACCACTTGCATTGTTTTTTCAATTACCTGGCTGTAAACATCTTAATTTATTCCCAATCCCAATTGCATGTAGGTATAGTTCAAATCATTTTCATTTATTAATATTCATTCAAACCATATGCATTCATTTTCAATCATTTGCTTTTGTTTCCAAAGAAAATCTAACCTTTTCCAATCATTTGCTGTTTTTTTTTTTTTTTTTTTTTTTCTTTCAATCATTCTAGTAATGTGCATTCTTCACAATAGTTTTTAAATGCACATATTCCACTTAGGCCCGTTTGCTGATACTTCTCATAGCGATTTAATATCTACTTAAATACTTTATGGGATACTTTTTCTATGGCATTAACTGTCACAAAAGATTTTAAGTGGAACTTAAAGCGCTATGAGTAGTAAGACAAACAAAGTCATTATAAAAACCCGCACAGACAATTCAAAAGTGAGCAAGTTCGATTTTAAACAGTTATGGGCTCTCTGACTAATAAGTGCCGGGTTTTATAATTTTAAAGGCAGACTAACAAAAATTTCCTTGTTCAAAGACAGTACTGAACTAACTGATTTCGTTTGTTTACCCTGATTTTTCAATTGTCTGAATGTATGAATCCGAGTTTGTTGGCTGATTCTGGTTCCGTTAAAATCGCCAGAAATAAATTGAAAGTTTGATAAAAGTCTGACAAAAATTCGAACATTTAGCTCCTTTAATTCAGCAAAGTCTTAAGAGACCAATCTTAAGTTAATGACAAAAATATAAAGAATAGCTTGTATAGGGACAACCGGCGCTATGAGAACCACACCTACAGCTGCAATAGAGGCAAGTCTCCATCTGACAATTCTAGACCTTTGCATGGAAAAAACCGCTGCCAAAAGTGTCTTAAGAATCAGCTAAAGTAACACTTGGAACCCTTGCAACTTTAGGCATGCACAGGTCTTATATAAACCCGTAGGGAATGTTGTCACTTCTGACTATATGTCTCCCTATATAGACTTTGATAAACCATTCACCTGGTCCTTTCCGAATAGGGAAGAATGGAACAAAAATGAACCTACAAAAAAAAATCAATGTCCATCTACACAGATGGTTTAAAGACGGACTGTGGAACCGGTGCCAGCATATTCTCTGAGGAATTAAATATACATGGCTCCAGACTACCTGATAGTAGTAGTGGCTTCCAGGCGGATGTACTGCCTATCGCTGAAGCGGCCCGTAAGGCGTCAATGTTGGCAATACCTCGTAGCGATATTACCATCTTCATTGGCAGTCGGGCGGCTATAAAAGCAGTTTCTGCTAATGAAATAAAAACCAAACTAGTTCACCGTTGCCGCGAAGAGCAACACCAATCTCTGCTGGGTCTGGGTCCCTGGACACAGTGACAAAACCGGCGCGTGCGCGTGAAAACTAATAACAGGTGGAAAGAACTCCCTACCTGTGAAATATCACGGAAGCTTTGACCAGAATATAACAGAAGCCGGAAGAACAAACTACTACAGTTTGACAGGTCATCGCTATCTAAGTTAGGGCTCTAACTGGTCATAACTTCCTTAGAAACCACGCAATGAAACTAAATCTCAAAGATGACGACATATGTAGAGGCTGCGGAGACGAGCAAGTCCACGAGGGCATACCTCACTTCCTTTGTCATTGCCCGAGTCTCTGTCACTTGAGGAACAGAACACTTGGAAGTTATTATTTCCATGACGTAAACATGATTTTTCTGATGTCTCACTGTCTCACAGGTAACCAAAAGAGGAGAAGAGATGGAGACCACCGATATAACACCAACGGTTAAACCCGAAAAAGGGCATCACAATGGGTCCACGAGGACCTAAGTGAGGTATTGTAGGGCTCACCCTGCTCTACCTATCCGTTTACCTAATCTAACCTAACCTAAGAGAATTTTAAATTGATTTTGTATAACAAGTGTAACAATAACAAGGTTACTAGAGCGCTCTGCTTCTATACTGCATTCAACTAAATTTAAAACGGGTTGAACGTTATTTTCTTGATAATTCTCGGTCACCTTGAGCAAATGATTGAAAATTACTTAAAAAAATGCACGCATCATTGAAAATAACGGAAATAGTTGGAAAGGAGCTTAAAAAAGATACCTACTGGCGATAATGCCAAAGAGTTGGAAAAGAGTCCAAATGATTCCCAGGAAAGGGAATATTTGCGAATAACGCAAACGGACTAAAAATGACTGTATAAAATGTCGGATGCAACTCATGGTCAGAAACAAGTGCAAATGAGTTAACATTTTTCAAATGATTACAAATACTGCGGGAAAATGAATAAAACTGCTTTTACACCATCACGCGCACGCTTATTTTACACGAGACGGGACAGAGACATCCGTTTGTCCACATAGTCAATGCTAATAAAGGCGTAAGACTGAGATTACAAACCAGATGCCTAAAGTATCGTGGATGTTCTATTCATAATTATGGATACGTTGAGCGGAAATAAACACAAGTTCCGGCGACCAAAAATTCTGTAATCACATGAAAACATTTCTATTTCCGATTTAAAACTTGCGAAATGAGTGTGTCGGTTAGTTTAAGGAAATTAAACCAACAATAGATCAATCATTTCTACGAAATAAATAAATAATTGTCCATTCATCACTTCCGGATGTCATTTTCTTTATAGGAACGCGAAATTTCGTTAGCCATCACTATAAAAAAAAATCAGTATGCGAAGCTTTCCTATATTTCCTACCACGTAAACAAAATGGCCGACCAAAATACATGTCACGTTTTTTTGCGTGTTAGGTAATGCTGACCCTTTCAGTCAGGCGGCAGTTTAGTATTGGATATCCCTTTAATCTTAGGAATGTGTGATGGTGTTAGTGCAGCATAAAAATGACAAATAATGCCTGATGATGATGATGAAAGGAAACCATTGGAAATCGTATGCTTAAAATGAATGTACTCTCGCTGAATTGAAATTTCTAAGTGATTGCGCAAAACTTAGAGAAGAACATGACAGTCAAGTTAGTAAATCGAATCATTTGTTTAAAATCATTAAATATATGAATCCAAAAAAGAAAAAACATATTTCCAAATGATTCTATTTTTTTACATCTCCGAATGTGTTGGGAAATTCAACCATAAACTGACGGAACGTTATATCCAGCAGAGAAGTACGAGGAAGACCAAAAATTAACTTATATGACTGACAGGGCAGATGCATTTTTTCTGCTTGATTGAATTTTCTTAAGCCAACACAAGTACTGAGCCAATCTCCCAACTTCAAGGCGATATGTCATTAACTGACAGGTCACAGAGCGTCCATTTAAAATTCGCTTAAATATTTAAACGACTGGCTTGTCGACTCTGGCTATGAAAATTAAATATGAATACCTTTCCGAAAATGTCTTCCTAAAGATATGCGACTGCTATTTGCCACAAATATCCGTGCGCACCACTCCCTTCTCCGCTCTCGCCCTTGCTTAATTCCATTCCGGGTATTTCCTCGCTATATTTATACACCTGCGTCTACCTCCAAATATTTTTTTTATTTTATTTAAAAATCATAATCTCTGACAACGCAAAAAAGGGTAGAAAAAAAAACCACTGAACGAGGAAAAAATATTTTTAATTGAATTACGGATTACTGTCAATAATACCATTCTGGCCGTTTACAATTAAATCTGAACAACCTAAGCTCCTTGCAACGGGAACACTGCACTGTCAACAGCATACGAGTACGATAAAAACCGAATCATTGTCAGCATTAAGCATATTCCAAACATGGAAATGGTTGCGTTGTGCCACCTCAATGTCATTACATGCTCATGCATTTCCAACGAAATCCTTCACAGCAGCAGTTGGTGGTTTCCAAAAAGCAAGCACTGTGCCGTCGAGAGGCTGAGAGCTATATACGTATGGAGCAGCGAAAAAGGAAGAAAATTGCATCTACAGCCATTGAAAAAGCTTTGACTGCATTTACTTTTGATAAGAGGACAATTTTTAGAGTAGTCAAACAACCATTCAGCAGTTATCCTCCTTCAAAAGGGATATTCCACATAGAAGACTGCATCCATCCGGTGCCATTAATCCTTTTATGTATGTCCGTCCGCACATGCATGCATATAGCGAAGGGCTGTGTTTTAGACATACACATACAGGGTTCAGTGGGGCTTGGTCTGCCTATAATGGATGATGTCCATACTCCGCATATTCTCATACGAAGTGCACATTTTACTGCGGAAGTTCCAGTTTGATATTCTATTGAATTTGCCGGAAGTGCACAAGTTCATTGACGATGAAGATGACGATGATGACGATGACAAGGATGGTTGAATGGGTTTGTTGAAATTTAGCATTTCATCATCATTATCAGGAGATAAGGACGAAATGTCCTATATAAGTGTGTGTATGTGTACGTAGTGCATTGAAAATATTTTTGCGGAAAATTGCAAAACATTTGCCATTGTCTGTGGTAATTGGTGCAAGGAGATAAGTCAAAGCGAACGTGCGGTGGAGTGCGCCCTACGACATGTACCTATGTCCCGTTTGGGTTCTGTTTTCAAGGCAGTCATTGAGTTGCAGAGATTAGAGGAACCTCTATCAAATGTTAGCAAAAAAGGAAGACCTAAAAGCGGTGGAGCCTCAATGTGACAGACGCGTTAAAAAAGGGATCATGCGTTGTCGGAATGCCAAATGGCAGATCAGTGCTAGGTCGGTTTTTTTATGGTCCAGTGAATAAAATAAGTTCTTCAACTGATAGGTTTGAGGGACAACCCAGTGGAGACAGACCTCACCTTATAGCTGGCGCACACAAGTGAAAACGGCAGACCTAAATCAAATTGGAGTATGCACCTGGAGGCAGTTATCGAAAGTCCGCGCTTACAGGATTGGTCTATGATTTGATGTGCTCCCCTTGACCTAAGTAGGCTAGTTTGGCCTGCGAAAAGGCTCTGAAGTTTTTTCAACTAAATCTTGTCCATCTACAAGAAATTTTTGTCAATTTTAGTCTTCAATTTGTCAATCATTCCTGTGCCAAATTTACCGGAAAAGCCACCGCAATAATGGACTTCTATGTTGCCACACTTGGACGACTTCCATATCAGCTCAGTCATCAACAGTTGTCACCCTCAAACTTGCAGTTTCTTCTGATAGCTTTATTGCCAACAGTACCGATTCTGGACTTGAAATCTTTTGATTTTCCCTTCAAATCTTCATTGCGCTGCTTATGTTAGGCGCGGTTCAAATCGACCACAGAATTTCTACTGTTCATCAAACGATTTGGAGACAGCCTTGTAGGAACTGCTTTGTGGCTTTTGCGGAGGTTATGGATTTTTTCCCAATAGAAAACCACTTTCCAAGACATCATTTCCACAAGTCCACTTCTGACAGAGAAGATGCACTACAATGGCCTTCTGAAGCCGGTCTCTGTAGCACCTATGATAAAATGCAGATCTGCCAAAGCAGTGTCTTTCTTACAACCGATTCATTTGGAGTTCTGAAGTCAGGCAGGCAATTGATTTGTCTTCAAAGACAACTGCCTGTACCAAGAGTTTTTGCTGCACATCAGAAAAGTCGTTAAAAGACTCATAAACTATCATAAACTGTCATATTCCACTGTAACCCGAGGCTCCTTTGTACCCTTTCGCCCTTCAGGCGCTATTGCACCCTTCGGCATTCAACTTTATTGTTTACTACCCAGCCATCTTTGGAAGACTCTGCTCATAACAGACCCTCTGGCTGTATGATTCGTACCATACCCTCCTACTATTAGATATCAATTTTGCCCCATTAAAGCTTTATGCAGCCGCCGCACCCAGAGTATATCTATAATGAGTAGAGACACTCTCGATTTTTTCGTTATCAGTCCTTACGTCTGTGTCACACAGACACTAGAAGTAGATGGATATAAAAAGTACTGTATAAGAGAGGGATAAAAGAGGACAATCTTTTTTTTGGAAACAGGCACAGGGTGCTCCCTTTAAAAAAGGCAACCATTAACTTATCATACATTTTTATTAAGAATTATAAAAGAATTACATATGTGTTACGCTAAGATATTTTTGCTTGTTGTTGGCTTTTTTGATAATTCTATTAAATTTTTTTATAATGTGATACACTCGAACACGTACATAGAATTTTATAAGGAATTCTTTGTTTTGATTTTTACAGCAAAAGTAATCAAATTCATTCTGTAATATATTATACATTTCCATTTCAAAATTATTGCAAAAGTATAAATTGGGAAAACGAGAGATAAATTTTTGCTCCAGACTCTCTAACGCATCTAAAAAGTTTTGTGAAGGGCGCATTAACCGCTCACCTTCATATTCCTTGAAATCAGTGAATATGGAGGCAACACTAGGTGTCTGACTTAATTCCAACTCACACTTGTGTTTTTGACGGTATTTTTTTAAAATATAGCCCGCAAAATAATAAAACGCATTTTCACTACCGAAATCAACAGTTTTATAGTCAGATTCGGTTTTGAAAATGTTAACCACTTTATCCCTCTTTTTTGGTGATTGCATTACGATGTCGGGAAGCTCTAAGGTTTCAGTTGGCTCGCAGTTTCCGTGGGTTATATCTTCCATGTACTTTACTGAAAATGATCTTTTAAATGCACAAATGAATTGAAACGGAGTCAGTAACTTGTTATTTCCTCCTCGGTTGCGTAAAACAGCGAAGGTATTTTCCAGACAATCTTGATTGAGGTTTCTCGTTAAAAGGAATTCAATACCATCTGCTCTTAAGACACTTGAAATGGCAATGAGAGCATTTATATTCTGCTGCCATCCTTTTAAAAATCGCATTTTCTTAGTTACATTGGTACACTTATCAAGAAAAGTAATATTTTGCAGAAATATATTCATATCATTTAAGAAATTGACTTGCTCTTCATTTCCGAAAAATGGCCTTCTGTATTTTTTGGGGTCCTTAAATTTAGACGAATTAAAAAGATCGTACAACCTATCTAGTTTTTCGATCATTTCAGCAGTATTGATAGTAGTTGAGGATACAGCACCTACACTGGCATGTGTATAAATACCAGCTGAAACTGTCGCACTTAATGTTTGAGTAGCAAGCCTCACACGCATCTTCTGGAAGTTATTTGGAAAAATATGTTCGTCTGTTAATTTAGGAGCCAATCTGAATGAACGATTCTTGTCCCACAAGTAAAAATTAACTACGTCATTCCAGTTTACTTTCTTGTTATCAAGTGCAACAATGTCGTATTTCATAAAATTACGCCAGAAGGATTTAAAAAGATGAGGACTGTCAAACATATAAAATATTTTTGTATTTTCTACATAAAAAAAGGTTCACCCACTTGAACACTTGAAAGTATGTTTTCCCATTTCTTCTTGCAATATTTTTTTATTCAAAAAACAGTTGAACTTTAACTTTATCACTTATTGTCTTATTTTTGCACTAACACGCGTCACCCCGTAATGTTGTTTCTTGACTTGTTTCGCAGCACTGATAAGAATGCAAGTCAAAACGCCTTTGGAAATACATTATGAAAAAACGTAAGCACCGCCTACCCCATCTTATAGCAAAACCAGTGTGACCAATTACCATAGAAACTAGAAAATAATGAGTCAAATAATTTTTATTGTTACTGGGCGGAACACAGGATTGCATTATTTTCCGGGAAGTCAAAGCAAAGAAAAAACATTTATTTTCATATTTTTTTCTGAATGGCAATTAAAGATGTTCCTTAATTAGGCGTAATTCGTGCAAAAAAAAATCACAAAAAACCAGCCATAAAACCATTTAAAAAAGCAAAGCCGGTAGCACTGCACAAAGTGAAATGATACACACACCGATGATCAAGTGGTGACGCCTTTAAAAAAGCATTATGAAAAAACCCACGATCGTTCGTCTTACGAAGCGCTCCGCATATAGTGGTACAGGCACAATATAGTGTGTACCCTTTTTTTTACAGGGGTCGTTGTATAAGGGTTAAAACAGATCCGTTCGCGCTTCTCCCACTTATTGTATGTTTTTTTATGCATTTTTCTTTGTGGTAGAAGGAAATGCATATGTGGAGAGAGTGTCTCTACTCATATTAGATATACTCTGGCCGCACCATTCGCATTAATTTCCGATTGCAATTGCGGCTCACCACCTGGCTGGAGCACAAACTCCAATCGTTTACGACTTTCAGTCATGAATAGTGAATAGCGGAGCCGCGCGCAAAGAAAACTGTAATTCCTTCCGGGTAACAGACGGCCTTATTGTGGCATACGATAGATTTAACCATTACACGGACAAAAGAGTTCATTGAAATCTACTTCCGATTCCGAACAGCGACGCGCATAAAAATCCGCCTTATCAGCATTACACGCCGTGTGCCTTTGAATAGGCCAACCCCATCAATTGGAAGCACATTATACCGCGCTGAAAGGACGTGTGTGTTTCTTAAAAAAAAAAACACAGTCTTGTTCCACGTCCTTGCCTAATGGTGGTAGGAAAGAAATTTCCCCAAGAAAAGGGAGTCAATAGAAAATCTATCGAATCGCAGTTTCATTCAAATTCGAAACTCGCCGCGATGCTTCCTGCACCGGTGGCATACGAATGAGTGCGGCGCATACAACCAAGGGACACGATCCCAATCCCAATCCCAGTCCCAACACGAACACCTAAAGCGAAGCGGAGAGCGCAAAACTATAATGAACCACTGGCGTTTGTCTATGAATAAAAAATTAGCGTACAAGGGTTAAAATCCGGGTTCATGTTGCCATATAGCTCGGCATTATCCTAACCGTTGTAAAGTAACCACACAAATACTAAAAACCCCATGTCCCGTAATGTGTTGTGTTCATGTTTCCGGTTTGGAAAATAAAAAGGGACGACACACATAAATTTTCAGTTTGGCTGTGCCACTCTATTATCCTCGCATGCGTTTGTATATTATGTTGATATAGATGTGTGTGTCTCCTGTGGATATAAGGAACTTTTTAGCTTTTCATGGACACCAATGTACTAGCTGGATGTTTGCAGAAGACAGGCATAGAAGACGGGCTACGATATGACTATGACAACTATGACGACCGACAGCCAATAACTATGACGATGACGGTCCTTAACCCTTGTGCTACGGGATGTGCACCGTTATAGTCGTCGCTTGAAAGAAATATAAATATTTGCTCAAGTTGTTTTGAGGTTAAAAATGTTCTGTCCGTGAGGGAACGAGCGGAATGACATCTAAGATAGCAAAATACGAGATTTTACTCTCTTTCGATGTTTGTTTGGCAGGTCTATTTGTATCTTTAGACGCAATGTTGACAAATGTGTTTGGGGGCTAAAATCTCCTAAAAGAATTCGAAATAACTTTATTATCCGTTGAGTTAATCTTATAAGCATGCGGTCGCAAAGATGCAGAGGGGAAGGGCGGGCAATGGTGCAAGGTTATTTGATTAAACGGATAGAACGTGGGGTTTATTGAGACGTATCTTCGATTTTACGGCGTTCTTTGGGCGCATGAGTTGTATCAGTGACGGCGAGGTCAACGAAACCACCTTCCATGGGGCGGTGGTATGCGTTGTTTCTCTTTGTTTCTGCTGGCTAATTTTGCAGTGGATTTGCAAGTGGAAATGAAACCATCCCTGTGGTTTAAATGGCGGTTTGGCCCTTACTGTCCTGAAACAGCTTTTAGTTTAAGGCGTTCTTATAAAGAATAGTCTTAACAAAAAAAGCTTTTGAGTCCAAAGTTTATATATATATATCGGCGATAGTCGAAATTACTTTTCGGGACGTACATAGAAACTAAAACTGAAGGAAGCAACGCATTTGATACTAGGAAACAGCCCTTAGTAGGAAAACAACAGTCGTGAGCCAGAGGAAGCATTTAAAGAACATTTTACTTCGGTTAGTCAGTTTATCCACGATATTGACTGCTAGTTAGTCTTCAAGAAAGGATGATTCAGCGTATTTATAAATATAAATGGAGTAGCTCGGATCCTTCGTTCTAAACGATTAGATACTAGAAGCATAGCTACTAATGGGCGCCCAACACTCGGCCTACTTTATCGATGCTAGAGAACTCAGTTGGGCATTGGTCATGCGTTGAAGTAAATACTTCTTCAAAGATATGAAAGTGTTTTGCCATCTCAATATAACCAAGCAGAATAACGTGTGGAAATATAACGTTAACATAAAACCGAACTTAAGCTATTGATGTCACCAAGGCATTGACAGTTGAAGTGAACAAAATTACAAAATTTAAATTTAATGACTCTGAGGAACCTTTCTGATTGGAAATATTAGTCCAAGTTGTTTGACTTGTGGCCAAGTCTTTGCCAGAAGCATCCAAAAATCGATATCCGCTTCGAAATTCCTCATACTCGTTTATAATTTTACACATAAAATTAGACCCCAAAATAGACACATGAGAGTTGCACAAAACTTTCAAAGAAACACCAGAAAAATAATAACAAGGCTTTGTATTTGTAATAGCCTTTTTAAGAGGAAAAAACCTGACTTGAGACACTTTTCTTCCACTTAGATCCTTGAAATTTGAATGCTCAAAAGATATTTTAAAAATTGTAGAGAAATGCTGAGCAGAACAGTGGAAAATAAAAATCCATTCAGAGGCTGTTTAGGTTGGCGCTTTCATTCAAATAATTAGATGTAAAACACTAAAACACTGTAAAAACAACAGAGCCACCTAGAGGATTTCATTCAAATTATTCAGAAAACACTGGCGGAAATAATACTAGCAAAGTTTTAAAACCACGGAATAGTTCAAATAGACCAACTCAATCAAGGTTTTATTCCAAAAGACAATAGGTAGGTTTACGACCACAAAAACCGTAAGAGATCTCAATGGACCAAGAGGTCGCACGCAGTAATCGCATAGGGTAGTTCCCTTCAAAATTAACATAATAATTTCCCCAAGAAAAGGGAGTCAATAGAAAATCTATCGAATCGCAGTTTCATTCAAATTCGAAACTCGCCGCGATGCTTCCTGCACCGGTGGCATACGAATGAGTGCGGCGCATACAACCAAGGGACACGATCCCAATCCCAATCCCAGTCCCAACACGAACACCTAAAGCGAAGCGGAGAGCGCAAAACTATAATGAACCACTGGCGTTTGTCTATGAATAAAAAATTAGCGTACAAGGGTTAAAATCCGGGTTCATGTTGCCATATAGCTCGGCATTATCCTAACCGTTGTAAAGTAACCACACAAATACTAAAAACCCCATGTCCCGTAATGTGTTGTGTTCATGTTTCCGGTTTGGAAAATAAAAAGGGACGACACACATAAATTTTCAGTTTGGCTGTGCCACTCTATTATCCTCGCATGCGTTTGTATATTATGTTGATATAGATGTGTGTGTCTCCTGTGGATATAAGGAACTTTTTAGCTTTTCATGGACACCAATGTACTAGCTGGATGTTTGCAGAAGACAGGCATAGAAGACGGGCTACGATATGACTATGACAACTATGACGACCGACAGCCAATAACTATGACGATGACGGTCCTTAACCCTTGTGCTACGGGATGTGCACCGTTATAGTCGTCGCTTGAAAGAAATATAAATATTTGCTCAAGTTGTTTTGAGGTTAAAAATGTTCTGTCCGTGAGGGAACGAGCGGAATGACATCTAAGATAGCAAAATACGAGATTTTACTCTCTTTCGATGTTTGTTTGGCAGGTCTATTTGTATCTTTAGACGCAATGTTGACAAATGTGTTTGGGGGCTAAAATCTCCTAAAAGAATTCGAAATAACTTTATTATCCGTTGAGTTAATCTTATAAGCATGCGGTCGCAAAGATGCAGAGGGGAAGGGCGGGCAATGGTGCAAGGTTATTTGATTAAACGGATAGAACGTGGGGTTTATTGAGACGTATCTTCGATTTTACGGCGTTCTTTGGGCGCATGAGTTGTATCAGTGACGGCGAGGTCAACGAAACCACCTTCCATGGGGCGGTGGTATGCGTTGTTTCTCTTTGTTTCTGCTGGCTAATTTTGCAGTGGATTTGCAAGTGGAAATGAAACCATCCCTGTGGTTTAAATGGCGGTTTGGCCCTTACTGTCCTGAAACAGCTTTTAGTTTAAGGCGTTCTTATAAAGAATAGTCTTAACAAAAAAAGCTTTTGAGTCCAAAGTTTATATATATATATCGGCGATAGTCGAAATTACTTTTCGGGACGTACATAGAAACTAAAACTGAAGGAAGCAACGCATTTGATACTAGGAAACAGCCCTTAGTAGGAAAACAACAGTCGTGAGCCAGAGGAAGCATTTAAAGAACATTTTACTTCGGTTAGTCAGTTTATCCACGATATTGACTGCTAGTTAGTCTTCAAGAAAGGATGATTCAGCGTATTTATAAATATAAATGGAGTAGCTCGGATCCTTCGTTCTAAACGATTAGATACTAGAAGCATAGCTACTAATGGGCGCCCAACACTCGGCCTACTTTATCGATGCTAGAGAACTCAGTTGGGCATTGGTCATGCGTTGAAGTAAATACTTCTTCAAAGATATGAAAGTGTTTTGCCATCTCAATATAACCAAGCAGAATAACGTGTGGAAATATAACGTTAACATAAAACCGAACTTAAGCTATTGATGTCACCAAGGCATTGACAGTTGAAGTGAACAAAATTACAAAATTTAAATTTAATGACTCTGAGGAACCTTTCTGATTGGAAATATTAGTCCAAGTTGTTTGACTTGTGGCCAAGTCTTTGCCAGAAGCATCCAAAAATCGATATCCGCTTCGAAATTCCTCATACTCGTTTATAATTTTACACATAAAATTAGACCCCAAAATAGACACATGAGAGTTGCACAAAACTTTCAAAGAAACACCAGAAAAATAATAACAAGGCTTTGTATTTGTAATAGCCTTTTTAAGAGGAAAAAACCTGACTTGAGACACTTTTCTTCCACTTAGATCCTTGAAATTTGAATGCTCAAAAGATATTTTAAAAATTGTAGAGAAATGCTGAGCAGAACAGTGGAAAATAAAAATCCATTCAGAGGCTGTTTAGGTTGGCGCTTTCATTCAAATAATTAGATGTAAAACACTAAAACACTGTAAAAACAACAGAGCCACCTAGAGGATTTCATTCAAATTATTCAGAAAACACTGGCGGAAATAATACTAGCAAAGTTTTAAAACCACGGAATAGTTCAAATAGACCAACTCAATCAAGGTTTTATTCCAAAAGACAATAGGTAGGTTTACGACCACAAAAACCGTAAGAGATCTCAATGGACCAAGAGGTCGCACGCAGTAATCGCATAGGGTAGTTCCCTTCAAAATTAACATAACTTGAACAGCTCACCAAGCGTCGTTCCGCTCGAACAGGAAAAACGACACACAAAGTGTTAACAAGAATGACCTTGCGATGGGCGCCCACCACCCAAAAGCAGAACTACATTCAACAGAAAATATTGCTGTTAAAATTTGGTCTTTAGTTCAGCTTCTGGAAAAAGAAAAAAGTCGAGTGATAGCTTAAAATATTTCAGAAAGTGTTGACTCCTCTAAGTGCTATTGTTTTTTGTCCTGATTGTGAATTAATTATGTAAATGCAGTAATTTAAGAAAAAACAAATATTTCGGTCCCAAAAAGTAGGCGTGGCAACGAACTACATAAACTATAAGCTATAACCTTCTCGGAGTCTTAAGAAAGATCTTGAAGCAAGCTTCTTCAAAATTTGTTCAGCAGTTTTCCCTCCAACTGGTAACAAATAAAAAAAAAAAAAAAAAAAAAACTACAAATATTGTAGAACTCAACCAACGATTCTATAATAATCATTTTTATAGTGTTCTTGGCTAAATTGTTCTAACTCACACTGGCGAAATTCTTCGTACAAACTTGCATGTTGTGACCCGCAAAATATTTAGAGTGAAGGTTAAAAATGATTATTAGTAAGGACCAACGTTTCTTGAACTACGTATTTTTCAAAGTTCTAACTTGTCTCAATATATTTTTCTACAGACCGTCCAATTAGTTAAATAAATATATAGTTGGCGCAACAGGTCCGGAGGGACCCTAGGCCCAGCTTCTTACAACCATTCGTTTTGTGTGAGTTTTTCATTCATTTTTGAAACGAATGGAAGGTATATACAATTTTACGCCGACTCCAAACGGCTAATTGAGAAGCTCTTTCAAGACAGTTATACTCTCGGAAGTTTGTCAGACGTTCGCGTGAGGTGGTGCAGTGAAAAAACTCTAAGTTGGAATTTTTTTTTTTTTTTTTGCGGGATTCGAACCTCGACCCCTCGCTTAGTAGTCCAACACACTAACCACTAAGCCACTGCGTCGTCGTGCAATAAGTTAGAACATCTATTTCTCAGCACTCAAAGTGAAGCCTCCTTCCACAAAATCTTCTGTACGAAACCGAAACGAATTTCCTGCAACCGTCAGATCATCAGGAATGCTCAAGCTCCTTTGGCTGAACATGTAAAGTACATACAGATACACAATCTGTTTCCCTTTGTCAATTAACGATATATACCAAATGTTTGACCGTATATCCCAATCCCAATACAAATGTGCTCATTTGGAATTCGATTAAGGGTGGCAAACATTAACCGCAAAAATAAAAGCACACAAAACCACTGCTCTCCTCCGCTCCTTCAGTGAAGTGTAGTTCCTCCTTCGGTTTAATTTAGGAAATACCTGTAATCACAAGTATAAACATCGGAGTCCCATGTCTACGCAAATACCAGTGTTAAACTCTACACCATCGAGGGCATTGAAAGCACTCGCTGTGAGCTGTGGATATCTCCGAGTAGAGTAAAGCGGTTTCATTGTATACCAAGAGTTGAACTTTCCTTTGTGTACTCGTGTACTCGTGCACACTATATGCGTCAGTTCTAGAACTGAGGTTTCGGTTTGGATTCTCGGTGTTAACCCTTCGGTTCTACATAGTGCGGTGCCGTGCTCTTGCTGTTGGTGTCAGTGGTGGCCTGCTTTAGTTTTCATAAATTGCTTGCTCTGGTAAACTCTATTACCGGAGACACAATTGTTAAATGCGTGCAGATAGTAAAGATATTTTCCAGCAGAATGATTATTTGCATTGCAAATAAAACGTGCGTCATCATCATCAGCATCAAACGAGAGGAGCATTCTTCAAGAGCTTTCACTGACAGACGGGACAGCATTTGGTTAACCAAGATTTTCAACAGCGCCAAGACAGACAAACAGACAGATGGAGAGTGAGGCATTATTTTCGGTAGTTCTAGGTATTCAAAAGGATATTTTAATATTTTACTACGCAACTTTATAAGCCTATAACAGGACTTACCTTAATATCTATGCCAGCCATTTCGTTGAACTACTTGAACGGAATTTTGTTGCTATTTCCAGTTTATCGAATTAAAATATTCCGGTCCGTGGTGAATCGATATTGATGTGCCGTAGATTGGTTGATACTGTGTTGATTGTAACAAGTCGACAGACAGATAACAGATAGTGGAAGAGATATTTATAGCGTGCACTCTACTTAATTTGCATACAAAATAAAAGAGGACGACACAATGAGCAAAGGTCTCTGCAGTGTGGTGGTGTTGTGTACACTTTAATTATCGATTGTTTAGTCGATGCTAGGCCTTCATTTTGATGAGATTATTGTATGTCTGCAAAGAAATTAAACACAAAAAAGGGTTAGGTTGGACATTTAATTTGGATCAATAAATTTGGCAATAAATTTAGGCAAGATTACACGGCAATGTGGACATTCCCAGCTTATTAAAAGGACCCAGATTTGATTAGATTGTTAGTGGGAGGTGGAAGCAAGTTGCCATATCACGGCGGGCACGAGTGAGTTGCAAACTCAAAGTAGGTGCAAGTCCGTCTTCAACTTGTGGCCGCCTTCCAAAGCTAAGTTGTTTGTGAGATTGAAATCGAAAGCTCATTGAAACGAAGCCTTTGTGAGCATTTGATCAACTTTTCCTATGTATTCTAGAGGGCTGATTCACATTTTTTCTGACCACTCTCCCAAAGCTTTTAGTGTTAACGCGACGGTCATAGACATTTTAACCATTAGACCTCGCCTTGGGCACTAGTTGGGTAGTTAAGAAGTTCTTCTACCTCCAGGTTATTATGAACTCCACAAATGACACCCAAGTGTAGATCCGGCTAGATCTTGGCAGTCATAGCAAAAATACTGTCAGAAAAATGTTTCCCCACGAAAACAATGGGGACGTTCAAGTATCTAATTTAGTAAGTCTGACAGCAGTCTGACTAGATGTATCTCAGTTTTGATTGACTGAAATCGGTCTATGAGCAGCTGTTTCAGTTGACGTTTATGGAGGGGTAGCCAACGAATCTAGTTAAGAAATTCGTGACTGAGAACTAGTTGACAGTTCGAGTTGTGACTTACGTAGAAAAAGTGACGTTCTTGGAAAAAGTTTTTCCCTACTTAACGAAAACTACTTTTCTTAATTTTTCTAGAAAATTTAAAGATATTTGCTTATTTTGTTTTTGGTAAACTAACTTTTTAACTAACAAGAAACAATTTAAAACCAAGATTGTGTTCCACCATTTGGTTTGAGGGGTTTTAAAAAAGCAAAAGAACATTTTTGCGGTTTCGTTTTACGTATGGCCGTAACTAGGGCTCTAAGCACAACAATTCGGTTCGAAACTGCTATTTGGAAGGTCGAAATACAAGCTTTACAAAACTTTTAACCTATCAGTTCTGCTTTAGGGTATCGAGTGCTGGGCGATAAGCAGGGTGGTAGAACGTAGAGGTACTGTTCTAATTAGAAACAAAAGCTCTTCGTCGGCGTTGAGTAGTGGAGAAAAAATGCAACCGCGAAGTCTAAGATGTGGATGTAGTCCAAAAATCAAAATACGTCGACTACATAGGTTCCAGCGAAGAGGATCTTCGAATTCTAGCCCGAAAGTTTGACCGAACCTCCTTTTCAAAGACAAAAACGTCGCGTATGTCAGAGCGCTTGATCTGAAGTAGCGTGCTCACGATCGCAGAGGATGAAGAACTGCATTGCCTCAAGCAGAAACCTTCAAATATTAGCCCAAGAAATTGCTTTGGCCTAGTTGTTTATTGCTGACAGATGTCAAATCGTTCAAATGCCAATTTCTAACTGAGATTTTTATTTTTATTATTATTATTACATCTATATATGACTTCAATTGCATTAAAATAGATGTAAGAAGTAAAAGAATTGGACTTTTTAATTTCCGCAATAAAAGCAATTCAAATTTTGGTCTTAAATAAAAATTTGTGCTTTGTTGTTCTGATATTTGAAAGTTCACATTTTGACATGACAACTAGGTACTGTGATTCCTCGAAGTGTCAAGTAGAGCGTAGTTGTTGTAATTGCGTGCTGAATATCCTACTTTACTTTGCTTTGCTGAGATCGAGGCACAAAAAAACACGCCTAATATTGAACGAGAAAGTAAAGGAACACACCTTATATTTTGTATTGTTTTATTTTATTTTTTTTTATAAGAGTACTCGTAGGTTCTTTCGTGACCGTTTTTTAAACGTAAAATTGTTAAAAATTAGCTTAAAAAATTGAGAAAAAAATGAGAGAGAAATCCATTTCCGATCTTTTCATATTTTCGAAATTTTCTACTCGCCGAATTTCGACTTACTAAAAAATGAAAACTGAAAACTAAGTGACAGCTAAAAAGTTTGACAAGTAAAACTCTATTTATTTTCGTCTTCAACGATGTCAGCAGAAGAGGTTGCAATTGGATGTTCTCCTAGAACATATCCGTGCATTCAAAATGGTTTAAGTTAAATAGCTTATAAAAAAATCAATTCCAGCATATTCTGTAGATGCTGCATTTAAAAAGAACGTTTGTTTATTTTACGATAATTTCAAAATGACATTTCTTAAACTTTTTGTAAGAAAACCGGTCTTCCCTTGAAATTTCGAGATTTCTCTCTCGATTTTTGAGATTTCACATTTTCATTTTTTTATCCTGGAAGTACATGAACGATCCTAATGGGCCTTACCAATAAAAATCTTTAGTTCCGACTCTTAATTTTAGACGTTCAGAGTGGGCTTATTTTCCACATAAGTTTTGCAGTTGTGAGCTTCCGTTAATTTAAAGTCGAGACTAAAATTTGTAATTAGTACGGCGCAATGTGTTTATTTTCTTTCAACTTAAAAAAAAAAATTCTTATTAAAGTTATAAACAAAAAAAAAAATTGTTGTGAATGGGCTACATTTTTGGGCTACCTTTGGGCTCCGATTTTGAGCTACAAAAATTTTGAAATTTGGCTATCCAACTAGTTAAAGACCTAACAACCCTGATTTAAAGCATAAGAACTTCACCATCCGCCTTCTCAAAGAGCGTTTAATTTTGAGACCGCGAAAAGTCATCGGTCTACCACCGGACCTGCGAGTTAATGGAGAAGAAGTCGACAAATCTTCGTAAGCCAAAAAAAAACAAAAATGCATTTGGGTTGTCAATTTCTCTGCTGTATTTGACAGTATATGCGGCATCGCACAGGGGTCGAATTAGCGCATCCGTGTGCGAGTCATACGTCACTGAATTTTGTGGATTTTACAAGCAAGACAATAAGAAATTCAGTCACGTATTACTCGATCACGGTAATTCAATCCCAGGTTGCGAAACTGCGGTAGGTTCTTGGTTAGTTGACTGTCAAAAGGGTTGTAAAATTTACTTCCTGATGTCTATGTACACATATCGGTCGACCCCACTTCCAACCACTCATAGACAGAGACACCCTTAACCAGCGCCAGTCAAAAATATAAACATACCCTCTAATAGAAACTCCTACAATGGTTGGTAAAAACGATTTCCAATATGGCACCAAAGAAATGACTGTCATAGTTCGACTGCTCGAAGACAATCATTTCGAGGAATCTAATGACAAATAGAGTAATAAACTTTGAAATAGATGTAATGTAGCTCTAACCGAAGTGTTTGTAGTCAAGTTGATGTTCTTTTAGTCAACATCTTCCAGTTGGTTAACACAGTTCGATCAATTGCGATGGAAACTCATTCGAGGTTACAATAAATGTGACCTCATTTCCTGCGCGTTGTTTGTAGTTAGTGCGATAAGCACGTTTCAAAGTCACCAGCCTTCCTTGCAGTATATCGTTAGGAAGTGTGCAATCGAGTGTAATCGAGTTAATTAAGGTTGAATCTATAACACGAATGAGTAAAACATTTGGTCGATTGCGCCCATCAGAACATTCCCTGTATACGCAGGATTACAAATTTGGTAAGTAGGCTTATGCTAGGTACATTGGACTTGTCAGTTTGTAGGAGGAAGTTTTCTCTTTTCGTCTACGAAGTTGGGAAGTCGGTTTAAGCTAAGCCGCCTCGAGGTTGACCGAGTATTACCTCAAAAACTAGAGACTTTTTTAAAGTTTCACAAGAAGGTCAACACCGTAAGTCCAATCACATGAAATTCTTTTTAATATAGACCAGGAGCCTGCTTTTTATAGTATAAGAACCTACCTACATTTGTTTAGCAAGGTGATAGCACATGCACATAAGCCTGTGAGTTGGAAATGCAGCCCTTTTTCTGTACAAACTGTTTCCTCTCTCACAAAAGGCCTGTTAATTACTAAACAAATTTTTAAAATGCGTTGCCAACCCTCTATCTATCATTTTATGTTCTCTTTTGTTTAAACACCTTATTTAAGCTAAACTCGCCCTCACTACTCAAAGTCCCCACACGACTTCGACTGCAAATGAAAATGCAAATAGTGAAATGTCACGACAATGACATACCACATTAGAAACTCATTAAGGTCTAAGGTACCGCAAGGTGTCACACCTTATAAAGGCAACCTTGTACAACTGTTTATTAGCCTGTCTAAGTGCTCCCATCAGAATTATATTTCCAGGCCATTTGCTCAAGAGCTGGGCCCCTCTGATGACCACACACCTAATCTGATCACACATACCGTTTATCAAATCAACAGTAACACCTTGTATCGGCCCACGTGCCAAACATGTCCCGCCCGTCCTTAATCGCACATCGTACACAGCACACTCGAATCAATGACCCAAAACATCTAAATCTAAATACAGGCGTGTCAGTGTTACACACACCACATTCAAAAAGCGAACATTTTCAGTACAGCACCTCTATACACAGAGCTACTTAGCTTATCTCATTTGCAATAGATTTGTCTCCGTTGTTGTCTTCGTCTTCGTCGCCGTTGTCCGACAAAATTAAATGCAAGTAAATGAGGATTTAATTTGTCTCCATTCCCCCGACGTCACTCAAATGTACACACAGATATACTGCGTTCGTATATAATTGTGTATTTGTCGGAGGTCAGTATCCTGTATCCTTGTTGAATCAATATACACGTTGCGAGCAACTGCACATATACAACGAGTACCTATATCACTGCGGAAACGCTTAGAGCTGGGGATTGTGCCCGATGTCCTCGCAGTTCTGTTGGCCAAATAAGAAACCATTTTCACGTACTTAATTTTTCATTTGTTATCCTGCAGTCTTAACCCTTTCCCTGCTGGTGCTGCCACCCGTGATGGTGGTTATTTACAGTTTAACAGATTTTTAAAGCAGCTCTCATTTGAGAGTTCACCTCGATCCCAAACCACTCGACGAGAAGCCTTGAATTTTAATGTCAAAGTTGTGCGCTCCTTAGTGTTCTTCTTCTATGCTAATATATGGGGGAGGTAAGGAAAAACTCTCACGCTAACTTCGCGCCCACTTAAACACTGCGCCTGGGATTATCATCAACACACGCAGCGCTAGGATCTCTCTATCTCTTGCGACACGACGACAACAGTCAATGGGTGGAAATCTCTCGTCGGACATTGGGTTCTTGTGTATTTCCTGGTACATTAAAAATGCAAAATGTATGCAGAACTCTTTTCTCTCTCTCTCTCTCTCTCTCTCTCTCTCTCTCTCTCTCTGTCGTTCCTTCTGGCTGTCACCTCAGTTTTCATCTCTATCACTGGTTGGTATCTGGTGACTTATGCATTAACGGTGAATAAATGGAAACGAGGACGAATGACCCCCAAAGTCCCACTGCAATGACGACTATGGCGACGACAACGACGACAACGATGACATCAGAAGTTGTGGACTTTAAATCTTTATCCCCAGGTTGGTGGAAGAAGGATGAAATAGAAATGAAACCGAATGACAGTGTGTTGACAGCGATGGCTATGGCTATGATGACATGAAATCCAAAGAGGTATAAAAAAAAATCCATTGGAGCTTTGGGAAAATAGTTGGCAAGACGAAAGTTGCAGTTGCATTGAAAAGTCTCAATTCCTGTGGTGTTTGGATTTCGTGCTTATTACACAGGGTTTGTGGGGAATAGAAGTTGTGCAGGAGCTGTACATGTACAAAAGACTTGCTTGTTGGTTGATAGATTATGGCTTGCACGTGGAAATAAACCTGGTTTCGGGAGCTTAAGAGGTCTTTAGAGTTTGAAGTATTTGGTAGTTACAGTCAGTAGGTGGGTGACAATAATCTCTAAATACGTTCCTAAGCGCTGCAGAATAATAAAAAGGTACCTATGGGAAGGGGTAAATCGTAAATAATTAAGAAGATGGGACTCTCGCGTAACCATTTCTAACCTTCCACCTAAATGTGTTGTTAGTCGCATATTAGTGTGCCATTGTGACGCTGTAAAATTCAGCCTGTAGACTAAAAACTGTTATTAGCAGAGTAGTTTCTGGACAGCTTATAGTCCCATTGACAAGCTCGTGCCAATCGCCTCGATTCTGGCAACTTTCACTCATATCTCACTTCCCAAAAAACGTCTGGAAATCCCATCTTTACTTTTTCTTTGCATCACCTTTTAGGTCTTTTTAAATGAGAGATCATGTACTTAAAGTAGTGAATATGTTCTTCCAAAAACAGGCATTGAAAAAGAGATAAGCTTAAGTGATGTTTTTCAGAAAGCGTACTACGCGGGCAACCTTCAAATAAATAAAACCGCATTTGACAGCTTCGCTGGAGGACAAATAAGTTACAAGATGCAAAGAACCCTAGACACAACCTACAAATTATGCCACAAAAAACTGTCAAGATACCCTTCGGGAGTAATAGAAAAATATGTCGTTGAAGCAGATCAAGGCGAATAAGGACAGAACACTTCTAGTTCTAGGTACGGGGCCCCTTTTAAGTAGTTATTGGTTAGCCCAGATCACGATGGACAGTCAAACTTATCTTTCGTCGGTATATCTTGCACCATTGCAAGGTACCCTGCTTCGCATATCTGGGCTGGGCCTTTTCGCGGAGCTATGCGGACTTGTCCTAAACCTGTTGTAGACGCTTTAATAGGATTAATACTTAACATATCAAGGAAGTGTCAGCTCAACAAGTACGATACCATGGGAAGACATAAATACTAGTGACCATCCAGGACTAATGACTCCTATCTCGAAACTTCCGGAATTAGATGCAATCCGTGCGGTAATAAACTGCCTCCCAAAGATATAATGCTTCAAGAAAAAAACCTTCCTTGCCCTAAAAGAGAAGCTAGCAACAACCCAACTAACAGCCAAAATGGCCTCGCCTAACGTGGTGGTGCCGTCATAAGAATAAATAGAACTTTATTGAGAAAAAAACGTTGGTGCAGGCGGTTTTGCCGTCACAAAACAAATAGTACGTTTTACTTATTTTACAATTGAGAAGAATTGGAACTGTGCTGCGCACGCGGTAATCTAAAAAAAAAACTATGGCGACTCACACTCAACTCGCGCCAAAATTCACCAACCTTCGCAACAACCAGCAATACTTCCCGATTTACTGGAAGTCGGCTGGAATTAAAATAACGTCTGCTGGAACGTTGGTGAATGTGTTCAAATGAGTTGTGTTGTTGCTTACGGATGGTTTACGGATGGTTCCAAAATAGATTTGGGAAGTCTCAAAGGGGTTCATGTCAATAATGAACGCGCGAATTTTATCAATAGTGCAGGTATTAACGGCGTGGACATTCATAAATTCACTGACAGTCAAGAAGCTGAAACGCCAACCAATTTTTGCCTCAAAATAAGTTCTGGGCTGCTTCAAAACACAATAGATCTTTTAGTTCGACCTGCCTCTACATCGATATTGCGAGTCAGAAAAAAAAATACGTGTCTTCGAAGAAGAAGAAGAAGAACCTTTCAGAACTAAGATGCCTATGGAAATTTTATCATTTTGTACGTATCGTCGGTACAAATCTGGGAGCGGAATATGTATATGAAAAATATTTAAGAATTTAAAGTTTATATAGTAAACCAATCGCCTAATAAATCTACTGTCCCAATTGAATTTTGTGCGCGTAGATAAAAGGACTCATAACAGACGAAACATGCCATTTATTATGAGCTGCATGTTTTTTTGTCGTACCGATTATGGCGTTATTTCTAAACCGATTTTTATGAAACAAGGATCAAATGGAGAGCGCGTTTTCTTAGATAAATTCTCGCAGACATTTTTTTGGCACAAACATTAGGAATTGATATAGGTTTTGATTCGCACATCTTCAAAAAAAGCTCTTAAAATGGGTGCTAATTTAATTCGACATTAATTAATTGTCGCGAAGTGTAAACTTTGAAAGACTAAAGCTTATCACTTCGCACGTTCCTTAAAGTAACTAATTTTAGCCAAATTTCGTTCCAGTCCTCTGTATACTTTCAATTCAATTAGAAATTGCCTCACGCATACCTACTTTGGCGGTAATCGGCTTAAGCTGGTATGAATTTGAAAACTTGTTTAAAAGTCTGAGCTACTCCGATTTGGCATTTCATTTGTGATTAACAAAACTCCCCGCTTAAGTGCACGCCCACCCCTCAACCGAAAAGAGACTCTTTCATATAAAACGCCAACTCATCAGCTCCGCAAATTAAAACGTTCAACCGATTATTCCCGGCGAAATGCTTAATGCAGGACCCATCCGCACTGATGCTGACCAAACATCTATAGTTTATCGAAATCCTGCACTACGCGCTAATACTATTAATTAATCAGGCGCACAAAAGGGCAATTGTGTTGCACTGTAGATCACACGCCCTGTCAACCGTAATCATTTTGCTTTGATTAAGCTTTGACATTAAGTGCTAATCGAAATGTGTGTGCATCCCTTCGTTTAATCCTTTTAAACTAATTCGCCATGCACCAGATTACCTACTGTTGTTGCTCTCTCAAATGCATACACCCACGTATGCGATTGCACTGCCCGGGGCTGTAACTCTGCTCGTGTTAGTGTGAGTCTGTTTACAAAAAAGAGATACTATTTCGTTGACTGTAATGACTAGTGCTGGGCTACTCCTGTGCCAATGATGACGATGACACGAGGTCATTGACGGAACAGAAAACTAAAACGGACATCGGTCCCGTTCCGCACACCAACCCCGTTGCTTTGGACAGACTCGGAACAACTCAAAATGAAATGAGCATCACTCTTGTGAGTCGCAGCAGCTCACAAAATGGAAACTTCCAGTCCAGCAGTAAAAATCATAAAACGAAATTACATTGTACCAGGGGTAATAGCAATAGCAATAGCAATAGCAATAGCAGTAGCAATAGCGGTAGAGCTTCCTTGCCCCGAAATGGCAACCGAACTATGGCCCATTACTAGACACAGCAGCGATTCCAGTTTAACAGTGTTACCAGTGCCTTTTCGGTTACGAGCAAAGGCAGCGGGGGGTTAACTTTAAATTATCAGCCATCCCAACGTACCATATACACATACGTGGCGGGGGGTCCTCGTGTGGACAGGGCAAAGTATGTGTCGGTTCCGTAAACCACAATCCCATCATAGTCATCAAGAAGGTGGTCATTTTTGAATCATTCATGACATGAGCCTGATGAGTGATCTGTCCTTTGTTGACGGTCCGCCTGAGTGGGGGTGCACGATGAACTTTGCTTCGCTCATTCATATGAAATTATCCTTCGGTATTCAGTTGGTATGTGTGCAGTGTGCGCCTAGGATGTGATGCTGTAAATGGCGACCCAAAATGGGAGCACTGCCTAAAGGTGGAAGAATCTCAAATTGGCTGCCACAGTAGAAGGACGCGTTTCCATTTCTTATTTAACCACCAATCCATGTACTATTGCCCTAATGAAAGCTGTCCCTACTACATGGAGCGAATCATTTCGAAATCAGCTAAAATAGTGAACATGCGAGTAGTAGTAATGCGGTGTGAGATTGTGGATTGCCAATCGGAATGTTCGGGGTCCTAGTGAGCGATGTGAATGAGTACATTACAAGAAGTGAGGAGTACTCGTACTCGTGTGCTGTTTGATTTCGTGCAGGAAGTTGGGAGTAGTTTGCCACTGGAACGTTCATTTAAACAAAGCAAATTCACACACACATCTTGTAAGCGGAACAGTATAAGGACAAAGTTCAGTTTAATTGTAATGTAACATTAATTTAGAACAAATGGGTTCTTTTGTTTCTAGTTTCCAGTCTGATGGGGGGTGGCGTTGGGGAAGTTGGTTGGTTGTTGTAATACAATTTGGAAGCAAATTTACACGTCTAACTCTGTAATGGAAATCTAAGCGCGGGCGGTAGGTATAGGTAGATCAACCAATTATTGAAGTGAAGATTCATTCGCGCAGATTGCTGTAGGAAATTGCACAACGTTGTTAATATTCTACTTACAAAAAACGAAAGCTATAAATTTATAGATTTTGTAGATATTTTGTGCGATTTTCTGGCGACAATTTGCTGGAGGCTGCTCTGTCAGTCTCAGAAGCTGCTACAGAAAGCAAAAAAAAATTGTAGGGCAAGTGGAACTTTGTGAAGTGTTTTATATTCACAAAACTGTAACAAAATCTTCACCTTGTAAAATGCTTACTACGATTACCTGAGCCGTTTCGTCCTTAAAGGTCGGTTCTGTAATTTTTAGGGGTGATGGGGATGGCTATCTACTCCTCATTGAGTGCACGTATTTTTTGAGTAGAAAGGTTTAATAATCTAGATCTATGCTGCCGATGAATTTTATAAATGTGTAGGTTTTTCTAGGCTGCTGTATACTGATATTGAGGCAGCTTAAAGAAATCAGCGCCAGGTTTTTCTAGGCAAAACAATGCACCTTTTATAAGTTTCGACTCTAAATTTTAATAGTTCACAGTTCCTATATTTTCGATACAAATTTCGCAATTGTGAGCTTCCGTAAATTTAAATTTCGAGACTAAAATTTGAACGGTGCAATATGTTTTCGCATTTGGCAGTGCTTATTAAAAGCGTTTATGCGAAAGCCTGCATCGATTTATTTTTCATGGTGGGTATAACTAACTAAGTCGCTATGGAAACGCAACTTTTTAATAACTGAAGTGATTATAAATAACATAAAAAATAAATAGCTGACAGGTTCGTATAGAAACCTTCCTTCTCGGACCCATTCGTTTGTACGCAAGTTTGAAAGAAAAAGCTTTCCGTTCGCTAGAGATGACGCAGTGAAAAAATACTTTATGTATCTTATTTATTTATTAAAGCAATAGCATTTAGTATTTCATAGTCTTGATATACTCGTAATAAATCATCATGAATAATTTACAATTGAATCCATTACGAACCGGCTCCGGCTCGAAGGACCAAGTACTATTTTGTATTCGATTCTAATTGTATTTTTACTTGTTTTATATTGCCTGTTCAACAGAAATGGACGAATCCAAATTTCTAAAGAAGTCAGTCTTAGTAGGGTGATTTTTTAGCTGGTTTGGTTTTGGCAATACTGGTTTTGACAGCTGACGTGTGTTTAGTACCTTGTGTCACTGTCAAACAGCTTCAGTTTGGTTTGCAATTTAACCATGGATCGTCTTACAAATGAACAACGCTTGCAAATTATTGAATTTTACTATCAAAATTCGTGCTCGGTTCGAAATGTTCATCCCGCGCTGCTTCCATTTTATGATCGGCATTCTCGACCTTCTGAGCAGTCTATTCGGAAGATTGTGACCAAATTTCGCACCAAATTTACTTTGTTGGACATTAAACCACCAACACGTTTACGTACTGTGCGTAGTGAAGAAAATATTGCGGCCGTATCAGCTAGTGTGACAGAAGACCGCGAAATGTCGATTCGGCGCCGTTCCCAGCAGTTAGGCCTTTGTTACAGCACTACGTGGAAAATTTTGCGGAAGGATTTGTGCGTAAAGCCTTTTAAGATACAGCTTGTGCAAGAACTAAAGCCAGCCGACCTACCACAACGCCGAATTTTTGGTGAATGGGCTCTTGGAAAGCTGGCCGAGGATCCGCTTTTTTATCGAAAAATTGTGTTCAGCGATGAGGCTCATTTTTGGTTGAATGGGTACGTAAATAAGCAAAATTGCCGTATTTGGAGTGAAGATCAGCCAGAAGCATTGCAACAGCTACCAATGCATCCCGAAAAAGCCACTGTTTGGTGCGGTTTATGGGCCGGCGGCATTATTGGGCCATATTTCTTCAAAGATGATGCGAATCGCAGCGTTACTGTCAATGGTGAACGCTACCGAGCGATGATAACAAACTTTTTTTTGCCCGAAATGGAAGTTCTTGACTTGCATGATATGTGGTTTCAACAAGACGGTGCCACATGCCACACAGCACGCGAAACAATGGCGCAATTGCGAGGCGAGTTTGGTGAACAGTTAATTTCACGTTTCGGGCCGGTCAATTGGCCGCCTAGATCGTGCGATTTGACACCATTAGATTATTTTTTGTGGGGGTATGTCAAGGCTAATGTGTATAGGGACAAGCGTGAAAGAGTATGCCAAAATTGGACTCAGCGGATGGACTACCTGAGACGCAGCCGCGGTCAACATTTGCATGAAATTATCTTTAAACATTAAATTGCAAGGTTCAAACTATCGATTCAAATAAATATTTCATTCATTTTTTCGAATTTTTTGTGTTTTTTTTTTTTAAAGTTCTAAGCCTCTTAAAAAATCACCCGTTATAAGGGGCATATAAGGCTTCTAAGAGGATAATATATCCACCAATTCAAGCTCCTTTTATGCAGGTATTAGAATACTTGTACTAGGCTATCTCAGCTTCCCATTTGGGTTCACAACCTCCCTATGAAGTTCTGAGAGCTCTGTATCTATATGGGTACTACAAATTGTTTGAGAGGCTGTGACAGCCTTCATAAGGTTCTGACAGCTCTGTATGCGGGTCTGATAGCTTACTTGGATGTCTTTATTATTTGTTGTGTCTGTCAACACCTTGCAGATATGCCCCTGATTTAAAATTATACGGTTGCTTACTTTTAGGTTTAGGTAAATTGCATGCCTTCTAAAATAGATTCTAAGATGATTTATATATGAAGACCTTACTACTTTGGGCAATATGGCGGCGACAAATTGAATGTCGAAAAGTGCTTTCATTTAACTGATACGTACGTATTTTATAGGAGAAATTGTCAACTTAATTTTACCAGTCTAATTGACGACATACACCTACACTGTTTTGGTTGTGCACATGCACATCTATGGCACAGCACCTTTCGAATAAAATGTTAAGTTTAGAGCGCTCGCTAAGAGCCAGTAAGCTAGAATAAGATAAATGTTAGTTTTAAATTAGTTTTAATCGTTTTTGTCTAGTAACCTAAGTTAAAGAAAGAATCAATTAAAATGAATTTAAAATGTAAAAAAAGAAAGGAAAAAAAACCTTTCGAATGATAAAAGTTTCATTCTACTCATTTCATAATAAATTCGTAACGAAACTTTGGTGCACAATTCAAAATTCATCTTATATGGGTGCCGTGCCACAGAGACATTCCAGGTAATTGCATGGCCGACGAACTCGCCAGACAAGGCACTATTAGGTCGATTTTACCGGAAAAGGAGAATCTGTACATGCCCCTTGCTACTCGCAAGCTCCTAATTAAACAAAACGCATTAAGCGCTACTAATCGCAGGTGATCTAATTGTATAGCTGGATAACAAGCGCTTTAAGAATCTTACTACACTGAAAAGACCCATGGTAAGCACTTTAGTAGCTGTCATCACGGGACACTGCATCATAGGGAGACATGCTCTCAGGTTGGGCCTTCCTTCACCCGATTTCTGCAGAAGCTGTATGGACAAGGAGGAGGAGGAGGAGACTATTCTTCCCCTTCTTTGCACGTGCCCAGCATTGTCATTCCGTAGAAAACTATACCTCGGAGAATACTTCTTCAATAATCTCAGCGAATCCGCAAACATGGGAATCAACTGCCGCCAACGCTTCATTCTTAGCTCCGGCTGGCTCACCGGGTAGTTTATGAGAACACTGATCCTGTGGTATCACAATGGGCCTACTTTGGCCTAAATGAGGCTGCACTTGAGGCGGCCTGCCACTCTAACCTAACCTAACCTTGGTGCACGTACGCAAATAACGATTAACAATGCTAACGAGTAAAGTGTCCTTTTGTAAACATTTTGTATAGAATTTTCTACTACGTATTTGAATAAATGTTTTTATTTTATTTATTCAGTCTGGTATTGAAATTTTCATGTGCCATATGCGTATACTTAATGCATGATCAAACTTCTGTAGTTAAAAAAGAATAATTGCAATTTTAAAAATAAGTAATTGCCCACAAATCCTCCTACTTACCTATATAATTCGCCGAATAAAAGTTTGCTCATCCATCAGCTATATATAATGTACCCAATATCCCACCACAAAATTATGCAAATTGAACCCACTCTGGTGTAGCCTATTCCCGCGTTTGAATTGAATTAAAACAATTAAAATTACGTATTATTCCCTGACATGCACGATCGCTCAAATATAATAAACACCAATTGATTAACCACTTTGCAATTGTTATTTCATTGTTACACTGACAATGCACATAAATTAGTAGTTTTATTTTAACCACACCAAATAGCATTATATCCTGGTCACTGCGGAAATAATTTATTTCATCACATAAATAAGCAATTATTACACCAAACTCAGTTTGCAGAGTCATTCTGAAATTTGTATCATTACTCAGATAAGAATAAAACTTAAAATCGTATCAGCGAATGATTACCATCGCACTTCGCAGCGTGAGTGCGCGCAAGTGGTAGGTGCTTCTTGATGTATCACCCGATTTTATGACAAAATTTAATCTGACAAGAAATAGTTCAAGTGCGGTTTGGAAGTGTATCTGACGAGATAATCGGTTCGCTAGATTAATCTGCTCTTTATCGTAAAATCTGTAAACACATGACTGTGTCGAATATTGTTTTATTTAATTAACTAGAACACGTCTCTTCTCTCTTGTCGCACGTAATACGTGTATGGGAGTGAAACCATTTTAACTTAAACAGATTTTAATTAAAAAATTTAATAAATAAAATGGAATGTCGCTGTTAGGCAACGTGGACTTTCCAAGGGAATCAACCGATGCCACCTCGGGCTGCGGTCTGATGAATTACTAATCACAAAGTTAATTGAACAGTAATTGTTGTTGTTAAGCGTATTCGTGTCAAATTATTGAAAATGCCAGCAACTTGCAGTTAGTTGCATAGAAAAATTTGTACAAACTCTGTGTGGAGTTTGAAATGAGATGCATGCTTGTTGGATCAAGGTTTGTAAATCCTATGGGCAACATAAAGTGTTTCAAGATAACTTGCTTGACAGTGGTATGGGGGTGGCTTTGATGTTTTTTTTTTTTTTTTCATAGTGGTAGCGGCTGCAGTGATTAAGTTCAAGGAGACGCTAAACTCTCTCTTATTTGGGGGAGTGGACCATCACTGAGTTGCAAGTTGCTACAGATGCCAACTATTTATTGTTTGTGTACATATTTCGACCTGTATGTGTATGTATTATGTCTGTTGCAAGGGAGACTTTCGATAACTTTGATAATTTAATATTTTTCGCAGAAACCGAGTCTAGCGACAAAATTTTATCTCAAATATAATTCAATATTTAACCCGACTTAAACGCAATTTGTAATATGTTAGAAGAGGTAGCCGTCTTGGAGGGTGTGTGTGAGTAAATAGGGATAGAAGTTCCATTGAGTTTATTCGGCTATCATTCGGCCATTAACTACATTTCTTAAAAAAATCGAAATGTTTAGTAGTTAAATAAATAACTTAAATTAAATTATGAGGAAAGGGGTTTAAAGTGTGACTAAAATACAGTCAGTTAAATTGATCTCATCGTTTGTGTGATGTGCTAAGTAAGTAAGTAAGTGAGCTAGTTATTAATTTATGTATATACATTTCAATATACACATACAGTACAAATTATGAATTGAAGAGCTATGGCTAAGCCGTCAGCCTGGACGGTGGTATGATAATGTACTTCGAATATCTTAAGTCGCGAAAAGTCTGACAATGTCAACAAAAAGAACAGTAGAAAAGAATTTTAAGCACAAACCTGACGGTCTAAAGCTCTGAAGAAAGCGAGCCTCTTAAAAATGAAGAAGATGTACTAAAAACTCCTTCCTTGTCCAACAAAAGTACTGAACAGGTTTTAGGAAATAATCTAGTGTTCAATATTTAAACCATTCAACACTTGACATTGGGAATTCTATAAATCGAATTATACAAAAATTCAGGGCATGTGTCTGGTTCCAGAGCTTATCACAAAATGCTACAAAGATACATATTAAGAAAATATTACTTTACACTTGAAAAATGTACTACTAAGTAGTCGTGCACACACATCTGTTTGCGAGAAGTTAAAAGATCGACTTATACCTAAAGAAGGTAAACACGCTTGTAAGTCACACTATAGTCCGTGCATTAATAAGCTCTTCAAGCAACTTTATTTTAATGATAAACTTAACCTAAGCTCGTTTGACACTACATCTTTCTCTCATTTTTTTCGCATTTTTACCATATTAAATCATTTTGAAAAGTCAGCTTCGTGTAAAAGAGACTCATGCTTCATTTGCATCATCCGACATTGCTAACACGGAAGTTTAAGGGGATGCCCAATACTAAATAGCCGTCTGACTTAATGGGTCGGCATACCTTACAGAGCGGTTCTCAAACTTATTAAGCTGTGGAATCCTAAACAAGGCCCAGATATATCTCGGAACCCCTCTTAATACTCTATTCACAGCGAGTCGAAAACCGGGTTTTCGCGAAAACTTCATCCCGTACATATTTCAGTTTTCCCATACATATTTCAGTTTTCAAATCGAGTCGTTTAATATTACATTTACACCGCACTTAAACTCATCATTTTGGCAAAATTCAACATACCAGGCCAAATGTCTCATCATGTAATTTATGAAACGATAGTCGTCGAAACGATTGAACAAAACGATCTCGTTTTTAGTTTGCTTCGTATAGCATCACCGTCGTATCGTTCAATCGAATCGTTTCGACGAGGATATTTGACGTTTGAAATAGTAACGTGAAGCAAAAAAAAAAAACGACGATCGTCTAATCGTTTCAACGATTATCGTTTTTTGTTTGTTATACGATGTCGACGCCATATATATTCCAACATTTGCAGATGTTGAATTTTGTCGCTGCATTTGTAAGTTTGTCAAATCGAACAAACCTCGTTACAAATTCCGCCCGTCATTTAATTAATTTTCAGCCCGTGTCTGAATTAGCACTCATATTAAAAAAAATTAATTCCATATGTCCAACTACTTCTGATTTCTAAACAGAAAAAAAAAGTCAATAATCAATTCTGACACTAGCTGTCATTTGAAATGTTGAATGGGAACGCAAGATTGGATTTCGATTTTTTTTTTTCCCGAAACGTTGAATTTAGGTGCGGTGTGTAGGTACTACCAAAGTCGTTTTCCACGAAAACACCCCGAAAATGGCTTCCAATCGTTGGGTTGTTGAAACAAGCACACCTTTTCTAATAATCAGCAAATTCAACAGAACAGCTGACCTAACAAATGTCATAGCTCACAACTTAAAATCTTTTTCCACTATTAATTGATAGGCTCATAATATTTTTAAATGCATTAAATTAATTTTATTTTTTAATTAATTCGATCGAAATTTGTAACCAAAATAGTTTGCACCGAAGTTTAACGACTAGTGTCTCATAGCTGATTAAAATGTTTCGTTTGACGTTGTTGATAGTTGGTGTTCGATGTGAATGCGTCGACGAATTTTCGACGAAAACACGGTTTTCGGTGCGGTGTGATAGCGTTTAAGATACGATATCCATTTCCTCAAAATTCGTCTTCGTCCACTGTTTGTTCGTCGCTGGCCACATTATATTTTGTTTTCGATAAGATTTTTCTAGACAGAAACAAGTGCGGAAGCTTTTTGCCGCAATGATTGAGGTCTGGAAACTGTGATTGGCATTAATGACGTCGTAGGCCCAAATACCTACCATTGCAGCGATTGTGGAGTCGAATTCCGATGGAAAGTGTGAATCGATTGGTTTGCTGCTTGTTGAGGCTTGCATCGGCAGCTATGTGTTTGATTGCCTTCAGATGGCGTTTAATGACCGCATCACTTTCAGTTTTTAGTCTTTCAAGGAACGGGTATTGTTTTATAAGTTTCGCATTAAATGCACACTTATTTTTCGGCATTTTTGCACAGCGAGACCAAGAATGAGTTAAGCTAACGAAATTTATGATATGAACGAACACAATGACGCGACCAGAACGAAAACAGAAAGGGAGGTAGAAGGTAGTATGTTCTGGCCCGGTTTGTGTACTCATTTTCGCGGTGTTTACAGCGGCAGAATTTGAATTGATTCTTCGGTGAAAAAAATCGTTTTATAGTTTTGATACGAAAGAAGGAGGAAGGAAAGAAGGAGGGTGGTAAAAGGAGTATTCAGAGAGAGAAAGGAGGTTCGAAGGTTTTTTGAAAATTTTGGTTCAAAAACAGGATTATCCTCCCAAAAGAAGGATAGATGGGATGGTTCCATAGCGTATACCGCATAGCTGCATCCTTGGACAGTGTGTTTTCATATTCATGTATATCTTGTGAGATGAATTCGCTGCTGAGATGTGAGAGCCTGTTGAAAAACTGTATAAAAATGTAGTTGACTCATTTTCAATTAGTTATACGAAAAGAGTACGTTCGCAATTGAAGTACGAATTTTTTTTTTTTTTTTTTTGCATAAATACCTTAGAAGCCTAATAATCGCCAAAATTTTAAATGAACAGCCTAAATTAGGATAATTCCCAAATGACAATATTAAGGAGCCACTGCTGGTAACACTGCCACTTGTGTAGAATCTGATGGAACTCTCCACAAATTATTTTCCGCTGCCTCTTCGCAGACGTTTCGCTGTCCATTTGGAGACCACCGGAAAATGTCGTTCCCGAACAGCTTAAAGGATAGGATAGGATACTGTGTAATACCGATGACGTGTATTGATGAATTTAATATACAAAAGGCCAAATCCGCATTAAACGAAGATTTACAATATGCTACAGCTGCATAATCAATTCATTTGGTAATGCTACCGAATGAACATTATTACTAAATTTGTGTAGGTATCTAATTAAGTTAATCATGCGAGCACGGCGGGGCGCGTCTTAATCTCATTACACATAAGTGCTATTACAACAGGTACCTAATTATGTTGATGTCAATTAGAGATTCCATAAATACATTCTCATCTCACTGTAAATACACTTCGGTTTCAATTTAACTATAATTGGCTAGGATTTCAAATGAGCCGTGCAGCAGTTGGTTTCCATTTCACGTCGCATATCATCTTGCATGACAACCTGCGGTTGTGGTGGGTAGAAGTTCCACGAATGCAGTAACAATAAACCAGTTGGCTGGCAAATGTGAGTCCCATTTTGCATAGGTAAGAACGCAAAAGCAATCTTCCCAAATTTTGTTCGTTTATAGTTAGACCTTAGAGCATATTTTGTTTAAAGGGATCGGTGAACTGCAATTTCTGTCATTTTTTTAATGCAAAACAAGCCAATCGCTCACTGATACAACATACAAGTAAACCAAATCACGTGTAACTAAAAATGAATAGACCTTAGACTTTCGAAAGAGTACGATCGTAAAATTTTGAATTGCAAATTTTAAGAACCACCATAAAGTTAGGCTCAAGGCTCGACCATTCATAAATACCATCAGATAGCGAATACGTTTCCCCTAACACGTGCCATAAGCCGATAAAAATTAAATCATTCGAGATAAACAATTTCAGACTCTGCGTGCAGACGGTGGGAATAAACTAATTTTATTGACTAAAAACAAACAAAAAAAAACGTCATACCTATAGTTTGACTGCGAAATAAAATTTCAACGTCAGATGAAAGCTGCTAAATCACAAAAAAAGACAAGATCACTTTGGAAGCATACAATCGCAACCTCAGGCGATAATCGCTTTCACTGAACACTCTATTAATAGGTAAAACCTGTACACTGTTATTATTTGTTTGCACTATAAATAACACAAAATGACTTACAAATACTCTCCCGGAGCGCCAGAGACTGCAACGCAACGACAACGTAAACAACTACACACACAGCGCGCAATAGCCCGCAAGTCTCTCAAAAAATGTCGGAAAAGCCGATGACACTTTTGCAATGAAAACAGGTTAATTACAACAATTTGTTTATTTTCAAACCTCCGACGTTGAACAATTAAAAAAGGGATTTTTTTTCCAATTGTTTTTATATACTGATACTGAATACTGCCCGTAAAATGAAAATAAGCGCCGGTCGACTTAAACTCACTCTCTCAACTGGCTTGCGCTTTGCGCAGTTGGAACTTGGAAATTGGAATGGGAAAAATTGGAATCGAATCAAAACATTAGCAGATCTGAGATAAGCGATCTGCCAGCCACTATACAATAAACAATACCGCCACCGCCACTGATCGTATCAGGCAGTGTTGTTATATCGTGGGATTTATCCCTTTTCGTGGGAATTTCGATGTCCGAAAAGCCTTTCGTGGGATAAAGGGAAAAAGCACCAAATCGTGGGATTTTGAGGAATCTAAGAAAAAACATTAAAACTATAAATTTTTGCTGAAATTTCATAAAAACTCCTACATTTCAGGACGATTATTAACACACTGAATGTGCATAAAAAACTACTTATATAAATTGCCTCTTATCAAAATTTTTTAGTACCAAAGAATAATCGTAATAATGTTACAACTGTGATTTTTATACTATAAGTTAATTAACCTTGATTTTCTTTCCGTGTATAACAAATTTTGCTTCCAAAAACTGGATTTTGAGGCGAAAAAGTGTCGTGGGATTTAAAAGGGATTTTGAGTACAGTGAAAAGGGAAAAAAGGGAAAAATTACCACGCTTCGTGGGATAAATGAAGAGAGAGTGCTAACAACACTGGCTATCAGGTAAGTCTGTCGGAGGTCGGAGTCGGAGAACGACTGGGACTGGAACTGGTAAGCGAAACTGGTTTTGTAGAACTACTACGATACCAACAAGTTATAAGTTAAAATGACATGGGTTAGTCAAGGGTATACACTTGAGGGTTTTACTTTCCTCGGAGTGGGGGAAGTGATGCGGGCATTGAATGGACGTTGGGTATAAAAAGTGCACATTCTTGAGGTGTAGTCTTAAACTTAGTAAATATAGTAGATTCTGCTCTATCTAAAATGTATTTTGTGATAAAATATTTATTTTCAAACAATTTTTTTAAATATGGTAAATATTTTGCCAAAAATAAGGTCCAATAAATCCATACGCAAACCACAACAATTAGATAGGTTAGGTTGAAATGGCCATTATAAGGTCCCTTGTGATACCACGTGAATCTGTATTCATTCCTCCTACTCGTTTTTTTTTTTTTTTTATATACTTCTCCTGGGAAAGGCGAACCTATAACGCTTCAACAGCGCCCTGAGATGCCTGCAGGTGTATGTTTGCTCTGCACTTAAATTGCTGCAAATTGTATTCTTCTGGAAATATATCCCCAGGAAGCGAGTTCCAAAGTTTGCTTGTCCTGTAACAGAAGGAGTTTTGGAAAGTTGATGTCCTCGCGGTTGTCAAGTGTACTGTATGGTCATGAGCATTAGCAGCCTGTCTTGTTGGGCGCCCAAAAGTTGCATTTCGAGGGATAATGTCTTTGAGTTCCTCAGAACATCTACCATGGAAGTACCTATAGAACAAGCATAGGTCAGCGACTTGTCTTCTGTGCACCAACGGTTGTAGATTCGATGTGAGTGTAGGGTCTCCAATGAGTCGAACTGCTCGTCTCTGTATGCTATCAAGCAGGTTAAGTGAATGTTTTGGGGCCGAGCTCCATATATGGGAACAATATTCCAAGCCTGGTCTTACCTGTGCTTTGTAGAGAAGGAGAAGTTGCTTGGGGCTAAAGTACCTCTTTGCTCTAAATAGGTAGCTCAACTTTGCGGACGCCGATTTTGCGATATAGGATATGTGGTTCTGCCATGTGATTCCTGAATTGATTGTGACTCCTAGAAGGTGCATAGAGTCCTTGTGATGGATTGGATGGTCATCCATTTGGATCTGAGGAACTGTTGATGCATTTTTTCTGGAAAATGTTGTGAACTGTGTCTTGTTTGCATTAAATACAACCAAATTGTCCTTTCCCCACTTCAAGATTTTGTCCAGATCATCATTTAGAGAATTAATTTGTTCACATCTCTGACTGTGTGATGTAGCCGTATTCACAGGCCCATTGTTCGAGATGGAGGATATAAGAGTGCTGTCATCTGCAAAGCTGTAGATATTATTAATTGTCGATCCAAGCAAATCGTTGATGTGGAGAAGAAATAGAGTTGGAGAAAGAATAGATCCTTGGGGCACTCCTGCATTTATAGCAAACGAATTGGATGACACACCATCTACAACAACTTGGATCGATCTTCCCAGAAGAAAATTTTGCATCCATCCGCAGAGTTGTTGTGTTAATCCGTAAGACGCTAACTTGCCTAATAGGGCTCTATGCCAGACTCGGTCAAATGGCTTTGATATGTCCAAGGCTACGGCACTGGATTCGTCGTGTTGTTCAATTGATTGTGTCCATAAGTACGTTACGTAGCTCAGCAGATCACCAGTGGAACGACGGCTCCGAAATCCGTATTGCCTGTCGCTTATTAATCGATGGCCTTCTAGATATTTGATTATTTCGACATTTATTGCCTTTTCCATTACTTTAGAGAGCATTGAAAGTAACGCTATTGGACGATAGTTTTGTGGCAGACATTTCTTCCCTTTCTTTGGAATAGGTTGAATGCGAGCGGTCTTCCAGCAAGAAGGAAACGTCTTCTGGGAGTACGACATTGGAGCTTCTGATGAAGCGTAGTAGATTTCGAATGTCTATGTTTTTTAGATCGTTCAGATCACTAAAGTAGAACGCTCCCAAGTGGAGTTTTCGTCTTTGTGAGAGAGCCGGACAAGTATACAGAGAAGATGGAGAATAAGTTCCTCCTCATCCTCGTCAAATTAGGGGTTGAATTACCACATCCGTGATCGAGTAATACGTGACTGGATTTGTTATTGTTTTGCTTGTAAAATCCACAAAATTCGTATGGCTCGATCACGGATGCGGTAATTCGACCCCAGCTTCTGCAAAAATCGTTAGAGAATACGCCAAGCCTTTTTGCATGCCTGCCGATAAGACAGTGTCCCGTGATGACACCTATTGTAGCACTAATATGCTTCCTATCGAGGGAGATCAGATGCCTAGAACGCTTTAGATCCAGCTTTGGCCAGATCTGCTTTGTCACTAGACAAGTCGAGCCGGTTGACCACCTAAAATTTGTTCTTTCGATAGCATCCAGCTTTATTTTGAATTTGCAAGTAGCGATTGGAATACCTAAGGAATCCTTAATTGGAAGCAGAGGTATTGTAGTTCCGTGTTTGCGAGCTTATTAGCGTTGCAGTTACCTGGGACGCCCCTATGCCCCGGCACCCAACAAAGGTGAATGTTGAACTGCTCGGCCACCTCTCTGAGAGATGAACGACAGTCTTGGGCTGTTATAGAATTCATGGAGACTGATTCCAGGCACTTGATAGCAGCTTGACTATCAGAGGAGATACGGATACCTATCCTTAGCAGATATCACGTTTTCCCTTAGCCAAGATAAGACCTCTTTTATCGCCATTATTTCCGCCTGAAAAACGCTACAGTGATCAGGAAGACGGAAGGAGAGACTAAGATTTAGTCTATTAGAGATGACACCACCACCAACACCAACACCGTCCACAGTTTTCGAACCATCTGTGAAGAAATGGATCGATTCATCATCCACGATGAAACAGATACTGTTGTGGTAGTTTTTTTTTTTCGACAGTTTCTTGTGATGCAATAGTTCACATGACAAATTCTCGACGTGATCATTAGTCAACTGACATCAATTCTTACGATAACTAGATCTTGAAAGTCTTACGACTAAGATTATTGTTCCAAATCTTTAGATAAAACTAAATCTAAATACAATCTAAACTAAAACTAAAACTACTTACTTACTCCGCATAAATGCATCAGGATGGCTTATTTTGCCTTACTAATAACCAATTTAGTTCCGACTTTAAACTTATTCGGTCTTGCTTATAATCGTTATAAACCTTCACACTAAATATTTTGTGGATCACAGTTGGTAATTTTATATGGGAAACTCCACCATTGTGAGTTCTAACTTAAACTGGACACTAAACTAAATATGATTATTAATATCGCGCGTTGAGTTTACAGTAGCCACATTTTTCATACGAAATTCGCAATTGCGAGCTTCTGTAAATTTAAAGCCGCCGGAACTAAAATTGTTTATTTATAAGACGCATTTCTCTTATTTTTTCCTCGTTTTTGACACATTAAAACATGTTGAAAAATCAACTGACGCATGCAGGTCAAACAATTTTCTGCACATGTGTTTTGCTTGCGTCCAGAAATTCTGCACATGTGTTTTGGGCATTAACATCTCTCAGTTCCGTTTGCTGATACTAGTCGTAGCGATTTAAGTTCCACTTAAAATCTTATGTGACAGTTTATGACATTGAAAAAGTAGCCCATAAGGTGCTTAAGTAGAACTTAAATTGTTATGAGTGGTATCAGCAAACGGGCCTCAGGAATATTCGAATATTCGAAATAGAATTTTACTAGATAAATTTTATTCACTTGTGTGCACTTCTCATGGAAACCGTACACAAGGCCAATAAACATACGGGCATGGCCATATCCATCGCTAGATTTTTCAATGTAACACCCAGGTAACACCTTCCGCATATCCGACGCTGCGATCTGTCTCTAAAAAACAACACACACACAGGTTCTTGTTCCATCAGCTGCATCTAACTTTTCGATAAATGTAAGAAAAACAGGTTTAACAAAAAGATGCGTGTCAACCACAAGTGACGCTCAAAACATACATTTTCTCACTTTATCCGATTGTCTGGGTCTGGGTATATTAATAGAAATGTTATCTTGCGAGGTCATTGAACGCACATCAACAACTATTAGTACCAGCCTGGTGCACACTGGAAATCTTGTTTCTAAATAAACGGAGAAAGAACTGAAAGTATGATTATTTCTTTTTTGCAGTCGTAATTCGTATTTTCTGTGTAAGAAGATTTAATAGTAAACGCATGTAAATTAACAAGTATGTACAGTTAATCCTTTGAAACAAAATTTTGCAAGTTTCGAATTTAATGTCAGTTACTTTTCTAAACTATAACAATTGAGGTACATATTTCAATTTTTTATGGTAAAGGCCTTCTTCGTGTTAAAATCTAATTATTTGTACAGACTTTCAATGCAACAAATCAAAAATGAACTGCATAAAATATTAGTTCAGAGTTTCTGCGGAGTCGAATACAATCAAAACCAGCCTTATAACTTCACTAAGGCTGCTTCCACACCGGATGGAACAAAACGCCTCAGACAAACATAATTGTTTTTTTTTTTTTTTGTTTTTATGAAATTTAAGAACACACATTTAAATACGCGCGCCCACACTGAATAAGGCAAAACAAAGCAAGAAAACATAATAAGGCGTTTTGTTCCATCCGGTGTGGAAGCTCCATAAGTCCAAAAAAATACTCCCTGAACGTTTGGAGTTGAGGAGATAATCGGCCCTACCAATGTATCCGTCGGAACGGAAAGTTCTCGGATTTCATACGATTCAAGGGTTTTGGCTGCGAGCTATTCTTCGGAACAACTGTTCGGAGAATAGTTCCAACATTTTGTAACGCATATCGGCGAATTACGTTGAAGTGCGATGAAGTGCATTCTTTTGTTAAATTTTTGACAGCTAGGCTCCGATATCCTCCGAGAGAAATTGGTTGCGGGATTTGGTTACGAATTGGAGTGCGGTGCGGTGCGTTGCGGTGCGCCTTTGCAATTGTTTATTTCTTTTCCGAAGTCGGACATCTCGAATGCAATTTGCGTCTCCGAAGAAGTATGCGTTGCGGAGAATTTTCGAATGCCTTAATAGGTGAGAAACAAAATTCTTTGATTCTTGACTTTTATGTGACATGTTTTAATTCTCAATTGAAACATTGAGTTGCAACACGAAATCGCATCCCCTGATTTCATTATCAAAACCAAACTGAAAACATACCTATCTGCAACATTCGTTCCACTATGTTGAGGGAAGCCATTTCCAGGGTTGGTGCCCCAATTATTTTGTACTCTCACGAAAGATAGGTACACGAGTGACCGACCACTTAAGGGTAGTTTTTTTGTGACTTTACAATCGTAGCTTCAGTTTAGATTGGCCTAGATCGGTCACAAGAACAGCTGTTTGAGTTGACATTTATGGAAAGGTAGCCGACGAATCGATCAAAATCTGACTTTATGAACACGTCTTACGCAGATCTTAGTTAGGCAGACATTTATGAGATCACCCTACATCTAGTCATTGCCAATCTAGTCGATTTATGATTTTTGAAGGTTTTCGAATCTGCCCAAAACTCCCATTAGTGCATCAAAATCAATGGTAAACTTTCAAACTTGACTGTCACTTAGAGCATTTAACTACCCGCCGCTGATCATAAATAAGTAAAATATAATTAAAAGGCATCGTCCCACAAAAAAGTATAGGCAACTTACTATAAATAAATAAACTGGGCTATTTTTTCAGTCCCACCCACTCGGCGACCATGAAGTTCACCACTATTACGGACACTACACGACGCCCCATAGATTTGCACTCGCTCCATATCCTGATTGTATCACGTTTCATAGCCAATATCAGGAATGTCTCGAAATGGTTGAAAGATATCACTGTACGACAGCGATTACGTTCGCAATAAAAACATAAAAATAAACTCTAGGGGTGAATTACATTTTGCGTCCTTGCTATTGTAGTTGTTGTTGGCATAAGTGCCCTTTCACTTTTAATATGCTATCTGTCCTGCGGAAGTGGTATCCTTTTTTCGCCGTGTTACATAACCCGAAGAATCAATGTCGGTACACGTATATCTGGGTATAGTGGTAGAAGGCGTGCGCTTAGGTGTTGTATCCACAGAATACAGAAAGGATCTATGGCAGATCCATGACACGTCTAAATAAATGAACACCATAAATCGTGTAACTATATGCAGAAGTTCTTTTATAGGTTACTACTGTACCTGCGGCCGGCACTCGACGCTGCTGTTCCTCCAGCTGTTGTGTGGGTCATGGACACACATGAATGTACCTCGCTCATACCCGCGCGTACACTCGTACTCGAATGGTGGAGTCAACACAAGTGCGAGTACTACAACTCGTATAAGAATTTATTACAATTTCTGCAAAGTTAACCAGAACTCAAGGAGATGATAGGAGCGGGCGTGGGGCGGTTGGGTGACACAACTGCCAATCACAGAATCTGCCTACTGCCTTGTGTGGCAGTGGCGTTAACAAATTATGTCCCTTTTTCTCATACGCAGGCAAGAGAGCGGCGCATATCTAGTACACTTGGACGGGAGGAATATTTTCACAAGGATAATACACTTGTGAGTAAATTATGCAGAATAAGACGAGAGGAAAGGACGACCAACATCCTTCAAATAGTTCGGTATATTGTGTAGTTATATTCATTTGGCAAGGAGACCCGACATCGGCTATAGCTGTGCCATGGTTTTCGTGGCCATATTGTTGTCATCGCATCCTCTCGCATTTTATTGTGGTTATGGTGGACCGTCAGTTGGTCGTGTGGTTTGATGTGGTCTAGTGGAAAATATCCACGCACATTGACATTGGCAAAATGTGGTTTTACTTGGGGGGTTTAATTTCTCTTTTTTTTCTACTCGTTCTATCCGTTCTATGCCAACAGCAAAAAGAAGCCATATACTTAGACACGAGTATACTAAGTGCACATATGAGGCTACGGGCGGCGATAAGCATGGCAAGAACTCAAAATGAATTCCAATGAAGAGCAACCTTTCGAATGAGCTAGCTTCATCGTGGGTCTTGTTATTTGCTTTGGTATTATGGTTGCCTATAGTGATCAGAGAGTATAGGTAGATGGGATTTAAACTGCATGTCTGAACTTTGGGCAAAGAAGCCTGATTAGGTAGCACGGTGGAAAAGAAAATATATATTCGCTGGTTTTCTGGTAAGGGGAAAGTGTGAGTACCAAAGGAATCAAAGGATTGCTGGAAAGGGAAGATGCAACTTGGGTCAATTCAAGCTGGTTACGACGACTGTCCCACTGTGGGCATTTTTTTCGAATATGACTGAGTGATATGGAATGACATTCGCATTATGGAGACTCATTTTTACGCCAATTATCATGCCGTTTTGAGCAAAATGTATGCTGTATTTACATCATCACATTCTGAAGATAAAAGGGATGCCCCCAACCCCAATACTAAGGCCCTAGTTATAGCAATACGTAAAACCAAACCGTAAAAAATTTCTTTCGATTTTTTTGACCACTTAAACTTTATGGTTGAACTCAATCTTGCTCTTAAAATGTTGCTTATGAGTTATAAAGTTAGATTATCAAAAAAAAAAAATAGGCACATGATCTTTAAATTCTCTAGAAAAATAATTTATTCATTTTTCCGTACGAAAATTTTTTTCTGATCAACTTCTCAGTCAATTCCACAAAAGAACCGAATCATTCCACTGAAATATTTCATTTCTTTACTGTTCCAACTGTCAGGAATTTTTTTTTCTGATGGAATCATGGAATCCAATCAGTGGGGTTTGGTTTGTTGTAATTGTTTTCGTAGGGAAACATTTTTCTGACAGATTTTTCGGTATAACCGCCTAAACGAAAAAAAAAACTCATTTTTATACTATTCCAACTTTTTCGGTTTCATTTTACGTATGGCTATAACTGGGGCCTAACACGCAAAAAAAACGTGACAAGTATTTTGGTCGGTCATCTTGTTTACGTATAAGGAATTATGGTAGGGTCTCCATATACCTCAAACGAAAAAAGAGGACATATTTTACAAACCCCTAAATTCCCAATCCCCCCCCCCCCCCTCCCCTTTTTGGTAATTCAAGGAAAACATTTATACTGTGTATAAGTGGACATCACGTACCATAGGTGACTGCTACAGATGTGGCACGTGACGCAGTGATGCCAACCCGGATCAGAGTTTTTATACCTATGCCCGAAAAAAATTATGCCTTTTTCAAAAATATTATGCCTTTTTAGTAAAAAGATAAAAATTGCTTATTTTAAAAAGAAACTGAAACTGCAACCTACAAGGTGATTAAAATTTGTTCAGAATATAGCTAATCGATAGGTAATTCTACCTTGTTCGATTCAAGGTTTGGGTTTCGTAATTAAGTCAAGTAGAGAATTAGAATATAAGCTTGACGCATAGCTGTAAATGAAAATTAGTGATATGACTTTCAAAGTTCATTTGTATGAATTTCTTTATAAAAACAGTTCTCAAAAAATGATGCCTTTTTCCTAAAAATTATTCCTCAATGCCTCAAGGGTCGGAATTATGCCTAAAAGGCATTATTTTGCCTCAGTTGGCATCACGTGACGTGAGTGTTGTTGACAAAAGAGAAAATAAATAAAATTCATCGGAAAAGTGCACCCACTGCTTGTTTTTATGGGCGTACTTAAAAGTTTTAAAATGAAGGGCTTGTTTTTATTATGAAATTATAATGCAATTGAAAAAAAAGAACAAAAAGAGGACAGAACAAATAAAGAGGACAAAAAAAGAGTCAAACGAAAAAAGAAAGTGTAAAATAGATCGCTGACAAAAAAGAGGACATGTTCTCTTTAAAAAAGGGTTGTTCTTGAAACCATAAATTATGGGAAAGTTTAGCGTGCTGATATTTTTATAGCAATGGCTTAAGAAATTTCGCTTTCCTATGAAACAAAATGGCTTCCGGAAGTGATAATTGGACAGTTCTTAAATATAACTGATTGATGAACTGTTGGTATAATTTACTGCAACTAATTACCACTCTCATTTCCCATATTTTAAAACAGAAATAGAAATGTTTTCAAGTAATTGGGGAAGTGTGAGTCGCCGGAACTTGTGTTTATTTCCATTTTACGTTTCTATAATTATGAGTAAAACTCCCATAAAACCTTAAGCTACTGATTTGTGATCTCATTCTTATGATTTTGCTACCATTGACTGCGGACAAAAGGATTTCTCTTTCCCCGTGTGCGTGATGTTGTAAATGCAGTTGTTATATAAAAGGCCCCAAGTTTACTTTGAAAATAATGCAAAGAATGCAACACTTTCCGGTGTGACAATTAAATACAAAAAAGTACAACAGTATAAGAAGGTCAGGCAAAAAAACAGAGGTATGAGATAGTAAGGTCTCATACAGCACTAGGCACCATAAGGGCCCATCGCGATCCCTAGGCAACCGAACCTGAACGTTCGTGAATGCCCTTAAGGGAAATACATTTTTTGAGGTTCGTCTGATTAACTATAAATATGTATATCGGAGTAGGTGAGACCATCTTGAATAACAATTTCATTTGCAGATTCTCTCATTCACCCACTTAATTCCGCCAGAGCTATCAACTCACATGTGAAAAAGTTCATCGACCAAAATAGGATTCATTAAAACTAAGCAGCGGAATTAAAAGGAAACCGCCTTTGAATGCAACTTACACTGTCAATCAGACCAAGTTCACTATCTCACTCAATTTCAAAACCCTCCGTACATGCATACAAATAGAAAGAACCTAATTTGCATTCGACATTCGCCAATCAAGTGAAACAGCATGTAAAACAAAGAGCGGGACGACTCCCGCTCTATAAATAAAAGGAAAATCTTATCCGACACATTCAACTCCTGCGCCTTTTTGTGCAACCCACTGAGGTTCTTCCCAAACTTAATTTACCCGAAGAGGAATTGAATTCGTTTCGCGCACTCATTTCGGTTCGTACTTTGTATAGTCGCCTTCAAGACGAAATTGGAAACAATACCCAGATGGTATAGCGAATACCTACAGCCAGGTGCTTCCGCAGAAAGGCTCCATTTCCAACTTGAAACTTTGTAAATTTCCTTGGATATAATTAACGTCTCACATACGTTCTCGTTCTGTGCAAATGAGGACCTATTACCTGCCCGGGTGGTGGTGGAAATGCATGCGAACAAAAATACGTTCGCAGTGTGCCAGGACGAAGGCATGATATTCCCTACACGGCGCTATCGATTTATCGCCTCATTTCCTCTGTTTACGTCAACTTTTAATTAAAATCGAGTGCAAACAGTATACAGTAGGTATAGGTATACGCTACGCCTGCACGTTGTACCGAAAAATCCGAAATCCTTGTGCATGCACACAAAATGTATATTGTTTCGATTTTTCCCTGATTGGGTTGAGTTTCCGCTCAATTCACTTGCACACCGAGCACCGACACCAAACGCGTTCCAGAGAACGCAAAGCTTTCTCTGATGATGCAAAAAGGATAAACACTCTTGATATTCAGATGCGACATGCTGATGCGACCCTCTGCAGACTCTAGCGATGTGCATCGCGCACTAGATTCACTTAAGCGATTTAACTTGTAAGTCGGCAAAAGAAGAAAAAATACGCAGAACAAAAGAAAAAAAAAACAAAACAACGAATGTCCTTCTTGCAATGGCGCTCAGGAAGAAAAGTCTTTCCGTTTGTGAAAAGGAAAAATAAAAATAAAAAGTAAAAATTGGGGAAGGGAAATCAAAAGCAGGAAAGAAACACAAACACAACAGAAGACAAGAAGAAGAAGTTGACTTTATTTTAAATTTTAAGCTTTAGTGATAGTGCTCTCTCGATGATGGTTGCAAGTGGGATGGCAGGATCAGGTTCGGTATATGCTCGGGAAATGGGCGCTGAAATAGTATTTTTCTTTTCTGTTTTTGTTTTTTTTTAATTATGATGTCAGGAGTAAAGTGCTTTCTCGGTTTCACATTCAAGTGAATGAGTAAAGTTCTATAATTTCTGACAGTTAAGTGGAGACCCTAGAGCGTAGACATGCAAGGCGCGCGTTGAGCAGCAGTGGAGTGGCATACTGGTTACCAATGAATCGTGAGCATTTTGACGAATTTGCCACAGCTTGTGGGGAGGTATTGTGCTAGTCTCGCATGGGGTATCGCTAATGGCAATGGTACATGTAATCATTCATAGTGCAAGGATATACACGAAATGGATCGATTAAGCAAACAGCCAGAGAGGGTATTCAACCGGAGGAGTGGGTGGCGGAAGCTCCAATTGTTTGCGACGATATAGAAGGTATTTGTTCTCTTTTGGGACGTTTCACTATGTATTTTCGAAATAGCAGCTGCCGCAACTTTGATGGAAATGAGATGAGTGGCATCAGGAAGTTGAGTTCATTGTCTCAGTTGGAAGAGATTTTTTGATCTGACTATAGTGTATCCATAGAAATGTTTTGTTAAAGACACCAAAAAAGACGGAACTTTAATTTTAAGACTTAGCTTGCACCCACGCCCTTCCTATAACCTCAGATCTCAAGTAGCACACTGGTGTATAAATTGTATATATAGTTGTCTATTTTGAACATACCCATTTCGTTAAACTTAAACTTTAAAAAACAATTCATTGTGAATGAGCCAACTCAATTTTCGTACAGTTTTTGAACAGACTCTCACACAAATGAATATGAAAACACACTGCGCCGTACTAATAACAAATTTTAGTCTTGACTTTAAATTTATGGAAGCTTACAATTGTGAAATTTGTATAGAAAATATAGCCACTGTGAACTACTAAAGCTTACAGTCGAAACTATTTAAAATTGTTAATTGGAAAGGCCCACTTTCCAAGATTATGTAGATTATAGGTTCGGCTCCATCGAGTAAAATGTTTAATTTTTTTTTATAAATTCAAAAACAGAAACAAGAAAAGTCTCTCAATTACGAGTTTTTGTTGTGTTTATTTTTTTTCAATTTAACATTAGCATTTAAAAACCATTTAATTAAAGAATAACAAAAAAATTCGCATTTTTGTTCCCCATATTTTTTGAGTTTGGCTATTTTTGGTTCCAAGATTTTTCAAATTTGGCTCCATACCTCGTATAAAAGCTGGCAACACTGCCTTACACAATCGACAGTCGTTCACTAAGTGGCTGCAGCCTATGCGCCTAAGTAACTGTATGCAGTATGCCCGTTGATGATGAAATCTGACGATCTAGCCAAAAGCTTCTTGAATTTGCGTAATCGGTGGTAATTTCGTTTTGCAGCTTCTGACGTTGTAAAAGTGGCGCTAATGACCAGTCTAGTTTTCGCATTCAGGATAAATCTAGATCAGAAAAGGAAGAGTTCGAGTATGCCCGTATGCCCGTTGATGATGAAATCTGGCAAATCTAGCCAAAAGCTTCTTGACTTTGCGTAATCGGTGGACATTTCGTGTTGCACCTTTTGACGTTGTAAAAGTGGCGCTAATGAGCAGTCTAGTTTTCGCATTCAGGAAAAATCTAGTTCAGAAAAAGGAAGACTTCAAAATGCGCTTTCTCTTTTCACAATCCTACCAAATAAGTCAATTGTATCTAACCAAGTTCTCTTCATATGTATATGTAGGTATTTATGCAGCATCACCAGTGGAAACTGCGGCTTTCTGTCATCAAAAAACAGTCAACAGTTCTTGTAAACAGCCACCTCGCATTTCACCTATCGAGCAATCAATATACAGACAACACTGACCCATCAGAAATATTTATTTTTCAATCGAACTCACATTCCACTCCCGTCAGACAGCTGAAGTGAAAATTAAAAACAATTCCACCGACAATTACGGCAATTAAATTATTTTTCTGTCAGTCGCTGGCCTTTTCCATTTTCATTTTATTTATTCGAATTTAATTGTTTCTCGATGCAGTCAACACACACATCCACGGGTAGGGTTATGCAGAAGTTTCCACTTCGCAATCGGGGTAACAACCGTCGCCCCAATGACGCAACTCACGGTGGCATTCGAAATCGGCCAGTAAAACGGAATCGCAGTCCACGCGAGATTTCGCAACCACAAAGGATGCAACGAATCTGTCAAGTGACACCAGCTGCTGCAACACATCAACATCAATCGTCGACGACGACGACAAAATCAACCACCGGGAAAATCTGCAGTCGAGCTTTCACCAAAGAGACCGCCAATTTGGGTACCTGGGATGAAGTCCTTAGCGTGGGAAGTAAGGTAAGCGCGGTTTTGTCGGTTTAATTGGTAGGTGCATCTTGGTTGCCCAGTCGACATTGATTGATCTCAATAAATCAGCCAGCAGCGGCAATGGCGTTCAATGGGAAACGTCCTGCTTTCACAAGGTGAATTAATTCCCATTGTCTGACCACAGGTGTAAAGTGGCCGTCATGAATTGTTCACACAAAGCTGATCACACTCAAAATGGAATAAGCGCCACCCGAAGGATTAGTCTCCCTTGTCTCTCCATAAGTTTAAAGCGGGCCGCACACTGTAGCACTTCTGATGCATGATATTAAGTGGTGGGAGGAGAACTGACCTCTTATTGAAGGCAAGTAGGTGCTTGGTATTTTCGTAATTGAGTGACCATTTCAGGGAATCGCCTTACCATCTACAAAAAACTCCCGAATGAATACGACTTAACTGCAGAATTAGCAATGTTTGCCGAACAAGAGGCGGCCAAACGATTTTGACGACTTTGGTCAGCCCATAAAGGCCAACTTAGATCATTAAATTTCCCGCTGCACATTCTTTCGGCCATTTTGTTGCCGTTTCTTCGTTGCACTACTCTGCAGGACTGCCGGGCACGGGGAGAATGTATAATTTCGAATGAAACATTAGAGAACCCCATTAACTACCTAAACTGCTCTTCCAACAGTCTTTCGCACAATAGCCGCAACGATGTCAGGACGTTGACACACTTTCACACAGAGACACACACTCGTACTCACACTCGAACCCATACTGTTGGACGATGAAAGTGAAATATTATCCATTTTAAATGGACACTTGAAAGGACGACATAGAGTTGACGGCTTAACACCTCCTCAAGTGTTGTATTTTTACTGCTAGTTTTTATCGTATATCGTTTCTCATTGAATGAGGCTAATGTCCATTTCATGTTGAGGTATCCTTCGTCGTTGTATATCCTCCGCGTCGGTCGGTCGTCCGGTCGTCTTCGCCTTCATGCGGTGAACGTTGTCGCTTTCGACGTCTTTACGACTACCGACGACGACGGAAATTCTTATCTTTATCGACGAATGCTAGCAATGCTACTATTTACCACTATCCAACCCGCCCATCGTCGTCCTTTTGAATCAAGTTGTGAACAAAAAGAAAACCCCTACTTTACAGAAGAAAACAACAAAAAAACAAAAACACCACCTAGTAGTACAAGAAAATTAAATAAAAGGAACGACGAACAAACATTGAAATGAACTTTAACTGGCACCTTTATGTACGAAAGGAAGCTATTAAGATAGAAGAAGGAAAATAATGTCGGTCTATGTCCATCAACAGGCAATTAAAATGCCCGTTTAACTGTCTTATTTTTTTGCTGTTGGTTCCTTCATTCGAGAGTTTACACTTTTTGTATGTGAATTGGTTGGTTGGCGTTTTTTATTGAGTCAAAAGGGCGGATTGGCGGTGTTAAATTTTACATTTCGTCTTGTGTTTTTTTTTTCTACTGTTTTTGCTTGCACACACACAGACAGACCGAATGTAAAATTTTACAACGTTGCACAGAGTGGAGAGAAGACCGTTGGGGGTTCTCGTCTTTGGTTATCCTGGAATAATTACTGGGGATTAGGACTGTTAGCCAGATTTTATTGACTGGCTTGCAGATTGTATCTGCTTCGAATTAATGAGGTGGAAACTAAATTTTAAGTTGATTTTAATCCCCGCTTTGAAGAACAATTAGCTTATTGGGGAAGCTGAAATGGAAATGTGCTGGAAAATTGATAGCAATAGGGTTTACATTGACAGTGACGCAGCCGTTGGAATATTTCTATAAGATGGTACCTAGTCGTATACAAAGATTGATAAATGTCGATTCATATTTTTGATCGTGTTTGCGAAATTGTGACCCGGAAAACTGATTTTACTCACTTTTAACGCGATCGATTGCTATGTAAGGTGTATGGAAAAGAATTATTCAATTTGATGGTTCCAAAATGTCCCCTAGGGAGCTCCAACCGATCAAGTCAATGGCAAAAAATTTCTATAAATTGTACTAAGCGCTCAATTTAAAATTAAAGTGTTAAATGTGAAGAGAATTTTTATATAATTTTCCATTTTTCGTCTGCCTTTCACAAAAGTCATAAATATTGCTGTTAATTTCAAGCTCAGTGTTTCGCCATATAACTTCCAGCATTTCGAAACTTTGGGCTTCAGCAATATGTTGAATTTCATAGTTGCATTTGTAAGTTTGTCAAATCGAACAAACCTCCAAATAAATATCTCACTTTATTTAATGACTTTTCAGCTGACATAAAAAACACAGCCAAAGATAATGGAATACAGAGATATACAACTTTCCAGTGGAAAGGCGGCCGCTTACAAATTGTTTTCCAGAAAAATTCATCAAGCCACGCTAATACTCATTTCTTTTCTAGTACTCGTATAAATGTGAGTTGATGAATTGGACTTCACTATTCCTAATTTTTTTTTATTTTAATCGAAGCCTTAAGACAAACTAAAACCAGTTCAATACGAAACTATTGTAAAGAAAATTTGAAATTGTAATTAACACTGCTAATGTACTTTGCTCAGGCAACATTGTTTAAAATGTGAATTACTTCAAACGTAATTTTTATGAAATCTTCTCTATTCTTATTTAAAAGTGGCATCACTTTTAACGTCAAGTGTTCATTATTGCAAAGTAGATCAAACTGATGTAGTCGCAGTGGCTTAGTGTTAGTGTGTTGGACTACTAAGCGAGGGGTCTCAGGTTCGAGTCTCGCAAAAACCCAAATTTCAACTTATGGTTTTTTTCCACTGCGCTACCTCTCGCGAACGTCTGACAAACATCCGAGAGTATAAATGTTTTGAAAGAGCTTCTCGATTAGCCGTTTGGAGTCGGCATAAAACTGTTCCATTCGTTCCAAAAATGAAAAACTCACACAAAACGAATGGTTGTGAGAAGCTAGGCCTAGGGTCCCTCCGGACCTGTTGCCCCAACTATTTATTTTTTCTAGATCAAACTGATGCGCAAACATAACGCATCAGCATAAACTGTGCATCGCATTAGATGCCGCATCACTGCGAAAATGTTTGACGTTTCTGAATTTACACAACAAAAGGAATGGTGGCCGGCCATTAGCAACGTGCTGTTTTATAAGTCACACGTATTCACAGACAGGGATTGAAATTACAAAATCAACAATTTCAACAAATGGCTTTTGGGGGGATAGACGTACGAAAGATATCCATCTCTATTAATCATTCATCTCTGAACACAGCTGTCAAAACAATTTCACAGAGCATGGCGACATGTGGCCTCACCAGTGCTCTCGGTTTGATTTGGCCCAGTTTTAGCGCGCTTAAAAAAAAATGCTAGCTCGTAAATTTCGAAATTTCTAGCGCTTTTCATTGATAATTTATTTCAATATATTGATATTACACTTTGACATGCTATCGTAATAAAATTCATGTCAGGGTGCCAATTTTGTAGCGTTTTGCATTACTCTCTGATATCGTTCAATGGATAACCACCATATCTAATATAGACGCACTGTTTACAGTTGCCAAGACTGTAAATAGACATAAATTTATTAGAATTGCCTTTCAAATTCCCTAATAGTTACAATAAATACATTATAGCTTATCTAAATATGTGAGAATTTCGGTAGTTTTTGTTCGATAAAATTCGTTTTGCGTAATCTAGCGCAATTTAGCGGTTTTTGTTTAGTTTTTTATCTCACAGTGATTAAAACAACCTGGCAGCACTGGGCCTCACACGATTTCAAATGAAAGTTCGACTACTAGGGATCAATTCTCGTTCTGTGAAAGAGTGAATTGAATAAATCGTTTTCACATTCGCTTTCACTTTATTTATTTTTCTGTTTGTACTAAAATGCGATTCTCTTTCAATAAATGAAAATATCGTGGTGAATTCAATACCGCACACTCTGTTGTAAATATGAAAGAGGGCTCTCAACTTTCAAACTCTCACTTAAAACATTCACTGACAAATTGGGCCGCGAAAAGAAATTATTCATATGAAAAATTTTGACGTTTGGTTACACCTTTTCATAGAACGAGTATCGAAATCGATAATCGACTTCAAGCTCAAGGCATAGGCGGCACTCCGAGCGCAGGGATGCCAGATTGAGGGATTTTTCCCGTTTTTCGGGATTTTTTGACCCCAAAGGGAAAAAGGGAAAACTAACCCAGAAAACGGGAATAATAGTCACTCCAAAAACTTTCACGTTTTAATGGCTTTTTACATCGTTCAGAAAACAGACACGATAAATTCAATAAAAAAAAAAAAAAAAACTTTATGAGCATAGCCCTCAGTCTTGCCATGCTTATGTCGTTTTCCATTGGGATTTTCAGATTTTGCTCTCAGATTTCAGATTTTTCGTGCCCAATAGAACATAAAACGAGATTTTTCTTCCTTTGCATTTGTGGTGGTGCGTGTTTTAAAAGGCAGCTGTTCTTAAATTGTTATTTGTGTTTATCAGAATCCATTCAATTTATGCTTATATCCATTGCAGCGGCCAAATGTAATTTTTCTCTATTTTTCACAGACTTCTAGTCTAAAAACGTAAGTAAACACACTTTGAAGTTTGACAAACGACAAATGTTTTGGTGTTAGTGCAAATAGGTGTAAATCTCGCTCAGATATCGAGATTCGCAAAATTGCTCCAACTCTTAAAAAAATTGCTTTTTTTGCGGCCAATGGAACATGAAATCTGACAGTCAGCTGATTTCTTTTTCTGTCCCAATGGAAAACGACATTAAATTTTACACTGGGTATGCGTATGGCCATGGGTAGTGGGTGTTTGAGTTTGACAGATTTGTCATTTGTGGAATTGTGGCTGTGTGCTGGTTCGGGTGGAAAAAAATCGAGTCCCGTTTGTGTTTTATTTTACTTGCTAAATTTATTTATTGTTGATGAAAGACCACAATTGTATGGATATATGGAATTAGCAATAGACAGCGAATGTTTGCGATTACACACAAGTAGTATGTTGTATGTACAAAGATGACCTAGTCTTGGATTAGTCTAGTCTAATCTAGGAGTCTAGGCTAGTCTTATACATTAAAATGAATGTGATGTGTATAGCTATTTTTGTTTTGATGAATAAACTTTTCCTTATGTTTAAAAAATATTTTTTGTTCTCCTTTCTCAGAACAAAAAAAAAAGGGAATAAAAACGGGAAAAACCGGTATCAAAATAAGGAAACAAAATCATTTTGGATGAAAAAAAAGGGAATCCACATGCCAAAAGTCTGGCAACGCTGCTCCGAGGAGTCGTACAGTGTTGTTATATCGTGGGATTTATCCCTTTTCGTGGGAATTTCGATGACCGAAAAGCCTTTCGTGGGATAAAGGGAAAAAGCACCAAATCGTGGGATTTTGAGGAATCTAACAAAAAACATTAAAACTATAATTTTTTTCTGAAATTTCATGAAAACTCCTACATTTCACGATGATTATTAACACACTGAATGTGCATAAAAAACTGCTTCTACAAATTGTCTTTTATCAAAATTTTCTAGTACCAAAAAATAATCGTGAGAATGTTAAAAACTGTGATTTTTATACTAAAAGTTAATTAACCGTGATTTTCTTTCCTTTTATGACAAATTTTACTTCTAAAAACTGGATTTTGAGGCGAGAAAGTGTCGTGGGATTTAAAAGGGATTTTGAGTACAGTGAAAAGGGAAAAAAGGGAAAAATTACCACGCTTCGTGGGATAAATGAAGAGAGAGTGCTAACAACACTCGAGTCGACTACATGTATTTTGTTTAGGTGATATCGAGAACCATGGTACCCTGTTAGGTAGCCAACTAGATTTTTGACATCGTGCCTACGTAGATATAAAATCCTTTAAAATCTTTTTGGCATTGTTTTTGAAAGGTTGAATGACTTTTGGATTTAAAGATTTCACAGTAGGGTTCCGGTCCTGTGAAAGGTTTTTCCGAACCTCTTCTGGCCAGTTCGTCGGCTTTTTCGTTTCCCTCAATTCCCTCGTGGCCAGGAACCCACCATATTCTGATTTTATTTCTGGTACATAGTGTTTGGAGGGTATTGAAGCAGTGTAAGACTGATTTGGAGTCAATGATGGGTGAGCTACGGGCATTTATAGCTACTTGACTATCCGCGAATATTTGGATGTTTGAGCCTGTTATACCTGAGTTGTACATGAAGGTTGCGCATTATTTAATGGCATGGATTTCTGCCTGAAATACGTTTGGGTTTCTGCCCATTGGTATCGAGACAGTTTGGTTTGATCCGAATATGCCGGCTCCGACTTCTGAGTCCATTTTGGAACCATCCGTACACTATTTTATGCCTTTTTGGCAGTTTGATGGGCTACCTCTCTATTAGTGATCTCCGTAGAGAATCTTCTTATAAAACATAATGTTTTTCTCTATTTAATCTTGTTCAATAATATTAATACTTAAAAGTCACCCCTCCCACACAAAATAACCTTTCAAATGAATTTTATAAACTAATTTTAATTTATTGTATTATTGAATAATACTCGTATATAAACTTATGAAATAAATAAATACAAATCTAAGAAAAAATCTAATTGCTAAAAGAGTACCTAGGTTAAAATTATTATTTTTTTTATCAATATTAATTAAATGTACTCCAACAGAGAATAAACCTTCCTCTAGTCAACCATCGGTGATTTCGTTTTCTTGCTGTACCAATCAGAGTTGTTATAATCAAAAGGGTCCCTCCGATCCGACGTTCATTGCCACTGGATGGAGCGACAGCCGCCCTTCCCAATGTCCGACATTGCTTAATTTATTCTAAATAATTTATTCCAAACTATAATAGGCGGTCTACTCGACTGCCTTCCTGCTGACAGCATTTTTCCACCGACTATGTAAGGTGTGTTCTAAAACCCTATCATAAACACAGACAACCTTCTGTGGCACTTCCAAAAAGGCATCTTTGAGTGGTAACTGAATGGACACAGTCTGAGTTCATCCCGACTTTTGCCAGAGAAGTCCTATCCCTCTACATTAAAGGCAAAATATTTCATTGTTGATACTAAGACCTAAATCTTTTACTACTTTTCACCCCGAGAGAGAATCACTTGTAATCCTTCGCTGAAAACATCTGGCCACCAATCGATAAGGATGTTTCAACTGTCAAATAACCCACAAATTCGAATCCTTACCCAACTTTACACTCAGTTTCCTCTCTGGGTTGAAATTATCATAACAAGCTTATCCGGGGCAACCAAAATACACCGCAGAGTAGGTAGAACAGTCATCAGAACAGCCATCCCAAAAATAGAAAACGAAAACAAGGTCCCTTTTGTGTGTCGCCCTAATATTTACATCCCTCTCACATATGAATATACAAACGTTTTTCACATTTCAATTATGCTAAAAGTAGAGATTAACCGAGAACGGATTAACAAGAACAACTCTTGCAACATCCATAACAACATCCAGCACCGACCACCACTAACCAACCGCACACTATACGAGGACGACAAAACAATTACATGATTATGTTTCATAAATTTGCATAAATTTGCAGTTTGCCATCTTTCCTCTTGCCGAGAAGAAAAGACAAAAACCGGTTGCCCATGCCCCCACCGTGTCGTTGCCTCTCAAGCCGATTGCCATTTGTTAGAACCATTGGGTGACCTCCTTTGGCCATTAAACAGAAGGCTCTCGCCCTCCGCCATCCAACAACAACGGCTAAAGCAGCACTATGCCGATGAAATGTAATAACAACTAAAACAAATGACGTCATTTAATTGAAAATATCCTTGCACCCAGAGCGAGAGAGAGTGGCAGAGTGCTTCTGCAACTGCACAGCACACACACACACTCACACAAACGCACCCAGTACACAAAGCCGAACAGACGATTATATTTTATTAACTTTTGCCTGCTCGTGCATCCGTGGAATGATATGTTGACTATGTATGGGATTGGCCAGCTCCAGCTCGCCACGGTAACTAGGTTACCCTGGACAGAGTCCTGCAGGGAAATGCATCGCATGTGCTTTGTGTACCGACTGAAAACTTTTTAACAAATTAAATATTTAACATAATATCTGTGTGCAGGACGATATTTATTGGAAAAGAAAAAAAACTCACACACACACCCAAGCCCATACTCAGTTGGTCTTTTCTTTTTTTAATAATTTTTCGTTTTGTTTCTATTTTTTCGACTGACAGAGTAAATCCTTGCTGTCGCATGTATCCTCCTCCCTGGTGGAATCAAATGCAGTAACGGTGGCGGCACAAGAACCAGTGCAGCAAACGTCGGCAGAAATATTAGAAGTGGTGGTGCCCAGCAAAGCAACTGCATCAGGCAACAACATTGCCAACGGCGGCAGGAACAGGAACAAGGACGATGACGACAACAGTCGTAGTCGACGGCAGCATCAGCAGAGGACAACAGCTCTGCCAGCTGCTTCTGTGAGGGAATTTATGACCTTTGAACGACTCAGGCTGGGAGATCAAATAAATTTCCTTCTATTCGATCCGTATCGTACGTTAAAGTTCTTGATTACGGAGTTGAAATCAAGATTGAGGACCGTGGTTCCAGGTAAGAGAGTTCATGTGTGTGTGTGTGTGTTTGGTCTATGGCAGGTGATGAAGCCGGCGGCACAGAGAGCGGGGAGTGGGGGCGATATGCTTGCGCTATGCATTATGGTTTTGTTGAGCTAGCAGCACAGCACACTCTACCATTACGAGTGCTGTACATTCATCCTTGTTTGCTCATATTACGTGATTAAGGCGGGGGGAGAACTGCAGGGCTGGACGACCAACGACGATGACTCCTTTACGGCGGAGTGAATTAATATTGGAGCATGAGCTGAGTTAATATTTGGTGTTTGTAACTGGGACTAGGACTAACCGAAGATGTGTGCGGAGGGGGGGGGAACAAATTAATTTAGTAATTACACAGGAAATGATGAAAGGCAGCCGCCTGGCTGGGGCGGTGAGAAATGGTGGGCTGTGTGTGACACTGTCACGCATAATGTGCGTTAAAACAGGCTTCGCTAGGCTCTGATTAGAGCTAACAATGCGACGCATGGTGTAGCGATAGCTGTTGCATGGCAGGTCGTTAATTAAGATGGAAATTTCATAGATACTAGAAGCGATGGCACGCATCAGCGACATTATTGCAAGAATGAGGTGCTTCACTCGGAGTCATATGCACTCGGAGTCACTTGAATAGGTTTTGTTGGGAAATTAAATGATTTTTCTATGGCAAGGACTTAGAAGGTGACTTTTTGTTGCAGTCTGCTAAAAAGGTGCATTTTTTCGAAATATATAGACGTTTCGTTGATTGTTTGTGCTTTCCCTGTTGCATTAATAGAAAATGAGCTTTCACTGGTACAGATAAAAATGTCATTCTGCGTCAAAGATTCGTGAAGGAGGCTTAAATGTTTGAAAACATTTTTTTTCGGGCAGTTGGGGGTTGCCACAAGTAAAAACATTAAAGTTATAGTTATAAAAACGCACAACTTATACTAGAATTATAACATTTCATCCAGAAGCTCATGCTTTTTATACTTCTCGTATAACTTCAAGTCACCGTTTAAATTTCAACAAACTAGATTTTATAAACAAAATATTTAAACAATTTAGGATTCAGTAAATGAAGATCAGTTCTTTAGACTTCAAGGAAGAGATTTAAAGTCTTACGTTCCAACGTTATGTCAAAACGTACGACTGGCTTTTCTCCGCAGAAGCATTCAGTTACCTATTAGAAATAAAAATAAATATGTAGGTAGTAGGCGCAACAGAACCATAGGGACCCTAGGCCTGACTTATCGCAGCCATTCGTTTTGTGTGAGTTTTTCATTTGTAGGACAAATGGAAGGGATCTACAATTTTATGCCGAATCCAAATCTCAATCTCTCTCTCTCTCTATCTCTCTCTCTCTCTCCCTCTCTCCCTCTCTCCCTCTCTCCCTCTCTCCCTCTCTCCCTCTCTCCACCTCTCTCTCTCTCTCGTTATATCTCTCTCTCTTTCTCTCCCTCTCTCTCTTTCTCTCCCTCTCTCTCTCTCTTCCTCTCTCTCTTTCTCCCTCTCTCTCTCTCACTCTCTGTAATTGAAAAGGTCTTTTTCCTGATAGCTATACTCAACTCACGGATGTTTGTCAGACGTGGAAAAAACTGTAAGATGGATTTTTTTTTTTTTTTGTCTGGGGCACCTCTCTTATTAGTCAAACACATTTACCACTAAGCAACTGTGCCTACATTCGATTCCCTATACCAACTACAAAATATCAAATACCCGACAAACTGAACATGGTATTGCGTTCAGGCATTGAGCGCTTCAGTATGCAGATCTTTGGCATCAAAAATCTTTCAAAAAAATCGGACATCTTTGCATAAAAATATATATTTGGGATATTGAAATAGACCAAAACCCACAGGGAAAAGAATTTGTGCATCTTTTACTTCAAAATTTAAGGAAAGCAATATTTTAGAAGGCCACAAAATTGTAATAAAAATTATAACGCGCTAATACCTATTGCAGAACAGTATAGCTGAAGCCTCTATATCGCAAAATCATATGCCAAGCATCGCAGTTGCATAAATAGTTGGGCTCAAAATTCTGGATGGGTCAAATTATTTTTACATAATTCTGCTATCAAAATTCTGTTTTCAAAATTCTACTTTACAAAATTCTGAAAACAATGGAAAATTGTTTGAAAAATGCTCAAATTTATTTAAATTTTTATAGTTTCTTTTTTATTTTTATTTTTTTTTTAACTTTTATTTGTATTTGTTTATACATTTAAAATACTTTTTCTTTTTTTTTTGTACATTTGTAGTCGGAAAGAAGGAGAATAAGCTAAATTTGAAAAGCAGAATTAAAAAAAAATCTGTACTGCGAAAAACTGAATTTTTGTGTGACAGAATTTTGCAAAGCAGAATCTTGAAAGCAGTATTTCGATCGAATGACTTAAAACAGAGTTAGTCTTGAAAAATGTCATAACGTCCAAAAACAGAAATATCAGCCAAAGTTTTAGGATTAAGCCGTCAGAAACTCCAAACGAAATGACAAATCTGACCAAATAATTGTTTAACCTCCTATATTAGTTGAAAGGCTTGTTTCAGGTTTTTAGATTGGTGGTCCGTACGACTACTAAAAAATTCTTTAGGAGCATAAAGTGCACAATTCCAGTAGAAGCACTGCTTGCAAGTTTTAAGATATGCAGCGACTTGTGTACAAATTTGCTCACAGCCTACAACCCGAAAACACTGGTTTAATGAATGCTTCAAAAGGCTGAGAAAATCGGAATCAATTCAGCGAACATACCAAGCCGGAGCTTTTTAAAGACGAGGGCATCAAAATGGGCGCAGAAGCAAACATTCGAACTACCTATACTTGGCCTTGAAGTCGATAAAAAGATGGGGGGTATCGACTTAGACGTCTTGGGTTTGTTTTTCAGGATCTGTCAAAGTGCGAAAATTTGACCGCCCCGGTGGACTTTTTAGCTTGAAACCACGCTTTAGGGGCCGTTCAAGGTGGTAGTTCGGTTACCTAAAATAGTTTTTTATTCAGAAATTAATTGCGTCCTATTCGTTAAGAATGTTGTTCAAAATATATAAACTGGGGTTTAATGCCTTTGACGCTAATGAAGCCAATCCAAGACAAATTAAGCCGGTCTCTTATTTCCTAACTTTGGATACGGGCTTTTCGAAACAGGGATTTGTAAAACAGCGCTCCGATTCCAATCAAATGTAGCCAAACTAGTAGCATTCTAGAAGGTAGCCAAATATTTCATGAACTCGATGAACTCCAGCCGTACGCTCAGGAAACTGGTAGTTAAGCTTCGTTATTCTGCAGGCAATGTTACAAAAAGGGGCGAATAATGACTTAAACGTACAATTTGTACCCGAAGAAGGTTATACCGGTGAATTAAACCTTACTGCCATTTCCCTTAGCTATACGCTTGGAAACCTATGTCAAGAAATTGAATAGCAATTATCAGAGTTGCCTTAAAATAAATAAATTTAAATTTTTGCTGCCTACCTAAGTCTGAGGTATCCAAATGAATGAGTCAAACACGAACTTTCGCAAGGAGGTTTTAAGAAAGCTCCAACGACGACCATCGTTAAGAAAGGTCCCAACGCCTAAGCGTAGGTGCATTTAGACAGCGGAGCTATGCAAAGTTGGAACAAATGTTAAGCAGATCCACAATAGGCATGACACTGCCGTAAAACGTAGTAGAACGGAAAACCGACAATAAAAGCCAAATATAACCTCAAAAATATTCCGCGAACTGACAGCTACAGAACGGAAAGTCTTAAAGACCACATTCGTACAAATTCACACCTTGAATGCAGCGCTTAACCATTTGTGGAGTATCAATGCCTTATTCTTATTTTGTGCGCCCACCCTAATATCTCTACAACGTCCCAAAGTCAACCAACCTGAATTTAAACATTTCTGGAATCATTTGCAACCACTTCCAAAACTACTGTTGATGATACCCTGAATTAGCATGCCCAAATGTGCGTTCTTAACATGTGCTGCAATTTGTTACTGGTTTTAGTCAAGCCATCTAAAAATTCGTCATCCCTGTCGCATTATGTTTAGGCACACATCTTCGTCAATAAAACCCACGTGGCCTGGCCAATGGTATACTCATTTCCATGGCCACCGTGCACCACCACCGTCACCACGAATTAGCAAGCAAAGTAGGTAACACTGAATGCGGCCGGTGAAAAATCGTCATAAGCAACACGTTTGAATAATTCAAAAGTGGTGAAGGTGGAGTGCGGATGAGCTGTGGGCTCCCTATTTACCAAGCGCCTCGTTTTATTTTGCATTTCGTTCATATGTATGTCATAAATGTGTAAAAAGGGACATTTTCGTTGTTGTCTTTCCACCATCAGTAGGGTTTTTGGACGAGCAAAACCTCCAAAGGCTGGCTTCCTTCCTGCCCATCTTATCATAAAACTTTCCAACTGACTCACAGCCCCAGGGTAACATATATCGCCATGCAAATATACAAAAATGTATCGCTCTCTCTCTTTCGTTTTGGAAATGGAAAATTCGTTTTTTTTTTTTTTTTTTTGAGGTAGGTGTACATGTCTTTTCGTGCCACAGTAAATCACATCCTTCCTGCACAGGCAAACAAGTGATTTTGAAAACATTTTTTCCCCCGTTCATATATATTTAAGTTTGTTTCCTTTTTTTTTTTCGTACAACATTTTGACTGTAACTCGGTGGATATTTGTGAATTTTTGTTCTTCCTGTTCCGCAGACGATATAAATGTGCAGAAGATCCTTGTGGAGATTCAGCAAACCATGAAAAGGATACGAATTCCAAATGTAACCGAATCGCTGCCGCCACTTCCATTGCAAACGACCACGCCAACAGCCAACAGAGAGGAAGGACCAAAGACGGCAACCGAATGCATTTTGCCAAAAGAAAGGTGTCATGTAATCAAGGTACATATTTATGTTTCTCCCTTTGTATGCATGTATGAGTATGTTTTATAGTTGATAAAATATTTAACTTCCTGAGGTGTGGGTCGGGGGTATAAATATTGAATTAGGTTCGGTGGCTTGTTGCGGGCAGTTCTTCGTTCGCTTCGTTGGCTCAACTGGGGTGGATGTAATGTAATGCTGGTGCAAAAGAATGACCTTTCTGAAAATGTGTCTGTGTGTGTTTGTGGATTGAAAAGCCCTTCTAAAAAAAATAAAACAGCGAGATTAAGAGCTCGTAGCGATATAACATGTTTTCATGTTTGGAATCTCAACTTGATAGACATTGGCCTAGTTTGCGTCGATGATGAAAGCCCATGACCTAGACGAATCTTTGTAGCCTTGATATGGTTGAGCGAATGAGAAGATGCTTCCCTTGAGTGTGAAATGCCAGCCTAGTGCTGGAATCAAGACGAATTCGCCACGAGCATCCTCCAAGCTGTAAGTTATACTTTATGACAATCTCAAAGTTTATGCGCTTTATGTAATTTTGAAGGTTCACTTGACGTTGTGCGTAACTGACGTAGTTATTAGAAAACTTGTTTCAAGTAGATTGTGCACAATGAAGAGAGGACACTCGCACAGAGAGTAATGCAAGGGTGGGTGGACTTTTGAAGCCGAATTTAAATGAAGCTCGCACGCCAGCAGTAGTTGGAACAGTGCAGGTGGTGTTGGGACGCCTAAATTTATCATTGGCGGTCGTAATCAGTGGAGAAAGGCGCGGTTTACTCACTTACTTAGATGGTACTAAAGTCCGGGATGAACCTGGGCCTCAACCAATACGCCTATCCAATTAGTGCGATCTTTAGCTAACTGCCTCCAGTTGCGCGCTCCAAGTTGGTTTGATACTTTATAATGTCGGTACAGGGAAGTTACGTTTATAGTGGCGTCCAAATGAGCCCCTCCTTGGCTGACTTTAATAGTTTCTGAAGGACATTCGTGGTGTATCATACATAAACTCTTGGCTCATTCTCATTCCTTATAGGTTCAGGCAAAAGTTTTCAGTCTAACCAGATCGAAGGAAAATGCGTTGTACCCCTCAAACCAAGGAAGCTATTCAATTGAGAGAGTTTTCAGTCTTCCAAGAGTAATCAATCTATGGCAAACCATAATTGGCTGAAATGCAGGGTTTAGGGTTTTTTTTTCGTCGACGGGGAAATCTGGAAGAGAAATTGTTTAAGGTGAAAGCTGGGTTTTTCAGAACTCTGTTTTATTTGTATTTTGTTATAATATCCTTTTTGGTAACCTTAAAATGTGCTTCCACAGAAAAATTTATTTTATAGGCATTCTGACAACTTAAACTTAAGAATGAGGTAACGTAGAGATTATTCGTTCTATTCCTTCCAAGACCAAATGATGCAAAATTAAGGATGACAATCGAGGATGAAATAAATGTGTGGGCTATTTTAAGATTCTGTTAAATAATCGATTGATCCTCCAAAGTCTTTCAAAAAATAAAGCTTATTCCAGGTTTCCTTGTTCGTCTCTATCTCTACAAGTCTCCAGCTAAGATTACACGTGCCATTTTTAGTAGCAAATTTTGACATGCTGACGTCACGAAAATTCGCTTTTTCTATTTTCACTCGTGCGTCTCTCGTGAGACCAGTTTCATTAGGAAAAAGTTATAGTTTTTTTGTAATAGTTGCTTACATATTTTTCCTGACTTAAGCACCGGCCTCATCTGTAAGTTTTATAAACATAACAATTTCATCAAAGTTGCGTAAGGGCTGTATAAATTCCTACAAGATGGTTTCAAAATGTAACATGCGTTATCAAACAACAATGTGAGCTTTAAAAGATCGAAGCTCTCAGCATATAAGCCCCTACTGTACCATTTTATAGCTCTTACACTTTGCAAGTTTTTGAGTACGAAGACAAGTGCAGTAAGAGTTTCTATTTTCGATCCACTAGGGCATTTATTTTTGACTGAACGTATTGAGTTTTTCAAAAATATACGAAGACAAATTGGGATTTGGGTAAACTTGAGAAATATTATTTTTTGAGAAATAATTAGAAAACGGATTGGTTCGAATTTTATGAGAAAAACTAGGTATGGGATCTTAATTAGAATTATTTTACTATCCCAAATATGTATTTTGATCAAAATCGTTCAAGCGGTTTTTGTTTAATTATGCAGAAAAAAAAGCACCAAATGTTAAGCTTGAAAAATAGTATTGCTTAACTATTAGCTGTAAACTGAGTACAAGTTATTGTTCGGGACGTAAGCATTGCTTGGTTTTTAAATTTTTATCGAAATCGAAAATGTTTTTTTTGAGATATAAGCAGTTTTAAAAATTTGCGTTTTCGGTGATTCGAATTGAAAATTAAGGACACAATAATTTTGAAAATGACAATTTTACTTTTAAGTGTGCTTTTTTGTCAAAATCGTTAGTGCCGTTTTTAGGGTAACTAAAGCAACTTAATTTAAAAAAAAATGTTTTTTCTTTCAAAAATCTATTTTTTAATAATATGTTTAGAGAAAAACTGAGTTTTCTAAGTTAGAATTGACCACATTTCCTTAGAAATTAACTTTTGTTACAATCGTATGGACCGTTTTCGAGATATGTATGTCCAAATTTCAAAAGTTACGTTATTAGATTTTGTAGCAAAAAACTGAGTATGCAGTCATGGTAACCTCACCTACTAAAGCTTAAACATCAATTTTGGTAGAAATCGTTAGATCCGTTTTTTGAACAACCGAAATGGTATGAAAATTTTACATGGGAAGGAAGTACTATTAATATTGAGGTTACCTTGCAAAAAAACGGTCCCGAACTGTAAGCCCTCAAACTCCAAAACCGAATTTTGAACGAAATACGGGCAGCCGTTTAGGCTGTAGGCCTCGGAACATATGGACAGACAGACAGACGGAATTTTAGGACCCACTTTTTTAGTTCCTCTATCATCGTAATGTCAGAATTGATTAACATCTCGAGTTCGAAATTTTGTACGAATACAATATCTTTCCCTTTCTACGTATTCGAGAAAGTTAAACTTGTCTTCTTTAAAACTCAGTTGGCACTCTAGAACGTCGAGAAAGTTCACTTTATTAAGTTAATTTCGTCACCCTACATCATTTTTGATATCAAGACTTTGAACCCTATTTGTTGCCAATTTAGAAGGTTTCAAGTCCAACGAAAGAGAATTTAAAACCTTCCCTCCACACGTTCGTAAGGTGAATTAATTGTTGGACAATTTACACAGATTTTTACTGTAGATATCCTTTCCAAATTAAGCAAAAATTGTGGTTCCTGTTTAAGACCAATGTCAGTCTCTAAGTCAGATCGCCAACACGTCATCAAGCTGATAATCGCCTTAATAAGTCCAAACATAGTCTCATCCCCTGAGCAGCAATGTAGGTCCTTTTATTATCGACACGTGTCCACTGCTTAAAAGGGATTCTTCCCCCCCATAAAGTCCTAGCAAATTTATGAAATCAGCCTGCACTAACCTCTAAGTTCACCAAAGACAAAGCCCCATATTTGCAAAGCTCAGCAACAAATCACAAAATTTTCAGCGAATCCTTTGTACAATTGGCTATTAGTGGCGAACATGTGTGTGTCCAATCAGCCATAGACTCAACGAAAAATTGCGTCCTTCTTTCCCAATTCAAGCGCACATCCCTTTCCGTGTGTGCACAATCGCTTTCGGCAACAACTTGGCTTTGTTTTGCCAGTCCTTCGCTTAGTTGCTGTTTCCTTTAACGATAAACGATAATTTCCAGGAAATTCGAGGACGTCCTTTCCTTGCTGTGCCACCACACCGTTCGTTTCAGTTCGCTTCAAAGTAAAACAATCTAACGCGCTGTCCAATGCCAAGTGGGGCAGAAACTACCCGGCTCTTTGCATAGACTGATTTGCGCCACTTTACAATATGCGCACTAGTCGGGCGGTGGTAATGGAAGAGCATTGGCAAGCTTCTTGCTGCCGGTCTCATGGCAGAGGAAACTTACATCCACCCCACCCAGTGACAATGTAACCCGTAATCCGGCATACCTACATGGAATCTCACGGAGTCGTTTCGTCCTCTAACAGCATTTTGGCGGCTGATTGAATGATTATACCTGTGGTCCATTGGGCTGCACAGGGCACGCGGTGAAATTGTCGATCAGGACCGTTGCCCACAGTCGCTGCTCCGTGTTTGAGCGTCCGGTCCGGTTCGGTATTTGGCACGCATAATGTACGCTTGAATGTAGTCATGTGTGTAATGTTTATTGTGTACAGGACTGATGTGGCCTTCCTCTCGCTATACCCGGTGAAGGGTGAAATGAGGGAATACTGAGCCGGCCCCCTTGTCCTGCGGTGTAGATTAATAGTTCATGTGGTGAATCGACGCTTTTTGTTATCCTCCCTGCATGGGTTAGTCGGTTGGTAGCTTTTATTATTTTCATTATTATTTTGGTTCTTTTTTTTTATCCTGCTCTCAGCCTGGCTGTGTGTGTGTATTTGAAGAGAGCCTCGCTTAGGGGGGTTAAATTGCTGACTGACTGCCTTTTTTAGCAATTTAGTTGGAATGTGTTTTCGGGTGGGTTCTTTTTTTTTTTTTTTTTTTTGCTGTTCATCGTCAGTTTTTTGTGTGTTCCCTTTTTTGTGTTGGGCCATGTTAAAGTGCCTTTATTTGGTAGAGGTCAGTGAGGGATGAAATCAGTCAGCTAATTGCCCGCAAAGTTCTGCTTTTTCTGGCACACGGGCCCGTTGGTCAGTTTGGCCAGTCCTGTCATTCATTAAACTGCACAATCAAATAAATCTTTTGATGGGCTTTTGACCTCGAATGTTATTGCTTTTGGTGAATGAAAAATGGACGCTGACCAGTCTATTGAGGCATGCAAATGAAAGGGTTTTACGAGTGGACCGAGGATGTGTGTTGTGTGTGCGAAGAAATGAAATGTGAACTGGTAGCTAAAAGAGTTAGTGCGGATGAGAGTGAAAATATCGAACAGTCCTATTGAGTATTAGCCCAATTATGTGCGCCTGGAACTATGCAGCATAAATTTGGGTTAATTCGTAAGGAATCCATGGTAGCCTTGTGACGTATTTGCGCAGAGTTTGGCACATTTGAAAACACTAGTGGCGGAAAGGGAGATACGACGAACTGTCGTTTAAAAAGCAAACCATGCAACGCTAGGTTAGGTTAGGTGGCTGTTTCACTTGAAAGACACTGTAAGACCGCAGTTAAGCTTTTTTCAAAAGCAAAGTCACCCAGTTTCTATGTTATTCTACGTTATGTTCTAAATTGCACTGCAGAAGATGATAACCCAGGCTAATTCTGCAAAGTTTAGTCGCCGACATTACCGGTGAATGAATAAGTAAATACGTGGCTCAACAGACCTGTATAGGTACCCTAGCTCAGCTTGTCACAACCATTCGTTTGTGTGAGGCTTTTGTTTTCTTTTGAAACGATTTGAAGGGACCTTAAATGTTGTGCGAGTCCGAAAGGCTGGAGGACGGAGAAACCCTTTTTTATTTGTAAGACGTTCCCGAAAGGTGCCGGAGCAGAATAAATCCAAAGATGTTTAGGAGCTTTTCAGGGAACCGAAGCTAAGACCCCTCGCTCATTAGTGCATCAGACTGAACCATAAAGATATCGGTTAGAGACCCGTCATGATCTCGGGCGAATTCAACACATGCAGGTCTCGCAATGGGGGCAGTTCGTAAACGAATCAAAGGAGGACTATACTCCAAAGCATTCTGTTGTTTAGCAGTACAGCTCGTAGAGTTCGCTGTTAAATCTCCTCCTCCAGAGCCCGTCAATACAAACGGGATCAAAAATCACTCGAAGAATTTTGCGTTCAAGACGACCAAGAAGATCTTCATCCGCCTTTGATGGCGTCGATGCTTCTGCAACATAAAGCAGGACTGGGATGATGAGGTTGAAGTTATAGCTGTCTATCCTGAAGCTCTGTCATATATTTTGTCTTGCCCTAATTCACCATTAAACCCATTTTTCCCGCTTCTGTACTGATACTTGTAAACGCACCAGTGACAGCTTGCTGTGTTCTGCCAATGATGTCGATGTCGTCAGCGTATGCAAGTAGTTGCACAGACTCCTGGAAAATTGTGCCTCTGGTGTTGGCTTGCGAGTTTCGCACAATCTTCTCAAGAATGATGTAAAAAAAGGTCACATGACAGCCCGTCACCTTGTCTAAATCCTTTTTTGACATCAAAGGTCTCGGTGAGATTGTTTTCGACCTTTATGGAGCAGCCGGGATGTCACTAGACATGGCTCTATATAGCTCGGTTCTATAAATGCTGTCATATGCGGCCTTAAAATCGATAAACAGGTGGTGGGTATCGACTTGGACTTCTTGGTTGTGACAAACACAAAAAATAAATGTCAGTTTATGTGATTTTTGACATAGGTTTTGACGTAGGTTTAAATCGGGCTGAAATCAATTTAAACTCCGCGTTTAAATGCATTTTTATCCACCGGCTTTAATGTATTTAAATTTTTGAGCCCGATGATTGGGTTAAAAAAAATACGGATGAAATGGTCGGGTCTAAAATTAACTTAAACGTCGGAGTGAATAATATTGCCGTTAGATTCAATAAAATACGATTTTTTTTTTTTTTTGCTTGAAACGCAATTTTTGTACGTTTCAGTGCTATTTCTTTTCAGTACAATTGAGTACAATTGAAAAGTCGATTTACATCACTGATCAGCACGCTAGTTGAATTTCTTCTAAGCTGTGTCGTATCGTAAGCAAATTGACGATTGAAGCCAGAAGCAATGCTGCCTGTTTATTGCTTTCGGAGCTAGATCTGGAGCTTTTTAACAGTTTTAGCGTGTATTAAAAAACTAAACGAAATTTCTACCGCTTTAATTTGATTATTTATTCCAATATATTGGTGCTACACTTTGACCTAGCATCGTCGTAAAATTCATTTGAAACTCTGGTTAGGGTGCAAATTTTGTAGCCTTTTGCAAAAATGGAAGAATATTTGTAAAAAAAACGAACAAATTTTATTTCCCTATGATAGCTTATCAAAATATATCAGAATTCCAGTATACTAATGCCAAGTTTAACTCTTAATTTTCAATGAATTTTTTTTCGCGTAATCTAGCGCAATTTATCGCTTTTTGTTCAGGTTTTAATCTCCCTGTGATTCGATTGCTTTTCCTCCCTTAAGCTGTACCCACACCAAGTAGCACAGATCTATGAATATTCCGCTAATTTCACGTAGAGGGCGCTATACAAAACTAAACATAACTGATGTAAATGATTTTCAGTCATTGATAACAGAGATTTTGACAAAACATCCTGAGGTTTGGAAGGTCTCCTTAAGCATGAATAAGAAAATCGAACTAAGACGGTAAATTTTCAGACTGAGAACTGTCTCCCACAATAAAACGAAACTACTGGCCCATTAGAACGCCATCTCCCGACCCCCATGTCTGGGCCAACCAACTATATGTCTGAGGTGAACCCTCTTGATGTGGATGCCAAAAATCTTGACTTAATTCGAGCCCAACAAACCATAATGCTCTCTATCCACTGACACAGTTTCCATGTTTCCATTGCAGCTGCATTAACCACCCAAACAAAATTTACATAAGCCCAAAGTCGAAAGTATTAAACGTAGCCGCGCCGCCGTCTCTGGCCGTCTAGACACCACAACAATGTATGCGGCAAACTGTATGAGGAATTCAACAATTGTTTAATAGCTCTTTGCCAGCGCATCCTTCCCATTAGAATCAATTTAAATACACAACTCAGCAGAGATACAAAGCGCAAAGCAGAGTGGAAAACTATTTCTAGTTCTACCCAAATCCGGTCGTTCATTGCGCTGCACAATCTAATGACACAAGGTTTTGCGTTTTGCATTTTGCTCCCCCCCCCCCCCCCCCTCCCTCCTGTGCAGTCGCAGTCGTATTTCTATCGTATATTTCTCTGCAGTTATCATGCTAGGCAAACATAGAGGCGGCGGGGGGTTGAAATTGGATTTCACTAGTTTTTCTGTTTAGGTTACCTATGCCGCGTGTGTGGTTACCATATAAACAATAACACGCAGGACACACATGTTCGGCAAGGTGTATACCGCGGCAAACACCAAGGACTATAGTCCTTGCTACGTACAAAAGGGGTTGGGTCGGCTTATGCTTACAGCTTACACCCACCCTAAACTAACAGCGACAACATTTATCTTCGTATACAAATCTCGCTATGGTTCCACTCTTTGGAGCGCGAAAAAAAAACTTGTGGATTTATTTGTTACACACATATCCAGTTGTCTAAAGTTTTCGCTTTTCCCCGCCGTTCTCGTTGTGCAACCCTCGACACGCAGCGATGGTATACAATACATCTCTCTGTGGTGGCACAAAACTTTAGTGAGAGATACTCGTACATATGATTGTCAAAGTTGTCGCTAACTAGTCGCGACTATTATTTACCCGACAACGTTTTTTTTTTTTTTTTGCGGCACAAAGCCCGCTGTGATATCATTCCGTTTCCAGAAGTAGCAGGATGATGCTGGCCATCCATGACGAAATAGATAAACCAAGCAAGGATCCACTTCACGCCACAGCCCAAATGTATCCGTCCGCTGTTTTATTTGGTGTTTACATAAAAATTTAATTTTTGTTCTTAGTTTCGGGGGAGGTTTCTTCTTTTTGTGTATCCGCTTTTGTCGCTCTGCCGTTTTATTGGATTATTTTGCGCACTTGGCGGAGCATTAAAGTATTACTTCTCGGCCAGTGGAGTAGTTTGCGCAAACAGTTTGAAAAGTATCCGCAGAATAGTTTTTATCCATTTTCATCCATCCTTTCAGGATGCTGTGCTGTGCGCTGCTGCTGCTGCTGCTGCTGTATGGCTATTACTGCTACCTCTGCTCGTAGTTCGCATTTCGTTGTTTTAGTTTTTATCCATTGCCGTTGTGGTGCTTTTAGTGGATGAACTGTTTTAGGTTGTACCAACTACCATCCCAGCTCTGTACCGATGCGCGATGGCCATGGGCGAAAGTTTTCCATTATTTCTCGTCGCTGTGTTGGTTGTGAAGAGTGTTCCTATTCAGTGCAATGCAACTGTATGGCCTTAGATTTGTTGGCAGCGGTGGTTAACTTTGGAAATTTGGTTGTTTTTTTTTTTTTGGAAAAGTTAAGGAAATAGAGATGAGAGTAGTTGCGCGGTTAAGTGTTGGTTGCAGTTACGTGGATGAAACGGATATCTTATCTGTGAGTGCTTTACTCACTCACTGCGATAGTGATGCGGTTTTATTTCGTGAATAGGACCACACCTTGGGGAGGAGATGATCTCTGCGGTTATATGGACACATTTTGATTCTTGACCAATTTTCAATGGATTCCCCAAGGAAGTTGCTGAGTTTGGTTGTTTTTTTAATTAAGTTCTGTAAGAGTTCAGTTCATAAAATTCACATAGAAAGAAGTTTAATTTGTTTTCATCCATGAGATTGGCGTTCTCCTTTATGCCACTTTCTCGATAGTCATTTCCAATCGCGGACTGTTATGTAGAGAGAAAGGGACTTTTTTTCGAGGCTCCTTTTAAAACTCAGGCAAAACTATAATGCTTGTGAGAAACTAGGCCTAGGGTTAAATTTATAACTACAACTATTTATTTATTTTTTATTCAAGACTGCAACATCAGCGCTGTTTATAGGATTCTTGTTGAAATTTCGAAATTGGTCCGAAAATAGCGTTCGCTTTTGAAAAAGCCGCTCAATCAAAAGAATTTCGTGATTTAATTTCAGACTTCAGAGCTTCGTAGTTATGGCAAGGCACAGGTACAAACAAAATATTTTTTTTTCATGATGACGAGCCTCTTTTTGTCACCCGGAAATATTAGTTTTTGCAATTCTTTATCCCAGTCGCAGCTCCAAATATGAACCGCTCCTCTTTATGAATTTACTTTAAAGGAGATTTACTTTAAAATCTACCTCGCAGTATGTGAGGACTATTTTTAAGAATGAGAAGCAAAATTTTCCACCTCCCCATTGTCGTTGTTGAAGCAACAGTCGTTGTTGACATTTTTATTCGCCCTCTGAAGTTTTTGTCACAATTTTCTATATTTACTAGACTACTCCTCTGCATTTAAAATTAATATTTTCAATTTCCAAATGATTGTGTGGTTTTGGTTGTCATTTCATAAAAAAAATCCCATCAATCAAACAGATAACTTCTTTTTTTGCACAAATCATCTCTTTTTATCTACGGACTTAAATTAATTGAAGACTTTCTATTATCCTGATGTTATTGGGGTTTTCAATTCCTTTCTCTAAACCAAACACAAGATATTATTATTAAAAAAAGGGCAATCATTTTAAATTCGTCCATCGGAAATATCACTTAGGTTGTACATTTTACAGATAAAAGTTTGAATCACGAGTCACGACATTTCATTGCCGTTTCGTTTGTTTTGAGTGGAAAATTAAAAAAAAAATGAAGGGTGTCCTTGATGTGAAACTTCTCTCGCTAATTGTGGATATTAAATTGTCTTGTGTTTTAGTTGAATTGTATTACCAAATTTAATTTAAAAACCAAATTTTTATAATATTATAATCTTAATGCAGCGCCGTAAGTAAGTAGGTATATTTATTAACTTAAAATGTTTTCATAACGCAATCCAACGTTTTCTATTTTTAGAGTTTTTGTTTGTATTTAGATTTACTTTAGTCAACTGATTCAGTACCCTAGTGTCTGTGTAGGATCTACATTTATCAGTTCAGTTGAGTAGTTTCTGAGATCGACATAAGCGACACCTATCGAGTCCAAAACTATCTTATCCTTGAAATTGCAACCATCGATCTCAATCCACAAAATTTAATTGAAATCAGTTGAGTGTTTTAGGAGATCGACAACAGCTCCACCTTTCGGGTCCAAAACTATCCTATATTTCAACCATACAGACTCACAGAATTTCATTAAAATCGGTTGAGTTATTGGCGACATGCCAATTTCCGCCGTCACGCCGGAATTTCCATCTCATTCGAGTCGATTTTACTCCCAAGTCGCGCCAATAGATGTTTCACATCAAAAACCTAGGCTAGTAACGCAATGTGCTATTTCATTCGTTACTTTGCAGTATGTTCGTTAGTTTTCTGTATAACGAATGAGAGTAAATAATAATCGATTGTACTGTTCGTAAAAATCTCAGCATTCCATATCGTTCGTTAAGTAAAACCAAATTCACATAAGACCAAATGCCTTCCACAAAATCAAAGAATTTGCACAAAATTATGAGCGGTTTGCCACTTTGAATGTTGAAATTCCCGCAAAAGGGAATATTTCCCATAATAAGTGATAGGGGACGGCAAAAGCATGAAAGTACCTACTGATGAAATTTGAGCCAAAAAAAATTACGCCTTTCTACTCTTTTTTCTGCCAAAGAGGTTCAGATGTTTTATTTAACAATAAACTGAAAATTCGAAACGAGTGAGAAGTGTTTTTCAAGTTGTGTTCTTTATATTGAACGAGGCTTTTGTTTTCGAAACATTGATTCAATCAAACAAAGTCAATAGAGGTTCCCCTAAAAAATGACATAAAATTAGCAAAATAACGAGTTACAAACGTGGCTCTCGGTCAATCCATTCATTAGAGTAGAGCGTGTTATCCACTCTTACATTCATTCATTCATGTAGTTTACCTCATCAGCAAACAAATTTTCAAAATCCAAATCTAAAGAAGTACGGAACCTTCTGTGCGCGAGTTAAACTAGCACTTCGCCGGTTATTTTTTAAATCATATGAAGCTAGTTGCAAGTTTTGACTCACAGATGGAAGTATAAAAAAAAATATGTATATACATATTTCTATATTTCACTAAAATTCAACCCAACCCATGGTCTTTCCACACCCAAACAATAAGTCTTCCACTTCAGGACAAATGAGATGAATTATACAATTTCAGGGTTCCCATTTTTTTTTTCGATACATACTAATGCTCCTATTGTTATCCAAACTCAGCACCAACCAATAAACAAGCATGATAAAGTAGTCACATCTATTCCGATTATTGGGGCATTTACACGGTCACACATTCCTATCACGGAAAATTAAAGGGATGCCCAATACTAAACAGCCGTCTGACTGAAAGGGACAGCATTACCTAACACGCAAAAAAACGTGATACGTTTTTTGGTCGGCCATCTTGTTTACGTGGTAGGAATTATGGGAAAGCTATGCATGTTGATATTTTTATAGCGATGGCTTACGAAATTTCGTTTTCCTATAAAACAAAATGGCTTCCGGAAGGGATGAACGTACAATTATTTATTTATTTCGTATAAATGACTGATGAATTGTTGGTTTAATTTACTGAAACTAATGAACACTCGCATTTCACACATTTTAAATCGGAAATAGAAATATTTTCATGTGATTGCAGAAATGTTGGTCGCCGGAACTTCCGCTTTACGTATCTATAATTATGGGTAGAACATCGATGACACCTTAGGCGTCTGATTTGTGATCTCATTCCTTCGCCTTTATTAGCATTGACTGCGGACAAACGGATCTCTCTGTCCCGTCTCGTGAAAAAATGCGTGTGCGTAATAGAAATGCGGTTTATAGCTTGTCAAATTCTATATGTCGTGTGTAATGTACAATTTGATTGTAAAATCCTTATTCAGAATATGTTTGTCACGATTTCATTTCCCTTTCGCTGTGTACACCGCAATTGAAAATCGATTTTTTTCCTGGATAATAACTTAACTTCACAGTTGTGGTAAACATGAAGCATTTACGTAAATAAAACTAAGCATAACTTATAGTACCGAAAAATTTATACAAATTTTGTGAACTTCAAGACAAACACTGTGTTATCTTGGCACAGCTTTGTAAATACCTCGAGGGATTTTTAGTGAAAATTGAGTTAAAATTAAGATGATAAACTTTGAAAGTTTCTTGAGAAATACTCGTGCCTGTGCAATGTCGCCATGGACCGACCCCCAACAGGCACTCAATGGGAGAGTTTTCTCTTAATTTTTGGACACATAAAATTTATTATTTTGCAGAGCAAAAACAACGACCTTCCTCAAACATCAATCCCTCTGCAGTGAGTTACTATTCTTACGCTACGTCCGGTCCGTTGCAATTTAATCCCCCCGCCACCCGAGAATGAATTAAATGATAAACTAAAAGTTTTAGCGCAAATCCTTATTTTGGTTCTTGTCCAGCAGCTGTTGGTGAGACAGTCTCTGTGTGTGTGTGCCCTGGAAACGCACGTCCCTACTCCCTACCCCTAGCACGGATTTTAGTCATTTGGCAAGAGCAAGAGGCGAAAGCCTCTTCCTTATTCATTTTGCGTTCGCCGCTGCTGCATGTCCCTTTCATTTTGCAGTCAAGTGATTATAGGATATGCCCAATTATTTCTGCATTTCTTCGCAATGGCAATGGGGGTAACAGAGAAAAATAAGGGACATTATTCCATCTCATCACGAAGCAGCACTGAGTAGAGAGCTCCATCCAGCTGTGCATACACACTCAGTGCACGATAGAATTTTATGTAAAACAATTTTAACTGCTATACATTATCTGGGTTAATGCTGTGATGCTGCTGCTGCTGCTGCTGCTGCTCTTGCTCCTACTGCTGATGGTGAAGATGACGTGCAATGTACCTAACCTAACGAATAATTACGGCTTCAGTTGGTAATTGTGAACTGTCTTCCTTTTTTGTTTTTGGTGGAAGGGCATTCGGTTTTTCTTTTCTTTTCCTTTTTTTTTTTGGCAGCCGTTTACATCAGCAGAGTTGGTCTGCTTCGTCGTTTTGTGTCCTCTTTTTTTTTGTAGCAATTTAGCAATTTTGTGATTTATTCTAAAGTATAAACGGTCATTAATTTGTTAGATGGGCTGAATGTATTTAATTGCTTTACTGCAATGGGGAAAATGTAACTCAGTAATAGGTATGGAAGAGTGCCGCAGAAGGACTACTTCACGGATGGGCGAACCTTGAAAGAGCCTTTAGTTTGGGGGAAGAATTTTCTTTCATTTCTTTGTGTTTTTTTTTTTTTTTTTTTGTTCCTTTGTGTAATGAGGGTTAAGGTGAAACAAGGTTAGAGTGTTGTGTTACACGTGGGTGACGTAAGGAGTTCTAGTGAATTTAAAAAGGAAAGCGACCTGACTGACTTTTGGGCGATTTTTTTTAAATTGAAATCGTTCCATCTTTATACATCACTTTGCGACTGCTTTTTTTAATCAATCAAAGCAAATGGGGAATCTGACAGTTTTTAAATTAAAGATTTATCCAGATGCATATGGGTTACAGAATTTGTTCTAGCCAGCAAATAAAAGAGGACGCTACCAGATGGGCAGAGCATTTCTCTCTGTGCAGCTTTTATGTAACCGGGAGAGACGTCGTATAACGCGTCAAGATTAATCGATTGCTACTTTCAAGTAGAACCAAATGAATACTTAGACGGCTGGCTAAAAATTATTACTACTGACTTTCATAGAGCTAATTGCAAGAAAGTATGAGGTCAAACTGTCAGTCGAAAGCGGCGACAACTCAATTTTTATAACGCTCAGCAATTTTTAAGTTGTTATGCATCGAAACAGACTGACGCAACAATGTCAATAACAACTTTGACAGCTACAGCGCCGTTTTTAGAATTACCAACTTGTTCAAAACGGCTTACAAAATAACGGGTGATTTTTTAAGAGGTTTAGAACTTTAAAAAAAAAAAAAACACAAAAAATTCGAAAAAATGAATGAAATATTTATTTAAATCGATAGTTTGAACATTGCAATTTAATGTTTAAAGATAATTTCATGCAAATGTTGACCGCGGCTGCGTCTCAGGTAGTCCATCCGCTGAGTCCAATTTTGGCATACTCTTTCACACATATCGGCCGGTATCTCACGAATGAATGCATGGATGTTGGCTTCCAGTGCGTCAATCGAAGCGGGCTTGTCCCTATACACATTAGCCTTGACATACCCCCACAAAAAATAATCTAATGGTGTCAAATCGCACGATCTAGGCGGCCAATTGACCGGCCCGAAACGTGAAATTAACTGTTCACCAAACTCGCCTCGCAATTGCGCCATTGTTTCGCGTGCTGTGTGGCATGTGGCACCGTCTTGTTGAAACCACATATCATGCAAGTCAAGAACTTCCATTTCGGGCAAAAAAAAGTTTGTTATCATCGCTCGGTAGCGTTCACCATTGACAGTAACGCTGCGATTCGCATCATCTTTGAAGAAATATGGCCCAATAATGCCGCCGGCCCATAAACCGCACCAAACAGTGGCTTTTTCGGGATGCATTGGTAGCTGTTGCAATGCTTCTGGCTGATCTTCACTCCAAATGCGGCAATTTTGCTTATTTACGTACCCATTCAACCAAAAATGAGCCTCATCGCTGAACACAATTTTTCGATAAAAAAGCGGATCCTCGGCCAGCTTTCCAAGAGCCCATTCACCAAAAATTCGGCGTTGTGGTAGGTCGGCTGGCTTTAGTTCTTGCACAAGCTGTATCTTAAAAGGCTTTACGCACAAATCCTTCCGCAAAATTTTCCACGTAGTGCTGTAACAAAGGCCTAACTGCTGGGAACGGCGCCGAATCGACATTTCGCGGTCTTCTGTCACACTAGCTGATACGGCCGCAATATTTTCTTCACTACGCACAGTACGTAAACGTGTTGGTGGTTTAATGTCCAACAAAGTAAATTTGGTGCGAAATTTGGTCACAATCTTCCGAATAGACTGCTCAGAAGGTCGAGAATGCCGATCATAAAATGAAAGCAGCGCGCGATGAACATTTCGAACCGAGCACGAATTTTGATAGTAAAATTCAATAATTTGCAAGCGTTGTTCATTTGTAAGACGATCCATGGTTAAATTGCAAACCAAACTGAAGCTGTTTGACAGTAACACAAGGTACTAAACACACGTCAGCTGTCAAAACCAGTGTTGCCAAAACCAAACCAGCTAAAAAATCACCCGTTATTAGCACAGGAACATCGACGTTTGAGCCAAATAATAAATTCAATGGTGCAGTGTTAATACTACCAACTTTCAAACGCCGAAATTCTTCAGCAGAGTTGCTAAATAACTGATTTTGTCAACCTTTGAGCTTAGTACGCTGTTCGAGCTAAACTGAATTTTATCTGGTCTCCGACTTTTCTCTTCAAATATCAGCTAAAGTCCAGATCAATTTTGACTTAGAGAGTCCTTGGGATATATGTCACAAAAAACAGCTGTTCTTTGAAAATAACTTCCTTCAACAATTCAATTCAAATGAACAAAAATTTTAATTTTAATTATTAATATCTAAGTATAGACACAAATTAAAATTAAAGATGACTTAATTATTTGTGCAGCTGCTTAAGTTATTGCAATAGCTCCAATAAAGACAAAAAAATGCTGCGGCATCTATCTGCAATGCTCCATATCGATGGATGTTGCTCCGCCACCATCGCCAGCTTTTTTTTCTCCTCGACGCCAAAAATCGTTTTAGCTTTGCGTTTTCTTTTTTTTCTTATTGAATTCCGAGGACTTCTCTGTTATTTTATTAAAAGACTCTCGCCCTAGATAATCAATAGAGCAATAGAACGTCAAAAATGTAGCTTTAAAAAATTTCCCGATCCCTTAAATGGGAGCGATAAGTTTTGACAGATACATGCAGGACATTCTGAAACAAAAGTTTGATTATTTAGCTCGAGCTGCGTACCACTCAGCTAAATTTTGGAGAGAGTTTTGTATGAGAGCGAAAATTTAGATGTTCTTAGAAAATAATTTAAGTACTTCAAAAATTCAACACTCTCTGATTTCAACAATTACCAATTCTAGGTATTCCTCGTCGAGGAATTTATTAAAAAAAACGCATCCTTGCTTACTTCTCCCACTCCCCGGAATACAAAATGCAACAGAACAGCAGAACACAATGATCTGTCAAAATTAGTTAGAGAAAATGTGCCGCCCATTAAATGGGCACGTTTTGACAGATACATTAAGTACATTCTGAAACAAAAGTTTGATTATTTAGCTCCAGCAGCGTATACCTCTTAGCTAAATGAGTTCTCTTAAATTAAGCTCAGCTAAATTTTGGAGAGAATTTTGTATGGGAGCGAAAATTTAGCTCGAGCAGTGTACTGAGCTTTAACAACATATGTATTGTCCGGAACGGATCAAAATATTCAAATCATCTCTATAATTCTGTGCTGCTGTCAATTGTCATCACTTTTTTTTCACTGTCGCTGTCAACTTTGTAATATCATTAAATGATGGCTGCAAAAGTGGTTTTGCTGTGAACGCTCTTGATGACTTGTGCCTTAGAAAAATCATCTCTCTTTGGTTAATGTAGGTTAGCTACAGAGAAACGCTGCTGCCGAATTTCGAGGCTTAAAATTTGGTATAAAGCTGAATAAAAACATCGTGTAAGAAGCAGTTAGAGTCGAGTTATGTTTGTTTCTTGTTTAGACATAAATTAGCGTCCAAGCATTTAAAAAAAAAAAAAAAAACATGGAGAATTTCTATTGAGTTTTTGTTTTATCATTCCATCTCATTATTTGCATATTTGACTACGTTGTTCTTTAAATGTCAGTATATATAATATACTGACAGTGTAAGATATTTTCCTAAAAAATAGGTATTTCTGAATATTTTTAATGGTATGTTGTTTAAAATGCACAATAAGTATTCAAAATTACCGCCAGCTATGAAAAATGTTGGAAGATGTGCTAGTACTCACCGAGGATATAATTAGAGTGGTAACAATTCAAAAGCTTACCTGAAATAAAGAAAAAAAAATATATATATATCAAGTGATATAAAATCTGCTCCAATATTAATTCTGAAATATTAGGTTAGGCAGACATTCTTCCAAGAATACATTTATAAACAGAAAACTACCAACTGAGGATACCACTTGGGCCCGTTTCCTAATACTACTCATAGCGATTTAAGCAACCACAAATTTTCAAACGAATTTATTTTCAAACTAGCTGACCCGGCGAACTTCGGTCCGCCCAAAACCACAACAAAAATATAATTGAGCCAACTTTCAATTTCAAATTGTTTAGAGGGCCGAAACATTAAAAGAATACAAAAATGTAACTAATCCCCATAAAGTTTCGTTTTCACGACAAAAAGTAGCATATCATAAAAATCGATCCGTTCCCGAGTTATGATTGCACATACGGACGTCAGACTCTTATATGTAACTTTACCCATCCGTCTATGCCCGTACCTTTCGTATTAAGTCCTGCTTACATTTCGCAAAGTGCTTTATTTGCACGACGTGCATTAATCATTTTAATTATGCAACTTTAGAAATACAGTATGATTTGATTTTTGAATGAAAAGTGCCGTTTTCCTATCCCGCTTTTATTTTGCAAAATACCACGTATAGGCTCCATAACTATCCTATCTTTCAACCTAGAACAAACCATACACAATCGGTTGAATTTTTTCGGAGATCGACAACGGCGCAACCTTTCGGGTCCAAAATTATCCTATCTTTCAAGCTGGAACCAGCCATAAGCATCCACACAAATTTCATTGATATCCAAAAGTATCCTATCTTTTAAGACCCCCTAAACCTGAAATACAACAATACGAACAAAACAAAAGGGGAACTATGAAAATTGCCCCAGTGGTTATCGAGTTATATCGTCATCGATAATACTAATGATAATCCTGAAAGGTGAAAAAAAAAAACTGCCAGCAGCTGAAATGAAATAGGTATACAAATTGAATACATTTTTAATGCATTTTTTTTGTAAAATTTCATTCTAATTTTTCGTATTGCTCTTGTTTCATTTTAAAAATATAAACAATTTAAAAAAATGTGGTGTCGTACGGAGTTTATTAAAATTCCTTTTTTACTTAAAAAAAACTGGTGCGACTGTATCCAACAGTCCCGAAAAATGTCTATGTGTAAACACCGTGCGTGCGGTATGTGTGTGGCTTGATACACGTCATTGAGAAAAGAGGGAATTGTAATAACCGTATTCATGATATATTATGAAATAACAATAATTTATTTTCAAACTCTGCGTGAGCCTTAACATGTCTGGGGTACTCTTCGTAGGGCGGAGTGACTGACTACCTGTGGTTGTAAAACTTCATTGATGTCCGTTCTCCTTCGTTTGGCTCGAACTGACGAGAAATCCACGTCATTTATCGTCAGAACATCATTGACAGTTGATCGTGATGTCGTCGGTTCATTGTCAGTAATTGTCGCTCCAGTTTGGTTTGCGAGACAAGTTCTCCATTCACGGGAGCGTTCAGTACTCGCTCAACCCAACCTTTTTTTTTTTTACTTTCAGAGGTTTACTTGCACGGAAACGCGCCCTGTAATCTTTTGCACGTTCTGCATCTGCCTTTCCCATATCTGAAAATATTTTAATGCATCTTCAATGACGGCAAAACATTGCATTATTGTCAGAAATATGGAATTGTATCAATTACGTATTTTCCTGTATTTTTCTGCGCTTAACTATTGAAACGCATGTATTCAACAGTGAAATCGAACAGTGAAACAACGCGCACTTAGATGTTTACGTATCAATAAGCACTCCTAAAATTATGCAGTGGAAAATACCCGTTTTCTCTTACACAGTAAATGAAAGTGTCATTGGAATTTCATTCGGCTTGCATTGCATATTGTACGGGTCCTGGTCTACGACATTTTCGTTATGCGAGAAACAGATTAACACAGCAACAGCAACAGTAACTTTCACAACTTTTTAGAACCAATGTATTTTAATTACTTTGAACACATTAGCACAGCAACATCGACAGCGAAGTCAACGTTAAAGCTGTCAAAAATTCGCTGTTGCTAATGTTTACATATCAACAAACACTCCTAAAATTATGCAGTGGAAAATACCCGTTTTCTCTTACACAGTAAATGAAAGTGTCATTGGAATTTCATTCGGCTTGCATTGCATATTGTACGGGTCCTGGTCTACGACATTTTCGTTATGCGAGAAACAGATTAACACAGCAACAGCAACAGTAACTTTCACAAATTTTTAGAACCAATGTATTTTAATTACTTTGAACACATTAGCACAGCAACATCGACAGCGAAGTCAACGTTAAAGCTGTCAAAAATTCGCTGTTGCTGATGTTTACCTATCAACAAACACTCCTAAAATTATGCAGTGGAAAATACCCGTTTTCTCTTACACAGGAAATGAAAGTTTCATTGGAATTTTATTCGGCTTGCATTGCATATTGTACGGGTGATTTCCGTCCCAGCAGTTATATGTTTGGAATTACTCCACCAGATACCAATAACGCGCGCATAGATGTTTACACATCAAAAAAAAGAAGAACAAAAATAATACATCTATTCCAATTTTGTTTTTGCTCTTCCCCACCTACTCCTCGGACTGTAAGTCTTCATTCCCAGAACTTTCCACCGAAATATTTACTATGACTAAATCTTTGGTTAAACACCTCCTTCTGCTAATTTAACAGCTCCCAAGTTATCAGCAACCCTTTATTAACTTCGTACACGTACTGAAAGTAACAATCGCCGCAACACCTTTGGCAAACATAATTCCCAACCGTCAACCACCTGGTTTGACTGCACTCATTTGATTGACTTACCCCCGCCTCTGTGAACTTACCCGTTGATTGCATTCAATATTCCGACAATGACGTTTTCAAAAATTCCGCCCGATAACCTGAAAAGTTATTCATATACATATACACTGCTCCATCTTCCGTATTGACTTTGAAAAAGTACTACGTCCTTGCACTGTATATTTACTCTCTTGATTGCACCACTCTCCATACCTAGTGTATCTAAATTAATAAATCGACATCCATTCGTCGTTGTACTAGCGGTGACCCCAAATCCATTACAAAGCATGACTCGCTTACTTCCCGACAATTGCAAACTTCCCCCCGTTCCCATGCTCCCATGATATCACCTCTGAGCCTCCGTCAGTAACAGAATTTCTTCCCGAACCGCAGCAGCATTGACATTGTTGAATGGCACACCGTGCTGATGTATTCCCACCACCCGCCCACCCTCATCACTCTTGACGGACAGACAAGACTGTCGATGTTCGATGCAGGCTCTCAAGAAAAACCTCATCTAGACTCTAGAGGATGATATAACAAAAGCCACCACACAATCGGTGTATCGCTGCGCCACAGAGAGTGCAGAAATGATTGATTGCACTCGGTCGAGGAGGGGAGAGCGAGAAAGCCATTGTGCTATGTGCAATGGAATTTATAACTAAATTCCGTGTTGCTGCATTGTAAATTGTAATCGAGGGTATAGGTGGTGCAAAAAGTTGGAGACCCGCCACCGCACAGCATAACCTGAAACACTAAATGGCTGTTTAATTAACGAATGCATTTGGAAGTTCATCCCGTATACCTGGGATGGAGTGCTCACACACACATCCATGGACATGGAACAAAGAACAACGCCAAATGGATTCTCCTGTAATTGGGTAATTTTATGTTGTGGCTCAAACTCTGTGACTATTCCCAGGGCGAGAGAGGGCGCGCGGTGCGCCATGCTTTTCGAATTAGTTTCGAGTGTATGAGGCTGCAAACGTGTTAGGCCACTAAATATTCAGCGGTCACATTTGGCTCTCTTTATTAGATAGTGAATCTCGTAAAGTGATATTAAAATTGCATGTGTGTTACCTAGGAGAGGACATATAAAATTCCCAATTTTCCATTCAACTGAAAAGTTTTTGCGCACGCCATGAGTTTGATTGCATGCAGTTCTGCAGTTGTGCAGTTTGGGATAATTAAATACCACTGACTTCGAAATAGTCTATATGGGTCTAATGGGAATCATTTTCGAATTGCAACTCCAGTTTACGTTCGTTTAGGACTCCATCTGGGAGAAGATTATTTAGGTCGGCAGTGGTGGATCCTCTTCTGTTTCAATGGTGGTAGCGTATGCACTGCTTTTAAGTTTCAAGATGCGGTATAATGTAATTTGTTGAGATGTTAACAACAAATCGGAAATACACTTTCTTCTAAATAGTAGCACTGTTAGTATAAATCGTTGTTACTAATATCAATTGAACATTTATACATCTGGTATGCTGTTCCCGCCCGGCTTTGCCCGTGCTAAACAAAATTATTTCCGTAAAAAAAATTTACTATACATAATTAAGTTCATGTAGAACGTTTGACAAACACGATCTCACTGTATATTACGAATAAAATTAAAAAGTATGGAAATTTTATTTTATTTTTATGAATTCTTCAATTTCCTTTTAAAAGTTTCCAATTTTCTCGTCGTATAAACCTTCCTTAGGCGTAGACAAAGACAACAAAGAAAAGGTAGCTCAAATCGGACGATCCGTTCTCGAGTTATGGGCGGTCTTGCGTGTGCAACTCTGTTTCATACACAGGGTGTCCGCCGGGAAGGTATACTACTTTGTTTTGCCGCCATTTTGGTAAACATTAGTCTTGATAGTTCATATTTGGCAGTCGTGAAGTAGACACGTGGCAAAATTATTACGGAAAAATATTCGATAAACCAACGTGTTTTAATCGTTAAAACATTTTATCAAAGTCAATCATCGATTACTGTGACGATGAGAAAGTTACGTGAAATTTTCATGAAGAAATTATAATGAGTGACGAGGCATATTTTCATTTGAATGGAAAACCCTCAAATTATTCATCAGTCACCTTTGCATCCATTAAAAGTTACAGTCTGGTGTGCAATTTGGTCAGGAGGAATCATTGGACCTTACTTCTTTGAAAATGAATGGCGTAACGGTAACTGTGAATGGAGAGCGATATCGTTATATGATTAAAAACTTTTTAACGCCACAACTTCATGCTTTGGGCTTAATTAACATGTGGTATCAACAAGACGGTGCCACATCGCATACAGCCAGGATTACAATGGAATTACTGCGAGACCTCTTTCCACAACAAGTTATTTCAAGATATGGTGATATTGATTGGCCTCCACGGTCGCCTGATTTGACTGCTGCGGACTTCTTTTTGTGGGGATATCTGAAAAGCAAGGTTTATGAAAACAAACCAGAAACGCTTGAGCAACTCAAACAAAATATTCGTGATGAAATTAATGAAATAGGTACCGCGTAAAATGTGTGAGAATGTAATAAAAAATCTGCTCAAAAGGGCTCGCATTTGTGAGACTAACAGAGGCGGACATTTACCTGATATTGTATTCCATACATAATTGCCGACATTAAATAACTACCTTAAGAACTACCTTAAAATACTATAAAAATGGAACTTGAACAGAACCGAACGAATCGTACGAACTGCTCAATGAGATGATGAACCTTCAACTTCCAGCCAAACAAGGTGTCATTTTAATTATGACACTACTCACTCTATACAGAAAATCAACCCGGCAAAGGTTTCATTTGAACCTTGGTAGATTTCTGTATGTTCCTCTGAAGTATGGCCGTGGACTTTACTTCCAATTTGATCAAAATTACCTTCATCGCAGCTTCAGACGCATAAAACCCTATTTACTGAGCTGTAAAGTTCCATCTTAAAGGACTCAAGCTCCATAGTTTAGTTTTTAAACTGACCGCGGTTTCATATCATGATATAAGTGCATTCGAACGTCCGAGTTCCGTGCGACGCAGTCACACACATTTTGTATTCCTCTTAGAAAGAATGACTAGATTGGCAGAAGCCTGGGGGCAGAATCGAACCTGTGAAAATATTTGATGTAACCCCCAGAGTTACATGTTCCCAAGATCCATACAACATGAATCTATGAAACATGAGCAAGCCACGTGACGGCCTGCACCTGCAGTAAACATATTTACCAATTTTGCACACGGCCTGCACTTGCAAATCAGCAAGTGCGGCTGTATAACAGGACTAAGCAAATGTGGTAAATGTGTTTACCATATCCAAGCCAGCTTGCAGCTGCCTATCAAAAAGTCATGTTCCAACAACGGAACTAATAGAAAGAAGCAGTGAACATGTTATAATATGCATGCACTGCCTGCAGCTGTATAACAGTATAAGCGAGGAGTCTGATTTCTGTTGTCTAGCTGTTGTGTGTTGTGTTACATATATATATTCTTTGCTTTGTTTTGCTATTTTGAAACCAAGTATAAATATGAGCCAAGACTATTGGTTTGAGTTAGTTCAAGTTTGACCATCGATAGATGATAATTGTAAAAGTTTTAAGTTGTCCAAATTACATGTCATTTAAAAATAAATGTAAATAAATAGTGTTCTAATAATATTGAAGATATTTAAATAAAGTGTAAACAAAAAGGTTTTAAATATGTTTTATTCGTGTCACACACGTTACTGGCGCAGTCGGAAAAAACGAAAAAAAAAAAAAAAAACATTTTAAAGTGGTGAAAAATATAAGACAATAAGTGAAAAAAAAAAAAAAACATTTTAAAGTGGTGAAAAATATAAGACAATAAGTGAAAAAAAAAAAACATTTAAAAATGGTGAAAAATATAAGACAATAAGTGAAAAAAAAAACAAGAACTCATTCCATTTCAAAGAAAAGTCATCATCGGAATCAACAGCCTAGCAGAAACACCTTTAAGAAGCAAAATAAAATAAAAACAGAGGTATGGCAAATTTTAATTTACTTGAACTCGTAAGAGAAATCGCGGATTTCACGGGATTAGCAGAAGAATTAGATTTATTTATTAAGCAAGTTGACTATATTTATACATTTATACAAACTCTAGATGAAAATTCAAGAGGCTTTTTAGATTTAAGAATACGACAAAAAATTAAAGGCAAAGCCAATTTAATTTTAATTAATAATAATAATCCCACTCATTGGCCTTTAATAAAAAAATGTGTTAAAATCTAACTGTGGTGTAAACGAAAGTTTCGAAAATATTGTTAATGAAATAAAAGTTTTAAAATTTTAAAACTCAGTTGAAGAATTCTTTGAAAAAAAATTAAATTCTTTTAACAAAGTTGAATATAAAATCTTCTTTGAGTTCGGATATCCCGACGTGGTTTAATAGCGGACAGAATGAGGAAATTGTCTTAAAGCTATTTATTAGCAAGTTACCTAGTGAACCAAAATTAATTCTCAATGCTAGGAACCCATCAAACTTAGCAAACGCAAAAGCTATTCTTGTTGAAACTGACAATTTTTTTAAGCAGTTTTGTAACAATTACCATACACAAATAAAAACTCAGAATCTTTTAGAAATAGAAATCAAAATATGGAAATAGACCACACACAAACAGACAGCTCTCATGAAGGTCAGTTGCAAGAAAATATCCAAGCTGAACATTTCAATGATTCACGATTTCAAAAATTTGCAATCAACCACCTCAGAGCTCTTCCGTGCATAATAGTGAGAACTAATTCAAGTCCATTAAAATTGCTTATTGATTCCGGAGCAACTACATCGGTTATACAAAAAGGTATATTTCATAGTTCCTACAAAACGGAACTTGAAAAGCCACTGATACTTAAGTCTATCAGTTCGAGGTCGTGTATTAACACAAAAATAACGATTCCACTTTTTAAGGAGTTCAACAGACCTTTAGCAAAAATCGAAATGCTTGAAACAGAATTATATAGTGATTTTGATGGCATAATTGGATGTAATGTTTTAAAGCCTTTACAATCAAAAATCCATTTTTCTAATTCACAGCTTATAACAAAAGAAGCTACAATACCATTAGTTTTTAGCAATCTTCCAACTCCATTTTCACAAGATGAGATTCATGTCATCAGTCAAAATGAAATTAATTTTGAAAAAAACCCGATATATATAATATAATCTTAAGGTCCAAATCGACAAATATAACTTTTTAAAGCGTGAAACTGAGTATCTGGGACACATAATTTCCGAGGAAGGTATAAAGCCCAATCCTAATAAAATCGAATTGATTAAACGGATAAAAGTACCCCAGACCATAAAACAAATAAAATCGTTTTTAGGAGTCACAGGATTTTATAGGAAATTCATTAAAGACTACTCAAAAGTAGTTCTCCCAATGACAAAATACCTTAAAAAAGGCATTAAAATAGACGTTAAAAACAAGCAGTACATAGAGTCTTTTAACAAGCTTAAAAAACTCTTATGTACCTGCCCAGTTTTGGCATATCCAAATTTTGACAACCTATTTACGCTCACAACCGATGCTAGCAATTTAGCTTTGGGAGCAGTCCTCTCTCAAAATAAACATCCCATTGCATTTGCTTCAAGGACTTTAAATCGCCATGAAATGCATTACAGCACGGTGGAAAAGGAGCTTCTCTCCATAGTATGGGCGACTAAGTATTTTAGACCATATTTGTTTGGGCGTAAATTCATAGTACAGACTGATCATCGACCGTTAGTGTGGTTGCATTCCTTGAAAGAACCAAATTCCAAGCTACAACGCTGGAAAATCAAACTGAATGAATATGACTTTGATATCGAATACATTAAAGGAAAAGAAAACACTGTAGCCGATTTCTTAAGTCGTTTAGAAACCAATTATGTCGAAAATGATGATATTAGATCTGATTTGGCAACAATACACAGTGGTATTGAAAATCAAAACGACCATAGTTTTATTACAGAAACCCCATTAAATGTCTACAAAAACCAGATTCTATTAGAGAAAAGCTACGCAAACAAAAAAACCAACAAATTTTTATATAAAAAGAAAAGGAGGACAATTATAACAGTGAAAAACTATGATGAGGAGTTTGTTTTAAGGGTCCTCAAAGAAATGTTTCCAATAAAGGGAACAGTTGGAGTATATTGTGATCATGATCGTACGTTTATAGAGTTCCAAAAAACAGCAGTGAAGTTTTTTTCAAATTCACCGGATATGAAGTTTCTTAGATGTACAAAGATTTTACCAGACATTACCTGCAAAGAAAAATTATTAGAAATAATTGAAAAAACTCATCTGAATAAAAATCATAGGGGAATTGAAGAAACCTATTTTGAAATTAAAAATTTATATTACTATCCAAATCTTCGACTAGAGATACATAAATACATAAATAACTGTATTTTTTGCAATATGTGTAAGTATGACAGAAACCCAATCAAACCAAAATTAATGATTTCCGAGACTCCCAACAAACCCAACGAAATAGTACATATAGATATATGGTTTTTAAATAAGAACACTATGTTTCTAACGTGTATCGATAAATTGACTAAACATGTGTCTATTTACCCCATAACTGACAGAAATTCCCTAACTATAGTTGATACTCTAAAAGAAAGGTTTGCAATCTTAGGTAAACCAGGTAAAATAGTTTCTGACAATGAGTTTAACACCGCATATATTAAGGATTTCCTAAGAAAAGAAAATATACTATACCATTTTACATCCCCAAACACACACACAGGTAATTCAGTAATTGAAAGATTTCATTTAACATTAAATGAGCATATTAGATTATTAAAACTTAATAAAGAAAATAAAGATACTAATGATAAGTTGCTAGTATTTAAAGCAGTCGAATTATACAATGATACTTTTCATTCGACAACTAAATACAAACCAAACGATCTTCTTAATTCTGTTTTGGACAAATCACAATGGGAAGAACTGAAACAAAGAATTCATTCAAATAAAGAAAAAAAAATAAACAAAATTAACAATACACGAGTAGATACACCACAGTATAGAGATCGTGAATTAGTTAAGAATTTAGGCTTTCATAACATTAAATACTTACCACGATATATAATAAAAGATGTTAAACGAAAAGACAAAACTTATTTTGAAGATAAAGATGGATTTAAACGTGATAGGCAAGTTGTAAAAAGAAATTATAAACACGAGAATCCAATCGAAAATATACAATTTGATAGAAGGCTTACAGGAAGAGATTACACCAAAAGAAAAAAAAAATAATAATAACAATGTAATTCTTGTTTAATTCTTGCAAAAAAAAAAAAAATAAAATAAAATTGTAATAATAAATTAATTTGATGTTAAGCAGCCTCATATTATTATACTATAAGCCTTTATTATTGTTAGAATATAAACTTAATTTAGTTAACACCCTTCCGTGTACATTCGTTTTATTTGAATAATATCTAAAATTTAATTTAATTTAATTTAAATCTAACTACGTACTAAATATTTAGACTTATTAGTTAAGCACATGCATTTCCTAACAATTATATTAATACAAATAAATCTAAGAACATACATAAAATTCTAAACCAATAGCAAGCAAAGTAAAGAATTAAGGAAGAATAGTTACGCATACGCCACAGTAGCCCGTATGGTATACATAATAAATACCGATGCTGGCAATTAATAATTATAAACAAATCTGATCAACGTTGCAAAAAAAAAAAAAAAAAAAAAAATGATAATAATAATAACGTATGGACATTCACGTCTTATCAACACGTTCTCTCCATACTACGGTTGGAGGAGTTACATGTTCCCAAGATCCATACAACATGAATCTATGAAACATGAGCAAGCCACGTGACGGCCTGCACCTGCAGTAAACATATTTACCAATTTTGCACACGGCCTGCACTTGCAAATCAGCAAGTGCGGCTGTATAACAGGACTAAGCAAATGTGGTAAATGTGTTTACCATATCCAAGCCAGCTTGCAGCTGCCTATCAAAAAGTCATGTTCCAACAACGGAACTAATAGAAAGAAGCAGTGAACATGTTATAATATGCATGCACTGCCTGCAGCTGTATAACAGTATAAGCGAGGAGTCTGATTTCTGTTGTCTAGCTGTTGTGTGTTGTGTTACATATATATATTCTTTGCTTTGTTTTGCTATTTTGAAACCAAGTATAAATATGAGCCAAGACTATTGGTTTGAGTTAGTTCAAGTTTGACCATCGATAGATGATAATTGTAAAAGTTTTAAGTTGTCCAAATTACATGTCATTTAAAAATAAATGTAAATAAATAGTGTTCTAATAATATTGAAGATATTTAAATAAAGTGTAAACAAAAAGGTTTTAAATATGTTTTATTCGTGTCACACACGTTACTCCAGGGCTTGTTTAATATTAATGATATGTGACTTATAAGTACCGATCCATAGACTTTTTTTTAAAGAACTCTCATCTGGCTATTACAAGACAGCAAATACTGCAACTAACTTTTTGGTTATATATTTCCAGAGGGCAGACAAAATAAAGTTAGCGACTGTGTCGCGCAAAACTTTCTCGTTTGGTTGAGTCAATTGGTAGGTATGTAGGTAGGTTAAAAGTTCAGAAGCAGCCGTACATAAAATGTAAGAATAGGTATTGTTAAATAAAATTCACTTTTAAGTTATTCATTCGATATGGCAGTAGGGAAATACATATCAAATAAAAATGTCAGTTTTTAGCTCTCAATAACAGGCAATTTTCGGAAGTTCTGCTTCTGGAAGTTCTGGTTTTAAAATATATATGAACACAGATCGGCTTTGGGTACCTAGTCATTTTTGAAAAATAATTAAAAAACTGATTTATTGGAATTTTTTTGACAAAAACGAAGGACGGGATCTTATTAAGAATACTGATATTATCTTTAATATGTATTTTTATCGAAATCGTTAAAACGGTTTTTGACATATAGTGCCAATAGTACCAAATACTGCAATCTTTAGTTTGAAAAATGCTATTTCTTAACTATTTAGCTGAAAACCGAGTATAAGTTATTGTTCGGAATGTAAGCATTAGGTACATAAGTTTTTCAAGTTTTATCGAATTCGAAAATCGGGTTTTCGCGATATGAGCAGTTTTTAAAATTTGCGTTTTCGGTGATTCGAATTGAAAATTAAGCACGCAATACATAATTTTGAAAACACCAATTTTATCGTTTATTGCCGTTTTCGGTAAACTAAGGAAAACAAAATTTTTTCGGAATGACTTTTTTCAAAAATTCATTGTACGAAAATCTTACCTATCATTACCTTAGAAATTTTTTTTTGTTACAATAGTATGGACCGTTTTCGAGATATGTCGAAATTTCAAAAGTAACGTTATTCGAATTTTTAGCCAAAAACTGGGTATGCAGTCATGGTAACCTCACATACTTAAGCTCAAATATTAATTTTGGTTGAAGTTAGAGCCGCTTGCGAACAAATCAAACTGGTACAAAAATTTTATATGGAAAGTAGGTACCATTGATATTGGTTACCTTGCTAAACAAAAAAACGGCCCCGACCTCTAGGCCCACAAGTTCCAAATTCGAAGTTTGAACAAAATTGGGGCAGCCGTTTAGGCTGTAGGCCTATACGGACAGATGGACAGACAGACGGACAGAATTTTGCGACCCACTTTTTAGAGTTCCTCTATCATCTTAATGTCAGAATTGATTCGAAATTTTGTATGAATACAATATCTTTCTCTTACAATGTTATCAAGAAAGTTAAAAATTAAAATGGAGAACTAGCATCCTCCCATTTCCGGATAAAAGTATTCCATAAAAAAAACGATCAAGGAACTTAATAGATGAAATGATGTCGCCCAAAGAACCCACCTACGTAAATTTGCATATTAGCAGGACGAAATACTAAGCGCCTGAAAGTAAAGTGCATTAACCAATCTGATTTGTAATACTGCATTTATTTTCCATTCGTGCACATTCGATTCAATTTTTCCAAATATGTAACCCAACCGTTCTCTTACTACTCGTCTATATTCCTATTTGTTGTCGCACCCTGTCCATTGACAACTCGCCGGACATTCCAATTCACCAAAAGATAATCCGACAATTCAAATGCGCTTTGTTATTCACACTAAGGAAGAATTTAATTATTCGAAAGTCCGGAATCCCTAACCCCACCTAATGCATCCATTTCCATATGTTCCGTGCTCCAAGCTCCTTGCACTTCGTTCCTATAAATCGAACATCGCACTCGGTCATCTCTTCTAGTCCGTGTTTGTGTGTTTGCCTGCTTTGTCTCCATTCGGATGATTGTCCAATTGGGGCGTATCTCAGATTTACTACCGGACCTGATTAACAAAATTTTCATTCGTTTTTCCATTTCACTTGGCTGAAATTCAATTCCACTTCCGAATTGTTCACCCTTTCTCCCTCTCTCTCTCTCTCTCGCGTTTTACCCGCCCTGTGTGGGTAAGGTGAATAAGGGGTAAATGTAGTTTTACAATCGCACACCTCCGCACAATTTCTTTTGTTATATCCTCGATGTCGAGGACGGAATCCTTTTTTTCTATTACCACAGAGAGAAAACAAAGAAAAAAAAAGGTACATCTTTCTCTGGCAACCAACCATCGAATATCCTTTCGATAACCGATTTCTTTTCGAACAAGCACTAACAACACTATACCATTGCATCGCCAGCGCCACCGACACATCCTAATGTCCTTTTTGTGAATATAACCAAAGAGAGTGCGGCTATAGAAAGAAACTCGAAGGCGTAATCCTATGAGGACGATTTAATGTCATTATGCGATGTGAATCATTTTTATTTGGTAGAGAGAAAAATATTGAAAAGAAAGCAGGAGAAAAAAAAATCCATCGAACTGCTGCCGCACTGGCTCCCATTCCCCCGATTGTAAAGATAACGAATATTTTATTGAGTTTTCCTGTTCCACATCCGGTTCATTATATAAAAAAAAAACGAAAGAGAGATGGAAAGGCATTCCAATTGATGGGGTTTATTTTTTCTCTCTCTCTCTCTGTTGCTAGGAGGATCCTTTGATAAATCATGCGAGAAAAGTTAATTCAACATGCCAAACAATAGAACTCCAGTTGGAAAATGTTAACTCTTGCCAAATGTGTGAACATCAAGTCAAGCAGGGCGCAGCAGTCGAATTTAATCAGAAACGAGTGAATGGAAACAGCAGCGTGGAGGATGTGATGGCGGATGGAACTGGGACACATCAACGATCAAAAGATCATGGAAAGGATATGGAAATGCAAATGTATCTCAGTTGCAGGTAAGTCTGGTATGGGACGCAATTAATTAGTTTTAATTTTCAAAGTGGTCGGGAGAGGTTTTGGGGGCGTAGTAATGAAGGAGATGGAGGTGTTTCCTCTCCGGAATGTGAGGTAGGTAAATGCGGTTGCCACAGCTTCACTTCCATACCATATCAGTTAGAGACCATAAAAAGCTGTTTTCTGAGTGATTTTTAGTGGTGGGCGGTAGATTTTATTACATTTGTGGCCCACATTCATGTATTCAACGCAGAAGCTCTTACTTTAGCACAGGAATGATAGCTGCCGAGTTCTAATGGTTGCACGGTAGTCGGCTGCAAAGTTACGTTTTTAGGACCGCTTCAGTTGGAAGTCAAAACCAGCCCGTGGAGTTGAGGAAGTCAAACAAGGGATTTAAATTGACTCATATGAAATGTCCGATAGGTCACCAAAGAACGATTTATCGTGTGCGCTATACTTACTTACTTACTTAGGTGGCGCTACAGTCCGGGGTGGACCTGGGCCTCAATCAATACGCCTCTCCAGTTAGCGCGATCTTTGGCTAACTGCCTCCAGTTACGCACTCCAAGTTGGTTGAGGTCCCCTTCCACTTGCGCGCGCCACCTAAGGCGAGGTCTTCCTCTACTGCGTTGTCCCTCCGGGTTAGAATCGACTCTTCGGGCCGGAGCGTTGGTGTCCATTCGCTCTACATGTCCCAGCCATCTTAGACGACTGATGCGTACTTTTCTGACTAGGTCGATGTCGCTGTACAGCTCGTAGAGTTCGCTGTTAAATCTTCTCCTCCAAAGCCCGTCAACGCAAACGGGACCAAAAATCACTCGAAGAATTTTGCGTTCGAAACGACCAAGGAGATCTTCATCCGCCTTTGATAGCGCCCATGCTTCTGCACCATAAAGCAGGACTGGGATGATGAGGGTCTTATACAGAGTTTCCTTAGTATTTCTCGACAAGGCCTTATTTATCAGTTGCCGTCTTAGGCCAAAGAAACAGCGGTTGGCAAGTGTGATTCTTCGTTTGATTTCTGATGTGATGTCGTTATCAGAGTTTATAGCGGAGCCGAGGTAGACAAAGTCCCTAACTACCTCAAAGTTATAGCTGTCTATCGTGACGTTCGTGTGCGCTATAGTTGCGAGGAACTCCCAGCGACAATGACTTATGGTTAACTCCCTTTTGCGGTCCAAAAGCTTCGGCAGTGCGTGGTGTAAAGGCTAAGCTTAAACTTATGGCCGCCGTAATCTGGCCTGTTTTGAAATTGGCTTTTAAGCTAACCGAAAAAACAGATGTGGGTAGCCTTCAACCAATAACTACCTTGAGCCAGTGTCTCCCTGCTGTTCTTAATGAACTTGAACATAGTCTTGGTCGAATCGAGGGCATAAGTCACGATCTGTATATCGAGGAACAATTCACTCTCTGATTGGTTGTAGATCATAATATTGGAGCAACTTTGCATGCTTCCCTGACATTGCGGAACTTGTGCCTAAAAGACGTTGAATAACTTGAGAAGGTCTGAAGGGTTTGGGTGTTTCAAATTCTGTTATTCGAAAAACGTCCCCCCTTACTCGCCTGTCTATTTTAAAACCTGTGACGATGGGTATTTGGAGCTCTTTCGTAACAGTGTCTGAATCGCATTCCGTTTTGGGATGGGAAGGTCACAGAGAAAAGTTTTTTTACTTTGTTATCAGGAGAAATGAGTGCTTCACTACTGGGTAAGGCTAGTAGCTAACCAGCGTCCACTTTCTTTCAATCTTACTGCACTACTCTATACTATGGTATGGTATGGCTGCGTATAGACTTCCAGAGGTTCCAATTCCAGCTCTTGAACTCTGCTTTCTTCACTGACGTTTATAGACTGACTCGTAACTTAAAAAAAGCCACCATCCCAGAGACCCAATATATGAGGATAGGACGGATCACCTGGCAGTAAGCCTCTAGAGAACCGTTTTTAGTTAAAGTCCTAACTCTTTCTCAAAAGTTTTGTCACAGGCGTAAAAAGTTATACCATAGAATTCCTCACCCAATGTTCGACATTAAACTAGCAGTTTCATTCGGGATCAATAATGAGTTCTTGGCACAAGAGGATAGAGTTAAGTATTAGATATTAATGGTCTGGGTGTTTTCGATTTTGTGATTTTGATGACGGAAAGCGTAACTTAAGTTTTACCTCAGTCTTATACAAGATTAGGCATATTAGGTGTACGCTTATTTCACCCAAAGGCCCTTCTGGAGTTTTCCGGGGGTCGAACTGGAGGCCTTTCCATTAACACTTCACAACTGTAAGTTTTCATCATAACTTTAATAATAGCACAACAGGGATCGTGACGGGTGACGGGCTTGTCTTGTGACGGTTGTCCTCGCAACCCTGCGTCCAGCCTTACCTAACCTAAAAAAATGATTCAGGTATAAGAAAAGCTAACACCCTTTGGTAATGGATGCATGTGTTACCATGAAGGCAGCCAACAACTAACCTACCCACCTAGCAGAGTGACCTTTATTTTCTTATAAAGACTGCCTGTGAGAATGCAATAAAGGTTTTCATAGAATTGACCATTTCTTCCTACGTATTAAAGCGAGAGCTATACCTATAGGTATTCACTCGATCATCTCAAATCAGTAGGATGTTTGAAATCGCTTCCAATTCAGTTTAAATAAAATCAAAATTTCCATCAGGTTATTTTTGTGCAAGGATAACTCGGCCAAGCTCTTGATTTTCTTTCGAAATCGGGTGTCAAGTAATTTGAAACGGACTTTACTGTAAGCCCCGAATTTTCTGTATTAGAAGAAGTGCGGTGGTAGTTTGTATACCCCCCTAAAAACAGCGACAAACTTTTATATATGAACCAAGGTAGCTTTCAAAGGGACAAAAAATGTTCGCAAACACCCAAATCCCCTAAGTATGCAACTCTTTTTGTAAAGTACCTAGTGAATCAAAAAATGTGTACTCATTTAAATCCTAGCTCTCTCCAATTCTGAATAGACTCCGCCATTTGCCCGCCTTGCAATGAATCACTTTTTTTTATCAGGACTTTCTGTGAAACCCAATTATTGTATTATTTTCGAATGCATTTCACATCTCTTCTATCAGTCGCCACTCCAATTATCATTATCACCTCATCGTCAAAGGAATAATTAAAATGTTTCCCAACTACGCCATTATCGTCCTGATTTGGGACAAAAGGAATACACGATAATGCCACTATCCAACAAAAGATAATTTAATTGACATCTCTCAACCTTCTTAATAATCATTTCGTCATTAATTTCCCATTTGTTTGTACACCCACCGCGCCAACTCCTGAACCTCCTTCAACTTTCAAGTGTATATAACTTCATGTGCACACACCCGTCTGACAAATATAGCACGTCATTATAACTCATACAGTATACATATAACTACGCCGACTTGTCTACAATCATAACTCAACCATCAGGTAGGGAAAAACAAAAAAAATAATAATAAAACAAAATTGCTTAATATACCTTTTACCTCGCCCATCGGGAATCAACCGAACCAACCCATATCGTTAACCGTACGGGTTCTCGTCCTCGACGCCGTCATCGTCAATATCATTTATTGAGCGGCAAATAACTCATTTGACGACAAAAGTGACACGATTTCTCTTTATTTGATATCATCATCATAGTTCGCCGTTCGCCCAGACACACAGAGAATTAAGGACATATTTATCAGTTTATTGCCACTTTTTCGCCATCGGACCATGTCGCGTCTCGTTTCGTCGCTCGACGGTCCTTCGTTCGGCCTCAATAAAAATTAACGAGACGAATTAATTTCGATGAATTTGTGTACATACACACACTTAAAAGTTGGATTGGAGCGTAGGTTTTAACAGATTGTTTGCCTGCTACCTAACGTGTAACGGCAAGTTGATGTTTCGCATTGGTAGGGGAAGGTGGGATACAGTATAAAGTGGGTTATTAATCAGCTAAAAATAGATGTTGTTGTTGTATATAAGTTGTGAGTTGTGAGTGAGGAATCGTTTGAAACAAAGTTTTGGTTCTTCCCTTGACGCATTTAATTTGGAAACGTAATAAGAGGGATAGGTCGATGGGGTGCATTTGTAAAACTTAGAAATAAAAAACAAAATGCCAGCGCCAAAAACCTTTAAATTTTAGGTAGTCCAACTGGTTCATGTGTCCTCTATTTGCTATGGTGAAAATCAGAAATTCAAATTCAAGGGTAGGTAAATAAAGTTCCACGGTGGTTATTATTTTATTCATCCCAAGGATTCAAGTGGAAAAAACATTCCATGAGAAATAAGTTAAATATTAAACGAATTACTTAAAAAAAGTTAGCAATGTCGTAAATATAGTTTTAAACTACCAATAGTCCCTGAGAACAAGGAAATAACGCCAAAAGTACAGAGAATAAAAGAGTGGCCTTATATTTACTAATCAAGAGAGCCTTGTGCTATAATTTGTCTTAACTAATTGAAGTGCAATTTTCCATCATGCCAGGCGATTCGCAATGCATTCGCTTTGAGTTCCTCGGAAGTATATTTTTGTTTGCTGGCGAGTTCATCTATGAATCGCTGACGATAAATATCGTTAAAGATGGAAGCATCGCTGACGATTCGCCAAACTTATCGCGAAAGAACAAAATGCGAATATTTGGAAGAAGATTGTGCGAATTGGAAAACGACGTGCAAATTTACGATGACGGTTTTTATGGTAAGCAAAAGTAGCTATTCAGACGCGAAATGGTCTCGCATATATGTGTAAAAATTTATAAATACATACTAAAATTTTCCTTAAACAGATTTAATTTCACATTCGATCAGAAACACGTTTTCAATTTCAATAGACGGTAGCCTATTAACAGCTTCTTATTCCCATAGTTGATATAGAGGTGGGTGTTCATCTTCAGCCCTGGGATGCAGTCTTTTTGAAAGTCCGGAGTGCAAAATTTATCTAGTTATAAGAAGCAGGGTGCTTAGTGCCTCGGCTTACCAGCTCATTTAAACGGTCATTGGAGGCAGTGGCGTAGCGTGGGTTGGAGCCGCCCGGGGCAGACCCAATTTGTGCCGCCCCCATAATTTTTTCACAAATTAAAAAAATACCTTTGTAAATTTGGTAAGATTTCTGGAATCGAATAACACTACTTTTGAAATTTCGAAATATCTCGAAAACAAAAATTCATTTCTATGGTAGTAATATGGTCATTTCTACCTGAATTGAGGGCTCAGTATTTGTCTATATTATATTTCAATCATTGCGCGATTACTAATTTTCGTTTTTATCTTTCGTATTTTTTTGAAATGATTTTTGATCATTTCGAAAAAATCATTTGGCAATTTGCTGATGTTGTTGTCAAGTAATTTTTCAACGAAATTTCGTTTCGACGTTTTACTATTTCCCAGATTGATCATTTCGCCACCCCGGCGAAACGTCAACTTTCCCAACAGTTTAAGCGAAACGTACCGTACCCATTATCGTACAATAGATTTTTGAAAAGAAGTTTTTTTTTTAATTTCGTTTTCTTTATTTTTCTAAGAAAAGAGCCATTCAATTAGCCGTTTGGAATCGGAATTAAATTGAAGATCCCTTCCATTCTTTCTAAAAATGAAAAAAAAAAAAAAAACTCACACAAAACGAATGGCTGTGAGAAGCTAGGCCTAGGGTCCTTTCGACCTGTTGCGCCAACTACTTATTTATTTTATTTTATCTCGAAAACCCCAATTTTAAATTCGATAAGACTCTAAAAACCAAGTAATTCTTACATCCCGAACAATAGCTTATAAGTAGTCAGTTTTCAGCTAAATAGTTAGGCAATAGTAAATAGATATTATTCAAACAACATTGCAAAATTTGGTACGGTTTTTCTTCGTCATTTTACAAAAACCTCTCTAATGATTTTGATCAAAATACTAATTTAAGATAGTGCAGGTATTTTAAATAAGATCCCCTACTTAGTTTTTCTCAAAAAATTCGACTAAATCATTTTTTTAATTATTTCTGAAAAATTACTACCCAAAAGCCGATCTGTGTTCATATATTTTTTTAAAACTCCCCACTTCCATTAAGAATGCAATAGCAGCTAGGCAAAACTTATTATTTGCAAATATTGCCCACTTTTTCACCGCAGATCTTAAAATAATTGCAACCACTTGGATCGTTACACAATCAGAAAATCCCACTTCGTTTACCTACACCCCCACACACGTCCATCGGGATATTCAGTTTATAACGTCTAATGCAAATTCAAGAACAAATCTCTGAATTCTTAGATATACTCTTACATAATATGTAAAGATATCGATATATCACCAACTCTACTTGCAATCAAAAAACAGAAACTCCTACTACGCCTGTCAACTTGTAAACTTTAAGAGCTTATAAAATAGTACAGCACAGTAAAAAATGAGCTGCTCCAAATTGCCGCCCCTAGCAAAGTGCCGCCCGGGGCCTGTGCCCCCCCTTGCCCCCCTTTGCTACGCCACTGATTCGAGGCAGAAACTGAGAGAGGGAGACAAATTTTGTTCTCATAAAGGTACTTGCTGCTGGCAGACGATTTTTCTGAATGAAATGACGTCCGATATAAGGCAGATTTATGAATTGTTGTCCTACAACGAGATGATTTGGCATATACGAATACGAGGAAGCGATCCACAAAACTCTCTATCTACGACTGAATTTTTGACTCCCGGCCTCCCGGGTTATAACCTCAGCAAAAGACGTGACCATTTGGTTTGAGGTTGCCTATGTTTATTGCGGAAGCACCCCTACCATGAAAAAGATTTTATCAACAAACCAATATCAGAGGTGCAACTTTATAAACTCCCCCGTGAACTTCTTGAATATGCTGAGGATATTAATAAGACAGGTAGAAAGGGGCATTATTGAAAGTTCTCAAATGAAGGCGGATAATTGTGTTAATGAGGACTAAATGAAGTTTATGCTTTCATGGAGAAAGACTATCAACCGCGGCGAACCGGGCGACTTGTAGCGATGGAGAGATATAGCTTTACAGTGGCTAAAGGCTTCGTTAACCAGGATTACTCTTTTACCTCGCAAAATGACATCGGTACCGAGATCTATCGAAGAACAACTCTCACCAGTCGCTGGTTCTTTGGGCTAAGAAGGCATTTTACCGGCAAAGCTTTCTCTTAGGCCTGTTTGCTGGTACTGCTTATAGCGATGCTACTTTTTCTCTGTCATAAACTGTCACATAAGATCTCAGGTGGAACTTATATCGCTATGAGTAGTATCAGCAAACGGGCCTTAATGAAATAGTCAGGGGTCGAATCGTGGCATCCATGAGCGACGAAATTGATTTTTGTTTCGTATAAAAAATCAACTTAACTGCCCGAACGTATAGCTCTTTCACGGATGTTGCAATTCGGACCCAGATATTATACAAGAATCTAAACATTCCGGTCTTTGTCGAAAGCTAAAGAAACCCTTTTAACTGCGACTTCAATAAACTGAAGGCAACCACCAAGGGACTCACATGGTTGCAGCAACTTTTAAACCTATAAGATGAGACCCCCGAGCCTTCTTAAATAAAACCAATGAGCTCTGTATATATAGCTGATCCATTATAAATATTAAATTTCCGATTAGCCTATGATTCCCTCTAAAACTTAGACTCACCGACAGAAATGGTCAAAGCTACAAGGATCTAGAATCCGATTTAGACCTATTATTCCCAGTTTTTAATTTGTTTATGAGTGCCAAAGGCGACTACTTCCCCATTTGAATAGGATATATTGCCCTATGGCCAAGCGGTCCCCTCGCCCATTTATTCCGCAACTTTGGCCCACATCCAATTAGTTATCCGCCCCAATGCAATATCGCAACAGACACCAAAACTTTTCAATTAACTCAGTATTTGCATGATTCGGTGGAGTTTCCATTTCAAAATCACACTCGCAGCGCTGTCCCAAAAACTGATTATGTGATTATGCAAATGCACCAGAGCTATGATTAACTGTATGCAGTTACAGTATATACTGTATGTATGAATATTCATTTTAGTTCACTTATTGATAAGCCTCTTTCGGAAAACTGCAATTAGAGACCGCACTCAGGCTGCACACAGCTGAACTGACAAATAGAATGCCAACAAAAATATGGAGAAACAAATAGACAACAACGCATCCTTATCTATTAAAATTTACATCCTGTGTGTCGAGTGCGGTCCCCTGCAACTCGCACTCTCAATTGGCATCTTCCTCTTGCTTTATGCTTTTCAGTTTCGAAATAGGATTCTACAGATGTCATTAGCTACTCTCTCTCTCTCTCTATCTGCACACAAACTATACAATAATACAAAAGAAGAAAATATCGCATTACTAAGGCATTGTAATACGACGACTAAAAGGGGGTGGCAAATAAAACTTTCCTTATCCACCCCCACACACACACAGCCACACATATGTGCCATCATCATCGTCATATGCCATCTACGCTTTGTATGTCCAACAACATAATTTATGGCTTAAATGTCCTTTTGAAAGCAGCACCGGCATGGTCGGAAGGGAGCGAGCTTAGTGTGTGTCATTCATTCTGTATTCATTACACAACTGCATATAGTATATCTCATTAAATTCCCTCCCGCAAATTACGCAGTCATATTCATTCATTTATTCAATGAATGGAAAACGCTTTGCTTTCAGATGCACCATCATCAGTCAGTCAGTCGGTGCATTTATGTTGGGGCCATGATGAATGATAGCCTCACACTTGGCATCCGGTTTCGCTAATTTGTGCTCGCTTCTAGGATACACGTTGTTTTAGCTTTTCAAAAAAGAACGGAAAATATTATGGAAAATTATGTGAGCGAGCGGTTGACATATTCCATTTCTCCGCATCTAATGATACGTTCCATCTCTCAATGTGTGTTTGTGTGTGTAACATATTAAGCATAGTTGTCCTACACTAAGCACAAAGTTACATGTGCCATTGGAAGAAGCATTTGTCCCGCAATCGCATAAGTAATGTACAGGGAAAAAGATCCTTGTAGGATAGGCACATGAAAGGAACATGCGGGTGCTGGTGTGCCTGTGCACCTCATCAGGTGGAAAAGATATATACTTTCCGCACACTGGTGTGGGAGTGGCTGAAAGTAACTTTGCTCTACTGGCGGATGCGTGAACTTTATTCCATTCAATGTTTTCAATGGAACGAGGAAACTTTTGTATTGCGCATACAAGTCCGTATATATATGCTTTTTCGTAATTAGTTGATGCGTACAGTTAAATGTGATTGAATGCGAAAGGGAGTTCATTTATTGCATAAAGGTTATTCAACTTTTTTTTTTTTTTTTTTCTTTTCTTTTTTTTTGTGTAACAGTTTCAGCTTCCTTTGGAGTCAAGTTGTCAGGGGGGAAATGTATTTCCTGCTCAAAAATTCAAGTAAGCCGGGAATGTCATAGTCTTTAATTGAGCAGTTCTTCAAAGTGGTATTGGGAGGGTTGTGAAGTTTTGACAGTGAGCTTGTCTTTAAGTATGGGATCTATGAAAACCGGGTTACCAAGTACGATGAACACAATTGTGTAAAATTTTCCAACCAAATAACTTTTTAGACTGTAAACTACTTTAGAGCTGCACCTAGTTGAAATATTGAATACAAACTCTTTTATATTGCCACCTAGAGGTGGAACCACAACATTGGGAACGTTCGGATTCCTAGTTTAGTAAGTCTGACAGCACCTCCTGTTCTTCACCTCAAGGGTCAAGACTAGATGGATGAACCTGACGAACTGCATCATTTCAATGAAGATCCGGCCAGCCTACGATGAAGCCAGAAAAAGCAACCTCTTAGCCAGAACGCGAGTAGATGTCGCCAGACTACCGGCAATTAGTACGGGCCATTGGCCTTTAGAAACTCACTCGGCCAGGCTTGGCATCCCCCATAACACCCACTGCCGTAGCTCCGCCGACACAAACAGATTGAAACAGTGTTTCATCTTTTTTGTGAGTGTCCGGTCCTAGCCAAAACCAGATGCAGTGCACTAGGTCACCATTTTTATGATGGCCTTTCGGCCATCCAAAGTATCCATTTCAACAAGATCATCAAATTTCTCAACTACGCAGGCTGATTTCGAGCTCCCTTAACTTCTTTCTCCTGCCTTTTCTTCAGGTTTCGTTAATTGTGGTCTCAAAACGGCGCTCAATGCGTTATTCGTATTTTTCCTTCCTCAGAAGACGGGAATGCAGCCACTTAAACAAACCAACCAACCCAAGTCTGAAAGCTGTCTGGTTAGATTTTAGATGTATTTCAGTGATCACGTAGTGAGATTTTGCGGTTGACGTTTATGGAGGGGAAGCCAACAAATCTAGTCAAGAAAATCCTCCCTGCACACTCAGTTGACATTTCGAAGAGTCAAATTTAAAATAAACAGAGTTATCGCTGCAGAATTCTGAAGAGTGTCATTTCTAAATTTACTATAATAGTGGGCTGTAGGAAATAAGGCCCCAATGAAATAAGGCCCCAAAAGAGAAAATGAAATAAGGCCACAAATTTGGGGTCTTATTTCATAATGAAATAACACCCCAATTTCAACTGTGAAATAAAGCCCCACTGCGATGAAATAAGGCCCCAAAACAAAATGAAATAAGGCCTCAAATTTGGGGTTTAATTAATAATGAAATGAAAAATAATGAAAACTACTTTTTATTTAACATTGTTGATATTGGATAAACTAATTTAGATTAAAGAAACTTTTTACTCAACCTCGCACTCACCCCGTAATCTAACAGTAAATCCAAGCAGGGGGGTTGCAGGGGGGCAGCATTCCCCCCCATACGCATTCCATATCGGAAGGGTAACAATTAATAATAACAAAAATAATTTTGGGGACTTATTTCATTTCTTCTTTTGGGGTCTTATTTCATAATGAAATAAGACACCAATTTTCATTAGGAAATAAGGCCCCAAAAAAGGAAACAACACCCCAAATTGTATTAAAAATCGTTGTTATTGTTTCCTGTATAATTTTTTGGGGCCTTATTTCATTTTCTTTTTGGGGCCTTATTTCATTGGGGCCTTATTTCGCAGAGCCATAATAGTGTTGTGATAGGCAACGGTGTTACATTTTAAATATACTTATTTCAAAATAACAATTTTTTTTTTTAATTTATGAAGGGCATTTTCCAATTAAAAAAATGGCAAAATAAAACAAAGGTAACGCTGACCGCGAGAATACAAAAACAATTCAAATAAACTAGATATGCGAACGTCTCCGCATTGTTAACTTAATGTGAAAAGACATCCAACTTCAAGTTCTATGTGTCTATGTCTCTCTCTTTCTCTCTCTCTCTCTCTCTCTCTCTCTCTCGTTTTGACATTTGAAGAAGAAGGTGGTAATTATTTAATTGTGTCTCATAAAAAATAAACGTTTGGAAATAAAATCAAAAATCATTCAAACAACCTATAAAGGATTTAAAATAAATAATTCTGGGATAAAAAGACCATCAAACGATCAACCCTAAATGTAAAGGGTTATTCAATAAGAGGTGTTATTGTGAAAGGATATGGTCCTGTATGCGTGCTCGTGGCGGCCATTTGGCTGAAGTTGTTTTTCATTATTAACGGCATACCTTTCTCTTTATTATGAAATAAACATCCGATCACTTATTTCAAAAAATGAAATTTTTCTTTGAATATCAAAATAACACCTCTTATCGGAAAACCCTTTACAATCTTTATGCCCAATTCACAATTCGGCGTTGAACGCGTGCTTCGTGTCGGCGCGCTTTGACACGCTTTTTCGAAACTTTACGATTTTAAATGCGCGCGAGCAACGATTTTGTAAAAGGAAATGCTGCTTTGAAGCGAATACGCGATGAGAGGGTAGAGTATGATAGACTAAAAGTTAGGTTTGTTTTTTGGCTGATAAATACAAATTAAGAGCAGAAATAAAATTTCAAGTCTACTCCCTTTTTTCTTGTAGCTGTAATTTTTATGCACAAATTGAAAAACAATTCTCCAAAATACAAGAAAATCATATATAACAATATATCAAAGCAAAAAACAACCTCGATTAATATTTTTTCTCCAAATAATCTACAGAAATCAGATGTTGCTCCACAAACAAAAAAATTGTATTCGTCCTTTCCACACACTGATTTAATTAATTTGCATTGAAAAACCATCATATAGCTGAATAGCTCCTTAAAACTTGTGTGTGACAAACATTACTGGGTCCGTGGCTCTCCAACTACAAAAGGCACGCTCTATGACTTCAAATCGAACAATTCGAAATTCTAAGGTTGTCAATCGCGCATGATAGTGGAAAGTAGGTCTCCTCAAGGCGTCGCGTTGAACTTTACGATATTTACGATCTAAAGTCGATTCAACGCCTGAAGTTGTATTTTGTGTGGCACCATATGAACGCTTTGTTTCTACATAATCCGTCAATGCACGAGCGCGTCAACGCGACATTGTGAATTTTACATTAGAAACATTCGTAGTCGTAAGTAAGAATTATAAAAAAGTACCATCAGTTAAGCCGGCTTCGGTTCCTTTTATATGGCAGATTATTTCACACCAGCAGATCGCCCTGACAGTAGGATAATCAAGGATAGTGCAGCACTTTAACCTCAAGTCTTGGTCTGAGAAGGTACCTAAAGTCTTGCAACTTCTAATACGCCAGTTTGCATTTATTAAGGCACGGCACAGTTCTTACGTCAAGTGTCTGTCTAGGAATTGTTAAGGCAAACTAAGGCCAAAATTAGGTCTAAGAGGGGTGACTAGAAAACTTGACCATTCCTTGCTCTGTACATCTAAATTTATAAAGTTCGCGTGAATCAGAATAAGCCGGGCCGATTGCCATTAAACAAGGAAACTAAATGTCGCTCCATACTAGGCCATACGTTAGACGTTATCATTGAAAGTTTATACAAATTGGGTGAGTACTTTTAACGTGAAACTTGCACAAATCCACAGACAAACTTTACCTATTTTTGTCCTTTGTAGGTCCAACTGTCAGTTGAGTTTAGATTTCTGTGTATCGGTTCCTCTAACGCCAGACGAAAGCTGACAAAGCAGTCTACCTTGTAATTGTAGCAGACCTTGGCAGTCCATTATTGGGTGCACATTGGTTTGCATTTCATACCTTTTATTCATTACCGACAAAAGTGAAGGAGAAATAGTAGAAATATTAGGGTGGTTGCTAGGAAAAAACCCTCCAAGCAATGAAAAAGTCCGGCTTGCTATAAATCTGGTCTTTGGCAATAACTTTCTGTAGAATGTTATTTTCCCTTTGACTTATTGGACTAGTGCAGAAGCATGGACTCTTATCCAGTCGGATGAAAGCTCCCTTGCTGTATTCGAGGGAAAAGTCCTACGAACGATGGACTAGGATCCTTCGATTAAATGTCAGTTTTGACACAAATGGTTGCAGAGCATTTCTTCAAAGAAATCCCATCAACCACGCAGACAATTCTGCCTAAAGTGTCAACTATGGCTATTGTGTGAATGGAGAAAAGCGAGGTGCTACCTACGTTTCTCATGACAGCTTTTGTTGGTTTTATTTCCAAATGTTGCCGAGTTTTTATTTGATGTAATCTTTCAACTTCTTTAAAAAAAAAAAACTATTCGGTTGAAAGCAGTCATTTCGCATAAAGCCAGTAGTTATGTTCCAGGCTTAATTTTCTCCTTCGAAACTGCTTCATTCCACTTCACAAATCGCACTATAGTCCGGAGTCTTGTTCTACTAATGAATACCGCAGCTATACGAGTAGGAATCATTACTGTCCAGTGCCGCATAGTAAGAACATTTGCGATTTGTTTCCTTTTATGCACTGCAGTGTCAAAATATATGCTCATGCATAAGCAACGCCAGCTTAAAGTGGCCTCTTCAAACAACTCCAGAGACTCGCTTTGATCAGCAAAAATAAATTGAACCCTTTCCCGCATCTAATTAGGAGTTCATTCCTTTTCTAGCCTTAAGACGGAATATATTACTACGTCGAGGCGCGCTTTGTGTCCATTTTATTTACGTCTCCCTATCTTTGAACTACTAATAAGTGCACGTATTTACCACAATCTCTATCTCGCTCTATACTTAGTATAAGCATGCCTCACAGTTAACCCACCCTATACGATCCACCTCAGTAAGTGCATCCAATTTACTCGAACATGACTCGGGCGTATACGTAACATTTTTCAGTGCCACTCCACGGCGACTCCTTACTCTGGTCCTATTTAATATTTCAATTGCAAAACACATTAGCACAAAGCAAAGGGTTTTCTATTTCCTTTCTTTTCACTTACAGGTCCCTGCAAGATGCCATTGCGAATTTAAAAATTAAAAGCAATCCATTCTCGGATGACACTCAAAAGATTATCACTCAGCTGGAGACTGAACTTTCAAACTTTCAGGTGAAAAAGATGAATTGAGAAACTGCATTAAGTTAAGATATCCCATTCAGTTAAAAACAACAGCATAAATAATTGTATACAACAATTTTCCGTTTTGTGTTCGCACAAAAGAGAGAATGAACGAAATACGAATCAAGAGAAACAACTAAAAACGAAAACTTTCTCAAACATTGTTATGCTATAATTGTTTTTATTTGTCTTCTCTTTCTCTCCTTCGCATTGTCTACGACAGTGTAAATTGCAAAGGACTACCTCCTCAACGTCCTCGTCGTTATTGCACCGGCCGCTTGCGATAAACTCGACAACAGAACAAAATTCAAAAGTGCAATGCAAACGTCTGCCAGATGAAGGAACTGTACAAGATGAAGACGAAGAGCAAGTTCTTCTGGATTTTATCGCGTAAGTATTTCACAAAGAAAATATGAATTCCGGATTCGTTTCCTCTTCTATTTTTTTCTTTCTTTCTTCCTTTCCTAACTTAACCCTTCGCACACGAAATTCACTGAGGCAATAGTTGGGCCGAGAAATAAATACATAAAAAAAAAAGTTTTACGGGCCAAACCGACAACCACCTCTGATGGACGAAAGAAAAAAAAAGCTCCAGCTTATTGCAAAAGTTATTATTTGAATTCCATTTTTTCTAGTTTTTCCCTTTACTATTGAACTTAAAATAAAAAAAAAAAAACTGTATGTAGCCACCGATTTAAAAAAAAAAAAAACCAGTGAAAGGGTCAATCTTCGTTTGGCCTTTTTTCGAATTGGAGTAGGAGTTTTGTTTGCCTCTCCGTTTCTCTTTTTTTCTATTGCTTGTCCGCTTCTCTGCGCTGATTATAATTTAAAGTTTAGCAAGCAAAAGTTTTACACAAAGTTGTAGAAATAGTTTTGATTGTGTTGGAATCAGTTGGCACACGAATAGAAAAAAATATATTTATAAAGTGCTGAAGTTTATTTATTTCAATGTACTTATCTCTGAGGAATGTAAAAAGAAACCAAGATTTCGTCCATGGCTTACCTGGAAATGAAAAAAAAAGGAAGAAATTATTTAGTTTTGTATGCAATTCATTTGCGCGTAAAATAGTGTTGAGCAAAATTATTTTTAAGGCCTTCAAGGAGGTGTAAGCCATTGAAAGTGGGATAAATAACATTTTTCCATAACAGTGGCTCCACTGTAATGACTGCGGCGCATTAATGCTTCCGATTCGTCAGGCCATTTTGGTAATTGGCGGTTTTAGGTCAATTTGGGGTTAGCAGGAACGCAGCGCTGCGCGAAAGAACAACGTGCTTTATTTAATGAACAATATTTTAAAAATAAAGGAAGTTTGGCTGTCACAATTTAAAAAAAAGGACCTAGTTGGAATTATTGTTTATTTATTAAACTAGCTGACCCGTTCCGTCCAAATTCGTTAATGTAATGAAAATAACCTTCAACCTTCCGCTTTTTCACTTAAGTCGTTTAGTCGTTTACGGCACAAGATGTATAAGGCGGAAAGTTACGCCTCATACAATTGAATTTATGACAAACGTGGGAATTCAAGATTGATTCCACAAATCTCCAGCGATTGTCCTTGCGACTTATTAATTGTCATAGCGAAACGGAAAATTAATACGCTTTAATACGAATGGCAAATCGTTCGGAATAAGCGGAATCCGCGAAATTAGAATGTTTGCCTTTGAATTTTCCACCCAAAATCGTCGCTTATTGCATAACATTTGATCCTTCACAATCAAATTAAATGCGATCACATACAAAATTTCGGTGGATTGAGGTAACAAAATTATAACTGAGCCGACTTTTAATTCCAAATTGTGTAGCGTTTTAAATAATTTTTGTTGCATTGGCAAACTTATCCATACAAAGTTCTATGCCCAATCCCATCCCTTTAAACTTTTATTTTCACGACCAAAAGTAGTATAATGTCCTTCCTTGCGGCAATACGAATCCACCAAGCACGATCCATTCGCGAGTTATGAGTTGAGTATGGATACATAGCCACAAAATTTCATAAAAATCGGTTGAGTGGCTTAGGAGATCGACAACAGCGCCACCTATCGGGGCCAAAATAGTCCCATCTTTCAAACTGTAACCAGCCATACACAGCCACAAAATTTCATAAAAATCGGTTGAGTGGTTTAAGGGATCGACGACAGCGCCACCGGTAAAAATCCAAATTCATGTGTTTTTCACGTACGCATAACACACACATACGTTAACCGATTTCAACCAAACCTCACAAAAACCATATATAGACCAATACCAAAGATGTGTGAAAGTTTTGTTTAAATCGGTGAATGTGTTAAGGCGTGATTCGGCAACAAACGAACACAATTTTAAGGCTCAATTTTTATAGATTATAGATTATTTAACTTATATATAAAAATAAATAAATAAATAGTTGGCGCAACAGGTCTGGAGAGACCCTAGGCCTAGCTTCTCACAACCATTCGTTTTGTGTGAGTTTTTCATTTTTGGAACGAATGGAAGGGATCTACAGTTTTATGCCGACTCCAAACGGCTAATTGAGAAGCTCTTTCAAGTCAGTTATACTCTCGGATGTTTGTCAGACGTTCGCGAGAGGTAGTGCAGCGGAAAAAAACCCTAAGTCGGAATTGGGTTTTTGCGGGATTCGAACCTGGGACTCCCGCATAGCAGTCCAACACACTAACCACTAAGCTACTGCGGCTACAAAGTTATATATACTTATATATACTTAAGTTAATTATTTAACTTGGTCAGCAGTGAAGAGAGTCATTGCAAAAATTCTAGGATTGATTGGAGATGCTGAGTCCAAAAGCACTCATTTCAACAACCCACTTATGATTGTCGAAAAACTGATTCATCCAGACCGTGTCGCTGTTGTGTAACATTTCTTTTTCTTCGAGTCAACTCCACCTTCAAATGGACTCTTAATTCAGCACAGCTCTATCAAACCTGTTCGAAGTTTTAATTGGATTTTTTTTTTGCATTCCCAATTAAAAGAAAACTTTTGACTGCATCCTTCTCTTCCACAGTAAATCGCCGTTGATGCAGAAGACCGACTCGACCAACCAAGCAGCGGCGACCACAATCTCAAAACAGTCCCAAACGAACTTGCAAAGTCCCACTCAGATGTTTTGTCATTTGGAAAAGGAAAAGTTATTGGTAAGTGTCACCTACTTTTTTGTGCTGGAAATTTCCAATTTTACAATGTTGCCAAATGCAGCTGCTCCAGCAATTTCGTACATCAGAAATGCAAACCATTCAGGGAGATCTTAACGAACTTCATGCATTCATCAAAGACCAATTGGATGGCATTTACCAGAGTATCACACGAGAGAATCAGAACCTCAAGTGCCACTCGAACGACAAAGGAGGGCGACCCAACAAAGCCAAGAAAAATCATCGACAAAAGATTTCACGTACCTTGCTGGGGCCGGAGAAAACGACCGAATTGACAAAAGTGAATAAAACGACGGAAAACACACCCACCACAGCAGCGGGAGCAGCAGTAGCAGCAGCGTCAGCATCATTGACAGTGCCAACATCATCAGTTTTATCATTCAGTGAAGTGGGAGGCACCACCTCAACGGAAACGTCGTCCATTTCGCCAGGACATTACAAAGAATCACGACGAAGCCCCGTTGCTGGCGACGACGACAAAATCGGAAATGCAAACAACACCAAATCAATAACGAAGCCTAGGCAGAAGCGGCAGCCCCAGAAGTCATCATCAAGTTCACTATCGACAGCGGATGCAAAGGCAAACCATGACATTAGTGACGTTGACAAGGCAAATAAAGCGTTTGGTGTGAAAAACTCAAACGACGACAGCTATCGCCGCCGACGTAACCTCTGCTGTGCTGATGTAGACACGCCCATCAGCAGTGGGAAGAAAATTAATTTCACAGCTGTCGAATGTGAGGGTTGCTGCAGCTGTCCGCATCCTCGGATGGACGATGATGACGACAATGACGCCAACAACAAAGTTGAGAGAATGCTGACAGCGGCGGATGCTGCAAGGACACCAACTCACTGTGATATTAAATCAGCGATGAAGACGTCTCCAGCTACCATGACCTGCCATCAACAGCCGATGAAGGCTATGACGACTATGAGTACGATGACGACAACGGCGAGGACATCAGCAGCTCAAGAACAAACTCAGTTAATATCGTCAGTAGCAGTACCGTCATATATTACGAGGCAGTCAGCGACTGATGAGACAGCACTGAACCCTGATACCGTGACGAATGCACCAGTCAAAACCATCATAGGGACTTCCCGTGCCGCACCAGAGCACTCAGATGGCATTAGGTGGATGCACAACCAGCAGCAGCCTCACCACCACCAACATCGTCGCCGTTGTCAGTCGTACCAAGCCCACAATAGTTGGCAACGTGTTAACCTCAAAAATCCCACTGGCTGTCAACTGAAAAAACAAATTTGTGGTGATGGATACGAGTGCAGAATCAACAACAACAAGAACAACAACAACGGCAACTCTGACAACCGCAGCAACTATCCCGAGATTCATGATTGCCAAAAATGCCGGGCCAACAGCATCAATCCGTCTGCTGGATTACGTTCAGCTAAAATGCATGAAGTTGGCGCTGATAATGCTGCCACTGCTGCTGCTACTGGTGATGATGGGCACATCGGTATAGATGATGATGGTGGTGCCGGTGGTGATGGTCCTATTTATTGGGATAAAGGAAACGGGACGAGAGACTTCACTTGTCACATTGGACAGCGGAAACAGGCAGAGAAGCTACACAGCCGTCATCATGCAGCGAAAGCAGCAATTCAAATGGATTTGGGAGAGTTTAAGCAGTTTTTGGGTAAGCGAGACGATTGTTTCTTATGCCCTCCTCCCACGATTTTAATTTTGTTCTGAAAAAGGGGAAGAGGCCGACAAGAGGAGAGGGGACAATAATTTTGACGAAAATTACGAGTCCGCTTAGAGATTGTGTCTTCAATTGGATGGCAACTTTGTTATCGCAGCAGAAGTGCTTTAGTCAAATAAGTGTGCAAAATGTCCCACATTCAGCAGGCTCCACAAACGTCCTCAGAGGCAGACCGACGAGTTGTGTAGGCATGCTGGGTTTTTGTCTAGGGAGTTGCTATGTTTTCTACTGTCGCCTACGCATGATCAACTTTAGGAATATGCTTGTATGTTCTACCTTGTGGCCAGGGAGGAGTCCCAAGTTTGTATGGCTTCTTCTGTTTTAACATGCATAATTGGGAAGGGTCAGCTATAGTTTTAAAAACCCTATATATAAATGTCCATCTTATATGCAGCTGATCTATGAGACAAACAATCTTCAACGAGACAACTGATCTACGATTTAACTAATCGACGAAACGAACGATACACGGGACAAACAAACTATGAAGCAACTGACCAACGAGACAACTGATCTACAATATAATTGTTTGACGAAACGAATGATCCGCGGGACAAACGAACTTAGAAGCAATTGGCCAACGAGACAACTGATCTACGATATAACTGATCGACGAAATGAACAAACGAACTATGAAGCAACCGGCCAACAATACATCATCACACGAAGCAACTGATCTACGAGACAACTACTGATCTTCCAGACAACTGATCTACGATATAAATGAACTACTGACCAACTCATGTTGAAAGGTTCGTAGAATATGCTATTTTCGACACAACCCTCCACACGTTTTTCCGAAATTGTTTCTTTTAAAGCGTGTTCTGTACTGTGCTTATAAGATGGCATGTGCAGTTTGGTTGAGTTGGTTGTAGTTCACGTTTCTCATAAATGAGCTGTATGACGCATGAGTGGTAATTAGTAAAACATGCCTGCGAACGAAAAACAATAATGCAAGTCAACTGTACAGATTCCCGTGGCCCATGTTAAGCCCTAAGAACAGCTTTTCCAAAATTCCATAATTAAAAACAACTAAAAGTCAGAACTAGCACCTATCTGCAAGCTTTTTAGAGTGCTAATGAACCCCTATAGGTTTACGTTGTACTGGAAATGCATTAGAAAAGTGAAAAAATCAATCTTGAAAGTAACGAGTAAATACTCGATAGTTGCTTTTTCACTCAGCTTACGTCAGTTGGGTTTATCAGCTTCGATTTATCTTCAAACGAGGTTGAGGAAATCGCAAAAAAGTTCTCTTTGATGGCTTATTTGGGACGCCTATAACCGCTGGATAAAATCCGTTGTGGAATTCCGTAAAAAACGAAACGGAAACCACTTTGCTTTAAAAAATAACGAAACCGCAACAACATGCGACAGCGAAAACTTGCTTTGAACAACTTCTTTTGCTTTCTTCTTCTCTTTTGTTAATGTTCTATTTTTTTCAGTTTAAATTGCATACTTCTGGGGATTTTTCAAAGGTCGATGAACTTTTCTTTTTGACAGCAGCTATTCTCTATGCACCGAAGCTATTTTTTCTATTATTTCCCACTTGGACACTTAAAACGTCAAAACGAGGCAAAAAAACTAATGAAAAATATGTGACACACACAATTACAAACAGCGACACCTGTGAGCTGACAGCTAGAGTTGTGATGCTTGCGGTTATAAAAATGGAGCTGACCGATTGCGATGAAATAAAAACTAATTGTTGATCCATTCTAAGTCCTACGTTCTTCTGAGAAATACTAGGGATTGGCTAAGTAATTTTACCGAGCACCAATCCACACTTTTCTCTTACGCAATTCAACCTGTGGGCTTGCGAAATATGTCCCCTTTGGGGAGACTACTTTATTCACATTATTCCATTTGAATAGTTGTTGTCGCAAATCGCAATATTGAAAGCTTTCATTCGATTTGACGATGCTTAAAAGTGGTGTTAGTAAACACCGAACTAATAATTTACCGACCTCTTTTCAAGCCAGCAATTCGGACATCAAAGCTACCCATAAATTTCCCTCCTTCGTTCACAATAACTATGTAAAATTTTCGAATATCCAGCAAATTTCTTCCACCAACTGCGGTCTTTAAATCAGAAAATTTTGCGCTCCCAAAATAGTTCACAATATTTAAATCTGTACACACTTCAAATCCAGTTCCAATTAAAACAAGCCCTCCCGCAAATTGAAGCGCCCATACACAATCCCCAAATGGGAATTAAAACCACCCCCAAGTTCGTATTCATATATTGCCAAAAATATTTGGCCCAATTAGCATGCGGCCAAATCATATGAACGTAACCGCAAACCTCAAATGTAAACCAAGAAATCCATACGAACCTATGGCAAACTCGATTCGTAATCCCTTTTCTGTCATTGTTCAACCGAAAACCGGACCACTGCCGATTGCATTTTATTAATATGCCGGAATACTACTGCATTGCAATTCACCCTCCTCCCGTGATTGCATTTTGCCATTTTGTTACCAAATTCTTTTCCACGTCACAATGTATGCACGCCGCACATGTAACGGCATAGAGAGCGTATATACAGCGACAGAAACAATGTGGAGTTTAGTGCATAAGACATTAGCACTTGAATGCAATAGAACGTCAGGTTGAATCCACTTCCCCCTTGCAGTGTATCGAAGCTTTCAATTCAGTGATTGATATTTACGGCATCAACAAGAATAGCTTCAGTATACACCGGTCCTGGGTGGTCCTTTGACGCTGTGCAACACAGTCTGTTGTTGATGGTACTTCACTACGACGAGGAGGAAGACTTCAGCAGCACATGAACCGCCAGCCAACACCACCACTACCTGCTAACTCATTCAGTTGAAAATGGAATTCAACTTTTTAATTTGAAAACATCCTGCCCGCACCCGCTCTCCTGTATACTGTCGAGTGGAAGGCAATACTCGCACTCGTAATCGTACTCGTACTCTATTGAATTGCTTTCTTTCGGTTCAAATGCTGCTACTAGCCTCTTTATCCGCTGTTAGACTAAAGCTACCTCTATAAGCTACAACCTACTGCAACCCGTTATAGTGTGTGTGTGTTGTTTTTTTTTTTCTTTTTTTTTTTTATGTCGATCGAATTGAAGTGATTAGGTCGAGGATATAACTGGCATATTGGATGCCGAAAAACGTATAGCGTCGTGTCGCGTCGCGCGCCGTTGCATTGGTATAGCTGGAAACGCTTTTCAAATGCGGCTTCGTCCAACCTTCCGCCATTTGTCCTACTTATGGGAGATGGAGCGCGCAAAGAAAAATACCAAATCCATGCATACACTACGTCCTACGAGCGTATACGGCTACGGATATATCCTGTTCATATTGAGAGAGAGCGATATTTTTCGCCGTTTTCATCGCAATAAAGGCGATAATTTATTAGTTGATTATGGGGCGGGCGGGTTGGAAGAACGATGAATGTGTTCTACTTGGCTAAAATGGTGCAATCTGGATATATGTGTCTTTTTTTTTCGTCCTTTTTCGCTAGGAGCAAACTTATGGTGATTGCACAAGCATGGCAATGTAAATTGTTTATGGCCACGGTCTTAGGACTTGATTTCGACAGATTTACGACGTTATGGCTTTGTAAGAATCTGTTTACTACGTGATTGGCTTGATTAACTGGATATTTTAACCAGAGCATAAGGCCAAGCAGCAGGGTAGGTATATGAAACAATTTGAAGTCGATTTACAAGCGCTGCGATAAATGGTGTTTTCGTGTTGTCACTGTTTAGTATAACCTTCGATCTGCAGGGTGTGTCAGTCGATTGAGGGGTCGGCAATAGCCAAATTTGTGTCTATTATCGAGGTAATTGACTCGCTGGTGTTCCGTGAGTAATTTAGGAAATACATTCTTGCTCACATTCAGTTTGAATTGGGTGTCCAGTTGTTTACGACCGAGATGGTGCAAGGGTGTGTTCAAAGTGCGTATTATATTCCAGTTCGGTATAGTTCGTTACCACGTCAGTAGCTCTTGAAGACCTCTTGTGGATTTTGAGTTATACAAATGAAGTGCTTTCACCTAAAACTAGGTTTTGGGAATAAGTTATGTAGATTTGAGATAGAAAGAAGGTCCAGAGTGCATAAGGAAGCATTCCTCAGCTTGAAGCCAACGTATGAAGATGACTTATAGCTTAGGTAAATCAGAAAATGAATTATTGAGAACATCTTTTCTCAATATTAAATCCAATAAGCTGTTGTTAGGTAAATTGAAAGGGAAATTTTCATTCTAATTCCCCTTTTAGTACTTAGAGACATCCAATGCTCAACTGCTATTGGTAATCAAAAAAAACGCGTAAACTTTTCTCACGGTTCCACTTTTTGATGCAGATCGTTTTTTGGTTCTCGAGAATGACATAATTACGAAGATACATACAGCAGCTTTCGGGGGCTGAAAGATGCGTAAAGAAAACCTACTAAATAACTAAATTCACGTAGAATTTTTGACAAATACGATCTCACTGTATAGTGCGATTAAAATATAAAAAATAAAAAAACTCCCCGTACAAAATGTATGAAAAATTTATTTTTACGAATTTTCCAATTTCTTTTAAAATTTTCCAATTTTCTCGCCGTATGAAGGAACCTTCCTTAGGTGTAGACAAACAGGACAAAGAAGAGATTGCTCAAATCGGACGATCCGTTCTCGAGTTATAGGCGGTCTTGCAGATGCAACGTTTTTTATATATATATATATATATAAATTACCATTCGAGGCTGATTTGAAAAGGTTAAAGGGGAGCACCTAAGATTCGACAATTAAAATGGTAAAAAAAAAAAAAAACTCTCCTCTGTATCGATGTAACCATGGTGGAGTTTACGACGAGTATTGATTCGAAAAGCAGACTTGAAGACGTAGAGCTCCATCAATCGTTTCCAGCTTTTAGAAGGTGACACTGATCTGCCAAGAATTCAAAGCATTTAAACTGCTTTCGCCAGTAAGCGGGTGGTGAAGGTTTAGACCTTGAAATAATTTACGATTTAGCTTGATGCAATTTTGTTGCCTTGTAGCTATAACAAAGAAAGCAATCAGACCTTGAAGACATCTTTTTAGATTCAATTAAGCAGTTTATACTCGTGATAGAATGAATATTTCAATTAGCTACGTCGTCAATTACAAAATTTGTTTCCGAAAGTCAACCATGGAAATGAATTTGTACCCAGAAGCTTTTCATGTAGAACTGCATAAAGGATTTTTTTAAGTTAATCAAGTCTAGAGGTTTTGACTTATCTTTTAAAAGGCTTTTAAATTATCTGGAAAACTATATTTTTGTGGGATGTACTCGTAGTTTTCGACCTCCGAACTCACATCCTACAATAGGTTTAAAAAATAAATAAATAGTTGGCGCAACAGGTCCGGAGGGACCCTAGGCCAAGCTTCTCACAACCATTCGTTTTGTGTGAGTTTTTAATTTTTGGAAGGAATGAAAGGGATCTACAAATTTATGCAGTTATATTTCAAGACAGTTATACTCTCGGATGTTTGTCAGACGTTCGCGAGAGATGGCGCAGTGGAAAAAAAAACCTTAAGTTGGAATTTGGGTTTTTGCGGGATTCGAACCTGGGACCCTCGCTTAGTAGTCCAACACACCAACCACTAAGCCACTGCGCCTATCTACCATAAGTTTACTTTTGTTTATAAATGATTTATTTTATTTTTTTAATTTCTCTTGATAGGCACATGTTTAATTTTTGATGATTTATTAAATGCTTTATTTTTCATTACGAGTTTTTTTTTGTCGCGATCAGAGAGGGAGCCAGCAAGCTAAGTTCGCTTGTCAGCCAGCTTTCAAGTATGTTGCTTTATCGTAAGGAATAGTTAAATTTAAATTGAAATTAAACACCCTGTTCGGTTTACAAAGCCTGGAAAGGTCGGCGTTCCACAAGGAAGCTTGTTTTTAATGCAAAAGTGGTGCCGGTTTCCTTGTTGGACACCTAAGTTTGACAACTTTTGGTAGAGCGAGGTCTTAAAAAGTGCATTAGGTTTTATTCTTAGTTTACTAGAGAGGTGGGGAGATCTACAAAAAAAAGGTCGATCCAATCAGTCCTTCAACGTGGTCAAATTTGATACGAAAAGCTTTTTACCTATGTTATCTTAGAGGTACAGATCTGTAAAGCAAAATAAAGAACATACAAGTCATGGTAGTGGAGATGGTATTGACTATATTAAGAAGACTATTTGCTGCCTTTCAAATTCTGGGCATACACTTGCACTTGTTGATGTCATCGTCAACACTGGCGGAGCACTTGACGAACAAAGTACGCAATTGCGAACATTTTGTTGGAATGTCCCGTTTTGCATTGTTAAATACGAGCTATGACCGAATGCAACGCCCCACACTACCATTTGAACATACTCACTATATAGGCTTTCAAAATTCGATAAGTACTTTGAAAAGTTCTTACGTTCTCTGTTTAAAAAAGCTTCCTGAGTAATTCACTGACATCTGGACCGCAGTCAGACAGGAAATGTGACTTCCGAAGGTTGTCATCTTTAAGGGAATTTGCGTGTACTGCTGTTGCAGCTGAAGAAGGTAGTTCTCCCAACTTTCCTTTTCGGAATTAAACTGGCGAAATGATGGAACGGATGACGATGAAGCTCGTACACTCCTTCGCAAGACTTTCTCCAGAAATTCTTTGTTGAACTCAAAGCTTTGTTCCATACAAGTTTGTTGCCGCAACAGCAATTCTTCTTGTAGGCGCTCACCGCCAAGATGTAGCGTTTCTCTTAGTTCAAATTAAAAGACTTGTTTAATTTAATAAAAACGGGTTTTGTTAACCTCTTAGGTGGAAAGCACAGTTCAGGGTGAGGTTAGCCAACCATGAGGCAAAAGAAAAAACGTCAGAAGTAACATCATTTGACATGTTAACAAAAGGTTGCCATTGTTAAACCGAGTTGCTGATGCAACAATATTCAATATTTAGAATCCGGGCGCTGTTTCCTCGATACCCTGGCGGGCTTCCTGCATAAAATTACCAAAATAATTCCGCATATTTCCAATGCAGAAAGTAGATCCACTGTGTCACATCCGTCCCACTGGTGTTCACTTGAAAATCTCCCTTCAATCGACTCCCCCTCAACGACAGTGCCTGCATTCCATCTCCAAACCTTAAGCAGTATCTAAGACCCCACCAAATTCGCTGTCAAATCAAATCCACCGCAAAGGATTCGCTGGGAAAACTTTTGAAAAGTTCCAAATGCCACTGACATTCCTACATGCAAACTTCAACTGGGACTTTGCCGTCAGTGTCGCGGCGCAGCAGGCAGCAGTGGCGCTGCGAAAGTTGAAATCCCTACTCCGCATTCATCTGTAACTTGACGTAACTACCCTCCGCGTTCCGCTCCAATCGCAAACCACTTCAGAAACACAGTTTTGACAAAACGCTCACCGCCCCTCCCCCCGCAAAATAGTTAGTTTTGACAAATGTCACGACTCACGACCACCCCTGCCTAATATGAGTAATGTGATCCGAATGCGGAACTCGAAATCCTTTCTTTTCCTTAAGCAAAATACAAAATTTGTCACAATCACAGTTTGCTGTGTCGTGAGTTAATAATAAGCCGAGTTGGGCGTCCTTCACCGAAATGATCTACGGCACCACGAAAGATTGCGTGACACACGGTGACCCACCTCAACCCCCACACCGGCTCCGGATGTTCAAGTGGCACATGAGTACTTCTTTTCCTAATTATACGTTCCGCTACTACAGTTGGAATGAAATATACCACTTTGAGTATTTCTATTTACAGAGCAATTGACTGTGTACAGGTCCTTTGTCCGGACACTGATGGCAAATAGTTTCGGTCTTCCGTCGCCAGTGGCCGTGGCTATCTACAAACGGACTTGATTGGGTTTACAGCGCAATTTAATGCATGAAAAATGTAAAACCCGATGGGGGCCCGGCCGGCCGGCTCTCCTCTAATAGTAGGTAAATCACCTGAAATGTGTGAGAAAAGAAATGGCCCCCACCGTGTTTCCGGTAAAAAGTTTTCCTTCTCTATTTACGTTCTCGCTGGGTTTTGTATCGTGAGTACATGGGTATAGAGGTATCCCAGCTACAAGCTGGAACGGCTGTCATGCGGTGCTCTTGACAAATCATTAGTGACATTAAAACGAATGCCGTGTGAGTGTGTTTAGTTGCCATAATGTCAGTGAATTTATACCAATCACACAAGAAAGCAAATTATAGCACTTTATTTTATTGGGTTAAAACGTTTGAACGACGCGCGCGCTCATTTGAATGCGGCGAGGTGGCACAGCACAAACAGATAGCTTGCGGAGTAGGGTAGATATATAGCGACACACAGACCGACAGCCATAGAGTGGGAAGAGAGGCACTTGGCTTTTATTGCACTTTGTCAGCCACATTCACCCACATGGCCACATACGCAATTATGGCCAGACTGTGTGGTTTTTACGGTTGGCGAACTGTGAGTAGGTTCGGCTTGGCATATAACGCAAAAACCGTTATACGTATATTGAAAATCGATTATTGGTATCCATTTAATTTGGGGACGGTTTTTGTGTGTTCTTTGTTTAGTGTGTGTGTTTGTATGTGCTGGCTCTCTAAAAGGATAAAACGGTTAAATATTATTAGCGACCATTAAGAGTAGGTAGGTGCTGATTGGAGAGACGGGCGATATCGCTATAAACCGATTTGTGCATTAAATGCGCAGCGCTTGGAGGGAGGTTAATGGTGGTAGAAGTTTTTGGTATTTAAACGAGTTATGAGTGTTAAATTTGGAAAATTGATTTCGAGTTTGCGAAGCCACATGTTTCTGCGAATTGAAGTGTACTTGGCAATCAAGTGGCGCCCAATGTGGGGATTGCTTTTTTTTTGGATAGAACTCTTTCAAAAAATTTATTTTGAGCAGGGGATAGTACTGTATTGGCTCGAGTTACCTATTCGAGGCATAATCCTCAAGGGAATGTTTCTAAATTGTTTTCTAAGATAACTGCAGGTTTAAAAAAAGGTCTAAAACGATATTAGTATTCAATTAGGAGATTTCGGATCGCCGTTTAATTTTGGTATCACCCAAATTCCTAAAATTTGTTTTCGCAAAGCCCAAGCTTATGGCTTCCACTTCTGCTCGACTATTTATTGAATTTACTAAATTGTTTTAAGTTTCGACCCTAAGTTTCAAGAAAATTAATTTATTTTTCATAGCAATTTCTGAGGAATCTTCTTCGCAGATTCTGAACAGTTGTTCGTCCCTAGCGAGGTATCTGTTGGAACGGACATTTCTCCGATTTTATACGATTCGGGGGATTTTTGGTCCGAGGTACTCTTCGGAACAACGGTTTGGAGAATCCGACATTTTGTAATGCATATTGGCGGATTACGTTGAAGTGCGATGAAGTGTATTTTTGTTGTTAAATTTTTGACAGCTATGTATGTTCGGATATTCTCCGACAGAAATTGGTCGCGAAATTTGTTTACGATTTGGCGGTGCGCCATCGCAATTGTTTATTTCTCTTCCGAAGTCGGACACCTCGAATGCAATTTGAGCCTCCGAAGGAGTAAGCGTTGCGGAGAATTTTCCATTCCTAATATTTTTCCATATATTTCTTCATAACTAAATTAAATAAATAATCTTTCTTTCCTTACAGATGAAATCATCATCTCAACTCCACGCCTCAAATAGGATACAGCCGAAGCTGGTACCACTTTAAGCAATTTTATTTTTAACTTCGTTTATTTATACAAAATAAAAATAATTAATTGTCCCACACACCAGTTGAACTGATTTGACAATTTGAGAAGCACCCTCTCCAAACGGTGACAAACAATTCGATTAATAACAATTTGCAAGCCCAAACATCAGCTAAAGACATGCTCCAGTCAACCGTGAACTGTAGACCGCTTTCAACCGTAAAACGAACACCATTAAACAATTACAATATAACTGCCATGAAATTAGTTTCCCATAAAATCACTTCTGCATGAAAAGAAACCCACCACCACTCTGCCTCTGTCGGTGTAATTACAAAATATCAATAACCTACCTAATTACACGTCCTCATTTCCTTCGAACTAACTCGCTTACCCCTTAATTACCCGAAGAGTGAAAAAATCTTCCAAGCAAATAAAATATGCCTCAACTAGAGCAAAATGTCGAACAGAGATAGAGGGATTTTTGCCTCGCCATTAATTTTTAATTAAAAAACTTGAAAATCACTTCAGGGCAGAAAGTATACCTAGCTCATGCACACCCCCGATAGAATATAAAAGCTACGGATGGTCTTGGGGTGGTTGTATACGTATCAATATTGAAAAGAGACAGGTTGTAGACTTTCTCATCAAACAAATCAATGGTTGACTTTGTAAGGACAGGAAAATTATTTCTCGGTCGGATTTGATTTCAATTTCATTAGTGTTCTCAACACCGAGATACACCTTCAATAGCAAACATAACTTTTAAATTAATTGACGAAAAGCTGGCGCCCAACGAGGGTCCTATTACAAACGCATCACAAATCCCCGCCCGTCATATATACGTCAGCAAATTATTCAAATTCCCCTGAATTCATCAGCGTAAAATGCCACTGCTGCCAACACCGAGGACAAACATCACTCAATGTTGTTTCAGTCATAAAATGTGTACGGCAAAACAGAGAAAAAAACAAGCAACAACGAGTCATAATAAATAAATGAATGCACGTCCATAAGGGGAAAGAAAACTAATATCACTCGTCACACACACAAAAACACAAACTTTCCAATTACATGTCTCATTAGTCATTATGATCATCATCTTCCTTAAAAAAAAAAAATAATGTGACGAAGAAAGGACAAAAATGACGTCGACAAGTATGACAACAACAAAAAAAATACAACAGAAAAAAAAACCTCTCACAGAAACAACACCGACAGTACTTATGAAATCCATGGATTTTTCATTCCCAGTCATGATGTCGCCTCACCCTTATTGTTGGCGACAACAAGCTGATACCGCACATGAAATCACAAACAGTCACACAAACATTGTGAATTGTGAAAAGCTGGACGCATACATACAGAGAGAAACGGTTTTATGTTGTACTTGCTATACGGAGGGCACAAGGAACACACTGAACGCAACGTCATGCCATCAGCCAACAGACCGCCCTTACACCACTTCAAGCATCATTTAGAATCTTGGCTAGAGATTTCAAGGAACTCATTCTTTTATGTGTTTAATGGTTCCGCGACAAGGGAAGGTATGTCAGAAAAGGGCTCTAAAAAAGCAACTAACCAAAGCAATGACTGCTCTCAGGCGAAAGAGAGAAACGAGTAGATGGATAATGACAAGTTTATTGCAAGGAAATTATCCTTTCTTTCCGAATACAGTAAGGAAATTAATTTATTAACATAATGCGATATTTTTTTTGCATCCCTTAATTTTTGTTGAGAGAGCTTCTTTGGGAAAGAAGTTGCAAGGGATGTCGTAAAATATACTCTATGGTGTTGAATTAACCTACATATGGCCACAAGTGGTATACTTGGATAATTCGATGACGATTTCGGAAGACTTATTTGAAGCTCTTACAAAACTTTAATGTGATCAATTTAATCCGCCACTAGATGGCGGTGACCAATTCAATTTCATCACTGTCTTCAGTTCGTGTGCATCGATTGTAAGAAAAAAATATTGCACATCCGTAGAAAAATCCAGAAAGGTGGCCACCGACTCATAGATGGTCTAAAGTGTCAGCCATAACTGGATTATGTGAGCTTAAGCTTATGTCAAATACTGAAAAAATCAGCTGAAGTTCAAACGAACGCGAAAAATCAGAAAGAATCAAGTTATTGCCGCGCTGATGTTACCTCAATTGGCCATAAATTAAATAAATTGAGGTGTAATCGCACCTTGGCTTAAGCTGGACTACGCCCATTCATAAATGTCAAGCGGGCGAATTTTGTACTTTTTAGCTATGCAAGAAGTAGCAAAAAAGTGTAACATTGATATGAGACGGATTTGCAATCAGATTTGGCAACCAAACCTACCTTTTGACGTTTATCTGGCAATAATGTTTGACACGACACGACGTTTTAAATATTGTAGGTCAGATTTTCATATTTCTCCGAATCATTGCTATTTGTCATTGGCGTTGTCAGCGCATAATCTTTCAAGGGTGCCCCATGAAATTTCGGAACTCACACTTTTTGAGCAACATAACGTCAATTTTGGAAATTCGGAGAAATAGATCACTGTGCGTCTGTCACCTTTTTAAGTACGGCAAAGCTATTCGAGTAAAAACAACATAGCCAGTAGATGGGCCAGCCGTTTTCAAATGAAAAAGCATCGGCGTAACAACTGTCCCTTGTGGTAATCCATTGTCGAATTTTAGTGATTGTTTCATTCAATCGCGTGTGGTCATCTAGGTTTAATTTAGCACGAATATTCTCATTCAGATGATAAACTAATTTAAACATTTCTGACATAGGCCAGACTTCGGGAGAAATCAATTGGAAATTGCTGTTTTGTTGCAAGAATTTAAGTCGGGATAGAATTGCCAACTTGTTTCCACCTCCCCCAAGCAATCTAAGTCGAGATGGAAGTGCTTGCGTCAAAATTGTCAAGGCTTTTATGCCTATACCGTCAAAGTTGGTATTTTCAACTTGACACCTCCACAGAGAGTGCTGTTTTCGCCAGACGGATATCCACATGTATCGTGATAGTTCCCCACAGGCTTATACGTATATCCAGTTCCCACAACAACTTTCGACTTTTTAGAACCAACCAGACTCCCTACCTGCAACTGGTTCGACCTAAAACGTCCCAGCTAAAAACCCTTCTATCAATATTTGATTTGGACAAAAAGTTACGCTACCTCTGCATTGTGCTAGTGGCAGTCGATTTAATTATTTAAACTCCACTCCACCTTTTGTAAATAAATCGCAAAGTGAAAACTTATTCTCTTACCTAACATCTGCAGTAGCCGCAGCAGCAGTCAAAAGCGATGACAGGTAGACACGACGACACCTTCAAAAGCCACCCCAAACCAAAAGTAGAAACAAAAATCACCCAGAAGGATTTAGCCTTTGCAAGTGTGCTGTATCCATACCCGTTGTTAATTTAAATGAATTTCAAGTCAAGTCCAAGATGATGATCAACTCTGTCAAATCACCCTCTGCCGCAACCTAGTTGTGTACAATGTTTTAAGGACATTAAAACTCTCTTTCACTTTGGTTCAAAGATTTCCGCATCGTGGTTGCACTTCACTATCAAAGGAGACCGCCCCCTATACGCCCATTCCGACAAACTTTGAGGTTAAATCGACATCTCAATCCCATTGTCTAGCGTCGATGGATTTTCATCATCCTCCGACCCGTTCAGCTTTCAAAGCACCGCTACTCCTTTCACATGTACATGAACCTAAGAAATCACCATACCATCCCGTCCGTGGTAACCGCACCAAGAAAAGGGACTAACATCACCACGCTGAAGAAGAAAATCCACACGAAATGGGGATATAGAAGGATAAGAAGCAACAGCAGGAAAAAGTCCTCTTTCCTGGTGATTTTTTTTTTTTTTGTTTCTTTTGCGGAAAACCAACCATTGTGCAGCCCGTTTTTGCCTCTGCGGGAAGGGGTGACATTTTTGTAGACATTTTTCTACACACAGCCATCAGTCAGTTTTTCGCTCTCATTCGCTCATACGTTGCCCATCGCTCTTAGTCAAGGGTGGCGCTAATACGCGTGCGTCAGGCGTCACTTTGAGCTAATTATGTAAAATAAAAGTTGCACACATGAAAGTGGATTTTATCCTTCTCTTTGGCTCTCATTTTCATCGAATTTCCTTGACTTTAGCCACAGAGACAGAGGGGGCTGAATATGTTTGGATTAGCTTGCATGCTGCCTCTAGATTTTGCCAGCTGTCGCAACTGCTGCTGGCTGGTGAATGAGCTTGTGGAATGCTGTGATCCCGCTGTGACAGTGACAGAGAAAGCAGCGCACTTTTGGTTGGGTTCCTTTCAAATAAAGATATGTATCGTCATAGATTTTTGTTGCTGCTTTCGCTTCCAAGTAGAAATGAAAATATTATTTCCTTTGCATGTCACACGAAGCAGAGAAACGTGCAGCAATAACCAAGCAGAGAATCAAACGATAACATCTATCGGAAATATTTCAATGCCCGTGGCATTTAGATATTCTCCTCTGATGTGATTGTTTTTTGTTTACCCAATGTGATTATGTGTGTGTTTGCAGATGAGAACGAAGAAAAACATCGGATTCGTTTCGTCCACCACCACCACATCTGATGAGCGGGGGCACATTGCACGAGAGCAATAATAATTGTTTTTGCACAACTTTCGTACTCAAGTGGGATATGGTTTCTAATTATAGGCTATGATATATATTTGCCCTTCTATTTAAATTAATAAAGTCGATGGACTCACAGCGCGCATTTAAATTTCGCACTTCAAAATGGCCACCACTTGTCGTCTTTTAATCGCGCACTATCGTGACACTACTTCAATTTGAAGTGTGAGCATGAGCACTTTGCGAAGGCAATTTAAACCGTGCAGGCGATTGTTCGGTGTTGGCGACATCTATTACTGAAAACATTATTAAATCTGTCATCAGTTTCGGAGTTTCCACCATAGATGACACCGTATTCTTTGACTTTTATGAAACAACACAAATGGCGATGGCGAGTTGCACACTTTGATAGTTGCTCGACTAAAATAAAGAAAGCTAATGGGGACGTTCAGGTATCAAGTTTAGTACGTCTGACAGCTGTCTAACTAGATGTATTTCGGATTTGATTGGCTGAAATCGGACATATGAGCAGCTGTTGCAGTTGACGTTTATGGAGCGGTAGCCGACGAATCTAGTCAAGAAATTCGTGACTACGAACTAAGTTGACATCTCGCATATGTGGCTGACGTAGAAAAGGTGACGTTCCCGACCAATCTTGTTTTTGCTTTCAGGTTACATCTTTTCTAGATCAATCTAGTCAACGTAAGGTACCTAGATTCTTGAATGTGCCGAAGGTAAGTACACTTTTCTACTCACAGAGTTGTACTCAACAGACATTTCACTAGATTTCCATATAAATATGTCAAAATGCAAACATCGAAGATGTGAGTTCTATGACGTTTATAAAATGAAAAGCCTTCTGACTTTTCTAACATAAGAACTCAGTGTATAATTCAATTGTCCTATAATGAACAGCAATAGCTATTTATTAACGATTGACATTTTTCCAAAAAGGTCGTAGACAAGAAAAGACAACTATCTGTCAATTGGTTTTGGGAATCATTACACAACCTCTAATGAAAAGGCAATTACCTTTAATTAACGCGTAAGTTGTACTTAAATATTCGCGTGTCCATTAGACAGCTTGAATACATTTTTAATTTAACATGGTTGAATTGTAATCAAATATATAGGAAATGGCAATCGCCCGTGGAAAATGCAAAATAAAGATCTATGTAGGTATTGTTCGACATATTGACTTATAAATCAGTTTCACATGCAGTGGAACGATCTCATTTTCATAATTAATTTGACGGCTGACATAGCAAAAATAGCCGACGAAACTACTTTACTTTCGCGTTCATTAAAATACGCCCACTAGGGGCTATTTAGGTAAGTACGAGTATGGACAACAAATTGACCAGGCACTTAAGGAAACTTAACATACAGACGTTTACCGAACTGACGTCTGTTTGACATGAGAAAAAATAGTTAAAAAAGGTGATGTACTGTTCATACTGGTGTAAGATGAAAAGTGGAACAGTGTCATATTACTTGAGGACAGAATACATTTTATTTTGACGTTTGTTAATAATAATAATAATAGTTGGCGCAACAGGTCCGGAGAGACCCTAGGCCTAGCTTCTCACAACCATTCGTTTTGTGTGAGTTTCTCATTTTTGGAACGAATGGAAGGGATCTACAATTTTATGCCGACTCCAAACGGCTAATTGAGAAGCTCTTTCAAGACATTTATACTCTCGGATGTTTGTCAGACGTTCGCGAGAGGTAGCGCAGCGGAAAAAAACCCTAAGTCGGAATTGGGTTTTTGCGGGATTCGAACCTGGGACCCCCGCATAGCAGTCCAACACACTAACCACTAAGCTACTGCGACTACGACGTTTGTTAATGTGACACTTAAATATGAAGTTAATTACTTTTCTTTTTAAGCAGAGTAAATTTGAAGTTGTATGGGGTAAAGAGGATCATCAAATAATGACATTCATTTTATGTCTTGAAATGAAGGAAATTCACAGACAATTCACAAACAGTTGATATAAGATTGAAAGCGCAAAGCTACAAAAATCTGCTTTAAACATTAGGCGTGTTTTTTTGAGCTTCGATCTCAGCAAAGCAAAGCAAAGTAGGATTTTCAGCATGCGATTACAACAACTACGCCCTACTTGACACTTCGAGGAATCACAGTAGTTGTTGTAATTGCGTGCTGAAAATCCTACTTTGCTTTGCTTTGCTGAGTTCGAAGCTCAAAAAAACAGGCCTATTGTAGTTCTTTGTTAAACTTCCTATTAAACACAGAAATGACAGAAAATTACCAGCGGATAATTATTTAATTCAATTGACATACGAACAAAGAGATACACGGCTTTTAAATTTAGTCCCTTTTTCATATATTCTAGCTGAAGTGTTTTAACGATGGAATGGAATGATTGATCGAACTTTTTCGCTTTATCAATTAATGACTTCTGGCATTGAAACGTGTACACATATATGTAGGTATTATATTTTTGGAGTTACTTTGTTTTGTAAAACAAACGATAAATAATTGTGTCAATTGCAATACATGTCAGGTTACTGTGCTGCCAATTCACGTATATTCCAATTGTGGTTGTAGGCCAATGTGTAAACTCGTTGAGGATAGGAGAATAATCCACCACGATTGAATGTACATGAACAGTCTTTTAATTACAGGATGATTTGTTGCTGAAGGTTCGTTTTCCAATTACTGAATTTGACACAAACAAAATAGTGAATAATACGCTGGAACATTGGAATTTGTAATCGTTTACGAACTGCTAAAATAAAAGAGCGACCAACTCGTAGATTTCCTAAATATAAGTTTGACAGCAATGTACGGCGATAAATAGGCAATCTGACAGTTGCCCATCTGCCTGTGGAATTCATTACACAAATGTTAAAAGTACATATATATCACTTTTAGATATAAGTATTTCCTATTTCAGACGGTCAATTATACATTTTTCGAAATGGAATATGACATGAACCTGCCAATTTGTTTTGTTTGACGTTCCGCTAGTCATTTAAGCCCGTTTGACACTACATTTTCCTCATTTTGATCACAACATGTTAAAAAGTCAGCTGCGAGTAAAAGAGACTAAAAGTATATTGCGAAAGAGATAGCAATTGTCTGCAACCACAAATTTTCAAAACGAATTTATTTTCAAATAATCTTGATATGTCAGAAAAAAAAAAAGCTGAAACATTTAAATTTAATACATTTTTGTTTTGATATGTCTTGTTTGTGTGTACGCACTCACTCCAATCGGGAATTTTCGTTCTAATTTTTCGTACTGCTCTTGTTTCATTTTTAAAGAAAAAAAAATGCACAAAAAATAAATATAGTGTCATACGTACTTTAGAGGTGTGTGAGGAGCTTATGTCCCCTGTCAAAAATACGAGCAGATAACACTTAAGGCCCTTGTTATAGCAATACGCAAAACCAAACCGTAAACAAATTCTTTTGATTTTTTTTACCACACTTGATGGTTGAACTCAATCTTGGTCTTAAAATGTTGCTTATGAATTATTATAAAGTTAGATCATCAAAAAGAAAATATGCAAATGATCTTTAAATTTTGTAGAAAAAACTTTTTCTGATCAACTTCTCAGTCAAGTCCACAAAGAAAACCGAATCATTCCACTGAAATAGGTATTTCATTTCTTTACTGTTCCATCTGTCAAAATTTTTTTTTCTGATGGAATCCAATCATAGTGGGGGTTGGTGTGTAGTAGTTGTTATCGTAGGGAAACATTTTTCTGACAGATTTTTCACTATGAACGCCTAAACGAAAAAGAAAACTCATTTTCATACTGTTCCAACTTTTTCGGTTGCATTTTACGTATGGCTTTAGCTGGAGCCTAAGTGTCCAATATCCTGCCGGTACTTTGTACTTAGCCGTGGAAAGAACTGTGAGTGACACTGACAGCTGTCAACTGCTCCAGCATTTGCGCAACAACTAAAGAGTTGAAAAACAACATTTAAATTGAAAATATAAGGACAATGTCTACTTAAGAAATAAATTGCTTAGCAGTGTCTGAATAATGTTGATGCAGGTAAATAATTTAAACGTTCCTTGAAAATGAAATTGACTTAAACAATTGTGCTGATGATATCGGTCGAATAAAATTGATTGCTTGTTTTCATATGGCGGAACCTCCTGAACTCGTTTGAATGCGTAATCCCCAACCGCGATTAGCGGCATTCACATTCAATAAATAATGAAACCGATACACGAACAGCAGTCCTAGGCCGGCTCTAGTTTCTATTGCCGGGATTATTGTTATTTGATCAATCATTTCGCAATAGACAACCCGGAATGTGTGTGGTAGTAGTGGTAGTGGTGAGGATGGTTTTGAGTTCGCATTCCACTGCCGCCACCGCCATTCCTATTTTCAATCCCCGCACAGATATTTAGATATTGAAAACGTTGGCATTCTCATGTTTTGCCAGGTTTTGCTGTTGTTGTTTGCTGCTTGTGTACCCCCGAACAACTATACAACATATATGCCGAGTACGAGGACAAGCAAACAACTTTGTTGCTCAAAATTGCATGATAAAAGTCCTAAGGATTTAAACGATGTGCTTTTGGCTGTGTGTCGTCCGTATCACTGTGAATTGCCGGAATATGGGTTCCTCGGAGTGCTCGTCTTCTTCGTTTCGTCTTCCCTTGTTCTTTCTATAGAATTTATAGATTTGACATATGTGTGTCATGTCGTTTCCTTAATTTTGAGTGTGTTCTGATTCAGAATTTGTTGTTGTTTCCATCCGTGCCACTGGAAGGGGAACAATGATGTGGATGCCTATGCGGAAGGATATCACTTATACATGTATTTATTTATTTATTTATTTTTTGTTCTTATGCAGCAAGTGTGTGCTGTGTACATGTGTGCGATGAGGATACTTATGTAACCGAAATGAACCTATAATTTGAAGTAATCCCTCTCCGGATGGCTCTGATCTGAAGGATGAGTATCTGCAGGTTAATACATGTTCTCTAGGCTCCTGCTTTATTCGGCTTTTATTTCTACATACGTATTCGTTTTGTTATCGTAATTATGATCTCCTGGGCAATTCTGGCAGCCTGGACACTGAAGACAACAACGAAAATGATTGAATGTTGGAATCATACGCGCCCACACCCACACACAATGGAATTGGTCATTTAATTCAGATAGGAATTGAGTGATAAGGATTTATGCGCTTACAATAGGATGCCATTTGAATCTTGATATTTTGTGGGTGCCCCCGAAGGTCCCGGCGTGGGTGGCGGTGCCTGTATTGGCTATGAATAACCATAACAGCAATGGCACTTGCAATGTGTGTGCCGAATGGCGCAATAAATTATTTATTATTCTGCCAAATAAAATATTTTCCGGCTATATGTTGGACGGAGGCCGAAGCAATAAACTGCACGTATGCTGGCTGGTTTCGGTGCACAACAGTGTACGTTGGTGGATGGTTGTGCAGGCGCTCAGGCGAATCCATAAAGGAATTAATGGGGCAAGAGATTGATACTCGACTAACGACGGCCTTAAGGATATTAAGGTAGTTGTGCGCTCAGGAGTTCAGAGAGATTGGGATCTGCGGGAACTGTTGATGTTAGTGGGTACACTTAATTTTAACAACATTCATCTTGGACTGTACCTTCAGAAATCTGCCCACAGTAGTAAGCATAGTAAATGCGCAACACACTTCTACTTTTTGACAGATAAAGTATTTTTCCATCAGCAATAATAATAAATGTATAGTTATTTAAACATTACTTCCAATAAAATGGTTATTTCGTGTGAATTCAGTAACGCATCACTCGCATTATGATGCTGATGAGTGATGATGCTGTGCAAAATGTTCATTAATGCAAACTATTGGCATCACTTTTAACGTCAGGGGCCCTACTCTGTATTTCGTTCCGAAAGGCAATCCTATTCGAAAGTGCTTTTCGTTCCGCTTTTGATTTTGTACTCTGTAAAATATTCGAAACGGAAAAAAATAGTAGTTAATACTTTTCCCTTTTACGGATTGGTGTTTTCAAGTCTCGAACTATTTCTCATTACATTTGTCAAGTCTCGAATTTTTTCTCATGAGATCTGTCAAATCAAGAAATCAAAACAAATAACAAACAAGCCGGATAATAACAAATTACAATTTTTAAAGACAAATTAAACAAAAGAAAATGGATTGGTTGCACTTTGGATGAAACAAAACATTATACGGGTCAAATTAAACATTATGGAAATGTGTGATGAAAAAAAAGTAAAATGTTATTATTGGTGGGAAGAATTTAGTTCACTATTTAACTATTGTTTATTATTTAAATTTTGTACAGAACTTTCGCTTTCGAAGAACGTTTTTTGCATGTTTTAAATGCCAAGATGAACTGTTTGCTCCTTTAAGATCAACTGCAATTCCAGCCATCTTATACCTAACTTTTACCTTAAAGTTTTTAGGGCAAGGAGGCTATAATGACTAGATATTCCCTTGGCATGGCACAATAAAAAACATCAAGTTGTATTGCAAAAGCAGATAGAAAAAATATTGCGTCCAAAACACATCAATTTTCTAAAAAAAACTTACATTTTAAAACATTCGTAATCACTTCCGTGATCACATTGGTTGTAGAAAAAAAATTTCCGTTTTTGAATGCTTTTGACATTCGAAAACGAGTTGCCAGGTACGAAAATTCCGCTATCGGAATTGTCTATCCGAAAGTAGTAGATTTCAATCCGTTTTTGAAATAGAGAGTACAAAATATTCGTTTTCGGAGATTTTCACTATCGGAACGAAATACAGAGTAGGGCCCCAGGTGTTCATTATTGCAAAGTTGATCAAACTGACGCGCAAACATAACGCAAAAAAGCATCACAGAAATACCTGATGCGCTGTTGATTCGCCGGCAAAAAGGGAAGAAAAATGCCGGAAGTGAAAGAAAAATAAGTAAATAAACATTTTTATCAATAGATTATGCTTTTGAAAGACAAATTTATAAATTTTTGTCGAAATCTTTATATTATTTTTTTCACAAACAATGCGTTCTTAAACTCAAACGAAGCATTCAATCACCAACGCATCAGCATAATCTGTGCAACGCATCAGCATAGCAAACAAGCAGTGATGTCGCATCACTGCGCAAATGTTTGACGTTTCTGAATTTACACTTATGTCGTTTTCCATTGAGACAGAAAAAGCTTTTTTTCAGAGTCAGAGCAGTTTTTCTGCTCTCGAAATCAGCTGGCTGTCAGATTTCATGTTCCATTCGCCGCAAAAAAAGAGTCAGATAAATTTTGCGAATCTCGATATTCGAGCGAGATTCACACCTATTTGCACCAGCACCAAAACATTTGTCATTTGTCAAACTTTAAAGTTTGATTAAAAATTACATTTGGCCGCTGCAATGGATTTTCAGATTTTGCTCTCAGATTTCAGATTTTTCGTGCCCAATGGAACATAGACCGAGATTTTTCTTCCTTTGCATCTGCGATGGTGCTTTTGTTTGTGTTTTTGAAAGTCGGCTGTTCTTAAATTGTAATTTGTGTTTATAAGAATCCATGCAACTTATGCTAATATCTATTGCAGCGGTCAAATGTGATTTGTTCTCCATTTTTCATAGACTTCTCCTCTAAAAACGTAAGTAAACACACTTTAAAGTTTGACAAATGACAAATGTTTTGGTGTTAGTGCAAATAGGTGTGAATCTATTTTTTTGCTGCCAATGGAACATGAAATCTGACAGCCAGCTGATTTCGAGAGAAGAAAAACTGCTTTTTCTGAAGGAAAGGAAAATTACTAAAAAGCTAAAATCAATATCGCATTGTTCGAAACATTTTTTCTCCATTTTTAATTAACCAAGCGAAGACACGTAAACGTCAGTTTGTTCTACTTGAAGGAGTTACAGAATTTACTAACAGAAGTATTTTCGGCAAGCATTTCTAAGTTTTTTTTAGGGAAGGGATCTTTCCCTTTTTGCCCAAGAGTGTATAAATATGACAAGTTACAAGAAATTCAAGCGAATTTAACCAGTAAACTCGTTCTAAAAATTTAAAGTGAAAGACGACTGCTGGAAAAATAAGAAGAAATGTACTAAAGGCGAGTTTTATTGAATGCAATGTAAATTAAACGAATGTGCAACAAAACTGCTCGTCACATTTTTGAAAAGTGGTCGGTAGCTGGTTTTCTGTGTTGTGCGTGTCTCGACTTTTAATTTAATTCATCGGTCTACTAATTCCCGCTCGCTGGACGTAAATAACGCTGAAAATAGTTTGCTAGTAAAGATATGAAACGCCTCAAAATGGTTTTAAAATAGCCCACAACTCTCAAGTACCTAGGCTGAATATCGCAAGTGTAAAGTAGAGTGTAGTTGTGGTAATTCCGTGCTAAATATTCTACTTTACTTTGCTTTGCTGCGATAGATGTTCAATAAAACACACCTTATATAGAGGAACGCCCTACTTAACCTCTTGCGTCAGCGGAACAAAATTTACATTTGCTTTTAGCTTCTTTTTAATTTAATATTTATGTAAAGGAAATTAGAAAGATCTCTAAGCTTATTTCGCTGTCTGAAATTTGACGCTAGTCACCTAGTGATCGATGGAACGCGGCCATTAAAAGCATTGGTCGCGTTCCACTGCCCGCTAGATGACGGCATGTCAAACTCTATATAAAAAAAAAATTACATTTCACCATGCGCGCTGTACGTCTAACACTTTTTGTGAATTATCTCTTTCAGAGAAATTTCTCAATCTAGCGCAAAGCTACCCGCTGCATTGAGAAAAAAAAAGCAACGATCTGTCAAAATACGACAAAATTACGAAGCCGAGCAAGTGTATAATTGTGATAAAATTGCTAATAATATAAATAAAATAGCAATTCAGATATTATTTTTATGATATTTTTATCATTCCTTTTAATTTAAGTGGGGACTTTGCCGCTGCCGCTAGTGTTCTAGCGCGAGCATTCCTTCATCTGGGATATTTTGTGCTAGACGTCTAGCGGGCAGTGGAACCCGTCCATTGTTGCAAAATTCAATTCAAAGTGGGAAAACGGAAAATACACGACTTCCACGACTTTTGTTTATTGCAATTATTTTTTCGCATGTTCACAAAATTCATAATTTTGCTGTCGCTTTATTGGCGCTTGACATAAGCTAGCCAAATGCGTTTTCCTTGGAATCCGTCTAAATGCACCTTCATATACCTATATATCAATATTCGTATCTCAATTGACAATTTGATATATGTACATCAGGCTGGGTTATGTAAGCCACTTTATTACATGATGTCCATCGTTCAAAAAAGCGCCTCCCTTTGATGTCCAATGTTGAAAAGGAACCCGTCAACCCATCGTGTAATCCCTACCCTGAAAACGGCGAAATGAAGCAACTAAAGGAAGCGAAGGAAAACACTCAAAATAGCCATCAATCAACGATAAAAAATTGCTCTAACCTTTCAAATATACCGTTTTTTTTTTTTGCTGACAACTTCAAATTTGTTTCCCAAAACATGTAACACACCCGCGTATCCATGTTACCGGGAATCTAACCCAATCAACTATGAATGGCACCCAAAAAATAGCATTTCAACACACTGAACAAATTGCCTATGCTTCCCCAACATAAACACAAACAAATCATCAGGCAAACGCAAATTTTTCCCCAAATAGTGTCAATATTCATCGGGAAAAAAAAAATCATCGCAAATTACCATCTCCATTCAGCAGACGACCGCTAAATCAACGCCGCTGATAGGTATACACAAAGAGAAAGCATCGTCGATACTATCTGCCCAAAATTGGCGCAGGGTGGTGAATAGAAAACACCATCCTTGTGCCTTGTGCCACAAAGTCAATCTGTCAAAAAATGAAAAAATCCGTTTGTCGAGTGACAAGAAGAAAAATTTGCTCTCCGTTTGATGGCGAAAAAAAAGAAAAAAGAAACGGATTTCGCTCCGTTGAACAGGATGTTTCATGTGTTGACGCTCGTCCTGATGACGTTAACATCACATCCCTGATTCAATACGAGAAATATAACCAAAAAGTAAACGCTTCGAACCAAAATTCTATTTACTACACAAATTTGTGCGCACTGAGATTTGTTACACACAGCAGCATATTTGTTGGGCTGGTGTGTAGTCCTCCAGCGCCACCCATCATAAGTAACACACAAGTCGGGACCACGTTGATGCCGTTTTTTAGGGCGTGAAAACTCCCCCATAGTTATATAACAAAAAACAATTATTAAGTGTAGGTACACATACAATGTTTCGGACGAACAAAATCTGATAAAGTAATTTTTAATTAAAAAAATCAACGTACCTTGATGCTTTTCAACACAAAAAAGGATCCCGTGCAAGTGGAAAACTTCACGAACACTTTTCAATGCCTGCTGCGAAAAGCTTAATCCTTTGCATAATCGTTTTCTTGATTTTTCTTCTCTTTTTTTAGTATTTTTCTCGCGCAAATGTATTTGTTAGCAAAATTCTATTGTGTTCTTGTTATGATTTTCACTTTGAGCAAACATTTGAACTAAGGCGAAAAGAACGAAAAAAAAAATATGGAAATCACTTTTCCAAGCACACACACAGAGAGAACACAAAAAGGCACAAAACAATCAGAGCGTAGTTTTTCTTCGGCAGCAGCAGCAGGATGAACCACAAAAAAAAAATTACGATAACGAAACCGAGAAACAAGAACACACAAAAACTACACTCTCTTCCCTTTTGTTGTATTCTTTTTATCCTTTATTTCTCATTAGATTATTCGCTCTCGTGCTTCTTGTTCTTCTTCTGCTGCTGGCACACAGATGCAAACTCAGATGAGGAGGGCATAAATGTCGAACGAGAAGCTGTGCTGGACAACGACTATCGGAATTCGGAATCTCTTATCAAGGCAACCCCGCCGCTCCAACGGAAGGAAAATTAATACATCAAATTCAGCACCGTTAAGCAGCCATGTGTATCCTTTAGGAGAAGGTTTTCCAAACAATTTTTCAAAAACCGAACAATCGAAGGAGAGCAGCAGCAGCAGCAGCCCCAGCACCTCACAACACTTTCACACACTTTCACTTTGGTTTTCACTCTGCGATTTCGCACTTTTGCCTATGGATGGTGTCGATGACGGTGTCGAATCTCGAATATGTGTGTTGGATTCGTCGTCGTCGTCGTCGTCGTCGTCAAAGGATCGGGTGAGCGAGGGAGTTACTATGTTAACTTTGCGTCTGCAAGACGATTACGATTAAATAGTAGAGAATGTGTCTATGTACCTGCGAAAAGGACGAAAGATAAATGGGCTTTCTTTAAAGTGTGTAACTTCGAGTAACGTGTTTTCGACGCACGACAATCTTCGTCCTGTGTGTTTGCAAATATTCTTCTGTTCACTTTATGTAACTCAGAAAAAGAAAATTTTGATTTTCCTGATTTTTTTTTTCAGTTTGTGTTGGCTATTAAACTGCCCAAAAGGAGAACATAAAATAGGGAGATTCCTTAACAACGAAAGGGGGTTTTTTTTTCTTTTGAAACTTGGAGATGATCTGGAAGTTGTGGTATGGGGGTGGGGGCAGGAGTACATGGAAAAGAATCACATACACACATATGAATGGAATTGAAATTTTGTAAAATTTTCTTTTCAAGAGGACAGCACACTTTTTTTCCAACACAATTCGCACACAGTAATGATTATCCTTTTAAGCACACGAGCTTCGTTTTTGCCCATCTTTTGTGACCCGAAAACCATTTAAATATTTTCCCAGCACCAGGGAAATAAAAGGTGGAAAAGATGATTTCCTCCCTTGTGTAAAAAAATATACAACGTCCTTAAAGTTTGAGTTTCCTTGAACAGTAATTTCTACAAGCAACTTTTGTAATTTATATTTTTGAACTTTACTATTATTTTTGGAGTACTATTATTTTTTTTTTTTTTGTAACCGTTTTTGCACACGTCTAACTGGTCTGCCTGCCTGCGGAACCGCCCTAAACAGTCAGAGGAAAACTAAACGAAAACATGGTGAGTCTTAACGATACAACGAGAACAGCAAGATGAGAACAACGGCGACTAGGACGACTACGACGACAATATATAATGACACAAGAAGAGGAATTTTGGTTCCATTCCTGGTTTTGCTGGTTTTGCACAAATTGCCGTCACCAGAATGAAAGAGAGAATCGGGCAATCAATATTTCTCCAAAAAGGACTCCCCTTTAAGTTGGTGGTGGTGTATTTGATTTAACAGTTTTCTCTTTCTGGCGTCTTCGATGGGGCCATTTGGATGGGCTTATAGTCGATTCGTTCATCCCTTTGGCTAAAGTGGTTGTGCATAAGCGCGAATTTTTGGAGAGATTTTGTTGTTGTCAACGGCAGGTAGTGTTTGTGTGTGCTTGCGGTGAGGATATTTCTAGGGATACTGATGCTTTCCCGCTTTGGCTTGATGGTGGATTCGGTTGCGGGAGTCTTTCGTTAAGCTCAGTGTTGGCAACCTTTGATATACGAAAATGAGCTTTTACAGGGGATATTAGTGCAAATTGTCGAAATGGACGGTTTTTGATCAAGAGCTTTCAGATGGGTTTCTATGTAAAACCGAAAGCCAAACAAATTGGCGCCCGATGGCGGGACATTTTTTTAATTCGGAAAAACTTGAGCGAACTGAAAAATATGTCATACCAAACTTTGACAGGTACTTGACTTTTCGAATTTGTTTATAAAAAATTGTGCATTTTGCACAGAATTGAAGGAATTTTTAATTTTTGGAAGTGTAAGTAAGTAGGCGCAGTGGCTTAGTGGTTAGTGTGTTGGACTACTACGCTAGGGGTCAAGGTTCGAATCCCGCAAAAACCCAAATTCCAACTTAGGGTTTTTTTCACTGCGCCACCTCTCGCGAACGTCTGACAAACATCCGAGAGTATTACTGTCTTGAAAGAGCTTCTCAATTAGCCGTTTGGAGTCGGCATAAAATTGTAGATCCCTTCCGTTCGTTCCAAAAATGAAAACTCACACAAAACGAATGGTTGTGAGAAGCTAGGCCTAGGGTCCCTCCGGACCTGTTGCGCCAACTATTTTTTTTTTTTTTATTTTATTTATAAGTAACTTACTGCAAGAGGTATTTTGCTTTGGCCAGATGGCAAACTATGAGCTAGAAAAAAATGTCAGTCACATGTCACTCGACGGCAAATTAAGATGGCGCCCAACGCTTTAAATTAACTTTCATGATATTTTATGCAATTTGAAAATGTACAGGTATTTTAGGCACACGACGTAGGATTGTGACGTCTGTTATATATTTATAGATTAGAATCGATTATAATCTGCATTTACTAATATTTTGAAAAGTAACGCTCTGTCACTCTGCGCCACCTATGAGTAGGAAGGTAGGTACAATCTCGTTCACCATATTCTAGTCCAATCTAGTTACAACCTCGTTTCTGAAGTCTGAACCAGGTTCAGAAAGAGTGGATGGTAATTTCAAATTCCGGATCCAGATCAATTGGTAGTAAAAGGACAGAATAAAATTGCGTTTGTTTTAAAAATTAAGAATTAAGACATAAAATAATGATCAGTTTTTGCAGTTCATTTTACAGACCATTTCAAAACGAACATGGGAGCACTTTTAGCCTAAACTTACCGCTTCCATGTAATCATTATAGTTGACAGCATTTTTCTTTACATTCCTAACAAAGTCTGGCTTTAGTGCTCTAGTTTGCATGTCGGCCTTGAGCTCCTGAATCTTTGTGGCCTTCTGAGCCGTTGCTATTTGCGGCATTAATTCGATGAATATGAAGGCTGTAAATCTGCTTGCTCATTTAGGGTCTTTAAAAAAAATTTCACTTGAGTTTTGTTGTGACCAAAAGAGACGGTCTGGCCGTTCCGATCCCATTTGTAGGTCTTTTGAGGCTTTGTTTGATTGCATTCAAATGATCCTCGTTAAAGTAGGCTTAAACCAAGAAAGGATGAAAACGAAGAGGGTTCTAAAAAGATGAACAAAAATAGAAAATAAAAGAAGCAGCATAAAAGTTATTCAAATCAACGCGTGACATACAAGTGCCTACATGATATTTAAGGTGATAGCGGGAAAAGAATTACAATATTTACCGGAAATTTTAATAGAATCCACAGCTTCAATATCAACTGCAGGCCGATTGTAACTATGATCATCCCCTCGTAGACAGAAGACATTCGGCCTTACCCATAATCAACTGTAGTGTGGCAGTTTACGCAGACTCCCCGACTTTATGAACACACCCTTTGCATCCATTTAATAAACTCTGCATTGCATTCACTTTGCAGATAAATAAATTAGTGAGAGGCCAATGCGCACAATTAAAACAGTAAACAGTTGAAATGAAAACACGAAGCATTATTTTTTTATATATATATATTCAATCAAATATTTTAATTCGCCTATAACTTATAATAATCGTAAATTTTTATATTATTTTTTTATATTTTTTTTTTTTTGTTTTTGCATTTTCTGTTTTTTTTTTTTTATATTCTAGTTCATACTTTGTATCCATTACATATAAATTATTACAGTATTTCATAAATTGTTTAGTAATTTCATTTCATTTATTATATATGTTTAGTTATTTGTTTTATTAATAAGTGCACTTGCCAATTGTTATTTAAATTTATTTTATTTTATTTAAATTAGGTATATCTGTTTGTTTATTAATTTATTTGTTTTAATAAAAATTCTTTAGATTTAAATTTAAAGTACTTTTAGTTTGTCTGTTTAGTTCTTTGTTCGTTTTTAAAACATTCTTTATCTTGTAGTAAATGTTAATTTGTATTTATTTATTCGTTTAGATATATGTAATATAATGAAGGCGTATATAATGTATGTATATTTATATGAATTATTATATTTATTATTCTGTTTGTTAAGCTTAGCTTTATTTTTATTTTATATTTCTAAACAAGTATTTTTTTTTTTTTTTAGGTTTTTACACTAAAATTCTATTAAATGTTATTATGCTCTTAATGGACAATAATTTGAACAATTGGTTTTTGCAAGAAAAAAAAAAAACAAAATTAAACAAAACATTAATAATAACAACAAAGTGAAGGTGTTTTTGAGAACGAGAAAGAATACGTCTGATTAAATTAAAATGTAACTAAGGAGAGAAAAATTCTACTTTACACAGCCTTAAACAACATTTGGATGATTGGTTTGAATTTGTTAATACATTATTATTTTTTGTGGGGAATAAAAGAAAATGAAGCATATACATAATATCCGTATAGCATAGTGATTGTCGAACAAAAATTAACATTCTGTTGATGATTGCGCTAAGAGTCCACAAATGGAATGATATTTATTTTAGTAAATTATATGATTTCTCTGATAGAATTCAACCAAAACCACAATCACTATTCACAAGGGACAAGTAACACAAGAACGTAAGCGAAAATAAGTGTTTTGCAGAAGTGCCTTACAAAATAAAATAAAAATTAAAAATATATAATATTTGTGTATATAACTGGTGGTGATATAAATCGGTTTGAGGATATTTTTGCTTTCATATTTGATTAAAATAATTTGTAGTTTATTTGTTTGTTGGTTTATTATGTTAATATATCGGCTAATAGAAAATAAATGTGAATATTTTACTTTTCTAAAATAATGTAAATTAATCGTTATTATTGTTGCTTTTCAGATAAGTTAGAAACGCTTTTTAGAGGTTTTATTCAGTTCGTTTTGCAAGTCGTTATTGCGTGGGAGTGGATGCACATCATTTAGCCAGGGAAAACGTGTTGTACTGCATGAGAACGAGTGATGAACGTTGCTTAGCCATTAGATAATTGTAGAAGGTGACTATAATGAGTAATAACTCAGCGAAGACGCCTGTCGTTTGAATCGAACGGGCGAAACAATAATTTGCAAGGTATTTTGGTCTATCATACGTCTTACAAGTGCCATATGAATTTGTCAACAAATGATAAAAAGATTAGCATTGGCAGAGATTTGCTTGTACTACTAAATAAACAAGAAGAAGTTGTCATTCTGTCGGGTAAAAGTTGAACCAAAGCTATTTAAATGGCATCAATATTTCTGCGCCGGTAAAAATTGACAGCTGCCCTACAATGAAGTCTGTCTGGCATAGTCAATAACCAACAAATTGCGACCTCTACGTGCCACAAGAACTAAAATCAAAAATCAAGTACAACTAAACTTTGAGAAAAATGGCAGCTTGTTCGTTTGTCGAACATAAAACGGAATGACGGTCACAGAATGAGGCAGCAGCGACGCTACACCCATCAACTGACTCATACCCATAGAAGTCACAGACACAACTGACACCCAAACTCATCTATAAGACATTTCGTCTAACCCCAAAAGAATGGCATGCTTTGCAATAGTTTTGCACTGATTATATAATTTTCAGACATCATGCACAATGAGGGCTAAAAGCTATATGCAATATTTAAAATCAAATGAAATGTCCATGGGTGAGGTCTAGCTTCATGGGTATCAAATGGCGGTGCAACTGCTGCACCCCAATCTGGAATTTCACATCAAATGTGGACGACTCGATTCAATTTTTGTTTACAAATACTGATTCCCTAATGCAACATTTTTCAAAGGTAAATTACAATTAAAATGTGGCGCTTATTTCCGCACAGCATAAAATTACATAAAGGAACGATTTAAATGAAAAACCCTCTATAAAACAATCTTTCGATGCGGGATATCTTTGCATAAATTACAGAACATAAGCGCAGTGCTTTGTATGGGACCGCAGTCCGTCCTTAAATTAAACTTATACCAACTCCATTAAAGATACAAATAAACTTATTATATTTCTTTTCAACATATTTACGCGGCTTCTTTCATTTGTAACAACAGAAGAAAAAAAAACATAAATAAACTTGGATATCCATTTTGAAAATTAAAAAATATATATTCCACACATTCAGCACGTAATTCATTTATACTATAATAATTAACTGAATTCTTTAGGTTCGCATTCTGATTTAGCCAACAAAAGAGAAATACTCGCTGTTCTCTGTTTTGCTTTGCTTCATTTTAGGAACGTTTATCTATACATGTACTTATTTAATATTAATTGTTTTACTTGCATAATTTACTTCACAAAAAGAACGTTCTGATAAATTAGAGGAGAACAAAATACGTTTTCTCTATTTCATTTAACTCCATTTTGTGTTTTTAAGTTCCTTCAATTCATTGCCTTTATAGTGAACTTTTGCAGTTGCTTTGTTTTTTTTGTTTGTTTGTTTTGTTTTTCTATAAAAGTAAAAAGTTGACATGCAAATTTACCAATTTGTTATGTTTACAATTCTATGGTACATATATTGGCACATTATAGTTAATTGTTAATAAAATATGTTTTTGTTTTTGTTATTTGTGTTGATGTTTATCTAAATTTTTACGACATACATGTATAAATATTTTGTTACTCATCATAAAACTGTAATTATGCATTTTTATATATATTTTTTTAGTTTTTTTTTTTTTTTTTTTGTCAGCTCTTTTTTCACAGCTGATATTATGAATTCTATAAAATAGTTTTATTTATTTAGATGTATTCCTGCATAATGCTTATAATATAATTTATACTTTTCAAGTAGACTTTGATTTATTTTCTGTTTTATTTTTAATTATAGCTAATAATAGATTTTGCTTTGTTTTTAATGTAAAAATAAATACGAGCTAACTGTTGAAATGTAGTCGGAAATGCCGCAGAATGGTATTAAATGAGAAGATATTGAAACAATGTGATGGTATTCCTCCGTCCAAGTTTTATCGAGAGCGAATAGAAAACACATTTCTATCGATGGCCGATGCAAGTGTGCCCAAACATACTGGCGATTGTGAAAGTGAATTTTGTATGCAAAATTATCTTAATATTTTCCCAAACCTGACTCTGATCCGGAACTGGAAACAGGGACCGAATTACCTCATCCGTCAGCGAGCCATACTTCACTGAATTTTGTGGATTTTACAAGCAAAACAGCAAATTCAGTCACGTATTATGCGAGAAACAGATTAACACAGAGACATCAACAGCGACTTTGAAAGCAACAGCAACAGCGAATTTAGGATTAGCTCTAACGTCGGTGTCGCGCTGTCGATGTTGCTGTGCTAATGTGCTCAAAGTAATTAAAATACATTGGTTCTAAAAAGCGCGCTGTGGTTTTCAAAGTTGCTGTTGATGTCGCTGTGTTAATCTGTTTCTCGCATTACTCGATCACGGATGCGGTAATTCAACCCCAGATCATTTTTAGCAAAACCTATGACTGCAATTCTTTGCATTTGTGTTACTTCGATTGTTCAGAGCATAATCAGAGTGCATTCGGAACTTAAACCCCATTGAAGGAGCATGAGCAGTCGGGATCACATTGAGAAACTCGACAGCTTAGTGCTGGGGTCGAATCGCGTCGTCCGTTAACGAGCATTACGTGACGGAATTTGTTTTTGTTTCACATGTAAAATCAACTTAATTCCGTGAACGTATAGCTCGTTAACGGAATAGGCGATTCGACCCCTGAAGTATTTCACATAAATAAAGAGTACGATCGAGGTCCCAACTCATAGCCCATTCATCGCATTCATTGTTTTCAACTGAGAGGTGGATAGTATAAACGCCAGCAATGCATTGGCGGATACAACGGATAAACTCTTATTACCTTCTACTCTGTTTTACAAATGAAGACAAAACGGATTCATTGGTGAGAACAATGAAACGTCGACGACAGCACAGTCACAAAACCTTCTCGCCATGGAACTATTTTGCGAAAATATCCTGTGCAACGTTAAAACATAAACGCTGACGTGGTCGATCTCCGCATATTCCGATCAAGAATTTATTTCGCACACAACATTTTTACAAGTTGGATCGATTATTGGAATCGTTTAATGACAGTAAAAATTAACCTAGGAATTTCGACGAAATATTCAAGCGAATTCGTCGAAATATATGACGTTTTGTCGACGATTGATCACCAAATTTTACCGAAATGTTTCCACTCTTCATATGCACATGTCGTATTTCGCATTTTTATCTAACAAATTAAGCTTATGAAGACTTTCCACGGTTTTTAATTATTGGTTGAACCTAACCTATGCTCAATCGACGTTTGCCGAAAAAGATTTGAGTATTATTATGAAGTTTACTAGATGCTCACACCTCCATTTCTATCAAAATGCGTTAAAGAAAGTTCTGGTCTCTTCCATAATTTATAGAATTCTCGGACAAATCTCCAAGCCAGTCCCCAAAGCCAGTAAGTGTAATTAACATCGAATTGTGTGGGCTTAAGTAAGCTGGTGTTGAATATGGACGAACGTTCAGTTCAGTTCTACCAAATGCTTGGATTTTCTCCCTTTATGCACATGCTTTTCCATCGCACAATTACTTATGACGTTTCCGAATGAAGAAAATAATTGCCCTTTGTATGAAAAGAGCAAATCCAGGAGCGCTCCTTATATGTTTTCAATTTTTCATTGAAAAAAAAAAAGTGCACTTCCAAAGAATTAAATTGGATTATATTGATTTGGCCTATAGAAACATTCATATTTACTGTAAAAACAAACACAAAAAGTAGCAACAGAAAACCAAATCTAACATATGGTGCCTACCTACCACAGAGAAATTCTGAATTTCGGGGCTATTCTCACGGATCTTCAATGAAAAACGCCACTAGTCGCAAAAAGTAGAGCAAACAGCTTTTGACGTGAACGGGCGCACGTCAGTGTTGCGATTGACAAGTGGCTTAAGGGCTCATTCGCATTGTTATTCAATTTATGTGTTCTATTTCTTGTGACTCAATATTCCTCTGGTCCTAGCTTGATTGTCAAAAAATATCGGATAAGCTGGACTATAGCTATGCAATATCGGTTGTCGAATCAAAATAAATATTTAACTTAAACGATTCATATTGTCAATCATTTGACGCTACTGAAACCGACTGTTGGGAAAAGATTACAATAATCTACTGCTCTACAAAGTTGAAAATGTTTCTACTCACAGTCACAGTTGGCGGCGATTCTCTTGGAGTTCAATCTAAGCCACATGTGTATTACATTAGATGCAGTGATTCTCGATACCTTGGTGTTTAGGCGTACTTCTTTCGTCCGTATAATCTGTACAAAGTTTGCAAATTCACTTCAGTTTATACTTCACTCGCCACTTGCTCCTTTTTTTTACATTCATAGGATTATCTCCCGTTTTCCGACCATTTCCACACACTCGTGAGTTTCACTCGATTTCTTGGTTTTTGTTATACACTTTAATTTATTCACTATTAGTATAGTTATTTGTGTGTTTGAAAAAACCTCTTATATTCTTCGTTTTATTTGCTCGTTCTAAATTTAATTTTTACATGCTATAAAATATTTCTTTTTACGATATATTTGAATAGTTTTAACTTCTTAAAAACAAGATTACATACGAAAAATTAATAAAAATCCCAATTATTGACAAACAAAAATAAAATAAGAGCTTCTCCTCGGAGATCTGCTAAAATATCGTTCCATATATATCCGAAACGCAACTTACATCCTACGATATTCACGATTTAGTCTGTTAGCATATACACTTCGTGATTATAAAATAATATTTATCATAATAATAATGAAGTGATTAATTCTTAGAAAATAATTAAAAAAAAATAGTTCAATAGTCACTGTTTAAATGTGTTTTTAAAAAATAAAGAAGAAGAATAAAAAAACCAACAACTGGGATAACTTATTATACAGAAAGTACTACAAACAAGAAGAAGTAATATAATGCAAACCAGTACGCGTGAATTTATTTTGCGTGTGGGTGGTTTTAGCTTTTCAAATTTCACTTTATAATTAAATTTGTTGTTTTAAGCCATCATCCATTGAATTCAATATATGCGCAGCCGTATTTTATACAACATCCGTATCTTTAGTATCTATTTTTAAGGTTTATTCTCAGTCTAGTCGTTTTTTGTTTTCTTTCTAACCACTCAAGTTACTTCAGCAGTGGATATACCTACGTTAAATGAAAAAAAATGCGCGGAGATAAAAAAAAAATGAATAGTTATCCTATCCTCTTGGCGGTCGGTCAGTACATGTTTTCTTCTTCCTTCTTAATATTTTCCGTATATGATATTTATTCAACAACAGTGTTATTTTAGTTTCTAGATATAGCTTAGGTTGCTTTTAGATTTTCTTTGTTTTGTGAATATTTACAGCATAAGTATAATAATTCTAAACAGATATTAACCACATAAATGGGTATCCTTATATTTTCTTAGTAATTCCCGGTATCTTTTCACTTCTTATTCATTCTTTTGTAATGACGTTTGTACACTTCATTGTTCTACTAATAATAATAACTGATTTTGTTTTTGATTTTCTAAATACGATAAAAACTGAATAAACTACAAATTGAGTGCGCTAAAAACCTATAATTATAATTATCAACGAAATGAAAGTATATATATTTACGCCTATATGTTATTCTGTGAAAACGGCCTAACTAGTGCTAAAAGCATAACTAACTCTTCTTTGAATACACGTGTGTATGCTTTTCTTATATAAAATTGTATCGATATTACCAGCTGACAAAAAATTTGATTCATTTTCTTTTTATTTTTTAGGTCCTAATAACGAATATTTAAAATATAAACTAACACCCATTCATATATAAAACCTATCTGTCCCCCATACTAATATAACTATAATATATGCGCGAAACAAGAAATACACGTACAACTAAAGAAATCTTAAATCGAAGTAATTTTTGTTTATACTTTTGTTTATGAATATTTCTAGCCTAAAAATAAACATAACCTTACTATTTATTCGCATTGGCATTGGTCTGAAGTGTGGTGGTTGTGGTGGTGGCGGTGGTGGTGGAGGTGTTGTTTGTGGCGATTTGTGGTGGATTGGGCATTGTGTCACACCGCCTGTAGTAGAGCAGGTAAGGTACGCGTGGAACTCGGGGTCGGAGCACATTGTGCTCGCTAACTGGCTTCACGGTGCTGTCGTCAAAACGCAACCAACTGGAGTAGCCAGTGTGGTAGGCGTCGGTGATGTAGTGACCCTTGGAGGCCTCTTTGCCATCGTGGTAGACAACGGCGAAGAGTCGGTATACGCGTTGCTTTTGCGAGTACTTCTTCGATGCAAGGATTTCTGAAAGGAAACGAATATTTTATTTTGTGTTTTCACTCAAATGAATTTCGCTAAAATATCCCGGCAAATGAATAAACTCCGTTACTTATTTCGAAACTATACTCACTTGGATCAATTTTCAGCTCCACTGGGAATTCGACAGTTTTCAGAATCTTTGTGCAACCATCAGACTTGTAGTCGAACCATTTCAAGTGTAAAATCAAAACAACCGGTAGTTTCTCAAGAGTCATTTGTTGCCAGGCCACCACCTCCTGTTTAGTCTTGCTGCCAGTGACACCTTCGAGTTGATCACGTCCGACGAGGATCTCCAGGGCCTCCTTGACGGATGCGGCTTTCTATATACAATTAAATAAGGCGACAACTAAGCAAGCAGATCCAACAAAAACCCTTCGTAAACTCACCTCAATATTGAGTTGCAATGTGAAGAACGGCTGAATGACATCTGTCGAATGTTCCCCCTCGCGTTGCAAGCGCGACCGCCATTCTCCACGGAAGATATCACTCAGCGGTGTTCTACCGAAATCGGTTTGCCTGGTGACACTTCCCTTATTACGATTGTTGCGTATCATCTGGAAACATAATCAAACCGTTGTTATTGAATTATATTTGCTGGTGTGATTTGATAATACGTTACCTGCCACACAGCTCCCTCCTCGCTTTCGGATGCTTGTTCACTGCCGTTCTGTTCAACGGTGGGCTTGGCAATCAACTTGATAACCTATGGAGAAACATTTCATTTGTTTTTGTCTCATGATGAAGCTAACTTTAATTGCCTACCTCCAGCATTTCATCGTTCAGTTTATTTAGCACATAGCCAAGGAATTCTTCGGCATCTTCTTGTCTTCCTTCGACATGCTCCTCGCGGCTATCGTTCCATAGTTTGTAAATTGCACTCGGCTCGAATGCAGAATCACAATTCAAATCACTTCCCATATCGTCTTTGCCCTTTGGCTGTTTTTGTGGGCGATTGAGCCGCATTCCCGACGGCAGTAATGAAAACTCAGCGGTGAATTGTAACCTAGACGAAAGTTTAAGAAATGTTTGGATTTGTCTTTATTAAATGTACAGTCGCCAAGATAAGGAGTATGTTTTGTTACTTTCTCCGACAAGAGACTCAACAGTGAATACGTTCAGGTATTGCTTTAAGGTTGGAAACGAACTTGCATATTAATCCATAAAAGGAGGCTCAATGGAGTCGTTTAGTCTTATTTACCTCATCAACGACTGCGTGTACCCAAAAACAATTGGCAGTTGTTATATTGAACTTAGCTTAGACGACAGCACGTCTGGACACAAACACGAGCAACAATATCAGCGAATCCCTTGCCTATGAATTGCCGATTCAATTCAAGATGATTCATTGTAAAATTTCTTACGTCGAAAGGGGTTATGTTACAAAAGCAAGGTTTTGTGAATTCATGGGAACAGTGCCTATGACTGAATAGTGGCTGTATTTTATTTAATCTAATGAAATCAAATGAAACTATCAGACCGTTGGTTACGCCAGACTCCCATTAAGTCGATATACAAAGTTGAAACCTCCTTAGACAGTAACAAACGCCTGCAAATCCCTCCTCGGAGGTCATAACATGTTTGCTTTTCAGCTAGAAAGTGCGAGGACGCCTCGCACCCTTCAACATTCTAAATAACCTCGCAAAATGAATATCCATCAAGCCAGACTAGAACAGCCTGTCATTGATCAAAAGTATAACGCTTTTTATACCAGTTTAAAGTACAAACTGCTGACTATCTTGTGAATATCTACTGAAACAACAATACTATCCGAAAATCTACTTACATCGCATTAATTGTTGGCGTTTTAACCTCGCTGCTGAGCGCGACCAATTGCTTGGGAATCGATTTAATAAGATTGTAAAACGGTGCACATCCCATCAGGGCCTGCAGAATCGAATTGATGTAGCAATAGTTGGAGGGGTTCGTTAGTCCTCTGGGCCTCAGGCTAACTGGTGAAAAGTCTGTCTTGTGTTTGGTGAGGAAGTCGGCAAATTTGAACGACCATTCGTCGATGTTGCTATTGCGTGCTGCCGTTGACATGACCACGTCTGCGGGTATCTTCTTTGATGCAACCACAGTAGATGGTGGTGGTAGACCCTGAGCTGAGGCGGCTGAATATGACATAGGACCTGGTGTGACCATGGGTAGAGATGGGACCACTGGTGTTATACCCTCGTATGGGGCAACCTTTGCAATGGGTTTCTTTGCCGAAAATGATGGCGGCAATGCAGGAGACAGATTGGCCGAGCTAGAAGCCAACGATGTGGTAAAGTTGGTAGTATTTGCGCTGACAAAGAGACTTGCCCACGATTGGGATGACGACGAGCTGCCAGCCGTCGAAGCAGTCGACGACATTGGAGGCGCCAAGTTAAGCACTTCGGCCTTTCTTACGTGTTGGACGACTGTCGGCTTCGTGGCGTCGATAGACAGTTGTTGTTGAAGCTGTTGGGGGACTACGGTACTGGCAATTGAGGTAGTCGATACTGAGACCTTATGCTCAACAGTAACTGCTGCTCCGCTATATTTTCTCTCTGAAGGAACATTGGATTGTGGCGGCGGTGGCACGTTGGTCATCATACTGTTATGTGAGGTTGCGACGGGTGACGATGGAGTCTTCATAACGCCGTAGTTCTTTACCTGCGGTTGTTGCGATGAGTAATGATGATGATTGTTGCTGTTACCCGACATGTAGGACGAGGACGACTTCACCTGATGATTGTTGTAGGGTTTGTGTGTCGATGTTGGAGTGGCAGTGACCGCCACCGATGCGGTACTCTTTTTGGTATGCGAATTCGTCCAGGACATAGTCTTGTTGACCATCGGCGTGGTAGGCTGTTGCACAGGGGACTCATTATTATGGACAGTTATGTTGTTGTTTGCAGGCACAGATTGATTTTGCTGATTAGTATTACGATGATGTGGTTGATATTGTTGGTGGTGCTGCTGCTGCTGATGGTGTTGGGGGTGATGCTGTTGCTGTTGTTGTTGATGTTGTTGTGGTTGCAATTGTTGCTGATGGTGCTGCTGCTGTTGATGATGATGCGGTTGCTGTTGTTGTTGATGATGCTGTTGATGCTGATGCTGTTGTTGAGGTTGCTGTTGATGGTGCTGCTGCTGTGTATGCTGTTGTGGTTGTTGATGTTCATCACCCTGCACGTTGTATTGAATATTGGTGTGGTCCTTTGACTGATTGCGTGTGTTTACGTAATGCTGCGGAGCGATATTTGGCACGTTTTGATTAAGATCACGCAAGTTATCCTTTGTGACAGCATTTGGGACTTGATTCTGGGCATACTGAGATGCATGTTGAACCTGTTGTTGCGGTGGTAGTTGCTGTTGTTGTTGGTGTTGCTGGAGTTGTTGTTGTTGTTGTTGCTGCTGCTGCTGCTGCTGTTGTTGTTGTTGTTGTTGTTGTTGTTGTTGTTGTTGCTGCTGCTGTTGTTGTTGCTGCTGCTGTTGTTGCTGCTGTGGTGGGGGATGATGATGCGCTTTTGGATAATTGATGGGTGGCGGAGGTTGCTGCATTTGCTGTGGCACCAATGGCGGTGGTAACTGTTGCTGTTCAATAACACATTGCTCAGAAATGCCAGGTTCAAGAGCAGTATCGGCACCATTATTATTTGGCATATGTTGTTCATGCAGCGAATGTTCTGATCCTGTAAGAAAATAAACGAAACAAAAAAAGTTGAATCAAGTGCTCCAATTGAAATTAAAGAAAAAACAAATTAATTGAAGAACACGCTTGTGTCATGGTTTATCTAGCAAATAAAATGGTGAAGAAAGTCTCAAATGCTCTTCAGTTGCTTGTTGTTTCTTTGACCAATTAAGAAGACCGATTCGAGGCGATGGCCGATGATGAAATACTCCGATCAATTGGCTGAGATACTCTAGTAATTTGGAAGAGCACTTTCTTTGGCAACAACTTAATTAATACGATTGAACGACGTCTTTCGGTTGCTGTCCACATGTTTAGAATACAAAACATTTAACCAATTAATTGTTTTTTTTTTTTTAATATGCCACAGTATATGGTTGCTAACCAGTTGTTGGCTAAGAATTACAACTCGGCTCAATTGATGGGGTTATGGGTGAGTAAACTTATTCAAACATTGTTGGAATGGGAAGTTAAACGACTGCCGCTTGTTGTGAAATTATGCCAAGCAAATGTCTGCAGTTGCTAGCGGGATCTCTACAAATGTAACGCATTTTACTGGAACTCAGGCGAATGCTAATCTTATTACAGTGGGATTTAACAGGCACTTGTGTTTTCGCGCCTTTGCTCATTCATTAATAGAGTTGGTAAAAAACAGCTTCTCACGTCCGCCCTTCCGATCCGAATTTTGTCGGAAATGTGGTAACCAAGAAACCTTTAACCCATAGATAGAAACAAAAGTCGATGCTCTAAAGCCAATTGAACTGTGATTTTGGTAAATTGTTCTTCTGTTAGAATTCCCAAACCAACGCATCGATCACAATGTGACCGCTGCGAAAATAAGACATATTGCTGATTAAAGCAGATTTTATCAAATAATACTTTTTGACATGTTTACCAGTCCAACAGAATCTGGGCCACTTATTGTTGCAACTTTGATAAGTCTGATCATTTCCCAAGACGCCTACTGTTTTTATTAGCTTTTCAAATACTGATTGATTTGTTTTTTCTGCTTCTATAGTACTTTCGAATAAATATTTATTTAACAGTCAGATTAACCTAATCTATATCGGACAAGTCGAACAATGGTGCGTGTCGTTTTCTGTTCTTTTCAAATCCGTACACTGATTAATTAAGTGTTCAAGTGGTCATACTTTTGCCACACACACCCAGCGATAAGATTACAAAAAAGGAACATTATCGCAAGCATTTATTTAATCGATTTAGCTCAGCAATCTGTTCGCGGGCGCGATTATAAAACAATAGCAAAACCTCTGTGCATGGCACCAGTCTCTTCAGCGAGAGGATAACATGAAATTCGGGCCCAATATCAATAAAACACAATATCTAATCAGCAAAAGTTTGTAAAGTTGTTGTACTGGTAGTTATTTTTTTGATTATCTTGTGATCTAAATTTACGTGAGGTTTTGTAACTTCACACTACGATCAATTTCGATTAGGCGACTCTTTATTATCAGCTGTCTGCAAGCTTAATTTAGTAATTAATTAAAGTAATTGAATATACGCAGCTAGAGACACTTAAAATTAGACCTGATTGCAAATCTTGTTTTTTTTTTTATGCGCACATTCATAAGATAGAACGTGAAATCTTATTAAATTGTTTTATCTAACGTCTTTTGGCCTCGACTGCTCCATAGGCCGATAATGACGGATGACTTCAATATTTAAAGCTTAGTCAAACTGCACATGAATAAATGTGTGTTAAGGCATAAATTAAATTATAAAATTCTCGTGTCATATTTGCATCTGGCTTTAGGCTAAGGTCGGCGTTACACATATTGAGTATCGCTGTCAAGTGACACCTTCACGGTTGAAGAATGCTGGAAATATTTATAAATTACTAGAGTTCGCCCAGTGGTAGAAATTCTACCATTATTGTGACCGAGCTTAAAAGGAAAATATTAGAAAACAAATTGCACACAGCATTACCATTACTATGATGGATGGCGGAGCGGTTGCCGGGATCTATTCAGCAGAGCTGGAACTAGCCGTCACGTTAGCCTCGGCAAACACACTCCCGTATAACAGGCTGAGATGATTGCATTGCTGCATGCTTTGGTCTAATTGCTTGAGAGTCAGGTGGAGGGAGGAAATATCCTTATAGCACTGGACAATAAGGTGGTGATCAGACGAATGGAACAGACAAACATCACAACATCATTGGCATTAGAATGTGTACTTAAGCTCAATAAGTGTTCATATAAAAATGAAGTAACACTGACTTGGATTCGAGGACACATAGGGATCGGAGGCAACGAAAAGGCGGACTCCCTTGCAAAACAGGGGTCAACTGAAAAGTTAGCTGGGACCAGAACCATTCTCTTCAATTGGAAAAGGAATGGTAGAACAGTTGATTCAGAAATGGATCACGGCAGAACAGCTGAGAAGGTGGTCAACCGTGGAACAATGTAGACAGGCTAAAATAGCAATTAAATGGCCCACCTGCTCCACTCAAAGAAGGGCGCTAAGCATGAGTCGAGAAACAATGAAATGGGTGGTGGCTTTGTCATCAGGACATGGTAATTTCGGGTATCACTTAAGGGAGATGGGCCTTAGAGAGGATGATACCTTTAAACTATGACTGGAGGAATCTGAGACAGCGGCACATATGCTGTGTCAATGTCCGGCGTTGGCTGGCAGAAGAATGAAGATCTTGGGGGCATCATCGGGTTGAGACCCAGTCGATGAAACAGATCTCCCATAAACAGATGCTAGCGTTAACACTAGGAATTGAGTCCAGGGAAGAACTCTGGAGAAATCCAGACAATCTCTCTGGGTGAGATTTATAGTGGTAGAGAGACGAAAAGAGACCCGACAATTGTGGTCTGATTGGAATATCTCTCGAGATTTATTTATAATAGCATTACCTCTCTGCACAGCGTTCCCAACAAAAAAAACTAAGCGAATATGTTGTGTTTAAGGTAATGAAAGTGGTTCTTAACTATTTCTCTTCGCCTTTTTATATAAAGGGTGGACCATTTAGTGGCTTCTTTTTAAATCATAGGTTATTTTAACACTGACAGCTGTTACCCGCTCGAAATCTTGACAGAAAGTCAGTATCACACCCCCGCGGAATGAAATGAGTCGCTTAACGCTTCAACAACGTTGGGAAATATTGAAAATTTATTTCCAAATTGAGTGATGTGTAGTCGAACTCACCGCTTTTGCTGTACGCAAGTTTGTCGAAAGAATGGTATGCTAGTGGACAACACTCATGGTCTCCGTCGTCGTACGGTGCGCACAGACCAGAATGTGGCTACTGTAGCCGATTGTGGAGTGGTGGCATCATTGGAACATTTTTTCTTCGAAAATAAGGCTGGGACAAACGTTTTGATCAACGGTGGGCGGTACAGAGCCATGTTAACCAACTTCTTTTTACTGAAATTGAATACAAGGATTTGGACGACCTCTGGCTCATGCAGGATGGTGCGCCATGCCACATAGCCCATGCCATAATCGATCTTTTGTGCACCAAATTCCCAAATCGTGTTATCAGTCGTCTTGGGGATGTCGATTGGACCACTCGGAGCTGCGATTTGACCCTTTGGACTTTTTTTTGTGGGAAACCGTGAAGGACCGATGTTATGCCAACAATCCGGAAACGATTCAAGCACTTAAAGCCAATATCATCCAAGCAATCCGTGAGCTACAGCCCAAAATCCTTAAAATGATCTTGGAAAATTGGAGTGACAGAATGCGCTACTGCGAAGCCAGCCGAGACAGCCAGTTGAACGACGTCGCGTTCCATAATTAATGGGAATGTTTGTTCTTACTAATAAAGCCATAACACATGGAAAGACTGTAATTTTGTTCATTTTAATGCATTTTTAAAAAGAAAATTTATCTGGCCCACCCTGTACCATAAGATGATATCGGTGTGGCACGTTGGTTAGTGTAATATTTGTTTGTCATTCTTGGCGTATTTGTAGCCTTTTTGCAGAGATATTTTCGATAAGCTTCTTCACATTCACCCTCGACTCTGTTTTACCGCGCCCTCTATGCGTCAACATTGGTATACTTCGGTTTGAGCATATGATAACACAACATACATGGGTGTAACGTAAAACTAATGCGAAAAGTTTCAAGAAGTTGGAAAATACCAACAAAACGTAGGGTGGAAAATAATGGAATATTAGTTTTAGTATTCGCATTTGAAAATTAACGACCAAAAAGCCCAAAACAAGACATAGTTTCAAATTATGTCTGTTCTCGAAAGGGAAATGCTTTAAACGTTATTTTCGAAGGGTTTTTTTCCTAATAGCTTCTTCACAATTATCTGCATTCAAAAGCGCCTGATAAAGTTCCAGAAAATGCTCACACACATCATATGCTCGAGCTGAAGAGTCTCTAAAGTCAATACCCACTTACTTTAATTGCCTTTTAGTGGCGCTTCTGAAAGTACTTAGCTCCGCTATTGCATATCTCTCAATTCCGTTCGACAAGAAAAAAAGAAACACCTTTGGCTCGATGCACGAGAAATTGTGTCATCTTTCGACGATATTACCTATTGTAGTCTGAAAATCCATTAGCACCGATGATATTTATAGATCGACCTCGCTCAAACGGCAAATTTCATTCCAAATCACGTTTACACATCAACAAGTGTAAAGAGCACACAATGTACCCAAACGAATGAATCTAATTTCTCTTCATCCCAATGGATTTGCATATAGATAAATAAATATTATCTCTGGCAGACCGCAAACTCATCTCTTATCATATGACAAAATAAAACATTAACAATATATTTAATATATGCCAGTTAGCATTGGCCCAACAAAACTAAAAGTGTTAAGCGAATTTGTCAGATTCCACAAATGGGATTCTTAATTGAATGCTAATTATGTGTGAAAAGTATAATAATAATTGCAATAATTGATCATAACAAGTTCTAACCTGTGAAACGAGCTACTGAGTTATGGCAACCCTATGTCTGTCATAGTATCGATACAAAGCTTGATAAACGACGTACACTACAATGCACTGCTAAAAAAAAATGCATTGCGTCAAAATTGTGCTTCTCCTTTTCTTTTCTTTTTTTCATTTCCCACCACACAAATGCATTTAAGTTTTTTTGTTTTCATTTTGAAAATCACATCAGCTGAGTGTGTGGACAAGTCTCTCACTCTCAATTTGTCTTCAGAGCTCACCACAAAGGCAATTCCAATTAGTTGGGGAAAAACTTCTATAATTCTAATCTGTGCTAATTTAGTTGTGGTATATGTAAATTTCCTTTTCACAGGTATAATAGTCAAGTGGTTTTCGTGTAGCTTTCAGCGCAAGCTTTTCCTTCCTTAGATGCAAATTATATTCTGTTGTTTACTCAAGGCACTCAGAGCAAACAATTTTGAAGTGTCAGCAAAAACGCCTGTCAACGCTTTGTATATGAAAAAAAAAAATTAAAAAAATAAAATAAAACTGAGCCCAGTTGTTGTCGCCAAGGGAACTTGCCGGAGGTGTGGCAGTGGGCGTGTGGTACACTTCGATTTCAAATCGTTTCTTAATTATTGTAGTGAAAGCTGATTGCTTCCGGGTTTTCAAAGCTGAATTGTCTGTCATCATTAAAACAAATGCATTCACGACACGGAACCTTGATGAAAATGTCTCGTTGTGAAGATGGGGGAATATATTATCAATATTTATTTCGTAGGATGACAGCAAGGAGTTCTCCCTGTCGAAATTGTCGGCCACATCAATTTCTATATCGATAGCATTTATTATTTTGAGTTTTGACAGTTACACAAATAGCACAAGCGTTTTGGAATAAAAAAAACAACAAAGCCTCGTGTTAGCTGATGGAGGTGGTCGCCTGTATGACCAACCACCATTTGTCATGTAGAACTGTGTGGGCGCATCAAACGTTTTCGACGACCTTGTGCTCAGTGGCATTATTGAAACGCAGACGGGGCATGTAACTATGCAGAGGGAGTTGATTTTATGCATTTATGCGGAGCATACCGAAACTGAAGAGAGTGTCGGGAGGAGGTGTGGTTGCTCTGGTGGGAAACTTGCCTCCGTCTTTATTGTCTCGCTCTCAATGTAGAGGATTATGACAATCCATGGTTCGATTGTGGTGGATGTCTGAGCTCTGAGGTATGGGCTAGCAAGGCTTTCATCTCGTGCCGCAATTAAACGATAGATCACGCGGTTTCATTTATTTTTAATATTTTCAAAGCAGAGTTGGAATTATGTGTTTTCTTCTTTTGAAACCCCACTTCTTTAGATCGGTTGGATGCAAGAGCCGTAAAAAGGATTTATAACGGGTGGGCCATCTATAGTTTCTTTTTAAATCATAGGCTATTTTGACACTGACAGCTGTTTCCCGATCGAAATCTTTATAGAAAGTAAGTATCATACCTCAGCGGAACGAAATGAGGCGCTTTACGCTTCAACAACGTTGGGAAATATTGAAAATTTATTTCAAAAGCGAGTGCTGTGTAGCACAAACAGTGCGTTTTTTTGAAAAGAAGTTTTGGTCGAAATGGAGCACCCACTGCGCTTGCTTGTACACAAGTTTGTGAGAGAGAAAAAAAAAATCGTGAGACTGGTATGCTGGTGGGAAACACTCATGGTCCCCGTCATCGTACGGTACGCACAGACGAGAATGTGAATGCTGCAGCCGAGAGTATGAGACTCAATTTCTTCTTCGAAAATGAGGCTGGGAACAGGTCATATTATAAATAAATAAATAAATAAATAGTTGGCGCAACAGGTCTGGAGAGACCCTAGGCCTAGCTTCTCACAACCATTCGTTTTGTGTGAGTTTTTCATTTTTGGAACGAATGGAAGGGATCTACAGTTTTATGCCGACTCCAAACGGCTAATTGAGAAGCTCTTACAAGACATGGGAACAGGCCAGGCCTGGGAACAGGCCATATTAACCGACTTTTTTTTTTTACTGAAATTGAAGACATTGATTTGGACGACCTCTGGCTCATGCAGGATGGCGCCCCATGCCACAATCGATCTTTTGCGCACCAAATTCCCAAATCGTGTTATCAGCCATCTTGGCGATGTCAATCGACCGCTTCGGAGCTGCGATTTGACCCCTTTGTACTTTTTTTTTTTTTTTTTTTGTGGGGAACTCTGAAGGACCGATGTTATGCCAACAATCTTGAAGCGATTCAAGCACTTAAGGCCAATATCACCGAAGCTACAGCCCGAAACCATCAACAAGGTCTTGGAAAACTGTAGTGACAGTCGTATAATATATGGGAAAAATTAAGTTTTTGTTAATTTTATTGCATTTTTTAAAAGAAACTTGTATTTGGCCCACCCTGTACTAGCTTAGCTACCCGTACTAGACATCTGGCAAAGCAAATGCACTGAAATCAGGATAATAAATAAATAAATAGTAGGCGCACCAGGTCGGTAGGGACCCTAGGCCTAGCTTCTCAAAACCATTGATTTTGTGTGAGTTTTTCATTTTGGGAACGAATGGAAGGGATCTACAATTTTATGCCGACTCCAAGTGGCTAATTGAGAAGCTCTTTCAAGTCAGTTACACTCTCGGATGTTTGTCAGGCGTTCGCGAGAGCGCAGTGGGAAAAAATCGAACATACTAACCACTAAGCCACTGCGCCTACAAAGCAAAGCAGAATAGGCTTCGCAAATAAGTTCTCTGCTTAGGACTGATACCAATTAATCCATTTGTGAGCTATCTGCTTAGCACACCTCGCGCAATATTGCATTTATGCGAGTGAAATGTCACTGAGTAGGTCATCTGGTGAGAAACACACAAAAGATGACCATGGATGAGTTGTCCAATCCATAAAAAACAATCCAGACAATTGCATCTCTGCGCGAAAAACTTCGCCTCAATCAAAAACTGTTCCCCAACATTGCAAGGCTATTACGTGCCGCTCCTATTGGATAACGGTTCAAGGCCGTCAAATCATTCTGTTTACCACCCATTCTAAACTAGAAAAACACATTAAGCCCGTAAGTTTCTCATACACCAATATGACACGCAATTGCTTGATGGATGCATGTTCTTTTCTTATTTGCATGTACTATCCACGCTGATTAACGACCGCTGTTAACGCAGTGTTTACAAGGTCAAGTGCAAATTATTCCATCACGATTCACCACACAATCGCAATCTCCTCGTTCTCCCCATCAATCAATGAAAGTGCAATTTCCTACCAGAATAACCTGTGTACATTGTACCCTGCACTTCGTTAAATTAAGGGTTCAATTTTACACTGTTCGCATCGCAAATTATTGCACAATAAATTCCTAGAATTTTACGAAGGAAACATCAGGCAAACAAGTTTAAAAAAAAAAAACACGCAGTTTTTTTGTTATTCTCAGCCATCACACTTTTGGCAACAAAAGAGGAAAATTCAAAGATACCAAGTGAATCATATGATTTTCTTTGTATATGCCATCGCCATTGTGTTCTTCGTTCATCATCCCACAAACGAGACCGAATAAAGTGATTATACCCACTGAATCGCGGAGATGTAGGATATGTACAAAGTACAACAAAAAGATAATACGCTGATCGGTAAAGTTGTTTAATTGATTTCCCACAGAGAGAAAACGGCACAGATCACGTACGCCCTAAGGTGCAAAACTTTGCCAATAATAGTTTAGAAATATATTTTCGTACTTAAAGGCTTGAAACTAATACTTATACTTCACAACCATAAATGATTAATCAAAGTTAATTATTGATGTGCGGTAGGAGTATATGTACACATACACAGCGCATAGGATATATGAGATTATGAGTGTGTAAAGTAAACACCACCCGATAACAAATTTGAAAAAAAAGAAGCCCGATTGACTGAAATGTATTTTCGAAATTATTCGTAATTGATATGCAATTTGTGTGTTTCCCAATTGTCAGTTCGAGCTCTTCTTCGAAAACACTATAATTTGTTGGATGAAATGTTACACCAACGAGAATATTCTTATACATACTCGAGGAGCACCCCACACTCGGGGTTTGATTGCTCATTTTAGTATTGTTACTGGCGTCATATTGTCTGATAGATCTGGAATGGCATGTCTTCAGAACTTGTATGGTTAGATATACAGTAGTAACCGTTTAAAGCGAACCCGGTTAAAGCGAACTTTCGGTTATAACGAACCATTTCATGAAGTCCCAATCAATGCCCCACAAGAATTATGAATTTTAATTTCACATATAGCGAACCCGCCTAAAGCGAACTTTCGCATATAACGAACCCATTCTGCGCGTGAATTAAAGAAAATGTCCGGTTATAACGAACCAAAAATCTATCGCTTTACATTGTTATCCAGATTTTCCCAACTTTTCTGGACTTCCCCGAGAACTGTATAGCTGCGTACGAACCAACATTCTTAAACGTCAAAATTTTGTCCATCAATATAATTTGTTCGGTACTTCCCCGAGTAGCTTTATGTTTACAAACGAAAGGTTGAGTGAAGTGACGCACTTAAAAATCATTTAAGTAAAATGGGAGATTTAGAAACGAATAAGAACAAGGCGTAAAACAAGGCGTAAAACAAGGCGTAAAACAAAGCGCTATGTGGACTTGCAGATGTCGAATTGTTTTTAAGCGAATTGAAATCTTCTCAAACAAAACAATCCAAGATTCATGACTTTTTTAAAGAACAAATTTAATATAAATTTAATGCTTTTATACTGAAATATTTAAATAGTTTTTATGTGTTTTGAACACTTTTTTTTTTTTTTTTGATTTTCAAAACAAAACTTGATGATTTTTTTAGCGTATCACTTATAACGAACTTCGGTTATAACGAACCAATTTGGTCAGTCCCTTCGAGTTCGTTATAAGCGGACACTACTGTAACTCACCTAGAGTTGGGGGCAGCTTTCAGTCGAAATAAAACTCAAGTCACCGGATTACCCAATGTGGTATTCTAGGATTTCACCTTTTATGCCATTGATACTCTGTCCTAAGCGTTAAAAAAAAAACTCGAAGAAGCCGATGAACGGTTAACCAGGGATGATTTTTATTTAGCTATTAGTTTTAGGGAACATTAACATCAGAACGGACAACTATTTAACCATCCAAATGGAGCAAAGCAAAGAAGACAAATGCTCAGTAAAATAATGCACATTGATTGGCGGCGAGTCAGCCTGCATGTATGCAATTATTTGCGATAAAGTCCTGTAGACTGGTTATTCTGGATAGAGACAATACTGAGACCACCAACTTTGGCCGATATCCCTACTTACTTTGCCTACAAGCTATATTTTAACGAATGTCCTCGTTTTGGTGCGCTAGTATTGATAGGCATAGAAATTCTTATTGACAAACTTCAAAAATGCCGGCTCACAAACCCACCCTCAAAAAATATGAACAACTTCCGCTGTGAGCAAAGTTGCTGCCAGCGTTCATATAATTTTATCCGTTAAATGTGAAATTATTCGTTACGTGTGGATAGTATTTTTTTTTTATGAATAAATGTACTTTTGCTTAACATATTTATGAAAAATGATTACTTCCGAATGGTTGTAGGAAAATAAAAACATTTTGAGCAAACTTTCATCAGTGTTATTTGAGAAAAATCCTTTGACGTTAGGCAAAAAGGTCTTAAGTCAGAAACTTTAGTCTTAACTTAGTTAGTTTGGTCTGATTTATTGCCTAAAGACTAAATTATTACGATAGGAAAAAGTTGTGATAGACGTAAGTCGTGAATACCAAACGAAATAGGAAAAAATTGAGTTAAACCCAATACAAAACCCAAAATGCATTTTTTGATTTAAGACCTTTTTGCCTAACATCAAAGACTTTACTCATGAAATCGAAGTAAATGATATTCAAAAGCGGAAAATACAGAACCATATTTATCCTAAAATGTTTCTAGTATATAAAACATCTCATTTAGATAGTTTTATTAACCAAACAAATTATATTAACCGCCTTTTAAAAATATATAATAACCAACCAATAGCATTCAGTTGTCTTAAAATGTTGTATTCCCGAACTCTGTCACATTCCCCCACGGTTGGCAGCATTGATTTTATATTTTTTGTATGTGTTTGCATGTCACACGGATTCCAAATTGACAGAACACCAATAGGAAAACAAAATGGTGAATTTTTGAAAAAAAAAAAAATGAGGGGGCTAGCGGCAAGGAAATTGCGAGTTGAGGGTCTCAGCATTGTCTTTGGCGTGAATGTCGGATGTTTCAACTGGAGTGTTATTGATATAGTTTCATACTTTAGGTAATTTACTTTACTTTACTGAGAAAAGTGTTTCATAAAACAGGTCAATTGTTGAAGCCTCGGAAAACACAAATTTCATCTATAGCTTCGCAATTCAGTCTTTCCGGTTGGGCCCATTCGTCCTCTAAATAAGTAGCTACGTATACAGACCCGCTGCGCCAACAATTTATTTAAATTAAGCCAAAATAGTATACAAAACAAATTTAACTAAATAGAAGTTAAGAAAAAAGGCACAGCTGCATACGCCATCTCTTGCGAAGAACTTTCCCCAAAAAGACGTCGAAGGAAAACAACTATTTAAGTACAACCTATCTAGAAAATAAAGCTGTTTACGGATACATACCTACGTCATTACAGACTACATCTTTTCGAAGAAAAAAGGAAGAAATGTTAATTGATTGCCAAAAAGAAGTTCCTCAAAATCACCGACTTCCAGAGTCATCTTCTGGAGCAGGTTATAGCAACTATTTCCCTGGTTTTCAGAGCTTTCAAAATGCACTCCTAGAGCTTCCAAATGACTTACTTTGTTGAAGGGAGACCTACTACTGGCTGCACTCCTTTCTCCTTATTTCTGTTGTTTTACTTTATAACTTTTTTTTCAGAATTTAGATTTTATATTTAGAGTTTAGAATTTACAATTTGTTTTAGCATAATACATAATTTAAATACAGAGATATGACCAATTTATGTCTTGCTACTCGAAAAAGTTGGTGCAGGGAAATAACTGCACAGGCAATAACATCACATAAAAATAGTGAAATTTTCTCCCACTCAAGTTGAAGTTATTTCCCATGTGAAGTTATTGCCCGTGAAGTTGTTTCCCTGCACCGAAAACGTTTACAAGTGACCACTTTTAAAACTGAATTTAAGTCATAAAATCGAAACCTTGTTACAATTTTGATAAATGCTGACATAAATACCTTTTCCCTAGCTATGACTGCAGATTTAAATGGGTTACTGAATAATACGAGTAACAAATGAACTCCAAATGAATGGAAGCACTTCGACCGTTTTGTAATCGAATGAAAGCATTTCAATGGTTCGCATTAAATTGTATTCTCACTTGAAGGACAGTGGGAAATTGATTTTTTTTTTTCGACAGAACACTCGCTGTGTTCAGGGAAGTTCGCCTCAAAAAAAAAAAAGAGTCAACTCTAATAATTAAGTATGTTTCTTATATACTGACCGAAGCTGCAAAAGAAATGGTTGAAAGCCGATGAATGAAAAGAACAAAATTAATTTATTTATTCGAAAAATGTTCCCAATTCCAGCAGCACACAATAATTATGATGTCAAACACAGAAGCAAAATTAATGGAATATTTCTGGAGAGACACATGAACATGCGTTTGCATATACTTGTCTCAATTGAGCCAAATTCCACAGTTGCGATGTGTAAATGTGTGCTTCTGGTTTAGATAAACATTTCAATTCCGTTTGACAACAAGAACTCTTCCAGTTAGATTTTTCGCATTTAATTGATTCGTTTTATTGTGCAGATACGAATTGTAGAATAAAAAAAAAAAAACACAACCCAACAAATTATGCTGGGTGGCTGATAAAAAATCCCCAATCAAGTTTAGATAACGCAGTTTACATACTCTGTTACTGGGCATTGGCAACAGGGATGTGGCGGTAAAACACCTCAAGTACCACAATATTATTTGTGCAACTCGTTCAACAACCACTTATCTATGGTACTATACACTTGTACGTAATGTGCCACTAGGATAATAATTCCATGAAACGATTAAAAGCGATTAATAATAGATTTGATTCGGCAGCCAAATCAAATGTCAACTTTTGTACTGTCAACAATCTCATTTGGCAGAACTCATGCGTGTGTGTTGATCGCTTGGCATGGATATTGCATTTTCGTAAACTGAATTTTAAACAATTTTTTTTTTTAAATCACACCGTAAAAAAATGAATACAAACTGTCGTAAATCGGTGGACAGTCATGAAGGTCAATGCGCTCAGGAGAGAAAATGCACAAAGAGTCGAAAATACTGCCAAGTCGTAGTATTTTTGTTAAAAAAAAAAAATATTTATATATATACGGCAAGCATGTAAAAATAGATTTGCGCGCGCCTTTGTGCCGTGTCTTAAATGCACTCGTTTCAGTTCATCCATGTAGTTAAAAGAGCGAACAAAGTGAACACAGAAGAAACCCATTGCTTTCGGTTTAACTTCCCTTAACCTCTGCTACAGCCTCTGGGGGTTGAAAACTGCTAGTCGCTCATTTAACTCTATTCAAATTCATGTTTTACGTTCATGTATACAAGTTTAACCCAGTTCTGTGTTTGCAAATTCTAAAACGAATGCAGTGCTCACTGGTCATAATCAAAGCGTTATAATTCGATGGCGATCTGATGTTAAACAATTAGCGCAAAGGAATTTGTGATTCGGATTTTTATACTGTAGACATAGACGTGAGTGTAGACGATCAAAGTGGAAAAATGTCTAGATATGAATGCATTCAAGTTAAACTGATTGGATGACCTAAACAAGTAGTTCATTCAGACAAAGGAAATGCAAACAGAGAATAGAAACTGTATATATACCGAGAAGGAAGAAAAGCTGGCTGACGTCCAGTTTGCACGATTGCCAGATGTGCGAGCGGAAAATTCATTCTTGATTCTTAGTGTCGCCCGAAAAATAAATAGTCTAAGTAATAGTTGAGGGTGTTGCCGATAAAAACGAAAAACATATTGGTCGACAATTATAGAACCATCAATTAGATAACTAAGTAACATCTGACATGTGCATATTTACGATCAAGGGGATCAATTTTAGCAGTGATCGGTTTGCGCACATGCATGTGCGCTATCGTTTATTGTGTGCGCATCCATGTTTACGCTACCGCAATAACGAGGCAGTTACCCGGGAATATGCGGATAACAATAAATTTAAGTAATTTTCAACCTTGCATGTAGTGTAAGTCAAAGTACTGATTTTCTCATTTTTGGACTAGCAGACAACTTTTTTATAACCGATGCTATCAATGTCTATTCTAATACTCGTAGTGAAATCTGACTCATAAAACGGAGGTATTTAGAAAACCGAAATAGAAGGAACCCAGAGACTTCGATACACATTTTAGCTGGTAAATTGCGTATAATTATAACAGACAGAATTTGGCAAGACATGAAGCATTCTTCTTCGAAAATTCTAATTCTTTGGTCGTCAGCGTCCAACTATTGACTATTACGGGCGTCATTTGGTTCGCGCACATAAGTGTGCGACATCCAATATAACTTGCTTATTTATTTTCAAGCTACCTCAGATCACCATAAACAATATATCAGTTCCAATTAGCGTACACAAGACCCGATAAAAGCAAGAAAGTATATTCAAATATACGCACATTGATAAGCTTAGTGCGCACACGAATTATGCGGCTTACTTAGACCAACAATTTGAGCCCATTGTACCTGCTTTGGATACATTTTAAACATACAGATATGAAAAATATAAGTTAAGAGTTATTTCTCTCAGACAATAATTCACAAATTGAAATTCGACATAATTTCCCAACAGAAATTATCATGGTAACCCCCAAACAAAAGCGAGAATCGTTGTTACTCCTCGCTTACCCACTTAGATAAGATTTTTATTCTGCTTCCACAGAAGTCGTTGCACAGCAAGCCCATGCATTAACCTTTCGGGCAGCGAACTACTATAGTCTGGGCCCGATTGGTGTTATAAATTTATTCACTACTGAAAATGACAACTCACCATAATCTTGCACGAGCCAAATTTGTTTGTCTGATATCAATTTTGTTAGCGCACATCGGTGTGCGTTTTCGTATCGCAAGTTTTTTGCTTCTCTGTACGAAAGTATGCATGCGATATTTATAGCGGGGTTTTGCTATTGCATCTTTGTAGTCGTGGGCTTTATATCTTCCCTTGGATAGACAACTTTCTTTGGCTGACAGACACCCAGTCTGTCACTGTGAATAACATAACAGGGGTAGGAAATCCCGACATCAAAATTGCCCTATATTTGTGGTTTATGGTTGATTTGTAGGTTCATGTAGTAACTCGATCTAAAACCATTCAAATATGATGCATTAGGTTTTAAACATGAGTAACCATGGTTGGTGGCCAAACTAACCAGAGATAGTAATTCACCAATTTGCGAATAACTTTTAATAACTGCCTTCAGGGTCATATATACCAAAACAATGCCATCGTGTATACATAGCAGTCTTGAAAATAGTTCGGGGCATGCAATTGCAAATTAACCAAGAGCGCACTATTACGCTTCAGATAAAAATAACAATATACACGGACCCCCTCCAGGAATAGGATAGTTAATTATTATGGGGAAGGGCGGGAGTTTCTGTCCCTTTTTAATTATCCCCCACTGTGCATTTGTGCATTTCTTTTTTGTTATATCCCTCTAATGAACTTTGTACTACTAGTACGGATCCATGTATAAGACACAAAAGCTTATACCAAACACTTGTCGATTGAGTACAGGCTACGGAGCGCTCGCACACACAACACAAATGGCCCGTGAAAGTTCAGATGAATTTAAATTTAATGCACTTCTCCTAGAGTGTACCTGACGTTTCCTTATATCGCTTCTCTTTCTCTGCGTTCAGTGGTGAGTGCGGAACAAGAAATGGGGAAGGAGGGTTTGTTGCTCTTTTTGTATTAAAAATAGACGCTTACATGATGTTTGTGGGTGGGTGCATTTTGTTTTTCTCTAGTTGCGGAAAAAATCGTTCTTCAATATGAAGAGGAATTTGAATAAAGCAGGAGGCGGCAAACACCTATAGCGATGGAATAGAGAAATTCTGACAAATTAGAATGAAATTGAAATTAATCGTGCCGGCATGAGTTCAGTTCTTATTGTGACGTCATGTCGCAATTCAAACGACTTGTAAATCAACGAATCCTCCAACCGATTTCTGCAGTAAATCAGGGTCAGCTGTGCATGACAGCTGCAATTGTGACTAACCCTGTTTTTTTTTCGAAAACCAACTGCAGATATAATATCGCATGATATCCGCCGCTGCACGTCTTGAACATTGCTGCTATCGACAAGCAGTTACAGCTCATTGCTTCTGAACCTGACAATAACAAAATCGAAAGAATTTATATAAAAACCATATATCATGTTGTGCGAGTATGTTTGCCAGTTTGAACTTGAATGCATATGACTGTGTAAAACGATATTGAAAGTACGTTCTGTACATGTTTGAGTTTTCTGTATCGCATTCACATTGCACAATTCATTGCCTGCGAGTAATTTACTCAAATTTCATTATACTCTGCTCACCTACTGCACGGATATGTGTCTAAGTCAATGAAGTAACACACGTTTTGTATAATTGTTTATCTAACAATGTAATTCGTTACAGTGAATGCAGTTTACTGGGCACTAAGTGAGTCGGTGTTGGGGCCTGTGCTTCCCCTTTGTTTGCAAATGCAACTGCATGCATTCTTCTTGTCAATAGAGGCAAACAAAAACAAAAACAAGTTGAATACCTGAACTTGTCCCACTAACACTGTCGGCTGTCTCTAGGTGGTGTTTTGACATTCAGGCGGGTTTTTTTTTTTTTCTTCTTTTTTGCATTTTGCATTTTATAGGAGGTAGTGACAGCCTGCAGCAAGTTTAAGTGTCAACAGTGCGACACACTCGTGTTTTATGCGCGCCGCATCATGCCAGTTTGCCATGACTTTCGAATGCTAGGTCGGTGATGTGATGACTTTTTAAGGTGTCAATGGAAATGAGTTCTGTCTGTCATCGGGAGTAGGGTTCGAAAGCTTTTGCTTTAATTCGAGAACTTTCAGGTGATTGGGAGATTGACGTTTGACGTGTTTAATGGTGACAAGTCACAGAATAAATGTATGTCACTTTAAGGATTTTTAGTTACACGCCGAAATCAACCTTCCGTTTTAACGAGAGCTTTTTGCAAAACCAAATAGCTGTAATGGCGGCTGCAATATTGTTGCGTGACAGGCATCAGTGAAAACGGCATGTCTTTAATTAGAAACTATTTTCCAACCAGTTTAGCAGTATAATTTTATGACTCATTGTTTACAGCAACTGAAACCGGAAAGTGCACGCTGCACGATATTTTAATGTTGCAATTGACTTCATTAATGTACTAGAGTTTAGTGCAGTGCATTTAATTGGTGCAAATTGTAATACGGATATCAAGTATAAATATTGAACCCACACAACTCTGCGAAAGTATTCCCAGCGCGCCAGGAGTTTTAATTGTCTATTTTAGAAAAGAAAATATATTTTCTACTTCGAGAACGAAACTGATAGAGCCTAAACGTCAAACGACATTCCGCGACAAGGCAATCAGGTTGTCCAAAGCAGCTCTGCAAGCAGTATCGCTTGAAATCAGCTACAGTGGTCAGGGAGACTTCTAAGGATAATTCACATTGAAGTGAACACTGTGGCTCTGTGTAAGCCTCTTTGATAACTAGAACCGCTGCAATTGAATATTTTTTGTTTGCAAGCGAGTGCAAACTGTATCCACCAAGAAAGAATAAAACTATGCGTAGTTTATACCGGAGTCCCCAATATATACAGAAGTCCTCACTACAGCTTTTTTTACCTTCGTTTTGTATAACTAATCGATTGTTTGGGCCTTCCACTTTGTTTTTTATTAACATGCGTTTTAGAAGCCTGAGATGTGACCGCAGACTAAGGACTTCATTGTGGTGCAGAGTCAAAAGTCCACAGGCCAAAAGTCCACAATGGTCTTTTGACCCACCTAGGTGAGCCAAAAGTTAATTGGACACGTGAGGACTTACCTGAATCCATTGACTACTCAGTTTATTCTCACTTGAATAATACTTACGACATGTATACTAACCGGGCTTTTACGAAGGCTTCATTCACAGAATTGTTGACCTTTAAAGTAGGAGGAAATTTTCCCTCGATGTCAGTCTTTCTACTAAGGTATGATTTGGTTAGACTTGGATACCAGTCAATTCAGTTAGTTTTCTTATGAATCCCAAGGAACTTAACTAAATGAATTTTATGGGTCAATTCATCTATCAAACATCGCACAAAAATTGTACTTTTGGAAAATGCAGTTCCAAAATAACCAAGCCTTACTGCCAATCAAACCGAACAAAAAATTGAATAAGACTTTGAAGTATCGGATCGCCTGACTGCTCTGCATATTATTTTATCCAGCAAGATTTGGAGTAGATAGCAGCAACTTGGACTGTTTTATGGTGCTTTATGACGATTTTTTTCAGAATGACGTAAGCCTGTACCTGTAGGTGAGTTTAAGTTCGTTAAAGAGCAGCAGACGAGTGTTAAGTTGTCATATTTTGGACGAGGGAATAAATGTCGTTACGAAATTACAAAAGCCACTGTTACATGTTGCTTTTACCAAGAAAGAGCGATCTAGCGATTCTAGTTAGTTATGCTTTATTTTAGCCTTCAAAGCCATTTAGTTTACAATTTTATGTCATTCGAAAGACTCGTGTATGGTTTTAACAGCATGATGGAGTGGAAAAATGTGTCTATTACGTTGAAGATTTGGGCTGGTCCTTTTTCGTTCGATTTGACATAATTACGACTTGTAGGTCCCGCCATAGAGCGGATCTCTGCCAATCAAGCTGCAAAATCTTGCCTTGAATAAAAATTTTCGTAGCGTTAAGTTCGAAAGAAGTAAAACGGTTGGTTCTTAACTTAAGACGTGACACCCAAAAGGAGTCCAATTGTGTACAATTACGAATTTTGTACCCCGTTGCGACTTTTTTTTTTTTCAGGTGCATTACATTCGCTATCTTGCGAAACTATTCATAGAATTAAATTTACTGCCAGCTTTTCGCAATTTCCCCATGCGCCTGCAGATTTTTGAACTTATCTACTAAACCCTTCCCACATTCGAGTAATCATGTCATCATAAACAAAGTAAACTCCAAACTCTAATCTAATTAAACACAATAAAAGCAATCATATGGAGGTATTAGCGCCATCAGACATAAATAAAGCCTCACTAAAAAGTTGAGGGTAGTGCAATATTTCCTTAGAAATACCAATCATGGCCGAGGGAAATCCATGCAATAAAACTGACATACAAGTGTTTTTCACTTTAGGCGATTGTTCTGCCATCCAAAACTGATTAAATAAATATGCGTTCTACATGTTAGTATACTAGATTAAGAGCCTCAACAACTACGCCCAATTATAAATTAAATTTATAGGCGTGTTGTTTTTTTATGTTCCTATATCTATAGGTACGAACATGTTGTTGCTCAATCATTCAAGCAGCCCAATATAAATCAATTGTCAATTTGGGGTCGATTTTTTGTTTCAGTTTGATGTGTGCAGATATAATTTGTGAACAGCAAAGTTGGCTTTAGGTGAATAGAGGTAGAATCAGAAGCTAGCCGAGGTGCACTTGTTTAACTGAGTTTGTTCTACTCGATAAGTAGCTTAACGTCACCTAAACCGTCCCAGAATTAAATTTTAACAAGACGGTGCGGCGGTACTGTGTGTTTTTTGTTTTGGCACGACTATAAACCAGTGGTCCCAGATTGAGGGGAAAAGCGCCAATTTACGAGCTTTTTGAATGGAAAAGGGAAAAACGAGGGACAAGTTTAAAAAAGGGGGAAAATGAAAAATCTCTGTGAAACATAAAATGTTTAAAAATAAAATTAAAACTTATTTTTAATTACGAACAATTTTTCAAGAATGAATTCTTCATATTGAACATGAAAGAAAACAGCCCATCGAACGTCTACGTAAGATTTTTTTGTTTATCTGAATGCATTCACTTGTTTTGACATTAGGTCTAGTAAAAAAGGAAATTATTGTATAACTAGCTGTTCCCGCCCGGCTTTGCCCGTGCTTAGACAAATTTGTTTCAGTAAAGAAAATCTACTAAATAATTAAATTCATGTAGAATTTTTGACATACAAAATGTATGGAAAATGAATTAACACAACATAACAAAGAATAGCTCAAATCGGACGATCCGTTCTCGAGTTATGGGCGGTCTTACGGATGCAACTTTGTTTTATATATATATTTATATAGAAAGTTATAGATATGAATATTTTTATGTGGTATGCTTATTTTAAGCTTGTTAATAAAAACAATTGCAAATTTCACTTAGGGGAGGAAAGGGGGGACTTTTTTTATTTAACTTGGGGGAAACTAAAGCTTCTCCTCGTAAGAAAGGGGAAAACAGTCTTCAAAGTCTGGGAGCACTGCAATAATTCGGCAGTAGGTACGTAGATAGAAGTGGCGGTTCAGCTTTAAACCCTAGTAGCACTATGGTGTGCCTTTTTGTTACCACGACTCGTGTGACCTAATTTGTGATGATTGTTAAGGGCGTGTTGCATTCGGTGCCTATATCCAACCTGTGGAGTTGAGAATCCTTCGGCAGCACATTTCCAAAGGTTTGGAGCTGTCTTTCGGCATATCTAACAGGTGATGCCAGACTGAATGCTACAAATTTTCCACACCAATGATGGAGAATACCCTTTTCCACCATGGCATTGTGGAAAATGTCTACTAGGTTACCCACGGAAATATACCTTTAACAAAATTTAGGAAGTTTGTGCCACAGGCGATGCTTTGTAAACCATCGAAACTGTCCTCAGCAAAGAAGCGAATTTTGCATCGTCTAATGCAAAATACAGGACTAAACGAATTCGAGTGGTTATATATTTTTTTTTTTTTCTCAGACTGCACTGAAATACAAAATAGAATCATGGCGTTGTATAAAAATTCCCTTACGTCCTTTTGAGAAGCGAAATGCACACAAAATGGGTAATTACCGGCGTTCTGGCATCACTCTCGCGGGGTTCAATAACTGACTTTAGTAATTTTTGAACAGCTCGCATTGCAAGTGAATAATGAAATATGTATTTTGGATAATTGAAAAGACGCCCATTTTTGTCATGGCGTGGTATAAAAATTCCATTTCGTTTTTTGCCTTTTATGAGATACGAAATAAGCACGAAATGGGTAATTACCGGCGTTCTAGCATCACAGTGGTCAAATTGCAGCTTCGCGGAGGTCCAGCAACTGACTTTAGTGCTCGTGTTGCATGTGGCGCCTTCCTGCTGAAACTAGGGCTCATCCTATTCCAATTCCTGGTAAAACTCACAAGTTAACATGACCGTAAAGTTGTTGGCGTTTTAATTTTCCAGGAAAAATGAGCCGCCCACACGCGGAGTGCACATGATAGCTCGTCTTATCAATTTATATGTCAATCTCACGAACTTTCTACACATACTCTGGTGTATCATTTCAACCGAAAGGTATATAAAATGGATCACTTTACGTTTGAAAAACTTTTCGAAATGTTACAAATTTCTCTTTGCACAAGCAGTGTGCATTTTGCAACATTTCGAAAAGTTGTTCAGACGTAAAGTGATCCTTTTTATACCGTCGAGTTGTCGTACTGTGTTTTTGTCACTTTTTTTTTAGGGCGAAACTGCTTTTAAAAGCAACCAGTAGATGGCATGGACTCATTATGAATACGACAATCAACTTTATTAAGATCGTGTGGCAAACATTTTGCCCCACTTTAACTACAGGCAATCTTGATAAACGCTTTTTAAAAAGTTCCAAGAAAATGCAATTCCAAGAAAATACAGTCATTTATCTAAAGCAAGTTCTTACAATATGTATGAGGCATGTTCTAACTACATCCGCAATTCCAAGAAGACAATCTGCACACTCTTACAGTTGCTAGGCACTATAACATATTCTGAAGAAATGTCAAGATGAAACCAGTTACCAACTATATTAATAGGCATGAACATTCACCAACTTCTTACATCCCCCCGATGGAAATATTGATTCGCAAGGACCTTCCGCAAATTGTTTTTTGAAAATTTAAACCCTGAGCACATTGTCCTTATGGTAATTTCAAGTTCTTATTTTTTCTCCGACTTTGTGTAAATATACTCCCTTAAATACAATCGCACAGAAATGTCATAAATAGAAAGTTTCAAGGGCTTTTGTTAGAGGACAACCAGTTCTCACAATGGGGTGATGGGATAGGGGTGTTTTTTACTGCCAACCAAGAATCATGTACAAATTGCGATAAACAAAATTCCTTTGTTCCGACAAATCATAATACGGGTTCATATTAAATGAAACGACAAATTTACGGATGCGGAATGACTTTTACGACTCACATTTTGATGTTATATTCAACCACCCACCTACCTACGTCTTATGATTATCAGGGCCATTTCTCATTTCTATAGAAAATTACTTGTTGACCAACCCTCCTGCAGATGGGTATTCTTTAAAAACTGATTGTCTGCTTGATCACAGACAGGACCTGACAGTATTTTGTCCCAAAGCGCATATCTTGGGAATTTTCCAAAAATCTCTGTTGCCAATCAACAGGCAAATAAAATAAAATAAAATTGTGTTTGACGGATTTGGTAGAACCCACCGCCTTGCATCGATTGAATTGTTCGAGTAGTAGCACTTTCTAAAGCAAAAGTGCGATGAAACTGATACCAGCTTGCGCTTGTGTTGTGTGCACTTATGTTTGCTCTCTGTGTCGCCTTGCTGTTGCCAATTAGATGAATAGTAAGACTAAGTAACATTCAATTATAATGCGATGCATCTTCTCCCTCTCACTCTGTGGATGGGGTAAGGTTACCTGTGCTTCTTCATCTTAGTTATGCACACGTGACTACAAATGCAGCAAAACTTGGCAAGGCAACAACGGTCACATTGACACCGCCCCGCGCCGCGCCTCGCCAAAGAGAAGCAGTTTACCTAAACGAGTCGTGACTTGTGAGCGCCTGAGAAAATCGAATGACGGAAAATGATGACATATTAGAATTTATTTGCCCGAGAAAATAATAATTACAATTTTTCCTCCATGTGGGATGCACTTTTTTTATGCACACCCCCCTCAAAACTTATCTGATCCAATGCAACAAAATCCCCATTGATATTAAAATCGAACACGGCGAATTGGGTTAAACTATAAATTCGAAAAGCTTTAGCACACTTTAGCAGACGATAGGAAAGAGGGCGCGCACACCTTCTCTACTCTCATACTCAGGTGTTAGATACTTTGCTTGGTTAGAAATACGAAAAAATAAAAAATAAAAGAGCGCGCATGTCAATCCAAAGCCGCACCGCAGTGTACCGCTACGGCGCTACCGGCTGTGGCTGGGGCCCCCTGGAAATGTATGTGCTCTCTCAGCGCCGAATCGAAATCCAAATCCAATACAAAACAATATCAAAACCGCGGAATAAAGAACGAACAGGGGAAAAAAAAGAATAAACTACAAAACTTGCAGACACATCAAAATGTGCTGGTATTCGTTGCGAGGGGAAGAGTTTGGCGGAATAATTTTCTTGTTTTGTTTAGGAGGGTTCACATGGAAACATGCATGAATAGATTTAAATGTCAAACAAAAAATGAGAGAGAGTACCTACTCGACTCGATAGCAAAGTGACAGATGAGTCAGTAATACTTATGTAATGTAATCTGTGTCAGTTACATAACAGAGTGTGTAATGTGTATCTCTGAGGGATATCCACGTTGCTACAGAGGAAGCAATCCATACGAACATGGTGCTGATTTGATCGTAGATGGCAGCAGAGGCGGCTAGGAACAAGAACTCACTCTGCCAACGATGAAGCCTGGATTATTTGTGTATGCGGCAGTTTTGTCTTGTTCATTTTGTAGTTGGCAAAAAAAGCTTTTATAAGGTATACGAAATGCATATACAGATAAACGATATAAAGTGGCAGTGTTGCCACTGATGGGCGAGTAAGTAGTAAGTTTGATAACTTTTATGAGTAATTCTTCTAAGCAAATACAAGTAGTTTCTGTTGTCCAAAAAAGCATCATAAATGTAGACTCTCATCTGAATAAATTCGTAATCAAGTTCCATGTAATGAGCATAGTAGCAAGAAATAAAAAATATGCATGACGTGGTATTGTATTTACTATCCGCCACATGAGCATTGTTTTTCCTCTTACTCTGCGCAGATACGTCACAAGTTCGGCGAGGCTGGCAAATTTTACAACAAACATAAGTAATCACGCGAATGTTCTATTCTTTTAATATTTGATTCATAAGTTTTTACTTAACAAAACTATAGATCGTACATCAAGTGACAATGACTTTGTGCGATCTGCTGTCTTTAACACAAAACTAAAAGTTTACTTAGGCTTATTCATACATCATTCATTCATTCATTCATTTTCAATGGCCGCTCTTCCATTATACGATGCCTAAGTGAACCCTCCATAGCTGGCCGCCATAGCTTCCGCCACCGACTCTAGATCATCAGGGGCAATCCCCATACGGGCCGAGGAGAGATTTCGGACTTGATCTAACCATCTCATCCTGGGTCTTCCTAGGAGACGCCTGCCTGATGGCACGGATCCCATAGCACGTCTTGGGATCCGAGTTGGAAGCATGCGTTTAACGTGAACAAACCATCAAAGTATGGACCGTCCGCTCGACATTCAGTTCCTCACGAATTCTGGTGTTTCTTATACGATCTCTGCGAGTCACACCAGCAATACAACGAAGGAATCTCATTTCGGCAGCTTGTATTCGCGATCTTATTCTTTCGGTCATTACCCAAATTTCATGATCATAGGTAAGAGTAGGAACGAACACCGAATTAAAGATCGACAACTTAGTTTTGACACCAAGTTAGGTCCTCCTGATAACAGAATGGCCTAGTTGTCTCAGAATTGTTCCAGCCTAACCAATTCTACAGGAAAACTCAGCATTTCTCCCTCCATCACTTGTGAATAAGACCCCGAGATACTTAGACTTCTCCACCTGCTTCAATGGGACTCCACTAACATGTAGAGTGCATTGAACAGGCGTTTTGGAGACTACCATTACCTCAGATTTGTTCACATTCACCTTCATCCCAGCTTCAACACATACGGCTACAAACCTATATATAAGTGCCTGGTAAATTAAGCTTTTAGTGCGGAACTGAACTGAAAGAACAAGAGATCTTTTTTGAACAGCACGAGCAAGCATTTTTTTTTTTTTTTAATTACAAGATTGTTTTCTTGTAAGGGAAAAAGATGGGGAATTAAAACTGAACCTTGTGGGATCTCCATTCAAAGTTAAAAGGATCCAATTTTGAATGCACCTTTAGTCAAATGCCAAAATTCTGACAAGAACTAGATTGGTAAGTCAAACTATGATTTTGGACAGGCTGTTAGTATTAGGCTAGGCCTTTTTTATTATGCTGACACGATCTATATAGATCATTGATTTTTATGGTTCACAACAACAGTTGGATCTCGTATTATTGTTGTAAACCGTGGAAATCAATGATCTATATGGACCATGTGAGCACAAACAAAAAAAAAGGCCTACTATTACGACTGTAAAACCGGGGCCATTCTATGAGTTCTTTTTGTAGCAAAACAATTTCGTTTAGATCTTTGTTTAGTGCACAATAGAACACATACCTTAAGCTGGTCTTTTTTCGTTCCAGCAACTCCTGCAGAAGTCGCTGCTTGGCCAATCTGTGGCTGCCGGCTGCTGGTGGGTTTTATAAAGTTTCAATATGCTATCTCGTTTTCTATGCCCTTGGGAAGGTTATAGTCTAACTCAAGTCTGGAATTATTCAGAGTTGTTTTTAAGATTTAAGATTTTATGTTGTTTGCTTGAAGGCATTCTTAAACCTAGTGCGACAAGTAAACAGGAAATACTTAAGACTTGCTTGAACTGAGAGATTTGGTAGAAGTAAAGCAAAGGATTTGAATGAACCAGGGACTAAGTCATCATTTGGGCTCCTTGGCTTCTCCTCTTGGAATAGTTTACTTATGATACTAGAATTTCTAATAAAGGCTTTCGGTGAACTGGCCGAAAAAGCAACTCAAACTAAATTCAAAATTATTTAATTAGCACTATAACTTGTCCACAATTTTGAACATTTCTACCCCGACAGAAGGAATACCAATCAACACAGTTTTCTTGCCTACTACTAACCTATCACTGTGTTGGGTGAAAAAATCCAATACCTTTTGTGTTGTCGGCAATTCATTGCAAACACGTTTTTATGCACACGGAGTTGAAATATAACCACGACACTCTTCTACAACCACTATTCCCCTCGCAAACAATCACAGTCACAGGGAGTTCGAATACATGAGAACGAGAATGCCATTCCGATACTGTATTCTGTATCTGTGTACAAATAGAAAAAGAGAGAAAGCGTTTCCTCCGTAAACCAAAACCAACAGGGGAATTATATCGAAGAGAGAAGGAGAGACTTCCACAAAAACAAAACAACACACAATTTCAAATAGCAAACAGCACACAACCTTCAAATATAAAGCATGAGACGAGAGAGAGAACTCAGTGAATTTTTTCGTGTTTAAGTATAACAGTCTTCCACTGATGTTACGTCGTGGTTTTATTTCATTTCATAAAGTCACCACGGCCGAGAGAGTACTTAAAACAAAAATAATACAGAATATTCTTTAGCTAAATTTTTCTTCACAAAGAATAAATCAAATTTCAAACAAGAATATCCTACATAAAACGATTCTTCACTTTATTTCCTTACTCTGTATTATTCTTGTTTCCTATAGTTGTTCTGTTGCTTTATAATAAAAGCGAGAAAGAAAAAACACACACCTCGGGTTGGTTCTTTTAAATTCGATTTTTCCCTAAACCGTATACAACTACTCTACGTCCTCAAATACTTAATTTCCCAAGTGTCATATTGTGCCAGGAGGCTAACCAGAAAAGGAACAACGACTGCGAGGTTTTAAACAATCGTCGTCATCGTCATCATCATCACCATCATCACCGTAAAAATCGAAAGGACAAACTGTCCATCCGTCTAAAAATATTGGGAAAAATTTTCCACTTGCTGTGTGTGTGTATATAGTGTGTGCACTGTGCGGTGGATGCAGTTCGATTGTCATTGCCACCCCTGGCGCTGGCGGTTCGGTGTTTCGAGAAGACGTTAACTTTCAACGGTCAAAATGAAAATTATTTAAACAATCCAATCAAAACAAAACGCCAAGCGAAATATAATAAAATTAATCAAACGATAGTTTGCGAGAGAGAGAGAGAGTGATTAGAAAAAAGAAAAGAGCGAGCTTTCGCGGATAATAATATATCCATATCCATTGTGTGAGAAGTGTGACACAAAACAAAACAAAAGCAGTGTCCAACAATTTAAAGTCACAACTTGACAGCAGGACGACGGCAACGACGACGACGATCAGATAACAATGTCACAAATTGTGACAGATACCAATCGGAATGTATTATAAGCAGTTCTGGCTTCTGGATGTTAGTTACTCTCTCATCGACAGTATCGCACGCACATTATCGGCGTTCGCGGGCATACAACAGTCTACAATAATTTTAAATTCGCGCTAGATAAATTTGTTATCAAATAAATAATGTCAGTAATGAACAGCAGCCGAAACAACGACGACAACAATACCAGGCTCACCCCTAACAACAACACCGCGGAGAGCAAAGGAAATAATCTACTTCTACTCTACAATTAAACAATCCGTATTCCGGACAACAACAAAAAGAAAAACCGACAAAAGTCTCTATAAAGTAATAACAATCGGCAAGAATAAAAAAAAGTACATACTTTAACATACTTTAGTGCTGTAGTTATAATTTTTATGATGAGTGTGTGAAATGTCGTCGCGCTAAATTCGGTTCTTTAACATTTTTTTTTTATTTTTATTTTTATTTTTGCCATTCTTTGCAAGTGGTGGACACTTCAGTGGTGGACTCGGACGACCGAGGTTCGGTTTTATTTTATTTCTACAAATGTACCTATCCCCCCTGCTCCTTCATATCGAATGAACTGTGAATTGTGAGAAACTACAGAGTTTTATTTTTTATACAAAAAAAAATACATTTAAAAAAAAAAAGGAAAAAAAAACCTATCAAAATGGCTGATAATAGTGCGCGAGTTGCAGCGCATCTTCGAAAAATCGAAAGGACTGAAAGTGAAATCGCCTGCGAGGAAGCGGCCCGCCTAACGGCTGACCTGCAGGAGGGTGGCAGCCCCGAGGACGACGATGACATGAGTGAATATCAGGAGTTGCCACCGCCTCCGGACGGCGGCTACGGTTGGGTGATATGCTTCGCATCCTTTATGTGCAACATGATTGTGGACGGTATTGCCTACACGTTTGGTATATTTTTGGGCGAATTTGTGGAATACTTTGGCGAGGGCAAGGGCAAGGTCGCCTGGGTGGGTAGCTTGCTGAGCGGAGTGTACCTAAGTGCGGGTCCAATTGTGTCGGCGTTGGCGAATAAATTCGGCTGCCGGGCAGTCTGCATAGCGGGCAGTGTGGTGGCGTGCATTGCGTTTGTTTTGAGCACGTTGAGCACCTCGGTGGACATGCTAATGATAACGTATGGTGTGTTGGGTGGATTTGGCTTTGGTATGATCTACCTACCGGCTGTGGTTGCGGTTGGCTATTATTTCGAAACAAAACGCTCTCTGGCGACAGGTATTGCGGTCTGCGGATCGGGAGTGGGCACGTTCGCCTTCGCTCCGTTTGCTACATATCTGCTGAGTGTGTTTGGGTGGAAAAATTCGTTGCTCATCTTTGCGGGATTGATTCTGAACTGTGCCATCTTTGGGGCGATGATGAGGCCACTAACGTACCCGAAAAAGAAGAGGGTCAAGCCACTGATGCAGCGGATGTACGAGGAGAAGCGAATGCAAATGGAGCGCGGTTCGATTGGCGGATCGCATTTTATGGTGCAGCTGCCCGATGGCACGATGGAGAAGAAGATGAAAATGCCCTTAAACGCCGATCCAGGAGTTCATTCTAGTCTTAATTTAGATTTATTGGCATCGCAGCAGCAGAGTGGTACTTTGCACCCTGTGTCGACTTTGCCGACAATTACCGAAGCCAAAGTGGCTGAAAATCAGCAGGAACAACAGTCTCCCGATGGTCAGAGTCAATTAGAAAATCGTCGCGGACGACGTCCACATCGCAGCTCCGTGACGGAAGCTAGCAGTCCATACAATTCGAACGATATGGTTCGTAATGCATCGCAACCGGCATTCACGATGGATTATCAGAGTCTTCCGAAGAATGGGTCGGTGCCGTCGTTTGACCGCGTCCGAAAGACATCGAGCAGCGAACGCTACAAGCCATCGCTCGCCGCCATTCGCGCATCATCGAAGGGCGACATTGGCAGCAATGGCGTCGAACAATTCTCGTCAAAAATGTCGCTGGCCAATCGCACAGACAGTGGAAAGATGGTGAGACCAATGTCGAGGAAGGACATTTTCTATTCTGGTTCTGTTACCAATTTGCCGCAGTACCAGTCGCAGAAATCTCTAACAAACTATAGAAACTCGGTTCTTTCCCTAACCAAGTACGAGAAAAGCATGCGAGATGTCCGTTTGGTGGACCCCCTAGCCGAGGCGGAAAAGGGACGTGATCAATACGACCTGTGCCCATGTTTTTCCTTGCCAGACTCGGTGAAAGCAATTCTCAACACAATGTTGGATGTGAGCCTGCTCAAGGACCCCGTCTTTATGCTAATTGGAATTTCAAACGTTTTCGGAATGGCGGGACTGTACGTGCCCTTCGTGTACCTGGTGGACGCAGCAATGCTCGACGGAATTGACTCGAGTTCGGCCTCATACTTGATTGCAATCATCGGCATAACAAACACCTTCGGCAGGGTCATATGCGGCTATGTGGCGGATTTCCCGCAAGTCGACTCGCTACTACTCAACAACATATGTCTGCTAATAGCCACAGTAGCTGTGACAGCAACACCACTATGCTCATCCTACATCTCGTATGTGTTTATGGCAATCTTCTTTGGAATCGCCATCTCTGGCTACATCTCGCTAACTTCAATCATCCTGGTGGACCTGCTCGGCTTGGATCGCCTGACAAACGCATTCGGTCTGCTCATCCTGTTCAGAGGATTCGCAGCCATCATTGGATCACCTCTAGCCGGAGCGGTATATGACGCCACCAAGTCCTACTCGATTTCATTCTACATGGCTGGTGGATTCTTTGCCATATCGACGGTGACCAGCTTTTTGGCGCCATGTCTAAAGCGTTGCACAAACACCGACGAAATGCCAGTCCACATTGAAGTCCTGACCCCCATCGACGAGGAACAAGCCGAGGACCTGGAGGATGACGATCAACCCATTACAATTGTGCCCAAGATTATCAAGACTCTGCCCAGTCCACAGCAGGAACAGTTGCCGGGAATAAAGCAGTCGGAATCGGTTTTATGAATACAACAGAGATTCTAAGAGCAGACAAGACCACGCGCCATTTTTTTCATCCTCACCAGCAGCAGCAAAACGAGCAAGTAAAATCGCATAGCTTAGCAGAAACCAAATTTTATGAATTAGCAATTGAAGATGAACTACATATACATAATATAAATGTATTTAGAACAATAAGAGGTAAATTTAAAGTATTTTTTTATTGAATTGTTTGAGCAACACTACAGATTATTCTCACTCTGTATACAACACTTTGTTCTTATTTGTAACAAAAGTCCATGCAGAGAATGGGTTCTTTTTGTTTTTCGTTTTTTTTTTTTTTGTAAGAGAGAAAGTGTATACAACTATATTTTGTACGTTAAGTAGATATTGTTTAACAAATTTTTTTAGTTTTCTTCTAAATATTACGATGATGATGAATGTTTGTTTATTTTTATTTTCTAAGGCTTGATTATTATAGATCATATGTGAAAGAATAAACCAATAAAAACAAATAAACTGAAAACAATTTTAAAATTAAGATACGAAAAGAAGACAATTAAAAAGGAGAATGTAACTAAGATAAGATAAGCAAGAAAGGTATTATGTAAAAACCAAATTCAAATTATTAGAATTAAAATTTAAAGCAAACAAGTTATTTAACAAATTTATTGGACTAAGCAAACACGAAAACCAAAAAAATAAAAACTACAACTGTTATTTATTATTTAACTACACACGATAGTAGGGAATAAAATAATATATAATATAGCTCGCGCTGTTATATACATTGTCGAAGATTGTTTATTAAATTATTGAGAAATTGTTTTGTTGTTAATGTTTTTTTCTTTTTTTTTTCTTTTTCTTTTTCTTTTAATTTAAACAAAAATAATAATTCGTGTCAATCGAAAAAAAAAAAAGAAGAAGTATTATTTATAGAAAAGTAACAAATTATAGAAAGATATCCGAAAAAGTACTAAAATTGTTATTGCAAATAAACCAAAAAAAAAAAGAATGAATGAAAAAAAAAAACAGAAATACAAAGAAAAAATCGCCATAAATTAGCAAAAAAATAAATTGGTTGTTTTTATTTTTGTTTCAACAAAGAGTGGCGGTGACTTGTTAGATTTTCAGAAGGGGGAGGTTTGTTGTTGGGATGTTGTGAAGGTCAAGGGAGGTTGCTGCTGCATTATTCGCCGTGCGTGGGGATGGTCGTGGTCGCAGAGAGTGCTTATCTTTTTAGATAAAGAGATGAAAGGGGGTGGCGTTCAGTTGTTTAGTCGCATGGTTGCTAAGAGGAGCATTTTATCGGGCATTCCACTAAGTGTTGTCGTCATTATATTGCTTTATTGAATGCGGGCGGTTGACGTCGCAATAATTCAGGGAATACGTATCGCACAAACGTAGAAGCGCTGGCGTTTCCACATAAACAAGGGAATGAATCATTTGTTGGCAACAATTCGGTGAATCTGTGTGAGGTGAATGAATTTATTTATCATCAGACGGCGTGTGTGGCCGAAGATTAAATTGAAGCTCTTTTCAGAAAAATTACCGTGACAAGAGTGAATTGCAGAGATTTGGCGTGTCATAAAAATCGTATCAAAGACTTTTGGCACGCTGTTAGAGAAGCCAGATTAATTGGAAGGCTCACTCTAATACACGAGATTCACAGTTAATTAGCATTATCTAGTTTAACACCGTAAAATGCCGATATTTTTCGATGGCGCTACATTCTGGGGTAATGTCTTGCAAAGAAGGTAAAGTGCAGTATGTTGCGTATGTAAATATTACTGGTTAACGACGAAGGGAATCACGAATGCAGTTATAGAGATATGAATGAAGGAACTCCGCACATGTTGTGGTGCGAACGTCAAATTGACGTTAATGTCATGGCATGCAAAATATTAGACAAAGTGAGTTTCTGTTTGGGTGCAGGGATCTCATTGTATTTTTCGCAAATATGGAGGGTATCGTGTAGTACGTAATAAGGAAGAAAACTGCTGCGTTGAATCTGCACTGTCAATGGTTTCAGCAGAGTTAATATGAGCACCAAGAACGCCGAGTTTCCGTATTTGTGTCAACAAGGGTCACCTTCTCGATCATTCTGATTATTTTTTTCTAAATTTGGCGATACCGCAAGAGGCTGTGAGTTTTTGTATGCTGAACTAATAAAGACGCCTGCCATACTCTCTGATGACTTCAAAAATGAGTGGACTAGTACTAAACTCCCAAAAGTGGTGTCGGTTGGTTTTGACTCAGAATTCAATTGCTTAAACAATCAGACAAAGAACATTGATGCAAATAAGTGAGTCCAAAAATTATATTTATGGCTGTTTTATCAAAGAATCCATCTTATGAAAACTCGGCAACAATAACCCGACAGAATTTGAGGCCGCTACCCAATTTAAGACAGACATTGACAGAAGCCGCTACCCAATTTAAACGAAACGCCTTATTTTTCGCACCTATGTTCGAATGATCCTTTGTCAGGCGAAACAGCTGAATCTAGTCTTATGTTATCGCCGTCTCGTGTTATGACATCTACCCGTCAGATGTAAATCAACCATGTGTCTGCACCCTAAAATATTTCTTAATAAACAGATCTACCTATCTGTCACATTATTCCACATTTTCCTGGGAAGTTTTCTTTCAAAAAACGGCAGCGGACCATCAGGAACTTTCATAATTTTCTTCCGAGAATTAATTTCTTTGTTAAGCTTATTATATGAATACCTAAGATATTTTGTAGGCGCAGTGGCTTAGTGGATAGTGTGTTGGACTACTAAGCGAAGGGTCCCAGGTTCGAATCCTGCCAAAACCCAAATTCCAATTTGGGTTTTTTTTCCACTGCGCCACCTCTCGCTTACGTCTGACAAACATCCGAGAGTATAACTGTCTTGAAAGAGCTTAGCCGTTTGGAATCGGCATAGAATTGTCGATCCCTTCCATTCGTTCCAAAAATGAAAAACTCAACCAAAACGAATGGTTGTGAGAAGATAGGCCTAAGGTCCCTCCGGACCTATTGCGCCAATAACTTATTTTATTTGAGATTTTCCAAGCAGATAAAATAAAAACAACATAACGCTGTGAAAACTTAGGTTACAACATTTTACTTTGGTTTTGTTAACTCGTGTGCTTTCCTTCAAAATTGGATCCCTGAACCACAAACATGGAAGTGTATTAGCATAACCAAGCAGCGTTTGGAAATGTTCAAGCACACTTAATTTAGGCCCATTACTGTACAGTGTACACCCCAGAAATGACTGAACAGTCAAACTAATGGATTTCTGCTGGCGGACATACACCTAAAGCAAATGCGTATTTGTTGCCCGGAGAGTTCTCATCCTACATGTCACCGTTCTCTTTTTGTAATTCACAGGGAATAGCAAACAACGATTTCAATGGCAAAAAAGGGCTGTTAAATTGCCACAATGCAACGAACGTGAAATTCTGGTCAAAGTCCTGACTGAAGAACTAAGATTGCAAGAACTGTAGAAACGAGAACAGACTACCATCAGCGACAGTTTCAAGAACTTACTAGAAGTGGAAACGCTGACTCATTTCATACGCGTCAATTGCGACCGGTCCGATTTAACGATGTAGTCCCTCACCTAACAACCTCCAACCAACCCAGCAATATATTTTAAATCCCAGCTCCTGCTTCGAGACGGAAGAAAACTGGAATAAGAAGCAAGCCAGGGATCAATCACTACGAATGGAATACTATCTCAGGCAGGGACTCTTAAGAAACGAGTACAACTGCCATTCACTTGCTATTATGTTGTTATTTTGAAATTAATTGGAAATATGTAACAATAAAACTGAATTGCATTGACATCCTGAGACGGGAGTACTACAAACTGATTGGAAATGTTGATAAATCTGTTTTAAATTAATTTATTACTCAAATATGAAAATATCGACAATAATCTCTATATAAATTGTGATTCAACTAGAGTTGTTCCACACCAAGCTCCAGTTGCATCAGAAAACCGGTTGAAATGCAAGCATTGGTCACGTGAAACATGAGAAAACGAACTAAAACAACACCTTTAGAGGGCGTTCCATGTGTGTCTCTATTTTTGAAACAAAAATACAGATAGCCCGAAAGTATTGATATCAAAGTTCTTTGAACCAAATTCAATGTTCAATGAAAAGCGTAAGCTAATACCGTTTTTACAAAAAAACGCGATTTGGTCAGAATTAAAAAAATTATCAATTAGTTGAAACAACAACAAAGGGGGAAAACAAAAGTATTCCCCCGCTCGCTCTTCTGTTTATCTTGCTGTCGTAAAAATATTTTCACATTTATTTGTTCATTCTTTATCGAAACGAATAAAATGAAAGAAAAAAACAACTGAACAAAGCGATCCCAAGTCCAATTGGAAATAGAACAACGAGGCGGAAGACATTAGCCAACCAACGAGGAGTGCATGAACTGCAGTTAGATAATTGCTTTTAGTTTTAATAATAATTAAATGTGATTACGATGTTTATTTTGAAATAAAATTAACAAAAACGCATGTAAGTTGCACTTATCAACTTTGTCTGTCAGTCACTGTTTGAAAGTGATTCACAGGAAATATATATACAAACTCATACATCCATAGGAATTGTGTGATAAATGAGGCATTTATAATGCAGCGATAAATATTGTCGTGCCTACCCGCCGTCGCAACTTGGAAAACTCTACCAAGCACTTTTAGTTTAAAGCCGCCATATCTTATCTATTAATCAAGGTGCCAGTGCGAGCTAATCACAATCAGCAACACGGTGAGTACAATCTCAATACTATCTATACATCTGCTCCCTCGTCGACATAACTGAGCCAAACAGAGTACGTAGTATCACTGGAAAATAAGTTAAAGTCTCGTATTTCTCCCGCGATTGCGCTAATTATTCGAAACACGTCAAATTGGTCAATAAATCGTGCAAACAAATGCCGCCTGTTCCAATGCAACAGCAGTAAGCGCATCAGCACCCACAGAGTCATACGATATGGTGCCGGCGCATCCCCTTTTATTTAGGTCCCTTATTGGAGATGATCGCTTTTTATTAATTCGCTGATGCACTTTAGTTCTGTCAAATAGGTAAGGAGATACCAATCAAGAGCAGCAATTCGAATTCGTAGAAAATAAATGCATTTGGAGGTCAATTCTAATTATCTAAAGCCCCACGGCACTCTGGAGAGTTTACATCTGCTGTGTATATTTTATTGAATTGTGTGTTTGTGTGTGCCTGTGTGGAGAGATAAATTGATTTCAATGTTCGATTCTCGGGGTTTGTCGATTCTTGTTGATTGAATGTTTAGCAACGGGCATTTTGTTTGCAATTGAGAGTACAAGCTTAAGGTGTGTGTCTGTAACAATCAATAAGAAGGCGGATCGGATCTGATCGGATAGTAATTATGTCATTAGCTTCAATGAAAATATTACAAGCTGTTTGGCAACGCATAATGGTTATGAAATTAAATGCAATTCGCAAGAAGAAAAATACAACCTCAAAACAGGTTTGAGCGTTGGATGGGCCTTTTAATGTTTAAGGACTGAACTAAAGCACGTTTCAACCAGTCGAGCTAAACTGAAAGAAATATTGAGTTCAATACTAAATTGACAGCAGACAGCATACATAAGATTAATGTGAACTGACCCCGAACGTGGTAAACGCAGTGGTTTAGTGGTTAGTGTGTTGGGCTACTAAGCGAGGGCTCCCAGGTTCGAATCCCGCAAAAAACCCAAATTCCAACTTAGGGTTTTTTTTCCACTGCGTCACCTCTCGCGAACCTCTGACAAACATCCGAAGTATATAACTGTCTTGAAATAGCTTCTCAATTGGCCGTTTGGAGTTGTCATAAAATTGTAGATCCCTTCCATTCGTTTCAAACTTGAAAAACTCACACAAAACGAAAGGTTGTGAGAAGCTAGACTTAGGTTTGAGAGACGAAAAGAGACCCGACAATGGTGGTCTGATTCGAATACCTCTCGAATCTATATATGTACTTTACTTTTTACCCCGAACATGGCGCCTATCGTAGTTGGCCCATGTACATAAGCGGATGGAATTTGCAAGATTCTGGAAAATCTTATGTCGTCTTCCATTGGGACAGAAACACTTTTTTCAGAGTCAGAGCAATTTTACGAATCTCGATTTCTGAGCGAGATTTGCACCTATTTACAGTAACTCCAAAACATTTGTCATTTGTTAAACTTTAAAGTGTGTTTACTTAAGTTTTTAGACTAGAAGTCTGTGGAAAATAGATCAAAATTTACATTTGGCCGCTGCAATGGATATCGACATAAATTGAATGGATTTTTATTATAATAACAATATATATAATTAAAGAACAGCTGACTTTTAAAACACACTCCACTACAAATGCTTTCTTTGAGTGATTTTTGGTTCGGTTTGCGTTGACAAGCGAGTGGATGAGATTTAAAAGCGAGATCTACGAGCTGTACAGCGACATCGACCTTGTCAGAAAAGTACGCATCAGTCGTCTAAGATGGCTGGGACAAGTAGACCGAATGTAGACCAACGCTCCGGCCCGAAGAGTCTTCGATTTAAACCCGGAGGGACAACACAGTAGAGGAAGACCTCAACTTAGATGGCGCGCGCAATTGGAAGGGGACCTCAACCAGGAGTGCGTAACTGGAGGCAGTTAGTTGGCGATAACTGAGGAGGGATATTGGTTGAGGCCCAGGGCCACCCCGGACTGTAGCGCTACCTAGTAAAGTAAGTAAAGTAAGTAAAATAAGCAAAGTAAGTACCACCACAAATGCAAAGAAAGAAAAATCTCGTTTCATGTTCCATTGGGCACGAGAAATTTGAAATCTGAGACCAAAATCTGAAAATCCCAATGCAAAACGACATTACAGTCAATTGTATCGAGAAATCCAGCACATAGGGCGTCAAAAAAACGTTTCTTTCGATAAATAAAGAAGGTATCACTTAACATGTGAAATGGGTACGATATAGGCACAATAGGCTCCTTTTAAAGAGGCCTCAGTGCCAGAACCCCAAGGGAAACTAAGAAGCTACTTGAACGCGTACATCCTGTCCCCAGTGTGTGAATAGGAGAAGACTCACCCACAAACACTATGAGTTGTACGGAAATGTGATTTGACTCCATTATAGCCAAATACGTTGCCTGCATTGGTTACGTCTCATCAAGCAAATGGACGAAAATGATGTAGTCATGTCCGCGACGAGAAAGAAGACCGAAACATTTGTTTCTAAGATCAAAGAACATCCATCGCAGGTGTCAGAGCGGACTTCTCCTCATCAATCATCTGCTTGAGTGTGATAACAGAAACCTCATATCTTTTTTTTTTGTTCTCGACCAGTTTGTCTGTGAATGCAACATCGGACATTTACAGATGCTAATTTATTAGTTCCAGCTTCCTCCAGACATAATTGGACAGAACAAAAAATGTTGATAGTTCATCGCCAGCTGGTTTGCGTGTTCGTTTCATTTTGAACTGGCAGTTATTATGATGAAGTGTCAAGAAACGATTTACCCACAAAAATCGATATACAGGATGTCCGAACAAGCACATTAATGTTCTTTATGTGGCGCATAATCTGCACATTAAGAGCTACTAAAATGAGTAATAGAAAACCACATTTGCTGTAGTTACAATAAAGCTATAACAATCGACGTTTCGGCTTCTGTGCAGTAAGCTGAGACACTGTGACCGTTTAATGATACCACGAATTAACGCTTCGAGTTCAGCAAATGGAAACATTTCACGAGAAATTGCCTGATAGATGTATTGAAAGTAAATGGATCGTTTGTCTGATTGGTGGTTGATAAAATGTAAGTCAAAACTAATTTATTGCGGGATTATTTGCTTATGAATAAAGATTATTCGTTTTTAGGGGTGGAACAACAAACAGAGACCAATTTACTACAATAATTTCCACAATGAATATCCATATCTGTTTGTTCTTATTTTTTGTTTTTAGTTAACCAAAATACTTTATCCAACTTCCAAAGATTGTCATAAATAGAGATCAAATTGAATACCTACATTTATTTCAATTTCAAAAATAAACTTCTAATGATTTTCACATAAACACGTGCTAACTTGAATGTCAAATTGGTTTGGATAATGTAGTTCACCCTATGGAAAGCAGAATGGAAAGGCAGAGTCAAAGGGAATTGAGTGGGTGAATGTTCGAATGTACGATTCACGTGAATAGCAGAATAGGGCTGTTAATTTCAGCAAAAGACGTCTGCGCTACAATCAAACGGTATGATTAGGTTGTTTTAATATTAGTACTGCTGTAAATCTTACCTTTCATTCTGAGATGAGAGTTCTGCAACAACATGAACGAGAATCAAATCTTTTACCATTATTTTTATATTTTTCGCAGTATAAATGACACCGAAAAATTCTTGACTTCTGAGTTGTGACCTGCTCAAAAGGAGATCACAATACTGATTGCTTTTGTGAGCCTCACAAGTTGTGAGTGTGCTGACAGAATACGAACACCTCACAAAATCAAGTTCACCTCACCTTGTGAGGGTTTTCTGACTTGGGAGGTATCAGTGAGGTTTGCCAGAATCGGGCTGATAATCTCATTTACACAAAGCGAAGAGTGCGTTATTCAAGAATTTAGTAAGCTATAACACCCACTGAAGGGATTAGATGATTCGTTGTGTCAAAAACAACAAGTCAGTAAGTTTTATTTGAAGAAGTTTATTAGATGTTTTATTAGTAAGTCCATCACCATCGGCTGTGCTTTTCCTGTCACTTGTAGACAGAGCATGGGAAGGTTGACTCTCGGTTAGCGGAAGAAGGAAAACATCAGCAAGCTTAAAGATATCCTACCCTTTGCGAAAACCCTTTCTTCGTTGAAACCCCCCTCATCGAGCACATAAACGCAGTGCGGACCACTATTGAATAAGGCATTGGCACAGCTGTTCATTGATTTAAAAAGGCTTTTAACCTAAAGCTTAAAAGGCTTGCATTACGGCCAGAGTGTAGCCGATAAACTAAAATCTATTATCAAGGCAGCAAGAATCGGTTTCCAAACGTAGATAAGGACGTGTTTCCACTGGTTCGTTTGAGGATTTCCGATCGGAGCATGAGATAGCCACGGATAAGCGGTAAGCACGGATACAAATAGGACAGCGTGAGAATAAGGTTTGCATGCTAATAAATTGGACTGGACTTAGGAATCCCTCGTTTTAACAATATGGGTCGAGTAAAAGCAGTCACTACTGTCCAGAATCATCTAAAATAACTGCTACACTTGTTAGTCAGGTTCACCTCACCTTGGAGATACGAATAAATTAATCATGTTATTGTTGTTACGTTGCCGACATATTTTAAAACAGCCTGAACGCTGGGATTGGCCTTTCTCTACTTGGCATAAACTATATCATTGACGCGCAAAAAGTAAACTCTCTCTAAAGAGAATAAACATAGCTAAGTAGAAAGAAATAAGCTCTGACTGCGCTCTTGACGGCAAAAACACCTCTTATATCGAAGCGAATCTCTGAAACTAGTTGGAGTACTCAAATATTGAACGGCTACTTAATTGCCGACTAAATTGTCACATGTCCTTCAATTCAAATTTCAATTATACATGGATGCTTGTTTGAAATCACTTACCACCACTTTGATCCAATGCTGGAGGCGGCCCTTCAATGGGAATTCCCTGCATGATATGAAGGTGTGGCTGTTGCACTTCCAATGGCTGCAACAGTGGCTGCATTACTGCACCACCTTGCATTTGCAATGAACATTCCGACATGTCATCCTCGATCTGCTGCATGTGTCCTGGATGCGGTTGCATCTGTTGATCATTGTAAATATGCATTACACCCATTTGTTGTTGAAGGTCCAATGTTTGTTGCATTTGTGGATCGTACATCTGATAGTTGGGACTCAGCATACTGGGCGTCTCTGATGAGGCCAACGAGGGGGCGTTATGATTGATATCGTCAGGTCCCATCATCTCGTGATTGACATACTCCTCAGAATACATTGGCTGGTGCCACATTTGGGGCATCATGCCATCGTTGCTGCGCTGATCGTCGCCATTCTCATCGTACTGATACTCTGAATGCATCATCGATGGATAGATTAGGTTCGGGTGGTAGTTGTAGATTTGATGGCCGGGATACACGGGAATATGACTGGCAACGTAAAGCGGATGTCCCGTTGCTTGTTGAGCCTGGGGATGGACCAATGTGTTTTGTGGCGGTCCTCCGAAATACTGTTGATAGGTGTACTGATAGGCGTACTGAGGGTAGCCCGCATTATTCATCACCTGTGGATCTACTGCAGAAGTATTTACCATCTCTTGGGGGGCAGGACTGTCCTGTTGTTGTCGTTGTACGTAGTCGTTGCGACGGTTGTTATTGTTGTTGTTGTTGCGTCCGCGGCCGCGACGTGCACTGCGTCCAGGATTTGAAGGGGCCACGGCTAACGGCGGCATTTGTTGCATCACCTGATTGGACTATAAAAATAAAGTTAGTACAGAGTAAGAATAAAGATTTATCTATCACTCACCTGATCGGCAATAGCGGGCTGTTCAGGCATATAGTGCTGCGGTCCACCTTGAATGTATGTAGGAACTGGATGGGCCGACCAACCGTGCAGATTAACATTTGCAGTCACATTGTTCACATAAACATTTGGAGGAATGCCAGCCGGGATCATAGTCGAGTACATTGGACCGACTGGCTGGACTCCATGTGCGGGCACGTACAAGTTGCTCATCTGATTGTACACCGGTTGAGCGGAGCCGCCATGGTGCGCATAATTATTATTCTGAGCCACCGTCGAAGCAGATGTGCTAACAATCTGTTGCTGCTGCGGCTGTTGTTGCTGTGGGGGCTGCTGTGGCTGCTGCTGCGATGTTTGTGAAGATTGTTGTTGCTGCTGCTGCTGAGGTTGGGACGGCGGCGGCGCCTGTTGCGGAGGCTGTTGTGATTGCTGAACAGGCGGCATTTGCTGCTGCTGCTGCTGGGTTGGTGTCTGATGAGCTACAGGTTGTGTATGCTGTGCCATTGTTTTCAAATTCGATGTTCCAGAAGATTTAACGTTAACTCGTACTTTAGCTTGTTGTTCAACATGAGACTTCACTGCAAAGCATTAAATATTCAAATGAATTATTAATACGGAACCAAAGCGATTGACATAGAGAAAAAGTCAAACAAAATCAGAACAAAAAAACAAATGCAAATGCATAATTGTTAATAAGCTGAGAATTACCTGCAGCACTCGCCGTTAAGATCGGCGCGCGCAGCGGTACAACGGCTAACTCTGTTAATTTTGCTGCTGTTGGCTTAACTACAGCGTAAAGGGGTAACGACAATGGTGCGATTAGACGTGGTAACATCAAATTGCGAACCACATGTCCGTATTGTGTTTTATCTAAATAAAGGGACGAGAATACACAAATTTCAACGTTATATCGACTGGTGAGGTGAATGAATTCCGTCGTCGTCATTAATGGTGCAAATTTGGGTGCAAGCAGACATAAAATTAAAATTAAATTACAAAAGCAAATGAACGAGAAGGGAAATGGTAATTTTTGACTACTAACATTAAGTGGTGTGTGGTTGCTTGGGCGTGTGTGTGGTTTTTTTGAACCCCCCCATGGTTCTCATGTAAATTTATTCGATGTTTAAATTTTAATCGACGTCGAAAGGTAACACGAGTCTGGAAATTGAAGGCGCATGCGCCGTGTATCAGTGACGTTTGGCCATTGAAAGCAAAAATGACACAAATAACTCAAACGACAAATGCGATTTCGAGAAGAACAGGAGTTATGTATTTAGTTCGACTTGATGACGGCATTTAAAGTAAAGATTTTGTAGCAATTCAAGCAATGCACTTGAAGAGTAGAGGTCTGTATGCAAACAGCGTACATCAATTTGGGCGACAATTTGTTGCGGTCATTGTACATTTGCGAGTGTTGATTGTGCGCGGAGTGTACTTTACCAGATTATTACTAAATGCGCCTTAAAATAACCGAGTAACGTCGCGTATGCGTCGCCGAAACTGTCAATATGATCCCGGTTTTGTTGGTGCTTTCATAATCGAATTTATTCATAGAGACACAGCAACATTTCAGAGACATTCAGAGATATTTCCTTCCTGCCAAGCCAACCCAGCCAAGGCTGACTGAAATTATTATCGTCCCAAAATGTTAAACCAAATCATCAACAAATCGCCGTCTCTCTACTAGTTGCAAATAATAAATAAATAAATATTTTTGTGTGAAATTTGCATTTTTGGGACGAATAAAAGTGATCTACAATTTTGTGCCTAATCCAAATCGCTAATTGAGGAGCAAACAATTAGTCTCACTTGAGGCACAATCTAAAAAATATGCCCGCGTTGTGCACCGCACATATCAACAAAGAAGGCACTATCTTCAACAGGTCCGTCCAGCTGCTGGGCTAGGCGGACGACATTGACATCATCGGTCGCTCCCAGCGTGCCGTGATAGAATCATTGACGGCGATTGAAGAACAGGCGAAATCCGTTGGCCTTGAAGTAAATGAGGGCAAGACCAAGTACATGCTATCAACAAATAAACAAGCATCTGTCCACCGCCTAGGACAAAACGTCACTTTTGATAGCAACAATGTCGAGGTAGTTAAGGAGTTCATCTACCTCGGAGCCAACATAAAATCCAAGAATGACACCATAGTGGAGATCCGGCGAAGAATTACCCTAGGAAACTTTTGCTACTTCGGTTTGGCAAAACAACTGGGTTCAAAACTCCTAACTCGAAGGACGATATGTGTGCTCTACAAGACCCTTATCTTGCCAGTCCTGCTTTATGGCGCCGAGTGCTGGACCATAGGCAAGAAGGGAGAGCTGATACTGGGCTCCTTCGAAAGAAAAATTCTTCGTTGGATTTTTGGTCCTGGGGGAGAAGATACAACCGCGAACTCTATGAGCTGTACCAATTTGTGGATGTAGTCCAAAAAGCCAAAACACGTCGACTACATTGGCTCGGCCACATCGAGTGAATGGACAATAATGCTCCGGCTAAGAGGATCTTGTAGTCGCAGTAGCTTAGTGGTTAGTGTGTTGGACTGCTATGTGGGGGTCCCAGGTTCGAATCCCGCAAAAAAAAAAACAATTCCGACTTAGGGTTTTTTCCGCTGCGCTACCTCTCGCGAACGTCTGACAAACATCCGAGAGTATAAATGTCTTGAAAGAGCTTCTCAATTAGCCGTTTGGAGTCGGCATAAAATTGTAAATCCCTTCCATTCGTTCCAAAAATGAGAAACTCACACAAAACGAATGGTTGTGAGAAGCTAGGCCTAGGGTCTCTCCGGACCTGTTGCGCCAACTATTAATTAATTAAGAGGATCTTCGAATCCCAGCCCCCAGGTTCGAGAAGACAAGGAAGACCGAACCTCCGTTTCAAAGACCAAGGCATCGCGGATGCCAGAGCGCTTGGTCTGGACAACTGGAAGCAGCGTGCCCGGATCGTAAGAGATGGAAGGCTGCAGTTTCTTAGGCAGACACTCTTCACGGGTCGGGAGCCCGATAAGAAAGTAAGTAAGTGTGTAAGGCCAAGAGAATAATCGAATCCCAAATGCCTTTAGCCAAAATGGTTACTCAAAAAATTCAAGACAGTCATATGTGACTGCCAAACTTGGAGTTGAAGGACACCACGGAAGACATACACTGTAAATGTGATGCCGTAACAAAGGACACAATACGTGCAAGAAAACTGAACACCTCCCTGGGTTTAAAACAAAGTCCAACGAAATAGACGCTCACTTGCAGAAAGGTAAACAGTAAATGCCGACCGAGACAATATAGACGTCCAAATTTCTAGTTTTGTAAGTCTGACTGCTGGCCGATTTGAAGTGTTTTAAAATTCTGCGACTCGAGTACCTACTCAGTTGGCTTTTTGTACACTGCGCCATCAATATAGTTCTTGCGTTTAAGGTACCCTAGTCCCGACAGACCTAGTCGACTTAAGATCTTTGTTCGTATTTTTGTTTCCACTACAAAGGGCACCGACAGTTTGCAATGCCACAAACCGTAATTAATTGATTGTAGGCGAAGTAAAAGACCTACGACCTACGACATGCAACAGTACATAAGTAGGGTTAAGTAAATAAGAAAAAAATTAAAAAAACACCCATCAAGAGATGGCACACTGACTCGGTTTATAAAGCACAGCGCACGTTATTCAATTCAAGAAACTAAAGCAATAGAAATTCTCTAGACTACTAAATCAAAAACCATGAGTAGGTGGTATAACGAAAACAAGCTGTTGACAACAAACAACAAACTTAAAACTGAAAACTGAAAACTGAAAACCAACTTTAACTACATAAAAAGTGTTGTAAAAATCGCTTACCGGCTTTTGGTAATTGCTGCAGTTTAACTAAATTGCCGTTACTATCAATAACACTCAGATTTGATACTGATGGCAGGGGTAGTGACATTTGAGCATTTACATCGTTGTTTGCAGTTTTTCTAGTTGAACTAGCAGATCGCTTGTCGAAAACTAAACTCGAAGCCGACGACGACCCAGATAACGTATTACGACTCAATGGCAAAAGGGGAAATCCGTTTACGAAGCCACCTGGAACAATGTTATCATTTTGATTCAATTTGACATCGATTTGGTGTTGTTGTTGTTGTTTTCGTTGACGCTGAACAATTGAAACGTTCTCTTCTGTTGCAGTTAAACGCAACGATCGAGGAGATGTACAAGTGGTAGACGGATGAGACCCACCAACTTGGCTTGGCTGTGATGTTTGTTCCGTTGTTAAAGTGCTTATGATTTCATTGCGTTCACTATCATTGACATCGGACAAATCTAGAAATTCGTACGGCTCCTTTACAATGTAGTTATAATTTTAGTTATTAAAAATGTTATATTGCTTTTTGTTTTTGTTGGTGTTGTGCAATAATTGCAACATGCTTATTATAGATTTTTATTATTTATTATTATTTTTTTTTAGGATTTGAGGATTGTTGATGACGAGTAAAGAAACCAATTTCAAAGTATTTAAATAAATGAAAGGAATGGACAGCGTAAAAGAAAGGGGAGCAAGAGAATACGACGTTTAGCAGACATGTTTTTCGAAAAAGATAAGAGCATCGTTCAGTTGCAAAAAAAAAAAACAACTCAATGCTATCGAAAGAACAAAAGTTAGTTAGATAAGTTCTGCAAGTTCACTTTTGGTTTGCCTTTGTATCAGAGCTTCGTTGACAATTTTCTAACAGTTGTTTTATAAATCAAGCTTTTATTTTCAGATCATCAGAAGGCAAACAGTTTTAACCAGACCAACGACACGTTATGATCACATAATTCAAAGAGATCAAAGTTACTCCAACGATTAAAAAGACTTATTGTCTCCAAAATAGCTAAAATCTATACTGGGCAGACATGCGCAGATCCATAACATATTATAAAGTAGGTAGCTTATAAAAACGAAAAACACGCCTATGTAGATACATATTTAAAGGACTATGAGAGCGAATTGCGAACAGGCGAATTGCGAACAAATCAATTTAACTGTATTTATGAATTGAAAATTGCTATTTGTTCTATCACAAAACCATTATATTTAATAAGTCTAACACCTAATCTAAAAAAACATGAATCTCAATTGATTTAAACAGCTAAATTAACAATTCAAGCAATCTACCCGCGAATTGAAAATTCTTGCCGCGAACTGTCACGCTTTATTCACAATCCACACAAAACAGTCGCGATCCACAAACCCACGAATGAAAAATTCGTTCGAACTTAACCTCTAAAAATGAAACTGATACGCGGGTATCTGCGACCAAAAAAGTTTTCATGTTAATGAAGTGTCAGAAACTACGAATATTCGCGTGTTCGCAGTTCGCAATTCGCTCTCATGTGAATAGTCCTTAATTGGACCAGCTCATTTTTTGTAACAGGTGACTTTTTAAGAGTTAAGTTTATCAGGTTGGCAGCACTGGTTAGTAATGGCGTCCAAACGTCATCTGTCAAAGTGAAAAGTTTTTAGTATACCTACTCTGCCATTTAATCATGGAAAGACTACAAACAAGCAAGGATTGCAAATTATTGATATTTATGTCGTTTTCCATTGGGCAAAAAGAAGCGTCCGGGAGAGTCCGGAATCAAAAAATTCGCTTCTGAAACCGTTCCATTGGCACAAAAAATACTCTTCTGGTGATTCTGAGGAGAGAATTTCGCTTCTGGATTTGAAGTCAGAATCCACTCAAGAAGCACTCACACAAGTGCAATTTATGTATTTTATACAAGTCAGATGACAGCTGCCGTAGATTATTTTTTGGCATTTCACCAATCCTTTTGTAGATTCAACCAGAAGCAGTTTTCTTGTTTCATTGGATTTCAGATTGAGTCGATCCCCGAGTGAAACCAATGGAAAACGACATTATTTTAAAAATTCGTGCTCTGTGAAAAATGTGCACCGTTTGTTACGACCATATTATGGTCGTCATAATCGACCTGGTGAATGAACAATTCGTGCTGTTATCACCAAATTTCGCACCAAATTTACTTTATTGGACATTAAACCATCGACTCGCATGCGTACAGTGCGTACCGAAGAGAATATTGCAGTCGTAGCGTCCAATGTTAATGGAGATCGTGAAATGTCAATTCGTCGCCGTGCTCAGCAATTGGGCATTGTTACTCAACCACATGGAAAATTTTACGTGTCGATTTGGGTTTGAAAGCCTATAAAATGACCTACCACAGCGTCTAATTTTTGGTGAATGGGCCTTGGAACAGCTCCGCTGTTTTATCGAAAAATTGTGTTCAGTGGTGAGGCGCATGAGCCCTGTGAGTTGGCCGCCAAGATCATTCGATTTATACCCTCTTGATTATTTCTTGTGGAGTTATGTAAAGTCGTTAGGCTATGTGGACAAGCCGAACACGATTGAAGGCTTACAGAATAACATAACACGCGTAATTCGTGGAATACAGGCCGAAATGCTCGAAAAAATGACGCAAAATTGGACCTCCCGAATGGACCATTTGAAACGGAGCCGCGGACAACATTTACATGAAGTTGTCTTTAAAACGTTAATGACAAAGGCCTATTTTTCGATTACAATACAAATTTTGAATATTTTATGCAAATTTAAGTGTTTTATTCGATTTTTAAAAAAAACTACGCTTAAAAAATCACCCTTATTTTAAAACCACGCATATCAATATATTATTCCAAATAGTCGCTTAAGCTCTATCTCATTAGAATCCTGTTTTTAGTTAAAAATGTACCAAACATCTGTAATCTGATGTTCCAAAGGACTGGAAAGTAGCACAGTATGTGGCAAGTAGATCCTGGGCTTGCGAATTTCAAAAAATGTAGCCTAAGCACTAAAAATTAAGATCGCGATCTGTTCTTTAGAGTTCCTACAGCCAGTGATTATGAATTCTGACCTCTAAAGCGCGCGAGTTTCTTCTGCACTGCTGTGAGCTCGAGCATTATGAGCGCGCTCTGAATCGAACGCGCTCAGAGCGTTCTGATGTTTTTCAGTTTTTCCTGTTTTTTTCTGTCAAATGTGACGTTAAGTGTGTTGGCATTTATGTGTAAACAGCTTTTTACTCAGCCTGCTCAGTCAATTTGTTCTTAGCTCATAGAGGACGCTCTGATCATGATCTATCTAAACGATAAAAGAAACACGAACTTTTTGTATAACAGTTGTTCAGGTTCTGTTCTGAACTAAAAAACAAAAACGCCTAATAAAGAAAAAAGGATTTTTCCCAAACCGTCATGCGAGAAACAGATTAACACAGCAACAGCAACAGTAACTTTGACAGAACCTTTAGAACCAATGTATTTTAATTACTTTGAAAACATAAACACAGCAACATCGACAGCGACATCAACGTTAGAACCAATCCTAAATTCGCTGTTGCTGTTGCTGTTGCTGTGTTTATCTGTTTCTCGCATCAAAATTTAGTTGTCAACTATCCCTCGTATTGTCAGTCAGTCACCTAAAAATCTTGTTTTGTTTTACTGATCAGTGGTGACTCAATTTTCGCAATCCATACGCTAGTTTGGCATCAGTTTCACAATATTTTCTTAGCCCAGCTTTTAGGTACATCTATTTTAAAATTCTTGTTTGAGTCCAAGACATTATTCTAGTTAGAACCTAAAGGTGTAGCTGTAAGTAGATAAAACTAAAAACACATTTTTTCTGATAAACAATACTATTTTGAATAAAAAATCTGCCTACGTATTTTTGCACCAAGTGAGGCCCTTTACGTTTGCACCAGGTTTACACTTTGAATGTTATGAATCAACTGAAATCCTATTCCTATAAATGCTGTCAGATTACCACGTTCTTATGAAAACATCACTGATAATCAGAGACTCTATCTGACAAAATTGGGAACGATCTGTTACTTAACATGAATAAAATGCAAAACTTTCAATAAGCATATCTTCGCAGCGCAATGAAAACCAAAAAGGTTCTCGATTCTGGCTAGCTCAACACCTTATCTCGCACAAAATTGCCAACACGTCAACATCGAAGCAAAGCTAAAAGCACACACAAAGGCAATCAAATCACTGAAATATGAATACAGAAAGAGTCAGAGCGAGACAGTCAGGGAAACAAAAAAAAACCCAGCTCACAAGTCACAGCCTCACAGCACAGTACATACCTACTCCCTTGGAATAAATTAAAGCACTAAGTAAAAATCATCTGGCTTGAATTATTGCACTTATTTCAGCGCTTTAATAAATGCTGTGTTCTACTGGAACACAATATACCCATAACCCATGTCCAATTGGGGAGCAAACAACTCCAATTCGAATATGTATATGCCCGGATATATTCGATTCAGTGAAATTTTCACTGGAGAGGAGAGAAAATATAACCGGCACAACAACAACTACAAACTATAAAATTCCATTACACGTTTTTGCCGTCAATGATTTTATTCCCCCTTTGCAGCAGCAAACTGCTACTCATGTACCTACTTATATTATATTTAGACAAATAAAATATAAAAAAGAAGGAAAATAAAAAAAAAAGTTGGACTAAGTACTAACTCGCGAGTCGCGACACTTTAAACTATTGGTTGGAAAAAAAAAATGAAACATCGCCAGTCGCGCACCGGGAAGAAAGTAAAATATTCGAGAGAAGGAAAAAAAAACACAAGTGCCGATTTGGTCTGCAGTAGTCGTATTCGGCGACGTGTTCAACTGTTCACTGCCTCATTCAGGGGAATTTTCCGACAGTTTTCCTGATTTCTTCGATCCAAAACAAAAATTGCAACATTTATGGGAGATTTCTGGAATGGACTGTGGTACTAGTAATGGAAAGCTAGATGAAAAAATACGAAAAAAAAAGTCTTGCCGATAATTTTCCAGGAGCACATTTTTCCGGTGGAGGTTCTTTTTTTCATTTTCGATATAATTTTGAGGGAAAATTGATTGTGGGTCCCGTAATTAAGAGTGATACTTTAATCTATGTTCTATAAATCTCAACTTCAGTACTTACCGATTCAATGGGATCCATGACATTAGGCATTCATCATTTTCTAAAATTCTTTTTTTTCTTTTTTCGTTTTTTCTTCAATTTTTCACAAATTCCATGCTCTGGTTGCGAAACAATGTGCAGAGATTTAATTTTACGTTTCGGCTGCGTATTTTGAGTTTTGCGAGACGCTGAGAGTTTGAATATCGCAGCGGCACACGAATATTAATTTATTTTGATGAAATAGTTGGAAAATAATCTTATTTTTATGTTTCACAATTCACGTTGCGACCAACTTCGCACCCGGACATACTTATTCGAAGGAGCAAATGTTGAAAGGAGATGGTTGATGGTGCCACTGATTTATTGGCGACTGATTGCGCGTGCAAGTGAGATAGCATGGTATGGAGGCGAAAATGGCGTCGTGGTGTGGTGGGAATTGAAATATGGTGGGTGAGTTGTGGAATGATATTCGTATGTGATGCCAAGTTAGTTTTCTTTGATTTAAAAAGAAAAAAAAATGTAAAAAAATAAAAAAGTGAATTGGGACTGTCTTTTGTGGATTGCGAATAATGTGTGACAGCTTGTGATAAGAATTTGTAATTCACGGGTAAATTTTTTATTTTAATCAGATAAGACTCAGGTTTATTTTAGATTAGTTAAATTATTTTAGTTAAATTAATTAAATTTGTGGTTTTACAAATGGCAGGTTTCCATTTATAAATGCAGTTAAATTGTGAAGAAACCCCTCCCGATATCCTTCCATCTCCCCGGAGATCTCCCGCAAGTAAGGACTATTCACTTGAGAGCGAGTTGCAAACTGCGAATAAGCGAATATTCGTAGTCCCTGACACTTCATTAACATGAAAATTTTTTTGGTCGCAGATACCCGCGTAGCAGTATAATTTTTAAAGGTTAAGTTCGAACGAACTTTTCATTCGTGGATTTGTGGATCGCGACTGTTTTATGTGGTTTGTGAATAAAGCTTGACAGTTGGCACTTGACATTATCTTTGACAATTCAAATTCGCTGAAAACGTCTCAAAAGTGAAAAAAAAAATATATATATATATAAACATATATATATATATATATATATAAATACATATATATATATAGGTATATATGTTAAGCGCTTCAGAAATTTACGACTGGATTTATAATCGGAACCGGGCCCTTAAGTGAATACCAGAAACAGATTGAGAGTAGCACATATTATCAGAGTGGATCTGTGCTAATAAGTTACTAATAAGTTTGAATTCAGTTACACGCTCAATGTGGAACGAACATTTTCTAAAACAAACGGTATGCAAACCAAAGTTAAAAGCGAGGAGACAGACAGAGCCGTAATGTACCTAATAATTATTAACAAAAGTTTTAGAGGCACTGTTATCTCTAATTCACCTCAAATTGATAGGAATAGTGAATGGTCTTAGGCGGCAATCGAGGTTGCATTTAAGGCATCATTTTGAACATAGTCTTAGGCTGTCTTTAAATTATAATAGGTCCGTTCGCGTACGCGGTTTAAATCGTACGCAATCGATATAAATCGATTGCAATCGAACAAAGTCTATAGTCTATACACGTACTCATCAAAAATGACAGGAAAAGAGAAAATTAGCAAAATAACGAGTAACGAGTAGTTCCTCTCTTGGCTCGAAACAGCTCAGAGAATTTCAGCGTGCAAGTTCTGATAAATATGTCAAATCCACAAATTTGACACAAATTCAAAATCCGACAAACGTCATGCGTACAGAAAATGTGCGAAAATAAAGAAAATTCCTCTGTACGTACTCTGTACGCACAACTTATCTGTTGTTTTATCTTTGACGTAGTGGATGTCAAATATGTAAGTGGCTCAAAGTAGCTCGAAATCTATCCACGTACTTTGGAGTATATTTTTCGCTCTCTGAGAGATTTTTTGTAGTTTGACAGATATTTAGTGCTCAGCTCGGAAAAGTACGCGAATGGACCTAATGTAAGGTACCTACCTAGATACATGATTTAAAACTACCGATGGGCCTTAGCGTTGTGTAAATGCAGAAACGTCAAACATTTGCAGTGACACCTACGACAAAGGAACTACTCAAGAATGATGGAATAATTCTATAATTCTTGGGAACTGCTTATTTGCGATGCACAGTTTAGCCGATTTGCACAGTGGTGTCAGCAGAGTTAATCGGCTCAAAATCAATCGGAAGGGAAATAAACAATTGGCCCTAGCGAGGTATCCGTCGGAACGAAAAATTATCCGCAACGCATACTCATTCGGAGGATCGAATTCTATTGGAGGTGTCTAACTTCGGAAGAGAAATAAACAATTGCGATGGCGCACTGCAAATCATAAACATATTTCGCAACCAATTTGTCGGAGGATATCGGAACTTAACTGTCAAAAATTCAAGAAAAAAATGCACTTAATTGCATTTCAACGTAATTCGCCGATATGCGTTACAAAATGTCGGAAAAATTCTCCGAACAGTTGCTGCGAAGAATCTCGCAGCAAAAATCCTCCGAATCGTATAAAATCGGACAATTTTCCGAAGGATACCACCCCACTTTCACCACAGCTAGTACGAGTTGCATTGTACTGCGAATGCTTTTTTTGTCATTTCGTGCACTCACCTACAAAATCACTGCGCTTCGAATTAAATTTTTGACTTTGAAAAGTGAAGCGGGGTATCATTTGAGCAAGTACCTACTCTATACAATTGCTTGGGCTTTGGACACTTCCAGCGCAAAATTTGGATTCCAACAAAACGGAAATTGGGTAACATTTCGGGTCTATCACAGAATTCGTCGTATTCGGAATTTTGCTAAGAACCCCGAAAGAACTGTTACAGAATCCGTCGTAGGGGTATTTTGACGTGGTCTCAGTTCAGTTCAGTGATACCACTTTCTATGAATTTCGAAAGCAAAAAATGTACCCTACGACGGATTCTGTGATCTTTCGGGGTTCGTAGCAAAATTCCGAATACCTACGAAGGATTCTGTGATACACCCGAACATAACGCACTAAAGGCGCCAAGTGACAAAGAACAGAAACAGGACAGAAACTGAAACAGAACAGAAAGTTTTTTCGTTCTGTGGTAAATTCTGTTTCTATTTACGCTGCTCGCTCAGCTGCACAAAACTGAAACAGAAACAGATCCATAGAAACATGTCTGCCACCTGTATATGTATATATCAGTGGCGTCTCGTCGCAGTGTGCAAGGTGTGCTCATCAAACACTGTGTAATAATTATAACACATACAAATATGATATGCACAATATTCAACAATTCATAAAACCTCAATCACACAGCCTTCACCGTAAACCATATTCATATTCATCCTTCCTAATTTTTCGTTCAAAATTCCTTCATGGTTGAGAAAAAAAAAAAAAATATATAAACAAATAAAAAGTAAATAAATAAACTCGCACGTAATTTCCCTGTGCAAGTCTTCTGTTGGTTTCATCACACAAATTCATTTATTCATCCAAACTATAACCTACAAGATTATCCCTATATTCATCCCCATCGTCATTCGCCACCCGCACGCCGTACATAAAATCGCTTTAATTTGATGAGCTTGAAGAAATGCACACCCATCTTAAGAATTCACGCGACGCCACTGATATAATATACAATAGTTCGATGCGAAACGAACAGCCAGATGATAGATGCAGACAAATTCAAACAAAAAAAAACCTCCCCCCACGATAAATTAGCATTTCTGTTGCTGGCAACAACAGAAACAATCAATTTTGACTTGTTTACGTTCTGTCGTCAAACAGACATTTTTCTGTCGCTAAATTCTGTTGCTGGAAAAAAAAAGTTCTGTTCCTAATTCTGTTTCTGTTGCAAATGTATGGGATTCTGTTTCTATTCCTGTTTCTGTTCTTTGTCACTTGGTGCCTTAACCGAGCCATAAAAATGGCCGCATTCAAGAATCTAGTTATGACTAGATTGGTCTGGATAAGATGTAACCTGAACGCAAAAACTAGATTGGTCGGGAACGTCACTTTTTCTACGTCAGCCACATACCCGAACTGTCAACTTAGTACTCAGTCACGAATTTCTTGACTAGATTCGTCGGCTACCCCTCCATAAACGTCAAATGTCACAGGTGCCCACGTGACCGATTTCAACCAACCACAACCGAGATAGATCTAGTCAGACAGCTGCCAGACTTACTAAACTAGATACTTGAACGCCCTCAATTCCGACACCAACCAAAGTCCCTTTCGTGCACCTTTTCATTGTATGTATAAACTCTCTATATACAATGACCTTTTAGCTGCAACGTGCAACGTACATTCTCATACTTATTTTGACATTCGAACGAATAGCCAATTCTAACAAAAATGTCTATCAAAATACACAAAGTTCATTCGAACGAATAGAGACATTCGTATGAAATGGCTATTCGTTCGAATGTCAAAATAAGCATGTTCGTGTTTTTATGAAACAATTTTCAATAAACCACATTCTTTCGTCGAAAATTGAAACGAAAATTTTATTTTTGCTTCTTTCTTTTATTAAATCCATTAAAAATCACATGACAATTTACATACAATTAGTACTTACCCCACAAATAAATATTTTTGTAAAATAAATTAACACTCGTCCAATCGCTCCGTTTTCGGTTGTGGATGGATGTTTTGTTTGAATTACTACTTTTAAAAAGTTACTTCTTCTATAACAAGTTGAGAGCATCGTACACCAACTGGACAGGTATAAAAGTAGTTTGTTTGAGTAAGTCCAAAGGAAAGACTTGAATTGATCGCACATGTTTGTTTTTCAACTAGGAGCAGAGTTACAACACCCTCCACTCAACTCTCTAGAAAAGCGAAGAAAACTAACCTTCCGCCAGGGCAGGCTAGAACAGCATACCGATTGGCTTCTGGTTAGCTTTCAAAATTAATCTACCACAAGTGTAACGCTTTTTATACCACATTCGAGTATAAACCGCTGACTGCCTGTGATGTATAGAACGTTTTACATTTTGATATTTGCGTTTCCCCTATCACGCAACGTAACGAATTACAGACGCAACCGTATATTCGAAACGCTGAATACATAGGAGAAATCGATTGTTACTTTCTTCGACAAGGCATTCAACACGTAATACGTTGAATTACTACTTTTAAAAAGTCAAGCATTTGTCTATCACACCTTGAATGCTTTTCGTACAAATTAAAAAGTACAAAAAGGAGTTTACATGTGAATCATGGGCTTACTAAATAAATGACTGCCGCCTTAGTGATGACAGCATGTCGCTACTTATTGTCGTATGAAAATTAGAGACCGAGTTGAGTATTGATTGGAACAAGTCCGCAATCAGATTTCTCCATCCAATATTGATCGCACACTCGTCGTTGCAACTGAAAGTAAAAAGAAAAAAATTCCCATCAGACGGATTTGATAAAAATGTCGTAAACACCAGTAGAGCAACTTATTGTTCAATTCAGCACTGCAGGACACAAAGTGTCGCAACATGGTTGTTCTTTTGGTTTGTTTCTCATCAATGAATCTTTTTTCTACATGAAAATCGTAACAATTTTTCTTCAACTCACCTCATGTGACGTTATCGCCAGCCTTTGCTCCTGTAGTTGACGTCCACTTCGACTGGAAAAACTATTCTATATCAATCAATGAAGAACGCAAAGAAACATAACCGCACTTTTGTTTTTTTGTTTTGATTGACACAATTTATTACATATTCGCTTGAATAATACATAAAATTAAAACACTATTCGCATTCCAGAGTCTATTGTGATAGTGCTGAAAATGAAAGGAAAGAAATCTTTGTTCGTTAGTACATAGGGCCGAAAAGGGAACTGAAGCTCTTTCACGTGAATCGCTTCAGTTGAAAGTGTAAAATCAGTTTAGATCATAAGTCTAACATATAAATAAATCATCATAGTGCCCAACGAGTTGAATGGCATTTGCACTTACCTAATAAATATAAAAAATCGTGTACCGCACGCTTAGATAATTAGAAAATCCTCTGTAAAGAAACGAAGAAGCACAAATTAGACAACTGTCTGAACACGTGAAACATATTTTTGAATCTAATATTCAGTTCGTTGTTGTACACTAATCATGAGATATCATAGGTGTCCCAAGGTACAGATATACTGGTCATCATGTTAAATCGTAATTCGACTATAAAATATAAAGTCGCAGGCGAGTTAAGCACCCTGCGCAAAGGAACAAGTTTGAAGCAGTCAAATGAGGAGATCGATTAATCAAACAAAATAAGCCTCAACGAATTTCCCCGTAGACTACTGTGCGAAAAAAGAAATCTCTTCCCATCATGAGGCTAATTCCGAGTACAATTCTGATTGAATTAAATCTCTGGGATAAGACTGCATTAAGCTATGACTTTGGCCTCTTTTTTTAATTCAAGCATACAAAATACAACAGCAAATAGGTTATGTTTTATGTACTTACAAATGACTACAAGTTAAATAGTAAATGTACGTCTCATCCCGCAAAATGGACCGATCGGCACCCTGCAAATAAAAGGCGAGAACACTGTTAATAAAACCGTTACAAACAGCGACAGACTGAATGCAGATTGTGTCAATATCAGTTGTTAAATGTACACTAATCACTAATCAATCATAGGTGTCCCAAGGTACTAAAGCTAGTTCATCAGTTTGAAAAGATCTACAAGAATGTCGACTGTTTTAAGAACTCACCATTGGACAAAGCCAGCAGCAGGAGCAGCACACAGTCTCAACAGAGAACACCCTGCAAAAGAGAATCGTCGTTAATACCACATCGTTGAGCGTATGCAACCAAAGTGCTCTGGAAAGTACATTTTCAGCAATTCCTTTTCGAATCATTATGATTTCATAGTCTAACATATGTAAACAAGAATTGTTTCATCATAATAGAATCGATCGAGGCACCGCAGCCTGTACAAACAAGATCAAAACTCACCTCTAGAAGGCATACCGCGTTCGGATGTCCTCCAGCTTTTTGCAAATCTGATTGGCTGTACGATACATGTCGCCGGCAATGCTCTTCTGCTTGGCCGGATCTATGGATAAATACTGCTCGCACAGGTCCCCATCGAGTACATTCTTAACCGGATAATAGGCACTCCTGTAGCTCAGATGGTCCCGACCACACAGTGGCGGATTCTCATTCCTCATGTGCATCTCGAGATGTTGGAAAAAGTCGAAATCTTCGCGACTTGTGAAGGGCACCAGCACACCAACGGTTCCGCTCAGTGTCGAGTATATGAGAGATTCAGATCCACCCGGAATCAGAGTTGCCTTCTGCAGTGACATGATGATCTCTCCAATGTGGAATGTGCAAATATTCTCTGCCTTTTGTGAGGCACCGCTGAGCAGCCCGCGATCCCAGAGGGATTTTGTTCCCGTGGGATCCTCATCGACATCATCGGTAACCGAATGAGGCAGTCGCAGGATGGAAATATTTCCAAACTTGTCAGCCGTCGCTATGGTGTCATAGTCCAGCAGCGTGGTGGCAGTTATCCAGCGGGGGTGAGTGTCGTCGGCGAAAATGATCAACTGGTTTTCCGCGCGCTTGTATCGCACAAAGAACACCGACTCCTGCACGTCAGAGACGTAAATGCGATGACCCATTGCTTGGAGGTTTACAATCTGGTAGGGAATGTGTTTGTTTTCGCACTTGCGGAGAAGTTTCTTCTTTCCCAGATCGTAGATGCGAAGAATTCGACCGATTCCGGCAAGCAGGCGTCCCTGGAAACCGCAAAGAGCGCCGGGAATCTCATCACATTCGGTGCGATGCATAAACTCCAGCAGCGAGCAGGTGGGATCCACACGATACACATCAATTGCGCCTCCGTTGGATATTCTCGGGTTCAACTGAAGATCCTTGGCGACTCCCACGACGAGATAGTAGCGTCCATCGGCAGCTGCGGCAAACTTCATGATAGCCATCGACATTATGGCATCATTTTGTGTGAGCGGTATCTTGAACGTCGTCTGTCCATGAATGGGATCAACCACACGAATATGCGAGGCCCACAAGCCCAGGCCAGCTTTGGGTGAGGAAAACGTGTCCTCCGACAGTACCTCGTTTATGAAGGCGTCCGCCATTTCATTGGCCAACTCCTGCTCGTCTTCCCCAGCCGCTGTGCGCATCTCCTCGGCCATTTGATTCTTGCGAGCGTTCTTCATCTCCTCTGTATAGGCGTTGTGGTCCGTTTCGGCAATTATCATGCGTCCAGTGTCCTGGTGAATCGCGAAAATTCGCGGCGTGTACTCCAATGGATAGGACACCTGATTAAATACTGTTCCCAGCTTTTCCAAGGCCAAGATGCGCAGGGTATTGGTTGAGATCGCAACAATGCCCTCGTTACACTGCTCACTCGAAAAGCCAGACGCGTACTCGAGGGTTTCGTAGGACAACGGGGTCAGGTGAAACCTATTCTGGTAATAGTACGAAAGCCAAGTGCGGCTGGACATTGCCAGCACTGCCTCGGCGCCTTGCATCTTAATGCGGAAGAGTTTCACAGGCCGTGAGCCCAGGTATCGGGTCCGGGTGTCGGCCAACTCGCCAGACACCGGATCAAGAACTGTTCGCAACAAGACTCCGTTGCTCAATCCAATGTTCAGATAGATTGTGCCCTTTCCCTGAGCTTGTCCCTCTTCGTTCAGCTCGCCATGACCCATTTCCACCAAACACAGAGACTCTGCCGGTGAGGGCAGCGCTTGCATTGAACACGGCGACAAGCAGTCGTTTGGATCCAACGAGATTATTCTCACTGTTTTGTCTGCCAATCCGACAGCTAGAAACCACGAGCGCTGCTCTCCTTCAGGCACTGTTCCCAGTGCCATGCACATGATCTCGGCCGGCATCTCCGAACGCTCAGTGTATTCATTCAACTCGCCCGACTGAAAGAGAAATTTTTTTACCACGAGGACTTGCTAAAAGACACGCAGCAGTGCAATGGTATTCAATTCAGCACTGCAGGACACATAGTGTCGCAACATGGTTATTCTTTTGGTGTTTGTGTCATCAATGAAATTTCTTTAGACAAATGAGAACAATGTCGTTACGAAACTCACCTCATCCATCTCGAAATAGACCAGCTCCCGGCCAGATAGGGCAATCACCACCTGGCGCTGATTGACGGCGCACTTGGAAATTGACTTCTTGCCAGGTGCCTTCCACTCGTTCACACGTTTATCCGCGCGGATGTGACGGATGCCATCAGGATAGACCTGAACCAAGGCATCATCGCCCAACGATGAGCAACTCAAAGTTGGTGTTGTACCCAGGAAACCGCTGTCTGTGACCTCCTCTACGGTTTCGCCGATACTCAGCACAAGAGTGGCGTTGACGAAGGACACTATAATGTACGCATCAAAGTCGTCTGCAAGTAGAAACCAAAAGTACGCAACGATTCAATTAAAACGGACCCTCGAACCACTCGGATCTGATAAATCAACAACAAATTTGACATGTGATCAGTTAACCAAAGTTTAATCAAAGAAATTCAACTGAAACACGGTATTAATCATCATAAATCGCATGCCAAGGAAGTATCTTCTTCTAAAAACAACTTGCATCTCCAGCCATTGAAAGGGTGTGGAGATCTCGTTGTCGTGAGATTATTGCCGCGCAATGCTTCTTTCGAGTAAGTAGTATCTGTTCTCAAACATAGCAATGCGCGTGCGCACTTAACAGCGATAGATATCAAGAGTTGCCTTACCTATTCGAGACACTATTACACTACTGTAATTTTATTTTATAGATATGCGTGTGCTTATCCAGACAAATACCAAACACAATTGTCTTTCGGCCAGTTTAACCGCCTGAAATAGAAGAGAACTGGTGTTTGATAGATGTTCTTTTGATCAGGCTCACCAGTTGATGATTATACTGCTTTTTTTTTTCTTGGCTGTGTCTATTCGTCCGTCAGCAACAGTGCATTTTGACAAGTGCGCGCTTAAGTCGTTTTTGGCGAATGTGAAAACGTCGCCATTTTGCACTGTTCCGGTCGGGACAACTAGACACTGTTTTTTCATTATCTTTTGTAACCGTTACTTAAGCTATGTATGAAAATACTTTAAGCCAGACTAACCGTCAATTCGCTTCTTAACTGTCCATACAGCATTTGGGTTGCCGGGGAGTTCGGACACAGCCATCTCGGAGACTTCCAGTCCGTGGCGCAGCACTCTAATAGACGAGCGTGGACCTCTGCCGCAAAGCAAATACATCTGCGGAGTGTCTTCGTTGGCCAAGTCGGCGACTTGTGAGGTAATAATCGGCGCAAACGATGGCATCTCATCGACCATAACCAGATTCTTCAGTGGACGTGGTGCAAAGAAGAATGTCTCTCCCTCTTCCAGCGGCATTGCCGAACTGAACTCGGGCTCGTCGTCATCGTCTCCCAAGTGCGCAATCTGATATAGGTAGCTGCAAGAGTAAAGTTCGTTAGATAGTACTTGAAAGGGACAAGAAATAACTTTTTTTTTTTTTAACTTACTGGTTGCCAAACTCGGACGCCACAAACAAGAAGCCAGTCTTTAGGACACACATTGACGTTGCCGGTGGCACGGTATCAAAATACTTCAACTTGATCTCCGAAACGACATCATCATCGGTCTCCAGAGTGACTTTGAATATGTCGCCCTGTTCTGTCTGTACCAAAAAGAAGTACATGCTCTTAGTCCGATGAGTTGCGGAACAGATGAAGATCATGCCCCTCTCCGGGTCGTCCAAGTCATTTCTTCGTCGAGGTATGGGGCAACGGATATCATGTAGATCACCATAAATCTTATATGTCAAGTAGTTCTCGGAACAAATCAACACTCCCGATGGTCCGTCACTGCCGCCAGGAACAGAGATCAGAAAGTTGGCATGCTCCTCGAGTGGTTCTGAGCGTTTTCGCACAACGTGATTCAAGCCGAGATCCAGTTCGTAGAAGGTGAGTGTCTGCTGAGTCTTTTGGGCAGCTTCACCTGATAAGTGAGAAGAAAAATGCGTTTTGTTCAGTAAAATTTGTAAAGGGTGTATTCTTTTAAATTGAGACAATTATGGAAAAGAAGATGTCGGCTCCACATCAGTGAAGTGTGGACCGGTATTGTATAGTCACACCAATGGTTCTGGAGTCTCCCTCGAAGAGAGTTCATCTAGCACTTTGCCAAACCGATAGGAGGACGGTGATGCCTCAAACAGGATTGTCTAAGAAAGTGCAACATTATACATTTACATGGGTTTTCCCCTAATTGAATAAGATTGTTTATTTAGAAAACGGGCAGCATATGGACCCCTCCATTCGGATGAACTAATGCCACGAAAGATAGGAGCGTAGAATTTTTTTAGTTGAAAGTTTGTCAACTCCGCATCAGTGAAGTGTTGACGATAGTTAAAAGTCACACCAATGGTTCTGGAGTCGCCCTCAAAAGAGAGTCAATCTAGCACTTTGCCAAACCGATAGAAGGAAGGTTATGCCTCAAACCGGATTGTCTAAGAAAGTGCAAATCTGAAAACAAATCAAGCAATGGCAAATGTAAGCTTCGAGATTTTTTTTTTAATTCTCCTGTATCTGCGAGTGGAGTTATGCAGCTCGATTTACCTACTCATTTTGTGGAATTTCTAGAATAAGGTAGAGTTGCTTTTGTAAGTCGCTCCTCTTCCTGGGTATGTGCATATAATGTAGATAAAAAAAAACTTACCAGTTGGATCGTTGTCGGCTTCCTCGTAATCTATTTCCAAACAGGCAAACATTGGATTCTCGAAGCCGACATCCACTCCGACCATATGATAGGTGAGCGTGTTGGATTTGTGTGCCTCCAGTGGCGATGAAATCGTCAGGCGTGCCTCAGCATCTCGATTAAGAATGTACGCCAGCTTCTGTTTCTCAACAGCACCAATCATAATTGCGCGACCCTTTGGGTCAATTGAGAAATACTGGCCAGGAACAATGCGACGGCATCCCGATTTTCCGAAAGTCTCCTGGTGGACTTTTTCCAAGACATTCTTCGTCGGATTGTACTCCAAAATCACAATGCGACCAGAGTCCGAGCCGACTACAATGTAATCTGTAACCAAGCAAAATCAAGGATTACAATCGACTCACAGCAATGAAACTTATCTACAACAGTGTAGGTAGTAGTAGTTTAGTGTTTCCCAGAGTTTCAATTCGATGAGAAATGATTAATTCACATCAAATGCGACGCCGAGAATGCTTGCTTTAGCACACCGACCGTAGGTCGAACCGAATAGCTCTCATGTTAAGAGAATTCAGTGGGATTAGTGCTCAAAACGATACAAATATAGTGACAAAAGCTTACCTTTAGTTCCTCCAGTCAAACGGAAAGACATTAGAGCCCTGATACATCCAAACACTTCTGTCGTCAACAAAGTGTGGACTTTTCCTGTATTCGAATCTGGACGCAGCAATTCCAAACTCTTTCCGCGCGACACAATTATCTCTTGGGCTTTGGTGCCGGAAAAACTACCGTGCACAGCGTGAGTGATGCCGGTGGCACGTTGCAGAGTTAGGTTATATAAATACATTTTCCGAAGTTTTTCACCTCACTTCATGTAGAATGTACTGTAAAAATTAGAAAATATCGCAAATTAACTTCAAATTCTAGATATTTGATATTTTGTCCTGTCTCGGAATCCATGGCCGCAGTGACGGAATCAGTGCGGTCAAACGATGCAGTTCAACAGAAAATTTAATGTAGCACGCAAAAAATGCGACCAAAGCGCAGACATTTCTACGACTCTGGAGATACGTCGTGCAAAATGTTTTCAAAAAACATATGGGTCTTTATGTAGTTTAATTTGTTTAACTTACCTTTTACGAGTAATGATTCGGATGGGAAAGATGATTATGGATTGAAATTTCTATATATTTTCAACAAGCGAAGATCGCCATTTCTCATTTGTTCAAAGAACAAAGATTGGAGAAGTACCTCCTTCTCGGCCGGCAGAAAAAGAAATGACAGATTTGGAGTTCAAAATGGTTGAAGCGGAAATCAAATAGAAAGAAGTGGGCTTTACCGTGAAGATAGGTGGGGTTGAAAATATTATTTGCTCAATCCCATAAGCTGTAAATAGATTTCACCAGTATGATGCCATGATGGAGACATAAATGCATTTCGATTTAAAAAAAAATTTACAAGACCGACTTATTTCAATTTCGATGGTATAGATTTTAGATTTCTTATGTTTTTCTTGTAAATGATAAATGTTGATTTCTATTTGGCTATTTAAATTTTGAATTGGAAATGCAATTCAATTGATTTTCACACATTTCGAAATAATTTAATATAAAACTCGATTCCATATGAAGAATTCAACTTAAAAAGCAATCGAAAAAGTCAACGAAAAAAAAAAATCGTAGCCGCTAGCTGTGTGTGTTCTACTCAAAAGTGCCTCAGATCAATACTGGCAAATCAAACATGAAAAGCAATCACGATCAAAAAAATTTGATTTTTTCGCCCAAAAAAAAATTGATCAATTGGCAAATCGAAAACGACAAGAGAAACATTTGTTTGTCTTTCTATGAGTTTATGCCTTAGCTGTCACTTTATTCTCTTTTTTATTTACATTTGACGAAGACGTTGTTGGGAACAACTCTAATCTATTGCTTAGATAGGCACCAAAGGTCCTATAATCACATCCGTTGACAATGCAATAAGCGTGTTTTTTGAGCTTCGATCCCAGCAAAGCAAAGCAAAGTAAAGTAGGATTTTCAGCACGCAATTAGAACAACTACGCTCTACTTGACACTTCGAGGAATCACATACTAGTTGTTGTAATGCGTGCTGAAAATCCTACTTTACTTTGCTTTGCTGAGACCGAAGCTCAAAAAAACAGGCTTAATCTGCCGTATGAATAGGATAATAGGCGTGTTTTTTTGAGTTTCGATCTCAAAACTGTGAGTCCTCGAAGAAGTGTCAAGTAGAGCGTAGCTGAGATCGAAACTAAAAAAAAAAAAAAACAGGCTTAATGTAGACTATGAGGGGAAAATGAAAGATCGCCCATTATTTTAGTTGTCATTTGGTATAAATAACTTTCATTTTTCGCCATTTTTAAATTTTCTTTTTCTAATTTAAAAAAAAAGTTACGAAATTACAAAAGGACTAAATAAGATATTTCATATTTCCCACTCAAAAACTCATATAAATGCCAATTCTCAATTCCCGACGTCAATTTGTAGCACTTTTTGTACATTTTACAAAAAGTGCTAGCCGTGTGAAATGTCAATTTTTGGTTTGAGTATTTGGCGGTGGAACGCGGGGATTGTTGAAGTTAATATCTATGAACGGATGAGTACATTTATCCGAATCTACGAACGGATGAATACACTTTTTCGTTGCTGAATTGTGCAAGTTTCCAGCATAACTAAAACCGTTTCTTCCTTTGACAGGTTAAGGGAAGATAAATAATAAACACAAATCTACAGAGAAAACGCAGTAACCAGTAAGTAAATTGCCAAAAATCTAAAGAAAATGGAAAGCGCTCCTTTGAATTTGGTAAGATTTTGGTTGTATCTATAATAGAAAAAATATATTTAACTACTTATTTTAAGGCACACCTCCATGAAAGACTTGCAGAAAGACATCTGAAACGCAATCGCTATGAAGAAGCCGTCAAAGCAATGGAAACTGCACTAGCATACATCGAGGATGCGTATAAAACCATTTCGATTCCTAAGGCTGTTCAGGTACTCGACGCTGAGAAGTGGACCTGCTCCAGAAAGCTGCGACAGATCAACATTCGCCAGTCGCAGCACGAAGGTTCAAAATTATCTTCTGTAACGCAATCAGTAGATCTGCCGAGTTCGGAGAATTACCAAGACGATACGCCCGAAAGCTTGACCACGTCAATTCATCAGGCCATTCAGAACTTTGATGCGAAGTACACATCTTCAAATTTGGAGAGCATCTACGCTGACACTAAAGCTAGCAATAACAACAGATTTGAAGAAGAGTCAACGAACTGGATGGAGGAATTACAATCTAAAGACTTTCCCACTCTAGCACCACTTGAATTACCTGCCTTTGACCTGGAACTTGACAACAACTCTGCATTTGAGGAACATAATTAATAAGGCAATAAATAGTTTAATATCAGATTTGTATTAATAGATATAATTCTGTAAGTTATCCAGAGTTTTATTTCGCCAGGAGGCCCTGCAAAATGTCCTCCATGTCGGTTTCTGTCGCAACGTCCTTCAAAACAAGCAGAACTTGTGCCTCCATGTCACACAAAAGCTGCGGTTTTTTGTACGTGATTATCAAAGTGTTGAACTGGTGATGGATGGAAATATTATTTTGAACTAGCGACAGGTTGCACCTCTGCAGTTCGGGGACACTTATTTCTTTGAAGTATTTCTTGTTCGTTGTGCGGACTACAATTGCGTTTTTTTTCTGATCGGCTGTAACTACGTACGTCTCTATGGGATATGGAAGATTCCGAACTCTCCACTCGATGTTGTGCTTTGTAACGCGCTTCGACAGAAATGGTTCAGTGTTGCTCTGGCGTAAGGTGAAGCCATCCGAGTCTTTTTCTTTCTGAAAAGTCGGGACTTCTCCCAGCTCCATCTCCCAGTCTGGTTCACCCATCAGAGTCTTGGATTTTTTCCATGCTCTTTTCTGGATGACTCCAGTGTCGAGGCTGTATTCTTCGGCCATTTGCCGACCGTCTGCGAATTTATAAAATACTTTCCTCATTTTGCCACTAATCATGGAGTTTTTCTCCGCGTTTCGGATATCGTTTAACCAGTCAGCGAACGACATTTTGCCAGAATCTTTCGAGATATGGACCAATATGGACTGTTTTGCTTCAAAGGGAATCTACGAATCGATCAAACACTATGCACGTTGTTTATTTATTTCATCCGGCTACTACTACTACAATAATGCGTGTTGTCAATTGTGGAAAATTTCTGCCTAGAGTAAGGGCGACACCACAGTGGTTAAATATTTTTAGAACTTCATATTTTTTATTCAGTTTTTCATTGGGATTTTCAGATTTTGCTCTCAGATTCTGATTTTTCGTGCCCAATGGAACATACAACTATTTTTATATTTTTCACAGTCTTTTTGTCTAAACGCGTAAGTAATAACACACTTTAAGGTTTGACAAAAAATGACAACATTTTTGGTGGTAGGTACTGTAAGTAGGTGTGAATCTCGCTCAGAAATCGAGATTCGCAAAATTGCTCTGACTCTGAAAAAAGTGTTTTCTTTTTGTGACCAATGGTCCAATGGAACATTAATTCTGACAGCCTGTTGATTTCGAGAGCAGAAAAATTGCTCTGAATTTGAAAAAGTGCATTTTCTGTCCCAATGGAAAACGACATTACATTAAAAAATGTCCATTGTGCAATTACTTTACCTAGTTTAACAGCTGCGTCTACAACTGCGTTTTACATAATAGTCTGAAATTTATAACATCTGTCACACAATACAAATTATTAAACAAATAATTATAGTCATTTCTTTACTCCTTTTTCGAAATACGTAAACATACCCGCTAGATGTCGCACTGAAACTATTTCCATCTTTCACCATTTTGAAATGCGTCTAACTTCGTCAGTTGTGGATCATTCCATTCGAACAAATCCTCCACATTGGTGTTTTTGTGTTGTCATTTGTCAAAAACCGTTCGGAGTACATTGGAATTGGAATATAATATACCTAGCAAAAAAAAAAAAAAAAAAATATTTTAATAAATTTCTGAGTCAGAATCGTGTTTCTTTCTCCGTCGCTCACACTAAAGTGGATTGCACTTCGAAACACCACGTAAGTCAAAATAGAAATTTGTTCATTTACATCTATAAAAGGCACCATTCCAACCAAGCGCAGTACATAGTACAAAAATTTCCAAAGTAACTGTGCCGATTTTCTTTATCTTTTTTTCGGTTCAGAATACGTCGCAAAAGGGATCGCTGTTGAATATTTTAATTGGAAGGCAATTTAAAACGCATAAATATGAGTCTTGTCTGGACTTTGATCGCAACTTTCCTCTACGCAGAAATTGCAACTGTTCTGTTGCTGGTCTTGCCCGTCGCAAGTCCATACAAATGGAACAGATTCTTCAAGTCACGTTTCCTAGCTATGCTGGGAAGGCAGGCGCAAACATATTTCTTCCTTATCCTGGGAGTACTGGTACTCTTTCTTCTCGAGGCCATTCGCGAGATGCGCAAATACTCATCCCATGAACAATCGGGTGAGGTACATTTGAACGTCGAAATGCAGCACAGCATGCGGTTGTTCCGAGCTCAACGAAACTTCTACATCTCTGGATTCTCAATTTTCTTGGTACTGGTTATTCGTCGTTTGGTGACTCTGATTTCTGCACAAGCAAACCTTTTGGCCCAGAGTGAGGCTTCAATGAAACAGGCACAGAGTGCAACAGCCGCTGCTCGTTCTTTGATGGAAACTAAGCCAGGCGAGAAGGCCAAGGCAAAAGAAGTCGGCGAGGATAAGACACTTGCGGAGGTAAGTTTGTTTAATTTTCCAAAGCCTTGCGCCAATTGGACTAAATGTGTGCCGTCATTCGCAGATCTCTGACCTGAGGAAGCGTGTCCAGGAACTCACCGCTTCTCTCAACAAAGAACAAAAAGACAAGGAAGCCCTCAAGTCACAAGCCGAATCTCTGAATAGGGAGTACGACCGTCTGACAGAGGAGTACAGCAAACTGCAAAAGAAAGTCACAATTTCAGCAAATAGCTCTGGAGAGAAGGAAGACTAAATAAAAATGTTTATTTATATATCCCATTACACACACTGTGAACTCTTGATTCCCTTCTACAAGACTTTCCTTTTGAACATTTTGCACGCTTCTCTGTCTCACACCCGAGTCGGATGTTGCCTTAACCCTAAGTTTAGTTACGATAATGTACGTATTTTTCTACAGTTTCAGGTTTATGAGGTATTGAAGAAAATTTTGTGTATTTATTTATGCGTAGATTTGTTTAAGCAGTCGAACAACATGAATAAAACAGAATTGTAAGGTCGTTAATGACAACATCGAGTGGTATTTCTGTCTCAACTGAAAACGATGAATCATACCATTGCCGCTGGAGATTACTCGAGTTTTCACAATCTTAATCGAACTTGCTATACACCGACTGTTGCCGGCATCTGCAAACAATCTAATCTCTGGGGGGGATCTTATTTAAAAATAGCAATTAGCACTGGGTGCGGTGTATTCGCTATCTCAACTGCACGTAGTTTTCATGAATAGGAATGTCTGATTGGCGTTTATAATTTACCAGAGGGCTGAAAATAAATCGGCGGCTGTTCAAACTCAATGTTGACTAGATTGTGTATGAGCAAGACATGACTTTTAAGTGGCAGTGGACATTCGAATTAAACAAAACAATAATGTTGCGAGTTTTACTAAAAACAAATGGCAGTGGTCAGTACCCATTCCCACAACCCAAGGCATTTGTTGGCGAAGATATGTTCAAGTCTAAACCTGCGTTTTTCATCAAAAGTGCGGAACGATGCGTAGCTTTTTCGCCGTCTTATAATAGACACAACTAAATGGCTAATAGCAAACTTAGTGCAATAATTAAAAAAATAATGCCGCCATTAAACTAATAAGTTTTTTTTATTGGTCGTAAGCTGCAACAATAAAACATACTTTCCCCCTTAAATAACCTCCCAACTACTGCCACCAAAAACTGACCGAAAAACTTTTACTTTTCGATCGCACATAGTGCCACCACTTCGGTGGAATATACAAGCATTCTCCCTCTTGCAGCGTCAAATGGAAAAACTTAACCTTTTCCGCGAGAGGAAATTTCAGCAAATCCACCTGTTCTGCGTTTATCTGCGAAGTGTTGTGCAGAAATTCAGTTTCATGTGAATACAGATACTCTGTGTCAGCCGGGGATGCTAATATAACCCGCTTCGTTCCAAATACCTGACAGAGCAGGTTGTGTTTTGGGTCCTGGTGCATCGGAGAAATCGTTCCTTTTGGCCCTAACCACGCTTTTATGTCGATCTGTTCAGGATTCTCACCCATGCAACAATAATCCGGCAATCGAATGTCCTCCTTTAGGTTAGGAATTTGGTCGAATAGCTCATGCTGCGCTAAATATTCGACCTCTCCGCCGGGTTTCTCGCCAAACTGTCGCTTCAAAAAGTCACGAATCTTCATCAGTTGTTGGGACCAATCGTCTGTTGTATAATTAGAGCCAATTTCAATGGGAACTGTCCTGTTTCCCGCAATTCGCAATATGTGTTTCAGATCCCTCCATTTGTTTAGAGCCGGCCAGTGGGTGATTGTCTTACGGAGCAAAACTGGTTTCTGGGTAACAAAATGGTTTTCTTTAAAGAATTCAACCGAGGGACAGTCGAGGATGGGTATATCACATGGATAGTCCTTTGGATGAATTGCAGTTATGTAAGGGAGGTCTATGAAGTCAGCTGATTCACCTATAAAGTACGAACTTTAAGAAATTACCTAAGGTTGGGTTAAGCATCTCACCCAAATTCGAGTCTAAAAACCTCATCAGCTCAGCTTTAAACAGTTCGCTGTTTGCATACAAGTCCTTAGCACATCCAATCAGAAGTGCTTCGTCCAGGAATTCACTACATTTCTCCAGCTGTGGCCGCTCAATGCTAGAAAACAAATTGTAAACAATCTTGAAGATGATTTCATTGGATTGATCCATATCCTTTCATTGGAATATATACTTTGAAATAATTTGCTATTGTGTATAGCCTGCGTATTTCCAGTGGAACAGCACTGAAGTGTCCTGTGTGTACTTGCTCCCAGAATTTAGAACTCATAGCTTCGACTAGGAATGAAATCTCCTCACTTTGTGGCGATGTCGTTGGTGGTTCGTGGGATTTTTCGTATTCGTCGATAACGTCGCAAATATTTGCGGTTGCCAAAGAGAGGATGAAATCCGCCTCCTTCTCATTTGCAGTGTGTTTCGTGATTTCATTGTATTTCGGAAGGAATTTTAACAAATTTATCACTTGGTCCATATTTTATCCCCGTGTGCAACAATAATATTAATTTGTAAAACGTCAGAAAGTGGTGAGTTTTCTTATCATGGAAGTGTATGAATTGTTGGAAAAGAGAGATAAAAAAAATCATTAGATGGCGGTGGTGAACACTGATTGGTATCACTTTAGTTGTGGATTAAAAAAGTCTGTCAGCAGAACAGTAAATAATTTCCCGAATTAATCGATATCGCATGAAGGGGCGAAGATTTGTGATTGCGAACGACCTTTAAAGGCAGCCAAGTGTACAGGGTATGATATAGATACACGAAAACTAATTCTAGTACCGAGTTTGACAAATTGTTTAATTATATTTCGAGACGCCTTCAGATGGCAGCATACCCCAGTAGAAAGAAACTGCATAGTTCCTACATCTGATTTAGGTTTGAATATTGGATAACGGGCAACTATTGGTTTTGTTCAAATTAACGCCAACGGTTGAAGCCTTGATATGGAATGGAAATGGAATTAACGTTTACATTTTTAAGCGGGTAAACCAAAACTGGCAACGAGTTGACGTTTTGTCGAATAATCTTATCGTAGCAGTTGCAAGTTGTTATTTGAGGACTGAAGGATATGACGTACGTGAAATTAACCTGCTTCCGTAGGTATTTAATTCAAATGCCAAATTCATATATCATCTTGTTTAGGTCACTGCTTACTGGACCACTGCTCTACCACTGAAATACATTCAAATACAATTCAAATCAGTCAAGTGACAGTTGTACCAACATTCGCCAACATTAATCCAAATTCCTTGAGCTAATTCTGTCAATGCTCCCGCTCGGCTATCGTGCTATCAATGACTGACGATTGTTCGAAACATGAAATTTCTTTCCGGCTTATGTTATTCGTTGGCTTGGCAAAAATGGCGACCGCCTGGCCGTTCTATACAGCTACTCTGACTCTGAGTCTGGACTGGAGCCAATCAATGGAACATTGTTCGCTTCGGTCGCCGTCATCGCCTTCGACCTTCGTTAACAGGCAGCGGAACGATAATAAGCGCTCTCCCACCATCGCATTGCGCCGAATAGAACTCTGAATGAAAAGCGCACATTAACCAATTGCCCCCAAAACTGCGATGTTTACTGTGCTGCGAAGAGTGTATGTGTAGTGTATACTTTAGCATGCCGTAAACCGGACGCACGTGTGCAGTTTCTTCTTTCGGCACAGTACAGTCATACAGTGTCCTGTTTTCGGTTTCAACATCATCGCTGTCGTCGTCATTCTCATCATTTTCATCACACAACTCTATATCCATTCTGTTGCGGATAACGAAGATATAGCTAACTAGAATTGGATCACGCTGAGGAGTGAGTGCAGGGCTGTGGGGCAGATCGTGGATCAGTGGTTAAGATCACTCTTTGGTTGCTTGGATTAATTTCACAGTACATTGAACGGAGAGTGTTAATGGAAGATTACTGTGGGTGCTGGAGCTGCTAATGTTATTCATTCATGAACAAAATATTCTGATGATGTGTGCAGCTGGGCAAAGCTGATTAAAGTGGATGTCGGTGACTGTAAGATCTTTTCACAGCGGCTGTGGTGTTGCGTGCCAGAGGCTTATAAGAAAATAAAAAGCCGGAAGTTTACTGGCCTAAGATACTTGTTTGTGTGCGGCAATCGGTCAAAGAGGCACTCATATGTTAGGTTTTCGTTTTTACGAGATTGGTAATGCGGTCTGCAGTAAAGATTTGAATTAGAATAAGCTTCTAATTTGAGAAATTTTAAAGTCTAAATAAATTTGTCGAAGTAGGGGGGGCTTAGTATACCGTGCTTCGCATTTAAACCTTTAATTTATGTACTTTATTTCGAAATATATCGACGAACTCTAACCTCACTTTTGTATTTCTAAATTTCTTTACTTTTAATCGAATTTCATTGAAAGCTCGTTCTTCATCTCCCTTTTTGTCACTCTAGTGGGTAGTTTTAAGGTAGATCGAGAGAGGAAAGTACTACAGTTTGACATGTCGCTATTGTCATGTCTCATGTGTCATATAATACCAGTCAATGGAACGCAGTCAATCTTAAATAAACAAAAGTTCCGGCAACCAACATTTTTGCAATCACTTGAAAACATTTCTATTTCCGATTTAAACCATGTGAAATGAGAGTGGTAATTAGTTTCAATAAATTAAACCAACAATTCATCAATCAATCAGTTGTCACTTCCGGAAGCCATTTTGTTTTATAGGAACGCAGAATTTCACTAACCATCGCTATAAAAATATCAACATGCGAAGCTTTTCTATAATTCCTACCACGTAAACAAGATGGCCGACAAAAATACGTGTCCCGTTTTTTTGCATGTTAGGTAATGCTGTCCCTTTTAGTCATTGCTAATCTTCCGTTTAAGGAATGTGTGATGTTGTGAATGCAGCATAAAAATCAAAGCCAATAGAAGTTAAAAATTATGACAGACATCTGTCAGACTTAGAGCACTATGTCTTCATTTGCTATACCTACCTGTGATTGTGGTCTACACCTGCTCATCAAGACGAAATCGCAGCATAAATGAACCCTTTGGGTCGGTTAAAGAATCGAATAAAAAATTGGAATCCATAGTGCGAATCTGATCTAGTACAATATGACCTAACGATTACACTGCGGGTATTTTAAAAATAATCATAGAGTTGTCATTATTTGCGCCAATGCATCGTGCTGGAGAAATCGTCTCCGAAGGGGTTTTCCTGGAACACAAATCTCTTACATTTCCATTTCTCATTTAGAGACGCTATCGCGTTTTTTTCTAGCTCTGATTCAAAACATGTACGCTAATCTTGCAAATAATGCTTTCAAATTCGAATCACAAAAGCCGCACACATCGAAAACAGTTATTTGAAGGATTTCTTTTTTTTATAGTCGAGAATCAAGATCCCAATCCGAACATATGTGCGCATTCGGTAGCTCTCCCAGGTACCAATCGCTGAAGAAAAAGGTTGCAGGAGGTTATTGAAACACTTGGGCTCTATGTGTACAACATTTGTTTGTTCTTTTCTTCATTTTTTATTTTTTTTTTGGGAAAAATAATGCAACAAAGACCACGACGACGACGATGAAGCGACAATATAATAATAATTGAACACGTGTGCGACAATTTCAGAATCACTGCTTCTATTCTTGAAAGTATCTATCGAGCGTATCTGTCTATCAGCTGTGTTTGAACGCTCTATTCAGTTGGCAGGGGAGCAGCGCAATTAATACAGAGACGGCATTGCATTTGGACGAGTTCGCGGTTGGCTTTGACTCTATTAAAAATAGCAAGGTAAACGTCTTGCTAACAACAATCCGTCTCCTGTAGTTAGTGGGCGCACATTCGACATAATGCTCTGCGCTATATGTATGGATGTAGTGCGGCATCTGTGGTCTGTGGATCTGTATACCGCATGCATTGCAGACGACAATTGAGATGCTCGACGATTGAATGATTGATATCTTGTGGCGCGGTGAATTGCGTAGCCTTTAAACTGGTAGGCGAACGGAAGACAGATGGAGGTCGACGATAGGGAGATTGCAATTTGGTACATTATTTGCGGTTGCTATATACATACCTACACAGTGTGCGATCATTTTACGCCAGGCTGGGCACGATGTATGACAAAAAAGATGCACTTCCTCTTACGGTTTTGTTGTAGTTTATCAGCAGATTAGATCAGTGAAAGAGCAGCTATGGATATGATGGATATCTAGAAAGTGCGTTTCAATTACGGCTCTGTCGTTATAATGGGTTCAGTTTTACCAACGTTTTCTCGTAAGTTAGTAAGAAGTACCCATTAGGCTCATTGTTGTTGTACGCACTGATTAAACCAACTGCGGTTGCAAGGCTCATGTTAAGCACTGCAACTTGGACTAAAAATATTGTTCGTGCGAACGCGTTGGGAGTTATGTACCTACATCTAGTTGATCAACTTATGCTGTTTATGAGATATTTGGAGGGTGATCAACTAGGTGGATCAACTCATTCGTCATTCAGTTGTTGAGTAGCCTCCTCCACATCTGTGTTCGAAATCACTACATAGTATAAAACAAAGTCGCTTTCTCTGTCCCTATGTATGCTTAAATCTTTAGAACTACGCAACGGATTTTGATGCGGTTTTTTTTAATAATAAGAGTGATTGAAGAGGAAGGTTTATATGCATAATAACATCAATGAAGGGAAATACTGTTATTTTTGAGGTTTATAACGTGATGTAAATAATTACATTTTCTCCGCTTACATTGCAAACGCTAGTCGCTAGTTTGAAATAAAATGCGTACGAGTTGGTCGACTCTTACCTATGGTCATGAAATTTTGGTAATGACCGAAAGAATAAGATCGCGAATACAAGCTGCCGAAATGAGATTCCTTCGTTGTATTGCTGGTGTGACTCGCATAGATCGTATAAGGAACACCAGAATACGTGAGGAACTGAATGTCGAGCAGCTACTTCTCCTGACGGAGCGGTCCATACTTCATTGGTTTAGTCAGGTTAAACGCATGCTTCCAACTCGGATCCCAAGACGTTCTATGGAATCCGTGCTATCAGGCAGACGTCCCCTAGGAATACCCCAGGATGAGATGGTCAGATCAAGTCCGAAATCTCTCCTCGGTCCGTATGGGGATTGCGCCTGATGATCTAGAGTCGGTGGCGGAAGATCGGGAGCGTCCACTTAGGTTACCTATACCCGCGACCCTATTAATGGAAGAGCGGTCATTGAAAATGAACGAGTTGGTCCAGCAAAGTTGCGTTGATAACCTCGAACATTAAAATAAGCATCGGACAGTGGTTAATGTATGTATTCCACAGCCCGAAAACGAAGCACACCTTAAAAATGTTTTGTATTAGTGGGAGAGACTTTGAAAGCTATACTTCAATTTGCGACAGAACGCATATTCGTCGCATTCAACATAAACCAGCCGCCAAGCGGCAAACAACGAATACAGGAACAAAAACAGAAAGGAAAGTTCTTTCATTCTGTAGTAAATTCTTTTTCTGTTTGCGATGTTTGCTCAGGTACAGTACAAAACTGAAACAGAAAAAAAAAAAAAAAAAAAAAAAAAAAAAAAAAAATGGCTGCCGAAAACAAGTGGCAACATCGGCTTTTCTGTCACATTTTTAGTCCGTTTGTATTGGTTGTAGTGCATTTTAATTTTGTTTACCATATTTGCTTCAAAATCATTGTTCTAGGCGATGCACAGCTAATTTGTATTCGCAATTTAGGCCTCAGTTTTAGCCATATACGTAAAATGGAACAGACAAAGTTGTAACAGTACGAAAACGAGTTTTTTTACGTTTAGGCGGACATAGCAAAATACCTGTCAGAACAATTTTTCCCTACGAAAACAATTACAACAAACCAACCACTAATAATTGGAATCCATCAGAAAAAACATTCATGTCAGATGGAACAGTAAAGAAATGAAATATTTCAGTGGAATGATTCGGTTTTCTTTTGTGGAATTGACTGAGAAGTTGATCAGAAAAAGTTGTTCGTACGGAAAAATGAATAAATTATTTTTCTAGAAAACTTACAGGTCATTTGTTTATTTTTTTTTTTTAATAAACAAACTTTATACCTAATTCATAAGCAACATTTTACGACTTAGGTTTAGTTGTAAATAAAAAACAAAAGAACATTTTTACGGTTTCGTTTTACGTAGGTAGGTATGTGTAACTAGGGCCTTAGCAACGATTTCCTGCAACGCGCTGCTTGAACAGAGTGAAGAGCAGAGATGTTAATACTAGAATTGAAAAAAGAAGCCAAGTGTCAAAAACAGTGTGGCGGACTGTCAGAAAATATAGGGGCATTAATGTCGTTTTCCATTGGGATTTTCAGATTTTGCTAGATTTTTCGTGCGCAATAATTATATTTAACATGGATCAGTGATCTCACTGTGTTTGCATTTTTGTGTGCGTGATTTAAAAGTCAGCTGTCCTTAAATTGTAATTTGTGTTCATAAAAATCCATTAATTTATATTGGTATCCATTGTAGCGGCCAAATGCAATTTTTTCTTTATTTTTTACAGACTCTTCGTTTAAATAATAAAGGTAAAAAAAAACACAAGTTCAACATTTGACAAATGTGTAATGTTTTGGTGTTAGTGAAAGTATGTGTTAATCTCGCTAAGAAATCGAGATTCGCAAAAATGCTTTGACTCTCAAAAAAGTGTTTTTTCCGTATATACCAATGAAAAACGACAAAAGAAACTAAAAAAAAGTTAGGACCAACACTAAAAAGTAATAGATTTTACATTTCACAACGTATTCAATAAATAAATTCCGCAATATTTTCAGTACCTACTATAAGCCGACGCAGTTTTGTTACGTATCTGCTTAAAAAATAGTGGTATTCGAAAAGTTAGTAGTAATTAGTAAATGACAATTGTAGTAGAAATGATGCGTGATTATTAAGCCCACGTCCCTGGTTGAGTGACAGGTTACAGATGAATACTTTGAAATGGAATCGATATGCCGTTCACGGCTTCTGCAAATTGATTATGATGGCTAGTAGTACCTACCTACCTGTCGATCAGAGAAAGAAGTTCTTTTATTGCAGTTTTCGACGGAAATGAGTTGGAAATAATTGGACACACGCCCTTCAAGAGATTTTATAGCTGAAACTCAAAAGCCCGCTTAATGTTTATGCAAAACGCCCTAAGAAAGTTTAGAAGGAACTTTTTTTTCAAAACTGGTCTCTCAGTTTCAATTTAGACTTAAGGGTGCGTTTTCGTTCTGTAAGAATGAGGTTCTTTTGAATAAATAGTTCGTAAAAAGAGTTATTCGGGTCTATCACAGAATCCGTCGTATTCGGAATTTTGCTAAGAACCCCGAAAGAGCTGTTACAGAATCCGTCGTAGGGGAATTTTGAAATTCGTAGAAAGTGGCATCACTGAATATACCACGTTCTACGAATTTCGAAAGCAAAAAATGTACCCTACGACGGATTCTGTGATAGTTCTTTCGGGGTTCGTAGCAAAATTCCGAATACGACGGATTCTGTGATAGACGTGATTAACTACGTTGTAGGCTTTTCTGTGCCCCATTTGACGTCATAGTTATTCTTCTGTCTAAATAAACAATTGACACAAGCAAATATACAGCCATTCCCTGGGTTATGTTAGGTTATGTCGAAAGATGGTAAGGGATTCTCTTCCATTAAACACCAAATTTGTTTCCATAGTGGTCTTTACTAAATAAAGTCACAAACGAAAACATTGTTATGCAAAATTGGAATAGCAGGATGTGCTAACGTAAGTAAGTAACCAGAAGGCTTTGTCACTTTGGGCGGTGCAGTTTTTGACCACAAAAATAGACCAACAGATGGCGCACACTTTTTTCTACAGTAGCTGTCATTGCTTTATGCACTGACATCCATTTTAATTGCTCATTCTAAAGTCATAGTTAATTTACAGAATAAATGAATATGTACCACCTAACGCTTCAACAGTGCCCCAGAAACGTATAAATAGGTTCCCTCAAACTGATTTCATTTCAATAGTTTGTCTCTCTTTAAGGTGGACTTTTAAATACGTCTACGACGATGGTTGTATTTCAAAAGAAGAAGGCAACTCTTCCACGCCATTTGGACATGATTAATAACGCCATCCGGACGTTTAAAACAAAATCTCACAATGATCAGCTTACGGTGAGAATATTTTCAAAGCAATCGGAGACGTCAAGTTTCTACCACAATTCACTTATTCAAAATTCGATTAAGCTCTTCATCAATCAAATGCTCGCACACAATGCGATAGTTTGTTTGTTCCCAATTCCCATGCCCATTAACAGAGTTGAGGTCATTTCCAAATCAGCTGGAATCAAAAAAAAAAGTTATCTCACAAAACCACAAAAAACCTGTTGCATTCATCAAACTAGCTGTCATTTATATGCCTTCAACTAGCCATTGACCAAATTTGGGGGGAGATTTCTGTCTCATTTTATTTTCCAAAAAAAACCGGTACTTTCCTCAGCGCCGCTTTAATTATGTGACAACGGGGATAACACCTGCACAGTGATTAAGAATTCGGTGACCCGGAGCGGTGAGCCGTCGAACCAAACCGATTTACATACATAAGAAAAGCCACAGCATTCCGCTTTTGTTTTTTAATGGGGAAGATGCAGCGCTGCGCCCCCCTGGGATGGGGCATATCCATATCGATAGCCAAGCAAATCATCGCATCAGCGAGGAGCCCAACCCAAGGAAGGCAGCGCTCGCAGAAGTTTCATAAACAACAATTCGTCCAAGTCCATTTAAGGAGTTCCTCTCGCTTTTTATTATACCTCGAGGCTGGATGTTGGATGTTGCGGATGAAGGCGAACTGCAAAAACATTTTCTCTTCACTTACAAGGTGGTCCCCGCGCACCAGACCCGGCATAATGAAATGCAAACCGCCGATGTATATACGAATCGCAATGAAATATTTTAATAATAATTGCTTCAGCTGCACCGACTGCTGAACAAGACCATAAACCATGGGATAGGCCAAGGAATGCATTGCGAGCGATCTTTCGCCCTATGCCTTTATCTGGTTGACGAATATGAATCTACCTGCGCGCATGTGTGGCGCCATTACCTTGGCGTTCCTTGGCGGATAATGTCCAACCGGTTGCGTGGCGGCCGCTTAAGGGACTACAAAATTGGACGGCAGGATAATAGAATTTTATTGCCGGGAAAATTGTTATTGCGCTCGCATCAGCATCTCCCTAAATGGAAGTCGGCCGAGGGCATTAGTCTCGACATTTTCAGCATATTTGCGATAGATTTTGTCTGGCGCTTTAATTTTGGGCGAGCTGCAAACTGCAATCCACCGGCCTGCAGCTATTTCCCAAGCTTTGGACGTGATTTATTTCCATATAAGTGCGTCGCAACGCTGGCCAGTGCTGTAAAAATGTAAAAATGTAAAAATGCTATATACGAGTATTTGTGGGGAGATTCGAGTGCCCAGTGGAGTTATGGGCGCCTAAGTGTTTTGTCACAAACATGACACACGACTTGCGGGCCTTCTAAAATGGCTATTTGTATCTTTTTTAGAGTTTTTCTTTCTTTCAGCCAATGTGATTTTATATATGGTGCTGGTAGAATGCGTCTCTCTGTGCCAATTGTGGATAAGTCAGAGCTGAAAACTGACGCATGTGCGCACCTGCAGCTGTCAATAAATGTTGTGTGTCGTGCACGATGATTGTTTTTGCGTTTCAGATTTCGTTTTGCGTGGTTTCGTTGCGTCGCAATTTGAATGGATTTAAACACGATAACTCAGAGTAGATGCCTGCGAAGATATTGCGTGTGTGACAAAATGTGCTCAGTGGGGTGGATCGAAATTATGAAGCTCATCTTTTTAGTAACGAAAATTTAAATAAGTGCGTCTTTCTATTTGTTTAATTTGATTAATGCCTGCTATAGCTGTCTGCAACCTATACCCAGTTAAAGTTGTCAATTCCATCCATTGAATTAGGTACCTGCGGCAAGGTTCGAGGAAGTGAACTTTCTTCGCTGTTCAGTGCGAGTGCACATCTACCCCACATGCGGAGAAAGCTGGAGCACTTATCCAACACAAAAGCCAACAATACCATACCTATGTGAACGCAAATCACAAGCGCGCACACACAACACTTTCGCCAATTATTCCGCTTAGCCACATCGTGCTCCCAATCATCTCGGATCGGATCTCGAAACTCTAACAACAAACGGAATAACCTGTACGCATACAACAACTCTAATCGCCGTCATCAGTGTTGGTCGGATCTGCGGATCCGACAACAGCGCACACCACACTCATCCATAATGTCGGTCAGAATCGCGCCCTCAATTATGCCGATCCAGAAAGCCACAATTTGCGAGATCGCTCCGCAACGCCAGCACCGTTTAATAAAAGTCTTGTGTGCTAATAATACGCTCTTACGAGCTACAACTGTGCGATTAACTCTGCGAGCGCAGAGCCTCGCCAGGAGACAGGCTCTCTAGTTAGTCGATTTATTAACTTCATTTCTGGATCATTAGATCGAGTAACATAGACATTCATCACTTGGCATGCGTTTGTATAGTATATACGCAGTGACGGCGGCGGGCTGATACGGCGAGCGGATCCTCCCGAGTGTGCGGTGCTCCACCGCACACAAGTGAAATCGTAGTCAACGATGATGGCGATGACGATGACGCCAACAGTGAAAATAGATTTATCACCGACAATGGGCGGACGGATTTCATACTCAGCTTATCGCAAAGCGATCCATGCATGATAGTGCATCTACAGCGTGCACATACATACATCGCGCTGAAAGTATCTCGGAGTAGATCGACGATTTGCGAATCTGCACTAGTTTCGATGGCGTGGCGGTGCACATGCATCGCATGATGCATGCACAAGTGCAGATTCGTGCTGATATCTGAGTTTGAGACTGCTTTTATGTCGAGTAGAGGAGAGCGCACACCCGCAGATAGACATGCGGTGTAAATTACCACCTATGGATGTGTCAGCTTATAGTTGGTGGCAGGAAGTTTAGGAAAGGAATGCAATGCGTGCTGAATTTCAAGCCAGACCCAGAGATCGAGATAATAGATTTGCATTTGCACGCCATGCCAATCGTTGATGTCCAGGATAAGAGTAGCGGGTGCACGCATGAAGAGGAGTAGCTGTGGGCAGTTTTTTTTTCCAAGATTAAATGATGAAACACGGAGCGTGTTATCCTACACCCTGAACTGGATCCATTTGACTCCGTGTTACTGCCATTAGCAGATGTTTGTCTATAATCGTATATCTACACAGCCTATAGTTCGTGTCCTTAGACCCCCAAAGGTATATAACTTCCTTGCTAAAACAGAATCCCCTCTTCCGCACCCATCCCACCACAAGATTCGCACTCGCCCATCGCAGCAGGAGTAATGTCAACGGATTAGCCTCCCACCCGGCAATGACTAAGTGCTGTCATTTACCTCCGCCATAGAGGACCACCGTCCAACTCCTAAATAAATATTTCTGCTGGCAAAGAAAACGCGTTGCACGCCCAATATTCGACGCATTCCCCAGAACAAAATCTGTTCTCCTGATGCCAGCCCCCACAAGGACAGAATGATTTACAATTCGCATCGCGACAGACGATAAATATTCGCGAGCGACTATATGCTCGCGCTAGATGTTGCTGACTTAGGCGACTCCATTTGGTATCGTCCTCATAATTAAAATAAACGCAAGTAGCTAATGTTTGCAGAGTGCATGTCACCCGTTGAGAGGAATACACATCCGCGCCCACCAACTCCCATCTGTACAAATATTTCCACTTCCAGGCCAATTATAAAGAACTACATTCCGATCCCGTGCGTGCTCCCAATTTAACTCGTGCGACACTTCTCCGCATGGGCGTCATCTGTCTCTCCTGTGATGCAGCTCCGTATAGCCAAAGCCACCCCTTGTTTATGTATGACACTCACCGGCTGAGGACCTGGACGAGATCTATTCGCTATAGTCTGTTGCGTGTGCGTGAAGTCTGATGCGATCTGTGGATATAGCGTGTGGGTGCCGGGTCTGCGGCTTAAATAAATGCGATTAAGATAGATGTGAAAACTGTAAAATTAATAAGTAACACGCAGCCGTCTAAATGTGTGTAGGGAGTAGGGACCACTGCGCGCCATATATAGCGTTGCTCTGTCCATCTCAGTCTGACCGTTTGTCTTTCGTTTCGCAGACAGACATCAGACTCTCTCGTGCGGCGATTGAAATCGCGTTGTTTTTGCATTGCAACGCGGTGCCCGCGCACCGCAAATGGTGAGTAATTTATGGCCGGAATGGCCTACGGACTCGACCTCCTTGTTATCCTGGCCTATGGCTATCGCACCGCTCAGATATACCGGGACTTGTTTTGTCTTATAGTTGGCGCGCTGGTGCCAGCGACGCGCGATATCTCATTGTAAACATTTTAATTTAATAATTTATCGGTGAATTTGCGTTGTGGACAAACGCCTGACAACGGTGCCTAATTGGTGGTGGCGTCGCGTGGCGTCGGTCGACGTCGTCGGTGGTGGTGGTGGTGGTGGGTAGTTGCACCATACGGTGTGTACGACAGTGGTGGACTTATTGTTTAATTAGCGTGAGTTACGTTTTAATTTGGATAAGGACTGGCTGATTAAGTTAGAAGTGATCGCTGGGCTTTTACACACTCCAGGGATGTCAGTGTCGTTCAGAGGTATATTAAGCTGTTCAGTTATAAGCTTGCATGGACTGAAGTTTCATAATCGGAAGAGGTATAGTTAAAAAGTCGAGCAGCAGTTGTAAGGAGACGGCGAAAGGAACTATGACGGAGACCGCGGGACTTGACACAAGCTAGGTGGTAGATATAGGTAGATACGTGCCGTGTCTCACTCGGTGAGATAAGACCACACCAGGCTATAGGCTCCGTGAGTTAGTTTTGACTTAGCTTCGGGGTTTTGACAGATGGCGCGGTCTAATATGGTTTAAACTCATAAATCATTATAAAGGGTGGTTCAATTTTAAGGGCTGATGTTGAATGTGAACCACACCTAAACTTCAAGTTTTTTTCTGCATTTCATTTAACATTTCTCAATTTTCAGACTAACTCAATTTGAACCATGGAAAGATACACAATCGAGCAACGCGTTAAAGTTATTCAGGCTTATTATGAAAATGGGCGTTCAAATCAAAATGCATATCGTGCACTTCGTGATTTTTTCGGTCAATTTAATCGTTCAAATGTGCGTACAATCGGAAGAATCGTGCAAAAATTTGAGCAAACCGGGTCTGCAGGAGATTTGAAAACACCAGTGCATGCTCGTACTGCAGAAAATATTGCTGCTGTTCGCGATAGTGTGGCTGAAGAGCTGTCCACCTCAACTCGTCGTCGTGCCCAACAATTGCACCTCTCACGTGAGATGATAACGAACTTTCTATGGCCCGAATTGGAAGATATGGATGGGACGATATGTGGTTTCAACAGGACGGTGTCACTTGCCACACAGCTAACGAAACAATGGCTCTTTTGCGCGGCAAATTCAATGGCCGTTTTATCTCACGTGGTGGCGATGCCCATTTGCCGCTAAGATCATGTGATTTGACACCGTTGGATTTTTTTCTTTGGGGTTTTTTGAAAGAAAAGGTGTACGTCGATAAGCCAGCAACAATTCAAGAGCTAAAGGATGAGATTACTCGGGACATTAACGGTATAGAACCTCAATTATGGCTCAGCGTCATCGAAAATTTGGACCATCGGATGGAGGTGTGCCGGCGAGGTCGCGGCGGCCATTTGGCCGATATTTTGTTCCATACATAATTGAACTATACCAGTATTATCATAATAAAAAGAAACGGCAGTAATTTCCTAAATAATTTGTGTTTTATTTAAAATCAACATAGGCCCTTAAAACTTAACCACCCTTTATTAATACTTGAATATCCGAAGTTTCTGCACACTTTTTTTTAGTATTTATTATGAAATGAGTGGAATGAAACTTATATCCTTCGAAAGGTGCTGTGCCATAGATGTGCACAAACAATTAAGACCCATCAGAGGTCCAATTAAGACTGATAAAATGAAGTTAAGAATTCCCCATAAAAAAATGCTTATCAGTTAATTGAACGCGTATTGGCGAAATTCAATTTGTCGCCGCCATATTGCCATAGTAAGTATTTAAATATATATCGTCATAGATTAGAGCCTATTTTTGAAGGAATAAAATGTACCTATCCGCAAAAGTAAGCAATTGTGTAGGCACTTAATTTTAGTTCAGGGGCATTATATCTGCGAGGTGTTGACGTTGGTTTCAATAATGTTATTATGGAAACGAAGATTTTTCGACATAAATCTGTTGGTTAACATTTTTTAGACCAATTTTAATAATGAGTAAAACATATTTTCAAAGGAGAATATTTTTTCGATATCTAGAGGTCGAGAAAGAGAAATCTTGTGCAAGAGACCTAAAACTCATCGAAAACCAGAATTTTAAGAAAAAGACGTGAGTTGTCAGTGACGTCTTCGAAAATGTTTCACGTGTGTTTTTGGAGGTTAAAAAAGAGAAATCTTGTGCAAGAGATCTAAAACTCATCGAAAACCAGAATTTTAAGAAAAAGACGTGAGTTGTCAGTGATGCCTTCGCCAAAAACTCTCTTAACCTGGAACTTGCTACTAATCATCATTTTAAACTTTCGCTCTAAATTGTTCGTACAAAAAAAAAAAAAGCAATCATTTTCAGATTTCAGAGCACTTTTGCGAATCTGGATTTTTTTTTTCTCAGATTTGCTTCAGATTTACCAATCCAAGTGCGTTTGAGTCTTGACAACTGGTGGTTTGTTAACGTTTTCGTCAAGTTTTTCAACTGCAAAGAAGGCCATTGCTTCGGGTGAATCTATATTTTTGTAAATTATTTATGTAAATATAAAATTTAACCAGTGAATGAAAAACGCTTTGAAAAGTGTATCAACAGAAAAAAGAGCAAGTGACGTTTTTGTGTTCGATTAGACACGCGAAATATGAAATCTGAGAGCGAATCTGAAGAAGCCCAATCGAATACCACATAAATAACGGGTGATTTTTTAGCTGGTTTGGTTTTGGCAACACTGGTTTTGACAGCTGACGTGTGTTTAGTACCTTGTGTCACTGTCAAACAGCTTCAGTTTGGTTTGCAATTTAACCATGGATCGTCTTACAAATGAACAACGCTTGCAAATTATTGAATTTTACTATCAAAATTCGTGCTCGGTTCGAAATGTTCATCGCGCGCTGCTTCCATTTTATGATCGGCATTCTCGACCTTCTGAGCAGTCTATTCGGAAGATTGTGACCAAATTTCGCACCAAATTTACTTTGTTGGACATTTAACCACCAACACGTTTACGTACTGTGCATAGTGAAGAAAATATTGCGGCCGTATCAGCTAGTGTGACAGAAGACCGCGAAATGTCGATTCGGCGCCGTTCCCAGCAGTTAGGCCTTTGTTACAGCACTACGTGGAAAATTTTGCGGAAGGATTTGTGCGTAAGGCCTTTTAAGATACAGCTTGTGCAAGAACTAAAGCCAGCCGACCTACCACAACGCCGAATTTTTGGTGAATGGGCTCTTGGAAAGCTGGCCGAGGATCCGCTTTTTTATCGAAAAATTGTGTTCAGCGATGAGGCTCATTTTTGGTTGAATGGGTACGTAAATAAGCAAAATTGCCGCATTTGGAGTGAAGATCAGCCAGAAGCATTGCAACAGCTACCAATGCATCCCGAAAAAGCCACTGTTTGGTGCGGTTTATGGGCCGGCGGCATTATTGGGCCATATTTCTTCAAAGATGATGCGAATCGCAGCGTTACTGTCAATGGTGAACGCTACCGAGCGATGATAACAAACTTTTTTTTGCCCGAAATGGAAGTTCATGACTTGCATGATATGTGGTTTCAACAAGACGGTGCCACATGCCACACAGCACGCGAAACAATGGCGCAATTGCGAGGCGAGTTTGGTGAACAGTTAATTTCACGTTTCGGGCCGGTCAATTGGCCGCCTAGATCGTGCGATTTGACACCATTAGATTATTTTTTGTGGGGGTATGTCAAGGCTAATGTGTATAGGGACAAGCCCGCTTCGATTGACGCACTGGAAGCCAACATCCATGCATTCATTCGTGAGATACCGGCCGATATGTGTGAAAGAGTATGCCAAAATTGGACTCAGCGGATGGACTACCTGAGAAGCAGCCGCGGTCAACATTTGCATGAAATTATCTTTAAACATTAAATTGCAAGGTTCAAACTATCGATTCAAATAAATATTTCATTCATTTATTCGAATTTTTTGTGTTTTTTTTTTTTTAAAAAGTTCTAAACCTCTTAAAAAATCACCCGTTATAAGATTATTATCGCGCATTGCTATAGCCGTCACCTGAGCCTCACTCATCTAGTACAAAATCGTGTAAACTATACGAATTGACAAGCGAACCCAGCGCCACCGAAGGCATTTCAGCAAGTCTGACAATTGTAAGCTCTCCAAATATGAAAAAAAAAGATCCCTACGACTTCCGCGAAATAGTCCAGCGAAGGCATTTCAGCAAGTCTGACAATTGTAAGCTCTTCAAATATGAAAAAAAAAGATCCCTACGACTTCCGCGAAATAGTCCATATGCAAAGTATCAAGCTCAATTCATGAACGCGCCACCCGGAAGCCGTAGGTACCTCCCCGTCGTTACTCAATTTTACTCTGTTCTGTTACAACATACTGCCATCAGTTGACAGCAAATCCGCCCCGAAATCCCGTGTAATCTCAATCCCACTCGATACACCTCTCTCTCTCCTCAAAATGGCTGTACTTTTCTTCACTCTTTACGATGACATTTATGCGATACAACACATGGAATTCTGTGGAAAAATGTACTCGACTTCATAAAAGTGCTTCCGTCGGCGGCGCGCCGTTTGCCGCTTTCCCAAGCTATTTCTAGCCGCGCACTAGATCGACAAACGCACAGGCACACGCTCTTTAGAGTATATATACGCCTTCGACTATACCCTTGCCTGCAATCAACGAAGCCATCTGCATCGCGTATGCTCTGAAGTCTGAACCACATTTTCAAAGTTTCAAATAGAGAATCGGAAGTAGTTCAACTGTGCCTCCAACGATTAACATACAGCCCGTCCGCACGGGGCGAGTGCGATAGCCGAGGACGTCTGGGTACGATCGCGATGATGGGTGATCCATCCCACGGAAGCACTAATTTGGTGTCGAACAACTCACACCGTATGCCTGTTGTATCTAATGGACTCTTGATCCATGCGAGAATGGGTGAAATGTTTACGACCTCGTCGATGCTTGTTACACATGCTGGCGCACACTCTTAAATCAGTGACCACACGCATTTATGCCCGTCCCAGTCAGCCAGTAATCAAGTTAATTGCGATAAATCGCACTCGCATCGTATTTCACCAGGCAGAGCATGATGAACGACCCCGCGCCCGAGTTTGACAGGAAATCTTCAATTGAGTGGACGATTATACTCTTTTGAAATGCAATTTAGTCAGCTGCCATTGCACAGTCACAGTCACAGTTGATGCGCGATATCGCGCAGTCGTTGACTGCAAATTGCTGGCAAAAAAAAAAAAAAATTAGAGGAAAGAAACCGAAACACAACTTATACTTTGTATCTAGGGAGTGCCAACTTCCGCTTTGAACACACAAGCTTCCCCACACATAACTCACTCTCAGAAGTCGACAATATTTTCGTGCTACTGCTACAGCAGTTCAGCAGTGCCGCAGCCGCAGCCGCGCGATCATTGTTCCCTCAAATTGAGGTGGGGGCCTCTTTCTGGCATGATGCATGAGATTGGAATCACTGCAGCAGAACGTTGCGATAAAGTGGTGTTCCTCTCCCTCGTGGCCGCTTCGTTGTGTTGAATATGTGCTTGGGCATGGCTAGTATACCATGGTAGTACGATCAAAAAGTCACAACAATCATGCCATTCATTTGGATGACTTTTGTGAGCTGGTTCGGTGAGCGTTGAACCTATTCTCACGATATGGCCTGCTGATGGGGTATTTATATTGTTGTTGCACTGCACAAGAAAATCATTGATGTGCGATCGCAAGCGGGTGTCAACCTGGGTGCATGTTGTAAATCATCGAAATTAATGCGGAGCAGCTCTCTCTGCTCGGGGGACAAATGAACTTGGTACAGGAAGCACCACCTGAGTACCATGTGTTCGTTGGTTTGTAAGTGGATGGGCAGCGGGCTGGGCTGAAAACGAGTTCCTTCAACAGCTGAGGAACATGTGGTCCCTAATTTGTGGCGATGATTTTCATGTGAACGTAGATGGAAATGACATCGAATGACATTGACGGTTAGTGTGCGCCCGAAATGAGGAAACGTATATTTTACATTGGAAGGGAACTAGCTCGGACTTTGAACGTTGAAGGTTATGGACTGTGTTTTCATGTTTTCCGTACCTTTGGCTAATACCGACAGTTCGTATCTACAACTTTTTGATTGGGAAATGAGCAGTTTAACATGGGGAAGAAACGTTGACAGTTTTTAAAGAACAATTTAAACAGAAAATATGCTTTTTAGCTTTTACCGAAAGATGTCGCTTATTGTATTCCGCTGTTAAAATCGGTAAGGCAGTGTAGTGTCTGCGAATATTGTATCAAATATTAGAAATGTGTTGTCTAGCAACACTATAGTTAAATGTCAAAAAGTATTTAATATAATAAATAAAAATGCACTTCGTACATCTACCTGGCCACAGCACAGAACGGTGGTCTTTCACGGATATTACAGGCATTGTGATTATAGCGCATTGTGTCAAAATTTGCGTAGATATTTCACTAAAAAACTGAATACAAACTACGATATTGTCAGTAAAAATTCATGTCTGACAGCCTTAAAACTCTCGTAAAAGTGTACCTATGTATGATTAAAACGTCTAAAAGCCTATTTGTATTAAAAAAAAGTTTGACAGATATCTACCTACTCGATATTCCATGGTTTATCGGATAGGGAACCAAATTTGTATTTACAGCTCTTATAAGCTAAGACGGCGCCGATGGAGCCGTTATCTCCTCAGTCTCAGCAAGATGTACGAAGATGTAAGAAGTATATTTGCACCGAGAGTGTACTAGTTTTAAGTAATCCCAACTAAATTCAGCTCTTTTGGCTGACAAAAAGCTATTTATTCAGCACATGCGAACGTATAGAGAATTTCGTAATTTTAGAGGTGAGTTTACAAAGTTTATTCCTTTACTAAGTTCCTAATGATAGGTAGTACACAAATTAACATTAATATTAATATGGAACTTTTTCTGACTACTACGTCGATAGATTTTCCTCTTTAGATCTTGAACCTAAAAAATTTTTTTAGGGATTTTTCGAGTATCTGTGAGTGCGACATGCCAGCCAATACATGTTGGCCCTAAATTTAATGTCAACTACTGACAAACGCTCGTGAAGAAAGGTTGTTCAATCACGCATAGCGCACCTTTCGATTTGACAACCAGACAGAAAAGCAACTTAATCTAGTACAATAGTTTTGATGTCGGCGAATTCAATTTAAAAAGGAACACCCTTTATAAAATTAGACCTAGCTAAAATAAAACCTTTTTGAGTATCTTGACTTGACGTCTGCTACACATCTTGCTAATCTACTACACTTTATGTAGCAATCTATTTCTTTTTCTTGCTACGACATTCGCATTTTATTGAGTTTTTATTTTATTAAATTAATTTTGAAATCGTTTGTAACTACCTATATGTCACCTACTTCCTTGGTATTTCTTGATATGTCAAGTAGAGCGCCCAGGCGTCTGGTGTCGACTACGTGTCAAAAATGTTATGTCGAGGATAGTCTCCGGAGAGGCTTTAGTGCAGTAAGCCGTTTTTATTATGAATTGGAATGTGTAAAGCTAAACATTCAATGACAGCTTAGAAAGAATATAACAGTTTTGGAAAAAAATCTACTACAATTGTACTAGATTCAAATATTCAAATGTACTAGATTTTCTACTAAAATCTTCACCGATTAATTTGTTTACTGCATTTTTAATTTCCTCTACTACCGCTTTTAATTTTTCGATTAGAAATGACAAACTTAGATCCTTACTGCACTCAATTCTTAGAACTAGGTAAATGTTAAACCGTACACGAACAGTAAACAGAAATATAACAATACATGCAATTATAAATTTTCGATGTAAACTGTTCAAAGTTAAAATTAAACTCGTAGCCCTCCGAAAACCACCATCCCTTTCAGCTAGGTAATTTAAAATGCATCCAACGTCAATTGCTTGTCCGCCAAGGGAAACGTGTTTCCGATTCTTCGTCGACGTTTGTCCCGTGTCACAATTTAAAAAAAAGACATCAAAACCCATTTGTCCGTTCATCCACTGCATTGTTTGCCTTCTCTAATTAAAATCATTTCTAATTTTAGATACCTACCTACCACTGCCTATTGCGCCACACACACGCAACAGAACACGAGTATGACATTTCCGGTTCCTGCATTGAATGTAAATTAACCAAAAAATCAACTCCGCACTAATTCATCGGAAAACTTATGGAGGTGTGTATCCATATCCATACACCGAAGCGAATAAAAATCCATCCAATCCACACCCACTCCACAACAATTATCACTCAATTGACCGCAGACAAACACACACACACAGTTACGCATGCACTCGCTCCTTTTGCATAAACGTTCAGGCTCAGCTTCAGCATGCGTTTACCATATCTAATCGTATCTATTTTTAAACTTTAACCAGACCCCTGGAACATGGCACCAACTTGTGTTGTTCACTCCAGCAATGGTCTCTCTGCGAGCTCAAGTCGAACTTGAAGCCGTGTCAACGGCGTGTTTCGTAGAGGTGTCCAACAGAGCCCAGCTAGGCAGCGCTAGCGCAAGAGGCGACGCATTCGTTGTAAATAATCAGCGCTAATCACCGCCAATCAACGCTGGACTTTGAAGCCTCATCACGTACTTTGTGTGCGCACACAGGAAACGTCTCCTCCAAGATTCCGCCGCTGCAACCGCCACCAATGTTGTTGTTTTCGTCGCGAACGTCGCGTCGGTCGTCGTGGAGATGTCGTTGTTGTCACAGTTGTAGCAGGCACTTAGAGCCTACTCCAATCCGAGTCCAACTTGTGGCCAATGTTGTTGTCTTCTTGGGGGCAAAACGTGCAATAGTCTGGGGGCGATAAATTTTCATTCGCTCGATAATAGGAATTTATGTCGACATCGACTGACGTCGCGTCTTGTGCTGAGACACGGACGACACTTGGGATCTATTGCTTTGGCTCCGCATTCATTCACCGGGGGTTGGGAGGGTGCGTTGGTGTATAAGACGGCCACAAATTGTGTGTACATTGTGTGTAGTCGTACAGTGGTCTATTTTAAAAGGTGCGCTATTGGTGGGCAACGAACGTGACCACATTCGGCGGCAACGTGAACGTAATCGATAATAATCGGCATATTGACGGTGATTTGTTGGAGACATTTTTCCATCTTTTGTTCCTTTTGTTCCCCAACAGCCTTAACAAGGCGGCGATAATGCGAAACAATCAATTAAAACGAGCCGCCGATGATGGTCACGACACTGATAGTGTAGGTAAGGGTATGACTGTGACTATATTCCTTGGGTGCACTATGACTACGAATGAGATCGCAACTGCTTGTTAATGTGTTGTGTACATGTGCCGGGACTATATAGAAGCCTCACATCAAGTCACAACGGCTCAAAGCGGTGCGAGCTTAATTGGACGGAGAAATGGTTGATTTGAATAAGAATAGTATTTAAATTGGATTTTTTAATGAGGTCGCTGCGCCGAAGGTTTTGACGTTTTCATGACGCTATGAGTCTGCCAGAGGAATTTAAGATCCGGGATTGAAGTGGGTAGGTGTGGGTGCGTTGGGTTAATCAATTTGTTCCTTCGATTTGAAGCTGGCATTTCTTTATTCCTTTTGTTGGACCAAATTACGTTTCATCGGACCATTTTTGTAACATCCCTGTTTAAATCGAAAGAAATTCATTCACTGCATAAAATACTCGTTAAAACCTCTAATAGCGGACAGTATCGAGTACATATTGGTTAATTGGGCCAAAGACACATTTGCGACTGCTTTAAAATCATAAAAAGTTTGCCTAATCACATTTTAATTGACATACATGATTTTTAGTACACTGTTCAGTACACGATCCAAAAAAAGTAATAAACAGCAGCAGCCTGCTATTGCCAAAGATGATCAGACTTGCTGACATAAACTTTAGATGGCGTTAACAGTATTTACTGGGTTAACAGCACAGGTTAGGGAATTTAAATCAATTGTCATTGGCGGCTTTTAAGGAACAAACTTTTCCAACTGTCAGACGGATTCATTCCGCTTGCATTTTAACAGAACAGTCGATTTCTAGGCTTCATTTTTGAACTGAAATGTCAAAATTTATACGCGTAGCCATTTGCTACAATGTCTTAACAGTCTGCTCGAATTTAGATTTTTTTTTTGTAATAAATCTCTTTACCGTCGGCTATTTGGTGCTTTAATTTGGCACATCCAATCACAGCCGTAACCGTCTATACCTTACCTAATTTCGTGACACCCTAAACAACGTTTTCCTGGTCCGACAAAAATGAAAACTGCTTGCCTTCCACGGCGCGGATAACTCTCTGGTCCAAGTAAATTAAGCCAACTGCGCCGCCTGCTACGTAACTCTTCGCATCTGCGAACTCTGTGATTCATGTCCGCGAACATTTTTGTGTTTTGGCCCACAATGGAATCAGATAGTTTATCGCCCGATCAGAAAGGTTTTAAATCATTTCGTTCCGTCTTATGTCTTGTATAATACAAACGCAGAGTTGCCATAGTAGTTGGCGGCAGTCATATACACGAAAGGAAACCTTTTCCCTGTGCGCGCGCCACAGTCGCAACCGCACACAACAAACACTTCGTGCCCAGCAGGGGGGGCGACTCCGAGTTCGGGAGAAACTCCACTTCACTCCAGCCAACAAGGATTATACTTTATACACTATGAACTGCTTTCTACAGCGTGCGACACACTTTGAATAATGCTGGACACAGATAAGCGAGTGCGACCGCATGCGCTTACATTCAGATTCCCAGCCGCAGAAGGAGCCAGCTGCTGGACTCTTTTCAGCGTAACAATATTGTTACTCTGGATTATTTCATATTGTTGATAAAAATCGCAAATCACGAAACAGTCACCTTGTCCAACGACGACGACTGGTACTGTGGGCAAAGTTTTGTCTCCATGTTGCCATGTCATATTGCATGTGCCGGCTGGAGTATATAGGACCTGGAGAGAGATCCAGTCGTTTCGGTTCGCAATCTCGGATGATTTGCATTTTCTCTCATGTCGCTCAGAAGACGCTGGGAAGTCGCCCGAGTCCCGATTTAAATCTCCGCCGGTATACAGCAGCGCTGGCCATAGTTGTTGGGAGTTGTTGTGGAAAGTTTTCGAGCTTCTTATCGATGCACGTGCTGTAGTTCTCCTACTACGGGTGGATATATCTGAGATGGTGCTGCATGCAACCCTGCATGATCCCTGGCAGCAACCTTTAGTGTCCATTTCAACTGTCGGTTGTAGGATTTATGGGCGCCAGCCGGCCGTTGGATTCTTTAGCTCTGTGTCGTGTGCTGATTTGTATCTGCGACTGGGAAAAACTGAAACTGTTCATCTCTCGCCGAGGGAAGACGGATGGTGGATTCGGATTCGGATTCGGGAACATGCGCGCGTCATGGATAACGAATAACTTATTCGGGATTACTTGACGTTCTGTGTATAATTCGGTTGGGGTGGCTGGCGAATAATTGCGTGAATCAGAGATTCATATCGCCGAAGGACACGTGCATGGAGATATTTAATGGGAAGATTACAAAAGGATTTCTATAGGTATAATGAAACAGAAGCTTTTGGAAAGTATACGCGAAGGGGAGGAAATTAAACATTTATCATTAAGTTTTGATGTTGTGAAGCAGGGCGCAAGGGAACTGGTTATAAATGGTGATAAGGATGACATTTAATGTACTCAGCAGTTATTGCGTTTTAATTATCTGGGGATTACTGTTCAAACTGGTTTCGAGCTAAAGACACCACTGCGGCAAAATATAAGCGGTGTTGCTTTGACAGAACAATTTTAACAACAGTCGCTAGGCTCTATAGGTAACAGAGAAATATGCACCCGAAGCTATAGTGATCGGTCAATAATTATGGAGAATAGATCGTGGCGAAATAAATCAAAAGTTTAAACACTGGCGAACGAAGCTGCGGGAAAGCCCCTCAGGAAAACCCTCTAAATATAAATAAGGAACCACCAAATGAGCAATTCCCATACCTACTCTTTACGTCAAGGACTATTGAAAAGTTTGCTCTATTTTTGCAGCTTACCGTTTTTCCCAGTTTAAAGTCAGGCACGCCTCTCGGGGCAGCGCTTTAGTGCCGACGTTTCGAATGGTTGCCAATGGAGCTGCTTGAAGACGCCGAAGTTGTTTTTGGGTGTGTCATTTTGAAGTTTTCTGATGGATATTTGACTATAACTACGTTTTGGAGCGTTTTTTGACATATTATGGAACTTTTTTGAAACGCTTTTGAATTAGTTTTTGACAGATTTATGAATACATATTTCTAAAGCTGATTTCGACTCGTTTTTCAAACATTTTTGGGGACGTTCGGATTCCTAGTTTAGTAAATATTTCAGTTTTCATTGGCCCACAGTGGTCAAGTTTTTTGTTTTTGCAGCTGACGTTTATGGAGGGGAAGCCGACAAATCTAGTCAAGAAAATCTTGCCAGAATAATTAATAACAAACAGAGTAGGCGCTGCAGAATTCTGAAGAGTAGAAAAAGTGCCGGTGAGAGAAAAGGGTGTCATTTCTAAAGCTTCTCTGCAAATTTAGAATCTTCGCACGTTATTTAACAACCCTTAGTTCGCATAATAGTATAATAGTGTTGTGATAGGCAAACGTCTTGCAATTTAAAGGTACTTATTTGAAAATAACAATTTTTGCAAAATTTATGAAGGGCCTTTTCCAAATAAAAAAGGGCAAGATCAAACAAAGGTTACGCTGACCACGAGAATACGAAAATAATTCAATTTGCCTAGTCAACGCGTTCGCATACCGACAAATCTAGTTGACAATTTACATAAACTAGGTATCCGAACGTCCCCATTGATATTGTTTTATTGACTTAGTTCTGGGTCTTATTTTTGGAAATCTTTTTGTATCGTTTAAGGTACGATTTCTTACACGTTGTTTGAGGTTTTTCTGACATATTGTCGAATCGATTTTAGACGTATTTCGTGGCCACTTTAGGACATTTAGTGATGCAGTTTCAGGGGGTTTTTGAAACGTTTTTGAATTGAATTTTTTCTCAAACTTGAGTACCTTTTCAAACTTTTTTGAACCAAGTTATAGGATACTCTTAAGTGCTTTTTATTCGAGATGTGTGGCGAGTTGTTTATATGAGCTTATTTCGGACACATTTTTTCGCTCGGTTTTTATCGCCCTTTTAGCTGCTTTTATCAATTCATTTATGAAGCACTTTTCGAAACATTTTTTTAAACTGATTTTTGTGTACATAACCGCTGGATTTTTGACGCGATTCTTTCTTTTTCTTTCGCACAACAGAATAGCATAATGAAAAGATTTTTGATTTTGGATAATTTTTCGACAGTTTTTCAACTGATTTTTGATGCCCTCTCCAAAGCGTTTGTTATAACCTGAGATTTGTAGTCATTTATCAATACCTATATTATCCGTATTTATTTCACTCGATTTTTATCGCATTTCTAAGTGTTTTGGTAGACTAGATTTTCGTGCTACTTTTCGTATCATTTTGAGACAATTTTTAACATTTTTTTTAGACAGTTTTGCTAGATCAGAACATTTTATAACTTTTCGGGGCACTGACGGTAACATTGTTATGATGCTTTTTCTGATCTCTTTTGTGGAAGCTGGAAGTGATTTTTATTTATAAAAACAGCTTTCAGAAGCTGTTTTCACTTTTTTTTTCATAAGCCATTTTTGGAACATTATTTGTGAGGCAATTCCTGTGTAAATTGAAGTTCTTAAAAGTACTACTCTTGCCTATGATGCTTTTTCTGCTAGATTTCCAACTCTTTGTATGACGGTTTTTGATTCTATTTTCAAGTTGAAATCCAACGCTCTTATGACAGTTTTTGTACCAATTTTGTATGCCTTTTTAAGGAGGAATTTTTAATGCGACTTTTGGCAAGGTGGTGTTTGAGAGCATTTGATTTTTCGATTTTCTTAAGTAGTACCTACTTTCTCTGTTTTTTGTTTTTGAATTTCAAACCGATTTTCAACGCTTTTGGGGTATCTAATGAGACATGTTTTTGGGCAGTCCTATATTCTTCCTTACGACGGAACTAGAAGTCACTTTTGACCATTTACATCTTCTTTTTTTTTATGTTGGGAATTCGCTGAAAGTAAAAATTCATTGAAATCTCGGTGTTGAGTACCTCTGTTCAAAATAGTTTCCAAAAAGGGACCTTTAAACTGGTAAAATAATGCAAAAGAGAAGATCCATGTCTTAAAAGTCCCGACGAGACATTTTTGGCTAAAACAGAAGCTAATACTTTTAACAAAAAGCAAATGAGGTCATGTAGGGTTGGAAACAGTGCATTCTCTAACAACTCGAGTAAGACGATTTAATACAAGTCACACGTTTACTATGCAGACTTTAAGCGGGTGAACATATTGCCTCAGGTCAACCAAATAGTTTATAACTAAGTAACTGTCATCAACACCCGGACTTGAACACCCTGAGATCAACCCATACAACGATGCAGACTACGAGTATGAATCCGTGAAGACAGCTACAATTTATGTAGTGTAGATTTAAGAAAACAGTCATTGCGTCCCGTTGGGCCTCTGTTGCCGAGCCAACACCTTTTAACTATTCACCACCGTTTGTCACCTAGCCTTACTAAGTCAAATTGTATAAACAAAAAGTTTAATAAAAGTAAACGTAAATGTAAACCCAGTAACTGTCACGTTGCACCTAGGTAATTCCATAAATTCCACAATTGAACACTTTACTTGCTTGCTAAAAATTTTCACTATAAATCATCATTCTGATGAACAAAGCACCTTGGGGCATCAACCCAAATTGCTGTTTTCTCTCTCTTCATTTCCCCAAAACTGAACTTAAAAAAACTCCTCTAGGCATCATCAGCGGCCATTAAATTGGTACAGCGCAGGTTTTCGATCAATATCAGCAGTGGTCAGCCATTTCTATTCCAGGCGCACACACAGCCCGAGTACTCTTCGTTTGGCATCCTTATTTGGGCGCCATTAACAAAGCCCCCCAACTGTAGTTGCGTACTGGTAACGTGGGGAGACAGACAGAAAAGCGGAGAACCAACTCCGAGTCACGCCCTCGCTATGTGCACAAACAAATCCGTCGCCGTTGTCATGGAAACATTCCGAGCTTGCCAAGCTTTGGGTGGGTTACATCTACTCATCCCCAAGCCACCCACTTGCCCCCATCCATTTTGATTACCTGTCTCGCGGCGGCCATTTTGGATTTCCGAGCGATTTTTGAATACGAAATTTATATTGACAGACTTTTTTTTTATATTCGGTTTCGGGAAGCTCTGAATGGGGTATGTACTATGTACTGGGTTTATGTAAATATCTGACTAACTTGCATGTGGTTGATGGGGTTTTTATGTAAATGAGTCGAATAGCGCACTTACTATTCGCTACGGATGTGTTTATTGATTTTTCAAACGGCTTTGTTAGTCGAACTTAAGGGTGCCGCAAACGGGGAGAGGGAAAGAGCACTTAGTTCGATGAGTGGAATTCAAAATGCTCGCCGAATCAATGTGTAATGGCTGTAAACATGGTTTAAACGAAGATGCGCCTTCCCGTCGTTGTTGGTTTGAATTCAAGTGGTTGTTTTCTCTTTCACGCTTTATCACAAGCTGGGTACATGCTCATCAAAATCTCGTTAGCCATGTCAGAGAGCTGTTTTTTTTTTCAACACCTTTTTGTTAGGCTCACAATCAGCGTTTATAAATCAGTTTTGCGGAGATAATTACTAAGCAGTGCTCAAGCAGAAGCTCGTTGAAGTCGATTATTCCCTTGCACCGTCTACCTGTCCCTTTAATTGATGCTAATAAATCAACGCGCGAGACAATTTATCATTTTCTAATTGCTGTGCTGTTCGGCGTTCGGGATTGTGAGGAGGAAGAAGAGGAGCGCTAAAATAAAAGTAGTAATTAGGATGTGCGGTGTAGAGGTGGACGTATGTAACTATTTATGTCTTTATAGTCTCCGAGTGTAGTAGCAAAAAGGTTTGGGGAATTGCAAGGAATAGCAATTTAATTTAAAGTTTATGTTTCAAGAGTTTTGATACAAATTCATGTGAATCAATGGCGCCACAAGAATGCATAGATGCTGCCTTTCTAAAAACTTACAAAAAGGCGTCTTCTGATAAGCTTGCTATTTTGTCTCATCTTTGTCAAAAGAAGTGAACATAGAAAGACTTCTTCGGAGGAAGTGAATGTATAGAAAGACTTCTCTTTGACAGGTCATGCACAAAACCCAAGAAGTGAAGATTGATTTTGTTGCAGGGTGGCTGGAAAATAAAACGAATTAAAACAGAGACCACAAATCGAATTTTAATGTTTATTCAACGACGGTCAGAATATGACTGACTCTTTTTCAGTACCTATCCTATCGCTTCTTATTCCCGGCAGCCAGTTTCTCTTTACATTATTATTAATTCTCTTTAAATATGTTTTTTGCTTTATACTGCCACATACTCATAAACTGTTTCTCGATCTGTTTTTAGTGACCTTTTACTTCGAAGTGTCAGAACATACCTACAAATTCTACACAGGTTGGTGTTAAAAAAAAAAGTTGGCACAACATGTCCGGAGGGACCCTAGACCTAGCTTCTCACAACCATTCGTTTTGTGTGAGTTTTTCCTTTTTGGAACGAATGGAAGGGATCTACAATTTAATGCCGATTACAAATGGCTAATTGAGAAGCTCTTTCAGTTGACAGTTATACTCTCGGATGCCTGTCAGACGTTCGCGAGAGGTGGCGCAGTGAATTTGGGTTTTTGCACTATTCGAACCTGGGACCACTCGCTTAGTAGTCCAACACACTCATAGTGATCTATTACTTCGAGGTGTCAGAACATACCTACGGATTCTACACAGGTTGGTGTTTTACTGCATTATTTTTGACCAGATCGATCAACTTTTTGAAAGGACAATGTAGAAGTCAGTTCAAAACATATGGGTAAAGGCTCCATTTATGTCCTTCCAGTCACCAGTCTCCTCCAACCTTGGTTTCGTCTAGGGGGAAGTTTAAATGTATTTGCCTAGCTCCTAAATAAACCGCACTCTCGAAGCCTATCAACGTTCCGGATTGATCCGCGCCAGTTCCAACAAATAAATCGACTTCTTCGTCCTTAATGTTGATACTTATTGTTTTTCAGGAACTGTAGTACTGTACATTTATTAAAGTCGAATAATACACTCCAAAACAAAACCCAAAAACCTAAACTTAATTTAAAAACACCCACAAAGTCATATTTAAACAGACCGTTCCAAATCGTTTCCTCTTCACAGTTTTCAAATGGAAAACATCCTTTCTTCCCTCGTCACAACAGATGTCCTCCGAGGATGCCATTCGGTCTGTCATCATCCAACATTTGTTCAATATTTGCCCATCACCATTCGCATGCAACTTCAATCAACACTGAGTCAATAAAAATTCGTATTCCACTTCCATTCTATCTTAATCTCGAATGGAATTCTCATTTCCATTTAGCTTTCGCAATACACATAGGACGTATACCAAGCGGCAGGAATTCGATTAAAAACGAAGAATTTCATTCTCATTCTGGGAATTCTATTTGCCAGCGACTTTCTCGAACACGTGTCCAAATTTTCCGTTGAAATTCTATTTTTCAATCCTTGAGCACGCAGAGTGCAGAAATGTGTGTACACAGCATCCTTCAGTGTGTGTTCCGTCGCATTAAAGGGGGAGAACGGAGCAACATTTACAACTTTTGCATTTTACAACCCTGCAGAGAGAGGCCCTATTAGTTTTGTGTGAACACTTGCATGGATTCGATTCGAATCGAATCGAATTCGAGATCTTGAGGATATTTTGCTGCCATGTGCGAGATGTGAAACAAGAGTCTCTCGAACGTTTTATCGCGCGACAAAATCACAGGAAATTGGATTTGTAGCCAATGCGGTGATGTTTCACATTTACGGCCAGTGCAACAGAAGCCATTACAATTGTTTTATGATTGCCAAGGATATGAGCAGCTTTATGAGTGCTCCCTTGGAGTGGCACTTTGGCTCGAAGCAAATTGGATGAGAGTGTGAGTGACTTCCTGTTCTCGAAATCGTTCCCCAACTACCTCTGACAACAATTGAAAAGATTTACAATCAACTGAAGAATGGATTTGAATTTCATTTCTGTGTTGAGTGAATAATTTGCTACAGCTATACTTTATGTTAAGGATCAGTCGTTGTTGCCCACTTATATATGCATATAGGTTGGCGTCGCAATCACAACAACAAAGAACAAGACAAAGTGTCTCCATGGTTTGATGGCCACGTGCAAGTTGGACTGGAAACATTGTGTCACGGCAATGCCAACAGCTGGAGCTTACGAGTATACGAGGTATATTAAGTAGATCGTACGAGTAGTGTATCGCTTATATTATTGTTTGACTGCGACTATGGCGAGTGGGGACATGACCTCAAGTGTGTGCGAGAAGGGGGTGGGCCGCCCCTGATGCATTATTCACCGCACTGTGACACGTGGCTTCCGATCACGAACGACGGTTCGTTAGTGGCCCAAAACGACAGAGTATATGAACCCATGGCGGCTGCCACTTTGTTTGACAGCAGCGGCAGCCACCAACAACAGCAGCAGCATGCATATTCATTTGAAGAGTGGGAGCGTGTTTGTGTGTGTGTGGGGTGGATTTTGTTAGTTTCGTTTTAAGTTTCATCTACCCGAGGACTTATTCGAATTGAGTGGGAATATTGACTATTAGAGGTACATAGAGGCACATTGTATGCATTGTAATCAATTTGGAGGACACGTGCCAGCAAGTTTATTCGTACTAATGACTATTGTGCCCAGAGCGACAATTGCACGGCTTAATTGGAAGATCTTTTGATCCCTTAAGGAATCGGGCGGTGTTCGGAGTTGTATGGATTTGCGAAAAAAGGAGTTTGATTAACTGTGAAACTTTAGGCATATAATATTGAAGTGAAAGAAACATTTATTAGGCGAAAGAAGTGGAACTTTGAATGGCATGAGAAAGGACGTGTGTAGCAATTGTGAATTAAAAACAAAATGCTTTGAGAACCCAATTGTCATATCCTTCTGAATGCACTCTTTCGTTGTCAATTAATATATGAATTGTAACTTTTTGCTTTTGTATATTAGCCACCATGATCGGCAATGCTTTCCGGTCTGGTCGGTCATCATTAATAAAGAAAAAGACGACGTTAACACCAGCCATATTTAAGATTTCGCGGGAGATTACCCCACCAATGAAGGTACCAAGGGACAAAGAACAGAATTAGGAACAGAAAATTTTTTTCAGCAACTGACAGAAAAATGTCTGTTTGACGACAGATCGTAAACAAGTCTAAGGCGTTTTTTATTATGCCCGAATGATCCAGATAGATAATTGATTTTCATGTGGTTTACAACAACAGTTGGATCTCGTATTATTGTTGTTAGCCATGGAAATCAATGATCTATAAAGATCATGAAGGCAGAATAAAAAAAACGCCTATTGATTTCTGTTGCTGCCAGCAACATTTGGATTTTTCTGCATCTGTCATCTGACTGTTTGTTTCGCATCGTACTATTAGGTCTGTTCCTTTACTTTTGTAGTAAGAATGGAAAAGACTGTCCAAATGTCAGTGGTAGGGATAAATTCTCTCACAGAGAGAGACGCTTACGAAAAAGTTAAGGAACGCTTTTTTAGTAATTTATGAAAAATGACAGATCAAAAATCAAATATTCAAAAAATTGTACGTTAAAAAGTCGTTAAAATGTCTGATGAACTCGAGGAATTTGCTAATATACTAAGAAAATTAGTTCTATCATTTATTTTTAACTTTATTTTGATGAATATGAGTATGTGCAAGAGTTTGTACTGATTGAACTACAAGCATTCGGGAAGAGGAAAAGGCGACACTGCATTAAGAATTAGATACATGGAAGAGATTGTACCTTGTTACAGTAAGGAAGAATTTCGACGCCAATATCTAAAAGAATCTTAAAGAGAACATTCAATTTTATTTTGCCGCCTGTTGATACCATTTTAATAAGCAAGAAGTCAAAAAATAATCAACGCATATGCCAAATGGGACAACAAATTTCAAATCAGCTGTTAGTTGTGAGGTGATTGACAGCTTTTTCACTTCTTACACCAAGAAATTTGTTGAGTAAAAATTCGTAAGATTCTCAGTGGAGGGGTAATATCTTGCTCTCTCGATGACGCTCTCTTTTACGAATTTTTTGAGTTAAGGAACGGCATTGAGTAAAAATTCGTAAGAATTAGTAAAAATTCGTAAGATTTAAAAGTAAAGGAACAGACCTATTGTATAGTGTGATGACCATGAATAACAAACAAAAAATGGGAAAAACAAAAGATTATACGCCTTCATCTAAATCGCCTTCACAAAACATTTCCAAAATCTGTTCCATTTTTTGGTTAAAAAAAAGCTAAAATTTAATCAGACGAAACACAGTTTGACAGAATAGGCGCAGCCATGTTTTTATGGATCTGTTTCTTTTTCAGTTTTGGGTAACTGAGAGAGCAACGTAAACAGAACCAGAATTTACTCCATAAAGAAAAAACTTTCTGCTCTGTTTCAGTTTCTGTTCCTGTTTCTATTCTTTGTCACTTGGTGCCTTAATCGAATTATCCGAAGGGAGGAATATGCGCAACGCACCCGTGAAGTAATTTTCGCAGTCACGCAGCTCCCTGCTATTTTTTGTCAATAGGTCTGTCATATTTGGTGACATTTCAGAAAAGATTTTATTTCGTGATAAAGAAAGAAAACGAAATCAATTAAGTGATACTGACATCTGTGTATTTGACTGAACAAACGTCAAATGTCATTGAGTATGAAATCAAATCGAAATGTCGACCTCCATTTAAGTCAACTGCAAAAAAACAAAACGTTCGTAGATAAGAAAAATTCAGAAATAAACCTAGAACACTGCTGCCAACAACTGTCATACTTACAGTGAATTAAAGTTTTGAACGTCTCCATTAATGGGGAAATTGCTTACAATGTCGCAGACCTCAGTCATTGTTTGCAGTTCATTTTTCTATACTTGAGTCATAGACAAATCAACTTCCCGTTCGCAGTATTGAGTGGACTAAATAAAGATTTTTTGACCTTAGTTAGTACCTTAGTTTCAGAAAGTAAAAGCAGTTGCAATTATTCCTTCACTTATTTTTCTATTTCGGTAAATTGAATTCAATTTTATGTCTTATCTCAGAAATAACTTTCGGTTTTTCATACAAAAAAAATAGTCAATGAAGTTGAAACCCTTAGTTGTCAACAAAAGATGGAAACCTAACTTGTATAACATATTTAACACCGACACTATTGTTAACATTTTCGAAAAGTACCTAATTTCTTCATTATTTCTGACCGAGCCCATTTACAAATGGCAACCAACCTCACGCTTAAGGAAAAAAATACTGAACGATCTGACATTATTTTATGCCAGATATATCGAATTGCGATTGAACCAAAAAATGAAAGAAAACGACTCTCTTCTTCTTAGGTTAAATTTAATAGGTATGAAAATGAAAATTACTGCTTGATGGCGTGACTTCAAAACGAATGAACAGTAAGTTAAGTTTTTACAAAAAAGAAAACTATGTTTTAGTATATACAATAGGAATTACAGTATTTTAATGTAGTTATTAAGTTGAACTGGGGTTGCCAGGTTGCAATTGGTGTGCGGTATGAGCGCACTTTGAGAAGCTGCAGCTGCTATTCTGAACATCCTCCCCCCGTTGAAAGGTTGAGGCTTTCAACTGAATTGTCGTCAATGGGTAAGACACATAGTTTTGCAACAGCCCGTCTTGTTGTGCCACTACTGGTTCGAACAACCGCTATGCGAGCAACACCATCAGCCCCCTTAACGACTTCGATGACCCGAGCCAAGGGCCATTGCAGCGGTGGAAGATTTTCGCCTTTAAGTAACACCATATTTCCCACTGCTATGTTGGAAGTGGATGACCGCCATTTGTTTCGCTGTTGAAGAGTAGTCAAATATTCGGTGCTCCATTTTTTCCAAAAGAGCTGCTGGATGTAACAAACTCGCTGCCATCTCCCGAGACGATTGGTGTTTAAATCTGTGACGTCGGGCCCAACTATTGATGTAAAGGGAGCTCCTATCAGGAAGTGAGCTGGAGTGAGTACGTCAAGATCTTCAGGATTTTCTGTAATGGGACATAAAGGGCGTGAATTTATAATTGCAGAAATCTGACAAACTAATGTTCTAAGCTCTTCAAAATTCAAATTCGCCAGACCGACTGTGCGCCAGAAGTGGAATTTCGCCAACTTGATGGATGCCTCCCAGAGGCCACCAAAATGTGGGGATCTAGGAGGGATGAACTGCCACTCGATTCCTTCTTCGAGACATTGCTGATGAACTTCGGAAGTATGACCATCGCTGAGGAATAATTTTCGTAGATCTGCTAGTTCGTTTTTTGCTCCCACGAAATTTGTTGCGTTATCCGACCAAATTGTTTTCGGCTTACCTCTTGTGTAAATGAAACGTTTTAAAGCTGCAAGAAAGGCTGGGGTTGATAAGTCCTTCACCAGTTCTAAATGTACCGCCTTAGTAGCGAAGCAGATAAATAAACAAATGTAGCACTTCACAGGAGCTCTATTTCTAATTTCAGATTTATAGTAAAATGGTCCACAGTAATCTATTCCTGTTACTAAGAATGTCCTATTTGCTTGAACCCTTTCAACTGGTAAATTTCCCATTATATGCTCCGCAAATTTTGGTTTCAGTCTGAAACAGCGAATGCATTTATTGATTACACGATTGACTGTTTTTCTTCCGCCTATTGGCCAATACTGAAGTCTAATTGATGCCAGTAGAGCTTGTGGACCAGCATGTAAGAACTTTCGATGGAAATAATCAATTATAGAGTTAGTCAGGGCGTGATTTTTCGGTAGGATTATTGGGTGTTTTGCCTCGAAATCTAATGTTGTGTTTTGTAGGCGTCCTCCAACACGCAGCAGTCCATTCGAATCGAGGAAGGGATTTAGAGAACACAGTCTACTAGATCTAGATGAACCAAGTTTCTTCCCTTTATCAAATGCCCTATATTCTGCATATAAGTTTACTCTTTGAACCATGCGTAACAATAAGTAAGTTCCGTGCTGAATCTCTGTGATTGTGAGAGGCCCGTGAGACAATCGAGAACGAAATCTGTATATGTAAGCGTATATTCTTTGCATCTTCCAAAAGGAGTTAACATATCGGCAACCGACAGAGAAGTCTTCAATTTTATTCGTCGATAGCAAAATCCTCTTTCGTCGCTCTGGCACATCTTCAACTAGTGCTGGACATATTGGCCACTGCCTTTGTAAACCTTGTAAGAAGGGCGGACCATGGTTCCATAAGGATGAGTTTGCAAGGTCTTTCGGGGAGGCTCCCTTTGACAAAATATCAGCTGGGTTCATCAAAGACGGAACATAATGCCAAGTCATTTCATTGGTTAGTGCTTGAATTTTTGTTACTCTATTTGCCACAAAGACATTGTAATTAGATGGCTCTTCTCTTAGCCAATGTAAAACGACGGTGGAGTCAGACCAACAGTGAATTTCAGCTCTAAATATGGCCATCGACGATATGGAATGAGTGAGCTCCGCGAGTAACAATGCGGCAGACAACTCAAGTTTGGGAACGGTTAATGTTTTTAAAGGCGAGACTCTTGATTTTGAGCAAAGCAGATTTGTCCGCACACATCCATTGAGTTCGGAACGCACATAAATGCATGCGCCATATGCAAGCAAGCTAGCATCACAGAAGGCATGTATTTGAACCATTGAGTTTGGAGTCAAAACGAATCTCGATATTCTAAAACTATCAACTGACTGAAAATCTGCACATAAGTGACTCCATGTTGATTGCAGTGATTGCGGTAGACTTTCATCCCAATTGACCTTTTCCTTCCATAGCAGCTGTAGAAATATTTTAGCTTTGACGATTACTGGCCCAATTAAGCCGAGCGGATCGTAGAATCGAGCAACGAATGATAACACCGATCGCTTTGTGATCTGCCGCTTGCTTATAAATGGGATAAACGAAAATAAAAGTTGTCAGTCTTTGGGTCCCAAACAAGGCCAAGAGTTTTTGTTACATCAGTTCCATCATGAAATTTTAAAAATTGCTCTTTATCCGACTCTGGGACTTGTTTTAGAACCTTTGGATTGCTTGTGCACCACTTCCTCAACTTAAAGTTACCTAGTCCTAGCATGGTAGTCGTTTGTTTAAGGATTTCGAGCACTTCTTCGATTGAATTTCCACCGGAGATCATATCATCAACGTAAAAATCGCGTCTGACGATTTTGGCGCCAATTGGAAAGGCTGTTTCCTCATCGGAGGCTAACTGATGCATTGCCCGAATGGCAAGAAAGGCAGCTGGCTTGGTACCATAGGTGACCGTATCTAGTTTGAATATCTGAATCGGGTCATGAGGATTATCTCTCCATAAAACACATTGAAGGTAATTATCGGGGTATGAAACTCGAACGCATCGATACATTTTGCAAATATCTGCTGTCAATGCGATTTTGAACGAACGAAATCTCAATAAAATTTCAAAGAGCTTAGGCTGAATAGTTGGTCCTGCAAGGAGGATATCATTTAATGAATATCCAGAAGAGGTAGTGGCAGACCCATCGAAGACCACTCGTAATTTTGTCGTTGTACTGTCATCCTTCAAGACACAATGGTGCGGTAGAAAATAGGTAGGAATCCCGGGTGGAAGCGATTTTACAAATGACATGTGGTTAAGATCTGCATATTCCTTTATAAATTCCGAGTACTGTCGCTTAAGCTCGTAATTGTTATTGAGCCTTTTTTCTAGATTTTCGAAACGACGAAGTGCTTGTTGATATGAATCGCCAAGTAGAGTAGGACACAGTCTGCTAGGGAGGAGCACAGAATATGCACCTGATTCCAAACGGGTGACGTTATCAATAAAATGTCTTTCACATTTCAATTCATCCTTCGTTCCCTTTGATTCTGTTGTATTGTGATCTTCTATTTCCCAGAATGCTTTAACTAGTTTATTTAATGAATCATTTAAGGACAATTCTGAGGAAATATCTCTGCTTGTAGTCAAACATGACACATTTTTAATACTGCTATGGCCACCACCAGAAACAACCCAACCCAATCTTGTTTTTTGTAGCAACGGCAAATTCCCGCTTAAACGTATCTGGCCGACACACATGAGTTCAAAAAATTCACTAGCACCTATGAGCATGTCAATTCGCTGTGACTTGAAAAATGACGGATCTGCTAGCTCTATGTTTGAAGGAATATTCCAATCAATATTGTTGATCGTATAACTAGGTTGGTTGTTGGTGATAGTTGGAACGACGATGGCAGAAAATGCGGTTGTAAATTCGCTCACTCGAGAGCGTATAAAAATGTCAACAGATTCATTGGACACTAAATCTGATTCTCCTATTCCCGATATGAGTGTTGTCGATTTTGACCTTTTGAGTTGCAACTGATTAACAATTCGACTAGTAATGCAATGTAGTTGCGAAGCAGAGTCGAGAATTGTTCTACATGGAATGAACGAACCGGCTCGATCTCTAACGAGGACAATGGCCGTTGCAATGAAAACGCAATTTTCAGGCAAGTGATTTGGTGGCACTGTATTAGAGTGATTGCTACGCGATGTGGAAATCAGGGCTGAATTTGAAGATATAGATGTGCTGGGTAATTCTTCCGGAACTGTAGAAAGCGGGAGAGATCCCCCATGATTTAAATGGAGCAATGAATGGTGCTTCGATGAACAATAACGACAACATCTGGATTTGCAATCCTTTACGAAGTGGCCCTTTTTTAAGCAATTAAGGCACATTTGAAGACGCTTTGCTTCTTTAAACCGAAGAGATGGAGAGAGATTGGAGAACTGTGGGCAATTTTGAATAGCATGCTCGTACGAATTACAAAACACACAAACCTTGGCATTGTTATTAGATGCCACAAATGCCTTTCGGTTACTATACATATTTTGAATCGATTTTTTGCTCACCTGCTTGCTAGGTTTCTCAATTACCATAGCATTTTCCACGTTTTCCAGCGTCTGACATCTTTTCTCCAAGAACGTTGACATTGAGCTCCAAGTTGGTAAAATGTTGACTGGTGTTTGCTCTTCCCATTTAGTTTGTGATGCAACGTCAAGTTTATTGGCGATGAGATGTATCAGCAAGCAGTCGGCCAGTTGCTCCTTTGTGCCCATGCCCTCCATAGCTCTTATATGCGAGTTGATTCCATCACTTAACTCTCTAAGCTTCGAAACGTCACCTGATTCCACCTTGGTTAATGCGAAGATATCCCTTATATGTGCCTGAAAATTTAAACGCTTATTATCAAATCTATTTTTTAACATTGATAACGCTATTTCATAGTTATTGTCACTGATTTCGAGCGAACGTATAGTATCCAACGCAGATTCTCGCAAACTGGATCGTAGATACTGGAACTTTTCAATTTGTGTCAAATCAGCATCATTTCCGAATACGGCCTGGAACATTGATAAGAAATCCGGCCACTCTGTATAGTCTCCGCTAAAAACGGGAACTGTTAGAACTGGTAACCGAGCCTTTGGTTGCGAAACGATAAATGATGGATGAGCCTCATCCATTGAAAATTGTCGCACCGTGGAGGATTGTGGATTGTTTGAAGACCGGCGCGAATTTAATTGCCGAGTAAGTGACGATTTCACTTCTACAAAAGCACTAAGAAATTGTTCACGCGCGTTGCTATCGATTTCATCCAGATTTTCCATTTCTAAATTGTCTTGCACGCTCTCAAAGTTCTTCTGCAGGCGATCAACCAATTCTAGCCTTACCATGAGCCCCGCTTCATCTATGCCACTGAGGTATTCTGTTGTTAAAACATTTTTTAACTCTTTAATCTGGTTGATTATTGAGGCACTTTTACGCTTGAGAAATGATTCCGACACAACGTGATCGTCTCCGCCAACCATATTGTCCAAGGTTACAGACGAAAATTTAGACAGGGGAAAACCGTATGATCGCTGATCGTGAGAACTTTCAAGAGAAATGTATCACCGTAAGTTGATAAGCGGTTTTTTTTTTTTCTTTTTTCAGCGAAACCGAAAATGAGTAATTTCGATGATGTAAATGCTATGTATAGTATGTATGTAATGTTTAATGCAAAACACTGTACTCCAAAAGGTAAGCACCCGAATTAATGCTAACTATGTACTTTGAATAAGCAACGAATTTGCCTATGATAACGATTGTTCGCTAAGTGTAGCTACCAACAAAGAAGAAAATTAAATCACGTCGGGGTCACCATGAACGATCTGACATTATTTTATGCCAGATATATCGAATTGCGATTGAACCAAAAAATGAAAGAAAACGACTCTCTTCTTCTTAGGTTAAATTTAATAGGTATGAAAATGAAAATTACTGCTTGATGGCGTGACTTCAAAACGAATGAACAGTAAGTTAAGTTTTTACAAAAAAGAAAACTATGTTTTAGTATATACAATAGGAATTACAGTATTTTAATGTAGTTATTAAGTTGAACTGGGGTTGCCAGGTTGCAATTGGTGTGCGGTATGAGCGCACTTTGAGAAGCTGCAGCTGCTATTCTGAACAAATACTTTTTTAAAATAACTTCGACCGAGTCCATTCATTTATCCCACGAAGCGTGGTAATTTTTCCCCCTTCATTGTACCCAAATTCCCTTTTAAAAACCCACGATACTTTTTTGCCTCAAAATCCAGTTTTTAAAAGTAAAATTTGAATTACACGGAAAGAAAATCACGTCTACTTAACCTTTAGTATAAAAACCACAGTTTGTAATATTACTACGATAATTTTTTGGTACTAGAAAATTTTGATAAAAGACGATTTATAAGAGCTGTTTTTTATGGACTTTCAGTGTGCTGAAATGCATGGTCAAATGTGGGAGTTTTGATGAAATTTTAGCAAAAACTTATAGTTTGAATAGTTTCTGTTAGATTTCTGATATTCCGATGATTTGGTGCTGTTTCCCTTTATCCAACGAAAGGCTTTTCGTACATAGAAATTCCCAGAAAAAGGGATAAGTCCCACGATATAAAAACACTGATCCGAGTCTCAACAGTGTCACAAAACAACTATTTGTGCTTTCATATCGCTTTTAGCTGCGTTAAAAATATTAACATAGGGTATGTATATCAATTGAAAATGATATTACAGATATAGGATATTCCCTTAATTTTGACAGTTCAACGTTCAAAAAGAACAAAGCCGCCTATAGTGTAGCTAAAAATCCTCCATTTTTGTGGTTTCATGATCATTTCTCTTATGCAAATCTACATATTACTTCACGAAAGTCTCCCGCAAATATTTCCAACTATATTATTCCCTTCCTAAAAAAATGTTAGGAAATAAAAATTCAAAAACTTGTTGTTTTCCAAACACCTTCTCATGAAAATATTCTCAATTCAAACAAAGACTGTTTCTTTTTGAGGATGTGGCATGGATACCAATTTTTTCCTATTGAGGCGTTTAAAATAACACATCGCGACTCTTCGTTAAGTGGGAAACAAAACTTAATTTGACAGCAACGGCGCACTGCTCAGCTAAACTTTTTTTTCGTTTAATTTTATCTTTTTCGTTATATTTTTCGATGAATTAAGTTGGCTGTGGTGGTTGTCGTGCTTTGGTTTGCTGAGGTGGAAGTGCAATAACTTAATAAAACCATTTTTATGTTTACAGGATATATTTTTGTGTATGGAATTTACGATAACACGGTAATAATAAAAAAAAAAAAAAAAATAAATAGTTGGCACAACAGGCCCGGAGGGACCCTAGGCCTAGCTTCTCACAACCATTCGTTTTGTGTGAGTTTATAATAATAAAGGACTATTAATATGAGAGCGAATTGCGAACTGCAAACTAGTGAATATTCGTAGTTTCTGACTTTCATTCAAATGAAAACTTTTTTTAGTCGCAGGTACCCGTGAATCAGTTTCATTGTTAGAGGTTAGGTTCGAACGAATTTTTCATACGTGGTTTTGTGGATCGTGACTGATGTTTTATGTGGATTATGTAAATAAATTGTGACATCAGTTCGCGGTAAGAATTTTCAATTCGCGCGAAAATTGAGCCGGAGTTTTTTTTTAAGATTAGTTATGGTAGGTATTCAGATTGTATTGTTAAATCAACCCCAAGACGGCTTTAATCTGTTTCTTTGAGTAGTCCCTGCTGCGTGGAATATAAATCTCAATTTGCATTGTGAGACCCACAACAGCACTGCACCGAATTCATTAGACCAAAACTAACATACGCTCCTAAATCACAATCAAAGAACGCAGAACAATCTTCACTCCAGGCTTCTCATATCGCCAGTACTATGTACCCAATCCATTCTGCATTCTTGGCCAGCCTATAAGCCATGCCCATCCCCACTCGCACCGTAACAACAACGTTCGTCCAAGCGTCTCTGCAATTAGTTAAAGTGTAATAAAATCTCATTCAAGAATGCCACGCCAGACAGAGAACACAAAACGCAATTCGTAGCGTCTACAGCTACAGCTACACACAAACGCCCCCAAGGGACTCCATTAAAAAATATTAAAACGACCATGTCGCGCATAAGGTCGCAAATCATTTTCGTGTGCGTCCCCCGTAGGTGCGCACGTGTGCTCGACTGTCGTGCACTTAAAATTGTAGCCGTACATACACTACAAGTTCGCATATAGCCCCCAGAGTGAAACTATGTAAATAAGGACATTGTGCCTGTGTTTACACGTCGGAGAAGCAATTTCAAATTTCATATCCCAATGAAGACGAAGCCACAGCAAAGTTGAAGAATGGAAATGGAAATCCTTAATAAGAAGAAATCCAATAAATGTCCTTTTGCACGTGTTCAATGAGCGAATCCCCCTGCGCGTGGGTATCTAATTCCGGTCACGTGGACGCCGAGTTATAATGCAAAGAACATTTTAATGAAATACCTACTCTGAGTGCGAGCGGGTGGGTGCAGGACGACCGGATCTTCATCCAATAAGGGCGAGCAGTGAGTTGCTGTTTTCATTTTCTCTTTTAATGGTTTGTAATCGCAATGTCAGCCGGAAATGGCTATGCACAGTGGGAAATGAGAAAAATCGATTGCGCACCGACGTTCACTTTCACGACAGGATATCCTTTTGTAGACGGTTTCCACGACAGCAACACAGTTGGCCAGCCGTTGGGGTGTAAGGTCTGATGACGTGCGGCAACACCCAGGGTCTGATGTAATTGGATGCGGAGTGTCGCCATGGAGATTCGATTCAATTACGGCAGTAAAATGTCCTTCTAATGAATTTGGATGTTGCGAAACGTCTGAAGCCTTTTGGTTGACTAAGTTGCTGGACAAAGGGACTGAGCAATGAATTCGAGTTGGTAACATATTTAAGGTGTAGTTTGTGCTTTTCTGGGCGGTTGAATGATGTATCGCTCAATAGTCACCGACAATTCTCAAGGCATAATGCGTCGACTTTTGCATATAAGTCTTGGAGTTTCTGTCTTGAATACTCAAAGTGTTCATGTGATCCACATATAGAAACCAATTTTAGTCTAGATATGTCAATTTCCGCCCAGGTCAGTGTGAAGTTTGTACGATTGAAGGCAGTTAAAAATCTCACTTCCAACGGGCCGGGCTTCAATTTACAATCACCTGCAAATGTTCACTGTTCAAATTTTCCACATTGAAAACACGAAAACCACTCGGCACTAACGTCGTTCAGCGTGCGTTGTACAAGCGGGACCAACACCTGAAGCCCCACATGCCACATGAAGCGGCCACCCAAGCCGAATGATTACCATAAGTCTGGTCACTCTAGCGCAAACCTACACCCATGCTACAATGCGCGCCGACGAGCTGCAACTCAAATTCACCCTCAATAATAAAACATAAATATTTTGCCACCAATTTCCACCTATACCGTCGGTTAAACAATAAATTCGATCGTCTTATATGAGAGGGAGCCGGTGTGTCTTGACCACGCCACAATTTTCTCTGAATTATGACAATTTTCACTTAGACCAGTCACCTAGGACCCAAGTTGGTCAGCGCACCAGCAGCAGCATCTGCAGCAGCGAGCGGTCTGTCATGCGCCATTAACAATCGCACCAGGCGAGAGAGTTCGGTTCATAAATTGCAACTTGGTCGTGGAGCTGTTGCCGATTACCGTGTAAGTATTCTTTATGACCACGGTAACTCTGGTCATACGCATTAATGACCAATACCCATGCCAATGCCATATGGGCGCCCCGCAGCCAATGAAACATGGAAATTATGATCCAAATGGACGAGGATAAATCCGATCGGGATTCGGCACAGCGATCGACGACGGAGCTGTGGGCTGTGTTGCGTATATGGAAAATGAACGTTTGCATTAATTATCTAGCTCCCGGTAAAATGGCGCCTTAATTAAGACTTACCAGCGATGCTTATCTCGCTGAGTGTTGTTCTAAAGATATCACGGTGCTCCGAGTTTATGGTAATTAGATTTTTCGATGTTGATTGCGGATAAGCCGCATGCGCGACACATTTATGGGAAATGTACATTTTAACCAGTAGCTAATGCTGTTTCTGTTTTAGATGATATCAAATAAGGATACTTTGTTGCGAGAGGATATTTTTGTAATTAGCAATTTTTAAGGGCGATTTTTAGTATAAGTACCTGGTGAGTTACAAGACGTTCTTTGAGTGGATTAATTGGCTTGAAGAGGGACAAAGTCAAGAGGTATCTACATCACTGAGGGCGAGGAGTAGCTATACTGGATTAGAGTGTAAAGAGAAAAGTCACTGCAAGATGAAGATCTTTGCAGATTTTTTAATAAACCACCGAAACTGCAGATTACATTTTGGAAACTTTTGGGGCACTGACCCTTAGGAAGATTGCATTTTAAGGAGAAACCACCGCAAATACTAGAAAAAATATATTAAAATGCATTTTTGTTTTTGACTGTCAGAATTCAAAACAATGTTCAAATTGTCAGGGTAACCCCCAAACAAGCGAGAATCGTTGTTGCTCCTCGCTCCCCCACTCACTTTTATTCTCGTTTTGACGGACAGGAAGTGTGCAACTTAGTACAGCTCTGTTCAATGTTCCTCAACTAACAAATTTCGAATCTTAATTTAAGCGAATGTGCGGCTACAAAAACATTATGGAAATATACAAGACTGCGTCGAAAATGACTTCAAAACCCGGCTTAACCAACGCATCGAAAATCACTACAAATCTTAATATATAAAAACGTTCGTGCGTATGTATGACCGACCATAACGGCTGAACCACTGAAGCTATCCCCCTTATATTTACACCATATGTTTGTGTGGTACTCCGGATGGTTTATGTTTATTTTAGACCCTATAGGGGGCGCTGGGGTCGCTTTTTTGAAAATTATTATTTATGGACCGATTTGGCTCAAATTAACACCATATAACACTTAAAAAAATAGAAAGCTTTTGCCAAAATTTGGACCCGATAGGTGGCGCTGGGAGATATTAACGACAAGTTAGATTGGCCTGCATATCAATTTTGTATCAACAACATTAAATTTAATTGTAATAATATAGTTGGCGTTGGTTGTCTATACTTTTTTCAATTTGACATTTCAGTAATTCATATTTCATTTAGCTGTACAATTCTTCGACGAAAACTCCAAATTAGTTTTTAGTCAATTTTAAATAGGTAGGTAAATAACATTTCCATTCGATTTCCGGCACAAATAACAAAACCAAGGAAAATGTTCTTACTGGGCCAAATTTTATGATTCTTCTTTTGTTTTGTTTGTATTGGTGTATTTCAGGCTTAGGCAGTCTTAATAGATAAACTTTTGGACCCGATAGGTCCTGCTCAACCGATTTCAATGAAATTTTGTGGATGTATATTCTTCGTTCCCACTTGAAGGATAGGATACTTTTGGACCTGATAGGTGGCGCTGTTGCCGAGTTGATTGAAATTTGTGGATGGGTAGGTATGGTTGCTTCAAGATTGAAATACATATACTATTGTTTCGGACCCTAGATGGTACTTTGCAAAACATAAGCGGGATAGGAGAACGGGTTGTGGAACATTGTCCAAATAAAGTACTTTGCTAAATGTGAGCAGGACTTAATACGAAAGGTATGAGCAAAGCCGGGTGGTTACAGCCACATACAAAAAAGACTGACGTCCGTATGTGCGCACTCATAACTCGGGAACAAATCCTTCAATTTTTATGATTTTTGGTTTAAATTCGCATGGGCCCAAGGAAGGACATATGCTACTTTTTGTCGTAAAAACAAAACTTTATGGGAATTAGTTGAATTTTTGATTTCTTTGGATGTTCCGCGCTTACATTTACATCTATACAATTGAAAGTCGGCTCAGTTATAATTTTGTTGCGCAACCTCAATACACCGAGACTTTGTAACAGATCGCGTTTGATTTGGTGGTAAAGGAACCCAAATCAAATGCCATTCAAGTGACGATTTTGAGTGAAATATCCAAAGGCAAACACTCTCATTCCGCAGATTCCGCTTATTCAGAACGATTTGCCATTCGTATTTAAGCGACTTAAATTTCCTGTGCGTCTCGCTTTCACTGTGACAAATAATTTTTTGCAAGTATAATCGATGGATATTTGTGCATTTGTAGTATCAATCTTGAATTACCATGTTTCTCACATGGTCAATTTATTGAAAAGCGGAAGGTTGGCCGAAACGTCAAAATCATTGCGGTTTGATTGAAACAAATCAACATTGCTATTCGTCATTTATTTCTATTGCATTTAATATACATAACTATTGAATGAAGCATTTTAATTGGCCGAATTACATAAATTAGCAAGCGCATTGTGCATGCTCAGAATTATTATTTTCATTACATTCACAAATTTGGGCGGAACGAAGTTTGCCGGGTCAGCTAGTAAAGTAATAAAGCAACACGAAAAATTATCGAAAATCAAAAATGTTTCCAAAAATAACCTCAAATACAAAATCTTGCTAAATGGGGCTTCGAAGGTCGCATGTACTTTTATAAATACATTGTGTCAAAAACGCCAAAAAAATCTTCCAATATTGTTTGGAAATCCTTTGGTAAGGGCCACAGTTGCCAACACGGTACATTTGGGACAAAGTCTTTGTCTTTCCCAATGTTTCTTTGCCCTTTGTCCTTCCCAACGATTTCTCAGTCCCAAACTTAATTTATAAAAAAGAAAATTAATTCAGCAAAAAAAAAAAAAAAAAAAAAAATAGGGTAATGTACAGAACGTACACAATTAACCTTGGTTATGCGAAAAAAATATTTTTTGGATAATTTTTAGTTTATTTTAGGTACGTTTTGAGGTGTGCAATTTATAAAATTTGTTATTTCAGTTGGAAAATGAAGTCTTTGTAACAATGTTAATTTCTCCATCTCATTCTTTCGATATATTTGTCCGAAGTTATGTTTCAAGTTGGCAACCGTGGGTAAGACATTCAAAAATTAGTTCAAGAATTGTCTCGGAAATGGCTCCATAAACGGGTTAAAAAGGCAAAGAAAATCGCACTTTAAATACCTATGTCAAAAATATTTCCAAATAAGGCCCTAGTTATAGTTATATTATATACATAAACACCAACCGTACAAATTTTCTTTTGCGTTTTCAGCCACTGTAAGCTAAAGGTTGAACTCAATCTTGGTCTTAAAATGTTGCTTATGAATTAATAGTTATTTATAAAAAAAGAATAAACAAATTATCTTTACGAAAAACTTATTTTTAGCAAATATTTCCCACATCTTCTTTTTCAACCCAATTGAATATACACCTTCAAATTATTTCAACCACTTGGGGGGCTTACGCAATCAGAAATAATCACTTCATTTGCACTCCACACATGTCCATCGGCATATCCAATTAATAACTGCTAATACAAAATCAAAAAGAAATCCCTGAATTTTTAAATAATTCGTCTATGTAATGATGTCAGTCTATGGCGAACCCTACTTCCAATTCCAATCATAGACATCTAAACCAGCAGATAAAAAAAAAACAGAAACTTCTACTAACTACATGTGCCCTTGTACTAAAAAAATTTGTAAAATGTAAGAGCGTACAAAAAGCGACAATTGCCTTATGAACCGTTTCTTTTATCTAGCATCGCTTTTCAGATTTTTACCAACCTACCTAATCAAATAAGAAAACTTCCAACCCAACTTCTGATGAAGGAGAAAGTTTCGTTCGACCCAGTCGTGCACTTTATTTTACTGTTCCATCTGTCAGGATTTTTTTTTTCTGATGGAATCCAATCAGGTGGTTGATTTGCTGTAATTGTTTTCGTAGGAAAAAATGAATAAATTATTTCTTTTAGAAATATAACATTTAAAAAAAAAACAAGAACGATGAAATTTTATTTGTACTGATACCAAAGTGACAGCAAATTTTTCTGACAGATTTTTTTCTATCACCGCCTAAACTAGTTTTCATACTGTTCCAACTTTTTCGGTTGCATTTACGTATATAACATGAGGCTTAACTCGTCAAAAATTTCGAAAGAAAAATATTGCAATTCATATCATACTAGGCAGATTACATTTTTTTAAATGTCAAAAATTAGCCTAAGAACGATAGACAAAAACCGCTCCGCAAATGAATCACAAAAGTGCCCTAAAGAAGCCTAATGATATGTCAAAATTAGCTCCACAAATGTGTAAGAAGAAGTCCCAAACCTTTCCTAGTCTTAAAAATATCTCCAAAAAAAGAGCTAGTTATTGTAATTTCGTGCTGCAAATCCTACTTTACTTTGCTTCGCTGAGATCGAAGGTACAAGAAACAGACCTAGTTTCGTTTAAAAACACTTCAAGAATCTATACAAAAATCTGCTTCCTAAAAAACGTCGTTAACTGTCATAAATATATCAAAATTCACAAATCAGTAAAAAAAAAAAATGTATAAGTGTTCTAATAAACGCGACATAAATCGTGACCAACAAAGACAGAAGTTTCTGCACTCGGTGCCAAGAAAAAAATACTGGAAAAACATCATCAAGAAGTCACTCAGCGTAGCGGACAATAGATGCAACTCACGCTGGGAACTAGCTGTCAATCAGGTTATGAACTTTTGACTGCCATTAAACCATTGAAACGAAAGTAGTTTTCGGCGCTGCATTTATACGAACTTCTTTAAAAAGACGATTTAATATGACCTTTAAAATAGGTGTCAAGCTTCAATTTTCAAGGTTCGTGCGTCAACTGTCAAAATCAACTATTACATGTCACTTTTTATGTAAAATGTTGACATGCCGAGGGCGACGTCATTATGATACTATAACATTTGTCCTAAATTTGCCCCGGTTGGTCACGCGGGCTGTCGCAGCGCTCTCTCATGAAAGACGCACGAGTGGCCATCGAATGGCCAAATTTTTCTGACGTCTGCTTGTCAAAATTTGCCACGAAAAATGACACGCGTAATCGTATAGCTAAAGGAAAGATTTTCACAAATAATTCCAATCGAAGTCTCTTTCACAATATCCACGCGAATTCCCCACTACCACTATCAAATCGATGACTAATTCCCATATACTAAAACGAAGATGTGTGCGTTTAGCTGCCATCAGCGCGTCACATTAACCTGACCATCAGTCGTGATCTATCAAAATCATTACGAATGACATGTACAAAACATGCAACTCCACCACGGAGCACTTGAGTCATTCGTCAAAAAGGCGTCGCGTCGCGCCTCCACTCATATAGCATCGCAGGCAGCCTCCACAAAATTACCGCGTGCATAAATATCCGTACTGGTTTGCGAAATGAGACATTTTAGCGATTGCCTCAATCCGAAAGCGCTTCTCAGTTGTATAGATCACAGCCAAACGATTTGGCCTGTTGCAGCAGCTGTTAGACTGCTGCTGGGCTGCACTCTACACAAGTGCGCGCTCTCGTATATCCTTCGCCGGTGTCGAGCTGTGCTGTCAGTTGCAGGAAAATGCATCTACGAGATATTTTGATCGTTGCACTAAATCAGGGCCAACTACATATACCCTGCTGCATTGCATGAGTTGTCTATTGCGTGTAATTAATTACAAGACGCGTGCCACATGCAACCGGCATGTCTCTCTCTCTCTCTCTCGCTCTTTATAACGTCTTAAGTTGGCTGTGCCTGTGGCTGTGGCAGATCATGGCTAAAGGATCGCTCATGCTGCTGTTGCCCATGGTTTGGGGAGACAATAGCATGTGTTAATTTGCAAGTTGCAATTCATTTTCCATGAAATGAGCGATGCGACGAGTATGCCGCGTCTGGGAATAAAAATGCGTTGGAATTTGTCTGCATTGTAAGCAGAGATGTCAATCAACTCAAAAATTTGTTCACAGTTGTGAAACAAGCGGCGAACGGAGTGCACTTGCAGTTTGCAACAAGAGCGCGTGCATGAAAACCCGAAGCTTACAAGATGGATTGCACGTGTTTGCTGGCAGATGCGAGGCTATTTGTGTTTCAAGATGCTTTTGTCTGAAAGTACTCTATTTGAAAGGGGATTTCCACCTCAACGGAGTATTAACTTTCCTTACAGGTGTATTTCCAATCAATGTTCTGTTTCCATCCCCTATGCCAAAATTGCACGGGCCAAATATTTTCCTACATAATCCACCCGGCTAAGGCAAACCAACCCGAGGCCGTAACGCAATACCAGGACATTTGTATTCATATCAGCACCTCACTCCATTCAGCCCATGACGGGTGGTTGGGTTTATATAAATGAATACCACCAATTCTCCCGTGTGTAGCCACCCTACCCCCAACTGGCTTTTTGGGTCATGAATACGAGTATATAGGCGACAGCTCGTTAAGTCTGACACACCCCAACATTTGTGGGGTTGTTTCAAGCACTCGGCACAGGGATGTTTGTGAGAAGTTGGATTTCAGTACGAAATGGGCGACCATTTCGTATAACATCCCTGCGCTAAAAGTGCACGTGTTCAACTTGAAACTTCAAAAGAATGTTTGCGAAGGCGGAGGGGGCTGACTTTTATTGGAATTCCTCCCTTTGTGTGTGCTCTGCTTCGAGGGTGAGTGAATGAATGAGGGGATTTGGCGTACATATTTCTGCCTTTTGGATGCTTTGTGTTTGGTTAGATGTGTATGCAGTGTAAGGCAGCGCAATAATGACTCCCCACAGAGCTTAAGGCGGAAATTGTAACTTTAAGGCTTTGACTGGGGAGATAAATTGACTCGTGATATACGAGAAGGGATATATGGCAAAACCGAGGTGGAGGTTCGGCGATTTGGAGGGAGAACTGTCTTTAAAAAGTTTGTGCAAGAGAAAATTCGCTCTCTCATGAATTCTTAAATCATATTTCAATTAGAGGGAACTTCAGGGGTTTCCTTCGTTTTTTTAGTGGAGGTATCAGTTAGACGTAGATTTCTGCTTCAAATTTTAACAGGGAAGCTGCATATATACCAAATTGCAGCTAAAAGAAACTATGGGAGCAATGCTAGTTCGACTAAGGGCTCACGGCAGTTTAAGTTTTACACAAATGCATTTTTGCTTTTTGAGGCATATTGAGGGATGTGATACCTACATCGCTATGAATAGGAAAACACTAGTAAAAGACGTAAAAAAAAACCGTGAAAACGCACCAAAAAATCCAGAGAAAACTCTTCAAATCCTACTGCAAAACTGATCGGAGAAAGCCTTTGAGAAAACCCATAACAAACGCATCAAAAATGCGTTGAAAAACGAATCAAAAAACGATTGGAAAAACTAGTCAAAAAAACGTAAGAAATCGTGTCAAAAAATCCGCCAAAAAACCGTGATAAAACGGTTGAAAAACACGTCGAAGTACGAATCCAAAAAACGATTGTAAAAAACGCGTTTAAAAGCCCGTGAAAAGCTCGTCAGAAGCAATTGGAAAACGATTGAAAAACGCGCCGAAAGGTGATTCGAAAAGCGATTGGAAAAATACGTCAAAAAAATGCGTGGAAAGCCATTGAAAAACCAGTCGAAAGTTGTTAGAAATTGTGTCAACAAAATAACGTCAAAATCGCTTGAAAAAATGATTTGAAAAACTCTTCGGAAGATGATTCAAACAAATATTGGAAGCACGTTAAAAATGCTCGGAAAGAAGATTGAAAAGGCGTCGAAAGACGATTAAAAAACTTTTGGAAAACGCATCAAAAATCCCATGGAAACACATCAAAGAATCCGTGGAAAACGCGTGAAAGCCTAGCGGAAACCTTATTGGAGAAATAAAACCCGTAGAAAACGCTGCAGAAACGCGTAGGATTGTAAAACGCGTCGAAAGATGATTCAAAAAACAATTGGAAACACACATCAAATAGCCGTTAGAACTTAGAAAAATATGGAACCAAAATGCGCCCAAGGCTAGGAAAAACGATTCGAAGACGCGTCGAAGGATGATTCAAAAATTACGTCAAAAAAGCGTAGAAAACCGATTGGAAAAAGAGTCGAAATACGGTTCAAAAAACGATTGGAAAAACATTTAAAAAATGCTGTAGAAAACGATTAAAAAACGATTCGAAAAAGACGTAAAAAAACGGTGGAAAATGTGTCAAAAACCCGCTAGGAGAAACGATTTGAAAAACTCGTCGAAAGGTGATATAAAAAACGATTAGAAAAACACGTCAAAAATGTTAGAAAAAGGCGTTGAAAGACGGGTTAAAAAAAAACATTGGGAAAACATGTGCAAAAGCTCGAAAAAACGATTGAAAAACTCGCCGAAAGATGATTCGGAAATGCGTCGGAAGTCGATTAAAAAACGATTGGCCAAATACGTAAAAAAACTATCGGAAAAACGCTTCGAAAGATGATTCAGGAAACGATTAGAAAAATATGTCACTGGTGGACAAAAAATACGTCAAAAACGCTTGGAAAAACGATTTAAAAACTCGTCGAAAGTCGATTAAAAAAAAAAACGTGTCCAAAAAGCTTGAAAAAATTATCGAAAAACTCGTCGAAGGACGATTCACAAAACGGTTGGAAAAATACGCCGAAAACCGTATATAGACAACGCGTCAAAAACACATAAAACCTTCCAAAACAAAATTTGTCAAAAATCCGTGGAAAACGGGTCAAAATCTATTGGAAAAACAGGTCAAGAACGCATCCAAAAACGCATATAATGGACTCGTTTGATCATAATCATAAAGTAGGTACATAGGTCTGTTTACTACCAATACTCGTACACTAGATATGATTCATCGGCTCGTTCAGGCTCTATAAATACAGTTGTCCAGGTTCGCCAGAAAATTGCTTGTAAAGAGTATGGCTGAAAAAGTGTTCCGCTTTATTGAAAATCTAATTAAATCCTGCTCTCAACGGCAGTGTTAATTATTATTTTCCTCATTCACCCTCTCCTTGGCAGTCCGAACCGATTTTATACATCTTTTCACGCCTCAGCCGCGCAATTTGCTGGCGCGAACCCCCAAGAATGCACTTTTTCCACCAGAAACACCTTCCAGCTTTTATTAGTCTACCGCCGCCGGCGCTGTCTGAAGCCACAAGATTCCCACGCCTGCAATAACAATCTCACATGTTGTGCACTGTGCGCGCACGGACGACGACGACGCGACGCAAAACAATCGCGCTGCAGAACAAAAAGCTGCAAAGATCAACAAAAGCTAATAAAAATAATGTGTTCTGCTATTTTTAAACAAAAAAATTCAATTTTCATTCCGATCCAGCATCCCTAGCCGCACCATAACCACACTGGGCAGCATCGGGAGGAAAAGTTGCACCAACTGGGCGGCTCGGACGCGGGGAGGTAGGTCGGACCAAAGCGATTATTGTCTCATAATTCTCCGTTTATTGCCCGGACATGCCCGAAGGAGAAGTATATTGGCACATGGTGTGGCCCGCTAAGACTGTGCGCTCCGGCGCACCTGCACCTTAACGTTTAGCTGCAGTTACTCACTCCCCCTCGTGCGCTGCAGCTATACAGCTACTGCATCCAATTTGACGACGAATTGGAAATTTATGACGCCATTGTTTCTGTAAAAAGACTCGCGACGACAAATTATCCCCGCGAGAAGGCAATTTGGGCGCGATCGGTTCTTTTCGGTTGGTAGGTACTTTGTTTCGGATGACACTCACACTGGATCACGTCCGTGCAGCAGCTGTTACGACAAAGATGGATGATGCAATCAATCGGCTGAAATCTCACCTTCATATGAGAAGCGCGAACACACCTACAATCGAATATTTGACACAATAAATCAGAGGAATCCGCCAACAGCCGGACAGGTGGTAATTTATGAATAGACTCGTCGAAAAGAGGCACTGTGTATGTGAGCTGTGCTAGTGAGTTCCCAGTTCCGTTGGCTAAATAGATTCCTTTGCCAAAAGAAACAGTACCAGTATGTAAAGAAAGAGAGAGAGAGAGCGAGAGTATTGACCAGCTGGCGGTGACACTTAACAGCTTTTCGGCTTTGGAAATTTATGTGAATTGTTTCTTTGACACAAAAGATTTAGGACTGTCATTGGAGTTTATTTTGCCTAATCAAAGGAAACAATATAAGAGCGCAATAAATTTCACAAGCTTTACAACTCTTAGTAAATAAAACGGATAATTAAAATGTTTATGGGCGGCAAATGTTTAATTTATCGGGACACCTTTTGTCCTCTACAGTGGAGAGGTATATCCCAACTTAGAGGTAGGCGTTTCGAGATGACAGTCAGATGATTTATACTTTCTATAATCGAACTGGTTTTGATGAATCTTATTTTGGAAAACATCTGCGCCAAAGGTGATTTCTTTTGACGGGCGAATTTGAACTAAACATTTTGTTAGCCAGGAAGGAGGCAGTCATTTTACTATGTAGGAAGATGTCGTCGATTTTATAGGGTTCATTCGACTTACAAGCTTGGAGACATTTTCGAAAGGGATATTCGTTGGGCGCCACTTCTGAATTTGAATTGGATGAACGAAGACAATAGACATTGTGGGAAGCTTAGATTCAGAAAAGATAATGGGGTAGTGTTGAAGCTAGAATAAACCCCAAACGAAAGTGAGTCACACAAATGAAAAATATAATCTTCGGCCATAAAGCTGTGGTGCTGGCATAACTGTACGAGACGATGTTCCTTCGCTAGCATCAAGATTACGCTTCTTAAAAATACCGAACAACACCACCTAGTACTTGGGACGCAACGACATCATTCTACGAGTAGACAACCAGCAACAAAATATTGAAAACTCTTGAAGTCAACCTTGAACCATTACTGCGCCACCTATCGTGAAAGTCTGACATAATTCAGGCGTTCGAATTCAGCATTAAATTGGAAGTCTTTTCCATTCATCCTAAATACTGAAACTGACACTAGGGTATATTTATGGACCTTTAGTGCTGCCTATTTATTTGTTTGTTTTTAAAGGAAAAAAACTTAAATTCAAGGCAGATGTTGATGTTAGTTCAAGGCCGTCGAAAAGCCTAACCAAGTCTTTCTTGCAAATTCATTTCCCTGGATGACAATTTTACCTGAAAAGTTTCTAGTTTCCGGTCAATATTTGGGCAGTTCTTGAGATCGATCGTCCACCAGCTATAGAATGTTATAAGGGGTTAAGCAAGTCCTTGTTTTTTTTTTTTTTTTTTTAATAAGTAACATGTCTAGTTGGCTGACACTTCGACCTGAAAGATCTATTGTATCAAAAGCAAGGTCTTGGTGCAGCTTTTAGTTCTATTTAAAAGGCTTATACATGTCTCCCTATCTAGTGACACAATCTGCGGTTCGAAAACTGTATAGAGCTACGATATCCCTTAACATCATAATATTTTCCATTTTCCTCGAAGACTGCTGGCTATTTTTAGAGACTCTTCTTTAGACTTTCACAATAGACAGGGGCACAATATTCCCTACGTGATTTGAACTCTCATTCGGAATAATACAAAAAGACGCCTCTCACTAACGGAGAGATGTATCAAGAGGAGACAAGTTCACTACAGTAAAACAGATCCAGGCAAAGTAGAAAGCTGTTCTTTGAAAGTTTGTCAAAAGGAGAATATTCCACAAAACAACCGACCCATACGAGATCACAGGTTAGATCCAAACCAAATTTTAAGGTTCCGTACCCAAAGGGAAAAAACGGCACCTTATTAGTTTCGCTTTTGTCCGTCTGTCCGAACCCACAAGATCAATTTTGTACCTAGTAGACCTATAGGCAACTAACTGAGGCACGTAGAAGGCTCTTAAATATAGACCATATTTTTTGTCTAAAGCACCATTGAATTGTTGAAATTGTAGAATTGTTGAAACTTACAACGCATTTGAGGTTTTTCACTAGAGATGTACCTAGGATAAGGATTACTCTGACATATTTAACCTTCCTGACATTTGGGGTGGCGATGACTTTAAAGTTGGCAACAGGCCATGAAAAGGCAGCCAACTTCCTCCTTGTTCCCTTTAAAAAAGAACGACTTTCGTCTTAAGAAGATTGAAAACTAATTTCGCCACTAATCGCTCATGTCCCAATCTTTTTCCACTTTTGCACAAATTATCATAAGATTTGTATGAATCAAAACTAAGCACGGCTACATAATCCATATAAACTTTTGAGCATAAAACATCAGTACCGGTAAGCAGAGATTCAACTACGGGCAAGCCTCGTCACCTAAGCACGATTTTCCAATAAAATTTTGACAGATTTTCAATGAAAGTTTGAAAAGTGCAAAAGAATAAGTACGTAAGGTGTACTTCAATTTATGATAATTTGTGAAACGAAATTGAACTTAATTGACGGCGCAGAACTATCAATGAAGGCAAGGTTGACAGTCACCTCTTTTCGAAGACCTTTCAGTCTAAAAAGTAATCTTTCTAAATCAAAACAATAAAAATCAAAACATAAAAAAACAATTTTCTAATGCTTTGTACAGAACAATTTCTAAATCATGTCAAAACTGTTTTGAAAGGTGTCAATAAGTCGCACTGACATCGTCCCAAAAAAAATGTCACTCACAGAAAATAAATAACAGGTAATATTGACAGAATTCTATTGTAAAATTTCTAAAATTATAAATCTCAAATCTATCAATTGGAACGATATTTTGTCAAATGGATAAAACTCTTACTTTGTCAGTTTTTATTTCAGTTTAATAACTCGATATTGTACCAATTGAACAATTTGTTATTGAATAAACAAAGCTTTTGTTATATCCATAAAAAAAGATAAAAATCACTTTTGTAAATATTTTTAAAATTGACAAAACTTATTCAAAGTGGGCCGAATTACCGCATCCGTGAGCGAAACATACGTCACTGAATTTTATGGATTTTACAAGCAAAAAAATAACAATTTCAGTCACGTATTACTCGATCACGGCTGCGGTAATTCAACCCAGTGATACCTACTAAGACGCTTGTGATGGGTTTTCTGAAATTCATATTGAACAGCCCCTTAAGTTCGTGCGGAGTCCCGATTCCATTTTAAATTTCAATGTGTACAAAATGCAATTTTGACAGTTGTAAAAGTTAAATACAAGAAGTACCTCAACAGAATTTGGTGGTATAAATGTCTGAAGAGCTTGTATGTAGTAACTTCTGTCGAAATTTTGTATTATTGAAACAGTCATTTTATGATTGTTTAAAGGGTAAGCTCTTAAAAGAAGACCACACAAGAGACACAGAAGACCACACTCACCATCGGTGTGTGAGGACGTTTTTTCTGCACAATGTCGTAGGAAAGGTCATGTTAGCAAGTCCAAAAACAGCCTGTCAAAGACCTGGACTCTTTTAAGTGATAAAATGGCAAATACGGCCATTAACCTACAAATTGTAAGAATATGAAGCCAAAACGGATATCCCCGTTCGGTTTTTTCTCCCAATAAATGGTTCGATGCCGCAATGGGACGAATGGGGGTGTAACATCGCATATGTGGTGTAATAGGGAAGTTTTTACCGATCTTCTACTAGAGGTTGATGTCAAAAACGTGCAGTTAGCCAACGATAGCGGGTAGAATCCATAGAATCCGTCTATTCTGGTGGATGGCGGTTCCTGCGATAGGTTATGGAAGGTGATTCATTAGCAGTAGGTTTGCATTCTACTTTTGTGTCCGTCGGCAGCTCCATTTGTGAAAACACAATTTTGAGGGTCACTTTTATTGGTGGAAGTGTTGAGAGAATGAGGGAACCAGTCATGTTCGTTGATAAAATTAGTATACGAAACACATAACAGTGGTGGAAACTTTTAAAAGCCGATGACAGCTCATTCACGAAACATGACGCCCATGACTCGTTTTTATTCCATTGATAAAGACTTTAGGCATTTTTCCGTTTACGCACTTTGATTATCTCTTTTCAAATTCATATTTCACACTTGACTTTGATAATTAAACTGGCTGTCAGTAACATAATCAGTTGTCATATCAGTATAGTATTATTTTGCGATTTGCAGCCCCAAAATTGAACGCGACGGCGAATTCAGTGTTGGCACAACCGATACAGACAGAAAATCATTTCTTGAATTGGCTCTAAACGCCATATTAGGTGGGTACTCATAGAAACTAAAGACAAGTGCCTCTGCAACATTGTGTGGATAACGATGGTATACGACAAGCTTACAAGGCACCTCCATGTTACTCGAAAGATTCATGTACATCCCCCCCGATCGATCAAAACCACTTCTGCGTGGCGGTATTTCTTCATTTAGAATGTCAATCGTGTGTGGAAATTCACCATCAACACTTCATTACCACCAACCAGTGAAACAAGAAACGCTTCCACATTCCATGAGAAGAAATTGTACATCATACTTCTACAATGTTGCAGGTACATTATTATCGGACGTAGCCGTAGCCAAGATCTCCCACCTGCTGCTGCTGCGCACCAGACATACGCAAGTGTCTGAGGCAAGAGTTTTGCATTTAAATTGGAATATGTCCCACTGCTGGAATGTCATCAATTTGCGGCAAATATTGCCACATTGACAACGTTGAGCGCCGCTCAAAAGGAGTACTGGCAAAGGAGTAGACATACGATGCAACTAATCCATCCAGCCGCATGTTCAGCAAGGCCAGCACATCGGAGCCTATATAGCTTCGCGTATAAGTCAAAATTCTGCGCGCATTCCTGGTGCTGCTACTGCCTACTGCGCTGCGGATGCAGTCTGTTAATAAATAATTGAATGCAGCTGGCTGTCGCTGTAGCAGACAACTATGCATCACAGCGGTGACTGTCGCGGCCATCTATTAATATATCACCACCATCACGGCATCATGTCGCATTCATCTACTTTAGGAGCGATTAAAGGCATCAGCTTCAGGCACAGACATTAGCATTAGCATCAACATCTCAGCATATAGCTGCACTATGCGAGCGTGACGCGTTTAGCAAATGCAGAACAAATTAACCGCACATCAGACGCTACAAGCTCGTCTGTTGGGGCAGAACTTGTATAGAACAGACGGCCATCCTTCAATTGTTTATAGCCCCACTTGAAGGGATATGACGGCGGGTACGGTTCGAGGAGTGACTTCCTCTCGCTCGGCGCGAACGACAGGTGAGCATTCCCCCGAGCAATCATTTGTCGTACACTAGCTTGGGTTACACTTGTAAATATCTTCGCTTGCCTTCCGATGGGGCAATGGGAGATCGAGATACCGTGCAAGGAAACGTCTTGTTCATGATGCTGTTGGGTTATAATTTTTTCTCGACTTTTTCCCGTGTATATCAATGATTTATCGGGACAAATGTTTGGCTTCAATCCGAAGAATTCTTTCCCCATCAGACAGAGCACAGATAGAGAGAGAGAGAGAGAGAGAGGGAGAGGGAGAGAATGAGAGACAGAGATCATTTCTCATGTGAAACAGCGCGAGTTATAGAAATGACAAGCAATTGCCACGATCGGGCAAAGTTACAACAGACCAATTGGAGCACGAACAAATTTGTTGGTTCAGCTGTTCGGGGACGTTTTTTTTGTTCCTTCGCAAGGAAATCATTTTAATCAGTTTAAAGCTTCCACGCGGGTCCCAGCGTCGATAAATTTCAATTAGAGGCGGGTGTGTGAGCTGGTTACATCGGGTGGATCAGATAAATTAGGCTAAAATGTAGCGGAGCTTATTGCTCTGACAGGCAATCAAAGATGAGGTCGAATACGAGGACGCGCGCCGAATCAATAAATTCCGATTAAGTGCCTTGGAGTTGGAGCAGCTGAATGGGTGGAATTAGAAATGGGGTGGCGATGACTAGGGAGATCTTCCAGACTCATTCTATAAAAAGACACTCGTTAGAGAGGTGAGCTATAGGATGATATTCGAGATGTTTTGGATGTGGCTAAGTATCTGTTGAAATGACAGTTGGACATGCGGCTGGATGGATTGGGTGCATCATGTCTCATGGGGAATAACTCTGTTTACCTTGGCGGAACTCAACGAACAAAGGATCAAACTTCCCGCCAATTGACGACATTCCGGCAGTGGGACATATTCCAATTTAAATTTATATATCTGAGACGTTGGGCTTTTCGGCACGTCCTTTCCAGTTGCATCCATCAGTCGGACATCTACCAAAAATTAAATTTACATGTCGTCACGGCCTTTTTTGATGCATCGAAAGGATCAAACTTCGTTAAAAAATAATCGATTTGCCCTTACAAAACATAAAAGTCGATGTTAGCCTGAGGAAACTATTAAAAACATTGAATAAAGCACCAGACATATAACCAAAACTATCACGCAATCGGAGGCTAGTTCGGACCTGGAAAACTGCTGTTTCTGTCAGTAAAATAGCAAGCTTCTGTTAACAAACTCTATTTGTACATTGAGCTTCGAAATATTTAGCTAACTGCGCGTTAAGAATTAGTTTCCAAATAAAGGAAATTATAGCCACAGATGGAGAGCTGCTGACGGCTGTGGTCTCCATTGATGCAAATTTTGCGACGATTTGCTGCACAAGCAGAGGGATAATTTTTAGGTCAACTAAACAATTGAAAATGCGGCAGACTTTCTAAAAACAGCTTACTCCAAGCCACTGTTCAGTAAGATCCCCTTTTTTAAACCCCTTCGCGGCACTTAAATCTTGAATGTCCAGCCCTTTTCAGACTAAAATCAATTCAGCTTAAGCCTATAAACTTTCTTGCTTACTTAAGGTGGCGCTACAGTCCGGGGTGGGCCAGGGCCTTATCCAATACGCCTCTCCAGTTAGCACGATCTTTAGCTAACTACTTCCAGTTGCGCACTCCAAGTTGGTTGAGGTCCCCTTCACTTGCGCGCGCAACCTAAGGCGAGGTCTTCCTCTACTGCGTTGTCCCTCCGGGTTGGAATCGAAGACTCTCCGGGCCGGAGCGTTGGTGTCCATTCGCCCTACATGTCCCAGCCATCTTAGACGACTAATGCGTACTTTTCTGACCAGGTCGATGTCGCTGTACAGCTCGTAGAGTTCGCTGTTAAATCTTCTCCTCCAAAGCCCGTCAACGCATACGGGACCAAAAATCACCCGAAGAATTTTGCGTTCGAAGCGACCCAGAAGATCCTCATCCGTTTTTGCTAGGGTCCATGCTTCTGCGCCATATAGAGCAGGACAGGGATGCTGAGAGTCTTATATAGAATCTCCTTAGTGCTTCTTGACAAGGCCTTACTAATCAATTGCCGTCTTAGGCCAAAGAAACATGGGTTGGTAAGTGTGATTCTTCGCTTGATTTCTGATGTGATGTCATTGTCAGAGCTTATAGCGGAGCCGAGGTAGACAAAGTCCCTTACTACCTCAAAGTTATAGCTGTCTATCGTGACGTTCTGTCCGATTCGTCGATGTTGTGGGTCCCTTCTTGTTGACAGCATAAATTTTGTTTTACCCTCATTCACCACTAAAACCATTTTTGCCGCTTTTGTACTGATACTAGCAAGCGCACCAGTGACAGCTCGCTGTGTTCTGCCAACAATGTCAATGTCGTCAGCGTATGCCAGCAGTTGCACAGACTTTTGGAAAATTGTGCCTCTGATGTTGGCTTGTGAGTTTCGCCTATAAACATTCCTATGAAAAACAGGTTATAAAACTGAAAACCGAATCTAAATCCTTTCAGTGGTTCCAGAGATAATCGCAGACAAACAGGTAGTCTTTTAATTCTGCTGACGCTGTAAGGTAACGCTGTAAAAATAACAGCACCACTTAACGGATTTCGTTTCATTGACTCCTAAAACATTACGGCTTCTAATCCGAACAAGATATAAGATTTTCAACCAAATTGATCGTCTAGTTTTTGAGTCTTTGACGGACATATAAATGATCACCGATCACGGAGAGTGTGGGACTTCCTTTCTTCAAAGCGCAATAAAACCAGTTTTTGGTTTTGTTCGAAATTTTGTTATTTATTCTAACAGTTTAGGCAAATATCTATATAGCGTCATTTAACATGGTTTTGAAAATTGTTTAAGATAGGTGACATAATTCCCCACGCACTGAATGATGGGTAGCTTAGCCACTGAGTTGCCTGTGGTCTCCACTGTTAGAAAATTCATTGGCGGTGGTTTTATGAAATGAAGACCGCATATCTGCCGTATGAAATCGGGGGCCAGATTCTGTAAGGCGAAACGTTTCGACGTTTTCGTGCGCACGAAGAAATTTGCTTGTGTATCATAGGGCAAACCATTCGTACGATCGAAAACGTTTGATCGTTTCGCCTTATAGAATCTGACCCCACTCCTCTCTTGAAAAACTTTTTAAATTCGCATATCTTCTGAACGAGTTGACCGATTGAAATGATGTAGGAACTAAATGTTGCTCCAGGGCGCTCTCTGTTTCACTTGAAATAAGAATAAGAGTGCTTCTCTTCCTTTTCTCAAAAAGTTCCTATAAATGGGAATTTGATAATAGGTATTGTTGCTGACGAAAGTGAAATTTGAGCGGACGTCAATGCTGAACGCACCCATCGACAATCCACTGTGACACTTCGATGAATTTTGGGTAAAAATGACAACTCCATTAATTAGAAGGAAAAAAAGAAACCAACCGCGGAAGAAAACAACAGATAGAAAAATATGTACCCATAATTTTAAGGTAAAATTCTTTTTTTATGTAAATTACTGGAATTTTATAAATAAACTTTATTTTAGTTTTTTCTTTACTCAGAAATTGGGTTTCTCCACATCAGCGGTAAGAACGTATCTTCAATATATTTTCTTTGACAATATAATTGACTTGGAATCATCAGATATGTCAAATGAATACCTTTACAAGACTTGCACTCCTTTTTCAAATATTTTATGGGTATGTATACGGTATACACTAATTGGAAGAAAATAGCTATTTTTATTATGAATTCATAACTACATATTCCTTCCCTTAATAAAAGCTGCCAATCCTGCCATATGTTGGCCATGCATCCTCCAACACGATTCAGCACTTACCTATAATTCTGAGGCATCCCAATCATATTATCCTATCTCTCGCGTAGATCTACTTGAACAAGTCCTCCTTCCTGAACAATTCACGCAATCAAATAGTACATCAATCCACCCCAACCCCACTCCCCTGCGTCGCGTTTTCATTAAAAACCTCTTAGCCCGACAAAACAAAAAAATAAAAACACTTCCTTCCCAACACCCGTGAAACATTTTGTCCAACTGTCAAATAGTGTGCGGCGTCTAGCGCTAGCCCTGCATTAGCATACACAATGATGACATAAAAACCTAATAAACGAGAAAACACAACATTTGTAAATTTATTTAAAACCCTTGACTGCAACCCCTTTCACCGCGGACATAGTCATATCACTATTCTAATGGAGGGAGGGTTTTCCTTTACGTTTTTTCCTTATTCTGTGTTACCCCTGTGTTATTTGTTTGGCTTTTGTTACTTTTGTTTGAACATTTGTCACTAACTCTCGAGATGAAAATAAATCTGAAACAGAACCCCTGTTTACTTACTCAATTGGATTGGCCAGCGAGAAGGGAACACCTCTCCGCTCTCCGTCTCCAGCCCTATTTCTGATGGCTGTGTTCGATTGTCAATAAAGGTTTTCACCTTATGTCAGCCAATGTATACAGACAGAGTCGGCATTTGTGGATGGGGAAAATGTGCACTGATTTGCACGGGATGCGAGCACATGACGAAATAGTTTTGTGCAAATATAGACCGTCAGACTTTGGTCGTGGTAATCATTTTCATGAGCGGGTACTAATCCGATACAAACCCGCTCAGATTACACATTCATTTGGTTATGTTGCGACAGTGTGACAGTTGACAGACGAGAAGACGCTGAGTGTGCGTTTCACACCCCACATAGACCTAGGGAATTTATTACACATGAGTGTAGTTGCGTTTGCAGTGTCGGCTGTTGCACGATCTAATTAAGCTAATTAAAGGAGGCTCCCTTTCGTGGTCGCTTTCACTTGACAGACTGCTGATTCCAACCACGGCAATAGCGGGCCAACCTCGTACCTCACAGTCATTTGTCATCATATGGCGTGTACTCAATCAGCCAAATGTCGATGAAACCTTTCGTTTTGCCTTCCGGGGGTGGGTAATGGGTGTATATGAAAATTTGAACAGACTTGCGTCTAATTTAGTGCAAATATCGAGCAAATGGTCCGAACAGAGCAATTTACAAGTTGTGTATCTAGTATGGCGACAAGCGACACGGTGTTGTTTTGAGCTGAAGAGAACGTTTTGTTTCGAGTATGTTATAATTCGCACATTTGTTCAATGACAGGAACGATAAGAGGGGACCGGACTGAAAGTTGTAGCGATGGATGTTTGGTAAATATTGGCGTTGTCGGTTATCGCCTGCTGGTTTAAGAAATACTTACCCACCTGGTGTGAAGTTGGCACCCATCCCGCTTTGAGCATGGTGTCCCACAATTTTAAAACTATATTCGTAAAATGTAAAAAATAAATAATAGAAAATGGGAACGTGCAAGATTCAAGTTAACTAAATTTGACAGTTGAGTTGACTCACCTATGTGTCTGACTTTTATTGGCGGACCCTAATCGCGTGCACAGTTTTGTAGTTGACGCTTATCGAGTGGTTGTCGACAGATTTTGTCAAGAATTTCTGAGCTGAATATAGTTACTCAGCATATATTTTTCGATTTAGTAAAATTGACAACCAATTAAGTTCAAAGGAAAATATCGCCCATTCAAATTTAGTCGACTTAAGACAGCTAGACATTTGAATATTCCCAATGAGTCTTTGACGGACAGTTTTTTTGTAAAATAACGATTCAAATGACAAACGGGGACAACCAAATTTTAGCTTTTCCTTAGCACCTCTTCATGTTTATAAAAAAAATCTATGATTGACTTATGAAACGAATGCACAGAGATTTTGGTTGCATTTCCAGGAGATAGCTTTGAAATAATTTTATTGAATTTTCAGACAGATTTTATCCTTTTCTTTTTTTGAACGTTTTCAAAGCTGATTTCAGTGCGACTTCATTGAAAAGCTTGATTAAAACGAAATAGTACATCAGGCACTATACTTGCGATATAACCTCAATAGTGGAGGATACAAATCGTCTAAAAGTAATCGGTTTGAATGTTCCATCAACTAAAAAGATCTATGGTCCATTAGAGGGAATATTAAACAAACTGATTTCGGAAAAAAAACACAGTTTTCCACTTGTGGCGTTAACAACTTCATCAAGACAGAGAATCTAATAGTCTTTTTCGAACTTTTCATTTTAGTTCGACGACCGACGAGCCATATATCGTCGAGGCTCTAGGAGATTCAGAAGCAAAGAAATGAAAATATGAACTGTCAACGAAACAAAGAGCTTTCAGCTTTTAACTTGGATTATAAAAAGGAGTACGATCAATATGTCGAATATGAATAATATGTTTGACAGTTTACTAGAATAAAGGAGAACAAACAGACTGAACTGTGAACAAGCGAATGACAAAGACGTGACCTACTTAGAACACTACAAGAGCTATAGAACTTTGAAATGGTATAAAACAAAGAAGTTTTTTTTTTTTAAATCGGACGTATAGTCTAATCTGGAGGTCCAATTTTCGATGACTTTTTCCAAGATTTGTGGCCGTATATCGGCAATAACGCGGCGAATGTTGTCCTCCAAGTGGTCAATGGTTTTGGGCTTATGCGCGTAGACTATATTCAGTCGAGCCCCATTGTATAAGGTCCTGTTGGGATAGTGTTTTATGTACTGAGATTCAGGAGTTCTAAACAACAGGCCCTGAGGCATTGCCTCTCAAACACCCGAATATTTTCCGCGGCTTTTAAACGCACGATCTTGGTGGCCAATTCACGAGTCCGCAACGTAAAACTCAGTAATCATGGCTCTATAGCGGTCGCCATTGACTGTAACGTTCTGGCCAGCATCGTTTTTAAAGAAGTACGGACCAATTATTCCACCAACCCATAAACCAAACCAAACCGTCAGTTTTTGTGGATGTCTCAACATACACTTGAGGATTATCATCACTCCAAGTACGGCAGTTTTGTTTATTGACGTATCCATTCAACCAAAAGTGATCTTCATCATGTTGACCGTAAAATGGACGTAGTGTGGTACGTATTTCGAACAGAACTATGATTTTCAAAATAAATTTGCACAATTTGGAAGCGTTGTTCAGGCGTCAGTCTATTCATGTTGAAATGCGAAACCCAACTAAAAATAAATCACTTGACAGTTGACAAAATGGCGGCCAATTAAAGTAGTGTTGCCAACGTAAAGTTCTATGCCTCTAAAAAGAAAAACACCCTCTAGAAGGATTTCAGTTTTAACAGTAACAATAAATAAATAAATAAATAGCTGGCGCAACAGGTCCGGTAGGACCCTAGGCCTAGCTTCTCAAAACCATTCGATTTGTGTGAGTTTTTCATTTTTGGAACGAATGAAAGGGATCTACAATTCTATGCCGGTTTTTTTTTTGCGGGACTCGAACCTGAGACCCTTCGCTTAGTAGTCCAACACACTAACACCTAAGCCACTGCGCCTTTTTTAACAGTAGCTGCCGTTTTTATCCAACTTTGCAGCATGCTTTGCATATATCTTTCTAAGACAGCTATTTTGGCTGGCATTTATAGAAAGTCGTTCGGTGTTTCCTGTTATTGTTAAACATCTTTCAACATATGGAAGGCACAAGGATGCTTCTTTTTGAGCCACAATTTGGTTAATTTAACAACCAGATCTTAAAAAAAAGCCACGAGATCACTTTCCCAAAATTGGTCCTCTTCCTACCTACAGATCTCTCAGAAGCTCACAACTAATTCTCTACTGAAAAGGTAAAACATCTTAAGTTGACTTAAAATTAAGTCAACCTTTTTTTCCTTTTCAGTACAGAATTACTTGGTTACAATTACATTTTCACTTGATTCTCTCTAATCACGTATTATATGAAGCAATTACCCACAGATATGCAGCACACCCCTACAGCGGTAGATCAATTTACCACAACTTCCGCCTCACGACAGGAGTTCGACGGAAAATTATTAGCCTATAACTTTCACTTGTGCGAGGAAGAGATTTAATCGCGCAAAATAACACTACCCAGTACACACACCCCCTCTTGGCGGATGCCACATTCACTAAACCAACGATCGCTCCCAAACTCCAAACAATCAACGGGCTACATTACGATCCAAATCGCATCATGCGGTTATTAGGTGTATACGGTATACCTGCCATTGTGTTGATCTGGGCAAATCAAGACGAAATAAAATGCAAACACGAAGATTCCCCACCCAGTCGGTAATTGACTCAGATATGATTATTGCAATGTATTATTAAATACACATCATAAATACACATCATCCAGTGAACAGTGAGTAAGTTACATCAAAGTATGGGTTGGGAAATGTTTTTCGCTCTCTGAATTATGCCAGCCCAAGTGATGCGAACATTCAATCTAGATTGGGGCGATGCGATCATTTCACGCCGGGATACTTGAGGAAGATAGAAAATGTAGCCAGGGGCGGATTCAGTGTGAACTGATCATTCACCAGTTTTGGGTCATATTCGCATTTGAATTCAAATGATTTCAGTGAATAATATATTTAAACAAATTCTCTTGTTGCTTTTTGCTTATGGTTGAATACACGTTCGGGCCGTTGCCCTGTGTCGCAAAAAAAAAAAATGCAATAACATTGCAGCGTAGCTGACGGATGTCGCAAGCGATGGGTCAACCGTCGGCGAACTGCTGATCGTGTTGAAATTATTGAACTCGTTTCAACTATTGAAGTAAGTTCAAAGGCGAACCAGATTTTATTACCACCGATGCGATTTTCAATGTTTTTTTTTTTTTTTTACAGTTTCCGCTGTTACCAATAAGTTTTTAACTTTTCTTTTTTTTTGTGTTTTCGGTTGAGGGGATTTATTATTTTCGCTCAGATGCACTGATATTTGCCATCTTGTAAAATATGTGAGCAAGGACCGTCATGCGAGATGCATTCGGGCATTTCGACATCCCAACAACTTTTATATTTAACTTAACTTTACTTTTGTGACTTAAATCTGGTTAAATATGAATTTCCGTGAATTTTAAGGGAAAATGTTGCCAGTTATTCGAAGAACGGCTCCAATATTTTTTTTTTTTTTGTTAGGTTAGGAATGGAAGGAGTTTAAATGTTTCACAGTCACGGATTTAACGCTGGAAATGTAGATTATTCATTATTTTACACAAACGTAGAAAACAAAAATAAATTTTTAATATATTATGGGAGCGAATGAGTGAATAAGCTATCGTGTACTTGACGAAGGCAGTTGGTTCTCAAACTGAATCGAGTTCTTTTTTCAGAAACTGAGGAAAGACTTGCCATCATCATGATCATGACATATCTGCGCATTTCCACACGAAAATACTGTCGCTGTTGACATAATTGGCTACTTTTCACTCGTTTCACTTTAACAGAGAAAGCGACACATATTTCCCACTGAATTTAAGTTCGTGCGGAATTTAAATTTCCGGTGTACGCAGTTCGCTTTATACTTCTTACAGGCTTAATTCCGTACCTCTTAAAAAAATAATAATGAACTGAGTATACACCGAAAATTTGATTATTTCACGAACTCAAATTCAGTCGGAATTTGGCACAGAGGTCATCAATTCATCATTCTTCAAGTGAATGCGGTATAAAAGTGGGTTCAACGAGAACAGTCTAAAGCGGCCCATAGACACCACACTTTTGTCTGCACCGGTGTCGGTGTATGGAAATGTGTGCTGTGTGTGGGCTGGTGCGCACACCGATTTTCGGTGTCAGACACGGAGCGAGTAAAATCGAAAGTTTTTGATTTTTGGTGTCGGTGTCTGGATCGGCAGGTGGAAATCTTTTAGAAGACACTATGAGGACAGTTGGCGCGTGTTCATAGCAGTGTGAGATTTTTACTCACTAAAACCACCTCCAACAAATTTCTTTTGTACTGCAACTAAGTTATGACTTTCAAACTCTGGATCGGTGTGATGTGTATGGCGGAATGCCATACCGGTGCAGATACAACTGTGATGTCTATGGGCCGCTTAAATCAGAACAATCAGAAAATTAAGAGGCCCTTTATAGGTACCCTAGGCCTAGGTTTTACATCCATTCGTTATGCGCGAGTTGTGAGTTCCTACTTTTAGGACGAATATAACAAATTCATGAATTTAATAGCTATAAAGAGCTTTAAAAATACTTATTTTTGGTGTGAGAGCCTAATAAAATACGAGCCAAAAGCTCAAACCTACCATCGAGTTCTCACATCTTTCATAATAAAGAGCTTGAAGTTTAACGTCAACACTTTCATAGTAAAGTTATGCCAGTCAGAATTTATTCTGTGGCTTAGCTTCTAGATAAGGAAAAAATCTGATTGACAGCTTAAAATGTTAAAAGGAGTGTTGGCTCCCTGAAGTATATCCTTGTTCTTTGTACTGAATATAAGAACTATTTAAGTTATGAAAGGTTAAGAGGGGAAAAAATACAATTTGGTCAAAAAATGCTTCTACAAAGTAGGCACAGCCCTTAGCATTCTCGGAGTCTTAAGAATCATTTCGAAATAAAGTATTATCAAAATATGCCCAGTTTTGACATTAGCAACGAACAAAGATTGACTTCCGCTTCAGAATAATACTCTCTCTGAAGTGTGGAACGATCTGGAAGCGCCGCAATTGTCTTTCTTTTTATACAAAGATTCCGAATTGAATACTTTAAGAATTTTTATAATTTTAACCGCTTCCATCTTGCCCTCTGTTACCGTAATATACAGATGGAAGCGGTTTTTGTATTTCATGTGACGCCGCGAATTCACCTTCATATTTCAAAGAAATAAAAGTTTAGTTAAAAACGGTCGTCTTATTTTTACTGAATGGAAAACTGGAAAGTACCTTCAAATTCAATTGACTCTTCTATTTGTTTGGTTTAATTTGAAGTTTTGTCTGCATCTATACCTCTAAAGAAGTTCCCCCTGTAAGAGAATTTGAATTGAAGTTTTTCTAAACAAATAAACGTCATTTTTATTGAAGTTGGGAACTTCATAGTGCCTCTGATATTTTGCTTGTACGATATTAGGCTTTTGTTCATTTAAAAAAGTCTTCCTCAATTCTTCAAAATTAGCTTTCCAGGATCATTTTACGAGAATAAATAAAGAAGTCCATCCTATACGGACCGGTTTGGCTACGTTTGACGTGAATCCAGAACCATGTTTGCAAGGGCCTGTTTCGAAAATAAAAGCCCAGAAAACAAATGCCCGGCACCCGAGATATTATTAACTTGGAGAGGATGAGTTTTAGTTTGGAGGTAGCTCCCTTCGCTCCCGGGTTTGAGTTATTTTGTAGGTTAGGTACTATATTTTTGGGCAGTCTGTACCTACGATTACGGCACAACTTACTTCTCAGAAATAATATTTTGTAGCCAAATTGTTGGGATTTTTTTTTTTTACAAAGTATCCCATATTTTCCGCTTGGGATTCAATTTTCAATTTTCGGTCTTTGTAGCCGAAAATTATAGTTCCTGGCCCCGCTGCTTTGTTTTTGGTAGCGGTACAGTGACCGCATCCAAATAATAGAATTTGTACAGCATATTCGGGCATTTCCTACCTTTTTCTTTCAGCAAATATACTCGCTCAATAAGCTACAAAATGTTTAAAATATTTATAAGATTTTTAGCAATTGACGTCACAAGCTGAATAAAATGCATTCAGATTCACAAAAATTCGTACGTAGACGTTCGATGGACTGTTTTCCTTCATATTTTGCGTGAACATTTCATTCAGAGTAAATTTTGACATATTATGCTTGTAATGAAGATGATTTCTAATTTTACTTTGAAGCAAATTAAGTTAAGCAGAGATTTTAGATTTTTCCCCTTTTTTGTCCCACGTTTTCCCTTTTTTTCATACTAAAATCGCCGAAATTGGTGCTTTTCTCCTCAATCTGTGAACAGTGATCAAGTTATTTGAATTAAATTAAGAATAAAAACGGAGCCCTCCTCCCCAAATCCGTCCCTGGATTGCACCACCAATAAATAGATGATTTGCGCGAGTTATTTCAATAGCACTATGTGTATCCGAATCGATTTTCGAACTAGCGAAACTACACGAATAGTTCTTATTAAAGAACCAGATGCACATAAACACGATTATTAATGTTTTTTTGGGGTTTAAGTTTACACACAGCATGAACATGTGTGGTAATCTCTTTGCACCCGCTGTGCAGAGATACGCCAAGGTGGGTGGCCCATAGTGCCCAGAGAGCCACCAGATCCAGTTCCAGTGGCTCTGGCTATAACTCTGCAATTTGCGTATTAGAAATTTATGTTTAACGGTGCGACTGTTGGTGTTTTGCCCCGCGCATTCAAAACAAATGATCGCGATTATTGATGCGATGGGGTTTAAGGTGGAAAATATTTTTTTAAATCGAGGCGCTGTTCGCACATTAATTGAACAGATGTTGCGAACATTGAACAGATTTCGCCCGCTAAGTACATACTACACGGAGATCGGGGTATGTACTCCCCCGCAATGAGTAAATCAAAATTCCCCATTAAGACATAAAACTCGGCACAGCGTACACACTTTGGCAATTCATTGCCGTCACGGTATATAAATTGCCACAAATCTCAGAGTCATCATGTCTGTAAGTTCATGTTCCACTTTTAGTTCCCCACCATCGAGTCAATCCCATTGTTCCACGAGAGTGCGTTCGGGCTCATAAAATCAGATCTAATCAAGATTGATTGTGTAGTATGTTGGTGGTAGTGTGACCCACAAGGGGTGGTTCTCTGGGACAACAGCATTAACCAGATCATACGATTGTCATATAGCTGAAGAGAGTGTTCCTCACTCCATGTAGATGAAGATGACGTTGGTCGACCCCATCAAAACAAATTAGAAATACCCCGTCCACCACAGAGGACACCTCCTCTCGTCCTCTTCGCAACCCTCATTTGTCTTGCTTCGTCCTGGGCTAAGAAGGGTGGACGGCCGAGACAAATGAATGCGCATTAAAATATGGAGGGTTGGACCGGGCACGCAGCATAAAACGAAGATGAGTACTCGCGTACTCGGAGATACATCAGGATCAGCGTTGTCGTTGTCTATTGCTCTGCAGTGTTTTCCTTCTTCGCGGTCGGGTGTTGATTGCAGTTCCATCCTGACAGATACACGAGGTGACTTTTTGGCGGGTACATAAGTCCGCTATTATTGAAGTTGTTCGCTTTTTTCTCCCAATGCCGCTTGCCATTGTTTGTAGGTGGTTAAGCCGGGATGGGGTGACTTTTCAAGAGGGTGTTGTGTTTTTTACGTCCCCGTATACATGGCTATCTCTTGCGGAAGGGAAAACAGCCAGAGGAGTGGTGGAATGATTGCGTTTGGTGATGGCTTTTAGGAAAATTAAACGACACATGGATGCATTTGTACGGATTGAGAGATTGCTGTTGTTGCCAGCCGGTCGGTGTTGTTTAGTCCTTATGGCAGTATTTAGTAAGAACATTAATGTGAAATAGGATAACATACGGTTTGAGGATTGTGAGTGCGCATACAACCGAAGGCGAATTGGATTAATGCGCCGCTGACGAATTGTGCGCGCCGTATGGTGGGTCCTGTGGGAAATTTAAATGTCGGTACATTTTTGGTGTTTGCGTGTGCCACTGATGACTGATGGATACTGTTGTGCTTGTGAGAGAAGCCTTTTAGTTTAATTGGGTTTCATGTCGGGCGACTTAAGGAGGAAGTCCTTCTAAACGACTGTCGGAATTGAATTGAAGGAAGACTGTAAGGAGTCTGATGATGGGAAAGTCACGTAGCTCGAAATAGCTGGTAGGTCCAAGGGAAGTGTTTGTAAACAGAATTGTTGTTCTCTCAAAAATAACACTCCAAATAATATATTAACAACATTTTTCATTAGAAATTCTTGAGTGCTGCTGGGGAGGAAATGTGTCTGGCGATCGATTACTGGACATACATGGCAGTAGTCTGATATCAGACCAAAAATAGAGTTGAACCTGTACAGATGCGTATATCCAATACGCAACGCCACTATAAGGGTTTGCTTTAAAACAGAAAATAAGTCCGAAAGAGACTGTCACGAGTTTTACACTCAACCTGTAACGAAACTCCCCGTTCGTCAGACTTTCATGGCCGCTACTGTATTTTATATGGCTAATACTGTCTTCGCAGCGCACATCCAGCCGCAGACATTCCACTGGCGGCTATTGCACCACAGCAATCCCTTGTGTGGCATCGAAAATTTGCATTGATCACTTAGAAGTCACACTCTCTTAGTGGTGTGAAAACCATGAATACCCGAATGAGAGAAGCATTCGGGAAGACTTGTCTACGTGTGATTTGTACCAATCTTGTGTACGTGTGCCAGTACCTACCAGATAAAGCTCCAGTTTTAGAAAGTGACTTTGTTCCCTGTTCTTAATTTTGGCGGCTTTGGGAAATCGGCCTTAAATAAGCAGTATCAGCATTTAGCAAATAGCAATCTCCTCAGCTGACTTGCTTCCCCCTACCGTATTTGGAACCACGCTGCCGTTGGGCTACAAAGGAACCACGCCATCGTCTTGCCACTGGCCCCCTTTCCCAGGAACCACGCTGTCGTTGGGTCACCAAGGATCTACGTTGTCGTAGGGCCACTAAGAACCACGCTATCGTTGGGCCGCTAAGGAACCAAGCCGCCTTTGGGCCACTCCCCCCTTTCCCTGAAACCACACTGTCTTTGGGCCGCCAAGGAACCACGCCGTCGTAGGAAAACTAGGAACCACGCTGTCGTTGGGCCGCTAAGAAACCACGCCGCCATTGGGCCACTTAAGTTATACGTAGCTTAGGCATTATCGAAACATTGTTGACCTTACAGAATCTAACTCCAGAGTTTTGGAGTTTCTTTGGGTAAACTCTGGATCCGGCGAGCAAAACTCCGGCGGAGAAAAATCACATCACAAAATACCAGTTCCAATGCTGCTAACCTGGCACCAGAAGAGCCGACACAAACTAAATGTCTGTTCGACGAGGAATTCTGGTCTGTTGTTAATTAAAATAAATTAGCAAAATGTAGGTAATTTACATTATACCCGCAATTTCTCAGCCGATGCAAAGGTCTGGTTAAAAAGAATAGTTCTTCAGACTTAGTTGGAGTCTTTAATGGCGGTCGGCGCCTCGGCGGTGGCATACAGAAATTCCCTCAGCTAGGTACTCTTAGAAAAAATCCTGGAATTGCAAATCGATACTTACCACCTGTTTATTTAGGGTCAGAACTTATACAGATATCTACTATAAGAGTGGGATGGGAGATATGGTTGTATTCAACAGAGAACCGCATATCGAATGCGTTAACATATTTTATGGCTAATTATACGTATGCCGTATGGAGAAAAAGATCCGTCGGGCGATATTCGCTACAGTTTGCACTGAGTGTGGATGAGATAACATTCAACGAAGGAAGAGAAATTCGCATTTGTTTCGCCTTTCGCCCACGGAGTTCTCTAATTAAGAGTTTTGCTTTTTCACGCAGAAAATGCTGTTGATGTGTGTCCAAAAAAAATGCATCAAGCGTCGGTTGAATTTTCTACAAATGTTACTGCGCATTCATTTCAGTTCTAACAATCTTGTATATATGTTTACGGAAGTTGTTTCAAAACAAGTACCCTGCAATCAAAACAGCTCTATCAAGACAATCTAAATTTGCTATCACGCAATCTAAGCACGATTCTAAGTAGCGTATGCGTGAAATCGCCACGTCAACGTCAGCCCCAATCGTATACACACCCGCGCACTATCTAAATTGGCCAATTGTTGTATTTTCGTAGTGGCCTAAAAATATCCATCCAACCATCAGAAAGAAAACAGCCAAATAAACAAATCACCACCACCTGTGGCCGTCATCAAAGTGTACCCGTATCGTATCGTATGCCTGCTTGTTGTTTGAATGGAGGTATATGTCCCAATAAATTTGATTACGTCCCGTTATAATGGCAAACAATTGCTGATAGAGTACCCGCCAGGTGAACAACAAAAGACAGCGATTCTCGGTGCAAATGAGTGGCCCGTCTTATCTGAATCTCAGCCACTATCGCTGGGGCTGGGTACATTTTCGGTGCAGGCGAACTCATCTTAAGGCTTGAGTGTTTCGTGTTTTTTCAAACGAAAGGCTGTTCAAGGAAAAATTCGTAAGATAAATTAAACATAGCAGGTGGGTGCACCTTACTTCCATGCGGTGTAATCTTGAATCGAGCAATAAGTCGAATATCATAGTGATAACGGAGGTGATATAGGTGGGCCATTACGCACCTGGGAAGGACCTATGTATGGTATTATGGGTTATAGCTGTACTTGTGTGGGAATGTACTCGGCATTATGAAGTGGAGTCTTATCTGCGAGGGAATTCTCATGTTGGATTGTACTCAAAAGTGTGTTACTTTCTAGGTGGGACGCACAATAGCAGACAACAGCACTTGCTAAGGTATCAGGTGTTTGCACCCAGGCTATCTCTGAGTCAATATTATGCGCTATCGCGCAGTTGCGAAATGTGTCGCAATGTTTATGATATCTTTTTGAAATTATTATCTCGAATGTACCGAGAAGCAGTTGGAAATTTGCACTTAAGACTCATAAAGGGGCCACGTTGAAGCACTTACTTTGTTTTATTTAAAGCCTAGTACGCAGCTATTTTCTGGAACGAAAATTTCCGGTGGTTTCCAAATGGACTGTGAAACTTCTGCGAAAAGGCAGCAGCTGCGTACTGCAAAACGAAAAGGAGAGCGATATTTTTCGTTCATGATTTTGTTGTGTCACTTTTGTATGGGATTTTTCGTTCCGGAACAGGTCCGTAGTAAGCTTAATTCGCGGAGATTTTGAAAAGGTAAGGAGGTTATTTTTGACTTAGGAATTAGATTGAGCAACTGATGAGTTTATACCCTATTCACACCGAGCCGAAAACCGGGTTTTCTTGAAAAAACTTCATCCAAAACAGAAGTTTTCCCATACATATTTCAGTTTTCAAAACGAGCTGTTTAAGTCGTTTTCCACGAAAACAAACACACCTTTTGCAAAGTTCAGCAAATTCAGCAGAACAGAGCTGATCGAACAAATGTCACAACACACAACCTAAAATCATTTTCGATACTTAATTGATGAGTTAATATTATTTTTAAATGCTCTGAATTAATTTTATTTGCGATCGAAATTTGTAACCAAAATATGTAGTTTACACAAAGAAGTTTCAAGACTAGTGTCTCACAGCTAATTGAAACGTCAAACGAAAACAAGTTCATATTCGGTGTGAATGCATCTTCGAGTTTTCGACGAAAACACGGTTTTACCTCTTTCGGATTCCTTTAAAAAGTCCAATATTTATGTGAGCTCCATTGAGATTTTAATTCGAAAACCAGGCTTGGAATTCTGTAAGATGAAAACCTTTAATCGTTTTCGCTTGCACGAACGTTTTGTTTCATGTAATTTCGAAAACGTAAGAAATTTTCGTTTGCACGAAAGACAAAGAAAAACGTCTTTCATTGTGCTTTTCGTAAGAAAAAACAAAAACCAAAGAAGTAGCATGAATTCAATTTTCGCTTTCGACTGATTTCTTTATAGTTTTAGGAAATACGAAAGTGGTTTTCGTTTGTTTTTTTTTAAAGAATCCACCCCCAGTTTTTCAGACATTGATATTTAGTTTTGCAAATATTTCAGGTCACAGTAACGCTTCAGTTTGTTTATCATAACTTTCACGAGTCACAACTCACAAGAATTATCGCGAGAATTATGCGGCCATTAGAACAATACAACTTTTACTTGGGCACAGGTCCTCAAACTGCAGGTACATCGCCAAATTGCTAATATTCAGATCAGATAACTATACCATCATTGCGCATTGTCGGCGCAGTGGCTTAGTGGATAGTGGGTTGGGTTCGAGTCCCGCAAAAACCCAAATTCCAACTTAGGGTTTTTTTTCCACAGCGCCACCTCTCACCAACGTCTGACAAATATCCGAGAGTATAACTGTCTTGAAAGAGCTTCTCAATTAGCCGTTTGGTATCGGCATATAATTGTAGATCCCTTCCATTCGTTTCAAAAATGAAAAACTCACCCAAAACGAATGGTTGTGAGAAGCTAGGCCTACTCGTATGGTCCCTACGGACCTGTTGCGACCATTATTTATTTATTTTTAAAATCATCAATGTATAATAAAAAGTATTGGACTTAAAACGCAGCCCTGAGGAGAGCCTGTTTCAGTCTTTAACACCATTTGACGAGGTGTTTCCATTCCAAATACAGGCGGAGGTGCGGTACAAAATAAATTGCTAAAGCCTTAAAAACTTACTTAGGAAACCTAGAAATTTGGGTTGGAAAGTGCGGTGCGGTCCCATTAACTTTTTTAAGCTTTTGTTTTCGAGCCTTCATCTATATAACCTCTATAGAGGTTTTCATACATACATGATTGAAAACCCTGGCGGAAACGAGCTTGGCAAATACGTTACCCTGTTTTTTGGGTCGACTACGACTTCATATTAGTCCTGACAAAATTAACGACCTTACAAAATATCTGAGCAAGTATATCAAGCTGTGAAAAGTGCCTAACGAACTGCAATTAAGTCCACTAAGGGGTGTAAATATACTTCCTTCAGTATTGCGATCGCTGTATTAAGATCGAGCAGTGACCAAGTTAGTAACGCACCATACCCTTGAACCTCACCTTAGAATCGGTCTTTTGCAAATGAAAAGACTGCTATAAGCCTTTTTATCTTTCTTACACTGAAGATCCAATTTAATTTTCCGTTAAAATTTATGCAACCCGTTGAAACTCCATTCGACATCCAGCAGGAGTAGAAAATCCACAAACGAAGGGGAAATTTTCTTTACAAGACGTATCTAGGACCAACCTCCTTCGGTCGTTTCCGGCTTAAAATCAAACTCTAAGCAATCACAAGCCTATAAGCAAATTGCCCAACTGGCGTGCACCTTATTAATGAACTAGTGTCCACTACTTCTTACAGGTTTAGACATCTGGTCGATAAGTCAAAGCTAATTGACTGTGGTAGGGAAACGCCAAATCAAAGAGTGTAGTCCAACTCGCCGCGCTGCATATCAAAGCCTCCACAAAACTTGGCGCTTGAGATTATTTAGCAGCCCAGTTTACGTAAAGCCAGCAGTAACTTTGATTAGCTAACAAATTGGCGTAGTCGTTTGCCTGGCTAATTTGGCCCGATTTTTATAAGCCCACCAAATGTGTTGACTCTAAGAAAATAAGAATCAACCGGCTGCGTGCGGTTAAAACACCTGCCATCCCACCTGCCTTTCGCAATTAAAATACATATCTATGAAAAGAGTTTTTTTTTTTTTTGCGGTACAGTCAACCGCACTCATAGACCAACCACAACCACATCCAGTTCCTTCTCGTCCTCCACTCCATCACATTCCTGGTGACTGACTTTTATCGATGCCACTGCGGCACCGTCACTGCGCTGCTCTTTTGCAAATATTTGCATTCCGCTGATAGTGCGGTGTCTGGGCTGCAGCGGGACACACACGACTGCTCCAAATTCCGACACGCAGCTCCAGCACATAATATAAGAGGTGTCTTGCTCGCGCCAAGAAAAAAGATTCAACCACTCGCTGGGTGTAGTAAGTTGGCCTATCTAAAGCACTTGCCTCTGATAAGACGTGTACACTGTAAACGCGGAGCGCTTATACACCGTTGACACAGGTGTTTTGCACCTGATTGCAGCGGTGGCGTCACTGTACACACCGTCGAGTGCGCGTAAAGAGTTCAAACGTTACCCATAGTCGTCGGACGGAACTTTAATTAGTGCTAGGGGAGTGCTAGCAATTTCACATGTATTTACTTTCATGAGCCGGGGAATGGGCATAAATCCGAATGTGGGCATGGGAAATCGATTTCATGATTGATCAATTCGAGCAAGTGCGCGGTCGGTGTACTGCGTATATGCTGCAGCAGCGGCAGGTGTGTACTTTTGCACCTGAACGCATTAAACCGGCCGCTATCGGCTGAATTGTGTCGTACTCGCACAGCTAGCTACACAATCTATCTTTGGGCAGTTATCTTGATTTTTTGTACTCTTTTGTTTTACGAGCGAGTGTGAGTGTGCTGCTGTTTTCTGTTTTTCTTTAGAGGGGCGGCCGGGGTTTGGGGCGTTGTGAACACTCGCTGGTAATGGCATGTTGTCTAATTAATTAAACCTGGCCGATTGCTGATTGTGGTGTTTATGATTCGATACGATCGATTGATTTATTCGACAAGTGATGGGCTTTGATTTGTGCACACACTCACAGAGCGCACTTTGAAGTGCTCTTGCGATGACGATTTCGCTTGCACTAACTGATATAGTAAAATACGTCGGGATGTTTTTGCTAATTTGGGATCAAAGCGGTTTAAGGAACTCGCCGCCACGCCCATCTCATTAAGGCGGCACTGCGATGTCTCAAAGCGGAAGACGCACTTCCACTTGTAACACGTGGCCAGCGATCATTCATCCTGTTTGGGGATGGCGGACGCAGAGTGTCGCTGTGATTTTATTTTTGGACAAGATTCCGTTGGAGCACACGTGACTGTGGCAACGATCGGGAATGAGTTGGAGTATAATTTTTCATATATGAAGCATGCAATCGCTTTTGAAGTCGTATACCGTTTCCGGATGGTTTTGGGTTCTGTTTTCTTTCCGTTATGCTGTAGCGTTGTATAGTGAGCCTTGCGCACGTGTGGTTCATGTGTGAGAAATGTGAAGGGTACTGGTAGGACACATGTGCCGTCGAAGATATGTGAGCTTTGAAGTTGACACATGGAATCAGATGTGTTCGGGTGACGTTATGAATTTGATTGAATTTTATTACATTTCCAATGAAGTTGGAGTATAAAATGTGGGTCCTGCCAAATGTCGGTTTGGCGCTATGATTTATGCGGACAACATGTGCAGACATTTTCTAATCAATTAGGCTTTCAGTAATTTTTAAGACTTGTGATTGTGAATGGGAATCATTGGGTAATGGGAACTTATGAAATTTACAGTGTTTGCTGATATTATTTAAATGTTGCCAGATGGCGTTAAACATAGGTACTTTACGAACAGTATCTAGATCTAGGCTGCAAGCCAGCGTGACCGTTGTGCGACTTAAGTTGGAATTTGCCAATTTTTTGTAGAGCCTGGCACAATTTTTTTTTTTGCTATTTTGGCCCTTTTTTAGTTAGAAAAGGCGCTCAGAAAATTTTACTAATTGCTATTATTTCTTAGTAATATTTAGAATAAACCGCAGTTACCTATCACAACAATATTATTATGGTGTCTAGCGAGTCAATGCTTGTTAAATATGGTTCAAAAATTGAAAATTTGAAGGATAGCTTCAGAAATGACACTTTTTTTTGTCATTGGTCCTTTTCTTGCGACTTTTCAAAATTCTGCAGCGGTAAAACTGGCAATGCCGTCCAGTGAGTCGACAAAAACAGCAGAAAAAGTGAATAAAGTACCGCTCTGATCGGTTGAGGATCGAATCCGAACAAGAGGGAAAACGCAGTAGAGAAATACCTCGCCTTAGGTGCGGACAAGTTGGAGGGGAATTGAACTTTGTAACGAAGAAGGAAACTGGGGGCTCCAAATGGAGAGGTCTATTTTCTCAAATCGTAGTCCGTAGAACAACTTTAAGCATAAGTCTGTTGGACTGAGGAGTCCCACACTCGGAAAGCTGAAGAGCTGCGACAGCCCTAGTAAATGAGTCAGCTCTGTTTTGTATACCTAATCTGTCGGCGCAGTGGCTTAGTGGTTACTGTGTTGGACTAATAAGCGAGGGTTCCCAGGTTCGAATCCCAAAAAAAAAAAAACTGAACTCCAACTTAGGGTTTTTTTTCCCACTGCTCCACCTCTCGCAAACGTCTGGACAAACATCCGAGAGTGCAACTGTCATGAAAGAGCTTCTCAATTAGCTGCTTGAACTCGGCATACAATTCTAGATTCCTTCCATTCGTTTCAAAAAATGAAAAACTCACATAAAACGAATGGTTGTGAGAAGCTTATAGGTTCCCTACGGACCTGTTGCGTCAATTTTTTAATTTTGTTTACACTATAATCTGCTGAATTCGGGGTCGTTATGCCCGAAAGCAATTCGAACTACGGCAAACCAACACTCAAAACAGTAGTAGACTTATACCTAGGTGCCGCCGGTGCATTTCTGTTGATAGCCAGTAGGTAGAGTTTCCATTCAAGGAGCTGTTAGACCCTCTTCGGCCATTGAGAGTGTCGATAATTGAGGCTATTATTGCCTTTTAAAAGCTTTGAAGGACCCATGTACTTAGCTGTTTAAAATCTTTTCAAGATTTTGAAACAATCATAGCGGCTTGAAACTTGTTTGAGCGTTCTCATCTGTTATAGCACCTCATGTATTATTTTATGAAACTTGAAATAGAAGCAAATGCGGATCTTTCTATACAGTGCACAGAGCTGTCATGACAGTATAGGTCTGTTGTTGTACAGAAACGGTAATTCAGGGAATACCTTTTATATTCGAACCTTGCTAAATGTTTTTTTTTTTAATTGACGACTTGACAAATTCAAACTTTAAGTGTGAACGCACATTTAAACCGATTACCGAACTGTCAATGCCAAAATATTCAGTAAAATCGACATTTTCATCATGGTGAAGTATACACGAAGGAACAACGTTTACAAGTTATTAAAGTTTACTACTTTTACTTTTGGTTAAATGTCAAACTTCTTCGTCAATAAGGAAAATATGCGTTACTGGATAGTTGGAAACCCTCATGTGCTTCATGAAACTCCAGTTCATTCGCGAAAAGTCACTATTTGGTCATAGGGCCGTCTTTTTTGCGTCGATGAAAATGACCGTCACGTAACGTTAAATGGTTATCGCTACAGAGACATGTTGGAACGTTATTTCTTTGAACCATTGCATGAGATGGACATCAGTGATATGTAGTTCCAACAATACGGTGCCACAAGCCATACAGCGGGTGCAACAATCGAGTTGTTGAAGTCTCAGCTCGGTGAACGTGTTATCTCCACCGATCGTCAACGTCTCTCAAGTATCCAAGAACAAAATCGGTCCTGAGGTAGCTTCTCAAAGTAGCCTCTTAGTTATGCCATAAAGTGTAAGGATCCCTAGATCACAAAAAACTTAGAAAAGACGGACTAGATTTAATCAATTCAGCCTTGACTAACCAGGGGGACTCATACCTAAAGGCAAACTTGGAAGCCGGTTCGGAAACGAGGGCTTGTTGTGAGCAAACCATTTGAAGTACGAACCGCGCTTTTCGTGGAATTAGCTGCCAGACGTTGAGTAAGAATCCATGTGTTCCTCACAAGATCTCTCTCTGAGTTGGGGACTTATTCATATAGTTCATAGTTAAAAACTGAAGCAATCACTTGGTTAACGACCAATAACTATAGATTGGGTGATGCTCAGGAGTCCCAATTTCAATCGCCAGAAAATCCAAAATCACATCTAAAGGTTGTTGCTACAGCGCCACCTCAAGCGAACCAACTGGGAAACATTCCAGAGTATGACTGTCCTAAAGAAGCGACTTAATTCAAGCGTTCGAAATCGGCAAACAGCTCTTAGTCTCTGTCCTTTCGTCTCTAGAAATAAAAAAAAAATCCATCACACAACTGGGTGTGTGGAGATCTGGAGATAGACCTAAGGTACTTATTGGACATATATTTGCACCAATTTTTGTATTATTTGTTTATTGCTTAGGCCTAGAGGTTTCTAGGGAGTGCAAGACGATCTATTTTCATCACCTTTTGCCTGGAGACTTTAAAGTGATGTAGGCCCTTAATTGGAGCAATCCCTTTATCTGTTTTGAAAAAGGACTCAATCACTTCGGTTTGCTAAACTTTATTGCACTTCAACAACTCCAACTGATTTGAAAATTACAGCGTCTTGATCGCCAAATTAAATTGGACCTAGTTGCCCAATCATTTTCGCCCTGCCCCTGCCCAATAGATCTGCCAGCCTGTTTAGGATTGAGAAATCTTATATAAAAATAGGCGAGGAAAAATAGTCAAGAACAAGTTTCACTTACCTTAAACACAACATATTCGCTTGATTATTTTTTGTTGGAAAGATAACGTGCAGAGATGCAATGCTGTATGTTATTTGATTTCCAATATTTTGCGTTTAAGCCAGGTCACTCAAATGGTTTCGAAAAGAAGCGAAACGTCTGTAGATTTGAATACTTCAGCGGTCTCTTTCTCTTCCACTAAAGCCCGTTTTCTGATACCTACTACTCATAGCAATTTAAGTTCTACTTAAATACCTTGTGGGCTACTTTTTCTAAGTCATAAACTGTCACATAAGAGTTTAAGTGGAACTTAAATCGCTATGAGTTGTATCAGCAAACGGGCCTAAGAGGGCTTATTTTATGACTTATCACCCACCCCCGTTGCTGCGCAACATTTCGCCCGTGAATGGGCCCCTTAAGCAACAATGTGGTTAGCTATTTCGAAATTAATTGCACCAGCAAATAATATTCAAAACAGATTCCCCGCGCTCAGCTATTTCAGATTTAAGATCCATTCGTAATCGTTAAATAACATCCTGTTCCTGCTGCTATTTTGCATTCATAAATCCCAAATCCACGGCGAATTCATCACTCGAATGGCTGAGGTAAAAAATAAAAGCAAATCCAAACGAAAGTCTCTGCGGAATGTGGGTTAATGGTTCGCAGAAGAAAACAAATTTTCCACGTACAGCTACAGACTACCAGACCTTGCAGATTCATATCGCGCTCTCACATGATCCAAATGCACAGCGGCGCAGTTGTTGAGATATTTCACTTTTTTTCTTCTTTTTTTTCTAGCTCGATCCATTGGCAGACCACCACCTGTGTGGCCATAATATCGGCGCAACTGCCAAAAAGCAATTTTTCGCTTTCGCTCGCATTTCATCGTTACAATCTGGCATGGCACTTAGCATCTATCGGCGGTGGCCACTAACTCTTGCGAAAGGCCGCCCAGGAGCGTGTTGTGTTCTGTCTATGCCTATGGTACGGCGGGATGGTTTCAACAGCCCACCATTGGCGTATATCAATCTTGACCAAATATTTTTGGCTTAAATCATTGACACATAATTTTTAACACAGAACAGGTGTGAACTATTTTGGATGGGGCGGCCGCCCGGTGGAGGAGCTCCGACGAATCTGTGTTTCACTATGTACCTACAGTGGATATAGAAGAGTGGAATTCGCTTTTATTTTCTTTTTGTGTAGAAGAAAACATTTTATTTTCGGTGAATATCGCTCAAGATTGGTGTGGAAAAAATAACTTCGTTATGCTCAATTGGGAAGCTGTGTAGAGTGAAGATGGAGACCCTGAGACAGAATGATTAAGTTGGGACCGGCCGTTTAGGTGTCACCCAACGATGTTGGCAGGTGTTCGGATTTATTTCTGGGCGAAGATTTATTGAATGACGGTCTGTCCCTATATATATCTGCGTGAGTCGCTATCGCCATAGCGAGTGATGAGCAGTTTTGAGAAGCTGAGACAAGTGTGCAAATGACGCATAGTTGTCTGATGATGAGTCGCCGTGATGTGGCTGAGGAGATGGTTTCACAATGAATACGCGTACTGAAATGCACTGCAGTTCGAACTAAGCTAGACGTGGGTTGGAGATAAATGCTATCCCAAATATACCTCTCCCGCCGCACCCTATAACGAAACTAATGAAAACATCTAGTTCCAAATATTTTTTATTTTTTTTACCAATTGTCTACAAAATTTTCTATCTTTTGTGAGGAGTAGCAATCTTATTATTTTCTATTCTTCTGAACTGATCGATGCTTTGTATGGTGGCTACTGACGTGGTGAACGCATCATTTAAAAGCTTTTGTTGATAGTCTGCGTGGAAGGTTACTCAGATTCACGTAGAAGGAAAAGAAAGGAGTAGGAATTTGTTGGTGTAACAAAATTATTCGACAAAGTTGGATGAAATCTTTAGCTACCTCGAAGTTGGATAATGTCCAAGGCAACGAAATGATGCTTTTTACAGCGGCTATGAAGTTGAGGTAAGGGCGGTGAGTCTGTACTTTATATTTTGTGGTAAAGAATACCCGCAAAACTGCCTCGAAAAATGGCTAAAAAAAAAAAACAGAAAAATACTTTAAAAATGTCTTAAATAACAGATTTAAATACTCCCCAATAACATAAATAAAACACATAAGAAACGCTCCCAAAAATTGTACAAAACACGCCCGAAAGCTTCAAGTTACTCTAAAAAATAAAACACCCATGGTCCGAACAGGTCCCACAAAAAAAGCGCCCAAAAACCAACCAAAATAAGTAACAAATACTTTTATTTTTTCGGACCATTTGAAAAATATATAAAAACAAAAGACCCAAGATGTGACTCGAAATAGGGCACAAAAAATCAACAAAGAAAAAAGGAAAATATAATAAATTTCAATAAACATCCCAAATTAATAAGAACTGTGCAAAATAAAATTACGCCCGAAAAAAAACGCACAAAATAAACCCTAAAATAAACGAAAAAAGATTTAAAAAACATACTAAAAAAGGGAGGAAAAAAACACGAAAAAATGCATCACAAAAAATCCAACTGCCAACCCCTTCCACCAAATCTGAAGCTTCAGTATCACCTCCCTTCCTGCACTCAACCTCTGCCTCCATTATTCACCTCTTAGATTAAGATGCATAAATTGTTAATTAGAATTAAGAATTTTCAGTTATCTTAATGTACAAACCAAATAATTCAAATAAGTGAAATAAATAAAAATGAAATGAAAAAGAAGTACCTTGCCTTGTCCATAAAATGCCAGAAAAACGATCCGTAAAATGACCCATGAAATTTCCACAAATGACTCACAAAACTGGTAAAAAACATCCAATGAAAAACAGAAATATAATAGTCAGAAAAACGCTGCTTAAATCACTAGAAAAAAAAAACACAAAAAACATTTCAAATGACAGCCCACAATACGTCTCGTAATAATGTCTCAAAAAATTCATAAACTCAACAAGAAAACCTGAAAGAACGCCAGAAAATTTCCAAAAATACGAAAAAATAGACTGAAAAAAAAAATAAATAAATAAATAAATAAATAAAAAAAAAACTCCTGAGTGACGAACAAAAGACTCCTAAAGCAAACAGAAAAATGCCCGTAAAAATCTAAAAAAGAAAAACACTCTAAAGGTGCCTGTCCATTTAAGAGTACTTACACTACTTAACCTCTCGAGAGTTACTCTCGGTAAAAAGTTAACTCTACGCGAACTACTTTTTAGGCTATGTCCACTTGCGAGTTTGCTCCCGAGAGCTGCTTGAGAGCTGTTTTACTCTCAAATGGACAGGCATCTTAAGACTCTACAAAGAAGTCTCGAAAACGCCTTAAAATACTCTCGAAAAAATAACCAGTAGTATAAATTTGCCCATTCTGGCACAAAGTAAGCAGGGAGCCATTCTTGTGGTTAAGATTTGATTGACAGTTGAGTATTCCAATTGCGGTTTTAGGGGCTCTGATTGTGATGAAAAAAGTCTCACAAACGCTTTGAAAATGACTCTAAAAAAGGTGCAAAAACTGGTTCTCGGGCGGTTGAAAAAATGCTCAAAAAATCGTCTGTTAAGGGTCCCAAGAAAACAGCCGAAAATACGCTTCAAAAACAGCTATTACTTACTTAAGGTGGCGCTACAGTCCGGGGTGGACCTGGGCCTCAACCAATACGCCTCTCCAGTTAGCGCGATCTTTGGCTAACTGCCTCCAGTTGCGCACACCAAGTTGGTTGAGGTCCCCTTCCACTTGAGCGCGCCACCTAAGGCGAGGTCTTCCTCTACTGCGTTGTCCCTCCGGGTTGGAATCGAAGACTCTCCGGGCCGGAGCGTTGGTGTCCATTCGCTCTACATGTCCTAACCATCTTAGACGACTATGCGGGATCCAAATAAATTCCAGGATTGTATCTCTATATCACAAACCTATATGTCTAAAAAAAAAACACCTTAAATAAACGCCCGAAATACGCAATAAGACAGTGTAACCCCACAAAAAAATCTTGAAAAAAAAATCTCAAAGTAGACTGGAGAAGAAACTTTTTGGTGTTTCTCTGAAAAAATTAAAAATTCCTAAAAATGTCCCAAAAAACACTTCGAAAAGATCACTGCCTAACTGAGTTCGTCAAACAAATGGGAGCAAAATGAGATAGAAATAAGCCCTTAGCGATAAACAAATGATGAGGAATGAAATGAGAGAAATCATATTAAGTTTCGTAACCAACCCAAAAAATTCAACCTAACTGAGTTCGTGAATAAAAATAATGAAACACTTGAGCTTGCTGAACGAGCAAACAAGTAATTTATACTACCTACTAAAAAATGTGCTCTATTAAAATATTGCTTTATAAAGTACCTACCTACCTATTTATTAAATAAATTCAATAATTGAAAATTCTGTTAAAATTTGTTTCTTTTTCTATTGTTTTATAATAGTCTAGAATTAAAAGGCCGCTTTTCTGTATATTTTCTTATATTTTATTAATTTTCTCTGACAACGATTAAAATGGCCGACCAAACGTCAGGAATCTACTTTACCATCTACTGACATTTACTGACCACACCCACATGAAGTTGGCCACATTTGTTTATACAACTGAGAGGCCACTGCAGCGGCTCTATAATCCACTACAGTTTAATATTTTTTCCGAATTCTAAAATATGTTCACCGTGTTATCATTTATATCGCATACCTACAATTAAATATGCAACTTCTGTAAACATTTTGTTACGTCCGCACCTTAGACATCTGCCCACGCTCGCAGATAGTTTTAACAAGATGGCGCTACTGCATTTATTTGCGCTTTCTTGGAGAGAAGTGGAGAGAAGGTCTCGTACGTTAAACGTACACCCGTCCATTTAATGGAGCTTCCTTCATTAAACCGCCATAGGTATGATAGAAAAATCCATTACTATCCCATTCAACGAAACAGCTTCTACAACTCAATTTGTTTCCTCCTCCTGCAAAGCCCATAAGCCGCCACGAAGACCGTGAAGAGGCAGTAGATCTCTAATGAAACCCAAAGCAAGATTTCTTCAGGGAATTCACTGACAGTTGTACCTTGTACGTGATGCTAGGTTTATATCTCGCATCTAAAATTGCAACATTTCCACCACTCCACTGGGAGTTTGTCTTCCCCCCACACCTCCGACCAATTACTGCAAGGAAAACCCTACCAAGTTCCGATTGCCGAATGAGGTGTCATATTTTATTCATAACTCTCACCCCGTCTTTTCTCAATGTGTGTGTGTTTGCAACCTAATCCAATTCCATGTTGCGATTCAGAGAGCAGCACTTGTATGGGGTTCTTCTTTTGGTTGAACCCCGGATTCACATCGCGCCGACGGTGTGTCCCAACCCAACTCCCAACCGTGCTAGAGACGTGCACTAATAGAGTTGAGCAATTTTCTATGGGGAATTGTGTGAGCCTCATCGTTGAGTTTGTTGTCATGTAATGCGTGTCTGGCATTTTTAAGGTTTTGCGAGCTTAATCGAATCGAACCCGACTATCCGACGACGACGACGACGGATGACGATATGACAGATGGCGAAGCGAAACAGGGAGAGTACTGGTCTGGTGCGTGGTGTGTTCATGTTCAATGGTTTTCCGATTGGATTTCGGGCACATGGCAGAATTTTCAACTCCACATTGAAACTGGCGAGTGTTTTCTTCAGCTCTGGGTGATTTGGAAAAATGAATTATGAACCGGAGATGGGTGGTAATGGTGGATGGGGTTAAATTGGAGGGTGTGTTCGAAACACTTGTCTACTAAACACGGTTATTGCGGTTTTATTGAGTTGGGAATGGTTTTTTAAGTGCCTGCCACTGAGTTGGATGCAGTTTTGTGTACGCACTGAGAATAGTGATCTGCTTTTTTTTTTTTTTTTTAGTGGCAATATTGAAAACTCTTTTTCGGTTGCTTAGAATACAAATGAGCGGAATAAACCCTTAGCGGTAAACAAATGAGAGAGAAATCATATTAAGTTGCGTAGCCCAAAACCAATAAAATTGAATACTCACTTGAGTTAGTTTTGACAAATTTTACAGTTTCTACAGCCCCGGATAATTTATGTTGGGCAATTTCGTCTTATTTGAAGTATAGAAGATAAAGCAAAATTAGAAGCAACTGAGCCATCAAAACAAGGCAATGGAGCGAAGTACACCGCTACCGTTGGTATTGGTCTTAAATTTGCCAACAACCTTTACAAACTACACTTTTGTAGTTCATAGTCTGGGCACTCTTTCCGTGATTTTACAGACGATTGTCCTCGAAACGATAGGCCTCCAAAAGTAGCAAACTAAGCCCCAAAATTACGAGTTTAGGATCTTAATCCATTTCATTTTCCACAAATGTAATGAAAGCTGACGATTGTCAAACAAATTCGTGCAGAATACAACTTATTTCAAAAACGTTATAGTCCACACGTTTATTGTTATACGGAATCTGCACCCAGGTTTCTATAGATAGATATTTTTATTTCGTTTACGAAGAATGTAATAGAGTTATTATTATTGCATCTAAGTGATTGTTTCAACAGTTGACTGTAACACAGTCTGTCTCTAAAGGTACCTATTATTGTCAGTGTTGCCAATGGGGAGGAAATAGAAGAAAAATAAAAATATAAAAAGAAAAGTTTTGTAAGTTTCGGGATGGATTTTATTCTCTTCCAAAAAAATATGTCTTTCCTCGACGAGTGTTGTTAAATAAGAAGAACGTAAAATTATAGATGGACCCAGTGATGCCAAACTTCTCGGACTGACTTGGCCATGACGATTATCAAAAATACCCTTTCCGTTCATGCCGTTGTTACCGACGATGTTGCATTCGAATGGTTTTTCCTCAGATTCAGTAATAAAAATGCTCTTTCTTTGCTCTTTTAGCTTATTTCGAAATGCAAAATGCCAACGAAATGGATACCTACGGTACCGACGATCTGGCATCACTGGATTGCCATTGAAAAAAGGTGAAATAAAGAAATAAAGTGTACAGCTCCATCTGACATCAAGTATTTAATCCATTTCAAATATGGAAATTATGATCTATTACAATATAGTTAAGTGCATAATGATGTTCTTTCACATGAACCGTCAGCAAGTGAACCTGCACGTCAATTCGCTGTCAAATAACGAAGCGTATACAGTGCTCCACGGATAAGTGCCCCCCCCCCTCACTTAACTGCGTTCCTTGTTTATTTCATCCGAAAAAAAAGCAAATAACCATTAAATAAGAAATGTACAGAACTTTTCCGTTTAAATGCATAGGGGGAAAGCGGGAGACTTGAGCCATTTTTTGTTAAATCGCTCACTTAAATTTTTTCTATTAAACTTAGCCCCATGTTGACTACTAGATTTTTGCAACGTGCAAAATGTTTGGGAACAGATTTTTGGCTCAAGTCTCCCACAGCCAAAGTCAATTGACAATTTGGAATTATTTTTGTGTGGAAGTAACGGATACCGCTCTGCGACATTTGAGTTTACCGTTGGAGGGTTTGAGTGAAAGTTGAGTGAATTATTGAGAGTGAGTCTCCCGATTTCCCCCTAAAGAACTTGAAATTGAAACATACAACAAAAGCATTGAAATTTTGTTTGCACTTACTTACTTACTTAAGGTGGCGCTACAGTCCGGGGTGGACCTGGGCCTCAACCAACAAGCGTCTCCAGCCAGCACGATCTTTGGCCAGCCGTCTCCAGTTTCGCACGCTAAGTTGGTTAAGGTCCCCTTCCACTTGCGTGCGCCACCTGAGTCGTTTGTACTTACAGCTTTAATAAAAGCAATGACAGTTGTCAAATCAATTGTCAAATTGACATGAAATTGAAACTGAATTGAATGCAACAATGAGGTTGACCACCGTAACACATTAGGTCTGTTCCTTTACTTTTAAATTTTACGCAGTTTTACTAACTTTAACGAATTCTAACGAGTTTGTATACTCAATGCCGTTCCTTAACTTGAAAAATTTGCAAAAGAGAGCGTCATCGAGAGAGTAATATATTACCCTTCCGTGGAGTGGCGAGGAGTTATCGGAATGGTTTCAGTCGTTCTCCGGAGTAAGACAGGGATGCTCGCTAAGTCCAAGCTTATTTGCTCTATATATCGAGGATATTGTAGATATCCTGCCTGGAGGTGTGGAGTATGCAGGACTACTTATCAAAGCACTGCTGTTCGCGGATGATATTGTACTACTGGCATATTCACCAGAATCTCTACAACGGATGATAAATAGGCTGTATGAATACTGTAGGCTATGGAACTTGGTTGTAAATCTAAGCAAATCAAAGGTTATGATATTTAAGAAAGGTGGTGGCAAGGACTGCAGAAAAGAAAAATGGAACTACAACGGCGAAAGCATAGAGGTCGTTAAGGAGTACAAGTACCTGGGAGTGTACTTTACGAAAAATTAAGATATGGAGAGACATCTTAAGGATAAACTTGCGAAGTCAAAAACTGCCATCAATGTTGTCTGGAAGAAATGTCTAAGTAGCGAATTCATCGCCCACAGCGCCAAATATAAGGTCTTTGTAGCGGTGTCAGAGTCCATCATATTCTATGCGGCGCAAGTGTGGGGAGTAAGAAAATATGAGACTGTAGAGAAACTATTACGGTACTACATAAAGAGAACATTCAACCTCCCACCTAGCACTCCAAATTACATGATAATGCTGGAAACAGGTTTGTCCTCACTGTTCATTAAGACTTTTAAACTGCATGTAGACTACGTCCTCAAGGTTTTAAATATGCCGGACTCCAGACTGCCGAAAAAAGCCGTTCACCAAGCAATGGAATCAAGGGAAGGATGGTACAGAGGGTGGTTGGATATTGCGGAGGGATGTGGAGTGAATTTGAGTCTGGATAATAGCGAAAATTGGAAACCTCAACTTTATCAGCTCATCAAAAGCATGGATGAAAAGGCGCGGTTAAGGCATTTAGAACAGGCTTCGGGATCTTTACATAGAATGATCTACAGCCGTTTAAGTTATAATCTACAGAATAACTACTTCCGTGATGAGTATAGCATATCGGATATATCGACAGTATTTAAGTTGCGTGGAGAACTACTGAAGCTTAACTGTATACCACACAGGGAGGACCTACCATTGCTGTGTAGCTTATGTAACTTGGCAGAAAGAGAGGATGTCATTCATTTTGTAGGGAAGTGTCCAGTTCTGAAGGAAATTAGGAGACATATCTTTGGAAGTAATGTCCTGACGGAGGATGAAGTTATTATGCTTCTTAATGAAATTAACTTTTTAAAGCTATCACAATACTGCAAAATAGCGTTCAATTATCGCGAAAGAATAATAACGGAAAATTTCTAAACACATATTTGTTCTTATACCTTTATCTAATTGTTGCCAATCGGGCAGACGGCAAAGCCATGTTTATTATGTTTGTTTGTTATGTTTTCATGTTTTCATTAGCCACTAATAAAATTATTATTATTATTATTATTATATTACCCTTCCGAGAATGAGAATGTTACGAATTTTTGCTTAACAAATGTCTTGGTGTAAGAATTGGGAAAGCCGTGCCTGTCAGTCACCTTACTGTTGACAGATGATTTGATAGATCTGTTCCTTTACTTTTAAATCTTACGAATTCTTACGAATTTTTACTCAGCGAAGTTCCTTAACACAAAAAAAATCGTAAAAGAGAGCGTCACCGAGAGAGCAAGATATTATTCCCTCCACTGAGAATCTTACGAATTTTTACTCAACAAATTTCTTGATGTAAGAAGTGGAAAAGCTGTCAGTCATCTTACAATTAACAGCTAATTTGAAATTTGTTGTCCTACTTGGCATATGCGTGAATTTGTTTTGATTTCTTGAGTATTCAAAGAGTATCAACAGGCGGTAAAATAAAATTGAATGTTCTCCTCAAGATTCTTTTCGTAAGTCGCTGTAAAAAGAGACAATCTCCTCCTCGAAATTTTGAATGCAGTGGCGCTTTTCCTCTTCTCGAATGCTTGCAGTTCAAACACTACCAACTCTTCCACATACTCGGATTCATCACAAAGAATTTCGATTATTTCCGAAGCACTTTTATTGCTAGATAGACGAATCAACTAATTTTGTTAGTAAATTAGAATACTCTTCGAGTTTATCAGACATTTTAACAACATTTTGTTCCAATTTTTTTTAGTTTTTGAATTATGTAGGTATCTGTCATTTTTCATAGTTTTCTACAAAAGCGTTCCCTATTTTTTTCGAAAGTGTCTCTCTCTCTCTCTCTGGTGACAGAATTTATCCCTACCACTGCCATTTTGACAGTCTTTTCCATTTCTACGACAAAAGCAAAGGAACGAACCTATTTTCACCCAGGTTAGTCTGTCTTTTTTGCTCCCTTTTCCGAGCGTCCACGAGCAGACTACTTGCAAAACGGTGGCAGTTTTTCAATACGCTTGGAGGTTGTCCTGTCTGTCTGTAAAAAGAAAGCGGACAGGTTTCTCCCAAGCGCCCCACTGAACATAATATAAGTTTCCTACCCTTTTTCGGGCTCTTTGACCTCATTTTGCGTTTTCAGCGGGAGCCCAATCTCAAAGCTGAGAAGGGTTATTTTCCATGAAACTCTCCTCATTTGTTGAGCTTCGATTGCATTCTTTTCCACAATTAAACAGAAACAAACAACATAAAACTTAATTCGTTTTCTTGCTAGAAAAAATCATTTATCAATCTCGCCCAAAAGAAAAAAACTTCCAACAATTACACTGTCCAGGCGTATACAGTCAAATCCTCCCATAAATCAATCACTACAAACATCCACTCAATAGTTTCGCCTCTGAATCACAGACGCACATTAGCTCGCCACTCACACAGGTGCCACTCTTATATTGGACATAATGGCGGCCATTTCGCAGTATGCCTTGTGTAATCTAATTAACGGGTGCCCGCACACCTAACTCTCTGCATTTACCAAAAGCTGCGCTAAACCGCTCTTTGCCTAGCCAACGATCAGGCTGATGGGAACTAATCGTATATGCGTGACCCATTCAAAACCCATAAGCGCCACCTGTTCAACGCAGCTGGGCCCTGTTAACACATTCAATCCACACACTTGCGATTAAGCGAACAAAAAAACACAATTGCCCAACCACTACCAATAGATGGCAATATTTAATTAAAGGTTAGCAGAACACATTGCGAACAGGCAACATACTCGTACGCTGATTGTAATCTTGGCAATAACCGCATCAGTTGTTTTCCTGGTGTTGTCAATACTCGAGAGTGAGAGAGACCCCAGCACGAACACACACCCGTTAGGGGAGGGCAAGAAATAGAAATAGGAGAACCCAAAGCACACCTAACGCCAACCGATCGCCGTGTATCCACATAGACAACAACAGCGATCAGCTGGTGGACAAGCTTGACGGTGGTGGTCAGCTCGCTAACGGATTTGATTTCGTTGCAAACGCCACAGCCACACACGGAATCAGCGGCAGCTGCTGCACCTGTTTCTTGCATTTCTTGCGCGTAGTAAAGTAAGCCGCTCTCTAGCCTAGAGGAGTGCGAAACCTCCTCCTCTGCCATGCATGCGATGATGTGGTACCGCGCAAAGTGACTCAAACAAGTAAACCCCCATGTGGCGACTGGCGATGGCGAGTAGCTGCACCACCGCTGGCTGGCTGCATTTGATCGACATTTTCGCTTTGCCACATCAAACACGATCGGTGCGGCGCGGTGCACGCGCAGCACGCACGGATTGTAGAACACAACCGTCTGTGGCACTCATACCGCAACAACAGTAACCAACGGTTGAAAATTAGGTCGTCAGTTAACACCTGATTGCGGTCCGATGATTTGTACGGTTGCACAAAGTTTTTCTTTTATTGTTGCTGCTTTTCTGTTTTGTTGTTGTTTTGCTGGCCAACAGTACTCCGGTTGGGTTTTCAGATTCTTCTTCGTCATCGTCGTCGCGTCGTACCTTTTTGCCGGTTATATAGACAACGCGCAACGCAATCCATTCGTCATGGCGAATTTTCTGCGGCGAGTATACGGCATACGCGGCATACGGCTGCTGGAGCACAGATACGGCTGCGCGCAATCTCAGATTGATGTGGAATCAGATTCGCACAATCGGCCGGAGAAGGTTGCCAGTTGGCTGGCCGGCTTTGGCTGGCTGAATGACTGGTTGACTGGTTGACTGGTTGACTTGGTCTGGGCCGGATGGGTTGTAACTTTTAATGGAGCTTCTGTTGAAAGATTAATCAAGTCGGACACTTATTCGTGCTCATTTGAGTTTCTATTTAGTCGACTGGGTAATGAATCATCCTGAGATACAGTGCGCCGCCGCAGCAATGGAAAGTGGACGCGCTGATCATTGCGCGCCTGTCGTTCGTGGTCTGAAATGAAAGTAGCTGCCATACAGCCGCATCATCATCATCATCATCATCACAAGAGGTGGAGAGCAGTAAATACGCCTTTTCGAGTTTATAATTTTCACCCTTCAGGTGGATATTACGACGATGAAGAGGAAGACCCATTAAGGTCTCTGATGGTCTCCCTCTCTGTCGGACACTCTGCCTCTGTAAAGGTATAGTTGAGCTTATGCATGCTGAAGCTGAAGCTGATGGTGTGCCACATGGGAAACGGTAATTTTATAACTTTCTACAGATGCTGCTCAGATAATGCGCAAGAGGAGGCTTAAAGTTCATTTGGATATTGTAAACGTGAAGACATTTTGTCGAGGCGATAATTTCACATTTTACGGCGGAGATTTTTGGCTTTGGCGGCGAATGGGATTATTTACAGACGTGCGGCGAGGTAATCAATTTGTTGGGACGCTCAGCTATACATACACGAGTGTTGGCATTATTGAGGAAGTGGAGTGGGACTTGTGTCGGCATCTGATTACTCGAAGAAGTCATTAGTAAAACTCACGATCTGCGGTCGCTTTATGACGAAGAGGTACCTATATCAGGTATAGGTATACTCTAAGATGGGAATTTTTGGTAAGATCTGTCAGTGTTTTTCTGAAATGTAAATTCTCCCAATTGATCAAGCTTCAGGGAATGAAAATGAGGAAGATGGGCGAAGGAGCGTCGATATAAATGGAAATCGGCGCTAGCAAAAAGGTCAGTGCTCCTCTAATCAACTCTAATCAAGGCACTGACTGTTTGTTTGGTGCATTTGTTGCAAAATAGTTCAATATAGGTTGGGTTAGGTTATAGGTAAGGTGGCTGTTTAGAAAGACATACTTAGACCAAGTTCGTTTAGGTCCTTTCTGATGTGAAGGGGAAGGCCAGAGTGAATATAAGTTTACGTGAAGCTTCCTACTGTCAGTTATACCAATACTTTAAGAACTGCCCACCTTAACTGGAACCATCAGAAAGCAGATCCACACAGCAAGTGGCATAGAGCGGGAAGAATATTCTAGGGATCTGCTGTGGCAACACAAAAAGAGACGCATAGACCTGAAACTATCCACCTGTATCAGCAAGAAAAGGAGTTTTAAGGAACACTATGTTCAAGAAGACGGAAATCTCTGGGGTACCCCTGAAGAAAATCAGAACAACCTCTCCATCAGCCCTTTGTTAGGATAATTTTCAAAGCGAAGACCAGCAGATAGTAGAGACTGGAGCACCACGTCAGGATGAAAAAAAAATCCCGCCCGTCAACAAAACAGAGCTCCAGGATGTGCTAACAGACGATTCAACGGTAGTAATTCGCCTAGAGTGGGTCGAGGCTTTAAGTTTTTCATCAAACAATTACGAAAACATTTATTGAACTTGCTTAAATAAATAAATAAATAGTTGGCGCGACAGGTCCGGACGGACCCTAGGTCTAGCTTCTCGCAACCATTCGTTTTGTGTCAGTTTTTAATTTTTGGAAGGAATGGAATGGATCTACAATTTTATGTCGACTCCAAACGGTCGATTGAGAAGCTCTTTCAAGACAGTTAATACTCTCGGATGTTTGTCAGACGTTCGCGAAAGATGGCGCAGTGGAAAAAAACCCTGAGTTGGAATCTGGATTTTTGCGGGATTCGAACCTGGGACTCCTCGCTTAGTAGTCCAACGCACTAATCACTAAGCCACTGCGCCTACACTGAACTTGCTTACAGTTGGTTTGTTTTCCAAGATTGTACTACTACCTTTTAGGGCACAAGCCACTTGGTGAAGCTTCGTTCAGTAATGTCTGTTAAACAGAAAAGTACAAGACCGAAATATACTCAATTGAAGCCTCAAATATATATAATTTGTAAATTGACTTTGTAAATTATTTAGATAAATAAATAAATACTCAATTGATGAAGCGAATAAACGACTCTCAAACCGAAAATACGGATGCAGTGAAGCCCGTTCTACAGCAGGCCTGTTTTTTTTTTAGCTTCGATCTCAGCAAAGCAAGGTAAAGTAGAATTTTCAGCTCGCACTTACAACACCTACTCCCTACTTGACAATTGGAGAACTCACAGTGAGTAGGTGAGTAGAAGTTACCCATATAACCGCTGAAGAAGATATTGCTCAAAATATCAGCGTTTACTTTTCAGAAGCCAATCTACAGGTGCCCTGTGCAATCCATGAGATGACCGGGATTCGATTGGTTAGTCACCTGAACCTATTAGAGACGAACTCAGGCTACAAATACCCTAAATGGAGCTTTAGAAAGTGCCCAATTGTTGAACAAGGCGCGGAGTTCAATCCTTCGGGTCAATCTCCACAGGTACACTCCTGGCGGCGGTGTTTTTATCTCGAGCAAATATTATCTTCAGGACGTATCTTCCTTTGCAATCAAATCTTCTTACGAAATTTATTTATCAATGTCCTGACTACATCAACCATGTTTACCCTTCGCCTCACATATTTTCTAAGTCGAAATAATTGAATTGAACGGGAGTAGTCAGACCGATTGCTGAAGCCACCACTTTGACACTTCTAGCTTAAGTCCACTTAATAAGAATTAACAAATGTTTAAATGAAATCAAATAAATGAAACCAAATGCTGTAACAAAATGCATTCAACTGTCACCTGAGGCACAACTCACTTCTGACCTTGCAAGACTCAATGCCAAACGTATCTACGCAAACGCGCAAAAGGGGATGCAGCCTTGTCAAAAAAAAAAAAAAAAACTCCATTATGTCTCCACTCCTCCATTACTGTGCCAGCCAACTGAATAACATCATTAAAACTGACAGTTCTGACTGAACAGCTTGATAGACAAATGTCCCCAACCAAACGTCAGATACGTAACGTATTCATTAGCGAGTGACACATCCTCCCATCGAGCAATGCAACCCACTTGCATAATGCCTCGCTTTGTCAATTATTATTATTGTTTACAATTTTACCGCTCGCGATGTCGTCGACGCCGACGGAGTGTATGTGCAGCTGATCTCTACCGCACGGTAGGTACATCATTAGATAATACTATGCACACGACTTCCTGACTTTCCGCTGCTCGCTCCGGTGACATCGATCGACAACCGAAGCACATTGACATGTCATACGAGCCAATGCCAGTAATTTATTCACCGTAATACCGTCAACGGCATCGCGTCGCAGTCGGGCCAATTTATTTCATTATCACAAACAACAGCGCGAGCATGGCTTCAAATTGTATGCACCTAACTGCGACGACAAGTGCGCCCGATATGTACGAGTATTTGGCAATTCACTTTTTTTTTCCCCGTGCTCACCACAAATGGAAGTCAAATCCAGCATCCGTCGCTGGAATAGCTGTTTGTGTCACTGTGAAGCTGTAAATCAGCCGACTTGTCATCGACAGCGGCGGATCTCAGCGTAAAATTAAAGAAAAAAAAACCGCAGACAGTCGCCAATTCAACCTACGATGCAATGGCGCGGCAGCGGCGGCGACGACGGTCCATTGAAAATTGGTGCAAGCTCAACTCACCGTGGGCCGTGTAATAATGATTCAAGATTAACAACTGTGAACGAAGCGCAATTGACACGAGTCGATGAAAATTTTTGTGAAAGTGAACATGTGTTCGCATGATTTAGGAGAGCAACTCCACTGCATCGGCCCACATGTGAATGGGCGTTGGGAAGGTTCGCGCAGGTGGTAATTGCGCGCCAATCGAAGAGATAGTGTCAAGTATTTTTCGGAATATTTTAACACACACCGACGGTTGTTGGGCAAAAAACGCAGACGCAGGTGAGGTGCGCATGTTGACTTGTTTGCGGAATATATGCGTAGCCATTCCCATGGAAAATCACGTACCTAGCTGATAAAAGTAAAAATATGAATCTGACAAAAATCAAGACAGTTTCTAAACACAGCCCGATGCCAAGCATTGCCCACAGTCGGCGTCGGTTATTCCTCAAACGCGCAGTACCCACTTGAACATTTTGATAAGTCGCACAAGTTTGTTAGTAAACACATCCGAAAATCCCATAAATAATACACACACACACACACACAGCCAATGCAAGGAATCAACTTGAAACAAAACAGTGACACTGCTGTCATTCAGGCATCACATCATCCTCTCTCTTCTTAATCATCAACGGAAATTCAAATAAAAACAACGAGAAAAAAAAAAACACCAAGAACGACGAACAAATATTCTAATGAACTTTCAATTCTCAATCGCCACCCAGCAATCAGTGCGGACCTCCATCGCTGTTTACACATTGTTGCCTCCAGATAGACACACACCCGACAGGCAACAGATGCCAAGCGAGTCCATTGATATTTCCCATTTCCTCCTCGCCCGTTTGATTGTGGGTATATGTACTCGCACTCGTACTCATACTCGTACTCAATCAGCTCCAGAACTGAAATCGCGCTTAAACAAATATTTAAAGCTAATAAAAACATACACACATCCACAGAGCGATAGACAACATAAATGCGCGCATCTAGCTAGAATCAGGGCAGACGAGGCCGTCGTCGACGCGCCATCAAGAAGATGATGTTGCTGATGTTGCACCCATTAGGAGACCACCACCGCCACTTTGGTGTGTAGCGTAGCGTGTCTTGAAAGAGAGACAGCCGAAAGGAAACCCCCATAAGAGTTACAGGTACCTATACAAATATGTAAATGAAAAGTCTTCATCGACTCAATAAGGAGGGGCGCATCATCAATGTGACCTGCAATCACTCTTCGCAACTGCATACGCGCCTGTACGCCGTACACACTGTGCGTCGTTAAATGTGGGCCACTTGGAGTCTGGGCAGAGTCACCTCGAATTGATCGAACTGTCTTGGGCGTCATTAGCACCCAGAAGTTTGTTTTTCGCGTGCGTCGGTCGGTCGGTCGGTCGGTCGGTGTGATGGTTGTTGTTTAGAGATTCGGGTGCCAGACATCGCAGTCGAAATTCAGGCCAAACGGCCGACAATGCTTGCACTAGGCTATCGCTATACAGAACCGAGTGCCCACAGAGACCGAAGAGCTGACTAAATTCTTCTAAATGCGAATGCGTGTCGCGTCCATACGTCGAATGTTTGTTCAGATGTTCGAGGTTGTTATGCTTGGAACTGAATTAATCCGGCCAGATTGTATATACGCCTGGATCCGGACTTTGTTTACGTTAACTAGGAGATGATTTCAATCAGCAATTTTTGATATTGATGCGGTGGCACAGTTTGAGGATTTGTGGAGGGAACTGTGAAGTGAATTTGATTGGCGACAAATTGCAATCAAAAGGAAAATAAAGTGCACGACTGGGTCGAAAGAAACTTTTTCGTTCATCAGAAGTTTGGTTGGAGGTTTTCTTATTAGGTATAGGTTGGTAAAAATCTGAGAAGCGATGCTAGATAAAAGAAACGGATCATAAAATATAAGAATTAAATAAACTTTTGGGTTATTATTAGCTAAGCTCTCAGTAACAGGCAATTGTCGCTTTTTGTATAAACTCTTACATTTTACACGAATTTTTTAGTACAAAGACACACGTGGTAGGAATTTCAGGTTTCTGATCTGCTTTTTTTAAGGTGTCTTTGATTGGAGGCCACAGTGCTATCTAGGCCGGACATGCTTGTGGGCGCATTATTGCTGTCTTTGTGCTTATGACAATTTGTCATTCTCTAGAGAGAATCGGGGCAGTTTACCCTCGGATAGGGGAAGGGTGACTGAAACAGTCTTCCCCTCCGAATTGAAAACTGAGGATAAAATAATTTCGATAAAATCAATTTTACTCTAACAATAAGTATGCATTTTGGTCAAAATCGTTATCGCCGTTTTCCGGTAAACTAAAGAAAAACTAATTTTTCAAAAACTACCTTTTTCAAAAAAATAGTAAGTATACCATAATATGCAGAAAAACTCAGTTTGCTGCTAAGTTAGAAATGACCATATTACCTTGGAAATGAATTTTTGGTACAATCGTATGGGCAGTTTTCGAGATATGTCCAAATCAAAAGCACCGTTAGGTATTAGATTTCGTATCGAAAAATTGGGTATGCAGTCATGGTAACCTCATCTTCTTAAGCTTAAATATCAATTTTGGTTCAAATCGTTAGAGCAATTTTCGAACAAATCAAACTGGTACTAGCATTTTACATGGGAAGTACCATTAATATTGAGGTTACCTTGCAAAAAAAAGAAAGAAAAAACGATCCCGAACTGTAAGCCCCCAAACTCCTAATCCGAAGTTTGAATAAAATCGGGGCAGTCGTTTAGGCTGTAGCCCTCGGGACAGAAGGACAGACAAACAGACAGAACTTGCGACCCACTTTTTTGAGTTCCTCTATCATCGAAATGTCAGAATTGATTACCATCTCGCGTTCGAAATTTTGTACGAATACAATAAATTTATCTTACTATACGTAACCGAGAAAGTTAAAAAAGTGTTCCGCGTCTTAGGTCTTCCGAAAAAGTGCAAGTGAGGGCTTTTCATTAGCTTGGATACGACCTGCATTGGTCCAAAGGGTGAGAAGTGAGAAAAAGTCTTCTGCAAACATCCTTAAATCGCGATTGACGTAAAGGGAGCGGGGTATAGGTCGTACAAGCCATCTATGGCCATTGAATACCCATACAAGTAATCTAAGAGACGGTGAACTTCACGTTAACTGATCTTCAAGTCAACTGATCTATCTTAAGCTTTACCCACCATGAGTTTCGGGCATCTTTCATCGGACGACTATATAGGACACAACTTTGACCCTGAAGCGTATCTTTATGCGATAGTTAAAGTTGGATAAAATGTCCATTGATGAGTTGTCCTAAAGTTCAGTTGTGTCGTGCTAAGACTTTCTCAGTAATTCATTGACAATGATAGTTGAAGAACTGATTCAACTAACTAAAGTTAAAGAAAATTGCTAATCGTGTTCACTAGCGCGATAGCTCATACGTCGCTTGCGTTGAACAATGCAACTTAAATAAATAAATAAATAGTTGGCGCAACAGGACCGGAGGGACCCTAGGCCTAACGTTGAGTTTTTAATTTTTTGGAACGAATGGAAGGGATCTACAATTTTATGCCGACTCCAATCGGCTTATTGAGAAGATCTTTCAAGACAGTTATACTCTCGGACGTTTGTCAGACGTTCGTGAGAGGTGGCGCAGTGAAAAAAACCCTAAGTTGGAATTTGGGTTTTTGCGGGATTCGAACCTCGACCCCTTCGCTTAGTAGTCCAACACACTAACCACTATAAGCCACCTGCGCCTACATGCAATGCAGCTGAATGCGGCTGAATTTTCATTTCGAAGCCGCTGATTCTTATGAATACAACCGAGTTGATCAACAACACCTACTTACGTTCAATTTTGGACCAACATCTAGTTGATCAACTCATTTAGTTGCACAATAACATCTTGCACCTAACGTTGTCTGATTTTGACAAGGAGATCTGTTGCCCAAGTTGTTCAACAGCGTTACCGTCTTGGGTGAGCAGCGAGTTGATGAGCGCGTTGATATTGATACTGATACCATCGTACAGTCTATCAAGCTTACAACTTTACCACAACTTTTACTTTAATATTAGCGAGGCAATCATAACAGCAACAATGCTACAGCTGCAGCAGTGACAGTTGTAATGTAACTGACATGAGTTGATGAGTTAATCAATGCCGGGCATTAAGTCGGACCGGCCCATATATTTTGTCGCACTCAATACAACCCAAGAGCCGTTTCTCAATTTAAACAAGAAGCGTTGTCACTCCTCGCTTTTCCTGATTTAAATCATAAATAACGTCAACGAAAAGTTGAAAAAGATTGAACAACGCGTTGAAAAATGTAAAACAACGCGTTGAAAGTGCTGCTCAATGCGATGTCCATATAGAAGTCTAACGAGCCCGTTCACTACCCGTATACAGATGTTGAGCAACTGCAACATCAGCAAACGATTATCTTTTACAGGAGGTGTCAATCATACCAGTGTTATAGTTCGTGCTCAATAGCTTTCAATTTAAGTTCAACGCAACTCTACTGTACGACGACGCTTTTAAGTCTCAACTCTATGTAACCAACTATACGTGGTTACTCACTTGGCTTAACAAGTGTATGTCTTGCGAGTACTGTCGGACATACCTGAGCATCTCCTTGAACAACGATTGAAAAGGGATGAACTGCACGTAACCTTTCAACGCATGAGACCTGTCAAATATGCAACATATGCATTCGGGCGCGAGTTTAAGAACTGCACTTTTCATCCTCGACAGGCTTCAACTTCCTAATGTAACTGCTGCTGATATAGTCGCTCCGGCTAATATAGCAGTCTCACCCATTCAACTGTCATCTGTCACCTGCCGAAATACCGATGACGTTCAACGCGTTGTTCAGCTTTTAACGCTCGAGTAGATGCTTAGTGTTTCAAGGCGTGCATCAATTAGTTGTACACTCAATGTATTTCCTCCTTCTTGCAAAATTGCTGAAGTTGATGAACAAATTTGCAAGAGGCTACTGAATGAGTTGATCAACTAGGTGTAAAGCCTGGTAGGGCCTTTCGTTTTGAATATAGTGTTGCCCTCTGTATACAACGATGATTTTAGTGTTGTATAAAACGTATGGTTGTAGACTGGATGGCTACCAAAATCGGAACGGCCGGGACCAAGTTGATAAGGCCGAAAATTCGCGAAACTCGAAAACGAAAAAAAGGAGACCAGAGATCAAAGAGAGGGTCAGCAAGCTAAGTTTACTTGTCGACCAGCTTTGAAGGGTGTTCCTCTATTGTAAGACAGAGTTTACTTTAATTGATCTAAACACCCTCAATAATGACAACGTCAGTTTGTTGGCTTCTATAAACAACATTTTGGCTCAATAGGTCTCTAAGCATAGCTTCTTTCAACTTATTGTGTCTTCATTTTCGACACGAATGGCAAACGAGGCTTTATATTTGCTTATTAAAAATGAAAGTTGAAGAATCAACTGACAGTTGGTTGAAATAGTTGCACAGTTGACTGATTCCGCCGATGTACCTTACCTTTACATTAAATGCCAAACATTTTAGAGAGTGATATCCGTTCTAAACACACTTAAAGGACTGGGATAATATGAGCTTAAGCTAGTGTCAGTGGAGGGTTAGTTTTCGGGGTCGAGGTTCACTTCGAACTGTAATACCGCCTAAAATGAAGAATAAATGTCAAAAATAATCGGAAACCGATTTCAATTTAGTGAGACGCACATTAACTTAAGCTGGATTACTCCCATTACATTTTTGGGGTGGTTCTCCCCATCATTTCGATCTGTTCTGAACATTGTACCATTCGTATCCTTAAAACATACGTCTTGTCAATACACTTGCTAAAAAAATGGAAAAGCTTCAAAATTTTTAATTTCGGTTGGCTGGTTGACATTGAATAAGCTTGAGCAGATGTCAATCTCCGTTTGTGTGCCACTTCACCGTGATATAAATAAAATTAAAAATCACTTTGTTTGACCATAAGACATCATAGGACTGGATAAAAATTCTAAAAAAAAAAACATGTGCATGTTGTGCCTGACAGACAGCGAGAGGGTAGGTGTACATTTTAAGAATTCCTTCTGCAAGCGTGACATCTTCCGGTGACATTAGCGACAATATGGCACCATTTTGCACCCATCATGTCGAAAACGCACGACTTGCAGATAGAAACCTCTCGACTGTCAGGCATATGCCAACTTATACGTCAATTTGGCAGATTTATGCGCTAGCCTAGGTGCAGTTAACAAATTGTTGAGCCATAAACCAGTCAGCGGCGCAGCCAGACTTATGAGTCGAGCAACGTGGGCAATGCATTCACCTTCCATTCGGTCGACCGGAGCGGGCGAAACCACCTGTGACTTGACTGTCTGTCTAAGTTGGACTCGAAAGTCATTTGCAAACTGAGTGCGCGCCACGTACAATCGCACATACTCCGTATATCTCCACTCACTGTGTGTTTGTGTGTGAAGCTAATTAATGCGATCAGAGAGGTTGACCTCTACGCTTGGGGGTTACAGTGACTTATTCGCGCGCGCTGACTAAACGCATTTGGAAACTAATTTGACGTCGGTCGACACTCGACAGGGATTTGCAGAGAGAGGCACCTCAGACCTCAGTGCCTGCTCACCCAAATAAAAGAAACATGTTGCGAATTCCATTTGGACCACACACACATATGGGGGCACTCTCTGGGTGCGCGCATGGATTTCACATTTGAGAATGCGTGGGATGAGGATGCAGGTGGCCTGGCCTTTTGTTTTGATTCGCCCCATTATTCCTGTCGTTCTTACATCATCACTCACAGATGCGCGATGAGATTTACTGCAAGTCTATGTCGGCAGAGTGGAACAGAAATAGCGCTGCTGCCATATGCAAGATGCAACTACTGAACAACGCAACGTTGGCAATGCAGCGGCAGCCGTTGCAATCAATAATGTGAGACGATCTATGGTCTTTGGAATGAACTCGAAAATTGTATTTGCTTGCGCCTATAGCTGCTGGTTGTTGTGTTCCCTGCCCCTCTTTCGCACTCGGTTTTTGTTCTCGATGGGCATTTGCATAAAAGTTGAATTGGATTAATTTTTATTTTTAAATTCATGCGGTGTGATGGCAAATTGAGGGAAATGGAGTTGAGCGCGTTGCGCCTCGTGAGGTCTTGGGAGTTGGGCGAGTGCGCGCGCGTGGACATTGCGTAATCCCTCGAAGTAGTACCAGTTCGAACAAATGACGGTGGTTGGGTTTTCTATTTCCGCTAATTATTTATGAGGCGGCTATATGCAAGTGTTTCTAAGAACCGGTGTTGCAAGTGCCGTTTTTTTTTTCAGGAGCCTGTGTAATGGTGGTAATTACGCTTTACGCAAATGAATACAAGTTTTTATTCAGCTTGATCACTTCAGAAAGGTGGTAATGAGTAAGAGGTTGTACATTTCGGATATAAATTCATATTTGGCAGCACCACCGGGATGATCTGAGAAGGTTTTTTATGACTGATCATGGAGAACGGAACGAATCATCTGGTGTTAAGTACGTCTTAATAACACAAAATTTTGACCCAATGGAAGGCACTAGCAGACTTTTCAGATTTGCCTTTTCGTTTTGTTAAAGGGGCCCGGCTCCGGAGTTGAAATGGTGTCGAAAACTAAGACCTAGAACTAACATTTAAAGAAATACTTGTACTATAGGTTTGTTCCTTAAGAATTCGCAGTTGGCCCGATCTCGTAAACCCTAGAAGTCGACGTTGCCAACATTTCATAGGGAACTAATTTAACAATTCTAAAAAAAAGATCAAACTGTGTCAAAATTGGTTGTTTAGTATGAAAAATACTTTTGGTTAACTATTTAGCTGAAAACCGGTTATAACTTATTGTATACGGGATATAAGCACTACTTGGTTTTTAAAGTTTTATGAAAATCGAAAATGAGGTTTTGATAATTATATGAACTGAACAGTTTTCAAAATTAGCGTTTTTGGTCATTCGAATTAAAAATTAAGGACAGACTAATTTTGAGAATATCAATTTTACTCCAACTTCTTATTTTGGTCAAAAACTTTTTTGTCGTTTTCACGTTAACTAAAGAAAACTAAACTTTTAAAAAATGCCGTTTTTTTTTCAAAATCCATTGTACGATGATGCAGAGGAAAGCCGAGGTTGTTGTTAGGCGATAAATGTTCATATTACCTTAGAAATAAATTTTTGTTACAATCCTATGGACCGTTTTCGAGATATCTAAAATTTTCAAAATTACTTTTATTCGATTTTTTTTTTTTTTGTGAGAAACTGAGTATGCAGTCATGTTAACCTCGCCTACTTAAGCTTATGTATCAATTTTGGATGAAATCGTTAAGCTGGTATACAAATTTTGTATGGGAAGTACCATTAACTTCAATGGTTACCGTGCAAAAAAAAAGTGATTTAAAGCTAACTGCGTTTACTTTAGCAGTATAGCACAACAGGGTATTGATTTCATGGTGGTTGAAACCAAGAAGCCAATTTTTCATTTGTTTTGTAAACATGCGATAAATTCGTATGGGAGTAAAAGTTTCTGTAACTTGTATAGTGCGTAGAGCATATACACTCACAACAAAGTTTGAATAGCTTCGCAAGCTGCGAAAGTCAGAAATCGGACTTTCCAGATACCCACCTCTCACGAAAAAGACATTAAAAACTTTGAAATAAAAAAAATGTCGCAAAGGAAGAATTTTCAACGACCTAAACTGGTCCATTGTGGTGAGCTAAACAATGAGACCTATAAAAACTTTTCCTAGAGCCGATTTTTGTATGACAGTTAATTGCTGCAGCTTACTAAAATATGCGCCAACCCAACTGCAGAGTCCATATTTCAATCTTGAATAGAATAAGCCATAATAGGGTATTTATGTTAGAAGTGCAATACTTTTTAGGATGAAAGAAACGAAAAGTAGACGAAAGAAGATATCAAAATAGAAATGTACGTGGACCAGTTCAAATGTTGGTCAATAGTAACACCAAGATACTCAACTATCAACACCTTCAATTTTAAAGCAGTTAGGACAGCAGCCTGCGTTTCTATTGATAGATGGACCATTTTGGAAACTTCAAATGTTGTTCAACAGCCTATGACTTGTACAATCATGGGAATGAAAAACTATATCTAAGTCGGGGAACTCCTGTCCAGTTAAACTGAAATACACCAGTATAGTTTTGCTACTAACAATAAGAGTGTTTTCAGCAAACCATCATCTTAAGAAAAACACGTCATGGTTTATTTTAGACTAGCTGTACCCGCAACTACGTACGCGGCGTGAGACAGTGTAATTTCCAATAAAAGAGATTTGACCCTTTTCTCAACGGCATATTTGTTTAAAATCAACAGTCTAGCTAAAACAAAGCGGTGCACATTGTCAATGTGAAACAATAAATCAGACAAATCTATTTACCTAAAACACCAATCAAAAAAACAATCACTAAAACAAAAGCCTTAACGGAAATTTGTATCTACACCAACAATAAATACATCAAACAACATAATTCACCTATATCGTCTTCACTTCTTGAATTCTTTAATTCTTTACTGTAGGTTTCAACGTAGGTACTAGGGATGTTACGGAGGTGGTTTTACCGGAGTCGAAATCGGAGTCGGAGGCCTCACACCGACCTCCGCGGAGTCGGAGTTGAATCGGAGTCGGAATCGGGGGTCGCACGCAGACAAAAATTATTAAAATATAAAATTTGAAAATATAAATTTGACGCACGCACCCTCAACTTCAATGCACGTCGCATACTTCTCTTTCGTTTCACTTCATTTGGAGAAAACACCACGCAGTTTTTTTTTCATATGAACATGCTTGTGCGATGTTCGCCACCCAACCACCCCAAAGCAGAACAACGATCAAGAACCGCGGCTGCTAATAATGTTCGATTTGAGAAAATAAATTTATTTTTTTCATGTTCGATTTTAGGTTGTAGCTCAGCTTCTAGAGGACATAGAAAGCTGATTGATGGCTTGAAATAAATATAAAAGTGTTGGCTCTCCTAAGTATTTTGTTTTGTTTGCATTGATTAAGAATTGTTTGAGTAATGGCGAGTAAAAGGCAGTAAAGTCAGACAAAAAACACATTTTGGTCAAAAACGCCCCAAAAAATAGGCATGGTAATGAAAGAAACAGCCTATGTCCTTCTCAAAATCTTAAGGAACATTTCAAAAAAAGTTTCATCGAAATCTGTACAGTAGTTTTCACGCCATTAGGTAACAAAGAAAATGCCTACAGTTTTATTATATGTATAGATATGGATATAGATTGACTGACTGAACAATAAGCAATACCAAGGTCATCGGCAAAGGTATAGTTTTGCCCAAGAATGGAAGTGAAAATAATGAATTTATATGTATTAGAAATAATATTGGGCCAAATACAGAACCTTGCGGCACTCCCAGGTTATTTGTTTAAGGACTGCTTATACTGCTTCCAACTTCAACTCGTTGAGTTCTATTTTTAAATATGACTCAAACCAGGGGCGAACGCAGGTAGGGGTTTTGGGGGTTTTTGGCGGGGTTCGGTCTACAGTCGATCTGCTAGGCAACATTAATGGTGTTATCCACACCGCAAAGCTTGATGGAACCTTATGAAAACTACACACTTTTTTCAAACCCCCCGAAATGTTTTTCCTGCGTTCGCCCTTGACTCAAACCAATTGCAAATAAGATCTCTGAATGCGGCCTTATATAATCTATCTAGGAGAATTACCTACAAATGTTCAACCATATCAAATGTCTTAGTAATGTTGACAAAAGGGCCAGCGCCAGAAAAGTTTGTCATCTAAATCCTTATATAAAATAGAGCAGAGGTCCAGTAGAGCATCCTCAGTCGAATGACCGGTCCGGAAACCGAACTGTATGGGACTAAAAAAAATCAAAATGCTCAAGATAGACTAAAACTCTCGTTTAAACTACCTTTCCAAAAAGTTTGGAAATAGAAGAATTGGTCTATAGTTGGATCGTGTCAGCCTTTTTGAAATGGAATGACTATGGCACATTTTAGATCAGTATGGGGAAAGTTGGCAAAATATCTACGAAATTGAGATCAATATTCTTTAGAACCAGATTTGAGATCTACCACACGAATTAGAGTTAGGTAGATAACTAATTTTCGCGTACCTAGCTGTTGTCTGGAGGGCTATAATGTTCACTTAGTTTCGGTCGTGCACTTTTTCAACTTCCTAAAAGTTCCCAACACCTGGAACACAACCGCAAGCCGAGGTCAACACATAAACGATTCGAAAGTAACAAAACCGAAATTCCAAAACCAAAGTTCCAAGACTTTGTTTAGAGAAACCTTTTGTCAGCAACACTCCCCAATTGTGAATAACTTCTGATGTGAGAAATTCACTGTGACCTTCTAGTCATAAACTTATATCCACTTCCAATGTGTTTGCTTGTTAGCATGATTGTTAAAAGCCAAAGCAGTGTCATACAACAACTGTCTTTCATAAACGGACAGCCCACATAAATGTCTGACATCAGAGTTAACAGTGCGCTAATGAATCCTAAGCCGCACATTTGTGTAAGCCGCTCCCAACCCCTACCACAATATTGCTACCTCAAGCGTATGCATTGCGTATGTCATGCCAATGCCAGCACTCCACATCAGAGACTGAGTAACGAGCCCATATGACATAATCCACATCCCCGAACCAATCAATTTGACAAATCACTCCTAATTCTTAGTCATGTTCCATTCTCGGCTTTCAAAAGCGCTGCGCTGGCCGGCTAGTTCACAGGGTGTGCAATGTGCATGTTGCCAATTCTCGACACGCAGCGCACAAACTGAAGGGGATCTTTTTGCAAACACACACACACACCGGCAGTGTACGAGTACCCCCCTGCGCCTGCATCTGTCACTGTCAATGGAGTAATCGCGTCAAGTTGTCCACGTTTTGCAAATCACTATTCGTACGGAATAAAGCACAAAACAAACAAAATCACAGCACAACAATTCAATTGACACCGTGTCGCCGAACAATGCCCCATGCATGGCCATTTGAAACGAATTCAAGGCAAAATGATGTGTTCAGTGTGGCCCAACGCAAATTAGAATCAAACGCCAAGCACATACGTTCGGTGACAGGCAATCAATCCGCCATTCCGTCGTCGTCGTCGTTCAGTCAAAGTCAATGCACCCAGGCCAAATCGCATTCGCATACACTGCACAGTGCACATGTGTGCTGCACTCGATCTGACAAGCGCTAAATTCGTGCGCAATTCCGCTCGATTGATTGCGCGTTTGGTCGCACCCTTTGTACCAGGCGGGCAGTGTCCAACCCTTTTTTGGTGGCCCCGGCCGCCCACGTGTGACATAAATCTCCGGAGAGCGGACAAAGAATGTTAAGTCGCGTATATTCGCCCCGGTGAACCGCGGTCGATACAGCATACAGACAGGCGGCAGCTGACTAGCTAATGACTGACTGGTGACTGGCGGACTGTCACCGCGCCCTACAACACCCAACAGCCGCTGCGCCGCTGACCCGAGCTCCCATACCTCCCAGCTCCCACCATAAGAGCGTGGTGCGGTGACACACTTTTGTTTGTTTGTTGTTCGCTGGTTGTTGTGATTGTTTGGCCAATGCTGCATTGTCGAGAATACATTTTACGATTTGTCATGCAGCGAGCGATTGAGTTCAAACACCTGCACGTCAGTGGTTATGGGAGAAGGCGGCACCACAGAACTGCTCCAAATAAACGAAACAAAACCGCACAAATTGACAAAAGTCAAATCGAAAGGTTGTCAGACTCAGAGCTCACAGATTTGCGGGACGATGGCGTTTCTCTTTTTTTCTTTTTTTTTTTTTTTGTTAAGCCTCTTTGACTGATGTTTCTATGTATAGTGTAGTGTTGCGCTGCGCGGTAGCTGTGTTCGATGAAATTGCCTGAATTAAGTCACCTGAAGTGAGGTTTGTGTGGCAGCAGCGGCGGCGGTTTCTATATATGCCCGCTCGGTTCGGTGTGCTTTGCGAAAGTGACACTGATTCTGATTGGAAATAAATGCAGCATTCGCTTTTGGGAGCTGCACTCATTTGTTCGATTGTTGGCCGCTTGGGGAATATCAAAGTTGTCGAGTTCGGTACATATTCGCAGTTTCAGTGTGATTATTGATCGAAGAACTTATCCAAAGGGAATAAGTGGAATGAGTCGTGCTGAGTGGTAATCAATTTCGGATTAGGTGCGCGGCCAACTTCAGACGGCTTATGTCATACTGAATCAGCACCAGGAGTTGTTCAAGCGTGTGATCTTGATTGGAGCATATATTTATGACAAGGGGGCTTTTTTTTAAACATTTGTTTTTTTGGTACCAGAATGTTCTGTTTCATTTTAGGAAAGATTTTTTATTTATTTTTAAACGAAATAGGTATTTATCATTTTTTCAATCAGTTTTGGATCAAATTGGATATAACTTTGTTGCTAGTTCCTAATATTGGTTCTATTTGTGGGTACGATTTATAAAGCTTTGACGTTCAAAGATTTCTTTTAAGTGATTTTTGAATATAAACCCATTGACGTTTGGGCACTGGTTGTCATTTGAGCAAACATTAAAACAAACAAATCCACAATGCGAGTGTCATTCTTGGATAATGTCTTAGTGTTATTTTTACGAAAATCAGAATCAAAATTTCGAACTCGAGTTGTTAACCAATTCTGATATTACGATGATAGAGGGCCTAAAATAAAGTGGGTATCGAAATTCTGACATCAGTCTGTCCGTATGTCCCGAGGCCTACAGCCTAAACGGCAGCCCAGATTTCGTTCAAACTTCGGATTTGGAGTTTGGAGGCTTACAGTTCAGGGCAGTTTTTTTGTAAAGTAACCTCAATATTAATGGTAAATCCCATACAAAATTTGTGTTTCATTTGTTCGAAAACGGCTCCTACGATTTCAACCAAAATAGATATTTGAGCTTAAGTAGGTGAGGAGAACATAACTGCACACTAATTTTTTCGCTAGAAAATCGAATATCTCTAATTTTTAAATTTGGACTTATCTCGAAAACGGTCCACACGATTCTTGCAAAAATCATAATAATAATAAGGTATTATGGTCATTTCCAAATAACCCAAAAGTAGGTTTTATTTAATTCTTTTATCTAGCGTCGGTTGTCAAATTTTTACCAACCTATCTAATAAAATAAGAAAAACCATCCAAACTTTTGTTGAACGAGAAAGTTTCGTTCGACCCAGTCGTGCACTTTATTTGTTTGACATGAAATGCTTCTTGAATGAAGGAGTCATCGTTTTTACGGAAGTTCAACGCAGAAAGAAGTGTTTTTTGTTACTAAAGTCATCGAAGGTAATAAAAAAAATTCGGAAATGTAGGTATTCGTAATTATTTTCTACTCTCCAACGCCATTTGAAATTGCAAATCCCTATGGTTAGTGGTTGACAAGCTATAGCCAGTGTTGTTAGCACTCTCTCTTCATTTATCCCACGAAGCGTGGTCATTTTTCCCTTTTCCCTTTTTCCTTTTCACCGTACTCAAATTCCCTTTTGAAAACCCACGATACCCCCCCCCCCCCAAAATCCAGTTTTTTAAAAGTAAAATTTGTATTACAAGGAAAGAAAACCACGGCTTATTAACCTTTAGTATAAAAATCACAGTTTGTAACATTGTTACGATTATTTTTTGGTACTAGAAAATTTTGATAAGAGACAATTTATATGAGCTGTTTTTTATGCGCATTCAGTGTGTTAAAAATCATGGTGAAATGTAGGAGTTTTAATGAAATCTAAGCAAGAATTTATGCTGTTAATGTTTTTTGTTAGATACCTCAAAATCCCACGATTTGCTGCCTTTTTTCTTTATCCCACGAAAGGCTTTTCGGACGTCGAAATTCCCACAAAAAGGGTTAAATCCCACGATATAACAACACTGGCTATAACGTCTGGGTAAAGTAAATACTTTCAAGAATTACGTCTCAAAAGGGTGAGTTGTTTCTACCTCTCCTCACTGTTGAAACGACCGCTTTAGGAAGTCTGATATTAAATAAGTTCGAAGTAGATATATCTAGTTCTAATCGGTCTGTAAACAAGATATTGTTGTTCTTTCAAAACGTATTACTTATGTGAAATGTGGTATTCGATTGGGCGCTCTCAGAGCACTTTTTTGTACTTTGGTACCCACTCTCCCCTAGAAAGAAAATTCGGTTGTGGTGGAATTTTCTCCCATAGCGTTTTATACGTTGCAAAAACTTAAGTTATATATTATTTATTTGTGATGTGGATTAGATGTCAAAGATCTACGCACGTACTTTGGAGTATGTTTTCCGCTATCTAAGAAATGTCCGCTCTATTTTTGGATTTTGACAGATTGAATTATAGCTCGAAAGCGCTTCGTCCGAGTTGTGTTTTTCAGCGTCACACGACACAGTTAGTCAGTTTGTCAGGATTACGTAATGAGCCATCGCCATATACGATATACGCCTCTTGATGATGCTCGTTATGCGTTTTTGAGTCTCGTTTGATCAGGACACTGCAAGTGTAAAAGTAAAACTTGTGTCTATGGTCAAAATCTACACTGTACGTTTCGATAAGTGGTTGATACATTCATACAGTTGGAAAGGATCTTCTGTTCTGCAATTATCAGGGATATAGCTCGTGCGAGGACATATTGGACATTTTACAAAATTAACAATAAAACCATGCAACTGCCTAGTTTTCCATACAGTTATATCCTTTTTTCTCCACAAGTATAGTGCTTAAGCCAAATCGCAAAACTTCAATTTGTCCCTTTAACAGTTCGCCAATAATATACCTACTCGAACGCCACAAGACATGAATTAATTTACCAATAAACCTCACCCAGATCTAAGATTACTTTCAACAAACGCAATTCACAGTCCTCATTTTGTATAAGGCGTACAAAGTCCTTTCCACAACAATCCGCGATACTAATAATCATATTTAGTGTTCAGGATAGATTTAGCAACATCACAATCCCATTTTTCCATATAAAACTACCCATTGTGACCTACAAAATATTTTATGTGAAGGTTAAAAACTATTATTGGTAAGGCCTAATGTCTCTAATGCCTAATAAATATTTCTGATGCACATTTTAAGATCCACGCTCTCACAATGGGGACATTTTCTTATGTGAAACAAACTATTGTGAACTAAAATGAATGAATAAATGAATTAAATGAATTGTGAAGAAATGATTGTGATTGCGGGGAATTTTACTAATAGTCAGTTAAGACACTTAAGGCAGTTGTATATTTTAGCTGACAGTAGTTAATTTTGTGCAAAAAGTTTTGCCATTGTGAATTTTTTACATTCAAGCCGGGTTCATTAGTGGTCAGTTTTCAATTTTACGAAGGTGCAATGGTAAACATTTTCCTACATTTCCTTTCAACTGTGACTTTCAATATACCTACATATTTTTGTGGAAGGTTTAAAATGGGTTTTCTTGGGGCTCAATGTATAATTTAGGGCCCAACATAGGGTCAACATCTTCGATGGGGCGATTAACCTTCAATTTTAGGTAGAGGAAGATCGCACCTCGTTTCACCAGTAAATTGTGTTATTTGTGGCACCTTACCAGCTCAATACCCAAGCTTAATATGAAAAACGTTCAACTTTAGGTACATGTAAAAAAAAATTAATTCCGGCCTGAGTCACAATTATATGATACAGCACCAGCTGGTAGAAGTTTCAAACAAGTGTACGTAATCTCAGTGAAATCTATTTCTACACGTGCAAAGTTCAAGGTTTAACTGTACCAAGTACAGTGCCCTTAGCACTGTGCAAGTTGTTATGATGATTCCATACACGGAATGCAAATAAAACAAAAGTAATTCACAATAATTAACAACGTCGTGCAAGTGCTCTTCAACTTAAACCTAATTAAAAGTAAAAACAAAATTATTTCACATCAACTGCAAATAAAACAAGTTCACTGGCCAGACCTCTCGTACAATAATTACCGTCTTGACAGCCATCGCTGAGTAATCAGCATTTCGACCAAGTGTCCGCAACAGTTTTCGTAGTGTAGTGGTTATCACGTGTGCTTCACACGCACAAGGTCCCCGGTTCGAACCCGGGCGGAAACAAGTACAAGTTGCTTTTTTTTTTTTTTTTTTCTTTCTGCAATGGATAAATCTTCTCACATAAATTCCAATGGATTTGTCTACCATGCCGACGCAACAAATGGCTGGACATTCCATTCAAACGCCTTCTGCCAGCCAAAGAGCTGTTTGTGCATAAGCGCGCAGCTGTTGGCTCGCAGGTAAATCTGTCAACTTTCAATGAAAACACCCGGCTAGCTGCGGCTGTCATTAAGCCCACGCTGTGAACTCTTTTCTCTGCAACTCAATAACAACAAAAATAACGGCGAGAAGTAATTACGACTAAAAAGAAGTAATTGCTAAGACAATGACAAGCACAATCAGTTAACAATCGCATTCAATCACAGCGCATATCCATTACACGGTATATACGACGGCGGCGCAACAAACCATTAATCGTCACTATGTAGGTATGGAATCGCTGTGTGAGTGAGAGCGTGTTAAGCGAATGTTCCAGCGCCAGTGTTGGTGCTTGGTGGCGCTTACAAGTCATCGACTTGTGGCGGAGTAGTGGCAGCTAGCCCGGCACAATGACAATCGAAGTTGAAGTCGCGGCATTGTAATTCCAAAACATTTAAGCGAAAGACAATTCGTCGAACCATGTGGGGGCATGGAGACGGAGAGTTCCTTTTTCACCAACACGAGCACGAGCACATGTGCGCTCGTTCTCGTGGTCGTACTATTATAATAATCCCCGAGCCCGGCGCATAAATCTCAAAGTCGCGCGCATAATAGGAGACAAGTCGCGAATGCGATTATTTATTGGCGGAACTGGGTAAAAGGGGCGAACGCGTCGTCGTCATGCGGTTTCCATATATATTCTTTGCGCACATTGCACAGTTTGAAACTCCAGATTCGGCTCGGCGCGCACAGTGCACCACGGTGCATAGTGCATTTTTCAATGTCACCGCTAGCCACCGGCTGCGGCAACGGCACGATGATGGTCACTCCACTCCACTGCGATGACGGCGGCGGCGACCAGAATGGGCTTTGTTTCAATGCAGCAGATCTGCATTGGCAGATACTTGCTGGCGATTTCCACGTTCGATTTGACAGCGGAATGCTAGCCCCCAGTTGCACAGTACAAAGTGCGGCTTCGCATTGTCGGTCGGTCGGCAAAGCGAATTTTATTTGGCGAACCGCCTCTCTTCGAAAGCCTGTCTTTGCGCGCTGATCTGATCCTCGATCAATGAATCAATTAAGGCGGTGCGAGTGCGATTTTTCGAGTTGCTCGCCGCGCGGCAGAGAGGAGTCATTAATGAAAAGGTGTGGGACGATATTTATCAATGTCTGTCCGCAAATGGCAGTTAATCAAGGCGGCAAAGCCATTGTGTGTTTGGCTGTGTATATAGGAATTCGAAAGGAGCTATGGGTGTCTGCTTTTATATGCATATTCATCAATGGCAGGCGCACAACAACACCGACGTTACGGAATGGCTGATGTATGTTTAAGGATCTGGGCATTCATGTGAGCGGTGTATATCTGACAGTGGCAATCGCGAAAATTGAAAGCCAACTACTGTCATGTTTGCTTGTCGATTGAAAGCGCCTTGATCATCTGTCATGATAAGTTCAGCGGAAAATTAAATTGATTTCAACTGCGACAGGATTATGGAATTGGGACTGCGATCTGCGACTGCGATTCAAAGGGAAGGTTGTCACGCCATAAATATTTAATACACGTATTTGAGGGAATTTGCGGCCTCTTTATAGATGGTGGAGCTGAGGTGCCAGCATCAAGCTTTGAGATGGTTGTAGTTGGCCGAGCGTTTCAACGATTATCTATTTTAGATGATTAGACGTACCTATGTAAGAAGAGTTAAGAAAATTCAATTGCAAGGCAACTTATTAGATATGTGTTTAAGTACTTATTTGAAGCTACATTTGTAGGTAGCAGCTGCTTTATAGCTGGTTTTTTGCCGTATGCCAAACGGGTGTCCCAAAATCATAGTCGATGTCAGTTTTTGAAACAAAATATGTGAGGGCTTTTGTTAGTCAAATATGACCAGGTGACTATATTTGGCGTTTTTAACTTTCTCCATTACCTACGTATAGTAAGAGAAAGATATTGTTTATGTTTTCGTACAAAATTTCGAACTCGAGATGTTAATCCATTCTGACATTACGATGATATAGAGGACCTCAAAAAAGTGGGTCGCAAAATTCTGTCCGTATGTCCATCTGTGCAGAGGCCTGCAGCCGGGATTTTGTTCGCAAACGGCTCTAACGATTTCCAGCAAAATATATATTTAAGCTTAAGTAGGTGAGGTTAACATGACTGCATACTCAGTTTTTCGCTAAAAAATCGAATAATCGGTATATTTGGAATATCGTATCTCGAAAACGGTCCATACGATTATATAAAAAATGTATTTCTATAGTAATGTGGTCGTTTCTAACTTAATAGCAAACTCAGTTTTTCACTATATTATTGTACAAGGTGGGCCAAAAGAAGTCATCCGATGTTGTTTGGCTCTCATTTTTTCTAAATGAAAAACTTCGATTCTGTCTGTCGATTATGTTTATTTGAACCTTTAGAATTTTATTGATCAAGTCGAGAAGATGATATCGGCCGAAAAAAACTCGGTTAACATGGCCCTATAGCGCACACCGTCCACTGTTGTCGTTTGACCAGCGGCGTTCTCGAAAAAAAAGGCCCAATGACTTCCTCCAGTAACTTTGAGCGGGTGTAATAGCTCCTCGTGCATTACTCGTTGATTTTCGGTGACCCAAAAGCGATGGTTTTGCTTGTTCGTACGTACCCGCTGAGGTGGAAATGAGCCTCATCACTCATTATGATTTTGGTCGAAAATTCGTCCACTTCGTCCTCGAGATTGAGGATGACTTGGGAGTAGGTTACACGTGTTTGGCGGTCGACAGCCAGCTGATGCACGGACTGGACTTTGTACGGGAACATGCGCAAGTCTTTGACCAAAATTCGCCTTAGGGACGACCGGCTGATGGCTAATTGCGAGGCGGCGATATTCTCGGCACTTGGTGTAAATAATCTCGGCAATTGTGTAAATAATTTTAACAGTTGGTTTCAATAATGTTACTACGCAAACCAACATTTTCCACAGCAATTTTTTGCTCTAAATTTTCATAGTGACGTATTAAAATATTAATCGTGAGTAAGACTATTTTCAGAGGGTCGTATTTTTTCGAAATGTCTCTTTTTCCCCTATAAAAAAAAAAAATTCCGAAAATTGTGGTACCTACGTTTTCTAATATTACATCCTTATAATAAATATTATTATTAGTATCGTGCAATGTAAATATTCCAAATGGCAGGTTGAAGCGTATTTGGGCCTATTCTATGAAATTTTGTATTCTGTTATGAATTTTCTGTTATTAATCATAAAAGATTTCGACCATTATAGATCTTTTATAAATCGTATTCTGGGTTTCGAACTTTAATGGAACTCAGTTATGAAACTTCGAAAATTGAAATCTGTTACGAAGCTTTGACAAAAAGCTTTGTTTTTAATGTGAACTAGCTGTTCCCGCCCGGCTTCGCCCGTGATACAACTATTTCAGTAGTCTGGAGTCTGTGTAAGACCAAGTTCACTCTCCAGTGCTAGCGTGCCCATATAAGTTTTCACTTCAAGAATTTAGTTAAATGAATTGAAAAAAATGTTTATTTCCTATCTTTCAAACTACAACGATATAGGTAGATCCACAAAATTTCATTGAAATTAGTTGAATATTATCGGAGATCGACAACAGCGCCATCTATCCAACCAACCATACACACCTATAAAATCTCTTTGAAATCGGTTGAGTGGATCGGTTCCAAACCTACCCTATCTTCCATGTTGCAAGCAACCATACACAACCACAAAATTTCATTGCAATCAGTTGAGTAACTTCGGAGATCGACAAAAGCGCAATTTTCCGCCGTCGCCACAGAATTTCCGTTTCGGTCGAGTCGATTTTACTCCCGCTTGCGCCTACAGATGTTTCACATCACATAAATTCATCTAGAATTTTTGACAAACATGATCTCACTGTATATTGCGATTAAAAATTAAAAAAAAAAAAAAATCCCAGTAAAAAAAGTGTAGGGAAAATTAATTTTTATGAATTTTTCAATTTTCTTTCAAAATTTTCCAATTTTCTCGACGTATAAACCTTCCTCAGGCGGATACAGACACAACAAAAAAAATATACATAGCTCAAATTGGTAATAGTAAATTTAAAAATTTTATTTAAAATTAATTTGACTTTCTTTCAAATGTTGTTTTATTTTTCTTTCTTGATTTACAAAAGGGTACAACTTCTTTATCAGTGCATTAGTTAATTCATTGCCCCCCCCCCCCCCCCCCTCCGTGACCACACAGCCCAAATTATCAAATCACAAAGAACATATACTGTGCTATCAAATGGAATGACCGCCTACAGCGCCACCTGTTGAGAATTTTTCAATTTTTCTTTTTGCATAAACCTTCGCGGAGCAATTACGAACAAATCCGCAGAAGGAAGTATCCAATTTGGTCCAGTCGTTTTCGAGTTTTAAGCATCCGAACAAACCAAGATCCATTTTTATATATAACTAGCTGACCCGACAAACTTCGTTCCGCCCAAATTTGTTAATATAATGAAAATAATAATTCCGAGCATGTACAATGCGCTTGCTAATTTATGTAATTCGGCCAATTAAAATGCTTCATTCAAAAGTTATATTAAATGCAATAGAAATAAATGACGAAAAGCAATGTTTATTTGTTTCAATCAAACCGCAACGATTTTGACGTTTCGGCCAACCTTCCGCTTTTCACTAAATTGACCATGTGAGAAACCTGGTAATTCAAGATTGATACTTGCAACAAATTACTTGTCATAGTGAAAGCGAGACGCACAGGAAATTTAAGGCGTAAATACGAATGGCAAATCGTTCTGAATAAGCGGAATCTGCGGAATGAGAGTGTTTGCCTTTGGATTTTCCACTCAAAATCGTCACTTGCATGGCATTTGATTTGGGATTCCTTACCACCAAATCAAACGCGTTCTGTTACAAAGTCTCGGTGTATTGAGGTTGCGCAACAAAATTATAACTGAGCCGACTTTCAATTGTATAGATGTAAGCCCGGAACATCCAAAGAATTCAAAAATTCAAGTAATCCCCATAAAGTTTTGTTTTCACGACAAAAAGTAGCATATTTCCTTCCTTGGGCCCATGCGAATTTAAACCAAAAATCATAAATAAAATCATAATTGAAGGATCGGTTCCCGTGTTATGAGTGCGCACATACGGACGTCAGTCTTTTTTATATGTAGCTGTACCGACCCGGATTTGCTCATACCTTTCGTATTAAGTCCTGCTCACATTTAGCAAAGTCCTTTATTTGGACAATGTCTATTAATAATTTTAATGCTTCCACAACCCGTTCTCCTATCCCGCTTATGTTTTGCAAAGTACCATCTATAGGGTCCGAAACTATAGTATATTTCGGTAGAGCTGTTTCCCCTAGCATAGTAGTCCAACACACTAACCACTAAGCCACTGCGCCTACCTAAGCCAACAGCGCCACCTATCAGGTCCAAAAGTATCCTAGCCTTCAAGTGGGAACGAAGAATATACATTCACGAAATTTCATTGAAATCGGTTGAGCAGTTTCGGAGATCGACAACAACGCCACCTATCGGGTCCAAAAATTTATCTTTTAAGACTGTACCTAAAATAAACCAATACGAACAAAACAAAAGAAGAATCATAAAATTTGTCCCAGTAAGAACATTTTCCTTGGTTTTGTTATTTGTGCCGGAAATCGAATGGAAATTTTATTTACCTATTTAAAATTGATTAAAAACTAATTTGGGGTTTTCGTCAAACAATTGTACAGCTAAATGAAATATGAATTACCTTCTGAAATGTCAAATTCAAAAAAAGTATAGACAACCAACGCCAACTATATTATTACAATTAAATTTAATGTTTTTGATACAATATTGATATGCACGGAAATCTAACTTTTCGTAAATATCTCCCGGCGCCACCTATCGGGTCCAAATTTTGGCAAAAGCTTTCTTTTGTTTTAAGTGTTATATGGTGTTAATTTGAGCCAAATCGGTCCATAAATAAGAATTTTCAAAAAGCGACCCCAGCGCCCCCTATAGGGTCTAAAATAAACATAAACCATCCGGAGCACCACACAAACATATGGTGTGAATATAAGGGGGATAGCTTCAGTGGTTCAGCCGCTATCGTCGGTCATACATACGCACGAACGTTTTTATATATTAAGATAATATCGTAGATAAATAAATAATCACATTGTAATGGAAAGTCGTAAAAATGACCCTGTTGCTGGTGTCTCACAGCTGATTGAAACGTGAATATATCGACGAGTTTTTGATGAAAACACAGTTTTCGGTGCGGTGTGAATAGGCTATTAGGAAAATATATCTTTAATCACAAACGAATGACAGTTTGCTGCGGGCTTACACGACGGATCCTTTTAAAAAAGAAGGCTTCGATGACCTGGGTATGTCCCCACTGATGTCAAGTTATTAGCGCTGATCTAATAGAATAATGATGACGAATATGAAATGGGCGATCGGAGTTGAAAATCTGTTCTCTATTCGAAAAAAATCAAATTCGAATATCTGCCAAATGGGTTTGCCGACTGCGATAAAATTAAATCAAGGTGTAATTTTGCTCCATTAAATCCAGAGTTATGTCTTAGTGAGCTATAGGAATTCAACTATAAGAATAAAGTTTTCATTTTATTTGCTAACAAAAACAAATCCACATGGTAGAATATCTCCAAAGCAAGAAGACTTACGACGAATTGTCGCATCGGTGTATGAAGTACCTATACATGGTACAGCAAATAGGGTGTCCAAAAAATAACTCGCTATTTCAAAATCAATTTGTATGTGCATTTACTATAAATTTTCCTTTTAAAAAACCATCGCTAATTGTTGAAGCAATCCCATTTGATGAGTCCTTTTCCATGCAACCATGGATAACATCAATAGTTCTGCCAAACTTTGCGTAACAACTAGGTACCTACACCCGAAAGAGAAACTAAAACACCCGATACAAAACTTAAGTGGAAACAAAGAATTATGCAAGTTCCACTAGAGCACATCTCTTATGAAATCAGATCTGTTAACACCCCATAGCTCCACAAATAAACAAACTCCCATTACCCGCAATGTGTTTACATTACAAAACTCGCTATGAACCTTCGCGTTCGTAATATAATCCACACATACGTGTATAGGTTTATAACGATAGTAAACAAAACCCATTATCAAAAAGCCTCGCATCCATATGCCACTTCCCACTGTGTGTCACTTTGACTTCAATCTTCGCCGCGGTTTTACGATCACGTCGTGCTTGAAATCCCATTAGGTTCAAAAACTTTTTAATGAAAACCCTGTCAAAAGTCATTCAATGAGAAATTCCCATAAGAGATCATTAAAACGAATACAAAAACAAAATTCAGAGAAGCAAAAACAACATTTCATAAATAATACCGCACACCTGACATTTAGCCAGCGAGGTATATGACGTCAGTCAATCAGCAGCAGCGGTTTAATGACTAGCTCACAGCTCCCTCCACCTAGCGGCGCCATTCGGTTGAGATACCTTTCGATCGACCGACACACACACACACACACACAGTTAACACAATTGATCTTCACCAGAGATAGCACAGCGGAGCGCGGGTATTATTCAACAGAGAAATGCGATGGGCCACGGGATGCGCGATCGCACCGCATCGTCCGTACCGTAACCGTACCGTGCATATACGTATACAAGTGTTGGCGGTGGTAATTATGATAATGTTAGCGATTTCGCTCGCATATTACCAAGAGGTAAGTAAACACGCCAAGCGTAAACAGTTTGATCAGGTGTTCGCGAAATCACAGCTCAACGCAAAGTCATTCAATATTAACACCATCATCAAGAGCAACGCGGGCTCAAGCTGCGGGAAAGCGGCATACATCCAGTCCGGAGAAATGATCATGGCTGCCACAGCTTGTCATGAGTGCCGCCACCAACTACTGTTACTGGGTGTTCCATGCCAGATGCCACCGAGTTGGAGAGAGATGGAAAAGCGATCGATTGAATTATGAAAAATCGCATGCAATAAATAATAATTAAAACAATTAACGACCGGAAAATCAATGAATGAATGGAAAGAGGAGCGAGAATTGCATTTAAATTGCAGAGAGATCTGTAAGCTCGAACAGTCATGATCATTGATGTTTGCCAGCACAGCACCAATGGCAAACTGGCAAAGTGGCATGATCGAGAGGTGAGGGACATCTCCGATTACCGCTTCTTAGGTGGCAATTAAATTCATCTCGTGGAGCGATTTAATGTCATAATTGATGGCGGAATGCAGCCTGTAACGGAACCCAAACAAAATTTATGGCGACAAGATCGATTACCACTTACACCGCTGTTGTTCAAACATGGTGCTGATGTTGGTTAACAACAAAGTAGGTTTAACTGCAGGAAGTTTGAAGCCTCTTTTAGTGATAAATTAGACAAAATTAAAAAAGAATTATCGTCTAAACAGTTCCCCTCACTCACTGATCGTGGAATTCAAGGTTGTTATTGAAGGTACGCCTAGGGTACAATATTGATTAGTTGCGCCCGATATTATTCATTTTCATCCAGCTAGCTTAAGAAGCCTACAGTCTGATCTTATGCTTGACGGCAAACAGATAACTTTTCGATGAAACGTATTGCATTGCCAATGCTGAAGCCGCAAAGGAGGTCGCAGAGGTAGATAAAAACGGTATAAACAGAGAAGAGGTCGCAGCCAAAAGTCTAGACATTCACATGTACAATGTACATACCTCAAAGTTGAGATGAGTTTTTGTCGAGAGTTGAGTCTGTTCCAGGGGTCGAATTACCGCATCCGTGATCGAGCCATACGTCACTGCATTTTGTGGATTTTACAAGCAAAACAATAACAAATTCAGTCACATATTACTCGATCACGGATGTGGTAATTCAACCCCAGGTCTTGAAAAAGAAACTTAACCCAACCTTGGGTAAGAGGGTATTATACTTTTATTCCATAAACAATGCTACGACTTATTACGTTTTTTTCTCTTAGGTGGCGCTACAATTCAGTGTAAGTTATTTCGGTCTTCAGCTAACTGCCTCCAATTGCGCATTTTAAGCCCCTCCACTTGTGTGCGTCACCTAAAGCGAGGTATTCTCCTAACACGTCCGTCTGGGTTGTAGTCGTGGACTACGGGCCGTAAAATTTGTGTACATCCTCGATGCATGTCCTTTCAACCATCGATACAGAAATTTTTGACTAACTCCATGCCGGCGTAAAGCTTATATAGCTCATCGTTGAGTCTTCTTCTCTAAAGGAAGAACACAAACGGGACCGACAATTAGGCGAAGAATTGTTTTCTGATGCATTCGCTTCCAATAGATTCTAAGTATAAATACAGGAATGCAGGACTGTGGTGATCAAGTTCATTTACAGAATGTCTTCAGATATATATATACCTCTACTACTCAACTGTCTTCTCAGCTAATAAGCTTCGAGTTTCAGAAGCAATGTCTTGTTAAATTTCTGAATAGATGACGTTTTTAAAACTAAAAGCAGTAGCTGTCAATTGTGACTTTCTATGCAATTCGTCGCTGTTGAAGTAAAACATTGGGAATTCTATTGATATCCACTCTTCTATCGGCAGTATCAGCTGCATCCCACCTCGTTAATAATTCAGCGGAGATTCCAAAATTTCAGTCATGGCATACAACCTATCCGAGGACAACTGATCCACAAAACAAGTACCTACTCTTTGGGCCAACTCATATTCTTCAGAAATGTTGTCAAAAGATCTAGTAATATTTTCAGACTTTTTAAGACCTTAGGAAACTATGCCCCAATACAACCATCAAAGTTTGTTAAAATGTCCATAGATGAGTTGACCACATTTTAGGTATAATTTGAACAGTAGCGTACGCCAGGATTTTTTTTTGTTGGCTCTAAGACTTAATTTTTTGATGAAATTTATGCCAATGGAATCAACGAATTTTTCGCAGCTATAAGGCTAGAAGATTGGGGAGTGAGCAAATTTATTATAAGTGAAATATAAAAAAATGATTTCCTAACCTAAAAGAAGCAAAAAAAAAAATCAAATGAAGACAAAGAGTGTTCTTGTGACCACACACTATCAGATGTGAAACTTCTCTCGCTAAATGTGGATGTTAAATTGTATTTTGTTGTGGTTGATTTGTAGATATTACAAAATTTAATTTAAAAACCAAAACTTTATAATACTATAACCTTAATACAGCGCAAAAGATAAGTGTATTCATGCATTTAAAAAGTTAACGTAATTCAATCCAATGTTTTCTATTCTTAGAGTTTTTGTTTGCATTTAGATTTAATTTAATCAACTGATTCAGTAGTCTAGTGTCTGTGTAAGACCTTGCTTTATCAGTTCACTCCGCAGGTTCAGGGTGACCATATAAGTATTCACTTTAAGAATTAAGTTGAAAGAATTTAAAAAAAATATTTATATCTGGTCCAAAACTTTTCTCTCTTTCAAGTTGCAACCAACCATACACATGCACAAAATTTCATTGAGATCGGTTGAGTGTTTGAGAAGATCGACAACAGCGCCAGCTATCGGGTCTTAACCTATCCTGTCTTTCAAGTTGCAACCAACCATACACACCCATAAAATTTCGGTTGAGTGCGGTTTAGGAGTCGAGAGCAGCGGCGTAGTGATGGCGACAGGCCAATTTCCGTCCCTCGAGTCCATTTTACTCTCAAGTCGCGCCAATAGATGTTTCACATGAAAAAACTCTTATTAACTCGACTTCTTTGTGGCAACGTAGCGCGTTTTGTCAATAAAATTGCTCACATACTGTTTCAGAAATAAACGAAAATGTAGTTATAACTTAATCCTTTTAATAATTGCTCCAGTCGCATGTGTGACCATTCCTCCATTCATGAATTCTTCCACAGAAAATATATGATCACCTACCTCCACCAAAATGTACACTGCACTTTCGAGAGACAAAAGCCATAAAGCAGCGCCCGCAATCCGCAAATACCCAAACCCCATTTAGAGAGCAGGAGCACTAAATCAAGACTCAAATACAATAAACACCTTCTGACACCGGGCAATAAAAATCATCGCTTCATCAATTAAAAACTACCCCCGTCTCTGCAAAGAGCTTAAAACTATTTTCCCGCCCGTGAATCTTCTTTGGCTGGCGAAAAATTACTAACCCGCCGCAAAGATCGCCGAAATGTAAATTCCTCAGCGCAAAATTTTGAATATAATACAGTCACCCGAACCGGGACCGTATTCGTATACCGCTACGACGACGTCGACGTGGCTATGAAAATATAATTAGCCGGATAATAAAAATGCACAATAATAATAATTTCAAAAAGCCGACTGTTTTATATCGTCATAAATTTTCTCTCCGAATTTTTACTGCCCCGGACTTTGGGGTCGATCGATCCATTACGCCGCATGGGAGTGGGAAACGGGAATAGAAATGCAATGGGTGTGTAGAGAGGGCGGTCACTTGCATGATGCATTGCACCACCTGAACGGTGTAAGAGAAGAGGCTAGAAGTCGCACCAAAACTGTGCTGTGTTGCGAAATACGTTTGCATATGGCTAATGTGTGCATGTGCGGTCTTTTGAAAACGCCATCAATTTTATTGGTAGCCTGAATATGCAACACCTGTTGGGGCTATTGGGTATACAAATCGCCACTGCCGCCGATGGACGTCAAAACGATCAGTGGCGAAATTTGGATCGCCATGCAGTTGGTGAGTAATAATGTGGAGCGAGCAAGGATAATGAATGCACTTTGAAGGTGAATTGCTGCCAAGGTAATTTGCATTCGATTGGATATATAATTCATGACGCACTGCGATATAATGTTGGTGGAGAAGTGGCCGAACGTACCTATCCAGGGGGTAGGAGATGTCAGTTGGTGGTACTAGGTTTGTCTGGGAAAAATATTATACTCCCAAATATTATGAAAGGGAGATGATGCTTTAGGGAAGAATGTTGCAGTTTCACAGTGTGACAATAGTTTAAAAATGTATAATCGTATGTATAACCAATGACAAGATCCGATCCCAGCTGTGTTTTTTTGTGGTTTAAACATATAAAACAACTGGCAAAATTGTTGATTTTATATTTGAGTTGATTTCGGTCGCAATAGAGTGTATAAAGGGTTTTCCAACAAGAGGTGTTATTGTGAATTACCCGCTATTTCGGTAGCTGTCACTTTTGAAGCTTTTATTCTTTGGCATTCAACAAGTAGAAACTACGCCATTACTAAAAATGGAACGATACACGCTTCGACGCATTGCAATTAGGCATTTTTCCTTGAATACCAAAATAACACCTCTTATTGAAAAACCCTTTAGTATAACGCACACGTATGTGCGCATTCAAATGAGCTTAAATCTTTAGTGATATCGCACATAAAATAGTAAACCTCAAACTCTAAAGCGCCTCATTCAGGTATTTCTGACGCATAGAACTGTAAAACAATAAAAATTTAAGTGGAGCGATTTGTACCATTTTTGTGAATTGCCTTTAAAAAATGATTATGAATGACAATAAAAGTGAAACACAAAAATGTCCACGTTCGGAAAATGAAAAAAAAAAAACGTATTTTCTAGAAAATTGTGTGATTAAATAGTTTTTTCCTAAAAAGTACATTTTGGAATTCAAAAGCTTCGCTTTAAAGCCAAGATCGGGTTAATTTGCATCAAGTCAAAGAAGCAGAACAAAATGTGTTCGGTCCGTTTTAAGTATGGCTCTAACTGGGGCCCCATTAGGGCTTTCTGGGCGTTGTTCACTTATCCACCCAATCATGAAAGCTGTAGAAATCGTGCCGTAATAATAACAAATTTAAGTCCCGACTAGAAATTTACGGAAGCTCACAATTGCGAAATTTGGATGCAAATTATAGTCACTGTGAACTACTAAAATTGAAAGTCGAAACTAAAAATGCTTGTTGGTAAGGCCCATTGTCTTCTCCAAAAGACAGATAATGCATACTTTTAGCTTGACTCTGCATGCGCACGCGCATGTCCCAAAGCGCACATATTGTGTGCGATAAGAAACAAATTTACTTGTGATATGACCAAATTTTGTATTTACAATAAAAACACAGGTACATCATTGCTTCTTCTCGTTTCCTCATTTCCATGACTGCGAACTCTCAAAAATCGTAGCGCACACTTAGTGTGCAATAACTAATATACTCAATTGCAATCCATGCGCATTGTTAGTGTATGCTTATGCTTGATCCTGTAGCTGTTCTCTTATACCACGAAACCTGACTTTCAATATATATGTAGTTTGAATTGAATCGTGTTGCTACTTATATCGATTTAGAAGAGTGTCCTATTTTTCTGCAGGACAAAAAAAAAAATATCAGTGTACTAAATATGTACACGCAATTTAGGCCCGTTTGCTGATACTGCACATAGCGATTTAAGTTCTACTTAAATTCCTTATGGGCTACTTTTTCCATGTCATAAACTGTCACATAAGATCTTAAGTGGAACTTAAATCGCTATGTGTAGTATCAGCAAACGGGCCTTAGTCGGATAGTTCCAGATCTCATCTACTGCGTCTCTTACTTTCGGAGCGGATATGTTTTATGAAATGATGTCCATGAAATTGAAGTAATAAGCAATCAAATTGGCACGCCTATTGATTCTGCAGGTTTATGAAAAAAATCAAAAGAGTAAACCCCAAATTAACTATGTTACAATAAATAAAGTATACTGAACGATTTCACTTTCGATTCCTGACCGCAACCAACTTAGCTGTCAAATTCAAATTCGTAAAAGAGGGTCCGACAGGAAAAGACGTGTTTTTCATCTTTCATTCACCTGGACATAACTTTTACAATAGTAGTTGGTAAGGCAATAACTTCCACAAAATTTGTTTACAAAACGTCAGGCATTTGACGTTTTTCACTTGCAAGCAATCATCTTTATATTTTCTACGATAAAAATCAGAAACTTTCTCAGACAGGGTAATCAACAGCAAAGTAGATATCAGGCTTTTTTTTTTATTTTATTTTACCCATGAAGATATTTGAGGATATCAGGCTGTCAAAATACAATGAAACGCTGTCAGAGGGCGTAGCAATAGGGTTTTTTTTTTGTTTTACCCACATAGTTCCCCTATTGTAAAGCCCACTGACATGTTTCAATGGTACGTACAACCTGCGATTAGATATATTTATTGTATTTAATTATTAGAATTAAATAATATTTAACATATATTAAATTATCATTAAATTATATTTAATACCCAAAATTACAAGTTTGAGCGACGGAGATGGATCAACTTGAAGAATTACTTCAAAACTACACACACTCTTTTGCTTATACCTACAGAGCAAAGCTCACTTATAAGGAATTATGCCGGTAAATCAATTTGACACCTGTCAGTGCATTAATTGACAGTACCAAGTGCTAGACTATAAATGAACATAAATAATTACTACTCACTTAAATTAAAAATGTGAAACAAAGAAATATTCGCGCGTTGAAACAATTAAATTGGTTAAAGGGTGCGTCCAGTCCAATATATCAAGAAAGAAAGAAAAAAATGGGACTTATGTCCCTGCGCCCAAGAAACGTTGTCTAAAATTTGACAGCCGCCTTGGTACCACCTTTAGAAAAGGATTTTTTTTCAACGTTGTTTTATTTTTGTCTGACCTGATCCATAACAAGACTACGTATCTAAAAAAACGCTTAGCTCGTAAATGACAGATCCGCTCTGCTTCATAATAACTAATTGCCAAGAGCATACTGCATACGACCCTGCCTTACCTTTTTAAATCTCTCCGAACCACTAGTTTTATAGAATAGCCCACTCAAAGTGATCTTAACCACGTTAGAACTGCTCAAAACCTGAAGTAGTTACATCTTGTAGGTATGTACCTCTTGCAAAAGTTAACAACACAAAAAGATCAATTGGACGCGCCGGCTTATCGTCGAACCGATCATATAATCCTTGCCCATTATTCAGTCATGTGCTGCCAAAAGACACAGACGCCTGATCTACCCTACACAGTGACAATCTGATCCGCCGTTCGCAGACATTAATGACAGACAGCCATATGGCGACAACCATTCCAACTGCGACATAACCACCGTGCAAATTTGACTTACACCGTCAGTCCGCGTCTAATTGCGAATTGAAGAAAAGTCCATGCAAAACGAACAAACCTCAAACCTGACACAGCCACAGACACCAACCGCACTGGCAGTGCGACGCACACCTAAATTGACACTTGAATACATTGACTGTCCACTGTCCACTGTATACTGTCTAACAGTCTCCAGTCAGCAGCGCAGACGTCAGCTTAATCATCTCGACTGCAGCAAGTCCCGCTGAATATCAATTATTTGCTCGTTCGTTTGTTTGTTTGACACTGCGTATGCGCGCATCGGAACTGTTTGCCTATACAAAATCTGGCATCGCTGCAGTCTGTGCACAGGTGCGTCTCATTATCATTTCCTTAATCGCCATAAGCTACCCATCATGTTATAGGTACCAGTACCAGTGCCAGCCGCCAAGTGGTTGGCGGCGGCAATAACAGCATTTCCAGCTCACCACACGTGCAAATAATCTGGAAAACCTGAATCCATCACAAGTGTTTGGCGCAATCTCCATAGAGTCTTTGAGTCCGGTCTGGCGGCTACCTGTGACCGTGGACCCGATACAAGGCCTCTCTCTCTGCGAGTGTCTATCTTTTTATATGCCCGCAGCCCGTGAATGGGAAATTTTCCATCAGAGACAATCTGAGGTGTGTTTCTTTTTTTGGGGAAAAATATTTTCTCAACTAAACAGTAAGTAAATTGATTCATTATCATGGCGAGTTCATTGTTCTGCTACCTGTTGTCGTCCTAAACTAATTTACGACCGAAGAACCGTTGTGAAGCTCAGCTCAGCTCAGCTCAGAGACTCGACGACTGTCAGACTGCCTGCCCAGGGAATGTGAATGCATTTTCAATCGCTTTCCATGGAAATTAGACGACTGCGGCGGCAACTGCAGCAACGATGTGCAAACGGTTTCAATGGCTTCAATTGTCTGGTTCAGTCAAGCGGTCCGAGATGTTGTTTTCTTTATACCGGTGTGCATTACAGGTGCGTCGCAGGTGTTTCCCACACAATTCGTGTGAAAATCGCAATTAAATGAGTTTTCCATGGGGTTTTCTCAGCTCGACTCGATTTTCATTTCAACATTTGTACACACACGGCGATAGGCGATTGGAGGAGGGTTACGGTACGGTTACGGAGCTTCGCCGAGCCGACGGCGATATGGTGAACTGAGCGCTGCCTTTTGTGGCCAGCAGCTGGGTATGTATGACATTTGTACGACGACGACTACGACGACGACGACGGATGGACGTGACGTTATGTATGCGAATGGCTAGCTGTGTGGTTTGGTATTCATGTGAGCGGTTGATTATGAGGTTTTCATTGGCGATTGAAATTTGAATCGCGAGCTTGAGCGGTGACTCGAAGCTCGAAGGTGAATACTATGTAGAGACGGAGAGATGTACAACGAGGTGATTTAAATTTGATTCCATATGCTGTTTGACAGATGCTCGTTTGTAGCTGGAGGATACATTTTGACGTTTTCAAGGGGAGCTGTCAAATTTTTCGTGAAAAGTTGTAAATGAGCCTAAGACAAAAGTGCTCCAACGGCTGACAAGGTAATTTAGAGCGCGCAGTCACGAGTTAACATTTAATTTAGGTATCGTATACAGGTGATAGGTTTGAACTAAACGATTTGTTTATTGCTATAACAATCGGTTTGGTATTCCGATTGAGATAATTGACAGCTTATACAGGGCATGAATAGTAATTACCTACTCATATTGAATAAGGCACACATGTGCATTGTGCATGTAGGTAGTGTGTTGTAACTTGTTGTTGAAAACTTTAGGGCAGTAGGAACAATTGCTGAATACGTCTTAAAATAATTTTAAATAATTTTTAGAGAAAACAGGCTGAAGAATGGTGTTGAATAATGTGACTGTGGTAAGTAGGGTAAGTAGTTGTAACCGACTTTAGATATACTTGGGCAAGGAGACTTTGGGGCTATTACAAATGGAAGGAACAACAAGACAACGAAAAGAGGTGAACAACTTGACCTTGTAAACATCAACTCTGGCCCTAAAAATTATCGTAAGAAAAATGTGCCTCTGAATAGGTATGAGGTTATCAAAAGCTTTTGATGAGCAGCAACCTGATAAAGTGCGCAATCTAATGAGATAGGTATTAAGGTTGTGGAAATAAGTAAGACCGGATCTGGATTTTTTTTTTCTTTTACGGAAGGCTCCCTTCGATGAGATGAAGGCTTAGGTAAGCAAGGGACGGGGAAGACGGGGAAGGCGGGGAAGGAAGGAAGGTAACATACTGGAGTAAAACAAGTGTGCAGGGATGGAACTGAGTCAAGGGGTCGTACCCCGAAATAATTTAGCGCATCGAGTACGGCCAAGGTTAGGTCAATCCTGTTTTGTTTGCGGTTGACGAAGGGAGGGGAGCGCTCTGAGGTGGGGAACCAGCTAATTCAAACCCACCCTCCCCTGTATAAGTCGGTGTGAGAGACGGACGGATTCGGTTCCCCACGGTAGTAGCAGTAGTGTTGTAGGATCGGAGGGAGTTAGGGAAAACTAATGCTTTTCTCTTCGTATTGTCAGGCCTGAAACAACGTGGCGGCGGTCCGAGACGGATGAGTAAGATCCTCTCCTCCCCAAAGCCGACGAGCTAGTGTGCGTGCAACCACCAGCAGGCCTACGCTCTTCCGTGCTTGGATACCCCTCGCCCACCCCTGCCCGGACTGACGGAAGGACCTGTAGCCCGACCGTCATATGGGTGGACCAAGGGTGGGGAAGGTTGATGGTGTGCCAAGACCACTTAACCTCTTGTTGGGTTTTTCCATCCCAAGGTTGGTGGCAGCTGGCCTTGCCTTCCAGTGAGTCTTGGTGCATCTCGTCTGGGTGAGCTACATTCTCATTTTGTGAGTCGAACAGCGGATCACAGCACCCGAAAATTTCCGTTATAGGTTTGATGAGCTCGTACTTTTTGGCGTAGACCAGCAAATTCATATATCCCCACAGAAAATAGTCAAGCGGCGTTAAATCGCACGATCTTGGAGGCCAATTCACGGGTCCGCAACGTGAAATTATGGTGTTACCATAAATGTTTCCTTCAATAAATCAGTTGTGGCACGAGCTGTGTGACATATTGCGCCGTCTTGTTGAAATCACAGCTCCTGCACATCATGGTTATTCAATTTATGAACGAAAAAGTCAGTAATCATGGGTCTATAGCGGTCGCCGTTGACTGTAACATTCTGGCCAGCATCGTTTTTAAGGAAGTACGGACCAATTATTCCACCAACCCATAAAGTACACCAAACAGTCAGTTTATTTGGATGTAACGGTGTCTCAACATACACTTGAGGATTATCATCACTCCAAATACGGAAGTTTTGTTTTTTGACGTATCCATTCAACCAAAAGTGAGCTTCATCGCCAAACACCGTAAAATGGACGTAGTGTGATACGTATTTCGAACAGAACCATGATATTCAAAATAAATTTGCACAATATGGAAGCGTTGTCCAGGCGTCAATCTATTCATGTTGAAATGCCAAACCAAACTAAAAAAAAATCACTTGACAGGTGACAAAATGGCCGCCAGTTACAGTAGTGTTGCAAACTTAAAGTTCTATAGGTAGATACCTCTAAAAAAACAGCCTTTATATGAAAATTTTGTATATAATGTAGGTTGAAATAACGTTTTATTCTTACAGAAAATGGCTACCTTTCGCAGGTTTTAACGAAACCAAGTGAAAGAACAATAAGGCCGGAAGTTCTTTAGGTATATATAAAAAAAGAGAATTGGAAAGGGAGAATTTCACAAAAAGAGTGAAGTTAGTTGGAGTTGAGAATAATCAGCAATTACTTAAGGCGGAGCACGAAAATGCAAACTTTACAAGGTATAGGAATAGGTACTCTTCGAGAAATTTACATACGATCTTTTAGACAGTATAAGTCGCGTTACATACGAGTCAGTTCGATTTAAATATTAATTAAGAGAAGTCTTGTGTGAAATAAATGCTATATGTAAAAAAGATTGAATTTGTGTATAGTTCATTTATTTCCGACCTTCCTTACAACTTGATCTTTTCTTACTGCCTTCAAATTTGTGTTCAATTGAATGCAATGATGTTTTTTTTTTTAGAAAAATCTGTAGCTTAACTCAAGCCTTCCGAAGAAGAGGCTGTGATTTGTCTTATGACTTTGCACAGAAGCATATACTGCAACTTCTCACTACACCACTGTTTTATCTGTATATCATTGCCAATTAGAAGCGGTGGAAATTAATTTGCCTCTTCCTTTTTAAGTACAAGTACCTTGTAGCTACCAAGGCAGAGGGGTTCTATACGATCTTTGCCCATATTGCTGATAATATGACTTAAAAGTTATATCTGTCCTTTGAGACGTCTCTAAGGGGCAAGTATTTCCTCTTATGTACTTATGTTTTTCTGTCTTCTTTATGAATGTAACCTCATAAATTTACAAAGAGCACGTTTAAAAGTTTCATCCTTTTCTAAGAACAACCCTTATTCTGCCTTCGAGCATTCATTTAATTCGTTAAGTTGATGTCTAGAGCTTCCTGACACTTTTCTTATCTATAATGAAAGGCATTTCTTGTAAAAGTAGAGCTTGATGAACCTTTGGGATAGCCTTAGCCTCGGAATATTTTCGCAGTAGGTTAGCGAAAGTATAGCCGTTTGTAGTTATTATTCAGAGCAGCAGGCATTTAGTGTAAAACAGAGCTCCGTTCTCGAAAATGCGGGCTCTAAATCAGCTCTGCAATACCTACCTTTGGGTCCCGCGGTACTAAGTTTAACATCTTAGGACTGGGTAGAGACTGCCATTGAGTGGATGGTAGTGTTTAAAGCGCTGTTTAACTATATTAAAAGATATTAAAAGATATTAAAATATATCTTTAAACCTCTTTTTAGATTAACCCGTTCAAAGGTCTCAATGGCGTATGGATTTTAGCTTCGAATCTATTGGGACACATACCTGTATTGCTTTCGAGAATACTGAGTAGCCCACTTTCCATTGCAGGCTCAATTTTCTATCCATCGGTAAAAGAAACCTTCTAGGGTCCAATGCCCGAGCTGGTCAAGTTCAATATCTTGATCGGTCTTCGAAAATAGAAAATACCAATAGCACAAACAACATATTTTCGGGACTTAAATGAGGTATTTTAAGTCTGCTTTGAATCTACAATCCACCTTCAGTTTTGTAGCACTTCTATATAGCAGCCGTCTTGACGTGGATTTGAAGCCTAGGCTTGGTCATTGAAAGGTATGCATTACGGCTGGCAGCTATTTTTGTATAGCTTCTGCAGGTGGTTTTCTCTGCAAAAACCTTCTGCCTTCATACGAATTTTAGATCAAACTAAGTGATACACAACAAGTTCCTCATTTTGTAACCTATAAGACCTAAAGTTTCGCCTATATAAACTAAAAGACCCTCTAACCTGTGAGGTTCTATACAATTTGTGTTTAACAAAGCCCCCTATTGGCCGCTCCAGTTGAGCACTTCATAAGTTGGTTAGAGGACCTTTTCCACTTGTTTGTACCACCTTAGATGGCGGTTTCCTTTGCTACACGGGTATTCTGACTTAGAATCGAAGGGTTGATATGTGAGTTTCATTTATCGGTCTTTTATCAAGGACTACGCTGATATATTTAACCTCTTTCCAGAATATTAAGGCGGTGGCTTTGATAACCAAGGTTAACCATTTTAAAGGGAGTCATCTTTGGTTTTAGTTTTATAAGTGTGGAGTTGCAATTGTAAGCTTCTTCAAACTTACAGTTGAAACTTTAGGGACTATTGTCAAAGAGCAGTTAAAATTACTGAACAAAATGGTCACACGGACCATTTAAAAAAAATATATATTGAAAGATGCTCGACATGGACTACCAAATTTCAGGTTCCCTTTCCACTTTCTTGATTTAAGTGCTGGACCTCTTACCTATTTAAGCTTGCAACTGTATTTTATTCCCAATAAATCCACAACTGCGGCCCACCAAGGACGCTTGGAAAAAGTGCTCACCTCTGTTTCTACCCATAGAGGTCACAACTTTTACACATGAACGCCCTAAAGCTGTTCCAATCTTTATTGCAGCAAGGCCTTTGCGCTCTTATCTGATCCAGTACCGATTGCATAATTTAACTCGAAGATAAATCTGGCGATCCACCGTGAAAGTTCCGCGACTCCACGAAAAAAAAAAAATCCCATCACCATAATTACATGACACGGGCAAGATCGCCCACAGCTAAAGAAATAAGAAAAAAACTCCTTTAATCGCAAGATAACATCGCAATCAATTCCCTTCAATCGATTAACAATCCGAATGCATTGATCACTAAGTTGCGATTCAATGGAATCACGTAAGAAAACACGTATGCGCAGGATACAACGAGAAAGGAGCTCGGACGATTGAAAAAAAAAAAAAAAACCTTTTACTCAGGTGTGGCCCAACAGCACCTAATGGACACAGACATTCCCACATAAATGCCCAAAACATCCTGTCTCCCCGACAGTCAGGTACACTCATTCCTCCCCTCTGCGGCCATTCAATTCCAATGGGGTAAAGGGTATTGGGTACCCGTACGCCGGCCGTACCTACTCGCATACTCCCTTATGCCAATGCCAACCAGTCAAGTGTCGCACCGAATGGGATTCGCTTATTGAATCGGACCGAGTCGACAATCTTGGGCTTCTTCCCAGGGCCCACTCACTAAGCCCAAGCCTCAAGCGGATGGACAAACAAACCCAACCAACAATAAAAAAAATGAACGAAAACCAAAATTGCTTCTTTTTCTTCATCAAAACAACACAACGGGGCAAACAAAAAAGAAGCAAAAGAAATATTAAGAAGTTGGAGGAGAGAGATTGGATGAACACCGCTTGGACGTGCACGTGCATCTCATGAAAAGATCCCAACACTTGGATTTGGATCAAACGATTCTTGGAATTCTTAACCCGGTCTTTTGTTATTCCTCTCTTCTGCGGCACTGTTGTTGTTGCTGTTAATGGTTTGTTCTTTTACATCACCAGTGAAGAAGAGCCACAGTGTGCGACGGCGACTGTGTGGCAAGGCAATGCAATTGGTGATGGGCATTAAATTCCTCTTCGGAACAACACCTGAGGCTTTTGTGTTCCCCGTTCCCAGTAACCAGTGTGTGAGATGGTTGCATTGCCTTGCTGCATCCGATCCGTGGTGAGTCTCCTTTGATGTTGCCAAAGGCATCGGTTACAATGTGAGTACACGAACAACAAGCCCAAGTGCTATGCGGTGATTTTTTTGATATTTCTCTTGTCTTCTCCTTTTTTTCCGTCTTGTTCTTCTTGTTATTAATTTTGGGATTTAACCGCCAGCGGCAGAGGAATTCCAGTCAGATGACTGATCCGCTTTTTGGATTTTCGGATGCTTTTCTGGCCTCTTTGAATGACAATCGATCGTTGTTTTGTCGTCTCGTCGTTGTTGATGGTGGTGGTGAGGTGCGCACCTGAGAATTTTTACTGCCAGCCCAGAGATACGGGGGATCGTTACGTAGACGTGATTGTTATTTCTCTGTTGCTGGTGGAGACTGCCGCAGGAAGTCTTGGGTGATTCTATAAAAGTTTTTTCCGTGGATTTGCTTTTAATTGGAATTTGTAGGGAGATATTATATTTGTTTCTAATGAGTTCCGTCGGAAGTTGCGTACCTATAAATGCATTGGAAGTGAATTGAAAACCTTTGCGGACCAAGCGTTGGGTTTGGCCGATTAGCACTTTTTTGACCAGAGGTGAATTTCGTATCCAAAATGGCCTTCTTCGGTGCAGGGCCGTAAGATGATGAGGGTCTTATAATTTATAAAAGGCCTCTTCAATGATTCTTGACAACAGGCTTTAGTTAATATGTGCTCATATTGCAATACAAAAAAAAAAAAGCAAGGAGCAGAAAGGCTTGAAAGTAAGTTTTCTTTAACTTGGAGTTATTTCTTTAAATTTGTCACATTATTATTATTATTTTTTTGCTATATTTAACATACTTGCAAAAAAGATTACTATTGTACTGAATTCAGTACCATTTGACTTTCCGGAGAACGCAAGTGTCAGTGAATTCAATGATGAGGTATTTTTGTTTCTGAAATAAATCAATCATAAGAGCTTATTTTACATAAATTTAATAAAATGTTTTGATGTAATATTTTTTGTTAATATTTCACTCAATTAATTCACTCGGTAAGACGTAGTTAAAATCATTTTATTGACAAATACAATATTGTCCCCTTATAGGTATACCTATATCTAGTGTCATTCGAATTTATCATTAAAACAATTATGAGACAGACACAGCACAAATTTATTCATACAGCAGCACTTATTTTCTTTCGATTTTTTAATTGCATTCGCCTCTGTTCCCCGCCATATGACTCAAAAATTCCCGAAAATCTGGAAAAACCCACCACGTGGCACAGCTGCCTGCAAATTCGCTTTGATTTGTATTTTTATAAAATAAATAAAAAATAAATAGTTGGCGCAACAGGCCCGGAGGGACCCTAGGCCTAGCTTCTCACAACCATTCGTTTTGTGTGAGTTTTTCATTTTTGGAACGAATGGAAGGGATCTACAATTTTATGCCGACTCCAAACGGCTAATTGAGAAGCTCTTTCAAGATAGTCATACTCTCGGATGTTTGTCAGACGTTCGCGAGAGGTGGCGCAGTGAAAAAAACCCTAAGTCGGAATTTTTGGGTTTTTGCGGGATTCGAACCTCGACCCCTCGCATAGTAGTCCAACACACTAACCACTAAGCTACTGCGCCTTTGTATTTTTAGAACCTTTTAAAAATGTGTGGTGATGGTATCGTAATTTGTCTAAAAAAAATGTTGCCACTGAAAAAAAGGTACACCAGTTTCAGTTTTACGCCCGTATTTCAGTTTTTACGTACGTATTTTGTTTTTTACGCGCGTATTTTTGTTTTTAAGCGCGTATTTCAGTTTTTCGCGCCTGTTTTAGTTTTTACTCACGTATTTTGTTTTTTACGCGCTTATTTTAGTTTTTACGGGCGTATTTTTGTTTTTATCGCGCGTATTTCAGTTTTACGCGCATATTTTAGTTTTAACGCACGTATTTTGGTTCTTACGCTCGTATTTTGTTTTTTACGTGCGTATTTTGGTTTTAACGTGCGTATTTTAGTTCTTACGAGCGTATTTTGGTTTTTACGCGCGTATTTCAGTTTTACGCTCGTATTTTAGTTCTTACGCGCGTATTTTGGCTTTTACGCTCGTATTTATTTATATTTTATCAATATGACGACGTCTTTTCTTTCAGTGGATAATGTTCGTTTTTTGTACCAGGGAATCATATAAAAGTCCAAACGCAAAAGTATCCCAGTTCGAAATTATTGTGCAATAGGTTTGACGAATACGACCAAGCATCCAGATTTGTCCAAGGGGTATTTCAAAACACCCGAAACCAGACAAAAATCAAAACATTTATGGACCAGTTAAATTGTCCACAGATTTGAATGCTGAAGGTCCACCTCAGCGTTATGGAAAAACGTAAACAAAGGTTCAACATTGACAAATTCTTTTATTTTATTTTTGTTTCATTAGTTTTGGACTTACTTTAAAGTCCATACAAAAGGCAAGCTCTGGAAAAATAAAATTAATCTGTAAAGAGCTGGTGGTGGACCCTGGACCGTGTAAACATTGTCGTTTACACCACTCGAAGAGAAGGTTGCTGAGTTGCTCAGAAGAATTTTTGTTTACAAAACTGAAATGGAGTGATTTTCATCATCGCAAGCCAATCACAAATGGTTTTACTTCTTAACAAAGCATTTTTCGCTTAGCTCGATTATATTGGATCTAAACCGAATACGTCTCCGCTCAATTTGATCATAGCGATCCTGATTTTCTTAGATATTACCAAACCAAATTGCGACACTGTCCTTGTTGATGGAGTCTTACTCGTATTATTAACTTTTTTCTAATTTCATTAATCCCACTAAATTATGTATTTGTTTTCCTTTTTTTCTTTCAAACACAATGCAAGACTCGTAACTAGGATTTTTTTTTGGCAAAAAAGTTGGTATTATTTGTATTCGATTCCAATTTCGTAAATAGTTCTATTTGAGTAGAACCGAATTACATAGTTGGGCCCCAGCATTCAAACTTTGAGCATCACAACAATTGCCAAGTCTCGAGCTTTGCCGTACGAATATTTCTATTTCATTAGGGTTTTACTTCTTTAGTGATCTGAATGACTTACCACGAACAACAGTTTTATGGGTCCGGAAATTCGTTGCTTAGTCCTAACTAACTCCACTGCTATCAATTCCTATAAATTTATTCACAGCAGACAATCGTTTCGGGTCTCTGCTTCGCTTTACGATAAGGTCGCCCTAATCTCACAAATTTTTCCCGCTGTTATCTACGTACACCCCTTCAGTGTGGTATGAAATAAAAGTCAGTATCCATCGACTGTTACATTGGCGAGAATATTAGGGGTTATCGCGAATAAATTCCGTGGGAAATGTTTCCCTTGTCAGCAATGTAAGTCAGATTGCTGAACAGAAAAGATTCCCGGGGAAATCTTATTCCCGATAGGGGTTATTATGTAAACGGAGGGTAGACTGTGACAGTCACAAATCAGAGTCCGGACCAGAGACAAAACTGAGACCCCCAACTTCGACCGATTAACAGTTATTTGCCTACAAGCTAAATTTTGCGCTCCCAAAAAGCTTAGGTGCGCTAGTATTGTTGCATAGAAATTCGAATTGACAAATGTCAAAAATCCTCTCAACCAACACATTCGCACCTAATCTTTTTACATTTCACTGTGGGCAAAGCAAAACGGATAGGAATTGGCGTACACGGATATGACAACAAAATGGCGGATTCCTGGCAAAAATTGAGGGGGCCAGCGGCAAGAGGATTGTTAGTTGGGGGTCTCACTATGATTTGTTTATGGTCCGAACTGCTTCGGCCACATCAACCTTCTCTCTTCCTCTAGTTAAAAATTATTAGAAACAAATTTCAACTGGGTTCAATGTTTTATTCACTCTTCTAGCCTTATTCATTAGGCATTATTTGTCAGCTTCCCAAATAAAAGCACGTTCGCTCGGTCTAGTGATATGTTGCCACCTCCTCTCATAAGAGGTTTTTATGCCATTGAAAGGCAAATTTCCCCCGACTTACCACCAATTTTTCCACCTCCAACTGGATCCCAATCTACGAGTGTTTGTTGAGGAACGCAAACTAAACTCAAATCATAACGAATTATCAAAACAGCTGCTGTAAACCAAGTCCAACTAAACCGAGTAAAACAACAGAGTTAAATTTTGTATCCACTTAAAATTTTATTTTACTTTTTACGTATTATTTATATTTTTTTTTTTTTTTCAATTTTTCTTCAATGTTTTTTCTTTTGTTTATCTTTTATATATTTTAAACATTTAGAATTAAAAAATAAAACTCATAATAATTCTATACACTTTGTACAAAGTATTCTACAGATCACAGAACATATTTTTTTTTTTACACATCAAGATGTAGTTACAGTTGATTATATTTGTTTTTACTCATATTTAAAATTAAGAAATAATAGAAATTAAAATGTGGGAAAAATGAAAACAACAAAGATAATCAATCTCTTACAAAAAAAAAAACTCTACACAAAATAATAAGGAGGATAGTCACTACTGCATAATTAATATTATTTCCCTTTTTTAATTTATAAATATCTTAAGAAAGTACTTGTTATTACTGTTTGTTACTATAGCTTAGGTAAAGAAAAATAAATTACCAAAAATTATCAATAATAGGATGAATATTCAGTTTTGTTTACATTTAGTAGGAAAGAAAAAACTAGGTTTTTATTAATTTTCTTTTTAAATTAAAATGGAATAAAAAAAAAAATTAATGATCTGCATGTAAACTTTTTCTGCTTTTAAATAATTACTAGGGTAAAGCTATGCCAAGTTGTGAGGTTGTTTCGACTTACAAAGTTAACATAAAACTAGAAGTTACAATTAAAATAAAAAATTTAATTTTGCTTTGCTTTTATTTTTTATTTTTTCTCTTTTTAATTTTAACCATAACCAGTTAGAGTTTGATGTTTTTTTTTTTCTATAAACAAAAGGATGAAATGTACAGAAATCCTTTTGCTGTGTGTGAAATGCTTATGCAAATAGTGTTTTTGTTTACATTTAAATTCTTCTAGGGGACGATTGCATCTGTGCCTGAAGAGGATTTTTCTTTTTTATTTTTGTTAAACTTATCACCTACATTTGCATTTTGTTTTTTATACATTATTTAAATGATAGTAGGTTGATTCATGTTTCTTGTTATTTATAAACTAGAGTATGTTATATTTTTAAATATATATATGTTTAAATTTTTTTTTTCTTTTACTTGAAAGAAACGAAACAGAGATCTGTTTAAATAGTGCTCAAGGCGAGTGGGATCTAACAATGCTGCCGACTGTTTTTGTTATCTGCGGTTTGTTTTTCTGTCGACGCTGGTGATGTCGTCTGTAAAGAAAAAAAAAAAAAAAGAAGAAACAAATGAGTACAAAGCAAAAGATATGTGTACACTTTCAGGGACCCTACATGCAGGGTCAAGAGAAACTTTGTTTATTCGGCTGAAAATGTCACAATCATTTTTGAACAGCTTAATGCACTCTTGCAATGAAACTCATTCGGTATAACGTGCTTTGACCTTAGCTGTTGAAATTCAGCCGGACGGTGTTGGTGGTTTCAGTTTTTGGAGGTTAAATGTGGAAAGTTTCAGCTGTGCATAGTGCATGGCAAGGGTGGGGCGTTCGCGGTGTCATCATTTCGTTGAAGGTGGTCTACTGAATTCAGTATTGCGGCAACACAGATCGTGATTAGCTTGTTGTCGAGTCTAAAGTTCGTGTGCGCCAGATAGATCAGTTGCCAGAGATAAAGACAAGACACACACACGGCACAGCACATGCGACGACGCTACGAGAGTAAAAAATGATTAATCGCGGTTTAATTAGCATCGGTGATAAGCTGTTTTCAGTTTTGTTTGTCATTGGAATTTCGAAGTCATTTCTCTCGACACAGTGCGCTCTTTCTCTCTGTGTGCGGCGGATGGGATTATGGCAATGGCTGGCAACGGCAATTAAGCGCCAATACGAAACAACAACACAAGCTACGTTGTCGTGATTTCGAAACGTATCTGTACCTTTTTGTGAGTCGCGGATGAATCCGTATAGGTAGTAGCCCCCACAAAGCGAAACAACAACGAGAGAAAGAAGAAAAACGAGGGGGAGCAGCGGCAGCGTTGAAAAAACAACTTAAGTATCTGCAGGTGTTCACAAAATCCGCACACACAAAATTAAATTAAAATTACTAATGGTTGGAGGTTGTTGGTTTTTTTTTTGTTTTCTTTCTGAAATTAAATTTATTTTTTTTTTGTCTCGAGTTTATTTCTGTGTCGCTCGCGTCACTGTATCTGTGTGATGGCGCTGAGTTGTGCGACATAAAAATGTCACATTGTACTAAATTTTTTGTTGTACGACTACGAGTATGGTAGATAGATACATTAGTACCGAGCACAGCTGAGTGACTTATTGATTTGACGTGCCAACTGACACGGATTGCTCTGTCAGGGGTAGTCCCCCCCAACATGCACTGAAATTTGATTCATCAAAAACTTTCGTTGACAAGTTGGAATTCAGCGGATAAATTCGGATTCAATTAATAGCAAGTTTTGTTTATTTTCCAAGGGCGTTACGTACGTGTCTTTATTTGGGTTTTTGGTAGCCGCACACAAAATCACGTCAATAATTCATTTTCTCTAATTTATTTAAATCACATTTCATTGGCGCTAAGTGTATCGTTAAACCAAGCTAGTAATATGGAGAACCCGAATTATTACAATTTGATGAGTGTCTGGTTGTGCCATTAAAAAAAAATATTTAAGTGGAAATGTAAATTTAGTCGGAATTTTTTGGACAAATCAAGATTTATCATAGGTACACTGTGGAGATGGTAGATATTTTAACAACTAGGTATACTGTTATTTTCGCATATTAATAACACACACCTGAGGATTAAAATAAATAAAAACGAAAAAAAAAACACTCGTCTACCAGCGAGACGAAAGAGTTAATTGGAAAAGAATTTTGTGCTCAGGTTTTTGGCGATAAAAAAAAATTAAGATGAGGTCAAAAAATGCAAGATCTTTGTTCAGATATATGCACAGATATCCGGGATGCTATTTTTGGCAATTATTTGATGACATAGTTATTTTTTTTGAAGAGTTTTTTATGGCTGCCTGTGGTGTTTGTGTTGGTAGGAGCGCATTTTGATACTTTGTGCTTGGGGTTTAGACATTTGTGGTCAGCCTGAAATTAGTTCTAAAAAGCGGTGACTTCAAAAGTTGTAGTATATGTATACCTAGTTTTAAGGGTTATAAAGGGGGATTTTAGGGCGGGCCACATAAAATTGGCAGTCTGAATACGATCAAACCAGTTTAGAAACAGGCTGCCTTCGAAGGCTACTTGCTCTAGTGATTTTGGTCTTCAATTGGTGACACTGTAATTTTGTACAAGGGGTACCTGACAGACCTATGTAGGTATTCCAAATTGTGGAGGAGAGAAATAGTTCACAGCAGTAAATGTGTGGTTAGTTTATAAACGACAGTCTACGGGGTAGAAAAACAGTTTCTTTCGTTAATCTGGTTTATTTTAGTTTTAAATCTGACAGACCAACAATTTTGAACAAGTTCTACCGTTCTTTCCAAACGTAGTCCTGAACGTTGTATGTAGTTTTGAACATCGCCAGTAAATTACGTACAAAATCTGACCAAGTGGACCGTCAAATGGAAAAAGTCGCATTTTTGGGAAGAGTCCAAATTGGGTAAAATTTTGAACATGCGAACGATTGGAAACATTTTTTAATATTCGTTGAAACTTCCTTCTTCATTCGTTAAAAATTTGAACAATTTTGATCAGTAATTTTAGTTTTTGTTTGACTTTTATTTTCAATAAATATTTTACAATAGGTATTTACAAAGATTGATCTAAGTCATTATTGGTTTGGCATATGGTCGCCTGCCATCAGTTTGACAAAATATGAACTTAAGTCTAACATTAAAAATTTTGATCATGTACCTACGAATTGAAGGTAAAAAACCACAAATGACACAAAAACTGATCGAAAATGTTAAACGATTTCTTTGTATGAATGTTCAAAGCTCGTCTACAGTCTAAAAAAAAATTGGGACAACCAACATCCATCTGACAAATGATAACCAATTTTCGACTTTCAGGACAATTTTGAATTTTAGACCAATTTTTTATTCTGCTTCAAATTGCATAGGTACTCGATGTGAAGTCGTTTCAAAATTTCTCCTAGAACTCGAACAGCCGAAAGCAGGACGATTTTTAGTCCACCATTTGTTGTTAAACAATTTTGAATTTTAGGCAATTTTTTTATGTTTGAGCTTAAAGTTTGAGCGGACATATTTGACGTTTTAATTCCTTGTAAAATTCAAAGGGCTTTTTTTCGTTTAACTACCTACCAGTCTTCAGACAATTTGGAATTTTTGGCATATTTCAAAAATCTGTGCAGAGTTTCTGCCAACGTTCATAACCAAAAAATTCGGGTAAAAAGATAATTTACTTGAATGCCGGCTACTTACCAAAAAAAAACTCTTTCACTATAAAGTCGACTAAAGTCTTAAAAACTGATATGCAGGTGCGGTCAAAATTGTTAAGCGCGCGCACTTTACTTGCTAATTGCAATCAATATTAACACGACAAACTCAACGGACATTGATGAATAGTCCAACTGACACCTATTCCTACTCAGAAACATGTAGTTCTCAGTATTTTTGAACAGTGCACCTGTGAACGATTCTGATTTGACCGCACACATTCCGTCACGAATGGAAATTATTTCAAAGACTAAAACTATTTTTAAGGGCGCAAATGTGGAGCTTTGATTTGATTGAAACCGTTTTTGTATTAAATTTAATGTAAGTCTGTCAAACTGGATACGTACATTACTCAATGGCCCAGACAGTTTGGTAGAGTCCCATTTGAACAGATGTTCTATCAAAAAACTGGCAACTCCAGTTTATGTGATTTTTCGACTCAAAATTACAGTCTCTTTTCATGAAAGGGTGAACTCGTTCAGAATTCTTACTGGCCAAGCTATGACATAATCTAGTCCATTGATCAGAAGTAGGTATAAACAAATTCTGTCAATTGTTGAAGTTTAGTTGTTGCGGACAGAGCATCGTTAAGTTTTAGAAACGACTTGTTGACATCGTTAAACCCAATTTGACAGTTTTTTATGGCGATTCACCTCTAGACAATATTTATGAACATTCGGTTTTAAAGCAGAATCTAGTCCGAAATCTGTCAGATATCGATTTACTCCTTAGGCATAACAAATCGTTCAAGTTTGGGAGAGAATTCGTTTAGAATAGACTTTCTTCGATTTACCGCCAGACTAATTTCCAAAAAAAAACGACAACTAGGTACCTAGGTACCTATACTCAAATTTGAAACCAAAAACCGATCTGTCACCGAACGCCTACAATTTGACAGATTTACGAGCGACATCACATCGATCGATTTCGAGTGAAGTTTCTCCATTCATAGTCAGTCAATGACACTGTGCCCAACTAAATATCATTTTTACGCCAAATTTGTTATAAGTCACAATAACTAATAGCGAATTTGCCAAATTTAAAATAAACACCGAATATGATGACACCTGCTCGCGGTTCGTGACATTTTCAGCGTTATCACCAACATTTTGCTGTCGAAAACTTACCACATGAGATGAGAGTTGATGCTGCTGCTGCTGCAGTGTCTGGTTGCTGGAACTAGTGAGGATAACCGAGCTTATTGCCGGCGAACTGTTATGTGCACTACTGAGAATCGTATTCGGACTTTGTCGCGTTGCCAAAGGCTGTCGCACTTGTGCCGCAACTGTATTCTGTAGATGGGCAGCCAAACGTTCCTCCATTGAAACATCATCCATGTGATGTGCTGCGATTTGATGAGATCCATTGGTGAGACTGAGCGCGGTCGCGGCATCGAAATTATTTATTTCCGGATGCGTTTCCAGTTCGCTTTGTAAATCGCAGATGTAATCGATGACATGCTGGATGATTTCCAACTTTGACAGTTTACGATTTTTCGGCATAAATGGCACAAGATCTTTCAATTTGGATAGGTACATTTTCATTTCGGCATTCTCGCCATCACGATGCTGATGCGGATGGTTGTTTTGACGCGAAATGCGACCCGTCGAATTGATGGCGGGCATTGCGGATGCTCCCGATTGACAGACAGCGGTAAGAGATTTCATTTTTTGGATAATTTTTTTCCTGTCTTTGGGCAGAATTTTGGCGGATTTTCTTCACAATTAATTATTTTTTTTCTGAGAAGTAAATTACACGCGCGCACACACAATTCCTTGGGAGCACTGTAATCCTTTTGTATAACTACCTATTTTTTTTTTTTGACAACTGTTTGCACTGTAATTGGTATCACACGTGTAACTGCGAGGGGTGAATGTTCTAAAATAGATTCTTAGAAATTCTTTTTCTTTTTTGTATTAAAGCAAGGCAATCAAAATAGCGAATGTGCTGTGCGTTTAGAAAAACCGACCGTTGCTATTGACTGCTTGACACGAAATGACATACCTCATCCCCGTTCGCAGTCATTTATATACTCTGCAGTCGGCTCCGCCTGTTGGCCAATGAAATGCCATCTGTTTGGCATTTGTCTTCGGGTCGGGTTTTCCCCTTCGAGCCGAAGTCATCCCCACTCCATGGCGCAAATGAGAGGATTGCTCTCTTTGGAGAGTTGCTCGCTGAAAAATTTTGTAAACATTGTAGAGTTGGAGAGCGATACACGATGAATGAAAACTACTTGTACAGTGTTTGCGTCTCGCTTCGCCGCAGAGTGTCCGCATCTCGGCGTCTCAAAACGTGGCGCCTTATCTTTTTCACTTGCTCTGGCTGGGGTTTCGTTTCAATCGTTCGTCGGTCGCTCGGAAATCGGAATGATGACGATGGAAATGAGATTATGCCTCCGGTCGATTAGGGGAAAAAAAATGCTTTATGGAATTTGTGAGTTTTGACCTTTTTTTTGTTATCTAATGCGTTCTGTTTCTGCTGCGTTTATCTATCGTTATCGTTACGTCGTTGGTTGACGTTGAACCCTGTGGTCTTCTGAGTCTTCTTTTTCGTTTCATGTGTCAGTGCAGGTAAGTTAAGTACCTACCTCTCGTGTGAGATACTTTTAATTCCCCGATTCATTTGACGAATTCTCATCTCAGTTTCCAGCTCAGTTCGTCTGCCATTACCAAAGTCAACGCGATAGAATCTACGGAATGAAGGAAGGCTCAGAGGCGGAGGCACAGACGTATCTTGATTAATTGCAGCTTCAAATGAGCGGGGGAAGATGGAATTAAAAATGTCTATAGGTAGATATACTCTTTCTCGGATCCGTTTTCGAATATTTCAGGTTTTTTGTTTCTTTGGGCTTTTTTTTTCCTTTAGTTGATATGAATTCGTCTGTTCAGCAACCTGTTGATTAATTTGCTGTTCAGGTTTCGTTTCCTTTGGAATTCTTTGGGGGGAAAAAAAGCTACACACTTGTTTTTTTTTTCCATTGCTGTTGGATGTATCTTGAGAAATATTTTTCGTGGTTTTGCCCCCAATGTAGGTATAGATATGGAAATACCTAGAACATCAAATATCAGTTTCGGATTTCTGATTGTTGGCTGGGCTTGTGTGGCAAGTGGTTGACTGACTAATGGGTAGTACATTTTTTGGCGTATCACATTTTTATTTTATTTTTGTGTCCATCCACTTTAAGGTGGGTATAATGTCCGCAACAAATAAACGCAAGCGGAGAAAGGTTTTTTTCATGGGTTTTCGACATGACATTGACCGTGAGAACATGTGGGGTTTTCGGTTTTGCTGATGGGAATTTTGTATGTGTCGTATAATTATTAGCTATCGAACTATTGCATAGTTTTAAGTCACATCACTAATGTCATCATCAATAAAGAAACAGAATGTAATGGAGTATAATGCGTAGTTTGGTGTGTCCCTCATTCTATTTTGTTCTTCACACTGCTGCTTTCTGTCTGTGTGATGTTGCGCGCCCGACAGAGTTTTCTGTTCTGTGTAGCCTTGTTGCGACAGTGAATTAGAGCGAGAGGGATATAGTGCATAACCGGCAGATGTCCGATGCTCGTTGTGAAATTGAAATTCAGGCAGTTCGAATCTGATGCTTGGGCAAGACAGCCAAATCGAAACAATAATGTCGCAGACAAGAAAACGCAAGGCCCGTGAAATCAATAGAGAAGCGCAGGAAGAAGAACTGATCCATGATGGCGACCAAAATCCGACATCAGAAGTGGGATCGCCTCCACTCCAAGCTATTTCCGAAGACCGTTTGTGCACACTTTTGGAGTCGCAGCATCGAAATCTGATCGAAGTTTTAAATACAGTTAGAAGCGCACAGCCAATGCAAGGCGAATGTAAAGTGGTTGTATTGCCAAAGTTCAACCCCGACTCTACCGGCGCTAGCGCAGCTGCTTGGTGTTCCACAGTGGATCTTGTTTTGTCAGAAAACCCCCTGGATGGCAGTGCTTTGCTCATTGCATTAAGCAAATCACTGGAAGGCAGCGCTTCCAACTGGCTACCGCAGATATGTTTTTCTGGAATGACATGGAGCGAATTCAAAGAATTGTTTCTACAGCAGTTTGAAGGCAACGAAACTCCTGCAGCCACAGTTTACAACGTTTTTAATGGACATCCAAAAGACGGCGAGTGTCTTTCTCTCTATGGAAGCCGATTAATAACAACACTTATGGCAAAATGGAAGTCAATGACTACTGAACAAATCGCCGTGTCTGTTATACTGGCACACGCTGCCCATATTGACAGTAGGCTGCAACGTACAGTATATACGACAAACATCAAGACGCGTAACGAGTTGCAAAATGAGCTGCGGGCATTTGCTTTTGCAAAAAGGAAAGATCATCCTGTCGAGGAAAATTCGGTAGGCAAGAGACAACGTACACACGCACCCATTAAATGTCATTTCTGCGGAAAAATGGGGCACAAATTTGCTGACTGCCGTTCGAGGAAAAACAACGTTAAACCCCAAGGATCCAATTCAAATTTTGGCCGTTCATCTGACGCAAAGAGTGGAGTAATTACTTGTTATAAGTGTGGAAACCGTGGACACATTGCGTCGGCTTGTACTGCACGACAGACATCAGCTGCTGAAAATAAAACGGGCGAGAAGCGTGTAAACTTGTGCCATGTAACCAAACCAATTGGTATGTTAATCTCATCCGGTGAGTCGTATTCATTTTGTTTTGATTCAGGAGCCGAATGCTCACTTGTCAAGGAATCTATGTCTCAGCAACTCGCGGGCACACGAATCAATAATGTCGTAGTTTTAAGGGGTATTGGAGATAATACAATAACGAGTACTTTGCAAATTTTATCAAATATTATTATTAGTGGATATTCTCTTGAAGTTGTTTTTCATGTAGTTCTAAATAGTTACATTAATTATAATATTATAATTGGTCGTGAAATTTTAACTCAGGGTTTTGGTGTTCAGATAACAATTGATACGTTTGAGCTATATAAAACAAAATCCGTGTACACCTTGTCTGCTTTGAATAACCGTGCCGGTCTTGACAATATTGATACCGAGTTATGTGGTGTGGATAAGTCATATTTATTAGGGATTTTAAATGAATTTACAATCTCATTTATAGACGGGTTTCCGAAAAGTCGGGTTACAACTGGTGAGTTGGAAATACGTTTGATCAACCCTAACAAGACTGTGCAGAGGCGACCATACCGACTTAGTATCGAGGAAAAAGAAATAGTTAGAAACAAAATTAAGGAATTATTGGCATCAAATATTATTCGTGCTAGCTGTTCCCCGTTTGCCAGTCCAATGCTGCTTGTTAAAAAGAAAAACGGTTCTGATCGACTTTGCGTGGACTACCGGGAGTTAAATGAGAATACGGTCTCTGAAAAATTCCCTTTACCGCTAATTAACGATCAAATCTCTAGGTTACGTGGTGCAAAGTATTTTTCATGTCTGGATATGGCAAGCGGTTTCCACCAGATTCCCATTCACCCAAATTCAATTGAGCGCACGGCATTTGTGACGCCTGAGGGGCAATATGAATTTTTAACCATGCCGTTTGGACTTAAAAACGCACCGTCCGTGTTCCAACGTGCTGTAATGAAAGCGTTAGGTGAGCTTGCCCATTCATATGTTATCGTTTATATGGATGACATTATGGTCGTTTCACAAACACAAGAAGAAGCATTTGAAAGATTGAGAATAGTATTGAAAATTTTATCTCAGGCTGGTTTTTCATTCAACGTAGCTAAATGCTCATTTTTAAAATCAAGCGTTGAGTATCTTGGGTTTCAAATTAAAGAAGGTGAAGTTCGACCCAATCCACGTAAAATACAAGCGCTGCATAATTTACCTCCCCCACAGTCGGTTACCCAAGTGAGACAATTCATTGGGCTAGCGTCTTATTTTAGGCAATTTGTACAGAAATTTTCAGAAATAATGAAACCATTGTATGGTCTTACTTGCAAAAATAAAATATTTGAGTGGAAATTTGAGCACGAACAAATACGCCAAAGAGTTATTAAAACACTGACAGATGAGCCTGTGCTCGTTATTTTTGACCCTCAGTATCCTATAGAACTGCATACTGACGCCAGTATGGATGGATACGGAGCTATTCTACTCCATAAAATTGACAATAAACCTCGTGTTATCGAGTATTATAGCAAACAAACATCCCCTGCTGAATCGCGGTACCATTCATATGAGCTTGAAACGTTAGCCGTATTCAATTCCATGAAACATTTCCGACACTATTTACATGGCCGACATTTTACTGTTTTCACCGATTGTAATTCATTGAAAGCTACGCGAAGTAAAATCGATCTAACACCTAGAGTTCATCGCTGGTGGGCATATATGCAGTCGTTCGACTTTGATATCCAGTATAGGCCAGGAGTCAAAATGGCTCATGTTGATTTCTTTTCACGTAATCCGATACCGTCTAAGCCGCCTGCCCATGTTCATACAAGTTCAGAAAATAAGCGTATTCTGTTGGCTGAAATATCGGACAATTGGCTACTCGCTGAACAACAAAGGGATTCAGAGACTTCATCAATTATTTCGAAAATTCAAAATAATGAACTTGGGGAGAATGTAGGAAAAACTTACGAGTTACGCTCGAAAATGCTTTTTCGAAAAATCCAAAGAAATGGTAAAACTAGGTGCCTCCCCGTTGTCCCTAGATCATTTAGATGGTCAGTAGTGAACCATGTTCATGAGGCAATTATACATCTTGGTTGGGAAAAAACATTGGACAAAATGTATGAATTATATTGGTTTGAGAATATGGCAAAATATGTTCGTAAGTTTGTCGATAACTGCATTACTTGTAAACTGACCAAACCTCCATCAGGAAAGTTGCCAGTCGAGCTTCACCCCATACCCAAGGTAGAAATTCCATGGCATACGATACACATCGATATAACGGGCAAATTGAGCGGCAAAAAGGATCAAAAGGAGTATATCATAGTTCAGATAGATGCATTCACTAAATTTGTTTATCTATACCACACGGTAAATATTAATAGCGAACGTTGTATTGACGCTTTAAAATCAGCAATATCGATATTTGGTGTACCGGCACGAGTCATTGCAGATCAGGGTAGATCCTTTACTGGAACCAGTTTTAGTGAGTTTTGTTCAATGCAAAAAATAGAATTGCACCTGATAGCAACAGGCGCTAGTCGCGCAAACGGACAGGTAGAACGCGTTATGAGTGTGTTAAAGCGTATGTTAACCGCTGTTGAAAGTAGTAAGCGGTCATGGCAAGACGCCTTAGGCGAAATACAACTAGCTATTAATTGTACGATAAGTCGGATAACGAAATCTAGTCCACTAGAATTACTTATTGGAAAAGAGGCAAGACCATTTAATATGTTACCTATATGCGACGAAAACAATAAGGTAGATGTAAGTACTGTAAGAAAAATAGCAATAGAAAATATGAAGAAAAATGCTTGTTATGATAAAATTAGGTTTGACAAAAATAAAGCTAAATTTAATAGATTTAAAATTGGCGATTATGTTCTGCTCAAAAACGAAGAGAGACACCAAACAAAGTTGGATAAAAAGTTTAAGGGCCCGTATGTGGTGGCAGAGGTACTAGAAGGAGATCGATATGTTTTGAAGTCCTTAGTCAATAAACGGACTTATAAGTACTCGCATGAAGCTTTAAGAAGTATGCCAAAAGAAGAGATTCCTAAAGAGTTGGATTTGTGTGGAGTTAGCGAAAACGTTGAAAGAGACGTTACAAATCCATTGGTGGATTCCAATGAGAGTGAAGACGTTGAAAGAGACGTTAGAGATACGTTGGTAGACTCCAATTTTAATGGCGTCGAAACAGACGATATAGACGAGTTGGAGGATTCCAACTAGTAAGAGACATTGATGGATTTCAATGTGGGATTCCGGACATCATACTCCTGGGTCAGGCCACGATGTTGGGTTACCAGCGCTAATGGGTACACGAGTTAATGTGTTGACTTATTTGTTGTCTGGTGGCTATCATCGTGGTAACACCCTGTAATGATGTATCCTGGATATAAAAAAAAAAAAAAAAAAATGTTTGACTCTTGGAATTCTCTGTCTGGCGGATACATTGTATAAAATTAATTAAGTGGGAAACACGATCTTCTAACCCTCTGCCATTAGATTGGCCATTTGGAAATCTAAAGTAGTAAAATTAGTAAAAGCGAATAATCTTACTAATAAATTTGTGTGATCTTTTCAGATTGAGCTTGGCATGGTCCGAACTTGAACTCTATTTGTAACACACGAGGACGTGTGATAGTCAGGAAGGCCGTGTCGTATAATTATTAGCTATCGAACTATTGCATAGTTTTAAGTCACATCACTAATGTCATCATCAATAAAGAAACAGAATGTAATGGAGTATAATGCGTAGTTTGGTGTGTCCCTCATTCTATTTTGTTCTTCACACTGCTGCTTTCTGTCTGTGTGATGTTGCGCGCCCGACAGAGTTTTCTGTTCTGTGTAGCCTTGTTGCGACAGTGAATTAGAGCGAGAGGGATATAGTGCATAACCGGCAGATGTCCGATGCTCGTTGTGAAATTGAAATTCAGGCAGTTCGAATCTGATGCTTGGGCAAGACAGCCAAATCGAAACAATAATGTCGCAGACAAGAAAACGCAAGGCCCGTGAAATCAATAGAGAAGCGCAGGAAGAAGAACTGATCCATGATGGCGACCAAAATCCGACATATGTATACCTATAGGTACCTACTTAGAACTACTGCGCGTTTGTCATGTAAAAAATGTAAAGTTAAGTTGTTGTAAGTGAAGATGGTTGGTTACGGTTGGTTGGGAAAGCAGTTTGAAGTAGGCAAGTGAGTTAATACCTATCTTATCTAGAGCAAGTGTTTTTAAACAAGATTGTTATGTTAAGCGGTCTAACAAGGGCAGTCGAGGATCTGGGTGGGGAAAACATTATTCTTTCTTTTTAAGGGGAATGGGACTAGGTTTAATGTTAAACTAGTACCTACCTATGTAGGTAGGTACCTAAGTACCTACTGATAGGTGGTAGATAGCTGGTAGGTAAACCTACTTACGTTGTATTCAATTGATGATGAGTTAAGGCTTAAAGGTAGATACGTATATTCTATAGTAGCGTCTCTTACACTGGGATGAGAAAGAGCAGTTCGAAACTCATTTAGGTGGGTATAGGTACCTACCTAGACCTACATATTTTTTATAAATAATTTTAGGTAAGGATGTTGCATTTCTTTTAACAGGTAGGTATTTGTTTTAAATTTAATTTTGTTAGGTTAAGCCCAATCACATGATTGAATTTATTAAAATCCTTCGTCAAATTATTGTTGGGGCCATTGCTTCCATAGTTACTACATCGAGACGTCCTTTGATATAAGAATATTGGATTCCTTGTTGCCCTCGGTCTAGTTTTTATGTTTATAGAACTAAGAATATTAAGTAGGTGGAGTTGATGTTGCCAGCAAGGACGCAAAAGAAAAATAAAAGCATTTGATTTTTCTCTTCGATTTTCCAAAGTCTGCATACCTATTTAGCAACTTTAATCGTCTTATGTACACTAAAGGGTGTCTTTTTTTAGAGGTATAGCACTTTAAGGTGGCAACACTATCTTAACTGGCGGCCATTCTGTCAGCTGTCAAGTGATTTATTTTTATTTTGGTTTGGCATTTCAATATAAATAGACTGACGCCTGGACAACGCTTCCATATTGTGCAAATTTATTTTGAAAATCATGGTTCTGTTCGAAATACCTACGTTTCGCGCACTCGTCTGCGTTTGGCGATGAAGCTCACTTTATGTTGAATGGATACGTCAATAAAAAAAACTGCCGTATTTGGAATGATGATAATCCTCAAGTTTATGGGGGTGGTATATGGGACATCCACAAAAACTGACTATTTGGTGTGCTTTATGGGTTGGTGGAATAATTGGTCCGTACTTCTTTAAAAACGATGCTGGCCAGAACGTTACACTCAATGGTGACCGCTTTAGAGCCATGATTACTGAATTTTTCGTTTATCAATTGAACAACCATGATATGCTGGTTTCAACAAGACGGTGCAACATGTCACACAGCTCGTGCCACAATTGATTTGTTGAAGGAAACGTTTGGTAACACCATAGTTTCACGTTGCGGACCCGTGAATTGGCCTCCAAGATCGTGCGATTTAACGCCGCTTGACTATTTTCTGTGGGGATACCTACGTGCAAAGTCGCTATAGTCTACGCCGACAAGCCCCAAACGATTGACCACTTGGAGGACAACATTCGTAGCGCCATTGCCGATATACGGCCACAAATATTGGAAAACGGTCGTCGAAAATTGGACCTCCAGATTAGACTACTTTAGAGCCAGGCGTGGAGGTCATATGCCAGAAATCTTATTTAGGTTATAATCCCAGAAGATTATCTTTCGAATAAAGTAAAAATCATGTAAATTTCAAAAAATCATCCTTGTTTTATTCCATATCAAAGTTCTATAGGTATACCTCTAAAAAAAAAAACACCCTTTAGAAGGGAAGACCGGGAAGTCCGGGATCCCAATGTAAATCACGTATGATGAAATTTGAATGCTTTCAGATTCATAGCTCCGACTCCGACAGCAAACAGGACTAAAATATTCCAAAACTGGTTGGACTAGAAAACAATATAGAAGTTTAGTGATATAGGGGTCCTTAAATTCATTTGAAAAACGTTTTATAAGTCCCAATCGGCTTCTTGCCTTACTGTCAATTTAATCCAAATGGATTCTCTTTGTCAAAGAGAACTCCAAGATCATTAAAGTGATCCACACTTTCAATAACTTCATCATTAAAAAAATAAATCGGTGTAGTTGGATTTTGACGCCTTGTGAAGTACGCACATTTACATTTCTTCAGCTTTAGGGTCTGCCTTAAGTTCTCCTAACACCATTCCTGCATGCGGTCAATATCATTCTGTAGAAAGATATAACCTTGCGGGCTACTATAAGAATATATCAGCTTACAGTCATCAAAGCTTTGAGTATGTCACAAAAAGACAAAAATCAGGAACAGGATTGGACCAATGTGGCTACCTTGGGGGATACCAGAATAGACGATGATATTTTTTGACACAGAACCATTTAGTTTTACATTTTGAGACGAACCGATCCGTTTTATTATCCATTGAGAAAATCCATAATATATTCCAGTTCTTTTTTAACAGGATACCATGATTGACTTTGACGAATGCTTTACTAAAACCAGCATAAAAACATCTGTTTGTAATCTGTCATTGCAATATGAAGTAAACTCTATTAAATTAATTGTATGTAGTTGATTTTCTGGGACTGAACCCTTATGCTGCTCATCAGCAACAATTTTAGAACAGTGACATTGAATAAAGTTACAAGAAATTTTCTCAAAGAGTTTAGGTATACCTACATGAAAGTTTTGCAATGACTCTATAGTTTTAAAGCCTCTCAACCCCGTTAAGAACGAGACTTAAATTTGCACCAAAGTTGGACGCCGCTTATCGTTTCTCCGTCAGAGAATTGGATGCTCAAAAAATGCCAGTTATTGGATATCAGCTAAACAAAACTGTGTTGGACATTTGAACGTGGTAGGTATATTGTGTTTCGAACATATAGATACAGATACCTACCTAACAAGCTTCAAAATAAAGCACAACCTAAATGCGCCTGTCAAACCATTCCAAGTTAAGCAATACAGCTGGGCCGAATTGCACCAGACAATTTTCCCCCAAATGCCGTCGGATCCTATCTGCAGACTCTGTCTTGACAGTGACGATTGAAGAATCCTCTCTTGACATACCATACTCACAGAATGTCGGGGTCTTTGTCGTCTCAGAAAAAACATCCTTGGTGATGAAATCGTCAATTCAGCAACTCTTGCTGATATACCTACACCCAGAGAAGATCCTTGTCTCCCTGACTGTCTCTGGAGTGTAAAGACGGCTCCAGGAATTTACCAGGGAAGGCACAATAGGCTCCTTTAAGAAGCCGCAGTGCCAGAGCCCCTTTAAGGCTATCTCGCTTCACAATCTATACATCGATCTACGAATAAGCAGATCTAATTTCCCAAGTAGGTAGGTCTATACATAGCCGCGTTTAACCGCCAGCCAAAGTCGCACACCTGCCCCAATCAATTCTGCTCATCGTCCCCCGAATTGGATACAAAGCAGACAGTTTCAGTTTCACCTCTTAGTAGTTGTTGCCACAACTACAAACCTGCCTGCTACTAATTACATCTATTATCGACGAAATGTTGCAATTATGTCAAAACGCCCGCCTGTTGTCGAATGCGCGCCGAGTTTCTCTCTAATTTGCATTCTGAGTATAAAATTGGCATCTTTTGTGGCCAAACTCGCTAACGAAACGAAACGGCACGGCCGGCAAGCGGCGCCATACTCGATACTCGTATATAGCGAACTGCACCACCGACCGGATGAGTAACTGCAACTGGTTCAAATCTCGTGCCGCAATAGACGCCAAATGTGTTGTTGATCACCACCACGATCATCAGCGACAACCGACCAAAGGAATGCCAATTTCTCGCGAAGAAATTCTGCAGCTGCAGTTAGCAGTATCTAGTCTAGAGCACTCAGCGCGTTTGCGTTATATAGCTGCCAATATAATTGTTACCATCTCGCGACCGGATAATGTGCATCTACCAAAAGTGGCATGCTGCAAACACATGCCTAGATATACCACTTAACTGTTAATTCACATGAATCGATTTTGAACGACGACAGCCGCGTTTGTGACCGTGTGACGGTTTTTTTTTTTTTTTTTTTTTTTTATGTTTACTACCCCCGAGGTGTTTCCCCCTGGCTATTGCTTTGCGTCGAAGCACCACGTGTGCAGCGCCGCGCAAGGACTTCTGTTTCTGTTTGGGAAATAAGCACACATGTTTGTTTTTATTATAACGACACATATGCCGATTGCCGATGCGGCAAATGATCGCATGTGTGAAGTGAATGTCCTTGCGATGCACACAGCACCACAATTCACAAATGCGATGAGGAAGAGGAACAGCAGCGAACGTACTATAGGCGCCCGTTGTCAGCCCCTGTTGTAAATATGGCAAGCAAATGTTGAAATTTCACACACACAGATATTGTTGATCGGCGCGGTTTTGTTGCGTATATCTGGAGGACATGTGAGAACTGACAACTGAGACTGAGAGCTGCTGTGTAGAAGTCGAGCGAGGACGACATTCAGCCGAATCGGGGCGCGCAGATGCTTAGTACAGGGAGGGTTGGTTCGGAAACGGTGAACTTGCAAGGGGAAGAACGGAGCAGCCAAGGCAGCAGCAAATTCGAGTGCAATGGGTGCGACCAAAAAAGGACACACCGCTGCGTGTGAGAGGATATTTTAATCCCTAATCAATGGGTGATCACCTGGATTTTGTACACCTTTTCTTGTTTTCACCGGGAATGCGGCGAAGGGCGATAATGCCCGCAATTGTAACGGCAGATTGTTTTGTCAGTCAGTTTTGTTTGATTGTCGGCGATAATGTTGTAATGACTGTAATGCGCCTCGAGTGCGGATTGAACACCCAGGCGCAGGCCCACATTTTGACTTCTGTCTGGAACGGATTACTCGCTATTATTAGTACAGCTAGATCGGATGTTGCTGCTATGGTGGGGGCACATTCTGTTGAGGTGATGTGCAAATGATATGTGTTTATGACTTGAACTGATGTATGGAATTTGGAATGTCCTTGGCAGTTTTCAAATTAAAAACAACAACTGACATGACTGTGAGAAGGTAGGCTTATGGACCTTCTTGGATCTGTGTTGCCAGTTATAGAGTACATACAAACCTTGTGCTAATTTAGTTTGTAGATAATTGGCGCTCATCTTACCCATCATTAGGTGTGTATCCTTCGGGCTGGTGTAATCTTATTTTATGAGTAAACACAGTCGACTCGACAGTCTATGATGTTGTGTGCGCCTATAACTCTATTAGAGGTTTTTACAACCTCATCGTCCTCGCTTGGTATTATGTCAATCACAAAGGCACCCTTTTCAAATTTAGAGTGCTTCCAGCGAAACCCATCTCTCTCGATGGACTTTGTTAACCTCGCACAGCACACCACTAGACAGAACAATTTGCTGAAAATTAGTTAGAAAAATAAGAGATTACCTTCCATCAGGACCTACCGAATGGCAGCCAGTCTAGACGGGCTAATGCAAATTAAATGACTTCCCAGCCAGACGTACACCCACGATCGTAAATTTCCCACTTTCACGCTATAGGTACCTATACTTGTTCGAGTGCACTCTGCCTTTTCGTTGGAAAAGGTGACCTGCAGATAAGATCTTTGGAAGGAAATGTGCAGTGCATGCACCTGATCGATGAATTCCTTGTTGAAAATTATAACTGCAGGGTGTAGAGAACATGAGCAAACAGGGACTCGGACTCTCCTTGCAGGTGGTCGACCGGGGTCACCGCAAAGAATTGTAAATAATTTCTGTTTTGTTTTGTCCTATCTTGACACTTTATCGGCAAAAATTTACAATACGATCTACCTGTTGTTTCGACTAGCAATTTAAAGGAAAACATATTTCCATTAGCATGTTGTCAGTACGGAAATAGTTTTTTTTTAAGACGTTTCTTTTCGAAACCCACACATAATTTGAATTCCATGCTGATTACGAAAGATGTACGAAGCGACGATCGTGCTAAAAGTGTATTCATTCGGTGACAGTGACACTGACTGTCAGTCAGAAGAGCTATTACGAATTCATTATTCAAAGTGTGTAGGAGTTTTTGGAGTCGTACGTAAAAAAAATAGTAATGAGAGCAGAGACATTACTAAGGTACAATGAGCTGGTTTGACATTTTTAAGAAGAAAAAATATGTCAAAGGGGTTTACAAATTACAACACTCTTAGTTGTTATTTCGATTCAGCAACATAAAAAATTCAAACATATGGGTACTTACTGCAAAAGCAGTTTCTGGGCCTTACAAAAAAAAACATTTTTAGTTCCGACTCTAAATTTTATTAGTTCAGAGTGGGTACCAATATATTTTCCATACAAATTTCGCAATTGTGAGATTCTGTAAATTTAAAGTCGACACTAAAATTAGTTACTAGTACGGCGGTCTATATTTATGTTATGCTTGCGCTAGAAACTTTCCATAATTCATTCATCATTCGCATAAGATTCTTCTAGATGTTCGCATATTGCTCTTTCGCGTGCGTTCTGGAGAAAGGCGGTTTATAGTTACATTGGTGTTTTCCTTAAGCCGAGAACATTTCTTTTTGAAAGATGTACAAGGTGGGCCAAAAGCAGTCATCCGATGTTGTTTGGCTCTCATTTTTTTTTTTCTAAATGAAGAACTTCGATTCTGTTTTTTGATTATGTTTATGTTTATTATTGGTCAAATCGAGAAGATGATATCGGCCAAATGGGCGCCGTTACAATTGATTGCCATACGGGCTCGTTTTATGGCATTTTTCATCACTTCGGCGAGAACTTCGGGCGACAGATTCTCTCACTCGTGTCAAATGTTGTCCTTGAGGGCTTCTAGGGTCTCGGGCTTGTTCACGGGACTTCAAAAAAACCCACAAAAAAAAAGTCCGGAACGGTTAAATCGGGCGATCTTTCGGACCAGTGCAAATCGCCATAACGAGAGATGAGGCGACCCGGGAACGCCGTTAAAACCACATGTCCTCCAGTCCTAATTCGTCCAATTGCGGCAGAAAAAAACTTGGTTAACATGGCACCGTCCACTGTTGTCGTTTGACCAGCGGCGTTCTCGAAAAAAAAAAAAATGGCCCAATGACTCCTCCAGCGTGAACAGCGCACCATGCAGTATCTTTGAGCGGGTATAATGGCTCCTCGTGCATTACTCGTGGATTTTCGGTGTCCCAAAAGCGATAGTTTTGTTTGTTCACGTACCCGCTGAGGTGGAAATGAGCCTCATCGCTCATTACGATTTTGGTCGAAAAATGGTCCACTTCGTCCTCAAGATTGAGGATGGCTTGGGCGTAGGTTACACACGTTTGGCGGTCAACAGCCAGCAGCTGATGCACGGGCTGGACTTTGTACGGGAACATGCGTAAGTCTTTGACCAAAATTCGCCTTAGGGACGACCGGCTGATGGCTAATTGCGAGGCACGGCGTCTGGTCGATGTTTCCGGCGACAGCTCGACATCCTCGTCAACAGCGGCGATAATCTCGGCACAACGGGCGCTCCGGGGCCGGCCACTCTTGGCAACGTCTCGTGTGGTCCCATACTCTTCAAGGTTGGTGGCCAAACGGTGTAGTGTTTGCGCAGTCGGTGTGGGATGGCCGTAGAATCGGCGACGGAATTCGCCCTGCGCTAACACTACAGACGAATTGTTACGCAAAAAAATAGACACGATTATTCCGCGTTCTTGGGGAGTGTATCGCTCCATGGCTTGTTCACTTGTATTATACACCTGTCTAGTCCACAAATGTCAAAACAGATTTGACATTGGCGGCCATTTGCAAAAATAAGATCTCTTTTGGCCCACCTTGTAGTTGTAGGTATCCCCTAAGATTCTCATATGAACTTGCCCGCGAATAAAATTTTATTCGTTGAATTTGAAGTGTATGAAAAGCGGGCCTGGGGTAGATTTGTTGAGATATTTTGAGTACGAAGTTATTGACGTCGCTCGCACTCGTGATGTAAGATTTGACGGACATTCCCCAAAACCCACTCGGAAGAACAAAATGCGAGTATTTAAGAAAAATATATACAGGAGATGTTGGTCTTTCAAAATGTTATAAATGCAGTTGGTTTCTAGTCTGATGCTAATGTCCAATATTTGCTTTTTCATTCCTAGTAGGTCTATTCGCGTACTTTCCCGAGCCAAACACTGAAAATCTGTCAAACTCAACAAATTTAGCGAAACTCTCCCAGAGAGATGGAAATGGTACTCAAAAGTAAGTAGATAATATTAATAATAATAACAGCGAGGTTCTATAATGTACTGCGACCTTTTACTTATGGTCTATTATGTCCCCTGCTTAGGTATACCTAGACCTACCTTGGAAAGGTTCATTTCCCTTTCCAGAGCCCCATCGCATCACAGTTCCATTAAGAACCGTGTTTGAGGGTCTTTGCTTTGTCTTAGCCTTGGCAAGAATATCAACTTTAGAGCACCTCATCCAGTCTAGTTTCTTTTATGAATCTGAGAAAGAGTTGTGGGTCCATGGTTCGCATATCCTTATCTAGGAAGTAGTACTTGACCAGAAAGTATGTGGATAGACTTCGAGCTACTGTAAGCCACTTTCATCTTTGACATCTAATCCATTTCACAAATAAATAAACGGCTGCCCGGATTTCGTTAAAACTTCGGATTTGGAGTTTGTGGGCTTACAGTTCGGGACTGTTTTTTATTTTTCAAGGCAACCTCAATATTAATGGTACTTCCGATACAAAATGTTCGTACCAGTTTGATTTGTTCGAAAACGGCTCTAACCATTGCAACCAAAATTGATATTTAAGCTTAAGTGGGTGAGGTTACCATGACTATACTCAGTTTTTGGCTAAAAATTCTAATAACGATACTTTTGATATTTGTAAATATCTCGAAAACGGTCAATACGACTGTAACAAAAATTAATTTCTAAGGTAATTATTTCGAATTTCAGTTTGTGAATTATTGTTTTAGAGAGTCATAACTCTTAACAACAACTCGTAGACACAGTCCTTTTGGTAGGAATGATAGCTATTTTGAACTACACCACTAATTCATCATCAGACTCCTTTGAAGTGATTGTTTGAATAGTTTTGAATTCTGACAGTCAATTCTCCGTATATAATTCCACTTGAGAAGACATTTCTGTTTTTCCGCTGTCAGGAAATGAACCCTAACAGATAAAAAAAAAAACAGAAACTCGTACTACGCTTGTTCTCGTACCTACTCAAAAATCTTGTAAAGTGCTTGTAAGAGCTTATAAAATAGAACAGTAGGCGCTTATAACTCTCTAACCAGAACTTGCGAAAATTGCCTGTTACTGAGAGCTTCAAACTTTAAGGACTCACTTTAAAAACTCACATAGTTATTTGATAGGTACTGGTACCAGGGTTGCCAGAATTTAGTTCGCTTTAAGCGCCCAAACCTTTAAAAAATGTAGCCCAATATCGTTACTCAGAAAGAAGCCCAAAAATAGTTGAACATTTTGGTATTTTTCAGACTTATGCTCACCGCGGTTTTTTTTTTTTTTTTTTACCTACGCCTTGGATTTTATTTGACTTTTTTTTCTGCTATTGGCTTTTGTGGATTGTGTCAAACCAAAAGGCCTGCAACATGAATTGGTGTGCGTGCAACTTGAACGACTGTTCGATGTCACTTGACTGCAAGAGTGCTGCCAAGTCTTAAAAGTGCGGGTTTCTTCGAAAATATTTCTTTTTTTACCCGACTGTACACAGAGAGGGTTATGTGTTTCGCGCGTATCCTATGTACGTTCCTACGTGACGCCCTGTAGCCTAATCAGCTTGACCGATTTTAAAGAGTTAGGTGTCACTAGATTCGTATTCTTCCCCGGAGTGTCATAGGCTAAACAACTAATTATAAAAATATAAATTAAGAAAAAAAAAACAATTGTCACACAAATGTCAGTAACTGACATATTTTTTTACAGTCAGTCGGGTTTTTTTGTTTTTTTTTTAATTAATTATTAGTTTTGTGAAAGAATAAAACAAACAAAATAAGTAACACAGAATTTGTTAAACGATATGTAGCCCAAAATTGTGTTGGGCGTTCATGGAAGAAATTTCTATCGTTTTTTAAGTAAAAAGATAGCCCAAAATACGACAAAGTGCTCAATCTGGCAACCGTGACTGGTACTGTCATAGCAGATGAATAACCCAAAAGTGAATTTTATTTAACACTATACATAGGTATATATCAGAGACAATACTGAGACCCCCAACTCACAATCCTCTTGCCGCTGGCTCCCACAGTTTTTTGTTTAAATTCTCCATTTTGTTTTCCTATCGGTGTTATGTCTATTTATAATCCGTGTGACATGCAAAAACATACAAAAAATATAAAATCAATGCTGCCAACTGCTACCTACCAACCATGGGGGAATGTGAAAGTATATTCGAGAATACCACATTTTAAGATAACCGAATGCTATTGGTTGGTTATTATAAATTTTCAAAAGACGATTGATGTAATTTGTTTGGTTAATAATACTATCTAACTGAGTTGTTTAATATACTAGAAACATATTAGGACAAATATGGTTCTGTATTTTCCGCTTTTGAATATCATTAACTTCGATTTCATGAGTAAATGAAATAAATGTAAAGTAAATGAGTAAATGACTTCTGGGGTTACATTTCTTCACCGGCTCTGAGATTCTGGGTGCAATTTTCGTCAGTGCAATTCTCATGTCAGCTGAAGCGTCAAGTTTGTTTCTCTGCTTGTTTTTAATGAGTAGGAGAGCCGAAAATCCTTGTTCGCATAGATATATTGTTGACAAGAGCAAGAAAAACGGCATAGCAATGTTTTGCAGTCTTGTGTATGTATTCCCGCTTTTGATCCAGAATTATTCTAGTGCGCTTGTATCGTATGAAGTCTTCAATATTGAATTCTTTGCATCAAAAATTTACAATTCAAATTGTGTCCACGCCTCCCTTTTCCGATGCCCATGCCCCCCTGGGAGCCGTGGCCCACCGGTTGGGAACCACTGGCCTAACACCTTCATTTTTGAGCTGATAGAACACGCACCGAGCATTCTAAAATAATAAGAACGCAAATTTTAAGCGCTGATACGTCAAAGCTAAAAAAGACACACCAAGCTTACATTCCATTGGGACCACCAGAAATCTTTTTCAGATCTCAGATTATACGGTGCTCAGAGAACGTGCAACGAAATTGATCTAAAAAAAAAAAAAAATAGTTGGCGCAACAGGTCCGGAGGGACCCTAGACCTAGCTTCTCACAACCATTCGTTTTGTGTGAGTTTTCATTTTTGGAACGAATGGAAGGGATCTACAATTTTATGCCGACTCCAAACGGCTAATTGAGAAGCTCTTTCAACGAAATTGATCTGCTTTTGTAAATAGATTAGTGCGTTACTTGACAACAATGTCAGCTGTTCAAATGGCATTCGTTTTTGGCAAAATCACAAATGGATATCGACCTGAAAAATGTTTCGCCTGTTGTAGATATAAATGAAGTATTATTGGTGATTTGTAGTCTTCATATGACGAGGGATATAATGAAGATAATAGTTCCTCCGAAATCATATTCATAGCTATTTGTGTGTTTTGCTATTTTGGTTTTCACGAAACTTTGCGCATCTGAAAAAATATCGAGATCTGCAAAAAGTGATCCGAATCGAAAAAAAGATTGATTTTTGGTCCCAATGGAAAACGACATAAGACTCTGCTGTAGTCTTAAATAAGAAAAAACGCAGAATACGAGCTTATAGCAGCTTCCTTGGGGTTTTTGTTACATTTCTATAGCAACTCTGAAATGCCGACGCCCAGTAACTGGTGACATTTGCATAAAATTATTGACAATCTGCGCTCCTTGCCACCGAGTTCTTAGTTCTTAGTTCTTTAGAAAGAACTCTATTCACCAACAATAAAACATGCAAAATATTCCCAACACGTTTCAGCATCTGCTGGTGCTTGTTGTTAGCCGTTGTCGCGTCGGTGCTGGTGGTAACTGGCAACACCACAAAAAGTCGTGTTTTATGGTTCAGTGATTTATTGGAGAGGAAAAGATCGGCATTTGCAGGAAATCGCCGAATCTCACACGTCACACCTCTAGGAATCGACCTCCTAAGACAGGTAACCGTCGCCACAAGGCGACAAGGTGATAATTGCGGCGCATTTCTTTCCCAGTCGTCGCTTGTTCTGTTTAAATATTCGTGCTATACGAGTTGCGGAATGTATTATGGACAACGGACGGAGATTGTACAAACAACAAGGGAATGTGACAAATGTCACATGGACGTGTTAATAGCTGTGTTAGGTGGAAATTCCAAGCTGCGCTCACAATAATATCGACAGGTTTGGTTCTGTGGATGCATTTCCGATTGGTTTCGCCAGAAATTATCTGTCCAACATATGGATTGAGTTGGCTTCTACCTGCACGTGTACATCATGCAAAATTTCGTGGGAGGGAATTCTTTTGTTTTTCTGTTTTCCAAAAAAACTTATTTATCTGCGCCAGAGATCCTGAAAAGGGTAATAAAACAGAATCCGTGCCGCACTCATCTGTTGCATGCGAATTCTTTCGACACATTCATGGCAGCTGCTTGTGATCTTTCGGACCGATTTCGGGTTTTCATCATGAAAAATACATTTTTCTGTGTGATTTTATTTTGGAAACGTTTTATTGGGCACGCCAATTTTCACGTTTTGTTGATGCATTCCAACATGTGGCCGCCAGTCGTCGACATCCGTCGTCTTCGTCATCATTACGGGGCCGCCGCGCCAATGAAACACATCGCGAACGTGTGGGTTTTGTTTTTGTTTTTTTTTTTTTTTTTGTTTTTTTTCGAGAACTTTTCGAGAATTTTCCCCCACAGAGAACATGACCCGAAAAATGTACGTCAACGCGCGACTATCTGGCATCATTCTGTCACATGGTAATTTTAAATTGCATTATTCAGCGGAATCGATGTTGACATGGTCGTTTATGATAATTCTCGGTGATCTGTGTCTAGCGATCGACAGGGCACAGACCACAGAGGTGAATTTGCATTTTACAGGCTCCGGAATAAATTGTGGTGAATAGATGAATAGACGGCAATAACTATTTACGAACCGAATCGAATATGTGCTGATGATCTGATGAGTGATGGCGATGGTATCTATTGTCGTGTGGGTGGAATAACTTGCTGATCGCATGTAGCTACTTTGTTGTGATGAGGTCGAGGCAATGGGAGATCCCATTCTGAGTCACTAATGTGATGTGATTCGACACTGATTATGTGCATCGGATAGGGTTACGTAGAGTGAGTGCTGCTCTTTTGGACCGCGCGCCAGGTCAAATCTGATGTGTTGCGGTTTTGGGTGAAGGCGAGTGCAGGTGCATGCGGTTTTGCATTGAAAGTGAAGGGTTGGTGACTAAGTTTCAAGGATGCTTAGCTTAGTCAAACAACCCAAGTTGTGAATTGATGAGTCAAAAAACTCACCACTTGGATGTACAATTTTAGAAGCTTTATCCAGATTGAGAATTTCTTTGATGTGGTTCCCTGAGATATATAAAGATTTTGAATCTTTTTAACTGCACACAAGTGTGGTGATCTTTCAAACTCATGACCGTGGACATTTTGCATGGTCCAGTGAATGCCGCATTAATATGCGCTACACATGTTTGCCCCAGTGAGTGCTTATGGAAATGGAAACATTTCCAAGTGATTATTTTATTCACTTCTTTACTTATATAGGAAGTAGTCTTGTAATCAATGACAGATAATTGTGTCTTAGGGCCATACCGCCGAAATGACAAATGGATTGTTTTCCGCTTGAAATGAGTATAATGGAATGGGGCGAATGCCTGTAAGTTCAGCCTCTGCTAGAATATCCAGGCTCTGGAATACAAAGTGAAAGTACAGCGCAATAGTTAGTCCTTTGGCCTTTCTTCCATGGGAAAAATAGGTACCTACTACGTCCTTGGCTAGAATTTTGTGCAAAAACTTGCAACAATCCTAGTGCTAGGTACTTAAAAAAAAAGAATGTTTGCGTACAACTTTCATAAGTGGTACAAATGCATATTGTGATTTTTTGTATGTTATAGACAGTTTGTTTTTCTTGTTTCTCAACTTAAAATGTTAAATATATTTTTTGTTAAATAATTCAGAGGGAGACATTATTTTCATGATTATCCTAGGTTCAGCCCCCTTCGGCTGACTACTGAACACTACGTTCATTTTGTTTTCCATAACTGGGTATACGGTTCGACGTATTTGGAGCTGAGGTCATTGAGGATTTTTTCAGCACTAGTCAGGGTGTTGAAATAGAGATGGTGGCGGAAGAGCCCTTAATGGGTCAACGGCAGCTCTCACATCCCCGAAGTGGGTTACTGACACCGGAGGAATCCGGCCCCTTTCGTCCAAGGGGTCCAACAAAGGGCCTGGCCCTCCAGGTTGGGGGTTGTACGCCGGGGTAACTGCCCGACTGCGGAAAAATGTTTCTAGTTACGAAGCAACAACAAGCCTCGGATACGGATGATTTTACTGTTGACGAACCTGGCAAACGATACAAGGACAACGAATTTCGGATCTGTACATGGAATGTTAGGTCCCTTAACAGACCGCGTGCAGCCGAACAACTAGCGGAGACCCTGAACCACTATAAAGCAGATATAACCGCCATCCAAGAAGTGCGATGGGATGGACCGGGCAAGAAGAGGATGAACAACTGCGATATCTACTATGGCGACTGCTATCGACAACAAAAACAGCGCCTATTTGGTTGTGGATTCGTCGTTGGCGGTAGACTCAGGCAAGAAGTCTTAAGTTTCAGCTGTGTGAACGAGCGCCTTACGACAATCCGCATCAAGGCTAAATTCGCCAACATTAGCCTAATATGCGCCCATGCCCCCACGGAGGAGAAAGACGACGACACCAAAGAGAGGTTCTACGAGCTCTTAGACAAGACGTATGACCAATGCCCTAACTATGACATTAAAATTGTCCTAGGTGATTTTAATGCAAAGATAGGAAGAGAGGCGATCTTTGGTAGTACTGTCGGAAGGTACAGCCTACACGACACCACCTCCGATAACGGGTTTAGGCTGATCGACTTCGCGGCGGGGCGAAATGTTGTCGTAGCAAGTACGCGGTTCCCGCATCTCGATATTCACAAAGGCACATGGAGATCCCCGGACCAATCAACCGTCAATCAGATTGACCACATTGCGATCGACACAAGGCACTCCTCCAGTATTATGGATGTCCGAACGTTCCGAGGGGCCAACATTGACTCGGATCACTACCTTGTTGTAGCCAAGGTACGACTGCGGATATCCCGAACACCGCCAAGACAAGTAAATACTGTGAGGAAGTTTGACGTCGGACGGCTGCAATCGCAAGATATCTCCAGAGCCTTTTCCGATCGAGTCTCTCTCAATCTCTCAAGATGTCCTATGCAGCCAGCATCAAGTATTGAAGACCAGTGGCACCATTGCCAAATAGCCATTAGAGACGCCGCCTCTGATGTGCTGGGTTTTACCCGACCACCGCAAAGAAACCCCTGGTTCGACGACGAATGCCGGCAAGCACATGCAGCGAAACAAGAGGCATACAAAGCGGCGCTGCAAAGGAGGACAAGAGCTGCCCGTGAGCTCTACGCGCAGAAGAGAAGAGACGAACACCGGCTTCTGAGGAGGAAAAAGAAAGAGCATGAGAAGCGCGCGATCGAGGAAATTGAGAGATGCTACGGCAGGAATGAGATTCGGAAGTTTTACCAAAGGGTTAGAAGAACTTCCCAAGGATACAGAGCCCGAACCGAAGCCTGCAAGGACGAACAAGGGAACATCGTAGTAGAATCGCAGTCGATGCTGAGGGTATGGAAGAACTACTTCTGCAGACTGTTTAACGGCGATGACGAACAAAATCCCGCTGTCAGGCAGAATGAACCATTCAACCTGGACGATGAAGACCAACAATTCCGTCCACCCGACCTGGACGAGGTGAAGATAGCCATATCTAAGCTGAAGTCCAACAAAGCCGCTGGAGCAGATGACCTAGCCGCCGAGCTATTCAAAGCGGCAGGCGATGACTTGGGTAGGAGCATGCACCAACTCATCTGTAAAATATGGTCGGAGGAAAGTATGCCCGATGAATGGAACCTCAGCATTGTTTGCCCGATCCTCAAGAAAGGAGATCCTCTGAACTGCGCCAACTACAGAGGTATAAGTATTCTTAACATCGCCTACAAGATCTTATCTGCCGTGTTGTGTGAACGCCTGAAGCCTTTCGTCAACAACCTGATTGGTCCCTATCAGTGTGGCTTCAGGCCAGGAAAGTCTACCATTGACCAAATATTCACACTGCGGCAGATCTTGGAGAAAACCCAGGAAGTCCAAATCGATACCCACCACCTTTTTATCGATTTTAAGGCCGCCTATGACAGCATTTATAGGGACGAGCTATATAGAGCAATGTCTAGTTTTGGCATCCCTGCCAAACTCGTCCGTTTGTGCAGGATGACAATGGAGAATGCACGCTGCTCCATTAAGGTCGGTAAAGAACTCACCGAGACCTTCGATGTCAAAAAAGGATTTAGACAAGGCGATGCGCTGTCATGTGACTTCTTTAACATCGTTCTTGAAAGAATAGTGCAAAACTCAAACGCTAACACCAGAGGCACTATCTTCTATAAGTCCGTCCAACTACTCGCTTACGCCGACGACATCGACATAATCGGCAGATCGAAGCGTGATGTCACTGACGCGTTCGTGAGCATTGAGACGGAAGCGGCAAAGATGGGTTTGGCGGTCAATGAGGGCAAGACAAAGTATATGCTGTCATCAAGAAAGGACAACCAACACCGACGTCTTGGACAAAATGTCACCATAGACAGATATAACTTTGAGGTGGTAAAGGACTTTGTCTACCTAGGCTCCGCTATGACTTCAGACAATGACACCAGCGCTGAGATTAAACGAAGAATAACTCTTGCCAATCGCTGTTTCTTTGGGCTAAGAAAGCAATTGAGTAGCAAAGCCCTCTCTCGAACAACTAAAGTGACCCTTTATAAGACCTTGATCATCCCAGTCCTACTTTATGGTGCAGAGGCATGGACTCTATCAAAGCGGATGAGGCTACTCTTGGTTACTTCGAGAGGAAAATTCTTCGAGTAATTTTCGGTCCCGTCTGCATAGACGGTGAATGGAGGAGGAGATACAACGACGAACTGTACGGGCTGTACAGCGACATCGACCTAGCCAGAAGAGTGAAGGTCCAACGACTGAGGTGGCTGGGTCATGTAGAGCGAATGGACGTCAATGCTCCGGCCCGGAAGATCTTCGAATCCACACCCGAGGGACGGCGCAGTAGAGGAAGACCGCGACTCAGGTGGCGCACGCAAGTGGAAGGGGACCTTAACCAACTTAGCGTGCGAAACTGGAGACGGCTGGCCAAAGATCGTGCTGGCTGGAGACGCTTGTTGGTTGAGGCCCAGGTCCACCCCGGACTGTAGCGCCACCTTAAGTAAGTAAGTAAGTAAGGGTATGCAAAATGATTGGAGACTTTAATCAGTCTTGATCAGAGCTCGAAAATAACTCTCAACTTATATTTTCAATTGCTTTGCCACTGAGAGATATTCCAATGCTTCAACATTAAGGTCTTAAAATCTTTAAGAATCCAAATACGGGTTTCGCTCTGAGCGTAACAAAAAAAAAGTTCAAAAACATCTACTGTGATAAAAAACTGATCATATTTAAAATTCTCAACAACTGAGAGTAATATTAAGACCTTTGAAAAGGTTGAGAGATATTTTCAAACTCTAGTCTTGATTCTCGCAAAAAGTTCCATCAAATCTCTTTGTTTTTCAATCGTCAGCCCCCTATACATTTACTAGAGAAATGGGGGCTGATTCTTTATATTTTAATTATTTATTTATCCATAATTGATGGAAGGAGAAGAATACTTGAGTGGCCGGCAAAAATTTGTAACAACAATGGAAGGCTGTCATCATCTCTGTGTGTTCAACAAATTGTGGCCGCAAATAGTGCAGGTGGCAGGTAGGCTAAAAAGACGATACAGCAAAGTTGATGATCACTTCCAGGTTCCAGCCATGGGCAGAACAGAATCTTCTTTTCAAAACGAAAACTAGTATCTATATACGAAGAATTGACTGCCACAAATAAACTGCCGCTTCAAGATTTCAGACTTCGAATAAATATTCGGTGCGGTTGGAAATAGTTCCAACTGAAGACAGTCGCTGTTCTCTTAAAAAACACATCCACTTGGACCATAGATGGGTGTGATTTTTCAAAATAATACAGCCAGGCGTTCTTTTTAGATTCCGTAAAAAAAATAACTCCTACACCTTTGAGCTCCTATTCGCATGGAAAACAATTTAGGAGAGCCTTTCCTGTACTTCCGAAAATTGCAACGATGAGATTCTTTTCAACAAAAGGACAACTTAAGACGGTTGCTTGGAAGTTTTTAAGTCTGCTGTTTAGTTGACTCAAATATTTTATGCAAAATTTCTGAAACACAAATCGATTGCCTTGGCTTTATATGTCTTTTTCGAACAATAAGGTATATCGGTTTTTCCGATTAAGAACAATGAAACCATAGAACAATAGTTCAACAGGTTCCATGTTTATTTTCAATTCAGTTTTCGAGTTTAGACGCTGCTCTAGGCGTATTGAATTTTCTTGATTTCTTCTAAAGATCTTTGCCAAAAATTGACCAAGTTTGACATAAATTATCATCCATTTTTAAAGTTGTCTTATATACCTAGGTACTCTATTCATTTCAATGATGAATTTTGACATAAATCTGCTTTCATTTCACGCAAATACAGAACAAATTTGAATTTTCTGGAGTAGACTTTCTAGAAGGCAAAAACTAGATTAGTCGGTGAACGTCACTTTTACATTTTCATTTAATTTTTTCATTTTAAATTCATTGTGTAGCTTACGCTTATAATTCCCAGAATTTTGCCTCTAAAGGCAACGCCCGGTGGACATTTTATTTATTTTAGTGCCTTGAACCGTTTCATGTTATAAGCTTGGATTTCGTTTTACCAAGCCATGCCCAAAGTGATAAATATTAATCAACATCGATGCGCGGAAAATTGAAATTAAACACTTTCATTCACTATCAGCTACTTTAAGCCTCTTTCGCATCACTCGTTACTCTTTGGTCGTCACTCGTTACTCGTTACTTTTTTAATGTTCACTGATTTCTGGTGAAAATTGACATAGACTTTTTCTATACCCATTGCGTTTTATCTAAACCAGTTCGCAAATGGACTTTTCATTTAGTTGTATTGAATGTGCTAGGCAGGTTTTATGCGTTTCCTGGTTATTTTTAATACGCTTTTTTATATATAACGCACGTACTTATTTTCCAATAATTCCTATTTTTCTCATATTATTTTTTTTTTTAGCTTGTTTTAGCAAAGAACTGAACTAAAATTGAAACGCAGCTCAAAAATCAACACAGCTTTAGACAAAAATTTTGAAAGTGAGTAGAAAAACTGTCAAAACTCAGACATCACAGAGAAAAAATTCGTCCGATAAGTTCCTGCAGCTCAACATGACAACTCCTTGTAAAACCTTTTCATCTTCAATATATCCCTGAAGAAACGCAAATTTTATATATTTCCAAGGGCTGACAGATGTCTACCTTCACTTGATGTATATCTCAGTTTTGATTGGCTTAGATCGGTCACATGAACAGCTTTTTCAGTTGACGTTTATGGAGGGGTAGCCGACGAATCTAGTCAATAAATTCGTTGACAGTTCCCATATGTGGTTGACGTAGGAAAAGTGACGTTCCCGAACAATCCAGTTTTTGCGTTCAGGTTACATCTAATCCAGATCAATCTAGTTGACTTGATATAACTAGATTTTTGAATGTGCCCATTCTTGAGTATTTTTCTCGCCTAGCCCTCTACGAGTATAAACGTCAACTGGAAAAACTGTTTACGTAAAAATAAATAAAAAATAAATAGTTGGCGCAACAGGTCTGGAGAGACCCTAGGCCTAGCTTCTCACAACCATTCGTTTTGTGTGATTTTTTCATTTTTTGGAACGAATGGAAGGGATCTACAGTTTTATGCCGACTCCAAACGGCTAATTGAGAAGCTCTTACAAGACATTTATACTCTCGGATGTTTGTCAGACGTTCGCGAGAGGTAGCGCAGCGGAAAAAAACCCTAAGTCGGAATTGGGTTTTTGCGGGATTCGAACCTGGGACTCCCGCATAGCAGACCAACACACTAACCACTAAGCTACTGCGACTACTGTTTACGTGTTCACTGTTTAGTAGAGGCCAATAAAACTTTACACACCTTACGTTTTTGATGTGTTGTCAAGAAGTGTCAAGTTAATGCTATCTTCGAATTTTCGAACTTACTGAAGTAAAGTTGAGTTGAGTCCCATTTATAACACTTTTGAGCGAAATTTTACTCCTCGTCGACTACTTGCTTTTTTTATTTATTTAAGCGACCCCTCTTTATCAAATAGATCTTTATTCACATACGTTAAGAAAATCTTTAAAATAGCAGCGCCATCTAGAAGAAAAAAGTTAATTACAGGGTTACTTTCCTATCAAACGTGAAGTTTGTTTCTTGTGGCTGTACAAAACTGTCTGCACCTTCGTCCAGTGTTAAACGTGTTTCTAAAAAGTGTCAAAATCAGTTAATTGAGTTTATTTTGACTTCAGTGAGTACAGCGACAGCAGGCGTTGATCTATAAAAAAAACATTTCTGACAGCTCCAGTTGCTTTTGCAAAGCTTGTTGCCCGTTAAATTAGCTAATTGATATATGAACGTCAAGCCAAATCAGACACCAATCAGCGCAATTAAGATCCGTAAGCTCTTTTATTTCAAAACAGAAACAAGGAAATTCTCGATCGCCATTTAATTGACAGTTTCCACATTTAAAGCTTTCCGCTTATTAAGTTATAAGAGGCATTTAATTTATTCGCAGTAAAAATCAATCACAACAAACAGAGTGCAATTAAATAATAACTTGTTGCCTGTCCGTTCGTTTTATTTCTCTCTTTTCGAGCCAACTCCACATTCTTGCATGCCCAGCTAAACACGTGCAATGTCACGTCCAAGAACCATAAAGAATGAAAGCTACTGCCTTCTGGTGCAGCTGCCATCAGCACCATACCGTTTTGAAGGCAATCGGTTCTATATGGTATTGAGACACACCTTGTGTGTACCATTTTAATGGCGGTGTCATCTTAGGAACTCGGTGTGGTCTCAATCTCCACTTGCCACTTGGCCCCAATGCGGAGCATACGAACATACCCCACAGCTGAACAGTATACCTCTGCTCTGCTGTATGTTGACTGCTGAGGTTGAAACTGACCATGTGGAGGGAGATGCTGGAATGGCTCTTTTGTTGGCGAGCCCACTCAGTCAGTCAGTGACGCGATTGGACCACCACCAGACAAGAAATTATACTTTATGTCCATTCTGGAGCTAATTACTAAGCAAGCAATACAGAAACAGATACAGCGGACTTGTCCAATCATCAATAACTCTGGCCGAGGGCAGTGGACAAGAACAACAATCAGCGGCATTCAATATTGCATGTTAGAAGAAGTTGTTCGTGTGTACGGGTGGTAAGGAACCTCCTTGAAGTTGTCATCGTTGACCATGCGCACACATCTATAGGAAAAGTAACAGCAACACAGTCCGTCTGTATGGCAGAGCCTTATGGACTGACGAGCGACGATGACGACTGATCGGGTAGGCAAACATGGGGTATGTGTTTATTTTAGCCTTCGGGTGATCATGAGATCAGATTAAAACACCTGAGAACGCACCTGAGTAAATCAATTCATTCCACGAATTTGGGTGTGCGCGATTGCCGCGCATATTCACAAAGGCGCACACACTGAGAAAGGAAAACACTATAAGAGAACCAGAACCGAGGAGTGTGTGTTGAGAAGATCACCGGAGATCGGGATCGGGTCGGGATTCCTTTCTTCTGGTTTCGACTCAAAACGAAGACTGGGTTGAATCATTTATCAGTCTGTGCGGTGCAGTTGACGCATAATCAAAACAGGCCCTGCCCGAGTGGATCCGATGACTGAAGGAATTTCTTTTCAGTCTCCTCTTCGCATGATCTTTCCATTGACACCTGCACATCAGAATGAGTTTAGGTTGGCTTTGAAGGAATGTTGATGTTCCCAAGTTGACTATACCATTGAAGGAGAGTGGAAAAACGGATTTAATGTGTGAGCAAATAACGATTTGAACTTCCTCAATGGAAATTATGTTATTTAGATGCACGAATGCACGTGTTGAATGATTCATTCAAATGAAGGGCAGATAATGGGCTTATACGCTTGGTAACGCGTTCGTTGCATCACAGTTACTGTTCTACAGAAGGGGGAAAAGCGACAAGTTGAAAAATTAGATGCACAGCCGTACAGAAAAAAATAGCGGGGTTCCAATTTGTAGTACTACAACGCAAAGAAATTTATTTTAAAACAGATGTACATTCAGACAATCAAAAAAAGAATGAATAAAAAAAGTTAATTTAAAAAAAAACAAAAAACCCGACTGATTGTAAAAAAGATTTAAAAAAATTAAAACAAGACACTTTGAAGTGTAACTAATTGAAAATCGGAGACTCCTACACAATCTGACAAAAATATGCGTAGCCTACGACTGCCAATTAGTTCTACTTGAAAGTGTCTTGTTTTAATCTTTTTAAATCATTTTTAAAGTCAGTCGGTTTTTTTTTTTTTGGTTTTTTAAATAGGTAAATTTTTTTATTTCGTGTGTGTTTTATTTTAAATCTATATTTTTATATTTATTTGTTTAGCCAGTGACACTCCGGGAAAGAATACCAATTTAATGACACCTCACTCTTCAAAATCGGTCAAGTCGTTTGGGCTACAGGGCGTCACGTAGGAACTTACATAGGATACGCGCGAAACACATAACCCTCCCTTTGTCCAGTCGGGTAAAAAGAACTAAGACCACAACTGACCTGTTGTTATAAGGCCAACGGCAAAAAGAGAAGAAATAAGAAAGAAAATGGCGGACATTAGGTATATCACGAAGAGAAAAACGAGTGAATCCAAGAGCGCAACGAAAACACTCAAACAGTGGGACCGTCGAACAAATCACGTAACACAGCCCTTGGAAATATGTATATAAAATTTGCATATCTTCAGTGATGTACCTACTGAAGATGAAAAGGTTTTGCAAAGAGTTTTCATGTTGAGCTGCAGGAACTTATCGGGCGAATTTTCGGGAGTATTTCTTCTCTCTTTCATAATTTGTCTAAAGCTGTGTTAATTTTTGAGATGCGTTTCAATTTGAAAATGGCAGTTCCTTACCAAAACAAGTTCAAAAAACAAATAATATGAGAAAAATAGGAATTTTGGAAAATAAGTACGTGCGTAATATATAAAAAAAGGCCAAGTGCGAGTCGGACACATTTTACCACTTTGGAAGTGTCTCACGCGCAAACTATTCAGTTTAGAAAAAAATGATATTAGAAACCTAAATATCATTTTTGAAGATTTTGAAGGTTTGATTAAAAAAATAATTTTTTAGTTTTAGTTCTATATTAGGGGAACCCCAAAATTTATTGTTTTTTTTTTCTATTTTTGTGTAAAATCTTAATGCGGTTCACAGAATACATCTACTTACCAAGTTTCAACAGTATAGCTTATAAAATGTCGGAGAAAAGTGGCTGTGACATAAACGCAGACAGACAGACAGACATGACGAATCTATAAGGGTTCCGTTTTTTGCCATTTGCCTACGGAACCCTAAAAACACTTTAAAAGTTCCGTTAAATAAAATAAGAACCACAAAAACCAAATTTAATTTTGACAGTTGGCATTTCCATATAATTTCCCTTTGGCGAAATTTCAATTGGGGTAGGTGTGTTAAGTGCGTCTTCTCCTTTGTTGACGCCATCAACAAGTGTCCTATACTTTGAGTTTCGCTTTCAGTTTTCAATTTTCTCACTAGGACTTCCAAAAGCAGGAAACATTAGGTCTTATTACAAGGCAAGCTATTACTTCCACTTCTGACACTTTTAGGATTATATCCTGAATTCCCTTTATAACTACAAATATTGTCAACAGTTGTGACGCAAAAGAACGCATTTATAGCTTCTCTGCGCACACACCTTTTTTTCACCCCGCGCCATTATAACGAATAACCTAACTGTGGCCAAATTTGAGTCCTCAAATTACAGTCAAATCTGATTCAATTACCACCGCACAGTTGACTCAACTCGTATCTATTTGTTCGCGCTATCTCCATCTATGTGTTTCCATTTCGTTTTTCTCGAGTTGGTACCATTTTTGTTTGTTTTTGTTAATTTATTACATTTTGACCCAGTGCCAAAATGGGAACATTGCACCTGCAACTGTTTTGCCGCTGTCAACATTTTGGCAAACAAGTCGAGCGCCAAACAAGTGAATAAATTTAACACCCTCCCACGCCGCTCTGGCTGTTTGTCTCTCCTCCTTCTCCCTCCCTCCGCCGGCATATGAGGTATAAGACATTTCGTTTTGTCAAGTAAATTAGTGCACCGACCAAAGTGTCACTGCCTCGGACCAAGCTGCACAGTTATATACTTGCTCCGAGTCTCTGTGTGCACGATTATGAAAACGACTTACTTGACATTTGATCTGTCATCGAACCCGTCGTATACGGTTGGTGGAATTCCGCGGTAATTGCCCCCAGCTTATACGCTAATACTAAACATGCGTAAGCATGCGTAACTGGTTTCCATGGCTTCGTTTCTGTTCAAATTGACAGTTGCAGTCAGTTTTCAAGCGAAATGTATGTAATTGCAGCTTTTGGGTGGTTATGTGGGTTTTTGCTGTCAAATGATATGCAATTACTCCGAAGGGGGCTATCTCGAGTGCAATGGAGCAAATGTATGTCCGCCGCCGCTGACATAATTATCATCTAGCGCGCAGTCATGTGAGTGAGGCGGTTTCAGTTTACAGCAGTAGCACGACTTATTCCGAATCACTGGCGATAAAGTTCGACGGAAAGTGACGTATTGATTTCGAATTTGCCGATAGGCATAAATAAACCGTCAACAACGGAAGTATTTCTCTAAACAATTCATCGCTTTGCATGCCCCCACATATACATAATATGCAGCGATCGATGGAGGCGAAAAGTCAGAGCTAAACATTTGTGTAATCAAAATGCCAAATCAGGCGGCATGTTTATTTAGGCCCCCCGCTCCGATGACAGAAGAACTATCATAACATCCTTCATGATACGTGGATCTCTCTATGTGCATACGAGACGTCCGCGTGTCTTGCGGAGCCGTGTTGTATAGAGCCGCAGGCGAACAAATGGCAAACATGGCTAGCTAGCCATGGTCCGAGGTATAACTCAGAGAGACGAGCAACAGAAGCGATGCTGGTAACTTGTTGACATCTTCATTTCATAATGACAATCTGTGAGCTGCGGCACACAGTATACACACCGAGTGTACATTCGTTTGTATGTTTGGCGTCGAGTTCTAGTCGAGAGTGCTTAGGGGCCGTGTACTCGTTGTTGCCGGCCGTTAAGTGTACGTTTTATCCGTGTATGCCATCTGAAGTCAAGCCATCATCGTCGTTGTCGTTTGGCTTCGCCATCAGCAATTGCTCATCTTCATTTGAGTGGCCGGTGCGCAGTTGACATCGACGGTATGGCTGATGATTATAGAGGGCGCTGTGAGAAGAGCCAGGGGCCAGCAATTCGGGATTGGGATAGTGTGTAACGGCGCGCAAAGTAACATCGCCGATTACAGATAGCCAAGACATCATCATCATCATCGTCATCCTGGTCCGCTTTGAGAGATCGTTGAGCTACGATGCTGACATTTGCATAATTTGTTCGTAATGCGCAGAAGGAATTGCAGCCCATGTGACACGTATAGATACAGTCGTCGGTCGTGTCGTCTTCTTCTTCTTCTTCTTCTTCGTTCACGGTAATCGATTTTCAATTGGATTTTGGTGCGGGAGGAGTACGCGGAATCAAAACAGTTGCAATGGCGACTGGCGTTTCATGCTGATTTATTCAAATATGCGCGCGCGGTAACATGGAATCGGTATGCGGTGAATATACGATATGTCCGGCGGTTGGATTTCTTCAAATTGAGGAACGTTACGAAGAAGAGTAGTAGGGGGATTTGGCGACGTTTCAAAAATACATTTTAAATGAATGTCTTTTGAAAGTCCGCTTTTCAGATGCCTGGGCTTTGTTGACTTATATGATGGGTGCAATGCATCGCCTAGTGCAAGCCTGTTTGAGGAACCCTACCATAGAAACTTTGCTCGAAGGAACACAATCAGTTGTTACCTCCGAATAAACGTTTTTTTTTGTGTTTTACGAGTATCTTTTCAAAACCTAAACTTTTCATCTTTCTTATGGCCCTAATGTCCCGAGAGGGACAGTCTTTTGACCAAATACGCCTTTTCAGCCAGTTATGTGTCGAACTTTCTAAATAGATTGCCTTCAGTAACTGGGCACGACACTTTAGGTGTACCTAAGGTCGTCCTAAGTAGCCTTTTCACTCTGGGGTAGAGTTGAGCCTGAGCATGACGGTTCATACACCCTGTACACTCCAACAGCCTAACCGGTTAATCAAGATTTTCTTAGTTAGTTCTTCATAGTCCTTACAGTTCGTTGTTCCCTCTCCTCAAAACTTCCTTAACACATATGGTTGGCGGTTAGATACTTACCAGGATCTTCTGAACCTCTAAACACAGGCTGAAGAAAACAAAATAGACCGCGGACTTACAGCTCAGAAGTCCACCCAGATTATGGGCACGGTGTCTCAGGTGTCATCTGGCCGACTTAGAAAGGGATTCCAGATTCAAACCCCCAAAAAGACATATAATGCACTTTAAAGTCGTTTTCTATTGGGCAAAAAGAAGCATCCAGGAGAGTCTAGATTCGAAAAATTCGCTTCTGAAACCGTTCCATTGGCACAGAAAATACTCTTCTGAGAAGAGAATTTCGCTTCTCGATTTGAAGTCAGAATCCACTCAAGAAGCACTCATACAAGTGTAATTTATGTCATCACTACATAGTATAAAACAAAGTCGCTTTCTCTGTACCTATATCCCTATGTATGCTTAAATCTTTAAAACTACGCAACGGATTTTGATGCGGTTTTGTTTAATACATAGAGTGATTGAAGAGGAAGGTTTAAATGTGTAACTTGGTATTAATATTTTCATTACATGAACGAATATGGGCGAAACAAAGTTCGCCGGGTCAGCTAATTTTATACAAAGCAGATGACAGTTACAGTAGATTATTTTTTGCCATTTAACGAATACTTTTGTGGATTCAATCAGAAGCAGTGTTCTTGTTCCATTGGATTACAGAATGAGTGAATCGCCGAGTGAAACCATAATGGAAAACGACATAACGTTTCTTTCTCCGATGCGATTCTCGGGAACATACCCGCAATATATTAATTTTAGATTATAAAAAATGTCATGAAACATTTTCATTGATGAAATGGATATCTTCTTATTTCGTAAAACGTTTTAAGAATGCTCGCTGCAGGTATGGCTTGGCAGCACCCTTCTCGTCCACCTCTGGTGTACCACAAGGGAGCCATCTAGGTCCCATTCTCTTAGGAATTATCTTAAAAATTAATTGTGCAGAGTTATTTGGAATATTGTCATGAGTTTCGGACAAATTTTTCAAGTATGATTTTGATACAATCATCACCCTTTTGAAGACCTTTTTTTTTCTTCAGAAAATTTGGTGGTATTCTTAGATACTAAAGGGTCTTTCATTAAGAACTTGACAACTTTTTAAATAAAATGCTAACTACTTGAGATATTTGAAAAAAAAAATTAATTGGCTTGAATTACTATCGAAAATTTTATGAATTGAATTTGACTTCGTTCATATGTCCACCACAGAAGCGTATATGCAGCAGTCGATACGTTGAACCCAATTTTCGATGACTATCTGCCGCACATTTCCACGGATACGGCCACTAGTTCAATATTTGCTCTGAGCTCTAACAACGCCGGCTTATTGGAATAAACCAAAGACCAATGATTTAATGTAGCTCTGTACAAAAAAGTCTAGAGGCGTAAAATCACGATCACGAATGGTTGTAAGAAACTTATACCATATTCACACTGCTCCGGAAACCGTGTTTACATCGAAAACTCGTCGGCGCATTCACATCGAAAACCAGCTAGTTTTCGTTTGACCTTTCAATCAGCTAGTCGTACAACTTCTGTGTAAACTATTTTGGTTACAAATTTCTATAGCATTAATTAACAAATAAAATTAATTTAAAATTAACATTAGCATATCAAATAACTGTGGAAAATGATTTTAGGTTGCGAGTTGCTTCATTCTTTCGGTCTGCTGTTCTGCAGAATTTGCTGAATATTGCAAAAGGTTTGTTTGTTTCAACAATTCAACGATTGGAAGCCGTTTTCGTGGTGTTTTCTTGGAAAACGACTCAAACATCTCATTTTGAAATATATTGGAAAACTTCTGTTTTCGATGAAGTTTTCAAGTGTTTCCGACTTGATGTGAATAGTGTAAACATCTAGGGTAATATTTAAGTTCATGAAAAAATGAAACGAAAGACCAAAAGACCGAAAACTATGTTTATTTTTCGAAAAACATTAGGCAAAGCAAATTGCAGCGTCATTAAAGGAAATCTTCTGTAAACAACCTGAAAACTTTTAAAAGGAATGTTTCATTTGTTGGGGGGTTGAAACAGCGACTTATCGGCATCAGCTTAATTGTATTTCACTACAGAATGGCTTCTTCCACTCAATAGTTCCAGTCCCCCTTTATTTCTACTACTGTACAAAAACAATTGAAGACATTGAAGACAAACCTAAATCTAACAATGCCACTAATTTGACAGTAAAACAGAAACTGTCATCGTCCCGAGTGCACTCCTCTTTTTGAAACAGGTATACCTAAGTATTTTTGATTTATACCAAACAAACAGGAAGAATCTTGCCAACAACTTAATCTCAAAATCAAATTCAATGTATTTACGAACACTTAACCCTCAGTTCATTCACAAAACGTGCCCAAGATATATGAAAAAACAAAATTCTGTTATCTAACTTGGAAATTTATTGTTTGCTTCTTCGTTATTCCAGGCATATTACACCGAATACCGAATGTGCACTCAGCAAATAGCACGACATCGAAACTTTCCCATCGCACATATCAATGTCAAATTTGCCTTAAACGACGATGACACGACTTGTATAGCTCCGTGAAAATGCGCCTGTCAACAGTGAGATATACCTACACTACACTCTTACCGAAACCCCGTGTCAGTGGCACTTAAAAGCGATTCGTCGTTTCGCTGTTTCTTTCAGATAAACAACAGGTACCTCAGGTGGGCACCCTGAGGTACACGAACCGTGAATTACCTGCGCTGTACTCTTTCTTAAGACTCCTACGTGTGATTCATAGTGCATATAGATGCAGCAAGTTCAAAGCGAGTCCAAAAAGGTTCGGCAAACAAGGAGACCACCTCAGCGGAAGAACTCTTATCACCTTCTTGCTTATCACAAGCACAACAAAACAAACAACAGAGACATCATTTAGCCCTGCAACAAGTTCGTTCCTTGAATGACTCAGCCAAGCACCGACTTGTTCCCATCCCATCATAAAATCAACCAACAAAAAGATACGAGGGAATCGTAAAAAGGACAGAGGATCGAGGATTCCGATTCCTTCGTGCACTTAATATACCATATCCGAAAGTAAACACGTTTACACTGCACCAAGTGTAATGCACGTGTTCATCTCTGGACATGGTAATTCTCCGATGACATTCTTGGAAAAAAAGAAACAAACAACTCAAAGAAAAAGGGGAAAAAAATCTAACTGATGGAAATATTCTTTTGAGGATTCCGATAGTGCGTCCACGTCCAGTTGAATTTGGACCCTCTCCATAGTTCTTTTGAATCAGCTCCCCCTGTGACCCGCTTTGGGAACAACTTGTTGGTATTTTTTTTTTTTTTTTTTTTTTTTTCATAAAACAGGCATAAAACTCGGTTAAGGTTTCATGGGTCTCTCGTCTCTCAGATGGTGTCCGATGCCTGCGAGTGGAGCTAACAAGTGGAATGATTAATGAGGAAAAGATTTGTCCAGAAAAATTTCGTGGTCCATTTGTGTGTGAAACAGAATAAGAATTTTGTTCGACTCATTGAACGTCGTTTATGTGGGATAATTCATGTGCCCGATGCCTTTGTTCGACTTAATTGTTATGGAACTGGTATACAAAATTGAGGCAACCATTTCCCGGAATCCACTTGCATTAACAGAGTCAATGAACTAATAAAATTTAAATTAATCCTGGTTAATAGAAAAAAGGGATTATATACTTTTCGGAACGAATATGTGCGTGGGTTAACGCGTGTTGGGAAATCGAATCGGAAAACGTAATAAATGCATCTGTTGTTTGCATAACTAATGAAGTGGACAGCAATTAACTTGGGAAGACGTTTGACAGCAGAAAGAATAGTTATTGCAGTCCTAGGAGTTGGCTGGGGTTTTTGGCTGTTAAACATCAGTTTTTGAAAAGAATATGTGGGCGGTTTTTTTTTCTGGAATTTAACTTTGTCGACACAAGTCCAAAAAAGCAACTTTTTTATTGGCAGTTGTGAAGGACGATTGATAAATGAAACCAAAGGAAAGATTGACGCTCCTTTTTGTTGTGATTTTTGAAGCATTTCGAAAAAAAAAAAAATGTATGCGGGTACAAAATGCGAAGGGAGAGTACGATAACTTTGGCGACAAAAAATTATAACGGAGCGTTTAAATGCAAGCATTTTTTTACTATGTCTATCTCGCTCCGTTTCGGATGGAGGAGTAATTTAAGGAAATATAAAAAAAAATATTTTAAATGCAAATAAATACATTATAAAAACAACGGCAACACTAAAAATAAAGTACTTTACCATTTCTGAAAGCGAGGAACCTGTTCTTTATAATTATTCTTCAACCGAGTTGTTCTAGATAACCGCTTTTGAAAAAAAAAATACTTTCAAACTTGAAATTTAAGGAAACATTTTTTTTTTAAATGTTGAATGCTGATTTTTTCAAAACTATAAGCAAAGACACTAAATTTGTGTAAAGTATTTACTGCCCCTTGAAATTTTTAATCGAAGAGTGAAATCCAGATTGATTTATGTATATTCTAGTTTTTAAGAAAATTTACAGATTTCCCGAAAGAAAACAATTTTTTTTTTTTAGAAAAATGCCAGAATAATTCCCACAAATTTTTGACATTTTAATTTGTATACTTATAATTGGAGTGCCTTTATTCATTTTATATTTGTGGAATGATTAGAACTAAGATGGCATGGGAGACAAATCGCGCACAGATCCACATAGGTCCGTATGCCTAGATAGCTTCTCAAACCCTTTCGATCGCTTGATTTTCTATTTTTGATACTGTTGCTGGTTAAAAAAAAAACCTATCTGACAGTGACGTCAGCGGAATCATTGTTTTCTTGACAAAAAAAAAACCTTTTTAATAGTCTGGCGAAAAATAAAAACATTAACTAAAGCACTGACAGATGGGACAGCTCAAGAGGGAAATCTACCAAAACGAACAACAGGCAAATGTGTATGTAGTTTCGCTTTCAACGCCCGCAACTTGATAGACACTTATTTTCTCTACACAAAAGTTCTGTTCATTTACTTTAAAATTTTACGAACTTTTACAAAAACTTTAAATTTTTACTCATTGCCAGTGCTGCCGCTGGAAAATTTGAAAAAGGGGACTAAAAAGGTACCCGAGCCAGAAAAAGGGGCCACCACATAAAATACTAACATAAGCCTAGTATCCTGCTCGCGCTTAATTTTAGCGCGCATAGTCTCCACTTCATTTCTGCACACCAAAGATAAATGGTCGCTAAATTATTATTAAACATGATATAGATGGGACAAAACCCATATGTTTATGAAGCATGAGTACCATGACAGATATCAGTAAACGTAATTTTAATAGAATTTTTGAATTTCAAACTTGAAAGACGTAAGAAACCTAGAAATTATAAGAAGAACTTCGACATATTGTGTCCTCAAACTTTCCACGATCTCCTTACCATAGTGGAACACTTGTTATTACTCAAAAGACGAGGCCAAATGAAAGCATAAGCCTCCCTGAAATGCGATTCGCTTTATTTATGTTTATATCTCTGTTTTGGCTCTGTTGTTTGGCTTTGCGTTTTCTTTTATTTATTACACAAACATTATCTGCGTTTTCCGCCAAAAAAATCATAGCAAACACAAGTCAAACTCTTTCCTCCGTTTTGTACCTATGTCAGAATTTATCTTCGATTTAATGTACCGGACATTTATTTCGCGAGCTAAATGAGTGGAGACTTTTCATCGGCCCATCTATATGAAGTTAAGGATTTAGCGTGCGAACAGAATACTGCTTTGCTAAACTGCCTCGCTTATCTTCGTAGACGTTTTTGTATGGGAGATGAAATTTAGCGCGAGCAGGATACTAGGCTATAGCAAAAAAAAAAAAAAAACGACACAACAAGGACATTTATTTTTAACAAAAAAAAAACTGAAAACACTTGTTTTCATAATGTTTGCAGGCTTTTTCGTTCAATAAATAATACAATTTTACCTAAATTTAAAAAGGGCGCATTTTGATCATATTTCAAAAAGTGTGAGCCATGGATCCTGATTCCTGAAGCTCAAAAAGAGGTCAAATGGCAACGTTACTCAATGCCATTCCTTAACTCGAAAAATTTGTAAAAGAGATTCGATTTCAGAGCGTAAGATATTACTGAGATCTGAGACGATCTGAGACTGTGAATTTGTGAATGCATTTTTACTCCACAAATTTATTTTAGTAAAAAAATAATTGAAAAACCTTCGTCAGTCACCTGAATATTGACAGATCATTTGAATTTTTTTGTTACTTGGTATACACGTTCATATGTTTCGATTTCCTGCGTCTAAAAATAGTATCAATGGGTTGCAAAATAAGTATAAATATCTATTGAAAGTTCAGAAGATTCTTTTCGCTGTTCATTCATTTATCAGTGTCGCTTTTTCCTCTTCTCGAATGCTTGTACTTCAGTCAGTGCAACCCAGTGATGCCAGATCGTGGGTAATGACCCATTTCGCAGGCATTTCTGAATCTGAAGAAAAATCATTCAAATTCAATATCGTGGGGATTTTTCTAACAACGGTATGAACAAAAAGGGTATTTGGATAAGTCGTGTTAAAGTCAGTTCGAAAAGTCTGGTATCACTGGTGCGAATACTTCCACATATTCACCGAAAGAAAATTCATTAGTTGAATTAACTATTTTTCGTGATTAATCCAAAATTTGTTAAAAATGTTAAAATAAATCACGTATATGATGGAATCAAATAACGAAACGTTGTTAATTCAACTATCCAAACATTGTTGAACCAAATTATATTAAAGATCATGAAAATGTTCAGTTTAAAAATGTCTGTGATTGATTTGAGTATAATTTCAGTGTACATCAATAATTCCGTGATTAAAAAAATGGTAAATTAATAACGAACGTGTTAGCATTAAATTTTTGCTACATCAGTCCTTGATTAGCTTCAAAAATGATAAAATGATCACAAATATTTTCACAATAACGAAATAAATGCATACCTTATCACTTAAAGTTATAGCTAATCAGAAACATATTCAAAATATCATAAGTATTGTCTAAAAATTTTGTATACATAGTACGGAATTAAAAATGTCTGTGATGATGCTATCACTAATATTTTAAAGCCAAAGGAACCCATATTAAATTATTAGTTTTTAAGATTTCTTTTGGGTTGATAAATCAGAGAAGAAGGGATATTTAGCAGCTTTTAAAAAAGGGATAATGCATAAATATGTAGGTATATAAAATTGAAATTAGTTTTGATAACAAGTGTAGCTATAGCTACTCTCCTTTTCAAACAGACGATTACTATATAATGTGATCAAATTATCACAAACGTACTCATAACTCATGACAATGCAGGTTGACCGATCACAAACATAATTAAAAGAACACAAGTATTATCAATCATGTTATTATGATTATTTGTGTTTATATGGTCATAGTTCAGTGATCTGTATCGAATTATGGTAATCCACTTTCCAATAGTCTTGTTAAAGAAATGTAAAAGTATCAGAAGTGCTCGCGAAGTGTTAATCAAAATCAGTGAATAATTGTGTAATATATTTTCTTATAAACCTTAAAAGATCCTATTTCAGAGAATGACATTTATAAAAAAAATAAAAACGTATGCTCGTATATGAAGGGTGTTCAAGATGTTTTTTACGGATGCAGTGGATTTTGATGCCACAGAAACTGCTTTTAAAATCTCACGGCAGATGCGAAATGGATTCAACTACCTACATAAAAAACCATGAGAAGCAACAAAGGCAAAATGTTGAAATTTGTGGAAAGACGAACACACATTTTAAAGGACAAATTTACAGCAATTACAACAAATTAGCCACTGTTTATACACTCAGCAGGTGTTTCACTGGTAACAAAACATTGTTTTTTTTTTTATTAATATGTCTTATTACTTTATTTTTATTTTGATAATATGTTATTTGAACAGATAAACAAATAAATAAAGATATTGAAGACTGGGACAGCTTCAAATCTCCTGTAATTGCCACATTTAACAGATAAATCAAAGACAAAAGTTGCACGGAACTTCTCAACGATCTTCACGCTAAAAATTCTAGTAAAGGTATAAATCTATTATATTTTCTGTACCTATTCTTTTGTCTTATTACTTACTTTTTATTTTACTTTTTACAGTTCCTGCAGACGTAATAGTTTGTGAATTTTAACATCTTCAATATTTATATGTTCATTATAAAATATTAATAAGTAAAATAAAAAAAATATTTGAAAAAATGTATAAGTTCCTGTTTTATAAATATATTGTATGGAATATTTATTCTTAATATATCACGTAAGTACCTACGACTGGAATCAAATATTAGGCGTGCTAGTATTATAATGATCGCGAATGTTGTACAACTAAACATTTGACGTTGATCACAAACATTGAAAGGTAAACATGAAAGTTTGTAACCAAAAATATTGCTACTGGAATAATCATATTAATGATACTTTTTCATGACGGACCGTGCTTGATTGACAAAATTTGTCATCATTTTTTTATCATATAAGTGATCAAGTAAATTTTAAAGTGATTTTTTATAAATTTCACGTGTTGGGTTAACCACGCACAGCATCACTGAATGCACCACATCCGTTATCAAACAAATACGAACGTGATTGTTTAAATAAAACATGGTGTTAGTTTAAACACGAAATCAACTACGGGGTTGTTAAATTGAGTAATGAACGTGATAACTTTTAAATAAAACAAAATGACAACGCCACCTTAGTTGAATTGATCATGTTTGAAGTTGACGCATTTTCAACTAATGAAAATAGTTGATTTTACCAATGAAATTCTTTCGGTGTTCGGATACGTCAAAAAGAAGTTCCATTAATTTCGGATCTATAGATACTATTATTGCTAATAAATAAATAAATTCTTCGCGTTTATCAGACATTTTACAGATTTTCCTGTATCACCTTTTTTGAAGTTTTGAATTATGTGTCAGCCATTTTTCATAGATTACTACAAAAGCGTTCCCTAACTTGTCATAAGTCTCTCTCTATCTCTCTGTCTCTCTGAGATAATTCATTTCGACCGCTGTCATTTTGGCAGTCTTTTCCATTCTTACAAAATTAAAGGAAAATATCTAAAAAGTTGAATTTGAAGCGCACATCATATGCAAAAAAATTGATTCTTAACATTCTTAACAATAGCTATGCCAAGTTCCAAAATTTAACTAAATAAAAATCGTTGTTCCCTTACTTAAAATAGTTAAACCTTAAATGGAGTCTATATTTATGGCAACAGATTCATAGAGAAACATCGGTGATTTTCGACTGCTTATTGAACACACCCAGTGATTTAGAAATATTAACTCTGACCAGACGGCCGTGGAATTCTGAAAATTTGGTTGAAGTTAAAATGAATTGAATAAAATTTGTTGCGGAGTGAAAATAGAGCCCAGATACGAACATTTTAGGAAAGTGCAAGCGTATTGTGGCGAACCGGTGAGCAAAGTGCCAAAGGGGCAGCACTGTATAAAGCTAGAAGACTGTTGATATGCGAGAGTAAAACTGCTGAATAGGAATTTTTCAAAATCACAGCAAATGTGACTGTTTTTTGATACAAATCTGGTATAGCGACGATAGGGAAAATCGAAAAAGCACACGGAAAGCACAAAGAAAGACACGGATTCACGACTTTTGAGGATCAATATCTTCACTTTGTACAATTTCTAGAATTGCGAATAAAAAGTCGTGATTTCGTAAATCCTGGGCTAGGCTCTAAAATGAGACACACTTTACGTGATTCGGCGGTTCTTTTTCTTGATTTGATCTTAAACTTTTTTCCGTGCAGGTCTCGCAGCTCTGTCAATCTAATTTTAGGACTTATAACTGCTATAAACGACGACGTTTTGATTCATCAATTTGTTCATTTTAGTTGCCCGCTTCCGTAAAAAAAAGATTTCCCCAGGATGCCTAACCAACTCCGACTTACATATACATTTTGTCTTAGCCAAACGTCTTCTTCCAACTTCAGCGTTGTTGTTGGTTCATTAAATTAAATTGCCAACATTAACGTGTAAAATTGTCGCATAATTACTCAAAGACCGGACGGTAGGTAAAACTTAAAATAAAAAATCACATCATAAAAAAACTGACATAATGCGAAACAACATTCCTGTGAACATCTGCATACAACAACTCTTCAACTCTGACCTACGGTCCGGTGGATTTCTATAAACTTTCACCTTTCACCATTAGACAACTCACTGGCAAAATAATCAAGCCTGCCATACACAGCGCATTTGAAACGGGGCGGCATAAATTGAAGATAAGGAAATTCCCAGCGCACAGCAATTAGGGTGATTAGTCTGTCGCAGCTTGAGACATGACACCCCCTCTCCCAAACAACTGTGTGCAGTGTACACTCACACCAAGTTCCAAATTCAATTCATTAGCTAAAACAAGCAACATCACCTCAATTAGCCGCGGCACGAAGACAACACTTCGTGAGTCTCATTTGCGGCATAATCACTGCGGCGGAATACTTCAACATGCACTGGACACATGTTGGTTGTTATACCAACTACCCAGCCATCCTCCTCTTCAGCGTCGTCATCGCCATAGCCATCGCCATCGTCGCACCGGTACAACAGTAACGAACTCCGCACACAGTGGTATCTAATTAATTGGAAAAGTCAAGGCAGAACAACTGCTGAATCCATTAGGCTATCATCATCATCCACTCCGCCATCATGATCATCCTCAAATGGAGGATCGAATGGAGGAATGACCTTTTGAACTGTAGTATAGTGTACATGCGCGCTTGCGCCGTTGCAGAGGCTGAGGCGCCAATACAATCAATATCGCGCCACGAGTTGCCAATGCTTCAGAGGTAGACGCTGCCCCGACAAAATACAAAGTATACGTCGCTCGGTGGTGACGATGGAGGCAGTCACATGGCCTGCCTCTCTGACCAGCAGGATCAGGCTCTGCCACCACCACATTGTGAGTTATGAACAAATAAGCAGACAGTTGGACACAAAGTTCAGCACAACTCGGACGCCAAAGGTGGACAATTGTTGTAGTTGGACGAGAGAGCGATATGGCGACAACGGGAATGTGAGTCTTCGTTTCGAATTAGGGGCAATTACATGATTGACAACATGAACTACTAAAGTGGACGTCGTTAGGGTGGAAAAAACAAGCGAATTGGGGCCAACACAGAGAGAACTGTGGCAAAGAATCAATATGGAATCAATAAGTTTCCAATGAACGCAACCATTTGCGGCCCAGTTATAGCAGGTCTAATCAATCAACCCCGTTCGGCCGAAGGGCTTGCGTGCGTTTCAATTGTAATTGATTTCTCTTTGGGTGGAAATAAATGTGTATTAGCCTTCAATTAGATGGTTTGCTTTTGCGTGTGTATAACGCCTCTCGTATTCCATTACCGCTAATGGAGTTTTGAGTATCAGAACGACTGTGGTGAGGGTGCCCGCTCTGTTTAACTGACTGTTGACTGGTGAAATGAAAAGTAAATTAAACATAACTGAAAGGGAGGAATCACTTTTTTATTGAATGCAGCAGTAACTCGTGCGTACACGAACACGAACGCGTTTTTAGGTTAACACGAAAAGCTTTTTTTTTATTCAGCGACAATGAGAATGCAAAAATAATAAGAACCGTATAAAGTAAAACGCCCCCACATCATGAAGAACAAAGTTTTGATGGGAGAATTTCTTGTGGTAAGGGTCTTGGATTGCGTTTGATGAGTGCTTTTCCCGGGATTTGATTTAAAAGTAGATATTTATTTAATCAAATCCTGGGAAAAACACTGAAACGCCACCTCTTGTGAAATCTGACAAACATTCGCGACTGAGCAAAGTGTTCCCAGATTGGGCGCTTTGTCGTGTTTCGGGCTATATTTTTTCTTAAAAGCGAAAGAATTTTTTCATTTTTAATCAAATAAAACCTTTTAAATAAATAAAAAAATATTTCTCAAAGACTTATTTTTTTTAAAATAGTATAAAAAGTCGAACGAACGCGCTCGATATACTGAATGACATCAAACATTGGACATTTACCTGATATTGTATTCCATACATAATTGCCGACATTAAATAAAACATTTATCAATATAAGATCCATTCTATTGCATTTAATCAAAAATTATAAAAAAAACAAAGTAGTATACCTTCCCGGCGGACACCCTGTACCTTATACTGGACTTCCACTGTACAAATTTTGTGTTAATTTCGTTTGTTTCATTCCTTTACTAAAAAGGAAATATTTTCGAACAAACCCGCACTTTTAAAACTTGGCAGCACTCTTCCAGTCAAGTGGCTTCGAACAGACGTTCAATTTGCAAGCATACCAATTTATTTTGCAGGCCTTTTGATTTGACACAGATGACAGGTGACAGATAATATAAGTCAAATAAATTCCACGGCGCGCTTAAATGAGATAATTGGGAAAAATACCAACATTTTCAACGATTTTTGGGATTCTTTCTGGGCAACGATTTTGGGATACATTTTTTCAAGTTTTGGGCGCTTAAAGCAAGCAAACTTCTGGTAACCCTGAATACAACTGTCGCTGGTAAAGCGACTCAGTTCAGCCTTTAGCTTAAAATTGGAGTTAAAAATCGTAAAATTAAAACTTAGGCAATGGAATCTGTTTCTAGGCCTATGGATCTTCCTATTATGAAATAGACATTTATTTAAAAATAAAATAAATATAAAATGTAGAAATAAAACAAAGACAAGCGTGTAGCAAAGACTTCAACCGGAGTTGTACCTACATACCTTAAAAGCGGGAACTATATCTAATAGGACGTCGCAGGGGCCTTTGTGTGCTTTTTAAAGGGCGCTCTAAAGACTGAGGGGTCACAGAGTGGTGAAGATGTTCTCGCTTTAAGAGTGTGATTGGCGTAAAATTTATCTTTCAATGATTTTTAGTCGCAAATAGAATATGGTTTAAGGCAAGACGTTTTTGTAAGCCCTATACTTTTGTGACTTAGACTTCCGTTTCGTTCAGGTCCATCAATTTTAGGGTGGATATGTGCAAAAATGTGACGAAAAAATTGACAGGTGACAACTAAAACTTAGATTTCTAGCATTTAACCTTCAATCTGTTAGACGCTTTGCTGAAAAATGTATTGCCATACCTTGGAAGCAGGACGCTCGCTTATTTCTATGTGAAATTGTCACACGCTATCCATTAGACTTGGCCAAAAAGTATTCAGGTAGTATCCGTCTATTGACAATCCCCATCTAGGCTTTATTCGTCTAATGATGCCATAGAAAAGACGGAGGACGACGGACGCGATGCTGTCAGCAACAGCTTCTCTAAAAGTTCCGGGATTTAACTGCCAAAGTCGAACATGAGGAAACACTATTCGTATAACAACTGCTTACAAGGTGCCACTTTGGTATTTGATAAAGGGATTAGGGATTATTGACGTTTATGCGGTTTGAAATATAACTAAAGGAATGACGAGGCTGACCTTTCCACATCTCAAAATCCATAAGGGTGTCTTCAGACTTCAACCAAACCGACCTTTCCAATCGACGCAAGGCACCCCTCTGACATTATCGATGTCCGAAACTTACAGGCTGTCAACATTGGCTCGGAACACTTCCCTGGTAGAAAGTCCAAAGCTGCAACCGAAAAAGACTTCTTAGATCTTCGCCAATTGCGCATGTTGATGTCTTGCATTCAGCTCTATACTGCAGTAATAGGTTAGTGTCGAAGACTAGTGGCAACACTTGCCATAAAGCCATCAGTCAGGCGTCCACTACTGACTTGGGCTGCACCTAACCACCGCCTCGAAAACCCTGATTTGACGAACAATGTCGAACTCGCTAGCGCAGCAACACAGGCGGCAAAGCTGTGCTGCAAGAAAAGAAAGAAACTCGCGAGTGAAAGAGACGAGACAAACATCAGCTTCTCAGGTAGAAAGGAGCTAAGAGCTTATGCCGAAAGGCAATCATTTTAAGCTAGAATAAGTTAAATGTTAGTTTTAGAATAGATAATTCGTTTTTGTCTATCATGTAGGTTAAAGAAAGAATGAAAAAAAATGAATTTAAAATGAAAAAAAAGATGAGGAAAAAGAGCACAGGAACCCAGCAAGTTGAACTTTTCGGAGTAAAATCCGACGGAATTTTCGGACAGATCCAAGCACATTCAGTTTAGCTATACTCAGAACCCTTCTCAGCTAGACAATCGTCACCTGAACTCCCATCTAGGTTCAAGAATCTGGTCATCAGAGTGCCGCGCAAAACCTTTCAAAGCTGTCTTAGCTAAATCTTTTTGAGATATCGATGTGTGCCCCAATGCAATCGACAATGAGAAGATAAATCTGCCGCAGTTACTTCCAATCAGCATATACTCCCAGTCGACATCTTATATCAACACGCGCTCGCCTGTGCTTTAAGCCCAAATCAGCTGCAAGCCATCTGGCACTATGTCACCATTCAGACTCCACAGACGAACGTTCTAAATCGATACCGTAAATGACCGTCCTAATTGGCAGCCGCTGTAACTAATTAATTAATTTCATATTTTTTCGAAATTCGATACACATTCACCGCGCACAGAGGAAAACTTTACTAATGCACTCAGACCTTGCTCGGTATTATATCTACTGCCAGACGTGTGTCGTTAAAGGCGCTGCAGGCTGCACCCTAGGTCTGTGAGTCGGCCCGCGCTCTCGCCAAGTCGAAGATAGGTGCTACCGGTGTGCGGTGTGCGCCTCTAAGGTGTGACATGGAAGAGGCGACAAACGGTCCTCTGCCATTTCGCGTTCAGCTGCAGCACATGCGATAATTCATCGGCACAGCTGTGCCACAGCAAACTGGGCACAAAGATGAAATTCCAATCTTGAAGCCCAGCAGCCCCGGCTGTTGCGGAACAGTAGTAGTTGCAGCGTGTTTAACTGCCAAATGGGGTAACCCATGACCTGAGCGCGCACCGGTTTCGTTCTTCGGTATGCTCTGGAACATGAAAATTTCACGACGAACGGAATGCTAATTAGTTTGACGTCGGCGGTGGCGGCGGATGCGGAGCACTCAACTGGTGGTGGATTTGGATTCTATCTATCGTCCAAAAGATTTGCAACCACATTTCGGAGCACCGCACATGTACCTACACCAGAGAGGGCACCGAACCGCTGCCGAACCGAACCAATTGCTGTGCAAATTTAAATGAGTTCCCTGGGCTTGTGGATCGTTTTGGTGCGCGCTTGTTTGGGTAGTCGTGACTTATGGGTCAGTACTCAGTACCATTGTTGTCTCCGCATGATCATAATATTTTGTCAGAGTGGAGAATTGCTACTTTTAGGGGGCAAATGGCATAAAAATGTTTATGCAGTTGCTCGCCGGGGATTGTGCTGAATTTTAATGTCACCGCCAAGTTCCGGGACTGACTTTGAGTGGTTTAAATTGAGTTTTACCCAAAAAGTGATTGTAAGTTGTTGAGGCTGACAGTATACGATTATGAGACCTTTAGGAGAGAATGCAGTTAATGTAGGTAAATCGATAGGTCTAAAGGGAAATCCAACAGCCGTGGGTATTGTCTACTGATGTGTTTTCCCTCAGAAGAGTTGAATGACAACGGGATTGATGTTTGAGGTACAGTCAGCCAGGTTTTGTCTAAGCTGTTTCCCTGAATCGCGGGGGAAAGTACTTCCAATGTAATGGGTCATTACTCCAGGTGCTAAAAACACTTTTATAGCATTCTTTAATTCCATATGCTTGTATAGTTCCGGTTGGCTTGAACAAAGTTCAGCATTCCCTGAATATTTGCGGAGATATTCCCAGGAACTCTTCTGTAAAAGTCTGCGTTGATTGATCCTATCTAGCCCATTTACAAAAATTTAAGAAGTGATTGAAGCCCTTGATTTTACTTTGAGTTCAACTTCATTCTAGACATCATCATCATGTCTCTGAAAGGCTTGGTAAAATATGTGATTTTTAAAAACATTCCGTCAGCAAACTTGTTTTATAGCCTCTAGGTACCTACTCCTATTGTTAGAAGAGAATTTTGGCCATATGAATATAACCCGCACGCCGACCTCCTATTTTGCGTGTCCAATTTACGACATATTTATTTTAGGCCGTATTTTGCGAATTTCGCGTATATCTAGTGTTGATGTCAAAGCGCTAGTCGTCATCATACGTCATAGATCAGCGAGATGCAAAAATATAATTGAGTGGCGTTAAATCGCATGCCTTTGGAGGACAATTTGTTTAAATTTTGTAAAGTTGGCTTTTTAAGACCGGAATCGTTGTCGGCATAGACTAACAACTTCAAGTCTTCCGCCAACAGAGTGTTGAAAATGTCCTGCAGACCACTTTTGAAGAAAATAATTCTCTCCACCCAAAAAGGACACTGATGCCGATGAGTGACGTTTCGATTTTTTAAATATTTAAATAGTTCAGTCAGATTATGTCGCATAAATCGCACCGAAAAGTAAATTTTACGGGGTGCATTGGTAGGTAATTTTTCACCTTTGTATCTTCCATTCTTTAAAGGCGTCAAGTTTGCTTCTATATGTATAAACAGAGTAACCGAAAACACAATTTGACAATGGAAAAGTGCATCGGCTGTGGACTGTTCAAACCACCAATCACAGTAAACTTACAGCGTGATGATGTGAAAAATGAAACTGTATTGAAAATAATGTTTCCTCTGTCGGATTGCTCATCTGCAGTCTAGGGTTAGGTTAGGTTGGTGGGCTGGCGGGGAGTGTCCCGCGCCACACTCAGGTCAAAATTGACCCATTGTGATACCCGTTGGGGGAAAGGTTTTATCCCTTATCCGTAGTGACCTAATCTGCCTGTAAATTAATTAATTAATTACTTACTGTGTCGTTGCATACAAACCATCTTGAGGATTTGATGAAGTTCATGATTTTGTCCGTTGGTGTGCTAGATAGCTCGTTCAGGTTGTTAAAGAAGAATTTTCCAAGGACTCTGTATCTGGAGTGTTGAAGACCTGGACAGTGACATAGGAAGTGGGTTGTATCCTCTATAACTCCCTCGTCACCGCAGCCTCTGCAAAGTTCTTCCTCGGTCAGTCGCATTTTCTTCATGTGGTAGCGCAAGGTGTTGTGTCCCGTGAGGATACCTACAAGCGTAGAGAGACATCTCCGGTTATTCCGCATGATTCTCTCTGTTCTGGATTTACAGAAAGATGGCCATAGTTTCCTTGTGTTTTCGCACGTATCCATGGATTTCCATCTAGCGTTTGCCTCATCCGTGGCCTTTTTCCCTGCTTCTAGCTTTAGTGTACAGAGCGGGATGCACACAGAGGGGCATGTTTGTTCTAGAGCATTAGCCGAGCCATGTCGTGCTAGTTCATCCGCTTTCTCATTGCCTGGAATGCCTTCATGTCCAGGGACCCAACACAGTAATACCTTGTGCTGTGTTCCAAGAGCTCTGAGCTCTTCGCGACAGCTCTTCACAAGCTTCGATTTTATTTCTGGGGCAGTTAAAGCTTTTATAGCTGCCTGGCTGTCGATAAAGTAGGTGATACCTTCCGCAGGTATAACCTTTATCGCAGACTCATTGGCGGCTCTTGTCACTGCCATGACTTCCGCTTGGAATACACTGCAGTGGTCTGAGAGGCGTATTGACGTTGAGATGCCCAGCGGTTCAGAGTAGATGCCTGACCCCACGCCGTTGTCCATTTTAGATCCGTCTGTGTACACGCAGTATCTGCAGTCTAAGTACTAAGTACTGTCATGTTGCATTAACAAGCTAGTTGCAATGTATTTAAAGCACACAAAGAACGCGTTTTGATTTAGCTATCATTTGATCCGATTAAGCGCTACTGAAGTTCTAAAATCGCTGTCTAAATGACTGTTGGTTTGCCTTCAATTAATAATTGACGCAACAGACTCATATGGGGTCTTATATCCCTTATACCGGCCCCACACCGCACCGAAAACCGTGTTTTTGTCGAAAACTCGTCGACGCATTTACACTGAAGAGCAACTAGTTTTCGTTTGACGTTTCAATCAGCTGTGAAACAATAGTCGTGAAACTTCTGTGTAAACTATTTTGGTTGCAAATTTCGATCGCATTAATTAATAAATAAAACTAATTCAGAGCATTTAAAAATCAATTGACCGTGGAAAATGATTTTAGGTTGCGAGTTGTGAAATTTGTTCAGTCTGCCGTTCTGCTGAATTTGCTGAATATTGCAAAAGGTGCGTTTGTTTCAACAATCGAACGATTCAAAGTCGTCGACTAGATTGGTTTATAAGATTTAACCTGAACGCAAAAACTAGATTGGTCGGGAACGTCACTTCTTCTACGTCACATGTGCGAACTGTCAACTTAGTACTCAGTCACGAATTGCTAGACTAGATTCTTCGTCTACCCCTTCATAAACGCCAACTGAAACAGGTGTTCATATGACCGATTTCATCCAATCAAAACCGAGGTAGGTACATCCGTGATCCGTAGTCAGACTGCTGTCAGACTTACTAAACTAGATACTTGAACGTCCCCAATGACTTGACTGACTATATTGTATCTGTACACCTCACACGGATAAGAATTTGAGTGCAGTCCATTATCTATTCTTTGAGGCTTGAGACATAGTTTGACCACAAAAATACACCCAACACCGCAACAATTCATCCTTACGTAACAATCTGTTAGCTGCTTCCGCCATCCGACAGACACTTGCAGCCCCAGCATGTCATCATTACGTAGGCGCTTTGCATGGCAGCGAAAACCACCTCATCTAAGCCAAGCTAAATTCGGCCAAAACAATTATTTCCCATGGGTATTCCCATGCGAACATCCACCAGTCACCAGCTATCAAGCCAAAAGCCAAATCTGTGAACACAAAATTGAATAAAAGACGAAACAACAGAGAAAAATACAAAATCTGAGCCATGAGAATGAGATGGCGATGGACGGACATTGTTTTGTTTTTTCTGCTGCCACCATCGTGGCGGAATTTCTGGGCTTTTGAACACCTGCAGCCCGCTGTGGAAGTGAACTGCAAAGAAGTAAAAAACAAAAAAAACACTCGTTTCACCTATGTCTCTCTCCCACTTGCGACGACGACGATGACGCGTCGGTGAGCCTCTTGTTTTCTTTTGTACCATTTTACTGCCATCCGTGATTTTTTACCGTCCGTCCCCCGCTTGTGGGTCGCGTTGTTTAACATCTTTCGCGCGGGGTTTTTTGTTTTCTGTTAATTTCTTCTGTCTTTTTTTTTTTTTTTTTTTTACTGTACTCTCTCATCAGACCTCGATTTCACGGGTCTTGCAACAGTCATCGCGGAGTCGCTAATAACCACAAAAGTCTCTGCGAGTGCGAGACGCGAAACCTCAGCCAACCGAGACGCGATGAGGCAAAGGCCAAATTAAAGAAAAGGCACGAAACCAAAAAAGAAAACTGCGAAACAAAAAAGTCCCAGCTTTGTGTCAGCTGATGGGGGGCGGCGAGGCGCGCGGAACAAGGTAAACGTGTCAAAGCTTGACGAAGGGAAAACAACACGATGACGACGTTAAAAATTAAAATGCGGGGCCTGAGATTCTAGTGGTCACATCAAGTGGCCATTTTCGGTGATACTGTGATTATTTCGGACTCATTCACGTCTTTCATGCGAGTGCTTGCTGCTTGATACATGGACGAATGATAGAGGTCGTGGCCGCAATTATACCGATGTGGCGACTGAAGTACCATCGGCTGGTTAGGCCGGGCTGCAGGGCGCGCAAAGACACTTTGATTGGAGACCTCAAGAGTATGACAGGAAACCGCACCGATCTTGAGGTTGGCCGTTAAGTAGTCTTGAGCTGCGAACTGCGAAACTAAATGGCGATTAATGGGTAATTTGGTGCTCGTCGTGTTTTGCCACTTGGAAAACAACCTCGTGGAACGTCATTTAATGACGGCTACTGCGCTGTCGTTGTTACGACTTACGAGGCGAGATATTCTAGATAATTGTTTTATTTTTTGTTCGTTTATTATTTGTAATCAAGTTGGGGATTGTACTCGTAAGGCAGATGGAAAGTTAGAAAAAAAATAAATTGCTAACGAATCACTCTTCGGCACTTAGGAAAGAATTAAATTTCTACTACGCAGGATGTGATCCGTAATTGCAGGTAATTGACTTTAATTGTTAAAAGAGGACTGCGAGGATATTATATTGCTCCTAGGTGACAGTAACAACGTTTTATGTCACAGGGAAGATGTCTCAGCTAGTTGCACAGTGATTACGTTTTGCCATAACCTTAAAGGTGAGACTAGGCAGTTGTCAAACTGTGATCTGTGACTATATGCGGCTGTCAAATAAGGTCATGCACAGAAATGGGCGGTACCTATAGGTATTATCTGTAATCGCCTGGGGCCTGCAAAACAAGGCGACAAACTACAAGTACCTACTTGCAGTACAAGTGAATTTATACAAGTGTTTCAACACAGAGCTACAAGTTCAATACTGATCTAATCACCGCTTGTAGACAAATTAAACACCAGGCACTTGTACGACTTGTCACGATGTGTTACACGTTATGTGACGTATGACGCATGATCATTCTGATTTTAACAGATTACGAAAACTGTTGCTTATGTAGCTAGTTTTAGGTGACATACCTCTTGAAATTATTGAAGAAAAAAGCCTACCCATTTGAAACAATCAGATTCAGCGCATTCAGCAAAACTGTCAACCGACAGCTGTCGGCCAGTGCTGCCGATTCGATTCGATTTTTCTGTTCAAACAATTCTTGTGTAAATAAAATTTTGCAATTCGACTCTTTTTAAGGGGAATCACCTCTCAATTTAAATCACATTCCTAAACAGGCGTCTTTAAATCTGAACGACGCACCTATTTTTTGTCAAAACCTTCGTTATAAATCCGTCTATTCCTCCCATAAAATACAGCATGTGATATAGAAAATTTAAAAAATTCTGTAGGTATGTATTCCCATTCCCTTTGTACTGTTCGCTCAATAATTTCGTAGTAAATACAGGGTGTTCCAGCTGAAGGGGTCAATCAGGTGGATATTGAATTTTTGCCCACCGTAAAACGCTGATTTACTAAAATTGACTAAAAAATCAGTAGACTTGTGTTTGTATAAAAGGGCATTTTAACAATCCAGTTATCAAGTACATTCACTTAGAATTAACTTTCCAAAATACATATATTTGTACTTGAAATATGTTCTTAGTTTCATAAAAAATGTTGATGTGGACATTAATATTTATAATCTCACTAGCTGTGTCAGCAACTTCGTACGCGGCGTGAGACTGTAATTTCCAATAAAAGCGGTGAACATTGTCAATGTGAAACAATAAATCAAACAAATCTATTAACCTAAAACAACAATTTAAGAAAATTAAATTCAACAGCGTAGCTACCTACTAAAATTCCACTTCCTTACTTTAGGTATCAACGTAGGTAATATCAAAACAACCACTTAAACAAAAGCCTTAACGGAAATTTGTATCTACACCAACAATAAATAAATCAAACAACATAATTCACCTCTGTCGTCTTTACTTCTTGAATTCTTCAATTATTTACTTTAGACTGTAGGTATCAACGTAGCTACTATAACCACTATAAAAACCATTAAAAGAAAAACCTTGAACTCAATTTCTATATACACCCCATACGTCCATCAGCGCACATCATCACATCAGTCACCTGCGCATTTCCTCAGAAACATTGTCGCTGTTGATTACATACACATTCACGTCGCATACTTCACTTTCGTTTCACTTAATTTGGAGAAAACACCACGCAGTTTTTTTTTCATATGAACGTGCTTGTGCGATGTGCGCCACCCAACCACCCCAAAGCAGAACAACGATCAAGAACCGCGGCTGATGGTAATTTGATTTGAGAAAATAAATTTATTTTTTTCATATTAGATTTTAGATTGTAGCTCAGCTTCTAAAGGACATAGAAAGCTGATTGATGGCTTGAAATAACTATAAAAGTGTTGGCTCTCCTAAGTATTTTGTTTTGTTTGCATTTATTAGGATTTTTTTGAGTAATGGCGAGTAAAAGGCAGTAAAACAAACACATTTTGGTCAAAAACGCTCCAAAAAATAGGCATGGCAATGAAAGGAATAGCCTATGTCTTTCTCAGAATTTTAAGGAACATTTAAAAAAAGTTTCATCGAAATCTGTGCAGTAGTTGTCACGCCATTAGGTAACAAAGAAAACGTCTACAGTTTTATTATATGTAATAGATATAGATAGATATAGATATAGATTTCATAACCAGGAGAGCAAACAGTAGAGACGCTATTATTCTATTTCCTCATGTAGAGACTAGGGGGTTGTTCTTAAATTGGCTTCACTGGTCATTTACCATTTCATCTTCATCATTAGTAGGCTGACGATACACGCCGCCTGCTGCTCGAAAATTAGTCTATCGAGCCGTGAAATTCTACTTTAGCAGTAATGGCATCAAATTATTTTCCCAACTTATTCCGTTCTTTTGACATTTCTGTGATTTTAATGTACATATTTTATTTGTATTGAATGCAGGGCCGCACCAACTGTATGTGCAAGATGTGAAAATGCACAGGGCGCCACGTTCTGGGGGTGCATTGCTAGGAAAGAAAAATTAATTTTATCTTCCGCGAACAAATATCCCATCCATCACACCCGTGCTGAATTATTTCTTCTGCATTAACTCACATCATTTGCAATGTTGCAGCTTCAAAAATAGAATTTTTTTCAATTTCAAGTTATCAACGAAAATTATCCAATGGCAAGTTAGTTCCGAGGACTCAATAAAAAAACGCATTGAAAGTCTACCTCCTGGATTTTGTGGAAAAGACCTATGCATGTGTGTAAAAATAAAAAAAGGTGCGCTTTCTGTAAATCGGGCACAGGGCGCTAGTTTGACTGGAGCCGGTAGTGATTGAATGGTATGAACTATTAACCACCAATAGTGATATATGATATTTAATATTTTTTACTAACCAATTTTAACAAAGAAATTTCTTTATAAAATTTCTTCGATAAAATAGTACGTAGTTTTATAAGGCAACGGCCACACTGTCACCGTACAATTTCGCACAATAGCTGAACACAACACACACTCGGATGGCGTTCGCTTCGAATGGTATTACTGTATACACAATCCAATCGTTTGTGTACCTGCTAGCTGCTATACTGTAGTTGTAGCGAAGAGAGAAACAGTGGCAGCGAGTAGCGAGACCACATACCCATTTAGAAAACCATGCAGCGATTAGTTTGATTTGTGTTCTCCCTGAAATCGTGTGACGTGTGTTGAGTTGGTTTCGCAGAGCGCGTTTGGGGGCTGTTGCTCTGCTAATCTATTTTGTGAAAAAGTTTTTTTTTTTCTCTCGTGTTTCGGTTGTTGCATCTAAAAGCAGTCATGAGTTCAAGAAATAAAAATGTCAGTTCTGTACAGATGGAGTTTTGACAGGATTATTGATTTTTCCTTCTTTTTTTTTCTAGGTGATGTCTCTGGAAGAGAAAGTCCGAATAATTCGTATGTATAAAGTCCGAACACGCCCATCCGAAAAAAGGGGATTCCGGTTACTCTACCCCCAAATCCTTAAAGATAAAAACAAAATCCTAGCTCGGTACGAGGCCATGAAGAAAAAACTCGCGGCCGTAAGAGACCTTGTCATAACCGAATATGGTAAGCCGAGCTACGTTGGAGAAAAACGTGCTTTTCTCGAAAAGGTCATATCCGAGTGGTATCAGCGTGCTGAAGCTTTGCTAGAGATAAAACAGATAACTCTGGCGTTGGTTGGTCATAAAATTGATATCGCCATGCGTATTTTAAATATTACCGATTTACCACTGTCCGAAAGCCAGTTATGCTATCTTAGAGGTATGTGCCAGAAGGCCAGCCTTGAAAGGAAATCAAAATTTGAGTCCACGACTTTGAGTTTAAAGAAGATTGCCAGGGAATTGCTGGTGAAAATGGGTTTATCAAAGGCAAAAGCCATTAGTATGTTTGGTCCGAATATTTTTGAAGAACCTGACGACGATGAGGATGATGTGGAGTTTGTAAGAAAAACTCATCATGTGAGACGAAAATTAAAACAGCAAGAGCAACCACCCCTCAAGACTCCGAGGACTTCAAATGCAGAAGTTAGAAGCTTAGTTACGGACTTAGAGCAGGATTGGACGGAAGTCGAAAGTGAAACCGATAGTGAAGAAGAATCTGCTGACAGTGACAGTGATGCCAATTCTGCGCAATCAAGCGACTTGCCGTATGAGGGCGAAGTTAATGAGCATAATCAAAGTGAGGAGGAGTACATCGAACTGTACGATGTCATCAGTGTGGAGGACAGTACCGAGGAATTTGATGCAGCCTCGTCATCTAAGAACATTATACCCGATTCGCTTATAAAGAAGGAGGAGAAGGATAAATGTGAGACTTCGATAGACGGTTGTGAAGAGGGAGTAGCTCCACTCATCAAAGTCGAACCGGATGAAGGTCAGAGCGGTACAAATGCCCTAGAAAGGGTTGAAGAATGTATAAAGAAGGAGTGCGAGACCACAGATGATGAATGTGGTAGTATAAAAATTGAAAGCGAAGAGGTAAATTGTGATAGCGTGCCCACTACGACTTATTTTGAGGACTACGAGGAACAAGGAGTTGAGATAGAAAGTAGTGATCTTGATGGCGACAGGTTAGTCCACCTATATACTTTGGCCAGTGAAGATAGCTCTGATGCTGACAGTGCCAGCCAGTCTATGGAAAATGGCAGAAGTGTGGAAAACAACGAAGATGTCATGCACATCTTAGAACTTCTCAAGGCTTATCTGCGAAAGGAACGAAATGACCGTGCGTTAGAGGCGCTGAACAAGGTAGAAGCAGCGTTTCCTCAGTCTGCTCAGAAGTAGAGATGATGTAGGAGTATGTTAGGAGGAGAGAGAATAAAATTTATTTTTATTGTTTAAACTGCTTGTGATATGTTTTTCTTTTGGATTACCGTTTTCTTCAATGAAAGTATCACGAACTTAGTTGGATTTTATTTCAAAATAGAAAGAAACTTAAGTGACCTCATTTTTTGAATACCTTCCGTCTTCCGTTTATGTTTTTGAAGCAAGTACATCACTAAATTGGGTGCCATTCGGAAATTCGCTTTTTCTATTGATACTCGTGTGTCTCTCCTGAGACACGAAAATTGGCACGTGTAATCTTAGCTAAAGACGCACGATTAGCGCATACGTCATCAGATATCTGACAGGCGAAAAACTGTATATTCGTGTGTGACGGAGGAGCCATTATTTTAAATGAAGCAAAGCATAATCCTCACCACCACCGGAAATTCGCATATCGCTTATTATCGGTAGAATTCCCTCTAGATGTTCGCATTTTGTTCTTCTGAATGGATTTGGCGAATCGCCGGCGATTCTTCCATCGAAATTTGCCATTGCATACGATACATGTATCGCCTTTGATTCCCAGATGAAAGCGAACTAAAAGCGAATCTCTACCCCTAATTTGACACAAACTGAAGTTGGTTCGAACGTTAAAGTGAGTGAATGACGGATGAAGCTGAGAAAAAGATCATAATTGCCTGTTTCAGTATTGCAATTTATAGTGCCGAAATCAAGATCCGCAGTTGGTGTCATTATTATCCATGACTTCAAGTAGGCATATGTGCCTAGCGTGACCGATGCGGAATTCTGAAAAGTCGCAAGAAAAATGGCCAATGAGAAAAAAAAAGTGACAATTCTGAAGCGATTCTGCAGATTTAGTATTTTTGAAAGATATTTAACAAGCATTTTTTCGCTAAACACTATAATAGTGTTGTGATAAGAAATTGTGTTATATTTTAAGAGTTGTTTTTTTTTTTTTAAATAACAGTATTTGGAAAAATTTTGAGGCGCCTTTTTCAACTAAGAAAAGGGGCAAAATAGCAAAAAAAAAAAAATGGTGGCAAAAAAGTGCCAAACTGAAACCTTAGTTGCACAACGGCCACGCTGGCATGTAAAATTCTCATTTTACCGTAGCTATTTTGATGACATGACAATTGGCAACTGATCGTCTCTACTAAAAAACTACCCTTATTTGAGTAAAAATTTCATCAGTGGAAAAGCAACAATGGCAGCACTGAACCGAGCAACTGCGCAGTGCGCACTCGCAGATCAGATGAACCAACAACCAACACACACACTCAGCTCAGAATGGCGCTCGCCGTCAGTTCACATACTGTTACTGCATACACAATCCAATCGTTCGTGTACCTGCTGAATTCGTATCAAAGAGAAGGCTGCCAAATAGAGAGGAGACCACTTACCCATTTACAAAACCATGCATCGATTAGTTTGGGTTGAATTCTCAGTCAATTCGTGTGAGTTGCGTTGCGTCTTTTTGTTTATAGCAGCGAGAGTGAGGGGCTAGGGGCAGGGGTATTCCTTTATTTATTAGGATTCCAATTTGCGAACTTTTCCTGGCGTGAATTCTTGTACCTAAATATAATCATGAGTTCACACAACAAAAGGGTGAGTTTTGGATACCGAAAAAAATATATCTCAAGTAGAAGATGACTGTTTCACAAAATCCTTCCTTTTCGAATACCATTAGGTGATGTCTTTGGAAGACAAGGTTAGAATCATTCGTAAGTTTGAAACATTAACCAACCCCAGTGATATAAACAGCTTCATAAAGAGTAACGCATACATCCTTAGAAATAAATCGAAAATACTACACCAGTACGATAATATGAAGGTAAAACTAGCAGCTGTAAGAGACCATGTAACTAAGCAGTACTACGTGGAGCAAAAGCAAGATTTTCTACGGAAAATTATTGTCGAATGGTACCGACGAGCTTTTCAAAAACATATAAATGTATCTGTTGCGTTGCTCGATCATAGTACTAACGTCGCGGGGCAGCTCTTGAATATTGCCGGAATGCCGCTGTCTGAATCGCAGATAAGTGATCTAAAAAAGGATTGCCAACAAGCCAGATTTCAGGAGAGCTCCAATTTCGATGAGTCTGCTACTCGTACGTTATGTATAAGGAAAATCGCTCAGGAAATCCTGAAAGAAATGGGTATATCGAAGGCAACTGCTTTGAATATGTATGGACCGAGAATCTTTCAAGAAGTTGAAGATAAAAACGAGGATGGGTTGGATATTTTATGGAACTCCTGTGTGGGAAACCGTATTGAGAAAAGAAAACTAACACCGACGGAGCGGCCATCGAATAAGTCGATGAGGACTTCGTGTGAAAAGCATGTGTCGAATCGAGGTGATAGCGTGGAAATCGTAAGTGACGAAGAAGATGCTGATGCCACAGATTCAAACGACTGCCTTTGGCCATTTGAGGTCGCAGTTAAAGAGGACAAAGAAAATGAGGAGGAAAACTTTGAACTTTATGATGTCGTCAGTGTGGTGGACAGCACCGAGGAGGTTGATGCTGACACGTCAGGTGCGATAGGCAGTACGAAAGAGACGGAAGTGCAACGTACAGTCCTCAGGACTGAACCGGGTGAAGGTCAGCCCACAGAGGGGTTCTCGACAGATGCCATTAAAATCACAGATGTCCGAGAAAGTGTGAAAGAATGGATTATTGAGAAGGCGTGCGAGATCAAGGAAGATGAAGGTAATGGCCAAGAGACATGCGCCACATTGGACCCAATCTGTAGCATTAAAATTGAAAGTGAAGGTCTAACCGAGCAGACGGTAAATTGTGAGCGCATATCGACTACGACTTGTTTAGAAGACTGTGTAAGCAAAGGTACTGAGGAAGCAAATAGTGATCGCGATGACGACAGGTTAGTTCACCTTTATACTGTGGGCAGTGAAGATAGATTTAATGACAGCCCCACCTCTTCTACGGAAAGCCCCAGATGTGTGTACAGCGATCAAGATGCCGTGCGGACCTTAAAACTTTTGAAGGGCTATCTGCAAAAGCAAAAAAATCGCCGGGCGTTAGAAGCATTGGCCAAAGTGGAAGCAGCATTTCCTCGGTCTTCTGAAAAGTAAAATTATTGTATGAATGTGTAAATTTGACCATACAATAAATATTAGTTTTACTGTACAAATTTTGTACGACTTTCGTTTATGCTCTGATTTTTTACAGCGGAACTGTTTGTTATGTTTTTGTTAAGTTCAGCTAATCAGGCGAATTGCTTTACATTTGTTGCTTAAATTTCCGGTAAAAGAGATTTTGTTCGCCGGCGAGTTCGTCTAAGAATCCCATCTGATACATCTTTTGTGTGGAGGCAGCGTATAGGCATCCCGCTTTTAAAATCTATTTTTTTTTTTTTTTTTGTTGTTAAATCCCGTGTTTTAAAACACCGTCTTCTAAAATCACGGTTTTGTTAACACTGCGTCTGAAAATCGCGCTTATTTTTATACCCAATCTATTATAATCCCGCTTTTTAAAATCCCGTTTAATCCCGCTTTGCAGCGATTTTTTAAAATAAAACATCTAGTTTCAATTGCAAAAGCTAGATTATTAAAAAAAGGGCGAATAAAAGAAACGGACTTTTAAGAAACAGGTTTATAAACAGGCGAGATTGCAAAAAAAAAAAAAAACAGGATAAAAAAAGCGGGATTTTAAAAGGCAGTATTTTGAAAAGCAGGATATCGTACCCAACCCTTTCGTGAAATGATTGATGTCGCAGCGAATGGTGTCAGAAGACTCAACTGTTATATTCGTGAAAACCCAAACGGAAGAACAAAATGCGAACATCTGGAGGAAGCCTACAAACTTTCTTGAGATCAACAATGATACATGGATTGAAGATAGTGAATTATGTAAGGTTTTCAGTGGAGAAACTGCGAAAGGATTTTTAGTTTTACAACAAAGGGTGTTTTCATAAACGTCTGCCTAACTAAGATCTGCGTAAGACGTGTTCATATAGTCAGATTTTTGATCGAGCAAACGCAGATGAATTGCAGAAGATATGTTCGTAAACGTCGTAAATGTCATCAGGGTCTATCAGATTGTGCATCCACAATTTTTTGACTGCAGAAAGCGCGGGAGGTAAAAAAATTTAAAGTGCAAAAAATGTAAGTTTTAACGGAATTTTTTATGTGTTTTGACAATTAAACTCAACTTTTTTTAATGGAGAAAGAAGCTGCGGCGTGGAATGTGACGAAAACCAAATTATTGTACTGATTTTTAGGTGATTTTTGTCTGTCGTTTATGAACATTTAGTGACTACTTAAAATTGTACTAAAGCAGGCCTGCTTAAGTGCTGCAGAATAAGTGTGTTCATTAATGCAACAAAAAAGAAAGACGATTGTACTACCGCAGATTTTTGACGTTTATGAAAACACCCAAACTCTTCATTTTCTGTGATTATTTGTGTCTTACACATTTATTTGAAATAGGGAGACGTTCAAAAATATGAAAGCAATAATTTGTCTCTTTCCATTTCGAAGCAAAATTTAACAAAGTTGGCGACACATTCATGCAAGAGAACGCATTCCGCCCATCAGTGGTTTGCTGGTTCCATATTTAAAGACGATTTATGTCGACTGGGTTATCACTTGTCAGTTAAATTTGACAGTCGTGCGAAGGGTGGTGGATAAAACAATTTTTTTGAAGTGTCTAAAGCGTCATTTAAACTGCGCTTTGACGTCAAAATCGCGTCACAAATACGTCATTTTAATGTCGTTCTGTGTGATCGCCATTTTTGGGATAACAATTTCGGCATCAATTAATTGACTAGAAAAATGGCGCACCAAATGACATCAACTTTAGTAGAAAAGTAACAATATTTTGCTCATCTGTCAATACCCTCTGATCGCAGAACAGATTAATGACACGAAATCGAAATAACATGAAAGGTGACATTTGTCATTTTGATGAGGCATGTCATTACCATACGATCGTTATTTTTACACCCGTCATTTAATGGCATCCCAACGGAGAATTCTTAATGACGCGCAGTGTCCGTCATTTTATTTTGGGACAAAATGACGATGATGGTCACTTCGAGTGATGGCGAATCGTAGCTTGAATGTACTCTAATGCGACATTTTTGCCTGAAGTCACAGTGTCATTTAAATGACTCCAACAAATGGCCGTGTAATCGTATACCTTAACTTCGCAGGAACTATTTCTGACAACGAAAAACTACAGCCGGCAATGAAATCGATAAGGTAGATGATTGTTGGGTGCATTTGATTGGAATGCTATATACTGCATTTACAATATCACACAACTCACACGCTCATTCCTGCACGAGACGGGACGGAGATATCCGTTTGTACGTAGTCAATGCTGATATGAAATCACAAATCAGACGTCTAAAGTGTCATGGATATAAAAATATATACGAAAATCGGAAATAAATACAAGTTCCGGCGACCAACATTTCTGCAATCACTTGAAACTGATAGAAAGACCAACAATTCAACAATTAGTTACTTATACTTATAACAAAACTGTAGGCAATTTTTTGTTACCTAATGGCGTGAACACTACTGCACAGATTTCGATGAAACTTTTTTTGAAATGTTCCTTAAGATTCTGAGAAAGACATAGGCTATTCCTTTCATTGGAATGCCTATTTTTCGTTTTTGACCAAAATGTTTTTTTTTCTGACTTTACTGCCTTTTACTCGCCATTTCTCAAACAATTCTTAATCAATGCAAACAAAACAAAATACTTAGGAGAGCCAACACTCTTATAGTTATTTCAAGCCATCAATCAGCTTTCTATGTCCTCTAGAAGCTGCGCTACATCAAAAAATAAATTTATTTTCTCAAATCGAACATTATCAGCAGCCGCGGTTCTTGATCGGTGTTCTGCTTAGGGGTGGTTGGGTGGCGCATATCGCACAAGCATGTTCATTAGGAAAAAAAAACTACGTGGTGTTTTATCCAAATTAAGTGAAACGAAAGAGAAGTATGCGACGTGAATGTGTATGTAATCAACCATGACAATGTGTTTCTGAGGAAATGCGCAGGTGGCTGATGTGATGACGTGCGCTGATGGACGTATGGTGGTGTATATAGAAATTGAGTTCAAGGTTTTTGTTTTGATGGTTGTTTTGAATTTTGATATAACCTACGTTGATAACTACAGTAAGGAAGTGGAACTTTAGTACTTACGCTGTTGAATTTAACTTCCTTAAATTGGTGTTTTAGGTAAATAACTAGATTTGTTTGATTTATTGTTTCACATTGACAATGTTCACCTTTTTTTTTAGCTAGACTGTTGATTTTAAACAAATTTGCCGTTGAGAAAACGGTAAAATCTCTTTCATTGGAAATTACACAGTCTCACGCCGCGTACGAAGTAACAGGCATAGCTAGTAAGAAATAAATAAAGAAATGTCCGTTCATCACTTTCGGAAGCCATTTTGTTTTACTATTATTTTTGGCTATTAAAATATCAAATGCTGAATTTTCGGCTCTAGAAAATAAGACCCCAGGAAATAATGTCCCAAACTAAAAATGAAATAAAGCCTCAAAATGTATACGCGAAACAACAGCAACTTTTTGTTTTGGAAATGGTGTCTTATTTAATTTTTTTTTTTTTTGTGGATCTTATTTCGTTCTTTTGGGGACTTATTTCATGCTTCAAATTGGGCGCACGCGAATTGCTACCATTTTATTATGAAATCTGTAACAAATGCAACCCCCCTGTTTAGGTTTACTGTTGGATTACGGGGTGGGTGCGCGATCCTTTGCTTGTAGTTTTTGTGTTTAATTTTCAAATTGTTAATTTGTTTTATTTAAATATAACGAAATATGTTTGAGGGGTTATTTCATACCATTTTGGGGACTTATTGCATCTTCGATTTAGGGAATAATTTCAAAGTGAAATGATTCCCCAATTTCGGGGCTTTGTTTCATTTTTAGTTTGGGACATTATTTCCTGTGGCCTTATTTCCTGGAGCCGAATTTTCCCATAGTTCCTACCACGGAAACAAAATGGCCGACCAAAATAGGTGTCACGTAGTTTTGAGTGTTAGGTAATGCTGTCCCTTTCAGTCACACGGCTATTTGTTCTTGGGCATAAATTTAATCTTCCGTATTAGGAATGGATGATGGTGTAAATACAGTATTATGCTTCTGGGCTATTGGAACGTTAAGCTCTTCCGAAATATGACTGCTTATTATTTACCGAAATACCGCTTTGAAAAAATTACACAGTTCGACTCAAAAGACGACATATCTACCTCAAGAATTTATCCTCAGGATATAATACAAAGGGTCCCTTATATCAATTTTCGCAATAACGCCTCTCAATCAGACATATTTGCATTTTCCATTTATCTGTAAGCAATAATGGTATTTCGTATTTGGTATGCCCACATTGTCTGTCCCAATAAAAGCAATCAGCATCAGCGACGCCCTACTTAATCTATAATAAAAAATCGATACAATTAAACTAACTTTACAGGTCAGTTACTTTGAACACGGTGCCCTTTATTCCGAGTGCGTACTTCGTACTGCGTAAGCGTATCTCCTCTCAATTAAAATCCCATCGAAATTTAATGATTGGCTGTCCGAAACGATCAACAATCGTTCCATCGTCGCGTCGTATGTATATATGGGCATCCTCGCCCTCATCCTCGCGCTCGCACACGTGCAATAAATTTTCGAGCCAAGAAAGCGAATAAATAATTTAAGCCCTCCTCCTTTTACGAGCGCGCCCGCCTCAGTGCGTACAAGTATTCACATAATCAATGGGCCTTTAGCCACGCACAGCCTCAGGCCCAGGCGCAGGCCCCTATCGCTCGCTCGCATCGCCACAACAATCTCACTCTCTCTAAAATTGGATTGTGCAACAAGAAGGAAGCAAAGGCGCACATCTTTTCGGCACTCACTTCCAATTTTCAATTAATTTTAATTCATTCAAACGACATTCAGATGCGACAAAGTATCGCACAGAACGATGACGACTCACGATGACCTTCGTCTGTGCGTGCAACCCATATTATAAATATACGTCGGAGCGCTTTGATCAATTACGATCAGCTGAGTCGAGAAATCTGCGGGCTCCCGCTCCCTCCCGCTGAGATGGAAAATTTTCCATTGAGGATCATTTTATCAAGAAAATATGAATGAAGATCGAATTACAAGTGAGCCAGAGCTGGGAAACGCATAAACTTCATACACAGATAAGGATCAGTCATAAACGTGTTGACTGTCGGGTTGTGGACTGCCCGGCGCACTGATTAAGTCGTTGATCTTTTAAGTTATGACTCGTAACTCATTGTCGATTGTCGCGTCGTGTACGTGACCGCAGCGTCAAGAAGGATTTTCTCAGTGAGATAACCAAGCGGGTTACAGTCCTCTGATATCAAAATTTTCAAAAGCAAACATATTTCTGAAACTCAACACCAAAGTGATCGTAAAACACTGCAGTGACGTGTGAACGGTGATAAAAAAAAAAATAATAATAAGACTGGATCGGGAGTGCACACACACATTCTGCTGAAGTTGGGCCCCGTTCGGAGTCGATATCTCTGCGGAAATCGACACCGATGACCTAACACGAGTTCACATAAATTATGTGAATGTGTGGTTGGCGATAATCAAGCGCACCCTCCGTAGAGTGGTCATTGATAGAGCGCACAAGAAACACTTGTGAGTTGTGAGTTGTGACCATGAATGTCATATTATTCTTCGACTAGAGGATTGTGGGAAATAAAAACTCTGTTTGCTTACACTGATCGACGGGGTAAATATTGAAAGTCTATAAAGGACAGTTAATTGGAAGAATCCACTTCTAGAAAGCAGCAACAATGTGTTCCTTTGGACAGAGTTTGTGTGGCGTTTGTTGATCTAGGCGGTAGACAAATTTTAAGTTTGCTTACAAGTTGAATAGTTTTGAATTTGTTTGCCTACTGTCCACCAGCTGTGGCATTTCCGACTTGTGGTGATGGAACAGAAATGGCACACGTATCTAGCTTTGTTAGGTATAAGAATGTGAGTAGGTGTGCGTTCTGAAAATACTGGGAACTGAGACAATATGGGAGACACAAATTGTAGGGAGAAAACGGAGTAAATGAAACAAAGAGATCAGTTAAGGGCCGTTTTATTCATTAATCACTACTGTTCAGCTTCCCGATAACTCCGAGGTTGACCAACTTTCGAGTTAATTTGAAAGAGAGTTGAGCAGCAAGTTGAAAATTGCTTTAATTCACTACTTTAATTCTCAATTCCGCCGTTGAAATTCAAAAGTTGGCCTAATTGCAGTTTCTTAAATATTCCTGGGATATTTGTGAGAGATGACACATAATGGGTCTGTTCATTTACTTTTAAATCTTAAGCTAGGTATGTTCAGTGATTCAGACAAACAACAAAAATTGAAATGGACGAAAAAGATGCAATTGCGATTGTTTTGAAAGCAGTACGTTGAAAGCAGTTTCCGCATATCCGAAAACAAGAAAGAAATATTTATAATAATTTCCAGATACCTACTTTTACAAGCATCATAAAACAGGAAATACAAAATATACCTAAAACAAAGAGTTACTAGAAAGGATCATAAATATTTCTAGATCCTTTTAGAAGAATCATTAAAAAAGGAAAGGGTTATAAACTTTCCTATAGTTCCTTTTTCTTTGTTATATCAACGTCTTCTGTTAGAGGATTTGTCCCCACCACTGCCATTTTGACATTTTTTTCCATTCTTACTACAAAAGTAAGGAACAAAACTATTGTCTTCAACTTGTGCGCTGGACCGAAAACGTTCGTCCATCGAATTACAGCGGTCAAATGCTCAACTACTTCACGACACCGAATTGCACCGCGTTCGTTTGGCCGCTTTAAATAAAGGCAAATACGTTGAAATAGTGACGATCTGTCACACACCATCTTCAAAATCATCATTCCCAACATCAGCAGCAAAAAAAGAATATTTTTGAAATTAAATTTCTATCTAGATATCATTTTTTTTTTTTTAATACAGGGTGTCCGCCGGGAAGGTATACTACTTTGTTTATTTATAATTTTTGATTAAATGAAAGAAAATAGATGTTATATTGATAAATGTTAGCGTCTTACGGATTACCACAACAACTCTGCGGATGGATGCAAAATTTTCTTCTGGGAATATCGGTCCAAGTTGTTGTAGATGGTGTATCATCCAATTCGTTTGCTATAAATGCAGGAGTGCCCCAAGGATCTATTCTTTCTCCAACTCTATTTCTTCTCCACATCAACGATTTGCTTGGATCGACAAATAATAATATCTACAGCTTTGCAGATGACAGCACTCTTATATCCTCCATCTCGAACAATGGGCCTGTGAATACGGCTACATCACACAGTCAGAGATGTGAACAAATTAATTCTCTAAATGAGGATCTGGACAAAATCTTGAAGTGGGGAAAAGACAACTTGGTTGTATTTAATGCAAGCAGATACAGCTCACAACATTTTCCAGAAACAATGAATCAACAGTTCCTCAGATCCAAATGGATGACCATCCAATCCATCACAAGGACTCAATGCACCTTCTAGGAGTCACAGTCAATTCAGGAATCACATGGCAGAACCACATATCCTATATCGCAAAATCGGCGTCCGCAAAGTTGAGCTACCTATTAAGAGCAAAGAGGTACTTTAGCCCCAAGCAACTTCTCCTTCTCTACAAAGCACAGGTAAGACCAGGCTTGGAATATTGTTCCCATATATGGAGCTCGGCCCCAAAACATTCACTTAACCTGCTTGATAGCATACAGAGACGAGCAGTTCGACTCATTGAAGACCCTACACTCACATCGAATCTACAACCGTTGGTGCACAGAAGACAAGTCGCTGACCTATGCTTGTTCTATAGGTACTTCCATGGTAGATGTTCTGAGGAACTCAAAGACATTATCCCTCGAAATGCAACTTTTGGGCGCCCAACAAGACAGGCTGCTAATGCTCATGACCATACAGTACACTTGACAACCGCGAGGACATCAACTTTCAAAAACTCCTTCTGTTACAGGACAAGCAAACTTTCACAGTTACAGTTACGCCGTTTTAATTTTCAAAGAAGGAAGGTCCAATGATTCCTCCTGACCAAATTGCACACTAGACTGTAACTTTTAATGGATGCGGACCCTCTTTCTTCGAAATCATTCACTACACGATAAATAGTGCGTTTTGTTGACACGTTGTTTCTCCCAAAATTTTCACGTAACTTTCTCATCGTCACAGTAATCGATGATTGATTTTGATAAAATGTTTCAACGATTAAAACACGTTGGTTTATCGAATATTTTTACATAATAAATTTGCCACGTGTCTACTTCACGACTGCCAAATATGAACTGTCAAGACTAATGTTTACCAAAATGGCGGCAAAACAAAGTAGTATATCTTCCCGGCGGACACCCTGTATATGTAAAAAAGCATACATTTTTGACGTTTGTTTATTTTTATTTCCTCATTCATTCTTCTACATTGAGCAAGTCAACTTTGCGTGAATAAAAGTAAATGCTCAAGTTGAAAATAAAAATCCCCAAGTTGTGTTCATAAAACGTGTGAATAAAACGGCCCTTAATTCACTTTACGATGGTTTAATAAAACGAAAACAAATAGTTGACGCAACAGGTCCGTATAGGGACCTAGGCCTAGCTTTTCACAATCATTCGATATGTGTGAGTTTTTTTTCATTTCTTGGAGCGATTAGAAGGGATCTACGAATGTACGCCGATTCCAAACGGCTAATTAAGAAGCTCTTCCATGACAGTTGTACTCTCGGATGTTTGTCAGACGTTCGCGAGATGTGGCGCGGGGAAAAAAACCTTAAGCTGGAATTCTTAAGTAAGTACCTAACCTACGAAAAGTCTGTCGGGATTGAATATTCCCTTACCATCCTGGATCCCGCTACACAAAAGGCTATATCCTTTAACAACATTACTTACTCTTGCAATTCCTACATTCAACACTTTACAGCCACCCTCAATTATTACTGAAATCTCCCTTTATCACGAGTCACGGCCAACCACCGTCGCTATAGACATAAAATCCCTCAACATACCTACGTGCGAACTTGCTCATGTCATCGCAATATGCTATCATCACGCACCACGTAAGCCACAAGTCCCTCCGTAATCAATATCCCATATCCACCCACGCGACCGACCAATTTCCAATACTCACCATCGCGTGTGCAATAAAACAATCCACGCAGAGTCTGCCCGTCAGACTCTGACGTCCGACCGCCTGCGTCATTTCCACACAATGTCAATGTGTGTCCGACACGAAGAAACGTCATTTCCCGCCGACAATAACAATTTAATTGCGCCAGTGGCTGATACCGCACACGACACTCATGCAATCGGTCAATTGGTCAATAAAAGTGTAACTTACCCTCGCATTAGCCGCCAGGATGCCACGGGTCAATTAAAATAAAACGACTTGGCCGGCTGTCGCGCTGTCGGTATTTGGCTAGCTTCAAAAAGCACTTGATCTCATTCGTCGGCGTTCATCCAACGAAAAAAAAAAAAATAGAAGATCACCATATCTCAAGCTTAGGTGCGCAGAGCATGTTGTGCTCGCTGCAGCGCGCCAAACTGAAACACATCCTTTCCACAAATGGCCGCGCGAGAGCGGCGAAATTAATTCCAGCACCTGACATAATAAATTTGCGCAATTAAGCCTTGTTAACTCAATGTAATATCCTAAGTGGGTACTCTCATAAATTTCTCGATCGGATTACACCTGTGCGCACGGAGAGGTTTCGGCGGTGAGCGCGCCAGGCCTTCTCAGGGGATTTGCGAAATTCCTGCTCTAGGATGAAGACAGGCCGCCGAGTCTCCAGCTCAGGCCGTTCACTCCATTAGCGGCCAACTAGATAAATTCCATTTCAGGTGGTTGATAGTTGATCGCAAGTTGCAAGATCTCGCCAGATCTCGCCAGATCACGCAAAAGATCGATGCGCTGTGCACGGTTGGTTGGCCTCCTGGTGCACTTGGTTTGTAGGGTGCTACAGGCGGCAGGTACGATATCGGATCGGATGGAAATGTACACACAGCCATCGACCACCTGCGGTTTCTCTTTGAGGTTTTCGTTTTTTTTTTTTTTTTTTGTCCAACATGTTTGCATAGAGGTACATCGCAAATTGGTAATGGTCCACCATTATGAATATACATGAAGAGGGGTGTGGAGAAGCTAGTCAAATGGTGGCACATCCGTGGAACAGATTTAGGGATACAGATGGTCTCAGTTCGGCAGGCTTTCAAGCCGCAGTGATCTCACTCCGATCGGCGACCGATATTAGGTCCGTGCAAGACAACAATTCTATATGGCAAGACAGACATAAAGGAGTGGAGCTGTGATCGGCGGCAAACCACCAACAGTTGTGTACTGCCACTCAAAGTAACGCAAATAGCAATAGCGACATGGAATAACAGCAGGTGTACATTGAGAGCGCGTATTTATGTTATCTAGTATTTCTAGTCGGTTGGAGGTTGTTTCGGGCTGAGTGGACACATTAATATCCCCATAGTTGCTGACGTGTCGCATGGAACCGAGCCAATTATACTGGACGATGGATGTACCCGTCGAGACCACCAATGTACTGGGCAACTCACATCAACATCACATTGGGGTTGGGGTGTGACAAAAGCACAATCGTGCCGCGGATCCAAGTGGGTGTGATGAGACTTTAGTAGTCGAATCCGCATTTTAGAGGGTGAATGTTACCTACAAACAGAAATTTGTTGCACGGAGGCAAACGATTTCGTAAGCAGTACTGAGCACTGTCCTTTCCCGCTGTTGCCATTATCTACGAATTTATTTATCTATTGTTGCGAACATCCCCAATCCCCAGCTGTCCTTCTTGTTGTATTCTCTTTATCAAATTTGATGTTGTTTTGTTTTTTTTATCAGAGAAATAGATACAGCAACTTCAAATGCGCACACTCCGAAAATATTTATTTGAGCTTTGGCAGCACTTACTTAGCACAGGGTGGTGGTTGACTTAATTCATAAATTCTTTGGATCATATTTTATAAAATATTTCGCAAAGTCATGCGAATAAAGAAAACCTACTGGAGAATGTAAAAAATATAGTTTCAATAGTTTTTTTACCTTCGTAGAAAAAATGTTCGGCCTTACGGACTATTCACATGAGAGCGAATTGCGAACTGCGAACATTCGCGTGTTTTCGTAGTTTCTGACACTTGATTCACATGAAAACTTTTTTTAGTCGCAGATGCGTATCAGTTTCATTTCTAAAGGTTTAGTTCGAACAAATTTTTCATTCGTGGGTTTGTGGATCGCGACTGTTTTGTGTGGATTGTGAATAAAGTGTGACAGTTCGCGGCAAGAATTTTCAATTTGCTGGGAAAATTGCTTTAATTGTTAATTTAGCTGTTTAAATCAATTGAGAGTCACGTTTTCTTAGACTTGATGTTAAATGAAATAAATATAATGGTTTTGTGGTAGAACAAATAGAAATTTTCAATTCATAAATACAGTCAAATTGATTTGTTCGCAATTCGCAGTTCTCTCTTATGTGAATAATTTACTAATAATCATTTTTAACCTTCACATACAAATTTTGTAGGTCATATTGGATTTTATATGGATATCGCCATAATGAGTTCGCAAATTGATTCTTAGATTTTCGGACAGAACTGTGATTTCACTCACTAATATCTATAAATTCGGTGCAAATAAACTCAATAGTCAACAAAGGTTATCTATATCGTGCCGCCAATTGTATTTAAGAAACGAAAATCTTTTTTATTAATTTTTGGGCCAACGTCGGATAAACGTCACATGTCTCTCAGTACGAAAAAATTCCCTATAACATGTCGGAAGACTTTAAAAAAAATGTTTTTAAACGTGCAAGTCAGTCTTGTGACCGTAGACAAAGGAACAATAAAGATCATTTTAATTGGTTTTACTTAAATTCGGCCTTGTGACTCATTTCTGAATTGACAGTACCTACTATTTGATATGAAATTACTTTTATTGAACAACTCACAAAGGCATTTGTTCAGACTGACAGCACAGCCTTTCCGTTTTGAGGGCCTAGTTTCATCGACGTAACAGACAAAAGTCCGGCCAAAAACAATGTTCCTTGAATAGTAAGCTGACATTTCTTATGCGTCAGATTTTTCGGTAATGATTGACAGATAAAGTCGAAATGAACTGTAAATAGCGTTGGATAGTGTGGAAAGCAGGATTTGTCAAACTTTGTTAATTCATAATTACACCTAAAAGTCCAGTTCAGTTCCCAAAACTTCCTTGGACTTGGACCACAATGCACCTATATGTGAGTTATGTAACTACAGGCTTTTTCTGTCCTAGATTAATTTTTAACATTAATTAATATTTTTGTCGATATCGAAAATGGTATTCTCGAAATAGGAGACCGTGTGTGGCAATACGTTTAGAAGACGCATTCACTTGGAAAAGATGCGTTTGTCTTCAACTTTAACTAAGGATTTTTGTCAAACAATTGTTCCTCCCAATGTTTTATATTTATTTTGAAAGTTGCGAAACATGTTTGAGATCATTTTAAACCATATTTCCAGCGGTCTAGGTTCTTTAAAAGCTAGCAATTGCCGAAACCTCTCCTCGAGTGTTTTCAACTTCTACATGTATGTAAGTTCTAAGTTGTGTCACCCAATGCAAGATAGCCTCACTTATGGCGGAGATTTACATGTACATCGGTCCCGGAATCAGAAGATAATTTAAAAAATGTTTGCTTTAACCTGTTTGTAGTAGAAGTTTGCTAATGTTCCCATTTTCTGTGTTCTTTTTAATGGTATTTGATGTTTTCGTAAAAAAAAAACGTTACACAGGCATCATCGATTTTTTTTAGAATTGATCGACATCTATTTAAGTCAAGCACTATAAACCCTTCAAATTCGAAAAATGCGAAACGCTCACAGATGGCGTAAAATGCACGAAAAACGTTTAAAAAAAAATATTTTTTTTTTCAATTTCTGTCAACTTTTGCACAATTTTCAAAATTTAACAGTGCATGGTCGTCAAAAAACTCTTAACTCTAAGATGTATAGAGCCCAAGGCCAAACCCAAGTGAGCAACTAAATTATGCCCAAGAATGGGACTGTCAGGTGCTCTTCATATATGAGCATTTTTAGCCCATTTTATTCTATTTTAATAACCTAGTTCGCAATTAATTTCTATACAGTCACCCTGTTGGCGTATATCCTTAAAGTAGGTGCTACCAAATCCTCACATTCAGCAAATATGTGAATATTCCGTTCCCAAATACCTATTTGAGAACTTGTGGGGCCGGGTGTCAATTTATTTAGAGCGGACTACACATCATGCGCAATAACGCACAATTCGGTAGAGCTTCGGAAGTCGGCTACCTTTTTCGAAAGCCATTTGAAGGGAGAACGATGATTAAATTGTGTGCTTACATCTCCGTACAACTCCGACGAGCACGAGCTTCCTCCATCCTGCCGCATAAAAAGCTCAATTCGTACACGAGGCGGAAAGTGAATCTTGAGTGGGCTGTTAAGCACCTTATAAATATGGGTGATTCATATACCCACCCACGAAAAACTCTGCAAATGCAACATTTTTAATCTGCTGATGGTACCGAAAATCAAATTAAAATTCGTAGACCCCTCAACTCCCCTCAACAATCCGTTTGCGTTCCGACCAACCCTATCCCAAGAATAAAAACTTTAATTTTAATAGTTCCAACTTACAAAACACCTTAAAATGCGGCCACACTGGTCGCAGTTAAAATGGGTGATCAGTGATCACCGTCACCGATCACACGCCACATGTGCAGAGGTGTGGCAGAGCAATTTGAATTCAAATTCAAATTCGTTTTCCCCATAAATCTCATCTTAAGTGGATTTTGCACATTTCGTGGCGGCTTTTCCTGTAATATGCATACAATTTAACTGATTATAATTGCCACCGGCCTTATACAGTTTTACATCACCAGGCAGCAAGTACCAACCGAAACCGACCAACACCAACACCGCCACAAGGCATAATATACCTACGTGCAGCTGGTGCAATCGCTCTGCCCGAATGCAATGGGCTGACAGCGGGAACCATACCGGTAGAATTAGTCGTCAGATGGTCAAATGTTTGATTAATCGAATGATATCTAACCGGACAACGCAAAGTTGTTTGGTGTCAGCCGCCGCGCCACGATAAACACCGCAGCGAAACGATTTAACATCGTTTTTTGGGAAAAGTTGTCATTTGAACAGTTTCAGTTTGTGTATACTTTGGGTATAGCGCCGGGATCATAAATCAAAGAAATATCTGACTGTCGGTGTCAGGTGAACATCATCCTTTCACCTCTGCGCAAATGAATGAAGATTCTGATCGGTTGATTGAAAGTTTAATTAAATTTCAAGCAACCTGTGCTGCCAGGTATTTATTTTCGGTACGAAATGCGATGGGTGTACACGCGGTTTTGTGAGAAATGAATTCGAGTTGGCAGTTTGACAGAAGCTAAACGCTTGATGTCATAACTGTTCATAAATGCTTGGCCATAAATGGATGGCTGTTTAACGGAAAATGGACATCATTATGCGAAACCGTCCAATTAGAAAATAAGTAATAATTGTTACCATAATGGAGGAGGCTCATAAATCATGACTTGTTTATGCTGGGCTTACTTGTTGGTTGGGTGGAAATGCATCTTGGATGATTAATCGTTTTAAAGCGCATCACACCGGAAAAATTGGTCAAACGTTTATTGATTTTTACGAGCTAACCAAAATTTTTCTTGCAGGTAGAGGGCATTCTCCGTCGTGTGCCTTGCTGGAACGTAACTGACAGATGAATAGAATGTGACGTTTATGCAATTCATGCGCCGGATAAAGTGGGTGTACTTTCTGAACCCACTAAACTACTAAACTGTCAATTCCGTTGACAGTTTTCACAAATTTAGAGTAAGCTCAGTGTCAGTGAGATATAAGGCGTTTTTATTTTTTAGTTCAGAGCACAACCTGAACTGTTATACAAAAAGTTTGTGTTTCTTTTTTAGCTCAGATACATCAGAGCTCGAATTTGTGTTTCTTTTTTCGTTCAGAGCATGATCAGAGCGCGCTCTATGAGCTCAGAATTAATTGACTGAGCAGGCTGAGTAAAATGCTGATTACACATATAGGTACATTCACACTTCCAGTCATATTTGAGAGAAAAGAAAAACAGGAAAAACAGAAAATCATCAGAAAGATCTGAGCACGCTCAGTTCAGAGTGCGCTCATATAGCTCGAGCTCAGTTCAGTGCTCAGCTCTGAACTAAAAAAGAAAAACGCCTATTGAGAGGATGAGAGCTGAGCAACTGTCATATGGGCGTTGAATGAATAGAGACACATTCATTGGTGGAAATTTAAAGCACTGTTTACTTTTAAAACAAGCTGTCAGTGGAATAACCTCAGCTGAAAAGGATGTTCATGTGACCGATCTATGCCAGTCAAAACTGAGACGCATGAAGTCAGCCAGCTGTCATACTGTTAATAAAAACGAAAGATTTATGTCATCTTCCATTGGGACAGAAAAAACACATTTTTCAGTTTCAGAGCAGTTTTTCTGTTCTCGAGATTAGCTGACTGTCAGATTTCCTGTTCCATTGGCCGCAAAAAAAAACCTTTTTTTAAGAGTAAAAGCAATTTTTCGAACACCGATTTCTGAGCAAGATGTACACCTATTTGCACTATCACCAAAACATTTGTCATTTGTCAAACTTTAAAGTGTGTTTACTTACGTTTTTAGACGAGAAGTCTGTGAAAAATAAAGACAAATTTACATTTGGCCGCTGCAATGGATATCAACATAAATTGAATGGATTTACAATTTGAGAACAGATGTCTTTTAAAACACGCACCACCACAAATGCAAAGAAAGAAAAATCTCGTTTTATGTTCCATTGGTAACGAAAAATCTGAAATCTGAGAGCAAAATCTGAAAATCCCAATATAAAACGACATTCTAAATATTTTATTCCGAGATTAATTTATTAAGACTTCCTTTGACTTCCTTTGACTTCGCTGTAAGAAAACGAAAAGGGAAGAAAATAAGTTGTGCGAGAAACAGATTAATACAGCGACTTTGACAGCAACAGCGAATTTAGGATTAGCTTTAACGTTGACGTCGCTGTCGATGTTGCTGTGCTAATGTGTTCAAAGCAATTAAAATACATTGGTTCTAAAAAGTTGTCAAAGTTGCTGTTGCTGTGTTAATCTGTTTCTCGCATAAGGTGTTCGACAGTTTCGATTTGACAGGAGGAGAGACAATTGTGAAGTTGTCAGCTGTCACTTGGGGCAGGGTTGCAATGACCTCTTTTATTTCAACACATACTTACTAAACCTAAATTTATTTTCCGCGGATAAGCCACAAAAACAGAAGCCTTCAGAATCGAATCGCTGTCAAATTTCTAAACTAAATGACGCAAGCAAAGAAAAGTCGAAGGAAGAAGGAAAATTGGAGCACATTTTCAAAAAATAATTCTCTTTGAAACGGACCTATTCTTCTTGCCCCTGAAAAAGTTTAAAAGAAAAATACAAACCTTAAGGTGGTTACCTATGCTATACCCTATACCTGAAGTACATTTAAGCAAGTATCCACAATTAGGTGTATTACAAAATTATGACAGTTTCTCCTTCGTTGACATTTGACAAGTGTTCCAAGTTTGGGGGTATTCCCCCCAGATTTAGGGTTTTTTTTTGGGGAAATCTGGGGGGAGAAAATGTTTAGGGGAAAATCTAGGGGTTTTTTTTATAAACTTTATTTTATTTGTATTTTTTTATAATATCCCTTTTATCCCTTTTTAAGGTTACCACTTAAACTGTGCATGTTATTTTAAAATTGAGTTAAATAATCAATTCATTACAAGATGATTCAAAATGCAACATGCGTTGACACTGTTTTGTTTTTTTTTTTTTTTTTGCGCACACAATTTCGAAATTTCTTGTTTTAAATCATACAAAAAAAGTCCCCTTTTGTTTTATTCAAAAAGTTCCAATCTAACTGGCATCACTGGTTGGAATCAGTCTTGTGTTGATCGTCGATCGATAGACACATTTTGGAAATTGGAAGCAGGGGTGTATTAAGTTTGACGGGCATAGACATTTTTTTGGCTTGATTTGTTGTTGCAAGACTCTTTTTTGTGTCGCAAAGGGAGCAAAATATTTCATGTAAAGAGACCTGTGCGTGAAAATTTCAATCAAGTTTGGACCGTCTGGCAACGCTGCGATTTGACTGTGCTGTTGCTGTAGGTAAAGGCAAATGTTACTTTTTCTCCCAGCTGAATGTTTATTTTTTGTTCTTCTTTTTTGTGGGGTACCAAAGAACCGCAAGCAAAGCAAGTATGAGAAGGGGAAGTCGTGCTGGTGGTCGTGTGCGACTCTCTTTTCTTCTCAACGACTTGCTTGTTTAGGTAGTAGAGTGGCAAGTGGTATTTGGTTGGTATTGAAATTATTTAATGTTTCATTCCATCTGTCTTTATTTTTCGTACTCTACTATTGCACATCGCAAACTCACGACCGTGTATTCAGTATCAGTTTCAGTCGTAGTCAAGTCAAGAGCAGTTGTTTTGTGTCTGTGGGAGAACTTCTCACCCTTGTAGTGTTTTCTTAAGTCGTGTGCAAATTGTTTAAAACGGATACCTATTCACTTGCAATGTCTATCTATAAAATGAACAGCGAGCAAATTATGAAATTTGTTGAACTGTATAAGAGCAGCAACTGTTTGTGGGACATAACTCTGCCCGAGTACAAAGAACGAATCGCAAGAGACCGAACTTTGAAGTATATAAGCGATCAGATGCAAATCGTGGGATTCGGACCGAAGGAGGTTGCTCAGAAAATCAAAAACATTAGAACGGCATACAAGCAGGAGCTGAAGAAAATTGTGAGTCACAAATCCAGCTTCTGTCCTGATTTTGTCTACAAACCGAAAGTCCCGTGGTTTGAGTGCGCAGACTCTTTTCTAAACAACCTGTACTGTGGATCGGCGCATAATCGACATGAGAAGTTGCAAATGAAAACGGAGAGGTTTAACTCCCCTGCCAGCAGCCAGGAAGAAGAGCAGGTCACTGAAGCGCAACAGCGAATTAAAAGTGCTTATGATTCACTGTCCCTAGGCAGTTCAGCTAAGAGCAGTAAGCTGAGCTTCAACGATCAACCTAGATCTAGTTTCGGGAACGAGTCTGATACGTTCGAGAATATTGATCAGTTTCGTAATTTTGCCCGGAGGAATGACGGAGTGGAAACGGAGTTTGACCTTTGGGCGAGGAGTTTGGCAGTACAGCTAAACGCCATGAATGTCTGCAGAGCTCTCAAGTTGCAGTTACAAATTCAAACGCTTGTCACCAATGAAAGATTAGAGTACGAATCGAGTGGGGGGACTTTTCTTCCCTATGGATATGGACAGTTCAATCGAGTCGATTGGCAACCGCAAGACAGTAAAGATGTGCTATATGGCCATGGCCTTAGCACAAACACACAGAATCCATCGTCCTCAACCCACCCAAGAATGCCGTCGCCCACGTTTGTCAGTGAAAGTGTTGAGATAAAGATGTCACCCGTTTCCCTGGATGATGACGATACCTTATAGGATCTACGAGTGGTTTTATGTAGTATTATAAGTATAAATATAATAAATATAATATCTACTTAATTTAATTTTAAAATATAAACGGAGTTTGTTATATTTATTTAAAATTAAAAATATGTTTCTACAAACTTTTAGCGTCGTACTAAAAACAAATTTTAGTCTCGACTTTCAATTTTGCTCACAATTGCAACATTTTTATTGAAAAAATATCTATTTTGAATTACCAAAATTTAAAGTCGAAACTAGACAAGTTCATTGGTAAGCTCTTAGTGTATATTGTTTCATAGCAAACTTAGATACCCCCTAACCACATTCCTTCAACCCGTGCGTCCAACAAATATGTCCCATTGCTCCAAGGACCCGACTTGTGTTAATCTAAAACTGGTCAAATAACTCTGTCAAGATCTTGTCCTTGACCGTCTTAGGGAGATACTTGTTAATTATTTGAACAGCAACTCTGTGAGCAACCAATCAATCAGCCAATAACATAATGCAATTTAGCAGCAACTATACACGAGCAATAACGACACAATATCTGTGCCATAACTCATGTTCCCTACACGCGAACGTAGCCTTTAGACGCCTTAAGGGCAAAGTGGACAACTAACGGTGTGTGTCGCAATCAGTTTGGCGCATGTTTTCAACAGTTAATTTAGAGCACGCTTTCAGAACAAGCCAACACCACAATTCAGATGTCGTGATTCGATCAGCAGCGCCGCCGCCAAACCCTATGGGACCACTGGCAAAACCGCTCAGCTCATACCAATACGGTACATGACTCCCCCTCCAGGTGATCACTCATGTGACAGGTCATTTATAACAAAGTAATTATTGATATTTCTCCATTATTAACTATGGCAGGCGGTCGCGGTCGCCCCACCAATGTACGCTCATAACTCATAGGACACTGCACACACATGCCAACTAGCCAACAGCTCGGATCAATCGATCTGTCTAAATCGAAAGCCTATCGAATCGGTCTTGTTCTATGCGCTTGCGCGCGCACGCGCAACCCATAACGATCATTAATCAATCATTGCAATGTATGACCATACAGCAACAGCAGCAGCAGCAGCACTGAAATTGGAAAACTTTTAAAGCCTTTCGGACAGAGGAGACAAACCAACAAACACACACGACGGCGGCCGCATTCTGGTGAGTCTGTCCGTCTGTCCATTGTAATTAAACCAACAAACTTCCAACTGCACGATCAAATGCCAAATACGCTTTCGACACGAGAATGAGAAGTCCTCGGCCATGTGGCTATGGCACGCAGGCCATAGTTGAAGCCCTGACGGTGGTCGTCGAATTCCAATGCACACCTGCACTGGATTTTACCATGTGCACACCACGATCCGCAATCCCCATACCCATTCCCGTCCCGCACAAAACACACAACAATAGGGACCGACCGACTGACGGAGAGCTTTATAAAATGGCTCGCATATAGTCATAGAGTGTTGTAGCTGCCATTGCTCTCTGCTGCCGGTGGCTGACTGATGAAATATCAAATCGATCCAGTGAATTGATTTAGTGGCCAACTATACAGCAGCAGCAGCTCCCCCATTACGATTTGTTTTTCATCCAGTCACTCCACAGTCCGCACATAAATATGGAGCTCACACCTGGGGACAATCGCACAATGGAGCAAAGAGTTTCCTCGATTTACGGCTCCGCCGCATGCGTTTCTCTCACAGTCACAGTTGACCCATTTGGGTCTTCCCTCGGTAATTAAGACCCACATTCCGCACACACATAGGTGCAAGCAGGCTAATTAATGCGGCTGCCGAGAAGGCATAGGCTTGTGGAAAAAGAAACTACCGTCTCATTTCCGTCTTCTTTCTGATGCGGTGGGATGGGAAAAAGATGAGATGAGATGAGCAAGGCTTCGTGCACGTGTTCACAAGTAACGATGATGCTACGTTAGTGCACAGTGGGGTCAAGGCAACGCCTGAGGTAAGGCTTTAGAATCAGTTGTTGTATTTTTCCGGGAAGAAATTCTGTCAGCGAGTGGTAAAGTAACAAAACATTATGTACGACTAGGTATGAGCCAAAAATACGAGAATTTAAAATTGCAATTGAGCGTTCAATTTGACAGTTTGTTTAGTGTCATCGCAATCGGACAAAAAGTAAGGTGAAGGGTGTTCGTTTTAGAGGTTTGTTCGAATTAAGCAACACTTATTCCAACTAGTTTGACAAAAATAAATAAATAGTTAACGCAACAGTCCGGTAGGGACCCTAGGCCTAGCTTTTCAGATTCGAACCTGGGACCCCTCGCTAAGTAGTCCAACACACTAAGCACTAAGCCACTGCGCCTACTAGTTTGACAAGTGATATCTGATATTTTGATTTTAATTGGGGAAGTTCGGTTACCTAGTTCAACTAGATTTGTTTGGGACAAGTCAACTTAAATTAGGTCTATTCGCGTACTTTCCCGACCCAATCACTATACAAATCTGTCAAAACCCAAAACTAGAGCGATACTCACTTAGACAGCGGAAAATATACTCAAAAGTACGTGGATAGACTTCGAGTCCGCTTTGCCATCTGGCCCCTTTTTGAGCCTCGGGAATCGAGGCCCCCACTTTTTGAAAAATGGTCAAAATGGCCACTTTTTCACTCCAACTAAGATTTTACTCTTTGTGGGAAGAAAAAAGACTGCAAACATATTAAAAGAAGTGTTTCGTAAGCGTAATAAAAAAAATTGTTTTTTGTTCAAAATAAATGTCTTTGTTGAACTGGGGCCCGGGCCAGTGCTTGCCGGTTGAAATTCTCGGAGCTGTTTCGAGCCAAGAGAGGAACTGTTTGTTCGAATAAAACCGCGTACGCGAATAAACCAATGTCGAAGAGTCAACTGAATATGAAGCCATAATTTTCGTGAATAGATTTGTCGGCTACCCCTCCATAAAAGTCAACTAAAAGAACTATTTTTCGGGAACAATCTAGGCCGATAAAAACTGTAATATGTACCTACATCAAGTCAGTCAGCTGTCAGACTTCATGAACTTCAAAATCATAAACTAGCTTCGTCATAACATCCAGCGTTACCTTCGGGACGCTTTAGAGTCATTTCTACTTCTTTTTGACCGCCGGTACTCCGGACTCATCTTTCTGAAAAAGAGTGAAATTGGACTCTTTTTTCAAATGTAGGACGCTTTTTCTGTAATTTGAGCATAAACTTGGGAAACCCCTTAAATTGTTTTAATCTGTTAACATGATTTACGTACACCTACTAGTTTTAATACAATTTTTGCGTTATGTCAATATATTTGTACATTCTGTTTCTGTGTTAAGTTGAAAATGTTTTGTAAAAAGTGTTTTTCTTTAATAGGTACAAGGGTATAAAAGATTAAGTGCGGAAAAAGTATACAAAAATGATAAGATGGGAATCATCGACAAATGCGATGAATGCACTAGGTTTACCTACTCTCTACCTTTTAGTCCCTTCTGCGTCGTTTTGTTGTAAGCCATGAATTCATCAACAGCGCTTTTGGAAAATGAAAATAAGTCGACGGTCTTTAAATTTTGAAACTTTGTAGTTCCCACCACACAAAGTGGTTCAAATTGTTGGTTATAGGTCAATAGGTATTTCACGAAGCTAACCGATCCACTTTGGAATCGTTCAGAGGGTCCCCTTGAGGTATCGCCGTCATTTCAAAAATTTAAAAAGTTATATAATTCCCCCCACTTTATTACTCTTTACGCTTGGGTCCCACTGTGCTTCTCCATAAACACATTCACTGTCTCTTCCGTCTAATCCACTTTGGCGGTAGGCATTTCGAATTTCGATTACAAAATGTTCTCTCCATCTTCAGCGCGGTCTAAGACAATTTGATGATGTGATGCCAATTTTTGGTTCAGCACAATTTAACCGCAGGGTTGCAAAATGATGGCTTTCGAATTAACCATTCACGGTTCAATCAATCGGCGAGACCCTCCTGCGTCAAATCATACCCTTCCCGCTCAATAACTTCACATATATATAGGCGGGTTCTCCCGCTCCCTCTGATGATTGTCGGGAACATTTTTATAATGATTGAGCTCTGCGCATAGTCTCAAGATCAAAATGCGATTTGAATTTCGACAGTGTGCTGCAGCTCGGCGGTAATTCATTCCTACAACGTGAAACAAGAAAAGTCGTGACCCACGACAACTGGTGGCTTCTCCGCCGCCCCGTCGCACCATCACCCTCCAGAAGTTTTGACAAAAGAGAATTCCACTTAGGTATACATTTTATGACCCCCAAGGCGGCCAAGATTGAAGTGAAGGTATTGAGGAACTCTCCTCTTCGTCGATGAAGAACCGCGCGCAGATATTCCCTGGAGAAGGTGTGCGGAATTCTGTATAGTTTCCAATAAATTGCCATTCAGAAATAGTTGAGTGCTATGCAAATGACTGATGCAGGTGGCTCCCGCTCCAGAGCCCATCACGATTGGACTTGGACTTTCTTTCGTTTTCGGCGCATCATCTTCCATCGTCTTCGGCGCTTGCTTGAGTCTTTTATGGCGAATTTATACGTGCAGTTGTATGTTGTTCATGATGAATCTTTGGATGGATAGAGGGCTCTGATGATGGAATGAAATTTCAATCGGAATTGCAGGTCAATGAGAAGAGGATGATGGGAAACAATTTAATTTGCATGATTGCAAACCAACAGAGGTCGGATTTCTCTTAAGAAAGGAACAAAAAAACACAAAGAAACTGAAAATTAGATGCGCAATCAATAAAATTCGCTTTTACGATGCGAAATGTAATTGCAAAACGAGTGCTTACCTAAAGGAACACAGTAAGAATGCTAATGAGAGAGTCGAGCAAAACAAAAATGGGTTACTGCGTGACCTGGCGGCTTATAAGTTATAACGAGATCTTAATAGGACAAGTGGTTTTCAACAAATGTTACAAGTTGTATTCTGCTCTTATGACCTGACACTTGTATTGTAACACTTTGCTATTTGTCGCTTAAATCGTTTGCGTACCTTAAAAACTCTGACAGTGGGACCAACTTACACCATATCCGGAAAAAAAACATTTTGCTGGTATTTGGCCAATATCCCAGAGCTGGTAACACCAACTTAAACATTTTTTATAAATCTCTGGAAATTTGGGACAGTCACGATTTATCAGATATGTAGGTGAGACTTATTTTTGTTGCTTCTAAACAGTGCGCCAGTGGTGCCAATTTAATTGTGCATATAAGAGAATTAAAATAAATTAAGTGCACGACTGGGTCGGAGAAAAGTTTTTCGTTCATCAAAAGTTTAGTTCATTGTTTTCTTATTTTATTAGATAGGTAGCTAAAGGTCGGGGAACCAAAGCTAGATAAAACAAACGGTCCATAAAATAAAGGGAAATGAATAGTGTTAAATAAAATTCACTGGGTTATACATCTGATATGGCAGTACCTATCAAATAACAATGTGAGTTTTTAAAGTTTCAAGCTTTCAGTAACAGGCAATTGTCACAAATTCTGGTTAGAGAGTTATAAAGCCTGCTGACTGTACTATTTGATAAAATATTACACTTTACGAGATTTTTGAGTACGAGGAAAGTGTGAATATCACGATAGACGTGTGTGCAAATGAAGTGGGATTTTCGGATTATGTAAACTAAAAGTGGTTGGAATTAATTAAGTGTGCATATTCAAAATGGTTGAAAAAAGATTAGAAGTGGGTAATATTTTCTTAAAAATAATTTTTGCCTTGCTGTTATTTCATTTTTAATGGCTGTTAAAATTTGAATTTTAAAGTGTGGTATTGAGTTTTAAAAATTTATATGAACAGAGATCGGCTTTGGGTAGTCATTTTTGAGAAATAATTAAAAAGTTCGAAATCTCATTAAAAACTGATATTATCTTTAATAAGTATTTTGATCAAAATCGTTGGAGCGGTTTTTGTAAAATTTGGCAGACAAAACAGTAGGTACCAACTATTGCAATGTTTAATTTGAAAAATACTATTGGCTGACTATGTAGCTATTGTTAGGGATTTGAGCATTATTTGTTTTTTTTTTTAAAGTTTTATCGAAATCGAAAATGGCGTTTTCGAGATATGAACAGGTTTCAAAATTAGCGTTTTCGGTGATTCGAATTGAAAATTAAGGACACGAACATTTTGAGAATATAAATTTTACTCTCAGTTTGCATTTTGGTCAAAATATTTATCGCCGTTTTCAGGTAAACTAAAGAAAACAGCATTTTTAAAAAATGACTACTTATTTTCAAAAATCCACTGTACGATAATATAGAGAAAAACTGAGTTTTCTATTAAGTTAAAAATGAGCCAGTAAATTAGAAATTAATTTTTCTCACAATCGTATGGACCGTTTTCGAGATATGTCCAAATTTCAAAAGCACCGTTATTTGAATGTTGAGCTTAAAACTGGATATGCAGTGATAGTAATCCCATCTGCTAAGCATAGATATCAATTTTGATTGAAATCGTTAGAGCCGTTTTCTAACAAACATACAACTGGTATTCAATTTTGTATGCGGGAAGTATATACCATTAATATTGAGGTTAACTTGCAAAAAAAAAACGGTTCCGAACTGTAAGCCCATAAACTCTTAATCCAAATTTTGAACGGAATCCAGGCAGTAGTTAAGGCTGTAGACCTCGGGACATACGGACAGAATTTTGCGAACCACTTTTTTGAGTTCCTCTATCATCGTAATGTCAGAATTGATTAACATCTCGAAACTATGTTGTAGCCCTAAAATTGAGGAAGTGATGCCAAATTCATTGCAGTATTTTTAAAAAGTATTAAAACATAAATAAAGTTTGGACAACATCTCAGACCATGTAACTCATAAGATAATATTTTGTACATAACTGGAAACAGTAAACAAGAAATAATATTCATCTGAAGTGCAAAACTTTGATATAAAGGGTCCGCCAAAAAACTTTTTTTTTAAAGTACAATCCTTCCGGTTAATAATGGAAAATAATTTCATTCAAATGGCTGCCTCGGCTGGCCATGCAGTAGAGCTTCATCTGAAAAGATGATATTTTTTGGCAAAATCGGCATCTTCTCTAAGTCGATCGCATTGGATGGTCAGTTTGGACTTTGTATCGTCTCAATGATGTCTCCGAAATGTTCAATTGTTGAGAACGACGGTGAATTGATGATGATGGCGCTTCACGCACACGTTGAGTTGGATCAAGCACATCAAACATGAACATGAGTGACGTTGGAATTTTCCCGAGATAACAACGGTGTTATCTGTAATACAAACCCAAAGTAGTGCAGAATGTTTTTTTAGAGGCTTGTTTTTGGAATTGGCAACACTTCTTCCAGCGACAACCAATTTGACAGCTGATAACTTACTTAATGTGGTTAGGCACAGCTTTGGTAGGTATTTCACCCTAGTTCGAAAAACGTCCACGACGAGCTTTATCCGTCCCTTCCGTTGGGGTCTATAGGCGCACGAGGGTCCGAAATGTTACTTAAATGTTAATGGTATAAAAAGGTTAATTTCCAATTTCATTCTTCTTTTCATAAGCCTAGTTTTAGTGAGGCTGTTGAGCCAAAAACTGCCTTCTCTTGGGTCTCAGACTACCGAAGATTAAATAGCTCTAAAAGCTGCAAGCATAAAACAAACTCTATGGGCTCACAGAAAGGCACAGGCTTTGCCTATATGACACGAAGCAGTGAGCCTCACAATAAACAATTTCAGTTTCGACTCTAAACTTCAGTAGTTCACAGTGGCCAAATTTTCCATACAAATTTCGCAATTGTGAGCTTCCGTCATTTCAAAGTCGAGACTAAAATTTGTTATTAGTACGGTGCAGTGAGCAGAAAATAAATGTCAACTGCTCAACATCGAGGATCGGTCGAGGATCGCTATCCTCGCTCAAAACCGTCAACAAAAAAGGCAGGTAACAAATTTGGTACACCGATATTCACATGTTGACCAAATAAGACTTTGACACTACCACTCAAAATTTATAGAAAGTACGTTGACTTGCAAGCTGCAACCAAACAGCTCTGATTCACAGAATAAGTCTTGTACTGCATCAGTAGCTGGATCTAGGTATGGGTATCGATCGGCTTGGGTATACCTTTTGCTTTCGTTCAGCCTCATTAAGTTGAATTCATTCTGCACGGACGTGACCGATGATAAGACAACGTTAATGGAAACACTGTCAATTGCATGCCACGGCAACAGCAACAGCACTCAGCATATTTCCAATTTAAAAACATCTTTCGAGTTGTTACCTTTCAATCAGCATAAGGCATAACCCGCATGTGCATACTGTATAGAGGCACAAAGTCAGAGAGAAAGGCATCCGCGTCCATTGCGAAAGACATGCTCGTTAATTTGCATCCGAAGCGAAACGATGCAGCGCGATTTGTACCATCGACATGACCCAGTTGAAGATGTATACTTTTTCAGAGTAAGCTCGCCCGTGAAAGATAAATCTCTTTCTCCGGCTGCTGTTCTTCTCCTTCGTTTTCAACTTCTTCATCGTCGTTGTCGTCGTCGTCAGGGTTTTGAAGTCAGAAAAGGCAAAGCATTCGAATTAACCCACTTGCGCGCGTCTTTGCCCGGATAAGTAACGCACCATATCTGACATTGGCCAGTCCGCAAGAGTCCAAGAAGCCAGCGAGCCGCAGACAAGATGAATGCCGTCCACCGACGACGACGCGACTATACATTTGGCCATTACGCCGTAAATGGTAATCTACAGCAGCAAGAGCTGATATCCAGAGTAACAAGAAGCCAATAAATCTCCCGCTTGGAAAATTTACAAATTCCAGCTGAGATTTATCCGCGTGTTCCGCAGCCATGTTGTACATACACAGACACACATTCGGTTGCAGTTGCAGTATCTCACGATTCGGCGGCGAGCATCCGACGACGGTCTTCCCGATCCCGATCCCGATCCCGATCCAATTAAGAATAATAAAGCGGCGCGTTGTACCTTCCTGACAGTGTCGTTGTTGTCAGTCAGCGGAGTCACTCAGTCAAGCACAATGCCATAGCCAAGCCACCATATACAGCGGCACACACGGCATACTGCATACAAGATGCAGATAAAGAAAGCAGTTGACTTGGCCGCTGCAGTCGACTGTCATGGCACACGGAGATTAATCTGAAACGAATCAGTGGCGACTTGGTTCTCGATCTCGGTTCAAGGGTCTTGCATTGACTCGAGTGAAGGACTTCGTGGTCGGTTACTGAAACCGAACAATGGCCAAAACGGAACACGTGTTGTTTAGCATTCTTGCGCGCCAACCGAAGGATATCCTACTTAGCCGGGGATTTGCGCTTTGAATTTCAAAAGAGGTTTGCCCCATCATATAGCGTCCGCAAGAAGGTCGTCATCGTATATAATTGGCCAATTGCACAGCAACTCTCTGTTTGGGCATATTGTCCTTTTGTGACCACAGAAACAAATATTCGCTTTAAATCAGCGTAATGAAGGGTTCGGCGTGGTTCCCACGGAGTTGCATTTCAGTTTCAGCTGTTAAATTGACGGCAAGATGTGCGAACAAACATTTTGCAATCGCACACATTGTGTGCGGTGTCCTTGACAGGGGTTGTTCGTCGGTCGCGTCGCATTAAATTTGATCTCAATTAGGGGTTGATCGATCGGTTAATTTAGGGGAAGACGTGTAAATATTTTGTGCGATTTCAATCCAATGCGAGTGGCATTATTGTGACGACCAGCATTGCCGCGGAAGTAGGAAGTGGAAGTTGAATTTCTGTTGCAGCTGAAGTGTGATGTACGTGTACGAGTACTTCCGAGGGATATATTTGCAAATGCAGGACAATTGTTTTAAGGGCAGATGTCAAATATTTCCGTATTTATGCACGCAAATGTTTTCCCTTTCAAGTATGTTTCACTCTCAGCGGTTTGAATTTGTATGTTTGCATTGTTTGTTGGGTCCCTAGGTTTTAAAAACATTCATTTCAATAGGTAGGCTGTTTGGTCTGCCTCTTTTTAACTGGTGCTTCCAGTGAATCTGGATCTGATTCTGAAGCTCAAACAAGCCTCACTAGTTAAACCAGTTTGAAGCAGGTTTTACAAGTCACCTAAAGCGAGGTTTATACCCCTACTTCGATTAGCTTTTGGGCTGGAAGACTCTACTGACCGAATCGTTGAAGTCCATTAGCTTTTTACGTGTCGGCTTTAACCTATAAGACGCTTGCAAATGCGCAGTTACTTGACCATACAAAAATTGCTGTAGATCTAGCATATCTTTTGGATCGACCTTCATGGGCTTTAGAAAGGGTACGTGCTTTATATACATTCATAGAGCTGGTATTAAGAAGGTTTTATCGATGGCCTGGTCTAATTTAGGGCCTATAAAAGGTCCCCCAAATGTGTGTTTGGAAACGGTTTTAAAAGACTGGACCTAGGGTTCTGCAAAACCCATCCAAGACCGCATTAAAATGAACTATTCATTCAATGTCTAACATGCCATTTTTGATCGCATAACTCGTGTAGGTTCATCTTTTTGAAACACTTCTAACCGTTGTGGGAAGAAAAACTCCAAGAAAACATACGGTACCATATCAGCCACCCTTGGGTGCCAAATCATCCTATATTTTTTTCCCGTACAATATTCAAACAAGAACTACTTTCTAAAGACTCCACGAGTCGCTTATTATGGGCTCGCACACACTGTTTGAAAAACGAAATAAAGGCTGCAATAGTTTTGGCAGTAAAAAAAAGTAGTAAGTGTTGTGAAATATTCAGGAACGCCAGCAGCGTTCATTTCAAGTCAGTGTTTGAGGTGATATCTCATATATAAAAAAGCGCCATGCCCTATTTCTTTTAGAATGGGGAGTCCACAGTTACCTAATTGGGTAATTTGGCTCAAGTATTTTTAATTTTAATATGAAACTGTCGAAAAATAAAAATAATCAGAAAATGAGAATTTACTTAACTGAACGATGTCGAAAAGCAGTATCACCAAGTGAACGCACCTATACATTTTGCATTTATTTTCTTAATAAAATACAAAAAACTCCCTCTTCTCGATTTCATTTAACTAATGTGGCTCAAACTTGAGTGGAAGGCTTCCGAAAATGGCTAACTTCCAAAATTGCTTCGGAATAACGCCGCTGAGTAACCTATTCCATGCCCACATTTGTTTTTAGCAAGCTCTCGCTACTCGCTACTGCCTATAAAGTTCGATATACGGCGACTATTTTTGGGCAAACGTTTCAAAAAAAGGGTAGTTCTAGAGACATTATTTAACGTCAGACCTACTTTAGGTGCGGCTATATGTAAGGGAAGGCTTCACAAAATAGTCTTGCAGACCTTAACAGAAACATTTAAGTGCTCTATATTGGCCTTAAATCGATAAAGATATATTTAAAAGGGTAAAGGAACATAAACATTATATCAAAAAACATGAACTCAAAATAGTATTTCATTTTAAAAAACAAAAGCAAAAGACAAAGCTTTAATATTCCTCAACTTTTGTCGAAATTTAATAAAATCATTTTTTAAATTTTCAAAGTCGAGTATAATTTGTTCCCCACCCTGTATGTTTTATGTCCTGTATTAAAACAAGCAATCGCGATTAAATATTCAAATTGAATAGGTAAATAAATGCATAAAAGACCGAAGGCTGCAACTGCGAGAAACAGACGAAGCGCAGCAAAAGATTGGGCAGTCCGTTTTCTATGGAAAGTCCTGTAGTAGCCTTGGAAAGTAAAAGCATTTTGAAAGCAGTTAACACTGGCACTGTTGCACTTTCAAATAGTTAGAGTTGTTTTCTATGCATCAAATTTGCAAATCAAAAGAATTGCAAGACTCTTTTTCTATTCCAAATCACCTAGCACCAAAATCAATTATAGAGTCGTCAAGTGACTGGAAATGGTCCAAACGTAGGTGCATCCGACCGACCGACAGCTCTTGAAAAATATTGCGAGAAGCCCACCAACAAATGGATAAAGCCAACCATATTGCGCAATTAAATTGAATCGGTGCAGCTGTGTCTCATCACGTTTCCTTTATTTTGTAGGTAGCTACCTAATAATGGTAAAATAAAGCAACCGCGTTACTCCCCGTTTTCCAGCTTTCGACTACAAAATTCAGCTGTGCAAATCAATTGAATCGGAAAAAAAAAATCACTTCCCATAAACAAAAGGCCACGTGCATGAAAACAGCGAATAATGAGAAGGGTAAAGTTCCACTGTAGTAAACAAGGCGAAGGAAAGCGATTCTTCCCTAAAAGACGAAATGAACACCTTTTCCTGCACACATGCTCCGACTCCGATCGCCAAGAAAACCCATGGGAAAATTCAAATAAAAATTTAAATCAATGGTGCCTAGGTAGGTATACGCCGAAGGGGGGAACAAAAATACTTTCAAGGGAAACCCTGTCGACTCGCCGTTGCGATCCGCTGATTTGGAACACCACCTTACGCGAGACAAACAAGTTGTAAGGTCAGCTGCTTTATTGCGTTGCCAAGGCGTAACGGCGGCACTGCTGTGGCTGTCACTCTCTTGGACGAACGAATGGGAAAACACGAATTTCCACAATTTCTTAGTTTTTCCCCAGTCGGATGCGAGTCGAAGTCGTTCTCCATTCTGCATATGCAGATGCAGATGTCCAATGATGTGGAATCACGCAACAGCGGGCATTTAGCGATAGCGAATTCCACCCCTTGCAGAGCCGTGTCCAGGGAAAACGTGAAAATCACAGCTGCACGAATTTACTGCTGCAATTGGCGATGGCGACGGCGAGCCCATAAGGCACGATCGTTTAATCCGTCGCAAAGGCAGCGGCAACGGTACGAACGAAAGGAAAACCAAAGCGAAATAGAGTTGCCTCACCTTTGCCTTGGCTTGGGCGCAGTTGTTGTTTCGCAGCCGATGACAATCGACCTCGATCAATTTACGCAGTACACTCATGCAAAAGAAGGGTCGATCAGCTGAATAAATCAGATCCGGGGCCAACAGTTGTGTCGTTGTCATAAGTCGTATGCGGATCGTCTTCGCTGTGCTGCGTGTCGTTGACATTGTGGTGAGACAAAAGACTTTCTGCAGCTTTTGTGTGACAGCTGTGATCATCATAATTGAAATAGCTTCCTCCGGCTGTACGCATTCCTTGAAAAGAGTCATCCACGGATGTCTCATACACTCATTCAAGAATCAAGAACTGTGACAGAAACTGGAAAAAAAAACAAACGGAAGTTCCTCTGTGTGTTTGTGTTGTGGGAATTAGTTGACTGAACGCTATAATGTCACGCATGGCTGGTCCGAGTTCGAAATGAACTCCGTGTGACCGCCTGACCGGTGCAGTATTACATCGGATGAGTGAATGTCCGGTTTGGCCAACAGGTGTCCAACTCACCGGTGGTGCATTGACGCGGATTAGGTCAGGGTGAAATGTGTTGGAATGATTTATGGGCTCGGTCTCAGAGTGGGACACAGATTCAGATTTCGAAATTGCGAGGAAAGTGTAAGGTCAGCTTTTGTTTTCTCTTTGACGGAGCTTAATGATTAATCGCCGTTTCTTGAGAAATTTATTTATGCCACTTGGGTGAATGTAGGTACGGTAGGTATAGGTACTTGCTCATTTCATTGGTAATGGCTTCGAAAATGTGTGGGCGCAGTCATGATTGAGTGACCTAAATGTGAAATTGGGTTTTAGGGCGTGTTTTGCGGGCAACCGGAACCGAAATATTCCAAACAAAATGAAGAAATGCACATACCTTTTGCAGCACTAGGAAGGTAGGCAGTTTACGAAACGCTTGCGTTCCTACATAAGGCAGTAGTACCTGAAGTTTTAAATGGGCCTTTTTCGGTTCCTTTAGGAGAAAGGTTTTTGCCTAAGCATAGGTATGCTGATTTGATTAATTCTAGAATGTGTATCCGACTTTACGTAAATCGATTTCAGAGCTTGTAGACGTCAAAATGCAAATGCATTGCATTCTTCTCTATTCGCAAAGATGTTCGAAAAGTTTTTAGATGACAAAAAATAGTTGCAAAGGGAAACTTTAAAAATGAATACCTACAAGGTATTTATGACGCTCCCGTCGAGGTGCGTAAGGCTGGGTCAATCAGTTCCCTCGAAAGCTAGATTCTTCACTTTCAAATTTAGAATACCTGCTGACGGAAATTGGAGCGGAATTCCATAGAACGAGACGAGAGCGCGTAGACTGCGGCAAGCAGGATGTCACCCTCATTCCGGATGTGCGGTGAGAAAGGTATCACAGTCTGCAATAATTATGACAAAGCTGTGACATATTCTATGAAGATATAGGAGGAAACAGAATGCGGCGAGTATTTTTGTGTCGATTTTAGCAAGCGGCTTAGCATGCGAAATTATATCCTAATTCGAGCTCTGATATGTCTGAGGTCTGAGCTAAAAAATAAAGACGAAATTTTTGTACAACAGTTCAGGGTCTACTCCGAACTAAAAAAGAAAAACGCCGCATACTACATTCTAAGTTAAGGTGGATTTGAAGATTTGAAGGTTAGGTAACGAAAGTCTGATGAATTTGCTGTAGAAGAGATTCCCCTAAAACGCCTTTTACAAGACCTTAAATCTTCTGCTGTATAGAACTTCGAAATCGGGAGTAAATTCACAATTCAAACGCTGCGAACACAAGAGGAACGTTTTGTCTTTAGGCCTGATAAAGCGGCTCACGGGTTCTCCCCGGAAAGGAAATTAAGTTCATGTGAGCAAATAGAGAATAAGTAGGTACCCATACCGAACATTTTTGCTCAGGCAGGAAGGACTCGCAGAGAAACAGAGATAGACTAGGATACTATATAAAAGAGTCAAAGCGTTAAGAAGATTCAAGTAGTACCATTATTCTGCATAAATGGTTAACAGGACATACATTTCGCTGTCTCAAGCTGATTGAACCATTAAAAAGCAAAACTTTGAATAATAATATAGAACTAATAGCGGGAAAATGGCACTGCTGCCACACATCCCGAACTTTAGAGGTGCCATAACTCCCAAACGACGTTGTACTTTTTTTTCACGAAAAACATGACCAAACGCGTACGCGCAGTAATAACTGGGAAATGGAAACAAGCACACGGGATACGCCTTTAATTTGTTTGTAACAACGAACACCCTGCACCGAAAACTTTTCGATCTACATTTTTTACATTTTAAATTCATTTTTATTATTTCTTTCATTAAACTTACATACTAGACAAAAACGAGTAAATCTAATTTAAAACTAACATTTATCTTATTCTAGCTTACTGGCTCTTAGCGAGCGCTCTAAACTTAACAATATCCTTAAAATTACTGCCTTTCAGCCTTAAATCTATCTATATTTTTTATGATTTGTTTTGTTTTTTAATTTTCAAGAAACTTTAGAAAACTTGAATTCTTTATTATTGTTTTGTTTAAAACTACTTAAAACTACCTAAGCTACTTAACCTACATTACCTATAATCAGGGTGGTGAGCAATCTTATCGATTGGTCACTATCCTGATCGCGTCCTTGGTTGCCTGTCGGCGCCCACAGAAAGGGTTCATCCGCGCCGCCGAGCCTCGGCCGAGGCCATAAGCGTCGGTCAAGTCTCGGAAGCACTCTTTCATGTTGGCTAGCCCGGCGCCTCCCAAAAACCCCCTACTCTAACCCTAAACCTACCAACTTAAATCTAGCTTAAAACTAAGGAGGATGCTACGTAAGTAGCGCACCGGCCCGGGAGAGCGTATCCACTCTCACCTCTTCCTCAAGCCACCAAAATTCGGTGAACTGCTTTACCGTATCGACCCTGTCCCGATCCGCAATTGCGGTACTAAAACGGAGGAGCTCCTGAGCATTGGCGGCGTACCCGTCGTGGATGAGCCGCTTATCCCTCGCGCCGCGGTGGCTGTGGTATAATACCGGCACACCATCTTTTGCCTGGACTAACCCTTTCATGTCTACATGAAGAAATGCCTCAGGCGGGATAAAGCCAGACCGAAGCGTACTCTCGTGGTACATTAAATTGGGGTAGTAAGCCCCTGAGATCAGGTTATTATCACTGGCCATCGCCCTAGCAACGTGCCTCCGAATCACCTTAATAAGGAAATTGTCAATCCTATTCAGTCGGGCCCCATTGTATAAGGTCCGGTTGGGATAGTATTTTATGTACTGAGATTCAGGAGTTCTAAACAACCCTAGACAGGCCCTGAGGCATTGCCTCTCAAACACCCGAATCCTTTCCATATAGGACGGCGCTATATTGAACCACAAGGGACAGCCATAAGCGATGATAGGCCTAATAAGGGCCACGTAGCAAATGACCTTCACCCCGGTGTCAAGTTGACTGCTGCGAAACAGTCTCCTTGTCAGAGCGTAGGCCCTCTTAGCCCCGGCAAGACAAGCATCTATATGTTTGTCAAAATACAGATACTGGTCGAGCCGGATGCCGAGATACCTGACCACGTTTTTCACCACCAATGGTCGTTCCTGCTGTCCAATAATTGTTAATTTTCTCCAGTTTTTTCTGGTGTCCCTAGAGGCCCCAGCCAATGGAGTTCTGAACAGGATCGTTTCCGATTTTTGGAAATTGATTTTCAACTTCCAATCATCGCAATACCTCTTAATTTGCTCGAAGTCACGCTGCAGAAGGATGTTGATGACCTCGATTTTTGGTCCTGACCTGTACGCCACTAAATCGTCTGCGTACGTTATAGCGTGTCTGAGGGAACCCACCAGATCACTTGTGTAAATATTAAACAGGACCGGAGAATTCACTGCTCCCTGTTGTAAGCCGTTTTTAATTTCGAAAACCCTGCTCGAAGTCACGTTGCCAGCTTTGACAACGAACTTCTTTCCCATAAGCATGTCATAAATCATATACAGCAAAGGTTTTTGAATGCCCATTCTGGTCAGCTTATAAAAGAGCCCCTCCAACCATACGGTATCGAAGGCCTTCTCAAAGTCGACCAGGCAGGCACCCGTGCATTGCTTCTTAGTTTTATTCCACTGAATGTCGGAGACCAGTTTCGACGCGGCATGAATAGTGTCATGCCCCGCTCTAAAGCCAAACTGGTTGTCCGGAATAATCTTATTTTCTTCAACCCATCTTAAAAGAGATCTATTGACGACTTTCTCGAATACCTTGCTAATATTCGGAAGCAAACTGATTGACCGAAGATTAGCAGGGTTTGTCCTATCTTTATCCTTTTTCGGGATAGGGTGTACCACCGCCATTTTCCACTGCGCCGGATCATATGCATTATTCAGCACATTGTTAAATAGCTTTTCGATCTACACTTCTTTCACCCATGCACACAAAAATGTTCTGTTCTAATTTACTCCCTTTTTAGGGTTCCGTAGGTAAATGGCAAAAAACGGAACCCTCATAGATTCGTCATGTCTGTCTGTCTGTCTGTCTGTCCGTCCGTATGTCACAGCCACTTTTCTCCGACATTTTGAGAGCTATACTGTTGAAACTTGGTAAGTAGATGTATTTTGTGAACCGCATTAAGATTTTACACAAAAATAGAAAAAAAAACAATAAATTTTACATAAAGCTGAAACTCAACATTTTTTTTTTCATCAAACCCATACGTGTGGGGTATCTATGGATAGGTCTTCAAATGATATTTCAAAAGATATTTAGGTTTCTAATATATTTTTTTTTTCTAAACTGAATAGCTTGCGCGTGAGACACTTCCAAAGTGGTAAAATGTGTGTGTCCCTTAATGTCCCTTAACTTAATGAGTACGGTGTTTGGTCAAAAAGACATAAGTCCATTATTTGCGAAATTGAGTTGAGTATGCAGAACTATTGGGACAAAAAAATCTATTTTCGTTTCGTCTTAACAGCATAAGTTTCAGTAAACGGAATCCAAAGTTATTGAGTGTCAAACTGGATTTAGAAAACGTTTTTGAACTTTAAAACACATATATCTCAAAACTACGATTTAGGACTTCTGTCGTTTTGATCAAACTCCATACTAGTTTTAATGTCTTTGTTTTTAAATGAAATCTTTAAAAAGGAAACACTGAGAGGGTGCCATATCTGGCATTGTGCTATATCACCCTACTTTACCCTATGCAGGCCTGCCAACTTGAAACATAACTGCGGACAAATATACCGAAAGAGTGCGACGGAGAAATCAAAATTGGGACAAAGATTTAATTTTCCAACTGAAATACAAATTTTAAAAATTTTATAAATTGCTCACCCAACTCGAATTTTAGTACACCTCAAAACGTACTACCTTAAAATAACCTAAAAAAATATGTTTTCCATAACCAAGGTAATTTGTGTACATTATCCAATTTTTTAGTTATTTGTTGAATTAAATTAACTATCGGACTGACAAATCGTTGGGAAGGACAAAGGGCAAAGAAACATTGGGAAAGACAAATACTTTGTCCCAAATGTACCGTGGCAACCGTGACCGGTCTCATGTGATCTGCAAGTCAAATTTCAGTCTTTTGGTTAGCGAGATTTGTCGTCTACATATTAGATAGGTATTTATTTATTTACGAGAATTGACAGCTATTCGTTCAATTCAATTGGACTTCGATAACACATTCATTGTCTATCGAATATTTTATTCATTGGTTTATCAGCGTCCATCGAAAGCACCAACTATCGATCGAATTCAATATTCGCCCAACTGGTTGTTGAGGCAATTACATCCAACACCATATTTACTAGCGGCTCGGGTAATGTGATATTATTTATCGAATCGCGATTCGCGTTTATAGTTCTGCTCACGATAGAAGTGCCCATTTCACATGCCACTTGCCGGGTATATCGTTTTCCTAATTGCCGGCTATCATTTATTTTCGGATGGCGCTACAACACCACATCGATCTACAACAATAGAAACAAAGTGCTTGCTAACGGTTTCATTTCAAGTGATATTGTGTGTTCGCCTCACATTTGGTAAAAACACACAAATGGTGTGCACATTTGCAGCAAATATCCCCAGTCCGCTGAGGCTAGGCCAACAAAATCACGCACTGGACAGCTGAATACCCACGCATCCACTCGGATGCTGCTGCGGGCTATTATACATTTTCAGCCGGTGACTTGGCTTAGTCTAGCCAAATATCCGTCGATCAGTCTAGCGATTCGAAAATGGTAAAACAGTTTTTTTTTTCTTTTTGCTTTGAAACTCCCAGAGCTGCACCACGTGCTGCGTTTGCGTATAGCTCTCATGGGTTTGGAATGCGTTGTGGACTTCTAGCATGCGGTCAAATGTGTTATGGAAGTCCCAGCATTGGCAATTGATTGCTGTGTGAATTTACACGCCCGCCAACGGAATTCAATTATAAACAATATGCCAATGGAACCGGCGGCAGTGGCGGCGATGGCCAGCGGGCTAGGTCTGGCCGGTCGATCTGAGCTCAGATGTTGAATGTGGGATGCTGGGGCGACTATACGACACGACAGTCTCATAAAAATATCATTACTCGCCCCAAAATGAGTGGCGCTGCTGCAGCAGCCGACCGTCTAGCTCTAGATGTATATATCGAAGGTGGGTGAGACGAGTGTTTAAGCCAATCGTGGGCGTTTCATTATTATTATTGTTGTCTGTTATTGTGGGCTATTATTATGTGTGCTCGCGCGCACCCAATTTCGGAACGCGGCGGTTCGGGTTTATGACCTGCTTAGTGTAGGAGCGGTATACACGCAGCTGGATAGAACAATGAATCAGTCATTTAAAGCCGCATGCAAACAGCGGGTAGGTATAGTGGCTCGGAGAGATTGGGGGTTTTGAGCCAACGAGTTGGACTTGGCGGTTAAGGAAGTTGGTGGACCTAAGAGGTCGTCATATAGGAGAAGCGAGTGCGTAAATTGTATATACGAAAGGCAAGTCCATTACTTTGTAATTGCAAACGGAATAGGTGAGGTAGATATTTGAGGTTTCTAGGACGTTTCTCCAGAGCGAGACAGTCGAATATTTTTTGGGTTCTGGAGGTTCGCAAGATCACATTCCTAACTTATCGTGCCAAATGAAAATACAAAGAAATACCTACAAAGTTTAAATACAGTATAAATAAATGGGCAGGTTCACAGTATTTTCCTAAAAATATTTTCCATTTAAACAAAACCTCTGACGAATTCGATTTAAAAGTCAATTCTGGACTTGGGATGGTTTTTTTAAATGATTAGTAGCAAAAATCAACCCTAAGAAGGCATTAAAAATATTAAAAATAACATACAAGAGTTAGATCCGTATCATCTGTCCACCTACATGTTTTTATGATCTAGAATCAACCTTCAGATTTTTTCTTTAGGTTATAGGGTGTTCATCTACGTTTTGTTTCATTTTAGTCCCTAAACTTTCACTTAATAAGCCGAACAGGGATGGCCAGGGCCACACTGCACAAATGTTTGAGACCAATGATGCGAATCCATTTGAAATTCTACACCGCATAATCACTCTTTGAGTATATTTTAATTTTAATGGTACCTATGTCACAAAAATTGGGTGACAGTCTTGCTCTTTGATATACGAATCTATAACAAATACTGACCTACTCTGGATTTTGCTACGATCTCCAAAAGTAGGTAGGGGTTATCATCGATTACGTATATGGTAAAGGAAATGCTGGCTAGACGAATTTTTAAATGTCGTGGAAAGTGCTATCACTGAATGTATGAATCGGATATTTGAACTTTATACTTAAATGTGTAAAAGGCGAATTTTAAAATAGAATAGGGTAAAGTCGGGTAATATGGCTTTTCCTCATTATTTCCTTTTTAAAGATTTTGTTTAAAAACAAAGGCATTAAAATATCATTTAGTTTTACGTAAGTTTCTGACGGGTGCAGTCGGAACCTGATTTGCAGGTGAAAATTTCTTGTTACAAACGAAAAAAAAGAGAAAAAAACTGAGTAAATTGGAATAGAACAGAATCAGGAAGAGCGGTTTTCTGAAGGAGAATTTGGGGCAAAATTGTCAGCTGTATTGGGCTAAATCTTGTTTGACTAATGGTGAGATTGGTTATTGATTTGGGTAGTTCCTTAAATGGTTTTTGCTGACTCCGCAGAAGGGTTCAGGTCCGACGAGTGGAGTGGTTGCTCCGATTTTAGCCTCGATTTTAGCCTAATCTCGATGTAACTATGGAAACAATGGCCCAATCAGTAACTTGAAAAGCGATTTTAATAAGTTCAATCATGTGATTGACTTCAACCTTAAAAAAAAAAAAATTAAAACAAATAATAAAAGAAATGTAGCATATTTTAAAATAACTAACTTTTTTTTAAATATTAATATTAACTGTGGCTTAAATGTTTAGTAGTTAAATAAATAAATAAAAGAATAAATAGTGCAATGATCACAATCACAGTCGAAAAATTGATTTCTGTTCGGTGCGGTGGTGCATTGGGCCGGCTTTCGAGTCCGAGAGCTGCGCATTTGAATCGCATCTTCAAAAAAGACAGTCATTTTCATTTGTTTTCCTATAACGCTCAGCTCTTATTTTCCGTTGACTGACAGCAACAGTAACCTACTCGCCCACAACGAACCTGTCATCGTCCAAAGTAGGTTTATAGCAGCACACGTTTTAAAAGCTTTTTCTTACGCAACTCCGACATACTTTCAAAACAGCCTTGGAGACGTTTCGGTAACATGAATCGATTTCACTGCCAAATGTCAGCAAAAAAAGAAAAAAAGAAAACTTGACAAGCCCCACGAGAGAGAGGCGATACCTATACCTACTACTACTCATTCAATCCCCACGGGCCAAGTTTTGGCTCGAGTCACAACGAACAAGCAGACAAACTAAAGCGAAAAAAAAAACATCTCCGATACTTTTATCGTATACAAGTTTATGTCGCACGTTTTTCCTCCCCCGTCCAGCAGCATTCTTAATTCTTTTTTCTTACTCTGTACTCAAATCCGCTTTGATAAGACAAGACGAAAATCGTATCTCGCCTTTGTTTCTGGTTTCAATCGAGATAGCCGAGTGTGTGACTCGAAAATAAGAGCCCTTCGTGCTTGTGGAAAATAACTGGACTGTGGAAATAGGTCGGTATCGGTACCTACCCACATTTTACTGCTGTAATCAGCCACCCCACCATACTGCTGACCAAAACCGCATACCTACCAACAGTTTGCGCTACACACAATTAACCGCATGGTACAATTTGTGGGGTTCTGTGAAACGAAATATCCATACACACATTTGCACCCCACCGCCCCATGGGACCAGCATGGGACATTCAAAACTCGACAAGTGAAGAGGGTAGCGGATACACGTACACCATCCGGCCATGACGATAGATAAGGTTGGCTCAGAGCGATTGGAAACATCCGCTCTCTCTGATTGCGAGTTCGACTAATTAGGCAAGGTCGAGCGCGAGCACTCTGTAAGCCCTGGCCATTGAATTGACAGGCACGTCAGATACCTACAATCTTTAAACCAGCCCCAACAATCCCCCTGAGGATGGAGTACATTAATCGCGCCACGGAAAAAAAATTTTAATTCCCAACGTGTGAAGGTATCGCGTATGGGTTACGTGTACAAGGACAGAAATGCCGAAAGGCCCTTGGCTCTCGAGTCTGCATTGAAGAACCCAACTTTTTAAACACCTCGGGACTTTGATCCTCCACCCAGGCCAAACGACCCCACAAGCTACAACCACCATCCGATTGCGAATCCATATCCAAACGGCCGACGCGACCGACAGACAAACGAACGAAACGAAGAAGCAAAAGACGATAATGATGAGGAAATTGAGGATGGCTACGACGACGTCGCGTCGGCAACTATGCACAGAGCAGCAGCGCACGAAATAGCAAACGATGAAGTACACCTACCATCTCGTCTTTCTACCTCGATTGAGATGAAGAGATAGATTATGGTCATGACAGTTTGGCAAGCAACAGGCCGACAGGTAGATGTGGATACTCATCGTGTACATGGCATCGAAGTTTATATGTACTTTACCACAATCTGTGGCCTGTGTAAGAGACGCTATGGCCGATGCAAAGCGCCCCTTGCTTCATGGGACGGGAACTCAATGGCAGCGAACAAAGCGAGGGAAACCGAGAAGTGAAGCAGGCCTTCGCAATCTCCCAAAGGACAGACCGGATAGATACAACCAACAACACAATGGTGTATATTATGTGCTTTGGCGCTGGTGCTGCCGTTTCTGTGCCAAGAGGCAGGCAGGGCAAGCCCCGCAGCGCTCAACACAAATAGCAGCTGAACAGCAACAACAACGAGCACGTAAACGTCGACGTCCATCAAAATGTACAACGCAACGACTATGAAGAACACTGAACGTGAACGGTGAACGGTGAGCATCGGCACGACAACGTCGCCGAGCAGGTCTTTCCGTAGCCGTTGCCAGCGCATATCGTGCTTGGGTGAGATGATTTCAGGCCGGTTGGGCACTTATGTGGGTTGTCTGGCTGGGTTGGTCTGGGCTGGTCGTTTGGCTGAGTGCCTCGGCTTGTTTTTTTCACGCACACACACGAACACGAATTATGAAGCCCCAGTCAGCGCACAGTCAGCAATAGTAAGCACCAGCAGAGGTTCGGTCGAGGCCCGACGCCCGATACTTTGGCTTTGTGCCGTGGTTGAGAGTTTACAGTTTAGTAGTCTTGCAGTGAACATGAATGGGGTAAGTGTGGATCTCTGCGACGCGCATTGCTGCCAACTTTTTGTTTGTTTTTCTTTGTTTCTTTTCCTTTTGCTCGTTCCTTCTTCTGACGGTCTTCCTTTTATTTTGCTGTAGCAAACTTTCTCACTTTTTCCGTTTATTGGTTTACACATTTCTACTGCATGCTAATGAGGCCGTTCGGCGTTCTTTGTTTTTATTTTCAGGACGGATCAGTAGACTGGACGGACGTGAAGGCCCGAAATATTCTAACGCTGGAGCAGCGTGTGCGCGCGATCAGGGAATATGATCGCGTTCCGGTGTATCAGAAGGTGGCCGACATCATGAACTGCAGTGCCAAGCAGATCAGGAACATCGTGCACAATCGCGAGTCGATTCTCCTGTACTATGCAAGTAAGACGGGACACTGCCAGAGCGGGGGTACAAAGCAAGAAGATCGCCTCCAAAAGATCGACCTGCTGAACAAGGTTATGTTCGAATGGATTCAGCGGACCCAGTCGAGAGAGAACGTGGGAAGGATCTCAACCAAGCTCATTCGGACCATAGCGCTGGATGTGAAGAATCACATTAAGATCCCGAGCTTCTATCCGAACACTGTTTGGCTGGAGGGCTTCATGTTGGAATACAAGATTACCGAAGAAGATCTGCTCAGTCATAAGGTGTACGGTCGGTGCACCGAGCGAAAGGAACACCTATCGTTGAAAATATCCGATATCGTGGAGTATGTGAAGGAGCTGAAAACTAAAACGAATTCCGATTCGACTATTCGAGACGAATATGCAAAAACTGTTGAACAGAATTACTACTACAAGGAAGAGGACAGCCCGCTAATGTTCGAGAACGACGAAAACTCCGAGACAGGGAACTACTACAACGATGGCGAAGGGGCTTGCTACGGGTACGATGATGACGATGAACCAGAGGTGCCAACCAAAACTCGAAAGATCGACTGCGATGAATCGGACAGGAGCAAGTCGCCGGATGAAGAAAACGCGATCGCGAGCTACGCAGAGGCCATCCGCCATTTGAAGCCACTGGAAGACTTTGTCCTGATGGAGGAGAACTTCCGGGCCATCGGTGTTATTTCACAGCTGGAAGCGATCTTCAGAAGTCAGAATTGTAATTAGTACCAATTAAGTAGTGTATAAGGTTTTATTTTATATTTTTTTATTTTTTTTACTAATGGCTTAACTGTTAATTTGTAATATTTATTTTTGTTTCTCTTTAGCATAGATATACGTACTTAATTATAAGTCTAGTATATTATTGTTGAATAAAGCTCTTAAAGTTCAAGAAAAATATTTGTTTTTACGTCGAGGCTTTTGGAGTTCCTATATTTTAGATCTGGACTGAGCTTTTACGCAATACGGCTTCATTAAACAAGTAGTTCTTTTTTTTTTCTAGGTGCCTAACAACCAGGAGTTCGTTCATAGGCAACGCTCTTAAAGATTAGAAAAAGAAAAAAATATTCGCACCGAAACTAGGAGTCGTTAAGTTGCCATTGTCTGGCGATTACCTAACGAAACTTCCTTAATTTCCATATACCCCAACCTAGCTTGGTAACTAAAGAAAATTAAGCTGACTCTAAATTGGTATAATTATCCTCAACTCATAAAATCCAATTTTTCATCGCGAAATGTCAAAGTAAAGTTTTCAATTTTCAAGTGAAAATTCCGCAAGGAGGCGCCTCAGTAGTTAATTTGCAACAGCTTTCGGTTGTTTTTTCTGATTTAAAATGTTCAAACAGCGAGAAACTTAATTAACCTAGTCAATGGGGACGTTCAAGTATCTAGTTTTGTAAGTCTGACAGCTGTCCGACTAGACGTAACTCGGTTTTGATTGGCTGAAGTCAGTCATGTGAGCAGGTGTTTCAGTTGACGTTTATGGAGGGGTAGCCGAAGAATCTAGTCAAGAAATTCTTGACTGAGTACTAAGTTGACAGTTCGCATATGTGGCTGACGTTGGAAAAGTGGCATTCCCGACCAATCTAGCTTTTGCGTTCAGGTAAAATCCTATCAAAACCGATCTTGTTACTTAAGGTAACTAGATTCTTGAATGTGCCCCATTTATTGCTAAATTGATATCTACATTGAATGCCTGCCGAATAGTCAACGACTAATCGAGTTTTTCGCGTCAGCAAAACCCACAAATCTAGTTTCTGCCTTTAGGGAGAATCAGTGAAATCTATTCGACTTAATTAAAATGGCTAGATTTTTGGCTATTTTTTTACAAAGACGTTTGGGTTTTTTTTTTTTTTAATTTCGACGTTTCTGTTTCGCACAAGAGTAAATCCATAACCAAATGAAAAAGTAATAAGATAACTTCTAACAATGTTTGACATTACTTTCTACTACTTCTCAACCAATTTTTCAGGTTTCAAATCAAGGTTTTCGGAGTTCGGAAAAAACTGAATATCCCAAAAACGGCCAGGAGGTCAATTTGAAAAAAAAAACCCTTCGTATCTACAACTTTTGCAAAATCCCTTCTGATTGACGGAGTTGAGTTAGATATAAGCATACGTACCTACACCTTCATTTTAAATTGGAAGTTCTGTCGATATTCCCAAAAGCCGAATCATGGTACTTTCAAGGCAAATCGAAAAGGTCCATCTCTAGAAATATCTACCGGTTCTAAAGTCTTTAAAGCAGTTTCTAGTTTATTTCCAACAAATTCGATCGAATGTGTAGTCTAGAGATCAAATTTCCGCTTCTTGAAGACTCGAAAATGATCGTTGAAATACGCGATCTATAACTGATTTAGAATTCTTTTTTTTTTAAGCGCCTTAAGACGGTATGAAATGTTGATAGCGAGCGACACCTTTTGAGAAAATGGTGAAACGATTCTACAAATTTACAAAGTGCTGGTTATACGATCCAAAAATGACAGTAAGTTGAAACACAGTACCATAATGTTAGCAGGCATATATATAACTTACAAGACTGAGAGATACAACGGATTCTGTAACAGCTCTTTCGGGGTTCGTATAGCAAAATTCCGAATACGACGGATTCTGTCATAGACACGATTAAAGGATCAACCTCTGTAGGAACAAACAAATCTTAGACACTTCAACCATGAGACGTACCTCTTTGTAACCTTGCAAAAAAAAAAAGATATACCTAACCTATACCACCCAAACGTATAACAGCAGACGTCATTTGCTTCGGTATCGATTTTTCCAATTTACTTGCTGTCATCGGAATTCTATAAAATCCTTTTCTTATAGGGAGAGTTAGGACAGGTACCTACCAATTTATAAAATGCTTACGCAAATAAAACAACCGCTCACATTTTAAATATAGGTAGGTACATAGTTAGGCCTATAAGGCTTTTATTAAAAACTAACTTATGACAGTAAGAACGGTAAATAGTTCGCGTAACAGTAGAAAATAACTTAACTCTACAAGCACCCTCCATTTATTGCTTAAGGGCATCCTCAAGCCTTTCGATGAGTCCTATTAGACGAAAGTTCTCTTTCAACAATGCAAACTCTTCCAGCTGTTTAACGCAGTTGATGGCTTCGTCTGTAGTAGATATGACTTGACTTTGGGGTTCTTCCCGTAAGGGTTCCGTCGGGACAACTTCATTTTGCAGCACTTCCGTCTCAGCGAGTTCCTCCTTTACAGGCCCTAAAGCAACCGCCGCTGCTGGTTGCACCATCAAAGGTATTGTAGTCAGGGACTTGGAGCAGCACGGGGTTGAAGCTTCATATTTCATCTCAATATCGTCAGTAGGCTCCTCTTTTATAGTATCGCTGCTCGCTTGCACAGTAACAGCTGCAGCTACATCAACCGTTGGTAGATCCTCTGCCGGTGATACTGTGCCGCTTGTCCCACAAACTTCATTCAGATACCGCAATATATCTCGAATCTGCACCGAATGGCTCTCCTGATAGCCGATCTCCAAAGTCTTCGTGTTAACATCTTTCAAGTTGTAGGCACTTCGAAAATTCACAATCCAACTCGTGTCGGGGAAGAAGTTCTGCAAGCCCAGGGCCCTCTTAAACTCGATCGCCATCGTCTGAATAAGAGCGTCCGTTAAATTAAAGTCCGTATAGTACATCATGCGCCGAATCCATTCGTGAACCGCTTTTCCCAGCACCGACATTTTCACCGACTTCAGTTCGTGTGAAGTAGGCACCACCGATTTTTTCGTACGATTATTCCATTCGGCAAGAATGGCGTGCTTTTGCCTGACAATACGTTTTATTTGATCCGGACTGCAGTTGAAGTACCGTCCAACACTTTTGTAGACCGGATCGACTTCATAGCGGCGAATAGCTGCAACCTTGTCGTTCAATGCAAGAACGTTTTTCGGTTTCACCCGATCGTCGAAACTGATTTTATTCTGAAAATTAGAAAACACAAGATGGCCGTTGTACAAAAATGTCGTCAAAACGAATTAAATTTCTCTCTTACCGTGTTCATTCTCACCCAAGCGATGAAACAAAACTACCGAGAGTCGTTGACGCCAGCCAATTCACACTAAAGCTACACACTTTTACGCCACAGTCGTGTATATGGATACAGTTTCACACAAAACACAAGAACAAGATGCTCCCACATTCACACAAACGCGTTGGTAATTCTCTTTAAACTCTCATTTCTGCCTCTGCGCCGTCGTCGCGTCGCGAGCGAATGCTGTCGATTTATCACAGTTTTCTGTATCTGTTTATTTTCTTTCCTCCAACTTCCACACTGAGCAGACGCGAAATACAGAACAAAAGCAATAACAAAGCGCTGCGCATTCACTGTGCTGTGCTACAGGGAGGCAAAACGGAAAACAACCCATGCGATGAGCATTGAGCACTAAGCAAACGAATTCGTGCTCTCTTAAATGTTTGCTAGTGGTGGTGCTGGTGGTTTCGTTTATCATCTCCGCAACGCATTCCAAATCTTGTCGAGGCAAAATGGTAGACGGTTGAGTTGACTGAGTTATTTTTAGATCCATATTTCGTTTCGCTGGCAAACTGTTATCTGTGGGAGCTGGGAGCAACAGCAGCAGTATTGTGGTGTGCTGTTTACACGATTGCGCGCATGAAAGACCTGAAACATCCCCCAACCCCCTACCCCCACGCCACAGTCACTGTGCCAGTGGTTGTTGTTTTCTCTCTATTCAATTTTATGTGCATTAATAAAATAAATTACTGCGGATTTACTTTGAATTATTGCACACAACTGGAAACAGGAAACAGATGTCTATTAAACTTATTTCGGCACTGAGAAGATTGAAGCGACAAGAAATTTTAAAAACCTTGACAGTTGAGTTGTTCAATTTTATTGGTTTGGTTACGCAACTTAATATGATTTCTCTCTCATTTGTTTACCGCTAAGGGTTTTTTTCCGCTCCTTTTGCCCTCAATTAAGGAATGTGGTCAACCTTTGAAGTGCGAGATTTAGGTAAGTACCTACCTAGCGAGAGTTCGAACTTTTATAACTGTAAATTATGTCCTTTGTTTACTGCTTTTGATGGCTAATAAAGGTCAAGGGTCAAGGTTTGCTACGTACTTGCTGCAGGTATATCTAAGCATAGCTAGATAAGTATACCGTATACCTTTTAGTATATAGGTAGGTACCTACGTGGCGTGTTAGCTTTACAGTTGGGTACACACCTCTTTGGATAACTCGGATGCACACGTTTTTACACCTAGGAAGACTCATTTTGGATTTTAAAACTGTTTTTATTCGTTTTCTTCGCTGCAAACTCACTTTTTGACATTATGGAGAGTTAAGAGTTACCATTCGTACGCCTTTAGAGGCGGGACAGTACCTACCCATTTTTCGTCTTAAAGATAACTTCCCCCGAAATCAAGACTCAACGACATGGACAGAAGAGTACATCTTTTCACTAAACAACAAAAAACAGCTTCCACTTTGCTTTTGTCTAATGCTTTTAAAGTCTTAAGAATGAGATCACAAATCAGACGCGTAAGGTGTCATGGATGTTCTACCCATAATTATAGGTACCTACGTAAAGCGGAAATAAACACAAGTTCTGGCGACCAACATTTCTACAACCACATGCAAACATTTCTATTTCCGATTTAAGACTTGTGAAATGAGCGTGTTAATTATTTTCAGTAAATTTAACCAACAATTCATCAATCATTTATACTGGGGTTGCCATGGCTGTCCAAGCTAACCTAAGACAAAAAGTTTTAAAATCCCGGACGTTGGAGGACATCATCTACCTTAAAAGTGGACAAAATTATAACAAAAACTAGGTCCATAACACAAACAAAACTAGATAATATTTAATTTTTGAAATAACATAAATTAAAATAGAAAAAATAAATAATTTACAGTTAAAAGTAACATTTTTCCAAAGTCTGAAGATTCAACAACACCAACAAGACTACAGTATTCCAAAACAGGTCGGACAAGAATACAGTATAGAATTTTGGATATATAGGGATCCTTAAATTCCTTGGAGAAACGTTTAGGTTATTGTAATATAATTTAGTTAAAATTATACCTTTAATAAATGCATAATTAATCTGAAACTGAAAAATAAAATTACTTTGCTTATCGTTTAACTTCAATTATATCCATTTAATTCTGCTAAAATAAAAACCACCTTCGCTAACACACATGCAACAGTACATAGTTCATAGAAAATATTTTTTCGGTATGGTCACACTGTCGCTTCAACGGAACACGTGCCTTAATAAAAATACCCGACTGCTGCAAACAAACACAAGTTGCTTACCAAACCCACACCAAGCGTTCCTGCTGAATTTCTTTCGGAATCATCATCATCACACAGTCCGAGTGTGAGTGAGCTGTGACGCTGTGTGGTGAAGAGCGAAAGAGAACTGCGACAACGACTAGTGAGTGTGTGTGACGCATGACGCATGACGCTGTCGCCCAGAGCCCAGAGCCCAGACATCAGACAATACACAAAACACAATACGCTAACATTTGGATTTACCCATTTACCAAACCAAACGGCACGAACAAATTAGTTGAGTACGTTGCTTAGTGTGGTTTGTGTTCTCTCTTGATTCGTTCGAATTCTATTTTCTGTGCATCACGAAACAGTCAAAATACCTATTTCGTTTTCTTTCTGAGGGTTTCGTGTTGTTGCCATTCTTTTGTTTACGAATACGCTTTTGGACTATCAACAAAATCATGAATTCGCGTAATAACAAGGTTAGTTGCATAGATAAAATCATCTTCACTTTTATTCTATATAATACAGGTAATAGTGCCGACCAGTGCTGCCACAACTTAGAAAATTTGAGTAAAAATGTTTTGGAAATCAAATCAGGTCATGTCGGCAATCATAAGTAGAAAATTTAATGGCTTAGCTAGCATTTACGTAGCAAACTAAGGGCCGTTTTATTCACTCGAAGTTGAACACAACTTGGGGATTTTTATATAGGTAAATCAAACTCCCCAAGTTGTGTGAGTGAATATATAAAAATCCCCAAGTTGTGTTCAACTTCGAGTGAAGAAAACGGCCCTGAAGGTACCTACCTTTAGATTGTTTTACACATGGTCAAGTAACAAGTACCTAGTTTCTTTATATGAATTCGACTCATGTGGTTTTTTGACACTTCACTATATTCTCGACGGTTTGTTGTCATTTTTAGTGAAATGATAGATTTGTATTGCTGTCATATAACTATTGTCAAAATTTTAAAATCGGATAGGCTGTCAAGTACTGTCAAAAACGCTATTGTCAAAGGGTTTGACCGCGTAAGAAGGTATACCACTGACATTTAGCTAAAAATGTTTGACAGATAGACTTGTACGTGGGGTGGGGTAATATCTACACAAAAAAGTGGAAAAATATTGTCAGTGGGATTGATAAATAAATTCGCATAACGCTTTGACAGTTTACTATTTTGCAGATTGTCAAACTGCTTGTTGTTTTGTTGAGAAATCGTCGTACCTAAAAAAGATCCGTAAAATGTATCAAAATCAGCTGTTGCGTGTTGTTCTATAGAATTTCAGTTTGCTGTAAAAAATGACGTTTCCGATATTCCAAATTGAACTGAATAAATTTTTTTATTTTATAGATATGCTTTCAAGTTTAACTTTATTTGAATACAAATAATCAATTAGCTACCTATTGTGTTTTATGAATTATCAGAAAATGGAATGCTTCAGTGAAACAATAGGGGTATTCACGATCCGGTGCAACTGGTCTTGTATCATTGCGAAAGTGCGAAAGTGCAACTTTTTTTCGCACCACAACAACAAAATATACTGAACAAATTTCGCTACACTTTTGCACTTTAGCTATACCCTGACCCTATTGTAACCGAAAAATACAACAGAGTAGCGTTATCAAGTTGACAGTTCGCTAAATTATGAATTCCTGTGTGCAGGTATCGGAAAAAAACAAAGAGAATGGAAAACAAAAATAAGTGCCGCCGAAGGGAAAATCATAATTTGTGTTATGTAATATTAATTAATTAACATAATTTTGTCTCCATTATCTTCCAATAAATTGAATCATTTTTCTTTTTCACTTCCACCTGAATTTAATTTTATTGATCCCAACTATAGGTTTTGAAAAAGGCGTAGACAAACGCAAAAAAGAAGATTAACGTGTCGACCAACCTTCCGCTTTTTGACTAAAATGGTTTACAGTACACGACGTACAAATTCGTTCTCAATAAGCGGATTCCGTGGAATGAGAATGTTTGTCTTTGAATTTTTTCCTCACAACCGTCGCTTGCATGACATTTGATTTGAGATCCTTCACCACCAAATCAAACGCGTTCTGTTACAAAGTCTTGGTGCGTTGAGATTTCGCAGCAAAATTATAAATGAGCCGACTTTCAATTGTATACATGTAAGCCCGGAACATCCAAAAAATTCAAAAATTCAACTACCTAATCCCCATAAAGTTTTGTTTTCACGACAAAAGGTAGCATATGTCCTTCCTTGGGCCCATGCGAAGTTAAACCAAAAATCATAAAAATTGAAGGATTGGTTCCCGAGTTATTAGTGCGCACATACGGACGTCAGTCTTTTTTATATGTAGCTGTACCCACCCGCCTTTGCCCATACCTTTCGTATTAAGTCCTGCTCACATTTCGTAAAGTCCTTTATTTGGACAATGTCCATTAATAATTTTAATGCTTTCACAACCCGTTCTCCTATCTCGCTTATTTTTTGCAAAGTACCATCTATAGGGTCCGAAACATTTCAATCTTTAAGCAACCATACCTACCCATCCACAAATTTTAATCAACCCGGTAGAGCTGTTTCGGAGATCGGCAACAGCGCCACCTATCAGGTTCAAAATTTTATCTTTTAAGACTGCCTAAGCCTGAAATACGCCAATACGAACAAAACAAAAGAAGAATCATAAAATTTGGCCCAGTAAGAACATTTTCCTTGGTTATGTTATTTGTGCCGGAAATCAAATGGAAATGTTATTTACCTACCTATTTAAAATTGATTAATAACTAATTTGAAATTTTCGTCGAACAATAATTGTACAGCTAAATGAAATATGAATTACTGAAATAAAAAAAAGTATAGACAACCAACGCCAACTATATTATGTATTACAATTAAATTTAATGTTGTTGAATGATACAAAATTGATATGCAGGGAAATCTAACTTGTCGTAAATATCTCCCAGCGCCACCTATCGGGTCCAAATTTTGGCAAAAGCTTTCTATTTTCTTAAGTTTTATATGGTGTAAATTTGAGCCAAATCGGTCCATAAATAAGAATTTCCAAAAAGCGACCCCAGCGCCCCCTATAGGGTCTAAACTAAACATAAACCATCCGGAGCACCACACAAACATATGGTGTGAATATAAGGGGGAAAGCTTCAGTGGTTCAGCCGTTATCGTCGGTCATACATACGCAGGAACGTTTTTATATATTAAGATTAAGATTTTATGTAGTAACATATTGTGTTATGTCACTGGACAGGGACACTATCACGTGCGTAGGAAGGAGGAAGGCGTTAGAGAAGTAAAATTGTACCACAGGATAGGGTGGTTTACCGCACATGAAGTGAGATTTTCTGATTGTGTAAATTCCAAATGGTTGGATTTATTTTAAGGTGCATTCTCAATATTGTTGAAAAAAAAAGAAGTAATAACAAGTGGGTTATATTTGCTTAACATTATGTTTTGCGTTGCTGTTATTGCATTTCTAATGTCCGTTGCAATTTGAATTTTAAAGTGCGATATTGAGTTTTATAAATGTGTACCTACATATGAACAGAGATCGTCTTTTGGGTAGTAATTTTTGAGAAATAATTAAAAAACTGATTCATTCGATTTTTTTGAGAAAAACTAAGTACGAAATCTTATTTAGAATACTGATATTATCTTTAATATGTATTTTGATCAGAATCATTAGAGCGGTTTTTGTAAAATTTGGCAGGCAAAGCAGTATCAAATATTCCAATGTTTGGTTTGAAAAATACTATTTGTTAACTATTAAGCTGAAATCCGAGGATACGTTATTGTTCGAGATGTAAGCATTATTTGGTTTTTCAAGTTTCATCGAAATCGAAAATGGGGTTTTCGAGATATGAGCAGTTTTTAAAATTAGCAGGAGGCAATTTTTGAGAATTTTGATTTTGATTTTGGCAAAAATCGTTGTTGCCGTAAACCAAAGAAAACTAAATTTTCCAAAAAATCATTGTACGATAAAAGGGAAAAAATGAGTTTGTTATTTGCTGTAGATCTCGGAACATAAGGACAGACGGACAGAACAATTAAAACCAAATAAGTTTTTTAAAGTGGCAGCACTGGTTGTTCTGCATAAGAGGTTACTAATTTTCTCCCACAACACTATTTCATAGGTGATGTCTCTGGAAGAGAAAGTCAAAATAATTCGTGATTTCGATCTCATACCGTATATGCGGGAGAGGAACATTATCCGAAAATCAGACCCCGTAGTTGAGAGCATCCTTCTAAACAGGCGGAGAATCTTAAGGCAGTACTCGATAATGCAGACAAAAGTTGCAGCTGTGAAAACGGTCGCTGTTGAAGTCGGTAGGTCGAAATATGAAGCAGATAAACAATCCATGTTGGAGAGAGTCATATGCGAGTGGTATAAGCGTGCCAAACTCTTACTAAAACCAGTTAAGATATCAGAGTCGGTATTTCATGAGAAAGTGAAAATGGCTATGAATATCTTGCACATTGACTCATTACCTCTGTCCTTTTCGTATTCGAACTTATTGAAAAGATGTCGCTTCCTAGTGAAAAGAAACAACTTGAAGATACCCAAGCCGACGAGTTTAAGGACAATAATTGTAGAATTCATTAAACACGACGGCATTCCAGAGGAGCAGGCGTTGAGTATCTTTGGCGTAGATATATCAACGAATGAAGAAGTGGCCCCAAAAACTGAGGAAAAGTCCTTGGAAGAGAAAGTGATTATAATTCAAACTTATGGGCAAATGACCAAAGACCAGAAAGCGGATCTGAAAAGAAAAAACCCAGAAATTAGTACCATAATTGAGAATCAATCGAAAATACTTGAAAAGTACAAAACAATGAACGCGAAGCTAGCTGTTGTTGAGGGCCAAAAAAGATCAATTAATGCTACAGAAAAGTTTGCTCTGCTGTTCAAGATCATGGTGGAGTGGTATCTTCGTGCCGATGAAAATCCCGGAGCCAAGGGCGCAACGATATCGATGATAGAATTAGAGGAGAAAACTTACACCGCTATGAAAATGTTCAGGTTTGCCGCACTGCCGTCATCCGTATACTGGATGAATGATCTTTGGAAGAGCTGCCAAGAAGCGAAAAAGAACGCTGTGTCTGAGAAGAACTTATCGTCGGCGTCGTTGAGCTTGAAGGTGATCGCAAAATATGTGCTGAAAAGGGAGGGTGTTTCAGAAAAGTGTTTCAGAGCCAGCAAAATACCAAGAATTGACAGCCGGACACAGGCATCCTATCTTGATAGTGATGAGCACGAGGCGAGTGATGGTAACGAAACTAGAATGGATGATGATTTTGAGACAGCCACGTGTTCAACTGTCCGTATACAACGAACTAACTTGAATGAATTTTCGACGGCGGACGAGGATGAGGATGAAGATACTTTTGAACTCTATGACGTTTCTAATGCCGGAAGAAGCGACGATCTCGATGCGACAACTTCAACTGAATACTTGAAGTACAACGATCTCGTAAAGGAGGAATTTGACGAAAATCCGCTGAATGAAGTTAAGGAAGAAGATAGCCCGGTTTCCTCGATAAATGCCTGCACTAGCATCAAAGTTGACGAAGATGATATTCAGACGCCGCAGGACTGCTCCCTAGAAACTTTTATTGGGCCAAGTGTACAGGATTGGCTTCTTCAAAATGGGTGTGAGATTGCAACGGACGTTCAGGAAGACGCATCAATTACAGTGAAGGATGAGGTAATGTCAATATCACCATTTACCCCAGTCGAAGACAATTTTTGTAAACAAGAGGACGAATGCATTGAAACGTTTACTTTCACTAGTGAAGATATAGTCAAAATCGAGACGACGGATGACGCCTACATAGTCACAAATAAAAAAGCAGATGAAGATCAGATTGTACGAGATCGTTTGGATAACACTTCTGCCAATTCGATCAGCGAGAACGTGCAAAAGTGGATCACAAACAATGAATATGACGCCACAGACAAAGTAACAAATGGAGACAGTAGTTTGAAGTTACCATTGAAGCCAACCGATCAAGTTGAGATCAAAGTTGAGGACAGTTTAAATGATGAAGATCGCATACCGAAACTGGAAAATGATGATGACGAATCCGTTGAGATGCTTATTTTCGTTGACTCGGGTGCAACGGGAGCCATTAAATAAAAAATGATGGACGTTTCAAAGTCCGCGACAGTCACCAAAAGTCACAAATGGAATAATGACGGACTCGACTGCCGTCACATCAAATATGACCTAATAAAAGGCATTCAAAAAAGAATGTAATTAAAAACTAAACAAAGATGAAGACTGTTTTTGAAGATTGAAGCTGGTGTTAGAAGAAGAGAGAATTTCTGCGGCTACAACTCAATGGCGGAGTTTTAGAAATTTCGATTGCATTATAGGGTGCTCTTCTTCAGTTGTAAAGCTTATTATTTATGAATTTGTGAAATAAACTGTATTTTGTCCACTTTGTTACTACTTTGCTACTTCATGTTGAATCTCCGAGTTTCAGAAGAGCCTCAGATGGAGCCCACTTGAAGGTAAGTTTTAAGAAAGAAATCAATGCCATTAGAGCTGTCAATTTAAATAAGGTACCTACCCGAAAAAGTGCAAATATATATTGTAATTCGTGGAATCTTTTGACACTGATGGGTCTCTGTAAGTACCAGTCGAAGGCATTACTAGACCATGTATGGAACCCCTTGGACTATCGTGCTTGTTTCACCCGTGGATACATCCTGGAAAAGTCATCCCCGCAACCCGTGTTATGTATATGCCAACTCTAGACTAGGTACTCTTTTTTCCAATTCCACAGTGAGCTTAAATGTGCTGAATGAATGATCTTTTAAGGAGATAAGACGAACGAAGTTATAAGGCCCGTTTGCTGATACTACTCATACCGAGTTAGGTTCTACTTAAATACCTAGTGGGCTACTTTTTCTGTCATAAAGTTTAGTACGCTACTTTTCCAACTTTTCTCTCAAAACATCAGCTTAAAGTCCTAGCTAAATTTTGACATAAACAGAATATTAGACCTTTCAAAATTTGGCTTGAGAAAATGTACCGATACTTGAAGTACATTCTAAAACAAAAGTTTGATTATTTAGCTCGAGCTCGAGCAGTGTACATTGTACAACCCAGCTAAAAGGGCTCGCTAAAATTTAGGAGAGAATTTTGTATGCTAGCGACAATTTAGCTCGAGCAGCGTACTAAGCTTAAACTGTCACTTAAGATTTTAAGCGGAACTTAAATCGCTAAAATCGCTATGAGTAGTATCAGCGCACAAACACACAGTTTACTCACAATCCACAACACTAAATCGGGTTCAACAAACAAGCGACTAAAAAAGTCGTTTGTACTTAACCTCAAAATAGAAATGCCGCCGCAATTAAGTGTTTGTACATATTAATTGAATTCGCAAGTAGATTCTGACATTTAATTCACATGAAAAGTTTTTTTTAGTCGCAGGTACCCACGAATCAGTTTCATTAGGATCATTCGCATACGCATCTTTAATCGAAAGCAATCGATTTAAATCGGTCGCAGTCGCACAAAGTCTATCTCATGTGACGGGAAAAGAGAAAATTAGCAAAATAACGAGTAACGAGTAGCTCCTCTCTTGCTCCGAAACAGTTCAGAGAATTTCAACCAGCAACTACTGATTAATATGTCAAATGCACAAAATTGACAAGAAACAAATTCGAAGTCCTTTTTTTAAATAAATTCTACCCAAAAATAAAATCTCTGAAAATAAAGAAAATTCGGGGGTGGTGGAATGTTCACCTAGACCGTTTCATATGTTGGAAAAAAAATTGTTATAAATTTATTTGTGATGTGGATTAGATGTCAAAAATATAAGTGGTTCAAAGTAGATCGAAATCTATCTACGTTCTTTTGATTATATTTTCCGCTCCCTGAAATTTTTCCGCTCTATTTTTGGATTTTGACAGATTTTTAGTGCTTGGCTCGGGAAAGTAAGCGAATAGACCTCACCTTTTGTGGAAGGTTAATTTCGAACGAATTTTTTATTCGAGGGTTTGTGGATCGCGACTGTTTTATGTGGATTGTGGGGAAAGAGTTTTCAATTCGCGGGAAAATTGCTTTAAGTGTAAATTAAGCTATTTAAATCAATTGAGACGCAGGCTTTTTTTAAATTAGATTTTAGATTAATTAAATACTCGCTCCTTGACTCTAATTTGTTTAAATATAATTAGGTATTTTTTTTCCAAGAATATAAATTTGTAAAAGTGAGTTAAGAATAGCAGTTCCTGTTGCACCTTTCTGGTGATGTCTAGTAAACTGCGTTCAGCACCATTCACATTCAGAGAGCTGGACTTAGGACAGGAGAACCAGTTTATACAAATTTAATACAAAATGTGACTGCGAACTGTTTTATTCAGCATTTGTCTAGTTTTCTGTGCTGAAATGGGTGCCCAAACATCAGGCCAATTATTATGATAGAATTTTTTACAATTCCCCAATGATGTAGGTACCTATGTACTACGAAAATTGCCATAAACGAAATTTATTCCGAAATTAAAACACATAAACTGTGTGCGTTTCTTCACTTTTAACACCTACTGTAGGCGCATTCTCAATAAAGTGGAACATAGAAGCCTTCCAGGCCGCGAAATGTTTCACTAAGAGCACCAGCAATTTAACCCACACATCAACAAATTATATTCCACTTTGGATTTGGACTGTGCGTGCGATATCAGCAATAATCGAGATCTGTGTAAGCTGTAAGCGCTTTCAACTCAGCACGGAAGGGTGTGTGTGTGATACACACGCGATCGCCATAGCATTTAAATGAAAAAAATAACTTTAACTGGGCTAGTGTTTGTTAGAAGAGTCTCAACCAGCCATAAATAAACATAGCCGATCGATGTTCTCAGCTGCTGCGAATCACGAATAAACGCAAGTCAACATAGGACAAAATTCAAATTCTGTTTGTTAGGTTTGAGAATGTAATAGACCACTATGGGGTTGAGGATTGGGGGTTATTCTCTGCGTTGTTGAGTGTTGTAGATGGTCATGATTCAATATGGAAAATAAGTTTCGTGTTTGGCAACTTTTTTTCGCGGGTTGGTTTTCCCTGTGTGCGTGAAGTGTCGAATCCAACCGCGCTGCCAGTCATACTAACACACCCTCAGAAGAGCTAAATTTAGCTACTCATTTATTTATCGTCGTCGTTGCTTGGTGGTATTGATGGGAACGTACAAACCTGTGAGCTGCGACTCGAATTTGGCGATGACTTTTTCACGTACTTTGCTTGTGTGCATGTTTGTACCTATAACGTTTGGCTGTAGTTGCTGGGCGCTGTTGCCTCGTCAAAAAAAAATGAATAGCAAACATATTTATTCAATTGTAGCTCTAGCTTGTATGGAGCGGAGGTATAAATCTACTTTGGTGGTGGAATTTCTTTGTGTGTGAGTCCCGTATTTGTGTACTCCACACAAATGCAAAGTCGGTCGACATGTGAATTTCGACGGGGTTTCTTCATTTTCTGCGTTCACAGTTTTGTTGTGTGAGAACAATTTCAGTTTCAAAACGACACTCGTCAAAAGTAGGTAGGTCACTTGATATAGTTACTAATACTTGAATAAAATATTCTATTGGTTTATTTCTAGCAGCTAAAAAAAAAGACGATGGAGAAAAACAAGCGACTGAACTACAATAAGCTGACGCTTACGGACCGGATACGGGTGATGAAGGCCTACAGAGTTACTCCGATTTACACCCAAGTAGCGAGCCAATTCAATTGCAGCGCTGGCCAAGTGAGGAACATCGTAAAAAACAAAAAGTCAATCTTGAGAAGATATGTCAGGACCAAGGAGTTCCTAGCATCGAAGGATACTCAAACTGAATGGACTGTAGACTCACAAGTTGTAAAGTTGTTAGAGATGGTCCTGTACGAGTGGTTCCTGCGAGCACAACGGCACGTCGAGACCGGCCCAATTACAAATACAATGCTTTTAGAGAAGGCCGAAGAGATCAAACAGATCTTCTGTATGAAACATTTCAACGCAGACATAAATTGGCTGCTGAATTTTCGATCCGAATACGACATATCAGATTTGGACATGACCATGCTTATGATTTCAAATACCGAGCCGAAGGCGTTGGATATGAACGAGATAGCTGGATATGTGGTGGACAACAATCCGATTTTGGAGGACTTGGAACGTAGCGGCCCAGAGAGCATTTCCGAACTTGTCGATAGCGATTTTGAATTGGACAACAAGAACAAAGATTTGAATGCGAAAGTAATAGAAATATCCAGTTGCAGTAGCAACGATGAGTCGACAGTAAGCGATGCAGAAAATAGTTTAGTAGAAAATACCAATAACAGCAATGAAGCTTACGAGCTGCAGGCACAGCCACAGGTGATAAATTTGGTAGAGCCAGAACCCGCCATTTCGAATGACGAACAAGCTAGACTCTATCTAAGGCCCTTGGAAGACTATGCCCTGATAAATGAGAACTTTAGGGCGATTGGACTGATTGAGCAACTCTTGGAGTTATTTAAGAAAAAGCCTGATTAGTTGTTTGCGTTGTTCTATTGTTAAGGTGTTTTTATAGATATTTCAAATAAAATTAAGACTCATTTAAGCCTCTTGAAAGTTGCTGTTTTTATTGATTTTAGAAAAAAAATCCCTTTATAAAATAGGTACCGTTCAAAACAGCCACATTCTTGAAAATACCCGAGAATGACACTGTTACAAATCATAAAACTAGCCCGACATCAGATTGACTTCACTTCAAGTTCGAACTGTAAAGGTAAGTACGCATGCTCGAGCTAAACTAAAGTTCTACAAGCTGCTCTCCAACTTTTCTCTCCGGACATTATAATGTAAAAACTTTTGGTCTTTTGTAAAAAATATAAAGAATTCGGCCACATCTTCGATCCCAACGCTCATTTACAATGACATTCCAGCTGTCAACTCTCTAGACAAAGCGAATCTGCTTGCTGCACATTTTGCAGCCAGCTCAATGCTCCCAGATTGCGCTTTGCCTCTACCTCGTACAGTGAAAAGTACACAATGATCTCAACATAAACAAATCCGCTGGTCCAGATTGCATTTCCCCAATTGTTCTGAAGAGGTGTTCTTCCACGCTGGCAAAACCACTGCGTAAGCTTTTCCATCTGTCCTATTCTTCTGGACTCTTCCCGAGAAGATGGAAAACAGCATTTGTCCAGCCCGTCCCCAAAAAAGGCGAATCTTCTTCTCCCTCCAACTACCGACCCATAGCACTTACATCCGTTCTTTCTAAGGTCATGGAAACGCTTATAAATCGTAAGCTCATGAAATATCTTGAATCACGAAAACTCTTTAATGACCGGCAGTATGGTTTTCGTGGCAACAGATCCACTGGTGATTTGATGGCTTATCTCACCGAAAAGTGGAACCAATCTCTACATCACTCTGGTGAAACAAAGATTGTTGCGCTTGATATTTCAAAGGCATTTGACAGAGTTTGGCACCAAGCTCTTTTATCGAAAATGCGTGCATATGGGATCGATGCGTCTCTTCTTCAATGGATTAGAAACTACCTCTCGGGCCGTTCAATTCAAGTTGTATTGGATGGCTTCAAGTCTGAAATTCACCATATAAATGCTGGTGTTCCCCAAGGCTCCGTTTTGTCTCCGACTCTCTTTCTAATTTTCATAAATGATCTCCTGTCTGTTACCTCTAATCCAATCCACTCCTTCGCTGATGACAGCACCCTCAGCTTCTCATATTCATTCCAGGACTCACGTCCCTGCTCTTCGGCCGTAGAACTGGAACGGCAACGTATGTTAAGCTCATTAAATTCCGATCTTGACAGCATTATAAAATGGGGTTTAGCCAATAGAGTGGAATTTAATGCTTCCAAAACACAATGCTGTCTGTTGTCATTAAAGCGAAACCAGAATTCTCAGCCATTATCCATGAATGGCACTTGCATCGCCGAAACCGAAAGACTTTCCATTCTCGGTATGTGTGTCCATGACAAACTCCGTTGGAACGACCACATTCACGAAGTCGCCAAGAACGCTGCGAAATGTCTAGGTTTCCTTAAAAGGTGCAAGAAATATTTCACCCCTTGTGATCTGGCTACCATATACAAGGCGTTCATTCGCCCCAAACTTGAGTACAACTCTCATATCTGGTCTGGTGCCCCTAAAACCTTACTGCACCTCCTGGATAGGATACAAAATCGTGCCTTAAAACTCATTGGAGACATAAATATAGCGAATTCTATAAATTCGCTCGAACATCGCAGAAATGTAACAAGTCTCTCATTGTTTTATCGCTATTTCCACAAACAGTGCTCAAATGAAATTGCCAGCTGCATTCCACCCCTTCAACAATTCAACCGCAATACTCGCCAAGCCAGGAATGCCCATCAGTTTACCCTTCAGCCTATTTTCGGTCGTACTCTGAAATATAGAGATTCTTTCATAAGCCGTACAACACGAATGTGGAATGCCTTGCCCGGCTCGGTCTTTCCCCCTCGGTGCAATTTACAGACATTTAAAACCAATGTGCATCGGAATCTCCTATCTTCTCTATCCCAATTTCCTTAACGCCCGCGCTGTGTACTTCAAACTACACCATAAGAGTAGTCACAACCTCTTTAGTGCGTGTTTATTATAAAAAAAAAAAAAAAATATTTTGCTAATTATTTCTTAAATTATGTGAAAAATCTTAAAAAAAAAAAAAAAAACACTAGACCTCCCAATTCATAAGGTGAAACCATGTCAAAGTCACAATCAGTGATAGTACATGTAGGGAAAAAGCCTACAACTAGGGATTTTTGATCTAAAAATGACACCGAAGGGGAAAAAGGACAGATTTGTATAACGTAGGGATTTTTTCGGACGAAATATTTTCATCTTATTTGTAAGGAAATTGATTTGCTCAGTCAAAACATATTTATTATTACTGTTTACCCATTTTATTGTGCTCTTTCATTCGTCAATATTCGCTAAGGAATGAAATGAGATAACATAGTTTGAAGAGTCAACAAAAAGGAAAAAAATCATTTGTGGTTGAAATTGCGTATGAGAAGTTTGATTCGATTTTATTCGTGTGGATAAAATAGCACGGTTGCCAACACGGTATATTTGGGACAAAGTAGTTGTCTTTACCAATGTTTATTTGGCCCTTTGTCCTTCCCAACGATTTGTACGTCCGAAAGTTAATTTAATTCAACAAATAACTAAAAAATAGGGTAATGTACACGAATAACCTCGGTTATGGAAAACATATTTTTTAGGTTATTTTAAGGTAGTACGTTTTGAGGTGTAGATACTAAAATACGAGTTGGGTGAGCAATTTATAAAATTTTTAAAATTTGTCATTTCAGTTGGAAAATTAAATCTTTGTCCCAATTTTGATTTCTCCGTCGCACTCTTTCGGTATATTTGTTCGAAGTTATGTTTCAAGTTGGCAAGCCTGTAAAATAGTTAGGTATGTAGAGAGATTGTATTGAAAATTATTCGACGGTGTAGGAAAAAGTAGGGATTTTCTTTGTGTACTGTTGGGATTTTTGTTTGTTTTGTGTATTATCACTGTCATTAAAAATATACCAAGATGTACCAAAACTGACCAAAAGAATAATTTCGTAAGCACCCTGTATTTTTTGTATATTCAACATTTTTATTTAAAAGAAAAAACTTAAATTAGGATACATTTCCAGTAGTGTTATAAAAGTGAGCCTCTATCTGTGTTAATAGTCCTATCGCTCGATAATTTTCATTGAGCAAGGCAAATTCTTCCAGCGGCTTTAGGTACCTTAGGGCTTCTTCACTGCTATTCAATTCCATCATTGGCTGGCAGTCTTTTCGCAACTTATCCGCCTTGCACTCTTTGGAAACCTCATCCTTACGACCAATTCTGGTTGCCAATATTTCAAATTCATCTAGATCGATTTTGATATTATTTGGAACGCGAGACATCCGCTCAAAGATAAGCACCGCATGAGAAGGGTGAACTGAATTTCTATCGTCATCATCTTCTGATTCCACATCTATTCCATATTCCGATTTAATTTCCTCTTTGGTAACGTTCTGCTGTTGCAGCACATACCCTGCAATCTTCTTCATATCTAGTGGCAGCAACTCATCATTCAAATTTCTGTTGGCTCTTGTCCTGTCGCAGTCATTTCGAAAATTACACATCCACGGCTTGGTCGCAATGAACTTGTCAATGTTTAAGGCCTCTCTGGCCTCCTTAACTTTTTCCCTAATCGTCTTATACGTGATAAGTCCAGTTGTTGGATAAATTTTGGCACGGTAGTACCACTCCTTCAAGACGCTGTCAATGAGGGCGATACTTTTCAGATTCTTTTGGTGAAGTTGTGGGTTTAATTTTTTTTTAGTCTGTACCGTTTTTGTTTTGTTTTTTTCAAGCGGTTTGTTTCGGATTTGTTTACTGGTGCATTTAAACGTGTCAGCTAGATCCTGACAGCTTGGTTGCTCCGAACAGGCCTTTATAACGCGCAGCTTCTCTTCCAAAGGGAGATTATTCAGATGACTTGATTGCTGATACGACATGCAAGTGAAGAGTAAGAAAGTACAATTAAATTGTCGTCCAATTTCGACGATTTGATATCTCTGACTTACCTTACACTTCTTGCTCATTTTAAAAGCGAAAATTTCGTAGAACCTAGGTAGTCGAATAAAAAGCAGACAAAAATTTTAGAACCGATTACCTACAAGAAATCTAATAACGCAATGTGGGCAATGTGCATAAACTAAGTATTAAATAGACCGCTCCCGCGCACCTACCCGTACCCGATTCCAGCAACAAATTTTGAAAAGAATTCTCTCTTAAATTCTCCCTTAAATTTCCTATCCGTAAATACGTGTGAAGCAGAAAAAGAAAAACAATTCTAAATGGAGGGGGTAAAATGAAAAAATGACACAAAGCAGTCATCCTACATCGTGGTATTTTCGACTTTTTGTAGAAATTTTTGATGGCCGAAAAACCTTACGTGCAAAACAGGAATAAAGCTTCAAAATTGTGGAAATATGAGGAAAATCACGAAAAAACATTCAACTAAATTGCCTTATTTATTAGAATTTTCTAAACGCCCCTAAACACCTGTACCTATAGTGTATAAGTATTTATATAGCCTTTATACACCCTCCCAAAAATTCTTATTTATAAAACATTTTCCCATGCATATAAGTTATACAGGGCTTGTGTCAGAAAAAGTAATAAAAAGGAGATGTCTATTACATTTATCTGTCCAAAAAGATAAAAAACAAAACTAAGCAGCTTGTGAAAGATACGAATTCAATTCAAAATGAAATGCAATTCAATTTCAAAAAGAAAAAAAAGGAAAATGAATGTCGGGGAATTGGTAAGTAATCTTATAAACAAGTATTCACAACACACATAATGTAATATATAGCTATTAAAACAAAATATTTAAACACATTATCGAGGAAAAATTCGTACTAATTTAATATGAAAACGTCGATTATAATGCATCCAAAATAAAAAAGGAATTTTTTTTACTCAATAATGTCAAGTCAAAATGACATTTCGATACTATTCCACCTCTATACAGGCACTAAACAACCCCCAAACGCGTTTAGCTTATACAAGCTCTATACACCGTTGAGATTTTTTTATAAATAAGGTTTTTGCGTTTAGAGGCATTTTAAAGAGCGCATAACTTTATACACTCTCTATAACACGTTTATAAATAAGGCTGTAAATGTCTATAAAAAGCAGATTTCCTTTATCAAACAATTACTAGTAAGAAATACTAATTATAATATTAACAAACTGCAATTCTTATACTGTAAGTTAAATTAATGTGAATTTTTTTCCGAATAATAAACGTTCTAATTTAAAAGAATGATTTTTGCATATATAAATCGAGGGAATTTGATTTCGATGAAAAGGGAAAAATGCCCACGCTTAGAGGGAAAAATAAAGAGAGACCGCTAAGAACACTGACTGACAGCCCTATTATGGCTATCAAATATCAATTATTTGATACTTGATAACATCTATCAAATCATCGATAATTTGGTATTATGAGTATCAATTGATAATTTGTACCCCATTGTGAATGCTAATCAAAAAATCATTGAGGAGTGGTTCTGTTTTGAGGTTTGACGTTTCAAATTTGTATTTTTTTTTCATCATAATCCCCTTCAAATTAACTAGGTATACCGATGACATTTCGGTCTAAAGTCGTTTTTCGAATAATAAAAACAAGGAATTAAATTTTATGATTTGATGTTAATAGATCATTTTAGCCGCGCGAGCAATTTGATACGTACCTATCAATAAGAAATTTGTGGTTGATAGAAAATTTGATGAGTAATACCTACCAAATTTATTGATAAAACTATTCACAATAGATCTTAAATAGTATATCATTCACAATTCATCAAAAATTTTGATATGATTTTGTTGATACGTACCTACCAATTATCAAATATCGTGTTGATATTTGATAGCAATAATAGGGCTGTGAGATTGTTTGTATTTGGTGAGTTTCTATCAGCTGGTGGATGCGTTCTGGGAGTTTTAATTTGTTTTTTTATTTCACCACGAAAACACGTATTTTGCAAAATGGTTAATAATTACTAATGTAATAAATATATTAAATAGGTACTTAGTTTATGAACAAAACTACCGAGAGTCGTTGACGCCAGCCAATTCACACTAAAGCTACACACTTTTACGCCACAGTCGTGTACATGGATACAGTTACACAAAACACAAGAACAAGATGCTCCCACATTCACACAAACGCGTTGGTAATTCTCTTTAAACTCTCATTTCTGCCTCTGCGCCGTCGTCGCGTCGCGAGCGAATGCTGTCGATTTATCACAGTTTTCTGTATCTGTTTATTTTCTTTCCTCCAACTTCCACACTGAGCAGACGCAAAATACAGAACAAAAGCAATAACAAAGCGCTGCGCATTCACTGTGCTGTGCTGTGCTACAGGGAGGCAAAACGGAAAATAACCCATGCGATGAGCATTGAGCACTAAGCAAACGAAATTCGTACTCTCTTAAATGTTTGCTAGTGGTGGTGCTGGTGGTTTCGTTTATCATCTCCGCAACGCATTCCAAATCTTGTCGAGGCAAAATGGTAGACGGTTGAGTTGACTGAGTTATTTTTAGATCCATATTTCGTTTCGCTGGCAAACTGTTATCTGTGGGAGCTGGGAGCAACAGCAGCAGTATTGTGGTTGTGGTGTGCTGTTTACACGATTGCGCGCATGAAAGACCTGAAACATCCCCCAACCCCTACGCCGCAGTAACTGTGCCAGTGGTTGTTGTTTTCTCTCTATTCAATTTTATGTGCATTAATAAAATAAATTACTGCGGATTTACTTTGAATTATTGCACACAACTGGAAACAGGGAACAGATGTCTATTAAACTTATTTCGGCACTGAGAAGATTGATGCGACAAGAAATTTTAAAAACCTTGACAGTTGAGTTGTTCAATTTTATTGGTTTGGTAACGCAACTTAATATGATTTCTCTCTCATTTGTTTACCGCTAAGGGTTTTTTTCCGCTCATTTTGCCCTCAATTAAGGAATGTGGTCAACCTTTGAAGTGCGAGATTTTTAACCTTCCAATTAAAATGTTGCTACCTACAATAGATCTAAAAAAAAGAAAAGTAGGTAGGTAAGGTAGGTATCTACCTAGCGAGAGTTCGAACTTTTATAACTGTAAATTATGTCCTTTGTTTACTGCTTTTGATGGCTAATAAATTGGATAACCCGGATGCACAAGTTTTTTATACCTAAGAAGATTCATTCTGGATTTTTAATCTGTTTTTATTTGTTTTCTTCGCTGCAAACTCACTTTTTGACATTATGGACAGTTAAGAGTTACCATTCGTACGCCTTTAGAGGCGGGACAGTAGGTACCTACCCATTTTTCGTCTTAAAGATAACTTCCCCCGAAATCAAGACTCAAGGACATGGACAGAAGAGTACATCTTTTCACTAAACAACAAAACAGCTTCCACTTTGCTTTTGTCTTTTGTCTAATGCTTTTAAAGTCTTAAGAATGAGATCAAAAATCAGACGCGTAAGGTGTCATGGATGTTCTACCCATAATTATAGGTACCTACGTAAAGCGGAAATAAACACAAGTTCTGGCGACCAACATTTCTACAACCACATGCAAACATTTCTATTTCCGATTTAAGACTTGTGAAATGAGTGTGTTAATTATTTTCAGCAAATTTAACCAACAATTCATCAATCATTTATACTGGGGTTGCCATGGCTGTCCAAGCAAACCTAAAACAAAAAGTTTTAAAATCCCGGACCTTGGAGGACATCATCTACCTTAAAAGAGGACAAAATTATAACAAAAACTAGGTCCATAAACACAAACAAAACTAGCTAATATTTAATTTTTAAAATAACATAAATTAAAATACAAAAAATAAATAATTTACAGTTAAAAGTAACATTTTTCCAAAGTCTGAAGATTCAACAACACCAACAAGACTACAGTAGTCCAAAACAGGTCGGACAAGAGAACAGTATAGAATTTTGGATACATAGGGATCCTTAAATTTCTTGGAGAAACGTTTAGGTTATTGTAATTTAATTTATACTCTGTTCAATTTATATTTTCAGTACAGGCCTTATGGGAAGCTCTTTTTTCTACCAGTGGTGCCTGTAGCTACTCTCACGGAACTCAAATACAAGATTTGCCACTGAAATAATAACGAAATACTGGCATTCCAACGAATTTTGTTGTTGTAATTTTTCTGAAATTCGCATACATCCCACCACAACCAGTCTGCCCCACAGCTCAGGCGAGAATGAGCACGATCGTCTTGCGTTCGCTTGCTATTATCATCCACCAAAATAAGCGGTGTGAGTGAATGAAGCACATCAGAGATATGTTACCATATGTCAATTTTAGCATATCATTAAGGGTTTTTCTTTGAATTTTGTCAACGAACTTTGGGTTTTGGTGCTTTTTAAAGCTTTTGAGAGCGAATAAATGAATTTGATTATGTGGGATGTTGCCATACAGTTTTTAGGTATCTACTCCTTTAATTATTTTGTATTTATGAAGGATCTGTTAACATGCAGTTAAACCATTTTTTCTTAATAAAGGGTTGGTATTTGGTAACCCTACCGATATTTGTGAGAGAATTATGCCAATTTATAGTGCTCACTATGGCAACCATGTGAGAGCTTTAAAATGGAGACAGCTTATTAAAATCCATTATAGTAAGGGTGAAAGGCAAATAGCCTATCTTCCCTGCACTGAAAATATAAATTGAACAGAGTATAGTTAAAATTATACCCTTAATAGTTGTAATACTTAGTCTATTTCTCTCCTTCATTTTGTGACTTTATTTATTCAGACTTCGATTATTCTTTTTAATTTCAGAATTATCTGTCAAGGGATAAAAGAAGACAATTCCTAAAACGTTGGAAGACGAAAAGAGAACGCATGGCTACCCTAATTTATACAAAATAAATAAAACGGCTAATAATTAGTATTGGGCATCCCTTTTATCTTCCGTGTTAGGAATATGTGATGTTAGAAATGCATAATTAATCTGAAACTGAAAAATAAAATTACTTTGCTTATCGTTAAACTTCAATTAGGTATATCCAATTAATTCTGCTAAAATAAAAACCACCTCCGCTAACACGCATGCAACAGTACATAGTTCATAGAAAATATTTTTTCGCTATGGTCACACTGTCGCTTCAACGGAACACGTGCCTCTTGCCTCAACCTCAATAAAAATACCCGACTGCTGCAAACAAACACAAGTTGCTTACCAAACCCACACCAAGCGTTCCTGCTGAATTTCTTTCGGAATCATCATCACACAGCCCGAGTGTGAGTGAGCTGTGAGGTGAAGAGCGAAAGAGAACTGTGACAACGACGAGTGAGTCAGTGAGTGTGTGTGACGCATGACGCTGTCGCCCAGAGCCCAGAGCCCAGACATCAGACAATACACAAAACACAATACGCTAACATTTGGATTTACCCATTTACCAAACCAAACGGCACGAACAAATTAGTTGAGTACGTTGCTTAGTGTGGTTTGTGTTCTCTCTTGATTCGTTCGAATTCTATTTTCTGTGCATCACGAAACAGTCAAAATACCTATTTCGTTTTCTTTCTGAGGGTTTCGTGTTGTTGCCAGTCTTTTGTTTACGACTACGCTTTTGGATTATCAACAAAATCATGAATTCGCGTAATAACAAGGTTAGTTGCATAAATAAAACCATCTTCACTTTTATTCTATACAATATAGGTAATAGTGCCGACCAGTGCTGCCACAACTTAGAAAATTTTAGTAAAAATGTTTTGGAAATCAAATCAGGTCATGTCGGCAATCATAAGTAGAAAATTTAATGGCTTAGCTAGCATTTATGTAGCAAACTAAGGGCCGTTTTATTCACTCGAAGTTGAACACAACTTGGGGATTTTTATATATCAAACTCCCCAAGTTGTGTTCAACTTCGAGTGAATATATAAAAATCCCCAAGTTGTGTTCAACTTCGAGTGAAGAAAACGGCCCTAAAGGTACCTTTAGATTGTTTTTCACATGGTCAAGTAACAGTTATTTGATATGAACTCGACTCATGTGGTTTTCTGACACTTCACTATATTCTCGACGGTTTGTTGTCATTTTTTAGTGAAATGATAGATTTGTATTGCTGTCAAATAACTATTGTCAAAATTTTAAAATCGGATAGGCTGTCAAGTACTGTCAAAACAAAAACGCTATTGTCAAAGGGTTTGACCGCGTATAAGGTATAACACTGACATTTAGCTAAAAATGTTTGACAGATACCCACTACAAAATTAATTTAGATCGGTTTTAAAAACATTTTTAAAACAATTCCCAAAATGGTTAGATTTGTACGTAGGGAAATATCTACACAAAAAAGTAGAAAAATATTGTCAGTGGGATTGATAAATAAATTCGCATAACGCTTTGCCAGTTTATTTCTCAGATTGTCAAACTGTCAACCTTGTTGATTTGTCGTAGGTACCTAAAAAAGATCCGTAAAATGTATCAAAATCAGCTGTTGCGTGTTGCTCTATAGAATTTCAGTTTGCAGTTTACAATGACGTATCCGATAGTCCAAATTGAACTGAATAAATATTTTTTTATAGATATGCTGTCAAGCTATTTATTTGAATATAAAAATTAACATTTGTAATTTGATAAGGTTTAGGTACCTAATCAATTACTGTGTTTTATGAATTATCATGAAATGGAATGCTTCAGTGGAACAATTTATTCCATTTAAGTAAGCAAAAATCCAATAAAATGTGAATAAAGCCACAAAATAAAAGTTAGTTTTAATATTTAAATTTTGGATAAAAGTTTCAAAAGTGCGTTACATTAGGTCTGTTCCCTAACGATAATGCATTCGAACACATTCACCAAATTTAGTCAAACTTCGTTCCTTTACGCAAAAGTTGGGCAGAAGAGAGCCAAAAAGAGAGAGCAAAACATTTCCCTTCCATAAAAAAACATGCAAATATTAGCCCAAGAAATTTCTTTATGCTAGTTGTTTATTGCTGACAGATGGTTGTCAAATCGCTCAAATTATATTTTGTAACTGACTTTTTTTTAATTTCATTTATATTTAGTGCTTGTATAGCATTAAAATCGATGTAAGAAACAAAGGAATGGTACTTTTTAGTTTCTGCAATAAAAGCAATTCAAATCCTGGTCTTAAATATAAATTTCTGTTTTTTTCTACTGAAATTTGAATATTCCCGTCAAGAAAAAATTCACATTTTTCAAATTTGTGGTTCAACGCGTTCCTTTTCTTTTTGGTTATATTTAATATCAGTGAGCATATTCTCTCGCAATGAGAGAAATGTGAGATATTGCCAAAAGTGAACCAAAAAGTAAGGGAACGGACCTATTGTCTTTCAAAGGCAATTTTAGACAGAAATTTTAACATGACAGGTTGTGAGTGAACAATAACTAGAAAACTGCAAAAATGATGATTAGGTAAGACTGAAAATGTTTGGAGCTCGGTTTAAGTGGATTTGGCAGCATTGGATTTATAAATTCAAGATTCAGCTACTGATGTGCGATGCGTATGAGCCAGCAAAAGAAATCTTTGTTAATTCCCTTTTGTTAAATCAGTTTTTTTTTTTTTTTTTTTTTTCAAATTACAATGTCCTTAAAAAAGCTGCGCAGAAGGAGCTTTTTACGCCCTATCGCTATCGCTATCTATCGGTATCGATAGACGGTCACGAAGAGAAACATGCGCGATTGGAAATGCACTACCTGTACCTACTTATATTATATTTTATGTAGTAACATATTGTGTTATGTCACTGGACAGGAACACTACCCCGTGCGTAGGAAGGAGAAAGGCGGAAGAGAAGTGAAATTGTACCACAGGATAGGGTGGTTTACTGCACATGAAGTGAGATTTTCTGATTGTGTAAATTCCAAGTGGTTGGAATTATTTTAAGGTGCATGCTCAATATTGTTGAAAAAAAAAAAGTAGTAATAATAAGTGGGTTATATTTGCTAAACATTATGTTTTGCGTTGCTGTTATTGCATTTCTAATGTCCGTTGCAATTTGAATTTTAAAGTGCGATATTGAGTTTTATAAATGTTTACCTACATATGAACAGAGATCGTCTTTTGGGTAGTAATTTTTGAGAAATAATTAAAAAACTGATTCATTCGATTTTTTTGAGAAAAACTAAGTACGAAATCTTATTTAGAATACTGATATTATCTTTAATATGTATTTTGATCAGAATCATTAGAGCGGTTTTTGTAAAATTTGGCAGGCAAAGCAGTATCAAATATTCCAATGTTTGGTTTGAAAAATACTATTTGTTAACTATTAAGCTGAAATCCGAGGATAAGTTATTGTTCGAGATGTAAGCATTATTTGGTTTTTCAAGTTTCATCGAAATCGAAAATGGGGTTTTCGAGATATGAGCAGTTTTTTAAATTAGCGTTTTCGGTGATTCGAATTGAAAATTCGGGAGGCAATTTTTGAGAATTTTGATTTTGATTTTGGTATAAATCGTTGTTGCCGTTTTCAGGTAAACCAAAGAAAACTAAATTTTCCAAAAAATCATTGTACGATAAAAGGGAAAAACTGAGTTTGATATTTGCTGAGATCTCGGGACATACGGACAGACGGACAGAACAATTAAAACCAAATAAGTTTTTTAAAGTGGCAGCACTGGTTGTTTTGCATAAGAGGTTACTAATTTTCTGCCACAACACTACTTCATAGGTGATGTCTCTGGAAGAGAAAGTCAAAATAATTCGTGATTTCGATCTCATACCGTATATGCGGGGGAGGAAAATTATCCCAAAATCAGACCCCGTAGTTGAGAGCATCCTTCTAAACAGGCGGAGAATCTTAAGGCAGTACTCGATAATGCAGACAAAACTTGCAGCTGTGAAAACGGTCGCTGTTGAAGTCGGTATGTCGAAATATGAAGCAGATAAACAATCCATGTTGGAGAGAGTCATATGCGAGTGGTATAAGCGTGCGAAACTCTTACTAAAACCAGTTAAGATATCAGAGTCGGTATTTCATGAGAAAGTGAAAATGGCTATGAATATCTTGCACATTGCCTCATTACCTCTGTCCTTTTCGTATTCGAACTTATTGAAAAGATGTCGCTTCCTAGCGAAAAGAAACGGCTTGAAGATACCCAAGCCGACGAGTTTAAGGACAATAATTGTAGAATTCATTAAACACGACGGCATTCCAGAGGAGCAGGCGTTGAGTATCTTTGGCGTAGATATATCAACGAATGAAGAAGTGGCCCCAAAAACTGAGGAAAAGTCCTTGGAAGAGAAAGTGATTATAATTCAAACTTATGGGCAAATGACCAAAGACCAGAAAGCGGATCTGAAAAGAAAAAACCCAGAAATTAGTACCATAATTGAGAATCAATCGAAAATACTTGAAAAGTACAAAACAATGAACGCGAAGCTAGCTGTTGTTGAGGGCCAAAAAAGATCAATTAATGCTACAGAAAAGTTTGCTCTGCTGTTCAAGATCATGGTGGAGTGGTATCTTCGTGCCGATGAAAATCCCGGAGCCAAGGGCGCAACGATATCGATGATAGAATTAGAGGAGAAAACTTACACCGCTATGAAAATGTTCAGGTTTGCCGCACTGCCGTCATCCGTATACTGGATGAATGATCTTTGGAAGAGCTGCCAGGAAGCGAAAAAGAACGCTGTGTCTGAGAAGAACTTATCGTCGGCGTCGTTGAGCTTGAAGGTGATCGCAAAATATGTGCTGAAAAGGGAGGGTGTTTCAGAAAAGTGTTTCAGAGCCAGCAAAGTACCAAGAATTGACAGCCGGACACAGGCATCCTATCTTGATAGTGATGAGCACGAGGCGAGTGATGGTAACGAAACTAGAATGGATGATGATTTTGAGACAGCCACGTGTTCAACTGTCCGTATACAACGAACTAACTTGAATGAATTTTCGACGGCGGACGAGGATGAGGATGAAGATACTCTTGAACTCCATGACGTTTCTAATGCCGGAAGTTTCGATGCGACAACTTCAACTGAATACTTGAAGTACAACGATCTCGTAAAGGAGGAATTTGACGAAAGTCCGCTGAATGAAGTTAAGGAAGAAGATAGCCCGGTTTCCTCTATAAATGCCTGCACTAGCATCAAAGTTGACGAAGATGATATTCAGACGCCGCAAGACTTCTCCGCAGAAACTTTTATTAGGCCAAGTGTGCAGGATTGGCTTCTTCAGAATGGGTATGAGATTGCAACGGACGTTCAGGAAGACGCATCAATTACAGTGAAGGATGAGATAATGTCAATATCACCATTGACCCCAGTCGAAGACAATTTTTGTAAACAAGAGGACGAATGCATTGAAACGTTTACTTTCACTAGTGAAGATATAGTCAAAATCGAGACGACGGATGACGCCTACATAGTCACAAATAAAAAAGCAGATGAAGATCAGATTGTACGAGATCGTTTGGATAACACTTCTGCCAATTCGATCAGCGAGAACGTGCAAAAGTGGATCACAAATAATGAATATGACGCCACAGACAAAGTAACAAATGGAGACAGTAGTTTGAAGTTGCCATTGAAGCCAACCGATCAAGTTGAGATCAAAGTTGAGGACAGTTTAAATGATGAAGATTCAACTGAATACTTGAAGTACAACGATCTCGTAAAGAAGGAATTTGACGAAAGTCCGCTGAATGAAGTTAAGGAAGAAGATAGCCCGGTTTCCTCGATAAATGCCTGCACTAGCATCAAAGTTGACGAAGATGATATTCAGACGCCGCAGGACTTCTCCGCAGAAACTTTTATTGGGCCAAGTGTACAGGATTGGCTTCTTCAAAATGGGTGTGAGATTGCAACGGACGTTCAGGAAGACGCATCAATTACAGTGAAGGATGAGGTAATGTCAATATCACCATTGACCCCAGTCGAAGACAATTTTTGTAAACAAGAGGACGAATGCATTGAAACGTTTACTTTCACTAGTGAAGATATAGTCAAAATCGAGACGACGGATGACGCCTACATAGTCACAAATAAAAAAGCAGATGAAGATCAGATTGTACGAGATCGTTTGGATAACACTTCTGCCAATTCGATCAGCGAGAACGTGCAAAAGTGGATTACAAATAATGAATATGACGCCACAGACAAAGTAACAAATGGAGACAGTAGTTTGAAGTTACCATTGAAGCCAACCGAACAAGTTGAGATCAAAGTTGAGGACAGTTTAAATGATGAAGATCGCATACCGAAACTGGAAAATGATGATGACGAATCCATTGAGATGCTTATTTTCGTTGACTCAGGTGCAACGGGAGCCATTCAATAAAAAATGATGGACGTTTCAAAGTCCGCGACAGTCACCAAAAGTCACAAATGGAATAATGACGGACTCGACTGCCGTCACATCAAATATGACATGATAAAAGGCATTCAAAAAAGAACGTAATTGAAAATTAAATAAAGATGAAGACTGTTTTTGAAGATTGAAGCTGGTGTTAGAAGAAGAGAGAATTTCTGCGGCTACAACTCAATGGCGGAGTTTTAGAAATTTCGATTGCATTATAGGGTGCTCTTCTTCAGTTGTAAAGCTTATTATTTATGAATTTGTGAAATAAACTGTATTTTGTCCACTTTGTTACTACTTTGCTACTTCATGTTGAATCTCCGAGTTTCAGAAGAGCCTCAGATGGAGCCCACTTGAAGGTAAGTTTTAAGAAAGAAATCAATGCCATTAGAGCTGTCAATTTAAATAAGGTACCTACCCGAAAAAGTGCAAATATGTAATTCGTGGAATCTTTTGACACTGATGGGTCTCTGTAAGTACCAGTCGAAGGACTATCGTGCTTGTTTCACCCGTGGATACATCCTGGAAAAGTCATCCCCACAACTCGTGTTTTGTATATGCCAACTCTAGACTAGGTACTCTTTTTTCCAATTCCACAGTGAGCTTAAATGTGCTGAATGAATGATATTACAGGCCTATTGATATGAGATAAGACAAACGAAGTTATAAGGCACGTTTGCTGATACTACTCATACCGAGTTAGGTTCTACTTAAATACCTACTGGGCTACTTTTTCTGTCATAAAGCTTAGTACGCTACTTTTCCAACTTTTCTCTCAAAACATCAGCTTAAAGTCCTAGCTAAATTTTGACATAAACAGAATATAAGATCTTTCAAAATTTGGCTTGAGAAAATGTACCGATACTTGAAGTACATTCTAAAACAAAAGTTTGATTATTTAGCTCGAGCAGTGTACAACTCAGCTAAATGGGCTCGCTTAAATTTAGGAGAGAATTTTGTATGCTAGCGACAATTTAGCCCGAGCAGCGTTCTAAGATTAAACTGTCACTTAAGATTTTAAGCGGAACTTAAATCGCTATGAGTAGTATCAGCGCACAAACACACAGTTTACTCACAATCCACAACACTAAATTGGGTTCAACAAACAAGCGACTAAAAAAGTCGTTTGTACTTAACCTCAAAATAGAAATGCCGCCGCAATTAAGTGTTTGTACATATTAATTGAATTCGCAAGTAGATTCTGAAATTTAATTCACATGAAAAGTTTTTTTTAGTCGCAGGTACCCACGAATCAGTTTCATTAGGATCATTCGCATACGCAGCTTTAATCGAAAGCAATCGATATAAATCGGCCGCAGTCGCACAAAGTCTATCTCATGTGCTCATAAAAAATGACGGGAAAAGAGAAAATTAGCAAAATAACGAGTAACGAGTAGCTCCTCTCCTGCTCCGAAACAGCTCAGAAAATTTCAACCAGCAACTACGGATAAATAAGTCAAATGCACAAAATTGACAAGAAACAAATTCGAAGTCCTTTTTTTAAATAAATTCCACCCAAAAATAAAATCTCTGAAAATAAAGAAAATTCGGGGGTGGTGGAATGTTCTCCTAGACCGTTTCATATGTTGGAAAAAAAAAAATTGTTATAAATTTATTTGTGATGTGGATTAGATGTCAAAAATATAAGTGGTTCAAAGTAGATCGACATCTATCCACGTTCTTTTGATTATATTTTCCGCTCCCTGAAATTTTTTCGCTCTATTTTTGGATTTTGACAGATTTTTAGTGCTTGGCTCGGGAAAGTAAGCGAATAGATCTCACCTTTTGTGGAAGGTTAATTTCGAACGAATTTTTCATTCGAGGGTTTGTGGATCGCGACTGTTTTATGTGGATTGTAAATAAAGTGTGATAGTACGGGGAAAGAGTTTTCAATTCGCGGGAAAATTGCTTTAAGTGTAAATTTAGCTATTTAAATCAATTGAGACGCAGGCTTTTTTTTAAATTAGATTTTAGATTAATTTAATATAATGCTATCTACTATACTTACGGTGACCAAATTCGCCGAAAAAAAAAAATAAAGGACAATAATTACTTTGCTTCCAATATTTTTGTATTTGTTATTTATTTGTTTACAAAAAACAACGTTAACGTCGTTTTCGATTTGGCTTTTCAGATGTTGAGCTGAGATTTTAAATTTCTGCTGCCAAATCGAACATCGTCGCAGTGGCTTAGTGTTAGTGTGTTGGACTACTAAGCGAGGGGTCTCAGGTTCGAATCCCGCAAAAACCCAAATTTCAACTTATGTTTTTTTTCCACTGCGCTACCTCTAGCGAACGTCTGACAAATATCAAAGAGTATAAATGTCTTGAAAGAGCTTCTCAATAAGCCGTTTGGAGTCGGCATAAAATTGTAGATCCCTTCCATTCGTTCCAAAAATGAAAAACTCACACAAAACGAATGGTTGTGAGAAGCTAGGCCTAGGGTCCCTCCGGACCTGTTGCGCCAACTATTTATTTTTTAAATCGAACATCGTATTACATCTACACCGCACCTAAATTCAACATTTCTGGAAAAAAAATTCCGAAATCCGACTTTGTGTTCCACTAAAACTTCAACATTTCAAATGACAGTTAGTTTCAGAATTGATTATTGATCTTTTTTCTGTTTATAAACCGGAAATGGTTGAATCTATAGAATTAATTTTTTTTATGCTATATTAATGTAGGTTATCATGAATTTAAGTGCTAATACAGACATATTAAAAATATATTGCTGCAACTGTTTTTTGTTCTTTTGTTAGTCAGCGGACTGATAAGTCATCGTCTTCAATTCGCCAAAAAGATCAATTTTTTGGAGAAAAAATCAATTTCCTTTGTGATCGGTATTGCTCTTTATGTTCGATTTGCCAAAAAAACATTAACATTACCTATTATTTAGGTCTACAGGAAAAAAAACATAAAATGTCTTTCTTCATTGAATAAAGAGTGTGAAAGGTAAAGCCATAGTCTAATTTTTCGTATTTTTGAGATGGGTGGATAGATTTAAAAACATATTCATTTTCATTACGAAAACCTCTAAATTCTAAGTAGGGTTTTTATAAGAATAGCTTTAACAGCATAATATATTTGTGATTTGTCACTGCTCCAAGGGTTATTCATGACTGAAAATACTCTTCAGTTGGTGCACTAGAACCCGGTAGGCACACACTGAAATTTAAGGTGTGCAGTGCATGCACTGAAGCCTGAGGGTGTAAACCCAATTTCATGTACTAAATGGAAAAAAATTTTTAGTTAGTGTTTTAGAGGACAGTTTCAAAAATAAAGGACAAAATCCGTCCTTTATTAAAAAGAAAATAATAGAGGACAGGGGTTAAAAAGAAAGGACTGTCCTTTTAAATAAAGGACGGATGGTCAGCGTAACTATACTACTCGCTCCTTGACTCTAATTTGTTTAAATATAATTATTTTTTTTCCAAGAATATAAATTTGTTAAAGTGAGTTAAGAATAGCAGTTCCTGTTGCACCTTTCTGGTGATGTCTAGTAAACTGCTCAGCACCATTCACATTCAGAGAGCTGGACTTAGGACAGGAGAACCAGTTTATACAAATTTAATACAAAATGTGACTGCGAACTGTTTTATTCAGCATTTATCTAGTTTTCTGTGCTGAAATGGGTGCCCAAACATCAGGCCAATTATAATGATAGAATTTTTTACAATTCCCCAATGATGTAGGTATACCTATGTACTGTTCTTGTTAACCATGGAAATCATTTAAAAGCTAAAAAACGCGTTTATTGGCTATTTTCTTGAGTGACCTTATGCTTATAGGTATCTACTATAAAATAAATTAAACGAAAATTGCCATAAACGAAATTTATTCCGAAATTAAAACACACAAACTGTGTGCGTTTCTTCACTTTTAACACCTACTGTAGGCGCATTCTCAATAAAGTGGAACATAGCAGCCCAGGCCGCGAAATGTATCACTAAGAGCGCCAGCAATTTAACCCACACATCAACAAATTATATTCCACTTTGGATTTGGCCTGTGCGTGCGATATCAGCAATAATCGAGATCTGTGTAAGCTGTAAGCGCTTTCAACTCAGCACGGAAGGGTGTGTGTGTGATACACACGCGATCGCCATAGCATTTAAATGAAAAACATAACTTTAACTGGGCTAGTGTTTGTTAGAAGAGTCATCAACCAGCCATAAATAAACATAGCCGATCGATGCTCTCAGCTGCTGCGAATCACGAATGAACGCAAGTCAACATAGGACAAAATTGAAATTCTGTTTGTTAGGTTTGAGAATGTAATAGACCACTATGGGGTTGAGGATTGGGGGTTATTCTCTGCGTTGTTGAGTGTTGTAGAGGTCATGATTCAATATGGAAAATAAGTTTCGTGTTTGGCAACTTTTATTCACGGGTTAGTTTTCCCTGTGTGCGTGAAGTGTCGAATCCAAAAAAACGCACTGCCATCATACTAACACACCCTCAGAAGAGCTAATTTTAGCTACTCATTTATCTATCGTCGTCGTTGCTTGGTGGTATTGATAGGAACGTACAAACCTGTGAGCTGCGACTCGAATTTGGCGATGACTTTTTCACGTACTCTGCTTGTGTGCGTGTTTGTACCTATAACGTTTGGCTGTAGTTGCTGGGCGCTGTTGCCTCGTCAAAAAAAAATGAATAGCAAACACATTTATTCAATTGTAGCTCTAGCTTGTATGGAGCGGAAGTATAAATCTACTTTGGTGGTGGAATTTCTTTGTGTGTGTGTCTCGTATTTGTGTACTCCACACAAATGCAAAGTCGGTCGACATGTGAATTTCGATGGGGTTTCGTCACTTTTTGCGTTCACAGTTTTGTTGTGTGAGAATAATTTCAGTTTCAAAACAACACTCGTCAAAAGTAGGTAGGTCACTTGATATAGTTACTAATACTTGAATAAAATATTCTATTGTATTATTTCTAGCAGCTAAAAAAAAAAAAAAAGACGATGGAGAAAAACAAGCGACTGAACTACAATAAGCTGACGCTTACGGACCGGATCCGGGTGATGAAGGCCTACAGAGTTACTCCGATTTACACCCAAGTAGCGAGCCAATTCAATTGCAGCGCTGGCCAAGTGAGGAACATCGTAAAAAACAAAAAGGCAATCTTGAGAAGATATGTCAGGACCAAGGAGTTCCTAGCATCGAAGGATACTCAAACTGAATGGACTGTAGACTCACAAGTTGTAAAGTTGTTAGAGATGGTCCTGTACGAGTGGTTCCTGCGAGCACAACGGCACGTCGAGACCGGCCCAATTACAAATACAATGCTTTTAGAGAAGGCCGAAGAGATCAAACAGATCTTTTGTATGAAACATTTCAACGCAGACATAAATTGGCTGCTGAATTTTCGATCCGAATACGACATATCAGATTTGGACATGACCATGCTTATGATTTCAAATACCGAGCCGAAGGCGTTGGATATGAACGAGATAGCTGGATATGTGGTGGACAACAATCCGATTTTGGAGGACTTGGAACGTAGCGGCCCAGAGAGCATTTCCGAACTTGTCGATAGCGATTTTGAATTGGACAACAAGAACAAAGATTTGAATGCGAAAGTAATAGAAATATCCAGTTGCAGTAGCAACGATGAGTCGACAGTAAGCGATGCAGAAAATAGTTTAGTAGAAAATACCAATAACAGCAATGAAGCTTACGAGCTGCAGGCACAGCCACAGGTGATAAATTTGGTAGAGCCAGAACCCGCCATTTCCAATGACGAACAGGCTAGACTGTATCTCAGGCCGTTGGAGGACTATGCCCTGATAAATGAGAACTTTAGGGCGATTGGACTGATTGAGCAACTCTTGGAGTTGTTTAAGAAAAAGCCTGATTAGTTGTTTGCGTTGTTCTATTGTTAAGTTGTATTTATAGATATTTCAAATAAAATTAAGACTCATTTAAGCCTCTTGAAAGTTGCTGTTTTTATTGATTTTGGAAAAAAAGCCCTTACATTTATAAAATACCGTTCAAAACAGCCGCATTCTTGAAAATACCCGAGAATGACACTTACAAATCATAAAACTAGCCCGATCGATTGACTTCACTTCAAGTTCGAACTGTAAAGGTAAGTACGCATGCTCGAGCTAAACTAAAGTTCTACAAGCTGCTATCCAACTTTTCTCTCCGGACATTAGCTAAATATTGACATAGAGTGGATAAGTGTCACCTGTAACCTTCATCAAAGTTTTAATTCAAGTGAACAATCTCTGATTTCAGGCATTTCATCCTTGCTTACTTTTCAGCAACAAAACAACGGAGCACAACTCCGTTTTTGAATAAAAAATATTAGAAAATATTTAGTTATTTTTACTTTTTTTTTTAAATCTGATTTATTTTTTGGTGTTCGTTAAAGTTGTTGTCCCCATGTTTTAAGGGTTGTTTTCTATTAAAATGTGTGAAGTTCCCCTGTTCTCCTTTTCCAATCTGGTAACCTTTCATACACGTCATCTATATAGACGTTCGCCGTTTGTTCGTTCGCGTGGTTTTTAGCGAATCGCCACTGATATTCCCCCTTTAACGACACCGATATTCGTAGCGTACAGTTTCACACGATACACATTATATCGCCTGCGGTTCTCAGATGAACTGGAAGCGAAGAAAATGCGTATCACATCCTCGCTGTTAACATAATACTATTGCCCATTAAGAGACTTCAATCCTTTCTAAAAGTTGTAAGCGGTGTAAATTGCTTTCAGAAAACTTCAAAATGTTTTGCTAATTATTTCTTAAATTATGTGAAAATTCTTAAAAAAAAAAAAAAAAAAACACTAGACCTCCCAATTCATAAGGTCAAGCCATGTCAAAGTCACAAGCAGTGATAGTACATGTAGAGAAAAAGCCTACACGTAGGGATTTTTGATCTAAAAATGACACCGAAGGGAAAAAAGGACAGATTTGTATAACGTAGGGATTTTTTCGGACGAAACATTTTCATCTTATTTTTGTAAGTAAATTGATTTGCTCAGTCAAAAAATATTTATTATTTTTGTTTACCTATTTTATTTTGCTCTTGCATTCGTCAATATTCGCTAAGGAATGAAATGAGATAACATAGTTTGAAGAGTCAACAGAAAGGAAAAAATCATTTGTGGTTGGGCTTGCGTATGAGAAGTTTGATTCGATTTTATTCGTGTGGATAAAATAGCACGGTTGCCAACACGGTACATTTGGGACAAAGTATTTGTTTTTACCAATGTTTATTTGCCCTTTGTCCTTCCCAACGATTTCTCAGTCCGAAAGTTCAACAAATAACTAAAAAATAGGGTAATGTACACAAATAACCTTGGTTATGGAAAACATATTTTTTAGGTTATTTTAAGGTAGGTAGTACGTTTTGAGGTGTACTAAAATACGAGTTGGGTGAGCAATTTATAAAATTTTTAAAATTTGTTATTTCAGTTGGAAAATTAAATCTTTGTCCCAATTTTGATTTCTCCGTCGCACTCTTTCGGTATATTTGTCCGAAGTTATGTTTCAAGTTGGCAAGCCTGTAAAACAGTTAGGTATGTAGAGAGATTGTATTGAAAATTATTCGACGGTGTAGGAAAAACTAGGGTTTTTCTTTGTGTACTGTTGGGATTTTTGTTTGTTTTGTGTACTATCACTGTCATTAAAAATATACCAAGTTGTACCAAAACTGACCAAAAGAATAATTTCGTAAACACCCTGTGTTTTTTGTATATTCAACATTTTTATTTAAAAGAAAAAACTTAAATTAGGATACATTTCCACTAGTGTTATAAAAGTGAGCCTCTATCTGTGTTAATAGTCCTATCGCTCGATAATTTTCATTGAGCAAGGCAAATTCTTCCAGCGGCTTTAGGTACCTTAAGGCTTCTTCACTGCTATTCAATTCCATCATTGGCTGGCAGTCTTTTCGCAACTTATCCGCCTTGCACTCTTTGGAAACCTCATCCTTACGACCAATTCTGGTTGCCAATATTTCAAATTCATCTAGATCGATTTTGATATTATTTGGAACGCGAGACATCCGCTCAAAGATAAGCACCGCATGAGAAGGGTGAACTGAATTTCTATCATCATCTTCTGATTCCACATCTATTCCATATTCCGATTTAATTTCCTCTTTGGTAACGTTCTGCTGTTGCAGCACATACCCTGCAATCTTCTTCATATCTAGTGGCAGCAACTCATCATTCAAATTTCTGTTGGCTCTTGTCCTGTCGCAGTCATTTCGAAAATTACACATCCACGAATTGGTCGGAATGAACTTGTCAATGTTTAAGGCCTCTCTGGCCTCCTTAACTTTTTCCCTAATCGTCTTATACGTGATAAGTCCAGTTGTTGGATAAATTTTGGCACGGTAGTACCACTCCTTCAAGACGCTGTCAATGAGGGCGATATTTTTCAGATTCTTTTGGTGAAGTTGTGGGTTTAATTTCTTTTTAGTCTGTACCGGATTGTGTCCTGCTGAAAGGTTGTTTTTCTCAAGCAGTATGTTTCGGATTTGTTTACTGGTGCATTTAAACGTGTCAGCTAGTTCCTGATAGCTTGGTTGCTCCGAATAGGCCTTTATAACGCGCAGCTTATCTTCCAAAGAGAGATTATTCAGATGTCTCGATAGCTGATACGACATGCAAGTGAAGAGTAAGAAAGTACAATCAAATTGTAGTCCAATTTCGATGATTTGATTTTAGATATCTCCGACTTACCTTACGCCTCTTGCTCATTTTAAAAGCGAAAAATTCGTAGAACCTAGGTAGTCGAATAAAAGGCAGACGAAAATTGTAGAACCGACTACAAAAAACTTAATGACGCAAGTGGGGAATGCGCACCCGAACTGAAAAGTCGCACCGCGCAGAATGCTCTCTGAACTTGTTGCTTGCACTAAGAAAATTCACTCGAATTTTGTCTTCTTTTTTTTCTACCAAATAAATATAGAAAATACGCCAGCTGAAGAGATGATCGTGTTCACGTTTCACGACTGCTGGCTGGTTGAAATGCTGAATATAAAACTCCGAAAATATGTATACCTGCTTCGAGTCTGTTCTACTGCTATCGGACACGAACGCGAACGGCGAACGCCGCGCAGCAAACTCTCTTGAATTGTATCTGGATTTTGTACTGTTAGTTAATTGAGATTTGAGAGAGAGGTTTTGTTTGTGCTCTTTCGATCTTGCTGGGTTGGGTTGCTGATTGCTGTTGCTGCTCGTGTCGTGCTGTGCGCGCAATCTTTTTGCGCTCGTTTGGTGTTCGATCTTCGGTGTATGTGTTTCTTACTCATAACCAAAAATAAATTCTGTTGCGCCTTTTCCCTTGTGCGCACTGTTCTAATAAATATCTACATACCTATACCTACACAAAGATATGGCTTATGGCTTTGTTCTTCGAGCTCTTTATTATGCTGATTGCTGATGGGTTGATCGAGCTGGTATAGAGAGTGTTTGTGAAATAGTGTTGCCAATACAAAAAGTGAAGTCGTTTAAATCTGTTTTCATTTTTTTTAAAGGGAGTCGAATAGGTATTATTTGAAAAACGAATTGTTGAATAGGAACTCGGTCATTTATAGATTGTAATAGTCCCTACAAATGCAAGAAAAATTTAGATTCAAGGACTATTATTGTAAAACTTAACATGAAGTCATTCATGTAACTAAAGAAATAAATAGTTGGCGTAATAGTTCCGTGGGACCCAAGGCCTAGCTTCGCACAACCATTCGATTTGTGTGAGTTCATTTTTGGGACGAATGGAAGGGATCTGGAATTCTATGCGTAGTCCAAAAGGCTTATTGTGAAGTTCTTTCATGACAGTTTAACTCTGGGATGTTTGTCAGACCTTTGCAAGAAGTGGCGCAGTGAAAAAAAACGTTGGTAGGTATTTTGGAATTTTTTTATTTTTTTTTTCGGGATTCAAACCTAGGACCCCTCGCTTAGTAGTCTAAAACCCTAACCTGTAAACCACTGCACCGTCCATTTAGTTATTAACAATAATACTTAATCGATCTTCTAGTTTAATATTGCCAGCGAACTATACCCAAACGTCGGGATCAGCAATGAAAAAATTTTGTTTCTATACCTAACCAAAGTACCTGAGTATGACCAATTTAATTTAAGGACGAATTTAAGCAATGCATAAAAATATTTTTTTTTATTGACTTGTATTCTCTTCACTGATTGTATACTGATTGTTGTGGAATATGTTAGGCAATAAAATGACCAACCCTAGTAAATCAGGCGATTCCCATTTAATTCGCTTTGTGTTCCCGGGAAGAAGATTAGATACGTTCGTCTGCTAGTTCACCGAAGAACCTCGGCGCGGAATATGTTTAATTTGAAGTGGCTTACAGCGAATGCTGATGTCTATAAAAAGGCAATCGCCTCGTCAGCGATTCACCAAAACCCACGCGAAATAACAAAATGCGAACCTGTAGAGGATGTGTGTGCGTATTGGGAAACGATATGCAAATTTATATATTTTATTTATTTATTACAAAAAGTAGTTTCACAGTAAGATTACATCTTATAAGTTGTGAAGGCTTTACAAAGACTTATGATTGAGACTCAAGTGAAGCAGAATGCGTAATGCTTTGCATTTTCTTAGAAGGGGTTTTGGGAAATTTCCCAGAAGGTGATATCACACGAACCGTTGGTTGTAGTCTTTTAAATCTTCGCACGTTATTAAGGGAGTAAAGGCAGGTGTTTCCCTATTTTCCAAATCACCACTTTACCATATTGAGGCCCATTTGCTGATACTACTCATAACGATTGAATTGCCACCTAAGGCCTTATGTGACAGTTTATGATAGGTATAGAAAAAGTAGCCCATAAGGTATTTAAGTAGCACTTAAATTGCTTTGAGTAGTATTAGAAAATTGGCCTGAATGATGTAATTTTCGGAAGGGTTTTAACTTCGCTTACATCTTTAACGATGTGTAATAAGAAAAGAAAATAACCGGGCACTTTTTTTTGGGTTAGGAAGCTACGAATATTTTTTTGTAAAATGTACTTTTGAAAAAAAGTATTTTCTTCTTCTTAAATTCGTATGATTATGGCGAAATTAACCTTTTATATTGAAGGTTTTTTTTTTTTCGTATTTTCCTTCAAGTTTTTCTTGTTCTTCTTTTTCCTTAAATATCTACACTACATAAAAAATTATATTTCAGTAGAAAGATAAAATAAATAGGTGTTATCAAATCTCTGTAAAATGTGAAATTACAATAATCCTGTAAGGTTATTTATTACACGAAATAAGAATATCTATGGTGAAATAAATTTACCAGCATTTCCCCAAAACCAACCCCTAAGTGGAGCAAGAACTCTAACTATTTCAGAAAGACTGTAAAATAGTTGTGAACAAATCGAAAATTGTAGTTAAAGATGTGTAACTTTAAAATATGGTGGAAAAAGTAGAATTATTTATTTAAAATGTGCTTTGACATTTTTCACTCTAACCGAATGGTTGTCAGAGGCTTTCGCCGGTGGGTCTAAAAGTATTTGCTGCGCTTTAATTTTGTTTACAAGCTGCTGGTGAATGCGAGTACTACAAATATTTATACATTATACCTACCTATCAAATTGTTCTGACCAATATTTTATGCTTCTGACTTTATAACTTTTACGATCGCCCTAAGTAAAATGTACGAGGTCATATGCGTGACAACTTGTGACTTCAACATTATTTTTGACTCGTATGTTTTGATAAAGTTCTAACTTCCAACTGTTGCGGTCGAAATGAAATCCTTCTCACTGAGTAAATAATAATTATTGGAAAAAATTAAAAAAAAAAAATATTCTCTCAAAAACAATAACTCAACTGAAATTCGACATTTCCCAACAGAAATTTTCAGGTTCAACCCCAACTATAGCGAGAATTGTTGTTATATAATTGACAACATTATATTCGAAAAAAACATTCAAACTTATTTTATGAACAACACCCTATTTTAGTTAAAATTGTTTTTATCCTTTTTGTGTTCAATGAATTTATTTCCTTTTTTGTTGTTTATCGTTTAAGAACATTTTAGGGGTGTATATTTTTTAGTGACTTTTCATGGTTTATGGTATAAAAATGAGCCTTTGGCCTTACCAATAAACATTTTTAGTTTCGACTTTAAATTTAAAGAGTTCACAGTGGCTTAGGTTAATTTAAAGTCAGGACTAAAATTTGTTATTAGTACGGCGCAATGGTTATATTTTCTATACGAATTTTGCAATTGTGAGCCTTCATTCCTTCACTATTGCGCAGAAGCATGGACCCTAGCAAAAACGGATGAGGATCTTCTTGGTCGCTTCGAACGCAAAATTCTTCGAGTGATTTTTGGTCCCGTTTGCGTTGACGGGATTTGGAGGAGAAGATTTAACGGCGAACTCTCCGAGCTGTACAGCAACATCGACCTGGTCAGAAAAGTACGCATTAGTCGTCTAAGATGGTTAGGATATGTAGAGCGAATGGACACCAACGCTCCGGCCCGGAGAGTCTTCGATTCCAACCCGGAGGGACAACGCAGAAGAGGAAGACCTCGGCTTAGGTGGCGCGCGCAAGTGGAAGGGGACCTCAACCAACTTGGAGTGCGCAACTGGAGGCAGTTAGCCAAAGATCGCGCTAACTGGAGAGGCGTATTGGTTGAGACCCAGGTCCACCCCGGACTGTAGCGTCACCTTAAGTAAGTAAGTAAGTAAGAGCCTTCACAGATTTAAAATCCAGACTGATTTTTTTAGACTGATGACTTACTAATACCCTATTCACAGCGGGCCGAAAACCAGGGGTCAGATTCTGTAAGGCGAAACGATCAAACGTTTTCGTGTGCACGAATGCTTTACTTTACGATACACAAGCAAATTTCTTCGTGCACACAAAAACTTTTTAGCGTTTCGCCTTACAGAATCTGACCCCGGGTTTTCTCGGACACGTTCGAAAACGTCATCGAAAACAGAAGTTTTTTCATACATAGGTGCATAAAGTGTTCAAACCAAGACGTTTTAATTTGTTTTACACGAAAACACGACTTCCAATCGTTGGTTTGTTGAAACAAACACACCTTTTGCAACATTCAGCAGAAGAGCTGACCGAACAAATGTCACAAGACACAATTTTGCTCTCAGAGCTTTTTATGTTCGTTTGGGACAAAAAAAAAAAAAAAAAACAATCTTCTTCAGATTTCAGAGCACTTTTGCGAATCTAGATTTATTTTCTCAGATACTACGAATGGTAGTGGTTTGAGTTTGACAACTGGTCGAGTTTGTGTAGGTTATCGTGAATTTTTTCTACAGTAAAATATGTTTTAATATTGGAATATTGGAAAACGCATAGGAAAGTATCGAAGGCTACACATAAAAAAAAAATAAAAAACCCCGACTGACCCGAAAGATTCAAAAAGATTAAAACAAGACACTTTCAAGTATATAACTAATTGGCAGACGGAGGCTGCGCATACCTACATATATTTGTCAGATTGTGTAGGTAGTCCCCGATTGTCAATTAGTTGGAATTGAAAGCGTCTTGTTTTAATCCTTTTAAATTAAACCCAGACAGTCAGGGTTTTTTGTTTTTTCAATTAACTTTTCTATTTTTATGTTTATTTGTTTATTCTATGACATTCCGGGAAAAAATACCAATTTAATGACACGTCTCTCTTCAAAATCGGTCAATCGGTCAATCGGCCGTTTGGGCTACAGGGCGTCAGCTACCTATTTTGATTCAAGAATAAAGAACAAAAACACACACCAACATCGTCCGTGTTTCTTCATAATATTGTTCTAAGTTTTATACTTAGATATCACCAACCCAGCACTTTTTCTAGGATGGTGACTTGAAAATGCCGTACATTAATTTAAACCCACTTTTCGTTTTCTAGATTGGAAGGGAATCATAATTCACTTTAAATTATTACCGAAAGTATACCTACCTACTCTTATCCTTGTACTTATATAGCAGAAGTCCTTAATATTAAAAAATCCTTAAAACAATAAAACCCAAGCACTCTTCTAAGTAAATGTTAATTCGGTAGGTACCTAAGATTCAGCAAAGTAAGTCCGTCCATCTGTATCATTACCAACGTCATAAATGGTCACCTTATCACTTTTTGATAAGTAGTCTGTGTTATCAAATTGTTTACGGTGAGGTTTTCCAGAATACGTAAGTACACGCATCATTAGCGTGCAGAGTTATTTAGGTACCTGCGACTTTCATACGACCTCGAGTGCGGATTATACCTTTGGTTGGGGTCAAACAAAAACACCACGAACTTGTAAATGTATAGGTGCCTTGTGCCTATACCCCCAATAAATTGTTACCCGAAAGTCCCTCATTCGTAGGAATTATACGGTGATTGCGGATTGAGTGAAAAAGAAAACTAAACAGCTCCGGTCCATGTACTACTATGTACCTGATGCTGGAATGTGCTGCACCCTTTTCGAAAACCATTTCCCATTCGCACACTCGTGCAGATATCAACCCATTTCTGTATTCCATACAAGACAACGTCGAGAGAAGAATCTCAAAAGGTATCCAACCCATGACGTCGGTCCAACCTTTAGATTTATTGAAGATGACATGGGGACGACAATCACACCCCCCGAACCCTCCTAAGGTCAGTGCTCCCCCATACGAACGAACGGAGGTTGTTATCAAGCCATAACCCTAGGAGACTGGGAACATCACGTATAATCCCCTGTGGGGCTCTATTATCAACCCACAGCGGATACGACTATAATTCCATTTGTTCGCTTTTGTGTTATAAAGGAAATAAGATCCAAGAAACGTTAAGCAACTTGAACGGGAACACTTGTGTGTGCAGAACCACTAAGGTCACTTTCTGGCAAGAAAACCGAAAACCGAAAACCGACAACAAAGCAGAGATGCCAAAAATCGAAACCCAGCAAAACTGAAACTCCAGCTACACTGGAGACTGGAGCAACTGAACTCATCTCCCACTTGAATGTACCTACTGCTCTGTGTGCTGCTGCTGCTCACACAGCGGCGGACCTTTCCATTTGTTCAGGGTTACTTTAGGTAGATAGCTGCTGCCGCCTGGCCATGTCGATGTCATGTGCTATGTTATATAAACGCCTATATGCATAGCATATACCTGCTGAGCTCATCGCAATCACCCGTCCATATCAATCGTCGGACCGAACCAAACGACCGACCCAAGTTGGGAAAGAGCCAACCAGCCAGACGTCGCGTCGATGGTGTCCGACTGTCAGGCAGAAAGGCAGGCAGTAGAGGCAGCAGCAGCAACACCAGCCCATCATAAGCAAGCAACCCATCTATTCAAGTAGGCCTGCCATTTACGGTGGAGTCTCTTGTGTATACGACGCTCCGAGTCGTGCCTAAAGTGCTCTAAGGCCAGTACGCTACGCTGTGCGGTTCTATTTCAGAGGGTTATGTGTATTTGTGGGCTACTGCGCTGTATACAGTATACGACGTTCTCTGAGTTCGGTGTTGTGCCTGCCTTGTGCATAGCTGGCTGCTGGCTGGCTGCTGGCTGCTGGGGACTTATCGCCGTTTTCCGAGGGTTGTTTTCATTGTGTGAGTTGGAACGGGGCCTGTTTTGTGAGTGCCAGACTGCCAGTGCCAGCAAGAAAGTCTCTCGTTTTAGTTCAGTTACTCAGCGAACATGTGGATGGTAAGTAGGTTTTTGGTTTTGTGTGCGCTCCGTTTGTCGATGAGTTGTAGAGGGCGGCCATTAAGGCCGGCCTGCTGTGACTCATTGTCGAAAGGGGGCTACATATTTTTAAGCCGTTTATTGATTTTCCCTGCTGCACATGTTTTCGAATTTGCCTTTAACTTTTTCTTGTTTTTCCATCTTTTCCAGCAACAATTTGACGAATGCAACGACACCAAGGCCCGCAATCGGCTTTCGTTGGTCGATCGGGTGCGGGCCATCGAGGCTTATGAGAAGACGCCGGTTTATCAGAAGGTCGGGCTCATGTTCAACTGCAGTGCCAAACAAATACGCAACATTGTGAAGAACAAGCGCAAGATAATGGCCTTGTACAAATCGGGGGATATTGTCTTCGAGGATGCCCATCAGAGGTTGACGGGCAGGTCGCCGACCAAGGTGGACGAGCGGGCGAAGAAAGTCGCTTTGCTGGGAAAGGTGATGCGAGAGTGGCTTTTGAGGGCGCGACGCAATCCATCTGTTGGTGGCATCACGTACAAATTACTTCAAACTGTGGCCCTTGAGGTGAAGCAGGTCCTCAACCTGGAGAACTTTTCGCCAAACAACGCCTGGCTGATAAACTTTCGTCACAGCAACAACCTAACCGACGTGGACATGAAAGCATCACATTCCGATGATCCGGGACCCATATCGCTGGACGTCGAGGAGATTGTCGACTACGTCAACGACCAGGAGGATGAGTGCAGTGACAGAAACAACGATGCCCCGGCAGCCGCCTATCCCAACTGGGTGGAAGAAGTCCCGTCCTGGAATGATGATTCGTTGGCCAGCAGCACACTTCGAACAAACGTACCAAATAGCGTCGCCACCACCAGCAGTCGTGCGAGCTCACTAAGCCTGTGCAACGACGAACCGCCATCCAAGTTTCCGAAGCTGGAACCAGTCGATGTTATTGTCGTTGACAGCGATGACGACGATGACGACCAGACACCCACCGCTGGCAAGTCGCGCAAACGCGCCGCCATTACAAACGTCGACCAAGCTCTGCAGCACTTGAAGCCCTTGCAGGAGTTTGCACTTGTGAAGGAGGACTATCGGGCAATCGGATTGATCGCACAGCTGGAGGCGATCTTAATAAATGCCAAGAGGAATGCCAAGAAGTAGTCATTAGTTTGTATATACGTGTATCTTTTAGTTTACGGTAGAAAACTAGATATTCGCTATCTTAAGTCTCGTAGCCATGTAAGATTTTTCGAATGAATAAATGTCTTGTTTATGTTTTTTTAGCTGAAATTGTTTTATTCGTGTTCAACCTTCGAACATGACCTCATTTAGGGTTGCTCGTTGTTCAATCTGGTTTGGAAATTATATCATTGGGCGCTTCACGAACAGCTGGCATTGTTGTCGACGCTGGTTTCGCTTGGAGAAGATGATTTTCCTCCGCTTTGGTCTGTTCTTCTTGTTTGGTTTCTGTTTTATGAGTTTGCGATGGCGATTTATGAGGAAAACGGAAGAGGGTAGAAATGCCGACCTGTTTCGAACGCTATTGTGTTTCTTGGATTATGAAACATCTGTGCGAGTGACTGAATGTAGTTCCATATAGGTACCTATGTGAATTGATGAGGCAATTGGGGCTGATTGTTGGCTGTGACACTTTGCTTTGATGGGTGGATGCGGATGGATATAGATTTTGTATTTGTGAAGAGGGTGATGGGTGTAGGCGGGGAGGTTGTGCGATTAAAAATTAGGTGTAATAGGGATTCATCTTGTCGACTCGCAGCGGCAAGGTTTGGCTGCGAGATATATTCAGCGTTTTCTCGTAGGGTTTTTAGTGGACGCTAAGGAGTTTTGAATGGAAGTTGTTGTGCAGGTAATTTATAGGTAGGTACCTATTAGGGTATCAGTGAGTCTCATTTACTTCGCTTCGAAATCAAGTTCCCCGAATAAAGATTTTCGTTCGACATGTTTATGGCGAGTTCATCTAACGAACATGTCTGGCGATGCTCATGTACTGTTTCGTGGGGTGTGTAGTTAGGTAAGTACCTACTTAGGGTAATGGCGCCAGTAGTCAGCCCTGTAACTTATTTTGTTTGTGTTTGATGATTGGTCATTAAAAATCCATTCTTCAACTAGGTATTTAATCAAGTATTTGGTTCTTCTGAATGATTAAAATCTGTAGATTCGAAAATACTTAGCTCATTAAGTATATGAGCTATCTAATGCAAACTATTTACAAAATAAGTGATTTGGGAGTAGTGCAACCCTCAGCTGTAGTAGTCGGCCATACAAGTGTCCAGTAGTCGAAGACCAAATTAATTTAATTTAATTTAATTTAACTTACACATTTCTCTAGTAAAGGGAAAAGGGCTGACTACTGGAAAAGAAAATCAGCGAGAAAGACAGATTGAGGCTTCCTTTCATTTTGCACACTCGGTTAGGTTATGAAAAAAAAAAAACGATCGTAGTTAGTAGTCAGACTGAGGGGACTGATCCTAGGATACTCATAAAAGTCACGTCTCATAAGGTCTTAATTATATTTAACAAAACATATTTTTATCATTTTAAGCTGAGAAACAAGAAAAATAAACTGTCAATTACATAAAAATAATCACAAAATTCAAATGGATTAGGTAGATACCTATAGTAGGTATTTGTATTACCTACTTTTCCAAAATCGCTTCCAAGTACTATTTTTTTTTTTTTTACACAGATACCTAGAAGAAATTTAAGTCAAGGGAATAATACTTTTCGCTAGGAAGATTTGTTCTCAGATTTCATATAGGTACCTATCGTGTGTCTAATCGAACATAAAAACGTCACTTGCTCCTTCCTGCGATTCGAATATGTGTAGCCTTCAACACTTTTCAAAGCGTTTTCCATTCACTGGTTAAATTTTATATTAGATACATTCGAAATTTGCCTCCCAATTTATTTCTAAATATTTATACAGAAACAATTTACAGAAACAGATTCAGCCTATAGAATTGCTGTAGAAAAAATTCACGAAAACCCAAACAAACTCCACCATCACCTGTCAAACTCAAACGCACTTGTATTGGGAAATCTGAGAAAAAGTGCTCTGAAATCTGAAAAAGATTGTTTTTTTCTGTACCAAACGATCATAAAAAAGTGCTCTGACTCTGATAGCCAAAAAAAGTGGTCTGAGAGCGCCCAATTGAATACCTACCACATTATAGGTAGGTAATTGGTTTGTTAAAACTGCATACAAATAGAAGAACCAAACCAAGCAATGAAGAAGTGGAATGGGCGACATATTCGTCACAGCTTTAAAGGTAGGTATACCTAAGCGAGAAGTTCTAAGTATACCCACCTATTAAGCGGATCAGCTTAAAATTGGAGGTAGCGATAGGTAATAAAATTACATGGAAGCTTTCGGTTAGCCAGGTGGTAAGAAAAAGTTTTTTTTTAACATAAACATTTTCTGCAATTTAGGGAGAGCTCCAGTTGATCTAACGCTCCTACCTAAGTATACATCATTAGTACAAGAAATTGTTCTTTTAGTACAAAATTAAAAGGAAACGATTTTTTTTTTTTTGTGAACACGGCTTAACCAATGAAGTACAGTCGAGCTTGGTTAATTGCAATCTAATGGCCCATTTATTTCAGTCTCACTTATAGAGGTATTCCAAATACCGAGTTTCTCACTTATTCGCAGGTAGAAGAGCATCTACTTTTGTTTCACTTAAGGAGGCCTTCAAAACAAAACGTCTTTTGGTGGGCAAGCACATGTAAAAATTTGTAGCGAAAAACACGATTATTGTTGCAAGTCTGTCTCACTTCAGAGGTTAAGATAAAAAAATTTGCAAGTCTGGTCCAATTACAGAGGTACATTTATAAATTTGTCTCCTTAGTAACGTACAACTAATTGATTGTAGGTAGGGATGTTCCCTATTCCTATCCTATCTTAAATCAGGTCCCCCTACGCAACCTGGACCAGAGCTCACTAAATATGTTTATGTATGTATTAAACACTTGCCTACACTTATGTTAAAAATCTGCCGTCTACTTCCAGCTTTATAATTTTTTTTTTTTTTTTTTTGCTTTTTATGGTAAAAATCTCGAGACGTAGGTACCTACCTACTAGGTAACTATACTCTGTTCAATTTATATTTTCACTACAGGGAAGATAGGCTATTTGCCTTTCACCCTTACTATTATGGATTTTAATAAGCTGTCTCCATTTTAGGAGTAGGTACCTAAAAACTGTATGGCAACATCCCACATAATCAAATTCATTTACTCGCTCTCAAAAGCTTTAAAAAGCACCAAAACCGAAAGTTCTGTGAGAATATCCATAGAAAAACCCGTAATGATATTTTTGAAAATAAATATGGTAACACTCTTCTGAGGTGCTTAAAACACACACCAACACCAACACCACACATGTTTATTTTCTGCGATAAAATAGCAACCGCACACGAGAATATCACCCTCGTCGTCATCCTCATTCTGACATCTGATAGCAGTTGTGTGGCAGACTGGTCATGGTGGGATGTATGCGCCTTTGAGGAAAATTGGGTGGGTTTTTCGTAAATGGCAACAACAAATTCTTTGGAATGCCAGTGGTTTCGTTTTTATTTCAGTGGCAAATCTTGTGTTTGAGTGCCGTGAGAGTAGCTACAGGCACCACTGGTATAAAAGGCCTGCACTGAAAATATAAAATAAACAGAGTAGGTAGGTAGGTACCTAGACCTACCTATAGTAGGTACTAACTAAAGTACCCAATACCTATGTATTTAGCAGACAGTATTTATCTATACCACTTTTCCTACGTAATTTTCTCTTGGTACCTATAGATAGGTAGGTACCTATCTACCTGATCAAGTAAATTTATAAGTAGGTACCTACTACACCTAGGGTAGAGGCACTAGTATCCGGACAGTGTTAGTGTCCGGACACTATGTTGTTTATTTGATAAAAATAGGTATATCACACATAAATAGTCTCAAATATCAACAATAATATAATCCTTTATGTGTCACTCATATCCATACGAAGTTTGAAATCAATCATATGTATAATGTAAAAGTTAAGCGGCAGTGTTGTGACTGAGCTCCGAGAGTGTGGTTTTATTGTCATTTTGCATAACAAAAAAATAGTGCGAGCATTTACAAAAAGTTAGTTATTCAAAGAGTATTTTTTAACGTATTCTTCTGGAAAGTACTCTGTTTTCTTTTAAATAGAACCCGCTTTCATAGTTTAAAAAAAAATATAGAAAAAAATTATTTTTTTGGCCTAATTTTTAGTGTCCGGATACTAAAACTGAAATTAAAGAGCATTTTCGGTATCCGGACAACCTGTCCGGATACTGAAAATTTGAGAGGAAATACAAATTCTCGTTTAAATGCTCCTAAACCATACTTATGAATGTTTCTAACGAAAGAGAGAAAAGGAATTGTGTTTTTCTCGCAGGTTTTCAGTATTCGGACAGGGTTTTCTAAGTGAGAATGTATCTGTCCGGGTACTGAAAAATTAGTTTCAGTTTCCGGACAGCTTATTGTTTTGAATGTTATTTTCGGTTTTCAAAGCTCTAATTATCGTAATAGGCATTTTATTTTAACTCATTTTTTAAGAAGTGGTTGCAGAAAGTATAGCTAATGCCTTAGACGATATACCTAGGGACAAATCAGTTAATCATTCGTGTAAAGCTGGTTTATGCCATTCAACATTACATGACCGGTTAAAGGGCAAAAGATTGGTGAAAAAGCTACGAAAATAGGACAAGATCCTTATTTGACAAATGAAGAACAGGAACGGATTGCTCAGTTGTGTGCCGATCTTTACAAGTGTGGATTTCTTAATAAAGTCCACGATCTGTTAAACATCAGCAAGGTTAGGGCAGCAGTCACCCAGAATACATATTAAAATGTTGGGGAACTAATTGAATATTTGAAAAGCATTGTTCAAAAGATTACAAAAACATATACCAAATTGCTGCTAGAAATAAAAAAGAGACGTTAACGGTTTCCATTTAGCAATACCAAATACAGATATTACCAAATTCATTGACAGCCAGGCGGCTATAAAAGCAGTATCTGCTATTGAAATAAAATCGAAGCTAGATCACCGTTGCCGCGAAGAGCTTACGGTTCCCTGCTCGCAGCACACCATTCGCCTTTGCTTGATCCCTGGACACAGGGAGAAAACCGGCAATGAGATGGCCGATGAACTAACAAGAAATGGTTCTGCTATGGATCAAGATCGGGCGATTAAGTCCATCAAACCACCACTTTGCAATCTCAGAGAGAGATTGAAAAATAAGATCCGAATGAAAGCCAATAACAGGTAGAAAGATTTAACCACTTGGGAAATAACACAGAAGCTATGGCCGGAATATAATCCTAGTCGGACTAGCAAGCTTATGCGGTTTAATCCTGATTAACATGTTACAACTTCCTAAGGAACCACACAATGAAATTTAAACTCAAGAATGACGATATATACAGCGGCTGCGGAGACGAGGAAGTACACGAGGACACACCTCACTTCCTTTGCCATTGCCCGAGTCTCTGTCACTTGAGGAACAGAACACTTGGAAGCTATTACTTCCATGACGTTCATGAACTTTCTGATGTTGCACTATCTGATCTTTACAGGTTTCTGAGGACATCGGGATGGCTGGACAAGGTCGAGTAACTGTGAAGTAACACACATCACCGCCAACAACATCGGCTAACCCCCCTAAAGGCCATCACAATGGGTCCACATGGACCTAAGTGGGGTGCGGTAGGGCTCGCTCTGCCGTATCCACCCATAAACCTAACCCCTAACCTAACTGTTTCCATACTTGCGTCCTCCAAAAGACATTTTTGACAACATGCAAAACCATGGTTTTTGCTGATTAATAACGTGGAACGACCTTAAACAAAGAGAAACTTCTGTCCCCTTTTGAATGATGCTATTGTCAAAAAAAAAAGATACGGTTGCTACCATACAAAATGCATTAAAAAGATGTGGCTTAAATTTCTTTGACCCATCAGCTATTTATTATACGAAATGCGCTAAAAACAATGTGGAGAGATTAAGAACAGCTCAAACTCCAGAATTATTCGATGAAGAACAATCGACTAAAACATCAAAATTAAAGATTGCTGTCAATGTGATTGAGGCATTGTCAGAACAATTAAGAAATGTTGGAGTTTATACCAATATCGTTTTAGAAGTTATCATTTTAATGTGGGTACATATATTTATAAGTTAGAGTACCTATATTTTATAAAAAAAATATTTTTTTTAATCAATTAAACGCAAAAAACGACTTAAACTTCATATAAACTTTTCTGTCCGGACACTAAAAAAAAAGTGTCCGGAAACTAAATTCTGCTGTCCGGATACTAGTGTAAATCGAACTTTTTTGAATTTATTTTTTATAAATATTAAGAACGTAACATTCGAAAGAAATGTTAATGTATTATTATTAATAAATATCGCCACTTCTACAAACATTTTATTTTTTTGCGGTAGCTTTAATATTGACCGAACTGTTGGAAATCAAAGTTACCAAATACGTTAACTGTCCGGATACTAGTGCCTTTACCCTACCATTTCCTTTTTTCATGAACATTCATTCGAACAACAAATCACCCGAATTGTTATGAATTCCTGCCCAACTAATATCACTTTTAAAAAGTTACTCAAACCACTTTTCTCAATAATAAGAAGGCATTATGTCATTACCTACCCAGTTACCCATTCCAAAGAAATAAACCATCCCTTCGTAGGCACGCTTTAATACGTACCTACACCTATTCCTTTTTACAATTCAATCACTGTACAACTAACAAACAAAGAACTCTGCATTTGTAGCTACTCATTAGTCATTTGTAATCGTCAATCGCACAGCCCTTCTCACTTAATATTCTTTTTATCGTAGGTAATCTAAAAGGGTCAAACTGAAATCCAAATACACATCTGTGTGACTGTGTGTTCATTTATCTGACAATCAAGAAAATTCGTTTGGCGTTGTCACGACACGACGGACAAACCAACAGTCTAGCAGCGACAAACATCGATTTGCTGAATAGCTGACAGACAAATATATTTATAAAATCCAAGAAAGAAAATGTGAAAAAAATTATATTGTGTTTGTGTGGTGTCGGTGTGCTCGATTCTCCAGTTCTCCACACGATATAGAATAGATAGAAGATAGAACATAGAAGGAACGAACGGAAACACACACCCAAAAAAAAAAAAAAAAAAACAATCACTCTCATGCTCTTTCTCTTTTGGCGTGCTGAATTGCTGGCGACACACATTTATCGCGCCAACCCCGTGTCGACGATGCGATTACCGACCGGTGGACACACAGTCAATTCAGTACGTGTGTTGTAGGTATATTCGCGAGACAGTTTCGGAGTTTTACTTTTCAACGTGCTTTCCTGTAAGAGATGTCAGATATAGACACGCAAAAGCGTCAATTGCTTCTGCAAAACTTTCAAAAGGGGGTTTCCGTGAGTGAAGCGGCCATCAACATAGCAAAACAATTTGGTAAAAAAGATTTCAGCGCTCGTACTTGTCAGCGGTGGTATCAAAAATTCAAGGCCGGCAACTTTGACTTAAATCAAAAACCGAAAGTGTTTAGAAAAGGAAAGAATAAAAGATTTAGTGCAGAAGCAACACAAATGAGTAAGAACGCAAAAATAACGCGGTCGGCACAGAAACAGGTTAAAGTTGATGTGATGCCTTCTGAAAATAATCAAAAGAAGCGCGAGTGTACTATGTTAAGCCAGGAGGCGATGCAGACGTTGGTTAACAAAAAGGCTGACCTGACAATATCGAAGGTAGTTGGTGGTGTTGTTATGCAGAAGGAACGGTTGCAGCCGAATATTCTCACAAAACGACTCGTTGCACCCACGATACAAATAAATTCTGCGAAAAGTTCCGCTGCACCCAAAATGACGAAACCTTCAGCTAGAATAACAAATGGACCGTTTAATGTAAAACTGCCAATTAATATAGCCAAACGGCTTAAGAGTTTTCAGACATCAGCGGAAAAGCATACAATCGGCGAAGGCAGGAAGTCGTCTCAAAAGTCCGGGCGAGATGCTAAAAAGACAATAACGGTCCAATTCCAGAATGTAAGCCCAGATGTGGCAAAAAATACGGTGCGGAAAGTTGCCGATAAAGTTCAGACGCCAATTGCAAACAAGCGGCTGTCAGTGCCACAATCAACGCCACTCGGCTCACCTAAGGGGGTTATTTACCTCAATCCGCAAGAGATATTTACACAAAGCTTTGGATTTCACAATACGCAACAAAAAGCAGTACATGTTAGCCCATTTCCAAAGGCAGTTCCGAATTTGCCCAAAACACCGAAGACGGTAAAACCGGTTGCTCGTGGTTCGAAACGGTTATCGCAGTCACCCGTGACAGTTAGCGATAGTGACAGCGAAGATGATCTCGTTTTTCCCACCAATATATCGGTACCTCCGCCAAAAGTTAAGGCTCTGGCTGAAACGTTTACCACGTACTGGGATATGGAGACAGACAAGCCGATCTTGCTAAATCCTACAGACGATGTGGTTAGTAAAAAGTATTTTTTTGTAATTTGACAGCCATTTTAATATGTTTACTCTTTTTCAGGTGCCGTTAGTGCCGCCTGTGATAGAAATCGACTGAAATTGAGGTGCGAGTTGACAACTAAAAAAATTAGTTTAGATAACTTACCTAACTTTAATTTTTATAACTTTCTTTGTTGAATAATAAACAAGGCTTGAAATGGATTATGTGTTGGATTTTTTTTATATAGGTAGTCAGAAAGGATGAATTCTTCCGCTGCCATTTATGTAGGTATAAAGCGATAAGGCAAAAAAATATTTTAATAGGTTTCACCGAGTTTTATTTTTCTTGTGAGTGGCAATACTGTTTGCGAGATTATATTTATGAGACGAAGGCGAACGCAAATATTTTCGCATTTGTTGTGTATCTATACCTGCGCTTTGAGCTCTTTTAACCCCTAACTAACGCAGGATGTACAAACTCGAATAGAAACAAATAAAGAAAGGGAATTAATAGGTGTTGCCGCTATCATCGGCTTTGATAAGAGGAACAAATGCCTTTAAAAAAAATAGCAGCAACGCACATGAAGGAAGGAACTATCACTTTTCTGTATTATTCGTATCGTGTCAGTCAGTATCACATAAATCACTGTTTCCATTTAGCGAAGCGCTATACTTAAAATTGATTACGATAAAATCGATTCATACTGTTTTCAACTAAATTTATTTATTGAAAAAGCCGATCAAATTTTAATGAGTTAAATGGTAGACATTTAATTAAATTTTACTGTCAATATATTTTTATATGTCCTTAGTTTGACAATCGGGAACCGTCAGAAATTCTCAAAATGTTATTATTTGCATTGGCTAAGCCTGTGTGACCTGAGGGCACTTTACACAATAAAAATGTTTATTATAAGTTTCCATATAAAAAATTAAATAAATCTTTGACAGATTGAAAGGAAAAGTAGGTACCTATAACTATTGCATTTCGTTTTGAAAATTCATATACCTACGTGCGTTTAATATTTCCAACAGCTCATAAGAGAAGTATTACGTTTAATAAACTTTTTCATCAGATCTATCGAATATCCAATTCAATAATAAGTGGCAGCCCTGTCAGTCATATTGCGCAGTATCAGAAGAGAAAACGGGAATAATAATTATTAACTAGGCGCTATATGCTCATCTTACTAAATTATATTACACATACAATAACTACGTACAGGTAATTGCTATTTAAACTCGTTGACTCCTTTTCAATTATCTCATAGAGGGGAACATTTTTTTCAGAGCAAAACATAGTAGTTAAAAAAATTCACCTGCCAGTTGTTATTTTCAATGCACTGCAAATACGCTGTTTGGTATGTAAATTGTAAATCCCCTATGATATCTATTCAAGAAGTACGGCAACGCTGGAACGACTCAATTCTCATTTGTCTCACTAAAATCTTAAATGTAATGAGAGAGAATGAGTAGAGGAGAAGGAGAGTAGTAAAAGTAGTACCAAACAGCGTTGCCAAGTCATTCTGGCGTTTTTAAAATTGTCAGCGTTAATTTTGACCTCTTCGGCACCAAAACTATTTTTTTTTAAACCTCCAAAGTAGATAAAAAAAAAAGTAAAATTTTCAGTCCTTATGGCGATTGCACAGCAAAATAAAAATAAATGCTTCAATAAAACTTTAAAAATATAAGGTAGGTAGAGGTATACATACATTTTTTTTTTAAATTGCTCCTATGCCTGCAAAGTACCGATGTAGGAAATTACATTTTCCGGAATTATTATTACAAGATATATATTTATTGCGTTTATCAATTACATAGGCTTGTGGCCGGACAAATAAAATACGCAGATATGATAACTTAAGATATCTCTCTACTGAAACATTATTTAATGGCTTAATTATTTCCATGTTATAAGTTATAAGTTAAATTTTTATTTTTGAGGGGAACAACGAGGAAACCCACTATAACTTATTATTATTATTTCTTAGTTTATTTTTGTATTAAATGCACTTGGCAAAAAACCCATTCTACATATCCATTTGAGTGTGGAAAACAGAGCAATTTTAAGGCTAATTCGCAAATATTTTGGAAAGGCTTTTCACCTACCTACTGAATCCCCATAGCTATATATTAATAGGCATAAATCTTTTGTAGTTTCTGATCGACACTTCATATTTTCCAGGTTCTCCATTCCGTTTCGACCCTTTGTAGCTTTTCACTATGAAGATTAATTAGTTTTGGAGATCAATACAAGTTAGGGGAAAAGGCAAACAGAACAACACTTCAAGAGAAATAACTGCTATGAAATGGATGTGCAGCGGCAGCGTTAAAAATGCACTAAATTATTTTTTAAGCACTAAAAAAACACCCACGCGCTAAATCTACTTTGTCGGCATTAAAAATACATTTTGGCCAATAAATTAACGCTGAAAGCACTGACTTGGTAACGCTGGTTACGTGTACTAAAGATTTTCAACCTAGATGCGGACTTTGTATATTGTATTTTGTTATTTTTAAACAATAAATTCAACTTTTTTTTCCATAGACATCGCATTGCAGATTTTTTTTGTCATAATTGCAGATTCGTAAAAATATTTTTCCTGGCAACACTGACCAGAGCAAATAATAAAAGAGAAGAGAGAATGCTTTGCAATTGGTGTCTTCACCTACTCTTTCGCCTTTGCAACTGCTGCTTATCCGTTCTAACGTTGCTTGCTGTATATCACTACTGTACTCTCTCAACTTCACTCCACAAACCACAACTTTTTAGTGTTTACTGTTGTTGTTGAGCAGCACAGCAGCTGCAGCACTATTTCACAAATTGGATGAAAGTTGAGTTATTGAGAGTTTGGCTCTTCGCGATTGTTATTTACAATATTTCAAATTTCAATTACATAATTAGAAAACTATAAATATTTGCGCCGCGAATAAGTGAGAGATTTTCAGTAGTAGTTTGAGATACTATTCAGATTCACCCGAAGCCGCACAGTGTTATTTTACCTCTTGTGAGAGAATGGACCTGGTAAGAAAAACTGTATTCTTTTTCTTTTTGTTTCCATTACACACTTCTCTGTATGTATTCCATTCTCTTAGCAAAAGCGCGTCATCGTTTTTGTTTTGTTTTGGCTTTTGGATGTGATTTTTGATGTTTAAATTTCTTCTCTCGTTTGTCTTCAGAATCGAACTACAACGCTGAATACCAGCAGTAACGATAACGAGTTTAAGGATATGAAATTCGATGGGAAATTCGTGGGACGGCTATTATACGAATGGGTTCGCCGAATGAAAGCGTATTCAGACTTCACCCTTTCAAATTCGATCATACAGTCTATGGCAATACAATTCAAACTGGTTCTGAATATGACTTGGTTTTTTCCGAACACCGCGTGGATTAATCACTTTCGTGCGACCTATAACTTGAGGCCATCCTACACCACGAAGTTGAAAGACGCCTATAAAGAAAAAAAATCTGTCCAGGTTCGGGATATTATCCGAGATCTACTGCAGACAGCGAAGCCCAAAGCGCCTTCAGAGGTACAAGTGATACAAGAACCAGTAGACCCCAGTGGTGGACCAGATGTTGAAATAATTGAAATTGAGGACGATATCAAGCGTGAAGATGAGGTGACGGATTTTGACACACCCCACTCGGATGCTCCCATTGTTGTAGCCGACGAAGCGATCATTGGTGACGGCCTACCTGCCGTAAACCAAATTCCGGATGAAGTACCAAAACACAGCGAAGTGGTTGATTTCGAAAAAGAACTACCCAGCTCCGTAGTTCTAAACTACACTACCCAAAAAGAACCTGAAGATGTCATTGATGATGTGCTCAATAGGGATGATATGGAAAATTTCATACCTGCTTTGGTGTGTTCGTCCAAAGAGCTAATATTGGAGCCACCTAAACAAAGAAAGCTCCGCATACCTGCATTAGTTCGTCTAGCGCACGATGGGAACCACGAGAAAATTCAACCGATCAACCCACCTGATAATGACATACCAACGAAGAGAATGCGAAGTGCAACATCCACTGCAAGTCCTATCGTTAACATTGTGGAGGATGCAGAAGCTGTGAGCCCTTCGGTATCGATCTCGGAACCTATCGATGTAGACCTTACTGAGACAATAGAGGTAGAGAAACCAGAGAGCGCTACAGTAACGGCCCCAATGCCTGTTAAAACTTACAGCATTCCGTCAACGGTTACGATAAAAAGATTGTCAATACCACCTGAGATTCCGAGAAAGCAGACGAGGTTTTTAAACAGACAACCTCTTAAAACACGCGAAGAAGCCCTTAAATGCATAAAACTGATGGAAGAGTTTGCTATGATGAAGGAGAATTTCCGCCTAATTGGATTTATTGAAAGGCTCGAAAAGCTAATAATGAACGGAAACTGATTTAACTGTAGTTTATAGTTGTTAGAGTTAACTATTGCAACAATAAATTTGTATGTACATTTTATTTTGATTGTGCATTTTTTGTATAATACTTTCCCGCTGACAATCAATACTGTACCTGTCTTTATTTGCGTAACATAGGTATTCCTTTTTTTAGTAGGAATAGTACCAAGACCGTGTACTTTTGGCACCCGAATTTGACCAACTATTTTATAATTTTACCTGTCGCAGAGAAAATATTCAATCGCACTACAATATCCTAAGAATTTGACTGAAAATGAGAAACGGAATGGATATAACGGTTCTATGCACAAAAATAAGGGAAGACAGAAAATATAATACAAAGAAAGGATGCATGAAAGTTGTGAACAGTTACGTCAAAATGCTGTTTGCTAATTGACGTCTATAACTAACTCGTGCACATTTTTTTTTAATACAGTTAATAGGTAAGTAACGTGAGAACGAAAAATCCTACAAATGCCTTTATCAATTTAACTTAACGGCATTTTTTTTGCAAATTCGAATTCATTACAATGCTGCTAGAATTAATTATTAAAAAATAAATTCACATTTTTAGACAGCGAATCCTATTTAGAATTGATTGTAATATTTTTTGTGCCTTTTTTTGAGGAGTGCAACTTTTATCACACACTGTTGTCTACGCTGGCAAGGGGCAATCGCTAGAAAAATTTCCTTCTCTCTCTCTCTAAGGTGTATTCTTCCTGCTTTTTGGCGTTACTGCCTTAGAATAATGTTGCAATTTTTCATCTGGCAAGAAAAATATATAGCAAAACCACCACCAAAATACCTACCTGTGTCCAGAAAACCGGGATCAAAAACAAAGAGCGAAACCTTAAGACCCAACTCAGCCCAAGGCTGCCATCTTCGCATTCCAATTTCAGTTTCTTTTTGTCTTGATTTTTGTAATTTCGACTTTCACCGTAAATGTCATTTTGAAATTTTTTGGTAAATTCTATATGTACATTTTTAAAAGCTTTTTGGTAAATTCTATACTTTTTTTGATTTACATTGCTGGCGACTAATCAGTCGAATAATTCGTGTCTAGATCGCAAATCCTCCACAAACGTCATCTGAAATTCTGGAAACAAATCGTTGAATTGGAACAAAATTTTCTGACATTAGATGACGATAGTCGTTGTATATAGTGTGAATTCATGGAATGTGCAATAAAGAAAAATGGACCCAAGAATATTGGTCAAGGGGTGGACAGTCCACCAAATATAGAATCGGAGGTTTTTCTTATGAAGAAAGGCAATAACACTAAAGACGTTCTAAACTTGTAAAGTGTTGTTTCTGTGGAGATGAACAATAATGGAGGAAATGAAGAATTAACACAGCATCGTTACATCTATAAGTGATGTACAGCTAGGATCAGAGGGTAGTCGCGATGACTTAGGGGACGTTGATATATCTACTTGAGGCCCATACCAATCATAACTTAATGTCTGATGTCGTTTTCCATTGGTTTCACTCGGGGATCCACTCTGCAACCCAATGAAACAAGAAAACTCCTTCTGATTGCACACACAAAAGTGTTGGTGAAATGCCAAAAAATAATCCACGGGAGCTGTCAGCTGACTTGTATAAAATACATAAATGTGTGTCGGAGTGCTTCTTGAGTGGATTTTTACTTCAAATCGAAATTTTCTTTTCAGAATCACCAGAAGAGTATTTTTTATGTCAGTGGAATGGTTTCAGAACCGAATTTTTCGATTCCTGACTCTCCCGGACGCTTCTTTTTGCCCAATGGAAAGCGATATGAAATTAAATGCGAAACGCATTTAAATTTTAATTGTCGAAGACTTTTTGTTTCGACTGTAACTGACTGCAAGACAATAACAATGCACATTTAACTCTCTTTCGCACATCTGCTTTGTGAAAAGTGAAAGAGCCATACCCATAAGGAGAACATATGAGAACAAGGGATAATATGAAACAAAAACAATAACAAATCAAAACAAACGAAGAAATAAACAAACACAAAGCGCAGGGCAGGGCAAGGCCAAAACATGAGAATTGAGAAATGGGAGATGGGAACATCATCTTATCATTCATCACTTATTCACTATGGGGGGGGGCTCTATGGCTATCAAATCAATCCACACACTATCCAAACACAAAGAAAAAGAAACTGCAGATAAAAAGAGGACCATTGAATGCTATTTCGGAGAGAAGAGCATATTAATAATATTATGAAAGCGAATAATAAGCACACTCTTTAAGTATTGCCATTGAGCAGTTTACAATTAATTTAAGTGTTTTTTCAACAAAAGAAAAGTGGGGCTACCCTCTGAAATGTCAATGACCTGAAAAAATCACACATTATCATCTTGAGCCAGTATGAATATTATTTTTCGCCAAATGTCAAAATTAATTAAATATCACTAGGCGTGCAAAAAGCTGATTCAAAGAATGATTTGGCAGACAGTTGAGTTTTATTGTTAGTCGCATTCAATTTTTGACATTTCGGCATGAAAAATAATTTATATAGGAAAACGTGAAGTTTTTTTGAATTTCTGATGTTTCCTCAAGTCTTCAGAGAGTAAAAGAAAAGTGTTAAATTCAATTAGGTATCTACATTATTCCAGTATGAATTTTGCCAGACTTTAGACAGTTAATCAATGGCTACTATATACAATAAAATAAATAGGACGTAACTTACTAAAGTACTAGTACAAACGCAGTGGTCAGAAAAAGTAAGGCGGCATTTAGATGTGATGTTATCGAGTTCGCTTTTTTAATGCTCCTGTTCAAAAAGTTACCAAAACCAGATAAAAACTAGCAACTGAGAAAAAAGTTACAAAATTTGGTAAAATATTGGTTGAAATACCTCGAGAACTACTTGAAGCGGCAACAGGAAGATTAGCTGCAGGATTATCTACTGACGTTTGGTTTCTTTAGTTTACATTTTGGAAAATCTAAAAGGAACTTTGAACTCATTTAACTTGTATATCATTAAAAGATCAATAATTACTTTATCTGTATGTTGCACATATTATAATTTTAGAGTGTTCAGTCTTCACACTGAAAAGTCATCCTTTTCTTATTAATAATTGTAAAATATTTATGGTTACTTATGGTAGGTACAATGTAGAATGTATTTAAATAATATGGAAACATGCACACATATCAAAGAACGATTTTTTACAGGGAGATTAAGAAAATGCAGGATTTTTCGATTATGGTACAACAAAATTTGACATTTGAAAATAAAAATGTCGGAAGAGGATAGTAGGTATATAAACGGCATCAATGGCTGGGATCTATAAGGTTTGTTCCAATACTTTTGTAGTAAGAATGAAAAAATGGCAGAGGTGGGGATAAATTCTATATCAGAGCGAGACACTTTCGAAATAGTTAGGGAACGCTTTTCTAATAATCAATAAAAAATAACAGATTTCATATAATTACAAAAATTAAAAACTAATGTTCCAACATTTTCGTAAAAATATCTGATAAACTCCAAGAATTTGCTAATTTACTAACAAAATTACGTGATTCATCTATCTAGCGATGAAATCGAACTTCTTTCTGATGAACCCGAGTTTCTGAAAGAGTTTGTACTACAAGCATTCAAGAAGAGGAAAACGCGACACTGCGTTCAAAATTACGTGGAACAGATTGTAAATTTTTACAGAAAAAAAGAATTTCGCGCCACTGTCAAAAATAATTTTAAAACCAAACAAATGTACCTACGCATTTATGCCAAATAGGACAACAAATTTCAATTCAGTTGTTAATTTTAATGTGACTGACAGCTTCTCGAATTCTCACACCAAGAAATTTGTTGAGTAAAAATTCGTAAGATTCTCAGTACAAGGGTTATAAACTGCTCTCACTCGATGACGCTCTCGTTTACGAATTTTTCGAGTTAAGGAACGGCATTGAGTAAAAATTCGTAAATATTTGTAAGGATGAGTAAAAATTCGTAAGATTTATAAGTAAAGGACCACACCTTTAGTATCAGCAGATTTTCTGAATACTTAAAATAATTACTTTTTCAATAATAGGCGTGTTTTGTTGAACATTTATTTTACCAAATCAAAGTGAGACAAATGAGTGCCCAGTAAAACGAAAGCTCAAAAGTAGCATAAACTGGTATATTTCGTTGTTTGTTTTAATTTGATTTTGATTCATTGATCTATTGAATCCCGTTCATTGAATGTGAGTGGCAATAAAAGCAGTTTCCTAGCTTAGCGATGAACACATGTGAAGTTAGTTCCGCTTGGGATAATTACTTTATGTAGTTATTCGATTGGACTTCTTTAGATTCGCTCTCAGATTTCAAATTTCGTGTGACTAATCGAACATAAAAACGTCACTTGCTCTTGTTTGTGTTAATATTCGTGCGATTCGAATATCTGTAGCCTTCGAAACTTTTCTACGCGTTGTCCAATTACTGGTTAAATTTCCCGATTGATTTCTTTATTTTTATACATAAATAATTTACAAAAATATATTCACCTGATGCAGTGCCTTTCTTTGCAGTAGAAAAACTTAACGGAAACGCAAACAAACTCCACCAGTTGTCAAACTCAAAACGCACTTGTAAATCTGAAGCAAATCTGAAAAAAAAAAATCTAGATTTCGCAAAAGTGCTTAAAAAGTGCTCTGAGAGGAAGATTGAACTAGAGTGCAGTTGTTGCATTTGTGTATTGTGTGGTGACGACAAGTTTTGACAGATGTCTGAATGAAATCTGACAAAAGCGATTTGTTATTGCTATTAGGTAGGTACCTACGTGGAGTAATGGGGAAATAGGCACTCTCGATTTTTAATGAAGAAAAGATGAAACACTAACCCGGGTTAGAAAACGTCAGGGGTCAGATTCTGAAAGGCGAAACGATCAAACGTTTTCGTGCGCACGAATGGTTTGCCCTATGATACACAAGCAAATTTTTTCGTGCGCACGAAAACGATTGAACGTTTCGCCTTACAGAATCTGGCCCCAGATTTCATGCATTTGACAGAACTATCCATACTTCCCTGGATGGGGTCTCTTTTTCGTTCAAACGTCAAAAAACTTATAGAGATAACAAAGATAATCCAGGCGGTCAATTCTGGCTCTTTGAAAGAATGAATCGAATAAATCGTTTTCACATTCGCATTAATTTTTTCGATTCACTTTGTGAAAATATCATATTGCAATTGTTATGTTTTTTATTTCTTTACCAAGTTCCACCAGGCTTGGAGTGAGAAAAAATGTCGTTGCAATACATGCACGGAAAAGTCCTCATCGCCTGTCACGCATGCATATGTCGTTTTGTCCATAATTATGGTATGTCATTTTATCCATAGTAGTCTTGACAAAATTTTCGAAATATACTGTAATAAAACTCTGATTTTATTACCGTCAATTAGCTAATTTTCGATGTTTTGCCATAAACTATCGATATAATAAATAATAAAACACGAAAAAAAGTTTAAACCAAAAAAAAATATTTGCGACTGAAAATACTTTTTAATTTTTGGCACTGACTCACGGCTATTAACTGAGCTGACATTTTGACAGGATTTCAAATATCATCGAAGTCACCTTGGAAGATAGCATGTAGTGCTGTAAGTGTATCACATTTCAAGTTAAGGCTAGTATGTCACTTTACCCATATGTGTCATTTTGGACGTACTTCCCCTACAACAAAAATCTAAATTGCGGTAAAAGGGTGGAAACATGTTCGTTTGGGTGAACCCAGGGTGTTTTGTTTAAATATTGTTATAAATCCCACAATTGCCATTACTTAAACTTCTCAGCATTTAGAAAAATACGTTTGAAAAACATCATTTCCCAATTCTATAATACTTTAATTCAGTTTTTTGTACTTCATTATTAACTTTTCATTAATTGTTAAACATAATTAAAATCTGTTTCTTTTTTTCAAGTTTTGTTAGCTGTCAGTTGGTTTATTCTTATTTGACATCGTCGGAAACTACCCACCCTTTAAAATTTGACATAGCTGATGCCTGATCATTTTTACAACACCTTTAGTAATTTTAGGGTAGAAGTAGGTATATACTTACTCCCGCCAGATGGCACCCACGTAACTGATTAATAACTTGTAGGCAGCGTTTACACATTTATGTGGTTTAGGTACTTACCTCTATCTTTGACTTTCCCACCTGTAATCCCTGCATTGATAAGAGTAAGCAAAACTTAATAAGAGCCAACACATAAATTAAACATCGATCTTACCAAAAGCTCATAGCCTTAGATATTAAGTTTTATATTTAGCATCTATATAAGTAATCGTATTAACGATTAAGTAAAATGTCTTAAGACTAAGTAAAAGCTACACTTATTGCTACTTCCTCGTGGTCTTAAAAATAATCTCCAGCGTTGTCAACAACCCGATGGCTCTGTAGTTCTCCTGTCGTAGAGCAAAGTCTTCCAATGGCTTGAGATGATCCAAGGCTTCGCTATACGTGTTAATAGTGACACCTGATTTTGTTGCTGGCCCCGAGCTATCGCTATCTTCATCTTTTCGATCAGAGAACTCCATATCTGTTTGATCGTTGTACTGCTCCTCATCCTGATCCTGGCTCAGATCAATGAATTCGCTCTCGTCGGGTTCTACTTCAATACTCTCTTCGTTTTCGTGCTGCGATTTCTCCGCTTTAGACAGGCCATAATAGTCGTTGAGCGCTTCTTCGAAGCTCTTTTTCACCTTTTTGTTAAAATACTTCTTACTAACATTTCTAAGCTGCGCCTCGGGCGATTGCGTCTTCTTAGTTCTGTCAATTGCTAGCTTATTCAATTTTATTTGATGTATCATCTTGGAATCTTCTTCCTTAACCAGAAACGCTATTTCTTCATCAGATAAAATGGGTGTGTTGGGATCCAGCTCGGTAATTATAGTTGCCAAGTCCAACGTTTTGTTCCTGCTTTCGTCCAAATCGAGTATATCCATTTGACACATGTGCGATCGACGAAACTTTCGCAACCAATAATCGTCGATGTGGAAAACGAGTGTTGCGCCGATTAGATTACGGACCTGAGTGGCCACTCTTCGCAGTTCACGTCGTGTTGTGCACACTGGTGCCGTTTCTGAATAGTGCTGAGCCCGCCGTGCCCACTCCAAGACGGTATCATTTACCAAGCTTATCTGGCGGTCCTTCTCCGCCTGGACGGCCGCTATTTCAGCCAATCTCATGTTCTCCTCCTCGGCGAAACCAGGTGGCGCTTTAAGGTATAGAGCCGGTGTCGCTCCGGTTGCCAAACGTCGAAAACCGACATCTTTCTCATGGAAATGCTTCGAACAGATGTAGGGCCGCCGCTGCAAACGAATGGAATCGGCCGATTCTTCACAGATTGCCAGCCAATATTCATAGAGCGGATTGTCTCGTGCGGGAAAGTTGAAAAACTTGAGGATCTTATTCTCGCGGGAGTTGGACCTGCAGCCATATATTGCGCATCTACGTACATCGGGCATTGCGATTCGAAAATACCACAACTATTTAATCCCGAAATTTAAAAACGCTCAACTATTAAAAAAAACAAAACAAAAACCACCGCCGAACTTGAAAGACTCAAGCAAACCAAACAAACCACTCGGGGCTTGGCAACAGAACTGACACGACAGAATTCCACTGTACCGACCGGTACTCTGCCTGAATAACACGATTTGTGTGGTGTCTGTGAATAGTTTTTCTCCTGCTTTTACACACTCTTTCTCAGCAGTGTTCCTGCAACGATGGGCGAGACGTGAGGTGAAACCGAGTTGTACATACGGGGTTTATCGTATATTCTGTTCGTTTGGCCGGGGCTGTACTAATGGTACTGTGCTGGTGCGCCAGTGCGATTGCGATGGATACAAATTCGAAATACTTTCTATATAGCCATCCGCAGCACAGATTGTACACGGTATACCTACACCCACATGTACATAGCTATTTTAGGGACTGGTTTCATAGGAACTGTGTACAGCACCCGGGGTATACGCAAGCGGAGATACGATGTGCTGTTGCCGGGCAACTATTTTCCGTTCGATAAAGGGGAGCAGAGATGCGAGCGAAGGAAATGGAATGGACTGTGGTTGTGTTCGCTGTGCAGACGAAAAGGAAAAGTTTGTAGATAAAAAAGGTCAGTTGTGGTGGGTATTTACAGCGTCAGTATCTAAATCCATATAAAGTAGGATGAAGTTGTTGCACTGAGTGGACGTTCGATTTCTGATTGCGACCTTGTATGTATGATATCCTATATCCTGGCAGCGAGGATTTTATTTACTGTCAGTTACAAATCAATAGAACAATTTCCAGAAATTATAACTTCAGTTGTTGGTCGAAGTTAGGCGAAAATATTAAATTCCTCGAAATGTACATAGATACTTATGTATTCCTCCACAAATATACGGGAGATGACTGTATCATTGCCTAGGAGTGGCGAGTGCCTTACGATCGATTTTATGTTGCACAGACGATGTGAATGAATAGTGGTGCGGCGGAGGGGTTTCTGTTGCAGCGCAGTCATTGTAATAGGTACCTACTTGGGATTGGGGTGATGTTCGTGGACATTTTATTACAGGTGTCAACCTGGAATTGATTTCCCTATAATGAGACGGAGGATGAAAGGGTAGGTACGTACCTATTTGTTGTCATTAAGAAGAATACCTACCTATGCAAAGAAATTGATATCATGATGGTTTTCTAGGTATCTACCTACCTATGTATATTTAATAGGTCAATACCTCGCACCATATGTGAATTTACCATTCAGGTGCATGACACCTGACACCAATCATCCAAAAAATTATTTGTTAAGGGATATTTTGTCGAAGGATGAGCGTTTTCTAGGGAAAATTTACTTTTTTGTAGGAAAATTTCATTGGATGGATCCGTTTTACTTCCAAAGTAAAACACGGGAAAAATAAAAGGGGAAAAGCTCCTTCTTCATGAAGAGTATAACAAAGAATAATATTATTGAGTTACAGTGTGCATTTAACAAAGTTAGGTACATCGTTTAGTAGGCTGTGCGAAATAAGGCTCCAATGAAATAAGTCCCCAAAAAATTATCCAGGAAATTATACAGTTTTTTCCTTTTTTTGGGGCCTTATTCTGAATGAAATAAGACCCCAAAAGAAGTAAGTCCCCAAAACTATTTTCTTATTATGAACTAGCTGATCCGGCGAACTTCGTTCCCTCAAATTCGTTAATGTAGTGAAAATAATAATTCCGATCGTGAAATTACTAATTTGTGTATAATTCGGTCAATTCAAATTCTTTATTCAAAATATATATTAAATACAATAGAAATAATTGAAGTAGGTACCTATAGCAACGTCGATTTGTTTCAATCAAACCGCAATGATTTTGACGTGTCGGCCAACCTTCCGATTTTTCACTAAATTGACCATGTGAGAAACATGGGAATTTAAGATTCATGCCACAAATGCACAAATATCCTTGCAACAATTTATTTGTCAATTCAAGACGCTTAAAAACGAATGGCATATCGTTCTGAATAAGCGGAATCCGCGGAATGAGAATGTTTGCCTTTGAATTTTCACCTCAAAACTATCGGTTGCATGACATTTGATTTGAGATCCTTCACCATCAAATCAAACGTGATCCGTTACAAAGTCTCGGTACGTCAATGGTTGCGCAACAAATTTATAACTGAGCCGACTTTCAAATTCAAATTATGTAGAGTTAAGACCGCAACATCCAAAGAATTAAAAAATTCAGCTAATCCCCATAAAATTTTGTTTTCACGACAAAAAATAGCATTATGTCCTTTCTTGAGCCCAAGCGAATTTAAACCAAAAATCATAACAATCGAAAGATCCGTTTCCGTTCCCGAGTTATGCAAAAACGGACATCAGTCCCTTTTATATGTAGGTGTACCAACCCGGCTTTGCCAGTATCTTTCGTATTAAGTCCTTCTCGCATTTCACAAAGTGCTTTATTTGGACAATGTCCATTCATAATTTGAATTATACAACTATGAAATACCGTTTGATTTTATTTTTGAATGGGAGGTGCCACAACCCGTTTTCCTATCCCGCTTATGTTTTGAGAAGTACCACCTATAGGGTCCAAAACTATCCTATCCTTCGAGTAGCAAACAACCATGCACACCCACAAAATTTCATTGAAGTCGGGTTGTTTCATAGATCGATGACAGCGCTGCCTATCGGGTCCAAAAGCATCCTATATCTTAAGACTGCCTAAGCCTGAAATAAATACAACAATACGAACAAAAGAAGAATCATGAAAATTGGACCAGACGTTATCGAGTTATATCGACATCGAGTTTCACCCCGAAAGAATTATATAATAGAAGATTATTATTGAAGATAATTGAATTGAACTGAAAAACGAAATATTCGCCTACAGGCCACATGTTGGGAATTTTCCGACTTTTCTTTTCTTGCTAAACCATCCCTGAATCAAGGCGAACAAAACAGAACAAAAATCATTCAAATCGGTCGAGCCGTTCTGGAGCCTTTACCCGACTAACGCACAGCAATTGATTTTTACATATATAGAGATTGAATTGAATTGAAAATTCCTTTATTTTTGGACATAAACAAAATGTAAAGTGAAACGGGCAGGTTTATAATTTACTTTTCTAGGTAAGTACAATCGACTGCCATTTTTCTTTTCCTCTGGCGCAAGCGACTTGTGGCGGTTAGTGTGCTGGACTACGAAGCTAGGGTTCCCAGGTTCGATTCCAGGAAAAACACAAATAGCATATACACAGCGCCTCCTCTCGCAAACCACTGACAAACAGCCAACATCCGAGAGTATATAACTGTCATGAAACAGCTTCTGAATTAATCGTTTTCACTCGGTACAAAATAGCAGATCCGTTCATTTGTCCAAAAAATTAAAAACTCACACTAAACGAATGGCTGCGAGAACTTAGACCTTAGGAGCCTGATGGAGCTGTTCGGAAAACATTTTTTTTTACTTCAACGCGGCCGCAGTATTTTTAGGTTTCTAATGCTGGGAGTGCATTGTCTCGGAAAGAAAAATAAATTTTATCTTGTTCTAATAAGCCCAAAAGAACAACATCAATCACACCTGCACATTAACTCACATCACTTGCAATGTTGCAACTTCAAGGAGAATCTAACTCAAAATATCGCAAAATAAAAAATCCCACTAGTGCAAATATGACGGCACTGTTCCGCAAGAAGCCATAAGTAAACAAACTCATCTGTAAAAAAAAAAACCAAATGTAGTATTGAACATAAAAACTTTTATTAAAAAAAAAAAAAAAAAAACATTTCCATTCGCACTATTGACATTCTAATGTCAACAGATTCTTCAAATCCGTTATCACTCCTACAGCGCTAAAATTTCTTGTAGACAAAGCATAATTGTCCACCATCGTCAAGCAGTCTAGTGCTTCCAAATAAGACTCGATTGGCGATTCCCAATCCATAATACTCGACGGAACGAATGCCTTCTGTATGCTGGTCTCGTGAACCTCCTTTGGAGTTACTTCAATCTCATCAAACGAGACATCTGAATCCTTGGAACGATATCGTAACCATTCGTCTGCTATAATATCAGCAATGTTCATCGACAGACCGCTTACTTTCGGCGCATTTTGTGGCGGATGTTGAGCGTCTTCTTCTCGTAGTTTTTCTTTGAACGAGTGAAGCCACTTGAAAGTAGAGATTAAAAATGTATCCAATATCTCTGCAGCTTCTTTGGCTTTCGTTTTAAGCATTCTATCGAGCATGACGATGTTTGGATTTCCTTTCCGACCTCGATTCACCCAAACCATCATGACGTGGTTGAGAAACTGCAGCTGGATTTCATGCCATCGAGTAGTACCTGGTGTTTCCAAATTCCATGCGCTTTTACGTGAAACGGCTTTTGATATATTTGGAGAGAGGCCTGATGGAATAAAATAGGCTAGACAAACTTTGCCATTAGGTTGCCTCGGAATTTCGATTGGAAATGGAACACTGCGCAATCGATCAGTTTTGGGTGGTTCCATATTATTTTTAAGTTGAGCTCGTTTTGATGTTATTGACACATCTCTTTTACACTGCGGTGAATTGACGACGATTTCCGGATCAGGGCTGAAAGATGGAAAAACTACTTTTACCTACATGGAAAAAATGTAGTACCTACCAGGGCTACCAATGTACTTCATAATGTAGTATTTATTTTTTTGTATACATCTGCTACATAGCAACTTATTTCTACTTCGTTTGAATCAATTTTGTATAGCGATCAAAATTTCATTGAACATGGTGTTTACTGATTTTGTTTTGCTCATAAAAAAGTCATTTGTTTGGTCTGAATGCACTCATTGCAAAAATCTACTACATTTTGCCTTCAGCTTTTCCAAACTGTCAAACTTCTTGTCATGGAGGAGAACTTATTTGAATTGAATTGAGTAGAATGAAACAAAAAGTTCCCATTTATTTTAAAATGCACTATTTAGGAAGGTACTTAATAATTTTTGAAACGTATTCCTTAAAAGCTGTAACGCAATTACAACTACTACTGTCAAGTCGCAGTGTCAAGTAGAGTGTAGTTGTTGTAATTGCGTGCTGAGATCGAATTTTGCTACACATTCTGGGCTCAACATTGGCAGCCCTGGCTTCCTACTATGAATTTACGACTGATTGAGCACCCAAAACTGACACAATCTCACAATACAAGGCACCCTGTTGCATTGTTACATTTTCACCCACTGTTCTCTATTTCTACTTACCCCACTTTGGTGGTTAGTTTCTCTTCGGTTGCGTTCACAGTTTGGATTTGATTTTTCCGTGATTTGACTTCAACTCTCGGCTTTTTAGCACTTGTTGCCACCGGAGTCGGTTTACTAGTTACATTTGGAAGCGCACTTTCTTCACTTCTACCCGGTTGCTCAGCCTCTCGACTCGCACTCGGTATATTTACAGTTGGTATTGCATCTGCCTTCAATTTTTTACTGTTTTTTGGAAAATAATTTAAGAGTTCGTGCTTCAAATTGCGTGCATAGTCATCCGGTTTGAAGTGCTTTGAGCAGATATATGCGTTCTTGGTATTGAATTTGCCAGCTCTGGCGCAAACAGTTTCCCACGATTTACGAAATACACTGTTCCTTGGAAATCGGTAAAAATGCAAGTTAAGATCTGTGTTCTGTTTGACTCTGTTCAGTCTTTTATCGTTGGAGGCATTGCAACCATTTATTGAGCAATTAACCATAACTACCGATAGCCGTTTAATAAAAACAAATGATTTTAACCAGAACTCAGAAGTTCACCATTCACTTGACGTCACAATGACAAACACGAAACTGGAAACTGTACTGAAGCGCAAGAGAAGAGACCGACACGACATCGAATCGAGTGAGCAGAAGCAAATCCACATCCACACATCCACACATCCACAAAAAGCAAAAGCGCGATACAAAATATTTTTTATTTTGTGTTTTTTGAGTGCTTGATGCGTGGATGTGGATGTGGGGGAGGTGAGTGGAGAGTGCAGTTTCTCTTACTGGCCTTGTGCTAATTGAGAGTTGAGACTTTTTACTGCACATGACATGTGCATAGACTCTGAACCAGCGTTGCCACTTGTACTACATATGTAGTACTGTGCTACATATTTGCTGGATTTTTTAACTCCGTACTACATACTACATCGTTACCCAAAAGTACTACATTTCGTAAGAACCAACCATTTAAAATTTATTTAAGGAGTTTCCCTGTAAGAAAGCAAATTTGGAAATTTTAAATGAGCAGTGGCGCTTGTTGACTGGGGCTTTTGATCTTATTTTGAAATGTGGACCTCAAAATAGCGACATTGTGGCAATAAAGGTGGAATTAAACAAACAAAAAAATAGTTTTGGAAACTTATAATTTGAAAAACTATCTAAATAAATATTATATTATATATAACTATTTAATTTCAATACAAAAAAAAACAGGTACTACATTTTGTTTGAAAATGCTACTTTTTTTTCTCTAATGTACTACATTTGCTTAAGATTTAAGTGGCAACGCTGCCTGAACTGAAGAAGTGAAGAGTAATTTGACGATGGCGATGACGACACCATGACACAGAGACAGTATGGCCAAAAGTGAATTTACCTCTTCACTCTTTTTTGAATACATTGGGGACGTTCAAGTACGTTCAAGTTTAGTCTGACAGCTGTCTGTATAGATGTATTTAATTTTAGTTTAAATTGACTAAAATCGGTCATATGAGCAGCTGCTTTAGGTGACGTTTATGGAGAGATAGCCGACGAATTTAGACAAGAAATTCGTGACTGAGTACTAAGTTGAAAGTTCTGATATGTCGCTGACGTAGAAAAAGTGACGTTCCCGGCCAATCTAGTTTTATAAGTTCAGGTTACATCTTATCCAGACCAATCTAGTCGACTTAAAATAACTGATTCTTGAATGTATCCATTATTTCTCTTTAAACCGTTGATAACGCGCAGTCATTGGGGACGTGCAGTAATCTAATTCAGTAAGTGGGTATGTTCAAAATCCAAATATCTAGTTTTAGCATCTATCTAAGTCTGACTGGTTGGCTGACTTTATGTGTTTTGCCTTAGTCAGTGACTTGAACAGTTGACGTTTATTTATGGAGGGGTAACCGACGATTCTAGTCAAGAATTTCGTGACTGAGTACTAAATTGACAGTTCGTATAAGTGGCTGATGCAGAAAAAGTGACGTTTACGACCAATTTACAGTTTGCGCTCAGGGTAGAGCTAGATACAATCTAGTCCAGACGAATCTAGTCGACTTCAGAAGACTAGTTTTTGAATATAATGCTACTTTAATTATCACGTTATAAACAACATACAGGGGTTTTTTTTTCCCAAATGCGTGGCGGATCGTATCAAAAGCGATACCTTAATTTCGACCGCGTTCCCTCTTGTTAATTCTCAAACGCGAACGGGGCGAAAATGATCTTTCCAGTGCAGCGCTTTCCAGTTATTTACATTCTGACTTCGGTTTTTTTCATTTATTTTTCCAAATAGATATTTGACAGCTGTTGCCCGACCCATTTTTTTTTTATTTTTCATCGTGTTGCTGCGAACATCCATTTTGAGATTTTGTCTTATATTAAAAAAGATCAAGGTACGTATTCAATTTGTCTATTTTTGTATTCGGAAAATGAAGAAGGAAGGGGAGGAAAATGTGAACATAAATTTTCAAAGAAGATTTTTATGAGTGCAGCAAATTGTTGTACGGAAATATGTTTTTGACTCATTTATTAAAAAAATATATAGTAAATTCAATTGATAAGACATTTTTTGCTGAACAATGGATTTTCAGCAATCCTTTTTATTAGGTCCGCAAACAATCCCCAGGCAATTTGTCATCTACATATAAAGGGTTTTTCAGTAAGAGGTGTTATTGTGAAAGGATATGGTCCTGTATGCGTGCTCGTGGTGACCATTTGGCTGATGTTCTTTTTCATTATTAACGGCATACCTTCCTCTTTATTATGAAATAAACATCCGATCATTTATCTCAAAAAATGGCATTTTTCTTTGAATACGAAAATAGCACCTCATATTGAAAACCCTTTACATATCGCTTTTGAAAGTACAAAAATTCAAATCCGCCATCAAAAGCGATCCATAGCGCTTTTTGGAATATGCCCCCAGGCATGTTGTCCCACGCTATCTCCTTAACCTATTTACCTGTAACATTTTATTGATGATTGGCCCCATGGAATGTCGCTATACGACACACGACATTTAGTGGCGTGTCCTTACAGAAAATACGACAGTATATCCCCTTTTAAATATAAAATTTATTTAACAGATGTATACATAAATTAATTAAGCAAAATCTACACATAAACTACAGACATTCTAGTTTCAGGATATCTTCCAATTCAGTTATTATCACGACTGCGCTTAAATTGCGCACAGAGAAAGCATAACTTTTGACCATCATCAAGCAGTCTAATGCCTCTTGGTAGGACTCTATTGAGCTTTCCACTACATTTGACCTCTCGCCAAGCGGAATTGCCAATGCCTCTTCGTAGGATCGTATACTTGGATTCGTTTCCTCCTTTACTTCTAATTGACTCGCCTGTGATAAGCTGTCGTCATATTTACATCCAAAGCGTGTCCATTCCTCTTGGATTATGTCTGCAATGTCCTTCGACTGATCAAGTCGCTGTGGATTATATTCAGCTGGTTGGCGAGCGTCCTCCTTGCGTAATTTATCTTTGAATTCACGAATCCATGTCTTTGGACATTCAATGAACGTGCCCAAAATCGTTGCGGTTTCTTTAGCTTTCGACATAAGCATAGTGTCGGGCATAATGATATTTAGATTACCACTCCGGCAACGATTAAACCAAACCAATAGCACGTGATTAAGGAACTGCAATTGAACTCTATGCCATCGATCAGTATTGGGTTCTTCTAAATTCCAGTGACTTTTACGTATAGAGGGATGAGCTTCGCATGATGAGGATGCCTGTTGAGAGGGTATAGGGTGTGCCAAGGAATGGTCAACGACATTCGCGTCACATTTCTTTGCCTTTGATAAGCTGAAAATAAAATAAAAAATTCGTTGTAAAACAGGATAAAAAGAAAAGGCAGACTACAACGGACTGGACAAAAAAAAAGAAAAAAAACACGCTAAAGTAGAACGATTTAGGCTCACTCTTTGTCTTAAGTCTTGAGTCTTGACTCATATGGTTTACGTGTAGAAAAATAAAAACATTTTGAGCAATTTGATCCTCAGTTATTTAAGTTATTTAATCGAAGTTAAAATTACTCAAAAGCGGAAAATACACAACCATGTTCGTCCTATGTTTCTACATAGTATATAAAACATCTCAGATAGTTTTACTAACCAAAAAATTATATTATTCCCCTTTTAAAAATATAATAATAATAACTAACTAATAGCGTTCAGTGATCCTAAAATGTGGTATTCCCGAACTCTATCACATTCCCCAAGGTTGGCAGCATTGATTTTATATTGTTTGTAGTGCAACTTAGTGCAACATCCAGAAAGTAAAATTTTTTTTTGCTATTTACTACGTATACAAATGTGAAGGCAAATGTAAAATAGTTAAATACGAAATTAAAAATAGGAACTTTTAGACGTACGAGATTACGGCCGGCGAAAAAAGAGTATAATACCACTATTGTAGTATTTCTGACAGCACTGCTAGCAACATGAATCTCGAAAAAAAAAAAAAATATCGTTCAGCAATTGGATAGCTTTAAATCATGTTTCGAATATATTTTTACACATTCTTTAAGCACAGTTTCCGTACGTAATTTATTTTTAGTTGATGATCCAGGTCCTGGCATCGCATTCATACTCGGAGTCTCTCTTACCCCTCACCACAATTTTATATTATTCACGTTAAAATTTACAAAATGTGAACTTTAAAATCAGTTTTTTTTTTTACTTTTGACGTTGGATATTTCACGTATTCAACATTTAAATGAAAAAAATATAAAATCGTCGAAAATATTTTTCCGTTCATTGCTTCTAAATCTAAATATTAAAAGTTAGGCTCAATAGGAGTGGGGCAAACCCGAGGATCTGCACAAAAGGGAATCCGAGAATAACCTATGAGGCTGAACTGTGTAGGTATTACATATGCGGACGTAAATCTCTCCCTTTCCGTCTTTACAAAAGTATATTTTCCTCTCAACTTCCGTTCGCTTTGCCAGATCACACTTTTCGTAACGCTTCTGTAAGACATTCACCAGCCTTTCACTTTCAATATCCAGTTACTGACTAACTTTAGGCTTCGATCGTACTGAAGTAATATATTTTCAGTGCTGCCAATCGATATAAATAATTTTTACGCCTGGAGGGAGGTGTATCTTGTATGACGACGATCGATCGTCTGAACCACCTCGCTTCCGACACTGAAAAGAAGACTAAGAAATTCACAGATTTTATCTTATCCAAGACAAACGGAACAACATTCAAAACAAACTGGTATTTCGGTGCCTGACTTGTATTAACTGTTATGCAGCGATTTGAAGTACCTATTACGTTCGGCTGTTGATCGCCGTTCAACATCCACGTTTGTGATCATTTTTCTAATACACTTAACGAAACGCGTCGTTCTCTTCCTTATTTCCAGAGGTCCTACAGGAAGGTATATTTTGTCAACTTGCTCGAGAGCTAAAACTCTCAAGAGACGTTTTCAACCCCCTGTTTCTAGGGTGGTGGAGAACAAAATGCAAAACAATCAATATAAAATCAAAACTCAAAAAATAAGTCTTTCACCCTTATTGCGAAGATCAACTATCAGTTGATAGTTGATACTTATCAATATAAAAATAAATAAATAAATAAAAACAAATTAAATTAAAACAAAAATAAATTTCATTAAATGGTATTGCGACGATTAATTATCAATTAAGTTTTGATCGACTGTGAACGTGCAGCAATTGTCGGTTGACAAATCGGTATTGTGAATGTCAATCTCGAACAATTTTATTGGTAGTTGTCAATTTTTCTATCAATCGCAATTTCGGTGTTGATAAGGACGGCTCTTAAACGAAAATGTTGAACATCATCGTTTTTAATTGTTATTGTTGTTAGGCTATTATGTATATACATTTTGCCATTCGAAAATTCCACTGATGACATATTTTTCAATAAATTTTACATATTTGTATTGTAACACTCGTAATTATTGTTTAATTAAATTGTTTGCAAAATCCTTAACGATCACTCTTCAAAAATATTTTAGAACTGTCAAAGTTGAGTTTTCATTCACAATAACTTTATTTTTGGCGTTATGTTCACAGGTTATGTTTTTATGAATTGTTTTTCGCAATACCAACATCAATTTTAATTGATAAATTTGTCAATCGTCAACCGATTGATAGTTAATCTTCGCAATAGGGCTTTTTATTTATGACTAGCTGACCCGTGCTTGCCAAAATTCCACTTCTCAAATTTACAGAAAAATAATTAGCGTTATACAAACTCACTCCGCGAAATTGTCTGATAGAATAAGACCCATTAATATCGGTTTAGCTGCTATAAGTGAAGTGTAGCCAGAAACAAAGGAAACAATGACTTAGTTCTATAATACATAGTACGGATTTAATAACTTAGTCGTACCTAAATGCGTTGTATTCTTTTTCTATCCAAGGAAACTCTTCAGCCTCGGGAACTGTCTCAGGGATAGTACTGTTAGACAATCGCAATCCTCGTTCCTCATCTGTCGCTAAAGACCGGCGAGTACGGTTAGATAGAGGACGTATTTTATCTTGAGTTTTCACACTCTGGGAATTAGGACACTGGTCAGCAATCAAGCTACGTTCTTGTGCTTCACTCTTTTCCATAGATCGTAATGCAGCTTTTTTTAATCGAAGCACCGCAGTTCTAGAACGGTGTAATTCCAATCGCTTCTCACGTTCAGTCTGACTCTCTGCTAATCGTATTAAACGTGTTAGTCTGGCTGCTTTGGAACGTGCACTTAAATTCGATTTCTTCCGTTTAGGCATTTTTCTAAATATATTTTCACTTAGACTTCAGTGGAATCCAAATGAGTAGCTTACCCGAAAAAAGAGAAGAAAAACTGTCAGTAAAAGAAAAACATTCTAAACAAATAGGTAGGCTAGGTTAACTTCTATTATTCCCTCTTAATCTCATTTACATTCCAGTTACATTTCATAATTCATACCCTATCTCTCTCAGTCCCATGTGCCACATTCGATCTACTACTCATATTACAGCGTTGCCATTTTGACTGTTTTCCAGTCAGAACTGACTGGATTGATACTCATTTAGCTGGAAGATTTTGTAAAATTCAGCCGTCTGTTTTTCAGCTGGATACGATTTTTGTTTGAATGTTTTTAAATGTTTCTGTCATTTCTTTTCAATCAGTACTTATACATTTTTAAATTCCAAGGGAAAACAAAATTTAAATTAAAAGAAGAACAAAATTTGCTCGAGTTTTATATTTTTGCTCTGAGATTGGAAACATATCCCACTAATACAATCAACAATTTTATACGTTTGCATTGACACAAGTATGTACTCAAGAATGTAAGTTTATTTATGAATTTTTGTATTCTTTGATTTATTTTGGCTGAATTTTTAGCTGGAATTTTTTATTGCATTTCGTTTTTTTTTTTCACTCAAAGCCGATTTAAAAATGGCAACCCTGCACATATAGATATACTCCAGTTTAATTTGGCTGTAGGAAACAAGGCCCCAATGAAATAAGGCAAAAAAAAAAAATGAAATAAGGCCCCGAATTTGGGGTATATTTCATAATGAAATTAAAAATAATGAAAACCTCTTTTTATTTAATATTGTTAATATTGGATAGACTAATTTAGATTAAAGAAACTTTTTATATACTCAACCTCGCACCCACCCCGTAATCAAACAGTAAACCCAAGCAGGGGGGTTGCAGGGGACAGCATGGCCCCCCATACGCATTCCATATCGGAAGGGTAACAACTATTAATAATACAAAATTAATTTTGGGAACTTATTTCATAATGAAATTAGGAAATAAGGCCCCAAAAAAGGAAATAGTACCCCAAATTCTAATTTCTAAATTCTTATTTCATTGGGGCCTTATTTCGCAGAGCCGTTCAATTTAAGTAAGAGAGCACAAGAAATAAAAAATAAAAACCAAAGCACAAAAGGTGCACAAAAAAACCACACAGCGACAACACAAAAGGTACAGAGAGAGAAACAGATTTCGCCGCACACAGCACACAGACACAAAAATTTCGCCCACTGAACACTTTATTCACAATCTATACAAAACAGTTGCGAACGCGATCCATAAGCCCACGAACGAAAAATTAGTTTGAACTTAACCTTTAAAAATGAAACTGATACCTACGCGGATATCTGCGACCAAAAAAAGTTTTGATGTGAATGAAGTGTCAGAAACTACGAATATTCGCATGTTCGCGGTTCACAATTCGCTCTCAATAGGTAGTCCCTAATGCTTAAGTCCGTATGAAACTATTTTTTTTTTACTTTTAAAATGAAACAAAAGCAGTGCGAAAAATTAGAACGAAAAATCTCGAGTGCGTACACATCAACCTTATTAATGTAGAGATGTCAAAAAATTGCATTAAAAATGTTTTCAATTTTTAATTTTTTTGACATTTTAAGATTAGGTATTTGAAAATAAATTCGTTGAAAATTTGTGGTTGCTTTGCAAACAATTGCTACCACTTTTCTCACACACTTTTAAGCCCCAGTTATAGCCATTCGTAAAATGCAACCGAAAAAGTTGTAACAGTATGAAAATGAGTTTTTTTTTTTCGTTTAGGCGGCTGTAGCGAAAAATCTGTCAGAAAATTATTTATATACGAAAACAACAACAAACAAACCCCCACTGATTGGATTCCATCAGAAAAAAAAATCCTGACAGATGGAACAGTAAGGAAATGAAATATTTCAGTGGAATGAATCGGTTTTCTTTTGTGGAATTGACTGAGAAGTTGATCAGAAAAAGCTCTTCGTACGGAAATATTAATGAGTTATTTTCATATAAAATTTAAAGATAAAGAATATTTTTTTTTTGATAATCTAACTCTATAATTCATAAGCAACGTTTTAAGACCAAGATTGAGTTCAACCATAAAGTTTAAGTGGCCAAAAAAAGCAAAAGAAAATGTTTACGGTTTGGTCTTACGTATTGCTATAATTAGGGCCTTACTCGCAGCTGACTTTTCAACAAGTTTTAATGTGATAAAAATGAGAAAAAAATGTAGTGCCAGCGGGCTTAATTGTTCAACTTCAGGATAACGTACAAAGATAATTTATATCTTAAAATCTTTGTACGTAATTGAAATTTATATAAAAAAAAAATTCTATCTCATTTGGATTCCAAAGCTAGGAGCTAGAAGGCATTCCAGAATTCTAATCTCGATAATTTTCAGTACAACTGTGAAAACCGGAATCAATTTCATTTAGTACTTTTTTAATCTATTCCGAACCTTACAGCCGGAAAAAAGTAACAGTTTTATTATAGTAAGGCTTTCGTAAAACAAGTAGGTATTATAAAGATCAACATTAATCCGATGTATTGGCTAAAATCTCCTTCACATGCAAGCACAGCTCAACGGCGTTGTTGTTTTGTGTTTTTTTGACATAATCTTCCAGTAGCTTCACCTTCTCGAGGGCTTCCTCGTACGTTTTTATAGCCTGATCCGTGTTTAACTCTTCTGTTTGCTTTTCATGCACCACCAACTCGACGTTGGACACCTCTGGATCTGACTCAATTACGTTCTGTTCGATTACTGTTGACCTTTTAGGGATTTTCCTGTCTTTCCACGAATGCTTGATGCCATTTAGATTGAGAAACACCTCAAAACTATGCAACCACCCAAAGTTGACATCAAAATGAGAGATTTTCAAAACATTCGCCACTTCCATCGCTTTGGCCTTGAGCATGATGCCGTTGATAACCAGTTCTGGATTATTCATCTGGCTCAGCGACAGCCACTCCGACACCAGTTGGTTGATTGATTGCCATTGCTCATTAAGCTTTTTCAGGTCGTCTGCTTGAACGTACAGACACGGTATGCCTTTCGTTTGTTTACTACTTGTTTTATCGTTCCATATAAAGTGCATTGGGCATAGCAGCGGTTTTCTTAGCTTATTAATGTGTGCGTCGGATTCTTTGCAAGCTTGCCGCCAAATTGGGTATTCCGGTGAGTCTTTTGGCGGGAATTCTAAGAAACGATTGACATGATTTGAACCCACAATTGACGGACAACCGACGATGCAACAACTCACAGGCATTTTTCACGTAAATGCAAATAATTAAATTAATATTAATAAAATAACCAACAAATAAATAAACACACACGGATTTTAATTGAGAGAGAATCCAACGAGTTTTTGAGGTTATCCGCACAAGTTCACTCTTCGCTTAACTCACTTTTGTACTCTGCGTTGTTCAATACTGACTGAGTTTTCTATTACCTACTCGCATTATTTCATTTCATTTCGTTTTTGCTTATCGATGGAAACGTTTGGTAACATTTTTTTGTGTTGGTGTTCGTTTTACTCTTTGTTTAAAGAGTAATTAGTTTCTTAGAGATCAAGAGATGACAGCTGAACAGCGTTGCCATATCACGCGTAAGATTATTGTTGCAAGAATTATAAAAACTACCTCGTTCATCTTAAGGACTATTCACATGAGAGCGAATTGCGAACAGCGAACACGCGAATATTCGTAGTTTCTAACACATCATTCACATGAAAACTTTTTTTGGTCGCAGATACCCGCGTATCTGTTTCATTTTTAAAGGTTAAGTTCGAACGAATTTTTCATTCGTGGGTTTGTGGATCGCGACTGTTTTGTGTGGATTGTGAATAAAGTGTGACAGTTCGCGGCAAGAAAATTGCTTTAATTGTTAATTTAGCTGTTTAAATCAATTAAGAGTCATGTTTTTTTAGACTAGATGTTAGATTTATTCAAAATAATGGTTTTGTGATAGAACAAATACCAATTTTAAATTCATAAATACAGTTAAATTGATTTGTTCGCAATTCGCCTATTCGCAGTTCGCTCTCATGTGAATAGTCCTTTAGTACTAGGTAGATCTACGAATTTCTACCATTACGAAAAAAAAGCATCCGAAAATTTCCAATCCTCCATCAATAAAAATAACGAAAAGTTAAAATCTTTATAACATTTCATTTTATTTAAACATTCTTCATTCAGAGGTTAAAGTATGAAAACAGTAAACAAAACGATTTACATAGAAAAGCTCTTCTAAATGTTATTTGTCATGAAGTGACATTATCACTATTTTTACTCTCAAATAAAAATGTCACTACTTATTTTTAAATACGCATGTAAATGGCAAAAAACCTTCAAGTTTAGCTTCGATTGTCAAAAACGCCCTGTAATTGTTCCAGCAATCCGATGACAGGTGAATGCTCGGGTCTTTCACGTGCGAAAATTTGTAACGGCTTTAAATACTCCAAAGCGTCCTCGTTGGAAGAGATGCTCTTGTCAAATGTGTGCTTTTCCTCCAACCCACTTTCAGCATTCAAGTTTTCCAAAGCTTTATTTTCTTCCTTTCCACACGTCTCACGTGTTTGAATATGTTTAGCTTCGCTGTCGTTTTGGTCTAATTCCTCCTCCTTAAGCTCTTCCAGTACATTCAAGACCTCATCTTTCACATAGTCCAATTTGTTAATGCTTTCCTCGCAATTTGACACAGCGGTCGTATTTGGTTCGTTCCAAGTCCCACCAACAGTGTTGTCTAAATTGTCAATCTTGCGACGCTTAGGATCATGAAGCTCCGTCTCATAGTCCATATTTTCAGTCATCAGCTCTCCGTCCACTGATTGGACTCGATTGATATGTTCTTGTCGATCGGCATCAGTTAATTTTTTGATTATTTCCGCAACGCCTGACTTAGCACAACGTTTTGAAACACGAATACCTTTTGGGCCAACCTTCATAGGTTGGTATTTGAAGTTAGTTATCCAATCCGGAAAAGGATATCTGTTCGATAAATGCAACAGGAAGCGTGCTTCTCTACAGATTTCGGAGCAAGTTCTTCGTGATATATTCTGATGGTATTCATTATCGGATATCCACTGTCGCACAACCCTTTCCAAAAAGTCCATTTTGGCAGTTTCCAGATTTATCGTTGGACAGGCACCCGCACACAAGCCGTTTTCGGAAATTTCACTCGGAAGAAAGTGCAGCGAACAAATGTATGTACTATCCACTGTTTTTAATATTTCTAACCATTTTCCCAACAGCACTTCATCCTCATTGGGAAACTCAAAGAACCTTATTCCGTCATAGTTTGGCAACTGCGATGGGCACCATCTAATGCAACAGAATTGCTTTGTTTCCTTTGGGTTTGTATTCATAGCTTGTAATGTTTGTGAAATATTTAAACACCGCACGAAACAGAATTGACTACATTCAGAGATATAGATGTACTGAACGGAAACTCTGAAAATTTGTCATTTAAGAGATCATCAGCAACACACAAGACACAACACACAGACACAATACACAAATGCAAAAACACAAAACGAGAACGAAAGAGATCCGAATCCGATTCTCTTACTGTTGGTCTTGTATGTGTTGTGGAATTGTGGCAATAGCGAATCGGCAACGTGTGTAGGGATAAATAGAACAAACGATATAAATAAAACGACCGAGACGCGAGACCAACTGCCATGCAAGCGAGATCCGAAGAACGAGAAACCAAATTGAAAAAGAAATAAATGTCCAGGGTTGCCATTGACACAAAATAATGTAACATGTGCATTGCTGTCTCGAAAAGTAGCAAATTTTAGTAAAAGGTATATTTATACGGGACTTGAATAAAAAGTGAAAGCGGCTAGTACTATTTTATATTTTTATACCAAGAGTACCTAACTACTTCGTGTACGGATGCGAATCTTTCCATACATAACTTATTATTTATATTGTGAATATTAAAGCAGAAGGTTGAAAATGATTTCGAGTAAGGCCCTGTGTCAAAGAGTCAGCGGGTGCTCATAGTAGATAGTAGTATCGTGGGACATTAGACACTAAGAATAAAGCCTAGTACGGGCCTATTCCGGAACGAAAAATCTCATACAAAAGTGACAGCGAAATCATGAGCAAACAATTTTGAAGCAGGTACGCAGTTGCTGCGAAATGATGGCGGAAAAGTGGGTATGGAACCAAATTGACAAATTTTAAAGCCGAAAATATTCAAACTTAAATATGAAGATTAAAAATGCACATTTTCTTGTTATTCATAGGCACACTAATTCTTATTAAATTGTTTTTAAATACGACTTTAGGTGTTTTTTTTTTTTTTAACTTTTACAAAAAGTTTTTTTTTTTTTTTTGTGCAAATCTGGGGTGTTTTTAAATTTATTTGAAGGGCAATATTCGGTCCGTTTGGCACCGCTGCTTAGACGTTTCGCAGTCCATTCGGAGACCACCGGAAAATTTCGTTCCGGAATAGGTCCGTACTAGGCTTTGCATCCCACCGATAAAAATGTTTCTTACTGACTGTAAGACTGCTACCATCGGGCAAAGTCGGGAAGTTTAGTTCGTCGTATATAAATTTATTTCGTCAAGAATTTAAAGAACTTTATTGTTGACGAGCCATAATATGAAGATTATTTAATGATGCCCAAAGTAACAATTTTGGAAGTTAACCTATTTTCAGTACCTAGCGCGGGACTTAAGTCTCTTAATTGCTGGCCTTATCATATTGTCTTCAGCTGTATTACTTGTCATGTTAGCTATATTTCTATATTAAAATCTAGAGCCTATTTTTGCTAGACAGTACAAGGATATAAATTACTTCTTTTGAATCTAAACTAAGCTTTCAGAAAGTCTTAAAATAATTTAATAACCTTTTCGAATATAAATAAGATGAGTTTGCTGTTTTGAAATACAGTACGGGAGTGTAAGCAACCCCCTTAAGCCCTTTTAATAGCAACAAATTATTTAGTGTTGGGATAAACAAACACCATCCGATGCACTATAAGGGTCCCCGCTTAATAGGAATGTAATTGAAACCCCGGCTATAAGCACTATAGTTTTATGCACATGCGCACCTGCCATTATCCGGGAAGTCCTATACAAACAAAACATTTTTTTTTAAGATTTTCATTCCGCCTAACAAAATGCGTTCGGCTTTTTCGGCCCTGACTATTTGTATTTAATCCACAGACTAATTCCGAATAACTTTGTGTTAAAGAAACGCATATAGCACATCAAATATCTATATCTATTGTGAACTTATTAAACTTAAAAAAATATATATAAATATACCTATAGAAATTTAATAAAAATTAGACGAACACTCAGCGCGATACTACCTAGTACCTAATACTATTTACGGTCAGTCGACGCAAAATTTTACTCACCCTGGCGAAATTTTCCATATGAAATTACCCATTGTGACCCACAAAATGTTTAGTGTGGAAATTAATTTTTTTAATTATTTAAGGCGCTCAATATTTATTTACCTTAAGCAGTTAGTAACTTCTTGCTCGGCGACACTACTTGCTTCTGGCACTGGAAGAAATCGTGTCGGTACAGCGTTTTTGTCTAGTACTTGTTTGGACATTTCGGTATTTAATAATTTTAAACGCCAGTCCTTGTCAGTGAAATGCAGCGAACAAATTTTTCCGGTTCTACTGTTTACATATCTATTTCCACATGCTTTGATCCACTGTGCCTTTATATAGATATCCTTCGGAAAAGAGAAGAATCTTAGTTTTTTATCGTTCCAGCTGTTACACCCTTTAACTGCACAATAGGTCGGCATTGCGGCTATACAGATAAAATAAAATTATTCACTGGAAATTTACTAGCAACAAATCAACAACAATCTTCACGCAACGCGAAACTGAGAGCTGAGTGGCTAAATGTTTGAAAATATTCTCGATGACGTTTTTACAAACAGTAGACAGTAGAGACAACAAGCTCTTTATATTATAGCGGGTAAACTCGTACTCTTCTCTTTTCATCATGTGGCATGTGGGCCTGGCGCTTGAGCAGAGCACATGGCGGTGGTAGGGCGTCGGGGTTGTGGAATCGTGGATGTTTTGGTTCTTTGCTAGTTTCTCTTGCCTACTACCGGTATACTGTGTTTGTGTGGTGGAGATATACAAAAACAAATGCATAGTGAATACTAAATGCTGCATTGTTGTTGTGAATTTGTGTGATATTCTCTTGGTAAGTATGGTGACCAGTGTTACCAATGTTGAGGTAAGTTTTAAATATTTTTTTCGTTTTAAGGACTATTCACATGAGAGCGAATTGCGAACAAATCAATTTAACTGTATTTATGAATTGAAAATTGCTATTTGTTCTATCACGAAACCATTATATTTAATTAATTTAACACCTTATCTAAGAAAAACATAAATCTCAATTGATTTAAACAGCTAAATTAACAATTAAAGCAATTTTCCCGCGAATTGAAAATTCTTGCCGCGAACTGTCACACTTTATTAACAATCCACACAAAACAGTCGCGATCCACAAACCCACGAATAAAAATTCGTTCGAACTTAACCTTTAAAAATGAAACTAATACACTGCGACCAAAAAAAGTTTTCATGTAAATGAAGTGTCAGAAACCACGAATATTCGCGTGTTCGCAGTTCGCAATTCGCTCTTATGTGAATAGTCCTTTAGCAGTGCCAATTATGAACATTCAAAAATCGACTTATCTTAAGTCGACTATTGATTGGTCTGGACTAGATCTAACCTGAACACAAAACTAGATTAGTCGGTAACATATCCAACGTTAGCCACGTATGCGAACTGTCAACTTAGTGCTCAGTCGTCAAGAATTTCTGAACTACATTCGTCGGCTATCCCTACCTATATAAATTTCAATGGAAAAACCGGTTCATGTGACCCATCTTGACCAATCAAAACCGAGACATATCAAGTCAGACAGCTGTCAGAGTTACGAAACGAGATATATGAACGTCCCCCTTATTGACTGGTTTTATATTACAGATATTGAAAGTATTGAAGGCTGCGTAAAAGTTAGCATCCTGTTACACGACATTTATGTCAATTTTTTTTTTCTGCTAACTGACGTCTGTCAGATAAATAATTTTTGCATTATTCCGAGAGTTAATCCAGCAAAGTTATGCAGCTTGGAAATGTATAAAGTTTGGCATTGCTTCAAGAACCCCTTTCAACTAAGTCCTTGCGAAAATCGCGAAAACAGAATGTCTACTGCCAGTTCCATGTTTGCCTTAAAAAAAAAAAAAAAAAATAGGAAGGCCTACTTCTAAAATTTTTGAAAAAAATTGACAGTAAATGTTATACTTATATTTAAGTTTGAAAGCGTTGTCCTTGTCAGTCGTCTACTAAATACTAAGAATCCCACCCATCGTCGATAGCTTTGTGTGAAGCTGTAAATCTACCATAATGCCTGAGGATACTATAGACGCAAATATTTTGTTTAATAAAATCCTAAAAGCGTAGTATTTACAACAATTTTACTTACAATTCGCGTAAAAGAGTGGGTGTATCTATTAAAGGCCAGCAATCGACTTGGTACGGTGAGACTTCTAAAAGTTGCACTTTAACATCTGTTTGAGTACGCATTTCTACATCATTCTCCGCCGTTCCCAAACTATTCGGACCGTCATTCACAGTTGATTGCTGTGGTTGGGCACTTGCAAATCTAGTGACCTCGTAAGTATTGCCTTGATTATTGTTCGCAGTTCTGCAAATAGGAATGTAATAATCCGTTTTACTAGACTTCTTTAAACCGTACCTGCGCCTTGTCAGTTTTTTAGTCTTTTCATTTGAACTTTTGTTGTCTAACGGCAGGAAAAGTGACGGCAATACATTTGGTTTAAGGCGTTGCCTTGGTAATCCGGTAATGGTTGGTAATCTGAGGTTTTCCAAAACTGAGTTTAATCCATCATAGTCACTATGTGCAAAATGTTTCGAACAAATGCGGGACGTGTCCTTATTGAACTTGTCACTTCGCCGGCACAACGCCAACCACTGCTTACACAATTCTTCGTCTTTTGGAAATGAATGAAAATGAAAAGGCATTTCCCTACTAAAAGTCTTTCCTTTATTATTAACATTGCAGCCGTAGACTGCACACCGCATTTTTTTTTTAAATTGAATTTTCTTAAACTCTTAAACACTTTTATTCACATACTAACCAATAACTTCATTGGAAACACATTTTTCGCTTACACGTTTGGGTCACATTTGACGCCATTTTTATATATTTATTTGACAGATGCGTACAACGAAATGAAACTTATTGTTGCGAAACGGACACGTAAAACATAATATGACAAAATTTAATTAACTCCATCTCTTTATTTGCTCGCTCTTATTATTTTACTTCTGTCCTCTTCAGAGAAACCATTTTTATACGACGAAGCCGATGCGATTTGGTTGTAGCTTGTAGGTTCTGTTTTCTGTTCATGAATTGTATATGTATTTGTTTATAAATATTAACAGCAATAGTCAACATAACAGTCTCTTGAATTCGTTGGGATTGAGAATAAGAGTTCAGTACGGGTACATAACAGTGGCCAAGGACAAGTTGTGAAATTAAGAGAGTTAATCACATAGGCATAGCAAATGGTTACTGCTTACTGGTATTGGTTGGCGGTAGCTAGGTAGGTCACAAAGAGCGAAACAAAATCAACCTATGTTCCTCTTCTTTTTTTCTGCATTATTGCATAATTAAGTTCCGTGTCTTTATTTGACAAAAAAAAAAAAAAAAAAAAAAAAAAATTGAAATCGATGGAAAACCTTCTTTTTGCTTCAAGGAAAACTTTTCTATATTAACTTTGAAACGACTAAAAGTGACAGCTGCATGTCTTATTAAAAATAAATTACTTTATTACAACGAATTAGGCGTGGAAGCGTTGCCAGGTCCGCGCATTTTCCGGCTTTAGTGCGAACATAAATTGTTTAAGCGCACGCTGTAATATTTTGAGCTAACCTGTCAGGCGTAAACGTAACAATTAAACTTAACAAATAAATTCTTTAGCAAAAAGTTAAAATCTATGATTGAACTGTTTTCAGTTTTTGTGCTAAAAGTTTAATAGTCGTTGGAATTTACCGCGGAACCAGCTTAAAGTCCATCGCGCTGTCAAAATTTGCTCTGTTCCGCTAAGGTTTTAATAAACATATTTACACCGAGCCGAAAACCGGGTTTTCTCGAAAACAAAAGTTTGCTCATACATATTTTAGTTTTCAAAACGAGTCTTTTAACGTCGTTTTACACGAAAACACCACGAAAACGACTACCAATCGTTGGGTTGTTGAAACCAACACACCTTTTGCAATATTCAGCAGAACAGCTGCCCGAACAAATGTCACATCTTAAACTCATTTTCCACACTTAATTGGTGGGCTAGTATTATTTTTTAATGTTTTGAATTCATTTTATATGTTCGATCGATACAGAAAAAGGACTAAAAATCAAAAACCTTAAGTTAGAATAGGCGAATTTTTCTCGACTACCCGGTACTTAAGTAGCAGTCAACACTGATTCTGAGTAAGAAGTCGACCCATTTCGGTTTAATGCATTTATATTTAATACAACTAAATGAACATCATAGAAATAGAAATACATTCATTATCGGCATCTCTTAACTGGTTTCCTAGGCACACCTTCAGAAGCTATAGCTCGCTTAACAACCGTTTCCACCTCCTGTAGTCGAATCAACGCGTTTTTGTTGCCAATTCGATTTATGTAAGCTTCCAATGGCTTCAGCAGTTCAAGAGCATCTTGATAAGTATCTAAAGACTTTGCAGTTGGTGGTGTAGTCTTCACAGTCAATTCCTCCAGGTGATCTGATGTCGAAGACGTACTTCCATGATCATCGTCGACGTCGCATTCGTTTTTAACTTGCAACTGATCCCCATCCGCTGTTACATTCATATGGTCAATTGGTAGCGCAAAGTTGCTTGGCAACGACTGACGTAGATCCTTTATGATGTCAAATATGTCCATAGCTTGCGTACGTTTACTGCCGAAGCGTTTTCCATTTCGCACATTAAAATCTCTTAAAACGTTGAACTTAGTTATCCACGCCCGATCGGCTTTAAAAACTGTCAATCCTAGCATCTCCTTTACCTCCATAGCTTTGTTAGCAATTATGTGGTTATTACCGTAGACCTCATTTCTTACGCACCATTCGTAAACAACTTTACAGAGAAACGCTTTTAATATTGTGTCCTGTGCGTAGCTTGTATCGATGTTTATTGATGGGACTGCGATGTGCCTTAATCTCGACATTTGATCGAAGCTCTCCGGTGTAAAATGTCGACGGCAGATGAAATTGTTCTTACCACCATGCAATTGGAAACTATTCGGGAACAATATTCGCCACCGTTTATATCGCTGACTTGTTTTGGGAGGAAATGCGTAAAGGACTTCTTTTTTAACTCCATCATTTGGACAGCCCCTCACGCAGCACGTTTTTTTATTTCTTGACATTCTTCCAGCCGCACGCAACGGCTTTCACGAATTCACTGAATGAAGGGCAGATGATTTTATTCTCTAACAAGGACGACGAAACGATATAGTGAATAGTACACAAGCACACATCAATTTTGTTTACATGAACGGAGGTGAAGGTGACATGCGCACAAAACAGTTCAAAGGGAAAAGTGGATTTCTTACTGCACTGTGTTGATTATTGAACAACTGTAGATAGGTATTCACCGGTTTTTTAAGTATGCACCTATTGTTTTTGTTATTTGTTTACACTCTTGCCGAAATAAACAACCAGCAGCTGTGAAGGAGGCTTAACCTGTCAACAAACAGAATTCACTTAACTGTCACCGAATGCCATCTATTTACCATAAACTGTTTTGTGAGGCTGTCGACAGTTTTTTTTTTTTGTTTTGTGTCTTTCTTTTTGTCTTTCGCAATTTTCGCATTCACGAGCGAGTGCAAGGAGCGTGAGATTATGATGTATGGACTCTAGCATACACACACAGTACTAATACTAACTGCCCTTCAAACTAAAAGTCAGTAGTTTCTCGAAAACATCAATGCAGAGAAACATGTTTTTGTGAATTGTGTTTGCGCTCTCTTAGATAGTATTCGGATGCAGTGTGACCAATTCGATATTTGAAATCATGATAATTTCAGGAGTACAGCATTTTGTTTTGTATTATTAAAAAGTGCTAAAAATCATGCAAATTTTTTTGTAATCAAAACCTGCTAAAAACCAACAAATTAACAAAAAAGCTGTTTTTCACGAAAAAATAAGATATAGGTATTACACAAATATATAATTAAATAAAAATTACTTCGCTTGCTGTCATGACACTTATTATACGTAGGTATTACATACAAAAACATTTTAATTTAAGTTCAGTTTCTGTTCGTTGAATAAAATTAAATATAATTATTATTATTATTATAAATTTAATATTGTTGGGCTTCGCTTAAGGCCTCCTCAAAATCGCACATATCTTTTTCTCCTTCATGTAAATGATATCATTTTGTTACTCCGACTTATGTTGGGTACCAGGGCATTGTGATATTGAGGGTAACGTAAAGGCCGACGTTTTGGCTAAGGAAGGAGCGGAACTCCCACTAAATACAGTGATTGAGGTTATCAGACCACCTATGACCGTTGCTAGAAGGGTTATCTATGAGGAAACCCCCAATAAAGCAGCCACAAGTTGGTCACAAATAGAAGGGACAGGGTCTCGAAGGCACTGTGGCCCGCTTTAAATCGGAAGAAGTCTGAAGAGTTAATCAATCTCAGTAGAACAAAGTTGAGATTAACGGTAGGAATACTCTCTCGACACTGCCTTCGAAGGAAGCATGCCGTGAGACTAGGCTTAGCTAATACCGATATATGCAGGTACTGTGAGGACCTACAAGTTACGGAAGACATCTGCCACCTTCTATGCAAGTGTCAAGCAATTGCTCGGAGTAGAAGAAAGCACTTAGGCAGGTACTTTTTTAATAACTTAGAGGAGATTGGTTCCTCAAGCAATATTGTTTGGGCGATTTGGTTTAAGTTTTTATTCGTAATGGTTCCCTGGGGACGGCGATGGGCCCGCTTTGGTGCCTGGTCTTTTGTGACGATCTCACAACCCCACCCAACCTAACCTAACCTAACCTACTCCGACTTATTTTATGATTTTGCCAGGAATGGTAAAACTGTGACAGCACACTTCTGACAAATTATCTCTCGTTAGAAGGATACTGGTAAGCATGTATGTATGTTTTCATTTTATTCCTCCAAATTCATGAAGCTAAAAACGCTTTCGTTGAATGGCGGTGTTCACTGTCAAATGAGAATTGTAATGCCTTTTGCACACTTAGGTTCGTCTCCCTTGATTTTATTTTATTATGTTAATTCATAATTTGGCTAAACCAAAATCCTGCTAAATTTTCCTGCTACAGCATGCAATCATAGCAGAAAACTTATTGGAAACTAATTTGGACACACTGTTCGGATTCGGAGGTATTGTACTCAGTCTCAGTGTGACCGCTGCAGAATTCTGAAAAGTCGCAAGAAAACGGGCCAATGAGAAAGCGCCTTCTCAAACTAAAAAAGGGTCAAATAGCAAAACTTTTTCGTGCCAAATTGCAAATTTAATCGCACAACGGCGACTCTGTAAAATCTACTCTGCAGAAATTTGTTTTTGGCAGTTTTTTGTTATTTACCTGGATAGTAAGAATCCCGATATCCAAAAGCAGCAGCAATGTTTGAAAGAAATGAAATCATTGTTGGCTTTCAGTGCGTGGGAGTGCTAATTTGATCAGTTGTTCAGAGAAAAAAAGAAAAGAAAATGAACAGTAATAATTCAATTAAGAATGTTAATGCTAATTTGCTAATTTTGTATTATGGTTTCTAGTTCGAAGTCACCACCAGAAATAAGGAAATTTCTTAGAGGTACCTATGGCTTTTTGCGTTGAAAAGAAGTAGGGTAGAGCGGGGCTAGTTGGGCCACGTGGCAAGTAGGGCCACGCGAATTACTCACGAACCGCAAGTTCTACACTAACATAATCATACTGACTGAAATGTGCGCAATAAGCAACCCGTGCAAAACTAATCTCAGTTGCATTGTATCAGCAAATGGGGGAACCACGCGAACTTTTTTCTTTTGGAGTGAAAAAATACAAAAAATTGTTTGATTATTTTTTTTTATTTCAGTGGCGAAAAGGTGTAGTTAATACAATAAGGTACAGTTTTTTTATGAATCACATTATTACATTTAAGTATTCCGTAAGAAAAATTTAACTGTCTCCCTTGAACCCTTGCACCTTTGCCCAACTTACCCCACTTGGACTACGCGCATTTTGAGACAATATTATTCTTTTGCGATTACATATTTTCAGTTTTTCAAAATTTTATAAAAAGCGCAGATGTCCATTATTTTCATTGATCCCAGCCTCATAGCTGTATTATGAATAGATTGATGTTTATGAGACTTCAACTGAAAAGTGGCCCAACTAGCCCCGCCCTAACCTACAACTTTAGTACTTCCTTATACGAAGGAGCAAAGTACTTCCAAAGTACTTCCCTTTACTTAGGTACGATGTCCTTTTTTATTACCTCCTTTTGCGTATAGAAGCAAAGTACTTCTGAAGTACGTCCTTTTACGTAGAAACACAGATTCAAGGCAGTAGTTTTTTCAATATGTTAGACAGGCAGTAAATCTTCTAGATACAGCTGGAAAAGAGGCAACGGAACCCTTTAAGGAAATTAGTCCTTTTATGTGATATAAAACTACGACGAACTGCAGGGTGGGGAGGCTTTGGAAGAATGCATTAAATCCCCTCTGTTATAAGTAACTTATTAATTTGTTTTATTTGTAATAACCTTTAGGAATTGGTACATATCTACTATGAGAATGTAGGTACCTAAACCTACCTACTGTTTAAATGTTGAGAATAGGCCATTTACATAACTTCAAAAGTAGTATAGGTAGTCATAACAAGTGAGCTTGAGTCTTTTTTAGATAATTTAATAGGTATCCTTTCCACAATGGAATTAACCTATACCTTCCAACCTTTCGAAATGTTGTCCGAAGATGTAGGCAGCATAGGTATAGTGGCTTTTAAACAACCCACCACCCTCCCATTAACACGTCCAAAAGCTCATTTTTTCGGTATACCTATATACCTACCTATAGAAAGTCTGCACCATGGTCCCATCCCCTCATTTTGTTCATAGGTATAGGTATATACTTTACTTTGTAGCTGTCCAGATACAATATTTTTTCATCTCTTCTAGATACGTATCAACCCAACCACCACAATCGGATTTTAATCATAAAATCTTTGCGGCGAACAAAACTGCCAGTTTCCGTAGACGATTTCGATCAGAACCAGGTCCAAGCGGGAGTGTGTTGTGTTACTAACATTACGCCCAGCCACAACTGTGCAAAAGTTTCGTACCTAATGAAACAGCAGCGTATTTTCGTCATCCCAAAAATTTAATTAGGTCGAACGAAAAGCAAACAAAAGTCTTCTCAGTTATTTTGGAAAACAAACTTAACATTGAGATTGTTACAAAAACGCCCGAACTGTATCAAACTACGGCACAAATGACACACATAGTCACACGTAAACAACCCCTTTATAGGTTTTTATATCTGGCACGTTCCGTACGGAATCTCTATCGGCTGGTAATATTCCCCCAGCAAGCAAAACCAACCGACCGCAATATACCTACCTACCTATCGTACAAACATACGAACAGTAACGTTGGCAGCAGTATAACGTTCGAGTCGGGTCAGCGAATCGATATCGGACAAAGTGAATGCCTCACCAAATCCCCCGTTCATCCCCCACCCGAAAAGCCTCGTTGGTGAATCTGTTTTTTTGTCCGACACATAGCTTTGTCATGGCAGCGATGCTGCCAAGTTTCTTGAAAACAACAGTCGATTCGATTCTGCCTCTGAGGCATGGAGAGAGAACGCGCCTCAGCGCGCATGCATCGCTCAGTGCCGTTGTGTATCTAACGGACAAGCATTTTGTCCGACGCCCCGTCATCACTATTTCACTAACCAACTCAGAAGCAGAACTCACCAAGAGAGTGTTACAGACGGCGAACCGAGTTCGGTCAACGAATTTGTCAGTACTTACCCGGCACTGAACGTGACAACTGACAAGCACAAGAGCAGTATGGAACACAATATGCCCAAGGTTAGTGTTGTTTGCGTAGTGGAAAACTTCTTCCATTTGCAAAAACGTGTGTTTGGATATAAATTTTGTTGTTCTTGGACCGGTTTTTCTTTGTTAGGGGATGACATGTCAATTCTGTTGTTTGACTTTTTTTTCTCTTGTTTCGTTTTTAGCGACTGCAAACAAGGCGAGTTCTTTCGCTCAAGGAACGCATTGATGTGATTCGGATAGCAGAGCTTCAACGCGATACCAGGCAGCTGGCACAACAGTTCGACTGCGGACGGACCCAGATTCTTTCGATTCTGCAACAGAAGGACCGACTTCTTAAGGAGTGGGCAAACAACGGTGATCCGAACAGACTGCGTCGAAGACCGTCTGCATTCTCGGTGGCTATCAACAAAATTGTCGCCGAATGGATCACCCGAGGCCGATCAGCTCAATTATGTCTCACCGATAAGATGATCATGGATAAGGCCTACCAGGCCAAGAAGTTCTTCAAATACGGCGAATTCCGGCCGAACAAAAGATGGCTGGACCGATTCAAGAGACGCTTCCGCTTGGTCGATGTCGATTTGTTGACGCCAAACCCGGCGTTCGGTGATGGTACCATCAAATCAATGAAGATCAGCGACATCTTTGAGGATATCAAGGAAACACTAGAATCGAACATCATTGACACAATGGCCGATCGACAGTCTACACTCGATTACCAGCAGTTCTTGCAATTCGAGTGCAATTCAGAGCCAAGCCCTGCCGACTCGAGAGTGGATCAAACCGTCAGCTCGAACAACGACTTCAGCGAGTGTGACGACAATGAAGATATGCCTTGGCAGTTCGAGAACTTATGCGAAACGCAAATCATCGAGGAGTCCATGGTGGAGTCCGAGCACGAGCACGAGCCCGAGCCCGCACAACCGACTAACGATGCGATATCTAGTGACCTGCAGGCTTTAGAGTGTTTGAAAAAACTGGAGGAGTATTCCATGTTGAACGAGAACTTTCGGGCGATCGGACTGATTGTGCAGTTGGAGCAACTGTACAAGGGCCAGCTGGAGGCATAGGTTTTACGTGTTTATATAGTCATTTGTGTTAGGTGTCTTAAGGCTTTAGTAATTAAATGTGAGCGGTTTTGTTCTTTTAACCAGACGATTGGTTTTATTTCGAATGCAAATTTACATGGTATTGATGTACTTCGTCTGGGTGTCCAAGAAAAAAAGGATGTATGTTTAAATTTACGACACAGGTTGTGTTCATAGATGCGGTAAACGTCTGCGTCGATCACATTCAATTTGTCAATAAGTTTCACTCAGATTTAATTGACTTGAGGCAGTCTAACTTGAGCAACGATCCTAAGGACCTTAAGTTCAAATTCGATTCTCTCCGTAAACCTCATGGAGCTCGTCACTCAGCTGTAAACAATCTTTATATAAAGCTAAAGGCTGCATAAATTCTCCTGGCTTGATGAAAAGTTTGAACGAAAGTTTGAACCTAACCTAAAAATCAAAAGGAATAAATCCGGCTTAAAAATCACTTTGTTTTCCAGGAGAAAACGTAAGTAAGTAAGTAAGTATCCTCTGCAGTTAGAGTAGAATGTTCTCGGTCGTCTAAATGCATTCTAAAATTCATTTTAAGACAGTTCGGCAAGCTCACCATGTTAAAATAAAATAAAATAGGGTGTCAGGTCAATGCAACTCGTTCTGTTCTCAGATTGTCTTATTCTAGGTAGGTAGGTCTAGGTCTAGATGGCTGTCTTCTTACATTTTATTTTGGTAAGGGTAAACTAACGCATTTATATTAAATACTTAGGCGCATCATACATCGTAGAAGACTTTAGATGACCACTATATCATCTGATCTATATGATTATGCACAACCAGGAGCTACGAACCTAATTAGGCACAAGTTTTAACGTTAATCAAAATTGAAACAAAGTAGTAGATTTATTTCGAACAATTACTACATCACCGTATACGAACTGTGCCGGTTTAAGAACTAAAAGCGCCCAGGGCGAGATCGCTACGACGGTCCCTAACTTCAATTCATACTATATACACGAAAAAAGGCAAAGGATATAATGAAATTACCGTTTATACCTACTAAAAAAGTAATAAAATTTGACTTCTAGCCTTTCTTTCGGCGAACTCTTTTATATATTTATCAAGTTCCGCAATTTCATTTTCGATTGAAAAAGTTGCCAAGTTTGTCAATCTAAATTGAGATATTGTCGATCGCAGATAGGCTTTGAACAGCTTAAGCTTAGAAAAACTCCCCATACTAGCAAGCGTTACAGGTATAGTCGTATAGTCAATAATATTCGCATAAGGCTATCCATACATTTGGGTATAGGTCTTGTAGGTTTCGATCTTTGATAAAATTTAAAACAAAAACGGGAGTGACTACATTCTGATCAGGTAAAAAAGACTTCAGACTTATGATTTCATCCCATAGCATACATCTGATTAAGAGTCTAGAGTTAATTTCTAGAGTTAATTTGCAATGTCGGGATTTTCCGAAATCTGTTTTATATTGTATAAAAAGGACCTAGATTCCGAGTACTCATTTAATTGTACGAATCTTTCATTGACTGAAATTAATGTGGTGTCAAAAAGACAGTTGAAAAATTCAACAAAAAACTTAAAACTTTTTTCTGGACAAGTTAAGGGCCCACCCCAACCCATAGAATCCGTCGCGTCCGTTGCGGCAACGTTTTCGACTGACAGTTTAATAGAATACTCAGTAGCTTATGAAGGGTGACCCATAAGCAGCGCACGTGCCGGATGCGACGGATAAAGTAAGTTTACTTTCTACTTTTCTGTCCGTCGCAAGCTCGCAAGTCGCTCGCAACCGTTGACAGTTGGCACAGCGTGAGAGAAATATTGAGAGGGAGAGAGAAACTGTCATCGGCTTTCACCAGTGCTCTCTTGACGAATCCGAAGACGCGACGAATGCAACGGATTCTATGGGTTGGGCGTGGGCCTTTTATAGGTACCTAGGCTCATCGCGAGCATTCTCACCAGCCTGACCACGTCGAATTCCTGTTGTGGCTCTAAACACACTTTAAAATTCTTCGGCCAATTCCTTTGCAGTTAAAATGGCAAGCATCTATTTCTATAATTTCAAATTTCAACATTTCTGTGCATTGCCTGCGGCGCCCCTCTATGCCCGACGCCCTACCCTAACGCCGCTACTGCGTACGTATATCAGAGAAAACAGTATTGTCTCTGACGTGTATGATGTTTTTGAAGAGGACCACAAAATAAAATACGAATGAAGAGACCGCCAGCTTCTGTGCACCGACCGAAACGTATTTTTCTTATACCTACCCCCTACTGTCTTTGTCTACCGTATTACTTTAGCTTCCTGTAATAATTATTGTTCCTGCATCGATATAAAAATGTTTCCTGACGTCATCGCGCGCTCTCAATTCTATCTGTTATTTGTGTGTACGGTAAAAATAGAAAAACTTGTTATACATATTCGCAACAAACTGTTAAAGTCATAAGACGCAAGTGTATGCGTAAACATTTCTCTTGCTGTTGCTGGCACTGATAGTCACAATACTTTCACACGTTTTGACTCTACGTACTACACCTACAGCCTTGCATATGTATTCCACACAAAACCATATACGTCTCAGTAGTATGTATTGTATTATGGAATATTTTGACACTGCGTTCAGTATTCAGTGTAAACCAATAGTCGTCATCTCATGGTTGGTTATTCGGAATTTCTTTTTGTAATTTGTTTCTAAGTTAACTTCTTGATAAATTGAACAAAAGTGGTTATCGATTTTCGGTTTGACATGGATATTGATACATTCAAGCCCCCCAGACAAGTCTGGGAAGTTAAATGCGCGGTGCGCTCTTGCGGCAAAACAAAAGTTCAAATGCCCGAGCTAGTGTTTTTCAAATTTCCCGATAAAGATGACGAAATGTGCCAAAAGTGGTTGGATGCATGTTCGTTGCAGGAACGTCCAAGACCTAAGGATGCATATGTTTGTTCCTGTCACTTTGGCACAAACGATGTTGGCAAGAAAAGGTTCAAACACCAGCCACTACTACCCACACTTAACCTTCCAAATGGTACGTGTAATAATGGAGCGACAGCAACACAGAAGAACTTGGAGCCCCCCGGACCTATCTGTGAACGAGAAATTGCTACAACTCAAGTCGTTTCTACTGACGAAGCAATGCAAGGCAGTTCGTTTGAAGGGGCAGCCAATGATTTGGAGCCTATGTCTATCTGCGAAACAGAAAGTATTGAAGAACCCTTTGAAATTTATAATGACGAACATGCTGCAGAATATCTTCGAACCCTGGAGGAGTATTGCATTCTGAAGGAGAACTTCCAAGCGATCGGACTGATCGCGCAACTGGAGCGGCTTTTCAAGGGGCAACTGGAGACTTAGATCTTAGTTTTTTTTAACATTTTTGTAAGCTAGGCTAAGACTTAAGTAAATAAATACGAACTACAGGTACCTAATTCAGCAAGATGTTTGGTGTTATTTAGTTTTAAAATTCCAAAGAAAGAAGGAACAACCGCGGTCGTGCCTCTTTGCTCTACAAACTCAAAACCAACAAAACCTTTAAGTAAATAAATCGGCTAAAGTTCGCTAGAAGACGTCAGACAGCATAAAAAAAAATGGTTGACGCAATAGGTTCGGAGGGACCCTAGGCCTAGCTTCTCACAACCATTCGTTTTGGGTGAGTTTTTCATTTTTGGAACGAATTAAAGGGATCTACAAGTTAATGCCGACTTCAAACGGCTAATTGAGAAGCCTTTTCAAGACATTTATACTCTCGGATGTTTGTCAGACGATCGCGAGAGGTGGCGCAGTGGAAAAAACCCCAAGTTGGAATTTGGGTTTTTGCGGCATTCGAACCTAGAGCCCTCTCTTAGAAGTCCAACACACTAACCACTAAGCCACAGCATCAGCCAACATACCTACACAAATTTAACCTAACAGCTGTTAAGTTGGTTGATACATTTTACGCAGCGAATAATTTTTAATGCGGAGGAAGGTGTCTTTAAAAAAAACTTCTCTTGGACGGCATTTCGTTGCCAAAAAAAAGTTAAGTTTTTTTAAAGACACTTTCCTCCGCATTATAATGTGCAGTTGTACTTCGGTTCAAAGAAAGTTACGCAGATGATTTGGAGAAGCAAAGTCTCTACACCTATTTCTACGGACCGGCCCGTTCCGTTGCGCCTACTACTTTTGTTAGCGTTATTTCTAAATTTCCTTAAAAACATAGATATTAGCAAAATAAAAAGAAACGGTAAGAATAAATATTTTAACTTTAATTTTTGCACAGCCCTACATTTATTTTATGACAAAACAAGGAAAGGTACCTGTTCATGAATGAACTTTGTCGAACTTCATAAAAATTAAAAGATCACTTCCAAATTGCATGCAGCGATTTGTATACAAATTTAGTAGGTCTTCTTGGAATGCTCAATATCATGCCTTAAATCATCTTAAATCATTGATAGCGTGGCTCATAAAATATTATGCTTGAGTAGAATTATTTATCGGTGGTAGCCTCAATTTATCCTTTCAGGAAGTCACTCGGACATTTCGTCATAAACGTGCCTTAATTTTAATATCGAGGAGCAATAGATTAAATTTCCAATCCTTATTAAATATAAGTTATATAAGTCTTGCACTACAAGGAGTACCGCATTAAGAAAGACTGGCCAATAGCATATCCATTAGTAAAGTCAATCATAGCAACATTTATGTTCACAAACTCTCACTTTAAATATTCACTTGTAAATGAGAACATGAACATAATTTATTCATATGAACATTTTTGAAGTTTGGTTTCACATTTTCGTGAGTATTAATTCAAGTTACTGTAATAGCCGCAAGTGTCTGTCCATTAAATGTGAACTTTATTTTTGAATTTTGAAACATACATTTTTGACACACAAACACTTAGGGTAAGGTGCGGAGGATTTGACATGCAGGAGGATATGACAACTGATATTTATACAAAAACTGTGTGATTGGCAACGCTACATCTTTATAGCATTAAAGACATTAATGACGAGAGCGCGTGGCACGTGTTCTTTCAGTGATACGCTTGTGTTTGTTGTGAGTGGTTGAATTTGTTTACTTTCCCTTCTTTGGATATAACTTTCAAGGTAAGTAAATGCATTGAAATTTTTTTTACTGGCTTTAATATGAAATCCGGAATTTAAAAACCTTGCATATGACATGTAAAGAGCTCATGTATTTAGTTGTTTCGATTGTATTTGGTATTTTTCAAGAACATTTTTTAATTTTATGTTATGCTATCAAAAGGGAGGATTTGACGGTACAGATGTAGAAGCATTTGACAATCTGTCAAATCCTCCTTCCATTTATATAAAAATTAATCTTGTAATTAATAGATTCTCAACATGCCAAATGTGTATAAACGAAAACATACAGACCGCAATGTGGACGAAAGTAACTTGCGGAATGCAATAATAGACATTACAAATGGGACTGAAACATCCAGCAGTGCATCGCGCAAATATGGCATTAATCGTACCACAATTTTGTATAGATTAAAAGTCCACCGAATGGGTGAAGCCGTTATTGCTAATAAGAGCTCCAAATACTCGCACAGCCAGGTTCTAACATCAGAGCAGGAAAGTGAACTGGTGGTATATTTAAAAAAATGCTCAAAACTTCATCATGGAATGACATTTGAAATGACAAAGCAATTTGTATTCACATACGTTAAAAGAAATAAGATTAACTATCCCAATTCCTGGTATGAGAATAGACAAGCAGGAAAGGCTTGGCTCACTGGGTTTATGAGGCGAAATAGCTCCATTAGTCTACGCAAGCCTGAAAATACAAGCATGGCTCGTCTACATGGGTTCAAAAAGGCTCCAGTGGCCCATTTTTTTGACAACTTAAGGCGTCAGTATGAAAAATACAACTTTGGACCAGAAAGAACATACAACTTGGACGAAACTGGAATAACCACAGGTCTTGAGACGCCAAGGGTAAAATCCATAACCAACCGGGACTAATAAACAGGTATTTATATTTCGTTTTTTTATCTATTTTGCAGGTTATTGCTGAAAAGGGAAAGCGCACTGTTTCCCAAGTAACATCTGCGGAGAGAGGTAGTTTAGTTACAATGGTTGGCATTGTTAGCGCCACAGGAAATCATGCTCCACCTGTGTATGTGTTCCCTAGGAGGCGCATGAATCCAAGCTTCCTGACTGGGTGTACTACAGGATCTCTTGGTTTACTTTCGGACAGTGGTTGGATGTTTTTTGCTTATGTTTTTTTTAATTAACTTATTTTATAACACATGAAGTTCCTTTTTTAAAGACTGATATTGTTCAAGCTTCTTTATTTACTTTAAATAAAAATATTTTGCAAGTTGAAAACCTATGCCTCGAGTTTTATTGTTATTAATAGTTCTGAGACAAATCCTCCCACACATGTCAAAACCTCCTTATGAATTTGTCAAATTCTCCTTCTTTGAAGGAGCTTTTGACACATTTACACCTTGCAGGAAAATGGATACAAAACCTAAACTTCTAATCAATTGTCTCTATTACTATAAATACTTGGTCGCCGTGATTCCATTATAAGTTCTTAGCATAAAACCATAGAAAAAAAACTGAGAATTTCTATGATTTTAACAATAGTATGAAAACGTGTCAAATCCTCCGCACCCTACCCTACTTGTATTTTAATAATTTGCTGCGCTGATGTCTTATTGTCCTTTTTCCTTGTAGTTTAGTTTTCGCTTTTCCAATTCTCTCAACAGGTTATCGTTCTGATACACTGTAACTATTAGTACTCACATCACAAACGATTGACTTCTATTTACTCTGCATTGGCTACACTGTCATTGATATTACATTTACATACATTTTTGTTAGGTAGCCCGAAATCACATGTAGTGTGGAATCTCCCGTAAGCATTCACCACAAAAATGCGCATCAGTCAAATTTTAATTAACACGTTTGAAATGATTTACAAAGGCGACAATGAAATTTCCACAAAACCACACACAGATCACAACATAAATAATTTCAAGGATAATAATGCACCGTTGACTTGACTCAATCCGAAAGCAAATACCGCGCCACCGGCAACAGGGAGATGTTCCGTGATCAAAAGAGAGAAATATTCTTACTTCGTGGATATACGTATGCACACAACTACAACTGGAACTAATGGCGAATACAATAATTGGCGGATGGCAAAATCTCCATTCACACAACTTTGGCTTGTGGTTCGCATGTTTTCAGCCAGAGTTGCCGTTGCGCATAGACACATCTTATTCTAGAAGCTATAGTTTTTTTTTAATATCAGCTCTCGTTATGTACTTCACGAGTATTCCGCCGTCACGCGTAACTTTTGTCGGTGGATCAGACTTTAGTTTCAACCACGAGTTGAACCTGAAACTGTGGGATTTATAAGCTTGGTCTTAGTTTCACGCACTAAACTACTGTTTGAGTTTATTTAATTAAATTAAATGCAAAGAAAAACTTTACATCTACTTTATGAAGTAATAGATAGAAGCATTCAACGTTGGTATAACTCGCTGTTAACCATTTTTTAATCAACGGATAATGATATCAACAATTCAATGAAATATAACCTACTAGATAAATGCTTTTAATCTACTTATTTAATATTCTACCCTATGAATATAATTCGATAGCATTCATTCCTAAAGGTTTTAGAAAAGTAATTAATTTTTAATAATTTCAATACTATTCTACGAGCGTAAAATTAAGTTTTTAACTATATAACTTTTAAATGAGCGTAAGTAAATTAGAGTTCTTAAAAATAATGAAAACGCCCAGTCAGTCGGTGAGGAAGCGAAATAAACTTCTCATTCAGATTTGACGATATAAATGTATATTTTAAAGTCTATAGTAAAATTACATTCAATCTTTAATTTATTCAATAAATCTAGTGTTAATATTAATAACAAAAAATTACCTATATAAACAGTACCTTCACAGTTAAAAAAAAAAGTTGTTTGCTGCGACTAACAATGATAGTACAGACAGGCAGAATTGCGGGACCCGCGAGCCGTCACTGGTGCGTTTGCAACTATTAGTACAGAAGCCGGAAAAATGGGTTTAGTAGTGAATGAGGGCAAAACAAAATACATGCTGTCAACAAGAAGGGACACACGACGTACAACATCGACGAATCGGACAGAACGTCACGATAGACGTTCACGGCGAACGTGAAGTAGTTTTTAGTTGACTTTCACATTCACTGAATTCTAGAATCCCTAGCTTTTGAGGAGAACTAGGAGATTAACGCTCCAAGCCAATATGCAAACTGTAATAGTTATTAAGTTTCCCTACGTAACGAAAAACTTTCTAAAAGACCCCGTCTTAGCGTTGTCGCTGAAAAATTGCAAAATGGGGGAAAAAAGGGGTCCTAGCCGAAAAAAGGAACCTCCACACAAAATAATAGTATAAAAAAAAAAACAAAACAGAGCAGCATTTACATTTATTTATAGAAAAAAAAAGAACAAATTTATTCACTACGAAACATATTTCTTTTCATTTCTTTCATTTGCATTCTTCTTCTTTAAAATGAATCATTTTGATCATTTGTAAGAAAGTGGGGGCCAAGGGTCTTGAAGCTCAAAAGGGAGCCACGCTGTCCCGTCTTTGGTAAGGTGGTCTTTTAAATGATACGCAGTTTTGCAAAATAGTTCTAAGTAAGTATAGCTACATATTAATTTAATTTAATTTAAATGTTATGATCGTCTTAAATCTCTGGCCTGGCTGTGGATGGTGCATTTCATGGACATACGCGAAAGAAAAGAATTTAGAGGCGTCAAATCACAAGGGCATTAGCGGCCAATTAACTATGGGCCAAATGATTGGTTATGTGTCACCGTTCCTCTACACTTCAAGTAAACCTCTTTTCAAATATGTAAAGCCAAGCCAGTCAACAAAAGCTGGTATTGATTTGTGGCTGGTTTCACTGCATCGTTAAAGAAAAAATGTCAGTCAATGTCAGTGTCACACGCTCCGAATTGTTCACTTTTATGGGTGCAATGTAAATTTATAAATTTCTTCGGTTGCTCATTTGCTCCAAGTGCGACAATTTCAGCTTATAGAGTAGCTCGCGCCAACGTAACGTCAGTGTCAAATAAGACGAAGAAAAAGCCAAGCGACCGCCAAAAAACTTGTAGAAAAACAGAACCGATTTTATATGGTTGTAGCAGAATTGTGTTAAAAATTTACGGGGTAATAAGGAAAAACAGCATAAGTCGACTTATGTGAAAATGTTACGATCGGACGCATCGTAGACCGTAGGGCAAGGTCTCGTACCTTGGTCCGAGACCGAATGCCAATTTTAAGAAAAATACAAAGCACACAAAAACCGGTTCTTCTGTGAAATGTTGCTCTTCTGTTCATTACTCTTCTCAGTTTCTTTTTGAACGTATAGGGCGTATAGGGTATAGCTGCACGAGTCTGCAGAAAAAAATAATAAGTATTGTTTTCAGTGAAAAAAGTAATTTTTTTTATCTCTTTTCTAAAGCTGTGTAGTGCTTAATTTTCTGTCTCTTTCCCGCTACTTTAATCGATTTCGGTAAGTGTATTGACTATCTTTATGTAGGAACCATAGTCGTACGCATGTGCTTTAAATCCTAAGTTAAAATTTAAATGTTTTGGCGAAAGTCGTGGTAGTGTACCTTGGACCTATCATAGTGCGTGTACCTTGGTCCGGTCAAAGGTGCACGTTATTCGATTTTTTTAAACAAAACTTGTTTTCTATGTTTTAGGAAAATAATGCCAAGAAGTAAAATAATAAATATCTAATACGGAAGTCCTTTGTTAAGTGTCTTTTTATTAAATAAAGTTTTTTTTTTTCATATAAAACTAATGTTTGAAACAAAAAAAATATTCAAGCACAAAAGCTTTAAGATAATACATAGTTAGTTTTTTGCTGCTTATTTGAAATAATAATTCTTATACTACCATTTTTATTTTTTATTGAAAAAAATTAAAGTTTTTGCCTTTAAACTTTAGAAAAACCTTCAATAATATTTTCGGTCCAAGGTACAATGCTCCGTGGACCAAGGTACAATCACGTCCTGTACCTTGAACCGTTTCAGGTTAGCATATTAAAGTTAAGTTTTCTAAGGAGTGGTAAGCAATATCCTTTTGGTAGTTTCACCATATCATAGATAAGACCTCAGGTAATAAATGAAAAAAAAACAAAAAAAGGTAGGTACCTAATGGAAAAATGTCACATAAATCTATCTATCTATCTATCTAATATTACGGTTGCTGGGTTATGAATGAGGAAAAAACGCGCAAATCGTCTTCCCGCATCTAAAGTCAAACCTTTAACCTGCGCTCCTGAAAAAAACACTAAAAATGACTTATGCTGTTTTTCCTTGTGGCCACAGAAAAAATGAATTGCCGATGTGCGTTAGTCGGGTAAAGGCACCAGAACGGCTCGACCGATTTGAATGATTTTTTTTGTCCTGAATCAGGGGTGGTTTAGGAAAAAAGAAAAGTCCAAAAATTCTCAACATGTGGCTCTGTAGGCGAATATTTAGTTTTTCAGTTCAATTTAATTATTATCAATAATATCAATAAATTTTCTATATTCTTTTGGGCTGAAACTCGGTGACGATATAACTCGATAGCCACTGGGCCAATTTTCATAATTCTTCTTTTGTTTTTTTTTTTGTATTGTTGTATTCCAGTCTTAAAATATAGGATAGGTACTGTTCGACCCGTTGGATGGCGCTGTCGTCGATCTCCGAAACCGCTCAAACGATATTAATGAAATTTGTTGGCTCTATAGGTATGGTTGGTTCCAGCTTGAAAGATAGGATACTTTTCGACTTTGGGCGGAACGAAGTTCGCTGGTCAGATAGTTTTACATAAAAGTTGCATCCGGAAGACCACCCAGAGCTATCTTTTCTCTGTTGTGTTTATCTACGCCTACGGAAGGTTCATACGGCGAAAAACTTACAAAATTTTAAAGAAAAATTGGAAAGTTACCTAATGAAAATTTATTTTCCATATATACGGGAATTTTTTTTTTAATTTTTATCGTAGTATAGGTATATAGGTAGTGATTTTTCAAAAGATATTTTGGATCAAAAAAAATAATTTCAGGCGGAATAGTGAATGCTACAAATTATTTTAGTGGAAAAGCCATTTTTTGGTCGGAACGAAGTTCGAAAAATTTTGTAGAATTGAAAAGTAATTATTATCTAACGTATTTGGTAACAGCTGAGAAATTAAAGTAATGGGAATTGTGCGCTTTTAAACATATTAACCAGCTTTTGTTATCCCACAAGTTGTTTTGACGTTTGAACCAAAAAGATAGCCCATCTGTCCGATGGTCGACGTACCAACAGTAGGAATAATATGAGTAGGTATAGGTAGGTACCTAACCTACTTAGGTACTTGTTTGTCATATGTGCTGCATATGTTTTGTGCGGGTGAATGATTTATGGCTTGTGCCAGGTTTAAGTTTCGAAGGAGCATTCTTAAACAATTAGTTAAGTGGTCGCTGGTGCGATCCCTTCACAAAAGGATGGGCTTCGCGAAGCACTCTATTAACGAAGCTATTGAGCCGGAAACGGGCTCCGCGATATGCAACGTTACCCTAACAGACCGTGAAAAAAGGATAATTTGCAAGCGTTCTTGAATACAAATTCCGTTTTTTATCGATATCTCAACAACAATCTGTTAGCCATCTACAAAAAGTCAACAAAAATCAGCTCTTTTTAATAACCTCTCGAATACCTACACCACATTGCTTTTTAAAGTACCTATCCACCCATAGCCGAATGAAATGTAAGTAGGTAGGTATACCTATCTACCATCAAGAACATATCTGTTTCCAAGCCTAAATTTGGCAAAAATGCCAATGCTACGCTATCTGCTAATGATTTGAAAACGTCCTTATCCTTTGTCCAAACCTATTCAAATTAATTAGCATAGAACCACACTTTCGAAATACTTTTTCCATCGATTGCTATCATCATTACTTGGGCTGCTTGAATTTTCCAAGGAATCAAGCATTTCTACTTAACATCCTCATTTGTTTCTTAAAGCTGAAAACTGGTTCAGGACATTCTTTATGTTATACCCTAATAAATGTGCAAGGATTTTCCCCTCTGCGAAAAGTTCTTTTATCATCTCTTGGGTGTCGGTGTTCCCAAGCCCTGAGTCCTCCTCACACACAGGCAGACAATAAACCAGAAACCACCTCAGGACATTGCAACCCCTATATTGTCAGCAATGCAGTAGCAAAAGTAAATCGCCATACCTATATAATATAAGAAAAGGAAACAAAAAGAATCTCCGGCTATCCCTTAGGTACTTATCTTTTCCTCTTCCTATTCAACCGAACTCCTGAATCTTCCCCCGGCCAGCTGCCTGCTGGGATTTCACTATACCAGTTCATCGGAAATTTCACAAAAAAATACACATCCAGCTCGTAGGTATACAGCACTTCATACAAGGCTATATAATATATGAGTACGTATACACGACAACACATCTTAGAGCATCGGCCAGAAGAGCCGTCAGCCCGACAGTCAGCCAGTCACGACCGTCAGCTGCACATGTTCAGGTCTGTGAAACACGATAAGGCGAGCAAACCAGAACCACCCCAGAAATACTTTTTCAGCAAGAGACTCGACTGCGAGAGCAAAACCAGATAAAACAACAACAAAAGCACGAACGAAACACAAGCGCAAAGCAAAGGCTGTGAAAGCATTTTCAAGTACGCCATCAAGTGAGAGTCACGGCGGCCTGAAGCCCGTCGTCGTCAGCTGTGTATCTCAAGGAGAACCCACACACCACAACGTTGCGGACTCTGGCATCTGGCTCTGCTGTACACGTACGGGTACGGTTTTCGGTGTTCCAGAGTTTGTTGGTTCAGTTAGTTTCACAGCGGCAACGACCACGTCATCAGGGGTGATTTCTGTACGGTTCGAGATATTTTCAAAGCGTTTTTGTGTACAACAATGAACAAGAAGGATAAAGTACGTAACAATCGAAGATGCATCATCCAGTGCTGCAGTTCATCGTCGCTGAAGGACAAGAGTCTGAAATTCTTTCGTTTCCCGATGCCCGGAACCCAGGATTACCACATTTGGCTGTCTGCCTGCAAGGATTCCTACAACCAGATACGGGTTCTCAAGAAGCCACTCATCTGTTCGCTGCACTTTGTTCCCGAAGACGTTGGCGGTCGACGACTGAACCCGGGCGCCTTCCCACGGATCCGACTTACCGCCAATAAGGAGATGGTCGATGCCCAGGCGCGAGAACGGAAGATCAAGTTTTTGAATGAAGTCATGGTGGAGTGGCTTATACGGAGCCGACCCTATCGCGAAATCTACGGCAAGCTTCTGATCGGCAAGGCGCGAGAAGCCCGAGATCTACTGGATATACCGAACTACATCCCCGACAAGTCGTGGCTGAAGAGCTTCAATAAGGACATTGCCGACCCTGAATCGAGGCTTCTCCGAAAATCCGAGCCCTGCGGCTCGTCAGTACGCATGCCGGACGTCATCAGGGAAATGATACAGCTGGGCGACGTGAGAGAAGAGTCTGATGTTGAAAAATCAATTGAAATAAGTGACGACGACGACGACGACTACGATGATGGCGACTTCAGCGATACGTACGCAGACCTGTCTTCGAAGCTTGAGGTCTCTGTAACCGTGGACGAGGACGGCGACTACTACGAGCCAAGTATGAAAATGCCAAAACTTCAATCAATCTCCCTGGATGTGGACGAAGACCAGGGGTGCGAAAACAAGAAGACCATATCGTCGTACAAAGAGGCCCTGACGTTTATGAAGCCTTTGGAGGACTTTGCCTTACTAGCCGAGGACTTTCGAGCAATCGGCCTGCTGGCTCAACTCGAGGCGATTTTCAAGCAGCACCAGGAATGAAGGAGCTATTTTAATTTATTTTTTTCCAAACACATTTTTGTAAATATCTTTATAAATTTTTATTTTTCATTTCATTCGTGTAATTAGTTTTAAGTTTTGTTACCGAGAAGGCAGATTAAATTTGTAAGAAAAAAACTTCCCACTGTGTACATGTTTTCATCTGGTTTGAATTTGATGTCGTGTACGTGACACACACATCTTTGATTATTTCCGCACTCAACTCCTGCGCATTACGATACGAAGCAGAAGCAAAAGCAATGGCAATGCTCTCATATTTCAGTGGAATCTTTAATCGAGTATTTTTCAAGGCGTTTGTGGGCAACTAGCTGATGTCATATCTTGAGATTTGTCGATGGGAAGTACATAGCAGCACAGGGGGTAGGTATCTATTTTTATTCCTTGGGGGTTTACAGAAATGCTTTGAAGTACAGGTATGTATATAGGTAGAGGATTGGCAGGTACATGGAAGGATTTTCTCGGGCAGAATTGTTTATGACGGCTTGAGATTTCGTTCGCAGGTAATGGAGGGTGTTTTAAATGACATACTTTATTGTATTTGATGCAGCGCGCCTGTAATTTTGTTCTTAGTAATGACGGTCGAATGCCTCAAGGCTTTCCAGGAACATCGCGAAAGTAGGTAGGTATGCTGTGCTAATTATTTTCGGGAATCGTTAATTAATTCCCGTCCATTGTCCTGCGCACGAGGCAAATATTTATTATTTTGTCCTTTTCATTGCAATGAAGAATCACGAAGTTAATACCTCTATATTTTTTTTTTTTTTTTTGTACCTATACTTCTCCCGGGAAAGGCGAACCTATAACGCTTCAACAGCGCCCCGAGATGCTTGCAGATGTATGTTTGCTCTGCACTTAAATTGCTGCAAATTGTAGTCTTCTGGAAATATATCCAGAAGAATTGAAGTGATGTCCCTTGTTTAGTGTAAATAGGATAGGATGTTAAGAGTTTGTGTGAAATGTTTGCACTATGTGAAGAGAAGGGTGGGTAATGGGTTAAGAGTGAGGTCATTTAAAAGTGTGGGATTTCTTATCTGGCAGATTAACGAGCGAAAAGCTTTTCTAAGATTTCCTGGGCTTCATAAAATGTCTCGTGTTGTGAAGAAATCTGTTAATTTTCAGCTGAAATCCGACAGGTGTATTTTTTAATTATTAAGCGCGGTACATAGGTACTATGTAATAATCATAACTGGCCAGGCTAAATTTTACGAACTAACAATGGAAAAAAAATTGCCGTATAAAATTAACCATTGCGACCTGCAAAATATGTAAATTGAAGATTGACATTTAATTTTAATATTAGTAAGTAGTAAATTATCCTTGCAGCAAATTATTTGTCATAGTGAAAGCGAGACGCACGGGAAATTTAAGTCGCTTAAATACGAATGGCAAATCGTTGTGAATAAGCGGATTTGCGTAATGAGAGTGGTTGCCTCTGAATTTTCCCCTCAAAATCGTCACTTGCATGACATTTGATTTGAGAACCTTCACCATAAATCAAATGCGATTTGTTACAAAGTTTCGGTAATCCAAATTATGTGGAGGTAAGCCTGGAACATCGAAATAATTAAAAAATTCAACTAATCCCCATAAAGTTTTGTTTTCACGACAAAAGGAAGCATACATGTCCTTCCTACCAAGCAAAAATCATAAAAATCGAACGATCCGTTCCCGAGCTATGAGTGCACATACGGACGTCAGTCTCTTTTATATTTTATATATAATTGTACCCACCCGGCTTTGCCCGTACCTTTCGTATTAAATCTTGCTCACATTTCGCAAAGTGCTTTATTTGGACAATGTCCATTAATAATTTGAATTATACCTACGACTTTAGAAATAGCGTTTGGTTTTATTTTTGAATGGGACGTGCCACAACGTGCCACAACTTTAAAACTGGAAGCAACCATATACCATACCCATCTACAGAATTTCAATCAACTCGGTAGAGCTGTTTCGGAGATCGACAACAACGCCACCAAAAATCGTATCTTTTACGATTGCCTAAACCTGAAATACAACAATACGAACAAAACAAAAGCAGGATCATAAAAATTGGCCCAGTGGTTATCGAGTTATATCGTCATTAAAAAATAAATTAGTTATTTTATTAGAAGTACATAGCTATCTCTAAAAATTATTTTCAGAATCGAGATTATTTCGAATGTTCAAGTTTTCTTTTAACACAGGCGAAAGGCGAAAATGTTTTTCGACCGACGAACGATTCCTCGCAGCAAAATCAATGAAGGAATGAAGCAAAGTACTTTTTTAATACTTGAACAGGTATAGCTTTTATACGTAAGCTGCCTCGCTGTGTTTCATTCACGTGTATGTAGTGCAAAAAATAAAAAAAATCTAAAATGGAAAAATGAAAAAATAAAGTAGATAGCCTATCCCAATACTCTATTCCGTAACTTTCTATTAGTGAAAGAATTTTTGAAATCGGTTCGGTAGTTCCGGAGATTACCTCCCACAAACAAACTTTACCTCTTTATATGTGAGTGATGATGTGATATCAGTAAGTTTAATTTCTTGAATTGTTTCCGAGTGCTCCCTGATTCTGTTAAAAGCATAGAGTTGACGTAGAGATCTAACTCCGCTCTTCAAAAGCTAATAATTTTGTAAATACATAGTTTGTTCAAAACGATTAGGTATGTCAGATATAAATGTACTCCCTGAAATTTGACAAAGTTTATTGAACAAATTTCGGAAGAAATCATTTTCAAATATTAACAAAATACTGATGCGCTGTGTATTTTTAAATTACTTGAACAATTTGAAAGAAAAGATCAGTCGCTTTTATCAAGCTTTTGCTCTTATTGACCGTCAGAGAATTTTTAAGATTTTGCGACAGTACCTAACTCGGCGAAGACGGGACAGTTTACTCAACTCATTTTTTAATGAACGAGATAACATTTGGGGAACTGCAAAGCGATTCGAAATAATTTTAAAATAAAAAACTAACCTTAAATTTGTATTAAATGAAGTTTGCTGCTAATTGAAAAGCTGTCATCTGCAAATTTAGCCACTTTGTCATCTTATCCCGGCGAATTCAAAATATATTTTTACATTTGATTAGCCAAAGATCGTGTAAGTTGTTGCTATTAAAAACATTTGTAAAAGTTTACTTTGGATTCAATGCAGGCCTTACCAATAAATTTTTAGTATCGGCTCTAAATTTTAGTAGTTCACATTCGGCCTTAATCAACTTTAATCCAGCAGTTTACGCAAAGACTCCAGACTTTCCAAAATAGCTTTACCAATAAATAAATAAAGTTGCCAGAATATCACTAACTGTAGGGTTAAATGCTAATGGTGAGAAAGTAATGTTTATCTCGGGCATTGGCATTATTTTCCATACAAATTTCGCAATTGTGAGTTGCCATAAATTTAAAGTCGAGACTAAAATTAGTTATCAGTATAGCGCAATGATTTTTAAAAATCCTTTAATTTGGCGGATGTCTTCTACTACTAAAAATATTTACGCTCTAAATTGCTGCTTGCTTAATAATTCATACATATTGCATTACAAATATTATATTACTCATATTTCTTTGTTATTTATTTACCTTTATTTAATTTTCAAGTCCCTTTAAGTTGTAACATAATGGTGACCCTAAAATTACTGAACAAGTCGCCAAAAAGGACGTATTTTTATCCGGGCCTTTTAAAGACATTATACCCTTTAATTGATTATTTTTTAAACAAAAACTCTTTTCTATTCTCTATGCATAAATTTATTTTTATTCCTAGATCACACGGTGCTTTATAACTTGTTTCTATTTAATAAAATCATGATTTTAAATTCCGTTTATTGATGTAACCATCAGTCGTCTCCGCTTTCTTTGGCAAGGTTGCGATTTAAAAATATAAATTCGGTTTTAAGTGTATTGGTACATGTTCCATTTTGTTTGTCAAACTCGGACAGTGGTCAGTAAAAGGTGGTAGTATCTGAAAATATTAATGCTACACAAAAAATTGCAGCTCACAAAATATTTTTTCTCAATAGATGACAAATTTCTGGGTACGATTAAATTATTAGTGCACTATCTTCATTATCTGTGTAAGTGTTTGCAATTTTTAAGCATACAACGGAATTGATACAGCAATATTTGACAGACCCTGCAAATTCATTCTATTTTTTACAATAGATTCGAATTCTAATGCGAAAATAACTATTATAATCTCTCAAATTACTACACTGAACGATGTACGATTATGCATTGATATCAGTAACAATCAAGTCTGAATAATGTCGCTGGCAATTAGCACTGTTTACTTTTTGCTGGTTGTGGCCAGAAGTGTGCTTGGAATGTAGTTGAAAAAGAATTTTATTATTTTTCCGTGATCGGAAGAAGTTTTTCGTGGCGAAAAATTTATAAATTCTTAAATAGAAAAGTTAAAGATAATTAATTTGCTAATTTTTTTTGATAAACAAACTTTATAATTTAAAAGCAGCATTTTAAGACCAAGATTGAATTCAACCATCAAGTTTAAGTGGTAAAAAACAACAAAAGAAAATTTGTACGGTTCCGTTTTACGTATGGCTATAACTGGGGCCTTAGACTTACAAAAGATAAGAAAAAAACTATGCATTTGCTAAATTAGAAAACAAAAGAAATTACATCATCCATCCGCGAACAAAACGTCACGAAATTAGGTGGATTTTGCATGAAAATCGAACTTTGAATTTGTTGATGGACGCGATAATTCACCCAAAAATAAAATAGCTCCAACATTTGCAAGGCAAAAAGATACTGGGCCTTACTAATAATCTTTTTTAACCTACACACTAAATATTCATAGATTATGCAATCTGTCATTTCATATAGAAAATTTTGCTAATGTGAGCTTGAAAAATTTAGCCAGGACACCAAAATTTAATATTAGTATCGCGGACTATGTAATATATTTGTATAAACTTAAAATCCATCTGTCGAAATATTCAACTCTCTGTTTACCTTCTGATTCTTCTTAATAATATCAAACAATTTTGAACGCTGATAACTGGCAACACTGTTTGCCATTAAAACACTTGTACATAGGTTCGTTCGTGTACTTTCTTGCAAACGTAATATTATTAGAAATTTGCTGTACGAATGCGACCACGTACTGAGAAAATAAAAAAGAATACAAAAAATGAAAGGGTAATCTATTTCCCTTCTTTTCATTTTTCCTACTTGGGTAAAATGAAAAATGACTGACAACTAAGTGACAGCTCACAAATATGACAAGTAAAACTCTATTGATTTTCGTCTTCAATGGTGTTCGAGGAAAAAGTTGTAATTGAATGTTTTCCTAGGACATCTATCAGCACACTCAAAACGGTAAGTTAAATAGGCATTTAGCTTATAAAAAATGCAATTCCTACTTATTTTGCAGATGCTACATTTAAAGAGAACTTTTGTTTATTTTGTCAAGTGTCAAAATGACATGTATTAAATTTTTTTTGTAAGAAAACCGGTCAAGAAAACCGTTCAATTAGGTACCTACTTCTTGAAATTGAGAAATTTCTTTCTCTATTTGACATTTTTAATTTTTCTATGCTGAAAGTAGGTACACGAACGAACCTAATATTTGTTGTCCATTTATTTCTGTTTTCTGTGCGCTGAAATTCTCACAAGAGCTTAACGCTTTTGCTTTTAACTTTTATATTGGGCAAAGGGCAAGTGAGCCAGATGGAAAGGAAGTTGGAATACCTCGATTTGGTTATAGAAGGTACTTTAAGTTAGGAACCACAATGAAACTCTTTTCATTCGCTAAAACTATACAGTAAATGAGTTTAAAAACACTACCAACTGAAGAAAAAGAGAGCTCCTCAGTTTCTGCATTTGGATACACATTTAAGCACATTTATTTGCTATTTGCTTCTTCCAAACATCTCTTCAGCCATAAGCACTTTTCCACTACTCACCCTACTATCAAAGTGATTGCAACTACATATACAAACAGTTGTTGCTATAGGTTAGGTAAGGTATTGCAAGGACAATTCAGACACGACTACAACTCTAATTAGAAGGGTCTTCATCTTCATCCATTATTGATGCAAGTAAATATGGACAAAACAAATGGAGCGCTAATAGGGAATGAGTAAGCTGATCCATGAGGCAAACGATGACGACCACCCTTGCATAAGCACGCACACAGGTGTAGATATACCTCCATCAAATATGAAAAAAAGCAAAACTTTGTCTTTTCATTTACAAAAGAAAATAAAACTTTTTTATTATTACAAAAGTGCATTTCTCTATATATGTCAACTAATTCACTAAAACAATACGAAAATTAAGAAAAAAAATTAAACGCATCTACTTATTGGTTCGCACACATACACACTTATATGGAAGTGAAAAAACGGAAGAATTTCATTATTCAAAACAAAACTATTGGAAGCATACGTTCAGACGTTTGACAACTTCTTCAATTCGACAAATCCGCCCGGTGGCGATTTCCGGAAACTCTAATTTTAGCACGAAAAATCGACTCCAGCTGTGATATAAGGCCTATTGCACGAAAATTATCCGTTAGCATTGCAAACTCCTCCAGTGGTTTGAGGTAATCTAGCGCATCTGAGTTATCCTTGAGAATAATGGATGCATTGGTCTCGGACGATGGTTGTTCGTCCGATGACAGATCCCAGTTTAAGCTTTCCACGCTGCGCAGGTTGTCCAGTTCGTCCTGCTCGGGGTCAAAGTCGGCGCGACAGTCAGTCGTTTCTTTCTGGAGCTTGAGTTCGACACTGGTCCATATCGATGGATCAATGGTGTCCTTCACGTCCTCGAAGATGTCTCTGATTTTGAGAGATTTCATCTTTTCTTTCGGCACTTCGATGGTGGTAAAGTCGACTCGGTAGTAGCCATGGCGTCGCTTGAACGACCTCAGCCAAATCTTCGAGGGATCAAAATCGTCATAGTCGAGGAATTTTTGAATGTGAAGGGATTTCTTTAAAATTGCCTTGTCGTCAACTTGCAGTTTGTGGCACAGAGCTCTCGTCACCCATTCGTCGAGTATTTGATTAAGGGCGAGGAGAATGGTGGGCACGGTTCGACGCACCCTGTCCGATTCGGGGTTTCTCTCGTACTCCTGCAGAATTTGTCCCTTCTGGCGGAGAATGTTTTTGATTTGACTACGACCACAGTTGAACATTTTGGCTAGAGTCTCATAGTTCGGACGTGGTCGCGTGCTGTACATTTCGATGACAGTGACCCGTTCCCGCAGTGGCAGAGCACGACGCTTTCGAGCAGTCTAAAGAAGTTGATTTCACAGTTCAAAAATTCAAACGACCATTGTGTACAAAACTTACTTGTTCCACCACTTCTTGCATTTCGTCTGGTGGTCGTCGATTCCGTGGGTGGGTTGTCCTCAATCGCTTCGGTTGTTTTCTCCCTCCAACGGTTGTACCAGACAAAAGACAATATCTGTGAATATATATTTAGTTGGCAATTTCTTACAAGAACTTTGTTAATCTGACGCTTTATTTACATCTGTTTATTTCGATTTTTGTATCTAACGAAAGTGGATAACAACCCGAACGCTTTGACTGTCAAGAAGGGCAACCCTCGAACCACTCTCTGTGAGTTTCGAGTACGACCAGGTGGATACTGGAACTGGATACGTGTGGATTTCGCGGCGATAAACAGAAGAGAGAGGCCATACTCTTTGCGTATGCGTTGTAGCTTGTAGCTAGTAGCAGTCAAAACGCAACTCACAAAAAAGCAAAGTAACGAATTGCAGAACAAATGTATGGGTTATTGATTTTTCCAGCGGCCTGTCGGTTTGACACTGCTTGGGTAGCTCTTTGTGGCACACTGTTTGCACTGATAAAAACCGAAGGAAGGGCCTATAGCTACAGCATATGGAGTCAATATTGTTTAGTAACTTTGTGCGAGGGTCAGATATCGATTCCGATATATATGGAGAGGTTGCCTACACACCTATACTCTTTTTTCTATTCGGATCTGAAGTAGGTATCGAAAAACGTTTCCGTTATGCGCTGAAGTGTTGTCGTTGTCACACAATAATATGGTAAACGAGTGCACTTTGTCTGCTTGAGGCATCTTAGATATCGGATATTTTACACTTGGAGTGCCATAAGGAAGAAGCCGTTGTTGTGCCTATATTTATCTATGCCTTGGGCTTCTATACTCGTGTTTTGTCTAGGTGAAGAGCTTTTCAATGAGAGAAGGATTTTTTTTCGATTTCATCGGCTATCAATGTCGTAATCGACAGATAATATAGGTATCCTATTACAAGCTTACAAGTTGCATTCAACTGTTTTTTTTTTTTTTCAAGCTAAGTGCATATACAAATACGTGGATTGATGGAGAGCGTATATTTTACTATATAGTAGAATGTACAGTTCGGAATTTTAATACCCACCCAATCAACATTCCACTCGTCTATATGCTGCTAGAAAACAGACTTATAGGTATCACCATTCACTGCTATCCAATGAATTAGCAGCAGCTCAGGGGATCATATGATTCACCCCTAAAAAATTATACATGTTTTGATTAACTTTTTGGACAAGGTCACCAAAAAAACTACGACCTTGACGTCACCTTATATTAATACTGAATTTGAGTCTTCGCTTTTGGTCCTATGTAAATCGGTCTTCAATTCATTACCCAAAATTATGTCCAGGAGCCTAGGTATATCACAACATCACAAGTCGGCAAGTCCTAATTCCCTTGTCCAACTATGCTAATAATAATAAATAAATAACAATTTATTCTGCAACATAACCTGCTAAAATTTCCTTTAATTGTCGGCATTCTTCGACAATAGTGTTTAACATGTGAAGATGGCAATAATCACGGCGGACAAAAAAAAAGCTATTTTAACTAAAATAAGAGAAGAACAGGAAGGATCCTTTTTGGTGCTTGGTTTTCATTTTATTTTATTTATTTATGCTTGCTTTCAGTGATTTTAGATCAAAATTATTTTTTGGTTTAAAACTTTCAATCATAAGGCCTTTTTACCCGACTGGACACAGGGAGGGTTATGTGTTTCGGGCGTGTTTCCTATGTATGTTGCTACGTGACGCCTTGTAGCCCAAACAGCTTGACCGATTTTAAAGAGTGAGGTGTCATTAAATTAGTATTCTTTCCCGGAGTGTCTAAGAAAATAAATAAATCTAAAAATATAAATTTAAAAATAAAAAATAGAAAAGTTAATATAAAAAAAATCAAAAAAACCCGACTGACTGTAATCACGATTTAAGAAGATTAAAACAAGACACTTTCAAGTATAAATAATTGGCAGTCTGATGCTGCGCATATTTTTGTCAAATTGTGTAGGTAGTCTCTGATTCTCAATTAGTTATAGCGACTTGAAAATGTCTCGTTTTAATCTTTTTAAATGTTTTTTACAGCCAGTCGGTTTTTTCGTTTTTTTTTTTTTTTTTTTTTCAATTAACTCTTTTATTTGTTATGCTCACATGACTCATGTTATACAGATCATTGATTTCCACTGTTTACAACAATAGTACGAGATCTGGTGTTGTAAACCATGGAAGTCAATGATCTATATAGATCAAAAAGGCCTATTGTTCTCACTATCACCGAAACTACCAAAGTCTATTTTTGTATTTATATTCGATTTTTCCAAAGGTATTACATTAAAAATGCACTCGTCAACTTTTGACAGCATTCAAATCACCTGTCCTAATATTGAACCAAAGATCTACAAGTGTTTCTTGACACTTGCCATGTTTGTTCTGTTACAGAAAGAGGGAAATTATATAATAAGTTGCCGAAAATCACTTGTCCTACAACTATACTATTGTCGTTATGTTTTAGGCCCTGGTACCTATACTTAATATTAGGCAATTAAACCAACCAATTCCCCGGAAGACAATTTCGTTCATCGGCGAGTTCATCCGAGCATTGCTGGCGATGCCTGCATGTTTGACGCAAAATGGTTGACTTCCTATCGAAGCCGGTAAGAATCGGCTGCGGCTCTACAAAACACAAAACACTATTGCGCACATTTTTAATTTCGACTTTAAATTTAAGGAGTTTACAATAAAAATTGGGCACATTCAAAGATCTATAGAGAGTAGACCCAAGACTGCCCTAGCCCTGGACTAAATCACTATAACCAAACCTGTAACCAAAACTAGAATGGATCGTCACGTCACTTTTCTTACGTCAGTCACATATGCGAACTGTCAACTAAATACTGAGTCACAAAATTCTTTACTAGATTTATCAGCAATAGCGCTTATCGCCCCATAAACGACAACTGAAAAAGATGTTTTTGTGACCCATGTAGGTAGGTAGGCCAATCAAATATACAACTCAACTACATACTTGAACGTTTCCAATACGTAGGTATTTTGGAGTCAAATTTCTCAACTGTCAACTTACATAATTCAAAAATAATATGAACTTTTCTCAAACTTAAGTCTAAGCGCAGTTAAAATGACATCAATTAAAAATATATCAAGTAAATTCCATTTGTAGGCAGAAAGGTCGTTCTGTTTCTCTTTGCATGCCGAATACACAACACAAACGCACACAGCCACAACCGAGAAACACGACATGACCACGGTTGCCACAATGGTCATTTGTGACCAAATTTGGTCATCATTTTCTCTCTTGGTCACATGGTCATTTTTTATTCCATTTGGTCATTTTTTTTACTTTTCTTTTTGTCTGATGTAAATGATAAAATGCACTGATTACACATGCACGATCACTGAATGCATTTATTGACAGATGACCAACTTTTAATAAAAATGAAGTAAAAACAAACGTTTTAAATTTTTATTTATAACTTTTGAGACAATTGCTACTTAGATTTGATTTCAGTAATAATGATTTGAGAAATTTAGCCATAATAGCTCCAAAAAGTGTTTTGTCGGTTTCCGAAATTTCTATATGACCTTTAATTGATGGTTTTCCTAACTTGGTTCAGGGTGATCAGGAATATGTAGTGACGGAGTGGAGAATGCTTAGATGTTCCAATGATCATAATCTTAACGATAAAATTGACATATGCGAATTTTGGCAAAAAATCAGTTTTCTTAAAAATGCGTTGAACGAGTATTGCTCCGGAAATTTAAATACTTTTAATTACAATTTGATGTCTCTTCCACACAGCAAAGCTGCTGCTGAAAGAACATTTTATGAATTAAGTTTGACTAAAACGAAATTGATTAATAGACTTAATTTTGACACTATTAATAATGTAATGCTGGCCAAACAGATTCAAGATGAAAAAAATAGCCATAGCGTTTGGGCTGCAAAAAATATTTTTTAAACAGCGATTTAATAAACGTATTTGTTTTTATTAAGCTTATACTCTGTATGTGATCTCATTTTAAAATGCTGTTAGAAACTAACATTTTTATGTATAATTATTTATGATTCGTTACATTTAATCATTTTTGTTAATCTAATTTAACAATCAAGTTTGTTACTTTGTGAATTTGTTTGTACATGTTTTTTTTTATTGTTTTTGTTTATTATTAATAGGTAATTTAAAAAAAAAGTGAACTGTTCAATAGAAGATAATGTGATCAATTGATTGTTCTGTTTTTACATATATTTCGGAATTAAATTGTTTTGGTCATTTTTAGGTACAGTTGGTCATTTTTGTTTCCAATTTTGGACACAAAATTTATTTTCAAGTGGCAACCGTGGACATGACATACTAATATTTTATAATAGAGATATTATACTACTACTACTCTTGTTTTTACAAAAAAAAAGAGAAGAAAATAAAGAAAACGAATAAAACACATACCACAATGTGACAGGTCTGACTGCGCAGAGTAAACTAAATGCTACAACCTACAAGGCGTTCAGAGCACCACTCTTCTTCAAACTCAAGGCGCCCAAGAGATTCTACATAACTTTGTAAATTGTAATAGAATTTTAGTACAAATCCACATCCAGTTGCAACGACTTGGATTCTAACAACATAATCGCGCTACTTTTGACTTTTGAGTTACTAAAACGTCATAAAAATTAATTCGTATTCTAGCTATTTAGTTAAAAAGAGAACCGACGCGACGGTCGTCCAACGAAATCAATTAACTGGGGACTGAGTCTGGGGCTGTCACTGTACAAGTATACATATATGTACAATGTACATCGGCAACCACATACTGCAAACGCTCACCGATGCCCGCACAACAGGCTACCCCCGCCCCCCAACATGAGTCTCATGAGTTATGACATCATAAGTGATCATTGAAGATTGAACAATTATTCTCTCTCTGGCTGGCCGACGACTGTGGACTGTGCCACACTGCCAGCCATTCGTATCTGGTCGAACTTATCAAGTTGCTGAAATGTGCTTATCTTGAACCATAGGCAGTTGATACGTAAATGTTTGTTTAAGTACATGCCTCATATGAGATAAAGAAATTTAAATAAATCATAATTTTAACGCTAAAGAGCGACCAAAAGTTGAGACAATAGTGCGCAAGTGACCATTGGTTTTCGATACAAATGTGTTTGAAAATATTCAGTTTTTATTAGTTTATGTTTGTTGCCCCGGAATGTTTTCTATTCCGCAATCTGAATTACATTGTTGACAAGGGAAACAGTTCCGATACGTACAAGAGAGAATCATCATCAGTTAGTTCATCATGAATATAATCATTTTAATCAAAATGGGTTGTTGACCAGATAAATGGAAGCGTTCAAGAATCTAGTTTATTAAGCCTGACAAATGGCTTTTTTTTTAGATGGCTGACTTGATGTGCCTCAGATTTGATAGGCCTAGATCGGTGACGTGAAAGTTGACGTTTATGGAGTGATAACCGAAAAATCTATTCAAGAATTTCGTGACTGAAGTACTAAGTTGACAGTTCGCATTCATACCTATGTAGCTGACGTTGGAAAAGTCAATCAGTCTGATTTTTGCGTTCTGGTTTTATCTAGTCTAGACCAATCTAGCGAACTTATCATAAGTAGATGTTTGAAAGTGCCCAATGATTATGTGTTCTTAAAGCTGAGAAACAACGGTCGTATGAATGAGATCCCCACTTGACAACTCTACATAACAAAAGGCAAAAATGATGGTGGGCTTAAAACAACTTTAATTCGTAGTGAATTGGAATTACCGGATGGTGCACTTTAGAATCAATATTTGTGCCCATAGATATCGCGTCCAAAGGTATAACCTTACACTCAGAAAAATTTCGCAAGCTAAATTCTAGTCCGATTAGGCTTATTCTTAGTTTTCTTCATTCTTACGTGGTCAATCTCAAAATAAATCGAATGAATCTTAGAGCAAGATAAAAATTCTGAACTCAAGCTTTTTGTTATTAAATCAAGCCTATAAAATTTTTAATTCGGAATCATATTATCTGAATTATTATTTTTGCACACAAATGCAGGATCGAATAAGAATAAATACTCTCCAATCAAGCCGAAACAATCTTAAACTTGCATGACGGAAAAGTACATACCTACCTACCAATTAAGATCTAAACGGTCATGATATTCGTTCGTAGTCGCAGTGGCTTACCCCCGTATTAATAAACGACGAGCAGCGGCGAGTTAGCGTTAACTCACATGTTAACTTCAAATTTGTATTAATAAACGCTTTTTAGCTTTCATTGACATGAAATAACGAGCGGATAACTTAACTCGCCGAATTCGGCGTATAGAGAGCGGATAACTTTTTACACATTGCACATGACATTAACGTTCGTTTGACGCGTAAAATCTGAACTCTGAAGTCTAAAAGAGAATCTGAGAGAGAATCTGAGCACGACAACTGCAAGAGAGACGAAATATGACAGATGTACTAGAATATTTAGTACAATTCCGTGTAGTGCTGTCGTGCGTTAGGTGACAAAGAGCGAATAGCTAACATGGAGATGAAATGTGTTTATTAATGAAAAAAGTTAACAAACGGATAAGGTCACTATCCGTCTGTCAGCTAAAACACGTGTTAGAGAGCGGATATCGTTTTTTTATTAATACAGGGGATAGTGGTTAGTGCGTTGGACTACTAAGCGTGGGGACCCAGATTCGAATCCCGCAAAAACCCAAATTCCAACTTAGGGGGTTTTCCACTGCGCTACCTCTCGCGAACGTCTGACAAACATCCAAGAGTATAAATGTCTTCAAAGAGCTTCTCAATTAGCCGTTTGGAGTCGGCATAAAATTGTAGATCTCTTCCATTCTCCAAACTCACACAAAACATTCTTTAAATAATCGCCAATTAGTATTGAAACAAGCCGCTTAAGCTTACTAAAAACAATCTCAAATTTAGATTTTTGCTCTTATTTAAAGAATTTTCTACTCATTTCAAGGTGGATTCATTCTCATTCCCGGCGTTTTCGAGCTTAATTTAAGTTAACAATGGTCCAAAACGTAGCTTTTGTATTCTTAAAATAAGATTGTTTCAGGCATAATCTAAGAACCACATTCTTAAAATAATAGCGAAATAGTTTTGAAGTAAGAATGTTAAGTTAACTAAAATTCGATTTTTGTACTTGGGTTAAGATTTTTCGAGTTTACCAGACTTTCGTCAACGAATAGGCTTAAAATATCACTGATATTCTTGGTTTTAGCTCCTCTTTTTTCTGAGTGATACCTGCAGAACGGGGTCGTTGGGGAAACTTACACTTTCGTTACACAAAAAAAAAAAAAGCTATTAAAAGAGTCTTCAAAATAGAGGTACTATCAGCAGACACAATTTATACTCTATTTAAGTTAAACCTGGAGCTATATTCTGTGGGGCGAAAACGTTGAAACGTTTTCGTGCGCACGAATGATTTCCTCTTAGTTGCAGAAGTAAATCGTCCGTGCACACGAAACGGCTTAGGCCCCAGTTATAGCCGTACGTAAAACGAAACCGTAAAAATGTTCTTTTGCTATTTTTCACCACTCACTTGATGGTTAAACTTAATCTTGGTCTTAGAATATTGGTCTTAGAAGTTTTAGCTGTTACCGCGAGGAAATTGTTGACTTCTAAGTGAATGATCTCGTGTTTAACCCTTGCAAAACCACATTTTGTATACCCAAACTTATTTTTCACTGCGCCAACTCTGTCAGACTGTCTGTACTGTCAAACGTTCGAAAGTACATAATAGGTCTGTTCTCTAACGATAATGCATTCGAACAAATTAGTCAAATTTAGTCAAACTTCGTTCCCTTACGCAAAAGTTGGTCAGAAGAGAGCCAAAAAGAGAGAGCAAAACATTTCCCGTCTATAAAAAAACCTGCAAATATTAGCCCAAGAAATTTCTTTGGGCTAGTTGGTTATTGCTGACAGATGGTTGTCAAATCGTTCAAATGCTAATTTGTGACTGACTTTTTGTGCGATTTTATTTATATTTTGTGAATGTATAGAGATGTAAGAAGCAAACGATTTGAATTTTTCAAGCAATTTAGATATTGGTCTTACATATAAATTTGTGCTTTATTCTACTAACTAGCTGTGCCCGCAACTTCGTACGCGCCGTGAGACTGTGTAGTTTCCAATAAAAGAGATTTGACCATTTTCTAAACGGCATATTTCTTTAAAATCAACAATCTAGCTAAAAAAAAAGCGGTGAACATTGTCGACATTGAAACAATAAATCAAACAAATCTATTTACCTAAAACACCAATTTAAGAAAATTAAATTCAACAGCGTAAGTACCTACTGAAGTTTCACTTCCTTACTGTAGGTACCACGTAGGTAATATCAAAACAACCACTTAAACAAAAGCCTTAACGGAAATTTGTATCTACACCAACAATAAATAAATCAAACAACATAAGTCACCTATATCGTCTTTACTTCTTGAATTTTTCAATTCTTTACTGTAAGTATCAACGTAGGTACTATAACAACCATTAAAACAAAAACCTTGAACTCAATTTCTATATACACCACCTCCACCATACGTCCCCCACCACACCACACGTCATCAGCCATCTGCGCATTCCTCAGAAACACGTTGTGGCTGGTTTTTTCATATGAACTTGCTTGTGCGATGTGCGCCACCAAAAACCACCCCAAAGCAGAACAACGATCAAGAACCGCGGCGGCTGATAATATTCGATTTCAGAAAATAAATTTATTTTTTTAATGTTACATTTTAGGTTGTAGCTCAGCTTCTAGAGGACATAGAAAGCTGATTGATGGCTTGAAATATCTACAAAAGTGTTGGCTCTCCTAAGTATTTTGTTTTGTTTGCATTGATAAAGAATTATTTGAGTAATGGCGAGTTAAAGGCAGTAAAGTCGGAAAAAAAACACATTTTGGTCAAAAACGCTCCAAAAAATAGGCATGGCAATGAAGGGAATAGCCTATATGTTGCACAGAATCTTAAGAAACATTTCAAAAAAAGTTTCATGGAAATCGGTGCAGTAGTTTTCACGCCATTAGGTAACAGAAAAATTGCCTACAGTTTTATTATAAGTATAGATATAGATATTCCCGAAGGCGGGAAACCTCGTAAAAATTCATTTTTTTTTTTAAATTTGTGGTTCAACGCGTTCCTTTTCTTTTTGGTTATATTTCATTTCGGTGAGCGAATTCCCTCGCAATGAGAGAAATGTGACATTGAACCAGAAAGTCATAGAACAAACCTAATAATTGTCCTGACGTTTGTCTGACGCAGAGACCCTTATGTTCTCAACTTATATAACAGTTCCGCCTCGGCTTGAAATTGAAGGTCCATTTCAGTCGTCCAAAAAATACAAGTGAATATTTACGAGAACTAGGTGCTATAATGGATTTGTTTTTATTTTAAGAACAATTGCAGAGTTATAAATCCGACCGTTTGGAAAATGAGAATTTCATTCAAACTGCATAAGGTCATAATTACATTTGTTAACACAGTAGGTATTCAAAATTTGACTTACGGGGGATATGCTTAAACACTTTAGAATAGGAAAGCAATGTGAACCAACAAAGAGGAGCCTTAACCTCCCTCTAAGCCGATCAGCAAAGCATTTTTGTGAACCATTCTGAATTTAAGCTCACTACAAAATTATACAATTGACCTTTTACAGCAGAACGCCATTCAAACCCTCCCTACGCTCCATACAATCTCACTCAATCGACTCACTAATCTTGTTAGGCCTTCAATTATAATTCCATTATGTACTGTAAGAGTAACCATATCCGAACAACAAGCTCGTAATTCATCACCTAGCCGCACTAATCACGTTCGCCGGTGATGGTGATTTCAGGATTTCACTCCGCCTAACACCAACCCCGTGCGCTGATGGCACCACGCTTCGACCCAGCCAGCCATTAACTATCCCTATCCGTGAGCATGAAAATTAAGAAGCATCCTTCTGATCTTTGTATAGGGCCTGCCACAAATTACCCATACTCCGAGTGTTGCAGCGCAATTGCAGAAATACATTTCACCTAATCACTCTGTCGCTGGCGAATTGCTCGGCCATTTATCATCGCAGGGTCTCTGCGTCAGACAAACATTTGGATGTGCGAGAAAATTTATCGACAACAACACCACCTTTGCACCCTACAATCGATTATTCCTTCGCTCGTGAGCCTAGTTAGTGAAATTTTGAGCCCTAGTACGTGTGTGCCTCCGATACACCTGTAGTCTATGTCAGGACTAGTAATAACAAATGAATAACTTCTTGCACCTGCTCATAAAACTAATAACATCAAGTGAGAAAAGAAAAAACAGCAAACAACTCTGCCGGATGATGCTGCGAACAGACAGGATATGCAATGTATGCATACCGGCGTCTTCGACATCGTCGTCGTCGTCGTCGTCGTCGTCATCTTCTCCATACTCCCTTATGCATCGATCGAGTGCGCGATTATTTATTCCGCTTTTCTGCAACTTTGATAATGATAATAATTGCCTCGCGTCGGATGCGAATACAACTGGTATTGGGAAGTCGGCTCTCATAGGCAAGCACTAGGTGTTCCTAGTCGGGGCAGTTGAGACGTTTGATGCGGCATTCCATTCTAGACAGATGTTCCGTATTTGGTTTCACCCTTTTCAGCTGGCTAAATCACACGGCCATAGGGAGGCAGAGCGGAGCTTCAAACAATTTGCAGGTGCATTAAGTTATTTTAGCGGTACAGCGTACAGCGCACAGAGTGAAGACGATTAAATGTTGATGTGATGAGCTGCAGTGAGCCAGCGAGATGCTCGTACACGGGGTTGGAAGGCATGATCAAGAAGTGGTTTTGTCCATTGAATCCCGATCGCTAAACGCCACGCATTTGCGCATATAGCAATGGGGAATGCGCACAATACTTGATACATGATATTGCTCGGCCAGGTGGTGGGAGCAATTACTATCGGACGCTAGCTTGTGGTTAGGGCCGTCAAAGGTCTGGCGAAGACAATACAAATGCCGCGTTCCATGGTAATTGGTGGGACTATTCGTGGAACTGTATGGGCGTTCAGTCGGTGGATTGGAGGATGTTCTCTGGGAAATGTGGAAATCGACAAATCCCCCTTTCAAATAAAAAATCATGAATTGGATAGTTCATTGACAGCACACATACAACAACTAATTGGGTGTGATCAGGATGAGTTCCCAGCTGTCCACTAATTAACAGATCAAATTGAGATCAATTGAAAACGAAACCGAATCGCACATTTCCACATTTTCGAACAGCCCTTGTTGGAAAATTACGGCTTCCGAAAACAAAAATGAAACACACATGCCAGGTCGTGAACAGTTCGAGATCATTTCACCCGACATATAGCCCCCGGCTGCACCCATGTATAACATCAAGTCACATGTCTGTTGTGGATACGAATTTCAAGAGACTAATCCCGCGCTTTGTTAATGAGTCGCGCTACAACAGCCGCCACCACCAAATTACTATTCAGCTATACAAGAGTGGTTCAAGTGGCAACCCAAACATCGAAAAAGGACACTTGAACAAGACTCAAGTGTGCACCGCAGTGTTATTGACTGTACAGTGTACATGTACATGTTCGGCATCGGGGGAGAATAAGTAAAACATTTGGCTCAATGTGTCTATGAGTATGTCCATTGATCGGAACATGTGTTTGGCAGAACTCTTTGTCATTTGAGCCCATCCATGGGTGATCCTGCTAAATTCTCCATGAGACAGGACAGTTTTGTTTGAAGCTAGTGTCAGAGGGAGAAGGCTCGGCACATGTGCTCCAGGAAGCAACGGAGTCCATTGACAGCGCCAGCTGATGGGAATCGCGGGTGGAAGTATGACTTCCAGAGCTCGCGGGAGCATGTGACTGCCAGATTACCCGCACTTGTTTGGGTATAGCCTATAGCCATGTGGGGGATGTTATAAAATTCGGTATCACTATCGACGGCCGCTGACTTCTCACCGGATGATTGTGAAAATCTGTCAGTGGCAGCATTTGGGGTGTGTTTAGATTTGTTTGATGAGAAGGAAAGTACTTGATGATAAACAGGCACAGCAGTTGAAGAGGGTTTTGAAACCGAACATGCATCTGGGGGTTTGTTTTACTCTGCCGATCGGTACGCGGTACCTACGATAGCGTTGATGGGCGATTTGGTTAAAGTGTTGTTTTGATTGAAAAATAATAATTTATGAAGTGGGTACAGAGACCTTTCAACTTAAAAACAAATAAATATTTGCCGTAGCAGGTTCATAAAGCTTCCAAGGGGTGTAGCTATACTCACCTTTCGTTGGTGTGAGTTTTTAATTTTTAGGGGACGATTGTAGGCGACTTACGATTTCATCAAGGTTTCAGAAACAGGATCACACAATAAAGCTCTTTTTACATCGATGCGACAAAAACATTCTTACGAAAGGCTAAAATGCTACACGTATTTTTGTCGTACCAATCGCGGACTCATTTCACAACCGAATTTAATGAAACGTGGACCAAAAGGAAGGTAAAGTTTCGCAGAAGAGAAGAAGTCTTTTCTAAAAATTGCTGTATTATATGAATTATATTTTTTTACATATAAAAGACTTCTAGTATACCTTTAACAGATTTTTTAGAAAGTAACTTATGCAGCTATAACAAAAAATTGTTTTTATGGAATGCACTTTCCAAATCCAACAGGTAAAGTGTCCAACACTGGAATACTTTAGTTTTTCTTTTTTTTTATAAAAAATACGTTCGTCCTCAATTAAGGAAGAAATTAGGGTATAATCGTATTAAACACATTTTTAAGAAAAAAAAAAAGAAAAAAAACTATTGACCACCACGAATTGAGAACACTGACATTTAAATGAGTCTTTAAAGTGAAACTCTTGATTTAAGATGTGTCGCACTCAGCCCACTTTACCTCATAAAACTATTAAAAAAAAGTAACAACATAACGGGTGATTTTTTAAGAGGCTTAGAACTTTTAAAAAAAAAAAAACACAAAAAATTCGAAAAAATGAATGAAATATTTATTTGAATCGATAGTTTGAACCTTGCAATTTAATGTTTAAAGATAATTTCATGCAAATGTTGACCGCGGCTGCGTCTCAGGTAGTCCATCCGCTGAGTCCAATTTTGGCATACTCTTTCACACATATCGGCCGGTATCTCACGAATGAATGCATGGATGTTGGCTTCCAGTGCGTCAATCGAAGCGGGCTTGTCCCTATACACATAAGCCTTGACATACCCCCACAAAAAATAATCTAATGGTGTCAAATCGCACGATCTAGGCGGCCAATTGACCGGCCCGAAACGTGAAATTAACTGTTCACCAAACTCGCCTCGCAATTGCGCCATTGTTTCGCGTGCTGTGTGGCATGTGGCACCGTCTTGTTGAAACCACATATCATGCAAGTCAAGAACTTCCATTTCGGGCAAAAAAAAGTTTGTTATCATCGCTCGGTAGCGTTCACCATTGACAGTAACGCTGCGATTCGCATCATCTTTGAAGAAATATGGCCCAATAATGCCGCCGGCCCATAAACCGCACCAAACAGTGGCTTTTTCGGGATGCATTGGTAGCTGTTGCAATGCTTCTGGCTGATCTTCACTCCAAAATTTTGCAATTTTGCTTATTTACGTACCCATTCAACCAAAAATGAGCCTCATCGCTGAACACAATTTTTCGATAAAAAAGCGGATCCTCGGCCAGCTTTCCAAGAGCCCATTCACCAAAAATTCGGCGTTGTGGTAGGTCGGCTGGCTTTAGTTCTTGCACAAGCTGTATCTTAAAAGGCTTTACGCACAAATCCTTCCGCAAAATTTTCCACGTAGTGCTGTAACAAAGGCCTAACTGCTGGGAACGGCGCCGAATCGACATTGCGCGGTCTTCTGTCACACTAGCTGATACGGCCGCAATATTTTCTTCACTACGCACAGTACGTAAACGTGTTGGTGGTTTAATGTCCAACAAAGTAAATTTGGTGCGAAATTTGGTCACAATCTTCCGAATAGACTGCTCAGAAGGTCGAGAATGCCGATCATAAAATGGAAGCAGCGCGCGATGAACATTTCGAACCGAGCACGAATTTTGATAGTAAAATTCAATAATTTGCAAGCGTTGTTCATTTGTAAGACGATCCATGGTTAAATTGAAACCAAACTGAAGCTGTTTGACAGTGACACAAGGTACTAAACACACGTCGGCTGTCAAAACCAGTGTTGCCAAAACCAAACCAGCTAAAAAATCACCCTTTATTATATTGTTTCAAAGTCAATAACTCTCGAAATAATTCCTTATTAGGTACCTACATTCTTAAAACTTAAATCTATACTTCCTACTAAAACGAACTTTTTGCTTTTGCTGCACATATAGCTGACGTGTCAAACACAGTGTTACATACCCTATGATTGGCCTAAGAGTTTTTTTTATATTTTTTTTAAATATTTATTACATACTATAAAAGTTCGTGTAATTTCAGCTTAGAAAAGTGACAAATGTCAAATCTCAAAAAACGAGAGGGAAAACTTAATTTCAAGAAAAGTTTTCTTACAAAAAGTTTAAGAAATGTCATTTTATCATTTCTTTAATAAACAAACGTCCTTTTTAAATATAGCATCACCAAATTAAGTTGGAATTGCATTTTTTATAAGCTAAATGCCTATTAAACTTTTCATTTTGAATATGCTCATATGTTCTAGGAGATCAGTCAATTACAACTTTTTCCTCGAACATCATTGAAGACGAAAATCAATAGAGTTTTACTTGTCAAACTTTTGAACTGTCACTTAGTTGTCAGTTTTCATTTTGTTTAAGTCGAAATACGTCACAGAGTGTCTTTGTTCACAATTTTGAAAAAATCGGCTTTCAACATTTTTAAACATTTTTTTTTCCTTATATTTTAAGTTTGAAAGTATTTTTTTCAAAAAAGATCAAGGTAATACATTTAAACGCGTAAAACACTCATGAACTGCAGAAATTTACCTCCTCGTAAATCAACTGTCAGATTTTGTATGGAAAATAGTCTACGTATATGTCACTGTCAATTTCTTCAAGAATTTAATTGTTTCCTTTCATTTCACTTTCATCATATCGATAATTCTGGGAAGTCTAAGTACCTACAGCTGAGTTTGACAGGAGACCTGACAGTCGATTTACGCGAATTGCAGAATGACATTTCCGAGGGTGTTCACTTAAAGCATCGCATAAATTTATGAATTTACGAGCTGCATAGAATTATGAGATTGAGTGAATACCCTTATTACCAGCAGTAACTTGGTTTACGAATAATTTGAAAGAAAGGGTTTCTAGATTTCAAAAATGGTAAAATAGAAAATTACGAAAAAATGAAAAGAGGGGAAATAGATTTCTCTTTATAATTTTTTTATTTTTTTATTTTCTTAGTACGTGGTCGCTTTCGCACAGTTTCTTAGCAAATTTTTAATAATTTGACGTTTGCAAAAAAGTACACGAACGATCCTAACAACGAAAGCAAGAGACCACTTGGAACTCGCCCCAGAGGTTGTCTTGTCTTGTCTTTTGGTTGCTTGCATGTTTAAGTGCGGATGTCATAAACCATTCGCACTTGAACTTGAATCGGGCATCAGCTAAATTGCATTTGGAGAGAAATAGTAGTTTTGGAGATATTTGTTACAATTCGTGGTAATCTGATTGAACTTTTCATTTTCAAACTCAAAATACGGTTTCAATTTCTTTGACGTTATGTAAAAAGGTCTTAAGTCAGAAACTGCAGTTTTTCGTAAAGCCAAATTAAAAGTAGTTTAGTTTAGTCTTAACTTAGTTAGTTTACTCTGACTTATTGCCTAAAGACTAATGATTACGATGGGAAGAAGTTGTGATAGACTTAAGTCGTTAATAGATTTTTTTTTTTTTTTTTAGATTTTTTAGATTTATTCCATTTCATTTCATACAAAAATACAATAAATTAATTAAAATACAAGAATAATACATTTCATTTTTGAGAACTTAAAATTAAAATTATTTCATGTATGTATGTATTTGTTTACAAAATTAACCATGAGTTAAGTGTTTACTTTTTGAGTATGATTTGAAATGGTTTGTGTACACTTTGTGGTTAGAAGAACCAGTGGCAAGTGTAAGAAAGTTTTGGTCGCACAAAAAGAAGGAGAGAAGACGCGTTAAATTAAGGGAAGAAAATCGGAGACATGGAAAAAAAAGAAGAAAAAGAAGTAAAGATATAGGTACTACCTATGAGATGATTTTCATTAATGATCCCACATCAGATATGGAGAGTAGCCAATTTTTCAGATTCTTTAAAAATATGGACTTACAGCCTACTTGGTTGCGTAATTCGGCTGGCAATTTGTTGTAAATGAAGGGAGCCATGTTCATAGCAAATCGACGGCTATGTTCCGTTCTTACTCTGGGGACAGACACATCTTTAGAGGAACGTAATAAATAAACCTCATTCCTGCTTATATTGGTATAGCCTCCTCGTAGATAGAACAACCTCAACACCTTGAATATATACAGATATTGTAATGGCAATATTTTCAGAGATTGGAACAATGGTAGCGAGGGCTCCCATCTTGGCTTAAACAACATTACCCTAATTGTCCTCTTTTGAGCTATTATGAGCGGTTGCAGGTTAGTCGTAAACGCACTACCCCAGCAAGAATAATAATAATAATACCAAACGAAATAGAAAAAAATTGAGTTTAACCCAATACAAAACCCAAAATGAATTTTTTGACTTAAGACCTTTTTGCCCAACGTCAAAGATTTGTACCAGGAAGGTACCATATTTGTCTCTGTCAATAAAGATTTGTTTAACTTTAATAAAATGTAGGTATGTAAAGATGTCACTCTAAAATTTTTCAAAAACGAGTTTCCTGGAAACTGATTTAAAAGCCCTCGCCACAAGAAAACACCATTTCGGTCTTTCGTTCTGCGATCTTCGAAACAGGCTTTTTAATTATAGTTATCTGCCGCGATTTAAACAAATTGGAGAAATTCTTGAGTTTGCTGTCAGTGCGATTATAGTTTTGTTTTCTTTTTTGTGTTTTTAGCTCCACAAAAATACGCTCATTGAGGGGCAAAGCAAAATTGTTAAGCTAACCGTTTATTCTTAAACTTTTAATTTAAGGCGCTATATAAATATTAGACGATTGGTCTTTTCGTATGTATCCATTTAACATAGGTACTTACTTAAGTAACTTTTAAGTTGCAGGACATACAAATTATTACCTTTGTTTCAGTTTCTAATAAACCATCGTAAAGTGAATAACACTGATCTTTTGTTTTTTTTTAGTCCGTTTCCTCCCTACATCTTCTATAAGGCAAGCGATTTAAATATGCTGAAGGCAACCAACGTTTTTGTTGACATGCAAATCCTTCCAATTCTCAGGGTTAAACAAAAAAAAAAAACATCGATAACTGCTCTGATATTATATTTGTAGACTCGAATTGTTGTAGAATCCGGTTAAAACCAACTAATCCCAAACATTGTATACCTACTAACATCAGCTTTAAAAACGTCTGGCGGAAAACAACTGATTTTACCTTTTAGCTCCTGCCCAAACCAAAATATAACTACAATCAGCAACTCAAAGTTTATATACCTAGATCTTCTCAAAAGCCGCAAATACATATGCAAACAATGCCTAACTCTGATTGAAATGCGATCATAAAATAGATAGAAACACAATTTGCACAAAAAATATTAAATGCCAACAAAAGTATTTTAGCGTACAAATTCCTATCATAATATTTACAAATTTTGCCTCGCAATGCATTTTAAAGAACAGATACCTAGCTATAAAAAAAATGCGCAATCCAAAGAAGAAATTGAGAATCGTAACAAAACTAAAAACAAAAAAAATGAAGAAAAAAAAAATGTTGCCCACCTTACCTCAAACCTCACCCCCAATATGGCGAACTTTAGTTCGTATCGTAAAAACTTTTATGCACGAACGAAACGACACTCTCTTCAAGATGGAGAACTTGTGGTCGACCTGTTGAACGTGGCAACCTGTATTCGACTAACTCAATTCTCAATAGCGGCCGCGATCGGAAAAAAGTATGCTTGCACTGTAAAATCTCAGTAGAAGAAAAGAGATACAAAAACAAAATAAAACATTTTTCAGAGAAAAGCAAGCGAACCGATCGAGATCGAGACACACCAGCAAAAGGTCGTACTAAGCAGCTAAGTAGAGGTATGGTGACGGTCGGACATCGTTGCCATTCTGAATAGGTATACATTTTTTAATTGTACATACAGTGTGGCATATTAAAAATGAAGGAAGTTTTTTTGGCTTAAAAAGACAAAAACATTTTTAACGACAATGCAAACGAGTTTTTTTTTTTTTGGTCTTATTAATCGATCAAGGCAGCGTAAAATTTTGAATGCCTTCGTAGTGCGAAGTTCCAGGAAACTGGTCCGGTCGCAGAGACGTCAAGTCATCAGTGTGTTTTCTTAAAAAAATCGATGGTTCAGCCCGAAACATAGCGGCTGTAAAAAAGTACCATCAAGTAAGATCAAGTCATACTGAGAGTCGTATTTAAGTAATAGAACTAAGGCCCAATGCACACGGAGCAACTGAAAAAAGAATCTGATCAGCGATGTGAATTGGGAACTAGTTTGCTTTGAGTCATACCCCGTGTAATCAAATGGGACGATGCACACGACGCTACTGGTTGATAACGCGTTTGCGATTCACAAAAACCGATTTGTAACCACTTTACTTTGCTTTGCTGAGATCGAAGCTCAAAAAAACACGCCCTTTGTCAACGGCGACGCGGCGGGACAGAAAAATATTGTTGTCTTTTGTCGTTCGCTCCCATTCCCATTCCCACTCGCAGTTTAACGTTTTGCACAACTTTTGCTCTGTGTAAACAAACAAATACATTGACAGAAATTGGAAGAAGATCCAGTTTTAGTTACACGTTTCAATATTTTTAACAGGGAAAACAAAAAAGGATTTTAATGGAAAAAATGTAACAAAGCGGAAAAGAAAGTAACATTTTAACAAAGTTAAAAATAATTAAAAAGTGTATCACTTTTATTACACTTGTAACATTGTGGCAACGCTGCGTCACATGTCACATCACATCTCACAACTCCCACTCTTCATTGATGGAGATGGATACAGAAAAGATGAACGGAACACAATTGCCGATTTTCTTTTATTTTCTGCCTAACCACGAATCTACCCTACCTACACTCTACACCGTCTTAATTATAAAACTGGGTCCGTTACGCTGTGTTCTTGTACTTGTGTGTGTTCCCTTTTGCCTAAAGCAATTTTTTTTTTCTCTTTTAGTTTTGTGGTGACTTTTCTCTTTACTTCGCGTGGAAAAGTAAAAGCAGCGCCAACGCCAAGCCAACACCAATAGTGGTATCGGTATGACTATGAGTTACTAACAAAAACAAAATTCTCGTCTCGTGCATGCATACCAATACCAATGCCAAGCTCTTTGAACAGTGGTATTTCATTTAAACAGGGAGAGTATGCAGTCAGTTTAATTTTGCGTACGAAAAGATTGGTTTGTTTTTTTGAGAATATTTTGTGCGCGGTAAAAGTAGAGATTTGTAACAAAAAAAAAAAAAAAAAACAGAACATCATTTAATGAAAATACTGATAAGTCAGAATTGATTAATAATACATGCATAGACATTTTAGTTGCATATACTGCATTGAAAGCAAAACAACAACAAAAAAACATTTCACCGAGGTTGTGTGTGAGAGAACAAGGTGTGTGTAGTGTGTCATACAAACAGTTTATTGCATATAATCCGATCTCGCCGGTACTAAACTTAAAACAATTTCGTACAATGGCTAAATGTTTATACAAGGGTTGTGAGAGAGCAAGAACACTGGCTTCGGTGTCGTTTTTCAGGTTTCCTACTGATCAAAGGCTGCCAATTTGGGAAATGCATGCACAAGCTGAAAAATGTACCAAATACAGATATATTTGTGAGAAGCACTTTTATCCGAAAGACCTGAAAATTGAGGGCACTCGTAATCGCTTGAAAAAAGGAGCCTTACCTATATCGTCAGGTGGTTGCAATTGCACGGAAACTTCTATTGATAATTCATGTTTCCGAATAATGAGTACGTGTGTCTATCGACGTCAGCCGTCTTGCAGTCCACCCTTGGATACTGGCAATACTTCCGCTGACACATCGGGAGCTTTAAACATAACAGATGAACCTGACATGTATACTTTATCTTTACATCTGCCAGCTTCCATAACACAGACTGAAAGCCCCGCGCAGTCTTCGGATGTTTCCGAAACAGCTATCAAGTTGGAATGTCCAAGCCCCGAAACTTCGGAATCAGACATGGAGCAATACATATACATGCCAAAGAGAATGAAGATGGACATGGACCACAAGCATAAATTGCGAAAACTCTTGAATTGGCAAGTGGAAAATTTGCCAGGCGATGCCAAGACATTTCTCTGTAACCAAATATTTCGAAAGCCTGAAAGTGAATGGGAAGATGCGGACAAAAACTTTTATCTCAGGCTCTTTTATAAGTCTCCATCTGGATACTCACACATGTTTGGGACAGGATTTGAATTGCCAGCGTTAAGTACGATTTACGATTGGCATTCGCCGTTGAAACTACCTGTTGGATTTTCGAAACATGTATTAAACATGCTCTTGAGCAGAGCCCGAACGATGACCGAAACGGAGAAAAAATGCGTACTTGTCTTCGACGAGGTGGCTATAAAACCCGAACTGGAATACAACATAAAAGATGATTTGGTATATGGATTCACAGACTTTGGAAAGCTTTACAGGACGAGCACTGTAGCCACCAAAGCAATGGTATTCACATTGAAGGGACTCACTACAAATTGGAAACAAACCCTTTCCTACTACATCGGATGCCCCAAGGGTGGGGATATTGCCCAAATGATAAATACAAACATTGCCCAAGTTTCATCATGTGGTTTTAACATCGTTGCCGTAAGCTGCGCCCTTGGAAGTAACAACGCGTTGGCTTACAAATCGCTAGGTGGCTCAGTAGAAAAGCCTTTTTACGCTTTACGCGATCGGAGAATATTCCTGCTCTATGATTATCCGCAGCTCTTAAGGAGCATATGGAACATATTACTAAAGCACAAAATTATATTGCCAGAAGGTATAGTCGATTGGAATGTGCTTGTTAGACTGCACGACAATAAATCTAAAAATCATTTCGAAGTCTTTTCCAGGCTAACATCGAGCCATGTAAGTCCTAACAGTTTCGAGAAGCTGTCCGTCAAACTGGCATCACAAATATTTGCCGATAATATAGCTGCAGGAATTTTGTATGCGATTACTAAAGGCCTTTACAAAACGGATGAGGAGAAGAAAATTGCCAGCTCCACAGCAATTTTTATGCAAAAAATTAACAATTTGTTTGACCATGTTTGCGACAGTCCGAATCCAGATCTATCATCGGAAACAAGTTACATTAGAAATCCAAAGGAGCTAGAAACTGCTCGCAATTGGATAGGGTTATGGAAATGTACCGGACCATACAAAAAACCTTCATGTTTTTCGGGCTTAATGCAGACACTGCTGGGCATTGAGCTGGTGTGGACAAATTTAAAACGCTCGGAAAAGTTCCTTCTACCGCGTCCGAATACAGATATTACCGAGACCTTGCACTCGATGCCACACACAAGTGGAGAGGCCAATGAAACTAACAGTTCTGCTTACGGCTTTATTCGGAATGTGAAGCAGATGATCTTCACAGACTTGTTGTCCTCAGAAAAAGATGATGGGTTAAAGAAGTTAGTGCAGGATGTTGACAACAAAAAATTGGAAATGATAGCAGCGGATAACGAAGAGTTTGCTGTTGAAGTTCCAATAGAAGATCATATCTTTGGAAGCAATATCTTATGCCGTGTCGAGTATAGTGAACTGGACGAAGAATGTGAGATGAATGAAGGTTTTATAGACACACTCATGTCTAAAGCCGTCTCGAAGGAGTTGCAGAAGCCAGCTCTAACACTTTATGCTGCATTTGCAGCTTCCAAGCTCCAAAGAAACCTAAATTGCGATACATGCAAGCAATTAATGATTGATGAGACCTACGCATTCGGAAAACAAACGGTATTGTCATGTCTAAATGTTTATAATACTCAAAACGCGTCGTTAGAGCTTGAAAAACTCTCATTACCAACAATCGAATTTGAAAATACCGTAAGAAAAATCTGGGAATTTTTTGAAAAACTGTTTCCAGACTACCGAAATCAAGAAAACTTGATAAAGAACCTAATGTGCCGTATGAGAAATAAGTATGAAGAGGTTAAGAGACTTATAGAGTGCCCCAATATTAACCACAGACAAATAATAGTTCAATTCCTTCTGACCGGACTGATAAAACTTTCGATCAAAAAAACTAACAAAGATATAAACTGTCGAAATATTCTGTGTTCTGATCAGTAATGTTTAACTTCTTAAAAAATAAATAAAAATAAATGTGTAGGTATTAAAAAAATTGAAAAACCGTACATATTTTTCCTTGTGATACAGGAACAAGTTTAGCAGGGAGGATTAGGCCTACTGGGGACAACCTCAATAAAAAAAACGCATCTGGTGTTCCACCCCTTGGGTGATCTGGAAGAGAACATATAGTTTAGGGATTCCAGTATAGGTACTGTTACTGCTTTTACTAACTTACTATGGACCTTCAATGAAGCCAAAACCGATAGCCTCCTACGAAAGGGTAGAAAATCTCTTTCCACCCTCGTAGGAATCCTAACGGGGCACAACACTCTGCGGTATCACATGAAGAAGTTACGCTTGACGGAAGAAGAACTTTGTAGAGGCTGCGGTGATGAGGAAGTTGTTGAGGACACAAGCCACTTCCTATGTCACTGCCCAGGTCTCCAACACATTAGGCACAGATTCCTAGGAAGACACTTCTTCCACGACCTAGACGAGCTTTCCAGCACACATATAGACAAAATAATGAGCTTTATCAAAGCCACAGGATGGTTTGTATGCAACAACATAGTGAGTACTTAATCATAGGTATTTGTAGACAGGGTTATCATGGTTATATTGACCTGAGTGTGGCACGGAGTACTACACGCCAACCCGCCTACCTAACCTAACCTAACTTACTATGGACGTCCAGGTGTGACTAATTTACCCATTCCGGGTAGATAAATTTCTTCCTTCGACAATGTTTCCACTACATACCTGAGATGTTTTACCTTTTGGGCACATAATTTTGTACAATTTTCAGGGGACCAATCTTAAACTTTAAACGGTTCACTAGATTTTTGACGATTTAAGCCAGAGACAATACTGAGACCCCCAATTCGCAATCCACTTACCGCTGGCCCAATCAATTTTTTTTTTTTAAATTCGCCATTTGGTTTTCCTATCGGTGTTCTGTCAATTTAAAATCCGTGTGACATGCAAAAACTTACAAAAAATATAAAATCAATGCTGCCAAACGTCGGGGGATGTGATAGAGTTCGGGAATACCACATTTTAACATAACTGAAGGCTATTGGTTGGTTATTATAGATTTTTTAAAAGGCGATTAATATAATTTGCTTAGTTAATAGAACTATCTAAATGAGATGTTTTATATACTAGAAACATATTAGGACAAACATTGTTGCATATTTTCCGCTTTTGAATATCATTAATTTCGAATTCATGAGTTAATTTTTCTTAAATAACTTGAAAAATGGCTCAAAATGTTTTAATTTTCCTACAAATATTTTTCAGAGAGCATTTTTCATAAATGTTTAAGCAAAAGGTACATTTATTCCTAAAAAAATACTATTGACACGTAACGAATAATTTCAAATTTAACCGATAAAATTCTTTAAACGCTGGCAGCAACTTTGCACACAGCGGAAGTTGTTCATATTTTTGAAAGTGAGTTTGTGAGCCGGAATTTTTGAAGTTTCGTCTCACTTGTCAATACCTACGAATTTCTATGTATCAATATAAGCGCACAAAAACGAGGACACTCCGTAAAAATACAGCTTGTAGGCAAATTAACGGGAAATCGGCCGATTTTTAAATATTTATTTCATTATTTTAATTTTTTTCACCTGGTAGGTATGGCTTAAGAAATAGAGTAAGAAAAACAGAATATAAATAGCTTTAAATAGCTAAAACAACTTAAGTCGACTTAAGATGTTTTGTATTTTAGGCACAGAACTTTTGATAGGTTCGCCATTAAGAAAAACGATAACTTATTTCGGTATGGGTGTGGGTACCTAACCTAGACCTGGTCCGAATTCAAACAAATAGAAACCAAGTCTCTGAATAAAAAATCTAAGCTAATTGAAAAGACTCCTCCGAAATATGTAAATGGCAACTCTGCGAAAGAGAGAGTTACTCATCAACACAACTTCACCATTCATATCCAACACCAACACACAGCCCCAAAAGAAACCTAGCCACCACCACCAGCCAGCAACCGCTATTGCATAACGCGTCGCAACCCCATCCCCCATCCCCCATGACCATAACACTAAGTCCCAACACACCATGCAAATACACTCCGAAAATCCAATTACAATTACAATGCAAACCCAATTCTAATTAAAAAGCAGTCAACTCAACAGCAGACATTTCGTACATCGTACGCCCTGGACACTCCACGACCCCGACTCTTACAAAATCGCATAAATAGAGAATTTATCTCTTTATCTTATACCTACCTTTTCTACTCTTAGTTTACGTAATCAACAAAATCATATAGATAGGTGCATACCTATCAATCTGAATTAATTTATCAAAGATGAATTATGTTATCAGTTATCACCTTATAATTATGAGTGACAGATAAACATAGGTATGTAGATGATGAATAAGTTAGGCGTACCTACACCGTTGCGGATTCGGCTGTTTCGTGTGTGCTTCTTTCATATAGTACTTCTCTGTCTTGCTGTCGCAAAAACAACAAAATATTTCTCGCAGCACTAGAACTAGATGCATAATTAAAATTAGTTATTATTATAACATTGAACTTTGGCGAGGAGTTTGCACTTTGGAGTGGATATTACTTTGCGTAGCGTATACCTAACCTATATAATCTATCAGTTTTAGTTTATTCTTCTCCTCGTCTTTTTCGCTTCGTGAACGTTTTTTTGCTTCGCCATTTGCCTATAGCTATCGCTTTCTGCTTTTATGCTATAATTCTGCGTTCTGCCTGTCGCTCTCGCAGTACTCTCCGTTTGATGCAACGCTGCCGAAAGTACTACAATAGGAGTATTTTACTCCTTTCCCGTCGGCCATACTTCCCAAAGTAATAATTGTACTCCTGTTTTTAATTTCGGATTTATACCATGTTCCCACCAACGTGATTTAGCCAAAGAGATTTATAAAATACGAAACGCATCTCCACCGAACTTTAAGTGTTTTAGTGTGACATTTACGTCAACTTTCACATTACGATAGGTGTCCTACTTTCAATACTTATCGTAACATCATTTTTTGTTTGGTTTTGTTGCAATACCTGCCAAGAATAAAATAATTTAAATTAAATATAAGTACTTAATAATAAAAAAAATAACAACTAAAAATTAAATCAATAAAGTCAATAATAATTGTCAGCCGCGGCTTCTCACGGTAACATGGATCCGGCTCGTCCAATTTTTTGGCTGATTATTTACCAAACCGGTTGTCCCCTATTTATCCATTAAAAGTTGGAGAGTCGACTTTTCAGGGCTACCGCGTCTGCCGTAAAGTGGACGAAAATCGATCAACGTATAAGCTTTCGAACACTCATTTTGAAAATCAAGTTTTATCATTTGGGCGTGCTGATCAAATGTGTTATGCTACGTTTCCGCCGAAGATTAACTGCGAGATATAGAAAAAATTCCGTAAATCCCACATAAATCTCGGGATTTATCATACAAAAGTTAATGTCATAAAAGGGAGATTAGAAATAAATCTCTATTATCAACCGGGTTTGCATGTACAGTCCGGGTGGTGAACACACTTTCCTCAGCTTGAGATGTCAAAAATACAAAGCAAACAGAGCTGCATTTGACAGAAATGAAAAATAAGACGTCAAAAATGGGAAAATGTCTCTCAATCTCTCTCTCTCGTGAAACGTCATCCTCTTTCGAATGGACAGAGCCAGAGAGAATACGTCAAGTTCATCTTCTTTTATTTGGTGGAAACACTTCAGTATTAACTTTAAACCTCTTGTACCTAATCTCGGGATTTATCATTTATGTCCGGTGGAAACGTAGCATAACATGCCATACTGATTTGGCATTAGTGACTAAAAAATAAACAGATTAGACAAATGCCACCAGAACAACATGGCTGTCTCTGGTAACCAACATCGATCCGTCTTAACTCAATTGCAAATCACTTAGCCAAAAATTAATATCTTGATATTTGTTCTGTACTCCCCGGTACTCCCCAAAAAAACTCCCCAACGAAGAAATAAAACGGCAGCCCTGGTTCGATGTCATAAAAGAGAGAAAACTCTCTGGGTCATGCTCATGCAGTGCTGCCAGATTTTTTTCACCAGAAATCGTAAATACTAGCTTTCAAAATCGTGGAAATACGATTTTGTTGAAAATAAACAAAAAACAAAACGAAAACACCGAAGAACGTTATTATATCTACTTCAATTTACTACAACATACATTATTTTGGACAACATTAACATCTTTCGAAAAATAACAATTTTAATTTATTAAATAAGAAAAAAACGTACGAATATATGTATATGTTTTTACTACTGCAATCTACTGCAGTCTACTTTATTACACATTCATACTTGAATTAAATTAATTAAAAATGCTGCTATTTATATTCAATTGTAGTAAGAAACCTCTTAGCAAATCTTTGGTATGCAAAATTCCATGCAAGTTTTTTGTGGTCAACGAATTCCTTGTTTTCGTTTTATTAAGGTTAACCGCCGAAAATATAAATTCAATAATAGCAGATGAATTCGGAAGTGATAAGACTTCAAAAATTATTTTTTTCATTAACGGAAATGCTAAGCTTTTATTACCATTTTCTAAAAAAACTGATATATCTATTGAAGATCGAGGTTCAGAAAAAATATTTTCACAATTTAGGTTACTTATCTTACGAAATTCGGCATCGGTGTCTTGAATTTTGTAAATGAATTTTTGTATTCGATAAATTTGAAAAATCGTGGAATTTTATGCTTTTTTAGCTCGAAAAACGTGGAATAAATTTTAAGCCCCAAAATCGTGAAAATACGATAAATCGTGGAATCTGGCACCGCTGTGCTCATGGCTCATTTCATTGCTCTTTTGGGTAATGTTAATGTATGATTGTGTTTGTGTTGTATGGATGTCTCATCTCTCATGTCTCATCACTCACTCTCATGTCTCACGTCTCACCTCTCATCGTCATCTCATACTCATACCATACGTCATACCTTACCTTAACCTCAACGCTCGCTCAACTTCATGTCGATGTCATTCGTCTCTCGCTCTGCTACTCCATTTATAAGAATATGTGTAGCGTATAGCGTAGGTAGCGACTAGCGATAGCGATAGGAAAAGGAATACCATTATGCGAGTTTGAAACTGAAACAAATATATGTGTTCAGTATGGCTTTTCACATCGCAACGAATACAGCGAACGAATTAAAATAACACAGAAAAGCTGAGATAAAAGTTGCGGAAAAGTTTTAAACTGAGAATTGGGAAGTAATACTCAATATTGCTGCAACTGATTGTATGGAAAAAAACAGGTAAGCATGAACTTCCCACAATTGTTTTGAATTTATTCTCCCATAATGTATACTTATTTACTTAACCAAAGGCAATGTACAAAAGTAAACCTATCAAAAAGCACCAAAGGGTTTACAGCTGCCGCAAACAAATCCCACTAAGAGCACAACCTGCGTATTCCCCGTTAGAAATAAGAAATAGGTTTGAGTTCCTCAATCACATTGTTATGATTTGGCTAGAACGGGCAACGTTTAGCAATCCATCAATTGTTATGCCAGACTTTATACTTAAGGGCAAAGCGAAGGAGGTAGCCAAGATATTGAACATAAACGGAGCGTTTATGAGCTCATGTTGGCTGCGTCAGTTCAAGTTGACAATGGAAGAATTGAGGGTGTCAAAAACCAAACCCAAGCGGGAAAACCCGGAAGGTTCCTGTAATGATAATAAATCATCGATGATCATAGCGGACATTATACGAGAGGAATGGCGATTCTTTTTCGGCGACGACAAGTCGTGTACGATAGATAAACGAAATGTTAAGAAAATTCAAGCGGACTTATTTAGGTACGGATTTAGAGAAGAGGACGAACCAGATGATCAGGATGTCCTGAATAGCCCAATAGAGTCCATTGATGAGGCGCTGGATTGTTTAAGATTGCTGGAGGATTACGCTTTGTATATACGAGATTTGACGCCAATGAAACTGATAGCTGATATTGAAAATATTTTATTGCAAGAGCAAAGATCTTAAGGAAATCTAGTTTTGTAACGGTTTTAGAAATAAATGTTGTTTGTTAAAATAATACGGCGCCTTTCGATCTATTTGTTTGCACAGCTTCATTTTTGGGAATGATGAATCTGGCGAGTTGACTTCCTGAACAGAATTGGAGATTTAACTGCAATCTGCAACCATACGTAGATCAATAGTTTGCTCATTGATCCGGACCAGCCATTTACCTACATACAGCTATACTTTAGGTAGTCACTGTGGTTGTACTAAATATCTGACAACTTTTGCCGAGAGAAGGACCTGTTAGTAGGTAGTTCTAATCAACAACAGATGGGTGGAACTAAATTTTACCAATAAATTCCAAAAATTAATTGGATCCTTGCGTTTCTTCTAATTTATAACAAATGTTTCATATAGGTAACAGTGATCTTTGGATAATTCCCTCAGGCTTTCTTGATAGGTTTTAAAATGTTTTGTTAAGACAAATATACTTTACAATATAAATAAACATCTGGAGCACCCTGTATTGAATTGCGTTATGTATCCTATAATCTTCCATTCCATTTCAACCTTGTAACTATATGTATTAGTATACACTAAATCGTCAAATATATTTTGTATTAATAGTTGTTAAGAGGGCCATAAAATAAATTTATCTTTAGTAGAACTTGCTCGAGTTTAGTCATATATTCCGTGACAACTTCAACAAACGCGTACGAAAACTTTTTGCTTACCTGTTAATACTGTGGACTTTTTTCCGTACTCTTGCTCATACAATTGAAACCCGTTCTCACTCATTCTGTGTTAAATCGTCGGTTTCTTTAATTTCTTTCTGCGTTCAGTTTTCATTTTCAGTGCGATATAAAATGTTTCAGTTTCATATTCGCTTTCGTTTCCCTCTTATCCCATTCGTATGAATTGCGAAGAGCGACAGCGACACAGCGAGAGCGAGGCAATGGGCATGAGCATGACAGAGAATAGCGCCAGAGGCCAAACGCCAGAGCCAGATGCCAGATCCACAAACACTGCAGTGTTGCCAGTTGCCACTTTTAGAAATTGTGTCAAAATCGAAGGATAAAAAAGTAGTAACTAGAGACAAAAAATGGGTAGTAGGTCTTAAGTTTATTTGTATTTTCTAATCAAAATATAAATAATACTAGTTCAAAAAATAATAACGACTAGTTAAAAACACAGAATGTAATATGTTTTGTGGAGCTTATGATTATGGAATTGAATTGTTTAGGTATAACTGTACACAAAAAAAAACAATTTAAAATACAATTTTCTTATTGAAATTGGAAAGCAGATAGGCAGATAGAGAGGAAAAATTGAATCGAATGCAATTGAAAAATTGAACACTAGAATTAAAGTTAAAGTTAAGTAAAGTATATTATAGATTCGAGAGAAATTCAAATTGTCGGGTCTCTTTTCGTCTCTCAAACCTAGGCCTTCTCACAACCATTCGTTTTGTGTGAGTTTTTCAAGTTTGAAACGAATGGAAGGGGTCTACAATTTTACGCTGACTCCAATTTAGAAGCAATTTCAAGACAGTTAGGTATACTCTCGGATGTTTGTCAGACGTTCGCGAGAGGTGACGCAGTGGAAAAAAAAAACCTAAGTTGGAATTTGGGTTTTTGCGGGGTTCGAACCTCGGACCCCTCGCTTAGTAGCCCAATACACTAACCACTAAGCCACTGTAGTGTTCTCCGTCGATGTCGCCAAGATTCCCTCATTGCGATAAACAGCCCTACGCCACTGGCGTACCCAGGCAATAGGGATTAGATATTGTATAAGAGAAAAGTCAATTGTTTAACTCTCATCTTTTAAACTCAGAGCAACGATGCAGATGTAATTAGCCGCAAGAGTTAGTTGGTTTTTGTCACTGAGGCTGTCGTGTGCGGTTGCGTTTAGGGCTCTTGTTATTAACGTAATATTAAGATTTATAATTATATTAGTACTTTAAGTGAAAGAATAAAATTTGTAATTTGAATTTGGAAACACTGTGCTTTTCTTAATTACATAACTATCCCCGCATCGCACACACAATCCCTACAAACCTCTACATTGGTGACCCCGAGTTGAAAATAAAACTCAAATATTGGATCAGCGCTAAATAAAAAAGAAATTATATCCTAGTGGAGGAGCTGGGAAAGAAACATAACTTGTCGCATCAGACGAACACAAGCGGCGTATCAATTAATGCCTGCATTGTAATAAGCAGCCGAAATATATAAAATATATACCTGGGTACCCCGCCAAATTTCCATCGGTAATCAGGTACATACGCCAGGAAAATAGCCGTATATTCATATACATAGTATACAAGACCAGCTAGATCACCTCATCAGATTACCATCGAATCGACTAGTTTTCAATGTCAAATATATTCACCACGACAGAGACGCGCAAATAGTCATCGGGAGCTTTTGGAATGCATGTACTTTATACATACGTATGCGCATAAAAACATTACCTTTCGACAAAGTGCAGTAAGCGAACTTACGTCATCATCATCTTCACGAGCCCGAGCAGAGACCATAGGATAATGCCAACTAGTTTTCGACGTCACGTACACACCTCTACCGCAAGCGTATACACTATCTGGAGCTTTTCGGAAAACAGAGCATTTGAGAAACTGAGTCGAGTTTCACCTCAGTCGTGTGGACCCATATAAAGAAGCAACTTCACAGGTTTTTCTTACATATTATTGAAAAATAAAAACATCATATAATTTAACCTCTGTGAATAATATGAAACTGAACGCATGCAAAATTTATTGAAGTTTAATTTAGACATATTTGTGTGTATACAACATAATATTATTATTATTATTATTATTTTTTTTCTTTTCTTTTCAATCCTACAACATTTCTTATCTAAAACAATTGTTAGCCAAACACGACAGCAGAGGCATTTTACTTTAGTGCATGTGAGAGAATATTTGCATGATAAAAAAAAAAATAGTTTTCTCAGGTTGTGACTTTTGACTTTTAAGTAATTTAATACAGTTTAAACACGTTTTTATTTATTAATTTAGAGGATTACACTCGATTAAAATCTTTATTAATAACTATCAACTTATCCAAGAAAACGACGGCGTCCAACAACTATTTAAATTCCCAACAGCTGTCATCCCACCTTCGTCGTTAAGTTGGGTGCAGCTGTTGTCGTCGAAATGGGTGCGTCTGACAAGTAGTCGTCAATGGGTGCGTCTGGCAAACACCTTCATACGTTGAAAGCACAGATGGCGCTTTTACATAAGTTTACAACTCGGCCAATCTGACAATTGATCGACCTCGAACAAAAGATAAACTAAATACTTATCAATAATCTCTACATATTACTCCAAACTTATATCTACGGCAAGAGGGTCACTTGGACTCTCAATAGAAACAGCCTCTTCATTTCGGTCTAACAACCATTTTCGCATTCTATTCGCCTCAACAACACCATCGTACGGAAGCTGAGTCAACTGGCAGTTTTCAATATCCCGCAATACATATCTGTCATGTCCGAGAATCTTACATACGACATAAGGGCCACGAAATTTCGGCAAAAACTTTTTATTCGTCCCGACGGCAGTATCAACGTTACGCATAACAACAAAATCACCGACTTTATATTCTTTAACTTTTTTACTGTGCCTAAGAAAATAGTCTAAATTATATTTCTGAGACTTATCAATCTCTCCTGAAGCTTCGGCACGAATTTGATCTAAATTACGGCAGCTCTCGGAAGCCATCTTTTCCTCTAGATGTTCCGTCATTTCATCTATTATTTCACCCCTTTGGCTAACACCAAACAATAGCATACTAGGTGAGTTCTTCGTCGTGCTATGAATAGAATTATTAATAGCGTACTCCACCTTTAGTAACTTACTCGACCAATCGGCATGATTTACCGGCTCACTCAATTTTCCCAGCATAGACTTGATAACCCGATTGACTCTTTCGACTTGCCCATTTGCCTGGGGTGAAGCCACGGCAACCTTTACATGTTCTATATTTCGTTTTATTAGAAAGTCCTCAAATTCGAAAGAGGTAAAGCATGTACCTCTATCTGACACAATGCGTCGCGGTCTGCTATAATACTGAAAGTATTTATCTAATGCGGAAATTACTTCTATTGTACTCGTCGAGTTCGTAGGATATAGCTTTACGAATTTTGTAAAAGCATCTATTACTACCAAAATATGCTTCCTTTTCGAACTAAGGGACGGCAAGGGACCAAAGTGATCCACATGAATTGTGTCAAACGGCAGAGGGTTTTTAGGAATATTATACAAGTTCCTCTCGCTAGAACGGACCGGCATAGCGTACATAATGCACTTAATACAATTTTGGATAAATCTTTCAATCTTTCGTCTTATGCTCGGAAACCAGTAATGCATAGCAATCTTATCGTAACATTTCTCCAGCGCCTGATGACCTAGTTTTTCATGAATCAACCGTATAACATTATCTTCCATTTCATTCGGCACGAATAATGCCTTTCTTCCACTTCTCTTCACTCTATATACAAGTCCATCCCTCAATTCAAAGTTTTTGACTTCTTCAACCTCCATTCGATCCCGTAATTCCATAATTATTTTGTCCCGTCCTTGCGCAATTTGGATTTGAAAATCCGTATCATCAACATCCCAAATTGCAGCAACCTGGCACCTGCTAAGGGCATCCACATGTCCCATAGATATACCACTACGATGCTGAATTTTATAATTATAATTTTCAAGTTCTAAGGCCCAGCGGGCAATCCGTGGATTAACTTGTTTCTTTTCTAATGTCATCGTCAGCGAGCTACAATCCGTAACTATTTTGAAGGGTATTCCTTCCAAATATACCCGGAATCGTCTCAAAGCATAAATTATAGCAAGCGTCTCTAGTTCAAAGCTATGATACCTAGATTCGGCAGCGGAAGTTGTCTTAGAAAAGTAAGACACCGGATGAAATTTTCTATCATCTTGCCTTTGAAGCAAGACAGCACCAAAACCAATTGAACTGGCATCACAATGCAGTTCTGTGTCCTTTATAGGACTATAAATAGCCAAAATCGGTGCTTCAATTAGTCTGCATTTTAACTCATTAAAAGCGTCCAAACATGGTTTGTCAAAATCATAGTCGGCATTTTTCTTTAATAAATTTTGCAACGGCTTTGCAATTCGGGAAAATGACGGCACAAATCGTCTGAAATAAGAGAACAACCCAATACAAGAATGCAATTGTTTCTGATTAGTCGGCACTCGATATTCTTTAATAGCGGCAATATGAGAATCACTTGGCGCAATACCTTGCGAAGAAACGGCGTATCCCAAATACTCTATTTCCGTATGACCGAACCGGCATTTCGAGAGATTTAGTTTAAGATTCCGTTGAGTTATACGTCTCAAAACGGTTCTTAGCAATAATTTGTGTTCCTCAAAGTCTGCTGTAGCAATCAATATATCGTCCATATAAGCAACTATTTTACCCGAATCAATTAAATCTCGGAAAATAACATTAATAAACCGCTGAAAAACGGCCGGAGCATTTTTCAACCCGAACGGCATTTTTAAATACTCCCACATGCCATTTGGAGTAACGAACGCAGTAAGAGGAATAGATTCCTCAGAAACCCTAACTTGATGGAATCCGCTTTTCAAATCTAGGAGCGTAAAATATTGTTTTCCTTCAAGATACTCTATACAATCTTCTATAAGCGGCAAAGGTTGATTATCCCTAATGGTTTTTTTATTGAGACCACGATAGTCCACACACATTCGAAGTTCTCCGTTCTTCTTTTTTACTAACACAATAGCAGACGCATACGGCGAGTTACTTTGTCTAATAATACCGTCTTTTTCCAACTGATTCACTATTGCCTGCACTTGAGTTCTTTCAAAGTAAGACAGTCGTCGGGGAGAACAGTGGAACGGAACATTATCAGTCAGATGAATCTTCATTTCATAATCTAACGGTTCTACTTCAATATCTTTCGGCAACACATAAGCATCTATAATTAAACTATTCAGTTCGGCACAGCACAATTTACCCAATTTATGATCAATATTCAAATCTAATTCGTCAGACACAACTTCAATATTAAATATATCCGGCATTTTATAGTACTCGTAATTAGTCTCAGTTGCCTCAACTTCCAATACCATTTCAAATCTTTCTGGTTTATTACCAACTAGCGAACACTTATTCCCGATGAGGCTATATCTATTAAGAGTTGTAAGAAGTTCATTTGGCAAAACAAATTTATTATTTCTATTTATAGCAACCAACTTTTCTTTAGAGTATCTAACCTTTACTCTTGTCAAATGGATACTAAAAGCATACAAAAAATTACGTCCAAAAATAATCGGTAGAGCCATACTTTCATCTGGGACAATATTAATTTTTATCGTCTTTATTTTATTATGAAATTTTGCTTTACATTTCATTTCTCCTAAAACATTTAATTTGTTTCCACCCACCCCGTAAAATGAGGATTTCGGAATTTTCAATCGTCGCAGCAACTTAACCGGGACATACGAAGACTTTATAAAACTAGTTGGGCTGCCCGTATCAAAAAGAGAAAGGAACTTCATGAATTCTACATCTTTTGCCAAATCAACTTCAAAAGCGACACTCACCCAATTTACAGCACCAACTACTTCGCTTAAACTTTCATCGTTATCAGACCCTACTTTCGAAACGGCAGCAACTTGTTGATTACGCTTCGGAACGGCAGCGGCAGACAGCATCTTCTTCGGGTTCGGGCACGTCCTGTGGTCATGTCCCATCTCCCAACATCGGAAACACGACCCATTTCGGCGCAAAGGGTGTGGACAGTATGGTTTAATATGCCCCGTCTGTGAGCAATTAAAGCATAGTACGGCATTTCTATTAACATTCGGCTTGGTTACAGCGGCAGGTTTCGTCGATACGGCATTAGAAATACATCCTGATGTACTCGTAGCACTTTCCATCAAATATTTCTGCTGATAGCGATTAACGAGTTGTTTCAGTTCGTCGATGGTACGAGCACCTAACAGCAGATTAACATTGGATATGTTACTACCCATCCCGTCTATGATGAAGTCAATGATCTCCGTTTCACCAATGTCGGATCGTTTGGCAATCGCCTGCATGTTTAGAATGTAGCAATGCAGCGACTCTTCTTGTTTTTTCCACTTCCTTAGGGCTAGCATTCTGTACACATCCTGGCGAGACACAGCTATGTCGAATTCTTTTAATAGTGCTGCCTTCAGTTCGCTATAATTAAGCGCCACCGTCGAGAGTAGGAACACTTTAGCAGTTCCTATTAGTGAACGTCTCAAGCTCAATAATTTAAACCTTTCATCGGCATTTACCGTCTGCATAATTTCTTCAAAATCACGGAAAAAATGTTTTACCGAATGGCTTACGTCATCGCCATCAAATTTTGGAATGGCGTGCTCAATTTCGCCAAATTCCGATCGTCGTTCGGCAGGAGGGGCGGCATCATTCTCCAACTCTTTAATCTGCTTCCGCAGCTTCAGCACTTCGAGACGCTTACGTAGCTCGCTTAATTCCTCATCCAACGCGGCACTTCTCAGTTCCTCGGCATCGTCGGCTTCGGTATCAACGTCATCGGCAACGTCATCGGCATCGGCATCGGCATCGGCATCTTCCTCGCTTGCCGCAGATAAATTGTTGCTTTTGTTGACTTCACTGTGGTGCAGTCTCTTTAACTGGGCCGTGGTAGCTGTTTCGGGGAATTCTACGCCAGCTTCCCTGAGCGCTTCTACCAACTGCTGTTTTGACAAGACACGCGGCATTTTAACACGTTTAATGTAATTATTATCAGAATTTTTAATTAAATTTTATTTTATTTCACAGGCCAGTGATATTCTGACCCCACATCTGAGTTTTAAACACGTTTTTATTTATTAATTTAGAGGATTACACTCGATTAAAATCTTTATTAATAACTATCAACTTATCCAAGAAAACGACGGCGTCCAACAACTATTTAAATTCCCAACAGCTGTCATCCCACCTTCGTCGTTAAGTTGGGTGCAGCTGTTGTCGTCGAAATGGGTGCGTCTGACAAGTAGTCGTCAATGGGTGCGTCTGGCAAACACCTTCATACGTTGAAAGCACAGATGGCGCTTTTACATAAGTTTACAACAGTATGGACGAACGAAAAGAATCGACGGAAAACACTTCGGATCAAGGTCCAATTCCAACGACTTCTGGTACGCAACAACCCACGCTTCCATCAGCAATTAACTTTGACCAATTGTACGTCAATCCTTACGAAATATCGTCAGTGAAACTCCCAAACTTTTGGGAAAAAGCTCCGGCGGCGTGGTTTATTGCGGCAGAGGCGCAGTTTAATACAAAAAAGATAACTAAAGATGAAACGAAATATTCTTACGTACTTGCTTCACTTCCTATTGACGCGATCAATAATATTATTGATGTCTTAAATAACCCTCCGTCGTCAAACAAATACGGAAATTTAAAAGAAGTTCTTATCAAGCGACATTCACTGTCAGAACAACGCCGACTAGAGCAGCTTTTATCTGCAGAAAATTTAGGCGATCGAAAACCGTCAGATCTTTATCGACATATGACGTCTACAGCCGGAAACATTTCATTGTTGTGTGAGGATCTAATTAAGTCCCTTTGGGAAAGAAAGCTACCAACACAGATTAGCATTCCACTAGCTGTAACTATAGGTCAACCTTTTCAAACTAGACTAGATTTAGCCGATAAGATCTGGGAAACGACACAAACGTTTAGCGTTAACGCGATTCAGCAACCTTCCGTCAGTCGGATTAACCCAAACAATCTCTCTAACGTCGAGGAAAGACTTATGAAAGAAATAAACGAAATCAAGTCTGCGCTTAAAAATTTTTCTTTTCGCGATAGGGGTCGGTCACCACACCGAAATACGGGTTTTCAAAACGGGAGAAGGTCCAATCGGAGCAAGAGTAATCAAAAAACTTGTTGGTTTCATCGGGTACATGGATTAAACGCTAGAAACTGCAAACCTCCATGCAACTTTAGCAACAAGAACACGACTGAAAAAAACTAGATACTCCGAGTGTATCTACGGCGGACACTCGGCATTCAAACTTCCGCCGTCTCTTTGTACACTGTAAGATAAACAAAATAGATTTCCTTATAGACACAGGAGCCGAAGTTTCCGTAGTGCCATATAAATTATTTCAAACAAACCGATGTAATCCTTCAGAGCAAGATCTAACGGCGGCAAACGGGTCTATCATTAAAACATACGGTTCTAAACTCTTGAACCTTGATTTGGGTCTCCGGCGAAAATTCACATTTCCGTTTACCCTTGCCGCAGTCACAAGACCCATTATTGGCGCCAATTTTCTTGGCCAGTTCAATTTATTAGTTGACATTAAACGACGCGCACTTATCGATTCACTTACGAATTTGTCTTGTATTGCGAGCCTCACTTCTAGTAAAATCGATATGATTTCTCCCCGCTTGGGGATTGTCGATGATGAGTACGGAAACTTACTCAAAAAGTTTCCACCATTGACAAGCACCCCAAATTTCAATACTCCGGTAAAACACAAGGTTGTACATCACATCGTAACCTCGGGACACTTACCAGTTGCTCGACCAAGACGTTTAGAAAGCGGAAGGTTTAAAATGGCCAAAATGGAGTTCGACCATATGCAACAGTTAGGAATCTGCCGACCATCATCGTCACCTACTTGCTCTCCTTTGCACATGGTAGCAAAAAAGGAACCAGATGACTGGCGTCCCTGCGGGGACTACCGCGCAATTAATTTTGTTACAGTTCCGGATAGATACCCAATACCACACCTTCATAGTTTTTCCGAACATTTAAGGGGTCGCAAGCTATTTTCTAAAATAGATTTACCACGAGCATATAATCAAATACCCGTGGCAGAAGAGGACATTTTTAAAACCGCTATAACGACCCCCTTTGGAATGTTTGAGTTCACGCGAATGCCATTTGGTCTTCGAAATGCAGCTCAGACATTCCAAAGATTCATGAACGAGGTTTTGAAAGGGCTGGACTTTTGTTTCGTGTATATTGACGATATACTTATCGCAAGTGTCGATCGTCAAGAACACTTAAAACACCTTGAAATTCTCTTTAACCGTTTGGTTGAGTATGGTTTAACTATAAAACCAGCGAAATGCGAGTTTGGGAAAACGCAACTCGAATTTTTAGGTCACAGCATCACGGAATTAGGCATTGCACCATCTGAGATACGAGTGAATGCTATTAAACGTTTCCCTGAGCCGTCTTCATTGAAGCAAATTCAACGCTTTGTCGGTATGGTAAATTTTTACCATCGATTTGTCCCAAACCTTGCCAATCTTTTAACACCTATCCACGCACAAGCAAAGTTGTTAGGTAGGAAACATAAAAGTACGAAATTTTCGTGGCCCACAGATTGCTCAGAGGCATTTGCTAAGACCAAAGCAGCTCTTTCACAGGCTACTATGCTTGTCCATCCGAGCGAAAACTCTTCAACGCGCCTTACAGTGGACGCATCCAATATAGCTATCGGATCCGTACTAGAGCAATTTGTTGAAAATGAGTGGAAACCTATAGCCTTTTATTCCAAAAAGCTAAGTCCAGCTGAAGTTAAATATTCAGCTTTCGATAGAGAGCTCTTGGCAATATATTTATCTATCCGGCATTTCCAATATTTCCTCGAAGGGCGCGAGTTTGTCGTCTATACTGACCACAAACCTCTGACTACAGCTTTGGCCAGCAAAGCGGTACGAAGTCCTAGGCAGACAAGACACCTCGATTGGATATCGCAGTACACCAACGATATAAGGCACATAAAAGGCAGGAATAACATCGTAGCCGATTTCCTATCTAGACCTGAAGAGAACGCGATTACTAGGAGTGATTCATCCAATTCTATTATATTTTCCCCTGAAAATATCGTGAGTAAGCAAACAGCAGATGAAGAATTAAAGTCTCTTATTTCACGTAAAACAAAATCATTGTTCAAGCTGGAGAATATAAATATCCCCATGGTAAATCAGCCCATATGGTGCGAAACCTCTACTAATCGTAGCAGGCCGTATATTCCGAAGTGTCTCAGATATGCGGTTTTTCTCAGTGTGCACTCACTTTCTCACCCGGGCGTTCGCGCATCAAGAAAGATGTTAACAGAGCGGTATTTTTGGCCTGGAATGAACTCCGATATTAAGAAGTTTGTTCTTTCCTGCATTCCGTGCCAACTCTCAAAAGTTCACCGACATACCAAATCCCCAGTAGGCAGTTTTAAAACTCCCAGTGATAGATTCGAGCACGTGCACATGGACTTAGTAGGACCTCTTGATGTGTCCAACGGATACACCTACATCCTAACCATAGTGGATAGGTTTACGCGCTGGCCAGAGGCATACCCGCTAAAAGACATGTGTGCGGAAACAATCGCAAAGAAATTCATTACTGAGTTTATTAGCCGTTTTGGCGTCCCAGCCACGATAACAACTGATCAGGGGACGCAATTCGAATCTAAATTATTTTCCGAATTGACTAAGCTGTTGGGTCTCCACAGAATAAGAACAACCGCCTACCATCCGCAGGCAAACGGTCTCGTGGAAAGGTTCCACCGTGTTCTAAAAGCAGCGATAAAGTGCAAAGGAAACACTGCCAATTGGAGCGAGGAGTTACCGCTAATTCTTCTCGGCATACGTTCAGCTTTTAAAACAGATATTAATTGTTCTCCAGCAGAGATGGTGTATGGACAACCCTTACGCTTACCAACAGATTTTTTTTCTTCCGACACCACGTCTCAAAGCATTGATGCAAATCTGCCCGCGTTTGTAGCCAAACTCAGGGATAACATGAATGCTCTACGCCCTAAAGAGACGCGGCAAAATGAATCCCAGGTCTATATTCCCAAGGCCCTGGAGGACTGCGATCAGGTTTTTGTTCGCTCCCCACCAAACAAGTCAGGCCTTAAAACTCCTTATCAAGGACCATTTAAAGTTTTGAAAAGGTTGAGAAAATATTTCGTAGTGGAAATAAAAGGTAGAAATGTTTCCGTCTCGTTAGACCGCATTAAGCCCGCGTATGTAGTAGAGTCGTCAAATAGAATCGAAGTTATAAAGAAACGTGTCAGATTTCGATAGTTGTAATGAGACATTTATGTCCTATTTTGATAACTTCGTGGATAACTGTGTTGCACTCGTGACGTACACTTTCATCGCACGTATCTTTATTTCGTTTCATCAGCTTCAATCATTATCGCCTTCGGCTGGAAGGGGGTGATGTAGTGTTCTCCGTCGATGTCGCCAAGATTCCCTCATTGCGATAAACAGCCCTACGCCACTGGCGTACCCAGGCAATAGGGATTAGATATTGTATAAGAGAAAAGTCAATTGTTTAACTCTCATCTTTTAAACTCAGAGCAACGATGCAGATGTAATTAGCCGCAAGAGTTAGTTGGTTTTTGTCACTGAGGCTGTCGTGTGCGGTTGCGTTTAGGGCTCTTGTTATTAACGTAATATTAAGATTTATAATTATATTAGTACTTTAAGTGAAAGAATAAAATTTGTAATTTGAATTTGGAAACACTGTGCTTTTCTTAATTACATAACTATCCCCGCATCGCACACACAATCCCTACAAACCTCTACACCACTGCGCCTTCGACACTAGAATTAAAAATGGGTGGCGGTTTTGAGATTAAAAAAAAAATATTCCAAAGTGGCAGCACTAGTTACTGGCCATTTCTCGGAATTCCATATTTCCATCAAACAAAGGGGCAATCAGCGTTGCCAGTCGCTACAAAACAAAAAATTATGAGGGCATTTCCAAAAATGGGGGGCCACTACTCTCCAGAGAAAACTTAAAAAAAAAAGAAGGCTATAGAGCACATTTTTTTTCTCCGAGGTAGGTGTAAATCTTCTAGAAGACACTATGAGGACAGTCGACGCGTACTCATAGTAGTGTGAGATTTTTACTCACTAAAACCACCTCCCACAAGTAAATTAATTTCCTTGTCCACTCTACAGTTATTTAATATTTTAAATACCTACTTGTTTTAATTTTGAATAGTAGAATCTATAAAAAAAAGTAATAGAATATTTTATTAATCGATAATAGAATTACAAGAATCAACTATTAAATACTTAACATCTTTCCAAAACAACGCATAAACAACTACCAGACAAACAAAAAACAATAAAAGTCTAACAGCTGTCTGACTAAATGTATCTCGTTTTTGATTGGCTGAAATCGGTCATATGAGCAGCTGTTTCAATCAAGTAAATATAAATTAAAGTACTATCCTCACTACTTTCTCAGAATTTTAATGTAGGTAGGCGTGCACATTTATATTCACAATTAAATAATGTTTGTTTGGTATCACTGATATTTCAAACCACTTCACAAAATTTGTGATACCCATTTACGCCTTTTTATTATGATACGAAAGTGTATACCTAATCAAATTTTCTAGAATACAAAGTTTCCGGGTGTGGTGAAATAAAAACTACTTTTTTAATTCGTTTCAGTTATTTATATTTAGTTGGTGGAATGTTCTAAAGCTTATTACAACGTTCACATATCTTTAAAATTAATAATACATAACTATTTTCTAGAAACTGTGCATAAGACACGCCAACATTTTTCTATCAAGCTAGTAACACTCCGCGATACTAATAATCATTTCTAGTGTCCAGGCTAAATTTTTCGAATTCACAATGGCGAATTTTTCCATACAAAATTACATATTGTGACCTAAAAAATATTTAATGTAATTATAATTTCGTAAGACCCACTGAATATTGCTTTTCACCTATATGGCAATGCTGGCTATAACACAGCGCGGTTGAAAATGGAACATGGGATTCATCGATGGCGTCTCTTTTGGTTTTGTAGCATTTTCGCATTTCAGTTCAATTGTATTGTCCGCCAATCGCCATAGCGCATTTTTTCGTTTTCGATTTGTAGAAAAAGTCTCTTAAAATTCTAACAAGTTCTCACTACTTACACTGAGTTCAGTTTACATTTTGTGTTTCGCGTTTCAAGTGTATTGTACGATGGAAGATTTAGGTGGCGGTCGGCCTGGAACACTAGTTATTCCGCAACGAAATTCTTACATCGAGCGCACGGCAGCTGAACTCAAATACGAGTGTGCCATCATAGGGTGTTCACGTTGGTATAACGATAACTGTAATAACATTCGGTTTTTTCCCGTTCCAACCGATAATGAAAAATGGAATCTCGCGTTCGCACACTATGCAGTCGAATTTAGGTACCAGAAGAATCCACGTATTTGTTCGTTACACTTTCTCCCGGAAGATATCTCTGAGCAGGGTTTGCTGAGTGAAAATGCTGTTCCGAAATTATGTCTGAAACGACCAGGTGCATCGTTTTTAAGCAAAGTAGTGCTAGAATGGATTTTAAGGCATCAGTACTATCAGCATATCTCACGAAAACATATATTCAGTATTGTGGAAGAGGTGCGTTGGCATATTGACGCAAACTTTGTACGGATGCCAAAATGGATTACAAACTTTAAATACCAACCTATAAAGCGCGATCCGAGCAGCGGTATTTTGCGCAAATCGAGACCCTTTACGGAATCGGGAGTTACGAATATAATTAGGGGGTTGAGATTTGCACAACGGCAAGAAGAGATAACACCACAGCTGTACACAATGAGGCGTAGAAGGGCCGTTACGAAACAGGCGGATCCGAAAAAAAGAAAAGTTATTACTCAGCCTAAAAATGAAACAGTTAAGGATGTCTCAGAGGACAGTTGGGATGGTTTTCCTGAAATTCCATTCGAAGGTATTGATGGGACCGAAGAAGAGGAAGACATAACACATGACGAAAACGATTTGAATGATCCATTAGAAACGGTAGAAGAGGTTTTGGAATGTTTAAGGCTGGTAGAAGGCTACGCGTTATTCGCAGAGGACTTGAAGGCTATTGGAATTATCACTGACATCAAAACGCTTTTAAGCTCGGATAAAGATTCGTAATATTTGTTTATATTTCAAATTAAGTTACTTTTACACATTTTCTCTCAAAATAATATAGGCAACAAAATGTTAAATTTTACGGCAAAAAAAAAAATGTATAAAAAAACGATCCTATTGTTTGTTGGAGAAGATAATTTATTATACTATTATGAAAAATATTTTTTAAGCGAACAATAATTCATGGTTGAAAAAAATACCAGCCTTTTTCATTTGAACAGCATTCGAGATTATGGCTATTGAATTAGATAAGAATAATGGATATATACACTTGAAATCCGACTGTTAACGTAAAAAATACACCTATATTTTTAAGCCGATTGTATTAAATAAAAAAATAAACATTTTTTGTCAGCAAAAATTGTAAGAAAAGAATTATTATTTTGACATTACTCTGAAACTCAAAATGAAACTAAGCGATTGGTGATAAAAGAGATGGGACATTTTTCGGGCTCGGCTGTTTTATATTTTTATTTAAAACTTTCCAAGTGTGGAACTTGATGCTTAAATTCCTTTTCAATCATCTTCATCCTTAATGGTGTACGGTGTAGGTACCCGAGTTTTCGGTCCATTAAATTGGATATCGAAACTACACACTTACAATTTTTTATCTATAGATTAGTTTAGAATAAATAAATTGTTTCCTCAATTATAGAACTATTTATATCTGTGTTTTTATTTTTACGAAGACTTGAAGGCTGATAAGTTATAACCATAATTCGAATTTGCTATAAATTGTGAAGTGGTGTAAAAGCAAAACTGTAAGCCAATTTATTTGACGTTCTAAACTGGAACACCCTGTGAACGAACACAGAGATTACAATTACATTTATTTTTTTCAGATAAAAATACATATTCGCTTGTATTAGTACCTAAGTGTATTGGGTATACATGGGTAAAAATGAACAATAAAGAAAACACAAGATAATTAGACGAATAATGCACCTAAGAAAACATTAAACAAAAAAGAAAATTCTAATAATTGTGACTAAACTGTGTAGGTGACAAATAAAGTTAATCAAGCAGACTGAACCAGTGTTACTACCGCTCTCACTTCATTTATCCCACGAAGCGTGGTAATTTTTTCCTTTTTTTCCGTTTTCAACGTACCTTAATTCCCTTTTAAAAACTAAGGATACTTTTATGTCTCAAAATCAAGTTTTTAAAAGTAAGATTTGTGCTACATGGAAAGAAAGTCACGATTAATTCAATTTTAGTATAAAAACCACGGTTTTTAACATTTAACATATTTTTTGGTATACTAGAAAAGTTTGGCAAAAGACGATTTATATGAGTTGTTTTATTATTGACATTCAATGTGTTTGTAATCATGGTAAAATGTAGGTTTTTTGATGAAATTTCAGCAAATATGTATATGAGTGTTTTTTGTTAGATTCCTGAAATTCTTTCGATTTGGTGCTTTTTCCATTTTTATCCCACGAAAGGCTTTTCGGACATCGTAAGTCCCACAATAAGGAATAAATTCCACGATATATAAACACTAGAATGAACCACTGAACACTGAAGAGAGGATTGATGAATGATGAGAGGAAAATGGAATACGGAACAGCGTTGCCACTTACATCCTTAGGAAATGTAGTACATAAGAGAAAAAAAGTAGCATTTTCAAACATAATGTAGTACATGTTTTTTTTTTTAATTGAAATTAACTTTCTCTCATCGGAAGCACTACTGTATGGAAGACAGCATAAGTCCAGCATATATGCAGAAGAACTCTTCAAATAATTAAGTTTCCTAAACTATATTTTGTTTGTATAATTTCACCCATATTCCCACAATATCGCTATTTTGAGGTCCACATTTCAAAATAAGATCGAAAACCCCAATCAACAAAAGCCACTGGTCATTTAAAATGTCCAAATTTGCTTCCTTACGGGGAAACTCCTTTAATAAATTTAAAATGGTTGGCTCTTAAGAAATGTAGTACTTTGGGAAACGAATGTAGTATGTAGTACGACGTAAAAAATCCAGCAAATATGTAGCATTGTACTACATATGTAGTACAAGTGGCAACGCTGATACGGAATGGAACAATTTGATTATGTAATGTAGTCAGGGTTGCCAGAATTTCGTTTGCTTTAAGCGCAAAAACCTTAAAAAAATGTAGCCCAAAATCGTTGCACAGAAAGAAGCCCACAAAATCGTGGAAAATGTTGGTATTTTTTCCACTCACCCATGTATTTGACTTCCATTTGCTGCAATTGTCTCTTGAAGCTTGTGTCAAATCAAAAGGCCTGCAAAATATATTGGTGCGCGTGCAAGTTGAACGACTGTTCGATGTCACTTTACTGCAATAGTGCTGCCAAGTCTTAAAAGTGCGTGTTTGTCCCAAAATATTCATTTTCATTTCTAACGTTTTTTAAGAAGAAATATAGCCCCAAGTACGACAGGTATTTTGCAAAGACAAAGTGCAAAACCTGGCAGCCCTGATATGTGGTAGGTGACTGGTGGGAAATAATACCAAACTAACTAGGTACAAATTCCAATTCAGAAATAATGAAATTCTTTATGCGAGAAACAGATTAACACAGCGACAGCAACAGCGAATTTAGGATTAGCTCTAACGTTGATGTCGCCGTCGATGTTGGTGTTGCTGTGTTAATCTGTTTTTCGCATTATTTTTTTTTTTAATTGGAACAATTTGTTGGTGTTGCCATATACAATGAAATTGCTATCCGATAAGGATATGAAGTTCATGAGAGAAGGAATGCGGCCTGTTATTAAAAATCGTTTGTAGTATTAAGCTTTAATTTTTCGAAATCTTGTCGAAGGTTAAAAAAGATTAATAATAGTTACATATAGGACTCAAGGTCTATCAATCATAGGTATATTAATTATTTCGACAAGGAAACTCAAATTACATTTTTAGGGGCCTTAAACATGTTACCGTTGACGAAAAATGTAGCAAAGGCTTATCCGAACACAGCAATTCTTGTGTTTTTAGGGGGTGTGCGCTGAGACCGCTCGGTCAGAATTCCCACACTCTAAGCATTTCCTCAATAAAGACATACATTTAGAAGGTTTATAGTTGGATGAGCTGTCAGACTTATGCCGTCAGTCTAAATTGAGCTGACATTTTTTTTTTAATCAATCTCGTCTTACTTTAATTTATAGCACTAGCTGAATTAGACTAAATGAGTAGGTTATCTATCTATAAAATGACCAACCAATTATCGCTGCCAATCTATAGTTAATTTGACCGCCTTTGTCATGCATTATCAAAGGTGGACTTCGTTTACAGTGGGAATGGGTAGGTATGTCAAAGCGACGCGATAAATTTATTGACACTTGAAAAAAGTATATGCCAAAAAGTAGAACATTCACACTGCGCACAAGCAAATAAGAATTGATTTATCAAAACTGAATCACAAAATTTGGAATAAATTATATGTGTGCTTCGGTAAGCTTCAAAACAAGTCGTCCGTTATAATAATCTAGTATAAACAAATAGAAGGTAATGGTAAAGTTCGAAAAGCGTGTAATTTTTAAACGAGAAAAAAAAAACAACAACAGAAAGGTACGGAATGATCTAGTTCACTTGAGAGTTCAGCGTTGCCAAATCAACCCTTAACTTTCTATGCTGATGCTGACGTGAGCCTTCAACCACCACAATCGGAAGATAAGGCACGTTTACATATACTGGAAGAATGTAAACCGTATTTAAATTTATTGAAGAAGAAGAAAACTGGCAAAAACAAATCGGTTTGTGTTTTAAAATTATTAAGTAAAAGATTTGTTTACTATTTCATTAAAAAGGCTCCATTTTCGAACATAGCCACTGCTGAGCTTAGTTTCTTCGCGAACGAATTGAAATGTTCAATGTTTAAATAAAATGGTTGTTGGAAGGTAAAATCATTATTTGTGATAGTAAATACTCTATAAAATACCTACAATATAAAAACTTGATACACCTATTTGAAAAGTGAAACTGAACATTTACTTGAGTGCAATTCCTGTCATGCATGCATCAGCTACTGTCATTCGCCGACAAAGCAGCTGATTTGTTTCTGTTTTTAATTAAATTCGTTGAAAATGAAAATTGAGAAATTCTTTTATCGGTTTACCATAGTTGTACAGGAAGTTTTTATACCTTAGCCGATTAGCTGAAATAATGTTTTCGTTGAAAATTCTATTAGTTTTTCTTCCATTTTTGTGTCAGCCGCAAAATATTCGCAAAATAAATGCAATGATGCCAAATCCGTTCAAATTTTTTTATTTTTTATTTTTCTGTGTTTTGGTTCCATTGTCTTTTGCAGTGGATTTAGAAATAGCGACAACTTGCAGTACTGCACCGAAATGCTGAATTTACATGTGTTCACTCCCATTTAAACGTGTGGGTTCTATTTTCACTGCATGCAAAATTCTGCACATGTGTTTTGGGCATTGCAAATGGTTCCAATCCCATTATTTAAATAAAAAGTAACCCAAAGAAAATAGAAACCGGTACTTATGCATTTTTTATGGTCCATAAAGAGTTGTTTGTTAAAATAGTTAACAAATGTTATAAGTAAAGAAAAATTTTTTAGTAATTGTTTTGTTTAACATGTTTCATTCATACTGATCTGAGTAAAATATTGGTGGCTCCGCTTTTCTTCAAACCAGCTTTAATTCTTATACAATACTTGGTATATTCATCGATTTTGACATTTACATTCAGTGGAAGTACATAATTGCTTTGAATAGCTTCTAACTAAAATATTTTTGACAGACTTCCTTAACAATCTACAATTAGGTACGATCGAGATTAACCTCACAACAGATATTCCAGCTAGAGGCTAACAGCTGAAAGACACGAATTTCGGCCTCGAAATAATAGCTCCCGTGAATGAATAGTCGAAATTTTTGAAACTTCTTCGAATGTACCTATTTGGATCAATTCCCTGAGAAAAATGTTAAAGATCACAAAGCCATCCCAAAAAATAATGCATCGAATGCATCTCACAGCTCTATATCGGGCGCCTGGGGTCGCTCCGAGTCCTCCAGCTCCATTTCTGAAGAACGCCATAAGTGACTAAATAAAAAATCAAATCTAGGTAATTCCTGAATCCAACTGAAACCCACTCCTACCTAAAGTGCTGCCCCATACACAAATCGTTTACGGAACACGTGTTCGCCACACAAATCGCATTTTCTCCTCGCTCCCGAAGAGTGACTCGTTGTGTGTCCATAAGGCAAGATTTAAACCGCGCACACCGGTGTTCCAGAAACAGTCTGCATTTCGGATCACATCCCTCCTCGCTATCGCTGTTTGAAAATAAGTGGAAAACTCACGCTCGGCTCAGCTGTGGTCTTTCTTCGTCCGTCGATTCATCGTCATCCATTTGTAAATAAATAGTAAAAATAAAAATCACAGTTGTTTTGTTACGCCGACGTGGCTGCAGCTGAACGACAGTCGACAGCAGCAGAGTTCAAGTTCTGCAGTTGCTGGTTGCTGCTGCCGCCGTTCCAGTGGGTCGACGATCTGAATGGCTTTCTGTGTGTCTTTCTCCTCTAAATTCTGTGTGAACATAAGGGATCTCTTGTGCGACCAAACAAACGATCAGCGTAGGATTCACAATTGAATTGATTGTCGCATTCGATATGAATTGATGGGAATGTTTGCCCTTGGGGTGGCGGCACCCAAGCACTATCGCAACAAAAAGAAACCGAAATCGAATTTGGGGAATGCAGCAGCCGTCGTCGTCATGTAAAACTGAATGACGGACAAACCAACGATTTCCTGATGATGTCTCGTCGTAATTCCTTAAACAGTGAAAGCTTGTATGAGTTGAGTACACCTGGGCGAACAGTATACGAGTACGATAGATCGCATGCAAATGAAGAGTGATTACAAAAATGAGCCATTGATGTTGGGGGCGTACGGCGCTGAAAGACCACCCTTGGAAGTCCAGACAATTTGTTTGTCCATCTCTATATAAAACAGGGGTTGAATTACCGCATCCGTGATCGAGTAATACGTGACTGAATTTGTTATTGTTTGCTTGTAAAATCCACAAAATTCAGTGACGTATGACTCGATCACGGATGTGGTAATTCGGCCCCAGTTCCTCGAGTGACATTTAATGGAGGTACCTATATTAAGAAGGGATTTTTGTAAGCGAACCCCTGATTTTTTGAAGAGGCTTTTTTAACAATATTTGAAAATACTACAACTCACTCACCGCAAGTTACATGCATCAAATTTTCTTATTGGTAGAGAAATAAAAATGATTGGAAAAAGATTTAAATAGTTTGAAACACGCAGTCTCCGACTGCCTTGTTTTAATCTTTTTAAATCTTTTTTTGTACAGTCAGTCTCGTTTTTGGGTTTCTTAAATTAACTTTATTTTTTTAAATTTATATTTTTATATATATTTGTTTAGCCTATGACACTCCGGGAAATAATACCAATTTAATGACACCTAACTCTTCAAAATCGGTCAAGCCGTTTGAGCTACAGGGCGTCACGTACGAACGTATATAGGATACGCGCGAAACACATAACCCTGACTGTGTCCACTTGGGTAAAAAACGGTTTTATTCGAATTTATTTTAGAAAACTAGGTAGGTATGAGAACTTACTAAAAATTATATTCTTATCCTAAATATGTATTTTGATCAAAATCAATTTCAAAATTTAGTTTAATAAATATACCTGCTATTGCTGAACTTTTAAGCTGAAAACTGCATAAAAGATATTGGTCGGGATGTAAGAGCTTTAGTTGGTTTTTAAGGTTTTATTCAAATTGAAAAGGTTTTTTCGAGATGTGGTCTGTTTCTAAAATTAACGTTTTCGGTGATTCGAATTGAAAATTAAAGACGCAATCATTTTGGAAGCATCAATTTCACTTTAAGTGTGGATTTTGGTCAAGATCATTGGTGCCGTTTTTTTTTGTAAACTATAGAAAACTAATTTTCAAGAAATACGTATGTCCAAATTTTAAAAGTACCGTCATTCGATTTTTAAGCGAAAAACTGACTATGCAATCATGTTAACTTTACCTACTCCAGCTCAAATATAAATTTTGGTTTAAATCGTTAGAGCCTTTTCCGAACAAATCAAACTGGTATGAAAATTTTATATAGGAAGTATCATATTAATATTGAGGTTGCCTTGCAAAAAAAAAAAAAAAAACTGCCCCGAACTGTAGGCCCAAAAACTCCAAATCTGACTTTTGAACCAAATTGAGGCAGCCGTTTGGGCTGTACGCCGCGGGACAGACGGACACACGGACAGACAGACAGGCGGACCGAATTTTGCGACACACTTTTTTCAGTTCCTCTATCGTAATGTCAGAATTGGTTAACATCTCAAGTTCGAAATTTTGTTCGAATAGTTTTTTAATCTCTTACTGCGTAATCGAGAAATTGGAAACCTGAGAGCACTCCCAAAAACTGCTACAAAACATTCAAAAGTAATGTAAAACTTAAAACAGGCCTGAATACGCTTCAAAAAAAAAAAAAAAAACTACAAAAAAAGAGCAACAAAATTCCGAAAGATGCACAGAATTTGTAAGCATCATCTGAATTCCATTTGTTGGTTTGTTTGTAGTTTAACCACAAATAGTAGGTAACACAGGTGAAAAGCATTTTTTTAAATGCCCCCTCTTTATCAATTGACTTTTGTAATTTTAGTAACTTCACAGAAAGGACAACTCACTGCCCGAACAAATTTTTAAAACTCACCTGTGAGTGTCTTGTTGGTTGTTGCACTTTTAACGTTGTGACAAGATTTTTCTAGTTCAATAGACGACATTCTGGGTTTCACAAAGTGCGTACTCATCAATTACGAATATCAATATCACCGTCATAAGTCATAGAAGTCACAATAGATTTGCATAAGTATTTCTTTTTCTAGCAAAGCACTCAGGCCATCTGTGGATTTTCTATAAACACACCTCATTACAAATGGCAATGTTCTGATCCGTGTTTTAAATCTATCTCACAGCTGGAGCTCAAAACAAGAAGCTGCACACCTGCTGACCAGAATATCACTGCCGTTGCCACTCTCTCTCTCTCGCTGTTGAACCACCTCCGGTACTCTGAGTCCTGAGTCATGTAGACACTATCTCACGGGACATCTACTAATAGCTGCAACATCTTCATACACCTCATCCTGTTTGGTCTATGTAAAAATATCGATCACCTCGATAGACCAGGTGTACACTGTACACACAGCATCTACGGTTATGTGTTGCCTGTTGTTTTTCCTGTGCAGTGCTCTATTACACTTTTAATGAAGTCCCGCTGACTTGAAACGGCCATCAACACTTCCATCATCATCATCATAATCAGCACCGCCACTAGGTTTCGTCTTAGACCGGACTTACTATGAGAGAGAGAGAGAAAAAAAAAGCAGCTGCTAAGCACGTTGTGACTGCTTCATAATTGGACCCATCAATTTTCACAAATCGACACAACACAATACACAACACCACAGCACAAAAACACACAAACTCTGTAAGATGGACGACGATCCAACAGCAGATGGATGCAGCCCCAAACCAGATATCTTGTAACGCTTCACAGATGCATCTACTGTTTCTGCTCCTGCTGGTGTATACAGCATCAATTGGCGATAGAGAAATTAATTACGAGCAATTAATTTCCGTGACAGCAATGACGAAAGGTATCGGATCGAATAGAGTGGGCAGACACTACTGGCTTGCGATGCGATGCCTTTTATCTCTACACACAGCCCCCGTGCGACATCAAGATTTATGCGTATTTATTAATTTTTGAAAACGCTTCCCAATGGACTGCGGATTTGTATAGCACCACACCATCAGCCAGAGGGAGATTTCCATCAACAAGCGACAAGCGAGAGATTTGCATATACGAACATCGAACACATTTTTATGACCGCGCGCATAGTTCCGCCAGTAATGGCACTCAATTCGCCCCGTTTGACATTTCTATACGAGATAACCGATGGGGTCATTTGTCATCCGGGAAAAAGTGGCGGTCGTCTTATGGTCTTTTGTGAATCACATGTGACGTGGGTTAGTGCATATGGGCACGATAGAGGACAGAGCACAGAGGAGTCAGCACTTGACTCCGACAATAAGTCAACTTCGGCTGCGAGAGATAAGCTATCGCGCGGCGAATAGAATGTGCTGCGGGTTCAGTGGGTGCTTAACTTTCGTTTGAAATGTGATTTTCTATCGACTCCAATGGCATGTCATTAATTTTGTGACACACGCTCGGAGATGGGCACGGGAGTGCTGCCCATAGGGAGTACCTATAATAAAAGCTTGGTTGAGTTTTTAAGATGGAAACGCGACTATCCAATTAAGTGAGATTATTTTTATATAGTTTAGTATTTAGCTGGAGAACTAGGGAGTCCAGTCCTTATTTTCAAAATGGCCGCCTTACTAATGTGGAGACAGGCAGCGTGAGGCGGGACCGCTGCAGAATTCTAAAAAGTCGCAAGAAAAAGGGCCAATGAAAAAAAAGTGTCATTTCTATTCTATTCTATTTCTATTCTGCTATTCTTAAAATTTAGAATTTTGACCGATATTTAACAATCATTGGGTCTCTAAACACTACAATAATGTTGTGACAGGCAACTGCTTTACGGGTTTTATTTTGGAATAACAGCATTTGGAGACTTTGCGAAGCGCATTTTTCAACTCAAAAAGGGCCAAAATGGCAAAAAATTGTGGCGGGCTCTCAAAAAAAGTAGAAAAATTGCAACTTTAGTCCAACAACGGTCACGCTGGAGACAGATAGTCAAACTTCTATAGATTCGCCTGGGTTAGTCGGGGACGTAAAAATCCGACGAGAGTAACAAAAATGGCTCTCAACGCTTCAAGACAGAAGGAGAAAACATATATGGCATCTATGTATTTATACCTACTATGAGAAATAGGCAACACGCAAGTGACGTTTTGTTGTGTAAATAATTCCGCCACAAGTGCTTTAGATTTTCGCTCACTCAGGGTAATTGCGTCACAAAATATGACGTAAAAGGGTCATAACTCACAATTGAAGGTCTTTTTCATTTCAATATCTACATTCCACATCCTGCCAAACTGTACCAGAAAAATAAAGGAAGGCGTAGCACGAATGTCGTAGTCTTTTATTCGTTATTAGCCATCTTTTATGTTATCTGCTAAAAATGACTGTGCTAAGATTTTAACTCAGAATACCAGTCAATTTATTGTGAGCTACCATCCTTCTGTGAACGAAAAAAAAAGCACAAATTCAAAGCTCATCAGAAGTGTCTCAAAGTATGCCTACGGTCTACTCTTCGATATTATCCTTTCAGCGAACAAACAAACGTCCTCTTCAAAACGCTACCATAACTAATGCATAATTAAATTATTATCACCTGTGTGTGTCGTTCCGTTTATGATTATGATTACGATCAAAGTCAAAGGTGTTCAGGTTCACCATAATGTAAACAATTCGATATGCACAAGGATCCCTTTCACCGACTTAGCTACCTATTTGTACAAGCGATGCATGCGCAATTCGAGTGCAGTTGTTCAATGCACCCCAATTGGTAAAAAAAAGGTGCTATTGCGTTTTATCGCGCAAGGACATTTGCGCCGCTTGTATACAGGACTAAACACACCAATTTTGACATCTGCCAATTGATATGGCAATCTAATAGAACAGCATATGTGCGGTGCGGTCTGTTCGCTTCAGTCTTTCTGTAAATTAGGGAAAGGGAAACCGATGAAACTGCTGAAAGTCCTTTTCCGATTCTCATCGGGGTTGTAAGACAAACTGTAGCGCAGCTGATGTCGAATCAAGCGATACCTACGACTAAAACAACACGCATACTTGAATGTTGGGAAATTCTTGCAATAAATAAAGTGCCAAAAATACATATCAACCCTCTGAGTTTTTTTTTTTTGTGTTTGTCTTTTTGAAACGACGATAAGGGTTTCGCTGTCTTAAAGGCAACAAAAACTGCGTGCTATCATCTTTTTACCATGCGGTGTTCATTGCCTAAGATTTCAAACAACCAGTTAATCCTTTGGAGGAAAATTATTTGAATATGAGCTCGTTATGATAACAGGGTGTGGAAATAAAGCAACAGCTTGTTTTTGAGACATGTGCATTGCAGACACATCTGCATGTAGCTGCGCTGTTTTTTTTGCCCATTAATTAAAGGGTAGTTTTGAAAACTCAATTACTACACACGGTAGAGGTAAATAAATCGTTCACATTGTTTCATTTTAGTTATAAACTTTGTTAGCCTTTGTACCTAGAATTGTTTATATTGTAGATATTATATTGTTTAGAGGTTCCTAAACTTCTTATAGAAATAGGTGCTGATGTTAAAGCTAAAGATCATTCATTGCAACACGACATTTATACGCATTTTATAGATGTGAGATGGACGCCTAAAAATATTAGCAACAAAATCTCTCTTTCCCTCATTTGGCTATGGCATAAATCAGCACATTTATCTACCTCCAAATCGTCAATGAAACTAAATTTTTGTATCGATTTATCAATCGCAGCAAATATTTAAAACATCTTTTATAAAATGTTTGCAAAATAAGCAATACATCGCTAATTGAGTGCTTCATGAACGAGGTTTTCATTCTGCAACTCATCAAGCAATTCCCACTGTTGTTTTGCTTTTTCGCAACCCACTTTTGTACACGAAAGCATTAAATAAACAGCAACAATCGGATTTTCTATTAATTTCAGTCAGAAACGATCATCACTAATGGTGCTGAAAGATTTACAGATCCTCAAGTACTTTCAAGTTAACCGAAAACAACTTATTGAGTTCGTTCCAACAACTTTATGACGTTGATAACTCACTCGTACCGCTGTGCATGCTTTTCATCCAAAAAGCTGACGTCTGACAGTCAAAACACATTCCCCAAGTGCAAATAAAGATCAGATCAGAAACAGCTATAGCGGTTTTCGAAAAGCTATTTATTTTGCCAAGACTCTTCGCTGAAGATTTACAAAAGAAGAGGCGAAGCGATGCGGTTGGGGCGAATGCGGCGTACGCAGCAGCTGGGTAGGCAGCTGAGTGAATGACAGAGCTGGCCAAGTAGCTGGATGTGTATGGAGCAATCACTGGAGCTGATGCGACGAGAGGGGAAGAATAGGCAAGTGGTGCCACTAGTCCTGGCTTGGCAGCAATGCAGGCAATGAGGACCATGAAGACGACGACGCGACGGCCTGTAAAATGCAGAGGTTCAGTTAAATTTATTATTTGCGGCGTTTTTGTACATTTCGCTTACAAACTTGAACATTTTGATAGAAGTTGATTCGATTGACGGAACAATTAACTTGATGCCGTTGTCAATTATTGGATAGGCAGCTTAAATCGTTGAAAGTTGAACAACAATAGTCATTGATGGAAATGGTCTCTTGACATACCTGACAAATGTTTCGGACAGTTATACCAAATCATTCAAATTTTGGTCACATCCTTCATTTGCGGACGGAATGCTTAAACTGGTACGTGGCGAGGACGTCGTCAGTTTGCGGAATAGCTTAATTGAACCAATTTAAAGGTAGAATTTGCAAGAAGGAGTTGTATAAACAGACGATCCAGTCAATTTCGTTTTGAATGCCAATTGCCAATGATACATCATATGGTTGTCTTTACAAATTTGGTTCACCTCTAAAAGTATTCGGTATTTAGCTGAATTTCGTTTAAAGCTTAAATTGATCAACCAAAAATATGAGAAGAAGAAGACGACTACCGAGATCGACAAAAACGCGGTAAATGAATAAATAAAAGTGAATTACGGTTTCCAAACTTAATTTCTCTGTTGTATTCAAGAACTGATGGCCTAGTGGCTTTGACTTTGACAATCGACTGAAAACCGAAGAAAATTTTCACTTTCTGACAGGGAAAACACTGTAACTTCTTTTCAAGAGGACGGTGAATCGACTGTTAGAATTTAATTATTTAAACAGATAATTTATAAATCTGTGGCAAAAAGAAAGAACTACATAAGTTGACTTGTCTCAAAATTGAGTTAATATTACGATCAAATGTACCGTACCCTGTTATAGGTATAGGGGAATTAGTTAACAACGTGCAACAACAAGATCAAGAATTTTGTGCGTGAATTTGTTTTTTTTTGTATTGAATGTTAAGCTTACTACGCTGCTCGAGCTAAACTAAATTTTATCTGCTTTTCTCTCCAAACATTAGCTAAGATCCCAGATAAACTTTGACAAAGAGCACGCCGAGGAAATAAGTGTCACAGAAAACAGCTGTTCTTAAAAAATAACTTACTTCAGAAATTAAACACTCTCTGATTTCAACAATTTTCGAGGTATTTATTAAACAAAAACTCACGCTTGCTTACTTTTCCCATTCCCCGCAATACAAACCCGCAACAAAACAACAGAACACCACGATCTGTCAAAATTTAGCTTCAGAAAATGTACCGCCCGATTAAATGGGCACGCTAAATTTTGACAGACATGACAGACACATGAAGTACATTCTAAGGCCCCAGTTATAGCTTTCATTGATATGCATCATTGAAAATTTTGATTTACGATTTTAAGACGATTAATCAAACAATATTGGCTTTACTTGGTATCAAAATAAAGCTAATCAATTGTGGATTTTTTTTACGAAAAAAACAACTTAATTCTCATTAAAACTTTTCTTTAAATCCACTTTTATTATTTCACTGATTGAAATTGATTTCAATAAACAGCTGATTTTCGTTCCTCTTATTTGGAACCCAATCGTTTCACTGATGTGTTCGATTCTCTTTCTGTTCTCAGCTGTCAGTTTTGCTTTCAATGATCAACTCCAACCTCAAAACCTGGAATTGTTTATTGCAAGTTGTTCTTTTGTACTGTAACTTTTTCTTTTTTTTTATTAAACTGAGCATTTTCAATAATAATAATAATATTTTATTACATTTTATTTCTTTTATGCAATCCCATAACTCCGATTATTAAACAGTTTTACTTGCTTTCCGATTTTTGGAGTTTTCTCTGTTTAGTTTCACTGACAGGTCCTTCCACTGACAGAAACTTTTCAATGATTGCTATAACTGACTTGTCAAACAAATTGAACCATTATTCCACTGATTTGTTCCAATGATGTTTTTAAATGATAGCTATAACTGGGGCCTAACACAAAAGTTTATTAGTGATTATTTAGCTCGATCAGCGTATACCACTCAGCTAAATGGGTTCGCTTAAATTTAACTCAGCTAAATTTTGGAGGGAATTTTGTAGGGGAGCGAAAATTTAGCTCGAGCAGCGAACTAAGCTTAAGAAAATGTTGGTGCCTACAATCTGCTAAACATTTTTACTCATATCGGGCAAGATGACATGATACCCGACCGTCCAAGATCACACGCTATGCCTTCCTACCCCGGAGGTAGTATTTTATTTTAATTTGTGTATGTTTCCATTGTAGTATGTCAAATAACAAAAGGAAAGAATTTAGAAATAGAAAAAACGCCAGAAAACTTTTTTGAAAAATTGCCTGAAATTGTGGAAAGATTGCCAGGAAAGTCAGGCCTTTTTTCCTAGGAAAGAAAGCCAGACTTTTGTATGGAACATTTTTTGGCATTTTTTCCAAAAAAAAATCTGGCGTAGTTTTCGGGGCCGACGAACGGGTAAGGCTATTCAAAACGTCAAGAAAAATAAATAAATTTGGCTATGGCTATATGTCATCTTACACCTCACTATGCCATCTTAAACTTGCTGTTGAACTTAATTTAAAAATATTTTTAAAAATACGACTTATTGTTTTACACTATTAATTTAAATATAGTATTTGTTGCCAGCAAATGCATTAATTGAATTCACTTTGTTTTCATTTCTATGATTTGTAAATATTTTTATTTTTCACTTTCAAGAAAAAGCATTACATCTTGAGCACAATTCCCCTATAGGATGATGGCACGTACGTTCAGTCCCCTCCAGTAGTCAGTCTCTCCTTTAGTCCAAGCTAAAAACATTCCCTTGGCTAACAATTCTTCTATCTGCGTACAAACACTTGCAACAATCCTGGTGCTGGTTCGCGCGTAAAAAATATATGATTATCGCCGAACACGAGTGGTATTCAAAACAAAAAAAAAAAAAAAAAAAAATAGTAGAAGTGATCTTGGAAAAGTGTTACAATTACTAATCCATTTAAGGTATTTGCATCATTTTGTGATTATTTTTATGTTATTGACTGTTTATTTTTCTTAACTTAAGAAGTTAGAATATGTTTTTTTAAATAATCAAGAGGGGCTGAACTCATGAGACATGATTTTTATATGAACTGTGTTAGACACGGTTCCTTTAAACGATCTCCAGTTGTCTGCCCCCTGTTCTTATGAAATGGATACTTGCTTGGCCGACTACTGGAGCTGAGGGGGCTGACTACTCCTAAATCATGCCCTTTTCACTTGTCTGTTGACTTGTACCTAAATAGTTTGCATTAGATAGCTCATAAGCTTAGTATTTTCCAATCTACAGACTTCGATCATTCAGAAGAATACTTGACTAAAAAATTGAAGAAAAGATTTTTAAGGACCAATCAAACACAAAAAATAAGTTAAGGGTGCTGACTACTGGCGCCATCACCCTATGTAATATTTTTTTCATTTAATTCTATGTTCTGGACCAGAAAAAAAACGTATAAGTCGTCTTCCCACACATAAAATCAAACATTTAACCTGGGCTCCTGAAAAATGGCTACAAATGACTCCAGCTGTTTTTCCTTGTTGCCACAGAAATACAGGTAGGAGAAACTTTCATTACTATCTAGCAGCGTTTTCACATCAGCTGATATTTTTGCTGAATCAAGCGCTGATTTAGCTAAAAATGCAAACTTCTTACTTTACTTCAGAAAAAATCTGTCAATTTACTTCTCAAGAGTCAAGAAATTTGTTCAAAATCTTATAAAATCTCGCCTCTCGTTCATTGAACTGCACACGGTCCACTCTGCCCTTTCATTTGTAGACTTACACTGAATGATCCTATTTTAAAATCGATAGCTGTCAGAAATCTTGACATGAACGTAGTCTAATCTAATCAAAGTCAAAAGTCAAGAAAGAAAAAATCTAAAACCAACAGAAGACACTGCAAGTGAAAATTCTCAATTTCATAAAATAGGGGCAACAAATTCCCCTCAAAATACCCCTAATGCCCTCCCCTAATCCGTAAGAATCTCTCCACTCTCCAAAACAAATTATTCCATTTCAATGACGCACACGAAAGTCTCTGTCTCTATACTCGCGAGTCGCGACGTCGCTTGTCGCTTCCCCTTCGCATTCGCATTCCCAACGTATTCTCATTCTCATCGGAACATGCAGCTGACAGATTTCCTATGGGAAGTGAAATCGCGCACATGTACTCGTCTACTCGTACGTCAACGGCGATACACTGTTTACGCTACTAAACAATCCAAACAATAAGTTCTGTATATCCCAGTGTATCAGATAACAACAACACGGCTGCGCTGCTGCCGTCGGCCGTCGCTTTGTTGTCCGATTGAATCCAGAATGAATCGTAATCGGAAGTAATCATTTTTCCCACGCACACATGATCCGGGCAGGCAGGCACACGACACACGAGCCACAGTCGGTCGGCCTAATGAGCGTAATCATCCCTATCCTCATTTTGCTTCCCTTATCGCAAAGGATTATGATGATGGCACAGTTTGCAGCACTTCCCTGTTCCGATTATGACAGCACAGAGGAGGGGTTGAAATCGTCGTCATTTAATCTGCGTAAACAAATCGACAGCCGCCCCTTTTTCTAGATATTAACTAGCTGAGGCGGTGATCTATTAGATTCAGTGAAACGACGAGACGCGACAAATCGCAAACATAGTGAACGTGTGAACCGTCATTCTTTCGATAATGAGGGTGCAATTGGTGCCCGTATGAGTTCAATTTGTTCTCCTCAACACCGCATGAGAACTCTATTAAATCCTCGATGGGAACTGAAGAACACTGGGACTGGACAGGGACAGTACAGTTGCCATTCGCCAGGGTCGCACGGTTGTGTGAGAATCACATCAAAGCGTCAAGTGTGTGGGACTGGGAAAGAGGCCACTTGACGTTGACGGGTGGCGTGCACTGTTCATTCAGACTTCCAACGTAATTGTTATTATATCCCTCCCAATTGGGAATCAATCTAAAGTTCGTTAGCGTTCAATGATCAAGCCTGTCGGAGCACAGAGCAAAACAACCATTCAACCGTAACAGCTTTATAACTTTAATTCGCTCCCATTAACCGCCAATCGAGCAATTCATTGCTGGCCAAGCCATTTAATTTTGCCAGCAAGAGAGCGATTCAAAATTAACGAATTCGCCCGCTTTTTTTATGTTCCGTTTGCAGATGGTGTGCCGGCCACCTATACGGACGGAATCCACTTTTGGCATAGGCTGGGGCAGGAGTGCTCGCTTCGGTTAAGGAGTGGAGCAGGAACGACCGATCGGTCAAAGAGATCACCATTGTGGTGGTTATGATGCCAACATCACGAGGAGGCATTAAATGGGCTTTCCACTGCACGAAAATATTTCTATTGTTGTTCCAGCAGCGGTAGATTACAACAGAATTTCATTTCATTATGTTCACGGGAAAGAGATCAGCGAGAGGTTACGCTAGGAGTAGTTGAGTTTATTTTGGATTTCGCGGCAGAAAATATGTACACAGACGCAGACTTCATGATGAAAGTTATTAAGGATGGAAAGTTCGCAGCACGAAATGGTTTCCTTACTTTATCTGTCATTACCGTGGCAAAACAGTTATGAGGTTTACTCACGGTTGCCACTTTGGTAATAAATTACCAAATCTGGTAATTTTTTTCTTAGTTCATGATTTTTGGTAATTTGGTAATTTTTATCTGGTTTTGGTAACTTTTTGAACAGGAGCATCAAAAAGACGAACTCGATATCATCACATGGAAATGCTGCCTTACTTTTTCTGCCCACTACGTATAAGGTTTAAAAGAATTCCTAGTACTTCAGTAAGTAACGGTCTATAATGTACCTAATTGAATTTAAAAAGAAAAGCAATCGAATTTACCACGTTATAAAATTCAATTTATTTTACAGACAGTACAATTTCTGTTTACAATAATTTATGTTGCTTCTGGTTGAGTTGGTGGTTCGAAAGCTAAAGACCACTCATCTGCCTTTAGTGAATCGTTGTGCTGCTGCTGCTGGTAGAAATGTACCGGTTTCGCGGTTGGCAAATAAAACGCTGACAAAAGAGATGTTGTGTTATATTGCTTGCAATGCGCTTTACTGCATTTAAGAAATATGCGTAGCTGTTTTGTGTCTTTTATAATAGGGTGGCGCGTGAAATCTTGTAGAGTGCACATTACAATGCTTCGCCCAAATGTGCTGTGTTAAACATCCCGGCCGCCATGAACATCCTTTGGATGTTCATCTTCACTTGGTAGTGGAAACAGATTAGCTACGGCTCGTTTATACAGACCAGTACTAGTTTTGACTTCTGCGACTCGTACAACACCATCCTTCCCTGGAAATGTTTTGGTTATTCTACCCAGTAACCATTTGAGAGGTGGAAGATTCTCTTCTTTGACGACTACTAATGTGCCACTCACTAGATTCGGTTGAGCGCAATTCCATTTTTGTCGTTGCTGTAGTAGATGCAGATATTCAGTTGACCATCGCTGCCAAAATATCTGCTGCATGTACTGAAGCCGTCGAAAGCGTGACAAGCTGCTGAACCTTTTCGATGAAATGTTTGGTTCGGGGAATGAAGAGAGCGGTTGACCGATAAGGAAGTGGCCCGGGGTCAGTGCTTCTAGGTCGTTGGGATCTGACGATAATGGAGTTAATGGGCGTGAGTTTAAGATGCCCTCAACTTGGACAATAACAGTGGCGAGTTCCTCATATGTAAGCGATGCATCTGCGACGACACGCGTGATGTGATGCTTTGCGACCTTAACAGCTGCTTCCCACAGACCTCCGAAATGAGGGGACCGCGGGGGTATGGGTCGCCATTCGATTTGCTCCTTCAGACATAGTTCATGAATTGAACGTTGATGACTTTCGGACTTAAATAGATTTGCCAGTACTGACAATTCATTCCTCGCTCCGATGAAGTTGGTAGCGTTGTCACAAAATATTGTGCTACAAAGACCGCGTCTTGATATAAATCTCCGAAGGGCTCCAATAAATGCTTCCGTGGAAAGATCTCCCACCAGTTCCATATGGACCGCCTTCGTTGCAAAACAAACGAAGATGCACACGTATGCTTTGCAAGGGGTTTTGCCTCGAACTCGTATGTACACGCGAAATGGACCACAGAAATCAACTCCAGTTGTTTGGAATGGGCGTCCAGGGTTAATGCGCTCAGGAGGAAGATTTCCCATGAGATGCTGTATTCCTCTGGGCTTACATCTGAAGCATCTGATGCAGCTGTTGACAGTTTTGCGAGCCAAAAGTCTACCAGATAGGGGCCAGAACATCTGCCGTATAGATGCAAGGAGAGACTGAGGACCAGCATGCATGTTTTTACCATGAAAATAAACAAACAAGATATGAGTAAAGATATGATTTTTGGGTATCAAAATTTGGTGTTTAGTGTTATAAGGTTGGTTAGAATTATGAATGCGACCGCCTACTCGAATGAGGTTGTCGTTCTCATCAATAAAGGGCGAAAGTGATTTTATATGACTCCTTTCACCCGTACGTCCTTCGAAGAATTCACGAAATGCAATACGTTGGACATTGCGAAGTATTCCCATAAGAGCTGTTTGTAGTTCTGTTGGTTGAAGTAACCCCGTTGATCTATTCGTAGGTGCCTTGCAATTGTGTACAAACCTATAAATATATGCAAATATGCGTTCCAATTTCAGCAGAGAGTGATTATGACGAACTCCATCTAACAGATCCCTGTGATGAGAAACCAGTAAAACTGTTTTCACTGTTCGTTGTTCTGGCATATATTCCATTGGGATTTTGATTACATGCTCTTCATCCTCGCTGAATGTCATCTGTAAGTACTCGGGCCCGTTGAACCACAGAGTAGAATCTCTTAGCTCTAGTGGCAATGATCCGCGCGATATGAGATCAGCTGGATTGGCCTTCGTTGGTACATGTTTCCAAACTCCGTCTGCAGTAAGATCTTTTATTTTTGTGACCCGGTTGGCTACGAAGGTTGTCCAATTGTAAGAGGGACACTGCAGCCACTGTAGAACAATTTGTGAATCCGTGTAGAAAACAATTTTACTAAGGTTGATTTGCAATGTTTCCTTCACTCTATTCACTAATTCTGCCATCAGCAGAGCGCCGCATAGTTCCAACTTTGGAATTGAAATACTTTTCAAGGGCGCGACTCTGGATTTCCCACATAGAAGTCGGGTAGTAATGTTACCATGTTCATCTATAGTGCGCATATAGCAACATGCGCCATATGCAAGCTCGCTGCTGTCTGAAAAGGAGTGCAATTCAACTATTTCGTTAGGGCTGCAAGTAGATACGAGTCTAGGGATATGAAATGACTTAAGCTCTACCATTCCTTCAATGTAGTTTTCCCACTTCATGCTTAATTGCGGTGGAAGTGGATCATCCCATGAAAGTTCCTTCATTTTCCAGAGCTGCTGCACGAAGATCTTTCCCAATATTACTACAGGGCCAAGTATACCGAGAGGGTCAAAAATTTTACCAAGATCTGATATAACAGTCCTTTTTGTTATAGTTGTGTGCTCAGGAATCTCAAAATTGTAGTGAAAAGTATCAGAAGTAGGTTGCCAAATGAGACCAAGTGTTTTTACGAATTCATTTTCGTTAATGGACAAAAATGTTTCTCTATCCTCCAATGGAATTGATTCTAGTAACCCTGGATGATTTGCGCAAAACTTACGTAGCTCAAACTTTGCAGTGGATAGTAGAGTTATTATTTCCTTTTGTAAGGTTATGGCAGTATTTAGATCATTTGCACCTGTCATAATATCATCTACGTATGTATTATGTTCTAATACTGAAGATGCCTGGGGAAATGATTGCGCTGAGTCTCTAGCTAGCTGTTGTAGACATCTGGTGGCTAGATACGGAGCAGATGAAAGACCATATGTCACTGTGTTCAGCTGATAATACTTGTAGTTAGTTTCGGCAGAATCACGCCAAGTAATCATTTGGTACTTTCTATCTCTAGGGTCTATTAGAACTTGGCGGTACATTTTGCTTATATCAGCGGTAAATACATATCGAAAGACGCGAAATTGAATGATAATCGAAAATAAATCCGCTTGAACAGTTGGCCCTGTTAGCAGAATGTCATTTAGCGATTTTCCAGAGGATGTTTTTGCCGACGCGTCAAAGACAACCCTTAGTTTGGTTGTGGAGCTATCCGGCTTGAGGACGAAATGATGTGGTAAAAAGTAGTTATTTTTGGGAATACATGTGACTTCAGACATATGACTCAATTGCTTATACTCATTCATGAATTGACGATATTGTCTCTCAACCTGTTCGTCTTTGTTAAGTTTCTTCTCTATTGAGAAAAAGCGACGTTTGGACATTTCAAGTGAAGATCCTAGATTTGCGATTGGGTCGTGTTTGAACGGTAATCGTAGCACAAACCGCCCAGAATCATCTCGTCGAAAGTTGTCGGAGAAATGTAGCTCACAGATACGCTCTTCATTGGATAGCGTTCGAATAGGCGTGTCGTGGGAATCGATTTCCCAAAACCTTTTGAGGATGCTCTCTATAGCTGTTAAAGCTGGTTTCGTGGTTGTGGCAATATTGCACATGTATCTTGTGGGCCTTGAATTCAATGCTTCTCCTATAAACACCCAACCGAAGACCGTGTTTTGTAATGATGGTAGCTTTGGTGCTAGTTGGATAAGCCCGTGATAAAGCAGTTTGCAATACAATTGTGCACCTAACAGTAGGTCAATTTTGCTTGGACAATTGAAGTTTGGGTCGGCTAGTTGGATCCCTGCGGGTATTGGCCAATCTTGGGTATCAACAAATACTTCGGGTATAGCTTGGCTTATCTTTGGTAAAGACTGCACTTCAACTTCAGTATGGAATGAGTTTATATTTGAATGTAACGATATTGTCATCTTATATTTTGATAAGGTATCTATTTCTCCTATTCCCCCTATTTGCACGCATGATGATGACCGTTTAAGACCAAGAAGACAAGCAAATTCTTCAGATATGAAATTGAGTTGTGACCCGGAGTCAATTAGAACTCTACATGCCACAAATTGACCACTGCTATTGAGGACCCGAGCTAGCGCCGTCGCTAAAAGTACTGTTGAGTATTTCGGTTTAGCCGTAGCTGGCAGGTTGGGAGCATTGCTGGTGGTTGTTGTAAATGTAGTAGCAAATGACGTAGTTGGACCTGACTCGATTGATTGCTCTACTATCTCTGCGGAAGGTCTTGGCTTTTCAGCACTGTTCAAGTGGAGGATAGTGTGATGTCGTTTTCCGCAATTGCGGCATGTACCTTTGGAAGTACAGTTTCTATTCATGTGACCGGATCTAAGACAATTGGTGCACAAACTGTGCTGCTTCGCAGTAGATACGCGTTCATTCGTTGGAAGTGCTAAGAACTGAGAGCATTTATAAATAGCATGTGTACCCTTTTGGCAGAAGGTACAAGCGATGCTACCTGTTACTGTAGCGGTGAACGATGCAGGTTGTGGTGGATACCGTGATGGTCTAACTGTATGTTGCTTGCTGGAGGTAGTACTGCCCTCTAATATGCGACACCGTTTGTCTAAAAACCGTAACAACTCACTGAGCGAAGCTAACCTTTGCTGTGCACATTCATCATTCCATTTCTCAATGGTTTGAAAATCCAATTTGGAAAGAATGAGGTGATTGAGGAGATCATCCCAATAAACAACTGGACGACCAAGAGTGGTCAATGCCCTTGTGTGAGCGTTGACCGCGTCGATCAATTCGCGAATATTATTGGACGTTGGTTTTGATATGGGTTTTAGTTCAAAAAGTTTTCTGATGTGCTCTTGAATAATAACGGGCTTTTTGTCATACCGATCGATTAGGAGTTGTAGTGCCACATCATAATTGGCTGACGAAATTTCGAGGGATTCGATTTGTTTTAAGGCACCATCAGTTAACGCGGACCGAAGATAATGGAAACGAGTCACATTGTCTAACGCACTGTTTTTGTGGACCATATTTAAGAATGTTTCGTAAAAGGATGTCCATTGTATATAATTACCCGAGAACATAGGCAACGGTTGCTTAGGAAGCATAAAGTTTATCGTGGGCGTATTGGTTGCGAATTTTTCAGAAGTATTCTGATCAGCTGTTGCAGGCTGGTTCAGTGCAGTTAATGCCATTATTAATAATGGTTTTGTTTCGAAATAGAGTTCTTCAAATGTTGCCCTATCATCATTCTGGACTTCGTCTGGATCAAGTTGTTCGATATTAGCTTGAATAGCTTCAAACGATTTGAAGTAGCCTTCTAGCGATTCAAGGCGTCCTTCTATTTCAGCAGCTCTAGCGGTTTTTATTTTTTCGTCCGTAAAGGTCTTTACGCGCGTAATTTGCCCGACAAGAACTGACCGTTTCGATTTTGCCTTTATAAGCTTTTGTTCTGACATGTTCTGAGGAGACTGAGATCGAAAAACCGTTGGCCGTTACAAACGCACTATGTCTTTTATAAAGGGGAGAGTACCGCACTATGTTTATATATATGTATACGAATATTATGTGTATGTATATTATAATTATGTATATTATGAGAAAGCTGCTTTCTGTGGGTGTTAGTATGGATGTAGGATGTAGGTATTTAATTCTTAGATTAATCTCACCGACCCTTTGTATTGTTGAAAATACTTAAAAACTGTGTTGTGTGTGTGTGTGTGCGTGTATTTGTGTGTGTGTGTGTGTGTATGTTGCCCTTCGCTGACCTCCAGGAAGTAGATGACTCTATTTCGGCCTTCTGCACTGCCTCCACCAGGTGCCAAATCTTCCAAAATGTGATGTAAAATGATACGATTTGTATATTAATCACGTGAAAGTATCACGTCGGGGTCACCAATGAACAAAGTAAAACGTTCGTTGCGCTTTGCTTCGTTGTTGCAAAAAGAAAAGCAATCGAATTTACCACGTTATAAAATTCAATTTATTTTACAGACAGTACAATTTCTGTTTACAATAATTTATGTTGCTTCTGGTTGAGTTGGTGGTTCGAAAGCTAAAGACCACTCATCTGCCTTTAGTGAATCGTTGTGCTGCTGCTGCTGGTAGAAATGTACCGGTTTCGCGGTTGGCAAATAAAACGCTGACAAAAGAGATGTTGTGTTATATTGCTTGCAATGCGCTTTACTGCATTTAAGAAATATGCGTAGCTGTTTTGTGTCTTTTATAATAGGGTGGCGCGTGAAATCTTGTAGAGTGCACATTACAATGCTTCGCCCAAATGTGCTGTGTTAAACACTTATATTAAAATGAATTGATATGTGTCAACAGTTTTCTTTTAGTTTCTATGAAGACTTAAGGGAACTTCAGAAATTCAAATAAATTTCACGATTTCCTATAAATTATTTTTCAAGCCGAAATTTCAAAAATGTAATGCGTGCGACTGACAATAAAACCCAAGTGTCTGCCATATCAGTCTTTGAAGTAACTATTTTTCACTCGAACTGCATACTGCCTACTCATATTTTCACGTGGAAAGTTAAATTTGACATTTCGCGGAGAAAAATTTGTATTAAAAATTGGATTCCACTTGAGAGGCTTTACGTGTTCTGCATAAATGCATACTAGGCTTAAGCATAGGTGCATTTTTCTACTACCATGACATTTTTTTATATTAAGTTCGTAAATCAGAGAAAAATGAAACGATACCAAAAAGTCCTTTTCATACTGGGGACGTTCGGATTCATAGTTAAGTAAGTTGACAAGCTGTCTGACTAGATGTCTTTCAGTTTTGATTGGCCCAGAGTGGTCACGTGATTAGTTTTTGCAGTTGACGCTTATGGAGGGGAAGCCGACAAATCTAGTCGGGAAAATCCTGCCTGCATACTCAGTTGACATTTCGAAGAGTCAGATTTAAAATAAACAGAGTGGCCGTGGCAGAATTCTGAAGAGTCGAAAAAAGGGCCAGTGAGAGAAAAGGGTGCCATTTCTAAAGCTACTCTGCAAATTTCGAATTTTCGCACGATATTTAACAACCATCAGTTCACATAACAGTGTAATAGTGTTGTGATAGGCAACCGTGTTACAATTTAAATGTTCTTATTTGAAAATATCAATTTTTGAAAAAACTATGAGGGGTCTTTTCCGAATAAAGAATGGCAAATCAAACAAAGGCAACGCTGACCGCGAGAATACAAAAACAATTCAACTTGCTCAGTCAACGCGTTCGGATTCCTTAGTCACGACCAATCTAGTTGACGTTTTACATAAACTATGAATCCGAACGTCCCCACTGGCTCAAGACGATATGTACGATTTTTTCGTGTTTTATAATTTTTCCAGATTTTTGGTAACTTTTAGCTTGGTTTGATAACTTTTTTTTCCATTTTTGGTTGCTAATTTTTTTGCAAGTGGCAACCATGGGTTTACTACGGAATTATTGACACAGACAGTAATGCGCAAATGGGGACGTTCAGGTATCTAGTTAAGTAAGATCTCCGTTTTGATTGGCTGAAATCGGTCATATGAGCCGCTGTTTCAGTTGACGTTTATGGAGGGGGAGCCGAAGAATCTTTCAGACTGCCTACTAAGTTGACAGTTCGGATATGGCTGACGTAGAAAAAGTGACGTTCTCGAACAATCTAGTCGACTTAAGATAACTAGATTCTTGAATGCGCACTTAAAAGTGATGCGAACGAAAGGGAGGCGAATTTGCATTCGGGAATCATTGCTGAATTGCCTCATTTAGGCGACTTACTGCGTGATTTTGCCGGTCAAATCTGAAGTTGTTGCGAGTTATTCAATTTTAATTTGTTTGTCTATCCACTATTTCCGTCTAACCAGACAAAAAATTGATGTAGGTACCTACTACCATTTGGAGAATCTGCGATTTTCAAGTTACTGGGTTTACATAAAAGTTTCGTGTATTTTTTGACGTTTTGCTTTAAAATCGCCATTGTTTAGCACATCTATATTCATTTTTGTTATTTCTTTGGCCATTTATAAAGCAGGTACCTATTTAAAGAAATGCAGACTTAAGACATTATATTTGGTGAAACCGACGTAGTTTGACGTCCAAACCTTTCAAAAAGAGCTAAGAACTTTAGGTATACGACTACACGGTGATACCCGCGCCGCCACTTTTTTTACAATGGCAACGAATCAACTAGCTTTGTACCTTTCTATAGTATAGCTTTCTTCGAAAATGTACTAGTTTTATTTTTCTGAATGTTAACCTATTCGTTAATGTGGTATTCGACTGGCACTTTTTTTTGCTCAGAGCTATTTTTATGTTCGTTTGGTACAAAAAAAAATCTTTTTCAGATTTCATACCACTTTTAGGAATCTAGATTTCTTCTCAGATTTCCTTCAGATTTACGAATACAAGTGCGTTTGAGTTGAACAACTGTTGGAGTTTATTTACATTTTCGTGAAGTTTTTCTAGTACAAAGAAAGGCATTGCATCGGGTGAATATATTTTTGTATATTATTTATGAATAAATATTTAGAAATCAATCAGGAGGCAAATTACGAATGTCTTAATATAAAATTTAACCAGTGAATGGAAAACGCTTTGGAAAGATTCGAAGGCTACACTACACATATTCGAATCGCACGAATATCAACACAAAAAAGAGCAGGTGACGTTTTTATGTTCGGTTAGACACACGAATCTGAAATCTGAGAGCGAATCTGAATCGAATACCACATAAACTTTACTTCGATTAATTCACAATTCGATAACTTCTTGTCCATAAATTATGGAACTTTCGTTTACTTATTTCTTGAAATTTGGCACCACTTTTTTATTGCCTACTGTTTTCTTTATTGTTTGCTTAGAATTCATTTTGTTTCATCATTCTTTAAGATGTTATTTCTATCACCGCCAGGGCTAGTTTTATATTTTTTTTTTTTTCTAAGAATCAATGTTCGCTGTTCCACCATTGCTATTCTTGTGATTTTTTCGAGTGCATATAGAATGTTCCAAATGATTTCTGAACAAGAATAAAGAAGGCGGGTCTGGTTATAACTCAGGAAGTCATCTCTCTCTTAAAAAATACATATTTCGCTCAAGCTTTTTGCCGACATCTTCGGTGTAACTCGTAACTATTTTTGTTAAGTTTCCTCCACCACACTCGCCGTTTCTTCAACTTAGCCTGTTAAAAATCACAACAATACAAAAAGAAACGCAAAATGGAGAGCCCAACATTGACGCAACAGCTTTTCTCTGATACAATGCCCGCATCTCATTGCTTAGTGCCCACAAATTAATCGACAATCTACATTAATCCATAAATCACTCGACTCGACAAAGAGATTTAGCCCCCAATCCAAATTACAACTTACAAGTCGAAAAACTTCTCCGCAGCAATTATCTTCCGGATCACGGTGCGGCACTCACCCAACAGTCGCGTATGAAATAGTTCAAACAAAAAACCAACTCACACCAAGAGAAAGGGAGAACTTAACTAACAAGTCCAACAATTCCGCCCGCCTTTACTCTGTGTACCTATATCAACCCAAATCCAAGTGCATAGCTGCACGCGGCACCCTCAATAAAGGATTCGAATGCGCGTAATTACATTTCCATGTCGGTGATAAAATTGAAAGAAAAAACAACCGAATTGCGGACGTGTTCGGTCCATTAGGCATTCGGTTGCTGACTGGAGGAGGTACCCGCCTGCGCCTTCTTAAATTGGCTGCACATCAGCTTCTAGAATCGCTCGACAAGTTTACTACATCCAATGATCATCCTTGTTGCAGGTGTTTTCGTTTGCCTCGGACATGGGTTAAGAAGTCGACTCGTATATACGAATAGAGAACGTCTTCGGTTGTTTAGCGAGTGCGCGCTTCGGGCTGCTAAGTCTGTTTGATGCTTTATACGGTCATCCAGGCGTCTGGAGATAGAAAAATCGGATTATCCCATATACCCGCGGAGGAATTCACTGCACAACACCTACGTCGCAATTGGAGTCTGGTGCCGTATCAGCATGCGGGCGGTAAGTTTGCGGTCCCACACAGACACATCCTACGAGCAGCGAGATATCCGATTCAAGTCCTTATGCCATGTGTGGGCAGAAAGAAGTTTTATCCAAGAGAGGAAACAAAAAAGGGCCAACACACAATTCGCCGGTACCGCATGTCGTGTCGTTGTTGTGCGAAGGATGTGTCCAGCACAGAGCTTAGTTGGCCGCATACTCTGGTACTGGTGTACTGTGTCTCTTGATGATCTCGATGCGGCGACGGAGGAGCAAACAACTTCACTGCAGATGAACCCGCCATAGAACATGGCTCAGAAAATGATCGCATGTGCGGAGGCTGCTGCTAGAACCTAACCAAATCCGTTGCCGAAGCGTGCAGGTGTTCTTCAGACTTAATGGCGCCAGACAGCATTCCAATTTTGAGTTTTTGTCCGCCATGCAGCCACCTAAGCTAACTATTATTAATGTTTGTCAGATGCGGCGCGGTGCGGTTTGGTCTCGTCGCCCGCCCTTGGTCTTGGTCGGGTCTTGTGGTCCAGAGACGACGACGACGACGACAACGACAACCATGGCGAAAATTGCGACGATGCTTTGTGTGCGCACCCGTCGAGATTGAATTATTAATGAATATCATCGGCTTATGGCATGTGAGCGAGCTCCATTTACTGCGCGGCTGCGATGCACCATACGACAATCGGGGTGGCTGGATGCATGATCTTTGTATGGGATTACTGCGGCGGAGCAACACCCCGAGGGCACTCTTCTTTTGCCTGCGCAATTAGAGCCTGGTCAGGAGTTCTGTGTTGTGCAGCGTGTGTGGGTGGGTGGAAGATGCGAAAGAGTGATCAAGACACACATGGGATTGTGTCACGACGGACGTGGGCTGCGTCGTTGTCCGCGTGTAGTGAAATGTTTATTTTGTGGGCGCACGTACGTATGAAAGGATCCAAGACACATCTGCCGCAGATGTTTTGCAATCTCTCAAGGTTGCTGAAGAATCTTGAAATTAATTTAAGATTTATAGATTTTGATCTAAAGTGGTTCTGTGGGAAAGACAAATCTTCATACGCCGGAACCTTTCCAGCCGACGCGATGATGAACAAAGTTAAAGGCGTACAGGGCGAATTTTATCTTCGACGTGTTACCAACCATCGCTGTAGTGTGTGGGATGTAATCTTTGAAAGAGAACCGTGTTGAGAGAACCACATGCGAGATGATTCAAAATTGGGACTTTGAGTCTTCTTCAAACTTGAAATGTGAAGTATTGACAGTTGTTGTAGGCGCAATGGCTTAGTGGTTAGTGTGTTTGACTACTAGTGGTCCCAGGTTCGAATCCCGTAAAAACCCAAATTCCAACTTAGGGTTTTTTCCACTGCTCCACCGTTCGTGAACGTGTGACAAACATCCAGAGAGTATAACTGTCTGAAAGACCTTCTCAATTAGCCGTTTGGAATCGGCATATAATTGTCGATCCCTTCCATTCGTTCCAAAAACGAAAGAACTCACACAAACAAATGGTTGTGAGAAGCTAGGCCTAGGGTCCCTCCGGACTTGTTGCGCCAACTTATTTATTTTTTAGACACCGCTGTTGGGGAGAGCGGTACGACGAATTACCCAACTGCTGGTCGCTTGGTATATTGCCCACAAACTACTAATAAATAGATGCGTGCATCTAACCGATTTTCCCTTCATTTTGAAATGAAATCCTCTCTCAAAAACTATCAATTTTCTATCTGGCAGTATACGTTAAAAATATGAACCCGTTACTAATATTCCTGTCAAACTGTCAAAATCACTACGAATAATGAGAGCACATTCAAAATGCTCGCATTTGTGACTCGACTAAATTTGTCTGTACTAGATTTTCCCTTAACGTAAAAACTTAATTTGTCGGTAACCTAACTTTTACTAGGTTAACGCATACGATTTGACAACTAAGGGCCCAGTTATAGCCATACGTAAAACGAAATTGTGAAAATTTTCTTTTTCGACCACTTAAACTCAATCTTGGTCTTAAAATGTTGTTTATCAAAAACAAAAAATTTAGCAAATTATCTTTCAGCCTACGAACATACCCTTTCTCATTTCTTTACATTTATGTCGTTTTCGATTTGGCTTTTCAAATTTTGATCTGAGATTTCAGATAACTGCTGCCAAATCGAACATGAAATCGGATTTTTATTCTTTCTTTCTATACACGTAGGCCGCAAAAAAAAAAAAAAACAACGTTTTCACTTGCACTAGAAATCCATTTCGATTGATTTTCACACATAATAATAATAACGCATTTCAAAATAGTTTAATATAAAAATTCGGTTCCACACGCGTAAAATGAATAATTCAGTTCCAAAAGCAATCCTTCCAACAATAAACAATTCTTAACCGTTAGCTGATTGACATAAATATTTGTATTAGTGAAAGTATGTGTAAAGCTGAGAAAAAAATCGAGTTTTGTCAAAAGTGCCTCAGATCAAAGAAGAGATTGATTTTCTTTGCAAATCGAACATGAAAAGCAATCTCGATCAAACAAAAAATTGATCTTTTTGCCAAATCGAAAACGACATTACACTGCATTTACACCATAAACAAATTCCTATAACACGTAAGGTTAAAAGGATGCCCAATACTAAATAGCCGTGTGACTGAAAGGCAAAATACGTGACACGTATTTTGGTCGGCCATCTTGTTTACTGGTAGAAACTATGGGAAAGTTCAGCATGTTGTTATTTTTTATAGTGATGGCTTATGAAATTTCGCTTTCCTATAAAACAAAATGGCTTCCGGAAGCGATGAACGGACAATTCTTTATTTATTTCGTATATCTGATGGGTGATTAATTTACTTAAACTAGTAACCACTCTCATTTCACATGTTTCAAATCTGAAGTAGAAATGTTTTCAAGTAATTGAGGAACTGTTGGTCGCCGGAACTTGTGTATATGTATTTCCGTTTTACGTATCTATAATTTTGGGTTGAACATCCACGACACTTCAAGCGTCTGATTTGCGATCTCATTCTTACGCTTTTATCAGCATGACAAACGACTCTCTCTGTCCCGTCTCGTGCAAAAATACGCGTGAGTGATGTTTTAAGCGCAGTATTAAGGTAAAGTTTGTAGAATTTTTTGCTTATTAGAAAATTGCTATAACTTTTCACTCTTAATCTAGTCTCAGCATATCTCCTATATGCTTGACACATCAGACAAAAATATTGGTCTCCCTCGAAAAACAGAACTGCCTCTTCCACAAAGACCTCCATTATTTGCAGTCAAAGAGTCTATTCCATCTATTAAAATGAGTTATAAGCACTGACCTTTCCAAATGTCAGTTGCATGTCACACTCCTATATCCACTCATATTTGCCGCATACTATTAAAATGCCAATTAAATGCATGCTGCAGCTGGCGCATAAATTGACACCCCACAACAAATTCAGTGTCAACACCTCGCAGTAGTGTCACAAGGTGATCCACCCACACCGCATACTCCAAACGCACTCAGCCCGACTCGTAACTGGAAATACCCGACGGCAGCGTCTGTGCATCTGCTGACTCATTTGTTAGCCACACCGGCTTAACCAACCGCTAACGTAAAGAGTCGAATTTTATTACCAATTTCTTGGTTCAACTTAACGCCACTTAGCTTTGTGTGGCTAGGCAAACACACTGTAATACCGATCGCTGCCATAAACATAAATCCATCGATCGTAATAAAAATAAAATCTGCCAGCAATTACCAGCGCGTTTATTTGCCTCCATGCCAGGGATAATAACCGAAAACAAATTATTACATCCACCCACGATCGTTGTGCGGATCACTTCTGGCAGTGTGATCATGATCACCATATTCTTGCGACGACGCGTCGATCTGGTAGTTCTACTTGGAGTTGCCCGTTTGGCAGGCAATTTTCATAAATCGCATCACGCGTCAAAACACTCAAAAAATATACAACTTGTTCCAAGCTATCTAGCAACGATCGGTGATCATGCGAAGAAGCGTGCCCCTTGCACACAGTTACTACACACCGCAGTGCATAATTCATATCGCAGTATATATCTTTTCGATTGGATCTACATATCGGTCGGTGCAGGCGACGCCAAATTGCCTGAATGTCCAGCACTCGGTTGAACAGACCGCCAGACACTCCTCTCCGAGGTGGTGTTGGCGGGGCGCGCTGTTGCGGGCTGACAGGTGAAAATAATAGATCGGCCTGAAATTATTACGTTTGTAAGTACGCGGCGAATCGGTGTTTGCAAGTTGCTTCTGTGTCTCTCGGCCTGAGTAGCACCAACTTGTTTGTGAATAATTTTGTCTTGCCCACGAATGGACATTTTAGTGGCTGATTTATTTATAAATTATTTATCTATTTGTTGCTCTGCGCATAGAACGCCGGCTTGGATTTGTGGCTGTGATAAATCACTCGCTTAATTGAGTAGTATATAGTAGATGCCTTGAGATATACATTTCTGAGATATAGCAACCTCATCCCGCATATATAGGCAATTTAAAACCTTTACGGAGGGAGAGAGACAAAAAAAGAAACACAAATCCCAACCGCCACTTGTAACGTGGGCGAGCACAAGGAGGAAGGACCGAGTCCATAAAAAATCCTCGCATCATTGATTGAGACTAATTCTTTTTGAATTTATTTTCCACAGCGGCTCGGACCTTACAGCACTAGCAGTTGAGGTCCCTTGCGGGCTCTTGGACTCCCAACAGTATATATATATAATGATAACCCAGTCGACTGTGGGATTTTTATCTCTGTTTAATGTTAAACACTTGTGCGCCGCGCCGCCGGTGTGGAATGGGGATCCATGGATATGGAGTCTGCGGATGCAAGAGCACCTAAATAAAATTTTATTTTATTTTTCTTGTATCCCCTATGGCGGATTAATGATCTTGAGGCGTCTTGAAGGGTTTTTATTGAATTTCGGGTGGGCCAATACGTTAAGCCGAATATACGAGTATATCGCTGGGGCAGTTGGTAACAGATTTGAATTTAATATCGGCTGGGCCATCAATCTTTGTTTGGTATCGGATTGTTGTTTAATCAAATGCAGATGGGTGGGCTCCTCCGGTTTTCGTTTGCCTTTGGGGTATAATTCGAAGGGCCACACTTGAAGACCCGGAGAGACAAACCAAAGGTGTGTATGGTCCTGTATGGAGTTTTGTTTGGCAGTTGAAAACAGAAACTTATTGAAGATGAGGTACTTTATTTGCGGGCAAAAGGAGTCAGCAGTGTCCTGGAAGGGAGTATTGAATTGGGTGCGCAGAAAGTGGTTTGAGTCCTTGACTCTGGCAATAGCAGAGGGAGAGGAGGGAGATTTGTGATGATCTAAGTTTTGTAGCTCTACATTTATTTATTTTAAGTACCTGGCTTACTGATCAGGATTAAAAAACGATTAATCTTATTCCTTGAATTGTTTAGCACCACATAATAAACATGGACCACAACCATTTTAATTTTTGTAGATTTATTTTACGTTTCACGTTTGTGGCATATTTTTTCTGATAATCGGCTTTGAAATAACGCCGTAATCGGTTCGACAAAAATACATGTAGCCTTTATTACTGGCTTACAGTTTCCATCGGTGAAATCATTTTCTTTTAGGAGGGAATCTTGCACTCAAAATGGACACCACGTAAAAAAAAAACTCCGTACAGAACTGTCAACCAGTTTAACAACTGCCGCTGTCAGAATAAGTACATACTCGAGTTGTAAGCGAAGAACAATCCCCTCTTTCACCAATGAATTGCCGCTATAATTATGAATAATAATAAATAAACATTATAAATAATTGCGACCACCAACGAACAAACGAATATTCGCAAGTTTTGACAGTCCATTCCCATGATATATTTTGTTTAGTAGCGAATTCAATGAACAAATTGCAATGGCATTTCCATTTTGAGGTTGAGTCTGAATTTGTGTTTGTGGAACACGCTCTAATGTCGTGGATTGTGAGTAACCTGTGATAGTTCCCGAGAAGTAGTTTGCGCCAAACAGCGACGGCTCAATTCAACAATTATTCTGCCAACATTTTAAAAAGTTTCAATTTGTATAGAAAAAGAAACCTTTGCTGTCATAACAAGCAAAATATTTTTTACAGTTACGAAAATTATTTATGTATGCATCCATCATTACATTGTTAAACTACTTAACAAGAACATGTTAACTTAAAATGTCAACTTTTTGTTCCCTGATGTCTGCTTTGGGAACATTCAACACTTAAGTTTACTTTAGTTATGACATGAGACAGACGCCCGTCCGTATATCTGAATGTTTGGCAAAATTGATCACGTAAACAATCTGTTAGGAGTTTGTGGATGAGTAGCCAACGAACTGAAAAAATATATTTCTGCGAGAAAATATGTTCCAAAACAACAAGTCTTACCTCGGATGAAATAAAAAATTGGTGCGACTGTATCCAACAGTCTCGAAATATGTGTATGTGTAAACACCGTGCGTGCGGTATGTGTGTGGCTTGATACACGTCATTGAGAAAAGAGGGAATTGTAATAACCGTATTCTGGATATTTTATGAAATAACAATAATTTATTCGTTCTGTGCTAGTTTCGGTAGTTAAAATTTGCATACCAAGTGTTTTCTATAGTATAGTCGGCAACATTGGCGCTATTGAAAAATAGATGGCGCATACCTTTACTTACTTGAATTATTTTGCCTTGTCAAATATGTCAAAAAGTCTTCCCTTTTTTTTATTAAATTAGCGCCAAGTACATGGTCATAAGCGAAAACATAACCTATGTAAAACTGAAAATTTGACATTCAATTGAAGTAATTAGCATTGTTAATTCGAAGAATAAAACTAAACGTACGAATTATAGTTGTTTCGAAAATAACTAGAAATTGAAATATCGTACTTTATTTTATAAAATTTTATCAATCGAATAAACTTGCTTAAAGTTCGGAAATTGCTCTTTTACTTGGATTTAGCATTAAGAAAAAAATGACGTCTTAAATAGATTCATTTCCAGGGGACGTTTACATTCATAGTTTAGTATATCTGACAGCTGTCTGATTGATTGGCCCAGAGTGGTCACGTGGTTAGTTTTTGCAGTTGACGTTTATGGAGAGAAAGCCGACAAATCTAGTTAAGAAAATCCTGCCTGCATACTCAGTTGACATTTCGAAGCGTCAAATTAAACAAAAAAAAGAGTGGCCGCTGCAGAATTCCGAAGAGTCAAAAAAAGGGCCGGTGAGAGAAAAAGGTGTCATTTCTAAAACTACCTACTCAAACTACTAAATTTTAAATTTTCGTATGATATTTAACAACCATTAGTTCGCAAATAATAGTGTAATAGTGTTGTGATAGGCAACCGTGTTACATTTTAAATGTACTTGTTTGAAAATAACAATTTTTGCAAAATTTATTAAGGGCCTTTTCCAAATAAAAAAGGGCAAAATCAAACAAATGTAACACTGACTCCGAGAATACAAAAACAATTCAAGTTGCTTAGTCAAAGCGTTCGGATTCCTAGTCACGACGAATCTAGTTGACGTTTTACATAAACTAGGTATCCGAACGTCCCCAATGTATTCAAAAGCGTCATCTATTCAAAAGGTGTGCAACTCCAATGAGTACTTTCTTTTTGTCATGAAAATCACATCCCACCACACACTTCATTTTAAAATGCAAATGTAAAGAGTATTCTTACATAATCTTGTAAATTTATGCGGTTTCTAAATGTATATTTGCTTCAAGTGATAACCCTTAGGAAATGTAATTATAGGCGTGTTTTTTTGAGCTTCGATCTCAGCAAGGCAAAGTAAAGTAGGAGTTTCAGCACACAATTACAACAACTACTGTGAGTTGCTAGAGGTGTCAAGTATCGCAGAGTTGTTGTAATTTGCTCGCTGAAAATCTTACTTAATATACAGAAAATTACAAAAATATGTCTATTGTATAAGTTGCGTAAGTCGAGTGTCAAGTCGAAAGGAAATGCTTGAATCGATATAAATGGATCGCAATCGCACAGTCTTTATTCACGTTCTCATCAATAATGACAGAAAAAGAGAAAATTAGCAAAATAACGAGTAACGAAACGAAAACGACTATGCCCTAACGAGCAGTTTCTCTCTTGGCTCGAAACTGCTCAGAGAATTTCAATGGGGAAGTACCTACTGACAAATATGTCAAATGCACAAAGTTGACAAGAAACAAATTCAAAACCATCTTAAAAATCAATTGCGCACAAAAATAAAATCTCTGCAAATAAAGAAAATTCTGCGGTGTCGACTGTTCTGTTCTGTTCATAGCTGGTTTCATATGTTGAAAAAAATATTTTCAGCTTTCTGAGAGAGGTTTTCTCAATTTTTTGAGTTTGATAGATTTTTAGTGCTTGGCTCGGGAAAGTACGCGAATATACCTTGTCATCGAGCCGGTCATTTTATCCAAATTTGTATAGCTAGTATTATTAGTAGCCTGAACTTTCGCGGTACACTGAACCACTGAACTGAATAAGTCATTGTTCTTGTCTCTTTCTCAAAACCTCGAAGTAGAAATGTCATTTAAAGCCAAAAAGATAAAACACGTTGCCGAAGAAGGTTAGCCATTGTTGGATTAGCAAAGAGGTTAGTTTTATAATATAAGTTTTCTAATTTAAAATATCACTTTAGCAGCAGAAGTTCCGTGTGCCGTACAAGGTTTGTTTATTGGGAAGTTGGTAGGATTAGTAAGTTGAACTAAAATATTCTGAATTGTGTAAATCATATACATATATATTTTTTAGCAAATAAAATCTATTATTTAAATATTAATGGTATTCAATTGGGTGTGACTGTGCATAAAGTGAGCTTTATTTTTTTTACAAATTGCTGTCTTTTACCAGAAAAGATTTAATTCATCTTGAAATCAAGCAACTCCGATTAGATATAATAGTAGCCTGCTCTCAAGTTTCTTACGGCTACACATCGGTGCATTAAGATTGCTAAATTCTTCCTAGGATGTTCGTAGGCATAATTTAGCAAAAGCATCTACAAAGGCTCTCTAGTCGCTGGTGTTTCACCCTGAAACTTTAGAAAGACGAAAGGTCAAGCTCTGCCTTAAAACGGCAAACCCTGACTTTAAAAAGTACCCAAAAAGATTTGAACAATGCGACGCGACTAAACATGACAGAGTGTTTCTATAAAAAATATTCTAAGGCAAATGAGAGCCCAATCTATGTTGCTCATTATTCCACCTTAATGTACCACGAGAGTTAGCTACGATGGGTCTTTATCTTGCTTTAACCATTTCCCCATAGCACCAAAAAGTTAGTGTAGAACATTTGCTAAATATTTGCACATTTCTAGGGATGAACCTTAAGACGTTCCATCAGTGCCAACAGAGGTTTTCCCACCGCGTGTCATGAACACATGTTTGACAAGCACAATGACCCCGACCTTCCTTCGACGTTCGACTCCTTTGTCAAAAGAAATAACACCGCACCCTCTAAAACTCTATCAGAAATCGAAACCCAGTCACAACGAATTTTGTGCTCATCTTTCCGGCAGTTGTAATCGTCGTACCTCGTGCTCATCCTTATAGCGAGCTCTTCCAAGAATTACAACTCATTTGCAAATATCAAATTTCCTCTGCCCAAATGTTGCGGCCCTATCAAAAACTTCTTTAACCGATCGTCCGATTAATTATCTCGGACATCTCACAAATGAGCGGAAAAATACACTTGACTGCTGAAAGGCATTCATTTTTAATGTGAAACACATTTTCTACCTGATTTCACGCGCACTCTTGTGATCCTAAAGACAAACGAGGACAATCCAAACTCAACCACCAGCCATTAGCATCGATCGTTGTAATTTACCAAATTGTCCGGCAAATAACAAACAAGATACAGCTACGCAACAGCCTTCACCGTGAATTGAAACAATAAAAAAAAGGGCGGCACTGCTTTAATCTTTTGTTTTGGGCAGGACAGCCGAAAGGAAGTGCACATAACAACTCATCAGCCAGGATGCAAACAACAAATCTTGGAAGGACCAGGATATACAAGATACAACTGGTGCTGTTCACAGTGCGAACTCATCGACACTCGTCGGACAGAATAAGGGATCTCAGAATCCAGTGTACGTTTTCCATGTATGTTGATGAACTTTCCCACTCGCATGGTGGAGCGTCACCACCATCACCACCATCAGCACAAGCACACCGGCTCCGCATGTTGCGTAGGCAAAGCCCAGCTCGTACAAGATATCGCCACAACATACACAGCCCTAACAAAGTGCTATTGAGATGGCAAACGGAAGATAAATCGCTGCAAATGGATTCACAGTCCTGTAATGGTGCGATGGTGATGGCTGAGCTGCCGCCTCAGGTACATAACGAGCAGAGATAAGCTGAAAGGCAGCAAAGAAATTCTCAGGTGTTCGTGACGTGAAAAGAGCTTGGCTGCGCTGATTCACTGATTTACTCCTGATTGAGATTCCCAAAGCGTTCGATGAGAATGTTGGTTCTCTGCAGTTGATCCTCGCCGTGTCGGTCGTCGCGTCGTTTTCGTCGCAGTACAAGTATTCGTCTCTCTGGGACTGTGGGGATCTGTTCTGAACTGAATTCCAGGTATTCAAAGAGATGATGAAGTGAAAAGATGAGTTTCGTAGATTTCCGAGAAACTCATGAATTGTGCGCATGAATTGGATAATTCTTTTCTTTTCCTTTTTTTTTTTTATTTTTCGGGCGAACGTTTTGTTTTCACGGTTCCCATATCAAAAAGACTGAGAGTAGCACATAATTCCTTGGGCGTGTTGAGGTGGAGGAGGATAGAATGGCATTAGGATCATTGCGGACGGGTATTAGGCTGATGATAAATTATTATGTGTTATGGGGCAGGTTGCGCACTTGAATGCATTTTACGGAACAATTGATTGGGCAAGAGAGGTGTTGTCCGTGCGCGATTGTCTAATTTGTCGGCTGGAAATTAGGGTTTGTTGATTAGTGTAAACAAATAATTGGGATCGTCTTACAAGATAGATTTTTTGTGGAATTTGATTGCTTTCACTTCTCATATTTCAACTTTGAGCAGTTTGCAAAGGGCAAGAGAGAACGAAGCAATGAATGGTATCGGAGACAGGGAAAATGTGCTTCTCACAGATGTCAGACCAGAAAGCTCTTCAGATCTTTTCGCAGGCTACACGTTTTAGCGTTATTTGAAAACCGATTTTTATGAAATCTATATACATATACATATATAAAAGAAAGTAGCATCCGTAAGAACGCCCATCACTCGAGAACGGATCGTCCGATTTGGGCTATCTTTCCTTTGTTGTGTCTGTCTACGCCTAAGGTAGGTTTATACGATGAAAAAAGTGGACAATTTTAAAAGGCAATTGAATAACAATTAATTTTTCATACAATTTGGATTTTTTTTTAAATTTTAATCGTAGTATACAGTGAGATCGTGTTTGTCAAGAATTCTACGCGAATTTCATTATTTAGTAGATTTTCTTTACGGAAACTATTTTTGATGTGAAACATCTATAGGCGCAACTTTGGAGTAAATTCGACTCGACCGAGACGGAAATTCCGTGCCGACGGCGGAAATTTGCCTGTCACCATCGCCATCACTACGTCTCCGCTCTCGACTCCTAAACCACTCTACCGATTTAAATGAAATTTAGTGGGTGTGCATGCTTGCTTGCAAGTTGCAACTTGAAAGATATAGTAGTCTTGGAACCGATAGGTGGCGCTGTTGTCGATCTTCTAAACCACTTAACCGATTTCAATGAGATTTTGTAGGTATGTATGGTTGGTTGCAACGTGGAAGATAGAATAGTTTTGGACCCGATAGGTGGCGCTTATTTCAATGAAATAAAAAAAAATGTTAATAAAAAATATGCTTGAATTATATTTTGAAAGATAGGATATGAACTTTTTTTTTAATTAATTCAACTTAATTCTTAAAGTGAAGGCTTATATGGGCACGCTGGACCTTGGGAGTGAACTGATAAAGCTTGGTCTTACAAAAACTCTGAAAAAAAACAACGCTGGCTTGGATTGCGTTATGGAAACTTTTTAATTGAATGAATACACTTGACTACTGCGTTGTATTAAGATTATTATATTACTACTAGCTGACCCGGCGAACTTCGTACCTACCGCCAAATTCATTAATGTAGGTAAATTCCGATGTCATGTAATTCGGTCAATTCAAATTGTTTATTCAAAAGTTATATTAAAATTAAATAAATAGGCAAATAAAATCAATTACTTGTCGGCCAACCTACCGCTTTTTCACTGAAGTGCTCTATGGTATACAACATTTTTTGTTCTATTTCTATTATCGGGAATTAAAAATTCCGTGGGATAGTTGGTGGCTTCGTTTTCAACCATCACGGAGTCGACTGATTTGTATGAATGCAACTCACCAGCGATTTGGTTTTGAATGGCGAAATTCAAATGATCGACGTTCTTGTTTTTCGCAGCCAATATCACTCTTACACTCAGTCAATCATGGTCAATATAATTCTGAGCTATATTCGGGAAAACATTCATGATTAGTTCTTCCGGTGTCGTTGTAAAGTTGCAAAAATGTTGTGGAAACTCAATCAGGCCGGTGATTAAGTTTGCTGGAAGAACACCATCGCCCATTGCCAACAATTGCCTGGGCAACTCTGCAGCGGACTGGTTTGTTGTCAAATGCAATTTCTTGACGTATCGCCATAAAGCAGACGCTTCAGGCAAGCATTCAATTCATCTGCCGGAGTTGATCTCGAAATGACAGGCAGCGTTTGACGAAAATCGCCTGATAGCAAGATCATTGCTCCACCGAAAGGTCGCTTATCATTACGTAAACGATTCAGGGCCTCCAATGCGCGTTTGTAAACCATTGTGCATTCGTCCCATATGATAATCTTACATCGCTGCAGTACTTTCGCCATCGCAGTGTTCTTTGAAATGTTGCATGTAGGTTCTTCTTCCACTTGCAGATTCAATGGCGATTTCAATGCTGTTTGACCGCCTTCTAAAAAAGTAGCCGCTATCCCAGAAGAGGCTAGGGCCAAAGCGATCTCAGATCTCAAACGAATTGTAGCCAAAATCAGTGAAATCAGGAATGTATTTCCAGTTCCACCGGGCGCATCAAAGAAGAAAATTCCCCCATTTTCGTTATCGACTGCTTGCATCAATTCATCGTACACTTATGTTGTCCGATTCTCAACCCTAGCCCATATGCACACTAAGGTTCACGAAAATCGGTGGAGCCGTTTCGGAGGAGTTCAACAACGCACCCCGTGACACGACAATTTTATATATTAGAAGAAAGATAATACAATTCAACTACAACACAACACAATTAAGCATCCACATTTAGGGGGAGAAGTTTCACATCTGATGTGTGGTCACAGGCACCATCTCTGTTTTTTTTTTTTAACACGGGCGAAGCGGGGCGGGAAATAAATGAAAGGTGAATTTTCGCAGGCGAACTCCTACATAGATAAGTCATAACTTTTTCCTACATGAATCGGTTTGGTCAATACGAAAGAAACCAGTTCATCTCAAAAAACGTATAATGTGACCGATTTTAAGGCTGAAAACAGAGTTCAGGTATACTAAAACTCACAACTACAGGCTTGCAGACCTTATTTGCTGCTAATCGCTCATCTTTTATATGCCTAATAAAAAAGGACAAGAACCAAGCCTCATTATAACTACAAACATGGCCGAAAACTTTTGCTATATGCATACATACATTAAACAAAAAAATCGCCTCATCGCCAGAACCACGAGAGGCTCTGTTGCTCAGAGAGATATCATAATCGTGTGATCATCATGTCCCATATGCAACAATTATGCCAATGCTGTTTATACTTCCTGCAGGTAATCTAAGGACTGTAATATGTTATTCCATGCCGCAACACCTTCTCGCATGTATAATTCCCCAGAAGAGCGCAACCTTAGACCACAATTTAATAAACTCAACCCAGACAAAGTATTAGTCGCAACATGTCACTCCAGAACGGTAAACGATTCTTTCTGGAATATCCATTGTACACTTGGAGTTCGCATCCTGTTACCACATTCCACTTACAATCGAATACATAATACCAGAGATCGTAATCGCGCGCATGTTCCATGCGATCAACGATACACTCCCGTGTGTCTTAATGAGTGAAATCCGAACTCCCTTGGCTACCTTTATATTATGTCGTCCTGAAGAAACCGCGAATTCCTCATTTAATTTTCCAAAGATCACACGAACCCCAACAGCAACAGCCAACGAGGCAACTGGAGCTATACGACAGTTTCATCTAACAGATATTGCGCGCACACAGACGATTCTCGGATTCTCACAAGATCTGCGACTTCGTGGAACTATGCAGTATGCCTCTATGCACTATGGATGGGGACGTGTCGTGTCGTTAAGGGAAAACGGAGAACTACTGTGTGTAAGGTTTCGCCGGTGCAAGGTGCTCCCTGGCCTACCGAAAGGTAGCCTCACATCTCCTTATCTCGTATGTGGAGTCTGGTGTAGTTGTCGCTATGTCTATATACCACAAAAGGTCGGTAGGTACTTGTGGTCTAGGCGGTATCAGATCGCTGCTTCCCATGGGAACCTATTTTTCGAACATGACTTGGCGAACGCCGCTGCGCAGTTAATAACAACATTACGCGGAGACACTGCGCGAATTTATAAAGATAAGCCACACAATGGGATGTACACGCCGCTGGAGAACAATACAATTGGACAGCCAGTACACTTCCAATTAACTAAAAACAGTCGCCTCCGATGGAGTCATTCCGATAGGTGATGTGTCATCATCAGAGAGTACAGCACTCCTCGATCCTCGTTGATTGCCATTAAATGATTCCTAAAATGGTTGTGGCCAGGTATGTTGGTGTGTGGAATGTTGCCATTTTGCCATCAGACTGGGACTGGCTTATAGGCCCTTTTAAAGGAGTCACCGCCCCGCCGAGCCGATTTTTGCCTGCTTGACAACGACGAAATGACAGCGACCCTGGCAGAGTATCAATTCGATTTATGGACAGTTTAATAAATTTTCCAGAATTAAGCGATAACCTGCGCGAAACTGGAAGAGGCGCAGAGGCTGAAACAGAAATCAAAACGTTTTATAGCGGTTGAGGTTGGTTTGGTCCCGTCGCGCCAGCCGTGCACCTGAGAATGTTGATAGTCCAACTTTTGATCGTCTCTCGGTTCTGTGTTCTGCGTATCTTTGTGCGTCTGTTTTTTTTTTCTTTTGCTGTTCTGCGTCTGTTTGATGCCGCATGCGGGAGAGTGGTAGAATCGATGTTGTCGGCATATTCTCTCGCTTAATGGCATTTACGTACTAAAAAGGACGAAAGCCAACGACGTGCTAAGAATATGTCCGAAGGCGAAAAATGCACTTTAGGACATGATTTCTGTCGAGGCCAGAATGTGCGCGAGATATGGAGTTGAATATTTTTTTTTTTCCCGCTCCGAATTAATGACCACGAAACCCGGCGCCTGATTATCATTTAAAATGTTGCCTCATCGTCTCCGTTCGGACTTTTTTTTTTTTTAATTAAAAAGCCGTTTTTCCACTGTCAATGTTTAACCTGTCTTGTTGGGTAGTTTTTGGGGAACGCAATCATAGCTCAGTCAATTACGAACTTATCGCTAAGTAAACTTGAGAGGAGCACCGGAAGTTATGCAACTGATTACAAAGTGCCGACTTTGTGTTAAGAAATACGAACCTTTCTTGTTGATGTTGTCGCAACTTAAAATCTGACAGATAAGCCAAAAGGTTATTATTTGCTCAGTGCACTGACTCCAGACGGAAACGATTCAATTGGGGCTTAAGCTGTTGAATTGCGTTGACATATTAATGTGGAATTGGTACTCGAGCGTTCGTTGACTTTTCAAGTGTCGGTAAAATTTATTTGCGCCATAAATTATTTATCTGATCGATGAGTTATGAGTTTCAGAAGGTATGTATATATATCTTGGCGTGGAATGAAAGTGATGTATTACAAGAGTATAATTGATGGTTATTGAAAAGGTACCAATCCAGAAGCACCCACTGGCGGGGAACTATTGTACGGAAATAGCACTCAGCATTTTAAGAAAACCACATCCGTTAACGAGCTATTTTTTTATGGAGTTAGGTCGATTTTACCAACGACACAAACTCCGGGAGTTATTTGCTCGTTCACGGATAACGACATTTGGTCACAGACTGATATCGCTGTAGAGTTTGTTGTTGAATCCCCTCTTCGATCTGAAGAAGACTGGCGCCTTGATTGTTGGCACAGTAGAAGAAGAACAGAAGATCTCCTTTCTTGTGAATCAATTCATCAGACATACTTAGTTGTGACAACATTTTAAAGTTCATGTTTACTCTCCCCCAAGTCGTCTCGTGCTTAGCTTAAATAGTTTACCTAGCAGGCCGTTTTGTCTAACCGCCTTTTTGGGCTTGAGCTTACACATTGATTAGAATAAGATCAATTTTAATTTTAAATTAGATTTAATAGTTTTTATCTAGTATGTAAGTTTAAGAAAGAGTGAAATAAAACTGAATTTATAATGAAAATTAGAATCGTCGATTGCGACTGTATTACACTACATTCTTTCGGGGTGAAACTCGATGATGTTATAACTCGACAACCCCTGGGACGATTTTCATGATAATTTTTTGGTCTTATTCGTATTGCTGTATATCAGGTTTAGGCTGAAAGAAACTTCCGGAAAACTACCGTGTGCTACTAATTTGGTATCCAATGATTCTTCCCATTAAATATTTATTTTGACTTTTCTATGTCAAAAATTTAATAGAAAACTACGTATGTGCCGCATTATTTTGTTTTCAAAAAGTAAATTGAGAAAATCAAGAATTTAATTTCATACGTTTGTTCTAACAATGGCACGGGAACGGGATTTTACACTGCAAAATTCGGATTAGCAGATTCAAGGACAAATTTACCATCGGATGGGTGCATTCTTGCCACACCAATATCTACATCAGGTGCACTTCATTTCAAGTCGATAGGCGGTACATAGGGCATACAGGAGCGACAAACACGTCATTCGACAGTTGCAACAATTATTTAATGCAAACAACGCTTTGGTTACGATGTTTAAAACAGCGATGGAGAAAATAAACTCACAAATCAATTGTGAACTTATAACCCACCCAGGTGAGCCAAAAGTTCACAATAATTTGGGTCATAGGTTCACAATCTTAAAATGAAAGTAGGCCATAAGTCCATTATTATCCATATGACTATAAAAAATAAATTAAAACAACAATACCACAAATGAGGTCGTTACTAGAATTTTGAGCCATAAGACCACAATCAGTGAATCAAAAGTCCACAAGAATTTTGTGTGAACTTTTGGTTCACTTCCAATCTACCAAAAATTACTTAATATTTAAAATTTTTGTAATTCTTTGGATGACCTGGACACAATTTGAAATTGAAAGTCGGCTCATAACTTTGTTGCGCAACCTCAATGCACCGAAACTTTTTAACGGATCGCGTTTGATTTGATTGTGAAGAATCTCAAATCAAATGTCATGCAAGCGACGAAATAGATAGTCACATTAGTTGACATTTGTTAAATTTAGAGCGCACTAGCAAAAGTGGACTTTAGAATTGAATTATGTGTTTTCTATTTCTAAGGGCAACTGTATTTAAAATAACTTTGGAATAAAGAATTTTAATTGACCGAATCACATAAAAGCATGTGCATTGTGCGTACTCGGAATAGCTCTCAAAGCTCTTGACTCATCTGTTATAAAATCTAAACTTGTCTAAGAAACATTCGCAACCATCTATGGACTTTCTAAGAAAAACCTAACCTGGATTCCAGCCCACAGAGGATTTGAGGGTAACGAATCGGCTGACTCACTGGCTTAAATCGCAGCAACCACTCCACTCATCGGACCTGGACCCTTTTGCGGAGTCAGCAAAAAAAAAAAGGCCCGACTGACTGTAAACAACAGTCCCGAAATATGTGTAAACACCATGCGTGCGGTATGTGTGTGGCTTGATAGCTCCAACTTCAACTCCAACTCCAACTCTCAACTCCAACACCAACACCAACTCCAACTCCAACTACAACTCCAATACCAACTCCAACTCCAACTCCAACTCCCAACTCCCAACTCCCAACTCCAACTCCAACTCCAACTCCCAACTCCAACTCCCAACTCCCAACTCCCAACTCCAACTCGTACTCCAACTCCAACTCCAACTCCAACTCCAACTCCAACTCCAACTCCAACTCCAACTCCAACTCCAACTCCAACTCCAACTCCAACTCCAACTCCAACTCCAACTATTTTCGTTGCATCATGTGTGGAATTACTATACCAGATTCCAATAACGCGCGCATAACTCCAACTCCAACTCCAACTCCAGCTCCAACTCCCAGCTCCAACTCCCAGCTCCAACTCCAACTCCAACTCCAACTCCAACTCCAACTCCAGCTCCAACTCCAACTCCAACTTCAACTCCAACTTCAACTCCTACTCCAACTCCAACTCCAACTCCGACTCCATTTCCAAAACCAATTCCAACTCCAACTCCCAACCCCAACTCCAACTCCAACTCCAACTCCAACTCCCAACTCCAACTCCAACTCCAACTCCCAACTCCAAGTCCACTAGAAGAGAATACACATAAAACAAAAACTGTTGCATTTTTCGTTGCATTAAGTATTTTCGTTGCATCATGTGTGGAATTACTATACCAGATTCCAATAACGCACGCATAACTCCAACTCCAACTCCAGCTCCAACTCCAAACTCAAACTCCAACTCCAACTCCAACTCCAGCTCCAACTCCAAACTCAAACTCCAACTCCAACTCCAAGTCCATTAGAAGAAAATACACATAAAACAAAAACTGTCGCATTTTTCGTTGCATTAAGTATTTTCGTTGCATCATGTGTGGAATTATTATACCAGATTCCAATAACGCGCGCATAACTCCAACTCCAACTCCAACTCCAACTCCAACTCCCAACTCCAACTCCAACTCCAACTCCAAGTCCATTAGAAGAAAATACACATAAAACAAAAACTGTCGCATTTTTCGTTGCATTAAGTATTTTCGTTGCATCATGTGTGGAATTACTATACCAGATTCCAATAACGCGCGCATAACTCCAACTCCAACTCCAACTCCGACTCCAACTCCAACTCCAACTCCCAACTCCAACTCCAACTCCCAACTCCAAGTCCAACTCCAAGTCCATTAGAAGAAAATACACATAACAAAACTGTCGCATTATTCGTTGCATAATGTTTGGAATTACTATACCAGATTCCAATAACGCGCGCATAAATGTTTACACATCAAAAAAAAAAAAACATTTCAGAAACTACATCAAGAACCAATCTCACATCGAGTCTAACGAGATTTGGCACAATATAGCTGGGCAGAATTGCACCAGAATTTTTGTTTTCCAAATTCTCCTCCAGAAAATAATTCTTCCTGACAAAAACAAACTGAGAATCCTATAACAGGAATAATTAGCGGCCACGGTCGGGTGAGAAAACATCTTCACGGCATTGGCGTCTCACCGGATCCTATCTGCAGACTCTGTCTTGAGAGTGACGAATCCTCTCTTCATATAATCACAGAATGTCCGGCTCTTTGTCGTCTCAGGAAAAACATCCTTGGTGATGATATCATAAATTCAGCAACTCTTGCGGATATATGTACATCCAGAGAAGATCCTTGTCTTCCTGACTGTCTCTGGAGTGAAAAGGTGGCTCTAGGAATTAACCAGGGTAGGCACAATAGGCTTCTTTAAGAAACCGCAGTGCCAGAGCCCCTTGAAGGGTCTCCTGCCTCACAATCTAAATCTAAAAGGCATTCTACGCGCATTTTATTGCTATCAATAGAGGTACCTATACCTTTTATAACTTTTGCTGCTTATTTTTCACTTAAATGTAGTAAGAACTGTGAACTACCGATTAAGATGCTTCTGTTTCATGTTCATTAATTTTGGTTCTTTTGAAATATAACAAAACAACTTTGCTAATTATTGTACTATCGAAAATAGATCTAGTTAGTTTTAATTTGCCATAAAAATAAATATTATAGGAATAAAAATTAACCTACACAATATACATTAATAAACACATTAACGAATGTACTCTACCCTTGCTTACTATAACTGCTAATTCCTTTCATTCCAAAGGTAAATAAAGTCAAACAAGTTCCCACGAACAAGTGTTTAAAGATTCACCGCAGAATAGCAAAACCCATTTGTTCCCTGAAATGCAAGACTTGCAACACCTTGGGTAAACATAACCTACACGATTCCGCACTCACTTTTAAACACCGAGCCATTGTTCATCTTTCATCTCGCCTGCAATTCCATGCCAGAGTTGAAAAGAGCCTAGAATCCTCTATATCATGAGGCATGAGCATCATTCATGTTCATCCTCACACTGTTTAGACTCCGTCTCCGTCTTAAAGAGTTCTCACATACTTCTCATAGACCCTCTGATCTCTGAATGGAAATGGATGCGAATGCGATCTTCCGGTGTTTCTTCCCAGAGAGCACAGAGGGTCGGTCTATGTCATTGTGTGCGTGTGTATTGGATTTGGATATGCGATGAAGATGTTCCCACGCACTTGAGCTCGATGGCACGCTAAATTAAATTGCAATATAAGATATAACCAACTGTCAGAATCAGAAGTCTTAAGATGTATATAGCAATTGTCTGCTTCGCGTCCGGCAGTTGTCTGTCCAAATGATGGGTTTATTTGTATTTGTTCAGTCCTGAATGCGAGCTTTATAATTCAAATTACATAATATGGTAATCAGGTTTACTTTTAGTTTGATTCCCACGCTTAACAAAAATTAGGCCTCATTTGCCTATTCAAAGAGAGTGACAGTTGGTGTAATGGAAACTGACACAGGTGGTCTGACAATAGCAATTGAATTAGTCATATACCGCAGGCATACGCATTACCTTGTTCACTTGTTTGGGAGGAGTGTTTGTTAATATTTGTGTCTGTGAAATTGTGTTCTATATAATTTGGATAATTCCTGCGGTGAGTGAGACGTCTTTTTCTTATGTTTGACAAACAGAAGTTTCACAAAGGAATTCATTTTGAAAGGTTTACCCTCCATTTGCATAATTGGGTGAGTGTTTGAACGAGTAAGTTTGTTATTTGACAAGCTATTTGACAGAAGAATAAAAACTGGTGGAATTGGTTAGTTTACGACCACAGAATGCACCCATTTCGGTGAGTATTTAAATGCAAAATGCATCTATTGCTTCGCAAAACAGATTATTAATAAAATGTCTTCTTTAACCTCAACATTCAGACTGTATTGCTGCAAATAAAGAAGGCAGAACTCTTTTACGGTTTTCAGTTCAATTATGAATATACATCTAGTCTAGAGTCAGTTTCAGTAACTGTGGATCAATTGTAAGTTCATCCAGTTGATAAATTCAGTAAAAGAAATCAATGATCTATTACAAAAGCATTTTTATGAACAGGGCCAGTTGGCAAAACGACCGTGTACTAATTTCGCCTATACCCTATACACAGCGAGCCGTAAACCGAGTTTTCGCGAAAACACTCTAAAACTTCATCGAAGACAGTTTTCCCATACATATTTCATGTCGTTTTCCATTAGGACAGAAAAAGTAGCTGGCTGTCAGATTTCATGTTCCATTGGCCGCAAAAAAAACATTTTTTTGAGAGTCAGAGCAATTTTGCGAATCTCGATAACCGAGCACTAACGCCAAAACATTTGTCATTTGTCAAACTTTAAAGGGTGTTTACTTACATTTTTAGACGAGAAGTCTATGAAAAATAAAGAACAAATTACATTGGGCCGCTACAATAGATATTAGCATAAGTTGAATGGACTCTAATAAACACAAATTACAATTGAAGAACAGCTGACTTTTAAAATACGCACCACCACAGTTGCAAAGGAAGAAAAATCTCGTTTTATGTTCCATTGGGCACGAAAAATCTGAATTCTGAGAGCAAAATCTGAAAATCCCAATGGAAAACGACATAAGTTTTCAAAACAAGTCGTAAAAAGTCATTTTCCACGAAAACGCCTTCCAATCGTTGGGTTGTTGCAATAAACACACCTTTTGCAACATTCAACAGAGCAACTTACCGAACAAATGTCACAATTCACTTAAAATCATTTACACTTTATTGGTTTTTCTCAACAGAGGAACTTCACAAAATGGCAAACATTGAAATGGTTTCAGATAGAATTGTAAAACTAAACAATCAGTATAACATCTCTTGTTCTTCATCTGACAACGACTTGATTTCAAACTTAGTCTCATAAGAGTGCAATATAAAAATTATTTGTGTATTTATTTATATAGGTATTTAATTGTTTATATATATTTATTTTTTATATATGTATGTGCATATTTATTTATTTATTTATCTACTTATTTACTTATTTATTTATTTATTTATCTATTTATTTATTTATTTATTTATTTATTTGTTTATTTATTTATTTATTTATTTTTTGTTTATTTATTTATTTATTTGTTTTTGTTTTCTTTATCTTTATCTGTATAACTTCTCACACATTAACAATCTTTGTATAGTACTCTGAAATCAAGTGTTGAAACCGCTTCTCTCTTCCCCTGCAAATTTAGTTTTAATGAAGGTTTTTAGTGGCTTTTCCTTCAAATTGTATATTAATCTGTGATATTATTTAATGAAAAATTGTACAAATATTTTAGTAGTATGGTACCAGACCAAATCTCTGTATCCCTAAAATTGTATTCAACAAATTGTAATTTTTTTGTTTGCCACAATAAAATAAAATATATATATAAAATAAAATATATTTACACTTTATTGATGGGCTAATATTATTTTTAAATGCTCTGAATTCATTGTGTTTGGTAATTAAAGCGATCGAAATTTATAAACAAAATTGTTTAACAAAAGTTTCACGACTAGTGTCTTACAGCTGATTAAAACGTCAAACGAAAACTAGTTTTTGTTCGGCTGAACGCAATTTCGAGTTTTCGACGAAAACACGCGGTTTTCGTTGCGGTGTGAGAGGGTATTCTGTAAACGAAACCATGTTGTTATCAAAGTAAAGATGTAATATATTCTGTTGCTCTCTGAGAATTTGAGATCCAGAAAACATAGTTCCCGAGTAAAAAAAGACCCGCCGAAGTGCGAGAAAATCATGACTATTTTGTCATAATATATTTTGTCTAATTGCTCTGTTTTATATAGACAATTGAAGACGTAAAAAAAAGAAAGAAAAAAGAACACGGTCAATGATTAACCGACATCCCTGATCCACAGAAAGAACTCATTACTCTAGATCTAGATCTTTCTGCGGACGGGAATCGCCTGTCTCCAAATTATGTTGGTACAAAAAATATCATTCTATTGCTAATTTGGTGTCTGTCTGTTTATGTTGTTATCTACTTTACGGCTTTATGTTGTCACAGAAAGAACTCATTACTCTAGATCTAGATCTTTCTGCGGACGGGAATCGCCTGTCTCCAAATTATGTTGGTACAAAAAATATCATTCTATTGCTAATTTGGTGTCTGTCTGTTTATGTTGTTATCTACTTTACGGCTTTATGTTGTCACTTTATGGCTTTATGAGGCTTTGATAAAATATTTAGATTGATAAAAAACTGTGAATAGATGTCTAAAAGAAAATTGTTATCGACGATCACTAAATCATACACACGTGATCAGAAAAAAAATATTTCAAAACATCAAAAGACATTTTTGTCTATTGCTTACAATAATTCCCACCGAATGTCAAAAATTGTATTAATTTGGGTCTTCATAGATAAGCTATTGAGAAACATTTTATAATGAACCTATTCAGCGTCGAAAAGTCAATGCAAACGAAAAATCGTGTCGATGAATCCGGTTAAAAAATTGATGAATCACCTGTTGAAACTTTAAAAGTTGAATGACACTCCTTTTTAAAATTGATATCAAAACCGAACTTATCGATGTGTTTGTCGTTGGTAAATACAAGAAGCGTTTTATTTAACACGCATTTTTGTGTTTAATCATCGAATGGACATTCGTTTAATGGATTAAACTGAGAACAGTGACCCCTGCGTTTTGCCAGAGAAGGCCAGTATTTTCATTCATTAACAGACATTATGTTTGAAGTATAGGTTAATTCAACAACTGATTTCAAGAGTTTGTCCATAAAGAATGCGAAATATTAGATACCGTTTTCATTTGTCGTAGGTATAGGTATATGCTTTGTGTGTTGTGTCGTTTTAGGAACGGTATTCAGATTTTTTTTTCTTTTACTCATGTGTTAATGATTTATGCATTTCATTTCCGATTTGTTCCTACTTGTCATGTCAAAAGGTTTGTCTCAGTGGTACTAACTAACACTGACTTTGGAACGAAGTGAATTAAAAGTCGTAGATGCATTCGCATTATTGGGACATAGAAATATTTTCATACTGGCAACTTTCGGATGTCTAGTTTTGTAAGTCTGACAGCTGACTGACTTGATGTATTTTTCTGTTTTTAATGGCCTAGATTGGTCATCGGTTTCTTCATGTTACGAACATGGAGGGTAATCGACCAAATTTAGTAGAAATAGAAAAACCTGCCAGTTGACATACGTCGAAGGGTCAAAATTCAAAATAATCCGCGAGAATACAAAAACAATTCAAGTTGACTAGTCAACGCGTTTATCCAGTCCAGACAAATCTAGTTGACCTTTTTACATGAACTAAATATCCGAACGTCCTCACTGTGTTCCTGTGGAGTAGTTTCGTTAAAACATTTATAAATCTCACAGGGCGTTTCCATTCCACGAACGATTTATTTTGACATTTCTTACAACTCTTATATAAACTGTCAAAATATACCAAAAAAGTCGTCATTACATAACTGTCCAGGGCTTGTTGAATTCAGTGGCGGTTTCTCTCAGTTGGCTGGCTCAAAAATTTGCGCCAAACAATTAAATACAATCTATGCCATAGTAGGCCTTTTCTATTATGCGAAAGGACTTTCCTACGTCATTCTGTCATCGCATTGAAATTGATAGGTGCTTAGGTGACGGATTGCTGGCGGATTGTTTAAGGACCTAATAAAAATTTAAATTTTCAATAAAAACAAGAAGTTTAAAATTGCTGAAACATTCTTTGTGCAGGAAAAAATGCCCTATTAATGGAATTTTTTATTATATACCTACATTTTTTAATAAAGAAGTCAAAAGAATACTTCCGTAAAATGTTTTGCACTTGTTGACTTTATAAAAGAGAACAGTGGACTAGCTAAGGTCATTCTTAATACCACAGAATATATGTAGAGCCAAGGCTGAAGAACTTTGGGATGGCTTTACAAATGTGTTGAATGGTCTTGAGCTTCCTATTAAAACACGTGCTGGTCGGAAAAAAGTGAGTAAAAGTGTGGGCGGTATATCGAGCGTATCCGTATATCTATTTATTTTTTTTTTTAATTTAACACAAAATATAAAACTTTCGCAATCAATTTTTCCAGCAACACAAAAAAATGTATTTCCGGAAATAGCTGTCAAATATTTAAAAAAATAAATGAAAAATTGGAAGTCAGAATGGAAATAATAACTGGAAAGAGATAGAAAGATAATTTTTGCCTTGTTCGCAGTTGAGAATTGAGAAGAATTGAGACCGAACATGATCGAAACTGGAATAATCCCACAGAGCACGTATAGCCAACCAAAACCTAAGGACCAGGAATCTTTACTGGTTGAATTATGCCGATATCACAAAACATTTCTCTTTTGTTGGTTGCAGACTTGCAAATAAGTTGGTAAGTCTCTCCCTTTTTTTTAGCATAGTAAATTTGGAATACAAAAAAATACATTTACCTTAAGAAATCTCCACTTCAGCTCAATAATTTATGTTCGGCCTTTGACATATGCCTAGAGTTTTATACTTTTTCATGTGGCGGCCTTAAACCTTTCATTTAGCTTGGTCTACTCGACACGAACATCACGAATTGAGCGCTGTTAGCGTTTGCCAAATCACAGCGATCAATCATTTTGCTCTTCAGCATTACCATCACGCAATTAATATCGCTCTTGATTGATTCATTGCCATGCGGCATCGCCAAATGCCAGCCAATGCACACCGCGCCTCAACTGATGTCTCCAGCTCATGCAATACGCCAATTGATCAAATTCTTCACCCGGCAATACATCTGCACAAGCCTCTCGAGGTCATGGGAATCAATGCGGAGCTCCAAGTGAATTACCCTTCCAAATGACCCCATAAAGGTTAAATGCAACTAAAAAAACAATCAAAACCATCAAGCTGTGTTTCGCACGAGTGGACATACAACTCTCTGCGCTCGCAGATGAGGGTAATGAGGATCAGAATATTAAATTAGGATTTGCACTCCTGCATGCTGCACCGCTCACAGATTTTGCCATAATCGAATCGACAACAATAAGCTGCAATCACGTTTTCCATTCTTCTCTCTCAGTGCACAGATGCATTGTTGTATACCTGTAGCACGCCACCACCAAGGTATGAAATTACAATCTTTTGATCCGCGTGCAATATAGTTTGTGGAGATCTGCCAGCTTGATGAGCATCGGCCATGGCGCTCCTACCGCCAATTTGGTGCCAGTGCCTCATCTGCGGCGCAATTTGTGTAATAAGATCAGCTTAACTGGACGAATGTCGACATTATCACGCGGAAGTAATCTGCTGTGGCACCACCGTCGACCTTATGAACCGGTTGCGCTGATCCTATTGCTCCTCCATACCTCGCCCTGGCCGGATGATTACGGGTATTACTTGTGTTGAAATACGATTGCACCTCCAAAGGGCAACCGTATACTCGTACGTACGAGTGATCGTCCCCCTCAAGGTGAACCTGAACTGAGATGCCATGGCACCGGTAATGCCAACGCACTATTGTGAGCCGGCTTTGCAGTCATGTGCATGCCATTGATTCCAAGATAACTACGACTGTGCGGTGGGTAATTGCTGCGGCCAGAGACGACTGTGTGGAAGTGAATCCTATACGTGCTCCATGGGAGAATATACTGTGTGCCCTGTGCAGTATGTTGAGTGTTGACTGCCCTTTTATGGGTGGATGCGATCATGATCAGCGTGGCTGAGATGGCAATGAGATTTCCTTGAAATTAAACAGATAGCCAGGATGCGCAACGAAAGAGTCTATACAGTTGTTGTGATCAGGTTGTGATCTTTGTGTGCGATCGTTGTTACAATGCGAACCTGAACGTGAGAGGTCGAGATGTGAGACCCTGACAAGGTCTATTATCGTGTTTTAACGTCATCTCGATGGAGCTCGATATGGAAGTGATAGCGGCTAGTGGTTGGGGAATAGAAATGTTTTTTTTTTTTTTGTAATCCTCATGTATTATATGGACACAAGCCTTTGAGCTGTCTGGGGGAATATATTTTTCAAGAGCCTGATTGTCATCTTGGATATAATTCAAGTTCTCCCTTGAGAACAGAACATCTATAATGCGCGTGAGAGTTCAGTGGAATATTCAATTCCTCTGGAAGCTAATGCAATTTGTTCTTATGATAATCACGAGCTGCATTTTCGTAACCAATTGCTGGCTGTCGTCGTGATACTGAACAGGGATGTCATTAGGTCTGTTTTAAGGTACCTAGTATTTTCCCTCAGGAAAAAGAAGATAATTCAGAATAAAATTGGAATAATCAGACTCTGCTTAAAATTATTAGATTGTCGCTAGGTATTTATCTGAAGTAGGAGTTAGCTGAAAGCAATATACTCATTTGTGAACACAACAAGAAAATAATGCTTTGGTATGGAATCCACAACAGCGCGTATAACAATTTGTTCAAATTGCGTGCACAAGGGGTCAGATAAAAATAGAATATTCCCATTTAAGACTTGAAGTTTGTTGAAATAAAAGAAATCATTGCAACCCTGCCCTAAGTGTCAGCTGACAACTTCACAATTGTCTCTCCTCCTGTCAAATCGGAAATGTCAACAACTTACTTATTTTCTTCGCTTTTCGTTTTCTTACTCCGAAGTCAAAGGAAGAAAATATAGATCTTTCGTTTTTATTAACAAAGTTAAATTCACGAAGCTTATTTTGACAGCTGGCTTGTTACCCCATTTGTTCTAACACTTTTTTCATATCATGGTGCCCAAAACCTTTTCTTTGTTTATTCGTTTGTTTCTCACTGACAATTTTCGCAAGTATACTTGTCAGATTCGAAAAATCTTGCAAACAGCTTTCACAATATGGAAATTGGTCTCACAATTACGTATCCTCTTTCCACCTCTTCTCTTATGTCGTTTTCCATTGGGCAGAGTCCGGAATTGAAAAATTCGCTTCTGAAACCGTTCCATTGACACAAAAAATACTCTTCTGGTGATTCTGAGGTGAGAATCCCGCTTCTCGATTTAAAGTCAGAACCTACTCAAGAAGCACTCACACAAGTATAATTTATGTATACAAGTCAGATGACAGCTGCCGTAGATTATTTTACCACCAATATCTACTTTTGTGGATTCAATCTGAAGCAGTTTTCTTGTTCCATTGGAATATAGAATCAGTTGATCAGGAATATTGCAGCATTCCATCAATAAATGTGTTGGGTATATAATTTGTACGCATTTTATATCCCTAATCCTTTAAACCGAACAACCTTATGGAAATAATTGCCTTATGCCTCCTAATTGTCACCTTTTTGCATTTTTTGACAAATTAATCAGTGTGTGAACTTTCATTCATTTTAGATACTAGCCTGACATCTGACAGCTCGTTTTACTTGAATCTGCTACACTCAGCTTAAATCTATTACGAAGTTACTTTATTACAAACGAAATTATTTAAAGTTGTGCTTTTTGATTTGTTTTGCAAGTGCAGTTCGTACTAAAAAAGAATTTATCGAGTTTTGACGTTCAGTTCAGAGCGTTCCTTTTTTATTGTAGGTAGGTATGTGTAATTTTTAAGCACGAATTGAAAAAGTATTCTCCAAAATACAAGAAAATCATTTTTTTTTGGTTCATTTTCTTAAGCAAATGATAGGCACTAAAATCTAAAGTCGATTCAACGCCTAACGTAGTATTTTGTGTGGAGGCATGAATGCTTGGTTTCTACATAATCTGTCAACGCACGGTCGGGGTCGCGTCAACGCGACATTGTGAATTGAGCATTTCAAAAACTACTATTCAAAAAATTACTTATCTTAAGTCTGGGTTAGATGTACCTTGAACGCATAAGCTAGTTGGTCGGTAATGTCACTTTCTCTATGTCAGCCACTTTATACGAACTGTCAAGTAAGTACTCAGTTACGAAGTTCTTGACTAGATTCGGCGGCTACTACTCCAACTGAAAAAAAACGTTTGTGCTCAATCTAGGCCAACCAAAACTGAGACACATCAAGTCAGCCAGCTGTCAGGCTTACTAAACTAAACACTTGAACGTCCCCATCATTTAGCACTGTTCAATTTCAATGTTAATCAACCCTCGAATCATATTTAGTGCAAAGATATTAATTTTAAATCGAATTTGGATTTTGTTCACCAATTGCCGTAGCCTTCGCTGTCATCGACAAGCATACCAACACTCAAAATAAGCATCAATGAGAGAATCATTTTATTTCAAAGATATATCTGGATAAAAATCTGCTACATACTAATTCAATCACCTTTGAATATCTAAAGCCTAGGTATTCCGCTGCAAATTAATACCTACTCATAAAAAAAAGCCTGCCTGTTGAACGGTATGAAGCTGCACCCAAAATGAAGACATTTCCTTAAGACCCCGCACTCAAGCATTCCCCTCTAAGTCACTTCGTCATGCTCGTTAAAATGAAAACAAAACAAACAAAGCATTCGAAGCACTTCCCATGTCTACCGCCCATTTTCACGGCTAATGTAAATAAATTACCCTACAGGTCCAGCGCATAACAAAAAAAAAAAAAAAAAAAAAACCGGACCCAGATCACTGCCTATCCGACAAAATAAAAACCACCGACAACTACAACAAATAAAATTTCATGGGTCATAAAAACTTCAACAAATCTAAAGTAGAGACCACCAAAACCGCCAGCGTCTTGGTGCACGCCTCCTGTGGGAATATTATACATATAGAACGAATTGGTAGGCATACCTGTTGCTTAATCCCCTAGGAAATAAATCCTTCGTGTCACGGTTTAATTTCGGAATTCATTTGGATAGCGTGTAACGCACAAGAGAGAATCTCCCTACAAGGCAAATGCACCTGGACTGGAGCTGGAGACCCAGACCACCAATGGAGACCAAATTCCAGAGGGTTTCTCTTGCAATTCCGTTCGTATATAATCGGTTCTGGAATCTTGACAACTCAGCAGCCTTTCGATTGCAGCTGCTCCCCTATTTCATCACTGAACGGTTTATCAGGAAACCTAAACTTGGCAAATTCCATCCACCCACTCACATTGAAACTGTAACTGGCTTGTCCATATGCTGATTTATCTACATCACGTGTGGACACTTTGGGGCGGACGGCAACAACTGTTGCAGAAGAAAATGCACACAAAACGGAAAGAAAAAGAAAAAATGAATCTCAGAATCTGATACCTTGGCGATATGTCGGACAGATAATTGTGGATGAAGTGAAACACTCGCCACATTCCGGCACATGCACATGAGACTTTGAGGTGTCGCGTACACACACACACACCATTTATGCACTATGGGCAGGGACACAGCTTGATCTAAGGTGCAGCGTGCAGCGTGCAGCAGCGTCTAGAAGACTCTCGTCGTCGACTGCCCGGACTGCCTCGGTGATTGCTGGTTGGTTGCACCGGGTGATTCAATTTCGCCGAACACCTGTAGGCATATGTGGCTAATGTAACATAAACCACATAAGTACCGCTCAAAGGTTGCAGCAACTTTAATTTTATTCTTTCGCCTCGGAGGCCGTGTAATAGAGTTAATGGCTTTGGTCCGACTAGCCGCCTCCACCGTACCCCATATGTAGGGGGAGGAGGCTACGTGCATACCTATACTGTGACGGAGGTCCAGTCCAGAGCCAGACCCAGAGTGGTTTTACTCTAGCTCCGGGGTAGCACGAAGTGAAATTATAGACACCAAGCCGGGGATTGGAATTCTTCTCCGGTTCCCTTCTGTGGCTTCATTTGTTGTTGGGTTGGCGAGATACAAAGTTTGTTGCGCGGATTGGTGTGGTGGCCAAATGAAGTCACGCTTTTGACACTATATGTGTGTGTTTGTGAACGGACCGAGTGTTGGCATGGAGTGTGTAATCGAAGCTGCGATCCAGATAAATTGCCGGGTGAAGCGAATGTGCACTATGGCATGGCTATGTGTGAACTTTGGCAGAGGTAATGTGATTTCGGTTTTTAGAAAGGTTAATACGGGCTGAGTGCATCAGGCGAGTTTGTAGTTGGCTATATGCGATTGGGTGAATGGGTACAGGCGAGCTGCAGTTGGTAGGTGTACCGAAGTGCGTGATTCGCCTTAGGCCATTTGCCGTGGATACTAATAAAATGTTGTGTTTTAGGAGAATTCGTCGGAGTGGAATTATAACGTACAGGTTTTGGTTTATTGGTTGCAATCAGAATCGCTATTTGTCATGGAATTTGAGAAGGTGCTTGTTGGCAAATGTGAATATATGTAGTTTTGTCTCTGAATGAAAGCTTGCGAGATTTTGTAACAAGCGAGCTTCTTGTGAAGACAGTACTAGATTGTATCGAGCAAACAAAATCTAGTGCCTGCATGGGAGGAATATTGTGAAAACGGAATCAATCAATACACCTGCAGGTTGTCAGATATTTCTAGACACAAATTTATGGAGTATATTGCGTAGAGGTTAGGCACCTAGTAACAGGACTCTAATTAAAACCATTTACATGACATCAGTCAGGGCGACGTAATAAGTTCATTCGCGTACGCAGTTTAAATCGATCGCAGTCGGACAAAGTCTATAAACTTATATACACGTTCTCATCAAAAATCGCAGGAAAAGAAAAATTAGCAAAATAGCAAGTGTCACAAATATGTGACATGGGTGAAAGATTTAGACACGTCTTTTGTAGTGTACTTTAGTTTAATGCGCAGAGCTGTTTTTTGCAGCACTCAAAAATTTCGTGGGTTTCTCCCTCCCTTCTCCATTACTTTTTTACGATGACAGCCTCCAATCACGAGGTCGTTTTATGAATTTGATTTGTTTATGCCGTTTTCCATTGGGGAATAAAGAGCACTTTTTCAGATTCAGAGGAGTTTTTCAGCTCTCGAAATAAGCTGGTTGTCAGATTTCATGTTCCATTGGCCGCAAAAAAGCGGAGTCAGAGACGTTTTGGAAATCTCGATTTCTGAGCGAGATTCACACCTACTTACACTAACTCCAAAATAATTGACATTTTTTGTCAAACTTAAAGTGTGTTATTTAACGTTTTTAGAGACGACAAGTCTGTGAAAAATAGAGAAAAATTTACATTTGGACACTGCAATGGATATCAACATAAATTGAATAGATTTTTATAAACTGAAATTACAATTTAAGAACAGCTGACTTTTAAAATACACACCACCACAAATCCAAAGAAAGAAAAATCTCGTTTTATGTTCTATTGAGGACGAAAAATTAGAAATATGAGACCAAAATCTGAAAATCCCCATGGAAAACGACATTAGTTGTCGTAAGATGTCGCTGTCGACAACAAAAAGTAACGAGCAGTTCTTCTCTTGGCTTGAAACAGCTCAGAGAATTTCAATCGGCAAGTAGTACTATGATAAATAGTTGACAAGAAACACATTGAAAATTCGTCTTAAAAATCAATTGCGCACAAAATTAAAATCTGTGAAAATATTTATTGCAAAAAGGTAAGGTAAGTTTTATATTTATTTTGATTTTAATGATTTTTAGTACTTGGCTCGGGGAAGCACGCGAATAGACCTAATGTAGCAATGTAATTTGACTTTTGAACAAGGGCGAAAATTAATGTTAACAAGGTCTAACTATAACAACCTATCAGAATTTATGTAAACTAATTCAGAAGGACAAAAACGCGTTTCTTCGTCCTTGTCAGCTAATTCGACATAGGTACTTTTACAAGAGTATAACTTTTCTATAATTGCAAACTGCGTCTCCTAGTTGCAGAACGTTGAGCTTTTGTTAATTTTCTACATTAAAGGTCTATTCCTTTAGGTACCTACTTTTAAATCTTACGAATTTTCACTTATTTTCACGAATTCTTGCAAATTTTTACTTAATGCCGTTCCCTAACTCATAAAATTCATAAAAGAGAGCGTCATCGAGAGAGCAAGATATTACCCCTCCAGCCTCCACTGAGAATCTTTCTTGGTGTAAGAAGGGGAAACGCTGTCAGTCACTTTATAACTCACAGCTGATTTGAAATGCTCTATTTGGCATTATGCGTACATTTGTTTTGATATCTAGCGTAGTAAAAAAATTGAATTTTCTCCTCAAGATTCTTTTCGAAAGTGGCTATATGAAATTCTGTCTTCGCTGTAAAAAAGGACAATCTCCTCCACGTAATTTTTAATTCAGTGGCGCTTTTTCCATATCTATATCTAATTTTTCGGCTTTTCGTCGCACTTTTTGGGATATTTGAATTATGGATTTGTCATTTTTCATAGATTACAACAAAAGCCTTCCCTAACTTTTTCGTAAGTGTCGCTCTCTGTGAGAGAATTTATCCCCACCACTGCCATTTTGACAGTCTTTAACATTCTTACTACAAAAGTAAAGGAACAAACTTTATGTAAACGCAGTCATTTTAGTTAAAAAATCAAGAACGGCAACATTTTCTTGTCAATCTTGTCAATCATAGCAGAGACAAAACATATTCTCCGGTATGCAGTTTGCAGTATAATGCGAGAGACAGATTAAAACAGCGACAGCAACAGTAACAGCGAATTTTTGACAGCTTTAACGTTGACTTCGCTGTCGATGTTGCTGTGCTAATGTGTTCAAAGTAATTGAAATACATTGGTTCTAAAAAGTTGTCTAAGTTGCTGTTGCTGTGTTAATCTGTTTCTCGCATAACGCATGTGTATACATACATGCAATTGACAGTCGCTTACCTCATTTATGGATTCAGCAGTTGGAAAGCCGCAAACAATGCGAACTGTATTTCGTAAGATTTAGTTTAAGAAAAAAATTTGGACTACTATCAACCCCCTCGGCTTGGATCCCACTTGCAGACCCAAATATCGTTGTCACACTTCCTCGTCCTTTCATCACGCAATCTCCTCAATTGGCCATTAATTTAAGTCCACGCAGATACCCAATCTTATACAACTTCACTCGAAGAAAAACGAGGGAAAAAGAAACGATTGTCGCCAACGATTCTTATCTTCACGTATACGTATAAGCATAATTAAAAGCCTCGTAATCCCATATCAGCCATTTGCAAGGCAGTTTTATTTATGTGGCCACAGCAGTGTCGATCGATTTGCGTTTACATTGCGTGCCAGATCTGATAACAGACTCCTCTCGGCCGTAGCTTTAATCTGCGCCCATAAACTATCGGTGTGTAGTGTGTTGCAACAGCAGCCGCAGCGACAGTACAAAGTCAAACCATTCGCGCTGAATGGTCATGTTTTCTCACGGCGATACCGATTTCTCTGGCCCATAAATAAGGAAAAAACGAATTTTCATCATCATGAATTCATGAGTATGACTAAGGTCTGTAAATCACAAAAGCGCAATTATACGCGCGTGCGTTAACCGCATCAATCTCTAGACGATCTGAAATTGGATTTCTGAATCATGAGTGGCGTAAAGCATGACCACGGTATTTATAATTACCAATCCTTTCTTCTTGGATTGGGGTAAATGGGTGTGTCAGATGTGTTTAACAAAGCTGCCCTAATAAGGGGTCCGGCTCAGGTGTTTGATAATCTTATCGGCGCCACACCCCGCTGTGCTTTGTGTCTACCATTGGATACCTACGCGTAATCATCATGAAAGCCTGCTTGTAGGGTTCGTGCGGTGTTCCTGCTTTGTGCTGTCCCAAACCGCACATTACTTTTGTGTCCTCTTGGTGGCGTGTCCTTTTTGGCAGTTTCAATGGTTCCTCTGCAAAACCACTTGACCGATCAACATGTGGCCTCGCCACCAACACCATTCATTTTTATGACGGCGATAGCCATGAATGCGGATCGCACTGGAACATACCATTAATCAAGAAATTAGAATTTAACACTCCCAGCTGGAGGCTAACCAAACATGTTTGTCCCAGAACAAGTCTGCGCGAATGGTCTCGGTCTGGGGTATAATCTTCTTCCTATCTTCTCAGCTTGCCTGCGTGAGGCAGAGGCTGCATCGATGACGTTCACGGACTCGGACTAATGTGTAAATTTCAATGAATCGACTACGCAGTTGGTTTCTCGGCGTGAATTGGCAATAAATAGGTACGTGGCCATTGGAATGTGTGTAGTTCAGTTACAAGTGATCATTAGGGACTAACATTGCCGGGCACAACAAATAATTAAATTGGATTTTATGGTCCTTGATGCTTTTTTGGCGGGGAGCGAGTGTTTGTCTGTTTGTTGGAGCAGGAATAATTATTATAGGGATGGAACAAATTTAAGAAAAAAATATACATCTTACATGATATTGTCGCACTAAATTCTTTTTTATTTATAAACTAGTCGAGGGATCTACAAAACTTTTCGTATAACTTACATACGTGACAAAACGGAATAAAAGTGTGCTTCTACTTTGTAGGAATTGATTCTATGTCTGCGAGCTAAGGGCGTGTTAAAAAGTGAACGAATTGTTAATGACAGACAATATTCATACCTACTTTGCTCAACAACAACCTAAAGCTCTGCAGAATCTATAAAGGAAACCAGAGACAATGGCCGCATTCAAGAATCTAGTTATCTTAAGTAGACTAGATTGGTCTGGATAAGATGTAACCTGAACGCAAAAACTAGATTGGTCGGGAACGTCACTTTTTCTACGTCAGCCACATACCCGAACTGTCAACTTAGTACTCAGTCACGAATTTCTTGACTAGATTCGTCGGCTACCCCTCCTTAAACGTCAAATGTCACAAGTGCCCACGTGACCGATTTAAACCAATCACAACCGAGATAGATCTAGTCAGACAGCTGTCAGACTTACTAAACTAGATACTTGAACGCCCCTAATACTGAGACCCCCAACCAGTGATGCCAACCCGAATCGAAGTTTTTATAATATCAGCTTGACGCACAGTTGTAAATAAAAATCACTAATGCGACTTTGATCAAAGACTGTACCTACCAGATTTACCAATTTCAAATTGTATATGTATGAATTGATGGTAAAAAACAATTCATAAAAAATTATGATTTTTTTCTAAAAATTATTCCTCAATGTCTCAAGCATCTTTATTATGCCCCAGTTGGCATCACTGCCCCAAACTCGAAATCCTCTTGCCGCTGGCCCCTTCATTTTTTTTTTCAAATTCGCCATTTTGTTTTCTTATTGGTGTTATGTCAATTTAGAATCCGTGTGAGGTGTGACAAGTGACATGCAAAAACATACAAAATATATAAAATCAATGCTGCCAACCGCTGCTAACAGTGGGGGATTGTCAAATTGTTCGGGAATACCACATTAAAATATTTTAATGCCCAAAACACATGTGCAGAATTTCTGGACGCAGTGAAGCATGCAGTACTGCAAGCAAAACACATGTGCAGAAAATTGTTTGACATGCTTGCATCAGCTACTGTCATTCGCCGACTAAGCAGCTGATTTGTTTTTGTTTGTAATTAAATTCGTTGAAAATGAAAATTGAGAAATTCAATAAAATTCGCTTAATTGTATTGCTTTTATCGGCTTACCAGTCGTACAAAAAGTTGTTATACCTTAGCCGATTAGCTGAAATAATGTTTTCGTTGAAAATTCTATTTTCCATTTTTGTGTGAGCCGCAAAATATTTGAATAAACGGCAAACGCAATGATGCCAAATCCGTTCAAATTTAGTTTTTAATTTTTCTGTGTTTGGTGGCATTGTCGTTTGCAGTGGATTTAGAAATAGCGACAACTTGCAGTTCTGCAACGCATGCAGAATTTACATGTGTTCACTCCCATTTAAACGTGTGGGTTCTATTTCCACTGCATGCAAAATTCTGCACGTGTGTTTTGGGCATAAGTTATTATAATAGTGTTAAAAGGCGAATAATTTGATTTATTTGATTATGAAAACTGTTTACAGAGATTTCTTACATATGAGAGAGTATTATTAGGACAAACGTAGTTATTTGTATTAACAACTTTTCGATATCATTGACATCGATTTCATGTGTATACATTTTTTCTTAAATAACTGATGAAAGTTTGCTCAAAATGTTTTTATTTTCTTACAACCATTCTGCATTTATAATTTTTTATAAATATTTTAAGCAAATGTACACATATTCAATAAAAAAAAAAAAAAACTATCCACACGCAACGAAGAATTTAAAATTTAACGGATAAAATCCTATGAATGCTGGCAGCAGCTTAGCCGACAGAGGAAGTGGCTCAAATTTTTTGGGAGTGTGCTAGTTAGCCGAGTTTTTAAAGTTACGTGATATTTGTCAATATGATTTTCTATGTATCAATGCCAGCACACCAAAACGACGACACTCCGCCAAAGTTTGTGGTGTCAGTCACAAAGTCACAAAGTCGCAGAGTCACCTTTTTTATTTTTAGCCGTAAGCCTCAGTAATAACTTCCAAACCAGTATTTCCCCCGTATTATAATTATTGCAGTATTTATTTGGTGTTTTCTTACTGTCACAATTTTTCAAGAAGTACTAACTGTCAAAATTATAGCAATTTGTTTGCGTTCGCATTTGACTTTGGAAGGGCTAAGACCTAAGACAATGGGGACATTCAAGTATCTAGTTCAGTAAGTCTGACAGCTGTCGGACTAGATGTATCTCGGTTTTGATTGGTTGAAATCGCTCGGATGAGCAGCTGTTTTAGTTGACTTTTATGAAGCCGTCGCCAACGAATCTAGTCAAGAAATTTGTGACTGAGAACCTACTAAGTTGAGTGTTCGTGTATTTGTACCAATTTAGTTTTTGTTTTTGCGTTCAGGTTACATCTTGTCCAGACCAATCGATTCGACTTAAGATAACTAGATTCTTGAATGTGCACGTTTAATAAAATCAATCGACTTACTATTTCTGTAAAAACATTCACATTTCTTACATTGTGTATTATCAATCAGAAGGTTAGCTCAAGCTGTCAAAATATGCTGTGCTTAGATTTTGGCACAAACTACTCAGTCCGAGTGCGAAAGAAAACACAAAATTCCGAGCTCTCTATAACTCTGATCTCTGACCCCCGTATTAATAAACACGGTGTAAAAGTTATCAACTTGTTACTCAGCAGTTATGTCCAATTTTTGTAGGCTATCTGACGTTTGCTAGCTAACTTACTTGTGTACATTTTTTTATTAATAAGGGGTGAGTGTATAAAAGGGAACACGAACTCCTTTTTGACATTTCTCTGAACTAATATATATTATTTCATTATTTTTCATTGAATAACATTTACAAAATATTAGTATCATTGTTTTTCTGTTCATTCAGACAATTTCCCCGATCGTGATAGTCGTCAATGTTTTTTTTAAAGCGAAATGATGGTGAAGTGGTTAATTGTAATAGATTAATTTGAATATGTAGAAGACTACACTCTCTTTCCACGCACAATGTATTTTCTGCGCCATTAAATGCGTCTGAAATTTCAACATGTTAATGCAGGTATATTTTGTGGTTGGTATTAGCTGTTATTAAAGACGTTGCAGAATGTGGGCGAATGAGGAACTGAAAGGGTTTGGTACATTTTAAAATAAGAATTTGAAAATGAAAGGAAATCTACTGACTTACTTACTTAGGTGGCGCTACAGTCCGGGATGGACCTGGACCTCAACCAATAAAAAAAGAAGCAGAAACGTAATATTAATTGTATTCAATGGTATCTACAGCGTCCGACCTTATCAACCCCAGGTTCCAATGAATTCGAACTTCATATATTCACGCCTTTGTAAATGTATCGGCTTATGTTAAGATTGATCTCCTTTCAGCTTCTCCTTCGCATTAACAATATAACCTCAGTCAACAACGTGAGAAGTAAAGTATCCATTCAACACATCAGAGACCAAGCAGCCGCCGGCCGGCATGCAAATCCGATGATTGATCTCCAAATAGCAAAGGCTATAGAGATCAGCACCATACTAAACATGTATGCCAATCGCGGTGCACACGTACATTGTCTGCACCATCGCTTCAAAGGTGAAACCCAATCCACTCTCAGCTCACACAAAGAACCGATCGTCCTAGACTCCATAGCACTCCATCATAAAATAGTTTGGCTCTATCAGGTGAGCTGACGGTGAATGGCGAGCCATTCATTATGGCGGCTTAGTCATTAGACATTGGCTCCCATTAGGCTAGATGCTGGATATATGCCAGTTTGGCAGATGCATTTCGCTGCATACCACCGAATGGCCATAGTTCAACCAGTGTTCTCACATTGAACTGGCTCGTCACAGTACCTATGTTGTGACAAGCGTCTAAATCAGGTGGCACATTATTTGCCACAAAAAGCGCGAGCACGGAAATGGTATACCCCGCTGCAACACGCTTCTCTCGTACGTACCTACTACTCGGCGGAATGGTTAATTGCTGATGTTATTTGCCGGCATCACAAGACGAGGTTGTCTCTGCTTCGGTCTTGTCAACCGAACCGCCATGGTTAGCGAGCTCCACACCTCAGTCGATGAGAATTAATTAAGATCGACCAGCACGATGTCGTGCGTGGTTTTTGTGAGTAATACCAACAAAGGCTTGCCACTGTATGCACTTAGCATTCGAGGCGGCAACGTAGTCATCAATTAGTCGGAAGTCGAGGTAATAATGCTGTACCATGCCACTCGAGGCGTTCGGAACTCCGTCCATGACAGAGATGCACCAGCTTTAATTAAAAGGTCATTCGATCGAAAAGTCATTCTTGCCTCGAGACACGTAAATGCCAATCGCATGTGTCTTCCTGAAAAATTAATCAATTCAATTGGCAAAAAGGTCTCTATTAGCTCAAGCCCAGCTTTGGGATTGCCGGCACCACCTACGAAACGCGATTTTAATTATTATCTAACCTCGGCGCAGCCGCGCACGCCTGCAGCAGCCACAACGACCCCACAAAATGTAATTATTACCACTGGACGACGACGGTGGTGGGGGTCTGTATTTGCTGTTCCACCAGAGGTACAAAGCGGGCGCCCATTAAACAAACTGCAACCATTCAAATAACATGCATTGCTGCACACCTCAAATTGCTACCAACTTTAGCGCGGCTATAAACGGCGAACGCCAGCCAAACAGCAAGCAGCGCTAGTCTAAACTACAGCTCTACAAAATTCGACTAATGTTCGGCTAATAAATATCAATTGGTAATAAACGGGTTTCGCGGTTGTCGGCAACAATAAAAAATCCGAAACGTTATCGCGACGGCAGATCTGCCTCGCGGAAATGGCTTTTCAATATTCACTCTTGGTCTGGACTGGATATAGACGGGCAAACGGGCACGGGACGGCTGCTGGCTGATATTGGTGGTGGCGCACGAGCTTCGAGACTTTGACAGTAGTTATCTGTTTTTGTTGTTGTTGTTTGGTCCAATGACAGCGATCAAATTTTCACTAATTAATTTACAATGTGTCCCATTACGGGTAATGGTCTATGCATTGCATGTGTAGTCTCGTTTGATGGGGTTTGGCCGCACTGTTTCCAATGGGTGATGAAAATTATGTCTTTACGGGTGTTGTGACGTTTTGTTTGGCTTCATGCCAGAGTGACATGCTAACATGGGTGCGAGTGCGAGGTGCATTTTAATTTTTCTCCATTTGAATGTAAATTTTCTATCGAATCGAACATAGTATGCCGCAGTGAGTGAGCGTTGGGTGGAGTCGGACATCGGACTGGACTTAAGTTAAATTCGAGTTACATTGCTAATTGGCTGGAATGAAATAAGATACCAGGAAGAGTAGTCGTTACAGATAATTTCTGTGTAAGTGGTCATTAGGTCTATTAAATGATTTCAGATTTATTTTGAAAGGTGCGCACATGGGAAGGGTCAATTAAAGTGGGACGACTGCTTTAATTGCAGAGTGTAAATGGACGTTGGCCACGCCTGAGATTTATCGAAAGCATTACTATATATTGCAGCGGTATCTCGCTAATGGAAAACGTTAACGGAAACAAGGATTTCATATTTATTTTGTTTTTAAGGTTGGTTCCTATCAGCGTTTTTTTTTTTTTTAAATGCAACATTTTAGGCACAGCAGATGCCGATTGAAACCCCTTGGCAGCAGATAAACGCAATTGCAATTAGTTAATGTAAAAGTAGGGAATTTATTTATTAGAAAAGCAAATTAAATATTGACAAATATGGCAGAGCCGCACCCGATCGTGTTCGAAAGAAAGAATGAAGAACTGAATGGTTTCGACTGTGTTCGATGTGAAGTTAGTTGCTGTGGGAATTCTTTGGCATATGGAACGGGTGTGTTCATTGAAACTCAACATCTATTTTATTGTTTAATTGAGATGAGGGCATGAAATATTTTACTGTTAATATAATTAGAAGAGCTCTTGGCTTTTTACAAACGCGATTGTGTCAGGAGGACCTGCGAAATTTCCTCTTGATCTCTGAAAAGTCTATTTCACTGAACTCGAATTGTTTAGAGGTCTAGAAGAAGGAGTGCGGTGGTGTTCCTATCATTGTATGTGTTCACTGTTGACATTGATAGCTATACTGCAGTACTCTGACTAGTTGAAAAACCGTTGCCTTATGGAAATTGTTTCTATTGCTGAACAGTGACAGTGACTGGTTAATACCTATCTGGTTAACGGGTGTAAGACACTTTTAGTGGAACAAATCGGTGTTAATAAACGCGAATCCAATTAACGTGCCTCATTCCGAATTCCAGACATATTCACTTTACACCTCTGCAATTTGCACCACTGACGCCACCGCTGATGCCTTCGAGCGCCACTCAAAGTGTTTGTTGTTGTTTTTTTGTTTTGAAAGACCACTAAATTAATTGCCAGCTTCGTTCCATGTCAGCGCTCCAATTTAATTGCATCGATTAACTAATTATGTCGATCGTTATATATATATATAAAACTGTGCAACATCCAGACAGCATTCCGCGACATCATGATTAGATCTTCAAGTCCTATACAATTGGGCCAGTTTTGCATAGCGTCCACATCAGAGACGTCAACCTTTTCCCTTGAAAGTCAACTGCCAGTTGCGATTCGTTCTCACACTCATCGAAGGCACAACCAGTTGGTGTGCACCTACAGTGCGGGGCACTAACTTCACTGACCTTCATCTCTCGATGAAGTATCGCATTATCACGTGGCTCAGAAGCGACACACACAACAATTCGAAGCGCTCATATCACTTATCCCAACCGGATGCTGAGAATGGTTTTAATCACCTTGATTCTCCTGTTTTGTTGTTAAGCTTTGTCAATTGGGGATGCCCTGTGTGCCCCTCAAGCCTTTGCTCCTGATTCTCCCTGCGGATAAGAATAATTAAAAAAACAGAAGAAGAAAAAGATGCCCAGTAACGATGGTGAGAATATAAGCCAACAATCCCGAACAGGTGCTGCTGCGGCTGCGCAATTCCAGTTTAATTCTGATTTCTCTAGGCCTCACCGATACAGCGATACGTGTATAGATGGGGATGGATCAATGAATATAGAATGACTAGCACACTGTGACTGTTAATTATGATGACGGGGTAGGGAATAAGAATATTAAATGACTATGACTAAGAGGCTGGTAGTTCTTATTGCGAAATTCCTTTCGGAAATTGATCTACGAACAGGTGCAGCTACGCAGTGATGCTCTAATTCATGGGAATATTTTATATGAGGGGAGATGTTCTGAGCCCCGATTCGATAATATGAGCATCCTGTGAACGCGTTTTCTAGGATGTCTCTCCATCTGGGAAATGCGTAGAAAAAGAAAACCGCGGATGCATAACTAATTTACGTGAACATTAAAGGTAAGAGCGAGAGTAATTTTTGGTCTGCTGTCCAATTAAGTTTGTATGCTTAGATCACATTTACTAGCCCTCGAGATATTTGTGCTGCGGATATGGTGAGTTACCATCGTTCTATTAATATTTCATCCAGATGGCGGATTTCACTTAATGAATGTCATTTAGGCATCGCTATGTCCTTAGGAACGATTTTCTGATCATGGAGGCATGAATGAGCTGGAATGGTGCTCTGAAAATCGTTCTTCCGCCCTGAACGGGGAGTTCTTCTCTCCGGACCCTGTTGAATGTTTCATCGAACGTCCTTTTGCCATATGCAATCGTCTATAATCAAAACCATGATATTAACTCCTTTTCACTGGAAGGGATTTTACGATTATGACACTCGCATGACACAGAACGATTTGGTTAATTATTATAATTATTAAGAACCTGCTAATTTGCCGTCTGTAGGAAATACCCCAGTGTCCCGCATTCCAGTAGAGAGCTACGCCTCCAGGGTTTTTTTGTTTTGTTTTGAAAGCAATGACGTATGCGTACTTAGTTGAACCCCTGGTTTTGCCAATTTATTCTTCGATATTTTGTGCTTCTGTGGTTATTAGTCCGTCATCAGGAAATATTTGTGTTAATACTAAGGCTACGTTTCCACCTAAGATTAACCGCGAAATTTAGAAAAACGGTTTTTGAACACACTTTCCACAGCTCGAGATGTCAAAAATACAAAGCAAACAGAGCTGCATTTGACACAAATGAAAAATTAGACGTCAAAAATGGAAAAATTTCTCTCTATCTCTCTCGTGAAAAGTCATCCTCTCTCGAATGGACAGAACCGGAGAGAATACGTCAAGTTAATCTTCTTTTATTTGGTGGAAACGCTTCAGGACTAATTTTAACCCTCTTGTACTTAATCTCGGGACTTACGTCCCGTGAAAGCTCTGACAGCTTTTGTGAGGTGTATCATGAAACCCTCACCAGTCTTGCCTAATTCGTGAATAATCACTACCTACGAATTTTTAGACAACATTTTAAAAAAGTGAGCAAACGATGTACCAGGGTGGGCCAGATAAAAGTTTATTTTTCAAAATGCAATGAAATGAACAGAATTACATTAATTCCTTATATTTTATGGCTTTATTAGTAAGAGCAAATATTCCAATTAATTATGGAACACAACTTCGTTCAAGTGACTACCTCGGCTGGCTTCGCAGTAGCGCATTCTGTCATTATCCAAGATGGTTTCGGACTGTAGCTCACGGATTGCTTGAATGATATTGGCTGTAAGGACTTGAATCGTTTCCGGATTGTTGACATAACATCGGTCCTTCACGGTTCTCCACAAAAAAAAGGGGTCAAATCGCAGCCCCGAGGCGGGAAATTGACATCCCCAAGACGGCTCTGACAACAAGATTTGGGAATTCGGTGCACAAAATATCGATTAAATATCTGTGTTGCATGGCGCGCCATCCTGCACGAACCAGCGGTCGTCTAAGTCCATGTCTTTAATTTCAGTAAAAAAAAGGAGGCACATGGCTCTGTAACGCCCAAACGTTGTTCCCAGCCTCATTTTTCGGCTACAGCAGCCACATTCTCGTCAGTGCACCGTATGACAACGGGGACCATGAGTGCTGCCCACTAACATACCAGTCTCACGAACTTTTTGTACAAACTTGCGTAAATCAGGTAGGTGCTTCATTTCGGCCAAGACTTCTATTCAAAAAACGCACTGTTTGGGCTACACAGCCCTAAGAAATAAGTTTTCAATATTTCCCTACGTTGTTCAAGCGTAAAGCGACTCATTTCGTTCCGCGGACATATGATTACTTATTTCGTTTCTCATTGGTTTCACTCGGCGATCCAGGAACCACTCATTCTGCAATCCAATGGTAATGGAACAAGAAAACTGCTTCTGATTGAATCCATAAAAGCATTGGGGAAATGTCAAAAATTTATCAACGGCTGCTGTCAGCTGACCTGTATAAAATAGATAAATTACACTTGTGTGTGCTTCTTGAGTGGATTCTGAATTCAAATCGAGAAGCGAATTCTCGAATATTCTCTTCTCAGAATCACCAGAAGAGTAGTTTTTGTCCCAATGGAACGGTTTCAGAAGTGATTTTTTTCTATTCGGGACACTCCCGGACGCTTCTTTTTGCCCAGGTGAAAATGACATGACTTTCTGTCAAGATTTCGAGCGCGAAACAGCTGTCAGTGTCCAAATAACCTATGATCTCAGAAAAAACCACTAGATGGCCCACCCTTTACAAAAACTCTTGACATGCATATGTATTTAAATCACCGACACTTTATATCCCATTTTTGCTACCAAATTGGTAACAATATCTCCAACGGAGAAAATGACTACTGCACCTAAGCACGTGTTCTGTTAATCTTTACCCTGCACATCAGCGTAGAAAAGAAAAGATTTCACTTTCTGCTTCCAGGATTTTATCAGTCTCTAATTACCACCAAAACGCCAACCAGTAGGAGGCTTCCGTCTGACTTTCAGCCGCAGGACAACTTCTTGTGTTACCTCTGCGCCGAAATATCAGATTACTTTTTTGCGTCCTGCCAAAATGATCTGTCTTCTTATAAAGACATCACAATAGCATTGAAGTTCCATTAGCACCTTTTCATCCTCTCCGTCATAACTGGGACAACTGGTTTTCTCAAATCTGTGCTGTTCTCCAGCATGATTCTCAAATTACCACGAAGGATGTGGTCGAAGCAAAAAGAAAAACAAATCAATAACATTTTTGGCAAATGATGAGCGCCAAAATTATCATCCATGCAGGGACGGAGCAGGTTGTGGGTTGTTCTAGCAAAAAGATCAAAAGCCCAAAAGAGCGAAAGGAGAAATGAGACAAGCACAGTATATCTTCTGACCATCGTCGGACGGACGTTATTTTATGGATGCAGGTGTTCAGTCTACGTTCAGTCGCCATAATGACGTCATGCTCGACTGAAACATTCAACGATGACCACTTGGCTATAGTGGCAGTGGTCCAGTGCAGAATCGATGAGTCTCTAAATTGATACTAAATATGACATCGCTATGAGCCATTTAACGAGACACTCAATGCTGTATGCGGTGTCTAATTTATGCTCTGCCAACCACGCCGCCGCCGGCTCAATACCACCACCAACCTTGGCGACAGCTGGCTCCGGGTTTGCCGCAATTGGACACCTAAGATGATGATGATCATTGGAGTGATATTCGATTTGAATGTAAATCGTTACAGGAATTCGTGGTGGCGAGTTAAGAAACATAACACTGGCACTGGACAGCCAGAGCAGCAACATTGTATACGCCTTGAATGGGTGCGGTAGGGATGGGGACTGACATTATTGCAACTAGTGTGGCACGAGCTTATAGACCAATTCTTCTATTATGGTTGGAGGATGTTGGAATTGTGTTGGCGTGAAAGTTGAAACCGGTGGGCAGTTGTAGAGTTTGTCAACTAGGTATCGTATTGTCGGAAGTTTGACGGGATATTGCTCGTTTGCAGTTTTGTGTGTGGTAAATTGATTCATTGTGTGGGGTCGGTCGACATTTTATGGTAGGTATAAGCTATAGGTGCCTATCCATTTAATCGCTATTTATTCACTGAGCTTGATTTTGTATACCCTCCTTTGTGATCGATAGGCTACCTCCCGAGAACGAAATAAGAGCTGAAGTTCTAATGGCACATAGCCTGCCACCTACACAAGTTGTTGACGAACCTTTGCCACTACCATCATAAGAAAAGATCCAGCAGAGAGGTGTTCCGGTTCCGGGAGAAACTTCACCAGGAAGACGCAACATAAATGGACGGCAGGGCTCACCAAGACCATGTACAAGTACACAAGCACTTCATTTAAGTGGTGCTAATGTGTTACCCCCGGAAATTGTTCGGCCTCTACCCAAAGGTCTGGCAAGATATCGAATAGAGGTAAAAAAAAAACAAATACAACCATTCGGGTAAAAAGAACACGAAGCAAAGTTGAAGAAACAAAAGCTAAGAAACGATTGCGCAATGTTGAAAAAAAAAAAAACAAACGAAAACTAGAAAAAAAGAATCTTCAAGCTCAGAAGACAAGGAGTACTATTGCCTCATTTGTTTGGAACCGTATTCTGAGAGCAGATTGAGGGAAAATTGGGTGCATTGCAAAACCATTTCTGCAGACTTTTAAACGGCGAAGACGATCCAAATTCCGCTGCCAGGTAGAACGATCCATTCAACTTAGAGGATGAAAGCCAGAACTTCCGTCAATCTGACCAAAACGAAGTGAGGATAGCAATATTCAGGCTTAAGACCAACAAGGCTGCTGGACCAAATGACTTAACTGCCGAGCTTTTTAAGGCAGCGGGAGATGACTTGGTATAGGGAGCATACACCAACTTGTCTCCAAGATTTGGTCGGAGGAATGTATGCCTGATGAATGGAACCTCAGCATCTTTTGCCCGGTCCACAAGGAAGGAGACCCTCTAAACTGCGCCAACTATGGAGGTATCATTCTTCTTAATATCGCATACAAGATCCTGTCTGCCATACTGTGTGAACGCCTAAAACCTTTCGTCAACGATCTGGTTGGTCCCTACCAGTGCGGTTGTAGGCCCGGTAAGTCCACAACCGACCAAATATTCAAACTACGGCAGATACTGGAAAAACCCCAAGAAGTCCAAGTCGATACCCACCACCTGTTTATCGATTTTAAGGCCGCACGTGACAGCACTTATAGAGACGAGCTATACAGAGCCGTGTCTAGTTTTGGCATCCCTGACTAACTTGTCAGATTATGCAAAATGACGATGAGAGAGAATGCTTGCTGCTCCATAAAGGTCGGTAACAATCTCACCGATACCTTTGATGTCAAAAAAGGAATTAGACAAGGTGACGCGCTGTCATGTGACTTTTTCCACATCATTCTTGAGAAGATTGTGCAAAACTCGCAAGCTAACACCAGAGGCATAATCTTCCAAAAGTCTGTTCAAATACATACTTGCATACGCGGACGACATTGACATTATTGGCAGAACACAGTGAGCTGTCACTGGTGCGTTTGCAACTATTAGTACAGAAGCAGAAAAAAATGGGTTTAGTAGTAAATGAGGGTAAAATAAAATACATATGCTGTCAACAAGAAGGGACGCACAACATCGACGAATCGGACAGAACGTCACGATATACAGCTATAACTTTGAGGTAGTTAGGGACTTTGTCTACCTCGGATCCGCTATTAACTCTGAAAATGACATCACCTCAGAAATCAATCGAAGAATCACTCTTGCCAACCACTGTTTCTTTGGCCTAAGAAGGCAACTGAGAAGTAAAGCCTTGTCAAGAAACACTAAGGAGACTCTATATAAGACCCTCATCATCCCAGTACTACTCTATGGCGCAGAAGCATGGACGTTATCAAAGGGGGATGAAGATCTCCTCGGTCGTTTTGAACTCAAAATTCTTCGAGTGATTTTTGGTCCCGTTTGCGTTGACGGGCTCTCTGGAGGAGGAGATTTAACAGCGAACTTTACGAGCTATACAGCGACATCGACCTAGTCAGAAAAATACGCATCAGTCGTCTAAGATGGCTGGGACATGTAGAGCGAATGGACACCAACGCTCCGGCCCGAAGAGTCTTCGATTCTAACCCGGAGGGACAACGCAGTAGAGGAAGACCTCGCCTTAGGTGGCGCGCTCAAGTGGAAGGGGACCTCAACCAACTTGGAGTGCGCAGCTGGAGGCAGTTAGCCAAAGATCGCGCTAACTGGAGAGGCGTATTGGTTGAGGCCCAGGTAGAATTAAAGGAAATTCCGTGCTCGCATTGCTTCGCCAGAGTTCCACTTTCCACACCCACACAAAATTTCTTCCACTGAATGCTGGAAAACTCCAACGATCTTGCTACAATCGAACATTTTTGTTTTTTGAATTGTATAAAATGTATAGTTTATTGCTTATTGTTCGACTTCAGGATAAAGTACAGAGATGATTTATATCTTAAAATCCTTGTACAGAATTGAACTTTATATTAAAAAAAATCCTATTTCATTTGGATGAGTCATTCCAAAGTAAGGAGCTAGAACGCATTCGATAATTACAACTTTTCTTAGATATCAGCTTAGATTTCCGCTTCCGGACAGCGGATAATGGTAAAACCTAATCCTATAACCTAATCTCGACAATTTTCAATGCAACTGTGAAAACCGGGATCAATTTCGTGCAGTACTTTTTTAATCTATTCCGAACAAACACCTTACAGCCGGAACAAAAGTTACATTTTTACTATAATAATGATTATAAATTATATCACAATTACACTCGCCCGGCTTCGTATTTATTTTTATTTTATAAACGTTCGAACGATTTCTTTTGACAGGTAGTTATTTTTTTTCTTTTCTGTCTCAATGCAGCGGCTAGTTTGGCGCTAGATTGAGAAATTTCCCTGAAAGGGATATTTCACAAAAAAGTGCTATTCATAATTTCGATTTACTTAAAATTTTATTGAAGAACTGCATCGAAACTTTGGATTGATTTCCGAAATTTTTGCACTTTTCAAACGAACTGCATTGGCGCCTTTTTTCCATAACCGCTAGATGACTATCGAGACCGAGAGACATAAAATTCTTGTGAAATTCTATTCACAAATTTGCAGTAGAGCCTTTACCACTTGTGCCAGATCCCAGATGTACAATTTTTCATTATACTATTTAAGATTATTCAGTCATATAGTGGGAACACGATACCTAAAATCCTCAACCAAAAACGCGACTCAGCTTCTACATCAAGAGGAAATCCTTGAAATATTGAATGCCCGCCAAGGTTTCGTCATTCCTCCTTTGTGTGAGTGTTTTGAATGGCGTGCAGTCGCCATTTTATTTCATAAACAGATCAATTTGCAAAACTCTTAATTTGATGATATCATTAAAATGATTTCTTCGTCGTAATCGAGACCCCTATGTTGTTATACGCATTCATCATCAATCATTAAGGCTACGAAAACACGAAACGATTTTTCTGCCAACCGGCCCTTCAGTGCGCCAGCCAAAAAGCTAAATCATAATTGCTGCGTTTTGGCACAAAATAAAATTTAACCTTTAATTTAGCGGAGCTAAAGTTCCTCACACTCCTCTCCAGCAGTCCCATGCACTGGCACTGAGCGGAAGACGGTAAAATCTTTTAATTTTATGGCCAAAATTAAAACGTTTAACGCAGCGATTTATGTGCAAGAGAAAAATGCGAACCCCCCCTAAGGGTTGCATTTGGATGCAATCAGTGAATGTTTCCGTCTGCAAATGATCTACGCTTGGAGCGTTCTTCAACGGCACCGTGTATATATACTCTGTACCAAGAACAACTTGTGCGTGATTCCAGTTGGTCATTAACAAATCTCAACCTCAAGTGCATCTCTATACAGACTGCATCGAGCCTCATATCGGGCTCTGGCAATAAAAACACCATAAATTATAATTGTTTAATTACACTGGGGACTGGGGCCCATAAAATACGGTCGCAGGACGACTCTGATGAATCCCGCCTGATTCGGTCCAGCCGAATGCGCGGTAAATGAAACGAATGGGCTAAAGATACTTGCAAGAGATACGAGATCGGCGCATGCTACTCCTTTGCAGTGGTAATTAATTGAGGGCCTACGCTCAAGTTCATGATGGAGTTGGAAGTTGAATTTTTGTGTTGCCGATGCATGTAGCCAGTGCACAAACACTTTCAATACGTTAAGCGGATATTATCAGAAGCACATGCGGCTATGTGCATGTTTTGGTGGAAGGTATTTTATCGCAACAGACATGCGAATGGAACGCGCTGAAATACCATTCAAGGAGAGCGTTAATTTGTTTTATTTGGAATGCTAGAACCATGCTCGGCGGTTTCTCATTTTTCATATCGATGTTTGTAGCTCGATGTTAGCTTATATTCTTATGTAGAGATCTTCATAAAAGTTAACTCCGCTTTGTTACAGGAGTAGCATGCCGGTCTCAAGCCCGTGTTAAGGAGAAGGGTTTGAGGTAACGCTTAGCCTATCCTCAGTCAAACCAACTGTTAGTGTATTCTAACCCACAGGAGCCAGCGGTTAACACTCAACACACGCTTTAAATGGAGTAACGGAATTGTCGACTCCAGGTGGTAACGGCAATAGCCATAATCCATCAGTAGTCTTCTCGACTACAGCAGGGGCACGGACTCTGAAGGCCCCAACATTTATACCCGAACACACAAGCGACTCTTGCGGCTCTAAGTCCGATTTACTTGGCAAATTGAGCATGAGACAAGCTACTGTCCAATGCACTGCCATTGACGGTCAGACTTGGGATACCTCCATATTTGAACGGGCTCCTGAAGAGGCGGGCCTTGAGATGCACCTGTCTAAGGGACAGCGAAAGTGGAAAAGGAAGAAGCTGTTGGATCTGCGGCGCAAAGATGCTTTATCTGCTGAAGGCGCAAGCTCGTCTCTTAGCTCTTCGACGCTGCCTTTGAAAAGGAACAGGTCGGTGGAGGTCTCACCAACAACCAACCCCTTGGATCGGGCGCTGCCTCCTCTTCTAGAATAAACCCTTCTGAGATCTGTGAGTCTGTCCGCGTGCGGTCTCCAAATGGCGCCGGTGCTGCTACCAGAATCAGTACTGGTGGACGGAAACCGGACGTCGCGATCGCACCTACAGGCATGAGCTCCGGAGGCTCTCCAATCGTTGGAGCTGCCCGTGCACTGGTACCGAATGATGCAGGTACTGAAACCAAATCAGGCTGCAGTACCAGCGGACAGAACTTTGTTGTCGCGGATTGGAGGCTGTGAGTTTAAGGACTGGGTCAGCAGTGTGGTGCCACAATTTTTGAGGTCTACAGCCAATCAAGCCTACGCGTGCTGTCTGCTGGATCCCTGGAAAACTGAGGAAATAGGCGGATGTGCTAAAGCGTTTGTAAGCCCAGAATCGTGGTCTCGATACAAAAGCCTGGATTGTCCGTTCTCACAGGCAGAGCAAAAACCGACACGATGAAGATGGTAGCTCTCTGGTTGTGAGCATAGACCGGACAGGGATCTGGTTCTGGAGTCTTCGTGGAAAGCGAGAACATTCGACTTCACTTCCCCTTAGGTTGACACGAGGGTCGGTGGCGTGACTATGCTGGGTGACTATGACTAGACAGACCAAACGACTGTGTCCGGACATCTGCAAAAGGTCCGCGTCTTTCCTTCTGCCTGTCAGGAGAATCGACTGTGGACTGCTTGTCGGCGTACTGTTTGGCAGTACAATGGTCCAGTAGTTGTGTATGAGTACTCCATCGAATGGTAACAACCTCCGACAAAAATTCATAAACGTTTGTGGCAAACACGAAGATGATTATAACTAATGCAGCCGCTTTGTTCTTCAAACGTTTTTGGAAAATTGTCTATATAGGAAATATTTTAAGGATTTCATGCCATGTGCATGGATTTACCATGTTCCTTTGCCTTAAATAAAAAGAGATAGATCCGCAGCAGGAAGACACTTTCTATTCAAGACTAATCCAAGAATCTATCATAATTGCTTATCATTTCCTGATTTTGATTTTGATTCACAGTACGGCTGCCAATGCAATTTGCATAAGCTTCAAGAAACGGAAACAGATAACCGAATGTTATTTTCCTTACGTTTTGATAAAGGGCATCTAGAACAATCGTAGGTAATTTTAGAGCGTTTTCAATCGCATGAATGAGCAGTTTGTCACATTGGTGGTTGGGATTTAAATTACGACATAATCTTATCCAGAGAACGGAACAAGAAACAAAAAGGACAACAGTTCAACGAAGAAAGTGCGATTGGCGGTTATGCGCGTTTCGCAAAATAAAACAAAACTGAACTCGAACTACCGCGTTCGAGAGCGGGCAATACGTCACAGAATACTCGTATTGAGAGCTCTAGAAGTAGAACAAAAATAGATTCATTCACGTAGTGCACTCGTTTATGGATGCGCCTATTCGTCCCCAACACCGTTCACATAATCCTCTTGATTGCGTTTTATGTGACATCGTCTACATAGCAGTCATGTCCAAAACATGTATTCCGTTTTCTTTCCGATACATTTAAATAGTTTGGAAGAATCTCGTGCTTCGTACTTCGAGAACTTAATAAATTCTAGAAAAGTAAGATAGACTTTGAGCTAAAAAAAAAACACCCACAGATTTTATTCAATAACAAAAAATGGAATCTTCACTACGCAGAGCAGTCTTTGCACTCAATTTTCCCGTTCAGAAACAGTTTGCAGCCATAAGTTGATCGCATTTGATTCTGAACAGCATCGACGATTACATGGTAAGCGGTGTGCCAGCCACAGCTTCCAAATCTGTTTATTATCCTACAAATACACAAATAAATACAATACACATCCAAGTTGCTAAGAAACCCACCTGCACAGATACGCTAAAGGATCATAGAGGTCGTGAATGTTCTTCGCCCGGACAAACTCCATGGCGTGTTCACTAATCAATTCGATGTCAAAGTTCTCTGGCGAACTAGAGCTCTTTACCCAACCCAAGAGGAGCTGGATTCGATTGTCTTGACGGAATATGTTGTCCGAGGAGATAGCTTGCGACTGAGAAGTCATTGGCTCGTTTGCGGATGGGTCCCCTATTTGCATTTCTACCTCCTTTCGCAGCTCAGGAGGCATTGCCAGCAGGAAGTCCTCATTGATATTTGACAGCTTCTGAGGAGGTGACTGTTTCTTGGCGGGCTCAGGTGCTCTTGCAGTTTGAGGCTTTGATCCGGCTTGGCCCATCAGGATTTCATTGCGAATATCCTCTGGCAACTCAGCGAGTACTGATGGATCAATATCGTTAGGGAGACTAAGTTGGGATGAAGCCGGTCGCTTGGTAGCCGCTGCAGTTTGGAGCATTCCCATTACATTTGGAGTCTTTCGGGACTTCTTTGGCGGTCGGCCTCTTGGCCTGGCTTTAGGCGCGGCGGATGCCGTTGTGTTGGACATTTCGTTTGGCTCCGCCTCCACTTTTGGGGGCTTCTCCTTCTGCTTCTCGGCCACTTTGTTGAACATGTTCTTGATGACGTTCTCCTTCTTTTCCTGAGGTTCATTGGGCTCATTTAACTTGGTGATTTGAATGCCGATTCCCCTCAACTCGGGTGGGGGAACGTTCAGCGCCTTCATCGTAGTCAGTATTGTCCGAGTGATGGTCTCGAGGTCGCAGGTATACTCAGACAGGGAAACCGCCTTTGTGAGATGGTCGCAAACTCCATGGCCCATAAATTTAGACGTCTCCACTGGTGCATCCTTGGCTCGAACCATAAGCTTGAGGGTGAGGCACTTACCTTTCCGTTTGATCTCTGTTAGGCGGGAGTGTACCTCTGTACAGAGTTGCCGCAGGAATGTCTCCAGTTCCGATTGCTCCTTAAAGCGAATGCCGTAGTTCACCTCTGCCGAGACGGATTTCCGAACCTAAATCAGTTACAAAATGTAAGAAAATTGAGACAAAAACCAAAAGAACTTGACGGACCTGACCATAGACCAAAGGTCGTGTATCAGTTCCGCGGCAGAACTGGTACAGTGTTTCTCCAAACTTTTTGCCAACGGCTGCTTGGATTTTGCCAAGAGGTACTTGTTGGAGATCCCCACAGGTGAGAAGGTTCATCTCTTCCAATGTGTACATAGTGCTGCTGCCCACGCCTGGAAGATCTTTGATTGGTATGCCGGTCATATAATTCTCAACATTGTCTGCGGTCAGATGGAACTGGCCATCGGGCTTGGCCTCTTTGGTCGCCATTCTGGCCTGCAGTCTGCAAGGAATTAAAATCGTTACTTATCCCTTCTAGAATGAGTGATGGATGAGGGCTCACTTGTTTTCTCCAACGCCAGCGGAACAGGGACAGGAGGTCTTGCGTCGCACCTCCTCCCTTACATAAGTGACAAAGTCCATTGGCTCCACTTGCAACTCATTGACCAGATCGGTGAGGTTAACAAACATCTCATCACAGCTGACTGCCTCTATGTCGAGGGTGTATTGAGCTATGGTGTTGTACAGAGCGTAAGCCACCTCTTTATACCCCTCAAAGTCGTAGGGAATGGTTTTCAAATTCGGGCAAAACTTTAGCGCTTGTCCAACGAACATTCCATTGCGAACGCCTTTTTCGCGGGCCTCATAACTGCACGAGGCAATCTCGGAAAGTGAGGCCTTCCCGTCGAATGCTCCGCGCACTTTATCCGACAGAACGTTGTTGTGCAGTTGGACCTTAAACTTTTCTGTAAACATTTCCATTTCCTTCTTTCGATCTGCGTCGGGGTGTACTGGCACACCGCCACTTCCTCCTTTCGAATGTGTGACAGCGATTGGTTGACCGCGCAGATGCGGATGAGTTCGAAGGCCAACAGAGACGAAGAAACAATCCATGTCGATGTGCATCACCAACTGAGATTTGTTAACAAAGTTCTGAATTTTCGGTAGCTTTTCCATCAAAATTTTCCGACCAGGAAAGACACGATCGTGTTTGTCTCTTAGATCAGAGACGTACTGTTTGAAGCCAGCTCCAAGAGTGGCAATATGATGCAAACGGGAATTGTTATAGAATTCAGAGAGAAATTTTGGATCCACGGCTGTGCGCGCAACACCAGACGATACAGTGGTTGGCTCCTCTTTTAATGCAAGCTGTGGTTGCTTCATCTTTGCATTCAGTTCGTCTAATTCCTTGAGAATATTAGCAACTTCTTTCTCGTCATTTATTTCCTCTTCCGTTTTCATTTGTGGCTTAAAGCAAATCTTTGGCTGCGATTGTCGCTGGTTGGTATACAACAAGTACTTTGTGTAGTCGAGAATTTTCTGTGATTTTACACAATCAACAACCCATTGCGGGCTAATTATTTTGGACGTGTCCATGTTGCGGACCTTCACATCTGGCAGGTTGGACGCAATGATGTAAGTTGTGTGCGATCGCTCATAAATGTGGTATATTCCGCCGTGGACCATCATTATTCTTTTCAACTCATCCGACGACGGATTGGTTAGGCCATTGACGTAGATCGAGATACCGGCAAAAAGATTTGTCTGGCGAAATGGATCACTGGCGCTGGTGAATTGCTCCTCCAACTTAGTGATTTTCGCCTCCATATAGCCTCCCTAAGAGAAAGTGTTGAATAATTTGCACATGCTTAGTAAAGATTAATGATTTACCCATTCATCAAATCCATTATTTGCCATCATAAAGTGCTGCAAATATTAAATTTTGAACTCAAAACAAAACATTCAACCAGTCGGGTAAAAATAGCTCATCAACAAAAACAAACCCAAATGTCATACCCAGTTGGGGGTTATGTTCGTACAAGTGCTACCAAGCCCCAGTTGATAATAAATGTAGTAGATTGGATGAGAAATAGTAGCTCATCGAATCCAAATGTAGTACCTACCTTAAATATATTTCCATTGAATTGAATTGATTTAAGGAGGACTACGTTCAACATAGACATACCAAATAATATGAACTGCTATTGAAGGTTTCATATACATCTCTGTAAAAAAATATGTTCCAAAACAGCACAGGCGCTATTGTCTTATAGCGGATTAGCAAAGAAACACATGCAGCCGTCAAGTTTAAATTTTCATAGTAACGTAAGCAATAAAGCGACATTTATACATATAATAAGTCAATGACGTCCAAGCTAATCGATGACCTAAAGACGACGTTGGCCCACACTCGACAATTCAAAATCACTTTTATCTGGGAATCCACTCATTGCCATTAGGAACCTACTAAAACAATAATTTTGAAAGGATTGTACTAGATCCGCTTAAGTAAAAAAAAATATAAATTTTTCTACTCAAACGCCTGAACGCATCTCATCACTTTGACTTTGACATTTCATCTTAATTCAAAATAAACAAAAACATTTATAAATTTACAAGTTTTTACACAAAATCTTATCCTTTGGCAATGAATTTACAAATCCTGCCTCTGTCCGACACACAGTCGTTTGCCTATCAAAAGTGCCTCCTTCCTCAGGAACTCTTTCCAAAGAGTGTTCTGCCTGGCTCATTGGCCAGGTGCATAGATTCCACAGGAGGCGAGTATATTTGCAACATTTATCCCATGACGAACCAAAACGAGGCGCAATTCTGCTGGTTGGATGACACTGTCAGTGTGGGATCCTCAAAACGTAGCAAAACCGGCTCTCTAACTTCGTTATCGGTTTTAAGTTCCAATGTCCGGTCGGCAACTGGCGTTGAACTTACGGTCAGGATTACAGAAAAACTTTTCGAAATAAAAATCGATCCAAGCAGAGAACTTTTGGCCACAATAGCGAAGCACTTACTGCAACCGTATGTCTTTGTAAACGACAGCTTTGTGGACCTGGAAGAACTACGAGACTTGGGTATCGCTGGTATCAATGTGCAGGGTACTGATTTTGAAGTATTTTCCATAACTGAGCAGACCGAGGTTGTTGTTTCGAATGTTCGACTGTGTGATTCAATGGAGAAGCTTAAGTTTTACAATTTGGAAGGCATGGAATCACCTCGAAGAGAACTCAACCAGCTGATACAGAGTGTGACAACATATGCGAATCTAAATTGGAAAGTAAAACCTGCTCTGAATGCGCTTATAGTTGGCCCACCGGGCTGTGGAAAGACTGTGCTGTGCAATAATTTCGTTCAAGAAAATAATTGCAACTTCTACACCATTCGATCGTCGAGTATTCTCGGGGAATACCCTGGGGAAACCGAAGCAGAGTTAAGAAGAATCTTCCACTCGGTAAATCGGTTTGTTGAATGCTTCAAACCAAATGGTAGGAAAGAGATAAACAACAAATGCGCGTGCTCAAAAGTTTTCCTTTTGCAGATCCAATGGTAGTTCTCATCGAAGATCTCGACTTAATCTGTCCAAATAGTCAGAAACTATCTAGCGACTCTGGAAACTCTACTCGAATCACAGGGCAATTGATTTCTCTACTCGACCAAATGCATGAATCATCAAAGATCATCGTTTTAGCCACAAGCTCCAACGAGGAGGCCATCAACTCAGCACTCCTGCGGCCTGGTCGTTTTGGAATAGAAATCAATATACCCGCTCTCAGCGAAGAACAACGGGGCATCATCTTTCTTGCAATGCTCAAAGAATCTTTCTACGGGAAGAGTATCGAACTCAGCGAAGATCTAGTGAATGGCGTTGCCAAACAGACACAAGGTTTCGTCGTCGCCGACTTGTCGCTTTTGGTTCACTCTGTCGGGCAAGATTTGCTGCGGAAGGGGGCTACATTGGAGCAGTTCAAACTCACTCTTGAGCGTAACTTGAAGCAGGTAAACACAGTCTACTTTAACATTGCAAAATTTGCCTCATTCTCTTCATTTGCAGATGAAACCAGCCTCATCCCGTGGCACAGATGTAGCCGTCTACAAAACCGACGAAAAATTCGAGTCTGTCGGTGGCATGGATTCATTGAAAAAGTCGCTAGAGGTCTCAGTGTTAGCCGGACTAAGACAAAAAGCTGCCTTTGAGAGATTCGGACTGTGCCTCCCAAAAGGCGTTCTTTTGTACGGTCCTCCAGGTTGTGCGAAAACCACCATCGCCAAGTGTCTAGCCACAGAGGCCAATATGACATTCATACCCACATCGGCGGCGGAGGTGTACTCACCATACGTGGGCAACTCAGAGAAATATATTTCAAAGATCTTTGACACTGCCAGAAAGAACTCGCCGTGCTTGGTTTTTCTCGATGAAATCGGTAGGCACTCTGCAACTGTCTGTGTTTCTCTTGCTAAGACCTTCTTTTACAGACTCCTTGGTTGGCAAACGGACAGCCGACTCTCGAAGCGACCTACAAACACGCATCCTATCCACACTACTCACCGAAATGGACGGCATCGGTGTCAAGCTCTATTCATCTGCTCCGGGCGGAAACAGCATATTAGTTGTCGCAGCAACGAATCGCCCTGAAATGATCGATGACGCCTTGATGCGACCGGGGCGCTTCGATAAACTGATTCATGTCCCAGCGCCAGACTATGATTCTCGACTGCAGATTCTCAGCATTTACGCTGGGAAGATGCCGTTTGCGAAGGACCTGGAACCGTCTGTGATCGCCCAAGCCACGGAGAATTTCTCTGGAGCGGATATCTGCAATTTGTGCAATGAAGCGGCAATACATGCATTTACACAGGACATCGACGCGGAACACATCACGATGGCGGATTTCAAAAGCGTCCTCAAGCACCAGAAGTCTTCGCTGACGCAGTCGCAGATCCAGTGGTATAAGAAGTTTGAAAGTGTGCACAAGAGGTGAGGCAGATGTCCTACAAATATATTTCGAAAGAAACTACGTTCGATTGGCGTTTATCTACTCTTGCTTTTCGGATAGATCATACGAAAAAAGAAAGAACATCGCCATGGTCATGGTTGCGCTTGATACGCACAAGGCTTGCAACTGAGGATGGTGCTGAACATAACAACTAGGACAAGCAACCAACAAGTGTTTGGAGAAAAGTTTTGGTACGGCAAATCTTTAAATTGTGATTTGTACACTTTATTTGAATATTAACAAGAGCCAAGGTCATCACCGAATACCTCCAAATATTCCCTCATTCTCTGCATCACCTCGTCGGCCATATCAGTCGATAGTTCCCGACCTTCGGCCAAAATCTCTTCAAATATCGCCTTGACAAGTCTGTCGTCGTTCGTAAATTCCACCATGTTATCAGAGTTAACACAAATGTTCTCATTCGTCTGTGATTGAACAACCGGCACCCTGGCCGTTCCGGCGATCTCAAAGTTGTGCCTAAACAAGAACCTCTCACGCATGATGACTTGTTTTTTTGGTGAAGAAACTTGAGAAACAGGTTGATTTGAACTTTCGGCCACTGCGGTTACTACTGGGGCAACCGTTTTCGTGACAGGAAGGGCCACATCAAAGTCCTCATACGTCTTCGACACGAAGAGCGTGTAATTGAAAGCGCAGTTGTTGTTCTTCTTGCGCAACTCCTCAACTGCAGAAGTTTTGTCCAGAATTTCATTGCAGAAACTGCAGGTATACTCATTACGGACTATCTTATCTCCGCCGCATTTATCATGCACCCCTGAGGCTCCGCACCCACGGCAGATCTTTAACTTCCATTTGGAGCGAAAGTAGTCCCTGCCTTTTGGGCAGAAGCAAGTAACAGCGTCGCACCGCGAATATCCACTATGCAAATCGGCAAACCTAATTGTTTCGTTATTATCCCAGCGAGCTTCACGATCGGGAACGAACACTCCATGCCGACGGATATCTTCACGAAATTCCTTCTTGCCGCACCACAGACAGCGCAAGTAATAACCTGCCGATAGAGCATACTTCCGCATGCAGCTTCGATGCACATAACCATTTTGACAGCAATATGCACGAAGAATTTGCGTGGCATTGAATGGACCCAATGGTTCCTTACATATCCAGCAGTCTGATGGCATTCCGGGTATTATTGGATCATCTTTGTAAGGAACATGTTGATGGCAATAAGAGTGAAATTCATTGCAAAACTCAGAGGAGCATCCATTGTTGTTGCCACAGATTTGGTGGAAATATATTCGGCAAATGTGGCATGCAATATTTGCATGTGACTCGTTGCAATAGTGGCAGGTCTGCGGGAATAGATGTCATGAAAAAGGAAGTTCGGACGTAAGTGGAACTCTTACCCTTTGAGAACACTTCTTTATTTCGTTGCGAATGTCGCGTACTAGGAATCCTAAAATACCAGAATGGTCAGCGCCCTTTTGTGGTAGATTGGTAGCCAAGAGCTAGAACATCCAGAAGCTGCTAAATTCACAAGTTGGTTTACAATTATTTTACTCACTAAACAATAGTAGTGTGTGGATATGGTAGACTTGTTCATAAATTCCCCGTATTCACTGGGCTCGTCGTCCGTTTTTTGACACAGTGAGCATTTTGGCATCTTGGGTCTTAGGTGGAAAGCTAAATATTGGAAACTTTTATATTTTCTGAATACTTTAATATTTTGTTGATTTTTGAAGTTCAAACAAAACTGTTTGGTGGAGCTACGAGTTAATGGTTTCAGTGATGCCAAACTCTAAAGTATTTATGTTACTTGCAAAAATAAAAGATGAGTTCAGTGAGATTCCTTATCCAATAATAATATTAACGTATCATTTTTGGTGTATAATATTATAAAATTTGTCAAATTCAAATAATGTATGGAAACTCTCTCGCCGAGTTGTATAGATACGCCAAAATACTTGAATACACTTTGAGCTACTTTCATCTTTGACATCTAATCCATATCACAAATAAATATATAATATAACTTAGCATTTTGCAACATAAGAAATATTCTAGGAGAACATTCGACCACTACCGAATTTTCATTATTTTCAGAGATTTAATTTTTCTGTGCAATAGATTTTTAAGAAGGATTCTGAATTTGTTTCTTGTCAAATTTGTGCATTTGAAATATTTATCAGTAGTTGCCGGTTTATTCGAGCCAAGAAAGAAACTACTCGGTACTCGTTATTTTGCTAAGTTTCACTTTTCCTGCCATTTTTGATGAGAACGTGTATAGATTTTGTGTGATTGCGATCAATTTATATCGATTTAAACCACGTACGCGAATGAACCTATTACATTTACCAGTATATCCATAGATTTACCCAATGTAATGTGCGCTTTTGAATTTAAAACATTTTTACTAAAACGTAAATAAAACACTTTCAATCGTATTGAGACTCACTTGTTTGGCAAATCTCAAGCAATATTGAAAATAAATCGAGTTTCGAAAATGTGGTCTCAAATCCGAGAATAATATCGCTTGTCTTGCCAAAAATATGTACTTTTATAGTAGGTACACTTTATGTCGTTTTCCATTGAGATTTTCAGATTTTGCTCTCAGATTTCAGATTTTTCGTGCCAAATGCAACATAAAAAGAGATTTTTCTTCCTTTGCATCTGTGGTGGTGCGTGTTTTTAAAGTAAGCTGTTCTTAAATTGTAATTTGCGTTCATAAGAATCCATTCAATTTATGCTAATATCCATTGCAGCGGCCAAATATATTTATTTTTTATTTTTCACAGACTTCTCGTCTAAAAACGTAATTATAACACACTTTAAAGTTTGACAAATAGCAAATGTTTTGGTGTTAGTGTAAATAGGTGTGAATCTCGCTCGGATATTTTTTTTTGCGGCCAATGGAACATGAAATCTGACAGCCTTTTCTGTCCCAATGGAAAACGACATTACACACTTACTGACCGTGTCCAATCGAACATCAAATTCAATTTCAATCCATATACGCTTGAATGTTGTCATCCCTGCAGACTGTTCCGTTCCTGACAGTCGCTTTTCTACTGTTACTGTACTTCATAGGAAAAAAAATCGTTCCTTGTATCCTTGTGTATGCGGTTACTTTATTTTCTTCCCCATAAAAGTGTTAATTATAATAAACAAAAACTTTAGAAAAGTTCACCCCACAAGTGTAAATAAATGAAAAACCTATCAGACACTAAAAGGTATGCTTAAAATCGTCTTAATTCTACAAAAATCAATGTTTTAAGTTACATTCTCTCATCACAGAGTATAAAAAAAAAACACCGACAAAAATGGCCGATCTCGATGCGGTCAACCTCGGCCTCGATGAAAACGAAGCGGACATAGCAGAAGAACTTCAAGATTTCGAAGATTCATTTGATACACGTAGTGAAGCGTCCGCAGCCAGCTCTAGCAGCTCAGCATCCCATCCAAGTATTAGTTCCGTGAGTACTGCCGAATCTTCGGTTGGTGGACCGAAAAGCAGGCGTGGTAGTGGTGCCAAGAAAGTGGCAGCAGGTAAAGCGGCTGCTCGAAAAAAACGTGAACGCACCAAGGGCAAGTCAACACTTAATAATCAAAAGGCCAAAAGACAAAAACAAAATGACAACGCCAGTAAAGCCAAAGAGGCCTCTTTGGAGAAGAGTACTTCGGCCGCAGCTGATGAGAAGAAAACGAAGATCGTTTTGAAGAAACCAAAAATCGAACCGGCTAGCAGTGATAGTGACAGTGATCAGGACGATAAACCGAATAAGAGAAATGGCCGCAAAGTTAGCAATAGCAAGAAACGCAGCCGCAGTAAGAGCAAGAGCAAAAGCAACAGCCGCAGCAGGAGCGGAAGTAGATCAGGCAGTAGCGATGGTGGACGCGGAAAGGGTAGTAGCAGCAATACCAACAACAATACTAGTAGTAGCAGTGCCGCTGATAGCAAACCAACTAAGGTATCGGCCAAGTCGTACGATTATATGACAAAACTGAACTATCTCTTCAGGGATACTAGATTCTTTCTGATTAAATCAAATAACGCTGACAACGTTACGCTATCCAAGAGCAAGAACGTGTGGTCTACACTGCCACAGAATGAAGCAAACTTGAATCAGGCATTCAAGGAGTCGCGCAATGTCCTATTGATATTCTCTGTGAATGAAAGTGGTAAGTCATTGTAATGTTTTTTTGTTTTTACCAGGTAAGACAACTTTTTCAATCAATTTATTTTTTTGTTCTCGCGACCTTGCACATCAAATTTTTTACTATCACTGTACACAATGTTAGCGAAGCGCTGTTTCCCGCACATGACCATCATGTCATCAATCTTTGAACTTTGATTGGCGGCTCGCCACTTTGGTTGTGGCTAAAGCAAATTACTGTCCTCCCACAATCGAGCCCTGCAGACACCTGAAATATCCTCAAGTCATCTTCGTTTCTGTTCATTTTTTAGGTCTCAGTCAAAGAACCTCGAGTTCTTAGTCTTTTTGTAATCCTTTTGCATTTGCTACTTTTCCATTTGACCGTTTTTCTCTTCTTCCATAGGCAAATTCGCTGGCTTTGCCCGCATGAGTGGTCAGTCTCGTCGGGATATCCCTCAAGTCGCATGGGTTCTTCCGCCGAGCATCTCGGCCAAGGCACTAGGCGGTGTTTTCGAACTCGACTGGATATGCCGCAAGGAACTGTCATTCACGTGTACAGCGCATCTGTACAACAATTGGAACGATGGTAAGCCCGTGAAAATCGGTCGAGATGGCCAGGAACTCGAGCCCAAAGTCGGATCTGAGCTGTGCCGCCTCTTCCCCGAAGACGATAAGGTCGAAATGACGCCGATTCTGCGCAGATCCAAGGAGTCCGCCAAACTGATGCGCGAAAAGGGCATTCGTATGCAGTACAAGGTACCAGCACGCAGCAACATTTCATCCATGCGAGGTGCTAGTGGTGGTGGACGTGGTTACGGCGGCGGTGGTCCAATGCGCGGAAAACGCCACTACATGGGTAGTGCTGCTGGTGGTCCTCTTCGTCATCATCAGAGAATGGGCGCAAGCGGCCCTACTACATCAGGTGGGGGTTTTAAGCGTTCCTCGTCACCCTACAACCGAGCTGATCGCGTGCCACCATGGGAGAGATACATGACGTCAGCAGCCGCTGCAGAAGCATACGTCGCAGACTATATGCGCAACATGCATGGACAATTGCCACCGCTGCCATTTGTTCCTCCGTTTTCGAATATGGTGCCGGGAGGTGCTGGCGGCGTTCCTACATCTATACCACCACCCAACATGCCGCTACCCATGTATGAACAAATTCCACCACCAGTGCGTTACTACGATGGACCCCCACTGCCGGACTATCCTCCGCCTCAACAGACTCGTCCTCCACCACCGGGGCCATACGAAAAGCACTCACCGTATGACGACACTACTCCCTTGTGGAAGGGCGGCGTCGCAGAGCGACCCGGTATGTCGATGGGTGTCAACCCAGCGGCCCACCCCTTCCCAATGCCAGGCGCCGGTATGCAGCACCTCGGCATGAATCACAAAGCCAACGGCAACAGTGGACCTCTACAGCCACCCAACAACAGTAACTACCACAATCGGGAATTCTCTAACAGAAATCGTGAACGCGGCGGCCGCGACTACCATCGTGGCGGACGCGGCGGCGATCGGGATCGCCAATTCCGTGATCGTAACACCCGCACTAATTACAGAGAGCGGCGTTAACCGTGCTCCCCTTCCCCCCCTTTCACATAATTTTTGTTTCAGCTAATTCGAAAAAGAAAACAGCAAAAAAAATCGATTTGTGTGTGCGTACCGATCTTCAGTACCGAAAGTGGTCAATAACAAACTACTCTCTCCCCGTTCTCTATATATTTTTTTTTCTGTTCTGTTTCTGTTTTGTTCTACTAACGATGCAGTGACCATGCTTTATCTAATTAAGTCTATCGAACTTTTTAAAATGTAGTTCAACCCAATATTCATAGTGACAACAAGCAAGCAAGCGAAATTATGTATTCATTTTATTCAAACAAACACTTATTTAAAAAATATATAAGATAAAAAAAAAAAATATTAAAAAAAACCAATAAATCCCAATGAACTTTGTTCTTTTATAATCCAAGCAAAAATGCATATCCTTCGCTCGTTGATGTGTGTGTGTATTGGATTTGGATGTGTTGCGGAGAGAAAGAGTGGAGGGGGCTTAAAGTTGGACTGACGGACTATTAGATCACATTGAACTACAAATCTCTATTCAATCTCAATTCAAATCAATTTAGTGCGCAGTGAATACAACAAAATCAAATTGATTTAAAAGTGCAAGTGAAAAAATGTATAAAAGAAAAGTTCCAACCCTCTCTGGACATTACACATGAACAGTTTCGTTCTTTCTCCCCCCACCCTTAAATAGTGTGTGCATTTTTTAACCCATAAAACGGACAATTTTATCACCACCAAGCACCAACCTCCAGCGAAAAAGAACAACAACAAAAAACTGTTTCTTTCAAAATGCATAATGGATTCAAGCTTTCAGGCTTTTGAGTCCGCTTTTTGTTTTTTGATATTACAATTCTCACAAATGATTTTTATTAACTCTGTTGTATTCTTTCAGACCTGACCTCAAATGGCAGCTTACACAAAATTATAGAACACAAGTACACGTCTACTTCTGCTTCCCTTTCAACTCTTGAGAGTTGTGTGTGTGTGTGTGTTGCTGTCTGCTTTTATGTAGAGAGACCGAGACCGAGACCTCCACAAGTTACGGGTCACACGGTTATACCGTTACAGGTTACAGCACAGCCTTCTTCTGCAAAATGGAAATCTTCACATTTTACCATTGAGCGGAGCGACACAAAAGCGCGCACTATGACGACAGATGAGTTATTTACACTTATTTTAATATCAATATTTTATAAACATTTTGTGTCTGTGTATGTCAAAAGTGAAAAGTTTCATTCATGTGTACGTTAACGATGGGATTAAGGAACGCAGGGCCACCTCGCGGAGTTGGGGCTGCACTTTACCATAGCCAAAATGTGTGTCCAGTAGAAAGCAAGCTCAAGGTAGGAAATTTGTTTATAATCTTTGTAATTTGTATGCAACGGGCATGCGCCGGGAAATGGTTCCATATAGTTTGGTGCATGTAGACGTTGAATTCGTGAGAAAAGTTCCCGTATCCAGCGAAAATTTCGGGTGTAAGTGCTTGAAAACCCAGTCTCCGATTTAATTTTAAAAGTAGGCGCTTTTGACGACCTGTGAGAGACTGCAAAAAGGTGATCGAACTACTATGTTCGCTTTAATTTAATGCCACCGGAGATGACAAAAATAGCGACCCCACTCGTAGTTTGCGACGACCTCACAATTGTTGATTAAATCGATGTTCGCGACTGAAAAATCCAATACGACCCGCTAAAGTCGGAACATTCAGAAATAGGCTAATTCCTTAATTATTTAAGTTTTATCGGTTTCGAAGTCAAACTTCGTATGTGGCGGAGTAAGTTGGTATACTGGGAAAAAGAAGAACGCACTTAACAGTGGAGTGAGTGTATCGTGTCTCACTTTTGTATCGTATTGCATTTTTGGCAGGCAGGCGTAATGCTTTCTAGCCAACCTTCTCTGGCTGGATTTACTATGTCGGTTTTCATTGGGATTTTCAGATTTTGCTCTCAGATTTCAGATTTTTCCTGCCCAATGGAACATAAACAACTTAGGGCTTTTTCCACTGCGCCACCTCTCGCGAACGTCCGACAAACATCCGAGAGTGTAACTGTCTTTATAGAGCTTCTCAATTAGCCGTTTGGAGTCGGCATAAAATTGTAGATCCCTTCCATTCGTTCCAAAAATGAACACAAAACGAATGGTTGTGAGAAGCTAGGCCTAGGGTCCCTCCGGACCTGTTGCGCCAACTATTTATTTATTTTTATGGAACATAAACCGATATTTTCCTTTCTTTGCATTTGTGGTGGTGCATGTTTTAAAAGTCAGCTGTGAGCTGTTCTCAAATTGTTATTTGTGTTTATAAAAATCCATTCAATTTATGTTGATATTCACTCCTATCGAGGTATTCGTTCGGAAAAAACTCTAATACGAAAATCAAATCTGGGGTCGAATCGCCACTTCCGTGAACGAGCTATACCCGTTCACGGAATTAAGTTGGTTTTACATGTGAAACAACAACAATTTCCGTCACGAAATGCTCGATTACGGAGGACGCGATTCGACCCCTGATCGGATATCAAATTGCGTTCGAAGTATCCGTTTCGGAACAAATTAAATAAAGCATATAAACGCGTTCATTTCATCTAAAAACATTCCGCAGCAATTAATTGTCGGAGAGTTTCGGAAAAAAAAATCTGCCGTGTAACTGTCAAAAGTAGGTGAAAAGTATGTGGTATAACGCGGTTCCACGCAGTGCGACAGGGTGCGCTATACGTCATCGGAGAATTTTTCCAAAAGTGGTATCGGAACGGATAGGTATTTCGATTGAAATTTCCCCGATTTCGTACAAATCAGAGAAAATTACGTTCCGAAGGGATACCTCGATAGGGGTGATTCATTGCAACGGCCAAATGCAAAGTTTTCTCTATTTTTCACAGACTTTTCGTCTAAAAACGTAAGTAAACACACTTTAAGGTTTGACTAATGTTTTGGGCTTACTGCAAATAAGTGTAAATCTCGCTCAGAAATCGGGATTCGCAAAATTGCTCCGAATCTTAAGTGTTTTTTTTTTTTTTTTGCGGCCAATGGAACATGAAATCTGACAGCCAGCTGATTACGAGAGCAGAAAAACCGCTATGAAGCTGGAAAAAAGTGCTTTTTCAATCCCAATGGAAAACGACATAAGTTTCTTTGAAGGGATCTGGGGCCTATAACACTGAACAAGTCAACAAATCAACAGGCACTTGTAGAATTAAAACAAAAGCCGTAACAATTGTTAAAATTGAAAATGTACCTCGATTTGTTGAATCAGTTTAACAAGTCAGTGTTACTTGATGAGTCCGAAAATTTGTGAAGAACCAAAAAATAAAAGATAAGCCTCTAAATCTAAAATAAAATACTGAAGAAGTGACTTCTTTTACAAATCGAAAGACTGTCATTTTGCTAACACCGTGAACGTCACTTATAACGTGGTACTGAAATCGAGTACTAAACTAATGTCGTTTTCCATTGGGACCAAAAATCAATCTTCTTTTTTTTTTTATCTAAATCACTTTTAACGTTCCATTGGGCAGAAAAATCAATCTTTTTTTCGATTCGGATCACTTTTTGCAGATCTTGATATTTTTTCAGATCTACACATACCAATATAATTTGCCCAGCTGTTTTACGTCAGTTTAAGAAGTAAGCAAAGTTTCGTGAAAACCAAAATAACAAAATACACAAATAGCTATGAATATGATTATCTTCATTATCTCCCTCGTCATCTGAAGACTACAAACCACCAATAATACTTCATTTGTGTCTACAACAAGGAAAACATTTTTGAGGTCGATATCCATTTGCGATTATGCCAAAAAACGAATGCAATTTGAACAGCTGATATTGTTCTCAATTAACGCACTAATCCATTTACAAAAACAGATCAATTTCGTTGCGCGTTCCATGAGCACCGTAAAATCTGAGATCTGAAAAAGATTTCTGGTGGTCCCAATGGAAAACCACATAATGCTAGGCTATTAATATTTTAGTTTTTTTTTTTTAGGTTAGAGTTAATCAACTTTTTAACAAATGCATTCTCTTTTCTTTAAGCACTTGTTGTTTATACAAATTTTCAACAGTTGTTGAATTTCACTTGTTTAACAAGCACGTTTTGCATTGTGTTATAGGCCCCTGGTCGGGGCTTGTTTCTTTGGGAGCATCATTTTACCATCTGGTAAGGTCGGTCCTTGACTAAGGTAAGAGTTTAAAAGTTATTTTACTGAAATCGGGAGTCTCGGCCTTGACTAAGTTAAAAGTTCTTTCAGTGTCTATGATCTAGAGCAGCTCGTATTGAAGACTGTTTAGTTTTAAAGTAAAATCCAAAAAAATATCCCATCAGTTATTTCTATTCACGGGTTCATATTCAATGCGAAGTCAACTTTACGCGACTCCTTCCAAAACACACGAGCTTATTAAATATTTAAATTTAGTTCACAAAACAAAACCATTAAGCAAGCAGGAAACTTAAAGATACTACTTAGGCCCGTTTCTGATACTACTCATAGAGATTAAAGTTCTACTTAAATACCTTATGGACTACTTTTTCTATGTCATAAACTGTCACATACGATTTTAAGTGGAACTTAAACCGCTATGAGTAGTATCAGCAAACGGGCCTTAAAGCGCCTCGAAAATCGCGTCGCCCTTATTAGGTTTTTTAAAGAACAATAGTAATGTGTATTCTACTGGACACCAGGGTTTGTAAAGTGCGGTTGCTTGTTCTCCGACTACAAAATATTTACAACTCAAGTATGCTATGCAAGATTGTTAAACGAAACACGATTATGATGGCCGAGGAGTTGCAAAGAATGTTAAAGCAACCATCAAACAAATACGACCAATGGACATACTTGCACAAAACTGATTGCAAAGCAATTTCAACATGTATACAAACAATCATTTCTGATCCAACTCCTGTACATATTCGGAACTTTAAGTCTGTTCGCGTACGATAAAGTATTTCCCTATATTCAGATAAAATCCCTTTCCGCACTAAAAGTTGCACCAACAAAAAGAGCACAGCACTTCCCGTGCTCCCGTTCATAAAAATTTGGTCAGTTTATTTAAGTTTTGCAGAGCTTCCTCAGATTTTGGAAGTTCGTACAAATTTCAACCCAATCGAGAATTTAAATCTTTTGCAACTTTTTTCCTTCGGCTTTGTCGATTCAATGCAATTTATTTCTGCTGTACATATCTGTAGAAGCTGCATAGTTCGTAAACATTTGTAAATATTTGTAGCGTAAAAAACAAACTCAATCCAAAATCAAGGCACATAGGTTTCCAAATGACAGACATACACTAGAGTACCAACCTACCACCAGTTTTGACCAAATAGTACACCACATGAAGGACGTGCACCTCATGCAAGCTTTTTATTCTCTTTGATATATTAATGCCAAAAGTTGTATTTCCAAACGCACTACATATTTTTTCAAGTAAATCTCTTGACAGTATGACCCGAACAACATGAGTGGCGTTCCTAACCACTTGACGCTGGAGAACAAGTTCTTCTCATCATAGACAAATCATACCTGTCATAGGACGGTTTCTCTATGCTTCTCGTACTTTGAAACGGACCATACCTACAAAAAATTTTATGCATGGTTCTTCCTTTTTGGGGAATTAAAAAATAAGAAGAAAACAACTAATCATTCACAAAATCGGTGACCATTGTGTAGACTTTGACAAAAAGACCATGACATAACGATAGAAATCTGCCTACAAAATTTCAGAGTTGACTCTTGACTCTGGACATGACCACTTTGGAGGACTGGACAATGGACATACTTTATTGTATTCATAATTCAATATTTCGATAGTTTTCTTTTCTTTCAGAACTGAGATGATTTTCAAAGGCCCAATAAAGCCGACCACCTGCAGCCTGCTTTGCATCAAAGCGTAGATAGCAGTAATAAAGTTAAATAAGTTTCTTTATTTAAATAAATTAAAAAAAAAGAAGAATTCATATAAATTTTGCATTCCATTATTGTTGTAGTTAGTCTAGTACTTGAACCATTCAAATAAAACCACTAATTTAAGTGGTTTGAGGTGAAAACCACATGAATTGAATTACCAAATGATTCGAATCCCAAGATTTTAAATGGAGCTTTGTACGCTTTGTACCGCCTATCTAAACAATTTTTGTAAAAAGCACATTGAAAAATATGAGCCCGAAAGAGAGGAACCGAAACATTTGTTTTCGTTGAAATGCAACCATATAACGGCTTTACAAGACCGACAAATAATTCACATCACTTAGCAGTACACTTGATAACCGATAGGACACCACTTTTACGAAAGTCCAGGACTAAAAAAAGTTCCCGTTTTCTAGGGACATATTTCCGGAGCTCTACAACTAATTTCAACAATTTAAGAGCATAAATAACACTTAATCTATATTTATTATATAAATGTCAGGGGCGCTGTTCATAAGTTCGCCTTTTCCCAGAAAATTACCTTAAAAAAAAAAAAAAAAAAACGTTTTTGTGTTTCAAATTTCCAGGTTAGACTCTATACATTCATTGCGCTTTCGTCTCGATATTTCTTCTATCAATTTTTCATTGTTTTAGGCCTACGGTCTCAAATATTTTCTCTTTATGCTTCCAAAAATTTTATAGGTACATAAAAAAATATATACATATTTGGCGCAACAGGTCCGGAGGGACCCTAGGTCTAGCTTCTCACAACCATTCGTTTTGTGCCAGTTTTTCATTTTTGGAACGAATGGAAGGAATCTACAATTTTATGCCGACTCCAAACGGCTAATTGAGAAGCTCTTTCAAGACATTTATACTCTCGGATGTTTGTCAGACGTCCGCGAGAAGTAGCGCAGTGGAAAAAAACCCTGAGTTGGAATTTGGGTTTTTGCGAGACTTGAACCTGAGACCAATCGCTTAGTAGTAGTCCACACACTAACCACTTAAGCCACTGCGACTATAAGTATATAAATAGACAAATAGTTAAGATTTAAGAACCACTTAAACACAAATTTAAACTTTATGCTGTATTTACACTATCACGCACGCGCATTTTTGCACGAGAAGGGACAGAGAAGTCCGTTTGTCCGCAGTCAATGCTAATAAAGGCGTAGGAATGAGATCACAAATCAGACGCCTAAGGTATCATGGAGGCTGTACCCATAATTATAGATACGTAAAGCGGAAGTAAACACAAGTTCCGGCGACCAACAGTTCCGCAATCACATGAAAAGATTTATATTTCATTCACACGAAATATATAAATAATTGTCCGTTCATCACTTCCGGAAGTCATTTTGTTTCATAGGAATGCGGAATTTTGCTAGCCATCGCTATAAAAATAATATCGTGCAGAACTTTCCTATAATTCCTACCACGTAAACAATATGGCCAACCAAAATACGTGTCACGTTTTTCTTAGGTAATGCTGTCCCTTTCAGCCAAACAGCTATTTAGTACGGGCATTCCTTTAATTTTCCGTGTTAGAAATTTGTGATGCGCAAACCATGCGATTCGCTTTGATCTCCCGGGAAGATTTCGTTTTCAGAAATTCGTTTGAGGAACCGAGGTGACACACATTGGGCTTTTTCTTAAAATGACCAACCAATCAGGGGCCCTACTCTGTATTTCGTTCCGAAAGGCAATCCTATTCGAAAGTGCTTTTCGTTCCGCTTTTGATTTTGTACTCTGTTAAATATTCGAAACGGAAAAAAAATAGTACTTAATACTTTTCCCTTTTACGGATTGGTGTTTTCAAGTCTCGAACTACATATTTCTCATTACATTTGTCAAGTTTTGAATTATTTCTCATGAGATCTGTCAAATCAAGAAATCAAAACAAATAACAAACAAGCCGGATAATAACAAATTACGATTTTTAAAGACAAATTAAACAAAAGAAAATGGATTGGTTGCACTTTGGATGAAACAAAACATTATACGGGTCAAATTAAACATTATGGAAATGTGTGATAAAAAGTAAAATGTTATTGGTGGGAAGAATTTAGTTCACTATTTAACTATTGTTTATTATTTAAATTTTGTACAGAACTTTCGCCTTTCGAAGAACGTTTTTTTGCATGTTTTAAATGCCAAGATGAACTGTTTGCTCCTTTAAAATCAACTGCAATTCCAGCCATCTTATACCTAACTTTTACCTTAAAGTTTTTAGGGCAAGGAGGCTATAATGACTAGATATTCCCTTGGCATGGCACAATAAAAAACATCAAGTTTTATTGCAAAGGTAGATAGAAAAAATATTGCGTCCAAAACACATAAATTTTCTAAAAAAAAACTTGCAATTTAAAACATTCGTAGTCACTTCCGTGATCACATTTGTTGTAGAAACAAATTTTCCGTTTTCGAATGCTTTTGACATTCGAAAACGAGTTACCAGGTACGAAAATTCCGTTTTCGGAATTGTCTATCCGAAAGTAGTAGATTGCGTTCCGTTTTAGAAATAGGGAGTACAAAATATTCGTTTTCGAAGATTTTCACTATCGGAACGAAATACAGAGTAGGGCCCCAGGTAAGAATTTCATTAGTTTTTAACGTTTTTTCGTATTCGGGTCTATCACAGAATCCGTCGTAGGTATTCGGAATTTTGCTACGAACCGCTGTTACAGAATCCGTCGTAGGGGAATTTTGAAATTCGTAGGAAGTGGTATCACTGAATATACCACGTTCTACGAATTTCGATTTTCGAAAGCAAAAAATGTACCCTACGACGGATTCTGTGATAGTACTTTCGGGGTTCGTAGCAAAATTCCGAATACGACGGATTCTGTGATAGACCCGATTGTGAAGGTAGGTACTGTAGTTTTTATCACTTACACATACAATTCAATACCCAAGCAGCTTTTAAGTTTTCCCTCAAAAATTGTGTGTGCCCGGACCCAATTTCGTAGATCACAGTAGTTCACTTTTTTTGGGTCCTAGTTAAGGATTTACTACCACTAACCCGGATTATTTGATCCAGAATCGGGCCCTAAGGACACGATTCACGAGATATCTCCCAAATTGAGATAAAAAAGCAAAACCAAGATATCTTACTAGCACTTTAATCAAACGCTTGCATAATGTCAGAGTGTCAGACTGACTCGGAGGAGGTGACATTAGTTCGCTGAGATAGGATGCTTTTTTTGAGTCCTACAACAAAGTATTTGATATTTCTGTCGGTTTAGCGGTTGGAATTTTTATTTTTGCATGAACCGCAATGGAAAAAACCGGTGCGTCCGGTAATTAAAAAAAAACTAAGTATCGTTCACCAGGAAAATCTTGAAAATCCTGGCGAATCGGGCCTGGATTCATGGGTAATTTTTCTTACAAATCTCCCAATTGTGAGCTGACAACATTTATACCTAAATTTGTCCTCGTTAAAACCATTTAATGTCCACTGTGTGGGTTGTGGGTCCGTCGATTAGTAATCCTGATGTAAGCTACTCCTCGCTATAGATGGCAAACATTTAAACATCCCATTACCCATTGCGTTCCAATTGGGAAATTCCCAATCACCAACAATTCCATCTCCAGGCCATTCTACTCACCAACGTTTACGAATAGCAGTGTGAAACAAACACGGAAACATATCACAAAATGAAAATACTATACCACGAAAATAACAAAGCAAAAATAAAAACTAACAGTAAAAAATAAACACACCTCCCCAACTCTCTCCCGCACACACGCACACGCATACAGAGAATAACCGGCGATTTTTGCTGCTTTCGTCGCAATTCTCCTGCTTTGTTGTTTTCCTTATTTGCTTTTGCAAAACTTCTTCGTGTATACTTTGTGATTTGTGTATTGTGTTTGTGTTACGGTTACCCCTTCTTGACTTCTTTTCCATTCTACCAATTCTCTGTGGCTTCCCTTTTTTGTTATTCACATTCTCGTTTTCACCAGCCGCAAACACAGAACACAAACACACACATTTTCGGCTGAACGAACCGAACCGCTGCTGTTCTTCAATATCTTTCTGTGCGCTTCTGTTTGTCGACTTCTGCCGGAACTTCGCCAGTTCGCCTGAATGTTGTGAATCGACGTGGTGTCTGCGTTGAGTATCGCGAGTTTTTTTTTTCCACTTCACAACTACCGAAAAGGATAATAATGTGAATGGTAAATTTTTTCCCTGTTAAAATGCGAGTGGAAATTGCAAAATAAATAGAAAACAGACTGCAATATTTCTTCTCTGGAAATTTTCTGTTCTCTTACTAAAAATATACACTGTGATGAGTGAATAGTGTTTAAAATATCTATATCTGTATAAAAATGAAATAGAAATTCCCTGCCTAGTGTACAAAGTACAAGTGCATGAAGTTTTACAAGTGCGACAAAATTTTATTAGTAGTTTTTCTCGTTTTTTGCTTTTGCAAAAATCCATAAAGTAAACGGAATATACGGGAAAAAGAAAGAAGTAATCACAATTGGGAGTTTTTTTCTTTCCTACTTCCGCCTTGTTCCTGCTCCTGGCTGTATTGGATTGGATGTATGGCTGCTCGGCAAACGGCAATTGGAATACCTAACATTGGATTATTGGAAAATCACACATCGAAGAATAAATATTGTAAGCGATTTAAAAAATAAGAAGAAAAACACACTTCCATTTTCTAATAGGAAAAATGCCATCGCTTTAGGGTGGGACATTAGTTTTTCCTTTGCTACTTCTTATTCTTGATTTTCTTTTGCCCTCTCATGCTAAGGCCCCCCAAAAGACCGTCGAGGAGCATAGTTCATCCTTTTTGTACCCATCTCTCGCCCTATAATCATATCAACATCCAGTGGGAAAATGTTCCCGATTTGTACACAGACACAATCGTATCCAAATGGATACAGTGTGTCAAACAATTGTGTATGGCAGAGTTTTGTTTTGATTTTAATCGTTGACAAGAACACGAAATTATGAAATAGAGTGGTAAGTCCCCGAGAAACTATTCAACACTTGCACCGGCGATTTAATGTGATTTTGCGTTTAGGTGAGCTATTCGAAGAAGATTGATGTTACGCCATTGGCACTTTGGCAGGCGCGTCAGTCATAAGATTTTCATTGCAAACTGAAATGTATTATGGCATGAGGTTGAGGATCCATAAAAAAAGTTGTACCTACGTAAATTTATGGAAATCGGGTGTTGACTGGGTTTTGCATGACAACCGAAGGGGGACGTTCAAGTATTTAGTTTAGTACCTATGTCTGACAGCGTTCTCTGACAAGATGTATTTCGGATTCGATTGGCTGAAATCGGTCATATGAGCAGCTGTTTCAGTTGACGTCTATGGACGGGTAGGGGTAGCCGACGAATCTAGTGTCTAGTCAACAAATTCGTGACTGAGTACTGAGAAGTCAGCTGCCAGTACGCATAGGTATGAGGCAGGCGTAGGAAAAGTGACGTTCCCGACCAATCTAGTTTTTGCTTTCAGGTTATATCTTATCCAGACCAATCCAGTCAACTTAAGATAACTAGATTCCTGAATGTGCCCAATGTCTGTCATATTGGACACCTGTTCCCTTTTGCAGAGACTATGCGGAATATCGAAAGTAAGTAAAGTGATCTTATTCAGGCATCCGTGTTGTGAATTCCCATTCAACGAACTGATTTACTTCGTTGTCAGAGTACCGATTTCCATCGGAATTTATTCACGATAGTCCGGAGCAAACCCAAATGGAAGATGAAACTTTGAAATTAACTGGAGCACGTACAGTCGTACAATACCTACATAGGTACCTATGAACGCAAAAATTAAACCATAAAATGTTGAAATCCGTGTTTTTCCCCAATCCGTAGATTTAAAGCAGACATTTTGCAACCGCAAAAAACAAACAAACGACAGAAAAATTGTTGTTTTTGCGTTGTTTATAAGGCGCGTTTTTTTTTTTTTATTTTTGTAAATTTCAGGTATTGGTAGGAACTAGGTACTTAGGTGGCGGGTAATTTTCGCTACCTATTACTGAACCAGAGAAAAAAAAAAATAATTTGTTCACCTTATAGGTATATTTTATATGGACTATTTCGCCATTATGAGTTTGACAAATTAACCATGTCCACTAAAAATGTTATAACTTTTATTCTATGATGTATAATTGTTTATGTTAAATATGCAACATTAGTCAATTTACAAAATAGGCGACGACGTTAAATGACCGCGAAACGAACTCTTTTACAATGTGCTTCCGCGGTTTTGAATTTTTGACAGCTCGACGAACTATCTTCAGCACTTAACATCACAATCGGTAAATGAGTGTTTGAGGTATTGGAAGTCACATGTCTATACATAGAAATAAATGTAGGTAGGTAGGTATAAGAAATTTTTCTATGACGAAGATGAAATATGAGTAGGATAAGGGAAAACCTGTCAGAAAAATTATTTTCTGTCAGAAACACAAGCTTTTTTTTTCCTGAAAAACATTGATGAGTTTTACCAATTCATATTTGTTGTCCAAAGTTTGCGCAAAGTTTCTTTGGACAGGATTTTGCTCAGTCCATCGGTTAAAAGCGCAGTTTTTAGTGGTTTGACACAAATTCTGATGTTTGACATATTCATGTCTAACAAGAATTGAGGGGGGCACCATACTTATTGTATTTTGTATTAAAACTAAACTTTGAATAGCTCAAAAGGTTCAATATTTATCGTTCATCTAAATTGCGCCAAAATTAAAACTGATGCAGGCTGTCAAAATTTAGCATAAGAAAGTGTACATAGCTATTGGGTACATTCAAAAGTTGACTTAATTAGACTAAATTGTTCTGTACTAGATTTAACATGAATCCAAAAATTAGATTGGTTCGTTACTTTTCCCACGTCAGCCATCAATACGAAATGTCAGTTCTCAGTCACAAAATTCTTGACTAGATTTGCTGGTTATCCATCCCCTTATGTTAACTGGAAAAACTATTCAGTATTCACCAAACAAATCTAGGCCAATAAAAACATAGAAACATGAAGTCAGTCAGTTTTTGTAAACCATATTTTTGAACATGCCCATTTGTAAGTAGGTATACTTAATTTTGACAGATTCAATCTTTACAATATGAAAATAAAATTATTTAGCTGGAGTTGTGGTGGATGAAATCTTCACTGAACTAAGTGCAGAAGCGAGTTTAGTTTGGAGGCTGAAAGTAGATTCGTAATGCGTGACATTTCCATCTACGAGTTTGCTTATTGGCTGCTTAATTATGTTGAATGAGAGCTTCTTCTAGGCTTTTTGCTTAAACTCTTACTTCAATCGTAAATGCAGAAAATTCTGACATATTTTTCCTTGATTTGTCAGATGAAAATGTGTCGCTTATCCGCTCGGCTTTACTTTACTTTATTTGAGGAATTTTGTACAAGTGCTTACTTTCAGTGCGAGCTGCGTTGTAGGCTTAATGTTTCTTATTATATCTGTTGTCCTTATCATGAGACATTTACAAAATTCTCCACAACTCAGGCTCACTGTTTATACGCGAAAAACTTTGACATTCTTTTTACAAGTGACTATTCCTCTAAAAATGTGAAACAAAGGAAAGTTACACAAACTTACAATTTACAACGCAAATTTAAAATGTATTCAATCAAAAATTGTTAAACCCACTGTAGGTAGGTATTTAAAAACGGCACCTTCATTCAACACAAATACATCAGAGAAGAACAGGGCGAAATATAGGGAAAATCGGGGAGAACTCTGTCTAGAGCGCATGCATTTGACAACTTGGCTCTCTCCCACCAAACTTTTCATAGAGCTACAATGAAAGGGAATAAAAAAGGGAACACACTGACACAAACACCAAAGAAGGAGAACAAGAAAATTCTTTCACATAAAATTCACTTCCTGGGGGTGCGCTCAGCTACAATAATTTTGTGTCTCACAACCATTATTTTATCTTGCGTAGAACTACAATGCCAGCCGTAGTAAATCATTTTGGGATTCCTATGGAGAGTGTGTCCACCAGATGCGGGCTTGGGCTTCCCCTGTGTAATGTCTCATCCCCCTGCAACTGCTGCAAAATCGACCGATCCCAGTTATACTAGCCGCCACGGGAAGCAGCTAATGAAATCCAGACACACCGAGTTCAAGTGCGGAATTCTAATTTCGATTACACACTGGTGAGTTGTTAATATGCACGAACTGTCCTCCGGTGAAACTGTGTGTAAATTATTCTCAAAATAGGGACCTACCACCTACGGCTGTTGTGTTATTTTATAACCTCAGTTTGTTGGTGTGAAACTATCGATTGTGGCTACCGATTGTGTTTTGGCAATTGAAATTCCAGTGGAATTGGTTTTTCGCACTTAATGGGTGTATCTTGTACGAGCGAGTAATATTTTGTTTGCAAACTAATTTATATAAGTATAGGGTGTTTGGCTGTGTAGGGTTTTGTTTGTTTATTTTGTAGGCCCTTGTTCAACATGATAGTTAAGGGATTGGCCATATGGCGAACGATATTCGGGTCTATCACAGAAACCTTCGTATTCGGAATTTTGCCACGAACCCCGAAAGAACTATCGCAGAATCCGTCGTAGGGTACATTTTTTGCTTTCGAAATTCGTAGAACGTGGTATATTCAGTGATACCACTTTCAACGAATTTCAAAATTTCCCTACGACGGATTCTGTGGTAGTTCTTTCGGTTATAGACCCGATTAAACGTAAATTCGCGTAGACCGGGCAACATTTGCAACTTAACCTTAAAAAAATTGAATATTTATTGGGTAGGTACTTGGCTTAAAGCGTTCCAATTGGAGCTTCACATAAATATCCAATAATCTGACAGTCGACCACATATGTATATAGTATCTTGAAAAATATTTGAGTTACTGAGGTAGGTATTCCAACCATAAGGGTGTAAGTAAACCCGCAACAATTTTACTAACAACCTCTTATATTACTTTCAGTTCAGATCACAATCTGAGGCCAGTGTTTTTCCGGGATTAGACCCGAGAACCCTTGCCGCAAGTATTCCAATACACTAACCTTCCGCACTGTCTGCGAGCAGTTGCTTGTGAGTGGCAGAAGAATGGGTACGGATTATCGAAGCAGTTGTGTACGCTTAGCTATCACAGAACTTGAAAGTCTTTGCTGGGATCGATGTTCAATGCTCCCTTATCATGGTGATGATTCAGTTCAACAGGGAAATTGATCCAAACCCGCACTTGTCTACACATGTTCGCAAACCTTTGTGTAATCCAAAACCTGTCTACGACTTTGCACAGTTGCATCTTGCATGTGTGTATGTATAATCGAACAAAGGAAAAGAAAATTCAATAACAAAAGAGCTTACTCACCCGCCAAACTATCAAGAGGGTCGGGTTGCAAATCTTATCTTTGCCAAACGAAATGTACGCAGTTCATTTAGACAGAAAGATAACCACCCCTTTGATAGTCGCAACTGAAGTCCAAACTGTAGATAATCCAATGGATAGGCAGAGCAGCACCACCCCTGACATTGCCCGCATGGGGGCATGACCAGTAGATACTCCAAACAACACCAGCAATCCGTCAAATTTGGAGTCGGAGTCGCAACCCATTTTGTCGTGTGTTTGAGTGAGAGTTCTGTTTTGTCGTCGACAATCATTATAGAGAACCAGGTTTGCTATGAGACAATCGTCGAACCTAGTCTTGTCATAACACAGACACAGCGTGTGCATATCATTATCGGCGTAAGCCGCCGATTAATAATCACAAATACCCAGACAAATGGCACCATCTTGTGTGTATATACATAATATTTTAATTCAGTTCTATTGAATAAATAATTAACGGATACAATCCCCTCACTGACGCTAGATATCCACAATCCACATGGAGTAGGGCAAAGTGTGCCCGTACCCGTATTGTGTGTTTGATTTGCTTCAACCTTCAAGGCTGTTTGGGAACTTTGAAGTGGAGTTGAGCTTTTTTTTTTTTGGCCAACATCGAGACTTGTGGCAAAGTGGAAATGCTGCTGTTGGACACTTGCTTTGATCGATGCCATTATTTTCGTTTTCTTTTTTCTCTTCTGTTTTATTAATAAAATGCAAACATTCGTGTGTTTTTCTATATTGGAAAGTGTGGTGTTCCAGCCACATCTGTGTACACAGTGTACAGTGTACAGTACACGTTTTGTACTCGTTTGATGATAAATATTGTATTTACTGTTTTGGTGGCAACTGTTTTTCAAGTGGCATCGAATTTGTTAATGACCATATTATATTTATATATACCAACAGCACCAGAGAACGGAGTTTATGTACTGTTTTTTTTTTTTATTTATTTACTTTTTCGATGTTCTTTTTATTGTGAGTGGGAAGTTTTTGTTTTTTGTTTTTATTTACCTTTTTTTGGAGCGGCTCATGTGAGACACGGGCTGCCTTTGAAAATGGATGTAGGTCTGTTGTATGAGGCCAATTGGTGTTTGGGATTTAACGGTGTCTCTCGGGTTACTAAAACTGGAGTGATTATATGTTCGGAGATGTGTGTACGCACATAAGTGGAATGTAGTAAAAAAACACAAAGGAAGTACCTACCTTAGATTTAATATTTTTAATGGTTGTTCCCAGGAGACGGTGGCAATGGATACCTAATGTCTTTAGCTGCGCAGTAGGAACACGAAACAAATAATAATGTGCTGTACATATAATGAGATGGAATGTTAGGTCTGTTGCCGTGCGATACAATGTAGGTATTAACATTCAAGTGAAACTCTATATTAAGTATGTCGGGAGCAAGCATATAGCGAAAACGTATCGTATTTATGTACAAAGATTAAAAAGCCTACGGGACTATTTTCTATAATATTGCTAGTTAGCCAGGCATAATATTTATAAGTCGGCTTTATTGGTATATCCCTTAAGTACAAAAACAAATGTATTGATTATTTAAGCCTCAAATAAAGAAATTGTAATTGTAAAATTGTAAAAGTGAAACTCTATTTTTAAAGGCAAAAGTAATAGTCGTAAGTAATATTTTTCGTCTTCTACCTACAGCAGTCCAAGAAGTTTGGGCACGCTCAAAAAGCCGGTCAACTATATTCGTCTGTACTCAATTTCCCCCTAACTAACTAAATTCGGTCGTATTGAAATATACCAATTTAGTACTCAGTCAGAAAATTCTTTATAAATGTCACTGATGAAACTGTTCTTGTCCATTCATCTACGACAATAAAAACAGAAACACATCAAGCTACCCAACTGTCAGACTTACTTAACTACAGGGTGCGCCATATTTTATTTCGGTATGTAAACACTGAATAACTTTTACATTTACCAAGCGATTAACTTGACATGTTTTTGAAACGTCAATTCGGTAAAATTTTACCCATAACACACTTCACACTAAAAAAAAAAAAAACGCGCCGAAATAGTGACGCTGTGCATTGAAAATAGTTCTTCAGTATTCCTACTCAACGTGCATATCGTCAAAAATATCTTTCTGAACAAGCGCCGTCTGACAACACTATTTGTCGTTTGGTGTTGAATTTTGTTGAGCACAGGACAGTGAGAGATCGTCGAAAAAGGTCTGGACTGGTTACTGTTTTCAACAAGACAGTTCGCCGTGCCACACTGCAAATCAAACAGTGCAGTTTCTGCAACGAAAAATCCCTGGACGTGTGCTGTTCAAAATGTGCCTATGTGCATAATGTTCTGTAAATACCGCAATACAGAATGGCGCCCTCTGTATTATTAATTGATGTTCTATTGAAAAACTAGTCCAAATAAATTGTAAAGAACTAAATGAAATAAAAATATCTTACAAAGGGTGGACCATCTAGTGGTTTATTTTTTAAATGATAGGTTATTTTGACACTGACAGTTGCTACCCGCTCGCTATCTTGACAGAAAGTTAGTATCATAACTCCGCGGAACGAAATGAGCTGCTTTAGGCTTGAAATTGGGAAATATTGAAAACTTATTTCCAAAATGTGTGCTGTGTAGCAGAGAGAGTGCGTTTTTTGAAAAGAAGTTTTGGCGGGAATGAAGCACCCACCGCGCCTGCCTGAAGTTTGCGGAGCAAAAAGTTCGTGAGACCGGAATGCTAGTGGAGAACACTCATGTTCCCCCGCGTCGTATGGTGAATGAGAATGTGGCTGCTGTAGCCGAGAGTTTTGGACTCGAAAATGAGGCTGGGAACAACGTTTCGGTCCATCGTAGGTGTTGGGGAGCCATGCTAACCGACTTTTTTTTTTTTAAGGAAATTGATGACATGGATTTGGACGACTTCTGGTTCATGCAAGATGGCGTGCCATGAATGCCACACAGCTCATGCCATAATTGATCTTTTGCGCCCCAAATTCCAAAATCGTGTTTTCAGACGTCTTGGCGATGCCAATTGCCTGCCTCGGAGATGCGATTTGACCCTTTGCGCTTCTTTATATTGTGGGAAACCATGAAAGACCGATGTTATGTCAACATTCCGGAAATGATTCAAGCACTTAAGGCCAATATCATCGAAGCAATCCGTGAGTTGCAGCACAAAACCATTAACAAGGTCTTGGAAAATTTGAGTGACCGTATGCGCTACTGCGAAGCCAGCCGAGGCAGCTACTTGAACGACGCTGTGTTCCATAATTATTGGGAATGTTTGCTCTTACTAATAAAAACAACATGAAAAAAAAAAAAAAAAAAAAAAAAAAAAAAAAAAATTGTTCTTTTTATTGCACTTTCAAAAAGAAACTTGCATTTGGTCCACCCTGTAGATTGAAATTGGTTGTTTTTTTATTTAAATTATTCAATATTCACATACTGACGCTATATTTTTGAACGTGCCCATTTATTTATAGCTCTGTGATAGCTCTCTATGTTTCATTAATATATTAAACTTCGAATTCTCTTCAAGCTGAAATATACCTAAAATAAAAAAGTACGGGAACGTACGAGGCTATTGGCGACATTTTTAGTTTCCATTTTCAAGGAATCGTATTATTTGTGCTATATGACAGATTGTGACAGTTTACAAACGGATTTCTTTAGATAATTCAGATTTTACATCGCACAACAAATATTTCTGTGTTCAGCCGCACAGATGAATGAGTTTAGTCACGAATGCTATCAAATGAGGCTTTGAAGTCGATAAAAAGGTAGTTGGTCTCGTCTTGAAGTTCCCGACATTTTCAGCGATGTCACCCCTATCGAGGTATCCGTTCGGAACGGAAATTTCTCCGCCTTGTACGAGATTGAATAAATTCTATTCGAGCTATACGTTCCGACACAACTTTCGGAAAAATTCTCCGATGACATGTAGCGCCCCTTGTCGCATTGCGTGGAACCGCATTATCCACCACTTTTGACAGCTACCGGCACATTTTTTCCGAAGCTCTCCCGACAACTAATTGCTGCGGAATATTTTAAATGCGAAATGAACGCGGTTATATGTTTCATTTATTTTATTCTGAAACGGATATTTCGAACGCAATTTGAGTTCCGATCAGATTTGACTTTTGTATCGGATTTTTTTCCGAACGGATACCTCGGTAGGGGTGTATGTCTCATTGTCAGCCTCAGTGTGGAAAATTAATTCTTTTGCTGATTTAACCGACCGGCATCATCGGCTACACTGGTACATGCAGGCGACAAGTGTGACGCAAAATCTGACAGTTCTTGCAAGATATAAGGGTTTTTTTTTTAGATAAAGCCCATGGTCCCGTTTAATAATTCGGGCTTACGACTACCGTATTACGAGCTGTTGCAAATTCGATTCGATTGGTCTGTTAACCGCTGTTGAACTGTGCTTATAAAATAACTAGCCGAATATGTTTTTCTGTCTTCTGCATGGACGACCCCGAGCACTAGCTTGACATCGTTCTCCAAGCAGAATCAGTGTATAGCTTCTGTCCAATTGTACAATTGGGTATATCATCGTCGTCGTGAGCGTCGCTATCCAATTTAAGTGGCTCGAACGGCTGTAGTCCCCTAGTAAAATTGAGATCACATCTTCCTCAGACTATATGTGTTCAACTTAATAAATCATAGACGCTCGTTTTTCGGTCCTAAAATACATCGTTGGCAGAATACAAAAGAAAGCGCCAGGGAATACTGAACCAAAGACCAATCCCCGAAGATTGATAAATATTGCATCACATACATAACCGCATAGCTCTAATAGCAGTCACTCTGCGAAGACATTGCATAATCAAACTCGCAGACTAATCGTTTTAATAAATCGCCCAAGATTTCCCGTTGCCCGCTTTGCCCGCTTTGCCGTTTACAATGCAATTTACAACATTGTTGGCATTCAAATCATTTTGTAAACACAACAAAGGCCAGTGGCCAGTGTTGTGCGGATAACTCCTCCTTCTCCGAAACGTAATAATTTGCAAATTTTTATATAACCCACTGTCGTCTGCGGACAAACGACCCAGAGCTGGTGCAAGTTTGTTAGCATACTGCAAGTCTCAGCCCAGACAATGGTAGGCTGCAGCAGCAGCAGCCGATGTAATTTACAGGAAACTAATCCGCCAAACAAACAGTGAAACAAAAGCTAAAATTGGAAACTTGTTTTGCGCACTCTTTCAGAGCCCTACCTCGGCCAACACCAAGTGGCATTGCACTATTAGCAGTATACCGAGTACCAACGCGCTGTCGTATGCAGGGTATCTCAGAGTGGGTTGGTTGCAACGCCGCCGCCGCGCCGATTCTGGAAGTTGATCCGACGGAGCAGAAATGCTTTTGCAATCTGGAACTAGTCTTGCTCTGGCATCGTCATAGATACATAACCAGACTTGAAGTGGATGCTTCTGGTGCAGTATATTCGTGGTGGTGGTGGTGGTAGTGGTGTTGCTGTTGCAGCTGGTGGTGGTATTCGGGTGAAAAGGGAGTCTGTACCGGAGTTTACCTTTCACAAACGACCACTCGACGACTGGGGCTGCTGTTCTTAATCTTTGCTCTCGACATGAATAGCACTGGCTCTGGTGCAGAATGACATTCATATGCACATGCACAACACAGCACAACATCAGTGAAGAGATATGGTGCGCTTTGTGCCTATGGTGTTGAGCTGTTTCAAGTCATTGGACTAGATTTTTGTGCTGGCATTAATACACTGTCTTTTTTTTTTTTTAATTGATACTATACTTTTGTTTGTTGTGTTTTTGGGCAAAACTCTGGCGTATTTGTGGTGTCATTCAAGCCGCACGCTATTGATGAAAGAATGATGTTTGGGAAAACGCTATAGGAATTGTCGATGTGTACACTGTCAGCTGGTAATTTCATAACTTTCTTATGTGGTATTCGATTGGGGTTCTTCACATTCGCTCTCAGATTTCAGATTTCGTGTGTCTATGCTCTTTTTTGTGTTGACACTTTCCAAAGCGTTTTCCATTAACTGGTAAAATTTTATATTAAAACATTCGAAATTTGCGTCCGGATTGATTTCTTAATATTTTTACATAAATAATTTATAAAAAGTAACTTACCCGATGCAATGCCTTTCTTTGCAGTAGAAAAAAAAAAAAAAAAAAAAACATAAAATCGCCGTAAATAAACTCCACCAGTTGTCAAACTCAAACGCACTTGTATTGGTAAATCTGAAGGAAATCTGAGAAAAATCTAGATTCGCTAAAATTTTATCTGAAATCTGAAAAGATTGATTTTTTTGTACCAAACGAACATAAAAATTGAATACCACATTAGATGACACATACTTCAGATAACTTTGACAACTTCAAAAGTGAAAATCAACCCACCAAAACCTTACATTACTCTTAAAACCATTCCCATAGCAACGTTTTACATTTGTAGAGTGTTTCAGTTTATCTGTCATTTTTTGTTTGACTGTCATTTGTCGGTTCTTATCTGACAGTCATGTCAAGCGAAAGTCAACACACCAAAATCTTACATTACTCTTAAAACCACTTCCATAGCAACGTTTTACATTTGTAGACTGTTTCAGTTTATATGTCACTAGCTGTGCCCGCAACTTCGTACGCGTCGTGAGACTGTGTAGTTTCCAATAAAAGAGATTTGACCGTTTTTTTTTTTGACTCAACGGCATATTTGTTTAAAATCAACAATCTAGCTAAAAAAAAAAGCGGTTTACATTGTCGACATTGAAACAATAAATCAAACAAATCTATTTACAGCGTAAGTACTGAAGTTTCACTTTCTTACTGTAGGTACAACGTAGGTTATATCAAAACAACCACTTAAACAAAAGAATTAACGGAAATTTGTATCTTCACCAACAATAAATAAATCAAACAATATAAGTCACCTACATATATCGTCCTTACTTCTTGAATTTTTCAATTCTTTACTGTAAGTATCAACGTAGGTACTATAACAACCATTAAAACAAAAACCTTGAACTCAATTTCTATATACACCACCTCCACCATACGTCCCCCACCACACCACACGTCATCAGCCATCTGCCGATCTGCGCATTTCCTCAGAAACACGTTGTGGCTGATTTTTTTTCATATGAACTTGCTTGTGCGATGTGCGCCACCAAAAACCACCCCAAAGCAGAACAACGATCAAGAACCGCGGCGGCTGATAATATTCGATTTCAGAAAATACATTTATTTTTTTAATGTTAGATTTTAGGTTGTAGCTCAGCTTCTAGAGGACATAGAAAGCTGATTGATGGCTTGAAATATCTATAAAAGTGTTAACTCTCCTAAGTATTTTGTTTTGTTTGCATTGATAAGGATTTTGGTCAAAAACGCTCCAAAAAATAGGCATGGCAATGAAAGGAATAGCCTATATGTTGCACAGGATCTTAAGAAACATTTCAAAAAAAGTTTCATCGAAATCTGTGCAGTAGTTTTCACGCCATTAGGTAACAGAAAAATTGCCAACAGTTTTATTATAAGTATAGATTTTCGTTTGACTGTCATTAATTTGTCAGTTCATATCTGACAGTCATGGAAAATTCTCGATAAAAATACAAACATGGTTCATCTTACGCCGCAAGACGATGTTGAGGCTATAAAACAAAATTCAATTTGAAATGACAAATGACAGCCAAATCGGAATGACAGCCAAACAAAATTGGTCTGAAAAAAAAAAAAAAAAAAAAAAAAAAACCCTAAGCCTGCAGTGGAGAAAATGTTACTAAGCGAAGATTACACGTGTCATTTTTCGTGGCAAATTTTGACATGCCCACGTCATTGTGACGTTAACACTTGTCCTAAATGTGTCACTAAGTGTGATCGCCTGTCAAGAGACTGGTTAAGCTGACCGCAGCGTACTCTCACGAGAGACACAAGACTGAGAATAGAAATGCGAATCTTTGAGACGTCAACATGTCAAAATTTGTCACGAAAAATGGCACGTATAATCTTTGCTTACAGAGGAAAATTGCAAATGCGTTGCACTACTGGTCGGAAATCTTTTGGTTTTTATTTTTTCAAAAATTTTGAATCTCTTTCATACCTTTAACATCCCTGAATCTCCTCGATCTGACTTTGAATTTTATAAGCGCTTTTACTCACTTAGGTGGCGCTACAGTTCGGGGCGAACATGGGCACTGTGAGTTTCAAAATCAAATCAGGGTTTTATTTTTGCGGCCGGTAGTTTAAAATTATTTTGCTGACAGATCTGTCATACTGATTGTTTTGTTCTAATAATTTTTAAGAGTATAGATGCCATTGACCGAAGGAACTCGATAGCATTTGCCAGTCTGTTGTTGTTGGATATTCGAATATCACTCTTTCTTAGACCAAGAGCGTGACTGCACAGCCACCCTGCTAAAAGGACTTCACATAAACCGTCGCAATTACTTTGAATCACAACAAACAACTCTAAAATGGTTGCATTTCCATACCTAAACGCATCTAATGACAACCCCTCTGATTGCAAAACGAAACGCAAGCTCTCTTGCGACAAACCATAACCAAGCGCGTGTATATATATAGCAAACATGGATGCTTATGCACAGCTAAATAGAAACATTTTCCTGAGTAATTGGAAGTAACATCTATAAATATTCATCGCCACCTCCTCCTCCTGCTGCCGGTGTAATGTGGAACGCACTGACAACCTGCTACTTGTAATTAATGTCAAAGTGCTATACATCCAAAACAATATGTGACGTGGGCGCGAAGTTGCAGCCACGGGCTACAGACGACAGAGCGTCGAGCTTTTATGCAAATATAGGGCGAAAATTCAACCAGCGAGCGATTTGGAGAAGAAATAAATCCATGTGCACGTATATCTCTGGTATATGATGAAACTCATCTGAAGCCACCGCACATAAATCCCGGCGGCACCACGAGCCCCCTGACACACATACGGTTTTGATTTCAATTCTGCGCACACACACTTCCACTAAAGCCGAACAAAAATGAATTAAAATCCAAACTCAAATACGAATCACAATTGTGATTGTGAGTGCTACTGCGAGTGCGATGCCACTGCGCGCCACAGGCATTGAGCGTGAGATCAGAACAATTGTTCAATTAAAAACGCACGCCACCCGTATATATGTGAGTTGTATCGCGCGTGTATAGGCAGCCAGACATCAGACGTCAACGAACCTTGAAAGTCACGTATTTCGCAGCTAAAAATCTAGATGTGGCGTATCTCTCTGTTCGACACAGCCAGCCAGATTCGAGTTGGATTGCAGTTATCTAACAGCGGCTTGGACATGACACATTCGTCTTTATCATAGATGCCCCCCCTCGCGGTGAGATGTTTGACAGCTTTGGCGACAAATCCAGCTCAGTCAAGGTCGATCTGTCACAATTGCCAATCTGATTTGGCACGAAGTTGTTGACATATAGAAGTGAGTTGTGTTCATCTCAACGCCAACGCTTTCGCACAAATTATGTCATTAGTCTCACAAGCATAAGGAAACGTGTCGATTGTGGATCGAACAGATCTATTGTGAGATTGGAATTTATTTTTAATTGGTTTGCTTTGTGATGCCAAAGCTGGTTTTGGTGCCCCCACGGAGGACTGTTGACCCCGTTTTAGGTCAAGAAAGATGTTGTTCGTAGTTATGCCCGCGGAAGGCATGTGCGCACAAGAAGTGAATGGAGAAATTCGTTTGGGACTTGGGAGTGTCCTATTCCGTTCGATCGTAATAAGGGCAGCGTTTGATTGCATTTTGTCACGCGTCTTCAGGGATGGGAGGGACATTCTTTCTGTCTCTTCAATCACGGGCAGAATGAGCCGTAGACATTCCAAGTGACGTGAGTGGTATGGGACATTCTCTTGATTGTAGTCGACATGCAGGTCCCTTTCGTCATCGAATTGGGTAAAAATTTCCAAATAATCCTTGGCTACAGGTAACTGCGCCCAACTAGTACTTTTTCGACATTATTCCGGTCTTTTTGCAAACGATTTTCAGGCCCACCAAACCCGTTTTAATTGAATCATTCGCAGATATTGTTTAACCCACTTTTGGCGCTGGGCAAAAGAGCCACACTGACCATCAAACTGTTTCCACTTAAATGCCAAAGGTCGACCATCTGACAGCGAATACGTCTACCTAATGTGTCACCATCGCCACCACATAAATCGACCTTGACAGAAGGCTGCAATTTCCATTACCGTTCCGCTATTCCTTTTAGTTTTCAACCAATTTTAATAATAATTATGCCAGTTCCAACTTCCACCACTCGACCATCTCTGTCAAGACAAAAGGTAATCCAACAGGCTTTTCTCTGTGTCTATAATGAACATCTCCGCATGGTACACCAGAAATGCATTAACCCATTTCCGTTGAGCTGCCGAGTTGTGTTTTCTGTTCCACTTCGGTTCTCATTTCCTTTTTCGTTCCTAATTTGCTGTTGCCATTTGTGTAACGTAATTGAATCTGTATACCTATATACCTTGTGCTACAAGCTTAATCAGAACCATTTTCTCATTTAACCAGCGTGTTACCTTGTCCCTCGTTATTACCCTTGGAAAATAATTAGCCAGCACAATAATTTGATAAAATAATAATGAAAAAAAGTAGGTAAGTGTAGAAAAACCGCTGCTGATTGGGTTCATGCAAACTATGTAACTGTTGGAGGACTTTACGGTCGCTTTTTACGGCTTCCTACACCGCCGGCGAAAACTTTCACCAATCGTCTCCATCTAACATTGTCCGGAATTCACTTTCGTTTTTGGCGAGGATGATGCTAATGATGATGTTGTGTAACGTGGTGTTATGGATGTGCTGCTGTGGTCATTGCAAATGAGTGCAAATTTTTCCATTGAAGTCCGGTGGGCCAATTTATTCAAACGTCAATTGCGTGTAAGAAAGTGCAAACAAAAATGTTGAATGGCATCAGCAGCGAGGCGGTCTCGAAATGACAATCAATGTGTCATTAACGGGCTAAGTAGTAAATTATAATTTTCATAACGATTGGACAATGTAATCCGGTAACAAATTGGTGAAACGTCAGACTGTGTTTATGGAAACTTTATTTTTTTCGCCATCGGTCATGGCAAATCATTTTTTTTTTTTTTGCAATGTTGTGAAGTGCGGGGTTTTACCGCAAAAAAAAAGGGGGACAGTGTGGATCAGAAGTAAGGAGATGGCGTTTGTTTGACAACTCAAGACCTCAAGTCGGACTTTTTAACACAGTTATATCTTTACCTATTTCGAAAGGTTTGGGACAGCGATCTCTATAGGAACACCCTTCTCCGACTCCAGGAAGTCTCGAAGAATGATATTAAAGGACTTAAAAGTTTCTTCAATTCCGCACGCTGAACCTAGACTTTCGTTAAGTAACTTCAAAAGCCAAATGAAGTTACAAATAGGTATGCTTACTTACTTACTTAGGTGGCGCTACAGTTCGGTGGGAACCAGGGCCTCAACCAACAAGCCTCTCCAGTTAGCCCGGTCCTTAGCTAACTGCCTCAAGTTGCGCACTCCAAGTTGGTTGAGGTCGTTTTCTACTTGTGCGCGCCTCCTAAGGCGAGATCTTCCTCTACTGCGTTGACGCTCTGCATTGGAATCGAAGACTCTGCGGGCCGGAGCGTTGATGTCCATTCGCTCTACATGTTTTAGCCACCTCAAACGTCCAATGCGCAGTTTTTTGACTAGGTCGATGTCGCTGTACAGCTCGTATAGTTCGTCGTTGAATCGCCTTCTCCAAAACCCGTCAACACAAAACGGGACCGAATATTTTACGAAGAATTTTTCTCACGAAACGACCAAGGATATCTTCATCCGCTTTGGAAATAGTCCATGCTTCAGATCCATACAACAGGACTGGGTATTAAATTGAGTCTCCTTAGTCTTTCGGGAGAGGGCCTTGCTACACAGTTTCCTTCTCAGCCCAAAGAAACAGCGATTGGCAAGAGTTATTCTCCGTTTGATTTCAGATGTCATTTTCAGATGTTCTAACAGAGCCAAGGTAGACAAAGTCCCTTACTACCTCAAAGTTATAGCTGTCTATTGTGACATTCTGCCCTATTCGTCGATTTAGTCGAATTTCCCTTCTTGTTGACAGCATATACAATTTTGCCCTCGTTAACCGCTAAGCCTATTTTAGCCGCTTCTGTGTCTATACTTGCAAACGCGCCAGTGACATCTCGCTTTGTTCTGTCAATAACGTCTGCGTATGCAAGTAATTGTACAGACTTTTGAAAGATCGTAGCTCGTATGTTGGCTTGTGAGCTTCGTATGATGTTAAAGAAGTCACATGACAGCGCGTCGCCTTGTCTAAATCCTTTTTTTGACATCAAAGGTGTCGGTTAGGTCATTACCGACCTTGATGCAGCAGCGAGATTTCTCCATCGTCATCCTATACACAGACGGACGAGTTTGGTAGGGATGCCAAAACTAGACATGGCTCTATATAGCTCGTCTCTATAGATGCTGTCACAGGCGTCTTTGAAATCGATGAAAAGATGGTGAGTATCTATTTGGACTTCTTCGGTTTTTTCCAGGATCTGCCTAAGATCGACGGTGGACTTTGCTGGCCTAAGACCGCACTGATAGGGGCCAATCAGATTGTTGACGAAGGGCTTTAGGCGTTCACAGAATATTGCAGATAAGATCTTGTACGCGATGTAAAGGACACTGATACCTCTGTAGTTGGCGCAGTTGAGGCGGTCTCCTTTCTTGTGGATCAGCATGCAGTTCCTTTTTTTCAAACTGCCTCACCCACAGACCTATCTGCCCTACCCATATTTATGGTTAAAAGATAATCTTTAACGTATTTAGGGGCATTTTCATAATTTTGGGACTAGCTTGATTTACTGACCGCGTTCCATTGCCCGCTAGACGTCTAGCGCAAAATATCCCAGATGGAGATATTTTTTTTTTCAATGCAGCGGGTAGTTTTGCGCTACATTGAGAAATTTCCCTGAAAGGGATATTTTACAAAAAGTGCTAGACGTCTAGCGCAAAAGGTGAAATGTCAATTTTTTTTTATATCGAATGATATAACACTCCCACTGTATTAAGTTGGCATTTTCATTATTTTGAGACTTGCTTGTTTTAAAGTGAACGCGTTGGTAAACGAGTACAAATTATGCCCCTGAACCCCGTCTTGCCGTTTCCCGTCAGACCTATATAACACCGAAAAAACTTGAATTTCACTCACTGTATCACGTGACGAATGACCAATTTTAGAAAATTGGTCGATTTTGATTTTAAATAAATATTGTGATTTGTGACATTTTCATTAATACTGACAGGCGATAAACCTGGCGTGCCTAACTCTCCGACGGGCACAGGTCCATCAGACATATTACCCGGAAAACGCCGCCCATAATGAAAATAAACTAAACAAATAAAAATGTTACAAAATGCTGTCAAATGTGACAGATATTTTTTGTTGGTGGAAACATTTCAACACTCCTTCTCCTAAAAAAAAAAAATGTATGTTTGTAGCTAAATTCGACAGAACACCAATCAGCAATGCGAACGTAAATATCGATTGCAAATAGTTAAAAAAAAAACTGCTCCCACAGTTCGGCATGTTCCCACATTCATTAAACAAACAATGAAAAGTGATTAGCAACTACGATTATACGTATGTTGTATATGTCAAAGTCGATGGAAATTATGATTTCCCTCCATAAATATTATTGGAAACAAATTCAAATCACAAAAGGCAAACGACCGCGCACGCATGCCGATAATGTGAATCTGGATGTAGTTCAATGGCTTCCCCGATTTGGATTGACAATTATTGTGATATATTTGAGCTGTGCTGCGCATTCCTATCGAGTGACACCGATCGCATATCAGCTCCGAATCTTTTAAGAAACACCAATTAATTAAGTGTTTAATTATTCAACGCCAATCACAAATATTGGACTTTCTTCTTCCCTAGCAAGAGGTAAGTAAGAGGTGTATTTGTTTTTTTGTTTGTAATCTTTTATTAGTGTTTTTCGCTGACCACGTCTCGCTTTCATTTAATGCGATTTTGTGAATTGAACGCAATGTCCATTAATAATTGATGAATCGAACTCTCAAAATGAAAGTACCTCGGTTGTTTTTAGTCTCCTCCTTCGCTTTGCGTTTTAATTTACAATCAAACACAAACAAAAAAAAGACTGCTCCAATAAAATGCAAAATAAACATATTTCAGGCGAACAAATGGGATTACACACTAGACGCGCACGGAACGGATCGAACATCGAAGGTGTGAGCGGGAAAAATAAAATAAATCGAGACAAAATGTGGATGGGTGTAGTATGAGCTGAGGTTATTTCGGTGGAGTTACACAATGGCGGACAAAATGAGGATTGATGAAATAAAAATATGCACAAAACAAATGAATCGAAATTATGCCCGGCACTACACGGACTTTGTATTTATTCAGCGCGAGGGAAGCGTATGACATTTTTTAATGACCAGAAAAAGTTGCCGTGTGTTTTTTTCACACCGAACGGAAATAGATTTCCGATGCAGAGTGTGGGACCAATCAGGGGTTGGAGCGGCTAGGGCTTTGTAATTACAAACATAAAACACTCGTGGACATGTGTAATCAGTTTTTCAACAAAAGCATATTAGGCTAATCGCTAATAGCGTGTAATTTGATAACTTGCGGTGCCGGTGTAGTCTGTAGATGGTGGAAGCTTTGGCTTTGGTACGGGGATTGCATTGGAAATGGAACGAGGGTGTGTGGTTTTTCTGGCATATTGTGTTTGTGTAATCAAATAAAATGTGGGAAAATGAGTAGAAGAGGATCTTAACTAACTGGATGCAGTTAAATTAGTGGAAAATTGCATTAGTGGGATTAACTGTGGCGCCACCTATCTATTTAAAACTAAAGAGGTTTGCGCAGGTGATTTTAATGTCAATTGATGACGTTCGTAACCGTGTACATCACACAAGCGACAGTACACTTAAGAACACGTTCTCTATAGTCAGATGTCCGAAGTAGGTGGGTGCTGCTTGGTAAAATCAACCAGGGCACAGTTGACGCTTATTCCCCATTTCAATAACACAACTTACGTGACCTAGGCTGTTGGTGAGTGTCTCAAACCCCATACGGTGAATTTACTAATGTGCCAACATTTTATATTATAGAGCATCAATGGCGTGGTATTGCCCAAAAACTCCGTCGACGACCACTTAGCTCCTGAGTCAGAGTGTCGCCTTTTTGTGGATTCTTGCAACTGCTGACAGTGCCTAGCTTGGCAACATATGTACCAACGGATGTGCTGATTGCTAAACTACCCTTACAGTCTTAGAAAAGGTTCTGTTAAAAGTTGTTTGTCCTATTGGTCCGCCTCCGCATCTTCTTTGATGTAACTTTACGTGTTTCAACTGCTGGAAAATTGTACTTTTAACGAGTCATTTTGAAGCGGAGACTGCCTTCGCAATGGAACTGCTAAATATTGAACTGCACCTCCCTCTGTCATACGTTGTGCTTGTGCACTCAGGGATGACATTTATACTGAGCAATTCGATTATGGCATCGACTTTTCAGGTCGGATATTCGAAAAAGCCGTCAAAATGGGCTTCGCTTAAGATGCGTGGTCTCAGCTAGTTCCGGCCACCGTTTTAATTCTGGTTTGGAACTACGGCAGTGGGTGCTGTAACCTTGAAGGGCTGGCCACCTTCCATTATGTACTATTCGCAAAAGAATGTTTTTAAAGTATTTTTTTTTATGTAAAATGACCTCCGAAAGCAAAGCCTCCCAATTTACCAATGGGTGAGTGCTTTTTCTGGCCGACTTAGTTCGAATTCGATTGATTGGGAGGTTCTATTTTTACTGTAAGTTGGTCAGTTCTTTCTAAAGTCTTGGCTTTCGGACGGACTTCAAAAATGAGAAAGAGGAATGACAGCTGTTGCAGATAAATTGGCAACCCGCCAGAAAGAATGGAAATAACCTTCATTTTTAAATCGAACCCGACTTGGTTGAACTGTGAATGAAATTTCTCAGGACCTTTGTAAAGATATTTGTCAGAGTTTTGAAAGAGGTTGCTCCTTTTTCTAGGGTTGAAGGTGCGACCGCTTTAGAAGCTTCGCACACACTTATAATATAGGAACAGATTTAAAAGATGTAAGTCCAGCCTGCGGGTGCTGGCCTAATTACTACTGTTTGTAGCGCCAGTCTCTTTTTCAAACTGAACCCATATTTTGATGACCCATCCCAACCATTAATCACGGTGGTGGCCGCTTATTTATAACTGTAATCAAATGGAGACTACCAATGTAATTACAAAACGACTTGGACTTGGAGCCACCATATGGCTCTGCTGTTTTTTTAACGTCTTTCTGGAGTGGGTAGACGGACAGAAGTCACAAATAGGCAATTAGAGCTATTTTCTAGTTCAAAACTCAAAACCACTGATCATCATCGCCATCACCTTCATTTATCAAAGCAGTTTTGGTTTAACTGCTATTTAACTATTTAAAATTTGCCATCCGCTGTTTTTATGGTTCGAAATTATTGAGCCAAAGATGCGGAGCAGAGATGCGACTCTTGATACAATCCCCATTCGCAAGGTATGCACAGAAAATCAATATCCCCGCGGCCGTTCAAGTGCCTACAATGAAAGGCAACTCCGTATCTTTTATACGTAGCATCGACCGCGAAAGAGGAGCTAGGTCTGGGTATATATAAATATACATATAGCAACTCATTGATTGAAACTAAACACTCGAGATGATCTCCATCGGGATCCTTGACAATATGCCAAAAAGTGCTTGAGCTTCTGTTCTCTGTATTGTCTTGGCATGTGTTTTTCTTTTTGTTTCCTCCCTTTTTGTAACATTTTGCCATCTCCTTTCGCCCTCGGTATTCGCATTCAATGGCTGGTGTTTGACCTTTTCTGACTTTTTGCTTTTCGCGCTTCTGTTTTGCTCCTGTCACTGCAACAGCGATGCGAATCGCAAAAAAATCACGTAATTCACGAGAAATGAAATTTTTTCTTTTATTCTCCGTTGGTTTTTCTTAATTGATTCCAGGATAAGTCCCCTTTCCTGGGATAAATGTTAGAAATTAGTGTCTGACACAACACAGATTGATGCATAAAGTCTGCACGTGTGCACTCAGCATGCAAATAGTTTTCATAACTAGCACTATAGCAGCAGCACCCTTTTCCACACTGGATATGGATACTATGGATTCTGGAGAGGCAAGAGTTCTAAGAATGGATGCAAGTGCGCCCTCCCTCAGGCTGCTGCACTGCTGTACGTATATATACTCTCAGACGTGGCACTTGAAAGTGGTCTAGCTCTGCATACACAGTCTTTGAGTTTATTACTTCGCGTTCTTTGTTTTAAGGAAGCCCCTTCCTTTGTGTGTTTCTGTTTCTGCTATTGAAGAGGAGATACGCTTCGTAATCCCTTTTTGTTTTTTTTTTTTTTTCTTGTGACTATGGATAGGGAATGTATTTGTATATAAATGAATAAGAAAAGAACACCCCAGACCCACTTGCTAAAGATCACACAGAGCGAAGCGTCGAAAGGCGAAATAATAAACAATTCTGAGCTTGGTTGTGATTTTTGTTGTGTATTACATTTTTTTCCACGTAAATTGTTCGCAATTAGTTTTCTGAGCTGGTTATGTCGTGCGAATTTTGACGACGATGGCGGCGGGGCACTTGTGCGCGATGACAACCACTGTTTGAGTTTATTAGCCAAAGTACTTAGACTTTATTTTTTATTTAATTTTTTTTGGACTGAATTTCGTTTCCGGTTTGAAGAAGGGAATGAAATTAGTTTTTGTTTGGCTATTGCGTTGTGGATGTTTTGACGAAATTGTATTATCAGCCTTAGTTTGGCTTGACGTTCGTGCAAGTGAGTTGTAAAACTGAAGTTGTGTCACGATGAATGGGGAACTTAGTTTGCCATGGAATTGAATGAGTTTTTATTTTTATTTTTAAACGAATTGGAAGATAAGGGACTACGTTCGGCGGGGGCTGGAATGGAAATGAATGGCCTTAGGTGCATTTCAAACGAAATTTTTGTGTACCTATATTTTACGAGCTCTCAGGTAGTTATAAGTGTGCCCTCGAAATGCGGTTGCGGTGCCGTTGCACAGAGTGAGCAGCAATTTTTAAAATGTGCATATAAATTAAGACTAACTTAAGTGTTAGTTGTTAGAAAAACATTGTTCAATACCATACCTGGTGTTTTTATTCAGAAGGAAAATGGAATTACAGATAAGTTGCCATATAATCAGCTTGGGTACTGATAAACGTTACAGTAGACTACAGACCGGCAAACCAAAACACAGTTTTGCCAAATAAAAAAAGGTGCAACCTGTGTTTACGGATTTTCAGTCCTCACATCGGATGCTTTTTTGATCCGTGGTCTTCTCAAAGAAACACGCACTTTGAATAAGAGACATTTTTTTTATTCCAATTAAAACTAAGACTTGGGACTATCTAAGAAATAGTTAAATCATCCCCCAACGAAAGTAGTTCCGATTAGGCACATTGACAAAGCGTTGTTTCTGCTGCAGGTTAACCAAAAGCGGATTGGTTCCAAAAGAACTCTGAAACGTGGAAAACGCTTAACCTTTCAGTTGGCCATTGCTGTAGCTCACTTTTGGATAATTTGTACACCCCTGCAGTTCATTAGGCGATAGCCAGCCTAGCCAATCTTCAAGTAGCATGGCGGACTGTTTGTTAGAATATTTTCTCACAATACACCCTGACAGGTCGATCCGCTGTCAAACATCCAACACACAAGGAACGGTCGAATACCTATCATGTAAAGGGTGATTTTTTAAGAGGTTTAGAACTTTTTTTTAAAAAAAAAACACAAAAAATTCGAAAAAATGAATGAAATATTTATTTGAATCGATAGTTTGAACCTTGCAATTTAATGTTTAAAGATAATTTCATGCAAATGTTGACCGCGGCTGCGTCTCAGGTAGTCCATCCGCTGAGTCCAATTTTGGCATACTCTTTCACACATATCGGCCGGTATCTCACGAATGAATGCATGGATGTTGGCTTCCAGTGCGTCAATCGAAGCGGGCTTGTCCCTATACACATTAGCCTTGACATACCCCCACAAAAAATAATCTAATGGTGTCAAATCGCACGATCTAGGCGGCCAATTGACCGGCCCGAAACGTGAAATTAACTGTTCACCAAACTCGCCTCGCAATTGCGCCATTGTTTCGCGTGCTGTGTGGCATGTGGTACCGTCTTGTTGAAACCACATATCATGCAAGTCAAGAACTTCCATTTCGGGCAAAAAAAAGTTTGTTATCATCGCTCGGTAGCGTTCACCATTGACAGTAACGCTGCGATTCGCATCATCTTTGAAGAAATATGGCCCAATAATGCCGCCGGCCCATAAACCGCACCAAACAGTGGCTTTTTCGGGATGCATTGGTAGCTGTTGCAATGCTTCTGGCTGATCTTCACTCCAAATGCGGCAATTTTGCTTATTTACGTACCCATTCAACCAAAAATGAGCCTCATCGCTGAACACAATTTTTCGATAAAAAAGCGGATCCTCGGCCAGCTTTCCAAGAGCCCATTCACCAAAAATTCGGCGTTTCGGTAGGTCGGCTGGCTTTAGTTCTTGCACAAGCTGTATCTTAAAAGGCTTTACGCACAAATCCTTCCGCAAAATTTTCCACGTAGTGCTGTAACAAAGGCCTAACTGCTGGGAACGGCGCCGAATCGACATTTCGCGGTCTTCTGTCACACTAGCTGATACGGCCGCAATATTTTCTTCACTACGCACAGTACGTAAACGTGTTGGTGGTTTAATGTCCAACAAAGTAAATTTGGTGCGAAATTTGGTCACAATCTTCCGAATAGACTGCTCAGAAGGTCGAGAATGCCGATCATAAAATGGAAGCAGCGCGCGATGAACATTTCGAACCGAGCACGAATTTTGATAGTAAAATTCAATAATTTGCAAGCGTTGTTCATTTGTAAGACGATCCATGGTTAAATTGCAAACCAAACTGAAGCTGTTTGACAGTGACACAAGGTACTAAACACACGTCAGCTGTCAAAACCAGTGTTGCCAAAACCAAACCAGCTAAAAAATCACCCGTTAAAACGCCTACTAGATTTTTCTGAACTATGTAGTTATACGAACGCGTTGACTAGTCAACTTGAGTTGCTTTGTTTTGTTCTGGAGGCGTAGCTGATACTCAGTTCCAGTTGGCAATTTAAAGTGTCAACATTTAAAACAAATCGCGAGAATACAGATTCGTTTGAATTTTGACAGTTCAATAAATGTCAACAGAAATTGAGTACCGGCTACACCTCCATAAACGTCAATTTAAAAAAAACTATTCACATGACCAATCTAAGCCAATCAAAATTGATATACATCAAGTCAGTCAACTGTCAGACTTACTAAACTAGAAATTCGAAATTCGAGCCCCATTTGTGTCGACGAATTGGTTTCATTTTGAAATGGCGCATAATGACGTTTACATTTCAACGAGAGTTTGTAACACTGTCCCTATGACCGTAGTTTCATCAGCTTCCGCACTTATGTCTTCTCTCTGTTTCTCTTCTTCTGGTGGTTTAGTGGTTTAGTGGTGAATGAGGGCAAAACACAATATATGCTGTCAACAAGAAGGGACACACAACATCGACGAATCGGACAGAGTGCGAAACTGGAGGCAGTTATCCAAAGATCGCGCTAACTGGAGAGGCGTATTGGTTGAGGCCCAGGTCCACTCCGGACTGTAGCGCCATACCTAAGTAAGTAAGTAAGTAAGTTTCCCGTGACACTTGATCGAAAGCGAGTGCCTCGATTCGATGGTAACATCAAAATAATTATTCCATGTCCCGATTACAACTGAACAAATTTTAAACAACAAACATTCAACAAATTGCCCGCGTTCAAACTCACACTCATGTCAAACTCCATATAAACAAAAATGACATTTCACAAAAAGCGCTAGACTTCTAGCGCAAATGGTGAAATGTGAATTTTTTTTTATGTGGAGTTTGACATGGCCGCTATTCATCTAGCGGGCAGAGAAACGCGGGCAGTTATAACGGAGTCAAAAATAACATCAGTCAATCGGTGGGGCATTAGCTCTGATCAGTCAGGATTTTTTTTTTACAAAATCAGCAGATGTCGCAAATCACTAGGCGATCTGAAACTATTTGAACAAACGAATCTAGATAAATGGGGTATTTGGGGTTAGTGTCGTAACCTTTTTTTCAGTTCAGTTCAAGAATGCTGCTTGCGAAAATTATTGGTTGTGGCAAGCTACAACACCTTCGATTTCACATTCCTAAATCGACTGTCTGTGCGAATGCAGGGATGTTATAGAGGGAGGTACCAGTTGACAGATGTTTCTTATTTGTAGATTTTATTGAGTTTACTGATTTATTTCTCTATGAGAGTATAAGTCATCGTTCAGTCAACTTATTACTTACAAAAGGCTGTCAGAACCCAAATGTCATGCGTTCGTTCCTTGGAAAAATATTACTTCGCGTCATCTGCAATTTTAACCAAAAGTAGTACTTACTCGTATGAGTAAAACAATCAAAAAGGAAGCTAATATGAAGCCAGCAGCAGAAAGTGACAAGTTTTCCTTATTTATACACAGAGACGAATGAACAGTTTCCCTAAATTGCCATCATCATCACAAGATACCTAGTTGAAAATGTTAAGAAGCGAAATATCTATCGGCTCACTGGATAAATAGGAATTTCATTATCTCCTTTCTATAGCATGTGGACATTTTTTTTACCGAGTTTTACCAAGTCCTAGTGCGACACAATCCGCGATACTAATAATCATTTTTAGTGTCCAGGTTAAAATTTTTGAACTTACAATGGCGAAATTCTCCATACGAACTTTCATATTGTGACATACAAGATATTCGGCCCTAGCGAGGTATCCGTCGGAACCAATGCGGAAGAATTCTCCGAACAGTTGTTCCGAAGAATACCTCGCAGCAAAAATCCTCTGAATCGTATAAAATCGGAGAATTTTCCGTTCCGGCGGAAACCTCGCTGGGGCCGATTTAGTGCGAAGGTTAAAAATGATTATTAGTAAGGCCCAATGTTAATATGACATTTCCTTAAGGAAAAATAAATACGGGTTCATCAAACCTTCTCGTCGTTGTAGTAGTTGTTTCTCCATACCATTCGCATATTTATACGAATGCAAGAATCATTGAATTTGTAATATTTGACAAGGGAACCCATTTTGTTCGTTCTCACCATCTATAGTCCTCGTAACAATAAGAACATCACATCTACATATACCAATAGAAATAGAATAACAAAAGTCTATTGTTTTTCAGATGCAGAACACCGTCAGCCATTCCTATAATAGGATTCCTTTTGTCTTCGCAGACATTTTGCCATTTTTCCTATTCTATCCTTTTGCCTCTTTTATTTTACATTTTTCATAAAAATTCCATTTCCACTTTATATGTGTGTGTTTTTTCTATTTTTATTTTGTGCACAATATTCTGCAGCCAACTGATGCAGAAGGCCTTTTCTTATCATATACTGAACACGTCTGCCAGTCTCCAACCAACCCCCTACCACTTCATCAAGAGTGAAAAAAGGATATGCAAATTTCCGCCAAGAGAAAAAACAGAAATACCGTTTGAACTTGAGAATAAAGAAAAAAAAAATACCTGCATATGATTACAAACAACCAGAATGCTAAGTATTCCCGGAGGAAGATAGAAGAATTTCCTAGTTTACGTATATATGTAGTTTCCTGAAGTCCAAGGTGGTAAGTTCGCTGAAGGAATCTGCGGTAAAAATGGCGTGCAAAACTTATGAAACGAAAAGAGTTGCATACAGTATCGAGGGACATACGAAGTGAAGTCGTATAAATTTTTACGTTGAGGGAGACAGAAAGGAGCAAAAAATACGAAGACCCACGGAGAACTTTAATCCGATTAGGTTAAGTTGTGAAAAAGGATTTCGGTGGGATTACGGAATGGAAAGGTGATATCTGTCTGTTCGGCGACTTTTGAAGTAAAAATGTGTTTTGTTTTACATTTAACTATTCCCCAATTGATTGAATGGCGAGGTAGAAGGTGCATCTGTCAGATTTGAGCCGCAATAGGAAACGTTTTTTAACTCGTCGTATTAACCATTTAAAGCAGTAACCATTTCTTCGATTTCGGTTAGTTGCGTTGTTCGCCTTACTATAAGATTACGTCAGCTTAAGCTGGTGTCAACTAACAAATATGAGGGAGACTTTACTTATGCTTGGCCTGGCTTACGATTTCATTATAATCGCACATTGCGGTTTAAGCCGAATTTCCGTGGTGGAATATTTTCCGATGTCACTAAATGTGAGTCTTAACTTGACCTACCTGACACTTAGGGCGCTAAGCTAAATTTACCCACGATCTTCGATTGCACTGTAATCGCATATTTAAGACAGAAAATTGCCGTCCAGTTAATGAAATGTCAGATTTTACTCACAACCCACACACTTGCAACTTGTTCTATTACAAATAGAAAAATCTATCAAACTCAATCTTAAATTACAAAGTACTTAGTAATTTGTAGTATTTTTGAATCTCGCAGAGGAAATCTTCATCCAGTCATCCAATTCTGATATTTTATGAATTTCACAGAGAACGGGAATAGACCCAATGTCGGTATTTATTTTGACGTTAATGTGTCAACTCTTAATTCGGAAATTGAATGTTTTTTTCTGAAACACAGTTATGATTGCACTTTCTGTTCATACTTTTATAGTGAAGAGCTGAATGAATGAAGAAGGTAGTACCCAAAATGAGGAATTTGAAATGAAGAATGGCAAATTGAAATTAAGAATGACGAATGAAGGATGAAGAATGAAGAATAAAGAATGAAAAATGAAGAATGAAGAATAAAGAATGAAGAATGAAGAATGAAGAATGCAGGATGAAGAATGAAGAATGCAGAATGCAGAATGAGGAATGAAGAATGCAGGATGAAGAATGAAGAATAAAGAATGAAAAATGAAAATGAAGAATAAAGAATCAAGAATGAAGAATTAAGATAGAAAAATGAAGAATGAGGAATGAAAATTGAAGAATAAAGAATGACGAATGAAGAATGAAGAATGCAGGATGAGGAATAAAGAATGAAGAATGAAAAATGTAGAATGAAGAATGAAAAATGAAGAATGCAGAATGCAGGATAAAAAATGAAGAATGAAGAATGAAAAATGAAGAATGCAGAATGCAGGATAAAAAATGAAGAATGAAGAATGAAAAATGAAGAATTAAGATAGAAGAATGAAAATGAAGAATAAAGAATTAAGAATTAAGAATGAAGAATTAAGATAGAAAAATGAAGAATAAAGAGTGACGAATGAAGAATGAAGAATGCAGGATAAAGAATGAAAAATAAAGAATGAAAAATGAAGAATGAAGAATAAAGAATTAAGAATTAAGAATGAAGAATGAAGAATGAAGAATGAAGAATGAAGAATGAAGAATGTACGATGAAGAATGAAGAATGTAGGATGAAGAATGAAGAATGAAGAATGAAGAATGCCGAATGAAGAATGCAGGATGAAGATTGAAGAATGAAGAATGGAGAATGAAGAATGAAGAATGAAGAATGAAGTATGAAGTATGAAGTATGAAGAATGAAGAATGAAGAACGAAAAATGAAGAATGAGGAATGAAGAACTAAAAATGAAGAATGAAGAATGAAAAAATGAAGAATGAAAAATGAAGAATTAAGATAGAAGAATGAAAATGAAGAATAAAGAATTAAGAATGAAGAATTAAGATAGAAAAATGAAGAATGAGGAACGAAAAATGAAGAATAAAGAATGACGAATGAAGAATGATAAATGAAGAAAAAATAATGAAGAATGATATATGAAAAATGAAGAATGCAGGATGAAGAATGCAGAATGAGGAATGCAGAATGAAGAATAAAGAATGAAGAATGCAGAATGAAGAATAAAGAATGAAGGATGAAAAATGAAGAATAAAGAATTAAGAATGAAGAATTAAGATAGAAAAATAGAAGAATAAGGAATGAAAAATGAAGAGGGAAATAAGTAAACGTCTACCCCTGCATTACTTTTAAACTTTTATTAAATAAATGCCAAGGCCTTACGCATCAAACTTTGTGTCAATTCTGAGTAAATTTGTTGTTAAGGGAAACTTTCAGGTGTCAGCCTTTCTAAAGTTACCTCGGATACTAGAGCATGAGCCCCCCAATTATATTCATATGTATTCCATATGTGTATGGATGTATATTTCAAATTTCATCTCTAACTTTTGTAGCTTTTGAGTAGATATAATTAATCAGACACATTTCTAATACAGAGCAAAGTAGCCTCTTGTTAGAGATACTGATAAGACATAATTCTAAAAGTTAAATCGCCCTGTATACTCTTTACACTTGTACTCAACTAAAGTACATCTTACTTCAATTATTTTCGATCGAATACGTGACATGTATTAAAGCTCCCGGTTGTCAAATTTATTACTCTTAAAATACACCTTAAATTGGTATCACCTGTTTGACTTCTGATCTTCACTTAAGAAAGTCATCTTTGCTCTCCTTTTCATCTTTCCCTTCGTCGACAATTATTAGCAAATAATTTCGCCTAATCAAACGTGCTAAATAAATCAAACGTGCTACCATAGTTTAAAAGTTCGTCTACAAAACAAATTAAAACAGCTTCACCCTTGAGCTTCGCCTAACGCGATTTCATCGTCGTAATGACATTCCGCTTGACAAAACCTACTGATCCGTCATCGGCACCGCAGTTAAAATACACGGCGGCTAAAGGTAAATACTTTCCCTCTACGCACTGCGCAATTGATTGATACTACACCTAAGCGTTTTATAGAATCACCACGAACCCATGATTAATACCCGATTTAAGTCAGTCCCATTTGTTCCGCACCTAATGCAACCTGCAACAGTATGTGGTTAGTTTTGAAATTATTGGCCACACGCCATCAAAGGCCATTTAGGTAAATTGCTCACATTATGCCAATAACCAGCGCGCAATAGGTGTATCCTTTTAGAACCGATACACAACTATAACTGAATAATATTCAACGCCACCTCGTAGTTGCGCACCACAAGGTAACTCCGATGTCATTTATCTACGCCTTTCGCGTTCACTTTGCGAAAGTGGAAACTCATCAATCGACCGGTTGCTGGGAAATTGGATTAAATAAAGAAAAAAAAAAAAGTAAAAAAGTTTTCCCTCCTGGGAGTTGGGAGGCGCGTCCATTGACTGCCATCCGTACAGATGACCGATGATGATGATTGCAGTCGATGGCTAATGGCTGGCTTTATAATCCACATGTGACTCTTGGCAGGCCGGCCATCAAAGTTGATGGGATATGCCAATGAACTTGACATTGATAAGGTTTCATTATTGGCATCGTTTGAAGTCACATACTCATTGTCAGACTGCTCCTCGGTCGCCTATATATACTTGTACGTGTATTCGTGGTGGTTGTTGTTTCAGTTTCTTTTTTGTCGGCTTTTCTTCATGCATAAGAGAAAAATCAATGTTTGGAATGTTTTTTCCTTTATCCTTTGTACTCGTTCATAGATTTTCATCTTTCGAAGGAGAAGCGTCGTACGTTTTTTTTTTTTTTTTTTGTTGAGACGATGGGGGCACCGCTGCTGCTGATGATGATGGCAACGATGATGCCCCCGCACGCTGGTAATAGGCTACTAAGTAGCTTGGATGAATAAACCATATCGCAAAATGGAAGGAAGACCAACTGAAGTTGAATTAAGGCATTTAACGGGGATTTCGCGGATATTGCACAGGTTAATTTAAACAAAACCGCACACAAATGTACGGCCGTTGCATACTTACTGCGCAGGAGGGTATACACATTTTTGCATGAAAATTTGTTACTTTAGGACAACGCCCTATCAGTTGATATTGGCTCAGGAAGATGTTTTTGCGAATGTCAACGCTGCACGTAACTAATGAACTGCACTAGGAAGCAAGAAAGTCGATATAGTGTCATTGACATGACATTACGCGGACATTATGCAATTCAGAGTTTTTTTTGTATGTTGTATGTCTAGGTTCGTGTGTTGGTTGACAAAGGATAATTAGCCCCGTCATGTACTTGCAGGGTTTTTGTTTTGTGCAATAAATGTCACCTCAGGTTTAGGTTGACAACTGTCCTCCCATTAATTTTCAATTGGACAATTGAGGACTTAAATCCCTAATCACTCACATATACCTAAAAATTGTGTGCCTCTACTTACACCCTTACAAAACCATCAATGGCATCTTTCGATAAAAAAAGGACCCATAATGCTTCCCTAAAAGTATGACTCTCACAAGGCACTCCAAACTGAAAACATGAGAGCATCCTTTGACAGACATTTATGCCTGAGTTTTGCGGATCAAGCATCCTTTTGATTTGCGAAAAAGCATCCTCTAGAACGCCTTCACCGACCATTAAGTGTATGCGCATTGATAAGAGGTTCTGGGGCTTTTCCACACCAATTGAGTTCAATGTCAAAGTGACGCCTCACACATGCCAGTGAGAGGGTGTCGGGGGACATCTTAAATATGCTCCTCGATTTAAACGATAGTGACACGTGCACAACTTGCAGGCGAGTTGAGATGCAATTTGACAGAATAAGTTGTTAGGTGAATAGCAAGTAACCTGAAGTTGAACTTGGATTCGCATCGTAGTTACTTGATCTTACAAGTAGACTTCAGAGAGGTATCCCCTATCCTTGGGTGAATGTTTTATTTTTCAGGTGAAATAACAAATTTGTTTGCTTGTTTAATTGCGTGGAAAGAATGAGAGGGGGGTTTAGCAGACAATATGGCGCATTATTTAATTTTTTTTTGATCACTCAAGTCGTGGTAAATTAAGATGTTTACGTAAACAGATTTATTGGTGGGGCGCGTTACATTGTGGGGTTTTAGTCATAAACTCACCTTGAAATGAGTGCGGGATGCGGGTATGAAGGAATACATTTATTTGTAAGCGAATTGGGTTGGGACTATCTGTCGCACTGTGGTCCAAAATGATTTTTTTGGTTGCAAAAATCATAACTTTTGAACGTATGAAGATATCGCAACAATTTTTTTTTTTTCAAGCCTATAATATACATTACTAGCTGACCCGGCGGACTTCGTTCCGCCCAAATCCATATATATAAAAATTGAGCCTTAAAATTGTATTCGTTTGTCGCCAATACACGTCTTAACGCATTTACCGATTTTAACCAAACTTCCATACATCTTTGATATTGGTCTTTATATGATTATTGTGAAGTTTGGTTGCAAATGGTAAACGTATGTTTGTGTAATTTGTTTACAAAAAACGGTGCAAAAAAAAAATATATTTGTGGCGCTGTTGTCGATCTCCTAAACCACTCAACCAATTTCAATGGAATTTTGTGGCTGTGTTTGGTTGGTTACAGTTTGAAAGATATGACTATTTTGGGCACGATAGGTGGCGCTGTGTTCATTCTCCTAAGCCACTTAACCGATATCAATGAAATTTCGGGGCTGTGTATGGTAGGTTGCAGTTTGAAAAAGAGGATACTATTTTGGTATGGTGGGTACGGCTATATGTAAAAGAGACTGACGTCCGTATGTGCACTCATAACTCGGGAATGGATCGTGGTTCGGTGAAGATTTGGTGTTAAACATAATTTTTGATGCCAAATCTAAAAAACTAAAAAAAAAATGTTTCGTCAAAAATAAAAATAAAAATTGTTGTGGACAACTTAATCACTATTATTTTTATTTAAAGTATGTGTGTTGTTAACTATCGCAGAGCCTTTTCATAAACTACATTTTTTGTTTTGCCCTGAGTAGTAGTATAAATAAACAGAACTGATGGCTTTCCTACACGTGAACATGATACATATAATTGTCCAAGGGAGAAGCATGGATACTCTAGGTCGATTCCACACAATTCCAACGATTGTCCTTGCGCCTTATTTACTGTCATAGCGAACGCAAGACGTGTCGGAAATTGCAATCTTTTGAATTCAAAAGTTAAATCTGGTGGAACCATTGGAATACGCGGAATCAATATATCTTCACCTTTAAATTTTCCTTTTAAATTCGTTGCTTCAATAAGATTGTTCATAACCTTTCTGACTGCTATTGTTGTTTTGCTTGTGCGAAATTACAAAAATTATCTGGCAAAGTGATTAATCCAGTGTTATCAATAGGAATTTGTCCATTTCCTATCGACAGTATTTGCCTAGAAAATTCTTCAGCCGATGAGTCATTTTGTATTTGTACTCTCACATTTGTTGTTAAAGTGAGTGTTTGTACATTTCTCCATAAATTTGATGACTTTAAATATGCCTTTAATTCATCTGCTGGAGTTGCACGGGGTATCACTGGCAGTGTTTGACGGAAATCACCAACCAATAATATTAAAGCGCCACCAAATATTTCTTGATTATTACGTAAATCTTTCAAAGTCCTTTCCAAAGCTTCCACCGATCTCTTATGTGACATTGTACATTCATCCCATACTATTAATTTGCATTGTTGCAAAACTCTTCCCATTCCAGAATTTTTAGAAATATCACACGTTGGATTTTCATTAATTTGCATATTCAATATCTTCGGTGATCTTATAGTAGCTAGTAGCATGTAAATCAAAAACGTTTTTCCGGTACCACCTGGCGCATATAAAAAAAAACATTCATCCGCTTTCGTTTTGTATAGCTTGAATTATTGTATCATATACATTTCTTTGTTCTCGGTTAAATTTCGGCAGATTCAAATTTATAAATGTGTTCAGTTCATTTATATCGTATTGTTGTTCACGTTGCATTTCTTGATTAAATACGTCATGCAATGGTCAATTAGGAGCTGGCAAACCTAATTGTGACAATGTTTTATTTGAAATTGCTAAGCACATATCTTCAATTATAACTAATGCCTCATTATAAATTCCGAGTGTTGTTGTATTGTCAAAATCTTCCAACTCGTAGTTTTTAACTTCTCGAACGACATCTTGAGACGTCAAATCACTATAAAAGGCCATATAATCTTGATGAACGCCAAAACCATCTAGATTTCCTGAAAATATCTTTGTGTCATCATTTTAAACCAAAAATTGACACTCATGAGCAGACACATATCCTCGATCAAAATCAAAGCTTTGTTGCGCTTTTCATCTCACATCAGATGATTATCCGATCCGATCAGTTCATTATCCGATGTCACAGTGCGAATTCGATGCAAAATATCGTCGGCCATAGCACACAACACACCGTCACCAGTCACCAAAAGCATTCTCAAATAGAAGCATTCGTTGTTTTTCGGGTGAACTGTGTATATTCTACCAATTGCATCACTTGCATAAACACCACGAAATGCGGGAACTACTTCATCTTGTTTCCGCCGCTTGAACTTCTTCGACGACGCATTCCAATATCGGGGCATTTCGCAATAAGAAAGTGTTCGTGCAAACTCGTGGCAGAGTACCAAGATTGTTACTCGCTCATTCTCATTCGAAACAACCCCTGCGTGAAAACTCAAAACGCTGAACAACATCATTGTCCACGCATCTCAATCATCCCTACATTTCACCTTACTCACTCGTACTAATGCAAGGATCCTGAAAATAATGGATTCAAACACCATCAAAGAAATATCAAAGTAGGTATCTACTCCACTTTAAAATGTTACTTAATGTAACATAGTAAACATAATTTAAAAGAACAAACTTATTAGGTAGGTACCTATATTTAAAAAAAAAAATTCAAAATTGTTCACAATAACAATTTGCTCGGAAAATAATTGAAATCATTGACAACAACAATTGCTTTTAAAATATTTTTTTTTTTGTATTTGAAATGTCACTACTCGATTTCTATCCATTTTTTTGTTGTTTCAAAGTGCATTTCCCCATACAAACTTTCATAACCTTTTTCATCCCCTCAAAGTATTGTTTTCGCGACAAAACTTCACACAAATGATATACAGACCAATAGCAAATATGTGTGAAAGTTTGGTTCAAATCGGTAAATGCGTTAAGGCGTGAATCGACGACTAACGAACACAATTTTAAGGTTTTCTTTTTATATATATAGATAGTGATTTTCTGAAAAACTGCTTCACAGGGTGTTTCTAAATCTTAGGCTGAAGTAAGATTTTCTTTGAAAAAAGAATTAGAAGAGAAAGGAATTAAAGAAAAACTTTAAAAACAGGTAACATTTTTCGAATTTTGTAAAAAAAAGGTCTGTGGCTATTTAATTAATTTAATTGTTTACAGGATGATCCAACAACTGTTTACAACAGTGGGTGCATAAAATTAACAAACCATTTTTAAATGTTTTTAGCAAGTATTTGTTCATTTTGTGGCGCATCAGTATATCCTAAAAATTGTTTGAATAGTATTATTTATATGAAACAGTGTAGGAAAAAAGTAAACGGACGAAAAAATAGAATACAAAAAATATATTTATAAAATAAAATAGAATACGAAATACATCTTTTTAGGGTTCCCTACCCAAAGGGAAAAAAGGACAAAAACGGGCCCTTGTTAGTTTCGCTCTTGTCGGTCTGACCGAACCCACTAGACCAATTTTGTCCCTAGGTCTATCTAAGAAACTAATTGAGATAGAAGGCTGAAATTTGCACACAACATCCGGTATCTTATAACCTCTAGTTAAACGGCAAATATATGGGATATTCATATGGATACATTGACTGGTTTTAGAGTGGTAAACCAGAAAGTTAAAAAAGTTGACCTTAAAATTTAAAATTTTTGAAACATGTATGAAAAATGTTCTAAATATCGACACAGCTGGGAACATTTTTCTCTTTTGACCTAGGTATAAAATAAGAATAGGCACATTTTCATTTTCAACAAAGATATCAACAAAACTCAAAATTTAACATTTCTTGAACAAAATTTAAAAATTGACTTAAACGTGAAAAATGTTAAAATTCTACCCATGTCTTAAAAAAATAAAGTATTTTCGACCCGCACATGAACAGTTTCAATTTCTGACAAGGAAATGGAAAAAATAAATAAAATTTTAACCTGGTATAAATGGTTCTATGGTACTATGAAATTTTAAATTTTAACCCGGACATATTCTCGAATGTTCCCTTCGAAGTTTTCTGTTTACAATGCGGGTTGCATCTCTCAGATCCACATGTACTCGTGGGAAGGTGTCGCAGTTGGTAAGACGAAGTTCCAACGGAATTCTGTAGATCTAGTACAATTGGTCGAACAATATTTTAAGATCGACCTGTATGGCTTCTTACATCAGGCGCTTAATTACCCCATTACTGTGCTCAAAGGTTTTACTTAGATAATGTTGCTTGAAAATGCAGACGAAACTGATAGCTCAGATACCCCATTTTTATGATAAGATTTCTATTGACTTAAGCTGGATTACGCCCACGCAACCTTATTGTGATTTTCCTTAATAAGCGACTCCACTTTTTACCAGAGATTGGAGTGCTGAACTACTAATCGAGGGACCTCTAATTTAATCTCCGGAAATGGAGAAGATGGCTCAGATACCCCATTTTTATGCTAAGATTTCTACTGACTTAAGCTGGATTACGCCCACGCAACCTTATTGTGATTTGCCTTAATAAGCGAATCCACTTTTTACCAGAGATTAGAGTCCTAAATTACTAATCGAGGGACCTCAAATTTAATCTCCGGAAATGGAGAAGATGGTTCGAATACCCCATTTTTATGGTAAGATTTATATTGAATTAAGCTGGATTACGCTCACGCAACCTTATTGTGATTTTCCTTAATAAGCGACTCCACTTTTTACCAGAGATTAGAGTGCTGTACTACTAATCGAGGGACCTCTAATTTAATCTCCGAAAAAAAAAAACAGATTTATCACAAACACTGAATCCAAATAAATTTTCTAAATGTCTTCCTCTTCTCCACACCCACTACACTTAAGCAAACTTTTGTAATTTCTAAATTTCTTACAGCAAGTATTTAAAAAAACGGCCTCTCTTTCATGTAACATGCAGTTGCGGCTAACACAAATCAAGTTGCAGCTGCTGTACATATGTCAAGACCCTGAACACACCCATTGCAGCTGACAACAGAAAACTGACAGATGGATAAATCCATTCTCCAGTTGTCATAGTGAAATGGTGCCGATTCTATTTAAATTAAAATTCCCTGCACTGTTGCAAAATAGTTTCAAAAAGCAAAACAACAGCTGCAAGGCTGACGTAGGGGGCCAAAAAACTAAATTCGTAAACAAAAAACAACACCCACATTGTATATCGTATTTGGTGACAGAAAGTTTTAAACTTCTTCATTTCCGTTCTCAGTCAATTTTATTAAGAGGTTTTTTTTTTCTAACATACCTACAACACGTAGGTATGTCATTTAACTGGGTGCAAAACCTATTCAATTACTGACCAGTGTCCAGCGCACCGTGCCGGAGGCAGCTCTCCATTTCAAAGTAATAACCTGAAACTTTATGATACCATTTGGCTATGTGTGTGTGCTGCGCTACAATGGCCGTTCCAAACTCCAAATTCACTTTAAATCGGTCACAACGATCGAGTTACCGTGAACGGAATACAACATACGAGTTACAATCATCGCTTAAGGTCTGAGGCTATTTTTTTTTTTTTTGCAAAAGTGGCATAAGCACAACAGAAAAACCAGCCCAACAGCCAGCACCACCCAAAGCAAAACAAACGCGTCTCAATGCGTCAATGTACATCGCCCATGGTGTATAGTTGTCTACCTACTTCGCGTTGCGGACAAATTTCAAAAAAATCTGCTGATGGCTCAGATATCCCATGTTTAGACGGGTAGCGTTGTTTGTGTCACAAAAAGAAAGAGATGGAGTGCTTTTGGAACAACGGCCTTGATAGTTGGCGGCGTCCGTTACTTGATATAAGCGCTCAGTTCAGGCGAAGAGCGCGTTCACCTTACGTGATCTGCCAAGTTGATTAATGAAGTGTGGTGGTGGTGGGTGGTTTTATTTTTCTCTCGCGTTATTTCCCGGTTTGCTTTTGTTTTACTTCGTTTTACTGGCCGGCCAACGGTGAAGTTAAATTTCACCCGAAAAGCTTTTATTTTCGCTTGAGTGGAGTGCGTGGAGAAATTCCACACCGGTAATCGGTATTCAAGTTGACAGAGTAGCAGAGGTTTTTTTTTCTTACAGTAAATGATATGGATGCCATTATTGCCGGGGAACAGTAATGACCCATTTGACTGTTTGACTGTGCGCTATAAACGCAAGTATTTCGGCGTGCAGATAAGGAAAGAAATATGACAGCCATTAGTTGGCTTCGAAATTGATACATCATTTGACTTAAATCCGGCACAGTAGACCAAACGCGTGGGCATATTGCGTTTAATGACAGTCACATTGTAATGGAGTCGATGAGATTTTCCGCACGAGTTGATGGTTGCAATAGAAATATTTTGGATACTAACGGTGCAGAGATAAGAAAATTGACATTAGGAAGTTGGTGACGCAAAACTGTTGAGACAATGCTGACTGACAGTTCGAAGTGCCTTTTGACGTTGACAGTGATTGCAAGAAATGAGCCAGTGCATGTGATGCTGCGGGTAGTCTTACGCTAGAATGATCAAAAGTGTAAAGGACTAAATAATAAGCACCAGATTAGACAAACGCCACCAGAACAACATGGCCGTCACAGGTTACCAAACATCGATCCGTTTCAATTGCAAAATATTTAGCTAAAAATAAGTAGCTAAAAATCAGTAGAGACGGCTCTACACGAAGTAGTAGACAGAATAGAGGACAGCCTTCACCAGAAAAAATTTGCACTAGCTGCCTTTTTGGATATTGAGGGGACTTTTTATAACGTCAGGAGAGATGAACTCAAAAGCGCCTTGGAAAAGGTAAATGTCAAGCAACGCATGACCAATTTGCTATGCGAAATGCTCTCGACGAGAAATATCAATTCCACTCTTGGAAAGTTCAACAAGAAAATCTGTTACTAGAGGCACCCCCCAAGGAGGGGTCATCTCTCCCCTCCTCTGGGTGCTGGTCATAGATGATATACTTAAAGAACTAAATAATGCAGGATTCAGCGTCATCGCTTATGCGGATGACGTTGTTTTCATTGTTGAAGAAAAATTCCCAAACACGATAAGTGAACTTATGGAAACAGCCCTCAGGTTCAGAATATGGCCTGAAAGGTGTGGACTAAGAGTCAACCCAGATAAAACAGAATTACCCTTTAAGATGTGCAGATTTGCTAGAGTGGAACTTTCAGGAAATTAAATTGGAAGCTTAACGTCTAGAAAGAGTCGGCAAGGCTCACAATTCTCTCTTCATTTGTAAGAGGACATCAGCAGGTAAGAAATGAGGCAGGAGGCATTCAATGTCGTATTGGCTATACATAATGGTAGTAAGGGCCATAATTATATATGGGGTTCTTGTCTGGTGGAAAGCCACGAACAAGAAGTATGTACGGGATATGTTGACCAGGGTACAAAGAACAGCTTGCATTGCCGTTACGGGTGCCTTACGTACCACACCAACGGCTGCACTGGTAGCGATTATGCATCTTTTACCACTGGACTTACAAATACAATCAAATGCAGGTAATATTACGCTACGGCTCACAAATGTAGGGATTTTTAAAAACACTAGAGAATGAGATCGCTGTATATACTGATGGATCCAAAACCAGTGAGGATACGGGCTCAGGTATATGTATACTCTTGAGGCTATCCTCAACCTGCTTCCGCTAGACATCTTTGTACAGTCTGTGGCAGCAACAAGTGCCATGAGAATTAGCCAATCAATAGACTGGAAACACGATGAAGAGGGTCACTCAACGATCCTACAGAAATACCTTGGCAATGTACCTAACACGGATTACATAACGCCATATTTGGAATTCAGAAGACCCTTCTCTAGCGCCTACCCCAGCAGGGAAGAATGGAGAGATGGACTTGTACCTGACACGCAATCCATTCCCGTGTACACAGACGGATCTAAAACGGACAATGGCGTGGGGTCAGGCATCTACTCTGAACCGCTGGGCATCTCAACATCAATACGCCTCCCAGACCACTGCAGTGTATTCCAAGCGGAAGTCATGGCAGTGACAAGAGCCGCCCGTGAGTCTGCGATAAAGGTGATACCTCCGGAAGGTATCACCTTCTTTATCGACAGCCAGGCAGCTATAAAAGCTTTAACTGCCCCAGAAATAAAATCGAAGCTTGTGAAGAGCTGTCGCGAAGAGCTCAGAGCTCTTGGAACACAGCACAAGGTATTACTGTGTTGGGTCCCTGGACATGAAGGCATTCCAGGCAATGAGAAAGCGGATGAACTAGCACGACATGGCTCGGCTAATGCTCTAGAACAATCATGCCCCTCTGTGTGCATTCCGCTCTGTACACTAAAGCTAGAAGTAGGGAAAAAGGCCACGGATGAGGCAAACGCTAGATGGAAATCCATGGATACGTGCGAAAACACAAGGAAACTATGGCCATCTTTCTGTAAATCCAGAACAGAGAGAATCATGCGGAATAACCGGAGATGTCTCTCTACGCTTGTAGGTATCCTCACGGGACACAACACCTTGCGATACCACATGAAGAAAATGCGACTGACCGAGGAAGAACTTTGCAGAGGCTGCGGTGACGAGGGAGTTATAGAGGATACAACCCACTTCCTATGTCACTGTCCAGGTCTTCAACACTCCAGATACAGAGTCCTTGGAAAATTCTTCTTTAACAACCTGAACGAGCTATCTAGCACACCAACGGACAAAATCATGAACTTCATCAAATCCTCAAGATGGTTTGTATGCAACGACAGAGTAAGTAATTAATTAATTAGTTTACAGGCAGAATAGGTCACTACGGATAAGGGATAAAACCTTTCCCTCGACGGGTATCACAATGGGTCAATTTTGACCTGAGTGTGGCGCGGGACACTCCCCGCCAGCCCACCAACCTAACCTAACCATATGTATACTCCAGCGAGTTGGACCTACATATGGCCCTTAGACATCCGGACACATGCAGTGTGTTCCAGGCAGAGATTCTGGACGTATACTCAAAGTTGCGGACGTACTTTAGATGAGATCGATATCCAATAAAAATATCGCCATCTACATTGATAGCCAGATCGCGCCTTAAGCGCTAGAGTCACATACCACTAAATCTGAACTTGTCATGAATTGCCGCACAATGCATTATGTTCGTAGCTGATGGGCATTGTGATATTGAGGGTAACGAAAGGGTAAGGAAGGAGAAGAGCTCTCACTTAAAACAATGATTGAAGGTATCAGACCACCTATGGCCGTTGCTAGACGAGTTATAGTCAATTCAGGAATCACATGGCAGAACCACATATCCTATATCGCAAAATCGGCGTCCGCAAAGTTGAGCTACCTATTTAGAGCAAAGAGGTACTTTAGCCTCAAGCAACTTCTCCTTCTCTACAAAGCACAGGTTAGACCAGGCTTGGAATATTGTTCCCATATATGGAGCTCGGCCCCAAAACATTCACTTAACCTGCTTGATAGCATACAGAGACGAGCAGTTCGACCTATTGGAGACCCTACACTCACATCGAATCTACAACCGTTGGTGCACAGAAGACAAGTCGCTGGCCTATGCTTGTTCTATAGGTACTTCCATGGTAGATGTTCTGAGGAACTCAAGGACATTATCCCTCGAAATGCAACTTTTGGGCGCCCAACAAGACAGGCTGCTAATGCTCATGACCATACAGTACACTTGACAACCGCGAGGACATCAACTTTCAAAAACTCCTTCTGTTACAGGACAAGCAAACTTTGGAACTTGCTTCCTGGGGATATATTTCCAGAAGACTACAATTTGCTGCAATTTAAGTGCAGAGCAAACATACATCTGCAGGCATCTCGGGGCGCTGTTGAAGCGTTATAGGTTCGCCTTTCCCGGGAGAAGTATAAAAAAGAAAAGAAATATATAACCTCCAATAAAGCAGCCACAAGATTGTCACAGCTAGAAGGGCACTGGGTCTCAAAGGCACTGCGGCCCGCTTTAAATTGCTCAGAGTAGAAGGAACCACCAAGGCAGGAACTTGGTTAAGGATGTTAGTTCCTCAAACAATATTGAGAGATTGAGACCATAATTAAATTCTGTAGCGAAATGACTGTTTGGGCGATTTGGTTTAGTTTCTTAATTGTAGTGGTTCCCTAAGTGAGGGCGATGGGACCGCTATGGTGCCTGGTCTCTTATGACGATCTCACAAACCCACTCAACCTATCCCAACCTAGGTAAAAATTAGAAATTGTGAAACGGCTGACCTGGTTAGTAGTCATGTGTTCATCGAAGGATATCCAAGTTTAAGGTTCGATTACTGACAGCGGAAATCCTTTGAATTTAGAGAATATACATAAGCTGCTATCCCCTCCTCTCCTTGTGCAAATACTCGCAGATTGGTGTCAATTGAGTGGCACTGGCTTCGTCAAATTTTGGAGAACATTCCAAAAGTCAATTTCGCGGATAATATTTGCTGAGACCGGCCATTCCAAAGACATTGAAAACTCTTCTCTCAAGAGTTCACGACTGCGGCGCGAAGCCTTCTATTAGAGTTATGGGGTGTTTTCATAAACGTGGAAAATCTGCGCTAGTACAATCGTCTTGTTGCATTAATGAATACACTTATTCTGCAGCACGTGTGCCGGCCTGCTTTAGTACAATTTGAAGTAGTCACTAAATGTTCATAAACGTCACACAAAAATCAAAAAAATCATCACAATAGTTTGGTTTTCGTGACATTCCACGCCGCAGCTTCTTTTTCCCTTAAAAAAATTTAAATTTAATTGTAAAAACACATAAAAAATTGCCCATAAAACTCTTTTTTCGCACTTTACAATTTTTTACCTCCCGCGCTTTCTGCAGTCAAAAAAATATGGATGCACAATCTGCCAGACGCTGATGACATTTATGTGGTTTACGAACATATCTTCTGCAATTCATCTGCGTTTGTTCGATCAAAAATCCGACTTTATGAACACGTCTTACGCAGATCTTAGTTAGGCAGACGTTTATGAAAACACCCATGCTTTAAGCAGTGCGAAAAATAAAAGTCAAACGAGAACGGCGAAGAAGTAAGTTTAATGTTTCTTTGAAAGAAGATTTTTACAGAAGAATACAAAAATGAGATAAAAGATAGAAAGGGAAAGTGCATGTTTCATTTCATTAAATATGACGTTGATAAAGAGATGGCGCGCAATGCGTATGGTGAGTTTCTTAAGGTTATGTTACATTTCAGGGTAGTAAATTGTTAATGTCCAACACCTTTTTTCAGCTTATTGGATATTTTTCGGTCCCGGAGAAGGTAGCCGAGATTTTTCGTCGCTTGATTGTTACTTTTCGCAATTGGGGAGCACTTCTCTGATACCGGTAAGAGTGCAATGCCTGCCTTTGAACGTAGACAAATTCAAATGATCGTTGTTGTTAAGAGTTGTTTCTCTCAAATAATAATTCACAAACTGAAATTCGACATAACTTCCGAACAGAAATAGTCAGGGTAACCCCCAAACAAGCGAGAATCGTTTTTACTCCTCGCTCCCCCACTCAAATTATCCGTATTAATCTTATCATCAAGGTTGCGTCGCTCAAAATACATTTTGAAGCCCAAATTCACTTAATGATCTCTCAATATACCAAACCCGAATATCTGCCAACCCCAAGACACAATTTATTCTACATACAGACGGAAATTTGGCTTTCTCCTCACAATTGCCTGCTGAGGAGTCATTAAAAAAATAAAATAAAACCAGGGATACCCTCTTCACTGACAAACGCAAACACAACTCTCATACTCATCCCCACGCTGGAACACTCTGTGTCGCACTGAAATGATTTCCTCTTCAAAATAACATTCGACGTGTATGTTCCCAAGAGATAAGCCATTTGGTTAACCCCTCTCCTCACAACCTTTATGCAGAAAAGTCAATTTTTCAAATAGGATTTCTCTAGAGCCAAAATGAACAGACAGCCAAGACTAGGTACCTATACCTATAGCAAAGGAGACTTTCCTCTTTCTCCCTCTGACACGGACAAAAACTATTTTTTATAGTCATCATATCATACCCAATTCGATATGGGTATGTGATCCTCTTCGGATGTGACCACCATTTGACATGGAAATTATGAGAGGCAGGATCGTGGGGGAGAATCCGCAAGCACCCAACTGGCACTTGACTGGGGGTGTTTGGATTGTGGGCCGTCGTCGGCTTTTGCATAGTCATCGTGTCTTCTCGTTTTATCTGCTTCGTCGTGTTTACACACATACAAAGCTTAAGGAATGCCAATATTGACAGTTGAAGTGCAACCAACAGAAGTGAGTTTTCTTTTCTCTTCATGTCGCTTTTTCGCAATAAAATCCAATCGGACAAAGTATCAAAGAATGCGCCAAAGACGCTAAGGAGAACGCTGTTTATATTTGTAGAGTTGGTGTTTGTATGTATGGCTGGCATTAATCGAACCGACTGTATGTAGGCATACGGGTTTGATGCAGCTATACGCATAGACACATTCACTGGGACTGGATGTGTGTGGCCGGCAAATTGCTGAGCATGGTGATTTCATTAATCGACTGGACATTTGCATATACATGCGAGTCCAGAAGACTTGTGTCAATCGACGAGGGGCAGGGACAATCAGCATAACTATTTCTGATTATTATGCAGTTCGTCTGGAAAAGTGATTCAAACCGAAAGGCAAACCAAGTAAAGATAAGTTTTGGTTTCGGCTTCAGTTGGAATTAGTTATGGCTTATGGGCCATAGAACTATTTGTTTTAATTTATTCCTCCTTGTCAGCTCAGGATTGATCAGTAGATAGTTTGGAAACAGACGTTTATCTGTATAAATAAACATGAGCGCAATTAAAGTGACAGCGGGATGGGGTTTACGAGATTTTGTTTACGAACGCAGCGGATATAAAAATGTTGACGACATTTGATGTGCGATGACAAAATTTTAAAGATTTGGAGTTAGGATACCGTTTTTTTTTGAAAGGTAACCTCCAAAATTTTAAATTGTAAATTCTGGGACAACTAGTTATCAGGAGGACCGAACTTGGTGTCAAAGCTAATTTGTCGTTCTTTCATTCGGTGTTTGTTCCTACTCTTCCCTATGGTCATGACCATGACTCATGTGATTTGGGTAATGACCGAAAGAATAAGACCGCGAATACAAGCTGCCGAAATGAGATTCCTTCGTTGTATTGCTGGTGTGACTCGCAGAGATCGTATAAGGAACACTAGAATAGAATGTCGACCAGTTGGTTTGGTCACGTTAAACACATGCTTCCAACTCGGATCCCAAGACGTGCTATGGAATCCGTGCCATCAGGCAGGTGTCCCCTGGAAAGACCCAGGATGAGATGGTTAGATCAAGTCCGAAATCTCTCCTCGGCTCGTATGGGGATTGCCCCTGATGAACTAGAGTCGTTGGCGGAAGATCGGGAGCTAGGAAGGGTTCACTTAGGCGTCCTATATTCGCTACCCTACTAATGAAAGAGCGGCCATTGAGAATGAATGAATGAATGAAAGAAAAAGGTAACCTCAATATTAATTCTACTTTCTATATACAATTTTCACACCAGTTTGATTTGTTCAAAAACGGCTCTAACGATTTCAACAAAAATTGATATTTAAGCCTAAATAGGTGAGGTTAACATAACTGCATACCCAGTTTTTGGTTAAAAAATCGAATAATGGTATTTTTGAAATTTTGACATGTCTCGAAAACGGCCCATACGATTGTAACAAAAATTCATTTCTAACGTAATGTGGTCATTTCTGACTTAACAGCAAACAGTTTTTCGCTATATTATCGTACAATGGATTTTTGAAACAAAGTAATTTTTTGAAAATTTAGTTTTCTTTAGATTACCTCAAAACAGCACTAACGATTTTGACCAAAATTCATACTTAGAGTAAAATTTATGTTTTCAAAGTTATTGCGTCCTTAATTTTCAATTTGAATCACCGAAAACGCTTGTTTTAAAAACTGCTCATATGTCGAAAACCCCATTTTCGATTTAGATAAAACTTTAAAAACGAAACAATACTTACATCCCGAACAATAACTTATAATCAGTTTTCAGCTAAATATGTAGTTAAGCAACAGTATTTTTCAAACTAAACATTGGAATATTTGTTACTGTTTTGTCTGCGTAATTTTACAAAAACCGCTCTAACAATTTTGATCAAGTAAGTATTCTAAATTAGATCCATTACTTAGATTTTCTCAAAATATTCGAACAAATTAGTTTTTAAATCAAAAATGACTACCAAAAAGCCGATTCCTAAATACAGTAGGACACTTTAAAATTGAAATGGCAACAGCCATTAAAAATGGAATAACTTCAAACGGAAATCTTATTTTAAGCAAATACTACCCACTTCTGTTTTTTTTTTTCAACCATTTTGAATATGCACCTCGAAATAATTTCAACCACTTGGAGTTTATACAGTCAGAAAATCCTACTTCATTTGCATCAACACACGTCTATCTGAATATTCAGATTACAACTGCTAATGCAAATTCAAAAACAAATCTCTAAATTCTTTCATTTTATGTATACAATTTATGTAAAGATATCGATCTAACACGAGCAATACTTCCAGCCATTGACAACTTAAACCAGCGTCATCATTCTATTCCAGTCAAAAAAGAAAATAATGGCCTAACAGATCAAAAAACAGATACTCCTACTGGGTTAACGTTTGTAAATGTACTCACAAATTTATAAAGTGTAAGAGCTATAAAATAGTACAGTAGGCGCTTATAGCTCTCTTACCAGAACTTGCGACAGTTGCCTGTTACTGAGAGGTTCAACTTTTAAAAACTCTTGATGAATAAAATAACCCAAAAGTGAATTTTATTAAACGCTATTCCCTTTTCTATATTTTATTGCTTCTCACATTTTTACCTACCTACCTAATAAAATAAGAAAACATTACATAAGCTTTTGGTAAACGAGAAAGTTTCGTTCGACCCAGTCGTGCACTTGTCGTGAATACTGGTTCTCCAATGTGGAACTTATGATGCTGCCCGTTAAATACCATCAAAGAGCTTCTGAAAAAATATTCGTAAGTGATAAGCTGCTTTTAGGTTGCCACTCAGTCTCAGTTGAAAGCTACGATCAGTATAATCTGTGGAATAGCTCTGCAGGTAGTTACTGTTGAAGCCCGCATTCGATAACTCATCTGGGGAAACCCGAACCTACCTTCTCTCGATGATTTCGCAACTAACATCCAAATCACAAGACCTCACAACAACCATGAACGTGTTTTTTGCAAGACAACACTTCACCTCATCGAACACGATCTCGAAAACCAAAGTGCGGCAGTTAATCTGTACTCCTCCGAAAGCGGTGAAAGTATCCCTGCCACTCAAACGGCAACAGCACCAATTAATACACAACTTGAGCTCATTCCAAATGGTCGTTGTCCTCTCCAAATATTTAAATTTTTTTTTGCTTATTAATAAATAATAAATAAAGCTAAAATTATGTTTTGGCATTACAGCCGGATGCCGCGACTCAGCGGTGCCTATTTAAAATATATATATATATCTGACCACACTCCCTGGCATCTTCACAGATGCATATCGCACAACCGAACAAAGGTTCACGTCCACAAGAGGTTAATTAAATACCTACTGTGACCCATTACTCATGGGTGGCGGTGGAATACGGCTCGTGCGTCGCGCCGTTTTGGTGGAAATTCTTTTGGGTTTTTCGAATACCGTTCGTCAGCGCAGTAACAGTATCTCTAGACATCTGCGGTTCGTTAATTCTTCTCAGTCAATAGCTTTGGTTCACTTTCTCTCTTTCGTCTTTGATATCATTTGCTCTGCAGATTAATTTGAATTTGTTTTGTTTATCCATTTCCAGATATACTCAACTGAAAATGACGACCTGAAAGAGGAGGAGAATCCAACACCATCTCCGTGTTTTTTATCATCAACATAATTCAGAGACCAGGAACCAATCTTTTTCTAACATTAAATAGTTTATAGGTAAGTGAACTTTATTTGATGTCTTATCGAATGACGTTTGCCTCGTAGTATATACTTTTGGAACAGTCGGGCAAAATGTCGGTCTCTGTGGCTGGGGATACTGCAAAACCATCACCATCAACACAGAAGATTTTTCCATTGATATCTTGAATTGATTCGTAATTGCCGTTGCCACTGCATGTGAGACGGTGTTTCATGCCGGATTCACTGAAGATTTTCTGGTCACGTGCACAGACTGGAGAAGTAGAAATAAATTAATGAGAAGTTGCGTATACTGTTGATGGAAAGAGGGAAGAGTGATATATCATGTCTGTTTGGGAAATGATTCAATGAAGTTGAAGGGGGACTGGATACTTCCTTATAGGTCATTAACTAAATAGAACACTTCGACTGGTACTTGTTAAAGAAAATGAAAAAAAAACTTGCCAAGTGATCCTGTACGAAACGTTCGATTTTTTTTTGCATGTACGAAGTTTTTTCTTTCTGCAATTTCGAAAACGAATTGAATTTTCGTTCGCGCAAAAACATAAAAAAAGAAAACGAAAACTTTTTTTGCTTTATGTATGTGGCTGAGAAAACGAAAAACTTTTTCGTCAGAAAAACGAAAGCTTTTTTATTTTGCCACATGTAACTCCGGAAACGAAAAACTTGTTCGTTACAAAACCGAATGCTTTTTAATTGTTGCAATTCTGAAAACGAACAACTTTTTCGTCAGAAAAACGAAAGCTTTTTTTATTTTGTTACATGTAACTCTGGAAACGAAAAACTTGTTCGTTACAAAACCGAATGCTTTTTATTTGTTGCAATTCTGAAAACGAGAAACGTTTACGATGCGTACGAATGGAAAACAACGACAGCCTATTCAATGAAGTTTTTGAATTGCTTCGATTATTTTTACGGTATAAATGACAGGTTGTGTCAAGCTCAACTTCGTTAATAATATAAACTAACAAAGCAGTCTTATCATCCAGCGAATTTGCACTTTCGCGATACTTCTTTCGAAGTAAAGTAAGTCAGAAATGCAAGCGCATGTTTTTACTTTTTACGGTTACGTTTTTTTGATAACTTTAAAAATAAAAAAAAAATAAATAGTTGGCGCAACAGGCCGCAGGGACCCTAGGCCTAGCTTTTCACAACCATCCGTTTTGTGTGAGTTTTTCATTTTTGGAACGAATGGAAGGGATCTACAGTTTTATGCCGACTCCAAACGGCTAATTGAGAAGCTCTTTCAAGACAGTTATACTCTCGGATGTTTGTCAGACGTTCGCGAGAGGTAGCGCAGTGGAAAAAAACCCTAAGTTGGAATTTGGGTCTTCGCGGGATTCGAACCTGGGACCCCTCGCTTAGTAGTCCAACACACTAACCACTAAGCCACTGCGACTACTATAACTTATATTATATTTTGATAACTTTAGCTCTTTAAAATTAGGTACATATTTGGAATTTTTCAAAAGCTTTGACTGTCTCAGACACATTATGGCAGCATTGCCTGTCTAACTGGCTAGTGAGCTTTGAGCTTTCGGCAAAAGCATGTTAACCGACTTTTTTTGTACTGAAGCTGAAGACATGGATTTGGATGACCTCTGGTTCATGCAGGATGAGGATGGCGCGCCATGCCACAATCGATCTTTCGCGAGGAGCGATTAACAAAAGGAACTTTTCACTTTTGAGATGAGTTGGAAGTTGGAACTGTGCTGCGCACGCGCTAGAAATCAACCAGGGTTGCCATAATTTAGTTCGCTTTAAGCGCCCAAACCTTTAAAAAATGTAGCCCAATATCGTTGCTCAGAAAGAAGCCCAAAAATCGTTGAAAATGTTGGTATTTTTCAGACTTATTCTCACCGCGTTTTTTTTTTTTTTTTTACTTCTTGGATTTTATTTGACTTTTTTTTTCTCTGCTATTGGCTTTTGTGGCTTGTGTCAAACCAAAAGGCCTGCGAAATGAATTGGTGTGCGTGCAACTTGAACGACTGTTCGATGTCACTTGACTCATTGACTGCAAGAGTGCTGTTTTTTTTTTTTTTTTATAATTTTACTCGCGCTCAAGGGGTTATGAATACCCTTATAATGCAGGGCACAGCGCGGCATTCAAGTTTTTTTAGGAAGAGAAAGAGGGATAGGAAAGAGTTTGTGGCGCAGTGGATATTCTCCACGAGTGGCGTCCTAGTAAGCTAGGGGAGAATTGTTGATATTTGTGTTCGCTTATAATTCACTTAAACTTATTCGTTTTTAATTGTGAAAAATGTTTCGTGGTACTGGTTCGGATTTGAACACGTAACCTCCCACTCAACAAGCGAACACTCTATCACTGCGCCACGGCCACCCGCTGTCAAGTTTTAGAAGTGCGGGTTTGTTCGAAAATATTTCTTTTTTTAGTTTTGTGAAAGAAACAAAATTAACACACAATTTGTAAAACGATATGTAGCCCAAAATTGTGTTGGGCGCTCATGGAAGAAATTTCTATCGTTTTTTTAGTAAAAAGATAGCCCAAAATACGACAAAGCGCCCAATCTGGCAACCGTGTATGGCGAATCAACTCGCAACAAAACACACCAACCTTCGCAACAACCAGCAATACTTCCCGGTTTATTAGAAGTCGGGTGGAATTAAAAGAGAGTCGGCTGGAACGTTGGTGGATGTTTTCAGGCGAGTTTTGTATTGTTTTTTGTGACTTAAACATATTGGTTCATTTGCTTAGGCGGTTTAAATCGAACGCAGTCGCACAAAATCTATTCACGTTCCAATCAAAAATGACAGAAAGAGAGAAAATTAGCAATATAACGAGTAACGAGTATAGTTCCTCTTTTGGCTTGAAACAGCACAGAGACTAGAGACTTTCAACCTGTAAGTACTGATAAATATGTCAAATGCACAAAGTTGACAGGAAACAAACTCAAAATCGGTCTTAAGAATTAATTGCACAGAAAAATAAAATCTGTGAAAATAAGGAAAATTCTGTTGTGGTCGAATGTTCTCCTAGAACGCGTCATTATGTTACAAAAAGTTAAGTTATATATTTATTTGTGATATGACTTATAGGTGTCAAAGATGAAAGTGACTCAAAGTAGCTCGAAATCTATCCACGTACTTTTGAGCATATTTTCAGCTCTCTGTGAGAGTTTCGCTAAATTTTTCGAGTTTTACAGATTTTTAGTGTTTGGCTCGGGAAAGTACGCGAATACACCTAATAATATTGAACGAATTTGGGAGGAGAGAAGTTTTCGAGGTCAGCTAGCTCTTATAATATGTTTTGAATTGAAAACTTTCTGAGCGCAATACTTACAGCAGTTCATTGATATAACCTTGTTAGATTGCACTTGATATGAGCCGAGTTTCGAACCATCTCTCCAATAGCATGCTGCTCTGTAAGATAATTTAAAAAAAAAATAATTTAAGACCGAGCCTGTTAGGTCTTTCTAAAGGAAATTTGTTAAATTATGTACTTAAATCTAGGTGCGAACTAAAGTCTAAATTTTCGCAAGATCAACGGAAATTCAGTTCAGAGTGAGTGACTGTTGGGTCAGATGTTAAACAAAAAATAGTTCCATGCCCTTCGGTGACTACTTTTCCCACGCTGTTTCAAAGAGCCTTTTGGGTCTTAAAGAAGCCCTGTAGACACATTTTTGGCTTTCTTATGAAACTTCTGAATGATTGTTCGATGGCGAAGGGATTTGATCTGCAAGGTTTTCGCATGTGCATCTTCTGTTACATTTTTGCGTCAATGATCTTACTGCGGGCTTCTTTTATGAGGTAAATAGGAGCTTACGGCGGTTCAGGGCTGACTTTCTGCCGAAATCGCTAAGCTCTGTCACAAACTTTTTGGAGGCGTGTGTACGTTAGTGCAGAGTTTCTGACTAACGCGCCTTTGTAAACTCTGGTTACGATGTGCTAAGAAGTTCGATGTTGAATTTTTCTTTTGGGTATAGGTAGTTCGCAGCGTCTTCTCGCGGGATATTCGATTTCTTCATCAAGCCGCTACAAGATAATAGGCAGAGTCGACGTTTGCCTCTGGGAACGTCTGTAGATTGTGGATGTTGAGTGCGCACTACAAATCGTTTATCATATGATCAGTTTGATAGATAGAGCCAGGTTGCTATTGCTACTTATCAGCCCAAAATCGATGAGACGATTATTATTTTTCGACCCAAAATATCCAACCCAGTGATAAAGTAATCCGTCCGAGAGTTCAAATTCTCGAGTTATTCTGCCCCGGACTACATTTCATTCCACCCATTCCGAACGACGGCCCAACACCAAATTGTTTCATTGTAAACTCCACTGTCGAAAATCCTAATCGTACTTGCTTCATTTGCCGAATGATTACTACCGCCTTTTGCAGATACACAAGTCCAAAGTGTTACAAGTAATACCTCCGTTGCATTATAGCGACGTTCTACGATTCTGGGAATTTTTTTTATCTCTAAGTCGACGATACAACTGTGACCCAAACACCCGTGTTCATGGACAAAAAACTCATTCTAACCACACAAAAAGAAACTTAACATATGCTAGTATGCGTTCTCATAATTCTTTCTACTCACATGCCATTCGTTATGGAGTATCTTCCGTATGCGCCGTCATAGTCGCACAGAATATTATTAAACTCGATGTTCGTCGTTCCGTGTGCCACATACGCTTTCCTCAGTAGGTTCTGTGCATAGGCAGCACTCTCGCATTGTCGCAGATACAGCGAACCGAATTTGCTGTAATCATCTAAATTTTGTTGCACAAAAAAAGAACAGAAAAACATTAGCAGCACAACAACACTCATTCCCTCGTAAAAAGCCTGCAAATGGGTGATGGTGTCATTGCAACCTTCAAGTGGGCGCCGCGCAAAAACAACACCAAAACCACTGTGCACTGAAAGACAACTACAAAAGTAAACACTATTGTGTCATCTTTTGTTTGAATATACACGGCTATGCAGTGCACCGTGTCGCTGTGTTGTGTTGGCCTGATTAAGGCACAACGCTGTCAGTGCGAGAAATGAGGCTAACACAACACTACAATCGGGTTTGACTTACAGCACGGCAGGAACTTCCACATTGCTTCTGGAACGGCTCGCGTTCCGTTTATAATTTCGCCGGTTTTTGGTTCGGCACACCAACACACACCGCCGGTGCATTGCAGCTCTTCAAAGTTGCCCATTTGGTCGCAGTGGAGGGTGTTGTCGCCGTGGCCCTCCTGAATCATTTTGTATTTCTTCCGACTGCAGGCACAGCTCATATCTTTGGAGTTGCGCCACCACGACCAGCCGTGGATGCGTTTTCCCATCTCCGAGTAGCAGAAGCATCTGAAATTGGAGGTAGTTACGATCCACAAGGGGAATTTCGATGACGGAATACCTTCCACTCAATCGATCGCCTTTACACTGGACAGCCGCGAAGGTTCCATCCACTTCACAGGTGGGCAGAGAGGTTACCCCAACCAAGTGATAGGTGTAGGCGCAGGTATCTGCCCGAAAAATAAGTCAAAATCAAAAGAAAACTTGATCGAATTTCCCTTACTCTTATCCAGTTGACAGGTCATTGTTTTGGCATCGCACTTCAGACCAGTCGCACAAGGTGCTTGCTCATTGCAAGGCTCGTAGGGAGCTAGAGCGAACCAGCAGCGAATGAGGATATTCTCATATTTTGGAAATGCAAAACTCACCTCCTCCGCCGACACATGCCGGACAGCAGTTGCAAATGCCAGCATTCGGGGTTATGTACTCGTCAGCAGCGCAATCCTCCTGTGTGAGGGATGACAGGCAGAGGTTGTGACCATCCTGCTGGCCGCATATAGCAGGACAGTTTGCATTGTCTGCAGCTGCATGTGGCCTGTGAATTGTGGTGAAACTGGCAAACAGGAGGAGAAAATATTTTGACATTTCTTGTTATTGCAACGTCACTTTGCCGAAGAAGACTGAACTGATGTGCGAGCTGATTTGCTGCCACTTGGTGGTTTGTTATCTTCGATGATAAATCGATTGTTGTCTGGCTATCAGTGGTTTGTTGATTTTGTGCTCTTCACTTACCCACCACAACTGATTGTGGAACTTCAAGTTGAACTTGTAAGTGAGTCAGAAGTTTTTGTTGCAAATTGATGGACAAGGTGTGTCGGCTTTTAACAAAAACCAACCTTGGTTTGCTTTTGCTGACGGTGACTTTAAATTGCTTTACTTTGTTGTTTCACAGTTGAGAGCTGAGGATGGAATTACTGTTGCAATGGTCGCAAGCCTGGCAGCCAAACTCCGCTGTTAATCGATCTTCACTAATCTTCTTGTAAAAGACACCCAAGAATTTAATTTGGCTAAGCAAAATAAATAGTTGGCGCAACAGGTCCGTATATGACCGCAGACCCATCCTTTTCCAACTATTCGTTTCTGGAAGTATTTGTCGGACGATTGTAGTCCCAACGACTGAATTTAGAAGCTTTATCAGGTCAGACATCAGACTCTTTAATCAAAGAATTGGGAGAGATGCGTCATCTTCCATCAATTCCCTAGAAACTTACATGTGTGTTTTTGGGGGTTCAACCAGAGACCCCACAAACCACTGGACCACTGAGCTACGGTGGCGTTTATCATGAGACACTAGTAAGGTGTTTTTCGTCTTGAAATGGATTGTAGAAACAAAGTACGACTTTTGCGATGGTGATCAGTTACATCAGTCACTGTGGCTGTTCCTTAAACCCCTATATTGCCAACTTACCTTCTGTCCCAAATCGGTAGAATATTTGACCACCAAGCAAGGCACGATCATCCGAATGCCATCGTTTGGCAAGATCGAAAATGATCGTGTTCGAAGTTATCGATCGATCGGATCAGTGAAGTTAGCCGCACTTACAATCCGGAGTGGACGACAGTCTTAACTAACAATGCGTACCTAGCAAGATCGGCTTCCAAGTTGATCGTGGCACGCAATTGAATCAGTGGGTCGAAAATTTAAATTATTTGTTTTGACCATTTGAGGATAAGTGACAGTTTGCTTCACAAACAACTTGAAAAGCTATCGAACTGCTTTTGGGCGGTGTAAATATTTTCAATGACTTTTCCAAATTTTCAAAAAGTTTTTTCCCAAATTTTGCCAGGCGTTTATCGGCCACAAATTCAATGACATTAAAAAAAGCTTGTTTTCAGTCCGTTGATGCTTTGAAATAAATAAAATCCATTTAATAATCTCACACCGAAATGTATCTAAAATGGATTATCCACTTAACAACGAGAACTTCTTCCTTTCTATGATTTAGCACGGTCGGGAACTTTTCAAACAACGAAACCCGTCTTTTAACTATAAACTCCGTATCTCTCCAAACTAGGTCAACGCATATCACTGTTGACTTATCGCACAAAGTCACGCGTTCACCTTCCTCACAAACGGGATATAAAGTAAATAAACCAGAAGTTTGGTTATCGTACGAGACGATCGTATACGCGCATTCCACAGACATGATCAAAAAACCGACGGCAGAACTAAAAATTTCCCCAACCAACTCCGTCTGTTTGTCTCCTTCAAAAAGGTATAGACAGCAGCAGAGAAAACAAAAGAAAATCCCCCCGGCTTATCATTATTCGAAAAGCCGTAGCTTCACTCATCCTCATCCCTCATCCACCTTTACACAGCGACAAAGAGATAAGATAGTGCATAAAATATTTTAACTTTGAATTAATTACCAAATCAGTAAGAACCCTCACATCAATCTAAGAAGGTTGTGGCTGTTCCTAAGCAAGGTGTCAGTTTTGAAAATCTCTGGAGAATAAACACATCTGTAAATTGATTTTTTATTTATTGTTATTATTATTTTGTTCTCCGTTTTTATTTATCAGCGTAATCGCGAAATTATTATTTTTGTTTGTTATCGTGTTGTGTGCGCCCGACATGTGGCATTATTCGTGAGGATAGATTGTTCGAATTCGCTCACTCGACAGACCCCACTCCCAATTGGTTGTCTAATCAGCTCGAACCAACCTTGTTCCATCGAATTTTGCGTACACGTTCTGATAATGATTTTTTTATCAGTAATAATAGAAAAAAAAAAACGAACATTTTTGGGCTCGCAAGAAAAGATCGAATAACATTGACAATCCGTCATCGTTTTCGGTCGAATCGGACTCATTTTCGAAGTGAATTCTGCCCGAGAAGGACCACAAAATCGTATCAGTTGTCTTCTTATAAACCCTCCCGAAATGGTGATATATATATATTTTTTTGTAGTTCTTATAAGTGTGTTTCTAACTATTTTTACTTTTTCGAAATTGATTACGAAAACAATTATTTGAAAGATAAGCCGCGTCGTAGATAGTAAAGATAATTTTATTTGTTCTGTACTTCTTGCGACATTTTTTGCAAGACTACAACAAGAAAACATGACAAAACACTTTCCGCCAGAGTGTGTTCGTATAAAATCGGGTTTGTGCCTCTATAATTAAGTTCGAAAGTTGTCAGAGGAAACGATCTGAGAATGGGTTTTTGGTCAACTAAGTTTTGTTCCACCAAAGGTGCAATTGGTTTAACCATTTCAATTTTAACTCGCTAGCTGTTTTGTTTGCATACGTTTTGGTAAAAGAAAAATGATCGTGCGCTTATCAGTGATGGCGGTAGTGACGGTGAATGGTTTTGAGGCACCAAATCGCAAATCGAATCAAAGTCGATATAGGTGGCGAACTTTTAGTATTATTGTTTACAATTTATATCGTGAATTGGAGGTGCGAAAATTCTAAAATCAGTGATTTGAGTTTCATGTTGTATAACATTTTCAATCAGTGCACTATAACTGTCTGATTTTGTGTGTTTTATAATAGGTATTAAATGTCAATCTATTGAAATATAAACATTTGGCAACAAAGCCAATCTGATAACGTACTTCTGTCGAATTGAACTCGCAAAAAGGTTGTTTTGTCGTGAGTTTGTTTTGTCCTTAAGTTGATATCTGTGTGCTATTTAAATTAAACACATTTTACAACCAAAAACTTGTAATACTGAATTATAACTATGTTTTGTAGTCAAGTCTTTTTTCTTTCTTTTTTTTTAAGTACAAAAGACCTACGCAGTGCTGCGTTGACTTCCATTGAATTGTCAACCTACCCATCCCAAATTAAAAAAAAAATCAAGCCTTTTATTTCATAATAAACAAATGTCCTCCATTATACAAGGTGGCGCAAAAATAACCTTCCGATGTTTTTTGGCTGTAATTTAAAAAAAAAAAAAGAAAAACTTTGATTCTTCTTGTGGATTATTTTTATTTGGTCTTTTAATTTTTTTTACATCAAGTCGAGAATATGATGTCATGTAAATGGCCGCCGCCACAGTTGATTGTCATTTTAGCCCTTTTTATGGCATTTTCCATCACTTTGGCCAAAACTTCCGGCGATAGGTCCTCACATTCTTGACGGATATTGTCTTTAAGAGCTGCAAGAGTCTGAGGCTTGTTGACATAAACCCGCGACTTCAAAAAGCCCCACAAAAAGAAGTCTGAAGCGGTCAAATCAGGCGATCTTGCTGGCCAGTGCAAATCGCCAAAACGGGAGATAAGGCGCCCGGGAAATGCATTCTTCAGCATATCGGTTGTGGCACGTGCAGTGTGTGCCGTTGCACCGTCCTGTTGGAACCACATGTTTTCCAATCCCAATTCATCAAGTTGCGGCAAAAAGAACTCGTTGATTATTGCTCTGTAGCGCTCACCATTCACAGTAACCGTTTGGCCCGCGACGTCTTCGAAGAAAAAAGGTCCAGCGAAAACAGCACACCATACAGTGACTTTGAGCGGGTGTAATGGCTCTTCGTGGGTTACACGCGGATTTTCAGTGCCCCAGAAGCGTAAATTTTGCTTATTTACGTACCCGCTAAGATGGAAATGGGCCTCATCACTCATGATTACTTCGCAAGAGTCACCGACCGATTATTGCTCAAATAAATAGTCACCAATATTCCGCGTTCTGGAGCAGTGTAGCGTAACATTGTTTATTAACGTGTATTTCGCATGTGTTTACTACACAAATGTCAAAACAGAACTGACATTAGGGGCCAATCGCAAAATTTATAGCATTTTCTGATAGGAGGATTACTTTTGCGCCACCTTGTATATAACTTACAAATTTGTGACTGGATTGAAAAAAAAAAAAAAAAAAAAAAAAAAGTGCACGACTGGGTCGAACGAACTTTCTCGTTCATCAAAAGTTTGGATGTTTTCTCATTTTATTAGGTAGGAATAGGTAAAAATGTGAGAAGCAATGCTAGATAAAAGAAACGGTTCATAAAACATAGAAAAAGGAATAGTGTTAAATAAAATTCACTTTTGGGTTATTCATAAAAAGTTTTTAAAAGTTAAACCTCTCAGTAACAGGCAATTGTTGCAAGTTCTGGTTAGAGAGTTATAAGCGCCTACTGTGCTATTTTATATCTCTTACACTTGTTAAGTTTTTGAGTACGAGAACAAGCGTAGTAGGAGTTTCGAAAATGCGGTTTTCGAGATACGAGCAATTTCAAAACAGGCGTTTTCGGGGATTCAAATAGAAAATTAAGGACGCAATGACTTTGAAAACATCAACTTTACTCCAAGTATGAATTTTGGTCAAAATCGTTAGAGCTGTTTTCAGGTAATCTAAAGAAAAATAAATTTTTAAAAGATTACTTTGTTTCAAAAATCCATTGTACGATAATAAAAAAAATAAATAAAAAAACTGAGTTTGCCATTAAGTTAGAAATAAATTTTTGTTGCAATCGTATGGACCGTTTTCGAGATATGTCTGATGGTTATTTGACACTTCCCTTTGGGATCTAGGTCGAAAGCTTTATACTTGTTACTTTTAGGTGACGCTTCAGTCCGGGGGGTACCTAAGTCTTTACAAAGACGGCTCACATGTTAGGGCGATCTTCCTCAACTCCCTCCAGTTTCTTTGACTTTTGCGAGTCACCTAAGTCGTGGTCTACCTGCACTCGTACTATGCTATTCCTTCAGGTTGGAATCCTAAACGCTTCGAGCTTTTGCGTTCTGTAGCCTAATCTATAGCCAAATAGATTGAGACGCCTATATTTTGTAATAAATCGAGTCAGTTGTGAAGCTTGTATAGAGTTCCACGTTACTTTTACGAAAACGGTACCAAGTCTATAAAACGACCATGGATATCTTCATCCGTGCATGCTTCTGTAAAATGGAGAAAGACCTTTTTTTCCGGTTCCATCTCAATATTTTGAAATGCGTTAGTGACAAATAAGGTCAATGTCATCAGGACTATAGCGCAGGTATGCACAAACTTTTGAAAAACGATGTCGCTTGGCTCATGACGATGAAAAAGACACATGAGAGCGAATAACCTTGCTAAATCCCATTTTGACATTAAAGGTTTCGGTGAAATTGTATCCCTCCTTGGTTTCCATGTTTAACTCATCAAATCTCTGTTCGGGGCCCATTGACTTGACGCATTCGCACTTTACATTTATTGGAAAATGTTCGAAAATTGTTCGTGAAGCAGCCCTCCCTATTTATTTCACCGGGAGCTCTTCAAGTCGCTTTGTTCTCCGATCTCCGTTATTATTGGAAAACTTCCCAAACACAACTGAGACCAACGATTTAATTTCTCATTAAAATTCTACATACGAAAAATACCTCACAGCTAAACATATCTTAAACCATCTATTCCATTTCTCGTTTCAGGCATCTCTAACATCAACAACACACCCATTAGTCAGTCATGGAGAAGCCAATTCATCCATCGGCCGTTGGGCCTAAGGTTTCGCAAATTGCCAACCTATTCCAACGCAAGCAACCAATCGAAACTAGCAATCCCGTTGAGGAGACAACAATTGTCGCCCCTTTATCAAAGGAAACACAAATACCGCAAGCGCCGACTGTGACTGTGGTCCGGACAGAGTCCCATTCGACACGATTCAATCACGCTCGGTCTATGTTCGAAAAACTCTCGGTGGAGAATAATTCGAATAATTTACCGGCGTTAAGTGTGAAAATGTCCAGATCGGGCAGTCGCGAAGATAACCTCTGCAGCGAAATAAACTACATCGATCGGCGATCACCCTCACCGGCAAAGCATCGCAACAGTAGTCCATTCCCGCCGGGTCAGGCATCACTGATGAACAACAACTGCCCCACAGCAGCATCTGGTCAAGTTAACGGAACAAAGTTCATAGAACAACAATCCAAGTTGCACCACAACATCTCACGCATCAAATCGGAGGAGACCTCTGGCGGTGAGAAGCCCGAGAAGCCCGAACGAAAGTTCAACTCACGCGAATTGATCGAAAAGCAAAAGAAGTGGACATCACACTTTACCAAGACAAAGACGAATCGATCGCATAGCGATCCGAATCGTTGTGACATCATTCGCACCGGACCCGGTACCGCTCTTATACCAGGAAGTATTATCCAAATGAAAGATCCCGTCTCGCTGAACAACAAGAACGCCAACAACAGTAATAGCATAAGTAACAATAGCGTAAGCAGTAACAACATCCTCACGAGTGTGTCCAAATCGTTGGACATGTCACTGGACGAGGATATGCCACCCAGTCCGCCGGTGCGACATTCGGTGCATCCACCAGAAATAAAGCCTCGCAGTACCGTGAAGATTGGCAGCCCAGTTAAGAGTCCTCCCTTGCCGCCCATTCCGTCGTCCAAGCCAAAAATCATAAGTCCGGTGAAATTCCATCCGGATCGTGTACGGTCGCCAACGAAAGTTTCCGAACCGCCACCGCCCGTGTTACCCTCATCACCGCCGCCACCACCGGCTAAATTGGTTTCCAAGTCATCGATAGATGAGATGCCGCCCGAGTTGCCACGAAAGCGATCGATGGATCTGTTGGAAGATCAGTTGCAATTGATTGGTAGCGGGCTGGAGCGAAAACGCTCGTCGGTAGACAAGGACAGCGGAATGTTCTCGCCCGCACATGCGGTCAGTTCATCGCCTAGCCCGGCACCGAGCGCGTCGTCGGGTCCGTCGAGTCCGGTGCACACCGAGGATGAGAAGCAGGAGAACGAATCCACAGAGAAGTCCGAGTACTTTAGCATGTCGAGTGAAAATGAAGGTGAGTCTTGGTTGTAAATATTACCAAAGAGATATTTTAACAATAGGCCTGTTTTTTGAGCTTTGATCTCAGCATGGGGGCTCTACTTGACACTCTGAGGACTCACAGTAGTTGTTGTAAATGAAGAACCTACTTTACTTTGCTTCGCTGGTATCGAATGTCAAAAACACTCCTAATAAATTTCTGCAGATATTGGAGGAAGTAGTCCAAGGAAATTAAATTTTATTTATTTTTCATTCGCGGAAGTTTCAACTTAGTAGTGCACGTAGTATTTGCTGTAATCTGTAATCTGTATAATCTCATGCAGCAATTTTAAAAACTGCTGCCAATGTAGACAAAGCGCACACTTTTGTGCGCAAACGAAAAACGAATAGCTCCTGTTTGCATATCCAAAAGTCTTTAAGATCAAACGCACATTAGTCCAACAACAACAACAACATTAGTCCAACAACTTTTTTGAGCTAAACGCGTCTGTTCTTCTTTGCGCACATGTGTGTGCGCTTCAAATTTATACGTCTGATTTCTCTAGATCGGGACTAAGATCTACTTCTGCGTGTCTTCGATCACCAATAGTCATCTGAAAAACAACACAATTTTCATGCGATTGGCTGAAATCCGCGCCTTACCGCTTACCTCACTCCGCTTCACAGCAAGCCCTAAGAGTTAGGTTGGGTCGAAGAAGCGCTTGCATTCTGTTCCAATTTAGACGAAAAATTTACTAGAAGTTATTTCCCCTTGAAAATAGTTTCCTTATCTGTATAACACTCCCTTGGACAACAGACTGTCACTTTGCATCTCCTCCTGCAGAAGATTTATGACTTGGCTGCTATACTTTTGTTCAGTCCAACTGGGGATAAGTGCCACAAAGTCATACCGCCCATTTATGCGACGAATCTGTTTCGCAATTGAATTATGCATAAACTTTGCCATTTATATCACTGGCAAACTTAATCCACTTTAAGTGCGGGCAATAACTGAATCAAAACAAACTCGAAACCAACTCAATTGAGGAAGACCTTCGAATTCGAACTTATTTCCCACTCCTTCTCTGTTTTGCATAGAATAATCTTTGAACCGCATGATGCCTTCCGTCGATCTGCCGGAAGATTCAATTAAAAACATTAAATAATAAAACAAAAAACACACACACACCCTATATAGACAGTCCCGTTGAAAGGCATTACGCCGCAACCACAGTAACCCATGGTTGCCACTTGCAAAAAAAATTAGCAACCAAAAATGGAAAAAAAAGTTACCAAACCAAGCTAAAAGTTACCAAAAATCTGGAAAAATGATAAAACACGAAAAAATCGTACATATCGTCTTGAGCCAGTATGAATATGAGTTTTTGGTGTCGTTTGATTTTTCTCTGATTTACGAATTTAATATAAAAAAATGTCATGGTAGTAGAAAAATGCACCTATGTTTAAGCCTAGTATGCACTTTATGCAGAACACGTAAAGCCTCTCAAGTGGAATCCAATTTTTCATACAAATTTTTCTCCGCGAAATGTCAAATTTAACTTTCCACGTGAAAATATGAGTAGGCAGTTCGCAGTTCGAGTGAAAAATAGTTACTTCAAATACTGATATGCCAGACACTTAGGTTTTATTGTCAGTGGCATTACATTTTTGACATTTCGGCGTGAAAAATAATTTATAGGAAATCGTGAAATTTATTTGAATTTCTGAAGTTTCCTTAAGTCTTCATAGAAACTAAAAGAAAACTGTTGACAAATATCAATTAATTTTATCATAAGTATTTTAAATTCAATAAGGTACATTACAGAATGTTACTTACTGAAGTACTAGGAATACTTTTAAACCTTACACGTGGTGGGCAGAAAAAGTAAGGCAGCATTTCCATGTGATGATATCGGGTTCGTCTTTTTGATGCTCCTGTTCAAAAAGTTACCAAAACCAGATAAAAATTACCAAATTACCAAAAATCATGAACTAAGAAAAAAATTACCAGATTTGGTAATTTATTACCAAAGTGGCAACCGTGCAGTAACCGCGTACACAAAATTATAAACAAACACATCGACGCCGACGACGCGACGATTGGATTTATTTTTGTCCTTTTCAGATGCTGCACATATGTGTTTAACCCGCCGACCCACCCATGTTTGAGCGTATCTCTCTTTCACTCTTTCTCCCTCTTGACACGAGTGTCCCACATCGAGATGTTAATTTCAATATTTCGTGCGCTGCGCTCTTCCGCATGGAGTTTCTGTGCCTGAATCGACTTTGATTAGGCGCATTCTATTCCCCATATGCATCCAAATCTAACTGATTTTTCTTCTTGTCTTGCGGATTTACAATTTCACTCCTCCGCCGCCTCCTCTGGCATGCCGGCCGACTGGAATCTCTCTGTCAGAAGTCAGATCACATTCAGATGGGAAGAGAAGTCGTGACAAGCTCGAATGTAGGGCAGTTTTATAGCGAGCTATTTTTAGCTACACACCCGTTCCGTTAGTGTGCAAGAGTGCAATTCCTTTGCATAGAAAATGTGCATTCCTTTAGTTGCAGTATATCTGTATGGATATGGCTATGGCAGCGAATTTCAAAGGAAAATTCATAACTTTCAGGGGATATTTTTTGGTCGACTGTCGGCAGTAGTGGTGCGTCCAATACACTCGACATGTTTGAGAGGGAAAAATGTGTGTTTTCAAACAAAGAGAGCTTTTGCGCAAAACAAGCGAAACAAATCAGTTGCAGCAATAGGGGTGTGTTTGGTGTTTCGTGTCGATGAGTGTGCTTTTTGCAGAGCTTTTCCTTTGAAATACGGCTGTTACTGTTATGCTTTTCAAATGTAATTGGTCAAATTGCCGGTGAATGGCGCTTCATTCGCCTTTGTTAAGGATAACTGTCGAACTTAGAAAGAATGAAGACGCAATTTGGCGCTATAATTTGTGAAATGCATATCAGGGGTTGAAATACCGCATCCGTGATCGAGTAACGCGTGACTGAATTTGTTATTGTTTTGCTTGTAAAATCCATAAAATTCAGTGACGTATGACTCGCTCACGGATGCGGTAATTCGAACCCAGGGCCTGTTTGAGTTGCAGTTGCAGTAGGTGGCATGTAGTTGAATTCGAATAGAAGGGAATGTGTGTATAAAATTTAAAAGAGGTTAGCAACAATGGCGCTAAGGTTAGGTTAGGTAAACGGATAGGAAGAGCAGGGTGAGTCCTGCAATACCTCACTTAGGCCCTCGTGGACCCATTGTGATGCATTTTTTTTTTGAGGTTAACCGTTTTTGTTCCATCGTTGGTCTCCATCCCTTCTCCTTTTATGGTTACCTGACGTTGTCTAGCCATCCCGATGTCCTCAAGAACCTGTAAAGATCAGACAGTGAGACATCAAAAAGTTCTGTACTTCATGGAAGTAATTGCTTCCAAGTGTTCTGTTCCTCAAGTGACAGAGACTCGGGCAATGACAAAGGAAGTGAGGTGTGTCCTCGTGGATCTCCTCGTCTCCGCAGCCTCTACAAATATCGTCATCTTTGAGAATCAGTTTCATAGCTAGGTTTCTAAGGGAGTTACGACCAGTTAGAGCCCCTACTAGCTTAGATAGCGATGACCTGTCAAACTGTACTAGTTTGTTAGTCCGGCTTCTGTTATATTCTGGCCAGAGCTTCCGTGATATTCCGCAGGTAGTGAGTTCTTTTCACCTGTTGTTGGTTTTCATTTGAATTTTGTTCTACACTCGATCGATTGAAGTGCTCTATCAAGATCCATTCGGACCCCTTTCTCGCCAGTTCATCCGTCTTCGCATTGCCGGTTTTATCTCTGTGTCCAGGGACCCATCAGAGATTCGTGGTGTGCTGCGAGCAAAGAAACTTGAGCTCTTCGCGGCAGCGGTGATCTAGAACACTGGCGCTTGGATGAATATCAAGTTTATTCAGTTAGTTGTTGTCAAAATGGAATGTGCTTTCCGGGTTTTTCTATTTTTTTTTTTTAAATAATTACGTCAAGAGTTTGAAAGAAAAATTCTTTATTCATCAGGCAGATTTGATTGTTGATTGATTTTGACATTTCGGCTTTGGACCCCTATTTTACAAAAAATAACTACCTGTATTTTGGCTGCCAAACATGAAAAGTTTGTTTGCGGTTTACCAACGACTTTATGTGGAGGCCCCTCTTTTTTTTTCTTTTTTCTTTTTTTTTGGCTCGGGCCCCTTTTTATTAAGTAAAAGACTGGCATTGCCGCGATGGCTATTTGACTGGCGATGCAATATGCGTGTTTTATTGAGCATCTGTCTCAGGTTAGGTTAGGTTGAAATGGCTGTCGGCTAACTGGTTAGGTTAGTCGACACACTTAGACCATTAACCTGTCTCAACAAAGCAGAATCTTCAGCACTTAATTACAACAACTACATTCTACTTAATATTTCCAGGATTTAATCTCGATATTTATCCCCAGTAGGATTGACTTGACAGCAGCTGTTCATGTTGATAGCTGCCCGGTGATGTATTCATATGTATTTTCTGCGCCTCTTACTTTCAGCAAGAGGATTCTGAGACAACGGTGAATCAAATTAAGAGTCGATATTTACAACAAAATACACCAGTTTATACCACTTTATACCACTTTATCTCCAATGTGACTGTAAACTGTTTTATTGGGCATTCGTCTACTTTAATGTTCTTCGCTTTACTTTGCTTAGATCGGTGTTCGATGAATCGTGTTCTTCAAGGTTCAAGGGCCGTGTTTCACAAACAGCGCCATCTGACTGAATAAACATAAACATATCACCTGGATCATTGTCCTCAACTTTTTCAAAGAAATAATCCAATAATACTCCGGTAACATTTGCGAGTCACTGTGTGACTAGGGGTCAGATTCTGTAAGGCAAAAACGTTGAAACGTGCGGCGAATCGAACGGAAACACTTACAATTTTATGCCGAGTATGAGCGGGTGTAATAAGAAGCTTTTTCAGGGCAGTAAGACTCCCGTATGTTTGTTAAACGTTCGCGACAGATGGGACAGCGGAAACAAAATCTAAGAAGACATTCTTTTTTTGAAGTGAAACTTTAGGCACGGTAGTAAACTCCGTCGAGTGTTGTTGTGTTGTTTGGGGGTTCAACCGGAGACAACTCGATCTGTAGCCTGACTAACCACTGACCCAATAAACCAATCTGCTTTGTTGTAGCTGTTGAAAGTTACCGATCACCTCTTTGGCCGCTGTCCTTATCCACCAGCCAAGAAACACGCTCCAGGGAATTTAATAAGGTTAAACCGTCTCAACTTGTATCTACAGTCGGAGCATATTTGTTGGCTCGTGATTTCAAACTTTAATGAAACGAAAAAACGACAGGACAAAAAAGTGGCGGGTCTTAAGATTTTGTTTTGTAGGTCGTAACAATTTTCTTGGCACGAACAAAACGTCACTTTATGTTCGAAAAAAATTGTCCTTAGAATTTACCTTGGTGCATCAATTTTTTCGAGCAACAGTGTATTTTTCATTTATTTATTTTTTATGAAACACAAAAGGGACTTCGGATTGTCGGCATGTGTCGAACGGTGATATCGGGATTCCTACACGCGCTTTCCATTCAGCCCGTGTGAAATCCAATAATTCGTTTCCGTCTGCTTCTTATCACTTCCGAGGCAAAAATCATTCACCATCCGCATGGGACATTGTTTTTTTGGGAAAATTTTGTGTGTATCCAACAAGAACTGGCTAAAAGTGGTTCAATTTTAGCAGCAGATTAGCAACTTAATTTAGAATATACCAGCCCCCGAGTTGAATTCCGAGAAGCAATTCACTCTGTCGCACACAGTACCGGGAACCGTCCACTTGAATTAGTAATGTCATCCACATAGCGGCGTCCGTCTGTGACAGACCACTCATGCAGTGATATGAAATTATTATTTATGCTGTATATCGAGGATCATTGTCCCTTGCGAAGACTATACGACAAAACGACAGCGACGACAACGCTGACAACGTTTCTCGGCCGCCTACTTTCCATGGACAAACGGACTTTTTCAACTCAGCCACGACCGTGTACAAAATTGAACACTGCACGGAACGCACGCACGCACATGGACTATGTCAGACCCTGAACGTCGCTGAATTTAGATGAAGAGATCACCGATCATGTGTGTGCGCGCACTTGTTACGAACTTGTCACACAGCGAACATTGAGGGCGTACGCGAAACTCTGCATTCCTTCACTTCTCATGTCCTGTGGAGTATTTCTCCTGTCAATTCATAGAGCTACACTGCATATCGTCCTACCCCTGCCGCCACTGTCATTTTTCATTCTGTGTGCTCGGATGGACAGCCAACAGACAAAGTGACAGGCCGTAGTAAAAAGCCACCATACGTCCCGTGGCCGCCGTCGCTTCTTACCAATCGGTCGGTCGGTCGTTCGGTCGTTTTTCATTTTTATTTATAAAAAAAATTTCATTTTCAATTGAGACAACGAGACAACCCAAGACAACATACGAGATACGAGTACGCTATATATACGCGCATTTAAGCGAACAAATTTCGCATGCGCATTTCGTAGACGCTCTTGCGCCAAACGAGGCATCGCGTAATAGCGATGGTCTCTGATCCGCCAAGCACTCCATACACACACTCCCCAACAGAGATCTGTTCTTCTGCTGTGCTTCTGCGAAATAGTTGTGATCGGTCGGGAAACGATTACGGGCGTGTGCGATACTATTCTTATCATCGTCCTCGTCGCTGTCGCTGTCGTCGTCGTGGTCTCCATCGCCATCGTCATCGTTCACATGTGATTCGGTGTCGTTCGCATTGTTCTACGGCGTGATGTACAATTTCGCATAAAACGTATCAAAATTAATTTAAATTTTGCGAATGTTTTCCTATTGACTTATAAATGTATGAGGACAATCAAGAAGATTGTATTGTGTTTGGCTGAGGTTATAGGTTGCCACCTACGTTTATCTTACGCGCGCGTTATACAAAAGGGGTGTGCGACGCTCAGCGGTGCCGTCTTCTTGAATGGAATGTGGATTTATAAATAAAAATGGAATATTTTGTGAATATTCGCGCAACGCGACTGTGAATGTGGCGAATTTTTAGTTCGATTTTACGAGAAGTGCGATTTCCAGTGGCCAAGAAGTGAACGAAAATTCTACCGCAAAAGTGTCTTATTCGTAAATGTGCGCCTGTTGGAAATTGAACGCGTTTTTGTGCAAATTTCATTCGCTTATTGGCTATGGTAATTCTTGGATTATCATATTGCTTTGTGTTGCTAACAATTTTTTTTAAACAAACAAAGCAGAGGGAGGTACTAACAAAGCTAACAGTTCGGGGGGCGGTGGTTTTAGTGATGAAATGCGAAGAAAAAAAGGGAGAATCGTCCTCAAATCGCATGCTAGTAATCCAGCTTAAGCCAATGTGCGATTGAATTTAAGCTTTGTACGTATATCCAATGACATGATGCGATTGGGCCACCAATTCTGTCATTTTAGGTGTTTGACTTAACTAGGGTGGATTTTCGTTCAATTTTGACAGTAACTTAAGTCCACGTAATCCTATAATGAGTGATCTCTGTCGCTTCGTGAAGTTATGTATTTTGCTCCTATTTTTCGTGTTCCCAATCCTCTTTATTTTGGGAAATATTTTAAATTAAAAAAGATAGCTAGCTTTAGGGAGTATAGCTGCATATCTGACATAACTGCAGATGCTAAGAGCTTTCAAGAACTGATCTATTTATCATTTTCTATATGCATCTTCAGAGAATTGCAGCCAAATTACCTTTTCAGTCGAGATAGAACCGTGGCTCAATGTGGACGCACTAATCGCTGCAAAACTTTTCATTAAACGCACATTTGTTTTTGAACAACAGATGTTTCTTAAAGTTGGTTGTTGGCAGCACTAGTGAAACCTTTCCTATAACTTCTTCTACCGAGCTGAAAAGATTGCAAAAATAAAAATACTCACTGAACTAAAAGAGGATAAGAAAATGTCGCTCAATACTAAAGGGAATTTCATTAAGGACTTGATACAATAGATCTTTTAGGTCGCAGTGTCAGCCATTTGGCAGGGATTTAAAAAAATAAAATACAAACTACTTGAGATATCTCAAAAACAAATTTATTGGCTTGAGTTCCTATCAAAATAATTATGAATGGAATTCGACTTCGTTCATATGTCCACCACGGCAGCGGTCGATACGTTGAACCCAATTATCGATGATTCGCCGCACATTTCGACCGATACGGCCGCTATTTCTCGTTCAATAATGACTCTGAGCTCCTCTAATGTCGCCGGCTGGTGGACATAGACCAATGATTTAATGTAGCCCCATAAAAAAAAGTCCAGAGGAATTACATCACACGACCACCGCGGCGAATCGATGGGTCCGTTTCTAATGATAACACGTTCAACGAATTGAGACTTCAATAAAGCGATTGTTGCACTCGTTCTGTGGCTTGTGGCACCGTTTTGTTGAAACCACATATCACTGATGTCAATTGCTCAAAGAAATGGCGTTCCATCATGTCTCTGTAGCGGAAATCATTTCCCGTAACGTGATGATCATTTTCATCGACGAAAAAAAAAAAAAAAAAAAAACGGTCCAATGACGCCACTGGCATGAAAAGCCCACCAAAGAGTGACTTTTTGCGGTTGAGGTGATGTTTCATGAAGCACGTGAGGATTCTCACCTGTCCAGTAACGTTTTTTTTTGCCTATTGACGAAGCCGTTTAACCAAAAATGCGCTTCATCGCCGAAGATTGATTGGTCGTTAACGATCTTAAAGTTGCGACCACCGTCTCGGTAGTAAACTTTATTTATTTGTAAACGTTGTTCCTTAGTTTACTGTACTTCACCATGATGAAAATGTTGATATAACTGAATATTTTGACATTTCGGCAATCGGTTTAAGGGTGCATTCACACTGAAAGTTTGAAGTTGTCAAATCGCTAATGAAAGACCCTTTAATTCTGCTCTACAAAGTACCCACGGCAGTCATTTCTTTCCTCTGACAATACTGTCGTTTTTTCTCGAAATGTTTATAAAGTCTCTTACTTATGTTTTTTTTTTTTTTTGTTTCAAAGTAATTGTCAACTAGACATATGAAAAAATCGTCAGATTGTTATTTTTCATTTGCCCGTGTCGGGTGGAATATATCAAATGGTAAAAAGATGTCAAATCTGTTTCAAATCTCATCAATCAAATCTGAAAACGTCAAGATTGTTTGTGCGAGCACGACCTGTAGCAAAGATAATTTTATCAGGTTGAGTTGACAACTTATCTTCATATGAATGACACGAATTTGACAACAACTGAAACGGACTTGGCTCAGTTCGTGCAAACATAAAAATATTATCTCTCTTCTTATTTTCTTAACGCGTCAAGTTGGAAATCTATTTGATCAATGAAAAATATTTCTAATGCATATCTTTTCTTAAATCAACTATTGGCGTCCGAAAGGTGTGCTTAGTTTTATTTTCTAAATCTTTGTAGAGTTCTAGGTACAATCTGTCACAATAAATACAACGAACTTGCTCTGTTCTGTAAAATGTACGAAGTGGAAAATGCTGTCCGCTCAATAATACTAAAAGTGGTGTCACTCAAATGGCTAGAGTGAAGGACTACTGAGGGAGGGTTCAACATTTAAGTCTCCACTCGCTGTTCCACTATTCGCCATCGCCTCGCAAACACCCGAGAGTATAACGACGCTGTTGGAATTTTCCTATCGATCTAAATAACATCTCCACACTTAAAAATCAAATCTCAATGTGCGCAAAAGTATAGGCCTAACAACAGAACCCTGCGGCACTCTTTTTGGCTATAAATCCAATATAGTAGTTACCTACTACGTATATTTAATTTATTCCGACCACATATCATCAACCGGTCGATCTTCTTCTTTGTACCAAAAACTTCTTTGTTCGAACGTTGTTATGCATCATTTGTCTCCTGTCATCAATTCCATTCATTTTCGGACACACACTTTTATCCATCAGTTAACACTCGAGTATAATACACTTTAGCTTCTGAAAAAATTAATCACAGCCCTATTTATTCTCTTAGAAAGTGAAAATACACAATAAACTTGTGTTTTGTGTATCTGCCAATGTGTTTTCAATGCCAATAACTTTTCTGTTCATTCAGGTGTTTTCTGATAAATATCCCACGTAAAAGATTAATGTTCTCGTTCTTGATGAAAATCGTAAAAATGGGGCAAATATAATGTGAACGCTTACTAAACAGTCCACAGACATTCGCTTCAACATGAATGTGTGTCCTAATTTTGTTGGACTCGGAGACTTATGGAGGAGTAGATGAATTCATTTATTTATCGCTTTGCCATAAATTCTGCTCTTGTTACAGATAATTTACACACAGTCATCACATCACAGCAGCAAACGCATCTGGTGAAAGATAATTAGCCTCAATTGCGTCGGTGCTCGTAATGAGTTGAAATATTCTTTCCTTTGTCAGTTGGACGATTCGGAAACTTCTTCCAGTGAACGAGGATAAGCATTTATATGCGTAGGGTTTAATTGGGAAATAAGTGTTGGATTTACTTACTTTTAAGTGAGTTCTATCGACCTGAGCTTGCTTAAACAGGGCGTAAGAACTATCATACAACCATTGATCTGTCATCGCAACGTAGCGCACAGCTACTTGTCAAGATGTAGTCATAAATTTGCCATACAGATTGATACATAAACTCCACTGCATAACATGCTCATCAACACTTACCACTCAAACTGATGACAATTTTGCGCTACAGATAAAATCATATGGCTCACCTACAATAGTTATCAAAGAATAAAAAGCACAATTAAAAAAAAAAAATCTTTTGACACCTCAATGTACCATTTAACGTCTAAACGCACACATATTTTTCACGATAATCGGATGTTTCTTTTTGCTCCAGATCAAAACGTCATATGTACCTTTTACTACATATTGTGCTCTTAGTGGACGAGTTAAAACGTTAAACTGCTATTAGGACAATGAAACGCACACGTATGTGCGCTAAAAAAAGCTTACTTTTTATTTATGTACGAATCAATTGTGGTAATTTGTATTCGACTGATTTTTTAAACAGTTTGTTAGCATGGGAAGAGTAGTTTTGGGCGCTTCGGGCAATGAAACGCACACTGATGTGCGCTAAACAAAAGTAATTTTAAATCGACTGATTTCGTAAACTCTTTCTTAAAATGGGAAGTTGGAAAGAGTGGTTAAAACTAACTCATGAATAATGTACGATGCTATTGCAGTCATTTTAAATCGCCTGGCTTTTTAAACTGTTCGTTAGCGTGAAAAGAGTGATTTTGCACTTAAAACTTGCGCACACACGTTCACACGTTCATTAGGAATTTAATAGCAACTTAGTATGAAAAGGAAATAAAAAACAAACAGTTTTAGTCAAAATTGAGCTCCACCATGTACGATCTAGACGCATACGACTTTTCAGTGTGAATCCTCACTGCGTCAACAAATTTTTAAAAACTTTTAAAGCGACCAAATCAGATCGTAGATGTATTAAAATTATCACCGACAAGTCGCAACAAAATCTATTAAAAAAGAACAACATATTTGATCAAATAAGCAAAACTACAGACCAGCGCACATTAGCATGTACTACAAAGCGGACAATCATGTGCGTTAGGCAAGAACTTACTTAAAAACATGTGCGCATACAAATCGGATTGATCAATGCTTTGTAGCTCACACGTTTCCATAGATTATTTTCCTTTCCATACTATAATTTTGTCGCTTTTTCATTTTATAGAAAAACTTGAACGAAAAACTTAAGTTTCAGTTTCTGTGGCATTTTCCATTTCCACAGCGAAATCGACCGGTGAATTCAGTCAACCCCAAGAGACAGCTCTTAAGAACGAACCACAATCGAATTAAAAGATACAACACACTCGATAAAGTTTTGCAACACCGCCGAGCAACGCAAGGATCGACGAAAGCGGTAGCACGAGGCCAAAGTTCAAAACTAATCGATACACTAAAATCCGGTTGCAATTGAAAATAGATTTGCAAAGGAAATTTTTTTCAAGAACACACTGAGATCCAAATACGATTTTCAAGTTCACACAGCTAAACGAACGCCACTCGAAGCCTTGAGGAATGTACCTACATCCGAATTTACTCTGCGATGTTGTTGCAGAAACGAATTTCTTTTGATTTCTACCCGGTCGAGTTTCTTCGCACATGAATTGTTTTCTTGAAGGAGGGTTTTCTAGAAAATAAACATTTCAATTTGAAAGATACATCTGAAATGAAAAGTCGTTCCGCGAATTGTCGTTCTTACTTGGATCGAGCGGGTGATGATGGCGGTCAATGATGCGCAACGCTCTCAATTTTATTTGTCGAGTGTGGGACTGTGGACGCAGACCCTTCGCATCAAAATGAATCTCATCGCCAGAGACGTTCATCTGAACACAACACACATTCCCAAAGAAGACAATGACCGGCCATTCAATGCCTGCAGAATGCAATGCTGAATGTTTTCCATTTCAGTTGACATTGTTTGTTTCGTTTGAGAAAGATGGTGGTGGCGATGTGTTGTTGCCATTGTTGTTGTCAATGCTTGAGTACGTTCGTTATGTAATGGGTTTTTGTATAGTTGGGTTATTTTTGTCTCATTCGGCTAAGAAACTTACAGTTGTATCTATGCCAGGGAAGACGGTCATTTGAGAAGGGAAATTCTAATTTAGAATTATGCAGAGCGTTAGTGGGGGGGAAAACGTTTCGATCGAAGGGATTAGATACTACATGGGGTGACCTAAATGTTTCCGGTGGAAGGGGGACTTCTTGGCAGTCGTTGGGTTTTGATGTGAAGTAGTACCGAGATGGATATCAATAAGTTTGAGAAACGGGGGATTTGATCTCGTCCAGTCAAGTGTAACGCACATATTTTTTTGTTTTGGAACGTTTTAAGAGGCATCTCGGCGTTAAGTAAAAATTGAGGATTGGCTATGAGTGGTTTTTAATGCTTTTCGGCAAAGTTGCTCATTTTAACTGTGGTCCGTTTGCTCAAAACTCAATTGCCCACAGCAAAGATGTGCCTCAGTTGGCCTTCAGTAAATTGGGGAATAATTTTTTATCGTTATCAGTAGAAATGGCAAACGCACACAGATGTGCGCGAAGCTAACTGAATCACATCATCTTGAAATTGCCTGGATGTGGCGGTTTGCACTTGTATAAGTCGTTCCGTTTGTAGTAGCACCTGAGTGAAAGCTTACGCTTCGTTTGCTTCGCTTGCGCACAGACTGTGCGCTTGCTAAATTTTTGCGTTTTCTGTATCTAATATTTGCTCATATTATGGAAGATCCTTCTTTCATTAGAGTACGGGCTCTGCGTACCTAAAAAGCTCAAAATTCGACTTACCCACGGCCGACAATTCGGATTTCACTACTCCCGATGGCTACTTATCGAAAATCAAAGTCTTTGAACGGCACATGAGATGGGCCATTCGAAGTGGAGTAGCAAACGGAGGCCGGATTATTACAATCGGCAATAAAATATCCTCCAGAATCACCTCCTGGTGCAATATGTTTGGGAACTACTTTCGCATTTTTGTCATCTACTTTTGAATTGAAACGGGTACCTTGATTGAAAATTGTGTTTTATTTAAAAAAAAAATTCCATGACAAAACACAAACAGTGAACTAAACTTTATTGATAAACATTTTTAAGCACAAACCTCGGGAACAAATTCCTCAAGCAGCCTTCCACTTGCTGTAACACACCTCCATGAGAAACCCCAAACAGGCAACGCCCATTCCTATGATCCACAAATAGAAGGCACCCTGCAGTATCTCCATGTTTAGAACAATGGCGGTCTTTTCACTCTCACCCGAATAATCGTCAACTTTGTCGGAGTTATCATTGAAGTCTTCCACACTGGCAGGGTTCTTGGTCACCTCTCCCTTTGATAGAGCATCCCAGTACTTCATCAGGCCATGCTCGTAGCACCTAGTTACCAAGCTGTTAAACTTCTCATAAAACACTGAGCCCCGAGTTACGATATACGTTTGTGGCAGCGCCACAAGGTACTCCTTGACTATATGGTACATAGGTCGGTTTTCCTTTTTGTCGAATGTCTGTGCAATCAATGCTTTTGCTCGTTCGCGACGCAATATGAAGGCATGTTCGTTTGAAGACTTAACCATTGACCGGATGATTGCCTCATCGTTTTCAGGCAGAGAGCAGTGCCTAGAGGCTATGGCTTCGAATGCCTCCGGACCCAACGAAGACTCTAGGGTTTTGATGTAGCTGTCATGCGAATAGATGGGCACCTTTAGTCGCCACAAATCCCCAAGACTGTTCAATTCTTCTTCGTACTTTGGGTGTATGAACACACTCTCCATTTTGGCCAAGTATATGGCCCTAGTGACGTAGCAGAACAGGATCCATGAAATGAGAAACACTCGCAGGGAGCTGATACTGTGGAAACCGTCTACGGGAATACCAAGAGCGGTCTTCAAAAAAGTCGTTAAAACACTTCCAAAATGCATTCGGTTATTTCTCTTTGTCAGCCATAGCGCCATCTTTTGAATGACAGTGAACAGCGCGGTAGCTACGATAAAATGCAGCAAAATCATCCACCACGTGGCGGTGTTAAAGACTCGGATAAAGTTGGCATACTGCGGCACCGTCCTGGCTTTGGGTACGACCAGGTAAAGCAAGAATGGTCTTCCAATCGGATAGAGAGGTTCAACTAAGCGTCTTTGCTTTTTGTCGATGAAACGTAGGTTCCAGCCGACGTCTGCAATGCCCGTTGCGACCTGTTTCAGGGACCCGCTGAGAATTCCATTAACTTCGGAGCCGTAAAGCTCTCCATTGGGAGGTGAGAATATTTGCATTGTTGCATTCAGATGGCGGGTGATGGCTTTGCCCAAAAACCCGTCGATTCCTCGAAACTCGGAGCTATTTGGCATGGGCGTGGACCGTATTGGGTCGTAGAACTGCGACGCTCGTATTTGATAGTGATGGAGGTTTCTAAACTTATCGTAGAACAGTTCTTTCGGCGTTGGCGTCGGCATCAGTGGTCTGATCTGTACAATGTTGAAACCGTTTTCTGTGAACCTTTCATAGGTATAGATCCGTTGGGGGGCGCTACATAGTGCTATTGCGTTGAGGTAGCCTTTTCTCCAAAACAGCCTGAAGAAGAATTCCAGAAACTTCTCACACGGCACCCGGAAGATGAGGATGAATTTTGACAGGTGTTTCGCTCTAGCTGTCGCATTGAGTGCGGCATCGATTTGGTGCAATCTCTTTCGAGTATCCGCCGATACTGTCAAAAGGTGCATGGATGAGTAGGCTCGGTTGTCTTTCAAGCTGTCGACTGTTGTGGTGAAGATTGGTACGTTTGCAGTTGACAGGCATCTTAGGAGCTCTTCGTCGATGTCTTCCAAGTAAACAAAAGTGGCTCGTGCATCGGTTGCCGCTGCAATTTGACAGGTCAAATTGTTTACGATACTTTGGGTGTCACTTGTGAACTTAATACTGCAACTGACGGTGGTTAGAGTTAGAACTAATGCTAGCAACGTCAGGAGTGACATTTTAGCGCGATGGTTTAAAGAGAACTGCGGAAGGGACTTAGTTGTTGCAACTTATATATACGTCAAGTCGATTTGTTTTGTCAACAGAAAATTAGTAGCTTACTGCAGGTGGAGCTGTAAAACTTTATTTGACTCATTGGCAGGTCAAACGCTGTCCTAATCCTCATAAAAGGTTTACAGCGTTTTACAATGCTAATGACAGTTGTTTTCAGCTGTCATGTTTGTATAAAATGTGGCGAATCGCATGTGTGAGCCGACAATAACTTCCCAAGGTCAGGTAAACCGCAAAATGGTTTTTATTGGGGAAAATTGAAGTGGCCGTAAACTGTGTGCAACCAAAAGACTGACAAGTTAGTCACAGTTGTCTACTTTGAAAACCGAAAGACATTTGTGCGGGACTGTGACCAGCAACAAGTAGGTCTTAAAAGGGATTTTATTTATTGATTCAGAACTGAGCAAGGATTGCTTTTTGACCGCTTCGGATGAATAAAACTCTTTCTTCCTCTCTCTCTCTCTTTTTCTCTCTGCCTCTCTCTTTCTCTCTCTCTCTATCTATCTCTCTTTCCCCCCTCTTTCTATCTCTATCTCCCTTCTCCTGCGAAATTAGAAAAAAACACAATTTCCAATGCACTTTTCTTTTATCATTTGGAACAAAAAAGAAAGAACAGCCATTGGTTCAACTACACCTCTCTTCGTCCTACTTATATTTCACTTTAAAAGGCCCAGTTCCAGGGCAAACCCAAAGTTAGCAACACCAGTCTCTATGATCCAAAAATAGAACGCACCCTGTAGGCTGCAGGATATCCATATTCAGCAGAATCGCTCGACTCGTCATCGACCTCATCATCATCATCATCATCATCATAATCTGTGTCTTCTCCAGTGCCGCTAGAATCTGCGGTAGATGCCACTTTTGAGGCGACCTCCCAATGCTACATCAGGCCTTTTTTTGAACATCACCTTGCGTTCGAACTTATTTAAAAATGGCGAACCGTTCGTCACGTTGTACGTCTGTATAGTAACAAAGTACTCCCTCTCCAGGTGATGCTTTGGACGCTTTGCTTGGTTGTCGAATGACCTGGCTATCAGGGCGTTGGCTCGTTCCCTTCGCAAAATGAAGGCACACATGTACTTTGAACTTCTAGTCATCGACTGGATCTTAGTTTCGTAGTTTTTAGGTAGCGCAGTGCTTTAAAGTTCAAACGTATTGCTTTGTATGTCGCCGGGTCCACGGCTACCTTCATGATTGATAGAAAAGGCTCATACGAGTAAATGTGAGATTTAAGGCGTGACAGCTCACCGAGAGTATCGATATCCGTCTCAAAGCCCAGATGAATGAAGACGCTCTCCATTTTGGGACGTAGCAGAAGAGCACCCACTAGATGGAAAATTTCCGAAACAAGCTGATGCGGTGGAAACCGCCTACGGGATCACCAATGGACGTCTTGAAGAAGATCAGGAGCAAGTTTCGAAAGGAAACACTTAAATTGCTCTCAGCCAGGAGCAGTTTCACTGCCAGCCGTTAAATGACATCGAAGATGATTGCAACCACGAAGTAGTTTAGAAGCAGCATCCACCAGGTCAGAGGACCGAAAATTCGTATGCAGTTTTCGTCTTCTCATTGGGATAGATGTGCTTGTAGAGGTGGGCCTTGCCGAAGGCGGTGTAACGCATATTCCAGTTGACATGTGTAACGCCCGTGACAACATTCTTGAGAGCACCGTCCAGAGTGCCGTTGATTTCAGTTCCGTACTGTTCTCCATTTGGTGGGGTTATAATTTTGCGTGCGCTGTTCAGATGCTGGAATGTTTTTTTCTAAGTAGTCACTGGGAGTAGTGAAATCCGAATTGTCGGCCGTGGGTAGGGATCGAATTGGGTCGAAGAACTGCGACGGCCCTTATTTCGAAGTGATGCAGGTTTGTCAACTTGCCAAGAGATCCGTTGTTCTTGTGCATTTGACGACTTTGAAGCCACTCTCGGTGAACGTTTCATAGGTGTAGATCTGTCGGTTCGTGCTGCACAGTGCTATGGCATTGAGGAGGCCATTTGCCCAGTCTGCAAAGTTGGTCCAAAAACTCCTCAAAAGGCCCTTGAAGATGAGGAAATACTTTGCCATGTGTTTCTGCCTCTTTATTCAACCGAGTACGGGGCCAATTTGGTCCAACCTCTTGTGGGTGTCTCCCGCGATTTTCAAAATGTGCAGCAATGAAGTCTTGCCAGCGCGTTACACTGCCCGAGGTTACTGTGAACAGGGGGTTGATACACACTGAAGAGGTACTTGAGGAGGTCTTCCTCGATGTCTTCCAAATAAACTATCGTAAGTTGTTCCCAGGCCAAGTTGTTCAAAGTATTTGGAGGTGTATGGCACTGTATCTGCTGATAGTAGAACAACCACAAGTCTCATGATAGCCACGACTTTGTGTATCGAGGATATAATATGTATTTCGAACTGCTGAAGGAACTCACTTGCGGACGTTTATATACGAAAGGGCGCGGTTTGGGTTTGTATGGCATGGAACGCGTTTGTTTATTTTGTTAACGAAGGGCAGTTACATTTAACTAATGTCCTTCCGACATGAGAGGATGTCCATGCAAACGCTCCCAAGGGCCACCTGTTTCGTTCGCTACATGTTGTCTTTAAAAAGAACAGGCTGACACTATTGTTTCAGTCCTTGTCTATATAGAGTTTTCCTTACCTTCAGTTACATATTTTTTACAGACTAAACATGGGCGCTCTTTTGCTTTTAGTTCTTCATCACCCTCAGCGCTGCATGTCCTTATATGAACAGTGAACACCCTTCCACATATTTGACGATAATTCATTTCAAATCGTCTCTAAATACCGCTTAACATTAACCGCCAACAATGACAATAAAATGCCATTTAACTGCTAATCTATCCCATTCACGTGTGTGCTCCCCCTAAGCTGACTACTAACAGTACTAAATTTTATAGCCATGTTATTTGCGCCATAAAAATCCATAAACATTTGTGCGGAGCTTGCTACCAGCCATAAAGTCTTTGAAAATGTGCACAGTTGACCATTTATCATGTTCTCCTCCTTCAGGTAATAAAATACGAAAAGAACAAACATTTAAACTCAACCGTCAAGTGCTAAAATTTTAGTTTTTTTGTGAATAAAAATCGATACCAGCTTCCAAAAGTGAGATTAAAAATAACGCCGAGTGATTATAATGTGCATTAACCGCACGCCATTTACATCATCAACATAAGTAGCGGCCGCAACAAACGGTTGCATCAGAAAATCCCCTTGAACGGTGCCGTTTCTTGAACGCGACCATCATGTGCCTTAGCGTTCGCAAATTGTGCACCAGTTGCCGAGGTTTGTATGTGCGATTTCCTATTGAAATTCAAACTTATATATGAAACAATAAAATAAAACAAAATGGGGTATTTTTTCACAATCCGTCCCGTTGAGATTAAGATTATTGGTTGTGAGGTTTTTTTTTTTGTTTTTTCTTCAAACATAGCGTCGCTCTGAAGTCTGAATGAATGAAATTCTTTCTTGGCAAGAGCGATTAATTGTTTTTTTTTTTTTTTTTGCTGTTTTTAGATCACACGAGATTCTATCGGATGTAACCCCCGTGAGGGATATAATTTTGCTGCTATTTTGAATCTATCATAGGGTGTAGCAACGGAAGTTTGTGAAAGAAAATTCGATCCAGCGAATTTTACGCGCAAACACATTGATGTCATCTTTTTTTAAGACGTAACCACTGGAGGAGGTGTTATGTGAGATGTGGATGTATTTTTAGAAACGGCTTCGATATGACTGTGACTGCATTTCAACGATTTGTGGTTGGAAATTAAATTGGGCCATCTGACTTGTTAGCAGTGGCATATGAATCAAGAAGGGACAGACTATTTTTAAAAGTTTTGAAGGGCATCTGTTGCGAGAGATCTTGACGCAATTCAGTTTGGAAGTGATCGCTCAAGTGACAAGAAGTGACAAAACTTTGAGTGTCTTATTAGTGCGATAATAGTGAGCTGTCTTGGAAATGGAGTAATCTGTCAAGAAGTTGACTTGGTAGGATGGGGACAGGAATATAGAAACTTTGACATTTCGTTGGTTTTGTGTTGCGAAATAAATAGATATGGTGGTCTTAGATTGGGAAATTTTAAAAGGAAATCGGAAAATTCGTAAAAATTAATTTTCCATACATTTTGTACGGGTATTTTTATTTTTTATCTTGATCCCAATATACAGTGTCAAAAACTCACCATGAATTTAATTATTTCGTAGATTTTCTTTAAGGGAACAGTTTTCTATACAAATTTCGCAGTTGTGAGCTCTCGTAAAATTAAAGTCGTGACTAAAATTTGTTACGGCGCAATTTCTTAATCATCTATTTATTTTGCGGACTCGGGGACCAGCTTGCTAGTGTCAAAAGTATAGCGCGCTACTAATAAGAGATTTGAGTTTCGACTTTAAATTTACGGAATCTCACAATTTTCAAGATTTTTATGGAAAATATAGCTGTTTTGAATTATGTACTAAAACTAAAGGCGGAACTAAAAAAGTTTATTGATAAGTTTATATGTGCTTTGACAGACTTTTTGCGGTGTAGATTTCAAGGAAACCTTGAAACGCGGTCTAAATATTTAGCTTACTCTACTTTTGTGATAAGTTACAATCTCTTACAAGTTCATGTGGTATTATTTTTGTTTCCATCATTGACTTTGAATAGTTTAATGATTAAAAAAAAAAAAAAAAATTTAAAGCCAGTTTTAATCGTAATAGTTGTAAAAATGCATTTCAAATAAGTGGTTTCGTCTTATCCCGAACTGAGTCCATTATTTACAACAATATATATCGGCCCATTACGTTTTCAAGTGTCCTTGCATACGAGCCTACCTCTCTTCGATTTTGACAGTAAATTTATAAAAACCAATCAGTGGACCACATCGATCCGAAGTATTATCGCTAAGGCAGCATTTTTTCAAAATGAAGTCAATTCAAAACTGGATTTTCAGAAATTCCCTTTTTAACCTTCCTAATTTTTCATTTTCCCCTGTACACAGAAAAATATGGGCACGTTCAAAAATGAAGTCGTCTAGATTTGTTCGGAATACATGCAACCTGAACGCAAAAGCTAGATTGGTCTTAAACGCGCTTCGTAGACGTCAAGCACACAGTCGAAATGTCAACGGTACCCAGTCACGAGGTTCTTAAATAGATTTGTCTGTTTCCCTCCCATAAACGTCGACTGAAAAAAACACTTCGTGGGAGCAATTTCGGATAAACACACAGTAATAAACAAAATCGGCCAGCTGTCAGACTTGCTAAACTGAACGGCCCCAATATTTGTTCGTTTCATAGTTCTTCTAACTTATTCTAACTGATAAATTAGTTCAGCTATTGTGATAGAACAATTCAAAAATAATTGTCTGTTCTTTCCGTCTGTTGGTGTACTTGCAGCTCAAAAGGCCTGCAAAATAAATTGGTTTGCGTGCAAGTTGAACGACTGTTCGATGTCACTTCACTGAAAGCACTGAAAGAGTGCTACCAAGTTTTAAAAGTGCGTGATTGTTCGAAAATATTTTTTTTTAGTTGTGGGAAGGAACAATATTAACACAAACACAAACTTTGTAAAATGATATGTAGCCAAAAATTGTGTTGGGCGACCATTTTTTAAGAAGAAAAAAAAAAAAAAAAAATTTATCATACGCCATCCATCATGATGCATTACAAAGGTCGATTTTGTAGGATACTGAAACCAATACTTGGTCGAAAACGCCCCCAAATAGTAGGCGTGGCAAACAATTTTGTATGAACGAATTATGAACAAAAGCATCTTCGCTTAATTCAAAGTAAAGAACGCAACCTCTATTCAACAAAATTATAAGATGCTTTTGTTCGTTACTTAACTAAACTTTTTAAGTGTCATTTCTATGAGACACAATAGTGGAACATGGTAGCCGTAGTGAAAATTAAATGAAAATTGCTGAGTGGGGAAACGGGGAGTAACAACGATTCTCGCTTGTTTGGGGGTTACCCTGACAATTTCTGTTGGGAAATTATGTCGAATTTCAGTTTGTGAATTATTGTTGAAAATATTATCAGCACATACAAGACAGACACGAAGGAGCGTTCAAAATAGTTTCGTTATTAAAATAATACCGTTTTAGAGATCAAAAAAGTTTTGGCAACCCTAGACGCTGTTACAGTACTTTTATGCTCATATAACATCCGTGTGTACACTCGTAACTCGAGAACGGATCGCTCGATTTTTACAACAGGGAATGCCACTTCAAATAAATAAAACATCTTAATATTTACAAATTTTAAAAGGATTATTGAATGAATTTGAGCGGAACGAAGTTCGATATGTTAGCTAGCTATAAATATATCCTACGTTGCTGATTTTTATAATACCAAAGTATTCCATTTGCCAGTGTACACAAAATTTGAACAACTAAGGTCAATAGGTCAATAGGCGCAGTGGCTTAGTGGTTAGTGTGTTGGACTACTACGCTAGGGGTCGAGGTTCCAATCCCGCAAAAAGCCATATTTTCCAACTTAGGGTTTTTTTTTTCACTGCGCCACCTCTCGCGAACGTCTGACAAACATCCGAGAGTATGACTGTCTTGAAAGAGCTTCTCAATTAGCCGTTTGGAGTCGGCATAAAACTGTAGATCCCTTCCATTCGTTCCAAAAATGAAAACTCACACAAAACGAATGGTTGTGAGAAGCTAGGCCTAGGGTCCCTCCTGTTGCGCCAACTATTTATTTTTATAAGATCAATAGCCTTACGATTTTCTTTAGAATCATATTCAATCCATTATCATTTATTATAGAAACCATTTATAATCTCACTGCCAAAACACCGAATACACTCGATTTTCTTTCTTTTTTTATCATCTAACGCGAGTCAGAAAGCTCGACGCTAATAATATTTAATTGACGTCACTATGAAAGTGTAGACGAGATTGACATCTCAATTTGTTAGCCAAGCGAATTTGGGGCAGCTGCCATATTTCATCTAGCTCTATATCCTCTCCTTTTAAATTTAAGTCGATTGACAAAACCTCTAGACAACCTTCAAATGTCGGAAAACTATTTATTAAACCTCCGATCGTAAATAATTGAACTCCCACGATTGGTTTTTTATTTAGCTTTTGACAGCAATTGTCAAAAATAAAGAAATTGTTTCAACAGCACACATAAGCTCTGTGGTTGACGTTAAATGTACTTATCTTGAGTCTTGTAGGAGTACTAGGTTGACTTTCTACGTGGAACTTCTTTGATTAAAATAAATCCACATATGGGCATAGCAATAAACCCCAAGCGTGAGAAGTTTTTGACATGCAACTTGTAGTTTTGTAGCTCAGCTTCATTTGCAATGCAACCGCTTGTTGTTTTCCATGAAAGATCATTTTCCCTTCCTCCGAACTTTAAACACAAAAATATAAAAATAGCGCAATTACAAAGCCACATGTCTGCAGTTTTTTACCCGTGACTTGTAGTTCTGTGGTACGTCCCATTCTACACCTGCACCTTCACTTCCAATGCACGATTTGAAATTTTCCATTAGCGTTTCCTTATTCTGTCCGCAATTTAATTCTGTCTTTAGTCTTTTCAACTTTCCCTCGTTAGTTTTGTCCTAAAACATGTACGAAACGTACAAATTGTAAGTCCACAAGCATCTGGAGTTTCTCCCCACCCATGACTTGTAGTTTTGCAGTACAGAATCATACTACAACTTTAGCTTTAAGTAGTATGCAACCAATTGTGCTTTTGTGAATTGCATTCGGATTACCTCGTCCTATCCCCGAGCCTATAATACATGAAAATACAAAAATAAAAAAAACAACAAATCCACATGTGACTTGAAGTTTTGTGGTACACATTCCTACTAAAGCTTCAATTGTAATAAAACCACTTGTAGTCTTCCGTGAAAGATTCCTTCGTTACAATCGGATCTCCTCGTCCTTCTTTTGACCCTAGAACATGAATGTATACAAATTTCAAGTAACAATAGATCCACAAGTAGTTTTGTGGTACAGCACCATACTACACCTGTAATGCAACTGCTTGTAGTTTTCAATTAAGGGGACCTCTAATGTAGCCGCAATTACCATCTTTCTCGTTGGTCTTTCTGGCGTTATAATTCTCCTTCATCAGACAACCTTGAAGAGATGTTTTCGTTGGTATTTAAAGAATTCATCTTTCCGCCTCGCAGTCTTAATAAATTTTGTGTGCGGGGGAAATTTGATGTCATCAAGATTTCGCCAGCAAAAAATTTCGTTAACAATTGTTGAATGTCACAACTTTTCCTCACCCTAAAAAATAATTTATTTTAAATGAATTTTACCTCATAGCCTGGGTAATGCACGTCACAACATTTTTCAAAATATAAAAATAATATTCAAGCATTTGTATTTTTTTTTTTTTTTGCAATAAATCACCTCTCTGAATCACGAAAAATTATGACGCGCTCTATTTTACGCACGTAGACATGGGTTCTGGAGATATATTTATATTAGAACTGACAAGGCTATTGACTTAAAAAAAATGGAATCATCATCCGGTGGGCAGTTGGCAACAAGTATATTTTTTTGCAGTGGACGAGTCTTCCCAAGATTTAAGTTTTATCTTTGACTTAAGGAATGTACCTAACAGAAATCATGTGTTTAACTAAATGCATTTTAAATTGACACGGGGTCAAAAAATGTATTTTTTTAGACATGTGTGATATGGACCGACACGGTTGGGCCTATCCCATCGCAGTTGTTCAACTGGTGCTCAGTCTTGTAACATTTTGTAACAGTGAAACACTCTGTTCAGTTCGACCCCGCTCAAGGTAGAATGCAACAACGGGCCCTCGATCCCAAGTTTAATTGGTCCCATAACCATTTCGAAATACAACAAAGTTACAAAAATATTCTATGACTACTCGTATTTGCATCTCTCGAGTCCTTGTATCAAATCGGTCTGCAGGTTCACCAGCAGAAAATGTCTCAATTCGCTGCCACTTAACTCGCTCGTGTTCACCTTCACATCCAAAGGATACTTCTTAATAAACTCGGCGTACTTTGTCAGCTGTGTCTCCAGTTCCGGGGAGTCATTTGGCATGGTATGTCCCGCCAGCTCCCTGGCAATAGCCTCCAAACACAACTCGCCGAAACGCACATTCACCTTGGTGTTGCTGGTGGTGTTGCAAGGTAATGCCGTATTGGTCCAGTTCGGACCATCCTTTGGATCACCTAGAGATACGGCAAGATATGCACAAGCTCCACGATTATTGTCAAAGATTTTCGTACTCATGTGGGTCTGGTAGTGCCTCGGACTGGTCAGTGGGATACATTCGTCAGCGGCCACTTGCATGTCGTGCACAATAGCCTTGGGATCGATTTTGACGTTTGCAGGTCCTTCAAGCGGTGGCAATGGACCTTTTACTGGCAGCTCCATGAATATCTTACGCAATTCCCCTCGGTGTACGCATTCCGAGAGCTTCATTAAATATAAATTTCTGCGACGTTTCGCCTCCACACTCCGGTAGATGTCGTTGCAAAGCTTAAGCAGCCACTGCATGGCGAAGTACTTTTCCGCTGGTCTGTCGGAGAATACTACATCGGGATCTGGACACGTCTCAAGAATCCAGAAGTAGTCCTGCATCAGCTTTAGGTCGTCCATTTATTTATTCATTCAACTGAACTGATTGACAAATGTTTTTATTAATTTTTTTTTATTCTCTTTTCAGGGCGAACTCAAAAATCATCTGAACGCAGTGAAACGGAAAATCCGATTAACAACGCCCCACAGCAGGAGGCGACGCCAGTGCCACGAATTAAAAAAGTGTCGAGCATTTGTATAAATTTGCCCGCTGCGGGACTGGGCTCCCGCCCGGCGAGCATCATCAGTTCAGTAAGTACCGACGAAGGTGGATTCAATGAGCCATCACCGGAAATCAAGGCCAAGCTCAAGCCGGCCTATGATTTTGAGCCAAAGCATGTATCAGTGTCATCTATCGAACAGCATCACAGTGCCAGCATCACCCAGGATGAGATGGACAAATCAATGCAGTCACCAACGGCGGCCAGTAAAGTGCAATACACCGACGATAACGAAGAGAAGCCATCTCTGAATTATGTAGACGTTGGCTACAGACTAAACCCCGATGGTAGCGAGAGCCGAGAGGTGTTCGGTGAGTCCGAACTCTATGAAACAAAGATTGACTTGCACAAAAGCTTCCATGCCAATGGCTTTGCCCAAGAGACCACCACAGTGTATGCCGTGATTAAGCCAGAGATTCCACCGCCAGCAGAGCTGTTCTACCATGGCGAGCCGGTAGTCGAGGAGATCACATCACCGGCACAGAGTCCACCAAAAATTCCACCAAGCCCATTGCGACGCAGAAGTTCGGACATAAGTGGCGGCAGTTCATCGAAGTCACCACCGCCGTCGTCTTCGGTTTCGATTCCCAGTGTCAGCACATCGCCATCGAAGAAACCACCAGCGGTGGCACCGCTCGAGACTCAGGATGAGTTTGAGAGTCCCGAACTGCCGGCGCTACCGCAAAGACCTCCACCACTGCCCGAAGGACTGCCACTCGATATGCAGGATATTGAGTATGCCGACATGAGTGACGGCGAAGACGATGACGAGATGGGCGACGAGCGGGAGGGACGTCGCAATCGAGTGGGCGATTCACTCGAGATGGGACGTGAAGATAGCCTCCCAGATGCCATGACCGCCGACGAGGCTGAGCGGTTGTTGAGCTCAAGGTATGAGTTGTCGTCTTGATGTACCGTGTGATGTTTTTTTTTTTTTAAAGCTTGCCTTGGAGTAGATGCATGGTAGCGAGTATTGGTGTTTCTTGTCATTTTTAGTGTGTGTAGTTTAGTGTTGAAAATGTGACTTCTTCATCGAGGCAGAAGGCAGATGTGGAGCCTACCTAGAGTTTGTTAATGGATTAGATTGTGCGATGATTTATTCGAAGTCCCGAAACGAAATTGTCAGAGCTGGGGCTCTATGGGGAATGCATCAAGGGAGCACTTGAAAATCTCAGAGTTTGCCTTTGCATCTCATACGCATCCATCTCTCTTGCGATCGTTAAATCCGTCCCAAACACCCGCACATCCTCATAGCACACCAGCCATCTCAGCCGGAAGTACGGTGACTTGTTTGTTTGTGCCCTCTCGAGAGCAATCACCCGGCTTTGCTGAATTGAAAAAGCGGATGCCCAATGAACCACTTTAAACTCTAGGTTAGACCCCCCATGTGTGTGCTCTTTACTTCTCTTTTTCTTCGTTTTTTTGTTTATATACTTTTCCATATTTCGTGCACCCTTCTCTGTCAATTGGCAATCACAGCTTGAGGAGGTTAGCTCTTCACGATGGATTAGCACAGCACACTGTCCCACTGAACGTGTGTACGAGAGAATGGTGGACGATAAATTCTTATAAAATATTCATTTGATTCGCAAACGTCAAACTGTGTCATGCACACAAGATGGGCTCACCCTATCTCGCAGAGTATTTCCGTGTTCTCCTGAATTTAGTGGCTCTGGCGCTAGTAATCATCTGCGTTTGGTTATATCCCTTTCGGTTCCTCAGTGCACTGTTCGAGCTGCATGCATCACAGTAATTCACACACTAATGCATGCTCGAGTACGATATTTCAAAGTGTTTACGTGCACAAACACCGGCCGGCGGCAGCCGAGTGGGTGGCGGCGGTGGCGCCGATTGAATGGGGCTATGTCGTTCGTTCGTTAGGCCATTCGTTGTATGTGCGACACCACAAGGGACCAAGAGATCTGTTTGCATTATTCTAGTGCATATGTTTGAGGAGGGTGGAGAGGGTACATATATGTATGTCTTGAGAGTGTCTCAAATCATCTCGGACACTACTGTGGCGTTTGTAATGATTTATGTTTTTTTTCTTCTATGGTTTGCTGCGCTGTGACTGCTTTCATACGTGGCGTGACTTTCCCACTGGAACTATGACAGAATTGTTGTTCGAGGCAACAAACTATCAATGTGGGACATTCAGCTTTAGCAGTCAGTTTTACTCTGGTTTAGGTGGTTTTTGTAGGCCTTATGTGGAGCGATTTTGTGGACAAATTGGTCCCTGGATCGGAAGCTGTCAAATATCAGACTACTCTCCTGAGGAGACTTTTCATTATTTTCAGCATAAAATTGAATGGTCCTTCTGGTTGCCCCAAAAATAAAGCGCACACAAAGGAATCGGTGTGAGGAAGTAGTACTACGGTCCAGAGACGTCCAATAAGTGTTTATTTAATAACGAAGACCACACCTCGCTTTAAAAATCAGTCCATCGTCTTGTCGGGCCAAGTAAGCGCCTATATCTGACTATCTGACTTCAGAGTCGTAAATTTGTGGGCACAATTATGCAATTCAAATACTAAATTATACAAAATCTCTGTAAAAACAGAGATATGATGTTAATCGACAGTCTAACGAATGTGACTACTGTTTCCTAAGCAGTGAAGCTTTTGTTTCTCTTCCTTAAATGATGTATACCTCCTATTATAAACAAGGATTTACCAGCACATGTTTTCACCCTTACATCGTCGAGGACAAATTTTTTTATTAAACAGATTTAGAAGTTACATTTTTTTAGGCTACCATTGACTGCAATTTTCCTTTTTTTTTTCTGTTCGGTCCTACAGCTCGGGGGATCAATGTCTCAACTGACACTCTGAAACCAACTCGCCCTTTAAACGAAGAGCCGGCTTTAGTTACGCACTCGAAATTGTTCAAGTTTCCTTTCAAAAGTGCTTAAGCGGTTTTTATTTTTCTCTTATCTTAGATCCGTCCGAATGAAATTGAAGCCTGAGACTGGTGCGATACTTAGGCACTTGATTGCTTGGGTTCTCGAAAGAAAAGTCCTCATGTCTTTATATACGGTGCGTTTATATTTCCAGGTCCAGACTGTAGCGCCATCTATGGTATATTTTTGAGGCTATTTAATTGTTGTTTTAATAATCATTTTTGTCCACGGCCATTGGTAAAGAACTTCTTCTAAAGAGAGCGATTGTACCGATTCTTTTTATGTGTTGCGCCGGAAAGGTTCGATTAGCTCAGGCGCTTTTTCCAAATAAGTTACTTATGGGATCCTTGGATTAATTTTTAGAAGTAACATGGAATTGATTTGAAAGTGTCGACCCATCTTTTGAGAGTGCCTTCGCCATAGATAAGAAAGACGTAAGAACATGAAAATCATTTTTGAAACGACACTCCCAAAAGGGGGTCACTTTGGGTAATCACTATATTGATACGTGAACCTGAACATCCGAAGTTTCCGAACACTTTTTTAGTACCTATTTATTGTGAAATGAGTAGAATTAAACGTATAGCATTTGAAAGTTACTGTGCCATAGATGTGCACAAACAAAAAATAGTGGGTATAAAGGGTATTAGCAGTGGCTTAGTGGTTAGTGCGTTGGACTTCTAAGCGAGGGGTCCCAGGTTCGAGATTCGAGTCCCGTAAAAACCCAAATTCCAACTTAGGGTTTTTTTTCCCTGCGCTATTTATCTCGCGAACGTCTGACAAACATCCGAGAGTATAAATGTCTTGAAAGAGCTTCTCAATCAGCCGTTTGGAGTCGGCATAAAATTGTAGATCCCTTCCATTCGTTCCAAAAGAATGGTTGTGAGAAGCTAGGTCTTGGGTCCCTCCGGACCTGTTGCGCCAACTAGTTTTGTTTTGTTTTTTTTATAAAGGGTGGGCCAGCTATAGTTATTTTGACACTGACAGTTGTTTTCCGCTCGAAATCTTGACAGAAAGTCAGTGTCATACCTCCGCGGAACGAAACGTGTCGCTTTACGCTTGAACAACGTTGGGAAATATTAAAAACGTATTTCCAAAGTGGTTGATCGAATATTTTTCATTTTTCTTTTTATTTATTGATTTCTATTACATCTTTTCAATATATAGACTTAAGGTGCCCAAACAGTGCATTTTTTTGAAAATAAGTTTTGGCCGAAATGAAGCACCTACCACCGCGCCTGCTGTACCCAAGTTTGTGCAAAAAGTTTGAGACTGGTATACTAGTGGACAACTCTCATGGCCCCCTTGTATTGTACTTGTATTTGGTATAATTGATGGCTTTCTTTGCCTCGGAGAGCTTATGTGAAAAATATTTTTCCAGCGAAAGGTGTTATTCCCAGAAATTCAAACGCCTTTCCAGCGTCCAATTCATCCCCGCCATATTTCTATTTTTCATTCGGTGCAAATCGTCCTGTGCCCATCCTGAAGATAAAAACTTTCGACTTTGCTGTTTAACTGACAGTAGTTTTCTAGCTTATTTATCATTCGCTGTAGTGAGCTCGTTGCTTCTGCTAGAACGACGCTATCATCCACAAATAGGAAACTTTTAATCCTCACTCCTTCTACATACTTCAATTCCAACAGGCATAAAATCCGTAATGTCGTCCAAAAAGAGTGAGAATAATAAAGGGCTTATAAGACATCCCTGTCTTGGCCCAATTTTGTATTCCAAACGATTCCGAAAGCTCCTTCCCATTCCACATCACTGATTCATTTTTTCCATATAAATTGATCCGGGCTTTTAAGCAAGTTGACGATACATCGATCCGTGACAGCTAATAGAACAGGCAGTTTCTGTTTACAGTGTCAAATGCGGCTCTTAAATCGATGAAGGTTAAAATTTGGTCCACTGTGAAATAACCTTCTCTAATCCTGCCTGAAACTGGCTCAACTTTTTATTCTCTTTTACCCATAGAGGCTAGCAAGCCTCGTATGCATAAAAGTCTCACTCAGTAATGTCAAATCGATTGCCTTAAGTCGCACTTTTGAGCCCTGTTCTAGTTGAAAGGGTGTAAGGTATGATATAGAACGTCTTAGCTGATGATGTTCCTTTTTTCTTTCGTTTAACATTGCATTTTACAGCCGAATGCCTTTCAAAACTAATAAGAAACCGTCTGGGTATACTTGCTTCATATCCTGTGGCTTTTTGCCTAGCTCCACCAAATCACCATTAAGTACAGCGGCTCCGTGTAAAGTCATCGGGGAGAGGTTTTCACTTCCTTGGATAATACTCGTATATTTATTTTTGTCGTATTTGAGCCTTTAATTTCGCCTCATGCTCGTCCTTCGTGTCCTCTATATCCCCGTTTGCATGTCGTGCTTTTCTCTTCGTATTATTATTATTTTTCCTTTGGAAATCATTTTCTCTTTTCGCCCTCCCTCCTGGGGGGGAATATCAACCAAATGAGGTTTTTGATAATGACGATGATGATGGGCCATAGCAGCAGCAGCAGCAGCAAACAACAACAACATGGGCGGGATGCAGATTAGGATTTTGTATATATATATATTTTTTGTAAATCACAACAAACTAAACTAGAACGGCGAAGGGTGGGCAACTGTGAGAAACATCCATGCATCATAGAAATAAAAACGAAACTCTGCCTGGCGCCTCCGCGAGCGATTTCGATTTTTTTTTTTATTTTTTTTTTATTTTGCTTTTTTTTTGTAGTTTCTCACCCCTTTTGCCAAACTCTCACGTCGTCTCTCTTCTAACCACTTGACGATGGTGGCTTGCTCTCTCTCTCTACTCAGAGCGTGTTGAATTTTATTCTATTTTTCCTCTGTCCAAACGATTCGTAATGTGCATGACACATGCAACTGTGTGTCACTGCGAGGGTGTTTCGCTGTTGGACTCGCTATGCGAACATTCCGAAATAGTTTTTCTCCAGTAGATGTCGGTATAGTTTGCGTGTGTCGTTCATTATAAAGGAAGAAAAATAAAAAAAAATCCTCTAATTCGCTTTGATTCATAAGAATCTCATTAACTGGTCGATTGCATCCTTCATCCTTTGAACGCAACGAATGAAAACTTCATTCATCTGTCACTTGAAGCGATATCGACGCGTTGAAGCTTCTCTTTAGCATTCACATCTATTCGTCGTCGGTGGCGGCAGTGACAACGACGACAACGACGACGTGTTGAAGTGGTATTCAGTCGAGGGTGCTCCTCTGAAAAGTGAATTGAGTAGTTCTAAAGTGCCAGTGACAACTTACGGCGCCTTTTTCGTCGCATCTTCAACGCAAGTAAAACTGTTTATAGCGTATAGTGGCAGGCACAAGTGCAAATTAATTTATCGGTAAGGATGGCACATGGTTAGGATGGAATTTTTACTCTATGTATTTATTTTTCCTTTTTAATTCTTAAATTCCCCGAGTGGCGATGATGACAGGGAAACTACACAAAACAAAAAGTAAAACAACGAAACCAAGTCCTTGGCACAGTTTAAATTGAATTTCTATTTTCGGTACGAAAAGAGTCCTTGATGAAGTTGGCGGTGGCTACAAAAAAAAAAAAAAAAAAAACTTGTGTTGTACTCGTAGTTTTGTTCGGTAGTTCGCTGTGTGTATCGGGAGCTGGAAGCATTGTCCTTTTATTGTGTGTGAAACAATGAAGCATGGGATTTGGCGGATGTGTGGGAAGTGGATTTTTGTTATAGCCAAACTGACGTTCTTAATGATGTTCAAATTTGAATAGATTACAAAAAACAAAAAATTACGTATACGCCGTGGTGTTCAGGTGAATTCCTTTTTTTAAACTAGCTGTGAGTGCACACTGCACAAGGTGGATAATCCAATTTAGGCATCCACATCGCAGGCAGCTGCAGCTGCATAAACATGCACTCTATATCTACAAGTATGTACAATCTGGATTAGAGGACATCACACGACTGTATCAATGGGAGTGGATTTCAAATGAGTCACTGTGCATGACGAACGCATTTAGGAATACAATTTCGACTGACAGTGTACTATGAAGATGCTCTTTACCATCCTCTGTGTAATGTAAAAATGTTGTTATCCATGGGTAGCAACAGGATATCAGTTTGAAATAGAATTCTTCAAGGCAGTGAGTTTTGAAAAAAGGAACTCCGAAGTGATGGATTGTTTTTTTTAGTACTTTCTTCATAAAGCTGCAGATTTTAAAGGTGTAAAGACCGCTTAAGTATATAATATTGAAGATTGAGCCCTTCATCCTTTGACCCTCTTTTCTGTGGGCCACATACGACATAACGTTCAGCTCAGCTTATAAAGGGTGGGCCATCTAGTGGTTTCTTTTTAAATCACAGGTTATTTTGACACTGACAGCGGTTTCCCGCTCGAAATCTTGACAGAGAGTCAGTATCATACCTCCGCGGAACGAAATGAGTCGCTTTAAGCTTGAATAACGTTGGGAAATATTGAAAACTTATTTCCAGAGTGAGAGCTCAAACATTTTTCATTTTTCATTTCATTTGTGGATTTCTATTGCATCTTTTACATATAGACTTAAAGTGGACAAACATTGCGTTTATTGGAATAGTTTTGGCCGAAATAAAGCACCTACCACCGCGCCTGCTGTACGCTACTTTAAAAAACACAATTGCGCATCTGTTTATTGTTACTGTCGAGAAGACAATGCATCCATAGAGAGTGACAATTTGTTGCGAATTTCGAAATGGTGGCATTATTGGACCTTTTTTCTTCGAAAAAGAGGTTGGGAACAACGTTTCGGTCAACGGTTTTACAGAGCCGAATTTTGTTGACTGCAATTGAAGACATGGATTTGGACGACCTGTGCTTCATGCAGAATGGCGTGCCATGCCACACAGCTTGCCACAAATCGCATCAAATTTCCAAATCGTGTTATCAGCCATCGTGGCGATGTCAATTAGCGGCCTCGGAGCTGCGATTTGATTCCTCTGGACTTTTTTTTGGTAGGGAACCGCGAAGGACCGCTGTTATACCAACAATCCGGAAACGATTCAAGCACTTAAGTCCAATATCATCCAAGCAATCCGTGAGCTACAGCCCGAAACCATCAACAAGGTCTTGGACAATTGGAGTGACAGAATGCGCTACTGCGAAGCCAGCCGAGGCAGTCACTTGAACGACGTTGTGTTCCATAATTAATTGGAATGTTTGCTCTTACTAATAAAGCCACAATACATGGAACAAATTTCATTTGGTTCATTTTATTGCATTTTTAAAAAACTTGTAAATGGCCCACCCTATATTAACCCATTGTGGTTCTCCGTTCATCGCATCTTTAGTTTTAGTTAGCTTAAAATGAGTTGCTCTCCCAAATGTAGTATGCATTTGAAATGCGTAATGTGACACCATTCCCTGCGGACAATGTACACAACGTAACTTAAGCTGATAAAACTTTCATCCGAGGGATTAATTCAAATCACTGCGTACTCGAATGAGCCTATTGTGGTATTCTTGTTTCTTGCATTTAGAGTACAATGATGCTTACTCTCAATTAGTTGATGAATTTGGGTAGGCTTGGAAGAGCTGACCATAGCTAAGAATGACATTAAGGGTACATTTTCCCACTCCGTTGAGTCCTGTCAAGAGCTCAATATCTCGACAGAATTTCCAACAGAAGAATGCATTTTCGAAAGTGCTTTGTTTTGTTTTCGAAGCAAAACAAAGTTTGTTGTAGAGAGGTCAGATTTTCCTGTTTATGACACAGGGTAGGATCGCCTTTTATTCAGTTCATTGGGGTTTTACGTTTTACGTCACTCCACTTCGTTGCAGTGTGTCCTTGTTAACAGCCAGACCGACCCTCATCTTCACCGCATTCGTTTCATTCCTTTCAAAAGCGGATCTGACAGCTCTCTGCATGTCGATATCATCAGGCGATTTTTCCAGAGTTTGGCAAACCACTTATTCCTCTCTTTTCTTGTGGATGGGGCACACTTAAACTTATTTTTCATTTGTTTGTACATATTGAATAAAGAATAAGTTGAATTGAATTGAATATTCCGGTCTGTCGCTAATTATTTGAGCTCCACCCTCCACGCCTTACGCTGAGTGGCTGTTTCTAACAAGTTGTAATTAACAGCCTTCCATCTGGACAATTTCAATGAAAAGGGTGCATTTCATTCAAATCGCCATACTTAATCCAGTTCCAGCCATCATTTCAATGCTCTCTGTACTCGCCAAGCTCGCGCCAATTATTTTCCCAGTATACTCAACCTCTCCCATTAACCTATCCTAAATTTGAGGCAGCGCACAGGACAAAAAACCCGCGACGGTAAACACATAATAATTACACTTCTCCGGGTGCTCGTTTTCAAAATAGATGTCAACACCCAGAGTTTACTGACTACTCTATCAATCTCGTCTAACTAAATCTCTCTAATTACACTTGTTGTGTGCAAAAATCACAAAAGCTAAAGTTCACCCCCGCTCGCTGTACCGTTTGCAACAGAATTCCCCACAACTGAGTCAGTTTGGGATACGAACAAATTCTAATGAACACACATTCGCAGTGTTGCAAAAAAAAAGGAAAGGAAAGGAAATAATTCACTCAGGATGATGAGGAAAAAATGCCACTACCCCTGACATCCAATTGCACCGAACCTAATGTTTAATGTGACCAAATGGGGGAAGAAAAAAAAAAAAAAACAGAACAAATCTGAGTACAAAACTGGAACAAAGCGAGAACATGACAGGATTTATACTGGGCCCCGTCGACACTGGCAAATGAATGCAATTTAAAAATAATTAAGCACACACACTCGTATGCATAGAGAAAACATTTAATAACACATACACGGGAAATTATTATTGTCATTTTGACATTCCTTGCTCCGCGTGTTCCCTGGGTGAGCACTGAGCAGTGTTCCTGTTCAAAGAGACAACACTCGCATACACCTACATACACCGAGAGAGCAATTGTTAGATAAATTATTTACTTTTAACGACCGTTTTGTTGGCCATCATCCCTCCGAGAGGGAGAGACACACATTGTTGTAGGTGCGCGATATAGGGGCTTAGAATAGAGTTCAGGGTTAGTCTGGCCAACTGCCAGCTATAGGTCCTACAGGCGATGGCTTTTCTGTTTTGATTGTGCTCTGCTTCTCGGACCGATAGGTGACGAGTAATCCGGCGGTGGGTATACGCCTGGGAGCACACCAAGCTTGCTCTCCCTCGTTGAACGGATAGCAATTAGTTTACGCATTGAAGGTGTGTTTCTTTGAAACGATTATGTCATTTGCGCGTATTTGCAAGGCAAACATTGACAGAACTTATTAGGAACTTAATTGTTATAGGTCGGCAATTCGGCATAATGGCTGAGTGTGTTCGGTGGGTGAAGTAGTGGACAACATCCCGTCCAGAAATAATTTGAGTGTGTCCTCTTTGGCAGCAAAATTTATTTGACAGTTGAGTGGGTTTTTATGGTCGAAATAATGAGCATTTGCAGGGAATTGTTATATCAAGACTTCACACGGCTTTTGGTTAGAAACTTGGGTTTCAGAAGGAACCTTTGTCCTTTGAACCTGTCATATCCTTCTTTATGCATTATGTCGTGCTCCAAGAACGCGGATTTGGAGACAACTCTTACTTCAACCCCATTTGTTTCCTTTTACACATCGTCAGAGTGAACAGCTACAAAACTCAGCTTATGCCTCTGTAGTTTGAGTGCTGTGTGAATCCAGGGTGAGGATGTCCAGGTCCAGCCTCCGAAATAGCGCAAACTTCAATTCATTGATTGCATCTGCTCTCGTGACCGTCTTAAAATCATCCACGCAACTATTTTTTATGACTGGCTAGATGCGTCCAATCAGCGCTTGACTTACATGCAGAATATAGTGCTTGAAGCGCTGGTTAACTGCATGGAAAGATGTATATTCTGGTTCCCCGAATCCCTCTTTTAAGTCTAAACCAGTCACAAATCCAAGAGATTCCTTAAATAGGCAGTGGAACAGAAATAGAGGTGACATGAAATGAAATAAAAACAACGCCGCAGTACGATGTTCACTGAAAGAACCGGTGATTTGGCAAAGTATCATTTTTTAGTCCTGAAAATTATTGGAGAACGGCTCAAAAATATCGTTCAATGCTCTTTTTGGTCTGTATCCCTTTTCTTGCAACTATTTACATTTTTATGAGGCCTATATTATCTCTGCAGTAACTAATGACAACAGGCCTTTAAACCTTAATGTCTTATACCCTTTTCACACCGCAGCGAAAACAGTGGTTTTGTCGAAAACTCGAAATTGCGTTCAACCGAACATAAACAAGTTTTCGTTTGACGTTTCAATCAGCGCTAAGATACTAGTCGTGAAACTTCTGTGTTAACTCTTTTGTTTAAAAATTTCGATAGCATTAATTAACAAACACAATGAATTCAGAGCATTTAAAAATAATATTGGCCCATCAATTAAGTTTAGAAAATTATTTTAAGTGATTTGTGACATTTGTTCGGTCAACTGCTGAATGTTGCAAAAGGTGTGTTTGTTTCAACAACTCAACGATTGGAAGTCGTTTTTGTGGTGTTTTCGTGGCAAATGACTTTAAACGACTCGTTTTGAAAACTGAAATATGTATAGGAAAACCTTTGTTTTCGATGAAGTTTTCGAGTGTTTTCGCGAAAACCAGGTTTTCGGCTCGGTGTGATTAGCGTTTTAATGTATACGTATGCGATGCCCCTGAAAAGCTTATTGATTTGACCTACCTTGTTGGTTGTATCAGCCGTTTAGAACCCATTCAAAGACGAGGGATAAATTTTAAAACCCACCGTTCGTTAAGAAATTTCTAGGATATGACTCCCTTTATGAAAAAAACCTTTATTTCGAAACCAATTGAAGAAGACTAATACCCTTTTCACACCGAGCCGAAAACTCGAAATTGCATTCACACCGAACAATAACTAGTTTTCGTTTGACGTTTCAATCAGCTGTGAGACACTAGCCGCGGAACTTCTGTGTTAACTATTTTGTTTACAAATTTAGATCGCATTAATTAACAAATAAAATGAATTTTGCCCATCAATTAGTGTGGAAAATGATTTTAAGTTGTGAGTTTTGACATTTGTTCGGTCAGATGCTTTGCTGAGTGTTGCATAAGGTGTGTTTTTTTCAACAACCCAACGAACGGAAGTCGTTTTCGTGGTGTTTTGGTAGAAAACGACTTTAAACAACTCGTTTTGAAAACTGAAACGTTTTGAAATGTATGGGAAAACTTCTGTTTTCGATGAAGTTTTCGAGTGTTTTCGCGAAAACCCGGTTTTCGGTTCGGTGTGAAAAGGGTATAATCTGTACATCATCTAAATCCTCATGAACTACGCCGCAAAAATGACAAGAAGCTCGAAAAACTTTATTTTATTTTACGCATTCTCATTACAATTATTTAGTTTAAGTTAAACATTTTTTATAACATCTTAATTTGCTTCTTGCTCATGAATTGCATTTATATTTTTATTCTCTTCCTTTTTTTATGATTTTCTTTTGTGGTATTTTTTTTGTTTGCCAAATGTCAACACATATGTTGTGCATCTTTTTGCTGTCACCAACTCTGTCACGATTTGTGCGCCTCTGCTGTGTGCCTTGTGTGTGTATATATGCAAAATCTAAACAACTACTTGATACCTCGAACTTCAACATCAAACTCCATGTGTGTGCCTATCTTCATACCCACATGTGACGTCATTCTTATATTTTGTTCGCGCGCATGAATTCGGCAACAACGGCATCCACACACAAATACACAACAACAAAAAATATAAACACACACACGCTGTGCAACTCTCCACCTATTATTAATTAAAAACATATAAATGGCAAAACAATAAACGCTGCTGCTACTGGTGTTCCTGCTGCGACGCTACGGCTACTGTTCATTCTGATGCTGCTGTTGACCTTGTTTTATGTGCATGCATATAACATACCAAACGAACCTGATGGGGGGGATGACGGTCGTCCCATCCTTGCACCGGGGAATGACATTTGGTTGCCACCTGCCTCAACGTTGTGTCGTGTGTCCTTGTGGCTTGTGCATCATACAAACTGTATATCCTTTTTTTGCATTTTACACTATTCCTGCTTGCGAATTAAAAATTTAAACTCATTGTTGTTATACATGTTGCTATGTTTTGTCCTGTAGAATTTTGGAAAGCAAAATAAGGTTTGCATGACCAGAATGGCTATTGATTTAGGTGCTTTAACTGATGGTTTCTTTTTTCTTTGTTCCCCAAAAACAGACAACAACCACTACTATCGGACGAACAGGCGAAAGAAGTCGAACAGATACTGTCAGCTCCGGCAGCGGCTGCAACAGTTGTTGTTACAGCGCTTAGCAACAGCAGTGTTTCTAGTCATCATCAACAGAAGGAGGAGGAAGATCCCGAGGACGAGGACAAGGACAAGTGCTGCGACTACGAACGCGTCGAGGATGAAGACGAACCGGAGTGGTTGCGCGATGTTCTTGAAGCGCCCAATCGAAGTTTAGAGAACTCGATTCACAGTGAATCGGCAGGATTTCTTGAAGCCGAAGAGGATGCGGTACCAACTGTCGATCTTGGTATCACAGTAACTGCCAGTAAAGTTGAAACAACCTACGACGAGGAGAACTGCAATACAACATTTGTAGTTGGTTCCGATTATAATAAGCATGACATCTTGAATCAGACATTTGTCCAAGAGTCTATACACGATAGCATCGTTTCGGCTGAGTCGGCTGATTCCACCACCCACAATAGCCTACAGACGACTACCATCGATGACAGTATCATCTCCAGCAAGCATAATTCGAATTACTCTCTGGCTGATGCAGAACACACTCAACAGCTAGACGAATCCCAGTACTATATACCAGAGTATCCGCCAGTTCGCAGCAAAGAAGTCTACGTCGAGTCGGGCGTACATTACTTCGAAGATGGCAACTTTTGGATGGAAGTACCCGGTCTGCTAGAGTCGGACGATGATGATATAACCTATCCGCCCATTGCAGTGAAGAAGAACAATAAGATTCGTTTCAGTTCGGGACCGATTCAGGTGTTCTCTACATTTTCTGTAACCGATTACGATCGTCGCAATGAAGATGTCGATCCAGTGGCCGCTTCGGCGGAATACGAATTGGAGAAGCGTGTCGAAAAGATGCACGTTTTTCCCGTGGAATTAATGAAAGGACCCGAAGGATTGGGCTTGAGTATAATTGGTATGGGCGTTGGTGCCGATGCTGGCCTAGAAAAATTAGGAATATTCGTCAAGACGATTACTGATAATGGTGCTGCAGCTCGAGACGGACGCATACAGGTTTGTTAAGTAGTGAAATCTTGTTAATTTTTCTCATCGGTGATGTTTTTCTGTATTTACAGGTCAATGACCAAATAATCGAAGTAGACGGTAAGAGTTTAGTGGGCGTTACACAAGCCTATGCGGCATCAGTTTTACGGAATACATCTGGTCTAGTCAAATTTCAAATTGGTCGTGAGCGAGATCCAGAGAATTCTGAAGTGGCTCAGTTAATACGACTTAGTCTACAGGCTGACAAGGAGAAGGAGGAACGACTTAAGAGGTTAGTTTGGATTGCGAATCGACGAATTGAGAATATGTTTTGCGAAAGCTCTTTCACGGTGGTCCATTAAGTTGTAAGTTGTTCTCAAATTCTCTCTTATACCGCCTGCACGAAATTTGATTGCATTTGCTTGCGATTTGGGAAAAGTTTTACGGATTTCCATCTGTGAAACGCGAGCTAAAACAAGTAGTGAAATGAGAAACGTGACTTTAGAACAGAGACTGCCCCTAAACTGCTCCTCCTGTTTGAATGTGAAACCACTAACATGGAGCAGTTATTCTGCGGACGACCACCACTTCGAGTTAGTTTAAATTTTCCTTCATCCCATAAATTAACAAAGTTTTAAAAAGGAAAAAGCTTTCGAAAAACTAATTTCTCGATGCCCAAAACCATTCAAACGGATTTTAAGAACACGAACACTGTTTACAAAGAGCTTTATTCAACAGGCAACAAGAAGAATATCTCCGTCGAACTCTCGACTACTCGGAAGACTCTACACAACCAGCATCAGCCAATTCAAGTGTATCCGAGGGACCAACCAGTCCAGTACAAGTTGAACACCCAATGGAGGTCGAAGCAACACATTCACAGGAGGTGGAGTCTCTCAAGAGACTACTGCAAGAGGTAACATTATTATTTTTTAATCCACTTTTATCTATATTGTCAATTTCACACAAGTTTTAAAATGTTGTATAAAATATTTCATTTAAATTTAATTTTATTGCGTTCGTGGTGGATATGTGCTTTAAAATAAAAATACAAATACATAAAAACAACAGCATAAAGCGGTAATTAGATAGAAAATTCGCTGATTCGAAATTATTTATTATTATGTACAAATATTTGCACAATCTTTTGCTGGCGTTTGTTATTTATTATATTCTTCATCCACTGTATGTTATGTTTTGTATTTTTTTTTTTAGTTGTTTAATGCATTTTATAGGGGAGGGGAGGACATCTGTCCTACGTACGTAAATATGCAACTACTTTCTATTTTTGGTCTTTCTGACGTGCGCGACATTGTCTATTTCTACATCCTTTCAAGATATTTATACATCCGGTTGGAGGTTCGATTTACGGGGAAAATATTCAGCGATTAGCTTTGTTCGAAATAACGGGTGATTTTTTAAGAGGTTTAGAACTTAAAAAAAAAAACACAAAAAATTCGAAAAAATGAATGAAATATTTATTTGAATCGATAGTTTGAACCTTGCAATTTAATGTTTAAAGATAATTTCATGCAAATGTTGACCGCGGCTGCGCCATTGTTTCGCGTGCTGTGTGGCATGTGGCACCGTCTTGTTGAAACCACATATCATGCAAGTCAAGAACTTCCATTTCGGGCAAAAAAAAGTTTGTTATCATCGCTCGGTAGCGTTCACCATTGACAGTAACGCTGCGATTCGCATCATCTTTGAAGAAATATGGCCCAATAATGCCGCCGGCCCATAAACCGCACCAAACAGTGGCTTTTTCGGGATGCATTGGTAGCTGTTGCAATGCTTCTGGCTGATCTTCACTCCAAATGCGGCAATTTTGCTTATTTACGTACCCATTCAACCAAAAATGAGCCTCATCGCTGAACACAATTTTTCGATAAAAAAGCGGATCCTCGGCCAGCTTTCCAAGAGCCCATTCACCAAAAATTCGGCGTTGTGGTAGGTCGCCTGGCTTTAGTTCTTGCACAAGCTGTATCTTAAAAGGCTTTACGCACAAATCCTTCCGCGTAGTGCTGTAACAAAGGCCTAACTGCTGGGAACGGCGCCGAATCGACATTTCGCGGTCTTCTGTCACACTAGCTGATACGGCCGCAATATTTTCTTCACTACGCACAGTACGTAAACGTGTTGGTGGTTTATTGTCCAACAAAGTAAATTTGGTGCGAAATTTGGTCACAATCTTCCGAATAGACTGCTCAGAAGGTCGAGAATGCCGATCATAAAATGGAAGCAGCGCGCGATGAACATTTCGAACCGAGCACGAATTTTGATAGTAAAATTCAATAATTTGCAAGCGTTGTTCATTTGTAAGACGATCCATGGTTAAATTGCAAACCAAACTGAAGCTGTTTGACAGTGACACAAGGTACTAAACACACGTCAGCTGTCAAAACCAGTGTTGCCAAAACCAAACCAGCTAAAAAATCTTAGTTATCGGCACGCGGAAGGGTGTCCTTTGGTGTAAACTTTGTTTTTATGCAATTTCCGCAATTTCCTGCTGATACTGGAGTATATCTGCCAAAGCAGTTTTGCAGAAATCTTCAATAGCTTCAAGAGCTTCAATACTTCTTCGGGGTGTTGGACAGCTAATCGCAGAATCAGCATATTGAAAACGCGGTCTTAGCTGTTGCAGCGGGCGTAGATTGGCATTTAGTTTCAGTGGATTAGGATCTCACATTTCCTAGTTTTATGGGCACTTCCTCAACTATTTTTTGAAAACATTTAATAAGGCACATCTCGATGTCATTGATTGTTATTTAATTTCATTTATCCTCCATGGATGCTATGCGATGAACATCCTTTGGTCACCAATTTGTGTACAGCAGTCGTCCACACTCGTCGCCAAAATTTCGTCTACTGACCGCTTAATTGTATTATCGAAACGCACGACTTTAATTGATAGTACTAGATAGTTCAAACATATACGTAACAATATAAGGAACAATTGAAAAGCATGATTCTAGAAAACAGTACTCGAATTTAGCCGCAGTGAGTCTAGCTCTGCATTTTTAAGCTGCAAATGCGAGGTAGTAATGCACTTATATTTAATTTCGTTCTCCTAAGTTACCTTCTGCAATGTTTATTTATTTGATTTTCATTTATTTTACTTTGTTTTGTTTTTGTTCTTCTTTTCTTGTGTTTTAGAGTGAAATGGGTTGCCTTTTAAAAGACGACATTATCACGAACCTAAGAAAAAAGGTGGGTGTGTTGCAGCTTGTCAATTTCTGTTTTTATTTATTTTTTCTTCATTTTCCTTTATCCCATTCTTCTTCTGTTCCACCTATAATTTTCTATCATTTCTAAATTCACTCGACGGCCAAAAGCAAAGACAAACACTAATATATTCTCTTTTATGTGCACACAGCTTGTTAAGCTAGAAACAACGGGCAATGAGGATGAATTACTTAACGAACGACTACGCCAAACCGAACGTGAGCTTACCAACATTAAGAAGGAGGCCTCCAATCTGCAAAACATGCTGCAACAGTCTCAGGGCCAGTACATGGCCTTGGATAAGAAATACAACAAAGCAAAGAGATTGGTTCGTGAATTCCAACAACGCGAGGCGGACATGGTCCACCGTGAGGAGTTCTACCAGCAGTTGTTGCAGGAGAAAGACACAGAATACAATGCGCTCGTAAAGAAGCTCAAAGATCGCGTCATCAATTTGGAACACGAACTGCAAGAGACACAGCGTAAAGCTGGTTTCCCCGTTGTCCTGCCATACGACAGTACCAGTCTCAAGCTGACACCACAGATGATTCGCAAGGCACCGCCAAAACCGCTATTCCACACACTGGAGACTGAACTCTCGGACACTGAAATATCGGACCTGTCACCCGATGGTGAGGGTGTTAAGACTGCAACGGTGGAGCGGAAAGTGCCGATCAAGGACGAGTTAGATGCGGCCGTGCCGCAACATGAACTGTTGGACAACTCGGCGACAAAGACTAAAATCGACTTGGGTAAGGGTAAATATTGAGTCGACATGCAGTGATTTGAAGCGCATGGAAGTGATGTTGTTTTCTTTTGTTTCAGCGTCTCGTGGAGGTTTGGCCAATCGTCAATTGCCCACGGGCAAAAAGAGTCTCAGCAACAGCAGTTCCGATTGCGGTCTAGACAGCGAGGACGATCTGGGAACGAATGACACTTCGTCGACTGGCACGACAATGGTTTCAAACGGCAACCACCAAAACGGACATCACATGCTGCACAACAATGAGAAATATGTCCGCGAACAACAAATCAACCAGCTGTACGCTCAAGTGCACAAGGATCACAAAACCCATTCCACAATACCAAATATCTTCAAGACCACCAGTAGTGATTCAACAGTTTCATTTGGTGGCAGCAAGGATCTCAATAGCTCGTATGACAGTATACTTGGGTCGAACGACAAACTGTCGGAGAATGAACAAACTGAGAATTGGATGTATCCCAGTCGGCGGAGGGGCAATAAGGCGCCACCGACATCGTTCACCGATCAACTTAATCAGGTGTTGTCCGATCGGGAGAGGTAAGTTGTTATAATATTGGTTTGTTTATGTTATTTTTGAAAAACAATTGAACTCTCCGCCTTAACAAGTTCATAACAATTTAACACTTAAATTGCAGGCGCCTCGGCGACGGCTCATCCCGACATTCCAGCGATGACTATACCGAAATAAATAAAAGCCAAAGTTCAGCGGCCATCAGTGCCAAGACATTGATCAATGAGATCCGACAAGCGGTCAATGAAGCCCAGCCAAAAGGTAAAAATCTGCGTTCGCTTTAATTGTTTCGTTTGCTTTTGAATTCGAATGCGCGTTCAAAAACAGATTACATTTTGCAAAAGAAAATGTGCTTGCTATTGGACATGTTGTTTGCCAAAATATACGTCTCTTTGATGTGTTTTCGATGTGTTTACTCTAAGTTTACGGTTTAATTTTCTTTTCTTTTTCGTTTCCTGTTCCATTTATTCGAACTAACACTCCCCACACACACACACAAAATGCCTTATAGTTAAAAACGTTGTTCCTCAATCCCTTTCTCCGCCTGGTACAGTTCCATGGCAGCAACAATCCGCTCAGTTGCCGCAACATCAACAAGGTCCACCGTCCCCAACGAGTATGTCATCTGGATCGACGTCGCCCGGCTATTCGCCGAGTCGCGGCATGGATCTCTCCGGCTCGAGCAGTAGTTTCTCTGAGCGCAAATCGATTCACAACTACAAAGGTGGACCGGTGCACGAGTGGACCAAGGAGCAGGTATGTAAAATGCATGTGGCTACTATTTGGAAAATCGTTATCTTCTTTGGCAACCCCCTCCCCTCTAGGTGGGACACTGGCTAATGGGCATCGATCTTGATCGTTACATTCCGATCTTCAAAGAGCACAACGTCGAGGGCGGTGCTCTGCTCACTCTAGATTCCAAGGATTTCAAAACTCTTGGCATCTCGGGCGACGATAAGCAACGTCTCAAGCGGCGACTAAAAGATCTCAAGGCCAGCATCGAGAAGGAACGTAAAGATCAAGAGCGCGAACGACGTGAACGCGAGAAGGCCATACGAAAAGCTGAAAAGAAAGCAGCAAAGAAAAAGTAAACAACTTCGACCGATAGAATAACTTATTAGTATATGTACTGTCTAAACTAAAATCACACACATACACACACAATGGACTGATTTAATTAATTTATTAAACAAATTAAGGAAAAAAAATGAAATAAAACACTGCAAAGAATTTCTTTTGTTCTTTTCTAAATAAAAACTAAAGTATTCAACACATTTTGCAAAGTGCATAATTCTTTTCTCTTCTCTAAGTTACAGCAAAAGATAATATTAATTATAAACTAAACAAAAGAATATTTAAGCGAAAAAAAGAAAAAACAAAAAAAAAAAAAAAATAACACATAGCTCTTACTGCATACCATATACATTCAAGCAAAAATTCGTGTAATTGTAGTTCGTAATCCTAGTTGTTTGGTATAAATGTTTTTGTGTGTACAAAACGCTATTTAGTAATACAATATTCATTAAAAAATATTCGTGCTATATTTTAGTTAAAAAAAAAAAAAACAAGAAACGAGCGTTAGACAGAGTCCGCCGCAGTTTTAGATTTGAAAAGAAACTAAATTGATTGCAATGCATTTATAAAATGACGATGAAGATGGAAATAGATTTTTATATAACGAAACTCGTAAAGATATTCAAACAAATGTGTTATGAATTTATTTATTATTATTTATATTTATTTATTCTGGTTTTTGAGGATTTTTCGAAAGGCAAACTTTTTCAATTGTGACTCTAGAGAAAGAGTACTTGTAGTCGAGCGACTTTTGTTATAATCTGCTAACAATTAACAAATAAATGTTTGTTTTAAATATTTTGTTTGTAAAAAGACAGAATTGTAATCTTGGGATATTTTCGTGAATGGTTTAGCAGAACAATGAAGGTTCAGAATAATTCTTTAGTTTGTTTGCAATTATTTGTTCTCACAATTTGTTGTAGCTGTCTAGAAGTTGTACATTTTTGACGGGTGGCACGGGTATGCTTAAAGTGGAATATGTAGTTTTTGGCAACGCTATTCATATTTAAATAAATCAGTATTAAGTAAGGTTAGGTTGAGTGGGGTTGTGAGATAGTCACAAGAGAAAAGGAACGGACGGGTCGATCGCCATCCCCAGGGAACCATTTCGGTTAACCTAACCCAAATCGCCCAAACAATACTAGGTCGAAATCATCATCCATGGCTAAATAATTAAGCGGTGACAGTTCGCTGCAAAACTATAGTCAATCCAACTGTAAGTACTCCTGTTGACTTCTGTACTTTATTAAATACCTACTTCTGTTGGGGGGACGCTTTTCAGCAGCGCAATGAGTCTCAGATTTGTCTCAGATAGAGCCAGGGTGGTACTTTGTACTAGCCTAAAAGTAGTAGTCTTCTGGAAATCTATGGTGTTCCAAACGGCTCTAGCGAGGTATCCGTCGGAACGGAAAATTCTCCGATTTTATACGATTCGGGGGATTTTTTCTGCGAAGTATTCTTCGGAACAACTGTTCGGAGAATTGTTCCGACATTTTGTAACACATATCGGCGAATTACGTTGAAATGCAATGAAGTACATTTTTTTTCTGAATTTTTGACAGTTAAGTTCCGATATCCTCGGACAGAAATTGGTTGCGGAATATGTTTACGATTTGCAGAGCGCCATCGCAATTGTTTATTTTTTTTTTTCCGAAGTCGGATACCTCAAATGGAATTTGAGCCTCCGAAAGGGTATGCGTTGCGGCGAATTTTCCATTCCGACGGATACCACGCTAGGGCCGAAAGATTCATTTTTTCTTTCGAAGGCACACAACTTTTGCCACATTTCGGATCTTAATCCTTAAATGGAAGTAATATTTAGGTTATTTAGGTTTTGTGAAGGTACAGCCCAAAACTAGAAGCCTAGTGATATCTACCCTCGCATTACAAGTGTAGTTGCAAATCCAAGAAGTCAGAAAATGCTAAACAAACGACTTCCGCTTGCAGACTGACCAAACGCAATTGATACAACAGTGTTATATCGCATGAGCTATCGGAATATTGAATTAACACAAATTCCTTGATTGAACAATGGGAGGTAGAGTTTATGGAAGCAATTAGTAAAAAGCAAGATAAATTTCAATGAAGTACAAGAACTCTTGCAAGGGAACTGTTGTGGATTAGGACATCCAGTGAATGGGTGAGTAGGACCACGTGGACACAGGGTATAGTTAATTGTTAAGAGGTGGTAAATGTAAAATATTCACCTCCAATCAACAAAGCCACTCCAACCAATACATATTCGAAAAAAAAACTTGATTCATACCTTGCAGGACACATTAAGTAGGTACACCGAGATCATCTTCAATCTAAGTAGAATCTTCCTCTATCCCTTTGATTTTTCGGGTCGGAGCATAATTGTCAAATGTTCTAGATCACATTCTACAATGTACAACCCGTGCAGCGATGACATACAGTTGATAGTCGAATAGTTCTTTATCTTTGTAAGGTAAAGGCAAGACAACAAAAAACTTTGCAAATCTATCGCGACAGTAATCATCAAATATTACAAGTCATTTTACATGTTTTCAAGTCCAATTCTCAATTGTTCATTGGAGCTTCTCCTCCACCTTCTTCGAATGGACTCGCCTGAATATCACATGGAAAAAGTGAAGAACTTTTATGAAAATACATCCGATAGCAGTTTTTCGAATTAAAAACCCCTGCTCTTTTATCGTCTATGAGATATTTGGTCACCATTCACTATCCATATTTGAAACACAATATCCATCTCCAGCAAAACAACAGCTTTTTCCCCATAATTTTTTTTGTTTTCTTTCACATAGAACTAGAGCCACTTGCTGCCTCCGCCGTGGCTTAACAATCAGGATAATACAAGCAATATTTATCAGATCACCTACCTACGATAGGCTTCCCCGCATGCTTTAGAAAACGATTATTATTACAATTCCATCTTGTTGAAAGTATTTTCTTTCTTTATTGAAATAGATTTACAATCGGAAAACAAAACAAACAAAATATTGTACCTCTTCAATAATATTGTAGTAGAACACAATTTATAAGTAATTAAAGTAGAAACAATTCACAAAAAGCCATAATCAACACACACGCACCCCCTCCCCATATATAAATAGTTTCATTCGAACAACTGTATAAAGCAAGAAAGCAAATAATCAAATATTTGAAAAATATTTCACATAAAATCTACATTTTACAAATTACAATCAAGAACATCTTTTTTTTTTATTACAAAAGAAGCAGCAAAAGTAAAAAGGATAAATCAAATGTTAATTTTAAGAGAATGTTGACGAATGAATGTGATTTATTAATTTTATTATTTAAACAAAATAATGATGTGTAGTGTATGTCGTTTTGTTTTATTTTGGTTTGATGTCTGGCCACTTTGTAAATTTGTATTTGTTTGAAATCTTTTCCAATTCATATTTATAACTAGTTTAATGTGTATTTATTGTTTTCTATATATTTGTATGTGTACTTTTATTTATCTATATTGGCGGGATTAAAGTAATATTGAAATGAAGCGATTTGTTTCGAAGTAAACACCGATTTTAAAGATGCAAAATAAGAAATAAGTTAAATTATTATAATTATGAATGAAACTACATATAAAAATGTATTCATCAAACAGATAATTTAAAATATAATGATTAATATATATTATTACTATTGTACTTAACTTTTTAACTAGACATATTAATATAGAATTATTAAAACAAATATTTAAATATAGTATTTAATTTGAAAACAACAAAAAAAGAGATAATAAAGTAATACAAATATGTAAACTCTATTTATGCGTTCGTGTCGACTTTATTATTGACTAACCCTGATGATGATGACTAGGTACTACTATGACGACTAGTGAAGAAGGTGGCCCAATGTATGAAGCACTGGAGTGGAATCCTGTTACATGATTCGCGATAATCAGAATCATATTCATTTGTTCTATATAAGATGATAATCACCCCTATCGAGGTATCCGTTCGGAAAAAATTCCGATACGAAAGTCAAATCTGATCGGAACTCAAATTGCGTTCGAAGTATCCATTTCGGAACAAATTAAATGAAGCATATAAACGCGTTCATTTCACATTAAAATATTCCGTAGCAATTAGTTGTCGGACCCCTGTGATTATTAAAATTTGTTTCAAATAAATTCTAAGCAAGAAGAAACATTACGAACAAAGCACGGGAACGCTTCGAGCAACAAATTCACTTAATATTAAGATTGCAGAAAAGAAACGTTAGTTCATTTATTTCATTTGACAGAATATGCAAACTTAACGAAGAGTTTTTGGGTAACAAGTTGATTTATCTTTTACGAAGTACGAGAATTCAGTAAATTCTACCTCGTATGGTATTTCCATTATAAAAATCTCCAGTGGAACTAGTAACAAATTAAAAAACATATTAACTGTCCAACCAACAAAACGTAAGATCTAAATAATAATTTGCTTTTGGCCTAGGCCTTGGCCTTGGCCTTGGTACTTTACTTAACCAACAATTTCAGAGCAATACGTACTCAACTTTCAAATTAGAGACGTTTACTCATCTTAATAACTCTATTTAACATTGTTTTCCAACAGCATCGTAAATTCACAGTTACTGTATGGACTTTTTTTTAAATTAATATTATGTTTGATGTATAATACGCCAACGAACCTTTCAGTAATCTCTCAAAACAAACAGTGCTAAAACTAAGTCAGTGGTAACTTTTTTCGCCAAAGAAAAAGAAACAACGGCCACATTTAAAAATTGGCACAGATATAGGAACAAATAAATTAGTAGCTTCAATTAAATAGTCAACAAAATACAAACCAATTGAATGAGCATGTGTTAAATATATTTAACACGTTGTGACTTTGCCTGTAAAATGACTATTTTCTGACAGCCGATCAACCACTTCTTTCACAATAGACTTGCAGCACAAGTGCAATTAATGATAGATAGGCTTTCTTTATCAGTACTTCCAGTAATTTAAAACAAACAAAAAAACATTTCCATCGGTGAATCTGACTGTTGCCAAGGACTTACCACTGCACAGTGGGGCCAACCTTATTTGTGTTCAAAAGTTCACATGAATTTTGGTCGCTGACGTATTAGCTTGTTTTAAGAGAGAAGCTTTAAATTGCAGTTACACTATCGCGCACGCACATTTTTGCATTAGATCGGACAAAGAGATCCATTTGTCCGCATTCAATGTTAATAAATTAAGAATTATATTACAAATAAGACGCCTAAAGTGTCATGGATGTTCTACACACAATTATAGATACGTAAACCGGAAATAAACACAAGTTTCGGCGACCAACATTTCTGCAATGACTTTAAAACATTTCTATTTCCGATTTATAATATTTGAAATGAGAGGGTTAATTAGTTTCAGTAAATTAAACCAACAAATTAGCAATCATTTATACGAAATAAATAAATAATTGTACGTTCATCACTTCCGGTAGCCATTTTGTTTTATAGGAACGCGGAATTTTGTTAACCATCGCTATAAAAATATCATGCAGAGCTTTCCTATAATTCCTAACACGTAAACAAGATGGCCGACCAAAATACGTATCAGGAAATTCTGTCCCTTTCAGTCAGATGGTTATTTAGTATTGGGCATCCTTTTAATTTTCCTTGCTAGGAATGTGTGACCGTGTAATGCAGCATTAAAGAGAATTGAAACAAAAACGGGGCTTATGGTATTTACTCGAACTATGAATGTGATATACTTATTAATTTATTGGAAATACAAATATTCTTGGTCCAATCCATGAGAGACACAAATAACCTTGAATTCATTAGCACCCCTAAAACGACCTATGCTTGTACAAGCACACAATTGCGTTTTTTTTTTTACAATTGTACAGACAACCACTAGATGAACGCTGATCCGTCATTTAACTGTCAGAATAAGTGAAACTTGCTTCAAAAATGTTCGCATATTTTTCTGACGTGGATTTTTTCAAATGTATTACCGCAACGTAAACCATTTCAAAGAAAATATGTATTCCTGTGGATTCTCAGATGAATTCTCACGTGAATTAAATGTCAAAATTTGGAAATAGGTACATGTTTTTTTTTCACGAACGTCTCGGCTTCCTTAAAATATGAATTGCAATTTATTTCAATAGAAATAACATCAGATTTATTTCAATAGAAATAACATCAGATCCAGTGTCTAATTAGACGCCCTGTCCAAATGTCGTCACGTCCGGCGGTCCGTGCATGTCGCTTCAGTTAAATCAATAAGTTTTGTAAATTTCCTTAGTTACTTAAGTCACGTTTGTGTCAATTCAGCTAAAGGGTGGTAATTTCTCTGGGATCAGTTTTCAATTGTGAAAGATCTATTTTTATTGCTTTATTGTTCTAGCTTTTTCAAATCTATTTGTTGATTTTATGTAAACAAATAATTAAAAGTTTATTTATGAAGAGCTGTCCTTATCAGTGGTCGATTCAGTTGTAAACATAAACAAGCTATTGGGGGTACTTTTAAGATTAATATTGAATGCAAATACGACCCCAATGTGAGATGATTTTGGAGGGATGGAATTAGAATTCTGTTTTGTTTTTTTTTGCGATTATTTTGCGATTTAAAAACAGACCTACCACAGGAACTTTGCTTACGCAATGTTTAATTGAATTGAATAGTTACTTGTTATGTACTTGTCGACTTCTACAATAAGCATAAGCAATGCAATTTATTTGGGAATTTCATCAGCTTCTAAGATGTTACCAATCGAGTAGAAGTTAGAAAAGAGCAAAGTGTTGTATACGTTCAAAATATAGACAGATCAGCCTTAATCAATTTGAGCTGAATTGTTTTTAGAAAGCCATTAACGTTTGAAGGCAAACAAACAACTTAAGGCGTTTTCGATTGAAGAATACAATTGCCCTTTCTATGAAAAGAGCAAATCTAAAAATGCTCTTTCTATGTTTTCTATGTTTCATTGAAATAAAAAGTGCACTTCCAGTTTAATGCTTAACACGACAGAAGTGTCCGAGATATTTTTAAAGGGCAATTCTATCCGGTCTTCAATGAAAAAAGTCATTAAAGATTCACTTCTTCTTCTCTGATCTGTCATAATTGACATTAAATATTTTATAACGATTTCGGGAAGGAGTTTTCTTATAAGAAGTTTTTCCATTCTAGTTTAGAGTAGAGCACTTGACAGAATTAGAAATGATCTCAACCGAGCATGTTCAGATTGATCTATCTTTTTATGAAATACATCTGAGCATCAGCTGCCATATCGCTGTTGTAAGTTATACTTTTTCACAATCTTCTTTCTTTCTGTAGCAGTATTTACATTCCTGATTAGCAATCATAATGATTGGCTGTCAAAGTATATTGTGCTCATAGTTTTACAGGTTATTCTGAGCTAATAGAGTGAACTCCAAACATGTTCTAAAGCATAAAAGGAATCACAAATTCAGAACTCCGAAAGAAAGAGAGCATTTTTTGACAGTTCTCTTCTCTACTTAAAGCGAAAAACGAATTTAGTACTTTTAACGCGATTAAACAAACGAGTTTTTTAACCGAAAATTTTGTTTTCTTTTTGCAGCATTCACGAATCAGTTAGGTACTTCAGAAGTCTGACTTTTTGATAATACCTACAGATTATAAAACACGTCAATGATCCCTTGACCGCTAAACTGAAATTGGTTTGATGCAGTACCAAGCAGGCAATGCAATTTATATGCACATTTGTCAGTGTTTGCATGGGAACCTGCTATCGCATTTTCGCAGAAATGCTATATACCTATTTATACTTATAATGAAGGCTAAGACCATTTTAGACCAGGTTATTTAATAGAAAATTCAAACAATGTATGTCTCCTCAATGTATATGAATGTTATCACACCTGTCAAATGTCACACTCATTGATCTTTGATCAACCATTTTAAATAAGATAATGAAATCATATTTTGTTTTTCGACCAATTATTGTTATTTATATTTACCTTTTGTTGACATTCAGCTTAATGGTCTTATTATTTTTGAAGCAATTAAAACACTTTTAATTCATCGTTTCACCCTATGTTTCGTCGGTTCCTTGGCAACATCCTCAGCGGTATTCTTTGTTCAATTCCTTTAAAACACAATATGGAACTTTTAAATATTGTTATTATATTCTTTTGAAAAATTATTGTTGCTTACGTCATATTTTAATATATTATTAATTTGTTTCTATATTGCAACTTTGCCAAAATGACACTGATGACATTGATGACATTGAAGACATCTCTAATATAAAATATCACAGTCAAATTACAATAACTTTATGGCAACTATAGGAAACTCAAAATGTTTGGGGACAAGTATGAGGAGTGGATGTGCCATTATTTCAAACACTCCTTTGTTGGGGGTTTTTGAATATCTTCCTACTCGTTATTCCGAACAATGACTTGTCAAAAACAATCTAGCAATAATCTATCTTTTGTTTATTTTTAAATATTAATATGGCTCCACCTAACTGACTATGGAATCAGACTTAACATCTCTGAGTAAAGTATAAACAATATCATTATTAATTATTGAACATACCTAGTCCATCTTTAATCTCTATCTCTCCTTGGCGGGCGCAATCTTAGTACGTAATGCTTTGCCCCCCAAGATCTGTGGGACACATTCACTGACGCGTTTCAGTCAACTAAAAACAACTGGCTTATCATTGTTTTTGTATTTTTTCACATGCAGTCGTTTCTCTGTAAATTACATTTAAATTTGTATGCCTTTGTTATGATGATTTCTTTCTAAGAAGTTAGTAAGAACGTGCATCATCATCAAGTGCACTGATCTAGTTATGAACAATTTTTGATAAACACGGTCAAGTACAAACAAAATATTTTCGCTTCGAATACAGTATTACGTATTGTACGAGTGCATATGAAGTTGAAATTGGAACACCCCAATGCCGAAGTGTATCAAAAACAAAACTATGACATTTGATGTTGCTGATGTCACTGGAGTTCATCAAGGCAAATGACTTCTATTACATGATGCATTGTAAGATACTAAAAGAAAATCGGGGTAACGTTTTAAAAATTATTTGTAATCTTGGATGACTGCCTCATTTTGGTGAGAACAGTGTACCAGACTTGAACAGTAAGAAAAAGGTAGAATGTCACTGCCAACATCTACAACCAAAAGTCAGCTTGATGACAGAGCGAATGTCATGTGGTATTCGATTGGGCTCCTTTAAATTCTCAGATTTCAGATTTCATCTGTCTAATGTCTAATCGAACATAAAAACGTCACTTGCTCTTTTTGGTGTTGATATTCTTGCGATTCGAATATGTGTAGCCTTCAACACTCTTTAAAGCGTTTTCCATTCACTGGTAACATTTTACAATTAAACATTCGAAATTTGCGTCCCAAAATTTGGTTTCTTAATATTTATACAAAAATAATTTATAATTTAATTTATAATTCACCCGATGCAATGCCTTTATTTGTTGTAGAAAAGAATTCACGAAAACCTAAACAAATTCCACCAGTTGTCAAACTCAAACGCACTTCTATTGGTATATATGACGCAATTCTGTGATCCAGATTCGCAAAAGTGCTCTGAAATCTGAAAAAGATTGTTGTTTTTTTTTTGTACCAAACGAACATAAAAAGTATACAAAATGTGGTGTAGCTCCCCAGTTAAGTTATTTAGCTGTCGCTTTCAATTGGGAAAGATTCATTTTCCATTTTCAGAGTCAGAGCAATTTTGCGAATCTCGATTTCCTAGCGAGATTCACACCTAGTTACACTAACTCCAAAACATTTGCCAAACTTAAATTTACCTATTCTTAAAGTGTGTTATTTTACGTTTTAGAGACGACAAAGCTGTGAAAAATAGAGCAACAAATTACATTTGGCCAGTGCAATAGATATTAATATAAATTATAAAAAGATTTTTATAAACACAAATTAAAATTAAAAAACAGTTGACTTTTAAAACACGCACCACCTCAATAGCAAAGAAAGAAAAATCTCGTTTCATGTTGCATTGGGCACGAAAAATCTGAAATCTGAGAGCAAAATCTGAAAATCCCAATTGAAAACGACATGACTTATATGTTCTCTATGATGCTATCTTAGAGCTGGCAGCATCTATCCAAACTGTACCAAAAACTAATATACGCCTGTTCGATTGAATATTTATCAAAGCACTGTAAAGACCTTTTTGTTTTAAAGTGTTATTAGTGGCTATATTTTGTTGTATCTCGTCTTCTACTTTGACTTAACTTTCTTCCAGTTCCTTCTCGCTTAAGGTTAATGGCCCCGAATACAATTTACTACCAATTTTAAGAACACACCTCCAGAAAGGTGTCACCATGATCTGGTCTCTCATCAAGTCACTCTAACTTGGGCTAAATTACTTACATGCTTGACTCTTCAGTTCGGGTGGGACCAGGGCCTCAGCCAAAAATGCCTCCAGTTGCGCACTATAAGGTCCCCCTCCACTTTCGCGATCCATCTAATGCGTTCTTTTCTACAGCTCGTAGAGTTCTCTTTTAAATCTTCTTCTCCAAATCTTCTATGGTATCAAAAGGCACTGGAAATTACTCGAAGAATTATCCGTTCAAAGTGAGTATGAAGATCTTCGTCCGCCTTTGCTACCGTCAATGCTTTTGAGCCATAATGCAGGGCTGGGATAATCAGGGTTTTATATAGAGTCTCCTAGGTATTTCTCGACAAGGCCTTAATAATCAATTGCTTTCTATGATAATAGGCTAAATTAAAAGTGCAATTCTTCGCCTGATTGCTGATGTGATGTCATTTTTATAGTTAATAGCGGAGCCCCAAACTTCTGTTCGATTCGTTTTCTCTCCAAAATACTAAGAAAACCGGGTTTTTGCGAAAGCAATCGAAAACAGAAGTTTCCCATACATATTTCAGTTTTCAAAATGAGTCGTTTAAAGTCGTTTTCAACGAAAACACCACGAAAACGACTTCCAATCGTTGGGCTGTTGAAACACAAACACCTTTTGCAATATTCAGCAGAACAGCTGACCGAACAACTGTCATGACTTAAAACTATTTTCCACACTTAATTGATGGGCTATAAAAATATACTACTGTCTCACTGTTCAGTGTGAATGCATCGACGAGTTTTCTACCAAAAGACGGGTTTCGGTGCAGTATGAATAAGGCATAAAATCGGCAAAAGCACCTACTACTATAAAAAATATCGGCAAACCAATTTTCACACTAAAAATCGCTGAAAAGAATTTATTCATAAAAGCGCACATGCCACATAGATCAACTGGGCGTCAAATATGACACCAGGGAATTTCCATTCATCAAACTGCACTACTGAATATTATCATTATCACCTATGTCAGTGTTGAAGCATTTTCTCATAAGAAATATTTCTCGCTTCGAAATTACCCGCCAAACATTACATATAAGGCCATCACCAAACTACCTGCCGTTGGGAAAATGTCAATGGAATTTTTTTTTCCTGTTTTTGAATTTTTCTTAACATCTTGTGTGGTAGGAAAATTTTCCATCGGAAATTTCTGGAAATCGATGAACCGAGACAAAACACAAAAGCCATTGATTTCACGATCGCCGGCCGTGGGTAAACAATATTTACTGACAGTGTTCCGGAAATTAATTAAAACTGGTTACGATTTGGTTAGATTCGAAAGAGGAGTAGATTCAAATCAGTCTATCAGTTCTTGATAATTTGATTTATATCTCCTTTTTGAATTACGATTTCCTATTTCTAGGTGAATAATGCTAAAATTTCATATTTCTGCACTGATAATAAATTAAAAATACATTTATTGAGCTAAGAGGCACAATGTTATTTGTTTATTGGATTTTGTATATTTATATGGTATGACAAAAACAAAATGATAAGAGGATCATAAAATTCAGGGAAATGATCAGCTCCAAGGGAGCTTATCGAACTTGCTGTCTCCATTGGCTTAAAACATCACAAGAGGAGTAATTATTTTACATGTACCTATTTTCATTATAAAGCAAGAGTATTTCACCCTATGGCCCAACATTAGATGATAATCAGAATAAAAAAAAGGCATATTCATAAATGCATACAACGCGATGTATTCAGAACATTTACATTATATAATAAATTTTTACATTCAAACCACGTTTGGTGATCATTGATCAACAATCATTAATTTTAATTAGAAGCATGCAATTTATTCAGAAGAAGATGATCAAACCAATCAAATGTAGCCGCAATTATTTAGATGTCCAACATGTTTCTATAATTTGTATCCAGTGCATGCGTACGTATGTTGATATAATAAATACAAACACAACTGTGTCTTTGACTTCACTGTAAACTAACGAAGAGTTGCCAATTATCAGAAATTATCAACTGGCGTTAGTAACTGGGATTGGGACTGTAAATTTGGAAGGTTATTTTAGGTAGTAAACAAATTTTAAAAGGTTTGTCCACAAATTTAATCACATCCCTAACTAACTAATTGAATTGAATTGAAATCACATAATCTTTTGCCGAAATTCACAAAATTTCAATACTGTAATGTTGGCACTAACAGTGCCTGAAGTTATCGTACAAGTAAATGGGGACGTCAAGTATTTAGTTTAGTAAATCTAAAAGCTAAATCTAAATCATTTAATTGGCTTATATCGGTCATATGAACAGCTGTTTAAGTTGACGTTTATGGAGGTATAACCGACCGAGTAAATTGATAGTTCGCATATGTTACTGAAGTAGGAAAAGTGACGTTCTCGACCAATCTGATTACGTTATACTTTGACAGTTCACTAAAACCTGAGGCCAGTGTTGTTAACACTCTCTCCTCATTTATCCTACGAAGCGTGGTAATTTTTCCCTTTTTTCCCTTTTAACCGTACTCAAATTCCCTTTTAAAATCCCACGATACTTTTTTGCCTCAAAATCCAGTTTTTAAAAGTAAAATTTGTATAACAAGTAAAGAAAATCACGGTTGATTTACCTTTAGTGTAAAAATAACAGTTTGTAACATTATTACGATTATTTTTTGGTACTAGAACATTTTAATAAAAGACGATTTATATGAGCAGTTTTTTATGCACATTCAGTGTGTTGATAATCATGGTGAAATGAAGGTGTTTTCATGAAATTTGAGCAAACATTTTTAGTTTGAATGTTTTTTGTTAGATTCCTCAAAATCCCACGATTTGGTGCTTTTTTCTTTTATCCCACGAACGGCTATTCGGACGTCGAAATAGCCACAAAAAGGTATAAATCCCACGATATAACAACACTGCCTGAGGCTACTCGTTGTATTCGACATAACACGATCTATAGGCATTTTTTATTATGCATAAATGATCTTGTATAGATCACGTGGGCATTACAAAAAAACGTCAGTAGGCGTATTGTAATATTGTTGATCCTTAATAGTCATATTGCATAATTTACAATTATTATTCACCGTATTAATAAATAAATTCGCTGTCAACCGTCAGATGGTGGACAAGTTTCACGTAACTGTTGTGTACCCAGTTGATAACTCTATATAAACTTTGACACAGTGTATAGGTATTAAGCATATTTCCCTGTAGTAACATAATTAATTTTCAATTATCCTTATAGCATCTTCTTTCCTAGACCTTTTTAATAATATCACAGAACACACACCAAAGCGCTGTTAAACAGTTACCATAAAAAGCAGTTGGCAACTACGTACATTGTACAACATTCTTTTACATCATCACACAGCGTCCTAACCCTAAGCACAATTATCAATTATAGAACAACAACACCAACAGAATAGTTGATTAAACTTCACTCCTTCGCCTCCATCGTCTACACACTCCTGCTCCAACATTTCGTATTCTTATCATCGCACCGACCGATTGATTGTATAAAATTCCAAACATCTCTTCTCGTATGTCGTTCGGTTCTCATGAATGTTGCATACTACTGCCAATAATAACAACAATCAGCTGCTTCTCTCCTCTATACACATGTATAAAGCAATAAGCACCCATAATTATAAAAACAACAAGCCACCTTATAAATATCGTTCGATACAAGTTGAGGCAACAGTTGAAACCTATTCGCTAACAAGTTAAGGTCGGCCATCACTTGAATTGCTTCATCACGCGTTCTGAAAAGAATTTCCATTCAAAGTGAATTAGATTTTTTGAATCGACTAGTTAACAAAAGAAAAAAAAAAAAAACAAAAAAAACATTTCATAACAACAACCAAAAATGACTGGATACACAAATGGGGTTAACATTATTGCTGCACAGAGAAACAGCAATGGCGCCACAGGAAATGGCAACGCCAGCGGAACATACACTGCAACCGAAAATGCATTGTAAGTAGAAAATTATTTGAAATTCATCATTATGATAAATTTATAGTTTTATGCACCTCTGCAAGCGGCCGTTAATAGATACATTGATATTGGAATTGCTAGTGTTCCGTGTGTTCTGTTCGAGAAAAGTTGTTAACACTTTAAGTATAACTCCCTTTTATATTGTGACATTTATTGCTGATGATTGACAGGAAGTGTCTTAGGAAGATTGTTATCACACTTGTGGTACTTATTTATTACACGGTGCAGTTTTTTCTTATTTTTTGAATTTACGAAAATTCTTCGATGTGACTTATGAATAAATTTACTATTTCAACGCTTTAAACTGAACTGTCTCCAATTTCAATAAAAATAACTGCCCAAACTTACTTTACCAAGGACCAGGATTTGGCAATAAAAAAGAAGAGAAAAATGGCTACTACATTGCCTATTTTAAACGGCGTCTTGGATTTATCGCAAGGGTGGGTCGATTGTCATTTGTTTTAAGTTCTACTAGTCCTTAAATTTTTAAGATCTGTAAAACTTTCCTATTAGGTACCCAATCTGTGTCAGTTAGCAGTAGTTTATAAACGTTTCAAAATTTATCTTAATGCCATTCGTTTATTGATACATGTTTGCTATTTGAGACTTTTTAATGCACCGTCGTTTCAAACTTGTTGGTACTCTTATTGATGTGGTTTATTAAAATAATATTTCAATGTGAAAATCGATTCTTTTAAACGTTCAAACGTATATAGAGGAAATTATTGTACTTAGGAACACGCTATGTTTGTGTCCGTGCTCTAATGGCTTAAACATTTTACATTTGTTTCTCAATGCTAGAGGATATGACAAGTTTGACAGTTCTCCAGTACAGTGAACCATCTCACGATGTTTGCATTACCTACATTTTAATGCCCACAATTTTGTGTAAAACGTAAAAGTAGCGACTTGTTATTTGTGAGTAGTGATTCACAAAAGTTGAACAACGGCTCCGATTCCTGAATGCACTATTCAAAGAAGTGATATGGGAGGGCAGCTCATCCCCAAAATCCTTTTTCTGACATCAACATAAAACAACATCTTTGCTGTCAAATGCTACCTTAAAATCGATAGACAGATGTTGCATAACTTTCTAGACGTATGACATTTTCGATTGAAGAAAAAACTGTCCTTTCTATCAAAAGATCAAATCCAGAAGTGATCTTTCTATGTTTCATTGAAGAAAAAAAAAATATTTTCAGGTCCAGGTCAACTAGCAAAATGTCAGATTTAGATGTGTATTGTGTTGACGAAAGCGTGCGAACCAAATTATGGTGTCTACCACTTTCATTTAAAAGAGCAATTCTCAAAAAAGGAGCTATATTCGTGTGGAATGGATCGTAAAATACGAATGACAACTGCAACTTTTGGAAATAACAATTTCGTTGCACTCGCAAATTAAAAGGAACAAATTTCTTGTACCTACAATCTTTTCAATGTAACATCCACATTGCAGCTGCAGGTTGCAGCTACTGTACCTGTATGCTGCGTATTTCTAATCGAAAGGAAACAGAAAAGAACTGCACGAGCTAGTCAATTAAAAACTTTCGAGCTCCGCGTTTTCGTTAGAAATTCTATAAAATTGCCCTCAAAGTTCAGAAATATTCTTTTCAATTGAACTCGTTTGAAATACGGGGAAACAAGTCAAATGTCACTTTTGATTTAAATTTAAATAGTACATGACGCTTTTAATGGGCGCAATTAAATTACTAGAATTTGCGAACTTTCTTTCTCACATAAATTATTTTCAAACAAAACAGAAAAATTATTGTCGATTTAACGTTTCATAGAAATCTATGTGAAAGGTCCAGGATTTGATCCTGAAATCTACTATTCATATGAGTTCGAATTGCGAACTGCGAACAAGTCAATATTCGTAGATTCTGACGACATTCACATGAAACCTTTTTTAGTCGCAGGTACCTACTCGCAAATGAGTTTCATTATTGAAGGTTAGGTTCGAACGAATTTTTCATTCGTGGGTTTGTGGATCGTGGCTGTTTTTTGTGGATTGTGATTAAAGTGCGACAGTTCGCGGCAAGAATTTTCAATTCGCGGGGAAATTACTGTAATTGTAAATTTAGTGTGGCAGTTCGCGGAAAGATATTCAATTCGCGGGAAAATTGTAGTAATTGTAAATTTAGCTATTTAAATCGATTAAGACGAAGGTTTTTTTTTTACATTAGATGTTAGATTAGTTAAATATAATGCTGGGGTGGTAGAACAAATAGAAATTTTCAGTTCATAAGTACAGTTCATAATAGTTCATAACTAAATTAGTTGTAAACGTCACTTTTCTTTCTTCAGTCACTTTTACAAAAAGTCTATTTAGTACTCAGCTAAGATATTCTTCATAAACGTCAACTGACCAATGAAAACTGAAACGAATCAAGTCAGCTAGCTGTCGGACTTAATGAAAACGATTCCTGAACACCCCTAATATCTGTTAATGTTAAATGACACAGGTAATCTTAGCTTTATGTCGTTATCCATTGGTCAAAAAGAAGCGTCCGGTAGAGACCGGAATCTAAAAATTCGCTTGGGACCAAAAATATTTCGCTTCTCGATTTGAAGTCAGAATTCACTCAAGAAGCACTCACAAGTCTAATTTATGCATTTTATACAAGTCAGATGACAGCTACAGTAGATTATTTTTTGGCATTTCACCAAAACTTTTGTGGATTCAATCAGAAGTTTTCTATTGTTGGGATTACAGAATGAGTGGATCCCCGTGTGAGACCAATGGAAAACGACATTAGAAAACGCAATTCCGACATACTATCGAAAACGTCATGATGCGGAACATGTGCGTAATAGAACAGGGTAGTTTCATGTTTTACTTGACATGTACCTATTTCAAGAAGTAATTTTTCCATACAAAAATCACCGAATCCCGGAAAATAAAATTCCCCTTATTTCCACATATAAATCACAAATAATAAATGTAAGCATTGCGTCAGATTTTTAATAAACAAAAATATTAACCTAAAACGCAAGGGTGTAATCAAAAAAGGCATACATTTCACCAACAAAAATGCGGATGTTTCTGGAAAGCCCAACTACGACACACAATGATTATATTGCGTTGTTGTCTTACATAATATACCTAATTTATGTTTAATAAATGCCTTTTGTTTATAATAAACAAACAATCTAATACGTAGGACATTCATCTTATCAGGTCAAGTTGAACTGCTGATCTTCGCCTGCAAAACAAACACAATTCACTGTCAAGAATTTATTCAAACCGCTCACACATTTATGTTCGTAGGTCAGTCTATGACATAGAACGGCACGAGAAAAAAGAACTCGTGGCTGTACTGTAGGTAGCCTTCTTTCTATTTTTGCTCTGCGTATCATCTACTAGTTTCTATATCATCGTCCTTCAATGAATTAAATTGCCAAGTTAATTGTTTTTGATCAATATGCTAACAAGTACCAATTTATGTATACCAAGACACGACATTAATCAACTGTCGCTTGCATTACACGTCATACTATCATTTAAATAAAAAAAATAAAAAAAAATACTATCGCCTTATAAATTCATCAAATTCGAAAGCAAACAATTTGTAAACAAATCAATGTGGTTCTTCAAAATATTAAAGAAAATGCATCCTTAAGAAAAAAATATTTCGACTAAGAGCTCGTGAAATTGTTTTTCAATATTCTTAAATTTTTTATATTTGATGAATATTATTTTAGTTTAACAAATATTGTAAAAGACTAAAGAAACAAGTGAAAACCGTTGGAAAGATGAAATTCATTGACGCATATTTCGTAGAGCCTGATTTTGAATGGTAAACCTTATGAGAAAAAAAGTTTAAAAAGTGAAGAAAAAAATTGCTGAAGCAATAAAATAACAATACCTATGTCAAAATGTGTAATAGGTCTGTTCCTTTACTTATAAATCTTACGAATTCTTACGTATTTTTACTCAGTGCCGTTCCTCAACTAGAAAAATTCGTAAAAGAGAGCGTCCTCGAGAGAGCAATATATTACCCCTCCACTGAGAATCTTATGAATTTTTACTCAACAAAGTTCTTGGTGAAAGAAGTGGAAAGCTGTCAGTCACCTTACAAATAACAGCTGATTTGAAATTTGTTGTGCGGCAAAATTAAAATGAATTTTCTCCTCGCGATTCTTTCGAAAATGGCAACGAAATTCTTTTTCGCTGGAACAGGGAATACTCTCCTCCATGTAATTCTTCATGCAGCGTCGCTTTTTCCTCTTTTCTCTTCCACATACTCAGATTCATCAAAATAATGTTCAAAATAAATGATAGAACAAATTTTCTTAGTAAATTAATAAATTCCAAGAGTTTATCAGACATTTTTTATAAATTACTACAAAAGCGTTCCTTAACTTTTTCGTAAGCGTCTCTCTGTGAGAGAATTTATCCCCACCACTGCGGTTTTGACAGAATTTTCCATTCTTACTACAAAAGTAAAGGAACAGCCCTAATATGTCAAAATGTCGATTAAAAACAAATTAAAAGATTGGATAAACAATCAACAAGAAAGTGAGAGTGTATAATATGTATTTAAGAAGTGACAGACTGTGTGAGGAGTTCTAAAGTTTGCACGAATCTGACAGTTAAAAGTTTCATTGGAAAAGACAATTTTTATTGCTAAATTATTTTTGTCAAATCTAAATGATCTTTAATAACCGATAATGCAGACAGGCCCCTGCGGTTCCAATTCTATGAGACTATTATTAACAATTTTATGATAAGATAGAACAAAGGTTTGCGATTAAGAACTCGTTACGTTAGAGCTTTGCTATGAGATGTACATACTTAACTAATAGTCATTTGTTGATCTTTAAAAGACATAGTGATTCAGAGACATTAAGACAAAACCGCCGTTTATGAGAAACAATTACTTCTTATGGCTCACGGGATACTTATGCAATTCCAAGTAGATATGCATAATATGTCTAGAAGGTAGAAGCATTTCTTAGCCGTGTACCTCTGTTTAATTGTTTATAGCCGGGTATCAGTGGCGAAAGTTTTTTATTTACATTTCTTACAAGTTAAAAGCGGTTTTGTTGTTGATCGTGTCGAAGCGATATTTGTTGATATTTATGAATCAGCTCTGAATTGGACTCGGGCACAACTTATTGTTAAATATAGAGATCACAATATTGTCACCAATACCGAAATTTGACAACAGTTTGTTATCAGCAGCGGTATGATTCGTTTTCTGAATATAGGATATATGTGGGTTAGTGTTGTGGATTACTGATAGAGGGATCTCAAGTTCAGCAACTGGAAATATTCAAATTTACCTACACCTTATGACTTCTTTAGCTGTCAGTCACTTTTCGCAAATGCTGGGTAGACACCCGAGAGAATGGGTATGTTCCTAAATCTTAATCTGACAGCTAGATGTGTTTCAGTTTTTATTGACCCCGATTGGTCACTAAACAGTTTTCCACAGATTTCCAGAACTTTGTGACTGGGGACGTTCAAGTATCTAGTTTAGTAAGCCTGACAGCTGTCTGTCTTGATGTACCTATCTCAGTTTTGATTGGCTTAAATGAGTCATATGAACAGCTATTTCAGATGACGTTTATGGAGGGGTACCCTACGAATTTAGTCAAGAAATTCCTGACTGAAAAGTGACGTTCCTGACCAATCTAGTTTTTGCGTTCAGGTTACATTTACTCTAGACCAATCTATTCGACAGCAGATAGTAAGATGCTGAGAAAGCATTTCACTAAATAGAGCTGTTTGTTCATATTTTTGAATGTCAAAATATACCGTTAACGTGGTCAGATTTTTCTCAGGCGACTCAGTTCATTTATTCTAAGCTCATAGAGTGCGCTCTTATACCTAATTCACACCGAGCAGAAAACCGGGTTTTCGCGAAAGCACTCGAAAACTTCATCGAAAACAAAAGTTTCCCCATACATATTTCATTTTTCAAAACGAGTTGTAGTCGTTTTCCACGAAAACACCTCAAAAACAGCTTTAAATTGTTGGGTTGTTGAAACAAACACACCTTTTGCAATATGCAGCAAATTCAGCAGAAAGGCTGACCGAACAAATGTCACAACTCACAACTTAAAGTTATGTCCACACTTATCTAATTGATGGGCTAAGATTATTTTTATAAATGCTCTGAATTAATTTTATTTGTTAATAAATGCGATCGACCCATGAATTTTGTTTGACAGTTCAACATCTGTTCTGATCTGAAAAAGACAAAAGAATGTTTTTAATATAAACAAAAGGCATGCCACCAATTCTTGTCATTTATAGTAGGTAACAAACAAGTTTTGATTATAAAATGCCCCACCATACGAACTTAACGAAAATAACAATTTCAAAAACAAGGTTTTCTTTTCGCTGACTTGCAGAGTTATTATACTATTATTTAATAAATGCTTACAATTGTTTCTATTGATAAAAATGTTTCCACAAACAAAATTCTTTATTGCAGACAAGAGCAGCAGCAGCAACAACTACCGCCCGATCAACAAACTGAACTCGTTTTAAACGAAGAAAAGTTAGTAAATTGCTAATTGATAATCAAGTGTCACTCCTAACTAAACAATGTTTGTTATTACATTTTTTTACTTATTTCTAACTACGAGTACAGAATCATCATTCTTAATGGATTTCCACAAGAACGGCCTTAGCGGCTCAAAGCTAACTGCCTTTTTACGACTCATTACAAAAGTGGTTTTATAACTTATTTATTAGGGGGATCATAAAGGTGGTAATTGTGTGCAAAGGTACCTACATATTGCACCACACATAAAAAAAAAAAAAATCACTCTTACAAGTCTAAGAAATTGCAATTTTCCAAAAAAAAAGAAGCATGTAGTGTTAATTTTTCGGTATCAACCGCGTAGCTGTATACTAGTATAGTGTATATATTTTCAAATAGCTTATCGGTTTGCTTAGTCTTACTGAACTCATACTTAGCTAATAATGGGAGTAACGTCTTTATTGCCTCTAGTTATCGTGCACAGTTCCATCAGCGTTTGGAAATGCTGTCGATAAACACTTGCAGCCGTATTAATAATTGTCGCGTACATGTTAGGCCTAACTAATGGCAAACACATTCGTTAAACTCAAATTGTTATAAATAAACATTTTTAGAGGATAACTAACGCTTCGTAACATGCATATAACTAACTTATGGTAGGAGGTCTGTTAGCGAGTAAATAACTCTTAAAAAACATGGTTCCCGTCAAAATAACAAATGAATTTAATTTAAATTTAAAAAGTTGTGGAACAAAATGGCTCACCGTTTTACCGTTTTCAGTGATTTTGAATAATGTGAAAATGTTAGGGGAGAGTTCGGTTACCATCGCCCAAACTCGAAGGAAAAAGTGCTAAAAAAAAAACTCTAATGTCGTTTTCCATTGGGACAGAAAAAGCAATTTTTTACAGAGTCAGAGCAGTTTTTCTGCTCTCGAAATCAGCTGGCTGTCAGATTTCATGTTACATTGGGCGCAAAAAAAGCACTTATTTTGAGAGTCAGAGCAATTTTGCGAATCTCGATATCCGAGCGAGATTCACACCTATTTGCACTAAAACCAAAACATTTGTCGTTTGTCAAACTTTAAAGTGTGTTTACTTACGTTTTTAGACGAGAAGTCTGTGAAAAATAGAGAAAAAAATACATTTGGCCGCTGTGACGTTATAAACAAAAATTACAATTTAGAACAGGTGACTTTTAAATCACGCACCACCACAAAGGCAAAGGAAGAAAAATCTCGTTTTATGTTCCATTGGGCACGAAAAATCTGAAATCTGAGAGCAAAATCTCGAAATCCCAATGGAAATCGACATAAGACAGTGTTTGTTTGAAAAAAATTGTTCTTTTCTTTTTACTTGTCAGAATTGAAATGTATTAGACAGCCGTGATGACATATGTAATAGTTTTTAGTACAATTTGGTTAGGTGATTTTTTTTAGAGAAAACATCAGTTAGTTATTATATGAGTTATTTTCATTTATTAATAAGAAAATATAACTAATGTGTTATTTATTTAACTAGGTGCTAGGTAACATATGAGTTAGAGAGTAGTTATGGGTTTTTTATTAATACGGCTGTGAGTTATTTTCATTTAGGCCCTAGTTATAGCAATACGTATAAAACCAAACCGTAAAAATGTTCTTTTGCTTTTTTTGACCACTTAAACTTGATGGTTGAACTCAATCTTGGTCTTAAAATGTTGCTTATGAATTATAAAGTTATATTATCAAAAAAAAAAAAAAAAAAATGCAAATGGTCTTTGAATTTTCTAGAAAAATAATTTATTCATTTATTCATTCATACGAAAAACTTTTTCTGATCATCAGTCAAACACCGAATCATTCTATTGAAATATTTAATTTCTTTACTGTTCCATCTGTCAGGAACTTTTTTTCTGATGGAATCCAATCACTCAATCAGTGGGGGTTGGTTTGTTGTAACGGGTGATTTTTTAAGAGGTTTAGAACTTTTTTAAAAAAAAAAAAACACAAAAAATTCGAAAAAATGAATGAAATATTTATTTGAATCGATAGTTTGAACCTTGCAATTTAATGTTTAAAGATAATTTCATGCAAATGTTGACCGCGGCTGCGTCTCAGGTAGTCCATCCGCTGAGTCCAATTTTGGCATACTCTTTCACGCATATCGGCCGGTATCTCACGAATGAATGCATGGATGTTGGCTTCCAGTGCGTCAATCGAAGCGGGCTTGTCCCTATACACATTAGCCTTGACATACCCCCACAAAAAATAATCTAATGGTGTCAAATCGCACGATCTAGGCGGCCAATTGACCGGCCCGAAACGTGAAATTAACTGTTCACCAAACTCGCCTCGCAATTGCGCCATTGTTTCGCGTGCTGTGTGGCATGTGGCACCGTCTTGTTGAAACCACATATCATGCAAGTCAAGAACTTCCATTTCGGGCAAAAAAAAGTTTGTTATCATCGCTCGGTAGCGTTCACCATTGACAGTAACGCTGCGATTCGCATCATCTTTGAAGAAATATGGCCCAATAATGCCGCCGGCCCATAAACCGCACCAAACAGTGGCTTTTTCGGGATGCATTGGTAGCTGTTGCAATGCTTCTGGCTGATCTTCACTCCAAATGCGGCAATTTTGCTTATTTACGTACCCATTCAACCAAAAATGAGCCTCATCGCTGAACACAATTTTTCGATAAAAAAGCGGATCCTCGGCCAGCTTTCCAAGAGCCCATTCACCAAAAATTCGGCGTTGTGGTAGGTCGCCTGGCTTTAGTTCTTGCACAAGCTGTATCTTAAAAGGCTTTACGCACAAATCCTTCCGCAAAATTTTCCACGTAGTGCTGTAACAAAGGCCTAACTGCTGGGAACGGCGCCGAATCGACATTTCGCGGTCTTCTGTCACACTAGCTGATACGGCCGCAATATTTTCTTCACTACGCACAGTACGTAAACGTGTTGGTGGTTTAATGTCCAACAAAGTAAATTTGGTGCGAAATTTGGTCACAATCTTCCGAATAGACTGCTCAGAAGGTCGAGAATGCCGATCATAAAATGGAAGCAGCGCGCGATGAACATTTCGAACCGAGCACGAATTTTGATAGTAAAATTCAATAATTTGCAAGCGTTGTTCATTTGTAAGACGATCCACGGTTAAATTGCAAACCAAACTAAAGCTGTTTGACAGTGACACAAGGTACTAAACACACGTCAGCTGTCAAAACCAGTGTTGCCAAAACCAAACCAGCTAAAAAATCACCCGTTAGTTGTTTTCGCAGGGAAACATTTTTCCGACAGATTTTTCGCTTTGACCGCCTAAACGAAAAAAAACTCATTTTCATACTATTCCAACTTTTTCGGTTGCATTTTACGTATGGCTATAACTGAGGAATAACATACGAGTTGGAGAGTAGTTGCGAGTTTATTAATACGGGGGTTGGCTTGGACTATTAATTTGAAGTGACATTTGAAGTTGTACAAACGAACACACCTAATACATACAGTAGGAACTCAAGTCAGTCATTTTGTACATTCCGCTCGATGTGAATAGGGTAAAAATAACTAACATTCGGCTAGTTTTATAAATCAACATACAAAACTGGTGCACTTTTACCAAACGAGTAGAGAAGGGTCAGACGCATATAGACACCTGGAAATTCGCACCACTTGAATAATGACAAACAATTTTTGAATACCGGGAATAAACGACATTCACATTCGGTTTTGTGTATTTGAAATGAAATGATAAATGATAACCTTATGTTTTTTTGATGATAATGATATGACCCCTCATGATTGTATGTATTTACCTATATGGAAATGTAAAGAGCTATGCAGTCGATAAAAGTTAATTAGACCCACATTTCGTAGGCAAACATCGTATTGACACACAATATTTTTCGAACTACAAATAGGGGGTTTCGTGGGAGATATAATAGATTCTTCAATAGCAGTTCTACACAGATATAGGAATGTGAACATTTATAAATATAGTGTACTGGGACTGCGACGGGGATTGGGTAGCAATTTTTTGAAGTTCCCTTATGCAAACAAGTTTTGGTAACTTACTGACTTCATTGCTAACAAAATGTTTTCTTACTTTTTTGCAGCTACTCTTATGAGGTTATTAAGGAGATCGCAGATTTTCTCATTACTCGCACGGATATCCGTCCGAAAATCGGTATTATTTGCGGATCAGGGCTAAACTCCCTTGGCAACCATCTGGTGAACACAACAAAATTCGATTATGAGGACATTCCCTATTTCCCCGTGTCAACGGTAGAGGGACATGTTGGCCGCATGATCTTTGGCTATTTGGAAGGCATGCCCGTCATGTGCATGCAAGGTCGCTTCCATTATTACGAGGGTTATCCACTGGCCAAGTGTTCTATGCCGGTGCGTGTCATGAAGTTGGTGGGAATAAAATACCTCATTGCCACAAACGCGGCTGGCGGACTCAACCCTAAATTCAAAGTCGGTGACCTTATGATCGTGCGGGACCACATCAACATGATGGGCTTTGCCGGCAACAGCCCGCTCCAAGGACCAAATGATCCCCGTTTCGGACCACGTTTCCCGCCAATGACCAATGCCTATGACTCCGGACTTGTGCGCAAGGCTCGTAAAATCATCAAAGAGATGGGTGTTGAGAACGAAGTTCATCAAGGCGTTTACACTTGCCTGGGTGGTCCAAACTACGAATCTGTTGCCGAGTTGAGAATGCTGCGCACCATGGGCGTGGATGCTGTTGGTATGTCTACAGTTCATGAAGTCATAACTGCACGTCATTGCGATTTGACGGTATTCGCGTTCAGTCTGATTACAAACAAGTGCGCCACCGACTACAACAGCAGCGATGATGAGGCCAATCACGAAGAAGTCGTCATGGTTGCCAAACAACGGCAGAATACTTGCGGCGAGCTGGTCTGCCGTATGGTGAAATCTATCCGCGAAGACCTGGAGGAGGAGTTGTCAAAATGAAATAGATGAGCCGCACAGGTCGAACGACAGACACAGAATATTAACGGAAATTTATTAATCTAAGTATAGTCTTTTAGATAACAGGTATATGCATGATTTATCAATTTATGTACCTATAGTATAGTTTTAAGAATTAAACAGTGCTTAGTCGCTACTGATGTCGAATATTTTATTTATTGACAAAAAATAACGAGCAATGTAACAATACTGAGCTGCAAGACGCGACCTAAGAAAAGATGATCTTAGTTTTAAGGAATAGTATTCTTAGTTGAGTGTAATTTATGACATTTCGGAATAATATGCGTATTACAAGCAAAAACGTCAGTTTGGGTTTTATTTCGGCCATCACTATTGATGAACGAGTATTAGGGATCATAAAAAAGTATTTGAAATTATGAATCTGAGGCGAAAGTTGTACTATCCGTATCCCGCTCCTGCATCTGCATGGATCAATCATCACCAGGCATGGCGCGTGGATCATCTTTTTATGAATCGGACATTTTTAATAGGATCTTTCTATGAAAGGATCAAATCTAGAAGTGCTTTTTCTATGTTTTTTTGACATGACTGAAGTGTCCAACCAACACACATAATAACATTCACATTTTGAGGTGAGATGAATAATTTCTCGACAGGAGTTGACATTTCGATTGTACCTAATATGCGTGCCAATGTAAAAGTGACTTTACGAGCCATTTTCGCAATTTCTCGATTTGAAGTCAAAATTCACTCAAGAAGCACTCACACAAGTGTCATTCATGTACTTTATTATACCTGCAAGTCAGCTGACAGCAGCCGTAGATTTATTTTTTTACATTTCACCAATAATTTTGTGGATTCAATCAGAAGCAGTTTTCTTGTCCCATTGGATTACAGAATGAGTGGATCAACGAGCGAAACCAATGGAAAACAATATAAGATTATCATGATCATAATTCGTTATTAGATGTAAACGGGTTTCCAATAAGAGGTGTTATTGTGCTATTCAAAGAAAAATGTCATTTTTTGAGATAAATGATCGGATGTTTATTTCATAATAAAGAGGAAGGTATGCCGTTAATAACGAAAAACAACATCAGTCAAATGGTCATCACGAGCACGCATACAGGACCATATCCTTTCACAAGAACACCTCTTATTGAAAAACCCTTTATTTAATAAATCCCCTTTCAACAGTATTGCAGCAAATGCCTTCAATGGCCAACTGATCTATGGAAAAGTGTAGTCAGATTGATCACTGCCTTTAATAAACAAATAGTGATTTTGCTCATATGCCAGGAAAAAATGCATTTTCGACAAAGAGTTTTCAAAAACACGTCGAAACGTTCAGTTTTTGTTTTCCGTTCATATGCTGAGTTTCACGGAATGTATATACAAAGGTTTCACTAAAAACTACTAACGCTCATTTGGTGGTTTGTAGTTTTGACAGCTGACAGATTTTTGTTACAGAAATACCTAAGTAGGCAAATACTACTATCATTTCCGTCGTGACTAGTGCGTTCTGTGATACGATCTACTAATAGACAGCTAGCTGAGTAGGTACGTGAAGGAATACATTTGCGACATTTTCCACACAAAAAATTGTATTGTAGCCTAGGCCTAGAAATATTTAAGGTGAAGGTAGAAAGTGATTACTAACCCTCATGTCACCATACAAATTTAGTAATCTGTGGTACAACGCACACGTTCGTTCATAATTGCTACCGTTAGTTTTGCGAATGGGAATTTCTGTAAAATACTACCATATCTATAATGCAATACAAAATTAATGCTTCATACGCGGAGGCCACTTAATAAGCCCATCGGTACCATTACAATAGTTTTCAAGGTGATTAAACACTTTGGAAGACCATTATTAGATAGCTACTTTTATTTTCTGTATAATATCCCAGGTAGTAGGTATCAGGACAGGAAAAGCCCAAAAAGTTTAGGAGAACATTTTGTCATAAGTAAAGTAGGTATCACTAAGCTTTGAGCTACTTCCAGAGAAAGAAGCGTTTTGAAGGTTCACAGAGGCTTGTCTTCTATTTATTACTAACTACGTAGACTTTATTCGCGTACTTTCTCGAGCCAAGCATTAATAATCTTTCAAAATCCAAAAATAGAGCGGAAATCTCTCATAGAGAGCGGAAAGTATACCAAAAAGTACGTGGATAGACTACGAGGTACGATGTACGAGCTACTTTGAGTAACTGGCCGGGTTCCACTGCCCGCTAGACGTCTAGCACAAAATATCCCAGATAAAGGAACGCTCGCGCTAGAACACTTGACGGGTATAGTAGTTTTGTGTTAGCTAGATATATGTGGTTCTCCATTGGGACAAAAAATCAATCTTTTTTTTGATCTAAATCACTTTTTGCGTTCCATTGGGACGAAAAATCAATCTTTTTTTCGATTCGGATCACTTTTCGCAGATCTCGATATTTTTTCAGATTTACGCATACCAATATACTTTGTACAGCTGTTTAACGTCAGTTTAAGAAGTTTCATTTCCAGGCAAATGCGCAAAGTTTCGTGAAAACCAAAATAACAAAATAAATAAATAGCTGTGGGTATTATTTCGGAGGAATTATTATCTTCATTATCTCCCTCGTCATCTGAGGACTACAAATCACCAATAATACTTCATTTGTATCTACAACAGGTGAAACATTTTTCAGGTCGATATCCATTTGTGATTTTGCCAAAAACGAATGCCATTTGAACAGCTGATATTGTTGTCAATTAACGCACTAATCCATTTACAAAAACAGATCAATCTCGTTGAGCATTCCATGAGCACCGTAGAATCTGAGATCTGAAAAAGATTTCAGGCGGTCCCAATGGAAAACCACATTAAATTAAACATAAAGGGATATTTCAAAAAAAGTGAAGACGTCAGCCGCAAATGGTGAAATGTAAATTTTTTTTATATGGAGTTTGACATGCCGCTAGCCATCTAGCGGGCAGTAAAACGCGGCCACTTATACTTTTGACATCTAATCCACACAAATAAATTTATAACTTACGATTTTGCAACATATGAAACGGTCTAGGAGAACATTCGACCACCACCGAATTTTCATTATTTTAAGAGATTTTATTTTTGGGTGGAACTAATTTTTAATACGGATTTTGAATTTGTTTCTAGTCAACTTATTTGTATATATAGATTTCGAGCTATATTCGAATCAGACCACCATTGTCGGGTCTCTTTTCGTCTCTCTACCACTGTAAATCTTACCCAGATAGACTCTCTGGAATTCTCCAGAGTTCTTCCCTGGGCTCAATTCTTAGTTTTAACGCTAGAATCTTTCTATGGGAGATCTGTTTCATCGATTGGGATGATGTCCCAAGCTCCTCATTCTTTTTCCAGCCAACGCCGGACATTGACACAGTACTTGTGCCGCTGTCTCAGGTTCCTCCAGACATAGTTTACAGGTATCATCCTCTCTAAGGCCCATCTTCCTCAAGTGATACCCGAAATTACCATGTCCTGTTAACAAAGCCACCACCCATTTCAATGTTCCTCGACTCATGCTTAGAACCCTTCTTTGAGTGGAGCAGGTCGGCCACTTAATTGCCATTTTAGCCTGTCTACATTGTTCCACTGTTGATCACCTTCTCAGGTGTTCTGCCGTGATCCATTTGTGAATCAACTGTTCTACCATTCCTCTGCCAATTGAAGAGAATGGTTCTGGTCCCAGCAACTTTTCAGTTGAACCCTGTTTTGCAAGGGAGTCCGCCTTTTCCTTGCCTTCGATCCCTATGTGTCCTCGTACCCAAGTCAGTGTTACTTCATTTTTAGATGAACACTTATTGAGCTTGAGTATACATTCCAGTGCCAATGATGTTTGTTTGTTCCATGCGTCTGATCACCGCCTAATTGTGCAGTGCTAAAAGGATATTTCTTCCCTCCAGCTGACTCTCAAGCAAGTAGTCCAATGTATGCAGCAATGCAATTATCTCAGCCTGGTATACGGAAGTTTGTTTCCCGAGGCTTACGTCACGGGCGAGTCCCAGCTCGGATTTTCCTATGTCCAAAGATGGTACCACGATTGTGCCATTTCGCATCTCAATGCAAACGAAGTGCCGTTAGGGCCACTGTTTTCTTAATAAATAAGTCTAGCGGTAAGATCACTTCCAATGCGCGTGTTGGTGTTGTCCGTATTGCACTTGTAACTCCTATACATGCTAAGCGTTGGACCCTATCCAGGTGCTTCCTCACAGTTTTCGCCCACCATACAATCGAGGCGTAGGTGTCAACTTTTTGCATTTGACATATTTATGAGTAGTTGGAGTTGCCTGTTGAAATTCTCTGAGCTGTATCGAGCCAAGAGAGGCGAGCTGCTCGTTACTCGTTATTTTGCTAATTTTCTCTTTTCCTGACATTTTTTATCAGTACGTCGGGGTCGTACGAACCTACTGTGTATTGAGTGCCAGATCTGACAGTTGCAAGGTGATTTAAATTGTTTTGGTATCACATTTCGTTAAAAATCACTTCCCTCTCGGTTGCTTGTTGAATTTAGAACGAGGATTCATCAGAAATGCACTACTCGACCAGAAAATGGTACACCAAATGACCCAACAAATAAATAAAACACCACATCTTCTAATTATAATACCTTCAATGACTAGTTCTATTTTATTACTTATATCCTTGAATTATTATTTACTATATTTGATATAATAGCGTACGTGGTGTGTTCTCATTCTTACCTTGTTTAAACTTTCAGTTTCATAATTTGTATCCTACTTACGAACGACCCCAAACATGATGTTGGGTTAAATCTCATTTTATATGTTTCTTTTAAATCTGTTTAAATTTAATATTAATGAATAAAAAAATTGGTGGCATGTTGTTCTCCTCTTGGTTGTTTGCCCAATAAAAACTAAACTAAACTAAAAGTTCTTTGGTGTAAATTGTTCCATGTACTCAATAAAAGTCGATAAACCACCAAAGACGGGCAGTTAACATTTTCAGCATTGCACACTTGAAGCAGCGCGCCTGTCACAACAGGCCAATCTTCATCGGAAACAAAGGTTTCGGTTGTATTGGCACGTCATTGCCAGATCAGTTGCCACGTTGCTTTGCCCCAAGACTGATTTATTCAATTTTATTGCACACAGTCCCATTGCCCAGCCTCTGGCTAACGTCTTATTTTTAAAATCTACTAACGACTGTGAGAAAGTCGACAAAAGTGCAAGGATGCATGATGAAGTGAATGATGTGTGTGAATGTGTTAAGAGTTAAATAAGGCAAGATATACGATGACGGCATGTACAGCGATGACAAGAAAGATGCTCTGTTCCCATTTAAAAAGTGCAAAATGGTTCTACATTCTACGTGCGAGAGTAATACTAAAACACCGCAGAGCAAACGATCACCCCAAGTTCTAATTGAGCTTGCTCTCGCCGTAGAAATCGGGCAGTTCGGATTCCAAACGCAGCAACTGGACGTATGTAACCAGTTTCCAATCTTTTGTTTGCTCATCCTCCTTGAACGTCGAGTAATACGATACCAGCTCCTGGGACCCGTCTTGATCGAGGTCGGCTATGAGCAGCGAGTTCTCTTGGTTATTCAGATCAGGCTGGCAGATAACTTCGGTTCGATCGTTCCGGCAGAACTGGACGATATCACTCTGGCTGGTGTTTTCAATTTTAGTGTCCGATCCGATGAATATGACTAGCACCACGGTCTCTGTGATCATTTGACGTTTGAAGCTGTTCAAGAGAAGATTGCTGCTGGTCTTCTTTCGCGTGGTGTTGGCTGTGCTCCGCTGAACACGTGCTATGTCGCCGGGAATCGTGTAGGTGTGACGCTTTTGGACCAAGTGGTCGAAGATGTTGAACTCGCTGGTGGGGAATTGTGCCGGTGCGTCCCTCTTTTTGCGGCTGCTCACCGCGGCGGAGTCGTTGTTCCACTTCCAGAACTTCATCACGAAGCCGGACATCTTGGATTTGCCGGATTTGAAGTGCCACTGCGCTGGAACCATGCCGTACATACCGGATTCGGTGAAATTGCGGACCACTTTCACTTTGCCGTTGCGCTCTTCGCTTAAGGTGAACGCAACATTGCAATCATCTGGACATTTGCCGCGGTTTTCCACCACCAAATCGCGGCCACTTAGCGAATATATGTTGCGCTGTGCTTCCGTCTCCTTTCTCTGACCGTAGTGTCGATGTTGGCAGATTTTCTGTGGCGGTGTGAGCTTCTCACTTTTTATCGAGCGATTGGTGATCAAGGAGAAGAGTTCCGTTAGCGCCTTGGATTTCTGAACTTCTGTGCTGTTGCGAACGCAGGTGAAAGTGATCAAGTGGTTTTTCTCCAGCTGGAATTTCGTCAGCAAATCGCACTCATGCACCTTGTAACCATCGCCTATCGGTTTGCCAATGCGACCGGAGAGGATCCGCAAGAGATTCCTTGCGCCAGCTGGGGCATCTCCATGGAACTCCTCATGTCCCTTGATGAAGTTCTTGGGCTTCGAGTCAATAGTGGGCGATGTTGTTGCGAGAAGGATTTCATTGATGCCATCGCCGTCCAAGTCTGGTAGAATTACGGGGAAATCCAAAACGTCTACCTTCTGTAAGGATCTCACCCCGAATCTCCAGTGCCACTGGCCCGAAATGGGGTTAATCGCACCCAACTCACCCGACTCCTCCAACACCAGACAGTCCGGCTTGCCGTTCTTGTCAATGTCAATCAGAGTACAGTCAATGGCAATCGGCTCATCCAACATCTCATCATACCAGGCAATCGCTCCCGAACTGCCTATGAGCGATATGATTCCATTCCTCTTTTGATTCCACGGGTTGTCCGCAAAGAAATCGTCGCCTCTATAGAGGAAAATCAGATTCTTCTCCCAATTTCTCAGTCCGTCGACGACATTGATCACCCCCTTCAGCTCAATCTTCGTGTAGTTGTTCAACCAATTGTGAGTCTTCACACGATCAGGCGGTGCCGGGCACGTACCCTCCTCACTGCATGGCAAAACAAATAGAAACACCAAAACAGTGACTATACACAGTAGAATCGATCCAATAAAGCAATTCTTCCTCATCGTGCTCATTGGTTCGTATTTGTTTTCAGCGTTGCCCAATATCGCCACATTATCCGCGTCTGTTTGATGGCGCTCCTCGCCATCGCTATTGAAACTGGTAAAGTTACTGCCGCCGTCCATGACACTGCGGAAGGAGTTCTGAAGCGACATGCTGCTACTGTGATCCATCGGAATACCGTTGGTGTTTGGATATTTCTGGTGATACTGTAGGCTATTCCGGGTGTGATAACCCTGTTGGTAATTGGTTCCTCTTTGTCTTGATAGGCGTACTTGATGCTGCGAATGCTGGTTCGGATGCTGAAGTTGCTGCTGCTGCTGCTGCAGACGACGTGTGTGCTGGCTAGAATTAAGGATTTCTTCTTCGCTGTCGGAATCGGACATAACTTGACTTAATGGCGCGTATATGCCCTGCGGTGAATCACTGCTGAGCATTGTTGTAACTGAAAGAAGAACAAACAGTTTTTGTATTTCCGCAAGCGATTTTGAAAAATCAATAAACTTGAGACAACTTGAGAAGGTTGAATGAAACGTCTAGGAGAATGCGAAAGAGCGGTTTACCTTAAATTGAAAACGCGAGGACGCACACTTGAAAGAAAACATAGCTTCTTAGTTCATTATATAAATGCTTCCAACTAGTAAGTAATTAGAAAAAAAACAAGGTTTTCTGTAGTTTTGCCGCAGAAAACAGAAAACAGTACACAAAATTTGAATGGAAAATATTTGACAACTGCCTGCTGTCAGCTGTTAAAAAGTGGTCAAATGGAACTGGAAGGATAACTTTGAGGCTGTGATTTGATCGAAGATGAAGGTGGAAATAGAAATGAATATTTTATTTTTAAATCGGGAGAGTATTGGCATTGTCCTCATTTCCGCATTTCTTACTAGGTACATTTTTACCGAAAGTAGTACTTCATATTTCTGTGGTATTCGATTGGGCGCTGTCAGAGCACTGTTTTTTTTTTTACACTCAGAGCACTTTTTATGTTCGTTTGGTACAAAAAAAAAAAAACATTTCCAGATTTCAGAGCACTTCTGCGAATCTAGATTTGTAAATTATCTATGTATCAATCGAGACGCAAATTTCAAATGCTTTAATATAAAATTTAACCAGTAAATGGAAAACGCTTTGAAAAGTGTTGAAGGCTACACATATTCAAGTGACTTTCTTGTGTTCGATTAGTACACGAAATCTGAGAGCGAATCTGAGGAAGCCCAATCGAATACCACATAAGAAACTATTTGTACCTTCTAAAAAATATATCCATCCACTGGCGCTTATTAGTTGAAACTCGGTATATTGTTTCACTATTCTTTCTATCCCACATAACTTTTAAAAACATAAGAAGCGGTTTCGCACCAACCAATTCGAGTTTCGAGATGGTATTTGTGTTTTATTGCGGAAGTGTAAAAAATAATGCAAAAAATGGATTCGCTACCTATCGCAGAGCTAGGAATTTCGATTAGGAATAACAATTTCCCATCTCTGTGAACACTGAAGAATTCCCTTCCGTGGAACCAACCTTTCTGACAGTTAATAATTCCAATTCGACTTCCATTCGTCCATTGTGGGCTGCAAATTGGTGCAAACGAGACACAGAGTCAAAAAAAAAGGTTAAGAAAAAACTAGGGCAGTTGTTTTGTGAGTTGCACAATTCCACGCCTTGCAATAGATTTTTCTCAACGAAATAATCGCGACTATTACTACCAAAAAATTGTAAAATTCATTCGTGATCACCAAAAACCAAATATTGACGATCCGTGTTTACGTTCCGCGAAACGAATTTCAGTGAAAACAAGCAACCCAAATAGAAAGTGAATTAAATTGCGATGTCCTCAAACATGGCGTCGACCCTGGAGGAGCAGCAAAGCCTTCGCGAGTGTGAAAATTACATTCAAACGCATAATATTCAGCGCGTATTGAAGGATTGCATTGTGCAATTGTGCGTAAGCCGTCCTGAAAATCCTGTGCAATTTTTGCGGCAATATTTTCAAAAATTGGAAAAGGTAAGTGTTTTTGTTTGTGGGTTTTTTTCTTTTGGTGAAATCGCCCGTCCGTTGGAATCTGGTGGTTAGAGTGGGATGAGTAGATTACGAAAGGTGGTCGATGGAAGTGTACATTTTGGCTTTCCAGTGGAAAATGGGTAGTTTGACAGTTTGCTGAGATGACAAATGGGAATTTTTCTTGTTTTGTTCTTTTTTAAGTTTTTTTAACTTTTCCGTTTTAGAAAAAAAACATGGGTACCTATTTAATGCAAAACTGTTTTTTTATTATGTCAAATGTCACCAATATGTTTCGGATGGATTATAGATTAAATTTTTTTTATATTTTATTCGGTTTGCCACTTTTGTGTTGCCTACATCTCAAGATCTTAAGTTGTAAAAATTATTGCAAGTTAATACCTTGCCGCAGTTATCATATCAAGGATCTTGGTTCTTGGATCCGTATTACAAATTTGCCTCCCCATCTGAAAGAGCCGAGGTAGAACTCACCACCATAGACAAATCATAATAAGGCTATGGTGGTGCTCGCCACTACCTCAAAGTTATAGCTGTCTATTCTGACGTGTCTATCAGATGTGTATCTTTAATCTTCTTGCTGACAGCATATAACTTCCTTCATCGGCATCCTAGACATCTCTGAGTATAACTCTTTATAGCTGTTGCTCCAACTTTACTCGTCATTCGTCGATTCGTCTCTTGTTCCAAGTGCGAGGATTTGGGCCACTTCTTCATCGGTGTTCCTCTGGATGGGCTTTGTGATAATATTGACGAGTATTGACGGGTGTTGCTGATGGGGTGGATGTCCTTTTGTGGTGGCCAGGCTGAGGTAGTACGGCGACGAGCCGCACCAGTGCGTAGATCCAATCCTCGTTGGAGCGCTGTATAAATCGTCTCTCTATATATGATGTCCTTTTATGTCCTTTTTCGGAAGGTGAATAGGAGTGATTCAGGTCAAGTGGCCGCTAGGAAGATTCGGGCATTGAGAATACCAAAAGCGTAGAAGCAGGTGTTGCAATTGCATGCTGAAAATCCTAATTTACTTTGCTTTGCCGAGATCGGAGCTAAAAAAAACCACGCCTATTGTCTGTACGTACTCAAGGCTTCAAGTGCAGTTCTTAAGCAATCAAAACCGGCGTTTCTACGTCTATTTCTACTACCTCATCAATCACACTCAGTCCTCAACTCTATCCATTCCTAAGCTGTTTCATTACCAGGCATAAAAACATTGTAATTGATGACCTTTACGATTTCCCTAGTCGTCTAGTCTTCCTCTTTGTGTCTCGAACTTGAGAATGACCCTTGTGTCTCAACGAATGTCATGCTACTCCAATACTCACCACCGTAGCAAAAAGTCATAAACAAAACTTTTGTTATTTAACACTTTAACCGGATACCGGAATGTTCGCCACCCACCGAAGTAAGTCAACAAAAATAGTCGACACTCAATTATTCATAACTTTCTCGACTTATGGCGATAACTTTTAACAACTTGGTTATTTTCTAATGCAAATCCCTTGGCGCATAACTTTACGATAAATTAACTAACGCCCCCGGAGAATACCTATACTTCCTTATGGAAACCTCATCGAGACTCCGGCAAAGTTGCTGGAAATATCCGTTTCATTGTTGCAAAAAGCAATCGAATTGGCTGGTTTGTGCGTGTCATTCCGCACTCCCCTCGCCAGTGGGATATATTTCCAATACTTTCAACCGAAAATAATTAAACTCGTAACTACTGCGAATACCTGAACACCCCCAAGTTAATCTGGTTCGTTCTGGTCTTATCAGAAAGTTGGTATATAGAAAATCAATATAATTCTGCCCTTATCTAGCTATCTGTGCGGTTATCTGTGACAAGGCAGTCCTCTTCTGTCGTGTCGTTGGTGGCCGCTCTTTTGCTGGAGTAGAGATAAGGCGCTGCTCAAACAGACATATCTCACTGCTTCTGGCTCACACATATACAACGCACACAGCCAAACTGCCGTACGTACGTGTAGACGACGTTGCCGCACAGAACACAATGCGCTCTTCTTTCGCCCTTAGGTATGGCGCGCGGTAATTTACAGGTTTTCGTGGTTTATTGATTGATCCTTAAATAGCGTTCGACGGTGAAGTTGTGGTTTTTCGCAACGATTCGGGCCGTACTAGTTGGTAAAGGTTACTTGTTGCGGACAGATAGTGAAAGGACGATACGGTGTGTACACGACACTTGCAATGGGCAATACGTTAACGGTTAATTTTTGGCAAGAAAACGTTTTGGATAGACTAAAATCGACAAATGGTGCTAATTGGCGTGTTGTTAATAATTTGCGTGACCCTTTTTCGTCGTCGCAAGGTGAGAAAACGGTCAACGAGGATAACAATCAGTTGACGACTGAGGTGCGGACGTCAGACGGTGCTGCTCCGACCGAGGAGAATTATGTGAGTATAATTGGGCTATCGAGTGAATTATGTGAAAATGTATGGATAAATTGTGCTGCTTCGCAGACGCCAGTTTATTGTGGCAAATAAATTTATTTCAACGTTGATTGAGTGATATTTTTGGACGAAAGGTGAACTTAAATCAACTTGCACACACATCCTTGCGGTGAATTCGAATTTATGGTGAACAGGATTAAGCCGTCCTTGTGATTGGATATGAGATGTGGTTAGTTAGTAGATATATGCGAGGCGGAGGTACGTTCATCAAATGAGAGTGATGTCGGTCCTCATACAAAAGGTCAACTGTCTAATCGCTGTCACTGTGGCAGCACTGCAAGTGGGCTGTGTTGTGGTTTATCGTTTGGATCTTTGCAATTGATTTAAGGGATGGAACTTGGTCTCTAATCAATCAACCTACGGTATGGTTGACCAGAGCATCGTAACCACACCAAAAGAAGGGCTTTGGTCTCCACTCGTTTACGCACGAGTGTGTATTCAAGAAGAAAGGATACAGTCGACTTCACTGACAGCATACGACCGTACTGTGATTTGGGTAAGAATTGGGGAACCTTCTTTCACAGGCAGATGTAATTAAAAAAAGTTCGTCTCTGTGTAAAACTGGAGTTGTTCATTTTCCACTCAACTTGAAGACAAAAGCGAGACTTGCTGCAGTTGGTATACAGACTTGCTGTGGGGTTGGGAAAAATTGATGTTTTCTTGTCATCAAGCATGGGCTGTGGCTCATACATGACTGGCGGTCAGTCATTTCAGAGAGAGACATATTTAACAACAGCTGTTGCGACCAGTACTCTTGATCTTGTGGTAGTTCTTGGTCTACCAACTCGACGCGTTTTAAGAAGGGACGTCTCGCTGAGTAGTCTAGCACGGTAATAACTTTGATCCCCACTCAAGAAGCAAGGTTCGATGGGCGCTGCTGCTGATGTACGTAGGATCACGCGTACATCGATTTAGTCTCCTGGCAACTGCTAGTGAAAAGAGGAGATTCATCGGGATGGGTATATAGCAACTTTGAGCTGTCTCCTCCGTGTGACGCCATGTGTTCTAGTTTCGAGCGTTAAATCGGAAACGATATAGAAATAGTGCTCGCAGCAAAAAGCCTCCGAATCGTTTGAATTTTTCGTTCCCACGGATACCTCGCTAGGGCCGTTTGTTTGCATATTTGTTCGCAAAATACGAGGTAGTTATGAACAAACTGGATGCTGCAGTCGCTAAGTAGAGAGCCCTGCGGTTTAGAAAACGCATGCCAATCATAGGCTCAGTAGTTCTCGAGTTATTCGGCTGCAGACAGACAGAGAAATGTTGATTTTTCTGGACACCACTATGTGGTCTTTCGCAACTCGTGTAAATGATACTGTGGTTATGTCCTTTCCTAACAACTTAAGTCCTTGGATCAATAACAGCGATGTGAAAAAATTACAAATACAGCAGCCCAGGGTGAAAAGCGCTACGCATCATATGATGTCATCATTATCACTAACATGGCTCACGGAACCCCACCGTTGAAGAAGTATTTTTCTTTGGATATAAAAACGGCAGTTGTTTAAACATGACGGAAAGTTAATGTGCAGAACTCAAAGTCCCAATACCCTAACCGCCCAAGAATGTTCGCCACGAAGCAAAGATAAAGTATATCTAGATTTACGCATAATCGAACCCCCATCCGGTGTCTTAAAATTCAGCACTTTCCTCTTGTCTGGCCTTAACGTCGAATATTCGATAGAATTTATTTCCAACGCAGTTATCCCCTCGGCAACCACTTTTAACCAGCGAAAAATCAATGGCCATCTACGCATGTAGGTTCGAAACAAGCCGTATCTGCACTTGTACGTGTAATTGTACCTCCTGCGATGGAAATCCGATGGGATTTTGTCTTTCAGCGAACAGCAAGGCATGTACGACACAAGATAAACTTTCTATCTAAACAAGAAATATGAGCATAACTGATTTATGAATAAAGTGAGAAACTTTTCCTATCTACACAAAGGCAGGCTAATATTTCTTACTGGAAAAAAGAACAGCAGGTGAAGGCCAGAGTGAGTGACTCAATTTGTCGAGGGAAGTTGGCACCGTAGTGGTAGTCTATATGATTTGGTAGACACTTTGCACATTTTCCATATTTGATCACATTAACACCGAATGAAATAAACAGCGATACGTTTTTTCCACTCCTGTAACTAGCCTCCCTGTTAATAGACTTTGAAAGTTTCGGTAGTAGATAAGCTTCTGTGAAGGATTCGTCGTTCCGAAGAAAAGTTTCTAAAGGTCATGAGATATTTGGAAGGCTGTACAGCAACCCACATGAGGATACACACACAAAAATATGCGACGAAAGTTTGCTTGTGGTTTCACATGCAAGAATGTACACAAAGGAGTTTCAATTAAATGTACTCGCTGGACGTATCGAAGAAGTGTCCGGTTTTTTTTTGTAAACTATGTACCATGCGGTTAGACGTTCTTTTTGTTTGGCAGCTTGGCATATTTCAAGCGATCAGCGAAGAATTGCGACGGAAACTTTTTCACTGCGTTTGAATATCCGTCGAAAAGAAGTTGTTTACTTTTTCCGAGTTGGGGTCATGTGTGGTTTGTAATTGAAAAACTTGTGTACCAAGCCCATGTTGATTGATGACTGTTGCCGCTGGCATGTAGCTGAACACTGCTCGGCTCGGTGATTTCTATTGCATAAGAGTCACTGCCATGCCCTGCACAAGGACGTGACATTTACGTTTCATTATTTTTACGAATTTCGCCTAATGAGATTTCGAAGAAACTCAAGAAACAAAAAAAAATCCTTCAGGCAGCTTTTTGTGACCCCATGGCAATAACAGTGAGTGATGAAAGTTCACAATGCAGAAAATGGTGGCTATTCGCAGATGGTGGGTTGAAGTGATGAATAATTCTGAACCTGGGTGGCAGGCGGGTGCATATTAGATGTCACATAGCCAACAATCCTTAAGAAAATCGTCATTTAGATTCACGTCTGAATGGAGCTTCTTTTTCGATTTAATATCGTGCATATTTAAAGGAGATAGCTGCCTTTTGTGCGTATACAAAAGAAGCAAGTGAACAAACAATCGATTTGTTTGCTTTTGATGAAGAGATACACCAGGGGTTGAATTACCGCATCCGTGATCGAGTAGTACGCTACTGAATTTGTTATTGTTTTGCTTGTAAAAGCCACAAAATTCAGTGACGTATGGCTCGCTTAGGATGCGGTAATTTCGCCCCAGACTTGCACACACTTGTCTTACACTTTTCCCCCATCAAAATAAATTGAATTTTCTTCACACGCTCCTAACTTCAAAATGGCCGAGTGGATTTGAGTACACTTGCTTAACTTATCCGATTTTTAATTTAATCGTTAACAAGATTGAGATAGCAGTCGGTTTTTGAGATTGCAATATCAGTCATTAATCTGTGCCATAAAGACACCAAGTGTTGCGTTAGAAGGTTTGTTGTTGTGTAAACGAAAAGTCATAAACAATCGCGTGTCATTGCAATCAACAGGGCAGTAGTGGCTGAGTGTATTTATACGTCCATTTTAACGAGTGTTATTTTATTTCCTACCTGCGTTATGAAAATGTTCGTACAGATTGATGAATATATGACAAGTTGTATTCAAAATTTAAAATGTAAAAGGTAATGTTAATGTTAAAACTGTCAAAACTGTTGACGCTGCACCAAGTTCTAGTAATAAATACCTGCCATAAACTAATGACGTTTTCGATTGAAGAAAAGAAAAAGAGAAAAGCTCTTTCTATGTTTACAATGTTTCATTGAAATAAAAGTTCACTTCAATTCCCACGACAGAAGGTTCCGGGATATTTTTAAAGAATTGCCCTGAATTCACCAACACACACAAGAAAAATGTCAAATTCAAATGTTTGTTGTGTTATTAGAAACAAATTGCTCGCAATGTGCTCAGAAAATATACAATTATGCGTGCAAAATGTAAACTTAAATTGAAATATATTGATTTGGCCTTTTGACACATTCATATTTACTGTAAAAAAACGAAAAAAAAAAAAAAAAAAAAAAATTTGTGACAAAATACCAAATCTCACATATGTATGAGGCGTTTTTCTTTTTTAGTTCAGAGCACAACCTGAACTGTTATACAAAAAGTTTGTGTTTCTATTTTAGCTCAGATACATCAGAGCTCGAATTTGTGTTCCTTTTTTCGTTCAGACCATGATCAGAGCGCGCTCTATGAGCTCAGAATTAATTGACTGAGCAGGCTGAGTAAAATGCTGATTAAACATATACATTCACACTTCCAGTCATATTTGAGAGAAAAAAAAAAAACAGGAAAAACAGAAAATCATCAGAACGATCTGAGCACGCTCGGTTCAGAAACTAAAAAAGAAAAACGCCTTTGGTGTCTACAACTTTTACAAAAGTGCTCCAACGAATGTCATCGAAAAGAGCAATTCTGAATTTCGTAGCAATTCTGTCGGGTCTTCAATGAAAAACGCCAGTTTTATATACATAGACTGACAGCTTTAGCCAAAAATTTCCTACCAGCTAAATTTGACCTTGAATGTAACCCAGTTTGATTTCATCTATTTGTGCCCTGTTAGAGATGTAACGGATAGTGATTATGCAAAATACCGGATATTCGGCATACACTTCGGCCTTACTTACTTACTTAAGGTGGCGCTACAGGCCGGGGCGGACCTGGGCCTCAACCAATACGCCTCTCCAGTTAGCGCGATCTTTGGCTAACTGCCTCCAGTTGCGCACTCCAAGTTGGTTGAGGTCCCCTTCCACTTGCGCGCGCCACCTAAGGCGAGGTCTTCCTCTACTGCGTTGTCCCTCCGGGTTAGAATCGAAGACTCTTCGGGCCGGAGCGTTGGTGTCCATTCGCTCTACATGTCCCAGCCATCTTAGACGACTGATGCGTACTTTTCTGACTAGGTCGATGTCGCTGTACAGCTCGTAGAGTTCGCTGTTAAATCTTCTCCTCCAAAGCCCGTCAACGCAAACGGGACCAAAAATCACTCGAAGAATTTTGCGTTCGAAACGACCAAGGAGATCTTCATCCGCCTTTGATAGCGCCCATGCTTCTGCACCATAAAGCAGGACTGGGATGATGAGGGTCGTATACAGAGTTTCCTTAGTATTTCTCGACAAGGCCTTACTTATCAGTTGCCGTCTTAGGCCAAAGAAACAGCGGTTGACAAGTGTGATTCTTCGTTTGATTTCTGATGTGATGTCGTTATCAGAGTTTATAGCGGAGCCGAGGTAGACAAAGTCCCTAACTACCTCAAAGTAATAGCTGTCTATCGTGACGTTCTGCCCGATTCGTCGATGTTGTGTGTCCCTTCTTGTTGACAGCATATAAATATTTTGTTTTGCCCTCATTCACCATCAAACCCATTTTTGCCGCTTCTGTACTGATACTTGCAAACGCACCAGTGACAGCTCGCTGTGTTCTGCCAATGATGTCGATGTCGTCAGCGTATGCAAGTAGTTGCACAGACTTGTAGAAAATTGTGCCTCTGGTGTTGGCTTGTGAGTTTCGCACAATCTTCTCAAGAATGATGTTGAAAAAGTTACATGACAGCGCGTCACCTTGTCTAAATCCTTTTTTGACATCAAAGGTCTCAGTGAGATTTTTTCCGACCTTTATGGAGCAGCGAGCGTTCTCCATCGTCATTCTGCACAATCGGACAAGTTTGGCAGGGATGCCAAAACTAGACATGGCTCTGTATAGCTCGTCTCTATAAATGCTGTCATATGCGGCCTTAAAATCGATAAAAAGATGGTGAGTATCGATCTGGACTTCTTGGGTTTTCTCCAGGATCTGCCGTAGTGTGAATATTTGATCGGTCGTGGACTTACCGGGCCTAAAACCGCACTGATAGGGACCTATCAGATCGTTGACGAAAGGTTTCAGGCGTTCACACAGTACAGCAGACATAATCTTATACGCAGTGTTAAGGAGACTGATGCCTCTATAGTTGGCGCAGTTTAGAGAGTCTCCTTTCTTGTGGATCGGGCAAACGATGCTGAGGTTCCATTCATCAGGCATACTTTCGTCTGACCAAATCTTGGAGACGAGTTGGTGTATGCTCTCTACCAGGTCATCTCCCGCTGCCTTAAACAGCTCGGCAGTTAAACCGTCCGGTCCAGCAGCCTTGTTGGACTTAAGCTTAGATATTGCTATCCTCACTTCATTTTGGTCAGGTAGACGGAAATCTTGGCTTTCATCGTTCAGGTTGAATGGCTCGTTCTGCCTGACAGCAGAATTTGTGTCGTCTTCGCCGTTTAGCAGTCTGCAGAAATGGTTTTTCCATGTCCTCAGCACCGACTGTGACTCTACTACAAGGTTTCCTTGTTCGTCTCTACAGGTCTCCGTTCAGGCTTTGTTGGCATGACACGTTCTTTTTACCTTTATATTAAGGTTACTTTGGAGAAAAAAAAAAAAAAAAAAAAAAAAAAAAAACCCGAAATGTAGGCCCATAAACTCCAAGTCCGAAGTTTGAATCAAATCCGGGCAGCTGCTTGGGCTGTAGGCCTGTGGAAGGACGAACAGGCAGACAGATGGATAGACGGACAGAATTTTGCGACCCACTTTTTTGAGTTCGTTATACTTTTGAAATTTCGAAATATCTGTCTCGAAAACGGTCCATACTACAATTCTAACGAAAATTTAATTCTAAGGTTATATGGTCATTTCTCACTTAATGGCGAACTCTGTTTTTCTGTGAATCTTTTATCGTTAAATGGATTTTTGAAAAAAGGCATCACTTTTTGGTGATACCAAACCACCACTTTGCTCTCAAGTTGTACTTGCTTTTCAACAGTTTATTGTTATTTGTTTTACAATGAAAATTCCAAAATCAAATGCATATTACATTAATTCTTCTTTTCTACTTTCAGGTAAGTGATTTTCTTGACAGTACAATACTCCGTCAAAAGTCAGTGGTAAATTGGGAGTGTTTGCCCGACAGAAGTTGGTTTCGTAAAGCTAATACGAGGTTTGTTTTATAAACACCCAACCGTGCCTTTGGTAACTTAATTTTTAGTTTTTCACCCTTAACGTGTGTTTTTAAAGGAAAGAATCTCAATGGCTGAGGTGCATCTAGTAAGCGGGAATTGTTGTTCCCTTCTATGTTCAGGGTGAAGGTGATGAGTGCTCCTTCTTCAGGTTATACATATACTTATCATAAATGCAAGTAAGCGAACTTAGTATGACTGCTCGTTTATTGAACGCAGCCCTGGGGTCAGATTCTGTAGGACGAAACATCAGAACTTGCGCACGAATGATTTGCTCCAAACTATAGAAGTAAATCGTTTGAACGTTTCGTCTTGCAAAATGGTAACAAATTTCCACAATTCGAAGGTTTGCCAAAACAATCTGACATCATCTTGAGCGTTTACTCATATTCGAATGTCTATGTGACAGTTCAAAAAAAACAACAAACGCCTTTTACAGATTCTCTGACAAGCATCAATTATAAAAATAATGATTCCCATTAGAAGGAGGAAAACTATTGACAGATTGTGGTTGAAATGCATTTTTTGGAGCGACTTTCGACGATCGAAATACTTGGTAAACATTTGTTCTTCTATTCAGTATTTTTCCATAAATCCTCATCTATTTGTACTTGAGTATTGTAAGGCAGACTAAAAGTCCCATTGTAAACTACCTCATTGGCCTTGTAAAACTTCAAAATAAACTCAACCCACCTCAGACAATAAACTCAACCACAGGCGGTACATTTGCAAGTTGACCATGACTTTCAATCTGCCCATCAAAGGAAATAATAAAATCTAATTGCGAATTCCACAATACGTTCTGTTCGTCCACAATATAATCAGGACTCTCTTTCGCTCTGAATGAAATCGAAAAACTTTCCGCACGTAGATAGCTCACGTACTTTATGCCAAACTAAAGCCCGCAACAATTTAAAATTAAATTGAACAGAAAACTCTGAAAATGCTATTCTTTCACTAAATGGCATCCATCCTTTGTGTTCCGCACATTCCACACAAAAAGGACCGAAAATGAACAGCATTTCTTATCTATCCAGCAGTCAGCAAATGGTAGCCCATTTGTCTCACTTATACAATGGAGTTAAAATTGGATAACAGCTTCGCCAAAGAATCGTATCATAGCCCAGCACTCAGCCCGCACTGTGGCAACCGAGCAAAATGTAATAAGTTGCGTGTACGCCACCGAATCGGTCCTCTGTTAGAGGGGGAGAAATTAAATTCAATCATGCATTGTTGTGAATGTTTGGCGACATTGTGTCAAAAAAGAAGAAGACGTAGGACGTTGCTTCTTCATCGCACACCGTGTGCCTTATACGAGCCATTTTGTCCTTGATGTATGTCAATGACTAAGTCTGTGAAAGTCAAAGGGTGTGCGAAAGCACATCACAGTAATAAATTTAACGTAAAACTGTAAGTGTAGTTCCCCCCAGGCAAGTGTCCTGCTGGCGCTGCTCCTGTCGTCGACACCAATCAACATACAGAGTCCATGTGACGCCACAGTGTGAAAAAGCCCGCAAAAGCTCTCCCGACTGAACGAGGTTCCTCCATAGTCCATACTCCTCTAGTTCCGACACAGTAGCCACTATTGCTTGCGCTCTTTGGCGTTCTCCTTGCTCTCTCATGGATTGAACTTGATATTGGAAAGTTGTAAGACCAACAGAGCATACACTATATAGGAAAGCTCACGCAAAATAATTTCGAAGGTCGAGCAAAAACCACCCAAACAGCCTGCCTCAACAAACGTCAACGACGACAGCGAGGACATCACAGCAGCGCATCCGAGTTCAGTTTGGATCCTACGCTCTCATCCGGCAGTTGCTAGGTTTTTTCTTTTGCCTCTGTCATTGCGAAGTTCTTCGTTTGTCGGTTGGTATCCGCGCGCGAAAATTTGCGCTTGTCGTCTATCCAAGACCGATTCGCTTGTTTATTGTCACAGTCTTCCAGTCGCACTCGCTGACGACATCGCTGCTATCGCGTTTCCTAGGCGAAAGACCAAAGTGTGATTCGTGTGCTTCCCAGAACAGATATCTCGTTCGGCATTTATATTGTTAGTAAACAAGAGTGTGGACTATTTTTGCAGCTGACAAACGTGTGAATCACGCGCGCGTTCCACATCAAGGATTCCAGCAATAGTTTCGCCTTCTCCCCCGTATACATACATGGTACGAGTACTTGTGCTTAGAAAACAGCATGTGTGTGTAGAAATTTATTCAGTCAGTCGGTAGTTCAAAATGGAAATTTCTTTGCCCTATCTCCTGCTATACTTATGATTTACGATGTAAATTTTTTATTCGTTTTCCGTTGCCCCCGTGCCGCTGTATTTTTAAAGGTCAAACTGCTGCTTGCACGCATATTAATCTGGCCGTTTTTACTGTTGACAGTGGCTGAAGGTTTTTGATGTTAGGGGTGTCTTTGAAATTCTCGCCATGAATGTAATTAGATTGCCAAAAATGAGTGTATGTTAACGAGGTAGCCTGGCGTAGGTTGTTTGATTTGCTATGCATAGAATTAGAGATGCATTTGAGAAAGTTCGGTTATTTGTGTTTTCTTATGTTTTATTTATAGCCAGGCCATACTGCGTTTAGTCCTGCGGAAGTTTGGTTTGGCCGTCGGAATAACGAGGGGCAGGATTTTATGTTTTTGACTGGAAATCAGCGCCAGGTATGAAATTTCAATCTAACAATACTGACAAAGAAGTCATAGTCATGGATTCGTAGATAAATCCACTAAGCATACAAATCCATAGCCGCGACACGGCCTATATTTTTCATCATTTCATTTACATATGGATTTGCTGGGAAACGCGAGTGTAAAACGTTCAAAAATTCCGTACATGGAATCATATTTTATTCGGCGAAAATCGGTTTCATTTTTGAACATAATCCAACTTAAGCTTGATACTCTTATTCACGTCCGAGCTATGCATCGAAAAAGGTGGCGGTGGTAACCTCTTTATTCACTGTGTATCCTTGCGGGGCACAACACAGAACTTTTTCTTCGACAAACGAATAGGTACACGGGGGTGAAAGCAGTTAGGGGTCTTGGGGGTTGAAACCCGTTTCTGTAGTGAAAGGTAGCAACATAGAGAGAGAAATAAGTGCACCCAGTCTATTTAACCGAGGCTATTGGTTGCTTCGCAACATGTTTGGTTTTCCGTGGTAGGGTAGTTAACCCCAGGCAAAACCCCCAACCTGGAGGACCAGGCCCTTTCTGCGACCCCTTGGGCAAAAGGGGCCGGAAAATTCCGGAGTCAGTAACCCGCTGCGGGGATGTGAGAGCTGCCGTTGACCCATTAAGGGCTCTTCCGCCACCATCTCTATTTCAACACCCTGACTAGTGTTGAAAATCCTCAATGACCTCAGCTCCAAATACGTCGAAGTAGCTCATTGAGGTATCTGCCATGTTGACTGTTGACGCCACCGTTGATTCAACCATGTGAATTCATCCGCCGTACGTCCTCTTTCTGAGGAGCTCATGTAAGACTTCTGAGACTCGAGCAGACAGTCAACTCCAACAGAGCATTATAGTGTTGCTATTTTCTACGTGTTCAACACTCGCACTTATAAGTTCAGCAAGTCAATTCCGGATGGACATAGACCAGTACCCGGTGGTGACCACTAGGAGGTAAAATAAGCACAATTGGTGTATCTGAACAGTTGCAACAGCTTGGCATCGCCAAGTTGACGACAATCAGTATCTACCCTATTCATCAACACCCAACCACCTATCAATGAGATTCATCAATTTGTTTTTCACGTCAATCAAATATGGCTTACTAACTTTCTGATTTCCATTTAAATACCGAAACCCTATGAAGGTAGAAACAACAAAACAACATTCGGAACTGCTACCACATTCGAATTCTGTAAAAGCCACTAATCTGACAGCTCCCACGGCAGTCGTCACACAATATGATGCTCACTGTATATATTTTTTTTGTCCACTTCGTCCTTTGTGATGATGGAAAGAAATGGTTCAGCAAAAAACAAACAAATCATAAACAAATTTGAAAAGTACCTACTCTTCCCTGTCGCTTGCCTCTTTTAATATTCAGCGAATCCCTCGTAGTACCAAAAACAAAAATCCACTTAAAACGCACACAACAAAAAAGAGGAAAATTCTTTACGTCCAAATCTATCACGCACCATCGGCTTTCGTGACGAGCCTTCGAATTGTTTACGGCTTATGTTGCAAAAACTCAATGACGCCGCCTGGCACTCAAATTTGACACATCGTATAAGACGCACAGAAAAAAGTTCGAAAACACACAATTTTCCGGTTAATTGTAACAGCTCCACCATCTTAATTAGCATAAAAAAAAAGTCAGCAAAAAAGAAAAGAAAAAAAAAAAAAAAAAACACTGAAAATCACTCTCCCCTGCTGGTCCTTTTTAACTTATTAAAACAGGAGACACACTTTCCACGGAGTACCCATTAATGCTGACACAGACAAATAACTTACTTATAGGCTTTGTTTTGCACACGCCCGAAGACAGACAGCCTTCAATACATTTTCGCACTTTCCCTCGCTGGAAAAAAAAGGAAAATATACAAAAACAGTGTAACAAAACATGTGTAACATCCGCAGTTATGTTTATGTAAGAAAATGCTGCTGGTAATCTCTTGAGAAAGCGATTACGGGATGTTTGTTTTCAAAGGAGAACATACACAAGGAGTACTCTTACAAGGAGTAATAACACATCCCGACCCTGGCTGTTAATAAATTCTCCTCCACGAGCAGATGTTTTAATTACTTTCGCTAAAGTAACATCCGTCCGGTTACACAAATGGAACCGACGAGAAAGTAATCCCTGTAATCCATAAATTGTTAATGTAAAACGAACCGAAAGAGCTCTCTAAGGATCGATCATTGTCGATGAGAATGCTGGCGGGATGTAGTAAATAAGCAAAAAAAAAAAAATCGAACCAACATAAAATTTATTCCGAATTCTTTGTTAAATCTTTTATAGACTGTAGGCTAATCGGCATTGAAATTGGCAATACATTACCGTACGCTCGACGGCAACAACCGCATTTAAGTATCTTATAAAGGAGACTTTGGTAACCCAGAAGGGATTTGATGGATTTCCAATGAGGCTGATTTTGATCTCTTTTTGTCGGTCGTTAAGGACTTCAAATGTAGGCGCGGTACAAATACGAACCTGAACCAGTAGCGATTTTTTAACGGCAAATACGATTTTCAATAATAATTAGACCGACCATAGGGGGATTATTTGAAATTGAAAATGTTATTGCAACATCAGCGGAGGAACGAAGTAGTAAAATTGGAAAGACGCACTAGGCGAATGTTAAAATCATTAAAATGCTCGTAAAATGCTACTGCCACTTTTCATTTGACTATTTGTTTACCTGAATTGCTCAATTTGTTGATGGTTTCATATTTATTTTCAAAAGAGGAGTTCTGCCCGCGTGAATCTCCCATACAGCGGCCGATGACAGGAATTGTTCATCAGCAGATTTGGAACGTTTTTGTGCAGAAAATATAAATCGTTAGGTACTAATTTATCATTTACATAGGTTACTACTTTTTATGAACCAAAAGTGGTTAAAATTTTCTGTTTTCAGCCAGAAAATATTTAATGTGAAGGTTACAAATTCTTATCAGTATAAGGCTCATTTACTCTTTGTTGCTCTTTTGACTTGCGTTGGCTTGAATCATCCCGCAGGTGACTTTTTGTATATGGATATGACTTTTTGTATATGGATATGGAGTGCAACTCTTTTAGTTCCATTTTTTTTTGTCGATTTTTCACCTTTTTTTCGCATAGCTAGCCACGCGATTTGCATTTCCTTGGCTTTGAATTCCACGGAAGAAGATTTCATTCGCGGGCGAGTTCTTCTGAGAATCCCCGGCGATAAATTAGTTTTTTGATGAATTGATTGACGTCGCGGTGAATGTCGATAGAAGAATCGCTGGGCGATTCATCAAGAGCGACGCTAGAGAACAAAATACGAACATTTGAGGAAGAATTTGCAAATGGGGCCACGGTATGCAAACTTGCGAGGGTGGTACTCGTGGTAAAGAAGAAAATGCAAATGTGCTATGGTTTTAAAATTTTCCGCACATGTTTCAATATTATTTGAATTTTATAATGCTTGGTCCTCGTTAACACATAAAAATTCCGACAGGCAAAAACCGACGAAGCACAGCTACAACATCGACATAGGCGTGAGCTGGAGTGAAGACATCAGTAGCAATGAGTGTGGCAACCAAAGAGTTGGTTTCTTTGCCCCCTTCTGGATAGAGTCTTTGAGTATCTTTCATAATACATTTTTTAATGTGATTTTTCATTTTAATAATAACCCTAATCTCTATTACAAACTTTCATTAACGCAATTGTGAGAGCTGAAGAAACTGTCAAAAGTTGCATCGTCCATTGCGCTCTCTGTCAGATTTTTGAGCGTACTCTATGCGGAACAATAATTACTCGGTTTTCAATTTTTGCATTTTAAGAATTGTATTTGTCAAGGTTCCTAGCCCGCAAGAGTGTTTGCCCTTGACCTTATTAGCAAAGTTTCAAACCCCAATGGGAAGTAGCAGTGCAGAGCCACCGACAATGACGGGAAGTGAGAAAGGGGTATCTGTGAAGGAGTACACTCTGGATTGTAGATAACCAATCATTTTTTCCAAGCTATTTTTTCTACAGACGTGCAAAATTTAGAAGCCTCTTTTTGGGGACACATTTCGAGAAGACTGTATTTTACTAAAATAAATTTAGAATCAACATCACTCTGCAAGTACTTTGCAACGCTGATGAAGCATTTTAAGTTCGTCTTACCAAGAGAAGTATTTGAACAGATTTACGAGTATAAATGTTTCAAGATTTAGGCGCCCTTTTAGTGGAAGTAGGTACAAAAATGTGTATTTCCTAATTATTTTTTTTTAACATAAGTCTTATTACAAACGTTTTTCAAAGTGTTTTTTTTTATAAAGTTTTCTTTTACAAGTTCAGACAATCTTTCATCAATCGAGTACATTTTTCAAAAAAACAGAGTCCACCCAAGCTTCAAACCATTTTATTCAATATTGTTGAATATTCATAGAAATTCTACCATTATATCAACATGGTTTATATACAACATATTGGAAATCAAATTACAGGACAGCATTGCATCTCTGCACTATCTTCCCAACAAAAAATCAAGCGAATATGTTCTGTTTAATGCATTGAAAAAGGTTCTTCACTATTTTCCATATAAGTATGTTTTTAACATGATTGCATTTCTTCCACTGTCAAACAGACCATTAACGTTGACAAGATCCACTAAGAAAACGTTGGTGGACAAAATGTCTGATGCGTTGCCCGGTTCGAGTGTTTTGTGGATGAGTTGTCTGGGTATAAAATGGGCATGAATGGGTTGTACAAAGGTCCAGTTTTTATATGTACAGCATGTACAGCAACATCACACTGCCTTTCGTGTTTCAATTCTCCTTGAATAAAACAAATATTTTCCAATTCATCCGCAATGCTCTTAACCAAACGCTTTACCCACCACACCTGATTAAGTAGCGAATATCTGTCTTTCCTTTTTCCGATAATGGGTTTGCAGCTCATTCTTTTGTTTAACCATCTATACCTTTTACTGAAATAGTCCAAAGAAAAACAACAGCCCGCCCCTTGTATTATTGACATGACTCTCATCATCATTATTGTCACAAGGACAACACATTTACACCTTTCCCAAGGCATGGACGATGGACCCCTGCGCAGCATCCATGCCACTTCAAATTGTCATTCCCCGCACTCCCCAAAGTTTCTCCTACTCGGATAAAAAGATTTACCAAACCCCCTTAAGTGGCAATTATAGAATTCCCTCCAAAAAAAGAGAAGAAAAAACAGCAAAACTGATAAAGATACCACAAGGCAGAAAAAAGCTTCTCTGCTTCGTCTCCCCCTTTTTTATTTTTTGCGCCTCAACTTCTGGCAGCCAAAATACACACCATGGACACAGTGGGAACGCCAAGTCAGAATGTGGCACTTCAAAACAAAGCTAGAAGCAGAAGAAAGCTTTGCTTCCTGAGGTATGACGTCATTGGTTAAGGTTTTTGATACACCATTTAGGAGAACGACAAAAGAAATGCCATCGTGCGTGTGATTTCGAAACCTGCTAAATAAAACAAAAGAATATCTCTGGCGGGACATGATAAAGGTCATTTGATAACAAGTCTTCAATTTTGAAAATGTTTGACAAAGGTCAGAGGACTCGCAGGGTTTAGAGAAGTTTAAAAGGATTTCGTACTTAAAGGGTGGAGCTACACTGTGCAAATGAGATGATTTATTTCCAGTTGTACGGATATAAATGATTCATCAGTTTTCGGGTTGCTTTGTTGACCTTTCCCATTGAATTAATTACTGCCATATCCTTGTTATTGTGTGGCAAGATTATTATTATTCTATAGGCCTGTGCTTAGCATTGTTTTATGTGTGATCTTAAGCAGAAGAGGAAAAAAGACCTCTCGAGATAATTAAAATTATTATCCGCACTTTATACGTGCGCAGGAGAAACACAAGATAAATTAAAGATCCTTTGGCGTATAAGTAGAACGTAAGTGGAGGAAAGTGCCTTCATAATGGGTTCTAGTTAACATGGCCTACATGTGGGAGCAGAGTAAATAAATAAATAAAAAAAATGCTTAGTGCATAGCCTTGCCTTGGAGGCTAACTTCACAGTGTACAATGGGGGTGAGAAAATGTTACACCCTTTTGCAACTTTACTATGATGTCAAAGATTTGCACGTGTTGCGAAAATCCGAGTGCGGATAGTGGAACTTGATTTATGAACTAAGAAAAGGGACCTTTGCTAATAATCTTGAATCATAAGGCCATTGGGGCGGTATCTTACTACATGAGGACTGTTTTAATGAATACATTCCTCAGTAATGTATAATTTTTAGAACTACATTCTACTTGATACTTCTGAGATACACTATTCATTTTTTAGCTCGGAAATGCATAGTACCACCTTTCTGGTATAGCCGTGTTCATGCCACTGACGATGCTGTTATACTCACCCCGAAACATCTTGTCACTCACTAGAATACATCAGTTTATACACCTTTATTCAAAAACAGAGAGACCACGCAACAGATGTGAAACTTCTCGCTAAATGTGGATGTTAAATTGAATTGTGTTTTAGTTGAATTGTATTATAAAATTTAATTTAAAAACCAATTCTTTATAATACTATAATTTTAATACATTCATTTAAAAAGTTTTCATAACGTAATCCAATCCAACGTTTTCTATTTTTAGAGTTTTTGCTTGCATTTAACATTTAATTTAATCAACTACTTCTTAGCTTTATTAGTTCATTAATCTGGTCCAGCATGCCCCTAGACGTATTAACTTTAAGAATTAAGTTGAAAGAATTGAAAACAAGTTTACATCTCGGTAGCAGCGCCACCTATTGGGTCCAATACTGTCCTATCTTTCAAACTGCAATCAACCATACACACCCACAAAATTTACTTGAAATCGGTTGAGTGGTTTAGAAGATAGACAACAGCGCCACCTATCGGGTTCAAAACTATCCCATCTTTCAAATTGCAATCGACCATACACACCCACAGAATTTCATTGAAAGAAGATCGACAACAGCGCCACCTATTGGGTCCAAAACTATAAACTATAAACTCATGTTACAAGCAGCCATACAAAGTCACAAAATTTAACTGAAATCGGTTCAGTGGTTAAGGAGTCGAGACCGGCGGCGTAGTGATGGCGACATTGCAACTTCCGCCGTCATGGCATAAACAGCGTCAATTCCGTCTCATTCAAGTCAATATTATTCACAAGTCAAAGAAAAAATCATAGCATACCCTCAGGCTAACTCAGAATAAGTTACTTTAAAGTTTAACTAACATTTATCTCATCTCACTCAATCATTAAATCATTAAACGACAGACTTTGCATCTCCATTAAGTTCTTAAAAATTATTTGTCGACTATGAACCTTTAGTAATTTTCTAAGGACCCACGTTTGAACTTGTATTGGATCCACCACTGTCAGACTCCGAGTTCATCATCATCATCATCATCCCTTCCAAATGAGTTCTTCAACACAAGTTCATGATATCCACTGTGGTGGTGCATCCTTTTTAGTGTCACCAACATTTTATCGTTCCATTACGATGGTAGTTGATTCGATATCTGAACTAAATTTTGATGGATCGACATCCATCCCGCCAGCGCAATCACCGCAATAGCCACCACAAGCCTTCATCGGTAAACTACCAGCAATGAACGCAAAAACAATGTCATGTGATGTCTCAATTTGCTCTCGTTTCAGTGCTCGTATCTTATCCGCACATATACCTATAGCGAGAGTCCATTAAAAAAGCTAGAAAACCCACTCTATGCGAGACATGAGTGTATGTGTGTGTGTGTTTTTTTTTGCATCTCCTCGACTCACTTCCACTCTTCCAGTGCCAGCAAAGAAAAAACAAATGAGAACAAACAAATAAAAAGGTCTAATAAAAACGAGGAAGCTTTTATTTTTTATTGTGATCCTTTTCTATACGATGCTGAGTTTTGTTTTTTGTCCTCATGTTTAAGGACATCAAATTGCACTACAAAATAGAATTTTATGTATGGGATGTATGTATATGACAAAGCAGCAGATTACCTATGGAAGGGTTTTCGGTCCCGTGCTCTAAGATGTGAGTAAGAGGTAGCGCTCAGCGTGATACGCGCAGTTCATGCTGAATAATTTAAGACTGAAGGAATATGAAGGAAGGGAAATTCATGGCGGATGTGTTGGACGAGGCCGTTGTAAAAATCAACCGAATTTGAAATTTAATTTGACAGTTCTTACGTGACTAACAACTTGATTACAGAGGTGGAGCTACTATTTGGGGTGAACTTGGGTCTAACTCTGACAACACTCTTCTTCAGTTAGAACGGTTTTTTGTCTTAATTATTGCAAAGTGAATGTTTTCCAACCCCCATTCCCTACCCTTGCAAGTATGGATGATGATTTTAACGTGAAATACGACAAATTTCGTCACTTATTGCTCTTTCACGGTAATGACGATTTTGCCCCAGCTTTTGATTTAGAGACAATTTGAAGTTGGAAGTCTTCCTATGGAAGCTACTGATGGTTGATTGCAATAAGATGTAGCCTATGTCCGTCTCCGTGCCAATACCTTCAGCCTAATTTCACTGTGATCCGTTGAGTCGTTGGGCTCTTTAAGAAAGACAAACAAATAAACTCGCTACAATATTTCATTTAATATCTGTTTACCGAGTACGAGATATGCAAGAGTTAACTGAACTTAAGTGAAACCATCGGCCTCCTTGAGCGCTGCACACATATCATTTCTTCACGACCAAGATTTGTGACTCCGATCGAGAGAAGACACAGTAATAATCCACAAGGGCAAGCCAACCCCATCAGCACCGGCAGTGGCAAACAAGGCTAACGCAGCAGTGGGAATCCCGCTGATTCGCTAAATCCACGGTGTAAATTGGGTCCCTGATTCTAGCGCCGACCTAAGTCAGTCCCTACTTATAGAAATACGTAAAACTAAATCGTAAAAATGTTTTTTTGCTTTTTCTGACCACAGACATAAAGGTCTTAAAATGTTGGTTATGAATAAAAAAAAAAGAAAAAGAAAAAAGAACCCAAATCATTCCACTGAAATATTTCATCTGTCATCCATATGTTCCATTCTCATATAATTCCACACACAAAAAAAAAAAAAAAAAAAATTATGTAAATCATTCCATTGAAATATTTATGTCGTTTTCCATTGGGACAGAAAAAGCACTTTTTTTCAGAGTCAGAGCAGTTTTTCTGCTCTCGAAATCAGCTGGCTGTCAGATTTCATATTCCATTGGGCGCAAAAAAAGCACTTTTTTTGAGAGTCAGAGCAATTTTGCGAATCTCGATATCCGAGCAAGATTCACACCTATTTGCACTAACACCAAAACATTTGTCCTTTGTCAAACTTTAAAGTGTGTTTACTTACGTTTTTAGACGAGAAGTCTGTGAAAAATAGAAAAAAAATTACATATGGCCGCTGCAATATTTATTAAAATAAATTGAATGGATTTTTATTTACACAAATTACAATTTAAGAACACGTGACTTTTAAAACACGCACCACCACAGATGCAAAGGAAGAAAAATCTCGTTTTATGTTCCATTGGGCACGAAAAATCTGAAATCTGAGAGCAAAATCTCGAAATCCCAATGGAAATCGACATTAATTTCATCACTGTTCCATAGGTTCCATTCTCAGATACTTCCACAAAAAATCATTCCTCTGTAATATTTCATTTCTTTAGTGTTCCATCTGTCAGGAATTATTTTTTTCATGAAATCCAATCAGTGGTGGTTGATTTGTTCTAATTCTCTTCGTGGGGAACATTTTTTTCTGAAAGAATTTTTTGCTATGACCGTCCAAACGTAAAAAACTCATTTTCACACTGTTCCAACTTTTCGGTTGCATATTACATATTGGCTAAAACTGAGGCCTTAAAGAACTCTGAAGCAAGGCAGCGAATTACTGCATCCTTGAGCGAGCCATACGTCATTGATTCTCAGGACTGAATTATCAAGTTGCTTCGCATTTTCGTTCGAAAAGTTTAGCTCACTAACAAGCCATCTTGCAATGTCATTAGCACTGCAGAAACTTCATGAACGTTTCCATTACATCATACTTTTGGCTGCACCATCACTCTGGGTGCTGTTGTGATTTTAACAAAAAATATGGCAGACGCAGAATACCGCACCTACCTACTCATTTAATGTGACATATAAGAGCGTTACATTTTCACTTCGTTCCGGCCTCGAAAAATCATAAAATTTCAGACACATTGCCCAATATGTTATTGTACTCGTAATCGCAGCAAAATCGTAGTTTTCAGTGTTTAGGTTTGTTTGCTAAAATATGCTGCCGCTGGCTGCCATTACCTGTATGTCCACATTTTATTGAAAAACTGAGTTTATTTCATAAGGTGATTCAGGGAAGGTTGATCCTTCAGAAAAATTCCGTTGCGTCACCCCATATGACAGTGCAAATAGTCTCTGCCAAATTGGAGAGTGCGTCCGACTTTTGATTACTTGCATGCACATTTTCTGAAACCTCTGCGTTGCACTAAACAAAATTAACTATCAGATTAGGATGAAAGTTCCATGAATGATGAAGTTCCAAAAACTTAACTAACATTTGGATGATGTTTTGTGAGTTCATTGCATTCACAAAACACGCACCAACTTTAAGTGAGTTAAAAATAAATATAAATTTTGCAACTGTCAAGATGCAGAGCAGCTTCAAAATTCCTATTTTCGTTTTCTGCAACTTTCTATTCATACAAAATTAGTATGCGTTTGGGGGCGCGCATTGCCTGAATATGTACCAACAATTAAAACAAAATTATCAACATCTTTACCACCCTCTCAATGCGATGGTGGTAATTTGTAAATTTATTCATAATGTTCTCAGCAAACGCAAACACATTCAATTAAAAGTTTCGCAAAATTGCCACAGCTGCATTAGAGGAATACTTATGCAATAATGCATACCTACATCTACATCCCCTGCCAGGCGTTGCGTTGTTTTATTGTGTGTACTTAGTGAGTCGCTGTAGATAGTTGACTTCTGACTTCCTTGACAATGGATGCACATTTTTATTTCATTCATTTTTGTCGCCATCAGAATGGATGGATTTAATCAAAAGATTAGTTAAAAATAGCTCGAAAATTGTTTTTTTTATATTAACAAATACTTATTATTGAATTAAATTTTTACATTGAAAAATTACAATTGATCTGAAAACGTCATTTGTTAGTGAAAACTTTTGACATAGACGACACTTACCCTACTTTTGAAGTAAAAAATAAATAAAATAAATAGGTGGCGCAAATTTGTTCAACTTCTGTGGTCTTAGAAAACGAATTTGCTCGTCGTGTTGGTCAGTCGTTGCACAAACAGTTCCTACACACGTTAATACCCTCGTACACTAGATCAAACATTGGAAGGTAAAGAACGTGTTGAAAAAATTCGGCAAAAGACAGTTCAAAAGTGTCGGGTAATTGCGGGAGCAATCAAAACAGCAACATCGACCACAGTAGCGGAAGTAGTCTTCGTCTTAATTTTTAGTACTTTCAACGCTTCATCCACTGATTTGCTTTTGCTCATTTTACAAGCTTTTATATCAGCCTAGAAAATCATACTCAGTTTATACTTACGGGCCCCTGACCAATGAAGAGTTAACTCTGACACAATACAGCCTTCCAAACTCTGCTAATCCGTGGATTTTCCTCCCAGTTCTGAAGATCAAGCGCTCCGCCACGATTTAAGAAAGACTAGAAAATTATTTGTTGCATACTTTTGAGGGTTGAATCGAAAGCCCCAAGAACATTTTGAAAGTCACATTCTTCAGTTGAAGCCAATTCAAAACTCAAGCTATAAGTCCAAGTGCCTGTCGTCTTCAGCACAGAAAACCAGCTGAACTTTTGAATTGAAAACAAGATCGAATCGAACCGGTTAACTAGTTGTTCATCGGATCATCTGTTACATACTTGTCTTAGTTACTGATACCGCTATGCACCCTCTTCAAGTGAGTCTATAATTTTCAAATAAAACAATAACCTACTGGCGTCTTCTGTAGCAAACAAGCCAAAGACTTTTTTCACTTGAAGGCAGTTGGAAGTTCAAGCAATTTTCGAAGTTGTGCGAACACAACTGACAAACTCTGTACCACGCGTACAAAGCCACTTAATACCTTAGCTTAGAAGTAGGTATTCTATAAGTAATCATATCAAGAACTGAGATTCTAAGATTCATATAAGATCCGAAGGCTATATAGCATTTCATAACCCTATGTTTTCAAAAATAGATTAACAATTCTTCAAAGTAAGGTGTTTTAAAGAGGCACACGAGATTCGAAACCCTAATACATGCGCTGATCAGAAACCTACTGCTCAGTATATGGGCTGACCTTTAATACCCTACCATATAGCCCGAAAAAGCTATAGGGTCATAAGTTTGCCGAGAGAAATAAATAGATGCTTGCTTAAGAGTTTTTGAAAAAAACCCTGATTAGTCTAAGGAAGCTTAATTTGAAATAAGTTTGGAATCTTATTTTTTAACACACGAATCGCATCTTGATACTAATGTACTTGATACTAATTAATCACGGGGGAGAGTACGATAACTTTGGTGCAAAAAATTGATAACGATTTTTTATAGAGGGGTTTGATTTATTGAGGGGCTTGGGCTGGAGTGGTAATTTAAGAATAAATAAAAAGAAATACTTACATATAAAAATATATATGATAAAAACAACGGCAACACTTAAAAATAGTGCCTCAATTTCACAATTTTGAAAAAAAATCCGAATTCAACATTTTTTTTAAATATTTTTTCCTTAAATTTCAATTTTGAAAGTATTTTTTTCAAAAACTATTAACTGAAATAACTTGGTTTAGAAATAATTTGAAAGAACAGGTTCCTGGCTTTCAAAAATGGTAAATTACTTTATTGTAAGTGTTGCCGTTGTTTTTAAAATATATTTTCTTCGTTTTAAGTATTTTTTTTTTTTAAATTACCCCTTCTGCCCAAACAGTGCGAGATAGACCCCTTCCCCCATAGTAAAAAATGCTTATTTTTGACGACTGTACAAAAACAACTGTTATCAATTTTTGGACGTGCCTTTTCACGTCTGCAGGAAGTATTAAAATGCTTTCAGAGGCTTGAACTAAATTCCCAAAAAATGTACTAGATCTAAAATCCATTTAGAAAAATTCCATAGTGTCGTGCAAATGAAATTTAACTCACTTTATCATCAGCGGAATTTCAAGAGTTCACGCAACCCATAAGATAAATTGAACACCATGCTTGGGGAATAAGCCGGTTGAATTAAACCAATCTGCAAATGTATTGAATTTGTATACGAAACTGCTGGTTAAAAAATAAAACTCTCTAAAAAATCTCAGTAATCACGTCTCCCGAACTAATAAAAATAAAACCTTTTAAAGCGGATGGCTTGGCTATTCAACCCTAATGTCAGATATTAAATTATTAACACACGTCTTTTTTTAGAAAAAACCTCCATTTAAACTCCATCAGCGGTACATACTCCATCGATGGAAGTCATAGTGTTTTAATTTTTCTTCGGAAAAACAATTCAAAGTGCAATCAGCACGTATGCGTGCTTGATTCCAATCACGAAAGCATTTCCAATTTCCTACAAAATCACATCACTGATATCCTTTACTACCGCCTTAATGGCAACAAAAGTAGTCCTTGATGAGGACTATACGAATGAGACGCAGATGCATCAAGATGCGGATGAGATAAACTTCCACTGAGCGGAAGGAAGTGATATTTCTGTCGCCCATTTCCTATCATCTTTCGTTTTTTTTTTTTTTCAAGGACACGAAACGTAGTTCCTGACACGAGGCTTGTAATTTAAAAGATCACTCTTCCCGACACTAATTGAATTCAAAGGAGACATGCACATCACACAATATAATGTGTTGCTGCGAAAATAAAACATCACGTGGAAAATGTGTGCCTGAAAAATGTAGGTGCTCCTTCACTTCACCTACCGCGCAATTTGTACACAACGTGAATGGGAATTCACGCTTTTATTATGTTGGGAGCTGCCTTTCCGCTTGGTGGTCTATATCAAAATCCCCGTTAAATGAGCAATTTATTTATTCAATCGTCTCCTCAAGGACGGATCACGGGAGGTTTATTTTTGTTAATGATAAAAAAAAAATTTAAAAACGAAAAATCTACCAAAATCCGTGCAAATTTTCGGGCCAAACTCTTTCGGAAGTTAATTAAATTGGAAGTCGGAAGGCCGAGCTGGCATGTTCTAAAAATATAATAATGCTCGTGCTCATGAAATATTCTCCAACCTGTGTTCAAAGGATATGCCTTAACTGTGGGGTTGTATACGGCGTTTTGAAATAGGCGCTGGGGCGACGATGAGAGGTAGGTAAAGCACAAAGTTAAGACCAAAGGACTTGATGCAATTTTCGGAATAATTGAGTTGATTACATATTCAGGTGGGCGAATGTTGTATGCACTGCGAATTATTCATGACTTTGCAAGACAGGTGACAACTGACAAGGGCGTTTGTCTGTTTTTTGAGGCATTCAATTTATGGTGAACCAATCAATTTTATTGGATTGGTTACGCAACGTCATATGATTTTCACCACTAATAACCGTGAATCACCTGAAAAACTTAATCGAAAACAGAAGTTTTCCTATAGTTGGTCGGTTTAAGTGGTTGTATTCGCGTCTTCTGACGAAGGAAAGACAAAACTAACGCATTGAGCGCCGTTTTGAGACCACAACTAACGGAACCTGAAGGCTGTGGAATTGAGAAATTTGATGGTCTTCTTGAAATGGATACTTTGGAGGGCCGAAAGGTCATAATAAAAAGGGTGACCTAGTGCACTGCACCTGGTTTTGGTTAGGGCCGGACACTCGCAAAGAAGATGAAACACTGTTTCACTCTTGTTTGTGTCGGCACAGCTATGGCAGTGGGTGTTATGGGGGATGCCAAGCCTGGCCGCGTGAGTTCCTAAAGGCAAATGGCCCGTACTAATTGCCGTTAGTCTACCGACATCTACATGCATTCTGGATAAGAGGTTGTTTGTTCTGGCTTCATCGTAGGCTGGCCAGATCTTCCTTGAAATGGCGCAAGTCGTCAGGTTCATCCATCTAGTCTCGGCCCTTGAGGTGCAGTGCAGGAGGATTTCTTTCTTTACGTATACCAGCGGAGGGAAGACTTCCTCCGCACGTGACACGCACAGATCAGAGCCTCGTCTGGCAAGTTGATCAGCTTTCTCATTCCCCTCAATATTCCTATGGGCGGAAACCCAGACGAGAGTGATTTCAAATCGATGACAAGCCCTGGTCAGTGTCTCCCTGCATTCCACAACAAGCTTGGACGTTGACTTGGTCAAACCGACAGCTTTAATCGCGGCCTGACTGTCGACGAAGATGCCTATTTTTTTTTCAGGGTGTCGCTATGTTAAGTAGTAGTAGCAGTTGAGTTTGGGGTCAAGCATGACTCCCAGGTACTTTACGCTGGTGGATAAGGTAAGATTTTGGTTATATAAGCGGGGAACTGAGAAGGTTGATATTTTGGTTTTGGTGGTGAAAAGTATGAGTTCAGTTTTGCTTGAGTTAACTCTAAGACCACAACTTGTAGCCCAACCGCAAATCTTACCCACTGCTCCTTCCATGATTTCACTTATCACGTTCGGAGCCATTCCTGATACTAGAACAATCACATCATCCGCATACGCAACGACTTTAATTTTGGAGAACTACACACAAAACACAAGACGCTGTCTGAACTGCCCCAATTGACACGACTCATAGTGAAGTGTGCTGCCTGGTCAACCAATTTAACTCAAGCTCGCAACATATTTGTTTGGATTTGTGAATATTGTATCCTTTCATAGAGCCACTGAATCTACAACAAATTTGTAACTTACCTGAAGGAAGTGGTTTGTACTCCGCTGTTCTTTTCGCAAATACGCAGGTATTGTCCAATCAGAATTTACACCCCACAATCAGTTGTATTCAGGCCAAACATTTCCACCAAAGACTACAATCCTTAGGATATCGTGTCGTTCTCCACCTCGGAGAGGCAAATAACTACCCTCTCCAAAGTACAGTGTAGGATCGATAGTCTGCCAATATTTGCTGGCTCATACAGTTTTCCGTTTTTGGCTTCTCCATCCCACGTGCGTGCGTGCTTAATCCACTTGCGGTGGGCATGTGCGAATACTCTGAAAATGAAAGATAATTCAAATAATTCAAATAACTGCATCCATTGGCCACCCACACGCAGGGATACTCCCACCGTGTCGGTCGGCAAGATAATTGAATGGCCTTCGCATGCACCACCGATAAGTGAATTGTTCCTCGAGTGTCTTGCTGATGCTATCCTGCATTCAATTTATTTTTTCCCATTTTCCATTTCCCATTCAACCACACTACCCGCATACCAACGCACAGACACACTCGGCGAGTGCATTTTTAATTAAAAATTAAGCACAACCAATATCTTGCCCCATCTACTGCCGAACAAGGCGCCGGGCCCCTTCTCTGTTGGTGATTACCAAATGTGAGTACCTACACTCACCGCCTCCACATTTCTGTCGAATTGCTGGAAAGATCTGTAATTCGACGACGAAAGTCAGTGCCCCCCTCTCGCTCTCATCTGATCTTAATTTGCGGAAATTGCTATTAAATGCTGCAATCTATTCATTAAGAAGCTTGTTGCTGGCTTCTTCTTTCGCAGATAAGGTACATACAGACGGGTACCTCAAATACTCGCTGATAGCAGGCAGTACCTACTACCTAGTTGTGGCGACAATCAATCATCATGACGAAGTGTGTCAGGCAAGCGATCTATATACTGGCTGACTGTCAGCTGCACATCGCTTATTGAATCTTAAGTGTTTCTCCCTGGCGAACAAAAATTCCGCCTTTCGTGTCAAATTCAAAAATATTTTCACAACACAAATAGACATTCTGCGGCTCTTATTAAATACCAACATCTACACAGTATCAGTTTGGCAACAGCTCAAAATTATTATTAAGAAAAGTCCATTTTTAAAAATACGACGACACTTTCGCTTGTAAGTAGCCATCACAAGAAAATACCAACTAGACTGAGGGTTCCTCTTCGCTGAACAACACACGACAAAAATGTCCACAAATATGCTGACTCTTACGCTGGTAAGTGTATTTGAAAATAAATATTGCTGATTAAATCAATTTGCACAAATTTTGTGCGCGAAAACATATAAAATAAATTCTCGCCTGCGTACTTGAGCGGCGGCAGATGCATCGATACAGTTCATGTATCGAAAACAGAATGTGGCGATGAGTTTTTAATCCAAATTTATTATGTATCTCTGTATATATATATTTTTTTGTACCGCTGTCAGGTCCCGACTTTTGAGGTTTAATTAAGTGTTGTCGCCAGTGGCAAAATAAAATATTTAAATGATATATGCGATTTGTGTAGGATTATTGCTATTTTAAGCTTGAATATATTTTTTGTTTAAATTTACCTTTCAATTTGTACAAAATGAAAAAAATAAATAAAATATGCAAATCCGGTGAAATGCGAATTTTGCGTTTGACTCTTTGGAGGTTTGTTTAGTTGTGAGCCTTCTGGGATATATTGCTGCATAATCGAGCGAGCGCTTAAGTGTTTTCAGTAGATGAGGCGGAATTATTCATATTCGGGTTTTTTTTTTATTGTTCTAAGGGAAGCTCGGATTTTTCTATGCAAAAATGTTTGTGCTGCGGTTGATATTGATGGGGAGATGCTTTTGTATTGAAATCGGCTGCCATTTTTTATCAAGAACAGATTACTCCTAGAGGAGTAGGCAAAAATATTTTAAGGAGCGCATGTTGAATAATGAATGAGATACAAAAATAGATATCGAAAGTATTTGTCTGGAATCTTTAGGGATAATCTACTAAAAGAACGTATTATTTGTTGAACAACGATTTGAAATTCTAAAATCCTATGCCTTGTACATCCGTAAAAATGAGGAGGGAAATACGTGAACTTTTTTGAATAGAACTCATGTCCATTTCAACATTTTTGTTAAGTTTCACAAATTTCTACAAAAAAATGCCGAAAAGACGAAATAGAAATTTTTCAATCAAACTATTTTCCAATTTTTTTTTACTGTATAAAATAAAATCTGTTTAAGAAGATCAAAACAGAAAAAAAATCAGTGAGTGTGCTTGACCACACACCAGATGTGAAACTTGTAACGCTAAATGTGAAGGTTAAATTGAATTGTGTTTTAGTTGAATTGTATTATGAATTTAATTTAAAAAAGAAATCGTTGCAAGAAGATCGACAACAACAGCGCCATCTATCAGGTCCAAAACTATCCCATCTTTCAAACTACAACCAACCATATACACCCACAAAATTTCATGGAAATCGGTAGGGTGGCTTAGAAGATCGACAACAGCGCCACCAATCGATTCCAAAACTGTCCTATCTTTCAAGTTTCAACCAACCATACACACACACAAAATATCATTGAAATCGGTTGAGTGGCTTAGAAGATCGACAACAGCGCCACCTATTGGATCCAAAACTATTAACTTTAAACTCATGTTGCAAGCAGCCATACAAAGTCACAAAATTTAACTGAAATCGGTTCAGTGGTTCAGGATTCGAGACCGGCGGCGTAGTGATGGCGACAGGCCAATTTCCGCTGTCACGGCATAAATGGCGTCATTTCCGTCTTTACTCCCAAGTCGCGCCAACAGATGCTTCACATCAAAAACAACATGACTGGGTCGCACTAAACTTTCTCGTACAAATTTTTTTGATTTGAAAGTGTAATTACAGTGGCTTATTAGTTATTACAATTATTACAACACATTACAACAGCCAACTTCACGCTTGATTCAATTAACAGGGGCGCTACTCTCTTCCACTGGATAAGTGAAGGAACACATTCTCCGCCCAATTGAATTCTCATAGCCTATTTGCGGTCGTACCAATGAACCGAAGTAACGTATTCGTAAACAAAAAAGCGACATCTAGTTGAGAAAAATATGCACCAACGAAAATAGGTTCTAACTTTGGATGATTTATATTGCAACCCTCTTGTTAATAAGTAAAATGTACTCAAGTTAGTTAAAAGTTAACAAAGTAAGCTAGCAAACGTCTTCTGGCGTCAGCAGAAAACCGATTGATCGCATCGCTTCAACAAGACTCACTCTTTCCAATATATCGTTTGGAAAAACAAGGACTTTTTGATCGACGTTCGGAATACATTCCGTCTGTACAATATTTCAGAAAGTGTTCGAGCCCCTTAAGTAATCTTCCTGGCTTCCATCGATTAGGACTTGCTTGAATAATGGCAAGTTAAACTTAGTAAAGTCAGAAAAAATTTAAAAAATACATACTTTTGTCAAAAACGCCCCCAAAAAGTAGGCGTGACGATGAATGATATAGCCTGTCACCTTCTCGGAGTTTTAAGAAACATTTGAAATAAAAGATTCATTGAAATCTGCGCAGCAGTTTATAATTATAACAGACGTAAAATCTCCTACGTATGTGGTTTGTGTGAAATCCAATAGGTGGCACTGGTGTTAACTTTTGGTTCGCGTGAGTCTCTTTATGACAGCCTTAATCTGAAGAAAGACTGAAGGGATTTGGATGCAGTTTTCACTGATTAAAACTGGATATCTCAGGAATGTGTATGTATGCATTTTAAGAGTTGAGAACTCGGAACCAGTAAGTTGGTTAAAATTTAATTTTCCCTTAACAAAAGCTGATTAGAAAAAAAAAAAAAAAAAAAAAACAATGTAAACGGCTTAAGCTCTGTCTGTTAAAAACACAAATAGATCAGTATAACCCACTTAATGATGTTCAAACAAAAGTGTATAGATTTCCAATTCCTGTGTGCATTGTTGACACGGCATTCGTCTATCGTCTTATCACCTTGTTTACTATTTCCTGCTTATAATTCAAATGGAAATCTTTGAGATACGAGCATGAGTCCTAAACTAATTTTGGCAAACCGACTCAGAGCCGAAACCACGTATTCGTTTACATAACGCTGAGATAATGTATGCATACTTAATTGTTCATAATAAAATTGCAAACAAAAATATTTTCATTTTCTCAAACTCATTCCTCGTCACATAGAACAAATATTTATCATATTGGCAGTCATCATTTGAATAAAAGTGACATCAGGCATGTCTGGCACTGAGGCGTATGTGGAACATTTAACAAAACAATTTTTTCTGGACAGACGCTATTTGCATTTGTGCATCTGTTTCTGTTCTAATTGAGCGCACGGAATTGTATTGCAATTGAGTTTCGTTAATTGCTTTTTGTAGTCTCTTAACAGAGTGAGAGAGTGAGTGCTTAGAATGTAGCCCTCCAGCCTCCACTCACTTGACAAAAAGAGGGACTTCAGCCAGCAGTTGGAATTTACTTTCTCCAAAAGCGCAATAATAACCATCTCCACTGTGGAATAAGTCATGATTTCGAAAAGATTCGCTCAGCCGTACACAGAAGAGCAACCATGCAAAAAATAAGAGTATTTCGAGGGTTGTTTCACGGGTGATATTGCCCTCAAAAGTGGCTTAGTGCTTCTGCCTCCCTGCCAGACCAGGTGTCTATGCTAAAGTGCTTAAAGTGTACAACTGCACGATACTGTTGGCGATTAATTTTTACGTCGGTCTTAGCTGCCAGGGAATTCGTCTATTTACCAAATTTAAATGCTGTCTTAGCTAAATCGTATGCTTGGATTTGCCCTTGGTATTTCAATTTAAAACGGATTTTCTTTGGTCTTCAAAATGTGATGTTTAACTTTTTGGGCAACATTTACGTTAATTTGTTAATTTGAGTGATAACGGGCTGAGCAAAAGTTTTGCTTTTGATTAGATATCCTTGCTCGAACAAACTGACGTCGAAACGGACAGACTCATTCATCTTATCTGCACTTTTGTTTAAATTACTCGCCTGCGACAGTTGAAGACGCCTTTGTATGGTATTTAACAACAGTCCACAAGTTGTTGTCGTCGTGAACTATGAGACAGCAAAATAAAACAGAAATAAAATTCCTCTTACAATGAAAACAACCCTCGGCAAATATTACGATGGAGGTAGATTTTTTTGTTCTGTTGGTGGGAGAAGAACATTTGTTTATTATGACGAAATCAAGCGCCGGCCGACTGGATTTTTATCACGTCCACTCATGTGGCTGGAAGCACATTATTTCATGCACTTCATTGACTCCTATCATGATCACTTGTGAAGCAATTTTATTGCAGGCACATTGTTTGGAATTCTGCGCTATCAACAGCGATGGAAGTGCAAATTGCGTGGAGAAGTCAAATTACTTTACAATATATGCAATACAGTAAAACCCGGGTATGTGCTTCAGCTTAAATGCCCTGTCTTGATAGGCACTTATGCGGGTTAGGCAGTTATAAAAAAATCCGGTTAAGTGCACATAGGCATCTCTAAATTTATAAAAAAATAAAAAAAAAATATTTTTGACAGTAGATTAAGATACTATTTTATTTTTGATTTTTAAAGCATGAAACACAAGGAAGCGCCAAAGGAAAAAAAGCTTTTGCATTTTTCCAGCTATTTTCAAAAATGTGTACTTAAAAGAATTTTGTTCAAGTAATTTTAAATAAAAGTATACAAAGCAAAGGGCAATTAAGCGGCAAAGGTTCTCAGAATTTTGGTCCTAAAAAAAAAAGGTAGTTATGCGGGTTACGAGGCACTTATCCGGCTTTTACTGTATATTCAAACTAAGGTTGTGGACATGAAATTATAAAGGGTTTTCCAATAAGAGATGTTATTTTGGTATTCAAAGAAAAATGCCATTTTTTGAGATAAATGATCAGATGTTTATTTCATAATAAAGAGGAAGGTATGCCGTTAATAATGAAAAACAACATCAGTCAAATGGCCACCACGAGCACGCAGCACAGGACCATATCCTTTTTCTGAAATTATCCATAACCAAATCGCAAAGTGACTGCTCTATGTCCTCGATAGCCTCACGAATTTTATCTTTGAGGTCTTGAATCGACGCTGGGCTGTTGGCGTAGACCTTATCTTTCACGTGGCCCCAAAGGAAGAGTCGCAAGGTGTTAAATCACAAGATCTCGGTGGCCAATTGTGATCACCTCTTCGAGAGATAACACGATCCGGAAACTTTTCCCGTAAAAGATCAATAGTTTCGTTGCTTGTGTGGCACGCAGCGCCGTCTTGTTGAAAGTAAACGTTGTCCAGATCAATACCATTCAACTCCGACCATAAAAAATCATTAATCATCTCTCGATAGCGCAATCCATTCACCGTAACTGTTGATCCAACCTCATTTTCGAAAAAGTAAGGTCCACTGACCCCGCCGGACCATAAACCGCACCAAACAGTCACACGTTGAGGATGGAGAGGCTTTTCCTAGCTTGGGTTTTCCGAGCCCCAGATGCGACAATTTTGCTTGTTGACGTAGCCACCGAGGTGGAAATGAGCCTCATCAGTCGAGATGATTTTTCGATGGAATTCCGGATCATTTTCATGCATTTCAAGGACCCAATCAGCAAAGACACGACGTTGTTGATGATCGGCCGGCTTGAGTTCTTGTGTTAACTGAACTTAGTAAGCATTAAGACGTTATGCAAAATACGGTGTAATGACGTTTGTGGAATGCGCAATTCCAAAGAAAGACGAGGAATGGACAAACCTGGGTTTTCTTCAACACTTTGGGCTACAGCACCAATATTCTCAGTTGTTCTTGAGCGACGTGCACGGGTTTTATTCTTTACATCACTAACTTGTCCCAACAGCTCAAATTTTTCCACCAATTTCTGTATTGCGGTCGGACAAGGTGCCTTACGACGACCAAAAAATGCTTTAGTTTTGCGAACTGTGACTGCAAGATTTTCACCATTTTTGTAGTGAATTTTAATAATTTCAGTGCGTTGTTGAAGCCTGTATCGTTTCATTTTTAGTAATAAGGTAGTTTCTACTTTTCAAATGTCAAAGAATAAAAGCTTTAAAAGTGACAGCTACCGAAATAGCGGGTCATTCACAATAACACCTCTTATTGGAAAACCCTTTATATCCTGATAAATGTCTTAGTTCTTGAGTCAAAGGCAAGACCTCATGCGAACACCTCGGTTATACCTCAGGAGGTTTCTGAATATTATGGTGATGTGCATTGTACACTTTTGTTGCTGGTTGTGATGTGTGGTGCACTCTTCGGAAGATAATAGACCTCCTTTGGAAATTATAAAAACAGCTTCAGTTGTTCGAAAAACCGTTCCAAAACTAGAAACCGTAGAAGGGACGCTCTTTTTTAGAGGTTAGTCTTATGAATTGGCAACACCTTTTGCAACGGCTACAAATGGGACAGCTGACAGTTGTATTGGGCTCATTTTGATGTGCCATTTCAGCATGTGTAGACTTACATTTCCAATGGCATAAATGAAGCGTAATAATACGCGGTCTAGCTGCTCGAAAAACTAGTAAAGAATTAGACTTGCAGACTGCAGTTTATTCGACCCGCCACAGAGTCATATTTTCAAAGCAGTATTTAAACAAAAAATGGTATAAAAATCGCCCTTACATGTCAGTAAAAAAAGGTCCCTGCAATGACTTATATTTGTTTTTATGAATTTTATAGTTCCGTACTTCTGAAAAAATACCCCATTCATGTAACAAAATCGCGTTTACTGATTTTTATTTATTTTTGGGCAGAATTTCATTTAAAAACCATTTTCTTTTGGGGAGTACATTTTCGAAATGATGCTAAATAATTTTTCGACTTATTAGCCTAGTAGTAGAACACGAGTTACATCATTCTGCATATGAATATTTTACATTACTTATTTAAAAAGCTAAATATTTGCAAAAAGTACAAAACACTAATTTTCTCTTTTTTCCTTCTTTTTTTTTTTAGGTAAGTCCAAGTCGTCAAATCTGCAAAACGCCATCTTAATCATATTAAGACTAGGTATGGATTTTAATAAAATTAAATCTTGTTTTTAGAGGGGAAATGTCCCTTAAAATTCACTGCTGAACAAAACTATAAAGAAACGCAGGCGAAAAGGAGATAATGTTGGCAACTTTCGATTTATCTGCATATTTTTACAAAGGTTTTATGTTTTGTTCAAACTTCTGTTAACCAAATGTCCTCAAACCCGACAGCTTACCACGAGAGCAGTTTTACATAAAGCAGAGGTTCCGAAACTTTTTTTTTGTTTGTAGACCACTTTTGGAATTAACCTGGTTTGGGTGGACCCATGCATTTTTACCATATTCATACCTAAAATTCGTCAAAAAATGTGAAGATTAGATCTAACGACGTAAATCTTAGGTTCCATTTTTTGACAAGATATGAGGAGGGAAACTCTATCAAACGTTTTTCTTGAAATTTCCCCCAGCGCAGGATATTTGTCGGGTATTTCTGATGAGCCTTTTTCCAATTTCTCCTTCGAGTAGCTCGAGTAGCTCCTTTTGTTTAATTTCTCGGCTTTGTCTTCTTTTTAAGAAGTACCGAATAATGGCCCATTCAGCATTTAATTTTTATTATGGACATACAATGCGCAAACATAACAAATAGAAGTATACATAACAAACGTAGAAATAGGTAGGTACTATGCTTTTCCGGCACTGGCAAACATGTCAGTTTAACTGAAAAATAATTTCTTTGCTTTCGAAACTCGATAAATTTTCGTCACTTACAACTGTTGAACCCCCATTTGTTTTCATGCCAACGTAGACCCTCGTCCAGTCTCACGTGGACCCCTGAACTCCACCTGAACCACTTTGGGAATCACTGAAATAAAGCCTCATAAAAAAAAAAGAAAGAAAATATGCGGCATTTTTCAATTTTTTATTTGGGACAGGAGAAGACAAATTACTTTACTTTACTTTAGGTGGCGCTATAGTCCGGGGTGGACCTTGGCCTCAACCAATACGCCTCTCCAGTTAGCGCGATCTTTGGCTAACTGCCTCCAGTTGCGCACTCAAAGTTGGTTGAGGTCCCCTTCCACTTGCGCGCGCCACCTAAGGCGAGGTCTTCCTCTACTGCGTTGTCCCTCCGGGTTAGAATCGAAGACTCTTCGGGCCGGAGCGTTGGTGTCCATTCGCTCTACATGTCCCAGCCATCTTAGACGACTGATGCGTACTTTTCTGACTAGGTCGATGTCGCTGTACAGCTCGTAGAGTTCGCTGTTAAATCTTCTCCTCCAAAGCCCGTCAACGCAAACGGGACCAAAAATCACTCGAAGAATTTTGCCCATGCGCCCATGCTTCTACACCATAAAGCAGGACTGGGACGATGGGGGTCTTACAGAGTTTCCTTAGTATTTCTCGACAAGGCCTTACTTATCAGTTGCCGTCTTAGGCCAAAGAAACACCGGTTGGCAAGTGTGATTCTTCGTTTGATTTCTGATGTGATGTCGTTATCAGAGTTTATAGCGGAGCCGAGGTAGACAAAGTCCCTAACTACCTCAAAGTTATAGCTGTCTATCGTGACGTTCTGCCCGATTCGTCGATGTTGTGTGTCCCTTCTTGTTGGCATATATTTTGTTTTGCCCTCATTCACCATCAAACCCATTTTTGCCGCTTCTGCACTGATACTTGCAAACGCACCAGTGACAGCTCGCTGTGTTCTGCCAATGATGTCGATGTCGTCAGCGTATGCAAGTAGTTGCACAGACTTGTAGAAAATTGTGCCTCTGGTGTTGGCTTGTGAGTTTCGCACAATCTTCTCAAGAATGATGTTGAAGAAGTCACATGACAGCGCGTCACCTTGTCTAAATCCTTTTTTGACATCAAAGGTCTCAGTGAGATTGTTTCCGACCTTTATGGAGCAGCGAGCGTTCTCCATCGGAAAAGACAAATTGTACTAGATTTTTTTTTTTCAAAATCTTTTTACTTGCCTTCCCGGATAAGTGTGTTGTTTTCTTGGGTGAAAATCTCGTTTTAATATTTGCGGTTATGTAGTAGGTAGACACAAATATTAGCAGAGCACAATCTGATACTAGATTTGAAATTATAATTGCCCATCGGTACTTTTTGTGACCAAGATGGTCAAGTGGTATTTCGATTATTTGGTATATACCATGTATATTTTATTTTGTCCAGTATAAGACCTACTTAAGCAGCTTCCGACTGAGGTGTTCTCGAAGACGTCAGTGATTTCAAAGTATTGGCTTGGTAATTTTAAACAATTTGTTTGAGTATCCTTACATTTTAGATATAGGTAGAACCTAGGAGTAGGAGTTAAGGGAAATTTTGTGCTAGAATATATTTTGGGCTTTTAGTTTTATAACGAAGATAAGGTACCTTTCAAAGTCTTTCAGTTTCCACCCCACAACGAGTTTTCTATAAATAGGACTGGTAGAGAAGTTTGCATTTTTTTATTTTGATCCTTCTTTAATTTCCGTCTTTGCGCAAGCCCTCCCCGAACTTTTGCATTAATAGATTGATTTGCTTGCATTTTTACACACACCAAGTTTTTGGTACTCAATTTGTCTTTGACTGGGCAAAATTCAATATCCTGCATGCGAATGAAAAGTGGTTTTCACTACGCCATTTCATATGATTTATCGGCGCAGTGGCTTAGTGGTAAGTGTGTTTTCGACTACTAGGCGAGTGATGCCGGTTTTCCGAATAAAAAACCCAAATTCCAACTTTTGGTTTTATTTTTCACTGCGCCACCTCTCGGGAACAAATTATTGCGCCGACAAAGAACGAAACCGTTCGACTTGGCAAGATAAGATTAACCGCGTCTAAATTGCGGAACATGCAGGATCTTTCATTGGAAAGTAGCCTGTCAAAAGTTCTTATTTCGTTATAGAAAAATTGCTTGATAAGTTATATCTTAGTTGCAGTATCTAACAATTCTTCGAAGGGTGGTGTTTTTAGTCAGTAAAAATCTGACACTACTATGAGCACGCGCTTGCTATTCTCATAGTGTCTTTGGAAGATTTTCACCTACCCTCGGTAAAAAAAAAACCTCTCGGGAACGTCTGGCAAACATCCGAGAGTAAAACTGTCATGAAAGAGCTTCTCAATTAGCCGTTTGGACTCGGCATAAAATTGTAGATCCCTTGCATTCGCCCCAAAAACGAAAAACTCGCACAGACCGAATGGTTGCGAGAAGCTAGGACTAGGGTTCCTGTGGACCTGTGGCGCCATCTATTTATTTATTTATTTTATATGATTGGACCGCATTTTCATGTAGCAGAACCGGGTGTACTTAGGCTTTTCATCCATTTATAGGTTACCAGTGAGCCAGAGCTCTTTAAGGCGAATCCTCTGCTCGGTCTGTTTTTTTCCTTTTTTCCTTTTTTTTTTTTTCTTTAGAAAATCACTCGAAATTTCTGTATTCTTTCCCTAAAACAATGGATATAATGAATATTAAAACCCTGGCAGTTAATTGCATCAGCTTTCAGTTGAATTTTTGGCTTGCTGCTGTCTTGACCGACCTCAGGTCTGCATCTTTGCTTACCAGCATGAATAAAATTGTCATTTCGCATATATGTATTTAAAAGAAGCCTGCAATACTTCAAAGTGCACTCCCAATGCACTCGCAGACTGACATGCAATTTCCTTTCTCACATTTGATTCCCGAAGTCCGCCTCAAACGGGTCTTGCATATTGATCGCTCTTCGTTCATAGCTTCACTTGTCGGAAGTACCTTACCTTATTTTTAAAAAAAAATCACCTACACCCACATTGAGTAGACAAATTACACCTGCGACTACTTCCCTCGCTGTGTAAACTGTAGACTCATATAAAACAAAACAATTCCCCCACCCCTGTGCATGTAATCCTACTCATTTTCTACACAAATTGATACAAATACATCGACGACACATAAGCCAACGGCAATGAGCAGCGTGCACTGCAGATGAATCAAAAGGCGTAGGGGTCGAACTGACGACATACTTACAGAAGCAGCCTTCTTGAGAGTGAATAGACAAAGCCATCCATTTCCATCTGTGTGTGGATGCGTCGAGAGGAAGCATAAATGCCTGCGGATTCATTTTTTATCCCTACTTCTGGCTGGCTGGTCTCTTCAATTGGAATCGTGTGACTTACATTACATATACGGTACGCCACCGGCTGATGGCTGCGGAGTACGTCGTACTTGAGCATTTGTGCACCCGCACTCTCGAATCTTTTTCTTCCAAGGTACCTCCTCGGCCTATGCTTTATTTTTCCCAATCGCCTTCATTTTTTCTTGAGCTTTTTGCTATTTTTTAATTTCATTTTTAAAATTTTCCTCTTCTCTTGGGCTGTCTTGTAGTGTGTAGTTTTGTTGTCGCACTGTCTTGCAATATGAGTGTCATAATTTGTTTTTTTTTTCGTTGTTGTCGTCGCTGTCATAGTCGTCCCACTGCCGCTCTAGCTAGCTGTTGTTGCTTTTTATTTAGCGCTTAGCGAAAGACAAGTCGCCAAACTTAGTCAGTCAGTATCGCGCATTTGAATGTTGAATATCGTTGGCGCGCGTTTCTTGTACGCTCGAGTGTGGATTTATGAACGATTATCAAAAAAACAGATATACATTTCGCGTACTATTTTTAAAAATATAGATTTTTTTTTTTTCGATCTCAGAATTTAGTTAAAAAAAAGTATCTGCGGTTGGAACTTGTCCTCGGGGTTGTTATTTTTGTTTGCGCGCCGCCCTTTTGAGGAATACGAGTGAATAGGAGGTTATTTTTTTTTTTTTTTAATTCCAGTGGTGGTTGTAAAGTGTGCCAAAGAAAGAAGGCAGCAAAAAATTGTGTGTGTTGTTACATAAAAAAAAGTCGTTACACCAGAGTGCGCGCACCAAAGTGCATAGCCTCTCAAGTTGCTTGAACCATAATTGGATTTACGAAAACACAGACAGATTCGCTCTTCCAGTTGGAAACAACAAAACAAGAAACAGAAGAAAAAAAAAAAGGAAAAATGCCCAAGGTAGGGTGACGTTTTATTTAATTTATGTAACCAGCAAGCGTGCTCTATTTATTTAGCAATATAAACCTAATCCTCTCGATAGCCTCATTCGAATGTTTTTCGTCGGCTCAATCACGACACAGATCTATATGACAGTTGCAAATATCCAATGCGCGATACATCAAGCTGTCGTTTTGTGAAAAGTTTTGAAGAACAACAAAAAAAAAAAAAAATTCTGTGTCGCAATCCATCACAGTGCGGCGGCGGTGGAGTGATTTCACATGTCAACCCTTTACGAGTGTCAAGTCAATGAGTTAATAGTGCCTTGAGAAATGGAGCGAAGGTATAATTGATGAATAAAGGAAATGATATGTCTCCGATGAGATAACGAAGGCGACCAGGTGCTGGCCTAATTACTGTCATTCAGGGGGCAGGAGGAGGACCGTCTTGTGATTCGAGTGATGTAGCTGACTACTTAACACCTCAGGATGTGATTGTTATTATTATAATAACCATGTTTCGTTGGCAATCTGTTGACAGAGATTTGTGGCCCAAGATATTTTATGACAGAGGTGGAGGAAAATGGTGCCGGAAACACTATAAACAAGATAGTGGGGCTATTACAGGCGCCATTGGATTCATCTGTCATGTCACATGGTTGGCTTTTGTTTACCTATTAAAGTACAATGTCAATTGAAGGCTCCTCTTGCTCGTCTGATTTTGTAGTTTGTCATAAATGAAAGCCACCGACATAGCTTCTTTGGGTGGGAGTATGCAATAGCGCTGACGTATCTCTGCACTGGAACGACTTAGATGGGCTGTCTTGAAAATGCTTTGTGAAAAATGGGTAGTCCGAAGTCAAAAAACATCTCTAGGTCGAACTTTAATAATCTTTTTAGCAGTAGGGGTTTGTATTCACAGCACTCTGGGGCCTACGGGTCATCTTCTGGGAACTAAGAGGTTTTACAAGTTGAAATTCTATAGGTAGAAGGCCCCACCTCCTCGATGCGTATTCTGAGACGAGATACCAGGGGTTGAATTATCCGTGATCGAGTAATAAGTGACTGAATTTGTTATTGTTTTGCTTGTAAAATACACAAAATTCAGTGACGTATGGCTCGCTCATGGATGCGGTAAATCGGCCCCCTAGTGGGGCTTTTCACAGGCTTGCAGGAGTATTGCGCCAAATGACAAATAACTCCTAGCCCAGCTTTCTATACGCGTGTTAATTTCGGCTAAATACCTCAAGAATAGGCAACGCACTCTATGCAAATCATCTTTGAAAGTACTTCCGAAAATTCCCGACGTTAAATTCTGTAACATGGTCAAATTTCTAAATCACAGGATGGCCCTAAGCGCTCCTGTTGTAGAATTTTGCAAATACGAATCGAGAATTAGGTCATGTGAGTTAATTTTTTTTTTCAGCGCCCTCTGTGTTTACATCTTTGCAGATGTCCGATTCACATATTTCTATAAAATAAACTCGGTCTTTAATGCGCTCGGAGTGAAGAACTTACACCATCCTTTCATTTATTTATTTATCTCAACTTTATGGCGTATACATTGTTTCCGCACACATTTTCATATTTGCGCACATTTCTGTAAAACAAACTCGGTCTTTAATGCGCGCGGATTGAAGAACTTACACCATCCTATGCATTTCGTAGTGCACGAGATTTATCTCATCTTTATGGTGTATACATTATTTCCGCACACATTTTTAACTTTGCGCACAATTCTATAAAACGAACTCGGTCCTTAATGTGCCTGTAGTAAACAACTTACGACATCCTGCTCATTAGTGTTACAATTGTTGCCGCACACATTTTCATATTTGGGCACATTTCTATAAAACAAAATCGGTCTTTATTGCGTGTGGAGTGAACGACTTACACCATACTCCCCACTTTTGGTACCAGTTTTTGATGTGCGTTTCGTATCGGGAGATTTTTTCTTAACGTTATGGCCTCTACACTACTGCCGCACACATTTTCATATTTGCGCACATTTCTATAAAACGAGTTCAGTCCTTAATGCCCCTGTAGTAAACAACTTACAACATCCTCCTCTTTAGTGTTACCAGTTTTTGATGTTCTTTTCGTAGCGCACATTTTCATTATAACGCACATTGGGTGCCCTATGGAAACGAAACTTTGATATTTTCATTTCACAACATTATTTAATTAATTTTGCTTACCCGAATGATTTTCATTTCGCATGCCCAGTAGCGCACACTTGGGGGCGTTTACGCTCTTTGACAAACATTCTATAGGTACCTAGTCAAATTCGAAATACGATCAAATATCACAACGTCGGCTCCTCTACAGTATTTTTTTTTTTACAGCGCACATTTTTTACCAATGTAGTAAGACCACAACTCAAACCTCACTTTGAGTGCGCGATACAATACAAAGTAAAACCTATTCAACTATCTTCAGCATTTCTTCCTAGTTTATATTCATGATATGGATATCCTCTTCTGAAGTGCGTATTTAACCGCACACTGGCATGTGCGTTTATACGGCCCAACTCAATTATTCACCATTTCAAAATCTCCTTGAACCGATTTTCGCTATGCTAACAAATTTGTAATGCAATTCGATCAAATAAATCATCGCTAACAGCGTCGGTTGCCCACACGTCACAACAATAAGAAGAGCCGCTCTGTGCATATTATATTTAAGGACGAAAATTCCCATACCTCTGAACATTGGATGTACTACGTATCTCGATGATTTTCTGATTTCGATACTGTAAAACGTATGCAAATAAGTAGACCCTGGCAAAAGCAAAAAGAAAAAGAAAAAGAAAGTCATGATTTATGTAACAAATAAGAAGTTAAATTGGCAGGGAGGCATTCCAAATCCTCAAGAAAAGGACATTCTTCCCACGGTCTGGGTAAGTGAGGTTATTGATTTTTATTTTTCAAATATTGAAAGATATCTACGGATGAATACCCTCGTCATTGAAGGATGTCCACCTTTTCCTGCTTTCTGAATTGAATAATGACGATGTCGACCTTCGGGGCGGTATGATTCGAATGTGAAAGTGCCAAAAGGGTGGGTGTAATTTTTCTGAGAAGCTTTTAAGGTTACGCTCAGCTATATGTCGCCCAACTAAGAGGATAAAAGGATCTTGATGGTATTTGAGGTATTCCCATTTCACTGAGATGTTTGTACTTTATGTGGAAATGCGGGCTCAATCAATGGATGCAGAAACACAACCGAAAATGCACTTGAAAAATTGGTGCGACTGTATCCAACAGTCCCGAAATATGTGTACATGTAAACACCGTGCGTGCGGTATGTGTGTGGCTTGATACACGCCATTGAGAAAAGAGGGAATTGTAATAACCGTATTCTTGATATATTATGAAATAACAAATACCCGTTTGCATTTCCATCTCCGCAAGTTAAATGACATCAACTGTTACACAGTAAATGAAAGTGTCATTGGAATTTCATTCGGCTTGCATTGCATATTGTAGAGGTGCTGGTCAACGACATTTTTGTTAGTTGTTGTCCAGCTGTGATTTATGCGTGCCTGGTAATTCACGAAAGAAATTCAGGGAAGAAATGTGAGACCATCATATATTATTTATTATTTATTATTATTTATTTCACATCAACAAAAAGCTGAAATTAATATGCCCCAGTTCATAAATGTATGCAATGATAAAAACGTATGCAATGATAAAATGTATGCAATGATGAAACACAGTGACGCATTTTCTGTCCCCGCAAGTTAAATGTGTGGAATTACTCCACCAGATTCCAAAAAATGTATGCAATGATAAAACACAGTGACGCATTTCCGTGACGCATTTCCGTCCCCGCAAGTTAAATGTGTGGAATTACTCCACCAGGTTCCAAAAACGCGCGCTTAGATGTTTACACATCAAAAACCAGCTGGTGTGGAATCTTTCCGAAACAAAAAACAAGCAATTCAAACAACTGCGAGCGACTTCCACTTTGTTTCTGAATTATCTAACAGCAGCCCCTCGGGCCACCCATAGCTCATTTGTTTCGACTTGAATCCATCGACTCCGACTGGTTTGGTTTTATTAACCAGACAAACACGTCCTGAGATGAGAGCAAGTAATTAATTTCTCAATTTGCAATTTAGCAGTGTAAGGCATTTCTTTTTCGTCTGACAATTAAATTTACATTACCGCCTTTTTGAGATGGAACGCTGCAAGATACTGGATAATTATCCAGCTTAAATAGTCTCTCCGCGATTTCGCCTCGGATATGCAGACATTTATGCCTGCGAATACATAAAGATACAGATTTGTATTATTGACGCATGTGTCTGTGCATATCCCAGCTGGGGGCGGCGGAACATGTTTATTAATTGCGTATCATTACTTTGGATGAAACGTTTTCCATCTCAACGGTCTCTTTGCAAATTGAATTTAATAAATTCCGAATGCGTGGATTAAGAAAACGTTTGCGTGGATATTTTACATTTGTGTCTGTTGCTACGTGTGAGCTGTGTAGGTGTTTCTCGAAGAGAATAATTGAATTCTTGGCGTATTTTCTTGGGGTGGAAGATGTGAGCTTATAATTTTAGATATTCCTCCATAAAATTCATAAACTCTTGAAGATTATTTCTCTCCCCGAATGCGGAGGGGAATTTCGTTTAATGTTTATTTAAATTTTTATTTTTATATGTCCCTGCTTTATTTGAGTTGAATTTGACTGTGTTTCTCTTTCTGGTGCGATGTGTTGTGTATTATAAATCATTAACTACTTTGACATTAATTCGGATGGAATTAGAATAATTAAATCGCAAAAATTTACGATTTTATTTGCGTCAGATGGTAAATAGCTTTAATAAATTGGAATGTTGGCTTTCGAAAATGTGTCGTATTTGTGGGTACTAATTTTGTTGACATTTATTTTATGTTTGGCTCCGGTCCGACTGGGGCTATCTGCATGAGTCGTGGTTCATTAAGGGAATGTTTTTCAATAGCCCTTGAGATAGAACTGATCCACTTCCCCAGTGATAAATAATATTAATTTGCGAGAAAGCATACTTTGCGACTACTTGACTGTCTTATGTGTGTGACTTTGTACGATTGTTTCTTGATAAAAATTGAATATATTCGGCGCCAATGTGTATTAAACAAAAGTTGTTACAGTCAAGTGTGGTGCTTTAATTTATATAGTTCGCGATGTTCGAGATGTTAATCAATTCAGACATTACGATGATAGAGGAAGTCAAAAATGTGGGTCGCAAAATTCTGTCCGCCTGTGCAGAAGCCTACAGCCTAAGCAGGCTGCTGGATTTGATTCAAACTTCGGATTTGGAGTTTATAAGGCCTAAAGTTCGGGGGCGTTTTTTTTTTTTTTTTTGTGCAAGGTAGATAACCTCAATATTAATGGATCTTCCCATATAACATGTTCGTACCAGTTCGATTTGTTCGAAAACGGCTCTAACGATTTCAACCAAAATCGATATTTGAGCTTGAGTATGTGAGGTTACCATTACTGCATACTCAGTTTCTCGCTGAAAAATGAAAAAAAACATAAACATAAAACATGACATATCCCGAAAACGGTCCCGAAAACGGTCCATACGCAACAAAAATTAATTTCTAAATTAATATGGTAATTTGTTTATTGACAGCAAGGGTGTTTTTTAAGACTACGCTCTACAGAACTTTAAAATCAAATAAAACACTACAAATCACAGTCGTGGTCACGACCATGTTTGTGTCAAATGAAGATAAAAACAGAAGCTACATTTTCGAACAGCTTTCAAAGCTGCTGTGTTGTGAGAAGATACATAGGTCCATTCTTCTATATTCATGGACCTATAGTTGTCGATTACTAACTTACTAAAGTGCACCAAATCTGTTTCGTTTTATCATTTTAAAGTCCTTTGAGCGTTGAGCTACAGTTAATCCAAAAAATCGGCCAAGTGCGAGTGTCACTCGCGGACCGAAGGTTCCGCAGTATTTTAGAGTTGGAATTTGGAAATTTTTGCTGATGAGATGAACTACATGAATGGAAGCTTAAGAGGAGAAAACACAGCATGAAATGACCGAGAGCCACGTTTGTGCACAAAGATATGTCTAAATCTATATGTGTGCATGAGAATGAAGTCGCTATGAAGTCTGAAATCTGGATAGAGTGTGGTATCGGTGTATGAACGAACATGAGTAGAGTTCCAATTGGAATCGATTAAGAGAACACACCAATAACGAATGCAAAATGGTTAAAAGAGGCGTAATTTATACAGTGATTGACTGTGTTTTTTTTTGTAAATATCTTTTAAAATAAGCAGTTTTTTGTACGAATGAAATTATTTTTGTTCACCAAAGTACTCTAAAACCAGTCGATGTATCGCTACCATTGGTATTTGTCGTTTAACTAGAGGTCATACGTTATACCAGATGTTGTGTGCAAATTTCAGCCTTCTACGTCAATTAGTTTCTGAGATAGACCTAGGAACGAAATTGGTCTATTGGGTCGGACAATAAGGTTCCGTTTTTTTCCCTTTGGGTACGGAACTTTAAAAACGCCTTTTTCGACCAAATGCGAACATATTTTCAACGAAACTTTGTAGTTCTGTTTCGATCGCACATATTTTTCTATGACTCCTATGTTTCGAATAGATTTTCGAGCAGCTAGATTTTGTAATTCATAGTGAAACGTCAACTAAAATAACCTAAGTCAGCCATCTGCTGTCTAATTGGTTGTCGCTGGAAACAGTGCTGCCAATTTAGTATTTTTGGAGAAAAGAAGATACATTTTGTGTTTGTGTCCAATTTTAACGGCTTGAACCTATTTCAGATGCATTCAAAAAACGTATAACAAAACAAAATTCAGACACATCAGTCCAAACATGCAATGAACGAAAAAGTTTGGCGCGATCCAGTCGTGTAAACATTTTTTTTTCTTATTTTTGTTCGCTTTTTCGTCGAAAATCGTCTATTTGTCATTTAAAGAAAATGAAGAACTCCGCAGAATATGAACTTTCAAGCTTAAAAGTTCGAACCCACTTTACCACAGCAATATTTTATTTTCTGTCAATTTGAAGCAATTGCAAAATGCTTCGACTTTGTTAAGAGCTTTTTAAGTTATTGCTCGTTTTTAATGATTGCTTTTGAGAAGAACTAGTGCGTGGGATGGACTGCGTAACAAAACGCAAACTGTACGCCTCAGGGTGGCACATATAATGTCAAAATTGCTTTTAGGACAAAATGTCACGCTTGCTATTCAAATTCGGATACGTACAAGTTCTGGCTCATAAATATAGCAAATTATTTCCAATTTCACATACAAAGCGAGAATGCAGAGTATCCATTGAGAAGACCACCGATTTTAATTGCGAACTCTTTTATTTGCTACATTATTTATTGCCATTCACCGGAAGAATAAAACGTTAAAAAAAAAACGAATGAAATATGTTTACAGATGGGAAAATGTTGCAAACCAAACGAAATTTAATTCAAAATCCCCAAAAATTGTTTAGCCTTCATCAGAACACAGAATGTATTCGCATCATTAATAAGATTAGCAAAATATTTTATAAGCTCTTACGCTTTACAAGATTTTTGAGTACAAGGACAAGCGTAGTAGAAGTTTCTGTGTTTTGATCTGTTATGGCATGATTTTATTTTTGACTGGAATAGATTAATGACGCCGGTTTAAGTTGTCAATGATTGCAAGTATTGTTCAAGTATGGATCGATATCTTTACATATAAATATATATATGCATATGTAAGAATTCAGAGAATTCAGATGAACCGAGTATAAGCGATGGACGTGTGTGGGGGTGCAAATGAAGTGGGATTTTTTGATTGTGTGGACTCCAAGTGATTGGAATTATTTTAAGGTGCACATTAAAAATGGTTGAACAAAAAAAAAAAGAAGTGGGTAATATTTGCTAAAAATAAGTTTTGCGTTACCTACTGTTATTGCATTTTTAATGACTGTTGCAATTTTAATTTTACAGTGTGGTATTGAGTTATAAAAAAATACATGAACATGAAAACAGTACCAAATATTGCAATGTTTAGTTTGAAAAATACTATTTGTTAACCATATATCTAGCTTAAACCCGATTATAAGTTATTGTTCGGGATAATGGCATTACTTGGTTTTTAAAGTTTTGTCGAAGTTGAAAATGGGGTTTTCGAGATTTGAGCAGGTTTTAAAATTAGCGTTTCCGGTGATCCAAATAGAAAATTAAGGACGTCAATTTTACTCTAATTTCTTACTTTGTTCAAAATCGATATTGCCGTTTACAAGTTAACTAAGGAAAACCCAAATTTTTAAAAAATGTCTTTCTTCAAAAATCAATTGCACTCAGAGAAAAACTGAGCCATTAAGTTAGAAATGACCATATTTTCTTAGACATTTATTTTTGCTACAATCGTATGGACCGTTTTCGAGATATGTCGAAATTCCAAAAGTAGGTACCTACCGTTATTCGATTTTTTAGTCAAAAACTGAGGATACAGTGATGGTAACAACATCTACTTAAGCTTGGATATCAATTTTGGTTGAAATCGTTTGAGCCGTTTTCGAACAAATCAAACTGGTACGATCATTTTTATATGGGAAGGCCCATGAGTATTGACGTTAGCTTGTAAAACAAAAAAATTGCCCCAAACTGTAAGCCCCCAAACTCCAAATCCGAAGATTGGATGAATTCCGGTCAGCCGTTTAGGATGCAGGCCTGTGGAAGGACGGACAGACAGACAGACAGATGGATAGACGGGCAGAATTTTGCGACTCACGTTTTTGAGTTCGTCTATCATCGTAATGTCAGAATTGATTAACATCTCGAGTAAAAATGTAGTTAGCGCGTTTATGACTCAATTAAATTAATATCATGACCTACGGTGGTAATCTCAAAAAAAAAAAAAAAAAAAAAAAAAAACGTATAAACATTAAACAACGCATTCTATAAAAAAAGGAAAGGAAACCCCTTTGAAACCATTGACTCTGTTTATAGATCATCATAATAATCTCCAGCTGTCAAAGAGTTCTTCGTTGATCATCGTCTCTTAGATTTTTATTTATTTTACAGTTTTTATGTTTCAAAACAGTCAATTAGATTGTTGATGGCGACAGTCAGGCGCAACAGCTAGAAACACGTGCATTCGGTTGCATTGAATGCTCGATGAAATTCGAAATTGATTGGGTGGGATTAGATTGGAACCTTGTTGCCCCATAGTTTTGAGCGGGTAAAAGGGGAATTGGAAATTTAAATTATTTGATATGGTATGTGGTAAGTTGGTTAAAAAAACAAAACAATTCTCTAAACAAAGGCGTGAATTTTGAAAAAATTAATTAAAAATACACAATCCGGACAGTGGTTGTTATTTCAACCCCGCCCGCCGCCACCACAAAGAGCTCACTGCGAGCATATAATTAGCCAGACAGAACAATACCCACCCACAAGTCAGTTCAATTAGGTACGTGCTTCCTTTTTGCACTGCACAATCGATGTCCAACTGTGATGCGGGCAATTTATTATTCATTAATTTTGCACACACACTCCAAGGATAACAGAATTGATATGAATACATCCCAGCACATCATCATCCGAGCGCTGTGACCGGTGACCTATTTGTGTGCTTAGAACGTGTCGTTGTGCAGCAACAAGCATTTGGGCATGATAATGAGATATGCCTCATATAGAACAGTGTCCGCCACAAATGTTATCGTCTAAAAATACCGCACATACATAGGCATTTTGGAAGCCCGCCCTTTCCCGCCCACAAATGGTTTGAGCAGGTAGATAACTATAGCCGAGCGCCGGCAGGTGTGGGTGCGTTGAACAAAAGGATTTTTAATTAAACTCAGAACACGGCAGAGTTTAACCCTGATGCGGCATTTTTTCGTCTAAAATTTTTCAACTCGGGGTGCGTGTAAAATCACATAAAATATGGGTGTTGCTGTTGCTATCGATTCAAGGAGTTTCCGTGTTACCGATGACGTCAGCAGCTGAAAAACTTGAAAACGAAGGCTTTAACATACGAATTGCATGATCCAAGGACCTCCTTAAGGCTACCGAAATAAGTCTGAACTCCATTCTTCTTCGTCATCGATGCGATATGGTCTTGCTTACTCTATTTCGTGCTGATGCTCGACGTCAGAGCCGCAGTACACATGCAGCACCGAGAACAGAGGCTAAACCAATTTAATTAGCATACTGTCAGCTGCAATCTATTAAAGTTTTCACATGCAATCTGTGCGCTGCTGGGCTACCAATTGCCGTTCGTAGGAAGTGGGAGTTCTCCGTCGGAGGGTGGGTTGCACAGTAGGTATACGTGTAACGGAATGCAAATGTACAGTTTTAATTAAACTCTTGTTGCGTCTGAAAATAGAGTTGAAATTAAAATGAAGTCATTAAGCTGGCTTTCCGCCCTCGGGAGATAATGTTTTGAGCGGGGAGGAGCGGAAAACTGACAGCATCTTTTCAGATGAAAGGGAGATTTACTGTGCTGAATATGAATAATGTAAGGCGTTGGTTAGGCACTGAAACTATTCCGATAGATGTCTACGGATGCAAGGGAAGAGATGTTCAGATGTTCCTGGTTCCTGAGGGTCGCTTCTGCTTCTTTAATTTTTTATTTTTTTTGTATTTGTAAACATGGGAAACAATGAGATCTCTTAATGTGGTGCAGGCTTAATCGTATTAACCGGAGCACAGTTCAGTTAAAAAATAGTTTACGTCCATCATCAGGGCTTCGGCTTTGTTAAAGCGTTGTCTACAGGTTTTTCCTAGAAGCGCTGAGTGGTGATTTTCACTACGGTGGGAGCCTTGAAAGGGGTTCCAATTCCTCTCTGTTTGCACCCGTCCGACGTCCGGGCAAGGAAGAGAAAATTAATTTGCAAAGAAACCAAGTACCGATAATTCCCAAAAGCTTTTCCTTCCGGAGGGTGGTCCGAGAAGGAATGCGTTCATCCTGAACTTTAACGAAAAGGCGTCTTTGCTTAGCACAATTAATGATACACTCAGCCTTATGCCAATGACATAGCCGATGGTGTAGACCGCGACCGTAAATTTCCATTTGCATTTTCCAATTCACATAAAATTGTCCCATGCTCGCATTTTCATCTTTCGCAAGCGTTTTGGCGAATCGCCGGCGATTCTTCGAAAGACATTTTCCGCGACGTTGACGATTTTATAAAATACACAGTTTTATCGCTTCGGATTCTCAGATGAACTTCCTGGCGAACGTTATCTTCTTCCGGGAACTACAAGCAATCAAAATTTGAATCGCCTATTCGAATAATGATCGCTTGTCCTTGGCGGAGAACTAAATCTCCGCCAAGGACTTTTGTGAATCGCCACCATTTCTTCCATCGCATCGCCGCGACGACTTCAAAATAAGATACACATACACATTCTTCGCTTGGGATTCTCAGATGAACTTGTTGGCGAACAAAATGTTCTCCTGGGCAATTAAAAGCGAACGAGTTGCGAATCAAATTGTTTTGGGGGTCTTTACTCGTTTGATTTTTGTTTGGACATTGCGCGATCGATTCAAAACGAGGAGGCGAATGTATGTTATAATTTATTTAAAAAAAGTACAATTCACAGAAAGACGAGGTCGTTCTCTCTCCTATCTATTTTCTGATATTTTATCTGAAAACTGATTGTCGTGCGTCATTGATGTTCATAGTTTTGTATAGGAAAGTCCTTGCAAAAATCGACCACTAATCCTTTACTTCAATAATAACAATATGCCTTATTAATAAGTAATAAATCACAAAATAAATATAAAACAAAAACCAGGGATATCAGCTTTTTACCCGACTGTACACAGAGAGGGTTATGTGTTTCGCGCGTATCCTATGTACGTTCCTACGTGACCTCCTGTAGCCTAAACGGTTTGACCGATTTTAAAGATTGAGGTGTCACTAGATTCGTATTCTTCCCCGGCTAAACAAATAATTATAAATATATTAATTTAAAAAAAAAAAATAATAAAAATGTTAATTTAAAAAACCAAAAAACCCGACTGACTGTAACTTTAAAAAGATAAAACAAGACACTTTTAAGTATAACTGATTGACAAACGGAGACTACCTAGACAATCTGTCAAAAGTATGCGCAGCCTCCGACTGCCAATCAGTTATACTTAAAAGTGTATTGTTTTATCTTTTTAAAATTACAGTCAGTCGGGTTTTTTGGTTTTTTAAATTAACTTTTTTTACCCGACTGGACACAGGGAGAATTATGTGTTTCGCGCGTATGTACGTTCCTACGTGACGCCCTGTAGCCCAAATGGCTCGGCCGATTTTGAAGAGTAATGTGTCATTAAATCGGTATTCTTTCCCGCAGTGTCATTGGCTAAACAAATAAATACAAAAATATATATATATAAAAGAAAAGGTTAATTTAAAAAACAAAAAAACCCGACTGACTAAAAAATAGATTTAAAAAGATTAAAACAAGCCACTTTCAAGTATAACTTATTGACAGTCGGAGACTACCTACTTAAGCTGACAAAAATATGCGCAGCCTCCAAATGCCAATTAGTTCTACTTGAAGTTTCTTGTTTTAATCTTTTTAAATTATTTTTCTAACAGAAAATCGGGTTTTTTGGTTTTTTAAATTAACTTTTTTATTTAATATTACAATCATAGATTCTGTGGAAGTTTCAGATTATTGTTAGTAGAACCAAGGTTTCCGTCTCTCTACCTACTTTTCAGATGGACTTGCTCATTGCTCTATTTAAACAAATATTGCTGCCTGAAAAAGTTCATATCGAAAAATCCTTTAATGCGCATACAACCGTTTTTCTAAGTTTGTCAGGTTTTCATCTTCTTAATACATACTGGTACTAGGTATTTCGCACCCAAAAAGGTATTTTAACCTGTTTTTTTATACTTTCTGGAATGAAAAGGATATCTACTACTGTCTCAAATGTATATCTGTCAGGTATCTTTTTAAAATGTTTGCACACACCTTAGACAATCCGACTAATTTCAATTAAGACCCATTTATCAACACATCTCTATATAGCTGTCGGCAATCAGTCCATCAGATCACATGTTCAGCCATCTACCTATAGTAAGACGCCTGATTAGCAATATTTACTCGAATAATCAGCTTGCTGTCGATAATTAAATCGAGTTTATATTTTTGGCAGCTGTTGCTGTTTAATTTGCGCATACATTTAAGCCCACGTAAGCCCAAGTGGTGCACTCCAATTTATCGAAATCAATTAGAATGCTGCGATAGCACACTGGACTTTTCCACTCTGTGTGTGTGTTTTTGTTTGTGAGGCTATTTGCGCATTTAATTATCTTGACCAAAAAAGTGAAAAAAAAAAAACAAACACTTTCACGGCAGCAAGTGTTGCAAGGCTGTCAAGATCGATACGGAACATTTTATCATATGTGTCATGGACAAGAATCGACACTAGCCGATAACTCTATGTCGTTCCGTTGTCGTCTTGGACTTTATTCGCATTCTGACGCAAAAATAATATTGCAATTCGCATAATGGGAAATGTAAACAGCTTAAGTTTGAGTGGCTAAGTGGCGGCGTGGTAGGGAGTGCCAACAACACAGCAGCCGTAGTAACAGCAGCCTGCTTGATGTTGTTTCGCTGTTTTACTTCCCCCCTAAACAAGTGCCTTGCGACTCAAGAATTACACGGCTATAAATACAAGAATAATGCATTTGGGATTATATTAAGTTGGCGAAATTGCTTCGGGGGGAATTGATAGTTTGCATGCAGAGCACATAAACGGAATGGCGGTTGGTGTTGGGAATTGATAGAGTGTTAACACGACACACTGAGACGTTTAGGGATAATGGGGTTTTGAGTGATGGAGCAATGGTGTATCCTTGTGTGTAATTGTCGGCAGTATTATACCTACGGTAATGTGCATACGCTGTAAGAGGATTAAGCGATTGAGAACAATGGCGAGGGAATTGTAGTGTCTCCGTTTTTATATGTAAAATGGGTGTTTCAAAACGAGCACAGGAATGCTTTTGTCAATAACAAATAATGCAGTTGTATTTTCATATGAAGTATGAATACAAAAAGGCAATGGGAACAATTTTTTTTTTTTTTTTTCTCCGAGGTAGGTGGAAATCTTCTAGAAGACACTATGAGGACACTCGGCGCGTGCTCATAGTAGTGTGAGATTTTAACTCACTAAAACCACCTCCTGCAAATTTATTTCGTACTGCAACTAAGTTATGACTTATCAAGCAATTTTTTTATCACGAAGTTACACGTTTTGCAGGCAACATTCCGGCGAAAGTTCCTGCTCGTTCCGCAATTTTAACGCGGTTGATAATTATCGGGCTAAGTCCGAAGGTTTAGTTCGTTGTAGTGGGAACAATAACCGTCGCCATGATTCTGCCGGCAACCACTTACTCTTGCTCGCGTTGCGTCTGTTGGACAGTTGTCTAATTTTTAGTACTCTACTCTCTGTTAAAAGAAAATGCGCGTGTAGGCGCCGCGTCTTTGTCGAATGAAAAACCTAGCTTTTTACTAGTTTTTAGAGAATCTGATGGAAGGTATCACAAGTCCATACTCATGGTAAAAAGGCAACAAAATTAGCTGTCAGTCACATCGAATAGTTGTCGCTTAAAAAAAAGTGCTGCCAAATTCGAAAAATAAAAATCGAAAAAGTACTAAAAAGTAAATAAAGGAGTTTCAACCTGACACGAACACGGAGGTTAAATTGAAACGTTAACGTAACATGAGTTAGGATTATCTCAATGTACTTGGTTGGTCCCTTTCCTGAAATCCCCGCATAAGTTGCGCAATCTTCTAATATTGCTGCGATGACCGCCAAACAGCCTTGACCTTACAGCAGCGACACCTACTGCTCCCTTCAGTCCCCATTTCAAAAACTTGGTCCACTGATTTTTCACATACGTCTCAAGCATTCCAGGTGCTGTCTGGTTACAGAGCCGTAGCATAAGCTACCAAGTTATTAGCATACACGAAATCAAAGACAATACTGAGACCCCCAACTAGCAACCGTTTTGCCGCTGCGCTGGTCCCCTCAATTATTTTTTCAAATTCGCCATATTGTTTTTTTTTGTCGATGTTATGTCAATTTTTAATCCGTGTGACATGCAAAAACATACAAAAAATATGAAATCAATGCTGCCAACCGCCGCGCCGGGGAATGTAATGGATTTCGGGAATATCACATTTTAACATTACTGAATGCCATTGGTTAGTTATTTATTATATATTTTTAAAATGAGAATAATATAGTTTGTTTGGTTAATAAAACTATCTAAGTGAGATGTTTTTTATAACGGGTGATTTTTTAGCTGGTTTGGTTTTGGCAACACTGGTTTTGAAAGCTGACGTGTGTTTAGTACCTTGTGTCACTGTCAAACAGCTTCAGTTTGGTTTGCAATTTAACCATGGATCGTCTTACAAATGAACAACGCTTGCAAATTATTGAATTTTACTATCAAAATTCGTGCTCGGTTCGAAATGTTCATCGCGCGCTGCTTCCATTTTATGATCGGCATTCTCGACCTTCTGAGCAGTCTATTCGGAAGATTGTGACCAAATTTCGCACCAAATTTAGTTTGTTGGACATTAAACCACCAACACGTTTACGTACTGTGCGTAGTGAAGAAAATATTGCGGCCGTATCAGCTAGTGTGACAGAAGACCGCGAAATGTCGATTCGGCGCCGTTCCCAGCAGTTAGGCCTTTGTTACAGCACTACGTGGAAAATTTTGCGGAAGGATTTGTGCGTAAAGCCTTTTAAGATACAGCTTGTGCAAGAACTAAAGCCAGCCGACCTACCACAACGCCGAATTTTTGGTGAATGGGCTCTTGGAAAGCTGGCCGAGGATCCGCTTTTTTATCGAAAAATTGTGTTCAGCGATGAGGCTGATTTTTGGTTGAATGGGTACGTAAATAAGAAAAATTGCCGCATTTGAAGTGAAGATCAGCCAGAAGCATTGCAATAGCTACCAATGCATCCCGAAAAAGCCACTGTTTGGTGCGGTTTATGGGCCGGCGGCATTATTGGGCCATATTTCTTCAAAGATGATGCGAATCGCAGCGTTACTGTCAATGGTGAACGCTACCGAGCGATGATAACAAACTTTTTTTTGCCCGAAATGGAAGTTCTTGACTTGCATGATATGTGGTTTCAACAAGACGGTGCCACATGCCACACAGCACGCGAAACAATGGCGCAATTGCGAGGCGAGTTTGGTGAACAGTTAATTTCACGTTTCGGGCCGGTCAATTGGCCGCCTAGATCGTGCGATTTGACACCATTAGATTATTTTTTGTGGGGGTATGTCAAGGCTAATGTGTATAGGGACAAGCCCGCTTCGATTGACGCATTGGAAGCCAACATCCATGCATTCATTCGTGAGATACCGGCCGATATGTGTGAAAGAGTATGCCAAAATTGGACTCAGCGGATGGACTACCTGAGACGCAGCCGCGGTCAACATTTGCATGAAATTATCTTTAAACATTAAATTGCAGGTTCAAACTATCAATTCAAATAAATATTTCATTCATTTTTTCGAATTTTTTGTGTTTTTTTTTTTTTAAAAAGTTCTAAACCTCTTAAAAAATCACCCGTTACTAGAAACATATTAGGGCAAACGTGGTTGTTTATTTTTCACTTTTGAATATCATTAACTTTTCATAAATATTTTAAGCAAAAGTACACTCATTCCTAAAAAAAAATATCCACGCGTTTATTTAATTTCAAATTTAACGGATAAAATTTTACGAATGACAGCGGCGTTGCGGACATCGGAATTCGGAAGAGGCATATCCAAGGTGAGAGTGTGTTGGTGAGCCGACATTCTTGAAGTTACGTGACATTTGTCAATACGAATTTATATGTAACAATACTAGCGCACCAAATCCTGGCCACTCCGCAAGATTTTTTAGGCAAAGTAATTGCAAATTGGCTGAAGTTGGTGGTCTCATTATTATTTCTGCACGAAATTCTAGCTTCTTTCTAAATTGAGAGAAATACCAGTCCAAATACTGATCTGGGTTACCTACTACAGTATTTGCTTCCAATAAATCAAAAACTCAAATTGCAATATTAAATTCTAAAAAAAAAAAAAAAAAAAAAAACCACAAGAAAAATCGTCGGTTCTATATTTAACTACCAACTCATCATTTATTAGCCAAATATTTTGTATATTTATATCAGACGGCTGTAAAAAAGCTATACAAAAGTCCAGTGCCACAAGGCTCGGTGTTGGGGCCAATGCTTCTTCCAATTTATACAAACTCTGGGACCGAATTACCGCATCCGTGAGGGAGCCATGCGTCACTGAATTTTGTGGATTTTACAAGCAAAAACAATAACAACTGCAGACGCGTATTACTCGATCACGGATGCGGTAATTCAACCCCTGTATTTACACTCAATTTTAAACTACGACTTGGATAGTCTTCCAGACCTTACTGCGCAGACTATACCTAATTCGAATTTTGACTTTCCAATACTTCCTGTGCTCAATTTGGTGATAGGTCGTAAAATTGCATTTCACACAAAGTTGAATAATAAAGGGTTTTTCAATAAGAGGTGTTATTGTGAAAGGATATGGTCCTGTATGCGCGCTCGTGGTGGCCATTTGGCTGATGTTGTTTTTCATTATTAACGGTATACCTTCCTCTTTATTATGAAATAAACATAATATGTTTATGTCATATTATGATCGATCATTTATCTCAAAAAATTACATTTTTCTTTGAATACCAAAATACCTCTTATTGGAAAACCCTTTATAGCCTTAGCCATGGCGAGGCGTCACCTCTCTTTATTTTCTTCAATTCCCTATTCAATTTTAAACGTCAACTAGATTCCCCGCAGGAAAAAAATAAATTCGACTAATTAAAAAGCTCATATTAATTTCGCAGCATTAAAGAAACCGAAAAACATTTTAATTACTCTGAGCTTTTGTGTACTTATTCTTGACCTCGGCCAACAGATCATAATCGTTACGGCTTGTTCGCGAATACATTTAATTTTATTCAGCTCTGCCGGCGCAAACATCACGTGCTAGTAATAATAAATATAGCACTTTATGAAGCCGCCACATCTCATGGTTAGAGGATTTTTTTTTTTTTTTTTTTTTCATTTTATTTCGCAAACATTATTCCCATTTGTATTTGTCCCATACTTAACCTTACCGCACCACTGTGGAGTTGTTTGGGGGTGTTGTGGTAGTTCAGGATTTTATGTATGTTGCTAATTAGTTTGGGCTCTCAAGTAGCATGTGTTTGCGCCGCACGTATCTCCTCTTTATGCGGCAAGAAGGTGACACACTCTCTTGAGGTGTTTACTGATGCTTAGCGTCACGGTGAAAATAGGAATGTAAATATAAATACGTTTGAAGCTTGCATGACGTTAAATCAACTTGTCAACCAAACGCTGGGGATGAGAAAAAAAAAGAAAAGAAAGACAAAAATCACTGAACTGTGGGAATGGAATTTGCCAACTAGAACACCACGGGTTAGAGTTACTATCAATGTAATGGAATATGATAGAAAAGTGTCACAAAGTCAAATGAATTCTCTTTTTGTATTTTTCTCAGAAAAACGTCTCAAAGTGTCAGATGTCTGCATAAGTTGGAATTTGTGATACAAATTTGGTGAAAATTACACGGGGATTTCCCGGTATTCTGCGCGATCTGACAGGTGACTCCTTTGGCTGACAGAGGGTAAATGTTATTTTTGTTCCCCCCAGAGAGGTCTGCCTTGACGTTTTGTTTTTCAGAAAGAGAAAACGAATTCCCAGTCGAAAGTTTTCCTGTCAATTATTATAAAAGTTTAGACATTATATCGAATTTTCCTTCGAATGCTTATAATTTTCGTGAGTCGTCGTCGTCGTCGTCGTCGGATTTGTCCATGGGCTTAATTGAATTAAACCAGACCATCTAAGAGGACCATTAGCAAAATTATTTACGACTCGGATTCGCCATTAATCATTTTCGTGAAATCCGAATTCTAACGTGTAGCTCATCATTTTTAATTCAATGTCCACCCACTTGACATTATAGCATTCGGAACGCAGCTTTGAATGTGTATAATTCAAAGGGGACACAAACACAAGTCACAATCACAAGCTCTCTCTCATTTTCTGCGTTTTCCATCTCATTAAAAGTGGATTATCTCACTCGAACGACATGGCATTTTCTCGCTTCGTTAAAAGTAGGCATTACCTTACTTATATTTATTTTTATTTTTATTTTGAATAATATTGGAATCTCATGACCGTTGGTGCCTGTGCGAAAATGGAAAACATGTCATCTGCACATAGGCATTCACGCATACATATATGAGAGACGACAAGTGTGTGAAAGATACTTGAAATTCATGTTTGATGTCTCGCGTACATTTGAACACGATTAGAGAGAATATAAATGCAAATGTGCTTGTTTTATTTATAATTGTTAGTAATTTATGCAAGTCAAGTGTAATTTTTGCAATGAACTACTAAGTGCGGTCAATAAATTGTGTTTCTCTATTTTTAGATAAGTTTTCGTATACAGGCACCTTAGGAACTCTGACAGTTTGCACACGATTAACCTGATTTTGTGTCGTTAAAGAAAAAGAAAAAATATGCTAACAGCATACATACACTTGGTAGTAAATTACAGTTTATGGACGTTACTTTTAATAGTAGTTTTTAATTTTGACGTCAAGTTTATTATTTTTTCTCAACTTAACTGTGGCAAATTTGATATCAAAAATGTCGCCACTCTAAAGTGTGAGTTCGTGAAATGTTAAGTGCTAAATGCTTGGATTCTGACGTACACAGGTCTCAAATCGAGAAAGGGGAATGAGATACGTACGTTTTATCAATCGAATATCTGGGGGAGCTTGGTATCTTTTTTGGAATCCCACCTGACCGGAACATAAACTTAACCCAACTTTTTAGTTCTCTAAAAAAAATAATTTATTCTGTAGGTTATTTTAGTAGATAGTGGATTTTATAATTTAGCTTTTAACGATCGATTTGGTTGTAGTTGTTATAATATGATAAAGGACAGTTGCCTGTTATTAAAACTGGTAATCTACCATTTTGGATTTTGTCGGCTTTCTAGCCTTTCATCCAAAATTTGAACCTCTCGAATAACCCACTGTTGTCTAAATTTTAAATTTCCTTGCAAAAATTGAAACTTTTGAACAAATAAGGATAAAGCAACCATTTTTCTTCTTCTTAAAAGAAATTTTCAAGGCTATAAAAACCGATAATGTTTTGAAAATTGTTCTACAGGGTGCATCAGGAAAAATAGTTGAAGTAGTTTTTATTTTTAAGTAAAAAAATCAGTTCTAAATATTGTAAAAAAAAAAGTTATGAGGTTTTCAGCGCTAACAGGGTGTTCTAAAATACAATTAAATTGTTACCAAATCAGTTTTAAGGACGTTTTAAGCAAATGCATATTTTTGTAATACATTTCACTCTAAACAATGTAGAAAACAAGAAAACACAACAAAATATTAATAAAATAGATTAAAATAGAGTAAAATATAATAAAATATATGTATTAGGCCTAGGGACACTCCTTTATCCATTGCACTCAAAGATGATATTATGGTGTCCGCCTTTTGCAAGGTTTATATAGAAATCGGACTTTGTAGTGTAGGTATGGGCTACTTTCGATCACATGCGGTCCTGCAGTCGAAAAGCTGACACTTTTTCGAGCCTTCGCTCTGATTGTCGATGCTAATTTGCAAGCACTAGAGGCTGTTGCACAAATGGGGTATTCTGTCTGTGGCAGTGATGCCAACTACGGCATAATTACGCATTTTAGCATACGGCTTAATAAATTTTGAATTTGGTAAATCTGGTACATTCTTTGGTCAAATTCGCAACATAAATGTTCATTTACAATTGTGGGTCATGCTTATTTCCAAAGTTTCTGCCTGACTATTGACTTACTCGCCATACCGAAACCTTTGATTACAGACATAAAAAGTTGTAATTGCCTACCGATCGACCAACATTTTGTTAACAAATTTTAATCATCGTTGCACTTCCTTTGTAAAATATGCAATTTTTATATTTTCTTTTACTAAAAAAAGACATCTGGACGATCTGGGTTGGCATCACTGGTCTCTGGTGTTGTGGCAGAATCGAATGTCGTTTTCCATTGGGACAGAAAATTCAGTTTTTTTTTTTTTTCAGATTCAGAGCAATTTTTCTGCTCTCGAAATCAGCTGGCTGTGAGATTTCATGTTCCATTGGCCGCAAAAAGAAAGCAGGTTATTTTCAGAATCAGAGCAATTTTGCGAATCTCGATTTCTGAGCGAGATTCACACCTACTTACATTACTACCAAAACATTTGTCATTTGTCAAACTTGAAGTGTGTTATTTTACGCTTTTAGAGACGACAACTCTGTGAAAAAATACAGCAAAATATACATTTGGCCAGTGCATTGGATATTAACATAAATTAAATGGATTTTTGCAAACACAAATTAAAATTTAAGAACAGCTGACTTTTAAAACACACACCACCACAAATACAAAGAAAGAAAAATCTCGTTTTATGTTCCGTTGGGCATGAAAAATCTGAAATCTGAGAGAAAATTCTGAAAATCCCAATGAAACTTTCTTTTTTTCTACCGAATTTAAAGTTTTTTTTGTTGTCACATTTAACTACGCTATCTTCTGACATATTTCAACAAAACTCTGGTGTTAAATAAATAACTTAAATAAAGAACATCTAATTTTTATCGATGTAGTAGAAAAACACAAACAAAACAAAGTAGCGGCTGATGCTATTCGCACGTCGTTAGGGACACGACAACGTAACGAAATGCCAATCACGTAAATTAGTGGTATAAGGACTCGCTTCGCTCGCAAAAAGGACTCTTAACTCCAGTATTACATTTTCGGGCACGAGCCTGTACGTTTTAAGGCACAACTTATTTCCTAAAACACTATTTTTAATGAAAATACATACGCCGTCGACCTAAGTCGTGTCCCTAACGACGGGCGAATAGCCACTTCGTTAACTATTTTCTCAATTTATGCTTTTTAATTTTTTTTATTTTTTTATTTTTTTAATTTTTGAAGCCATTGCAAATCAAAAAGCTAAAGCCTCTGAAGTCTATACCTATTCTATCGATACGAAGTTGTTGAAAATACATTTGGCAAACGATTTCCGAATGTGTCGCCGAAATTTTCACACATGAACCTCATTGTATCAGGGGTATTGTTATTAAGATCTTTTTCTGAATTAAATTTATAGAACTGAGTCATCGTCATAAGGACGAACCTTTCATTTCAAAAGACCACGGCTTTGTACCTTTTATTCCGTTAAAAATTCATACAGATTTCATTCATTTAGAGTTTTAGATTCCTGGTTTAAAGCATAAAAACACTACGAGCTATTCTTTTGTTTCTTGCAAGTATGACCATGGTTTGGTTTACACTGCATTTTATATACAATTCGTTTTACCAGTAAGTGATTATAAGAAACCCACTCAGTTAACTATTTTCCGTACCACTTTGTCAGCGTTAAACAGCGTCGACAGTCAGCACAATGGGTCGCCACCAACTCAGCTGTCAGGTGGATAATCTTAACTGACAGCAACATGCAAGATGTACGTACCACTTCAAGGGGGATATTCGGTTACGTTTGTCCTCTCTTACTGTTACATCATGCACAGGCACATTGCCAAATCCATCAATAATTCAATTCATAAAACCGAGACACTTAATAAATTGTCTTACACCCATTTCTACCGTCTCCTTTCAGTCCCCAAGTCCAAAGAAATAAATGAAACAAAAAAAAAACCTATTCAATAAATCAATTGTGCAATAAATAATTACTGTCGGTGTTCTCCGAAGAAATAATTTCTTACCACTTTGACTGGCGTTTGCCAAATCAAGAGCTTGTCTTGCCAATTGGGCCAAACCACTCTCGACAGACAGATAGGTACATACTTCGGGTTACTTCTTTTGGAAACGAACAAGTTGTTCGATCGACGACATAATCGCCAGCAATGCTGTTGCTGGCTAATATCAAACAACTTGCAAGATAAACAAACACCGCACGCCGTTCCATTTTTGGTAACAGCCCCCAGCTTCGTCTTGACTGTTGCGAAAATAAATTAAAGAACAAACATCACTTTTGAATACAATATCAATTGACATTTGATTTTTTTTTTTTGTTGCAGGAGCAAGTGAAACTCGATGCCACAAAACAGGCGACCAGCCCCGATGATTGTGACGACCTCAGCCCAATGCCACAGACAGCTGCGCCACCAGTTCGTCGACGAGGTGGCATTTCAGCCGAACCAGTCACCGAAGAGGACGCCACCAGCTATGTGAAGAAGGTCGTACCAAAGGACTACAAGACTATGGCAGCGCTGTCAAAGGCCATTGCCAAGAATGTGCTCTTCTCACATTTGGACGAAAATGAACGATCAGACATATTCGACGCAATGTTCCCCGTCACGCATCTGATGGGCGAGAACATTATCCAGCAGGGTGACGAAGGTGACAACTTTTACGTGATTGATTTGGGTGAGGTTGAGGTGAGTTTTCTTGATTACCCCCCTTGGTTTCACCATTTATCCCGTCACCATTTTAATTGCTCTTCAATTGGGTATCCTTCGACTGTGCAAATGCAAATAAATGTTCTCAATCGATTTCCGCCATCGATTTGCAATCCAATTACATCCAGCGAGCTGTATTTGTTGTATAGTCCTTTTAAATCCCAGCAGGATGTGCCTGCTTACTCGGTTGTGTTCACAGAGTAATGACCGTGAATATTACTTATCCCTTCACTCTAGTTTGGGGTTATGTGTGGATTTGTATTCGAAATGGGGTGGAAGTAATATTTTGTCGAAACGAACGAAACTTAACGCCGCTGTTTGGTAAATGGATTTTGTGAAACAGCTTACTAAGTAAATAGCGGGACAGGCCAATAACTACCTCACGTTGTCGTGGGGCGAGATGGGAATATTAAACGGATTACTGAAGTAGGTCCGGTGTATTGGAAGCAATTTTGTTGTTGAACTTGAACGCAATAATAAGCTCCCGCTTTTGATGTGTATCTGAATCTTGGTTGGCGCCAAGTATACTCTCATTGGAGATTTTATAAACGATTTATGAGTTGCTCGTTTAGAATGTTATAGTGGACGTAAGAACAATGAACAGATGACCACGACATAATCTCCTTTATGTTGTGAAACTGCCGTCATAGGGCTGGATATGTTATTGTTAACCTTCACAATAACCTACGCAGAGATTTGTAGCTTCGCAGCTAATCCTCGTTAACCGTCCTATGATTCAACGAGCTCATAGTTCATTTGCTCAAATTGGATCGCCCTGAAGGCAGCTCTCCGTATCCCTGTAGCTCCCTAATTTGTTGACGCATCCTCCTACGAAGCCCAATTCTCATTTTCATGATATAGTGTCCTCTTCCTAATTCCCTGCCAATAACAGTTTCGTAAATAAATTTACAAAACCCCCTAAATAACTTGCCATCCTTTTCTTTCCTCTAGGTCTTTGTGAACTCGGAAATGGTCACAACAATTGGCGAAGGCGGCAGCTTTGGTGAGTTAGCTTTAATTTATGGCACACCACGTGCAGCTACAGTGCGTGCCAAAACCGATGTCAAATTGTGGGGCATCGATCGTGATTCCTATCGACGAATTCTCATGGGCTCAACAATTCGCAAGCGAAAAATGTACGAAGAGTTCCTGTCACGTGTATCTATATTGGGTAAGTTGTCTTTTACTTTTTACTTTTTGAATAATTAACTATCTTACTTTCCGTTATATTAATGTGTTTTCCATTTATTCATTGACAAACAGAGAGCCTTGATAAATGGGAACGACTGACAGTTGCTGATGCCCTAGAGATGGTCGCATTCGAAGACAGCGAGACAATTGTGAAACAGGGAGAACCAGGCGATGATTTTTACATCATTGTGGAGGGATGTGCCGTTGTATTGCAACGAAGGGCAGAGGTTAGTCAAATGAATTTTTTTTTATATAAGACAAAAAGACACCCCAACAAAGTCGTTTGTGTTGAGATGGATACAAATCTGGTGTATGGATTAAAAATAATGATGCTTATGGTTTTTGTAACATTTACGATGATTTCTGAGAATGAATTTTGCTAAATTGAATTTCTATCATTTGATTGAACAGTCATTTCTGCCGTCAGATTGATTCGCCTTTATTGGCAGACAGTGAAAATGTGAACTGTGGGCTATTCGTTTTGTGATATAAATAGGGAAAAAACAAAAGGAAGAGATTAATGGAAACGATACTTATGTTTGATTGTTCGTTGTGGCATCCATCCTGATATGTTCCCCACAATCGAAAAGATGAGGGTAGGCCAGCTACCTCGTTTAGTCCATCGAAGTTAAAATGAAGTTTTATGTCTACTGTTGCGTATGCACTGGGCTTAGACTATGGGAGAACAAATTAATCAAACAAAACAATTTGGGTAGCAGTTGTCCTTCTTTATTGAGTCCAAAACAAGACTGATAATTCTTTGACGTTAGGCAAAAAGGTCTTAAGTCAAAAAATTCATTTTTGGTTTTGTATTGGGTTTAACTCAATTTTTTTTTCTATTTCGTTTGGTATTAACGACTTAAGTCTAGCACAACTTCTTCCCATCGTAATCATTAGTCTTTAAGTCAGAGTAAACTAACTAAGTTAAGACTAAACTAAACTACTTTTAATTTGGCTTTACGAAAACTGCAGTTTCTGACTTAAGACCTTTTTAGTTTTTACCTAACGTCAAAGAATTGTTTATCATGATATTAAAATCCAAATTCACAAGAACGGAAACGGAAAGAGACGACACAAAACATGACCCTTTCAATTCTTGATTTTAGCATTTTACGGATTGTTGCAAAAATGCAAAAAGTGCAATTATTTAATTTCAATTTCTTCAAGGGCAAATGTGTCAGCCGGTTTTTTACTTGTTCTGCATTTCTTAATTGGACATGTTAGTCTGGCAGTAGTCGACACTAACAATCATTGCAAGCTTAGAGTCTTACTAAAACCACTTACTTCATCGTCACTTTTGGAATTATTAAGCAGGACCTCCTAGTACTTGGACAGCTTCAGGTTAATATGACAAAATTTGAATGCCGTTTCAGAGGCTTTGCAACTAGAAGAAGTTCATCATCGTTAAAACCGATGGAAATAGATCACCTAAACTTCTGTTGTTTCCCCTCCTACCAATAGGCTGGCATTCAATTCTATTCCTAGGAAATAGTGAACGTGTAGTTTCCCAGAACATTTTTAACAAAGACGAAATTTTCTAAATTTAATAACGACTCGAACAAATCCATGTAACGAATTCTTTTAAATTTCAGCAGGGAGATGAACCAGCGGAAGTTGGCCGCCTAGGACCCAGCGATTACTTTGGCGAAATCGCTTTACTTTTGGACAGACCACGAGCCGCCACCGTTGTCGCCCGAGGGCCACTCAAGTGTGTCAAGTTGGACAGAGCGAGGTAAGTTCTACAAATTTCACAGCCAAACACAAACGAAACCAATTCTCGTCTACCCTTTCAGATTCGAGCGAGTATTGGGTCCATGTGCAGACATCCTCAAGCGCAACATAACACAGTACAACAGTTTTGTATCTCTCTCCGTCTAATTTGCATACACAACTCTATTTCAACATGCATTCATATTAAAACGCAAACATCATTCAAAGGTCCTCGTTTGTGCATGTAGAAGCAAAAAAAAAAAAAAAAAAACTATTTGTGGGTAAAACATCTTCTAATCTACAATATATTTTTCATATTCATATTCTCTTTAAAACAAAGCAACAAATTTGTTATATATAACCGCAAACAAAAAGCAAAAACAAACATGGAAAGAAGAAAATTTACTTATAATTTATGAAATATGAATGAATAGAACAATAATTGTTAAGAATGCATAAAATTGCCGATTAGTTGATAGAAACAAAAAGAAGAAGAAAAATTAAAAAATTTCCTTTTGTGCAGTGCATAGGAACCCAACCCTCTTTTCGAATACAAAATCAACTAAATTCACAGAGACACAACAACCATTCATCGGATGTACAACAAATTGTAAAATATATAACGAAAAATATAATAAATCAAGAAGAATATACCCATAAAACTAACTGATGAATAGAACTGAAAGAAAGTATAAGGTGTAAGACTTGTTTTTCGTTGAATTTTCTTTTAAACGCCCTTTAACAGAATTTGATAGAAAAATGTTCATTTGTGCTCAGCTCTTTATATTTAGGGATAGTAATTTGTTTATTTTTATTTAAGCTTTTTCAATCGTGTTTGTTTTATCTTTCTATTGTTTAAGAGTTCCTTAGTGCAAACAAAAAAGAAGAAGTTTTCTTTTCGAGCTTTGTATCTAGCAAATTGTTTTTAATTCTAGGAAAGGAAAAACGTACTTTTTTTTAGGGACACTGTAATATTTATTGTTATTTAAAGAAAAGAAAATAAGCTTTGGATTTGGTTGGGAGAAATGGGGTCTCCTTGGTGGATGCATGCTGCGAGGTACTAAGAAAAAAATCAATTTGTAAAGAGAAATGCGATGAGTTGTCGGTGATGCTTGTTTTTTGTCGGAAGAGGGAAGGCAACTACGTGGCCATGAGGGTAAGCTGAGCATTGGACTTGTTTTGTTCCACGGACGAGGTAAAGTTGCCTGCCAATTAAAACGTTGAAACCATCGAGTCTATCACAGAATCCGTCGTATTCGGAATTTTGCTACGAACGCCGAAAGAACTATCACAGAATCCGTCGTAAGGTACATTTTTTGCTTTCGAAATTCGTAGAACGTGGTATATTCAACGATACCACTTTCTACGAATTTCAAAATTCCCCTACGACGGATTCTGTAATAGTTCTTTCGGGGTTCGTAGCAAAATTCCGAATACGAAGGATTCTGTGATAGACCCGCATATTTCCATGTCCGAATTCTGATAGTCGTGACGTGTTTTTGAATTAATTGTATTTTGCCAAATACTTGCCACTCTCATCGACTATCAAAATCGGTCTCTATTGCTTTCATTAAACGCAATACGATGTGTTGGACCAGATGAATCCACTTGCTACTTAGAGAAATCAAAGGTTTCCCTAACATAGACGTTGTTGTGCTAAAACGGCACCTGCAGTTCCCAGTGAACACCTGAAAGGTCTTTTGTCTTTTTGAATGTTTGGTGCTCAATACCAGCTTTCGTGAAAGTGATGCGGTCCAGCCAACTTTTGTCATTCGTTTACAAATACCCTACAGTCCTTTATCTAAAGCTGATTATATTTAGCGACAGCATGAGCAACATCAAAACGCGCAAAGCTGAAGTCGCTACAATCTTTTTGGATCTTTGGTCGTTTGTTCCCAAGTCTCTAAAAGTCAACTTGAACTTTACCTACAGCTTGAAGCTACATTTTCGCCCAAAAGGCGTAACTAACTTCACGCTAACACTCTTCTTCGTGAATGTTCAATATTGATGCAGGACCAGCAAGCTCTGGAACTCGTTTCATGTAGACCTATACAATTTACAATCAGAGCAAGATGTTAAACCGTTTTCCGAACAAAATGGATCATTTTTTTAAACGTAATTAGTTTGTAGCTGTGACTCGCACATGTTAAGGGAAATTCTTACATGCGGATCATTTCGCACATGCGAACTGAAGGATCCGCTTTCGAAAACATGTTACTTACTGTATGCATTTATATAGACTTCGATGTTGGTTACTTAATATTGCCATCAATCAAATAAAATCGGACAGTTGAGCACATATTTGCAGCCATTTGTGCCATTTGTGCTGTTGTACTGTCCATGCACCAGCCAAGTTCCAATCAACTTACTCTCCACTGTAACTCACTTGAAGCAGCCACTCTGAATCGAATTTCTCCAGACACATTCTATTTATATTTCAATTTGATGACCTCCTTTCACCCAACCAAAGACAATTATTGAGACAATTATTTAAAACAAACGCTCACATTAAGTACCGACCTATTTTAAGGCACATTTTGCGTTCAATCCACTTTTTTTCTATTCACTGGGAATGCATTTTATCGTTTTCAATTCATCTGTTCAAAATTTGTTTAAGAATTCTTACTGCCACTGTGAACAGGGTTCACTGTAATATTTCTGCACTGAAACAAACCAGGATTAATGACAACCGCATAAAACGATAAGATGCATTTAAAATCTATTAACCCATCTTCATTTATATCATTAGAAACTTAACTATTAACTGTAGAAAAATTTAATAATTAAACAAATTATCGCGCACTGGTGCGCCATTCATTGTCTAAATTTATATACAAAAAAAAAAAAATATATATGAAACATCTAAAAAAAAAAAAAAAAAACAACTCCTAGATGAAACAATGGATACACCCGCCGGCGGGTTAGGTGAAAATAAAAAAAATTATTTAACACACGAAAAAAAAAAAGATAAACTAATATATTACTACAAAGAAAAGAACTACACAAATATAAATTATAATAATCAAAGTAAATATTTTACCAGCTACAAATATATACAGAAAAGGATGCGTATGGCAAATTTAATACAAAAAGAAAAAAACACTATTTCTTTAGTGAACATTAATTGTGTCAGCTTTAGTTTTATATCTGATTTGCTCATTTTATTGTTAATTATTTAGAAAATGCAATTCATATAGTACCTACATATATATTTTGTTGAAACACCAAAAGATCGTTGCAAGGAAACTGTTTTACTTTTGTCCACAATTTACAGGCCGTTGTAAAGATAAATGAACGAAAATGAACGATAACGATAAGGTCAATATGAATAACAATAAGCCCGCATTTGTAGAATTTTACATGCAATTGATATGTGAAAATAAATGAATAAAAAAAAAAAACATAAACAAAATAAACAACAACTAAATACGATTGGAAACATTTCGTTTATTTGTAATTATAATTGTGTATTTGATGGTACTTAATGTCTTAATTAAAATATAATAAATATAAACCAACAGAAAAAAAAACGAAAAACATACATTTTGATGTTTCATTTGCGGGGTATTATGTGGTATTCGATTGAGCGCTCTCAGAGCACTTTTTATGTTCGTTTGGTACAAAAGAAAGCGATCAATCAATAAGCGACAGGCAATACGGATTTCGGAGCCGTCGTTCCACTGGCGACCTGTTAAGCTACGTAACGCACTTATGGACGCAGTCAATTGAACAACACGGCGAATCCAGAGCCATAGCCTTTGACATATCAAAGGCATTTGACCGAGTCTGGCATAGAGCCCTATTAGGCAAGTTAGTGTCTTACGGATTACCACAACAACTCTGCGGATGGATGCAAAATTTTCTTCTGGGAAGATCGATCCAAGTTGTTGTAGATGGTGTATCATCCAATTCGTTTTCTATAAATGCAGGAGTGCCCCAAGGCTCTATTCTTTCTCCAACTCTATTTTTTCTCCACATCAACGATTTGCTTGGATCGACAAATAATAATATCTACAGCTTTGCAGATGACAGCACTCTTATATCCTCCATCTCGAACAGTGGGCCTGTGAATACGGCTACATCACACAATCAAATGATGATCTGGACAAAATCTTGAAGTGGGGAAAGGGGAGAAGGGGGAAGGTATTTAATGCAAACAAGACACAGCTCACAACATTTTCCAGAAAAAATGCATCAACAGTTCCTCAGATCCAAATGGATGACCATCCAATCCATCACAATGACTCAATGCACCTTCTAGGAGTCACAGTCAACTCAGGAATCACATGGCAGAACCACATATCCTATATCGCAAAATCGGCATCCGCAAAGTTGAGCTACCTATTTAGAGCAAAGAGGTACTTTAGCCCCAAGCAACTTCTCCTTCTCTACAAAGCACAGGTTAGACCAGGCTTGGAATATTGTTCCCATATATGGAGCTCGGCCCTAAAACATTCACTTAACCTGCTTGATAGCATACAGAAACGAGCAGTTCGACCTATTGGAGACCCTACACTCACATCGAATCTACAACCGTTGGTGCTCAGAAGACGAGTCGCTGACCTATGCTTGTTCTATAGGTACTTCCATGGTAGATGTTCTGAGGAACTCAAAGACATTATCCCTCGAAATGCAACTTTTGGGCGCCCAACAAGACAGGCTGCTAATGCTCATGACCATACAGTACACTTGACAACCGCAAGGACATCAACTTTCAAAAACTCCTTCTGTTACAGGACAAGCAAACTTTGGAACTCGCTTCCTGGGGATATATTTCCAGAAGACCACAATTTGCAGCAATTTAAGTGCAGAGCAAACATACATCTGCAAGCATCTCGGGGTGCTGTTGAAGCGTTATAGGTTCGCCTTTCCCGGGAGAAGTATATAAAAACAAAAAAATCTTTTTCAGATTTCAGAGCACTTTTTTTTTTTTTTTCTCAGATTTCCTTCAGATTTACCAATACAAGTGCGTTTGAGTTTGACAACTGGTGGAGTTTATTATTAACGTTTTCGTGAAGATTTTCTATTGCAAAGGAATTACATCGGGTGAATCTAGTTTTGTAAATGATTTATGTATAAATATTTAGAAATCAATCGGAAAGCAAATTTCGAGTGTTTTATAAAATTTAACCAGTGAATGGCAAACGCTTTGGAAAGTGCCGAAGGCAACACGTATTGGAATCACTAAATTCTCTTCTCAGAATCACCGGGCTCCAATCGCATAAGCACAAAATGATTGAACGATATCGTCTCGAGAATGCTTCATCATCGTGTAACAACCAAAAAACGATAATAATCGTTGAAACGATTGGACGATCATCGTTTTTTGCTGCTTCACGTTGATAATTCAAACGTCAAATACCCTTGTCGAAACGAACGATTCGAATGAACGATGTCTATTTAGCAATCGTTTCATCGTTTTTAGAACGGTTTCAGAAGTGATTTTTTTGATTCCGGACTCTCCCGGCGTGTCTTTTTGTCCAATGGAAAATGACATTAAATCTGTTTCAAAACGACTTAATTAATGTTAAACTTACACAAAATCGGAGTTCTTTTGAAACGGATTTAAGTGTCGCAGTGACAGACCGTTTATTTTTGGCCCAGCTTCAGCACAAGTTCAGTCAATGAGTACCTATTTGGTCGGTTTAAGCCTGAAAACTGAAAAATTACACCAAAAACGATGAAACGATTGCAAAATAACAATCGTTCAATCGCAATTGCTCAATCGTCTGAATTTGACAGTTGAACAAGCTATACGAAGCATTAGTTGAATCGGTCAAACGACGTCGTCTACACGGTTCATCTATTAATGTGTTACACGAAGCAAAGCAATACAATCGTCGAAACGACGTCGTCGTCTCACGCGATGAGAGCCAAACTTCTCATCCTTTCAATGTATAGGATTTGTGGACAAGTTTTATACACTCACGCATATTCAATCGCACTTATTACTTTCGCGCAGCTTGAACCGATCTATGTCTGTCGTCCTAAGTGCCTTGTTCTGAATGGAGCAACTCAGAATAGTGCTCGCTTCATCTGCGTAAGTTGTCCTTTTCATCGAGATAAAGTACAGCGTATACTTCTTCGGATATGGCTACCTCAATGATATTTCAATCATTACATGAAAGACCTCGAATTCATTGCCAGGTCACTCTTGATTGCAAATCAATCACTTAAGATGAAATTTGTGATTTCAGGAAGTTAACCTATGTGAAAGAGCGACGGCACTAGTTAACCACTGAGTTACGGTCAAGGTTACGGCCACTCTTCCCGCCTCTGTTTGCTGTGAAATAAAACAAGTTAGTCAAAACTTTAGATAGAGCCGAGTTTTAAATATGAAAGCAATGTGTGAGCTCGTCCTTACCAAGCGAAATTAGTTGCTTCTGTCTGAAGTAGCGCTTTAGTTAGTTACACAGTATTGGGAGATCAGGACGATGTGGCACGTGGTTTAAGTTGATTAAATCGCCTCTTAACGCAAAAATTGTTCTTATCATCTCAGTTTCATTCCAATCCAGGAAGTAAATGTTACCAATAAGATCATAGTTGACCTTGTGTAGTGACGATTTAGCTTCGTTTACGTATTTGTTGTATAAAAAGGATCCAGATTTGCTCTATGATGTTCCCAAATTTTCTTCTTATTGTTACTGTAGTAGCTCCGTCACTAGGGTGAAAACTTAAGACACTTCCGCTTTGACACGTTTTTTTTTAGCATATACTATACAAAACCACTTTTGGCAGGCGTTCCTCTTCCATTTCCATGACTTTTACTACATAACCAAAGTGTATCCTTAACGTTTCCAACATAAGCGTGGACATCCCGTTTCGAGATGAAAAATGTAGTTTGGGGTATTATTGGGTAACTTAAAGATACGCTTTACGCAGTAACGTTGGAACTTTTCCATGGATTCAAAATTACCATACCGCCATACTTGTACCGCGTAAAGAAGAATAGTTTTGGCAGTCGCTCTAAGTAGCGCTTTATGGAACTTATATTCTGATTTTGGATACGTAGTCCTGCCATGTTATTTCCTAATATTGCAAGACGACGCAAGGATTCCCTGGGATATTATTTTAGTGGTCAACCATTTGGTAAACCATTCCAAAGGGAAAGAGTTACACGTTTAAATTCCGATCGTTTTGTAGACAAAAAAGAATACAAAAAAACGAGCAACAGAACCATAAAAATAACAACACAAATTTGGTACTCCCTCACATGAGTCTGTGTGTTAACTGTTATTGTACGATAAAAAGTTATGACTATGAGCGATAAAAGTATGCATAGAATGGAGAAGGGCTATTTTTATAGTGAACAATTGTCCAGATCATCATTCAGACAAAGCCCCACACACAATAAAACCTTGCAAAAGATACTCAATCGAAAGCACTGATCAAAACCAGTTTTGTCTCTTTGCAAAGAACAACAATGTTCAACACAAAGATGTGAACTTCTCTCACAAATCGGTTCCCAATTTATTCTAAAAAGACTTGTACCTATAGCTACAGGTAACACGTCTTAAAAAATCAACAAATCTCCTCCAACACATTGTTAACGCGTTTTATTAATAGCCTGTTATCAGCGTGACTTGCAATTTTGTTAATTTGCCACCTCAACGAATACCTTGACTGCTTTTAATGCATGCCACACCTCACGACCTCACCGTAAAAATCTATCTAATCTATATTTCCAGTTATAACAAAAAAATAAAATAAAATAAAAATCCAACCAACACAAAGTTGTTGTGCATACGCAGAAGAAATAAACGAGAAATTCAACTTCTCCCACAAATTAACGCAAAACGAATCTTCAACAGAGAATTCGAATCGTTTATCGCAAATACACCTACGAACCAGGGAAACAAAAACAAATAGCGACCCGCAAAATTGCATCAACAATCATATTGTTGGCCGTACATCGTGAGTCGTGACCTATTCATCCAGTTAACAATTTATCTGCTCCCTCTGGGCCTCTGTGAAAGACAAAAGTGTATAGCCATAGGCTGCCCCATCGAAGCTCGCGCTCAGCGCTCTCTTCCCGCTCTGCGGTCTCGTTCTCGTTCTCGTTTGATACTATTCAATTCCATGCCATGCCATATTCGATATACCCCATTCCCCATCCCATTGCCCGTTCCATTTGGATTTCAATGTAGCGAAGGCAATATACATTTAATTTGGCAAAGCGTTCCACAGTATTCAGTTATCCGATGGAGAGTATCTAGAGAAGTACCCTACCCGCGAGCACGCACGGTCAGCCACAAACTCCGCAGTACCCACGAGATTCGAGCCTTACTCACGAGCGATCTCCCGTTTTACGGTGAATCCCAGGAACACCTGTTTATAGAAATAAACTTAGTGCGCGTGCAATTGAAAAGACATTGAAAAATTATTAACAAATTTGTAAGAAAAATAAACCATGTTCGACACAATCATTTACATTCCGACGATCTTGGCCTACACCTTCATCAGTTTGCTCGTCGTCATCCTCTGCTTCATTGTCATCTATGTCAGCCACAAGGTGTACCTCAATATCTATGACAGTCTGCCGGTGACAACAATGGACGCACCCAAGATGGGCTACAAATCCAAATCACAGCCTGGTAAGTTCCACCCGACATGGAATAATTAACCCTACACCGCCAAACGACTTCTTGGGCTGCCTTCATGTATAATTGATTGGATTCTTCTTGGTTTTTGATTTTGTGCGGCAACGACAACAACAAAAACAAAACAATCTGCAACAGCACAGCATTGAGAATCTACATATGGATCGGACGGAGTCACTTGGCAGTTTTGGTGTTGCATCCGAAGATATCGCCGGCCACGCAACTATTGAAATACACCGACAGTATCTCGGCTATCCCATGGAACGAGTACGAGTAGTGAGCGAGCAAGCGATTGCAACTTATTTCTAAAACAGCCGACCACTGCGGCGTATACGTAACCAGGAGTGGACGACAGTAAAATGTTTTCTTTGTTTTAAATTTTGTGTGTGCGTGTGCGGTTGTTTTATTTAACTTTTTTTTTTTTTTTTAAATTATTGCGCGTAAATTGATGTACTGGACTGTTGATTTTTTTTTTTTTTGCATAAATATAAAATATCTATTTTTGGTGACACTGCACGAACTTGAACACAAAATCCCGTTCTGTATGCTTTGTGCAGAATTTAATTTAAGATTCTGTAGACTATTAGATGTACTAAGTTCGATTGAGTGTGATTGTTTTTAATGGCAGAATAAATTGGTACAAATTACTGTAAGTGTTCAATAAAAAAAATAAACAAATATAACAGCAAGCGAATAAAATGATTATTAATTCTGATTGGGGTTTCTTAATTCTCTTCCATAGCAGTGTTCGATTTGAAAGCATAATCGGCGATAAAAGTATAATTTCCAGCCAAAATTAGATAAATGACTGGCGGGCTTTGATTCGGCAGTCATTCCGATTCCGACTCTGATCGTCCCAAAAAGGTCGCTGCTGTCAAGGAGAAATGAATTTATTTATGTGCACACAGAGCAGTTGAGCGGTGTTTATTTAGCCAACTCGCGAAATGGACATAAATTATATACAGAGACAGAGTTGGTTGGAGACAGAGAGCGAGAGACAATGATGAGGTGTGCACTTTGGCCACTCAGACATTAGACCCAGTATAGGCTGCAGACTGGATGAATTAGGCAAACATGCTGATGGCGCAGAATATATGTGAAAATCACTGAAACTGTCTGTTGCGGTTGTGTTTAGATAAAAGTGCTTTTGATATGCACAGTAATTTCCTAGGATAAACAGTTTAGTTAACTACTGGATGCACTAATATGAGTACGTGTATCGCGTTGTGGTTTGGCGAGTGGTATAACCTGGTTCTGTTTGAAATCCATACAACTCACGAGCAATTTGCATCTATTAACAACTGTGGGGTCAATTGCGACTGATATATAGGTACAAGTTTTTTTTTTTATTAAGAGTGCGACAGACTTCGGGGGTTTTGAAAACAGCAACAGTTACATTTGGAAGCAGCTACCAATACCAAGAGTCAGAATGGCGTTTTTCATAGAAAATTGGAGAAAATTGCCCCGAAATTTATGTTGTTTTCCATTGGGACCACCAGATACATTTTTCAGATTTTACGCTGCTCATGGAACATGCAAGGAAATTGAAATTCGACATAATTTCGCAACAGAAATTGTCAGGGTCCTCGCTTCCCCACTCAGAAATTGATCTGCTTTCGAAAATGCATTAGTGAGTTATTTGACAGCAATATCAGCTGTTGAAATTGCATTCGTTTTTTGGAAAAAATCACAAATGGATATTGACTTGAAAAATGTTTCCCCTGTTGACGATACAAATGGGGTATTTTTGGTGATTCGTATTCTTCATATGACGAGGAAGGCGAAGAAGATAAAATAATTCCTTCAAAGTTACATATATCAATGGCTTTGGCTATTTATGTATTTTGTTGTTTTGGTTTTCACGAAATTTTGCGCATTTGTTTTGAAAACAAACTTCTTGAAATGACGTACAACTGCTGAGCAAATTACGCATGTTTGTATTGTGGTAGAATGTGTATTGTGTAAATTTGAAAAAAATATCGAGATCTGCAAAAAGTTTTTCGAATAAAAAATAGATTGATTTTTTTGGACAATGGAAAACAACTCTTTTAAATAAAATTCCTTGGAGCACGTTTGCAATAGTGGTAGACACCATATCTGAGATTTGGTTTTCTGTTGCTACTTGTTTTCTAAAATAAATATTAATGTTTCAATAAGTAAAATCAATTTATTTCTATTGACGTTTGCATTCGCACACTTAAGGATTATTCGCATAAGCGCGAAAAGGCGAATTGCGAACAAATCAATTTAATTGTATAGGTATTTGAATTGAAAATCGAAATTTTTGTTGTACCACCAAAGCATTATATTTAATTAATCTAACATCTAATCTAAAAAAAAACTGCCTCTCCATTGATTTAAATAGCTAAATTTACAATTACAGCAATGTTCCCGCGAATAGAAAATTCTTGCCGCGAACTGTCACACTTTATTCACAATCCAGAATCCACATAAAACAGTCGCGATCCACAAACCCACGAATGAAAAATTCGTTCGAACTTAAGCTTGAACAATGAAACTGATTCGCAGGTATCTGAAACTAAAAAAAGTTTTCATGGAAATGAAGTGTCAAAAACTATACGAATATTCGATTGTTCGCAGTTAGCAATTCGCTCTCACGTGAATATTCTTTGATAAGTTTATTTCACTAAAAATATATTTTAAACAGGGTTAAACATAAAAATACTGCACCTGAGGCAATATTTGATTAAATTTTTAGAAAAAATGTCGTTTTGTTTTCTTTGTTCGTCGTCTGTCATAACGAGTTTTATCCAACTTGGAAAAATGTAATTCTCCATAATAGTTACTCCTTTTGCAAAAATGTTCGACACAGCGTTTCGACCCAAATCGAGGTCAGCATCTTTTCCTATAGACCTTTGGAAACTTCCTTCGCCAAAAAATGCAAAACTGCGACTAGCTGCCAGGAATTGAAGATTGTTCAAGGTTCAACAATTTCCAGCACCACTTTGAATGCACATTTATGCACATTTAGACGGTAGTATGAAATTAACCTATATTTCATGACAAAACTAACAAAATTTGACTCTCGTATTTCACTTTTATAACAAACGCATTATCTTCAATTTCCAAGGGATTTGATATATCTCTGATCTTTCGTCTTTATATTTTTTCCTGTCCATATTTATACCTTTCTCTTTGCAATACCGCTTGCACTCATTATAATGATTTCTCTATCTGTTATAATAAAATAAATCTTTTAAAACACTTGAATCACAAAATTGTTTACCAAAGACAAAAAAAAAAAAAAAAAAAAACGGTCGAAATGCAGAACGCTGAAAATGAATTCACTCGATTTGCAATTTCGATTCCGATTTCATTTAACTCGAATTCTGAAACCTAGCTGTTTATTGCATATTCTCGAATCACGCATTCATTCAATCTGACATTTTGCTAGTGTAGGTGTCTGTTCCTTTACTTTTAAATCTTATGAATTTTTACTACCTAATTCTTACAAATTTTTACTGGATGTCGTTCCCTAACTCGAACAATTCGTAAAAGAGAGCGACAGCAAGATATTTGGGTCTATTCTGCCATTTTTGACATTTTTTTCATATATATATTTAAAGTTTATTAAGCTGCTCTAGAGAGTCTCCTAGAGAAAGAACGATTGGCAAGAGTTAATCTTTATTTGATTTCGAATGATATGAATCTTTCAATTAAAGGCAAAACACAGTCAATGTTAAATATAACACGTGACGCTGGTCAAAAGTTAAAAATTATTAAACTTTCGCGAATGCAACTCCACTGTAGTTTCGCGTATTTAATTTTGACAGCGTAACGGACTGCATTCTGGCACAGCAAGTGGTGCATGCTACCGACATTATAACCGCAAATATTTAGGGTTCAATGTACCTGAGTAATTTTAGGATCACATGCTGCCTATAAAGACGATATTTTTTTTAATTTGTAAGACTGATATAATGACCAAACATCTACGCAAGGCCAAGGAATAAACAAGTCAACATTGGGGCTAAATATAAAACACAGGTAAAACCCACAAAAAAAGATATCACAAATCACCCTGAACTGCGACGTTTACTACTTAAATCAGGTTATTGGTCTTTGAAATGCTGAATTCATTAATCCAGCAACTTGGTTGGTTGCCTACACTTTGCGGAGTGCCCATTAAAACTTGGCGCGTCTATTTGAAAACGTTTTGCTGATGCGCCATTGTTGTGAGCATAAATGTCAGCATATAAATAGGTACTTCAAAATCATATGCATTGCTTATATTATTCAAGTAAGTAACCTTAACCTTTATTTAGTTAAAATTTTGAACTTGAGCTGCTTCTATTACCTAATATCAAGGTTAAAATTCCCCGGCGTATTTGTCTTTGCATGTGCGGACTCTAACCATTATAAAGAGAAGCCAATTAAAGTCAGTCAGATTATGTTTCTTAGCATCGAAATTAACCACTCTTTTCGAGCATTGTTTCTGCGGTTAAATTGCCTCTAGTACAATTAACAGTCAGTCGTAAGTAAGAAACTTTGATGAATCTAATAATTTATTAGATTTCATAATAATTAAAAAAAAAAAAAAATGTTATGCGAGAACCAGATTATGCGAGAAACAGATTAAACACAGCAACAGCAACAGTAACTTTGACAACTTCTTAGAACCAATGTATTTTTATTACTTTGAACACATTAGCACAGCAACATCGACAGCGATGTCAACGTTAAGGCTAATCCTAAATTCGCTGTTGCTGTTGTTGTCGCTGTGTTAACCTGTTTCTCACATTACCTACAGAAATTGAAGATTGAATTGAATTATGGTACAATTACAAGGTTACACAAATGTATCACGTACAATGGGTGGGATTTATCAATACAAAATGTTTGACCGCTGAGTGCGACACGTATTTTGGTCGGCCATCTTGTTTAAGTGATACTTATCATGGAAAAGATCAGCATGGGGATATTTTTAAAGCGCTGACCTACGGAGTCTTGCTTTCTCACAAAACAAAATGGTTTCCTTAAGTAACATACAGTAATTCGTTTATTTCTGAAAGTTTACTAATCTGTTGGTAAAAATAAATCCTACCTACTACTCTCATATGACAGATTTTAAATCACCAATTGAAATGTTTTCAGGTGATTGTTCAACATGGTATTTGCTTCGTCTGGCATTAAGCGACTGATTTGCAATGGTATTCTCCCGCCTTTATGGGTACGTTGAAGTACATGTCTAGTTTAGTAATGTCGTTTTCGATTTGTTTTTTGATCTAGATTGCTTTTCATGTTCGATTTGCCCAAAAAGCATTTTTTTTTTATCTGAGACACTTTTGAGAAATCTAGATTTTTTCTCAGATATACACATTCTTTCAGTAGGTAATACCAAAGTTTATGACACACAGCTGGCGGTTACGAATTGTTTATTTTTGGAAAGATTGCTTTCTTAGCTGAATTAGTCATTTTACGAGTACGGGAGCGAGTTTTTTTACTATGGATTTCAAGTGCAAGTGAAAAAGTTTTTTTTTTTTTTTTTTTTGCGGCCAACTCAATAAAAACAAGAACCAGTAAAATTTGGATTTCATGTTCGATTTGGCAGCAGAAATCAGAAATCTCAGATTAAAATCTGATAAACCAAATCAAATACGACATAAGTCTGACAGCCGGCTGACTTGATCTATCTCCGTTTTGATTGGCCTAGATCGAATCACGTAAACAGTTTTTTCAGTTGACGTCTATATAGTAGTAGGAGGTAGTTGACGAATCTAATCAAGAACTTCGTAGCTGATTATAGGTCCTTATTCTTGTTCCCTTACTTTTTGGTTCAATATTGGCAATATGTCACATTTCACTTATTGCGAGAAGATTCGCTCACCGAAATGAAATATAACCAACAAGAAAAGGAACGCGTTGAACCACAAATTTCAAAAAATGTGAAATTTTTCTGGGCGGGAATATTCAAATATCAGTAGAACAAAGCACAAATTTATATTTAAAACCGAGATCTGAATTTCTTGTATTGCTGAAATTAACAAAAAAAAAAAAAAAAACTTCTTACATCTATTTTAATGGCTTAAAAGCAAAATATAAATGAAATCAAATAAAAACTCAGTTATAAATTGGCATTTGAACGGTTTGATAACCATCTGTCAGCAATAATCAACTAGCCCAAAGAAATTTCTAAGGCTAATATTTGCAGGTTTTTTATGGAGGGGAAATGTTTTGTTCTCTCTTTTTGGCTCTGTTTTGTCAAACTTTTGCGTAAAGGAACGAAGTTTGACTAAATTTGGCTAATGTGTTCGAATGCATTATCGTTCGGGAACAGACCTATACTAAGTTGACAGTTCGAGGCTCGACAGACCTAGTTTTTGCGTCTAAGGTATTATACAGTCCAGTTAAGTATAGTCGACTTAAAGATAACTAATGTCGTTTTCCATAAGGATCAGCAGATATTGTTCCTTTACTTTTGTAGTAAGATTGGAAAAGACCAAGATGGCAGTAGTGCGGACACACACAGAGAGCGACGCTTACGAACAAGATGGGGAACGCTTTTTTGGAAATTTATAAGTTTGTTCCTTTACTTTTATAGTACTTACTTACTTACTTAGGTGGCGCTACAGTCCGGGGTGGACCTGGGCCTCAACCAATATGCCTCTCCAGTTAGCGCGATCTTTGGCTAACTGCCTCCAGTTGCGCACTCCCAGCTGGTTGAGGTCCCCTTCCACTTGCGCGCACCACCTAAGGCGAGGTCTTCCTCTACTGCGTTGTCCCTCCGGGTTAGAATCGAAGACTCTTCGGGCCGGAGCGTTGGTGTCCATTCGCTCTACATGTCCCAACCATCTTAGACGACTGATGCGTACTTTTCTGACTAGGTCGATGTCGCTGTACAGCTCGTAGAGTTCGCTGTTAAATCTTCTCCTCCAAAACCCGTCAACGCAAACGGGACCAAAAATCACTCGAAGAATTTTGCGTTCGAAACGACCAAGGAGATCTTCATCCGCCTTTGATAGCGCCCATGCCTCTGCACCATAAAGCAGGACTGGGATGATGAGGGTCTTATACAGAGTTTCCTTAGTATTTCTCGACAAGGCCTTACTTATCAGTTGCCGTCTTAGGCCAAAGAAACAGCGGTTGGCAAGTGTGATTCTTCGTTTGATTTCTGATGTGATGTCGTTATCAGAGTTTATAGCGGAGCCGAGGTAGACAAAGTCCCTAACTACCTCAAAGTTATAGCTGTCTATCGTGACGTTCTGCCCGATTCGTCGATGTCGTGTGTCCCTTCTTGTTGACAGCATATATTTTGTTTTACCCTCATTCACCACTAAACCCATTTTTGCCGCTTCTGCACTAATACTTGCAAACGCACCAGTGACAGCTCGCTGTGTTGTACCAACAATGTCCATGTCGTCAGCGTATGCAAGCAGTTGCACAGACTTATAGAAAATTGTGCCTCTGGTGTTGGCTTGTGAGTTTCGCACAATCTTCTCAAGAATGATGTTGAAGAAGTCACATGACAGCGCATCACCTTGTCTAAATCCTTTTTTGACATCAAAGGTCTCGGTGAGATTGTTTCCGACCTTTACGGAGCAGCGAGCGTTCTCCATCGTCATTCTGCACAATCTGACAAGTTTGGCAGGGATGCCAAAACTAGACATGGCTCTGTATAGCTCGTCTCTATAAACGCTGTCATATGCGGCCTTAAAATCGACAAAAAGATGGTGAGTATCGATCTGGTATTCTTGGGTTTTTTCCAGGATCTGCCGTAGTGTGAACATTTGATCGGTCGTGGACTTACCGGGCCTAAAACCGCACTGATAGGGACCTATCAGATCGTTGACGAATGGTTTCAGGCGTTCACACAATACAGCAGACATGATCTTATACACAGTGTTCAGGAGACTGATGCCTCTGTAGTTGGCGCAGTTTAGAGGGTCTCCTTTCTTGTGGATCGGGCAAACAATGCTGAGGTTCCATTCATCAGGCATACTTTCCTCTAACCAAATCTTGGAGATGAGTTGGTGTATGCACTCTACCAAGTCATCTCCGGCTGCCTTGAAGAGCTCGGCAGGTAAGCCGTCTGGACCAGCAGCCTTGTTGGATTTAAGCTTAGATATTGCTATCCTCACTTCATTTTGGTCAGGTGGACGGAAATCTTGGCTGTCATCGTCCAGGTTGAATGGATCGTTCTGCCTAACAGCGGAATTTGTGTCGTCTTCGCCGTTTAGCAGTCTGCAGAAATGGTTTTTCCATGTCCTCAGCACCGACTGTGACTCTACTACAAGGTTTCCTTGCTCGTCTCTACAGGTCTCCGTTCGGGTCTTGTTGGCATGGCACGTTCTTTTTACCTTTGGGTAAAACTTCCGAACATTGTTCCTGGAGTAACACCTCTCTATATCCTCGATCGCGCGCTTCTCTTGCTCTCTCTTTTTTCTCCGGAGAAGCCGATGTTCTTCCCTCCTTTTTTGCTCGTAGAGCTGACGAGCTGCTCTCGTCCTTCTATGCAGCGACGCTTCGTAGGCACTTTGTTTTGCTGCATGTGCTTGCCGGCACTCTTCGTCAAACCAGGGGTTTCTGGGGGGTGGACTGGTGTAACCGAGCACATCAGTTGCGGCGTTTTTGATGGCTTCTTGGCATCGGCGCCACTGGTCTTCGGCACTTGATGCTGGCAGCATAGGACTTCTCGAGAGGTTGAGGGATACGCGATCGGCAAAGGTTCTGGCGGTTTGTTGCGTTTGTAGTCGTCCAACGTTAAATCTCCTCACAGTATTTTCTCGTTGTTGTGGCGTCTTGGATATCCGCATCCGTACCTTGGCTACAACAAGGTAGTGGTCCGAGTCTATGTTGGCCGCTCGGAAAGTTCGGACATCTAGAATACTGGAGGAGTGCCTTGCGTCGATCGCAACGTGATCAATTTGGTTGACGGTTTGATGATCAGGTGACCGCCATGTTCCTTTGTGTATATTGAGGTGAGGAAACCGTGAGCTAGCTATGGTAACATTACGTCCCGCAGCAAAATCAATCAGCCTAAGTCCGTTTCCAGACTTTTTATACTTTTATAGTAATCTATGAAAAATGACAGATACATAACTCAAAAATTCAAAAAAAGTGATTGGAAAAGTCGTTGAAATGCCTGATAAACTCGAATTTTGCCTATTTTTTTAATTTATTTACAATATTAGTTGATTCATCTAGCGATGAAAGTTATTTGGAACTATTCGAACTTCTTTTTGATGATTCCGAGTATGTGGAAGAGTTTTGAACGATTGAACAAGCATTCGATAAGAGGAAAAAGCTAAACTACATTCAAAATTACGTGGAGGAGGGCTATTTATGTATTTCGGTGTTTTGGTTTCCACGAAACTGCGGCCATTTGCTTTACAAGCAAACTTTTTACAATGACGTAAAATAGCAGTGCAAATTACGTATATTGGTATTGTGATAGTATGTGTAGATCTGAAAAAGTATGGAGATCTACAAAAAGTGATCCGAATCAAAAAAAGATTGATTTTTGTTGCCAAATGGAAAAAGACATAAATCTACGGATGCTGTCTTGTATAAAATACATAAATTCTGGATTCTTCTGATTTTAAATCAAGAAGCGAAATTGTCTTCTCAGAATTATCACAAGAGAACGCTTCTTATTGACCAATGGAAGATGACATTTTTAGTGAGTCCGTTATAAAATGAAAAATCCGCTTTAGGCGGCCATTACATACCCATAGCAGGCATACGCATAATTGACATGAAGTTTAATCTATCACCGACAGAATAAAAAATCGAAGTATCAATTAAATATACAGTCATTTGCATTGCCTTGACCTCGCGGCGACCGATTAATTGAATCTGTCTCATTCTTTTATAGTACTTCGCGCTGCTTACACATTTAACAAAGCAAACATTAATTTATTAGATTGATTCGGAGATCACGTTACCAAATGTCGCTAATATGGCGTCCAATTAATCAATGTTAATCAAAATTTGCGCCAGATAAAAAGAGTGCATGATACGCGGTCAATCAATTTGTAAATAAACTCGGAGAAATTTGCGCAATCCATTTTATTTTTATCCACGCAAGCACGCTACACTTCAATAAAAACTAATAAATGTTTCGCCTTTTAAAATACCTAGTTGAAGAGCAAATTGGCAGTTGGAGGCTTCTAGCGTGTTTTTGTTTGTTGCCTCAAATAACATTATCAGAGTCACCCCACACGAAATTCATACAGCCTGACGGTTCGATAAGCCTGTTATCACAAATTCGTATGTGAATCATGATCAAATGCGATTAAATGCGACTCTTGTCTAGACAGCAACAAAAATAACAAAGAACGAGCTTATAATCTTGAAGAACGGCTGAAGTATATGAATACACGACGGGTACTTGACAATGTTTTTGAATATGTGATATTGCATCAATAATTTTTATAGCCCAGGAATTACAAATTTGGATTTTAAATAACCAGTTTTATTTAGAATTTTAATTGCGGCTAGGGTGAACCAATGAAGGTGGGTTTGATAGGAATTGAGAACAACAACACGATGAGAGTTGTAGCAATTTACAAAAGCGGGGTTTCCGAAATTACAATTCTGAAAATTAATTTGCCGTAAGTATTCCTCTTGCAAAGATATCTTCTGCGTCTCCCTTGCCAGGAAGTGAACGGAGCACATTTTTCACCCGACAATTGTATTCAATTGAGCGATGACCGACGAGCACTAAGCAACTAAAAATACGGTATAGAAATAGAGCACGAAGGAAGTGGTAGTACATTTTTATGACTCTACAAGAGTCTTGTTGGTTTCCCGAGTTATTTTGCCTTCTATTTTGAACTTAGGCTTTAACTAAATGCAGCTTATTACATCGAAAGTTGTGTAAGGGATGACTGAAGTGAGGTTACTTCACAATTACGACGACCTATATCGCTGTTATGCAATAAAACAAATCATGCTCATCAACAAGCTTATAAAATGTCTAATGGATGTAGGTAGATCGCAATGAAAAATGAGTCAATTGAGATGTTGTGTCTCCAATTATTTGTATAGACTGTAATCTAATATGAATAATTAATCCGTCCAACGTGATTCTATTCGCTTGGCAATAACTATTTATGGAACATGGTAAAAATTACTAAAACGAATAATTGAGTGCATGCAGTAAATCATTTTCAAAAGCTTTGCTCTAGAAACGTTAACTATTCTCGTTTGTTTTGATTTTTTTCTCTTATTAAATTAGTTTGTGAACACTTTAAGCTTTGACTGGCGAACACAAATCACAATGGCGATGCCGTACAATACGGAGCACCAATTACAGACTCGTGGACTGCCTTGCGTTAACCTGATCCGTCCAGCCATCCGCCACTGATGAACCAATTAACATACATTCAAATATTCAACAATCTTTTCACAAAAGTACAGTTTAATCGTTCTAAAGATATTTGTTGTATTTGCTGGTTTATTATACAATCTCCTATTTAGACAAATTTTGTTTCCGCTCCCATAGAACGGAAGAAATGCCTTCCCAAACTCGACTTCCACAATTGGATGCAACGTGCAAAATTAAAAGATGAGTTTATTTCAAGTTAAGGGTTCCTTAGGTTTCCCAATCGTTACTTCTCGTAAACTCATAATAAAGCTGGATGCTATCGATAGAACAAATCTTAGGTGAATAACCGGCTCGACATGTCTAGCGACAAAACAGATCTGGCCAAAGCTGGACCTAAAACGTTCTAGGTATCTGATCTCCCTCGATAGGAAGCATAAACAGTGCTGCAATAGGTGTCATCACAGGACAGTGTCTCATAGGCATAGGCATGCAACAGGGTTTGGCGTATTTTCAAACGATTTTTGCAGAAGCTGTTTTGACGAGAAGGAGTAAGAAACTATTCTTCATCCTGTCCGGTTCTCTCACAAGGACGAAAAATCCATTTGGGAGCATTTTGCTATAAGAGATCACAGACATTCGACATCTCCTATGCTTCATCAGAAGCTCCAACTGGTTCAACGAGTAGGAAGAATAACTATAGATTCACTGAGTGGGGAACCGAGGAGTAAAAACGATTCTCGCTTGTGTTTGGGTTCCCCTGACAATTTCTTTTGGGAAATTTTGTCGAATTTCAGTTTGTGAATTATTGTTTTGAGGGAACAACTCTTAACAACAACTCGTAGGAATGATAGCTATATCGAACTACACCACTAGTTCATCATCGGACTCCTTGAAGTGATTATTTAGATTATATAGATTCATGTGGTAGGGACCTTACAATGGTCTAAGTGTGTCGACAGCCACTTCAACTTAACCTAACCTAGCCTTATTTCAACGCTCAGCAAACTTCAGTTCTCAGTTAAATTGGACAACAATACAAGTTTCTTGTTGCTGACTTGCATGATTTTCTGTACAACCTTGAAAGCGCTACAGCTAACAATCCATTGACAAGCTCTTGCAACTATCATTCAAGTCGGCGTTTGTCTCAACTAATGCGCAAAACAAGATTGCCAGTTACCACTAACCTGTTTCCAATGTCGCACTCTTGTTCACCTTCGCATACGCGTCTTCTAACATCCAACCAAACCAAACGACAATCATTTCTGCATAAATTAACATAGTTTTTTTTATTTAAAGAGTTCTTATGATTTAATTACAAAAAAAATAATAATAACCGACGAGTCTGCAGTTATGTGTTGTGTGCCTTGTTTCGTTTTAAATTTTGTTATCCCATCGACTATTGTTTATCTCATTTTATATATTCGGCTCCAAAAACAGTTGAAAAAAAGAAATAATAAAAATAATTTCGGCGACAAGAAAAAAATAAAATATATAGCACTCTGGCAACGAGATATATACGCGTAGTTTACATTCTTTCATTGTTCTTTTAAATATATATAATAACGCAGATTCAGAGAAATAAATGGATGGTGAACGAGTTTTGGAAAAATGCTCTGCAGTCACAAAAACCCGCCGATGCATCATTCTGTGGGATCTCTATTAAACAAGAATAGATTGGTATTAGTTTGAGGTTATGTTTGGATTGGCTAAAAGGCCGGTCATTTTGTTTATAGAGAATAACTCACCCTGAGTAGTTTTTTGAATGTTGCCCTGAGGCGATTTCATCTTCTTGATTGCCGATTGCTTTCTTCACATACTGGAAAGAGTTAAAAGGAAATAGCAAGGTAGCGTTAGCAAGTTCAAGTGTATTCCAAGCCCAGTTCAAGTGGTTACCAAGTCTCTTGGCAAGGAAACCGACGGACTAAAAAGAAGACAATAAACGCGTCCTCGAAATAGGTAGCTCCGGAGGGCTTTAAAACTCGGATTACCATTACCATCGACTTATTTACTAGTGTGGTTCCTCAAAATCAGACCTTCACGCTTCGCCCTATCAAAATTATGATTGGACGAAGTGAGAACTCTGAGAACTTTTTTGCACAATGCAAAGGCTCACATGAGCCCACTAACTCACCAATGGATTTAATACGATCTCCTCCTCCATTTTGTTAATTTGTTTAAGTAATTCCATTACTCCGGTCATATCGTTTTGCACTTTAAGGAACATCTCGGGTGTATTGTATTTCTCTGGGTCGTCCTTGAACACGACCATGCCGTCCTTTTTATTGATAGTAGCGTATATCTCCCCGTCTTTAATCTGAAAAAGAGAGCGCAAACATGAATACGACGCCGTGACGCGACAAATGGTTGACCAGCCCTACCATACGTAATATATATCTCTCCGCTTCGCTCGCCGTTACCAACTGCACTCTACTAGCCACATCCGGTAACGATAATGTCAGAAAGGTCTTGGTTAGTCGTTGGATGTTTTTCTTATATAATGACGATTGAACCTACGAAAGAGCTGCTGCAATCAAGAACACACACAACAGCCAGACAACACAAACCCACCTGTTTAACTAAGCCCATATTAACGTCCCTAATGAACACTTCACTAAACTTAATGACCACAGTCCGCAGTTCATCGCTGGATGATGACACATAAGCCGCAGCCAGTTCGTGATAGCTTTGACTTAATGGTTTCATAAATCTCCCGATAACTTGTATTTGTGATGAATATTTTGGAATTGAGACAATCTGCAGAAATAGATTCGTTTCACTGTCAATTTGAGTCATTCGGTGTGCGAGTGCGCTTACCTTTCCGTGCAATATGAGCGAAACCAAAATGAACTTCTTGTATGACTCGAGCATAATGTGAGACATGGCCATGGCGGGTGTTGAGACGGCAACTTCGAAGAAGTACAGGGCTCGATCGTAGTTTTTCATAGCCGTGTAGATCATACCGCCATAGTAGTAGTAGAGGAGGAAGTATTTCGCATCATGGTTTGAGTCCTGGATAGATGCGAGGAACTAAACATTAGTGTTGACTGTTTTATGATCAACAGAGCAGAAACTTACCGATGCTCGACTCGACGAGCCGTCGGTGGCAATTGATGTGATATCGATGTCTAAAAATTTTAAAGCGGGTTTAAAGCACTTCGCCTGCAAACTAAGCAAACACAAGTCCGCGTGCACTGCGGTTAATTGCGATTCGAAAAGACGAATTTTATCTACAGCATGAGCTAGAATCTTGATACCATGAATACACGATGGTTGATGCACAATGAAATTGGTGAAGAGATGGCATAGTTCATAATCTGTTCAAATGGAGAAAGAAGTTGTAAATATATTTTTTGTTGAACAAATAGGCACGTGGCGATGGACTCACATGAATGACTGTCGAAGCGGACTTGCTCTCCGTTGCAGAGCGTTATGAATTCCTTAAATAGCCTTATTAAGTGAGCGGCGTCTGTCGTAGCATTGGGAGAGGTCTGCAAAGAAATTTGATTGTTAAATTGGTACTCTCTCAACCTCAGTTCGAGGTATGAATTGTTGGGCGCAGATTGTCTTCTCAATTACTTAGATAGCGTTACAGGCCGTGGTGCACGTGGGCTTCAACTTAACCCCTATTCATTTTGCGAACTCCCCTTTCCTTTTGCGCGCCTTCGTTCAGTTGAAGTCTCATTTCCTTCAAAGTTATAAATCCCCTGTTACCTCGTGACCGATTTCTACTGCGAGTCTGTGATGTAGAACGTTTGGCGAATTCTTATGTGGTATTCGATTGGGCTTCTTCAGATTCGCTCCCAGATTTCAGATTTCGTGTGTCTAATCCAACATAAAAACGTCACTTGCTATTTTTTTTTGTGTTGATATTCGTGCGATTCGAATATGTGTAGCCTTCGATACGTTTTCCAATCACTAGTTGAATTTTTTATTAAAACATTCGAGCTTGCCTCCCGATTGATTTCTAAATATTTATACATAAATAATTTACAAAAAAAAAAAAACCGGATGTAATGCCTTTCTTTGCAGTTATAAAACTTCCCGAAAACGTAAACAAACTCCACCAGTTGTCAAACTCAAACACACTTGTATCGGTAAATCTGAAGGAAATCTGAGAAAAAATCTAGATTTGCAAAAGTGCTCAGAGATCTGGAAAAACTGTTTTCTTTTGTACCAAATGAACATAAAAAGTGCTCTGAGAGCAGAAAAAGTGTTCTGGGGCCGTCCAATCAGATACCACATTAGACATTAGAGATCTTCAAGCCAAATTTCAAGTAAGCTTTTATAGAAATACAACTCCAAAGACATCGTTTCCCCTCTTCAAAAGATCGCTGCTGAAGTCTGGATTTGTTTTTGCATTGTTCGGTTTCATTTTAGGGCGTTGTTAACGCTTCTACTTAAAACATTATTCACCCACTTATTAAATAATTCGCAATATTACCATCGAAATGTGGATCCTTTTGAACACCTACATCGGCTTCAATGGACCTACACCTACAAGTTGTTCAAACGCACATTTCTACAAAAACGAAAAATCACAGTTATTTGCAATTCTGGTGCAGAGTAAGTTTATTACATACAAAAACACGTGGATAAGATTGTACTAGTTTACTACTATTTAAGATCTAAAAAATAACACAGTAGTGGGAACACTGTTCAATCAGCAAAGTGGCTAATCACTAGACTGATCTCTGTAACTACGCGTATAGTTAACTGCTCCTAGTTAATAACACTACCTACCTAATGGTATATTCCCAAAGACACTATCTAAAGCACTGTCTGTGATACACCCTTTGACACCCAGAATATCTCGCCATATCCCACTCCAATAATTGCCGGCATCATGCGTTGCATTTTACTCGTATACTACAACTTAATATACATACCAATGCGTTTGAGAACTTCGCCAGTAGAACATACAACACTCCCAGCGAATGCTGCTGTATATCCAGAGTTTCCAGGACATTGTCCAATATATTCGAGTTCTTTGTTAGCAGCTCAATTGAGTCATTCAAATGTTCCACTAAGACATCAAAATTTCCTATAGCAATATACAAAAAATGTTCATTATTACAAGCGGAAAACATTGCTTGTAAATAAATTTGCGAAAATAATTGCCAATTCATTGAGATTAAGTCCTTTATCTGTGCAAATAGTCCTTACCCGAAGCGCTCAGCGTACGCACAACATTCACATAATTTTCCAAGGCAGATGCCATTTTTTCTACACTAAAGTTAGATTAGAATTAAATTCGCATACTTTGGAAGTGTGCGGAGTTTAATATTTTTCACTTTTTCTACTGTTTTGTGGCTAAAAATGAAATTTTTTTCTTGCAAATTTACCCCAACTGGTGGTGTGCAACAAAAAAGAGACTTCGCAAATCGGCCGTCAAAATTCTATATACACCAATACACCAAAATTTATAAACGAACTGTCAAAATTGAAAGTTTTGTTGACTCTTCAATCAGAGTGAAGTTGGATGGAGTTGTTGTTATATTTCGAGCTGAAGGGGTTCATCATCTATTACAATGCACCTGAATCGAATTGGATTGGATTTCATTATTATATTTAGATATTTTTCATTGAAAATCCGAGAGAAATTCCCTAAAATTCGGGGGTCAGATTCTGTAAGACGAAACGATTAAACGTTTTCTGTGCATAAGGAAATTTGCTTGTGTAACATAGGGCCAATCATTTGTGTGCACGATAACGTTTCAACGTTTCGCCCGCCTTACAGAATCTAACCCCAGAATTGCTCTTTTCAATCAAATTCGGTGAAGCGCTTTTGTAATAGTTTTCAAATAATCTTGAAATGTCAAAAAATAAAGTTGCCAGCAGCTGAAAAATGTTAACTGAATACATTTCTAATGCACTTTTTGACATCTTTACATTAATAAGGTTATTGTGTACGCATTCACTCCACTCGAGAATTTTCTTTCTAATATTTCGTACCTACAGCTCTTCTTTCTTTTAAAAAAATGTTGTAGTAGTCATACGGACTTTATCATTTTTTTTAGGTCTACGCGCTGAACATATCCACATCTCCTGCTGAATACACATTTCATCACTTCGTTACCGATGACAGTTCGTAGCAATGGGTTTATTTTCTTGTTTTGTTGTTCTGTTTCCAAAGTGTGTGGTTCAATAAAATTGTTTTGTGTACGTCTTACGGAGTTTCTTGTAAAATAAAATGTGTAATCTGTAATAGTAAAAGTGTGTCTAACAACAGCTGTAAAAATGTGTGACGATGAGAAACCAATTACTGAGGAAATGCCTCCTAAAGTGAGTACCTCTTTTGCTTTGTTGACATTTATCTGTGACAACATCCCTCTGACTTGTCAATTGGCTGGTTTTGATAGTAGCTAATACATGAACCAATACTCTATTTCGTTAGGAATTCGATTTTGACGAAATTATTGCATTTTCACCGGAAACCGTTAAAACCAATGACAATGTAAAGGAAATAACAGCATTTCAGTGTAATAAATGTGAATTTGTCGACTCGCAGCAGGAGATTGTGCTGCAACACCAAAAGACTCACGAAAGACTTCCACAAAGCTACACAGAGGTAGTGGTTTATGTCTGCAGCCTGTGCTATGGTCAATACACCTCTGTGGAGGATCTACGTGGGCACATGATTGAGTTCCACAAGTGTAAACAGATCAAATCAGAGGAAAAGAAAAACATGAACGTCGTCGCTTTGCAGCCCGTTGAGACTCCAAGTACTGAGGTCCCACAAGTGGCTAAAGAAACCGCCGACTTGAATCCTCTAGCGTTACTTCCGGTGCCATTTAAAGACTTCAAACTAATTCTTAGGAGACATCTGCTTCAAAAGTAAGTAACTTGATATTTATTTCTTGAATTTGCGTCTAAATATCTGTCCCAGGTGTTCCATAAAGGGTTGCTCCTACAAATTCGAAAACGCCGACAAGCGTAAAATGCACCTTAGGTGCCACAACAAGGGCAGCATCGTGGAATTCAAGTGTTTCGAGTGTGGAACCATTGTCGAAAACTGGCGGCGCTGCTCGGCCCACTTGTGGAAGACTCACAGAATCCCTGTCGGACTGTTGCAGTGCCCTCTGTGTCCATATGGATCTCCGTCATCAGGTAAGTTGATGGGCTCTGTCTTTAGAAATGTTTGCGTTACGCAAATGCAATCCCTGAATAGCTCGTGTCTGGCGTCACATGCAAATCCATCGGAACTGGAAGTCCAAAGTCCTAAAGTCCATCAAAACGAAGAAGGAAGAGGAAGAGAAGCCACCTCCAGCTCCCCGCACCAAGTACTACGCTGAGAAGACCTGCGACATCTGTAATCGAAAGTTTGTCAACGGTAAAACGCTCTCAAAGCATGTCAAGAGCGTCCACAATAAGATCAAGCCGTTCATCTGTAATGTGTGCGGCTTGAAGACGACAAGGAAATCAGTTCTTTCTGTATGTACTCGAGTTTTTTTCAGGTTCCTCTGTACAATTGAAACGTGTTTTCATTTCTAGGTGCATATGCGTCAGCACACCGGCGAGAAACCACTGGCATGCAAGATCTGCGATTTCCGAACTCGCGACCCAAGCGCTCTGAAAAGCCACGAAATGCGCCATGACAAGGTAGGTAACTCTGTTGTACTTCCATCCGCCCACTGTCATCTTTCCACAGAATCGAAAGCAAAAGTGTCCCGGTTGCGATAAGACGTTCATTCAAACCGCCGCCTTAAAGTGCCACATTCGGAAGTACCACCCTGAAGAGTACAAGAAAATCGCTTGCGAACTGTGCAACTATGTGACGACCAGCTCCGAAAAACTAGAAACCCACATGGGAGACCACCGCAAAGGGCTAATTGTGAATAACGAAGGTGAGTTGGATTTATGTATCGACTAAAGTGGCTAATCTGGTTCTGATATATCTCTACAGACTCATTGGATGCGTCGCGGGGGAATTCCATCAAGAACGGCAGGAAATTTAATGCCCACGGAAAGCACCTGGGAAATGCCGAGGTAATTTCAAAGGATTGTTAACGGATGTGCTGATTTGAATGCGATTTTTTATAGATTTCCTCAGATTGCTTTCTTCCACTGGAAAGTGTGGACTCAATACCACATGTACCGGCTGTGGACACCGGTGGCGTAACCATTCCAGCCCCAGCTCATTCAGAGGATACCCAGTTCCCAACATTTTTAAATAATTGAGGTGATGTTTTGTTTACTGTGTGTGTTTTTTTTTTTTTTAGGTTAGGGTTAGGTTATCCGATAAATTGAGAGTTATGTATACCACACATAACCGCTTATCTTCGCTTTTGGAACCTTTTTATGTTTCAGAGAAACTTCCGCATTTTACTGATATATTTGCATGTTTGTCGAAATGTACCTATACTTTTATAGAGTTTTCTTATCGAGGACAGTATCGGACAGTTTTTTGTGCTAAGATTGTTATCATTTTCTGTATGTTTCATTGTAAATTTGACGAATAAATTGACTGTCACAATAAAAAGCCGGGTTTGTAATTGATTTCCAGGATCGCCGGCCAAAACATTTGAAGTGGAAAACATTTTTTAAAGTAGCAAAAAGTAAAATAAGTTCTATTCAGCAAAAAGGTTTACACAAAAGACGCGTTGTTGTACAGAAAAATAAATTCGGATATCAAGGATAGATTTAGATATATTCTGTATGGCATTTAACCAATACTTTTGTGCATTCAATCAGAAGCAGTTTTCTTGTTCCATTGGATTATTGAATGAGTGGATCCCCGAGTGAAACCAATGTAAAACGACATGTATACATCTGCTTTCTTCAGTTAAGGGTTGGGTCTTCTATATGACAGCTGACAGTATCCCCGTTTGGTTGTTTATTTCTTCAGCAGTATTCGGTAACTCACAGCAAGGTTTAACCCACAGAAAATATTCTAAACTGAACTGACAATCTCACTAAACATTTGTAATGATAATGGTGGAGGCTTCACGATATCACCTACTGAAGTTCTTCTCATTTCCTGATTAGTGGATTTGCCAACCAAGATTTGGTGGGTCTGCTGCAACGATGTTAGTCGGATCTCGGAAGACTATATTAGGCGACTGATTCTGTCTTTTCGGTGTGTAGCTTTCAAGGTACGACTTCTGGATTTTGGATCACAAGTGTACATTGCTTTCGCACTTGACACTTCGTGAGAATAGCAAAAATTAGTTGAGGTAATGTTACAAATTACCGAGTCCTCAAGCATTATATCAGCCGAAATTCAGCAGTTGCTGATTTCTTCACTCTTACGATCTCCAACCGAATAAGCTTCTCGCTATTTTTGATCAAAACTTTAGGAAGATTGATGGACACCTACTCTCTACTCACGTTCCAACAAGAATACGACTTTTGCTATCGAGAGGAGACTTCCAAACTTAAATAGCTTGAGGGTCAAAAATTGAAGTAGGAAAGAATGTGAGCCAAAGTTCTCTGCGAAACTTTATGCTTAAAAACATGTTTCAGTTGAACTGATAATATTTACTCTTTTAATAGCTCTCAACATATTTTATCAGTTCCTTTACTTTTAAATATTACGAATTCTTACGAATTCGTAAAAGAGAACGTCATCGAGAGAGCAAGATATTACCCCTCCATTGAGAATCTTACGAACTTTTACTCAACAAATTTCTTGGTGTAAGAAGTGGAAAAGCTGTCAGTCACCTTACATTTGATTTGAAATTTGTTGTCTCATTTGGCATATGAGTGGATTATTTTTTGATTTCTTGCGTATTAAAATGGTATCAACAGGCGGCAAAATAAAATTGAATGTTCTCCTCAAAATTCTTTCGAATGTGGGACGAAATTCTTCCTCGCTGGTACAAAGAACAATCTCTTCCATGTATATCTTCATGCAGTGTCGATTTTTCCTTTTTTTTCAAATGCTTGTAGTTCAAGTTGGGGAGAATTTATCCCCACCACTGCCATTTTGATAGTCTTTTCCATTCTTACTACAAAAGTAAAGGAACCAACAGACCTATTTACTCTTTTAATAGTTCTCAAGATATTTATCGGGAATTTATCAAAACCGGGATTAGGTCTGTTCCTATATTTCTAGGTCTTATAATATTACTCGAATGTCATTTTTCTGTCTGTGCGCGTGAATAATTGTCACAGCCAAAAAGTACGGGAACCACAAATTGGCAAATTGTGCATTCTTCTTCATTTTAGATTTGTTCACCTTTTACAGCAGTCAATGTAAATAAAGTGCACGACTGGGTCGAACAAAACTTTCTCGTTCATCAAAAGTTTTGTTTGTCGTTTTCTTATTTTATTAGATAGGTAGGTAAAGACCTGAAGAACTGAGAAGCAATGCTAGATAAAAGAAACGGTTTATGATATAGAAAAAGGGATAGTGTTAAATAAAATAAAATTCACTTTTGTGTTATTAATCTGATAGAGGTAACAATGTGAGGTTTTAAAACTTGAAGCTCTCAGTAACAGGCAATTGTCGCTGGCTCTGATTAGTGAGTTGTAACCTCCCACTGTACTATTTCATAGTACACTTTACAAGTTTTTGAGTGCGAGCACAAGCGTAGTAGGAGTTTCTGTTTTTTGATCTGTTAGATTTTATTTTGGACTGGAATAGATTATTGACGCTGGTTTAAGTTGTCAATGATTACAAGTAGTGTTCGTGGTATATAGATATGTTTACATTATCAGCTTAAATTAATATTTTCCATCTGGCAATTAATATTTACCTAGAACAATCAGAGAAAATGAAGAGATGAAAACAGCAGTCAGTTACGAATAGGAATTTGAAAGATATGACGGCCATTTTTTTTTTTTGTTAAAACCGACTATGCTAAGAGCAACCCAAATCGAATTGGCCGAATACCATTGACCGTTAGACATCGTGCACATAAATGACATTTCATTCTAACCTCTACTTCATTTCATTTCGAATTTTATCGACGAACTATACCCAGGGCCTGATCAAGAGTTCTGACCGCCCTAGGCTAATTCTGAGGAAGCGCCCCTTTCAGGTGTGTCACGGACGGTCTAAAAAGTAGTAAATAGGTAGAGTAGTAGTGGTAAATTTAAACATGGTTTATAATACTCATAAAAGTTTCCAGATCGATCTGCAATGAACTAACGTTGTTCTTTAATCTGCATGACATTCAACCTTAGGGTCGAGGAAAGCTGCACTTAGTGCCTAGTGAGAGTTTTGTTTAATTCGCCTCACAGAAACGCGCGTATAAGTGAAGATTATTTTGCATGGGAATGTAAACAGTGCAACCTAGACGATACAGAATAGAATATGATACAGAGTCGTCTAGCGGCAAACGCGAGAACTAGTTTGCACTGTTTAAATTCCGAATTTCCCATACAAAATTAAGTTAAAATTTACATCCGTTATTGCGAAGCGGATGGTACAAAACTTGCACTAGGCACTCTGTTACTAGCTCACCCACTCGCTCGACCACCGACCGATTCAAGTAACAAGTCAGTGTTTGTTTTACGCGCGCTTTTTAAAATTTCAAAATTTATTGTTAAAATCAGGGACTCTCAAGCACATTTAGTTTTAGTGTTTTGTCTCGGTCTAGTTGAAATATGTAGGGTAGATGCAATGATGATAGATTAGTACATGCGAAGACATGATTTTAGCGCACCCCCTCCGATCCTCGCGCCCTAGGCTGCAGCCTAATTAGCCTAAGGGTTATAATCAGGGCCTGACTATACCCACAAAGCAGTTTTCTCTATTTGGCATTTGCGATTTTATAACTATCGCTTCCGAATCATTTTATACCCTCCGCACATTGCAAAAAATAATGTTGCTTCTAACAGACTTAAAGGTTCCCAATTCACCTGTAATTTTACAACATCTTGAGGTACCAATATTCCAAACAAATACTATTGACATTCACCCTAAATAGGCTCCAGTGAAACACAAATGTCATTTTTAATTATTTTCCTTTTATTGATATGGTTTTTTATTTAACTTTCTTTTAAGACTTTGAGTTTTATTTTTTTTTGTGTTTCGAATTCGAAAACATTTTGTTTTTGTTTTTTTCTTTGTTTAATGTCACATTTTATGTTTTCTTTTAAAGTTTAATACATAAGATACAATGTTCTAGATTTATTTTTATTTGTTTTTCTTCAACTCTTATAAATAAAAAAAAAAAGTTGTAGTAACAATATTTTCTTCTCTTAACCTCAAACACTTCACATTTTCAATTAGTTTATACTTTATAGTCGTTGGGAGACAAAATGTGCTGCTCTCCCAAGTAATCGCGTTCATTTTTAGCCTATTTTATATTTCCTATATTATTCAGTAAAAGTTTACTGACTCTTAACATTTCCTTACTGGTAACGATTAGTTTATTTTTTTTGGTTTTTTGTTCTTGTAAATTAATTAAAATGATTCGAATTGAACTCACTATTTACATGGTGTACGATTTTTAAAGTCGATTCCAATTTATGATTTTTTTTAGTAGTACATAATTTGTTCTCTTAAATTCTGACACTCGACCACTTTGACAAATAAATAAATTCATCAACTTTTCCCGCGTTTTATCTCCGTTCGTATATAGCTATTCTTTCATGTTATAACATTTAAATAATTATTTTTGTTTAAGAGTTTTATTGTCTGCTTGCTTAAAGGTTTCTTTTTTAATTTTATTTTTTAAAAATAATTTGTTGATGGATTTTTCTCTTTTTCATGGAAGGAAATTAAAAAGTGAACGAAAAAAAGTAAAAAAAAAAAATTCGTAAACGTGTAAGGATTTGTGGAAAATATTTTGATTTAGTTAGAAATTATATATCGTTTTTTGTTTTAAATAGAAATTTAATTTTTATTTTGATTAGAATCAAAGGCAGTGTTAAGTTTGGGAAGTGTAATCGTGAACAACTTCGACAATGAAAATCAGATTTTCACTTAAAGAATTTGTTTGTTTTTTATAATAGTCGTTTTTTACGCGATTGTTTTATTTTAATTTAACAACAAATATACATGTACAAGCACATTGTGGCAGTTTTGGATGTTAAACATATTTTCACTTTTTTCGTTTGAAGATGTTTGGCAGATTAGTGTCTTTTCCTAATAAATTATGTTAACGATTTTATTTAAAATTTAATAATTTCAACCGTCATGCCCGCCGTCAATTGTATTCGTATTTGATTAGTTCGGGTATAAGTTAATATTGTTTCTAATTATTTTTTTATCACGTTATTTCTTGGTGGTAATTTTATGATAACATTATGATTTAACTAATATTATGACTAAACGAAGGTTTTGCGGTTCAATAAGTTGTTGTTTTAATAAAGTAGAAAATAGGTACTAAAGGCGGTAATTTGTAACCAGGGGCAAAGTGACATGATAATGCCCGAATCTGCTGCTGTAAATTTAAACATATTTGTTTGTTTTTCTCATTTAAAACGTCAAATAACTTGTTGCTTGCATGAGAAACAAGGGACGCCTTAAGCGTGAGAATTTTGACGTTCAAAGGACAGTAGCATGTATCGATTTCTTCATTATAAGACAGTTTTCTTTTCTCATTTAGAAAAGAGATCGAGTGCGCCGGGCATGCTTTAAACAGATCATCTTTAGAGCGATCTTATTTATTTATGTAACAAATTTGACAGCGAAGTCTGTCTGACTATCAAAATATACCAGTTGCATTTTGTTGCATGGAATTAGTCTGCTACAGTTTTTGTCGATCTACTACAATTTTGTATAATCTACTTTTTTTTCTCTACCAGCATTCGCATTCCAGATCAGCGCAATCATATGAACAGCTGTCAAAATTAAGCCGCAATTGGGCACATTCAAAAATCTAGTTATCTTAAGTCGACGTGATTGGTCTGTATTAGTTGTAACCGGAACGCAAAATCTTGATTGGTCAGTTCCTACGTCAGCCACACATGCGAACTGTCAACGTAGTACTCAGTCACGAATTTTATGATCAGATTCGTCGACTACCCCCCCATAAGTTTCAACTGAAAGAGACGTTCATGTGACCGATCTACGCCAATCAAAGTTGAAACACATCAAGTCAGCCAGCTGTCAGAATTACTAACTAGATACTTGAACTTCCCCAATGTTTGGCATATGGAAATGTCAACTGAAGTATCATGATTCTGTCAGACATTCACGAGAGGTGGCACAGAGGTAAAATCAAACTAAAAGATTTAAAGTAGGTCACTAATTCTGTTAATGTCAGAGAGCTTAAGTTCTTCTAGTGGAATCGTGCATTGGCTTAAGCCAGATTACTCCCATATTCTGGTTAAAAATAACCAGATAAGATAAGTTAACTAATTCACGCCATTCCACAGTTTTTCGAAATAATTCGTACAGCTAAGACTGATTTTGCGATTTGATGAACAAGTGACAGCCTTTCAAAATTTGCAACAAATAAAAAAATGGAAATATGAAAATGTGCTGCTATAAAATTATTGATACATATTTAGTTGCAAACAATATGAGATAAATAAGGATGGTTCCATAAAAGCAATCAAGGATTCCCACGAGAAAATTGAATTAAGAAATAAATGTTAATAGTATTTAACAGAAAAAACTTATTGAACCACATTGTCTAAAATTGTTTAACTAATACCAAATATTACCCATTTGTATCCTATCAATTTCGTAACGTATTTAGTTTTTGTTTATTTTTTTATTTTTAAATTGTTTCTACAAAATTTCATTTAAATTTGAAATGTCTATCGATCTAGATTTCCTTTTACTCTATAACTTAGTGAATACGCAACTAATTTTATATAATTTTTTTATTATTCATTTGTTTTTAAAAATTAATTTCTCTATATTAAGTTATTCTTTAAACAGTATTACTAAAACGTAGTACAAAAATTCAGTTGGTTGAGGCAGAGATCCGTGACTTTTCTTTTTTCGTTTTTTTTTTTTTTTTTTGGTATAGGTATATATTTTTTTAATTATTAAAGTTAACTCTTTGTTTATATTTTGTGCGTCTTTTCGTTTCACTTTCGGGTTTTTAATTTTTATTTTTATTATGTTTTTCTCTTACCTATGAACTAAAAGGAAAAATCCGAATCCTGTTCCTGGCACATTACAAAGAGTCAAATTTGGAATTTAAATTGTTTCTCTCTCTCTCTATTGTGTAGGTACCAAACCGTTGGTCTTTAATTGCAGTTTTTAATTGTTTTCAATGTTTTTAATGTTTTAACAATTTTTAACTAGAAAATACACTTTTGCTTGTAAAAAAAACTATTTAGAAAAAAACTTAAAAAGAGAACGACAAATGAAAAATAAATAAATAAAATAAAACAAACAATGGAAACACCATTGATTCTTAGTCAGTAGTTGATAGGTGTGGTAATATTAGTAGTTGTAGTAGTGTTTTTGGTTTTTTCTTATATAAATTCTGTAGTTCCGGGGCACAATTCTGTACGATATTGGTTGAATGTGGTCAGACAGTGGTGACACGGTCTATTTCCACATATCGTACAGAATTGTCGCTTTGTCAGCAAATCACATCTTTTTCGTCAAATACGGCTGTATCCATGGAACTGAGGGACTTTAGACGAGTCTGCAACACGGATGACCCTCGGAGTTTTCGCTTGATTTTTCTACAAAAGAAGAAATGTTTTTTCTTTGTAATATTTGATCGTGAAACAGAAAATAAGGGAAAATATAATTGCTTCTAATATGAATGTAAATGTCAAAGAAATGTATTGATATGGGATACTGATTTGACAGTTACCAGTTTTTGCGTTGCCAAGCTTGACAATAGGCGTTTTTCTTTTTTAGTTCAGAGCACAACCTGAACTGTTATACAAAAAGTTTGTGTTTCTTTTTTAGCTCAGATACATCAGAGCTCGAATTTAGGCGTTTTTCTTTTTTAGTTCAGAGCACAACCTGAACTGTTATACAAAAAGTTTGTGTTTCTTTTTTAGCTCAGATACATCAGAGCTCGAATTTGTGTTTCTTTTTTCGTTCAGAGCATGATCAGAGCGCGCTCTATGAGCTCAGAATTAATTGACTGAGCAGGCTGAGTAAAATGCTGATTACACATATACATTCACACTTCCAGTCATATTTGAGAGAAGAAAAAAACAGGAAAAACAGAAAATCATCAGAACGATCTGAGCACGCTCGGTTCAGAGCGCGCTCATATAGCTCGAGCTCAGTTCAGTGCTCAGCTCTGAACTAAAAAAGAAAAACGCCTTTTGTGTTTCTTTTTTCGTTCAGAGCGTGATCAGAGCGCGCTCTATGAGCTCAGAATTAATTGACTGAGCAGGCTGAGTAAAATGCTGATTACACATATACATTCACACTTCCAGTCATATTTGAGAGAAAAGAAGAACAGGAAAAACAGAAAATTATCAGAACGATCTGAGCACGCTCAGTTCAGAGCGCGCTCATATAGCTCGAGCTCAGTTCAGTGCTCAGCTCTGAACTAAAAAAGAAAAACGCCTTTTGTGTTTCTTTTTTCGTTCAGAGCGTGATCAGAGCGCGCTCTATGAGCTCAGAATTAATTGACTGAGCAGGCTGAGTAAAATGCTGATTACACATATACATTCACACTTCCAGTCATATTTGAGAGAAAAGAAGAACAGGAAAAACAGAAAATTATCAGAACGATCTGAGCACGCTCAGTTCAGAGCGCGCTCATATAGCTCGAGCTCAGTTCAGTGCTCAGCTCTGAACTAAAAAAGAAAAACGCCTAATACAGAATGGCCGCGTTCTACTGCAACTTCGGACTCCAAATCACAAAGATTGACATTTCACCATTTGCGCAAGACGTCTAGCACTTTTTGTGAAATATCCCTTTCGAGGGAAGGAAATTTCTCAATCTAGCGCAAAACTACCCGCTGCATGTCCGAACCGAAACCGAATGTCAAAGGCAATCCTTCAAACGTTCATAAAATAAAAATAAATAGGTACGAAACCGAGCAAGTGTTAAGGACTATTCACATGAGAGCAAATTGCGAACACGCGAATATTCGTAGTTTTTGACACTTTGAAAACTTTTTTTGGTCGCAGATACCCGCGTATCAGTTTCATTTTTAAAGGTTAAGTTCGAACGAATTTTTCATTCGTGGGCTTGTGGATCGCGACTATTTTGTGTGGATTTTGAATAAAGTGTGGCAGTTCGCGGCAAGAATTTTCAATTCGCGGGAAAATTACTTTCATTGTTAATTTAGCTATTTAAATCAATTGAGAGTCAGTTTTTTTTAGACTAGATGTTAGATTAATTAAATATAATGGTTTGGTGATAGAACAAATACCAATTTTCAATTCATAAATACAGTTAAATTGATTTGTTCCCTATTCGCAGTTCGCTGTCATGTGAATAGTCTTTTATTTTGACAAAATTGCTAATAATGTAAATAATTAACATTTGCTTTTATAATATTTGTATCATTTCTTTAATTGTAGAGTTGACTTTGCCGCTGCCGCTAGTGTTCTAGCGCGGGCGTTCCTTCATCTCGGATATTTTGTGCTAGACGTCTAGCGGGCAGTTGAACGCGGCCAATTTTAAGATGGTGTCTACATCTACATTGACCTCACCATTGCCACCTTTCGACGTCTACAAAGGAGTGAATATTAGTTCCGTGTTATGTCACCTGAAGTCGCTATTTGGCATTTATAAAATGGTCTACAGTTATTTTGATGTTCCTAAAAGAGGTGCTTTTAAAAAAGGCAACGAAAAGCTTCAGAAAAAAAAAAGATTTAGCCAAATCATCTAGTACGCTTCGGATGACATTACTAGGCGCATTCAGTGCAATTTCAAAAGGTATGCTCGATTTTTAATTTTGTGTTCCGATTATATTTTTTTATTGTCGTGCATTTTCCTGGGATGATCGGAAGCAAGTGGACAAATGCTAAAATTCACTGAACAAGCATTGCAAGGCACAGAAGTAAAAATGTAATGTAAAGTTTTAAAAATGTATTACAAGTGGCAATGACGCGACAACTTGTCGAGCTGGTATAGATTTACAGGTTTTTGCCGAATGTTTGCATTCAAATTGGCAAAATTAAAAAATAAAATAAACGATAGCTGGCGGAACAGGTCCGGGATCCTAGGCCTAGCTTCTCACAACCATTCGTTTTGTGAGAGTTTTTCAATTTTTGAGTGAATGGAATTGAGAAGCTCTTTCAATACACTTATACTGTCGGATGTTTGTCGGACGTTCACGAGAGATGGAGCAGTGAAAAAAAATTTTGGTTTTTGCGAGATTCGAACCTGGGACCCCTTACTTAGTAGTTCAACACAGTAACCACTACGCCACTGCGCCGACATTCAAATTGGAAAAGTTCACTTAAAATCATTAGGTAGGATCAACCGATTCCTAAAGCCAAAGCCATACATTACATAAGACATAAATCGCCTCGGATTCTCAGACAAACTCTCCCGCGAACGAAATGTTCTTCGGGGAACTCGAAGCGAACGTAATGCAAATGAATAATTATTTTATTTTAACACAAGTACCAACGAAACAATTTTTATGATGCTCTTTCGCAGAAGTAGTTTGTGTCCCGGAAAGTAGTTCGACTTAATATTTCAGAATTTGACAAACATCTTTAGTTTGAGCTTCTTTGAAAGTCGTTGAAAAAAAAAAAAATGCATCATACGCTCCTTGGTCGTAGAGATCAACAGCAAAAGTCGATGTTCAAAGCCCTTTAGAGGAATATAGATGTATTCCATCAAAATCTCCTCATAGTCGTGGGAAATTCCATTTTTATTTGGACTTGTGGTGTTATTTAAAATCATCTCAAACCACTCACCATTGTCCCGCCATTGCCACATCCCCTCGTTACGAGCTCGACCGCTTTGTGCGTCAATACTTATTAGAAACCCCCCTAAATTAGCTCCTACTTGCGATAATCAGCAAAAGCAGCTAAAAGCTTACGCGCCACAGTGACACAGAATGCAAAAATCCCATCAACTAAATGGAAAGTCAACCCATTCCCACCCCCTCCCCTCATTACAATCCAATCCAATTGATTCGACACAATACACAAACCGAATACACTTACTTGTATGCGAAAGCAACAAATCCACAACAAAAGAGCACCATTAGGATACATAACGTGGCTAGAATTTCAGCTGGCAGCTTCATGATGGCTGAGCACTGCAGGAACGCCTCATCATCGCCGGATGGACAATGCACAATGCCATCGCACCACACGCTTGCATTTACACATGCCCCCAATTCGGAGCACTTGTATGTACAGTCTTCTGCAAGGAAACAAAGAACGAATATAGTATACCAATCATTAGGTGGACGAGAGCATTCCATTAGGCGGGCGGCGCTGCACGCACCATAGATACCCACACCCACACTTACCTACTAAGCCCAAGGCTGGTCTAGGAACCAATTCCATCCAATTGAATGTGAAATCACCATTCTCCGGTCTGAGGAACTCGACACTGATAGCCTTCGATCGGTTGGCTATCGCATAGTTTGGTCGTTCGTTCCAGCCGGAACTGAAAATCTCCACAAACTCGTACGCATTCGAGTCCTCGACCAGAGGACACGCTGTGATTGTGAGACCTGCAGGACCAGAGATAGATATAAGACGGGTATCATGATACGGATGGTCATCACACTTTACCTTCGGATGTTGTCAGCACTACCCGGGCCTTGGTCTCGCACCGGTACGAGCTGGTGCCTATTACCGTCGCATTAATCGCTTTGTAAATATTCGGATTGTACTTTCGCAGGAAGATACCCTTCAGCCGGACGTACAGGAACTTGTTCCCGTTCGATGGCTCGATTAACCACGGTCGAGTGCGGCAGTCCATCTATGCAGGGATAAAATGAAAATTCAATTTCAGTCATTACAATGAGGGGTGGTTGGGGATGGGGATTGGACTTACGTCGCCGAACGTCATGTCGATGGTGCCACTGGGACCGAATTTTCTTCGGCCATCCTTACAGTTGGTTGGACCCTTGACGAACTCGAAGAGGCCCTCGAAGTTCAGAGCGTCCGGATCATCGAGGGTGGTCATGTTGAGTGCGGTGAAATGCACTTCGATGTCCCGGCTGGTGGACGTGTACTCCACCGGCAAATGCGATGCATTCGAAGAGTTACACAGGCAGCCACGTGGCAATAGTATTGAGTCGTGGTAGGGACGTTCGAAAATCTGCAACGACAGAGTCATTTCGGTAATCTCAATAGAGCCGCCTCCATCTCGCTTTTTACTTACCTCAACTCGAACATTGGTGTCACCGTAACAGAATGACCTATTGATGTCCTCGTCTACTTTTGAGGTGCACACACGATTCATTGTGGTCACCTTGCGCAACTTAATGCGAACACGTTCGCCTCGTTGTCCTTCGAATTTATAGATGCATCTGAGATTGCGAGTGCCACCCCGGCCGAACATGAATATGTTACGGACACTCCGGAAGATAGCCGGGTCCTTTCGATCCATTTGGCTGCTAACGAATTTCCGATTACAGTCATGTTCGCCGACCATTGGCATACCGTCCTGGTGTAGGTCCACAAATTCGTATTTCAGCTTGAAGTCAAGTGGCCTGGACGAGGGAACGAATAATGTATACCTATAGTCTTGTGTTTACTGGTTATTTCTCGGCGGACTTACCTCAGTACTGTGGACTCGGTGTTCCTAAGCTCGAGCGTTATGGTATCACCGCTGGATACGTAGCTTTCGCTCACCATACACGGACGTGCATGGGTTTCGTTGATGTTCGCCCGGTCGCAAGTTCGTGGAACAGTTCCGCGACAAAAGCGTGCAATCACGTTGGTGTAGTTTTGGCCATACTGTGCCAGCACAGGGTGGTTGGGGATGTCACGTTCACTGAAACAAAGGAAAATTTTCTCAATAATTGGGTATGAATGGCACGTATATTGGTAGTAATTTTTTGCTCAAGCGAGTTTATTGGGGCCCGGCGATTTTTGCAGGACTAAAGTGTTTGGAGAAAATTGTTGTAAATAATTTTCTTTATTAAAAGTAACAGGAAGTGGTTCCTGGTTCCTGGGTGCATGCAAGGGATGCGAACATTAAATATTCTCTTATTTCAATTGTAACCAAAGTAGTTTTGAAGACATTTTAACTATTCTTTGAAAAAGCCTTTCGCGGAACAGCGAGTTCAATTTAATTTTTGAATGGGGATACCACAACCAGTTTTCCTAACCCAAATATGTTTTGTAATGTAGATACGGCGATTTTCCGAATTTTTTTCTTTTTCTAAACATGATATACAGCAATACGAACAAAACCAAAAAAGAATCATGAAAATCGTCCCAGGGGTTATCGAGTTATAACATCATCGAGTTTCACCCCGAGAGAATCACATATATAGAAGATTATAATGGTGAAATGTAGATATTTTGATGAAATTTAAAAAAAAAAAATCTAGTTTGAATGTTTTTTTGCAGCTTTTTCTTTTTTCCACGGAAGGCTTTTCCCACATCGAATTTTCCAAAAATAAAGAAGAAATCCCACGATATGAGAGCACTGGTGACGGCCGATGAGAGTTTCTCTCATGCTCTCAATATTTCCTCCAATGAAAAGGCGTCCTCTCACGTTGTGCCAACTGCCAACGGGTGCGACGGACAGAAAAGTAGAAAGCAAACCTACTTTGTCCGTCGCATCCTGCACGTGCGCTGCTTTTGGGTCACCTTCAATAAGTTACTTTGTATTCTAACCTGTCAGTCGGAAATGTTGCCGCAACGGACGCGACGGATTCTATGGGTGTGAAGGTGTGTGACAGGCGCGTATTTTTCGTATCCGTCACCCTTTTTGCCGAAATAAAAACAATGGGCACATTCAGAAACTGTCAGTTTAGTTTTCAGTCGCGAATTTCTTGACTAGATTCGTCGGCTACCACTCCATAAACGTGAACTGAAACAGCTGCTCATAATACGACCGATTTCAGCAAATCAAACCGAGATACATCTAGTCAGACAGCTGTCAGACTTAATTAAGTAAATACTTTAACATCCCCAATCTCTCCGAAAAACAAATCAACGTTTGTAATTGTCATCTGCGAACATTTTGTCATTTCAAAAAAGCATTTTGACAGTTCCTTACAAGTTATCGATAGCATTGCAAACAAAATTAGTGTTTATCAACGAAATGTCAAATACTTTGAGCTAAACTAAATTTTATCTGTCGTCCAATTTTCTCTCGAAACATTAGCTAAAGTCGTAGCTGAATTCTGACATCGAACACGCCGTGGATAAGTGTCACGGAAAACAGCTGTTGTTTGAATATAACTTACTTCAAAAATTCAGTCTGATTTCAACCATTTCCGATTCTAGGTACTCTTCGTCGAGGTGTTTATTAAACAAAAACTTATCCTTGCTTACTTTTCCCATTCTCCGCAATACAAAAACGCAACAGAAAACAACGACCTGTCAAAATTTAGATTGAGAAAATGCGCCGTCCCAATAAATGGGCAGGGCATGCTAAATTTTGACAGTTACATGAAGTACATTCTGAAACAAAAGTTAGGTTATTTAGCCGGAGCAGTGTACCACTCGCTTAAATTAAGCTCAGGAGAGAATGTTGTATAGAAGCGAAAATTAAGCTCGCGCAGCGTATTAAGCTAAATAATCAAACGTATTCTACTATCTTTGAGTTCGAATGAGCAGCAGAAAATGCCGAATAATCTGTTTTTAATATTCCATTCATTTTCCGTCGTTTTGCCAGCAAATCCTTCCTTGATGATGTGTCATCCACTCGATTCAGTAGCTGAATATGAGTTTGACACTTTTGCTTACATTTTTCAGCACATTTTTTGACGTATGCTTTGAGCATGTGACTCGTTTTTTATGCCAACGATAAATAATTGCACAAGGCTGCGATATTTCTTCTTCGTTTATGTCTTGCTTAAGTTATGTATTGGTTTTAATAATTTTTTTCTTTCGATAGTTAATTTGTCAGTTGTCACAGCAGATTTTGACAGCAAAAGAAACCGCAATCGATAACACAAACGATGAGATAAACCTAGCAACAGGTTTGTGTAGTAGTTGGTGCTAGTTTCGAAAATAGTTTGCCTGTAGGGTTTTTTAAACGTAAATCGAGTCGACCGGCTTCCTCAAATGTCGTAATATGCCTCAACATCTCTGTCCCACTGCGTAAACTGCCTACAAAGTTACACAGAAGCGAATTATCCGGTTGCCTGTTAGTTTCATCAATCAAATTGTCCCTCTCCACATACTGCTATAGGCTTCTTTCTAAGTAAACACTGACCTCATTTGAAATTAACTGCTGACCATGTATGACAATATCGAAATTCAATCTCTGAATTAGCACTCACCAGTTCAAATCCTTGCAGACAGGTGGCTCCCTGAGGGCACCATCCCAAATTCGTAGCATTCCAGTGCAGTCCTCGTGCGTCTGAAGCACTCCAATCGCTCCGACAGACGTCTCATCTTGAAATCCAAACGCCGGATCCAAATTGAATTTCAACATCGATATCCAGACTTTGAACCGTGACAAGGGCATTTGATATTGTTGCCCCGAGCGCCTGGGCAAACTCAGATGGTCGTAGGTTTTGAAAACTCCTGTACCCTGCAAGTGATACAAACACGTTGTATTTGGAGCCAACGAATGCTTTGGATTTTCCAGGACACCACGCCCCGAGCCACGAATCCAGAACTCGCACAGCTTCTTGTTCTTCGCATACGTTGGACTCTGTATATCGACGAATTTCACTTCGACCTGCAAAAAAAGGATTAAAAGAAACAAGGATCAGTAACCAACAAGCACTGACAATCGATTCAACAGCACCCACCTCGAGTTGGAATCCATGCAAAGGGAGTATCTGCGACGAGGTACCAGTAAACGTTCCATACGGCGAGGTGGTGAACTCGACCAGGAGCTGCGGCCCACTGGATACTGCCGCCGGCACGCTCTGTCCGCCGCCACAGAACTTTAGGATTACCGGATCCCTAATAGTGTAGCCGTCGTACACGGTCACGTAATCCTGCAAAAATATCCAAAGAAAGGAACTTCATAAAATTCGTGTTTTCATCGACGTCGACGACCGAATAATTTTCTTGTTTCGATTTGGGACTATGCAATGAGGGAGTATTTATGGGAGCGGGGGCGGGCGGGCGGTTGGACGGGCTTGGTGCCGTTTTGGGCCGATGAAAACGGAAGTGCCATGGAATGGGGCTACCTGCTACCGAGTGTATCTGGCTAATGTTGTTGCAATGGGCTTGTTTATTGCAATTGACTTTGTTCAATTATTTACGTTGGGTTGCCAACTGGATGCACATGTGGGGGTTGGGTGGTTTGGTAGAAAGGATCCTGTAAGGCACCGTGTATGGAATGTGTGGTGTGAGTTTGTGTTTTTAATTTTTTTTTTTCGATTTTATTCTATCGATGTGGCAAATTGTGGTTCTGCGGTGAATATTGGAGTACTGATTAAAGTGTTATAAGCAGTGATAGGATGTGGGGGAGGTTACAGGTGAATTGCGGTCCAATTGTTGTCTTTTTTTGTTGTTGCCTGGAGCTTGATGCGTGCGATTACCACATACTCGTATATAGGTATGCAATGCAGGTGGTGCAGAATGTGGAGACATTGAACTTTTAAATTAATTGCGGTTGGCGGTGCATTAAATTGTGGGAACTACGGCATGTTGGGTGCAATTAAATAAAGTTGTTTGTTATTTCCGACGGTTTAATTAGTTTTGTTAAGCATGTATCGGGTTTGATGTATTGTTTTGCTTTTCAAATTGAAATTATTAAAATGACTTTGATGGCATGTCAGCGATTTAGTTATGATAGTGGATGTCAAACGATAGGGGTAGTTGCCACTTAAAGCTGCTTAAAGATTTTGTTGGGATGAGTTTCGGCCGTGGGCGGGGAATTGCATAAGTTTAGAATGTTCCAGAGAGGGATTGATGGAATCAGTAAAATTCGGTGGGTCGTAAGTAACTACTCTCCAATGGTACATATAAAAAGAAAGGAGATTGACAGATATAAACATTTTTTTGGTTAACTTCAGTGTCTTTGGAGTTGCTCTTTTCTTGCTTTTTTGACTTCCATGCCACATACAAAAATGTAGTTGATCAAGATGTCTTTTATTTAGTATACAGAAGCTCATGTTATCGCCCGACGCTGCAAACAGAAAATATATAGACAACTTCGTTCGAATCTGTACGTGGATTTTCGGAGCCCATTCTGGCAGCTTGCAGGGAAACAATAGGCGATAGTACTAGATGGGTGTAAATCAAATACAACAGCCAAAAGGGAAGTGCCTTATAGCACTTTCATTTCATTTGCGGATGTCTTATAAGGTTATAAGTGGCCTTCAATTTTCGCCACATGAATGAGTGACATCTGAAAAATTGCTAAATCACTATTTTTAGTCTTATGTGTGTTTTATTCACACAGAAAAAAAGTACGATGCTGCCAAAGGTTTGCAAAGTCATATTTAAGATTCAGAGTTTTAAAAATATTATGCAAAGACTTTAGCGCCCTCATAGCGAAAATATTATTGTTAAAAAGTTGACAAACTTTACCCACACGCTATCAAATTCTTGAACAAACATACCTAGCTAAAGTGGGTTTGCCTTTAAATGGTTAAAGAAATTGTGCTAAATTTCAAGTACTATGTAGTAGAAGTTTCGTGGCTGTTTCCGATGATTGACACTAGCGCAAGCTTAAGTAACCCATATTTTTTTTGAAGATTACGTTAGCTTAAGCTTTTGTCAAAATTGGTCGAAAATTTAATGAATAGATATCTATCAAATGCCCGAAAGTCTATTGAGTCTATTGACAGCAAACAAACTTTTTCATTGTAATCAATCACACGCTACCTTAAGCTGGATTAAATACTCCAAAGCAATTCTCTTCAGGTCTTCGACAAAATGTATTTATTATTTTGCCTTAAAGAGAAAACAAACACTAAATCTGTTACTTTTTTTATATTTAAAATTCTAGTCCCGCCAGTAAAGGAAAAAATAAACATCGCGAAAGTGAATAAAATTTAGTAAAATTTTCTAAAAAAAAGAAAAATCTAAATTAAACAGACTTTGTCTGCTACTATTGCGACATTTCGCCAGCTGCAAGGTATGTTCTTCTATAATCATGTAATAAAATTGCAATGGCGTAATTCAGCTTAAGGCAGTGCGCAATAAAATCGGAAGAACAAAAAATACATTCTCTGAAATATTCAAAGAAATTTCCCCCTATACACTTTTGGTGGTAGGTGAAATGTGATTGTTCGTTATCTGTCACGAAATAAATGAACAATTGATGTTCGTCAAGGTCAGGCCATGTTTTCGCCTTGAAAATAATTGTAAATATGACAAAATTTATGTCCAAACACCTCTTCCTAGAAAATCTCATATTTTACAAATTTCATTGCGACATGTTGCGCCACCTATTTATTTTTTTTTTATATCAGAATGAAGAAGCAACAACAATAAAGCTTTTTAAATTTAAAACTACTGCTACGAGTGTTAATAACTCGTGGGAAATTTACTTTTTCGTGGGAATTTCTATGAATAGAAAACGTCTCGTGGGCTATGTTAAAAAAATCAAAAATGTTATGTACCTGTACAGTGCACGTTCCATTTCAACCTAAAATCCTATTTCTCATTTCTCATTTAGTGTTCACAAAACAAATCGATCTAAATTGTTTTTTATATAATAAATCTACTACAAAAACAAAAACATACGTACAAGTAATGCCACAGTTTGATTTTCTCCTTCATACAAAATCGAATTTTAATTTTCTCTTTCTTCTTGCTTCGACTGGTATTTTTTTTTGTTCGTTTGCGACCGGTTTATGAATGGACCGAACCTAAAATCTAGTACGATTTCTTGTGAAAGGGAAATACTCGTACCTTTTTACGGGTATAATCTGTATAAATCTGTAAATTTTTGAACAGAATTTCATATTTTCTCTGCTTTCGGACATTTTCAAAGACGCTATTGTCATACATAACTTTGTGAATGAAAATGTTCCAAGAAAACTGTGCAATTTAAAAGTATTAATTATTTGACGTTTAGTTTTTAGAACATTGTTCCCATATTTTTCACAGTTTGTTTGTAACATATAAAATTTATATAATAGAAAAACAAGAGACAGAATGTCTAAAATATAAAGAAACGCTTTGAACGGAGTTTTTAGTTTACGAGGTATACCTATGCACATAAACGTCAGATTTATTCGTTCCGTCTGATAGGTTACGAAAACTCACCACCATACGCTGATTGGGTACGATTTTGTAAGATATTTATCGGGAGGATATTTTAAGCACTCTCAGTTAATGACACTTCTAAGAAATTTCACAAACGAAAAATTGATCTAGTACAATTTGGGAGAACTTCAAAAAATTGATCGTATATAATTAAATTAAGTTTAGAAGTAGACCGAATCGAATCGTTGTTTGAGTGCTTTTTGTTATGTGATGCAAGTGATGTAAAGGGGGATGTCTCGTATCGAAGGACTTAAAAAAATATTTACATCCTGTTTTTGCTAAGTTCAGCTTTCACTGTTTGCGTTCTTCATCAACTGGTTTTGTCAATGCAAGTAAAAAGTGTCGTTCCATCAAAGCGAGTACCTACTTATTTTTTTTGACATAAATATACGAATATTATATTTAGTGCTTAAAAAAGCTTTCCACCGCAAAGCAACAACACACCACCTGCCACTGCTCGTGTGGTTAATGTTGCGTTATGAAATTGCAATTCCACTCAATTGCCCGTTTCACAATTTCCCTGTTTAATTACCGCACTCAAACCAACTGCCAGTTTGAAGTACAAATTTAAATACAAATTTGAAAAAAAAACTCATTCCACCGTGAAATTTGTATAAACACCGATTGTTTACCTTTGTGTTGTTATATACTCTTTTTTTTTATTAACCAAATGTGTGGCAAAACCAACCAAACATAAATACGAAAATAAAGCACCCTGCTCAGCACAGCATTCAGGTCATTGCTCAAGGACTCCCACAGCCAACCCACCGCAAAGAACCGCATGCAATAAACCGACAATTAAATTCTGCGGTGCCGAGCATTTACAGTGTTAACACCCCCAAATTAAGCGCCAGCAAAATGCATGCACGCATTCGAACTGAAATCCCTCCACTGTTAATCCTTGGGAGAAGTATTTTGCATGCGTCTTCTTCCACTTAGATGATGCTCTGAGAGGGGTGCCTCTAATTTGAGGAGAATATTATCCCGGCGAAGGATAAGTGGATATTCTAGTCCATTTAAGCGGCGAAAATTGCTGTCCTTTTTTCCTTTTCGAGGATTTAAATGGACGAATTGAGTGGATTTAACGCAAATGGAATTGAAAATGGGTTTCCCTTACAAAAAAGAAAAGAAAAAAAAGAAAAAAAGTGATGAGATGCCGAACCGAAGGACATGGAGTACTGGTGAAACCAATTATTACGTCGTTCAAATTGTCCGTTAATGATAAACTCCCTCAGGGAGCGCTAGGGGTATTTATATGAGCCCTTACAATGCCTCAAATCAAAGACTCGATCAATTAAAATCAAATTTCAAATGACAGCCTTGTGGATGCACCAGCACAAAAGCCACATTCATCAGTTTGGCGCTGCCCGGAAAACGGAAACTTGAGCCGGAGGATAATAACAAACTTTGCTGTCCTCGTACTCGCACTTCATGCACAGTCAAAGAGCTGCTACTCCTCGGTGTGTCTGTACGGAGAGCTGTCCATTAATTTCGAAGGAAGGATGTAGGGTTTGTATTTTCTTCGGTTTTTGTTCCTGTTTTGCACATCCTTTATGATGCACCTCGGATTGCTACTCCTGTTGGATTTTGATGCGACATGGTATAGTGTTGGAGACTTGTACTAACGAACAATATATCATTGTGTTCCTCTTTATTATCCTGTGGATGTGCGCCATACAAGTATTTAAGTGAAAAAACGTGCTGAATTGCTATTTAATTTTCAAAAGTGCCGTTCTAAATGTGTCTGCCGCACCAGCCAACCAACAAATACACACAAACACACACACACATTAGGTATGGAGTAATATTTTTCAATAAAATACAAAAGTGCTATGAAAAAAGTGAATAAAAGAAGAAAATCCTTCTAAAAAAAACATCATATAAAAAAGCAGAGATAGGTTATGTCCTGTGCCATATACATGCGTTCCTGGATATATTCGTATTTTTTTTTGTGATCCACGGACGATTCTATGATAGGCTGGGGAATGGGAAGTATTTTCTTTTTGTTCCGGATTTTTATTATCCTTTCGAGTGTTGGTTACACTGTCAATGTGTGGTTGGGGTTTTTTTGTGTGTTATACTCCTTTCAATGATCATCACTACAATAGGAGGGTTTTTTTTTTCTCTACTCACTAAGTGCTTGTGGGTTGATGGTTTAAATTTCAAGTTGTAGGGACTTTGACCTTTTCTAGGGAAATTTAATTTTTTACTCTACGAGTGATATGGGGGAAATTCAAAAATTCAACTCAAACAACACTGACAAAGTACAAAAATTTATTCAAAAAAACGATTCATTTGTAAGAATTACCGTTGATTTCCATTTCGGGTTGGGACTATCCTATTTAAAAATTCGTAGCTTTTATTAGTGTCGCTGATAGAACGTTGCTCTGGATAATAGTGAGGAGGTAGGTGGGTAATTTTTCTTTCGGAGTTTAGGTTTGGGGACAGTTGGGAGTTTAGTTTTTTTAAGGGGAGTTTATAAGTTTCTACGTTTGCACAACTATACAAAAGGATAGCGAAAATAAATAAATAAATGAAATAAAATCAACTTACGGAAAATTAAAAAAAAAAAAAAATCCCCACGGAGATTTTTAACTTGAGGAAAGGTCATGGCAACTTTCAAAAGAGCTGTTGCAATGTACGGCGTCTTATGTTTTACTGATATCAGTTCGGCAAAGTCGTGTGCCGGGATCGCTACATTTGCTTTTATTTTAAGGAATGGTTTTGTGAAATTGAAGCCCCAAAGTTTTACCTAGAACGATTACGTAATTGGGAATCCAACAAAGTGGTACCGGCGGTACTTTCCATTTGCCGCTTTTACAATTTGTATTTGTTGGTACTCTGCTGATGGGTTCAGGGGCCAGAATCAGCTTTATTTGGATGTGGGCTTAATATTTGAAGCAAAATTTGCAAAAAAGTCCACAGCTTGACATAAGCGAAAGCCCAAAGCTGAATTATTTAAGATGAGCATAATACAGGGTGGGCCAAATAGAAGTTTCTTCTTAAAAATGCAATAAAATGAACAATGTTTCCCATGTATTATTTATGACTTTATTAGTAAGATAAAACATTCCCATTAACTATGGAATATAACGTCCTTCAAGTGGCTGCCTCAACTGGCTTCCCAGTAGCGCATTCTGGCACTCTAATTTTCTAAGACCTTTTTGATGGATTCGGACTGAAGCTGATGGATTGCGTGGATGATATTTTCCTTAAGTGCTTGAATCGTTTCCGGATTGTGGACATAACATCGGTCCTTTACGGTTCCCCACAAAAAAAAAAAAAAGTCCAAAGAAGGAGTCAAATCGCAGCTCGGAGTCGGCTAATTGACATCGCCAAGACGGCTGGTAACACAACTTGGGAATTTGGTGCGCAAAAGATCGATTGTGGCATAGGATTTATGGAATGGCGCGCCATCCTGAGAGGTTGTCCAAATCCGCGTCTTCAATTTCAGTAAAAAAAAAAGTCGGTTAACATGGCTCTTTAACGCCCACCGTTGACCGTTGACGTTGTTCCCAGCCTCATTTTCGAAGAAAAATGGTCCAATGATGCCACCACTCCGCAATATGCAACTGTCACTCTGTAACGTGCGGATTTTCCGAGCCCCAGATGTGGCAATTTTGTTAGTTAGCGTACAGCAAGCGCAGTGGGTGCTTCATTTCGACCAAAACTTCTTATCAAAAAACGCAATGTTTGTCCACTTTAAGTATAAACGTAAAAGATGTAATAGAAATCAACAAATAAAATGAAAAATCTTTGAGCTCTCACTATGGAAAGAAAGCGTAAAGCGACTCATTTCGTTCCGCGGAGGTATGATACTGACTTTCTGTCAGGATTTCGAGCGTGAAACAACTGTCAGTGTCAAAATAAGCTATGATTTAAAAAGAAACCACTAGATGGCCCACTCTTTATGCGCTCACGTAACGACAGAAAATAATGACAGGGACATGGACAAAGACATATTTTGTGAGGTAGGCTAATGAGAAGAAGAATGACAGTGAGTCTTACTGGTCATGTACTGGTCATTTTAAGTTCCAAAATGCAAAGAGAGGGATTTTGCGGCGGTACGGTTGGTGAGAGTGACTTAATGTTAGACAAAACAAGATCTGATTGGATTTTAAAAGAGGCGGAAAGCCTCCCGGTGGCAACAAAATAGCTTAAAATACGAAAAGGAGCGTGATTGTCCTCTGACTAAAATACGAACAAATCCAGATTGATCTCATTGGCATTGACTGAGTACGTAATTGAGATTTTTGCAGTATTTTAGACCTTTTATAAGCTTTTAGCAAAGCTAGAAAGGTTTGAAGCACACTTTAGTTATAGCGGGCGAATTGGCTCAGTGGTACGCAAAAGGTTCCTTGTTTTCTATGTTTTTACTGCCCCACTTCCTGTCATCGACTTACAAAGATACGAGTGCAGTACTGTCCTGGTAAATCGCCCTAATTCAGCTGCAGTCTCCGATCCCTTCTAAGAGAAAAAATTTCACAAAACTCGATTGCTCTCGGAAGTTGTGAATATAACCTTGTTGCGCCAGATATGTATGAATTGCATCCACTAACCCACCACCATTCACAGAATACCTCAGACTTACGACAGTCCGAAAAGAAGAACTCTCATTTTTTTGCTGATTTTAATATCTGCGCTCAGTAAAACAAACGTCCGTTTGATTTCCCTGTGACCCTGAAGTCCTCTATCCATCAGTCAAAAATCTGATACAAAAGAAAAAAAAGTTTGGTACTTTAAAAAGTATTCCTTCTTGTTTGATAATTAAATGCTCGATGCGCGTTCCACCCTCAGGCTCGACTCGCACCATTTTCTCATTAAAATGGAAATGTGTGTGTCCTCAAAGAAAAAACTTTGCCAGTCGCCATTTCGCCAAACAAAATTCAATTAAGAAAATCAATTTAAAAATTTCATCATCTCTGGCGTATACGTAACATTTTTTTGTTCGCGATACCCCCCGTCCCCCATCGCTAAGGTAGAACTCCTTTGAATGCCGCTAACATGCCATTTACAATTAACAGCTCATTACATGTTAATTAAATACATGTTTCCCTCTCGCATAGCGTAACTAAATTCCACTTGAATTATATATCGTTTACCGGCGGCATGCACTCTCTTAACTTCTCCACAAATTATCTTCAAGGCATACACACTCGTAAATTTCCAATTTCGCAGACATATTCCTCTCCTGCACGGGGATAACACACAGCCGACTACACAAAATGGCAACACGGTAATTTCCCCATTAAAATTCCTCCCAATGCGTGTGTATATGTGCGCCCGTTTATTTGAGTGCCACTCGAAGCAGCATCCTAACCTAATTCCACCGAAAGCGAAACTCAATAAACGGAATTTGTGTGTGCTATCCATACACAGCCACATAAAAACACACAGTCCTACGTCATGTATGACAAACCGAGACTAGTTAGGAATTTAATTTGATTACATCGATTCATTATCAAGCGGCAGGAAAAAAGGACAACGCAAAAAATATGAAGGAAAAGAAACGAAATGGGGAGAACGAAACGAACGCACAGGAAAAATGATTTTCCATTCTATGCGAAAGCAATCGCAATTACCAAAGAAAGGAGGGAAACAAATTAATTCCCAGAAAAGGACCAGCTTTGTGTGCTCCTCTCTGACCTAGTGCCCAGGATAGCGATGTAAAAATAATTTATATTTCTTTGCATACAAATAAGATAGTTTTGAACTGGGGGCAAGGAAAAATACAAAAAAAAAAGAAACCTCAAAGAAACGAAAGGAAGTAGGAAAAGAAACTGTAAGGGAAAATATCATCGCACAACACAAAGAGACAATCTAATTACCTGAATGTAGTCGCAGTCGTTCCAGGTCTTGAGACGTGGTTCAAATTTCTTATCCTTTTCATTGGTATTCCCTATCTTATTACCTATTGTCTCCTGTGTGGATATCCAGACGAGATTACCTTTTGGTTGACGCACAAGGATCAGGGCATGCTTTCCATCGGGGACATCGTGCTGAAACGGAGAACAACATCGAAAAGAGACGACAATATAATAAATTATTTCACAAGGGCAGATGTGTGTTTGTGTTTGTGTTTGTGTGTGTTCTGTCATTCTATCAGTAAATTTGTTAAAAAAAGCGATGTCACTCTTGTAAGGACATTCATTCATTCATTCGTTTTGGGTTAGTTTTTTTTTGTTTTTTTATTTCTCTTGTGCTTCATTTTAATCGAGATTAAAATTCGTTCTAGGGCAATCTCATGAATGACCAATAAACTTAATTGGCCAGCGTTACCCGTGCCACTTTCGAAATGGTTGAATACGAAATGAGATTAGAAAGCGAAAGGGTATGGTAGATGTGATGAAATACCCTTGTACTGGTGACAGGTTGCTGAATAATTTACAATAAATTTGGTTTATTTTACTTTTAAATGGGTTTGGTAATGAAATGTGAACCTTTTGTGAATCAACAGATGGCGGTAGTAATTCCATTTGTTTTAGAAAGAGCCCGAGAGAATAATTCGTCTATGTGCGGGTAACCTAACCGCAACTGTTTGGGGAAGGAGGTAGATTACGCCTGCAATACTGACAAAATCAACTTAGTTAGTTTAGTTAGTAGTTAGTAGTTTATTTTTAGCTCATTTAAGCCATTTTCTAACCTCGATTTCCTTAGCCATGTTGGTAGTTGGTAAAACTCCAATAAATCGACAGATGGCGGTAGCATTTCTATGATCCATTCGTGTTACATTTTTGTAAGAATCCCAAAAGAATTGTTTTCCTGCTTGGGTAGTCTAACCAAATAACAGAGATATGGCTAATGCAGTCATTTGGGCAAGGAGAGAAGGATAACGCATTAGGTTCGAACCACGACTAAGGCGATTCCAACCTTCAATTCTTAATATGGGTGGGAAGCGACTATATAGACTGACGCATACTTTGTCCCTTGTCACAATTCAATGCGGAAAGTTTTGAATAATTTCATCTGACAGCCAGTCAATATTCAAGTAGACTTTTTTATGTCGGCTTCTATGTCATTTTGTGGGCAATTCAGACACGGGCAATTGAGACGCGATATTATTGCCCAGGCGATTCGCATTTCATTCGGCTCGAGATCCCCGCAGAAAATTATGTCCGCTGCCTAGTTTATATGGGAATCAAAATTCATAAATGTTTCCGCAGATAGTAATTGAGGCAAAAAGACGTTGGAACCACTATGTAGAAAAAAACTACTTGCTCAATTTACGACGTAAATAAAAACTGAATCTTTGGCATCTCTCTTATCAGAAAATGCGTCGCTAATAAAAAAAAAAATACTAATGCCACTAGAGCATTATGTAAAAGAATTGCCGTTGCACTACAGTGAAGCTTATACCAGAAGATTCGGCTGCGATTCCCCAAAACCCTCACGGAAGTACGAAATGCGAACATTTAGAGGAATATTATGCGAATGCAGAAAGAAAGTTTATGTAGTCTTCCCAGAGAAAAATGTGCAACTTTTTGGGCGTAGGTAATGCGACCTAAAGGGAGCAGAATACACCACAGCGTTGTATTTTTTTGAGTATTTTTAGCACCGAAACAGATTCCATATTGACAATAATTATCTGCTCCTTGGTTGCATAAATCAGTGTGTGCTATATCAAGGCGAGTTAAGTGATAAAATAATCATCAAGGCGGATAAAGGAAGTACATTTTTGAAAAAGGTAATAAGAAGTCTCAAAAGTTAGTAGAGAAGTGGCAGCCCTGATTTAGTCGTACATTGTTTTTAGTAAGTTAGTTCGAAATTTGCAGGTAGAGTGCATTCTTCAGGAATGAATGAACTTCTCTTCAACTCATAATCAAACGCCCGCCATTTTGTTCTTCAATTCATGAGTACAACAGTCAAAGTGCGGCTTCGGACCGAATGCCTTGAAACTGATTTCATTTCCAGTCCGCTTATTTAAGAAGGGACAAATAGCCTAAATTTAATTGGAAGATTGTCGCGCGAACAACGTTTTTAGAATAGTTGTCCACCCCCATTGCCGGCCTGAACAAATAAATGAAATCCATTCCAGTCCAACAATACCCATTCCAACAATACCCGTTGATGTCCAACGAAGCAACAGACAGCAACAACTATGTCATAGGTCCGCACAGATAGTATCAAATTTAATCCGCATTTGCCACCGAGGTGGCGGTGCATTTCGAAATACCAAACTGGAATGGCAAACAAATGGCACAACTTCTTGGGTTACACAAACATAAGCTGACATCCGCTGTCAACCAGGCCCTTTTATTTCCTTCCATTTGGTTGGAGTTTCAAACTTTTCGCTTGGTTATATTTCGAAAAAAGCACCCACCCGCACCCATTCCATGTGACAGACTGCCACAACTATGAGAAATCATTAAAATTGTCAACAAAAATGCTCCTCAAATAAACGAGGATAAAGATAACTTCCTGACGAACAGCAATTGTGATCGCATCAACTACTTTGCAGATTCTCAAAGTTTTTCCCTTCGAAAGGGTTTTTTTTTTTTTTTGTACCCAAAGAGAACAAAATCCAATTAAAGTAATAAATTCAACGAAAGAGAAAACAATGTCCCATACGCTGTTGGAAAAAGAGTCCAATTGTGTCGGTAATTACGAAAGTTTGTGTGCGGTTGAAAGTTTCCCTCGCCACAGTTCGCTCTGTCACATGTCCTCGATTTGGAAAGGGATAATTGCAACCAACTCACCTGTCGTACAGCGTAGTAGCAGGTTAAATTTCTCGGATAGATTCCTGGATAGTTTGGCGATTGAAGACGACAAACTTTCTTATCACAGTCGCTGAAAATTCTCGAACAATATGTCCCTGGGATGAGGTCCCCTGCAAAGGCAAAAAAAAAAAATCAAATATCCTTCCATACCGATGGATGTACCCACCTAAATAATATTTTGGTTCCGTGTAGTTCTGGTCATCCTTCAGTACTGGCTTATCGAGGACACTCGTAAAGGACTTATCGTTTGCGTACGAACTGAACAAACTGAAGTCCTGCCCGTAGCGATCCGAACGGGCGCTCGAGTTGGTAAAATCCTCGATGGCATTCTGGTGTAAAAAGTTGCTCGCATTGTACCAGGGTGTAAAGTCTAAAGTCGGACAGTCGGAGAAAGAAGGAAGAAACCAAATAAACAAATTGGAATATTTCTGTATTTTTTATGTCCCTTTGACGATTTGTCCGAAAATCCTTTCGCACACTTTTTCCGCTCACAAGTCACAGTGAACAACAATTCATGGGCGCTTACCTTCCAATTTAATCCCGCCGTAACGTGTGACTGCACTATCCCGGGAAAGGACCTTGTAGCGTATACGAAAGTCGAAATTGTATCCGCTTTGATCTCGGGCGAGTCTAAGTTGGGTTATGAGGAGAATCAAACGAGAGAAAGGACATTAAATCGGAAATTTGAAAACTAATAACTTTCGGATCGGATCGGATTTAAATCAGCAGAGGGTTATGCACTCGAAAAAGGGTTTGGCACAGTTGCCATTGATCTTGGGAAGGGGTCAGGTTGAGCAGCTAATAAAAGCCGACCATCAAAGAAAGGTATATATTTTATGGACTAAACTAGTGGGGCAGTACTTTTTCAAATCAGCAAAGAGATATTGGGAGTTAGAAGGTGCCGTAAATTTGACAGAAAGTGTTCTTTTGCTCCTTTTTGATATCGAAGCGGGATACCGAAAGGAAGAATAATCAGAAGGGATTGTAAAATAAAAAATAAGCCAGCGGAATGGGGAGGACTGGTGGCGTCAATAAGTAAATTGCTTAGTCGCAGGGATGATGTATGATCTGAGTGGGGGTCTTAGGCTGCTTGCACACCGGATGGAACAAAACGCATTAGGCAAACAGAACTGATTTTCTGTGTATTTCTGAAATGTAAATACGCACATTTAAATCATTTAAATACGCGCGCCCACACTGAATAAGGCAAAGCAAAGCAAGAAAACAAAATAAGGCGTTTTGTTCCATCCGGTGTGCAAGCTCCCTAAAAGCAGCACGCGAAACCTACGTTTATTGGAATATTGAAGTTTTGAGAGTCATTGGAAAAAGAGTGGAAGGTAGGCGGACTTGGCGCGATACTAATAATCATATTTAGTGTCCTGGCTTAATTTAATCAGTTCACAATGGCGAAATGTTCCATATAAAATAAGTCACTGTGACGTAAAAAATATTTAGTTTGAAGGTTAGGTAGGCATAGTTTAAATTACTGACAGTAGGGATATTCTATACCTCAGGCTTTATTCAGAAACTGGAGTCTGACTAAATGCGGTGATGCAGAAAAGTAGCGTACGCAGGTGGGCGCCCCCCGAAACTTCTAGCCCAAAAGCTCAGGGTGCTGTGAAAAATTCTTTGATGGATTCCAATGGCAAACATTTCATCACAAAACTAAGCCTCGAAGCTTTAGCAATATATGCCCACCCACAGACTCAAGGCGACTGTCTACGTCAAACCTTCATTTCCAAGACCAAGTGCCAAGTGCTCTAATATATTGAGCACTTAACACTTGATGTTTCAGTTAATGACCCTCCAGAAGTGAGGATTGAGGAGCCCATTATGGAGGTAGCTATAAATATGAGGTGAGCTCATTACGAAAACAGGTATAAATATGAGGTTTTATAAAAAATCGTTTTGTAGATGCTTTAGAATACTTTTCAGAAAACTGTCCACAGCCCTTGAGAGCTCCTCAGGTCACTATTTCTGATCCATTTATTTATTCGTATCTAACTTTTGGATCAAGACTTAGACGGCTTATTTAAGAGCATTTTTTGTGAAGTTTCTCCAGGCTTTTCAGAGCTATAGTTAGAAGTCATAAAAAAAGGCTTAATATTTTATTTAATGGTGTCCCAAACATTTTTTTTACTACTTATTTGCTTTGTAAAATTCCAAGCTTCTGATGTAAAAGCTGCGCTGTTGTTGAAAAACCTGCCTTTTTTGAAAATGGATTTCTGCTGTTGCCGAAGCTGCTTTCAAAAAAAACTTCAAAAATGCAGTTGGTTCTACACGGAATTTTTCGAAGAAAAGTTTTTGAAACGTTATGAGTTGTGAAGATTTAAAAAAAATAAAAGGCCCAAAGGAGAGACCTTTATAAAACTTATATCGTGCACTATAGAACTCTGAAGTTAGACCTTAAAAAATTGCAACTTGCTTCACTTTCGGTGCTTAAAGTCTCCGCAAACTTCAGTGGAATACTCAGAAATACGGTTTTTTGACCATATCTCAAAACCTGTGTTTCCAAAGTGCGCGAGGCTAACCTACATAACTTCCGGCAGCATTGGTCTATCTATTGGTAGCTTTTTAATCTTTATAACAATTTCTGAGGGAGTTTTCTGAATTTTTAGGAACGATTTCTACTCGTTTAGGACTCTGAAAAAAGAGAACCCCCGTGCAAAACCATCTGCCTATCAAAATCAAAACATTTTACAAGGGGGGACAAAAAAAACTTACTTATTCAGTCTGACGGTGAAAATCAACGATCTCGTTTCGCTGTAGAAGAGCACCGGTCCCCAGGATGATCCGCACCACATTCCCCCGATCGGCGTCCGAGCCGATTCCGAAATCTGCATATACCCATCGGGACATCCATCGTGCACATACGAAGTGAACCGTCCAATAGTAAAGCTGTCCAGCGTCACCTACAAATAAAGCAAAGGTAAACATTTGTTCAGGCCAACATGACAATATTATATATGTGTGCAATATCCTTAAGATACGCTTCGCAATTTCGTTGCCTATCTCTGTGGCTGGGCGCATTTCCTCCAAGACAGCCACGACGAATGATGCAATCAATCTCCTGCTGCGAAGTGTGCTAATGTTGTAACTTATTGCCGGTGAGTATCGTTTCTCTTCTCGAGCAAGGCCACAGAGGTTGCTGATGTATGGAAAAGGCGGCAGGATAATAAAGTGACTTTAATATCCGTTTCCTTTTCAGCACATACCTACATCAGGGGCACAGTGATTGTGTAGGTGGTTTGGCTCTGTCCAAATGTGTAAATCTGATGTGTGATGTGCTTGAGCTGGATAAGTACGTGCCTAAGGCATGCACGCTATTACAAACCTGACCTCCGTCGCTTTTATTGGCATTGGCATCTTACAGTGGGTGGGTGTCTTCACACGACAAATGGGAAATTGCAAAGAACAATAAACAGTGCAGTCGTCGGTGGGAATAATTTTTCCTGGGGATATTCGTTTTTATAGCACCATCGCCGAGGGATCCAAAGATCAAACGGCAGAGCCAGCGCCAACAATAATGGAAAATGTTATCTCTGGGTAATAGGTACGCCATCAAAATGAGAAGTTTGCCACGCACGCACATACAGAATCAGACAGTCCCCTGTGCATCGCAGTAAAGTCCTGCTGGAGTTTCATTTTTTGTCGTCTCTTCCCAATCTTTGGCTTATGCGAGGATAATTTTCAATTTTTCAGTAAACAACCCACGTAGCGGTGGTATAGGGATGGAGTGAGAGTCAGAGCACGTACCTGAACGACGTCGCCATGAATCCCGCCGGCGGCAGTGAATGTCAGTATACACACATACGGGATCTTATCCTGTTTCGGTCGATGTAGTTCGAGGGAATACGTTAGTCCGATGTCGCCATAGTACGTCTTGTTACATCCTGCAGGAAGATACAAATTAATTTTTATTATTTTTGATATCGCAGATATGAACGTATGGTCGGGAGTGGGGACTACAATCAGCGTCAGAAAGGAATTCGTGGCAACGCGAAATGCAGTCGTGCAGTTCTGTTTTAGAGCTGCGTTAATTGAAAAACTGTAGCCAAGCCAAGTGAAAAGATGGAAGACCATCATTGCCACCCAGTGCACCAACGCCACGCCGCAGCTACACAACAGCCAGATGGACGTCCTGCATTCCGAATTGCATTCTGCGGTTATTTTGTATTTTAGTTATGAAGTTTATTATTTTTTTTTTTTGGTTTTAATTTTCTTTTTAATAAATTTGAAATGAAGCCGCTGATGTGGTGAATGAGGGGGTAGTATAGCTGTGGTTGTAATTAAGAAGTTTCTTGTTTTTCTTTTTTGTTTGTCCTGGGAAATAAATGGGTGGGAAATAAATAAATTGCAAGGATGGCTACTTTCTTGCAAAGACCGCGCGAAAGTTGTGCGGCAGTGACACTTGCTCAGTCCTAAGTGACGGTCTTGAGAGGAAATTAATTAGGGCGTTGTCCGGGGAGAGCTTTCTAGATTGTGGTCAGATGGGAAGGATATTTATTCTAAGAGGTGTTGGGTAACTGCGAGTGCAAGGAGATGTGTCTGATGCGAGTTTGATAAATCAGAGACATTGGCAGAGCTAGAAAAAAATAATTAGACTGCCCTTATGCAGAGTATTGAGTGAATGGGCTCTAGCGAGGTATCCTTCGGGACGGAAAATTCTCCGCAACGTATACCTACTCGTTCGGAGGCTCAAATTCAATTCAAGGTGTCCGACTTAGGAAGAGAAATAAACATCAAGCAAAGTAAACAACCCGACGATTGTTTGTCACAAACATTTTATACCTATGTCCAGTATAGTTCGAATTTATTTTTAATTTTTATTTATATTAATTTCATATTATGTTCGACTGCCATTTCCAAGTGCATGCGTCAAAAATGTTGTCGAACACCGACTCGAAAAGAAAATGAAACACAAGTCCTTAAGAAGAAACGACAACAAGAAAAGGGGTGAATGCTATTGATGGTCATAGTCACATTTGACACACATCGTTTAGCGTTTCGCTCCAAAAAATAAATCGACCCACAGTGTTCGTGTGTAGATATGTGCTTTCACTATGCGCCATCTTAAAATATAACTCAAGGATAATAGTTTTTGTAGATTTTTTCGATTTTATCCTGAAACCTGTTAAAAATTTGTCTGCAGCTGAGCTCGGCTTTTTAGGGACGGTTTTACTTGAAACCTTTGATCCCGTTTTAAAATAGGATAAACCAGTATTCCGCTATGTCCTTCTAGGCACATTTAAGTGACGAACCTTACTTGTTTTAAGGACTAATAATTGTCCAAAACCAAAAACCATTCCCAAAAAAAAAAAAAAAAAAATGTGCACGACTGAGTCGCTCGTAACTTTGTAGACGAAAGTATTTTTTGAATGCAGTATCAACGGAAGTATAGCCTCCGGAAAAAGGCTTCAAAACATAAAACTCTTCATAACAAAACAGGATAATACAGTGAGACAGGAACAACGTTTAGAAAATCTGTTTAAAACAGACTACAAAGTTCAGTGCTGGTTTTTCCAACTCATCAATAGTCTCGCCTACTCTACTTCAACTAATTGACCTCCAACTTTTATCATATTGTCCTGGACTTGCTTCTCGGAAACGACCTTCATTCGGATGAATTTCCTATATCAATTGGAAGAGTTGCCACCAATGCAGGCAACTTGTCACCCACTTCCCTCTAACGCGTGGTCGCTCTCTAAATCTTCGATTCTAAGTTGTAAGTAACCTCAATTGTGTCCATTCGCCCTCGCTCACACATCGAGACTCCTGGTGTTTTGGATTGCGCTTATTACCCAAGCATGGCTGGGGAGTTTCTATTTTGCTGTGCACAAAAATAAGCCTCATTTCCCTACACGCTGCTTTTGTTACATTTTATGGACGAGAAACCTTTCGCTCTACTGTTTGTTAATAATTACTCCAAACTCCAATCCTTTGGGACTTTGATTGTATGCTCTTCAATCGCTTTGGCAAACATGAGTGCGTGCGTGCCACTCACTCCGCCACACTGCTCCGCCAACAATGAATTCCAAATCTAAATCCAGTGTTTTGAAACTATTCCCATTTGAATTTACGGAATGAGCTCTGGGAATTCTCCCTCGTCCGGATATGTGTGCGATTGCTGCCCTGGAATTTGGATGGATTCCTTGTCCCTACAGCTGTTGGCGCTTGTATTTCACAGTTTTCGTTTTATTTATTTTCTTTCATCTCCTAGAGTGGAAAGGATTCACATTTGCATGGAGATTTTTGCCAGGGCAGGAAGTGCTTTTATTTGAAAACATTTCAAATGGAAATCCTTCCACACACTCGAATGGAAAGAACAATACTCGAAAGAGAGCGTTTGGTGAATTGTTTTTCGTGAAATATAAATGGGCATGTAGGCTGTGTTGATCCGTGCTAGGTTTCTAAACGATTAGCTTGAGAAGGTTTTGATTAATATTTGATAAAGCCTTTAGGTGGCGATGATCCATGAATTTTTTAGTTAGTATGTGTCGAGTTTGGCGGGGGATAAGCTGCGCTTTTGACAACTGTTGAGGAGTTGTTCGAATAGATCTTTTATGTTCGATGCGGAATTCGCGCCAGTTTAATAAAATCACACATATTTCTCGGATACGAACGGCCGAATCGAGAAGCCTTTTTGAGGACAGTTGTACTCGCGGATGCTTGTCAAACGGTGGCGAATTAAAGATAAACTTAGATTGAAATTTATGTTTTCCGAGGGTTCAACGTTGAACCTGTCACTTCTTGCTCAGTAGTCCAAAAACTTACCACGCGCCCACAAAATGTGAAAACATTTCCTCTTAAATTTCTGAATAGTTGAAGTTTATTACTTCTAGTACAATCTTCATGTCAGAAGCTCACAAGACAACTAATGTCATTGATGTGTGCGAATTTGACAGGTGAATCAAAAAAGTGACAGAAAGAGATGTTAATGCGGCACAAAACTGAAAATAATGAAAGAAAAGGGATAATACGATGTCAGACGTCAGAGTTCTATTTTGTTTCTGAAGTCTGTCAGTTTGACAGGAGGCAGCTATCTGTTGATCGAGCTGGCTGGAGGGGCCTGTTGATTAAGTTCGTGGTCTACCACGGACTACATGCGAACATCTGAAGTAAAAGTAAATGCTGTCGCTTTGACAGACGGCACTTACAGCGGGTTTGTTCAGTTGTTCATCAGCAATCAGTAAATAATATTTTTTTTAGACAGATTACTGTTTCGACTTCAAGAACTTACTAAGGAACACAGAACAAATGCGAAATAGTTGCTTAATTGCAGAACATTTCTATTGTTCATATAAATATAAACCGCACACGTTTTATTCCCCGCACACCTCGCGAACTCGACCGAGCGCCCATCACCGTCGATATGGAATGAATATAACTACTCCATCCACCAACTTCACCCAGTCGAGCTGCATGTGCAGGATCTACTCTAAATAATACGTAGTTCAAACATGAGTGGCTGGGATTTCACCACTCATTACAGTAGGGAAGTGAAGTCGATAACACTGTTGGTTAACAGTTCGGCCATCCGACGCTTCACTGCCCTCAGTGATTTAAAATACCTGTCTATCTATCTCTCTATCTCTCTGTCCGAAAATGTATTTATTCCTATTTTATTAACTCGCATGTTCACAGCCTTTTCTACTCAAAATCGCATGATCACAGCTTTTTCTACGGCATGTTCACAGCCTTTCTACGACATGATCATAGCCTTTTCTACTCATAATCGCATGATCACAGCTTTTTCTAAGGCATGGTCACAGCCCTTTTCTTATCATAATCGCATGATCACAGCTTCCTACGGCATGGTCACAGCCTTTTCTCTTTAATATTTTAATACTTGCATTTTTATATTTACCATAAAACCGTAACTATCTAAAAACTTGACAGATACCGACAAATACTAAACATTTTTAAACTAAAAATACCTATGTACTATCTGTTCAATTGTTGATACCTAACCAAATGTTGCTCGCTTTTACTCCTAAGAGATTATGTTTTATAATTTATTGTGTGCTGTTAAATGTATAAACTACACTAAACTTTAAAACATCGGTATCACACTCAAAGCCCTTCAGCTTCACCTTACATGATTAATCACAAGGATAAACTAAACGTTAATCAGCAGTCAAATTGCTCAGCTCATATAAAATGTAGCAAAAGAAAACAAGAAATTCAATAAGTTACTTATCTCCTCGTCATCATCACAATCGTTTTCGAAATCTACCGCCTCGTCCAACTCATCAAGGGGACAATTAATCGACCCACGAACAACAACTTCTAAACAAATGAACGGCTTCATAAATGGTCTTGATGAACACGTGGGTGGACTTGACAATATATTCCAAATTGTATTACCAATAAGATGAACTTCCTAATCTCGTCCATTCGGCCTTGTAGTCATTATTGATGTAGCGGTTCCCACGATGCAGAAAATACCTCTCGATGTGACCATCATAATATTAATACGTGAACCTCCAAAGCGGAAGGAACACCCCTCAAGCATCAACCATGACATGAGTAGAATGAAACCTACATCACTCGAAATGTACCCGTGCACAACAAAAAATCATGGGTACATGGCGCCACCAAGCCTGGCAAAACCAAGTCCAGCATTCCCTATACAAAACACACATCAGTCAATTGAACGCACTCTGGTGACAGTCGCCGCCGTATCACCGCAGTAACGTATCCAAATACATCTTAGACCAGAACCCTTTTCCCAAGGAGTCCCTAACTCAGGGGCACCGTGTCTGCGAAAAATTGACTATTGGTTTCAGTGGTGCCACCATGGAAACGAGCACCCCTCGACCCAAATTTCGTGGACCACAACCTCTCAGTGATGTACCGAAAACCCTAATGAATATCAACACTTATCTTCAAAGAAGCATACTTCTTCGATATCTAGATGTGGCCCCCTCGTTTACAAAAAGCGTTGCACGCTTCCCAGTATTATATACTTATATAAATGGCAGGCAGCACTGCAGTATTTGTTTTATTTGTCAACGACAGTACGCATTTTAGGAAAACCAGATTATTCTTTTTCGACCAGTTTCAAAACAACGTTCTTTCTCTAGGAATCTACTCTCAAAGTCTTTGATTTTCTATCCGATACTGCAGATCGGAATCGAACTCTTGTATTTAAGCCACAAGCGAGCCTTTCTAGGCACAAGGTCTTTTAGTTTATTCTGCTATATTATCAAGGAGTTCCAACTTCCAATTAGTGCAGATTGTTAATCATTTGCCAATTAAATAATATCAAAAACGATGAAGGCATTCTACCACAACTAAACCTGCGTAGCTGCTATGGTACTGTTTCCTTTCCGGCCGATATGCAAATCTATAGTAAAATCCAGCGAGTTCTAACTTCAATTTTAAAGTTTCAAACGCACCTTATTCAACCTGTGCTCAAGTCAACTTCGCCTTCTTCTTCAACACACTATCCGAAGGTGCTGTTATCCGGAGAAGTTCGCAATGAAACGTCTAAAATACCCGGATAGAACTAGGAATTGCCTCACAGGTCTAATTCCGGTGGGAATAGGGAATGAAGCAACAGCTTCCGCCTTGCAGCTTCTGAGCTTATACTTTCATTGCTAATTTCATGGCCTAGGTAGGCACACAATTTTTGTTCGCCAAGAACTTCCATTCTTTTAGCTAACTTAATAGTCTTTTTCAAAGTTGACAAAAAACGGTGGTATCGTATTTACCAAATAACAGAATATCATCCATTATGTTTTTCTGAATGTTGCGCGAGTTACACGCATCTAACTAATCAAGAGAAGTACCTAACAGTCGGCAGCATTATCACGGCTTGTAAGCAAGCACAGTTTAACAACCACCACAGACCCCGATGTGTAATGATAGCTGAAAATATGTTTTTTTTTTTTTTTATAACTTGTTACCTTGAATTTAGTTTTAAATTGGCGGTAACCAACAAAGATTAGAAAGAAAAACAAAAAGGGGATTAGTCTGAATCCATTTAACTCGCGGCAGATTATCAAATCTAAAGTCTAATGAAGTTAGTAGGGGCATAGGTCAAACGAAAGGATACATCAAAAACTGTTAAATATTTATTTCTTCGCCAAATGACACTTCATAGTACACACTCCACACGTCATATCAAGTACAACAAAAAGCTAACCATCAGATCTATCGAACTATTCAAACGTCGATATAGTAAACGCGCATTCTATACGTGCAGTTTTTTTTTTTTTTTTTTTTTTTAAGTTCACTTAGCTTAGCTGCGAGACATTCTCAACATTTCTTTAAGAGCCCTACAAGTATTTTTAATAACCTCGCCAAAAGTATTCGCGATTAAATCTGTATCCTTTGCATAGGATGTTTGTCAGACTGTAGACCAGACACCCCAGACCCGCTCCATCGAGCCTCATGGTGGAACAAAGGGCTTCAAGATATAAAAATGCGGTGACAGTGGAATCACCCTCCTGTACCAACCTCATCAACCATCCATCATCTCGATTGTATATCAATCGCCTTATCACGATTGGTAAACGATTAAGGCAACACTAGCAGTTTGCCAACCGACTTGGCCATAATAACGTTGTCCGTCAATGCCTCCACTAACAGACCAGAAATTAAAAAGCTTGGTCTGACTTCACACCACATCTTTTTTTTTCTGGGTCATTCTGAAGGAGTTGCGATCAGTGAAAATAGTAAGATGTTGACTTTGAAAGGGACAAAACGATATAAAATAAAGTTCGATTCAACAAATAAATTTACTCAATTCAAATTACAGTTCAATAGTAAAAACAAAAAATAAAACGCCGACTTTGAAAAAGGCAAAACGAACTAAAATAAAGTTTGATCAACAAATAAATCAAATTTACTCAATTCATGTTAAATTAAGAAGACAACAAAGGAAAACAAAAGAAATTCAGTTAGTTGCTGATCTGCTATAGAAAGATACTGCTCGTAGCTCTCATTTGGGTCCTCTTACTTTCCAACATAATCAATAACTCGAAATCTGTCACCAAATTAGTTTTGAAGTGATAATCAGACTTCTTTGAACCTTCAGCCATTGCTCAGCTGCTTTGTCCAATCCCACGGACGCACAATGTACTGTCAACTATATTGTCTCAAATGACTGATGTTTTCTATAGTGTTCACCCATACACTCGTGGTCACGCCAACACTCAATGAGGGATTAAAACTCAATAACTCCTTTTTCTTCAATTCGTCACTACTCATTCGCCTTGCCGAGGCACCCACATGACTTGTCGAAGAACTGCCCGATGATTGTACCGCGCGAGATATATCAACGAATGATATGCAATTTGGGCTAGTTCCTTATATTCACATAATTGCCCTTTTCATGTGAGACTCAAGGTAAAACAATACTATGTGATCTCTCATAATAGTTATCCACTATGTTGGATACTTGTGTCAACAAGCACATCTTTGGATCGACATTCTTATCGATGTTATTGCCTTCAGCAATTAAAATACTTCGTCAATCGTAACCCGTATTAACGATTCTTCGATCTCACTCTGTCGAACAATTGTGCAAACAAACTGAAGCAATGTTCTCGATGATGAGATTTTATCAGTCAGTTGCATTTCAACTCGCGAACAATAAGGAATAAGAATCTCTTTCCATACTCCTTCCTTTTTAGAGCATCATGTCGCTCATTCTATGCTTTCAATTTTTCAAAGATTGCCAAGAATTTATCTCACGGCACCAGTGAACATCAATCGATCACCTACGTGAAATACCATCCCATAACAAAAAACAATATCAAAGACGCAAATACGAAGTAGCCTGTCTTCATACAGCCTACATACGGATGCAATTCATGAATCCAAATTCTAATAAATATCTACACGGAAAAATTATCAATGCATCCTCCACCGCTTCCTATCGTATACCTAAACACTACAAACACACAATTGCTGTAGTATAGCCAATACCCAGATACGCTAGGTACACAAATCTTTATGACGCAGTCAAGGGACCTAAACACGCAGCGAAAATATCACAACGAACCAGCATTCAGTCAACTATATAACTGATAACCTCTACGTGCCCACCCCGAACACGGCACTCATATGTTATTCTACTGCCACATGGCAGCCGATGGCAACGAACCGCACAAAAAATAAAGGTATTGATGAAAACAAGATAAATACTTATCCCTTTAATCTGCGCCGTAGACCGATATGGTGTCTTCATGCGGTCAAAAGATGATCAGCGATGTGTGCCTCTATTTGATTTTTCTACGTCGCGCGTACCCTTGGATTTTACAGTTTTGCCACCGAACACAACACAACACTACACCATACGCAGAGCGCAGGTACCACTTACAAAAAACAAGAGATAAACACTGCACAATAAATGACTAGGACTTTTTTTTCCATTTAGTTACATCGCATTGGGGTGCTTTATTTTCTTTTCGTGCGTTTTCACGTCACTGATCTTTATTTCACATAAAAGATAAACACAACACACAGATCGAATTCCAATAACACGACGCAATTTTGCAAGCAATAAAGATATTATGTTGCTTAACTAAAATATATGGATTGGATGCGTATATGGATTAAGAATCCCACTTCTGATTTATAAACCGCACACGTTTTATTCCCCGCACACCTCGCGAACTCGACCGAGCGCCCATCACCGTCGATATGGAATGAATATAACTACTCCATCCACCAACTTCACCCAGTCGAGCTGCATGTGCAGGATCTACTCTAAATAATACGTAGTTCAAACATGAGTGGCTGGGATTTCACCACTCATTACAGTAGGGAAGTGAAGTCGATAACACTGTTGGTTAACATAAAGAAATATTACTATTCATTCTTGTGCTGTGTTATACAGTTATACGTTTGTACTCGATGCTTTAGTTGACAGATCACAGATATTAAACAAATTGATGGCGTATTTTCTTTTTTACTTCAAAGCAGAGACTAAGAGCTGTCAAAAAATCTCGTGTTGCAGCAGTCGAAACACAGATGGCGATGGGTTCAGTTAAAAAATTAATTTGAACAAATAGGGAGAAGATGCATTTACACCATCACAAATTATTACTTATGCGAGAAACAGATTAACACAGCGAAATTAACAGCGACTTTGACAGCAACAGCAACAGCGAATTTAGGATTAGCTCTAACGTTGATGTCGCTGTCGATGTTGCTGTGCTAATGTGCTCTAAAAAGCGCGCTGTGGTTTTCAAAGGTGATTATCAAAGTTACTGTTTCTGTGTTAATCTGTCTCTCGCATAACACGGAAGAATAGCCGTATGACTGAAAGGAACAGCATTACCTACCTAACACACAAAAATACGTGACTCGTAGTTTGTTCGGCCATCTTGTTTACGTGGTAGGAATTATGGGTAAGTTCAGAATGTTGATATTTTTATAGCGATGACTTACTTAATCAAAATGGCTTCCGGAAGTGATGAATGGAAAATTATTTTCTTTATTTCGTGTAACTGACTGATGAATTGTTGGTTTAATTTACTGAAACTAATTACCGCTCTCATTTCACATGTTTTAAATCAGAAATAGAAATGTTTTCAAGTGATTGCAGAAATGTTGGTCGCCGGAACTTGTGTTTATTTCCGCTTCACGCATCTGTAGTTATGAGTAGAAAATTCGTCACCCTTTAGGCTTCTGATATGTGATCTCATTCTTACGTCTTTTATGGAAACGGATCTCTCTGTCCAGCCTTGTGCAAAAATGCGCGTGCGTCATGGTCTAAATGCAGTAAAAAATGGGTTAGATATGAAGTGCGAATTCAGAAACGTCAAACAACTGTGCACTGATGCGGCATCACTACTTATTTGCTATGCTGATGCGATGCACACTTTATGCTGATGCGTCGGTAATTGAAGTTGTTGTTTGAGTTTTAGAACGCCATGTTTGTGAAACAACTAATATAGAGGCTTCAACAAAAATTTATAAATTTGTCTTTCAAAAGTATAGTAATCTATTGATAAAAATGTTTATTTACTTATCTTTCTTTCACTTCTGGCATTTCTCTTACTTTTTTGCCGGCGAATCAACAGCGCATCAGGTATTTCTGTGATGCTTTCTTGCATGATGTTTGCGCATCAATTTGATCAACTTCGCAATAATGAACACTTGACGTTGAAAGTGGTGCCAAAAGTTTGCATTAATTAACATTTTGCAAAATCTAACTCAACAATTTCAAAACGAACACCGAATATTGGTCAGCAATTTGAAAACTAATTCCGGATATTGGTTGGCATGATTTCGTTGTCAAACTTTTGGCCAACCCACAAGGTTAACACAAAAATTATCACAACCACGCCAGTTTAAAACACACCCACACCACGTACTCATATGCAATCACCGACAAAGGAAGTCAATAATTTTGCAATTAAAGGACAAATCAACACAACAGCTGCTGTCTACTTAAAATTGAATGCAAAATTAAAGGCGGTCCCCATCACGAAAGCCCTTTTTCGACTTAATCCAAGAAATTATCACCGCCCCCGACATTGATCATCATCAGCGACCACAACAAAAAAAATATCCATTCACAGGATGCAAAGGCCATAATCTCTGGCATTAATTTCACTCCGAATTTTCGTCCTTATTAATATAATTACGCGATTTAAATTTTTACTTACGTGTACAAAATCGCGGCTCATCACTGCCATCGCCACAATCGTTAATATTGTTACAGAATTTATTTAATGACACACACTGTCCGTTGGTGCATGTGAATTGCGACATTGTACACTGGGTGACGGGGGCCAGCTGCGATGGTTTTGTTGTTGTCGGTGTTCCAGCACCAGTCACCACCGACGACAGTATCGGCACCAGGGTCAGGATAACGATGAACATTGTTGTCGGTCGCATCGAAGTTGTGGCGAGCACCTTCTTCGATATCGAGTCAATGAAAATTGTCGAAATGTCTGCTTTTTGTCGCCATTTCGTCATTATTGAATCTGAAAATGGAAATTTATGAAAATTATTTCCGTGCGATTATTAAAAAGAGAGAGAGAGAGAGATAGCAAGTGACAGTCAATTTAAAATTGAATATAAAAAGGACTTTTCCGCGTTTAAAGAAATCGAGCACAAATCGTCACCTCAGTATTTGAGTGATACATTTGCATTTTTGCCATTTTTGAGTTAGGAATGATTTCTAAGAGACAAAAAGGAGATCTTTCTTTTGGTGTAATTAAATCTATCCTATGTCCATTATTGCCAAAGATATCAGTGTTACAAATGATCTAAACGCACTTTTGGGAATCAATGGTCAGTATTGGTCTGCCACATAAGCCTACATATGGGAAGGTCACATTTTTGTATGAACTTTTCTTAAATTTCTTAAACCTTTTAAATGACCTATACATACAATTGAACAAAAATTATGCTTCATTGACAAACAGCAATTCAGTGCTTAAATGATCTAAACATACAATTCTCCCTCAAAAGTGCTTCATATGCATAATAATTTTTCAGTGTTTAAGTGATACATACAAACAAAGCTCCAAGTCAAATTTGTAATTCAGTGCATAAGTGATACATACAATACAGTCGACTTCATAAATTCCTTATAGACAGTTACTGTTCAATTTATGTTTGGTTTTTCTGCATTATAATTATTTAATAATATATTCTGTACAAGTATGATCTGAATTTAAAGTTGGATAAAATAGATATTTTATTTTATTGTTTTCCTTTTTTACCCTCTGAAGGCACTAAATTAATTTAAAAAAGAGCTGAAATATTGGATTTTTAGATCCCCGATATAAACAAACGTTAGTATATTACAGAATTATTTTTCTTTGACACGATAACTTACCTTGTTTTTTACATAAAAAAATAAGTTTGCCATTAAAAACGCGAAGAAAAATAAAATAACAGTAATTTAAAAAAATGCTTTTATTTCAACTTTTGTATGAATATATGCCACATACGCATTCAAAAGTCACAATGCCGCTCAGTATTTAAATGCCACATAGGTTGCTCAAAAAGTGCCTCATACCATACAAATACGCATTATTTCGAACAAAAATCATGCCACATATGCAATCTCCTTTTTTTCAACTTGAGATTACAAAAAAACCAATTGTCCAATTGAAACAAGAACTAAAGTGTAAGTAGAACTCAATAGCCACTAAATTAAAAAATTTAGTTAATGGTTGTCTTACTGAAGGTTTTTGTTTTATTCGTTTCCAAACTTAAAACGTCGTTTTCTCGAAACTATGTTTTTGTCGTTTAGATCACTCAAATACTGAGGTGACGAAATATTTGCGTGGCACTTTAGGTATTCATATTTAATAAGAAAACGGTAAAATGTAAATGTCAATAAATAAACTCGGTCCGATGGGTGGTACAATTTATACCTAAGGTATTTCCAAATTTAACGAGCTTTATTTTATTGCGTCGTATTTTTGCGTGTGAAAATATACGCGAACCACAAGATGTGCGGCGCGCATAAATCTATATCTTCAATTTCATTTAAAATTGTTTCCCGTAGGAGCCGTATGGATGTGTTTGTGTATGTTTATATGGTCTCACGGCGAGGCAATATCGTGGAATTGATAAAAATTAATAAAAATGTATTTCCATTGGGCGCAAAGGATGTTTTTCTTTTTCGAGCCTGTATTTGAGGTAATAGAGGGGTAAAGTGAATACAAAATTTCCACGGTAAGGTTTCGAATGTGAAATGGGGATCATATGGAGCTTTGGCATCACAGGATTTCGTGCAATTACAAGGGACCCCTCATGAATGCAAATATTTTCATTTTTTTGCTGTATAATTGTGGGCATACTGATGTCAGTTTGAGATATGATGGCGTGATGTGGATGAACTTACAATTTGTTCAGTTTCACCTTTTGATTACAAAATAAAGGCAGTGTTATGCGCTATTCACAGCGAGCCAAAAACCTGTGCCTTGATTTTGTGCGGTTTTTGTCGCAATTGCGGTTGCGGAAAGGGTTCACGTATAGGCGGATTCTATAAATGTGTGCGTGATGTCGAGAACTGACAGCTTCCAATATTTCCTGTTCTATTGTAGCCTTGTTCCTGAAAATTCCAGGCGCACTTTCCCATACGCAACCTATTTAGGTTGCGAGAAGGATGTCGGATGATAACAACTGACAACAGCGTGACCGTTGTGCGAAAATTTGGTACTTTTTTCGAGGAGCCTGATACAATTTGTTGCTACTTTGTTTCATTTTGTTAGTTAGAAAAGGTACTTCGGAAAGTTTTCAAAAACTGTGATTTCAAAATAAATGGCTAAAATATAATAAGGTTCCCTATCACGACACTTTTTTCGGTAAAAACGAGCCAATACTCGTTAAATATTGTGAGAAAGTTCTAAATTTGCAGAAGAGCTTCAGAAAAGGCACTTTCTTCTAAAAACTAAATAAATTGAACGAGATCTTAAAATGTAGATATAAAATGAGTTGATATATTTACAACCAATGCTTAGTTAATTTCTATATATTTATAAGTCAAAAACAAGGCTCAAGGTCAATCGAAAACGAATTGCATCTATTTTTTTTTAACTATCTTAAGGACATCTCTAATTTGTTTTTATATATGAACATTTTTATAAAAATGATCAATTTACCGTCTATATTGTATTACGAGTGTAAAACAAAAACTATAATTTAAAACCTTTCTCTAACACTCAGGGCGGTGAAACAAAAAAGTGCATTTACTAAGGTCCCATTTATAGCCATAAGTATCACGATACCGTACCAATTTTTTTTTTTTGCATTTTTAACCACTTAAACTTGATGGTTAAACTCAATCTTGATCTTAAAATGTTGCTTACGAATTATAAAGTTAGTTTATCAAATTCGTTTTTCTAAAATAAGAATTTATAAATTTTTCCGTACGAAAAACGTTTTCCGATCACAGAAAAATTAATAAATTCTTTTTCTATAAAATTGAAAGATAATTTGCTTATTTTTTTTATAAACTGACTATACATAATTCATAAGCAACATTTTAAAACCTACATTTGAGGTCACCCACCAAGTTTAGGTGGTCAAAAAAATCAAAAGAAAATTTGTGCGGTTCCGTTTTACGTATGGCTATAACTGGGACCTAAAGCTTCTCTCCAAATTTTGCAACTTTCGTGCAATATTTTCACAAGTATTAGCTCGCCAAACGTTATAATAGTATTGTGATACTCAACCGCATTCCATTTTAAACATATTTATTTGGAAATCACAGTTGTTTAAAGAATTTGCGAAGTTCCTTTTTAATGTAAAAAAAGTAAGACAAGTGCGAGTCGGACTCGCTCATGAAGGGTTCCGAAACAGCAAGTAACATAACATAAAAGTTCTTGTAGTTCGTTGTAACTTTGATCGATATTTTAAAAACTACTCGCTAGATCTCGTTCAAAAAATTATCGTTTGTAGTTTACATGGTAATGTATATCACATATTTTTTTAAGTTTTATCGTTCGCTTATTTTAGAAGTTAGGGGGGGGGGGGGGGGGGGGACCAACATTTTACCACTTTGGAAGTGTCTCTCGCGCAAACTATTAACTTTAGAAAAAATTATATTAGAAACCTAAATATCATTTTTGAAGACCTATCCATAGATACCCCACACGTATGGGTTTGATGAAAAAAATTTTTTTGAGTTTCAGTTCTATGTATGGGGACCCCCAAAATTTACCGTTTTTTTTTTTATTTTTGTGTAAAATCTTAATGCGGTTCACAGAATACATCTACTTACCAAGTTTCAACGGTATAGCTCTTATAGTTTCGGAGAAAAGTGGCTGTGACATACGGACGGACAGACAGACAGACATGACAAATCTAATAGGGTTCCGATTTTTGCCATTTGGAACCCTAAAAAGGGAAAAAGTACCAACAAATGGTATTATAGTCGTTTTCCACGAAGACACCACGAAAACCACTTCCAATCGTTGCGTTGTTGAAACAAACACACCTTTTGCAACATTCAGCAGAGCAGCTGACCGATCAAATGTCACAATTCACAACTTAAAATCATTTTCCACACTAATTGATGGGCTAATATTATTTTTAAATACCTACTCTGAATTCGTTTTATTTGTTAATTAATACGATTGAAATTAGTAAACAAAATAGTTTACACAGAAGTTTCACGACTAGTGTCTCACAGCTGAAACGTCAAACGAAAACTAGTTACTGTTCGGTGTGAATGCAATTTCGAGTTTTAGACGAAAACACGGTTTTCGCTGCGGTGTGAAAAGGCTATTACATCTGAAAAATTTCGAAAACAGTCCAAAAAGAGAGTCCCGAATGGAAAAAGTAATCAAAGTGTCTCTAAAGCGTCACAATGGTAACACTGTTTGGTGAGGGTTGATGTATTGACAATAATACTATCGAAGTAATTTATTTTTAGTTGCTAGTTGGTGTTACATTTTGTTAATACCATTCGTGGGCGATTAGCAACTTACGTAATGACCAGTACAACTTTTTGATCGCATAACCGAACCCCCACTAACTTCACTACGTTTGTTAGCTTGCAGCATTCAGCGCACAACGTATAAGCGATTCATTTTTTGCGCTTGTTTTCGTTTGCGATTTTGCTCCACAATATTCCACCAGCCATATTGTTGTTTTCTGTTCGGTCGGGTGTTTATTCATTTAACTGACAACTAAATAAACTATTTCTTTAACGAAGTAAATCCACCGACATTATAATCGATCTAATGTGGTTTTTCAGTCAAAGTCAATGACCTACTTAAGTAAATGCGTTCTGGTAGATGAAGAACGTGACATACATTGATACATTTTACTTCAAAATAGAAAGAGATAGAGAGACGACGTTCGGATAAGTACCTATAGTTCATGTCAAATGTCAACTTGATTTGGCTGGACTAGGTATATATAAGAAATCGTTGACAAATCAACCTGAAGTATTATTATATTATCGCAGTTTATTTAAATTTTGAAACTTTGAAAAGTCAACGGAGTATGCAGGCAGGATTTCCATAAACGTCAACTACAAAAACTATTCACGTGACCAACCTAGGCTGAAATACATCAAGTTAGTCAGCTGTCAGACTTAATGAAATAGAAATCCGAATGTTCCCATAAGAACTTAATAAAACAAGGTAAAAATTCTGAAAACAAGTTAACCAGCTGCCATGAATATTTTGTACATTTTTCTTCACCGAGCTGCTCTCATTTCTTTGCCTTCGAAGTTTGGAAAACCTTCCTTTTTATATTCGCAGGAACCTTCTACAGATGTTCGCATTTTATTCTTTCGCATGCGTTTTGGCGAGTCGCTGTCGATTCTTCAACTGGAATTCGGAGCAATATTTTCCATTTGAGAAGAAACTTGTACATTTCACTGGCGATTCTCAGATGAACTTGCCAGCGAACGAAATCTTCGCTCAAAGCGAGCAAAATGCAAATTGTCAAAAAGTTTGCTGCGAAATATCGAAAACTGCCTAGCTCACCACTGAAAACAGTGATTAATGTCTCTGGCTTTTTGTTTTCACTTCAAATATCGCTTTTGTCTGACAGATTTTGATCAGAAATTCCACAATGACGTACGTTGGCTATTTTAGGATTGAATTCTGTAAAAAACGAAACAAAAATAATTTCGCAAACGTTTTAAGAAGCAGTAAAGTTTAAGTTGAATAGTATTAGGATCATTTTTTCTAATCGTTTAAGTCGTTTTCCATTTGGGCAAAAAGAAGCTTCCGGAAGAGTCCGGAATCGAAAAAATCGCTTCTGAAACCGTTCCATTAGCACAAAAAATACTCGTCTGGTGATTCTGAGAAGAGAATTTCGCGTGAAACCAATGGAAAATGACATTAATAAACTGATTCTCGACGGCGTTAAACGTCAAAGCGATAATGCGCCAACCGAATAATAAAATTTAGTCTCGACTTTAAATTTACGGGAGCTCACAGTTGCGAAATTTGCATGGAAAATCAAAATATAGCCACTGTAAACTACTAAAATTTAAAGTCGAAACTAAAATTGTTTATTGGTAAGCCCCAATGCTTTCTGAAAAACTGCCAAAAACATTGAATTTCGGCAAGAGGTTTTCAGGTCTACTATATTTACACCCGACCATTCATTCGTCGGGTTAAAAAATAAATTCTTTATTTATAATATTCATTAAAAAGCATGCATTAAACCGGTGGAATTACAGATGTATTAAAACGCGGAGTTTAGAGCGATATTAGGCCGATTTAAGCCTATGCAATGTCAAATTTCACATAAACTGACATTTAGTTTTTTTTTTTGGCGTTTGTCACTTGGAAATTGATTTGATTTGCTGTGTGCTGATTTTCATTTCTATTGTATTAATAATGAATTTAACCTTAAAACTGCCTCTTTTTTTAGCCGGAAATCTTTCCGAAAATCCATGACATTGCAATCATTGACGCAAGCCCGCTTGTGCATTCGATGTAGGCGATGACGAGGACGAGGTTTATTCACAATCAGCTCTTCGATAAATTCGTTTTCTGACGACGAAGCCACCAAATTTTGTCCACCTTCCAAATGAAATCATTTTTTTAAGCTTCTTGCTGCTTTCCATATTCTATTTCACTTTTACTTATTTCCTGCCTCCTGCGAACGAAGAAATGTCAATAATACGAATTTAAATAATTAAGCTGATGGTCTCCGAAGTGCAGTTTAAATTCATTCTTATTAAAAGCCGACAAGTTTATAAAAACTCAGTTTATGTTCGGATTTAATGACTGAAAATTATGGACTTGGGTTTAATTTTTGAGTGAATATTGTGGCCGTAAGTGAAATAACTTCATAAATGTTCGTTTTATTTCAAAAATTAAAACTTGTACAAATATTACTTAAAATTGAGAAGTTTTACTTGCGTAGGTAGGAAAGTCAAATAGTGCAGACAGTGTTGATATATCGTGGTATTTAACCCTTTTTGTGGGAATTTCAATGTCCGAATCCGATGCCTTTCGTGGGATAAAGGGAAAAAGCACCAAGTCGTGCGAATTTGAGGAATCTGACAAAATTATTCAAACTATAAATTTTTGCTGAAATTTCATGAAAACTCCTACATTTCTCCATGTTTATCAACACCCTGAATGTCCGTAAAAAAAACTGCTCATATAAATCGCCTTTTATCAAAATTTTCTAGTACCAAAAAATAATCGTAAGAATGTTGCAAACTGTGATTTTTATACTAAAGGTTCATTTACCGTGATTTTCTTTCCTTGTAATATAAAATTTACTTTAAAAAACTGGATTTTGAGGCAAAAAAAAGATCGTGGGTTTTTAAAAGGGAATATGAGTACAGTGAAAAGGGAAAAAAGGGAAATATTACCAAGCTTCGTGGGATAAATGAAGAGATAGTGCTAACAACACTAGTACAGAAATCAGTTCAATAGTGAGTCTTTATTCGACAGTGTGTTGGACGTTCTTTAAAGTCGGGTCAATGGAAAAAGCCTCGAAGTGGAGATCAGAGGGTGGTCGACTGCGCAGGGAATGAAAATAGTTGAAACAATTGAAATCTTTAAAATTGGACACTCTTTATAATAAAACAGTCACAGCATCTCTTCAGCCTTCAAGTCTTCTTTACCCTCCCCTGATAGTTAAATAACTAACTTCTCCAAAAGTGTCCACTTAGTTAACAAATTTACCCAGCACAAGCACTCCAAGGGAAATTTTGCTATAGTCAACAGAAATTTTCAGACAAAATTACTTGGAACACACCCACACCCACCGATTGATATATTCCCAAGGTAATGACCAAACAATCAATCTTTGTCACACAGTCTTATCAATTAGAAAAGAAAAAAAGAAACCTCTTACCAAAAGCTGCCATTATTACAAAGCAATTAATCAACGGTCCTCCTCGGTTTTCCTCCACACTATCGAGCACAATAAGGACTTTCATTTAAGCGTTCTATTCTTTAGGAAAAACAACATTTTCCACATCAGCACAGAGTAAAAAATACGTAAGTACGGTTAAATATACCTTTGGTGAAGAGCAACAATAACTTCCCCCCGACTTTACCTCTCTACAAAGAGCCCCGAAAGCACTTACACATTTTCCGAACGACCAATTTTCCCAGAACAAAAATAATAAAAAAAAAAAAAAATCGAAAGAAATTCACTCGTGAAAATCCATCCGCCGATCATTATTTTCGTTCAGATCGAAACTAAAAAATTCCCACTGACCGACGACGACGAGAAAATGCACAAAAACGGACTAAAAAAAAAAAACACCCACTGCACTAGGGAGGAAAATTGCCACACAAAGAGGGCGTCGTTTGGGGGCTGAAAGGGCGAGACGGAGCAATTTGATTAATGCATGTGCTTGCGCGTCTGGTCGGACATCAGGCGGCATATGATTTATTGCCTCTGTAACGGTAAACAGCATCGTTTCATAGAAGCATGCGGCATTGTTGTCGCTTACTTTGTGTCGCCAGAACATAACCATGTGACAGAGGATGGTATATAGCGCGTTGATGCGACTGCGGTGACGGGCAGCAATCGACAGAGCTGGCTCGCCCGCAAGTCGGTTGGCAGTCAACCCAATTACAGCACCTTTAATTTATTTGCACGAGGGTGTCTGCAAGACGGCCACGAACATGTGCCGCTGAGGTTCACAACGTAATCACTGAATTGCCATGGCCTGCGGCGAGATTATCGGCAGGACATTGATGGGCATGAGGGGAGCGAGAATTGTGTTTGATCTAAGCGCTCTTTGCCGATAGCTTACACTCAGACTTTGACTTCGACTCCGACTTAGACGTCGACTCCGACTTAGACATCCGGGCTGCTATTCATCGGCAAACATTTCCCGAGCCAATGTACATAGATAAGTCTTTTGTTTGCCTGAATGAACGACTGAAGGAAGACCGAACGGATGAATGGAACTCATCGCACTCTCACTTCCCACAGAGGGTGTGAACATTGTGCATCCCAACCCCCCGCCCCAGCAGTGTCATCCTTTCAGTCTCCTGGCTAAAGAACTTTTCACACTAACAAAACAAAGTTCCCTATGAATACCTCAAAAGGCAACTCAAAAGGAAAGTCAAGTTCTCTTCCGGGATTCCGGGAATGAATCGTCTGTTGTGGCTTCCCGCCGCACACAACTAAACACAGATCCCATAGCCACACATCCTCATCCACCTAGGTATGCATATATGGTGATGGTGAGAGATGCAAAATTAAACTTCTCAGATTATTTGATGAAGGGATGTGTCATTTCATGTTGTGTGCTCCGTACATCATGCGAGAGGTTCTTGACGTTGGCATATAAATATTAACCCCCCCGCCATTGGCAGGCGGGGAGCATATTGGTGGTTTCATGCCAAATGCCATCTTCGTTTCCATCAACGTCACGACACACACTCGTACTAATTTGGAAGCTGCTGCAAATAAAATATTTTCGTGGCGTATAATTTCGAAATAAGGAATACCAATGATGACAGGACGCATCGGTGGGGGGCATTCACTCGCAAACGATACCAAATTATACGGTCTAAGTATGAAGACGACGACGGATCATCGCATCATATTAGATGGGGCACGTATAGAAGTCGTATGTCGCGCAAATGAGCGCACCCCCTAAAATTAGGTTCGTTAAACTTATCTTGAGGATGCCATCGGCTGTTCTCCACATCTTTTTTTCGTTTTCTTTATTTTTTCGGCAAAAGCGGATAGAGATGTTGTACTTTGGAAAGGATATCTGACAGAGAGTCTTGGGTGAGGCTCGGAATTTTTAGTTGTGTTAATTTGTATCTCATTTGTATGTTCAGGGTGTTTATTCAGTTGGAAGATGATAATTCATGGATTTTCTGAGCCAAGTTAGACGGTGTGTGTCTTCAGTCTTCTGTTGGATGACGAACATAATACACTGTCAGAGAAGAGGGTGGGCATGATTGGATTGAGCATGGAAGTGGAACAAAGGTGCATGACATGTTATCTCTATGGGAGACTTTGTGGAGTTTTACTTTTCATTTGGAAATTGTTTTTGAATGCGCAAATCATCAAGTTCTTGTGTGTTTCGAAAAAAAAAAAAAAAAAAAAAAAATATGTCGAACAGACTATCAAGGAAGTTAACAGCACTGGGGGGGATGGTGGAAACATCTCTATACGTAATCGGAGGAATGGTAGACAACAAACTTCTGCAGCGGAAACGTCTTTATAGGACGTAGTTATCCTTACAAATGTGATGGCTGTTTTACTGGCTCTCTGCGGACGTCAATTCCATAAGCTCGCTTCCTTTTGATTCTGCTTCAGTTTCGATAATTATCCGCAGTCCCGAGTGACTTCGTTGAGACGACCTTTAGCTTCCCCTTGTTCCCATAACCTGGCTTCATTCTTCTTCTGCTTACGTTTTTTTAATTATTGTCTGAAGTCCCGAGCTACCTCCTGAAGACGACCTTCAGCTTCCCCTTCTAAGAACCGACCACATGCCAAACCAAAGAAGCAGTCCCTTCCTAGGATAATTCTATATCATGATATCCAGGGCTGTCGAGAGAAAACTCGGGCCCGGGACTGAAAAACGCCGGACTCATGTACGTGTACGTATTCGAGATTCAATTAATGGAAAAAAAATAAAATATAAAAACAAATTCCATATATAAAAATAATAAAAAATAAAGTACATGACTGGGTCGAACAAAACTTTCTCGTTATAATAATTTTTGAAACTTAAGAAAACTGATTTATTCGAATTTTTGGAGAAAAACTAAGTACCGGATCTTATTTAGAAAACTTTTATTAATTTTAGTATTCATTTTGATCAAAATCGTTACAACGGTTTTTGTAAAATTTGGCAGACAAAACAGTACCAAATACTGGAATGTTTAGTTTTAAAAATACCATTGCTTAACTATTTAAACTGTAAACTGAGTATAAGTTATTGTTCGGGATGTAAGCATTACTTGGTGCTTAGAGCTTTATGAAAATCGAAAATGGGGTTTTCGGGATATGAGCAGTTTCAAAAACTAGCGTTTTCGGTGATTCGAATTGAGAATTAAGGACGCAATAATTTGGAGAACATCAATTTTACTCTAAGTTTGCATTTTGGTCTAAATCGTTATTGCCGTTTTCAGGTAAACTGAAGACAATTCAATTTTTAAAAAATTTCTTTTTTCAAAAATCCATTTTACGATAAAACAAAGAAAAACTGAGTTTTAAGTTAGATATGACCATATTGCCCTGGAAATTATTTTTTGTTACAATCGTATGGACCGTTTTCGAGATACGTCCGAATTTCAAAAATACCTTTATTTGAATTTTTAGCCAAAAACTGGGTATGCAGTCGTGGTAACCTCATCCAATTAAGCTTGAATATTAATCTTTTATTGAAATCGCTAGAGCCGTAATAGCAGCGCCCGATCTTCTTGCTGAAATCCGTTTTGCATGTTTCGAATGGATGGGAGAAGCTGTGTCCGAATTGGACATTGCCCCGCGTATTTTACGAATTGCGTGACCCAGCTAGATTTGTTTTGCAGTGATCTCCACTTCGGCCATCGACAAATATAGATGCCGATGACGAATGATATCATATGGGGCCTTAAAGAAGACTGGATGAGTTCATACAGTACCTACCTACGTAAAGGAGAAACGTGTTTACAACATCTTATATATAAACTAGCTGTGCCCGCAACTTCGTACGCGGTGTGAGACTGTATAATTTCCAAGAAAAGAGATTTGACCGTTTTCTCAACGGCATATTTGTTTAAAATCAACAGTCTAGCTAAAAAAAAAAGCGGTGACATTGTCAATGTGAAACAATAAATCAAACAAATCTATTTACATAAAACACCAATTTAAGAAAATTAAATTCGACAGCGTAAGTACTAAAGTTTCACTTCCCTACTGTAGGTATCAACGTAGGTAATATCAAAACAACCACTAAAACAAAAGCCTTAACGGAAATTTGTGTCTACACCAACAATAAATAGATCATACAACATAACTTACCTATATCGTCTTTACTTCTTGAATTCTTCAATTCTTTACTGTAGGTATCAACGTAGGTACTATACCAACCATTAAAACAAAAACCTTGAACTCAATTTCTATAAACACCACCATACGTCCATATCAGCGCACGTCACCAGCCATCTGCGCATTTCCTCAGAAACACATTGTCCCTGTTGATTACATACACATTCACCTCGCATACTTCTCTTTCGTTTCACTTAATTTGGAGAAAACACCACGCAGTTTTTTTTTTCATATGAACGTGCTTGTGCGATGTGCGCCACCCAACCTCCCCAAAGCAGAACAACAATCAAGAACCACGGCTGCTGATAATGTTCGATTTGCGAAATGTTAGATGTTTCATTTTAGATTTTAGGTTGTAGCTCAGCTTCTAGAGGACATAGAAATCTGATTGATGGCTTGAAATAACTATAAAAGTGTTGGCTCTCCTAAGTATTTTGTTTTGTTTGCATTGACTAAGAATTTTTTGAGTAATGGCGAGTAAAATGCAGTAAAGTCAGAAAAAAAAACACATTTTGGTCAAAAACGCTCCAAAAAATAGGCATGGCAATGAAAGGAATATACTATGTCCTTCTCTGAATCTTAAGGAACATTTCAAAAAATGTTTCATCGAAATCTGTGCAGTAGTTTTCACGCCATTAGGTTACAAAAAAATTGCCTACAGTTTTATTATAAGTTTAGATAGGCGTAGGGAAATTGTTAAGAACCACTTTCACTGCCTTAACCACAATATATTCGATTAATATTTTTTTGTTGGTTAGTTTATTAGTTTTTCAATTTGTTTTGTATAAGCCAGGTATAGGTAATGGTAGAATTTCCACCACTAGGCGAACTCTAGTTCTAGAGAAATATGCCTTGAAAGTTCTTGCGTCAGTTAAATCCTACCTCAATATGTGTGGGTCTCACGTAGATATGGACCTTTGGCGCTGTGTGGCTTCAGCGTGATCAGAACATTTTTTCTAAGCTTGTTGAGATCTACTTGAGTAAGTTGTTCTTGCGAAAGCTAGATCCTATACTTAGTTCCTGCATTAGCTAGCTGACACCTACAATCCTACATTAATGCGCTGTGCTTGCGTCTGTCGAATTAGGTATAAACCTTAGCATGATTTCCGTGTGAGTAGATAGTAGAGACCTGCTAAAATAGTCGGACTTTAGAAGAGATATCTTCGGAGGAAGAGCCCTGCGTTAATGCGCAGCTCTTGCGTGAGTTAATATTTGTATAGCAACGAAGTGTGAATTATATGATCGAATGGAAAGTTTCCATACCAATAAGAATATGGGGATGGGTAGGGGGATATCCCCGACTGTCTGTAGAGCATTTCTTGAACACGTTTGCATATATTTATTGCTGCATGTCTTTAGTGGCATTGATAATGGAATCAGTGACCTTCAGTAATAAGACATAAAAAAAAAATCGCGGTACACAACGCAGTGGCGAGTTTGGTACTCTACTGTCAGACCATCAGAGTCGGTGGCCCAGCTGTCCATACATTTTACTTTAGCTAAGCGGTCCTCTTCTGTATACAAAGTGGAAGAGTTAGTTTGTCACTGATTGGACTTGAGGTTTATCCTTGCAGCTTTTAAAAATGCTAATCAAACACCCCTATTATTCCCTTTGGACCTTGGCTTGCTTCGCTGTTGAAAAAATGTCGCGCGCTTCGGTCTTAAAGACCCATTAGATTTCTTGTCCTTAAACGAGACTCTGATGGATGGTGCATCGATGGCAAAATACTTTGATCTCCTTGAGCTGGGATACTTTATTCAACGCAGGATATTCTTATCGTCCCTTCTTCTGAGTTAATACTTGTCTCTAGTGGTGCTTGTTTTTGGCTGGAGTATGGACATCTTCTGTCATATTTTTGTGTTAAACCCGTTTTTCACCATAACACGGGCAACTTCTGTGAGAAGGTATTTACTTGCGAGAGAGTTATGCCATTTATAGTGAATATCAAAAGTCTGGTTAATACATCAAAGTGACAGAGGCTAAGTAACGAATGTTTGCTTTTGTAACGATACATGAAAAAGCCAAATCGACACAAGTGCCTTTGAATGAAACGGAACAGTATAAGGCAGAAGCAAGCGTTGCTCGGCGATAACTACTTTGAACTCACCCAAAGAATTCCATATGGATATTTCGATGGTTACTAAAAAATTGGCTGGCCCATTTGAAATTACCCTGCCCATCACAATAAAAGCAAATAAAAGATTCGTGATTGACAATGATCTTCTACATATCATCCATTCTCTCTTAGACGGGCTGTCTGTGGATTGCAATCGAGGGGTAGACTGTTTCGGTCACCCTTCCCCTATCCGAGGATAAACTGCCCCAACTCTCTACACGAGACGTAAGAATTGTTTAGACAAAGAAGACAAAAGTCACACGAACAAAGATAGCAATACGCCCACTAGTGTGTCCGGCCTAGAACACCCTGGCCTTTTCCCTCCCTACCCCCCATTCCCCTAACTCATGTGGTTTCACAAAGAGCCGAAATTATATACGGCCTAAGTGTGCCATTCTAGACAGCCACCTTACCTAACCTAACCTAACCTTCGTGATCTGACGAACAAAAGCGAAAGTAATAAGGTTCCGTTTTTTTCCTTTGGGCACGGAACCTTAAAAAAAACTTATTACCTAACATTCCAAATACTCCAGTGAATACCAAAACCGAAACAATAGCCCCCACCGATATCTCTCCCAACTAAAGACCTCTTAAATATAGATCCAACTGTGCCAACACAGCCATTCGTTATTATGACAAGTGAAATAATTAACCCTCTCATCCAGTCCACATGACCTCAAAGTGTATCCCGATTCGAAATAACCAATATCCATGACAATACCAACCTAATTGCCTTCCACTCGACAGAATGACAACCACCTGCTCGGCCCTCGTCACACGGACATATACACACCAAGCAGCCCCGGCCGCCATCACGACAAAGCTCTAATGTCAATGCAAATAAATTAATTTGAGCGTCGTCTCAAGGACATGCGGACGATGGATGGGCTGCTCTTGCAGTGCACACCAATCACGCAGTACGAGCACACAATTGCCCCCTCAATCTCATTTCGTTGGCTGAAATTTCAAGGAATTAATTAGTCAGAAGGGTTAAATGGAAAATAGATTGCCCTCGGATTAGGAACAGGATCCCCTGCCCCCTTGAATAGAGGTCTGGGCTATACAACTTGTTTCCGCCAATAATCGCCTACTAACCGAGTGGATCATGTCTGATTGTGATGCCATCGGAAGGTGGAAATAATTAAAATGTATTGTCAGGACCTGCACAAAGAAGGAAAGCTCTCCCCTGACTATGGGCGACGGCGATTTGAAAATCTCATTAGTCCGATGCCATTGTGGGACGTCGGGACACACTCCTGGGAATAGCTTGCAACTTCCAAATGATTATCCTCCCTAATGGGTTTTTCTTTTTTTTTGATTTGGTCTGCAGAAGGACTAAGCGACCACCATTGAGCCCTGATTCGTCGTCATTATGTGTCACCTTTGTGAGATCAATCCCCATAAGGGTATGAACCCTTTCGTCGTACATCCATCGTTGAACCTATACGGGCAATCACACTGCCATAAATGTCCTGTGGCACATGGACCAATTAGTTGGTGTTCAGGTGGAGTTGTGGCCTCTCGTCCTGACTGTTGGCTGTCTGTGGCAATCATCGTCATTGCGGGGAGGGTTGGGTTTCATTTGCCGCACTTGACAAATCTAATTAATTTGGCTGCCATCTTGTAATGGGTTAAGTAATGTTAGTTAGTACTGTGGACGAGTGTGGCGTGTCAGGCAGGTACAATGAACGAAAGAGAGCGCGTAACAGGGTTTAAGGTTCCCTGTTAAGTGGCGACCTCTTTCTGTGTCGCCTTTGTTGTAGCGCCAGCAGTTGTAGATTGCAGTCGTTGTCTGCTTTGGGTGGGAGGGTAATTTTTCTTCGTGCACGGAGAATGGTGATGAACTTAAGCGCTTGTGAAATGAAAGTGGAAGGATCTCTTGCGAGACGGATGAGATTTAGAAAGGCACTCGAAACTTCGCCCTTTGTACTAATTAAGAATGGGCGGACATAAGTGCGCCTTTGAGGTGCAGGAAATGTCAGGATTTATTTCGACAAAGCGGCAGCACTTGCTGATTGGACTCATCGTGGCGGAGAGCGGCGGATAAGTGCTATTAAAATTGTTGCGAGGAATTTAAATGAGATTTATGGGACCGAGTTATCGTTGTGTTGATTTGGATGCCAGATGGAGAGAGAGAGTTTCGGGGTTTGAACTTTTGAATGGAACATGCAGTTGATCACAAGTAAAAGCCATTTTTAAGCATTTAAAATTAAAGGGAGGGAAAATCGTGGATAGTCGTTGATTGGCCGGCGAACAACTTTTTCTTCGATTCATTCTTTCGATGTATATAATTAAATTGTTGGACATGGCAGAAACGATCTAGACAAATCCAAGCGCCAAAGGGTTTTTTTTCTGTTTTCCTCTCGCACCTAGGCGGAAGCTTAGATAAACTTGCGGGTGCGGTCCAGCTGAAGTATCAAGTGCCCAAGCCAAAATGAAATGGCTCACATTTGTGTCAAAACTTGAACATCACTGGCCAACAAAAAATATGTTAAAAAAAAACCTAATCAGGAAATGAGAAGTTACCGGTCTGAACGCCGTCACAATCGGCCCTAGCGAGGTATCCGTCGATACGGAAAATTCTCCGATTTTATACGATTCGGAGGATTTTTGCTGCCAGGTATTCTTCGGAACAACTGTTCGGAGAATTGTTCCAACATTTTCCAACACATATCGGCGATTTACGTTTAAGTGCGATGAAGTTCATTTTTTTGTTTAATTTTTGACAGCTAGGTTCCGATATCCTCCAACAGAAATTGCGGTTTTTTTTTTTTTTTCTTTTTTTTTATATACTTCTCCCGGGAAAGGCGAACCTATAACGCTTCAACAGCGCCCCGAGATGCCTGCAGATGTATGTTTGTTCTGCACTTAAATTGCTGCAAATTGTAGTCTTCTGGAAATATATCCCCAGGAAGCGAGTTCCAAAATTTGCTTGTCCTGTAACAGAAGGAGTTTTTGAAAGTTGATGTCCTCGCGGTTGTCAAGTGTACTGTATGGTCATGAGCATTAGCAGCCTGTTGCGGAATTTGTTTACGATTTGGAGTGCGGGTGTGGTGCGCCATCGCAATTGTTTATTTTTCTTCCGAAGTCGGACACCTCGAATGGAATTTGAGCCTCCGAAGGAGTATGCGTTGCGGAGAATTTTCTATTCCGGCGGAAAGCTTGCTAGGGACGAATATCTTGTTAAACGTTTTTTTGAAATTACAAAAAAAAAAAAAAAAAACTCCCTCCTCGTTTTCAGTTCACTATAATATGGGACAAACTTTTCTCTCGACTTGGAAAATGGCTCTACTTCAAAATTTCTTCGGAACAACGCATCCTGCGTTCTTTAAAGTCCTTATAAGTAAGTCAGACATTAACGACTGCAAGATAAGACGTATTGCTCTCAATGCTGATCGAAGTACAGGGCCTCGTCAGTTCGCGACCTTTAACTCATGTATCATGTATCACTGGAGGTTGAAGATGTCGAGGCATTGCTCCCAACCAGCCAGACGGTCAAAATATTTTTAAATCTGGAAGAAGACCCAAAGATTTGCTTATTTAAAAAAAAAAATGATTGTAAATATTTTTCTTAAAATGTTTTATGTATGTTCGACATAAAAGTAAGAAATTCGAATTTGAAACGCGAACGTGTACCTAGTTTGGTTTTCCTCAAGCAAAAGTGTGCGGAAAATAAATACAATGCCAAAATGTCAACGCAAAAAAAAAAAAAAAACCTAAAAAAAAAAATTATAAGCATTTCAAATCAGTCAATCCAAGTTGGCCCACCCTGTATAGGCCAGGTAAGTTGGAAGGGGTTAAATTTACGTTGGTGTACCGCAGGCGTCAGTTTTTGGTCCCATTTTGTTCTCGATATAGGTAGGCTCCATTTTTCTTCACAAGTTTAGAAGCGGCGTGTATAAATTTTGCCATGATATGACATTTGCATACTCAAATAACTCTTCGTGCGTCTATTTTAAGTTATGTTGTAAACAGACCTGCAGATTGCAAGACAATGTCCCGCAAAACATGAGTTCTTACTGAGCCAACTTACCAAGAACGTTTTGTATCTTAATATCCTGTGTATATGGACCGTGATCGAGCTCTTCAGTCGATCAAGCAATAAGAGAAAGATAGATATTGCATTCGTACAGAATTTCGAACTCGAGATGTTAATAAATTCTGAAATTACGATGATAGAGGAACTCAAAATAGTGGGTCGCAAAATTCTGCCCGTCTGTCTGTCTGTCTGTCCGTATGTGTCGAGGCCTACAGCCTAAATGTTTGCCCGCATTTCGTTAAAACTTCGGATGTTGAATTTTGGGGCTTACAGTTTGGGGCCTTTTTTTTAATCTTAGAGAGCAAATGGAGAACAAGATTCGTATGAAAACCACCAAGAACTTGTGACAGAAACTTATCACCTGTGAAGTATCAGGGAAGCTTTGGCCAGAATATAACAGAGGCCGGATCAAAAAGCTTCTACAGTTTGACAGGTCATCTCTGTTTAAAGCTGGTAGAAGTTATATTCAGTCACAAATTCCGCACAATGAAATTAAATGTCAAAGATGATGACATATGTAGAGGCTGCGGAATTGGAGAGGTCTACGAGGACACATCTCACATCCTGTCACTGTCCGAGTTCGTGCTACAACTTCCATGACATGATGTCCGTGAAAAGCGACCGTTCTACGCCATGGCCACGTATGAAGTGCCTTTTTATTTATTATATCAAATACTTTCCGACATTTTATTGTAGTATTCCTAGACAACACATTTCTGGTATTTGATGTAATTATTTCCCGATACTACACGTGATTTACAAGAACTTCCTGCTGCCTCACGGTATGATATTCATAGGTTTTAAAGGACAGCGGGATGGGTGGACGGCGTATGATAACCACAAGTAGGAAGGGGATGAAGACAAACGATGCATCGCCAAGGATTAGGCATCACAATGGGTCCTAAGTGTGGTATTATAGCGTTCACCTTACCCGTTTACCTAAGCCAAACCAAATATCCACTATGCTATACATAATTCCACTCGAAGCTTGGGAAAATCTTTTCTCGGCTTCCGTTGTAAACTTTTTTTTTTTTTTTTTTTATATACTTCTCTCGGGAAAGGCGAACCTATAACGCTTCAACAGCGCCCCGAGATGCCTGCAGATGTATGTTTGTTCTGCACTTAAATTGCTGCAAATTGTAGTCTTCCGGAAATATATCGCCAGGAAGCGAGTTCCAAAGTTTGCTTGTCCTGTAACAGAAGGAGTTTTTGAAAGTTGATGTCCTCGCGGTTGTCAAGTGTACTGTATGGTCATGAGCATTAGCAGCCTGTCTTGTTGGGCGCCCAAAAGTTGCATTTCGAGGGATAATGTCTTTGAGTTCCTCAGAACATCTACCATGGAAGTACCTATAGAACAAGCATAGGTCAGCGACTTGTCTTCTGTGCACCAACGGTTGTAGATTCGATGTGAGTGTAGGGTCTCCAATTAGTCGAACTGCTCGTCTCTGTATGCTATCAAGCAGGTTAAGTGAATGTTTTGGGGCCGAGCTCCATATATGGGAACAATATTTTGAAAACCAGTTGATGGCTTCAGAATAATCCCAAGCAGCAGCACAACGACGACTTACTCAGGGGCACTTTCGCTTCATCCTTCAACTTCGCTTTTTCCAAAATTCTGAATACTACTCAACAGGAGTACAACTTCCAAAAACGCAAATGCGGAACTGAAACTTGCCTGCCACTTCGAGGTGTTTAAGCATCTTCGTAGGTTCGCCTTGTCCAAAACTAGTATTCACAAAAGGAACCGTCTACAAAGTTCGTAGAATTAAGGAACACCCCTGCTGAATAAAATAAGAATAACACAACCAACTTCTGTTAAAACGTGCCATCATCTGCGATAAATACTTCGACACTCGTGCCTAGTTAACTTTCGAGCACGCATCCCCTACTAATACAAATGATACAAAGAACAAGCCACCAGCACAAACGCTTTTTAACAATAAAACCCATCCAGGCAATTTATTCCTTAAATTGTTTAAATCACGCACCTATACCTACTTTAAGGAAGTGGAACTTCACCCCAAAGCCCAAAGTATGATACGGATTCATCCCCTATGACTGTTTTCCCCAAAACAACAAGATAAACGCCAAACTATCAGCCAACACACGTGAGAACGGAGAGGTGTTTTCTGTTTTTCTTGTCTCCTTTCTTGCAGAACCCTTGTTAAGGTGATTTAGTTGCTTCCATTCCGCCAGCGATATGGAGCAAAACGACCTCGCAGAAAGGCTACCTACATCGCAGTCGTTTATCTTGCGGATAATGCTGCCATGGTATCTTTGCTTTCTCATGCACATCCTCTTCCATGTGGTGAACATAAATCTGGCGAATAAAGAAACAAACAATCTCTGTGTGCCAAGGATGTGCGTCGCTGTCTCCGTCCCAGGGACACATATACCTTTGGGGACAACTTTACTATAATCACAATGAGGAATTTGGTCGCAAATAACTTTTCGTGGTGGCGGCGCGGCGGTTTCTCTGTCACCCGAACCAGAGGGAATCCCTGCAAAGGGTCTCCTTTTGGCGTGCTCAGCTGTTGTTTTCAGTGACTAACAGCGGACTATAGCAGTAAACTTCTTATCGGTGGTGGTTCGGGAAGTTTCTCACCGGATCATGACAAGTTTCCGAGAAACTTAATAAACATCCACCCCCGATTTGCTTTCGATCCATTTAATACTTCAACCGTCAGCACCTGAAGGAAGTCTCCCTCCCGCAGGAAACTATTTCCTTCAATAAGCACCGAACTATTGGAAAACATCATCTCCATGTCCGCGTTGTGTGTGCGCGACTATTCAATATTCATCGTCCATGAACTCAATATGGCAGCGCATAAGTCATCATCCCTTTCGGAAGGGTTTCGCATTTCCACTTTCCGTCAGAGTAATGCAAGCCCGCATTCATCCATCCATCATCATGCAAAATATCTGGAATACGTTGAGCAGCACTTTTGATTGCTTTTCTTCAAGTGGCACACACATACGTACGGAGAGCATAAAGCAGGTCGATAGGGGTATAGTGTGTTCTAGTATTTTGACTCTAACAAGTATTTGCCAATACAAACCGGGGCGGTGCTGGTAAAACGGCAACCATCCACAATAAATTACAGAAAAGCAATACCGCCTTTATTGAACAGAAAAGAAGAAAAAAATTGGAAAATATCCCATCACTCGTTACGTCCTAGTTATGGCATCGTTTAAGCCTGCAACAGATTTACCCTAAAAAAAAATAAATACAAAAATGCTTCATTTATGTGTTTTGTAGCCCACACCCTTTTGTGCCGACACCGTAGCGTCTTTCTTGTGCTAACGGGAACATTTCGAGGAGTCATGGCACAGTTTTGCTTTCCCATTTGGATTGCAAGTGTGAAAGGATTTTTCGTCGAATCCCTTTTGAAAAGTTTAAATGCTTTTTGACGTGTCGGACTGGTTGTGTATGTACTGCGGTGCGGGGCTTCGACGATGTTCTTAAGAATGCTTTTAAGGTGGTGAGTACCGATTTGAAATGCATTTTACGAGAGTGTTTGGCTTGAGCATTGGCCTGGAAAATAAAATTCAATCTCAAAGGAAGTTTGTGCACAACCTACACTCTTAGACGTTGCAGTCGGCTGATGTGATTACAGCTTCGGTATAATAAAAGTTGTTTGAAATGAATGCCGTAGGTTCGAGCCTTCTAAAAGGTATATCCAGGTATAAGCTGAGTCGAAAGTTAGGGACCATGTTGTGACAATGTTCTTACTTTTGCAATGGGGATGGTGCCTTAGCAATGGATAAGAGTCCCAAAAGCCCAAAGGCTTTTCGAAAACATTTTTAGAGCTATTAAATATTTTTATTAGAAATATCTTAATGTGCACACCAATCAAATAAATAATTTGAGCACCTGCCTAGGTGCTTCCTTCTACTCCGAGCAATTGCTTGACACTCGCATAGAAGGTGGGAGATGTCTTCCGTAGCTTGCAGGTCCTCAAAGTATCTACATGTATCCGTTTTAGCTAAGCCTAGTCTCATGGCATGCTTCCTTAGAAGGCTGTGTCCAGAGAGTATTACTACCGTTAATCTTAACTTTGTTGTACTGAGATTGATCAATTCTTCAGACATTTTCCGATTTAAAGCGGGCAACAGAGCCTTTGAGATCCTGTGTTCCTCTAGTTGTGAATGAGGTGGTAAAATCAAGTTCGTCATCTCTCCTCTACCCATATGGGGTCTTGGCCTGAGAATCTAGAATCAGTAAAGAAAGATCGAAAGTTAGGGAGCTACCACTTGACCTTCCAACACTCTCTACCCTTGAACTGGATAGGGGGGGTACTTAACAATGATGATGGCGTTGAACGTTGAAACGTTTTGAAGTCTTTCGAAGCTTTCAGTTTATCCGGGCATCGTCCCATTGTTGGCCTAGAACTTAGTCAATGCTTGCTGGTCGGTTTGTCAAGACCATAGAACTTCTGAAGTGCTGTAGATGATTTAGTTGATTTTTTTAATAAAATAATTACAAATCAAACTCTAGATGTACACTTCTAGAGTAAGGTCGATGCTGCCCATAACTGCAGGAGGTGGTATGTCTGCTGACGGTTGTCGTGAAAACTCCTAAACAGACTTTGATGAAACTTGAAATACACTTGAACAGGGTTGGGGTCGAAATTCCTTATCGGTTAAAATTCTTTTTAGAAAATTCTGCTTTCAAAATTCCGCTTTTTCAAATGCTTTAAAGTTTTTCAAAGTTATGCAAAAAAAAAAAAAGATTTGGAAAATGCTCAAAATCGCGCGCTCTTTCATTTTCGAAAACTTTTTTTTATTGTTTGTAGAATTTCGTTTAGCAGAGTTGTAGAGAACCTTTTTTTCAATTCTGAACTCCTCTTTTCCTAATTTTTACTTTTCTCATTTTCAAAAAACAATTTTAAATTTATAAGAAAAAGTAAAATAAAAAGAAGGTTTTAAATGCTTGTATGCTATTTTAATATTTTTTCTATATTTAATTTAAGGAATAAAAACCTTTTTATTTTCATTTTAATGTAATTTTTATTTTATTTTTTATTTTTTTATAAATTAAAATTTTTTTTATTTTTTTTTTATTTTTGTTATAGTTGTAAAAAATCAGAATAAGCTGAATTATTTTCCTTTAAATTTGAAGAACTAAAAAAAAAAATCAGAATTTTCGCGTGGCAAGAAAGAATTTTGCAAAGCAGCATTTTGATCCGCTCCCACTTGAGCACTCAAAAGGAATTGGTATATTGCACTACCAGGAAGAAAATCCAATATTACTATAACCAATCCTTTTACTGAAAATTCGTCAACTTTCTAAAAAAAGGCGAGAATGGACTTTAGCGATGCGAAACTTAGAATATAAGCACTCACTAAATCAGCACTGGAAATTTGCCACCTGATCGGAGTAAAGACGGGACAACAGCAAAGAAACTGGTCCGAAGCATTCTCGGCCTCTTCACAAACTTCATAGACAGTGGTGTCACTTTAACCTAGCACAGAAAGATAAAAGATAAAATAAAGTTAAGAGGAAGGAATGTCACTGAGTTGTCTGTAGTATAATCCCCTGAAAAACACCAAGAAGGGCGTTGATTTCTTATAGAAGTTTGGGAGAATACCTGCTTCACACAATCCCTGAGCCTTGTTTAGCAATCTATCCGGATATAATCATTTCCCACAATCCTAGTCTGATCCATATGATTCATCGACACGCCTACTTTTTGGGGGCGTTTTTTACTAAAATCATTTTCTTCTTCCACAATCCGTATGTAAAAGAACATGAAGCTATTCATATGCAATGAATTTTCACTTTTGAGCAAGTAAGTCGGCATTTCTGTGTTTATTTAATTTTTGCCATTAGTGATAAAATTTGTGAAGCCAAACTTGTAGTCTTCCCATCTATAAAACTTCACCTGCAATTGGGTACATGCTTCATAAAATTCTGTATGGAAATAACGCTGTAATCGGCACGACAAAAGAGTGTAAGCAACGCTTTTTAGAAAAATCTAGTCAATTAGTATTTGTTTTGACAGAAATTTAGTACGATATGTTATCAGAAAAAGTCACATTACCACGCAGATATACATGTTCAAATATATGTGTTCAAAGTCGTTGGAGGCGTTTTTTGAAAGAAAAAAAAAGTGGGAACTCCATAATCAATTAAAGAAAAATACGGAGAATCGGCTTGCTCTTTTCAACCAGGTTTAAGATTAAAGCAACCGAAGACAACTGAAATGTGCCTAAAAACTGTCAAAAAATCGAGTCAATCTTAGATTAAAAAAAACTACTTTTCTCTTCGAATTTTGAGCAACCTGACCTCAGATGACCCCAGTTCCCCAGTATAGGCGCGGTAGTTAGTGCGTTTGACTACTGAGCGAGGGGTCTCAGGTTCGATCCCCGGAAAAACGCAAATTATACATTAAGGTGTATTTAAACTGCGCCACCTCTCCTGAACGACTGACAAACATCCGAGAGTATATTTGTCATGAATTAGCTTACCAATTCAGTCGTGTGGAATCGGCAATGGAGTCAAATTGTAGATCCCTTCCATTCGTCCCAAAAATCAAAAACTTACCCAAAACGAATGGTTGCGCGATGTTAGGGCTGAGATGCTTACGGGCTTTATTTATTTGACCCCAGATACCAAGCTTGAAGTCGATCTAAACTAGACTCCTACAGACAACCCAGACGAACATGCCAGAACTACATTTTGAATTACGCGGTTCTCTATCGTATCAAGTGCGGTAAAAAACCCTCCCTGTGCTTACGGTCCCAACCATAACCTGCACACAAAAAACGAACATTTCACCCTTAATCACCGTTCATGTCAAAAGTCCATAATCACGTTACTGGCCAGCATAAATCTCATCTAAAATTGGCGACGCTGCAACTTCAACAGCAGCCGTAATTTTAAGAAACCCCCAAGCATGCAAAGTCGCTATAGCTTCACATACGACCACAACGACATGCTCACGTCGTAAACTGCTCATTTTAAAATTCCGCCAAAATGGCCAACAATTTTCAATACTTCCACCGGGCATAATCCGCCGCACATGCACTCTCAGCCACTATGTCGGAAATTTATGAACAATTTTCATGATAAGCACTCGAACCCACCCGCATACTTGCATAACAATTTTCCACCCCAACCCCCGTTGGCACAATCCGTCTTGTGCAACTTCTTCCCGATTCGGCTTTTAATTTCTTTGATAAGCGGAATAATTTCAAAACAAAACAAGGCTCCTTGCGTAGGACATCTACCGCATAAGGAGCCAAGCCCACGCACACATGAGAAGAAGTCTCACTCACATGAATCTGGTATCAGTTCCTGTTCCTGCCAGACCAACGACCCGAGAGCGCCGAGATTAGGGAGCTACTCGGCCGATCCCCCTGCTTACTGCGGTTAATGGGGCAAATTAAAATGGAATAAATTGCGGAGCGAACTGCGCACTTAACGCACCCGCTCCTATACCACACTGCCACACATGCAACTCCAGCCGGTTATGCAAATGATTCCCCCAACCCGAGTCGGAGGGATTTATATGGGAGTCGCTTCGAATAAAAATGCAAATCATTCACATGTGAGTTAAGTGTCGCCATGATGCTGTTTCTTATGTTTTGTTTGCCCTCCATTTCTCCTTTACTTTTATTGGGTCGTTATTTGCATAAGAGAGTAAACACCATCAGCAGCAACAGGGAGACAGGAAGACGGGGATACTTACCGACTTACATAGGCCACTTTGCAGCGGCATGCAATCACAGCCACACCACCACCCACATTGACTCAATTAGGTCGATTTCGATCTGTTACAGTGAACTCGCACCTACCTGCCTATGCTTCCGGCCCGTGTTTTCCAGATAAAATGCACTCGGCGAGGTGCTTAACGTATGCTAATGGAGGTTGGTACGAACTGAGATCGGGAGCTGTATAAAAAAAAAAACGCCGACGAGGGTTGTTTTCAGCTCGACGATAAGGATGAGATTTTCCTTGTTTCCTCATTAGGGCGATAATAGAAAAGATAATGAAATGGGAACAGGGACATTATTATGGGATAGTGAGGGAGGTTGTTATGGCAACTAGGCTAACTGGGGTGATTCGATTAGAGACAGAGTCAATGTAGGTAGCTTTTAGCACACGTCCGGGTGTACAATCGCTGTCAATGTCATTAAAGCTGTTATGAGATTTTCATTTTACTTCTTCCCCCTGCAACCCAGTGCGCAGAGTTTGGGGTTGTTGCAGGGTGAATTGTATTTTATAAGCGAATTTTTAATTACATGCGGGTTGTTTTTAAAAGTTCAAGCAGATGGTTGACTGTAATTGACGTTTAGAAAGCCAACAAGCGTCTTCAGCGAGGCATCTTTTTTGCCAGTCGCTTACACTGATTTGGTTTGAACACGCACGTAGGGTTCAGCCTGCGTTTGCAATTTAAGCGGAAAAAATGTAATTATTTACGACATCACACTAGAAACCTCAAAAATAACAGTATTTCTCCACTATTTAATGGATGTTATTATACATATAAACCTTCCTCTTCAATCACTCTATCTACTAAAAAAAAATCGCATCAAAATCCGTTGCGTAGTTTTAAAGATTTAAGCATACATAGGGACATAGGGACAGAGAAAGCGACTTTGTTTTATACTATGTAGTGATGCGTACAAATAGCCAGTATTTTTGGATCAATATACCCGGCAAGCGCATGCAACGTTCTTAAAAAGTCACGCAGCACAAAAGAACGAGAGCAGCCCGTGAGATCTACGAGGAGAAAAAGAGGGAAAAACACCGAAAAAAACACTCAAATCACAAAAAAAAAAATCTTAAACGGAGGGTTTTGAGTTTTTTTTTAAAAATTGTAAGCTAAAAGTTCTTGCTTTAACTATTATTTTAAATTAAATAGAACGTAAGCTTGACCTTCACATAAGAACAGGCCATGAAAGGTCACCTCAAGGGCAAGTCGACGGAGACCGCTCTTCATGAACTAGTGCGTACAGCTGAAAGGTCACTATCCCATCACCAATACACCTTAGCTACCTTCTTTGCTATAGAGGGCGCTTTTAGCAACGTCCACACTGAATCAATCCAGGAATCTATCTTAGAACTAGGGGTAGAGGATTTCGTCACCTCATGGATCATTTCCATGCTCAAAACAAGGATCATTCACGCAAAACTTTGTAGCACACTTTTAACCAAATTAGTAAGCCAGAGGAACATCTCAAGGTGGGGTGATCTCTCATCTCTTATGGATTATGGTACTTAACAAAATCCTGTCAAGACTGGACAGGGAAGGTATTAAAGTCGTTGCGTATGCGGATGACGTGGTTGTTCTAAAGGGTGGTTAAATTTTAAGGGCTGATGTTGAATATTTCGCATTTCATTTGACATTTCTCAATTTCAGACTAACTCAATTTGAACCATGGAAAGATACAAAATCGAGCAACGTTTCAGGCTTATTATGAAAATAGGCGTTTAAATCAAAATGCATATCGTGCACTTCGTGAATTTTTCGTTCAATTTAATCGTCCAAATGTGCGTACAATCGGAAAAATCGTGCAAAAATTTGAGCAAACCAGGTCTGTAGGAGATGTAAAAACACCAGTGCATGCTAGTACTGCAGAAAATATTGCTGCTGTTCGCGATAGTGTGGCTGAAGAGCCGTCCACCTCAACTCGTCGTCATGCCCAACAATTGCACCTCTCACGCTCGTCGTTGATGAACATTATGCATAAAGACTTCCATTTACGCGCTTACAAGGTGCAATTGACTCAAGAACTAAAGCCTCTTGACTATTTCAAGCGTCGTCAATGGTCAGAATGGGTGGTGGTGAATGGCGAATGATAATCCAAGAGTGATTGTCGAAAGACCAATGCACCCACAAAGAGTGAATGTTTGGTGCGGTTTATGGGCTGGCGGCATCATCGGGCCGTATTTTTTCCAAAATGAGGCCGGTCAGGCAGTTTCTGTGAATGGTGTTCGCTATCGTGAGATGATAACGAGCTTTTTATGGCCCGAATTGGAAGATATGGATGTGGACGAAATGTGGTTTCAACAGGACGGTGCCACTTGCCACACAGCTAACGAAACAATGGCTCTTTTGCCCGACAAATTCAATGGCCGTGTTATCTCACGTGGTGGCAATGCCAATTGGCCGCCAAGATCATGTGATTTGACACCGTTCGACTTCTTTCTTTGGGCTTATTTGAAAGAAAAGGTGTACGCCGATAAGCCAGCAATAATTCAAGAGCTAAAGGATGAGATAACTCGGCACATTAACGGTATAGAACCTCAATTATGCCTCAGCGTCATCGAAAATTTGGACCATCGGATGGAGGTGTGTCGCCGAGGTCGCGGCGGCCATTTGGCCTATATTGTGTTCCATACATAATTGAGCCATACCAATATTATCATAATAAAAATAAATGACAATAATTTCCTAAATAATTTGTGTTTTACTCAAAATCAACATCGGCCCTTAAAACTTAACCACCCTTTAGTATCAGGAATGTCTCCGAACGTGATAAATGAAATCATGGAAGGAGCAGTGGGTAAGATTGGGCTACAAGTTGTGGTCTTAGAGTTAACCCAAGCAAAACTGAACTGACGATTTTCAACACCAAAACCAAAATACCAACCTTCTCACTTCCCCGCTTAAATAACAAAAATCTTACCTTATCCACCCGCGCAAAGTACCTTGGAGTCATGCTTGACCCCCAACTCAACTGGAAGTCCAATATCGAAGAATTGGGGGCTTCAACCAAAGATGGTTCGTTGGATGTACACAGCGGTCGCACGTCTCATCACCACCTACGGATCACTGGTATGGTGGCCTGCCTTAAGCAAAGCCTATAGCATCATTAAATTAAGTATAGAGTTCAAAGAACAGCTGGAATTGGAATCACGGGAGCCCTACGATCAAGTCCGACCGAGGTGCTCAATGTAATTCTCAATTTTCTGCCAGTGGATTTGCGCATAGAAAACGCAGCGTGTAGTGCAGTTGGATTGAAGGAATCTAAATGTTGGCCCGAAAGGCCTTATATGGCCACACCAGCATCCTACTTCCCCTACCGGACGGCATAGGTCGTATATCTACGGACTACACTGTACTCAAACTCAACTTACATAAAAACTTCTCTGTTAGATTCCCCTCTAGATCATAATGGGAGGAAAATGCGGTCGTAAACGAATTCGACATACCTATCTTCACAGGTGGTTCCAAAATGAACTGTGGAGTGGGAGCAGGCATTTTCTCAACAGAATTAGACATGGTAGTGGAGTCACTGTCGGAGAAACCATTTCTGCAGGCTGTTAAACGGCGAAGACGACGTCAGAATGAACCATTCAGCCTGAGCGATGATAGCTAACACGTCCGTCCACCTGCCTAACACGAAGTAAGAATTATCAATATATCCAAGCTGAACGGTCAAGGCTGCTGGACTGGACGGCTTAAATGCCGAGTCTTTCAAGACAGCGGTAGATGGCTAGGTGGATAGCATACCCCTACCCGTGTTCGGATAAAAGTAAGCCATATCCACAAAAAGGAGAGCCTCTAAACTGCTCTAACTGTAGAGGCACCAGTCTCCTTAAAATCGCATACAAACCCCTATCTGCTGTCAGGGCCGTCTTAGGCTATGCCGGGGCCTTTGGGTATACAAGAATTTGGGGCCCTATTGAAAAGTGCACGACTGGGTCGAACGAAACATTCTCATATTCATACAGATCGTGTGGGCATAGTAAAAAAACGCCTATTGGCAGAATACCAGCGAGCTATCACAGCTGGCGTTTGCAAGTCTTAAGTGGAAGGGGACCTCAACTTACTTGGATTACGCTTCTGTAGGCAGTTAGCCAACTATCCGGCAAACTGGATCAGGGCTTGATTTTTAATGGCAAATTTTTAAAATAATTGAAAGAGCATTATCAGCTCAATAGTATTTTTATAGCTCCCTCCAATTTGCAAGGTCTTCCATTCAAATCGACCATAAAACTTACGCATTCAGCCGTAGAATTTTCAAGGAACTATCGCATCGCTATTCACAACCTTTCCTAGAGGCTTTCATCAAAATATTTTAGGTACTTCGGGTCCATTAAACTGAATATATGTACACCCTCAAACCGCTTCCATTCAAATGATGGTTTTCCAAATTGCTTCGCATATCCCATCTCCGCATGGGATCCAGTTATTGATTCCGAGCTATGGAGCTCTTATTTGGACGAACTTTTTTTCGAAACACATTTTCCCCACTTAACCTTCAGCACACACGCACACAGTGAGCAAGCACCATAGGGAAAACATTTATCACATTCGCCTCCAAACAACTTAACCCTCAATTCCACATTCGGATTCGCATTCACTATAAACCACTCGGGGTGTGCGGTGACGTAAATGTATTGCTATTCATCTTCATGCACATGAACGTATGAAACAAGGTCAAGGCCGACTTTCAGTTTAACTGCTGAGTGCATGTTCTTCTGGATGCGGGCTCCGCAAACAAGACGAATGGATCAATATTGTATATATGTGAGCGCGCACCCCCAAGAGCTTTACAAGTCCTTGCCGGAGCCTGCTTGAAAGCGCATAAATTTGTTTGTGCATAAATTTCGATGTCATCTTTGGAATTCGACAACTCTCAGTCGCGCTTTTGCATAAACAGTGGAGAAAAAAATTCCAATTGACAGGTCCCATTGACGACTGCGATGCATCCTGGCTGGTTGCATTCTTCCACTCGTTTTGGCTGCGAACTTTTATGCAAATCCTGGCAGGAAATTTCCATAAACTGTCCATTTGACTGACCGGATAGTAGAAAAGGAACGAGTATTATACCGAAAACTGGCAGCACATTCATCACTTGCATGAATAACTACCCCCACCCCGTGAGGTGACGCCAAAGGAAGAGCAATTTAATTTACATTCCAAATCCTGTAGATGGCGCCATACAGAGGCGGTTGCTTTGCTTCGCTTCCTTGCTTCCTTGGATTGCATGATTCAGTACTGCCCAACACCTGTTCGCAGGTATAATAACGTCGGCGCTGACAAGAAGTATCTTCTCGCGTGAGAGCGCAAAATTAAATACAACTCAGCTCGCAATGAAGTTATGAAGTTAAGTGCGGCAAAATGGTTTATGAATAAAAAATTGCACCGCACACCGGCTGTCGGTCGACGACGATGACGATGACTACGCAACGCACACAAAAGAATGCCACACGACCCCCGAAGAGGGTTCTTTTCACTGGCTGGTCGGGTGCTCCTGCTCCGTTGTTTTGCACGTTCATTTCCAGATTGGCGCGAAAGTGAAACCAATTTCGATTAAGTGCTTTTCGTATCCCAATCGTTGGTTTGGTGTGTGTACGCGCGGGATAAAAGCAGCTCATATCGGCGGATGTGGTCGTTTAATGTGTTCATAATGGATTAGCGATATTGTTGTTGAAAAAATAACGGTTTTTGTTTTTAAAAGCTGTGTAAATGGATGGGGTTCGCGTGATTTTTATTTTCCCGAATGGATTGAATTTTCATGGAATTTTGGAAAATCCTTGTGCGAGTGGGGTTTGAATTTTGTATACTTCTCTCCTGAGAGTCTGTTTAGTGATTGATACGAAAGTAATGACCAAGCTAAGGCGGTAACTTCAGATTGGCCGGAGTGATGGGCTGTGATTTGCGAGTCAGCTGCTGCCGTCGGTTGTTTGCAAAAAGTTGAGTTACTGGTGACTGGAGGGTGCCTTTCAAGAGGGTGGCACATTGTCGATTAGTAGAAGTAGGCGCGGCGAGGAATTGTAGGTTCAACACCAGGGAAAGACTTGGTATCACTTGAATTTACCTCTAAGAAGGTTTTTCATTTAGTTTTTAAGTTTACGTTTATTTTTATGGTACATAAATAAAGTTCATTTCGTAGCTTCATTCGTCGGAATGACAGATACCTTGTATGAGTTGCTTTGGGATTTTAAGACCTTAGTTCATCGAGGACTTGCAACTATACTAAAACATAATATAACCTTTAAATGGTTAGTCTTCAAATCTAGGGGTAAGATACTGTAAGGAGTGAACTAAGTGTTTTTGCTGAAACTTTGCAGTACCTGGGTTTGGATGCGAAGGTTCTACCTATCATTAATAATTGAACTTTCGTCCTGTTAAGTGTAACTCCAATCAATCCATCAGTGTGTTTTTGCGGAACCTTGTTAAAGTCGCCTATGAGTTGAAAAAAATCGTCGACTTCGACTTGTGGCACTAGTAGAAAGGTATAGAACATTTACTGCTCTTTAATGCTTTTCAGCAAAGTTACACATTTGAGCCGTTTGTCTTTTTTCCAAAATCCGTATCGCCTATTGCAAAATGCACACACTTGCTAATTTTGACGCCTAAGATGTTTCTCTAGTAAATTTTGGAGTAATTTTCCCAATATTTACAATAAAAACGCATAACGCACACAAATGTGCGCAAAGGTATCTTGTTGAAATTTCGCTCTGCTTGTTGACAGTAATTGTTGTGTGCTTTTCGACGTGCGCTCATGGAATTATTGCAATCACCTTCTTTTTGGCCATAAAATTGGTTAGCTGAGTAACATTTTTTGGATAGGAGATATGGATACCAAACATAGTTTCTGATCACAGGGTTGCTGCTTGTGGTGCGATAGCCAATCTTCTTCGTCTTTGATGCCGTCCTATACAAGATCATGTACATTTTTGAATCACTATTTTTGTCGTTTTCAATGAAAACGCATAACGCACACAAATGTGCGCAACCAACCGAGGTACGACATCTCACAATTGACAGCAGATATGAGTTTGCTTTAGTCTTTGCGATTTATATCAACATAAGTTTACGCACATGACTTGCGAATCGAGTGTGCGCTTACTTAAAACGTGTGCGCTTGCAAAATTTTTGCAGTTTATCTATTAGTTGCACAAAAGCATGGATATTGGCGCTGGGACATTTTCTGTCTGGGCTAATTGGGAGCAGTAATTCAGCAAATTTTTATTTTGAGATTACGGTTAAGCTGATTTTTATTGAGAATACTGTAATTCCACAAAACCCTTTGATTTTAAAATTTGTCATTTCACTTAAAGCTAACCGCTCGACAAGCTTCCTGATTGGTCTGAGCTCCGCACTTAAATCCTTGTAAGCTGTAGTTCTTCGTAAATTTCTTGTAGTTATAACACCTCAATGCGCTAAGGGAAAGCTGCAGAGGTTATTGTGAAATATACCGACACCAACGTTACAGAAGAAGGTCCTGTCCTCAAGTCTTTGTCGTAAGCTTTGAAACAGTCAGAAGTTGTTTCTTCGCCATGATTCGAGAAGAAAGACTAGCACCACCATCCCGAAAGGGGCTAGAGAACCACAGGCAGGTTCCTTCTCCCAATGGTTTACTTAAACTGTTACAAGATTTCAAGAGTCTTTTTTAAAAATAAAACACAACTTCCAATTAGACGCACAATGCGTTTTATGAATTAAAAAATAATTAAAAAAAAATTCCAGATCGAATTTTAAACAGATGGCGCTTCTTCAGACATTCCACTGCTGACGATACCAATCCGCGGCAGACTCCGTTTGCCAATCCACTTTGAATAGCCCAACTCCAGAGCGAACCCCAGGCAGGCAACACCAATCCCAATGAGCCAAAAATAGAACGCCCCCTGCAGCTCTTCCATATTCAGCACGATTGCCCTCTTCTTGCTATCCTCGTCATCATCCGCCTCATCATCATCATCATCATCATAGTCCGTGTCTACTGCGTTTATGGTGGGCTCCGTAGTATTGGACCCCTTCGAGGCCACCTCCCAATGCTTCTTCAGACCGTGCTCAAAGCACCGCATTACCAGCCGATCGAACTTCTTCAAAAAAGGCGATCCATTCGTGAAAATATACGCCATTGGCAGCTTAACAAGGTACTCCCTCACCAAATAGTACCTGGGCCGCTTTGCTTGGTTGTCGAATGTTCTGGCTATCAGGCCGGTAGCTCGCTCCCGTCGCAATATAAGCGCGTACCGGTTGTTCGAACCCTTGGTCATTAACTGGATCTTTGCCTCGTAGTTTGGGGGCAAGAAGCGATGCTTGGAGTGTATAGTTTCATACACCATCGGGTCCACTGCGTCTTCGATGATAGTCAGGAAGTTTTTATGCATATAGATGTGGACATTTAAGCGCGACAACTCACCGAGAGTGTCAATGTCCTGTTCGAAGGCCGGGTGAATGAACACGCTCTCCATTTTGGCGATATAAATCGAGGTGATGACGTAGCAAAAGACCACCCACGATATGAGATACTGTCGAAGCGAGCTGATCCGATGGAACCCTTCTACCGGATCACCAATGGCGGTCTTGAAAAAGATCACGAGCATATTTCGCAAGGAAATACTCAAATTGCTGTCAGCTAGGAGCAGTCTCACTGCCAGCCGTTGAATGACATCGAAGATGATTGCAACCACGAAATAGTTGAGTAGCAGCAGCCACCAGGTCAGAGGGTCGAAGACTCGGATGAAGTTTAAATATTTTGGTAAAACGCTGGCTTTTGGCACCACCAAGTTCAAAACGAACCGCTTCCCAATGGGATAGATGTATTCGAAGAGATGGGTCTGGTCGAAGACGATGTAACGCAGGTTCCAGTTGAGATGTGTAACGCCCGTTACAACCTGCTTCAGGGCGCCATTCAGAGTGCCATTGATTTCCGTTCCGTAGAGTTCACCATTCGGGGGAAGTATAATCCTGTGTGTGGCGTTCAGATGTTCGATGATGGTTTTTCCCAAGTAGCTATCGGGACCAGTGAAATCGGTATTGTCGGCCGTGGGTAGCGATCGAATTGGGTCGTAGAACTGCGACGCCCTTATTTCGAAGTGATGCAGGTTTGTCAACTTGTCATAAAAGAGGCCCGTTGTCCGTGTGAGTTTGATGACTTTGAAGCCGCTTTCGCTGAAGGGTTCATAGGTGTAGATCTGCTGGTTCGTACTGCACATGGCTATGACGTTGAGCAGGCCATTCGCCCAAAACAGTCTGAAAATTTGGTCCAGAAACTCCTCACAAGGCTCCTTGAAGATGAGGATATACTTTGCCATGTGTTTCTGCCTCTTTATCCATCCGAGTACGGGACCAATTTGTTCCACCCTCTTGTGGGTATCTCCCCCCATTGTCAAAATGTGCAGCGACGAATAGTTCTGCGTGTGCGTTACTCTGTCCGAGGTTACTGTGAACAGGGGTAGATACGCACTGGACAGGCACTTAAGGAGGTCCTCATCGGTGTCTTCCAAATAAACGATCGTAAGTTGTTCATCATTTTCCGATGCAATTTGACAGGCCAAGTCGATGAAAGCACCCGGAGATCCTGCTGGAGTTGGTATTTTGAACTGAACTACTACTAATGGGAAGAGAAATCCCACGAATGCTATGACAGTCATGACAGCCATGACTGTGTCGAGCACATAATGAAAACTGCTGAAGGAATTCACATGCCGAAGTTTATATAAGGTTGGTCGTTGTTTGGCTAGTAAAACACTCTGTTTATTTTACTAACGAGGACTTCCTTAATTGAATTTAATTAATGTCCATCTATCATGGGATTTGGGTAATTAAGTGGTGGCGGAGGCTTTCGGTTGTGTTTTAGTATATTTTGTTCATATATCATTTGCTGTGTAGATTCGGAAAGCATTTCCTTGTACTAGGGAGACCAGAGGAGCTTTTATGATGTTGGAAAGTCACGAAATACTCAACAACAATTAGGAAACGATTATCTGATCAAAAACTTCAGAGGTGGAATTCCGTTGGATGAAAACGTTTAACCCTCTTCACTTGCGCACACATTTGCTTTATAAAACTTCGAAAACGAAAGATAAACAAACGAACGCTTTTACTTTGTCTGTCTTTTAGTTTCATTTTATTCAAAATCATAACAATAATCGGAGTGAAAATCTAAAGAAAACGCAACGAAAGACACTTTTGCATTTAAGAAAAACGAAAGCAACCATGCAAAAACGAAATTTGCTTCATGAAGTCGCTTTCGTTTTTTGTTTTTTCTACTGACAAACGTTTCGGAAGATGTGTAATTAATAGAGTTAGGCAACGATCTCTTACGCTTGCGCTAACACTTTTTTCTTAAAACTTCGAAGGAATTTTCGTTTTCGAAAAAAAAAAAGCAAAAACAAACGAAAGTTTTTCTGTCTTTTATTTTTTTGCTATATGATCACTTTAACGGGAACGGAATTCTATAGAAAACGAAGCGAAAGTAACTTTGCATTACAAAAACGAATGCAATCATGCAAAAACGAAAATTTACTTCATGAAGTCCCTTTCGTTTTACGATTGACAAACGTTTTGGAAGAATTGTGGTTAATATAATTTTTCAGCCTTCAATCCTTTCCACTTGCGCTAGCATTTCCTTCATAAAACTTTGAAAACGAAAGGAATTTTCGTTTTCGAAAAAAAAAAAAAAAACCAAAACGAACGAAACATTTTTTTGTGCCTGTCCGTTATTTTCATTTTATGCGAAATGATAACGATAATGGAAGCGAGGTTCTCTAAAAAAAAAAACGGAAACGAAAGCAATCATATAAAAGTGACATGTAATTTTCCTCATGAAGTCCTTTTTTTTTTTTTTTTTTCTTTTTCGATTGACAAACATTTTGGAAAAAGTGCAGTTAGTAAGGTAAGGCTAGATGGCTTTTTTGTGTTATCGTGACACCACACGAGTTGATTTTAAATTTGCATAATTAGAGGATCTTACTTTTGACAGCCACTTAGCTCATTCTTATTTTCTGATTCTGGATGTTACAGAAAGGTATATTCAGGTGCTGATGTCAAACCCTGCTTCGAAGTGCTTTGAGTTTTCGCTTTCGCGTCATTTCTTTCGTTTTTGGCAATGCGAAAGTAACTTTCGTTTCGTATTTTACCAATTTCGTGGACAGTTCGACATTCAATTGCGATTCGAAACTGTAAATTGGAATTGAACATTCCAGGCTCTCTTGCGTTTCGTGAAAGAGATTTTATTCTGCTTTGGCTCGAAAACGTTTTCGTCTTTCTTTTTGGTCCTCGTAAGAGCAGCTTGGGTCTTTAAAGGTTTAAGCCCTCGTTCTCTTTGTCGAAACGTCATCACACTTGACCTGCTGCAAAATACTAAACAAGCCAAAATGTACTCGAAGTTGCGTCTTTCAATTTGCTCTCTTCCTTTATTCGCGCCTCAATTATACAAAAAAAAAAAAGTGAAAAGTACAACTAAAAGTATATAAATGGAATCATTATAGCACCGTAACAAAAAATATTTCAATCCCTGCAAATATAGCATTCCCACTAAATAACTCGTGGAGAAAAGTTTACTTCACTCTATTCCCACTTGTCTATCCATTTTCAACTTCCATTTCTACCTCCAAAAAGTATTCGCATTAACAGCAGTAGTTCTCTTGTTTTCCAGTGTATATATAGAAAACTTTTCATTTCGCCATTTTCTTTTTTTTTCAATTTTTTTTTTTTTTGCCTGGCAAAGCTTTTAATTTTTCCAACAATAGCAAAGTATTTTAAATCGTTCATTCTTCTCTGCCGCCAACAATGGTGTGCACAACTTCTGCTTGCATCCCGCGGGGAATTAAGTCAGCGCCTTCGCTCATCGCTGGGAGAGTCAACATCCCGATCCCGTGCGCCGCGCCGTGATGTTTCGCGGGAGCCAAAAAGCAGGCCAAGCAAATGCTGGAATTGTTCTCGAAAATGACTCATTGTTGGGGCATAAATCATCTTAGAGTACCTTGGGTGACACACTGATGCCAGAGTTGTATGCCACCTTTCAGCAGAGACTGTGTGCACTTACAGTTACAGTGTACTTCCACTCGAGGGGAAGAGCATTTGCACATCCTGCTCTTCCAAAAGTACTGTGTTGGCATGGCAGTGTTGTTATGTTTTTTTTTTTTTTTCGGGGGAACTCAAATCAGTGGATGATGAGAAGAGAACTGCTCCACATACACTATAATGTGGAAGGGAGGGCGACACTATCCTCCCTGTATGATGTGTGGTGGCTGTAATGCTGGCTTTTCGAACTCTACTACCGAGAGACCATTATAAATGAGCTCAGTGCACATGAAGTGATGTTTTCGTGTGTTGTTCATTATCTGCTAAGCTACTCAAGTTTTTTTCCCCCTTTTTGTTTGGGAGAATGCTGTTTACGTATTACACTGGCTGTAGGTTCGCTCCGATTCTTGTATATCCTGAACAAGTTTTTGGTGTCAGCCTAGTTGGAGTTGTTCGTGTGACTTCTTGACCTGATTCGCGCGTGATATCACTTTAAGTGTGTATACTTAAGTAATTTAAATGTGGGGTATTGCATCAGAGAGGGCTGTTGAATTTTAAAAATGGGCGCATCCAAGCCTCGTCGGTTGGATTGTTGGACGGGCAATTTACCACGAGTTGACTTTGGGAAGGTTTTTTTTATATCGGTGAGTTGATGGCAGCAAGTTTAAGGGTTAGTAGGTACTTGGAACTTGGTAGAATCCATTTTAGATTTTGCGATAACACTCCCCTTTGAAACATACATACAATACCTGACAGCTGTCATATGAAAACGCTGGAGCAGCGCTTAGAAAAGCTGGAAATTTTACTTGTGAACTTTTCGCAAAGACCTCTTGTAAGGCTTGTACTTAAAACGGCCGCTTTCAAGGACCTCATAGCCGAGCTAGTGTGAATCTGTTAACCAGAAAAATTCAATTCTACCGTTGAGCAAAGTATTGGGAAGACTCCGACTGATGTTGGTTAAATGAGGCCAGTCAAACAAATTGCTGGTATGAGAGAAAGGGTCGATGAAAGCGCATAGGTTTTTCAACTTAAAGACGTTGCTCTCCTCACTTTGCATAGAGTTCTTAGAAAACAAGATGGCTGAGGTGAGACCATGAAAAACGCTATGATTTGGTTAAGTGGCTGTTAAAATTGAAGGGACGCAATGCTGACTTTTTAAAGGAAAGCTTCATAAGCAACGCCGTCCATTTACGCTCGCAAGGTTTGGTTATCTAGCTACGGAACTTTTGCATTTGGATTTAAAAAAAAAACCCATCCACAACTAGTGAAAGTGATTAATTTTTGGGCTTGCATTTGCAGGCAGGTCGGGCATCAAAGTCCATGAATACTTGGGTGCACTTTTGGTTTCCGACTTTAAAGCCACAGAAGTCGTTAAAAATTTATTGCTGCACCAGAAATTTCCTACACACTTAGTTTGCTGTTTCGAACACTTGAATTGGCCGTCTATTTTGAGGGATTTTCATTTTGGAAATAAAAGTTCTAGTAAGTTCTTGAAGTACACTCGTTTCAAAAGTATAAGGGTGGTCTCCCGAAAGCTATTGTAATCGTATGATCGGCTACGGAAAGATAGAGACACAACGATGAGGTCAGACTTATAAGAGGCTCGTTGCTGAAAACTAGAGTCAGCTTTTAAAGGTTGTAGGGATGCATTTCGTAACCTAATTAATGAAATTACCAGCCGCATAATTTTTGAAAAGCACCAAGCACCGCCGAGTGGCAACTCCGTCCCACACACCGGCGTACAAAGTACACCCCTGCAGTTTTCTCACGCACAGAGTCGCTGGTATATTGCATGTATATTAGGCACACTTTCGCCCCACCAGAAATTGACGGCACCGACCCACTCTCTTTACAATTTGTTCTACTATGTACTTCGCCATACTAGTCCAGTGTTGGTAGAATTACTTTATATGGTGTTGCCGATGATTTCTGTTCGTTATAGAATTCACACCCGCTCGCTTTATTGGAGTCTATGAGACCACCAGTGAGATCTCAAGCAAATCAAGCAAAACTCAGAGTTGACCACTGAATTTGTTCCTCAAGTAGTTGTTGGACTACTTGAAAATTTTGGTGATAGCAGGCCTGCGGATAGCTAGCGAATTGCCCAGTCCTCCGTAAGGAATATTTGTAGATTGCCGGGACTTTCGCAAGACGGACCTGTAGATTGCCGGGACTGTCGCAAGACAGACCTGTGGATTGCCGGTCCTGTTGCGAGACGGACTAGAAGATTTCCGGGACTGTCGCAAGACGGACCTGTAGACCGGCGGGATTTTCGTAAGCCGAACCTGTAGATTGCCGGGGCTGTCGCAAGCCCACCAGAGCCGAGCCCGAGTAGTACCTACCGACCAGAAGAAGACAAAGGCCAGTTTAAGTCGCACCAGTGGTAATAAAGAATTTGTTGGAATTATCATTGTTAATTGTAAAATTGATTAAACAAAACTTTGAATTGTAAATTAGAACCCAGTTACATTACAAGAAATAAATGTTATAAAAGGAAACTCCTCTACCTGAAGTTTGTGTTTCTTTAGGAAGTATATTGGCGATCCGGCGAGCTAACCTCGTCCTTAGACAAAAAACGCATCACAACTCACAAGGTTAAGCTTTGACCAAAAAGACTCAGTGAAAAATGTAACCAACGACTTGGAAGATCGACATTAAAAGGCAGGAATTCACTTGAAAATAAATTTACATCGCTACTGTATATGTAAAAAAAATCAAGGATATATCGATTCGAAAGAAGGTTTGGAGAACACTGCCACTGATCAGTTGCGGGGTTAAATATCGGTTTAGATAAGGGAGTCGTACTTTTGAACACCTTTGTAAATACCAACTGATCATGACCTTATTTTTGTAATAGTTTCATGCCAACGAGATTACTACGACATCAATAGGCTACAAGTTTCGCTTGTCGTACCTCTTCGAGACTGATTTATGCGTTGCAGAGAATTTTCCGTTCCGACGGATACCTCGCTACAGCCGTATGTCCCAATATGCAAGCGAAGACTCGAACCCAAAATACTGATGAGACATAAAAATCAATTTCGGAAATCCAAACTCCGAGAGTGGTTTTGTGACCATGGAACATTTTTGACTACGCCTTTTCTGACACTGAAATTGGCTTCTAAAATCATAAATTATTATGAAGCACGAAGCCTCGAAGATCCAACGATTTTTATAGGATTCGAAATCGACATGAAAGACATCATCGTTCGAAGCAATTAATCATCGAAGACGAAAAGCCTATTCGGAGTATCAAATCTACTCAAATTTTCGTCAATTGTCGACTGTCGGTAGGGAAGCCTTTTTGATCATAAAAATGCGTAGTAAAATCTGTTTCATGTATTTTTTTACCGAACATAACCAAAAACAACCTAATGCCACCACAGGAGCAAACCGCGTACTCTTTAGAAACAAGTTCACATGATCCGACCTCCAATTTTTTTTATTTCCAAATCCACGGATGTTGTAAACGTTTGTGGTAAACCTAATTTAGCTCCACCCCGCAGCGCACACTCGTTTCAAAGCAACTGCCTCGAAGCGTATCCAGTCCATCACGGATATAAGAAACATCTGAAATGCAAGGAATTTGTTTGTTATATCCGCGAGTTGTTTTTAAAAGCGACCGCCCCCATATTAATTTCGTGTTCCATGAGCAAATTTAATTAATCCATAGACTGTGCAAAAGAACGCGACTCAAAACACTCACAACGAGAACACAATTGTGAAACTGAACTGAGAGTCTGATCCTTGTCCAATTCACAGGCATATTCTCCATATTTGAGAATAAAATATTTGCCAGCATTTTTAATAAATTTACCAACTGAGAGAGAAAAAAAAAATTGGCGTAACAACAAAAGGTCCTGTCATTTAATTAAGCCGAACAGCAGCACGTGCTACGTATCCCGGTACCCAGTGCGCGTATTTCTATACAGCCGCTGCCGCTCCGTGTTTAATTTTATAGCGCAAATAATGAGTGCGGCCTGTAACTCAAATGGGAACATCATTCCCTTTCCCGCACCCACTCCAGGGTTTCAGGGATTTTTTTTTTTCACTACTTGTGCGCTTCTTTTTGTTTATATGCAGATCCTCCGGCTTACGAGATGAGTCCTTGTTCGCTTGCACTTCATTTAAATTAAATTACGCAGCATGCATATTGTATACATGAGTACTTGTTGTATGTACGATCCTGTTGCAGGACATATTGATGCCGCTGCTGCAAGTAAATGCAGTTGGCATCATTAAGACTTTTTTTTAAAAAAAAAAAGGAAAATAATTTACACCCTCTTGCCGTACATGCAGTTTCCAATTACCATTTATTTGGAAGGGGTGCAGATTTAAGTTTTAGTGGTACTCAGAGAAGGTATGCAAGGATATCAACCATCCAGCAGCGGTAGTGAGTAATGAAGTTTGCACCCACATAGTAAAAATTAAATGAGAATATGTCTTTTAATGTAGGACTCTCATGGAATTTAGGATACGTATAGTTTAATTATGATTTTATGTGTCGCAGTAATCAGTGTTAATGGAACGGTACATTTATCTTAATTTGGAAAGTTGCGCTGCGGTGGTCGTTAAAGCAGGAGCATTTAATTTCAGTTCACAGTGATGGGTGCTTTTGTTTAAAAGATTGTTGCTCGAGTCGTGGAGGACTAGATTTTCGCTTTTTATCACTCGAAATGAAGTCAAGCGCTATAAAGGGTTTGGTTTTTATTTGTTTGACTTCATCCTGAGGATCTTTTGAGGGCGTGGGATGCAACAAGTAAGGACTTTCGGTTTGTGACTTGTGTTGGTTGACAATGACAATCCTTCGGCGATATATGGAGTCTTCTTGGCAAAGCCTTACTAGTCAATAGCCGGTTTTAGCCAAAGGTACATTACAACAATTGGAAATGAAAAGCTCTTTTCTTTGATATAAGATGCTTCAAGTCGTTGTCCTTGTCAGGGTTCAGAATTGATCCACGGTGGACAAATAGTTCTTAGCTAGGCCGAAGTTACAGCTTCCTATTGAGGCGTTATGTCTGACTTGCCAGTCCTTATCGTTGACTTTCTTTTTTGAGGTTCATTTCTCGAACTGACAGCACTATTTCCAGCGGTAAAGAATTTGACCACTGATAGTTGGTGTGTGGTCCTTTTGGTCCACTTCACAGCAGTAGACCTACTTTTGGTAGTTCACCATGAGTTTTAAGTTATATAAAAAGCACGACTTCGGTAATAGAAATTTTCAACGCTTTAGTCGAAAAATTTACCATCGCACCAATCACATCTTGCTATTCCAGACCGGACTTATCAGATTGTTGGCAAGCGGTTTGAGTCCCGTCCGTATGACATATTGCAGAAAGGATCTTTGATACAGCATAAAACAGGCTGATTAACTTTTACTTGACAAAGTGCGTGGAGACTCCTTTCGAATAGAACGGGCAAATGGTACTAAGAATTCACTTCTATACTCAAAATAAATAAATAAATAGTTGGCGCAACAGGTCCGGAGGGACCCAAGCCTAGCTTCTCACAACCATTCGTTTTGTGTGAGTTTTACATTTTTGGAACGAATGGAAGGGATCTACAATTTTATGCCTTTTATGCCGACTCCAAACAGCTAATTGAGAAGCTCTTTCAAGACAGTTACACTCTTGGATGTTTGTCAGACGTTCGCGAGAGGTGGCGCAGTGGAAAAAACCCTACGTTGGAATTGGGATTTTGCGGGATTCGAACCTCGACCCCTCGCTTAGTAGTCCAACACACTAACCACTACGCCACTGCGCCTACTATATACTCATCAAGCAAAATAAGCTGAGCCAGTCTGTCAACTCTGCATAAACGGTCAGATCAGCGTTATAACAGTTTTTGTGCATCTACAGATGTTCATGGAGCATCAAGGGAAAGTCTCAAGATATTTCATAAGTCACCCTGTAACCCCGCGATTGAAGTACCTACCAGAAAAATTAAGATTTGATTGTAAATCTGTCAAATACTACCTACGGGCAGTCAAATATCTCTTAAGGCGTTCAGACCGTATTTGGTCGAGTAATAGCTGTTCGAACGCCGTTTCAGTTTTCTCGAATATCAAGTCCAGCTTAATATAGTCAACGTTACCATGGGAACGTGGTCATGGTCATGGTGATTTAAAGGGTACGATGCCTGCCTGCCGCTTGCCGGCTGGTCCTAAGCTCTTCTTGAGTGGACCTTTGATTTACAAACAATAGAAAATGAGAGGCAGCCATAAGCATGATGTACACTGAACCAAATAGAAGACCAGATCCTGGCTTGTAAATTCATAAGTTAAGCTCGTGCCTTAAAGGTTACTTGAATACAGAAAAGGACCTAAGAGGCTTAACTATTTTTTTAGGCTGGAGTTTACAATAAACCTTACCAGCTCTCATTGTTAAAGAAATAAAGGGCAAAACCGCATCAATATAGGGCTTCAACAGAGCTTCGAGAAGCTTGAAGATAGGTGTCAATTTTGTATAAAAACATTGTTATAATGAAATTTTTAGAAGAATTGAACTCCAAAGTTTGCTTGTCCGGCAACCAGAGAAGTTTAAGTAGTAAAAGTAAAAACTCACACAAACGATTTGTTGTGAAAAGCTAGGGCTAGGGTTCTACATAAACCTGTTGCATCAACTACCTATTTTTTTTTTTTTTTATTGATCAAAACAAGTGCCACGGCAGAAGACATAGCTATTGACAAGCCTTCGGTCACCAACTATTCCTCTGCACGGACGTAGATTCAATCTTTGTTTACGACCACCTATAAGCCGAAGTTTTTATTGTCAACGTCAGTTAGGTAAGGCGGATATTTTGGGGCCAAGTTCCATATATAGGAGTAGTATACCGGGTCTAAGCTATAGCGTCTTTGGGGTTGTAATGCCTTTTAGTTCTAAATGGGCAGGTAACTCAATTTTATAGACGCAAGATTGAATATGTTCTCAGGCAATCCTATTTCCACCTTGTCGAGGACTCCTAAAAAGTATATATAGATAATCCATGGAATAAATTGGTCGTCCATTTTGATTTGTGGAAAAGGCGATTCTTTTTGGTAAGAAAGTGTCATGAGCTGTGTCTTTGTTGCTACTTACTGCACGACCGAACTTGTGGTTATAAGTTCAAGAAAGTGCAACTCAATCAGCTTAAAAAGAGAGTCGATAGAGAAATGGACAGTTGTGGTAGGGCAGTAGGAATCTTCGACCCTATTTCAGTTAGAAAATTCGGTTGAAGTCTTAAGCTGGTGGTGCAGCAGGGAAGAATGGAGAGACGGACTCATAACTAACACGCAGTCTATAGCCATTTTTACGGACGGATACAAAATGGAAACCGGAGTAGGGTCAGGCGTCTTCTCTGAGTCGCTGGGTATTTTAAAATCGTTACGTCTCCCTGACCACAGCAGTGTCTTCCAAGCAGAGGTCCTGGCAGTGACAACAGCAGTCCGTGAGTCTGTAGTAAGGGCAATACCACCTGAAGGTATTACCTTCGATATCGACAGCCAGGCCGCAATAAAAGCATTAACTGCAGTAGAAATAAAATCAAAGCGAAGAACTAAGGGTTTTTGGCACTCAGTATAAGGTATTACTCTGCTGGGTTCCGGGACATGAAGGCGTTCCTGGCAACGAGAAAGCGGACGAATTAGCTAGACTAGGTTCGACAGCTACATCAGAATAAGCTGATCCCTCTGTGAATATCCCGCCTTGTTCACTCAAGCTTAAAGCAGGGAGAAAATCACAAGAGAGGCGAACGCAAGATGGACCGCACTAGAAACCTGTCACACTACAAGAATGCTATGGCCAACCTTCAATGAAGCAAGAACCGAGAGCCTCCTACGAAAATGTAGAAAATCTCTTTCCACCCTCGTAGGAATCCTAACGGGGCACAACCCTGCTGTATTACATGAAGAAGTTACGCTTGACGGAAGAAGAACTTTGTAGAGGCTGCGGTGATAAGGAAGCTGTTGAGGACACAACCCGCTTCCTATGTCACTGCCCACGTCTCCAACACAATAGGCACAGATTCCTAGGGAGACACTTCTTCCACGACCCAGACGAGCTTTTCAGCACACATATAGAGAAAATAATGAGCTTTATCAAATCCACAGGATGGTTTGTATGCAACAACACAGTGAGTACTTAGGTACATAGGTATTTATAGACAGGGTTATCATGGTTAAGGGACATCCTTTTCCCCCAATGGGCATCACAATGGGTCAATATTGACCTGAGTGTGGCACGGAGTACTCCACGCCAACCCGCTTATACTGACAATACTGCGTTCTTTGAGGTAGCTTGAGTTATTTATCTAGGTCGCTAGGGTCGAGTTGATCCAAAGCTACAGTGGTACAATAGGACTGTTGCTACCCTCAAAATGAGAAGTCAATTCTACTTTATATTATTTTTGTTGCCCTGTGCCTAAGGTTAGACTTTCGGTCCTTTAAAAAACTTCAGAGTTTCTAAAAAAAAGCTTATCGACTACCCTCCACGGCTGTCAAATGTGACTGTACAACAAATGTCAATCAAACCCAAATTGACTGCCACATAGCAACGAAAATACCCGCCCAAACAGACGATACAAGCTCATTCAAACTACTTGAATATGTATGTTTTTAAAATCGGACATTTTTGGCAGGACAACTAAAAATGTAATTAAAACGAATGTCCTAGAAAAAAAAATGTTAATAACAGAAGAAATTAAAAAAAAAAAACCCAACGATTGACTCCACCAATGAAATAGTTTCCACTTTGAAAGGAAGCAACCCGCTCAGTGCTCAGTTAACAAAAAATAAATCACATGCAAATACATGCATATTCTATCAGCGTTTTCGAAATATCCTCATTGGCTTGTTAAATCAACGAAGCCGAATAACAAGGACATGAATGGAGATTGAAAATAAAAAATAAAAAAATAAAAAAACTCTTGGCTCTTAAAATAAATACCAGAATTATTTATTAATTTATTTTCACGTACACAACACTCATGCAGCGACAACCTACATACTGCGTCGATAAATTCCGCAGGATAACTCGCCAGAAATGCATATTCCCCCCCCCCCCCCCCACCCGGAATCAGAAAATGTTTTGCAAATGCAGATAAAGTGACAGTAAATATGCTGAGCAACAAAAACAAACCGAATGACATAATGGCTGTTACAGGAACAGGACCCTGCACATGCAGAGGTCAGAGGGTTATGCAATTATTTTCGAGATAACAAATTGCCGCGATGTTCGATTCGCGCAAAAATAAACGTAGTAAACGCAGCGATTGTTGTTTTATTGAAATCGCATTCGCTGGACACAAAAACACCAAGCAGGACCTGTTTCTGATCAATTGGCTGGCCTGTTGTTGCGTTTCAAATGCGAAATTGATTACTTTCGTTGAATAAATGTTTTGCCAGCACTCGCATGGTCACTCACCCCGAATGCCTCATACTCAGACAATGTCGAATGTCCCTGTGCGCTATCATTATCCGACACCTAGACAAATAAATACTCAAATGCCGCCTGTAAAATTACGAAAGTTTAGACTGCGAAATATATTATCCTGTGTGTGTGCACAGAGGGGGCAACTTTGAAGTTTATAACTTTGGGTGCTAAGAGTCCGAGCCATATACCTACACAACGATTGCTGACTCTTTGGCAATTTATTATCAAAATCGATATGAAGACAAAGTGGTCGTGCAGCAACAGCAGACACGCCCGCAAAGTTCGAAAATGTGTGCCCAGGTACTAATAATATTGATAAATGGTCCTGCTTGTCGAAAGCCAGCAAGGCAAACTTTACCCAGGGACCAGTTATTAATGTAGCATCCGAAAAGGACATGCCGTGGATGGAGGCGGGCGGGATACTACATATAACTATATATACGGAGACGTACGTGTGCTGTTCGGATTGGAAATTTATTTCTACGGGATTATTTTTGGCACTCATAACTTAATGGTGAGGAATACTCGCAAGGAATCTATTTTTTTTTTGAAGGATCTCCAGTATATCATTTGGGGATAGGCGGATAAAAAAATCTTTGCCAAGGAGATAATGAGAGAGCTGGATGTGTGTGTGGGCGCGAGGGAATTTTGGGATAAGTGACATGTAATAAAGTGGAATAATGAGCTCGGAGGACCGACAGGATTTCCTCGCTTTTTGTGTGGCTCTTTAATCGACACATCATGTGTCATTGAGATTTCTGGTCTCTGGCGGATAGATAGTACACTTGTTCGCATATAGAACGGTGGAGCCTTTGTTTTGTGTGCAAGGATTTGATGCTTTGGCCTAATGAGGTCGCCTATTTAGGTGGTAGATCGATAGGGTTTTTTTTTCGTGTTTGATTTCAAAGCAACACAAATAAGCAAGGCGACAAGCGACGGACACGAGCGGCTGCAAAGCTAGCTGCAGAATAAAGTCCTTCGAGCCGGATAGTAATCAGACTTTAAAGTGGAACTTGTTGGGTAGACATTCTGAGCTTCGATGAAACGAAAAAGCGACAGGAAACTGGATAGACAGTAGTTCGTGTATAAAGCATAGGAGAGCAACCACAGCCTCAGAGGTAGGGCACAGAAAGATATGGGAGACACTAACTCGTGCAAAACAGGCTTCTTGCTACTAACAAACTTCTCGTTTCGTCTGATGTCAGTCGACAAATGGTCTCGTTCCATCTGATATGTCAGTCAACAAATACTGACTTCTTGCTACCAACAAACTTCTCGTTCCCATCTGATGTCATCCACCCATTCTTGCCTCGAAAGTCGAAAGATTTCTTGCCCTTTTCACGGTGGGTTTTTGGAGATGTTTTCTTCATTTTTCGAAGGGTTTTCTACGCCTTTTCGTAAGCGGTTTTTGAGGTATTTTTCGTCCCGTTTTCGAAGCATTTTTGAACGCTTTTTAAAGTTTTTTTCCATACGCAATTTTAGAAGATTTTTTTTGGATAGTGTTTGCACTCGTTTTCTACGCAGATCTTAAGGAGTTCTTTGGAAAAATCTTATGAATTTTCGAACACGTTGTTCGATCGTATTGTCGACGCGTTTTTCGACGCTTATTCGAAAGTTTTTGGAAAATCTTTTTTAAAACGTTTTTCCAATGCTTTTACAATTCAGTTTTGTATGTTCTTCCGGTGAGATTTTGAGCCTTTCTTGACGCGTTTTTTGACTATTTTGGAGTGGTTTTTGTAAACCCGTTCCTAAATGCGTTCTTTTTTTGGAAATCCAAGTTTTTTGGAATCGTGTTTTGACCGTTTTTCATTTAATTGTAGACTTATTAATTTTTTCCGTGCATAGCACTGGTCAAATTCATACAGTGATTTTAACCTTAACTCTTGATTTAATTGATGGGTTTGCATTAAACGCATTATTCTTGTTGAGTGAGGTGCAGGGGAAGACGGGGTTAAAAGTGAGATAGGTCGGTTGTGAAATTTAAAAATTTAAGGGTTCCGATTAAAATTAAGAGTCCCGTGAAAGAGAAAAATGTGGGTCTTCTCCAAAGTAAAGGGCGTGCCAAATAAAGTTTTGTATTTCTCGTTTTTGTATTCCTCCTTTTGTTGTTTGTATTTTTGGGTTTGAGGGCCTAAGTTCCGGTTGCATCAAAATTCTGTTTTCAAAATTCTGCAAACAATAAAAAAAAGTTTGGACAGTTTTTGAAATTGTTAAAAAGCGCGGGCTTTTGAGGAAAAAGCGGACTGTCCTCTTATAAATATGGAGAATAGTCACCGTACCTTTCCGTCCATTCCACGGAATCTACGCGCCATCTTCGAGTCTAACTTAGTTCGGGAAAAACAAGACGATAACAACTATCGAATATCGAAAGTTCAGAGTTCTCATAACCTAACCTACCCGGACACAGACTTCAGCTCGAAAAAATCCTGCTCTTTTATAAATCATATGGCAACGAAATTTGCTGCCATGTTTGGCCCTCGGCCTCAATACATTTTCTTAATCTACTTGACTTTTCCTTCATTCCTTGTGCTATTTTTTTTTTTTTTTTTTTCAGATTAGGGTTTGAAATATATCGTAATATTAAAAAAAAAACTACCTCCTCATAATCAAGTGAGACGGCGTGCACAACAATTTGAGTGTTGAACTAACGCCAGTGTCCGAGCAACTCAGGACGCTGTTGAAGCTGATTCGCCTTTACCGAGGGAAGTATTCTTATTTTTTAAAGTTAAGAAATATTTAAAAAAAATCATTCGTGAGACTTAAAGTCGGGTAGATCCCTGTTAATAAACTGAATGAATTACATTTCAGTGGGGGTTTTTGTTTGACGGAACAAAACTCCCTTTAAAGCATTCATCGCCCCACTCGCATCATTATCACGCAGGCAGTGGTGAAAAGTCAAAACTTTTTCAGAGCATTAGCGGTCGCACCTACATTCAGCTGGGGACTCCAGTCTCCAGCTATTCACACAGCTTTGCTGTTGCATTCAATTTTCAATTACGGACATTCGTTGCAGCTAAGGGGTCGCTTTAGCCAATTAAAATGGGTTGACATGTAATGCAACTGGATCCAGCCATTCGGACTGGTCGAAAAGCCCACACAGTTGCACTCCCAGTTGGCGGGTAATTTATCCACAAACACAATAAAAGAAAACTGCTTAATTAGTTTTCGCTGAAAATGTAACAATAAACAAGCAGGATAAAAAAGTACCGCAGGCAACCAGCGAGCTTGCTAGAGAAATATTTTTAATTGAGTGAGTTTCATTTGTTAAAGGGGAAACCCACTGAACCACCAACATTTCATCCCAGCTGGGTTAGAATTTAAATAAATGAAATTCTGCTCACTTTGAACTGCTGTCTGCCTTGTCACTCGCACACCCATCAATCCGTACAAACCATCAACCGGGACTTACCTGAAAAGACAGAGGGAGAAAAAAAAAACCCATTAGTATGCAAAATTCGTCACGATGATCCAATATCGTTTGCAGATATCAGTCGGCAGGACAAAACGCCCACTTGCCACCGCTCACACACAGATTATCACCTTAATCCTGATTCCTGACAAAGAAAAACACACAAAAAAGCAGAAGCACACCACACAAAGGCCCAACATATATAAATGACAAGAACAGATCCCGGCACCCGAACTCAAACTCGAGTGTCATCGAACACCTTAATGCGTATGAATCTTTAATGACAGTATCAGATGGTAGGCATGACACCGTGAGCGGAGGAAATAAAAGGACATCATCCTATACAAATAGTCCCTTACAACAGCCTGCACCGCCCCTGGTGATGCAATCGAAGATGGGGCACTACGAACACGAGTGTCCTCGTGTATAATCATGAATTCTGACGGCATCTTGGCACAAAAATCCATTAGTCCTGATCCTATTTCACTTGCTGTTCCAGGCAACGTATCCCGTTTCGTTTTGTGTGGTGTTGGCGGCGTGTATGGCATGATAATTGTCCTTGTGTCCACTCTGGGCAGAGGCAAAAGTAAATGTGAACTGTAATTTTGCGAAAGTGCCACACCCCTATAAATGTGCGGAGGACGAATTTACATTTTTGCTGCGGCAGCAGGATTATGCGATTTCTGGACTTGCAGAGATTTGTCCTCGAACTAAAGTGTGTGTGCTGCATGAATGCTAAGGAGCAGTTTTTGGCAATTGTTTATTTTACACAGTGAGATTGGGGTAATTTATGCGCGCGAGTCACAGCAGCACATACGAATGCCGGACTGGGGTCATTTCCGGAATGGCAGTTGTTAATTGAGTTTGCAGCACGTGTGTGCTTTCGGCTATGGGTAGCATGTGGTCATAATGGGGCATATGATACGAGTAAACGCCGTCACAGGTCCATGTCCATTAAGTTTTAGGCATAGTTGTTGGGAGTAAAGGCAGTAGAAGGCACCTACAACTGTTTGGAAGGAACTTCACCGGGACAGATTTGCACTCCCCCACCACTGGATGGTGAACTGAATACTCTGTTCATTGCGCAGCTCTGCAGTTCACCATACGAGCCAGTCATCAAGTTCAAGAGACACCTTATCTCAAGGATGTACAAACACCTCCTTGGACTGTGTTAATTTGTCAACTGTGCACCCTCAAGTTGAGAGATTCACAAACACCCCAAACTCACTTGGTATCCCTTCCATTGCTGTCGATGATACCATTATTTTAGTGTCCGAGTGTTTGCCATACACAACTGTTATTACAACCAAATGTTTGTACAATATCCGTAGGACTTTATCATCAGACCACATACAAACGGCTGCGGAGACACTCAATTCGGGCCTGAGCCACAACAAGGTGCGAATTGGTTTCCACACAAAATCCGAAGCAAATACTCGAGAACAAGGGCCTGCAGTGATACCCCAAGCAGCAGCAGCAGCCGAGCACTCTTGCAGGAAGAAATATATGCGCAAATGTGGTGCCAGAATAATGAAACCCGCAGAATTGTCTGCCAAGTGCACCATTTGCTTAGACCGGCAGTTGTAGTAATTCACATGCAATTGGCATAAACACGGCAAATGGGTGGGTTCGGTATGGGCACTTTAACCAGCTAGAGGTGAATCTGCTTCTGCATTTGGGAAGGGACACCAGACCAGGAGTTTCACCCATGGAAATGCAGTGCTAATATTTGCAATGGCGAGTTTGTTCACTTTGCTGTAGGGAATCCGAGTTCAAAGGACGAATTTACGGGAAGTTTAAGGTGAACCTGGAAATAATACGTATACGCCTCAGTAAAAATAAAGAAATCGTTTTATCAACTGTAGTTAGATATATTTGAAGCAGGGAGAAGAGAAAAGCGAAGGCAGAATATTTTTTTAAAGACCGAACCTCTGGTTAAAGGATGAACCACGCAGAAGCAAGAATCAGGTATTTAAAAAAGACCTGTGTAAAGAGAGAATATAATGCTTAGCGGCTTGTAAATAACCAATTCTGAAAAAGGGTCCATAGGCGTTAAAAAGTGTCCTGAAATTTCGTTAAGGGGTCCGATTTGGACTATTTTGAAAAAGGCGGGTCCTGGGGTCCCAGTTTGCAGAAAAAGGACCAATCAGAAATTTGAAAGACTTTCAATATCCACAAACTCTTAAATGTTTATTTTTTTGCATTTGTCCGATCTCATCTTGAGTATAGTATCTAATCCATTTTATGAAGTACATTCTAAAGCGTGTTACTAGAGTAGCCGTTCGTAGACTGCGATGGAATATTGAAGTGGCATCTTACGAGACGAAAAGCAAATTATTTGGTATCTTACCTCTCTTTAAACACAGGCAACATTTTTCAATTATGTTTATTCGTGATTTGATAAATGGTCACCTCGATCACCCTTTCCTTTTACCTATCATTAATTGGATTTCATCCTCCTTCGAGAGCTTTTAGAAATCGTCTTTTATTTGTTAGAGTTAATTATGGATGCAATGAAATAATTTCTAGATGCCTAAGGAAATCCAATGACTATTGTAGTGTGTATTCATTTTTCATCTTAGTAGGGATTCATTTAGGAATAAATTATTACTGTTGTCAGGCTTTGGTGGTCGTTTTTAAGTAGATTTTTATATTAAGTAATCGAGCGAGGACAGCAAATATGTACCTACTCATTTGATTGAAAATAAAATAATATAAAAACATTCCCGCAGTCCGTGAAATTGTACAGGAGAACGCGAGGTAGTGAATTCTTTGCCGTGCACAAGAAATCGGTCTTTCGCAGACCTCAAGTTGGCGAGTCTTACGTCGAAACTTAGACTTACACTCGTACAAAATATAACTGATCCAGGAGCTTGACGTTGATGCCCTTAGGCGCAGTGGCTTAGTGTGTTGGACTATTAAGCGAGGGGTCCGAGGTTCGAATCCCGCAAAAACCCAGAATTCCAACTTAGGGTTTTTTTCCACTGCGCCACCTCTCGCAAACGTCTGACAACTATCCGAGAGTATAAATGTCTTGAAAGAGCTTCTCAATTAGCCTTTTGGAGTCGGCATAAAATTGTAGATCTTTTTCATTCATTTGAAACTTGAAAAACTCACACAAAACGAATGGTTGTGAGAAGCATGGCCTAGGTTTGAGAGACGAAAAGATACCCGACAATGGTCTGATTCGAATATCTCTCGAATCTATGTATATACTTTACTTTAGACAACGTCATTTGTTCGCTGACTGGGCTCCGGAGCATTTGCAAGTTGACCTAAAGACAACTTTAGCGATGAGGCACATTTTTGGATGAACAAGTTGAACAGACGGAATGTATTCCGAACGTATACCAGGAGTCCTTGTAATTCCAAACGATATTGGACAGAGGAACTCTGGTTGAAGAGATGACCGATAGCCAATCTGTAGCAATTTAGCCAACGAAAAGTTCTAAGCTTTAACCGCAAAGGGGTTATTGATCGCACTGCACTTGCAGTAGAATCGAGCGGACGATGAAAAAAAAAAAACGATTATGTTGCCACTCAGTCACTGATGGGTTTAATCTACAAATGCGTGAATGTTTATTGTTTGGCAAGTATTTATACTATATTCTCGAACTGTTAAACAAATAATTCGTTATTTAAACAGATTTTTTAGCAAAATAATTAAAATAATTTGAATTCTGCTCCAACACAAGTGTTAACAAATTTCCAAAACGTTTGCGTGCTTAATTTTCAGTTCGAATCATCGTAAACGCTAATTTTATAAACTGCTCATATCTCGAAAACCCCATTTTCTATTTCGATAAAACGTTAACACCCAAGTAATGCTTACATTCCGAACAATAATTTATAATCAGCTAAATAGTTAAGCAATAGTATTTTTCAAACTAAACTTTGCAATATTTGGTACTGTTTTGTCTGTCAAATTTTACAAAAACCGCTTCAACGATTTTGATTGAAATACACAATAAAGTTTAAAGAAGTATCCTAAATAAGATCGCATACTTAGTTTTTCTGCAAAAAAAAAAAAACAAAAAAATTAAAAAAAAATCAGTCTTTTAATTATTTTGTGATGTGTCTTTTGCCTAGGCTGAGGCTAGCTCGTCCGATTGCCAAGGTCCTTCGCAAAGAAACACAAACTTTAGGTAAGAAAGAGTGTCCTTTATTACGTTTCTCTAGACAATTTTGTAACTTCTTTATTCAATGATCTTACAATTTACAAATCTTAAACAATTCTACGATTTCAATGATTCGGTAACTCAAATGATCTTACAATTTATATAATTTCACACAATTTCATAATTTGAATGATCTCAAAACAGTTCTACGATTTCAAACAGTCTTAAGGTATTCTACAATTTATACAACTGTACGTTAGTTTACCTACAATAACGCGGCGGTTCGGCCCTCGGTTAGTAGGGAGATCGGGGTTACGGCTGTCGTCCTGCTCCAAGTTCTGGTTCGCGGTCCAACGACCACGTTAGCGCTAGGTCCGTCTTGCGACGGTCCCGGCGTTGCACAAGCCTATCTGGCGACTGGCTCGGCGTTCCATAAGCCTATCTTACGACTGGCTCGGCTTTCCACAAGTCTATCTTACGACTGGCTCGGCGTTCCACAAGCCTATCTTCCGACTGCCTCGGCGTTCCACAAGCCTATCTTGCGATTGGCTCGGCTTTCCACAAGTCTATCTTGCGATTGACTCGGCAATTCACTAGTTCACCCGCAGGCTACTAGTGATCAAAAAGTTAATCAAGTGTCGAAGACCCCTTGCGGACCAATTATGATATATAGAAATTGGGCCATTGTTGTTGGTAGAAAAAAATATGCTTAACACACAATTCATGTACCATTCACTGTTGTGCCAGTGAATAGCAAGTATGGTATGGGAGGAGGTAACAGTTGATCGGCTGTTGAGTAGGAAAAAACAGTATGTAACATGCATCGTTCCAATTTCTCAAAAATGACTACCCAAAAGCCCATCTGTGTTATTATATATTTTTAAAACTAATCAATACCGCTGTTAAAGAGTATAATTCCAATCATAATTAGAATAGTTGTATATATATTGATTAAATTTTTAATATTCTAGTACTTTTATCAGCTCTGTTACCTTTACTTTACTTTAAAATCAAAATTGCAACAGCCATTAAAAATGCAATAACAGCAACGCAAAACTCAGTTTTAGCAAATATAATCCACTTCTTTTTTGATGTGTAAACATCTAAGCGCGCGTTATTGGAATCTGGTGGAGTAATTCCACACATTTAACTTGCGGGGACGGAAATGCGTCACGGAAACGCGTCACTGTGTTTTATCATTGCATACATTTTTTGGAATCTGGTGGAATAATTCCACACATTTAACTTGCGGGGACAGAAAATGCGTCAATGTGTTTTATCATTGCATACATTTTATCATTGCATACATTTATGAGCTGGGGCATATTAATTTCAGCTTTTTGTTGATGTGAAATAAAGCATGTTTTTCATATATGATGGTCTCACATTTCTTCCCTGTGACGGATATCTCGAGGAAATTCAGTGCCAAATTTTTCGTGAATTACCAGGCACGCAGAAATCACAGGTGGACAACAACCAACAAAAATGTCGTGGACCAGCACCTCTACAATATGCAATGCAAGCCGAATGAAATTCCAATGACACTTTCATTTACTGTGTAACAGTTGATGTCATTTAACAAAACGGGTATTTTCCACTGCATATGTTAGGAGTGTTTGTTGATGTGTAAACATCTAAGTGCGCGTTGTTTCACTGTTCGATTTCACTGTTTAATACACTGCTTATAATTCATTCAGTTGTGACTCCTTAACCTCAACTGTCATCCAACTCGCATCTGTAGGTACCTACATGCGTTTCAATAGTAAAACGCCGAAAATACAAGAAAATACGTAACTGTTACAATTCCATATTTCTGACAATAATGCAATGTTTTGCCGTCATTGAAGATGCATTCAAATATTTTCAGATATGGGAAACACAGATGCAGAACGTGCAAAAAAATACAGGGCGCGTTTACGTGCAAGTTAACCTCTGAAAGTCGCAAAAAGGTTGAAAAATGAGTACTGAACACTCGCGTGAATGGAGAACTCGTCTCGCAAACCAAACTGGAGCGACAATTGCTGACAATAAACCGACGACATCACGATCAACTGTCAGTGATGTTCTGACGATAAATGACGTGGATCTATCCTCAGTTCGAGCCAAGAGAAGGAGAACGGACATCAATGAAGTTTTACAACCACAGGTAGTCACTCCGCCCTACGAAGAGTACCCCAGACATGTTAAGGCTCACGCAGAGTTTGAAAATAAATTATTGTTATTTCATAATATATCAAGAATACGGTTATTACAATTCTCCTTTTCTGTATCAAGCCACACACACACCGCACACACGGTGTTTACACACACACATTTTTCGGGACTGTTGGATCGCACCATTTTTTTCCAACCATTTTGAATATGCACCTTAAAATAATTCCAACCACTTGGAGTTTACTCAATCAGAAAATCCCACTTCAATCGCACCCCCATACACGTCCATCGGGATATTCAGTTTATAACTGCTATCGAGAAAGTTTCGTACGACTCAGTAGTGCACTTTATATTTTCCAAAGTGCCGTTCCCCATACAAACGTTCATCGCCTATATCATCATTTGTACTGAAATCTTGTTCAATTTACGTAAAGTACTTTTGTAACGTGTCGTCTGAGTGAATAATAAGTGTATGAACAATATTCCACACAGAATGCCATACATGGGTTTTCAGAGACAAAAATAATTTCGTTAATACCTCACGCACAGCTTGCTTTATTCAATTATTTCAACATCGACCCGTCCCGTTTGAAAAACCATTTACTAACCGTCGAAGTCGATGGTGTAGAATCTAGGATTTATTATTCGCACTTTACTCATGTTTTTGTAGAGAACCCACCTTTTCCAATTTTCATTAACATTCCAACTCTAACTTTGAATACTTAAATAACCACACGTCGAGTTTCGAGTTTCGCCAAGTCCTATAGAGTTGCAGCAAACACTGTATTTCGTTAGTGCACTAAAACCGCACATGCTTCCAATTCACTTTGCTGTCGTCAAGCAGCTTAAATTCAGCGTCAACCTAACAATTCTACTGAAATATTTCATTCGCCCCTCTGTCGTCATCTCTAAATCATATTATACAAGCTCTGCTCTGCCGTCACCAGATACTGACGAGATGACATGTGACGGGCCAAAGACTGCGAAATATTTCTACCTCAAGGCGAAATTCCCCCCATGGAATGTTTTGCGAGCAAAAAGCCAGCCACTAGCACACCCCTTCCATAAATGGCCACGGAATTCATTACGTTGGCAAAATCTTAGCGACAGAATGTAATCACGAGCAGCATAACCTAACCTAGCACAGCGGTGCTGTGAAGTATATGAGTGTATCTGTCACGGAAAGAGCATATTGATGTATGAATGAGTAAATCCCTAACCAGACATAGCGTCGTCTTACACTGAAAATGTCTCCCATACATACGCCAGCCTTTGAAATACCTCACCGTCCTAAATGAATGGTTCCGCTGAAAACTCATTGTTTTTCCTCAAAGGTATGCAGCCGCAAAGAATCTGTGTACGCCCGGGTGTACGCGAAAGTAATAACGGAAAATGACTCTGCTTTCAGGAAATTACTCGTGTAGATAGCGCACAAGAAAACGCTGAAATGCTTTAGGTTTCCACGCTCCCCGGGCGAAATTTGTTTTCTACACAAAATTGAATTTCGCCTAAGCGGGATGCCATATCGATCAGGCGCTTATACCCGGAATAGCTGGAGACTGGATAGTCTGTGCACATTAGTGGTGGAAATTCTCTTCTGGCTTGAAGAGAAAATTGCTAAATATTGAAGATAATTGTGCGTGTCAGTGAATAGAGCCGTTTCTAGTCTCTACGGGTCATGCGATTTAATTAATTAATTAATGGTTCTGGTCGATAGTTGCTGAACTTCGGGAACTAAGGAAACTGCGTAAGCTGCAAGGTCATAAGAAATATTCACCCATTTCAGGGTACACCTAAGTACACGGAATGATTCAGAATCGGACAGGAGTTCTTCCACAACTGAAAAAGTGGTTGCAAAGCGAAGTATGTTGCAAACGCAGGGATGTGATTTTTCTCACTTTCTGTGATCCTTTAATACGAGTCAACTGGTTGCGGCTCTAGAAATGTACCCCATATTCGCTCATAGGTTCCTCATTCAGTTGTGGACTCAAATGTTTGGCTATTGGATCTGTTCGACCTTAGGAAGCAAAAAACTTTTCTCTGTGATACTGGAAATAAGAAATTGCTTTAGCGTCATCGAGGTAGAAATGTCCTTCTTCGACTGACATAGTCAGATTCCCAAAAATATAAATAAATAAAACACAGTTAAAACACAATTAAAAAAAAAACTAAATAACCCCTGACTGACTATACAAAAAGATTTAAAAAGATTAAAACAAGACACTTTCCAGTATAACTAATTGGCTGTTGGAGGCTGTGCATATTTTTTTCAGATTGTGTAGGTAGTTTTCGATTGTCAATTAGTTATACTTGAAAGTGTCTTGTTTTAATCTTTTTTTACAGTCAGTCGGTTTTTTTAAATTAACATTTTTATTATTATTATTTTTTTTAAATTTAAATTCTTATATTTATTTGTTTAGCCTAATGACACTCCGGGAAAGAATAGCAATATAATGACACCTCACTCTTCAAAATCGGTCAAGCCGTTTGGGCTACAAGGCGTCACGTAGAAACGTACATAGCATACGCGCGAAACACAACTCTACGCCTCCATGTGTCCAGTCGGGTAAAAAGAAAGAGAAGACTTTAAACACGTCAGTAGGTATGGTATGGTATGGCCAGTTTTGATTGAGCTGTCATTTACATTCTCTTTACGCACAAAATACTGGCAAAAGAAGTCACTTTAAATATTGACTACTACCACATCAGACAGAGCTTCTTAATATGTTAGGTAACTCAAAGTCTAACCGCGCAAGACATCTGCTTATTGAAAAACAGGGATGATATTGGGGACGTTCGGATATGTTGAACGTCAACTAAATTTGTCTGTACCAGGTACAAGAACGCTTTGACTCGTCAACATGAATTAGTGTTATATTCTCATGGGGTACATTTTGAATTTTGACATTTCGAAATGTCAGGTGAGTAGGTAGGGTAGGTAGAAGTGGCGGTTCAGCTTTGAACCCAAGTAGCACTGTGATGTGTTTTTTTGTTACCATGACTCGTGTGACCTAGTTTGTGATGATTTTTAAGGGCGTGATGCATTCGGTGTCTATATCCAATCTGTGGAGTTGAGGAAACGGTTTACATTTAATATTCCTTTACCCGAAATGTCGCTAAGGTTGGTTCAGCGTGCGCAATTTGGCTCTTGGTAGTACCGGACATTTGCAGAGCAAATGGGAGAGAGTTTATTTCTCATTTATGATCCCGCAACTGGGGCAATAAGGGTTGTGCAGATGCAGACAGAATTTCCTTGACTAGATTTGTCGGCTGCCCCAACATCAACATAAACTTCGACTGACAGAACTATTCAAGTGACCAATTTCGGTCCGTAAAAACTGAACTACATCAAGCTAGTCAGCAGTGAGACTTAGTTACCTAGAAATCAGAATGTCTCCATTATTTAAGACCTCACAAAGATAGCACATGACTTTATTAAATAGAGGGAGTCCCAAAATTAACGCAAGATTTGAATTTGCCGCCATTTGAGCGGTACGTGTTGGTTTGACAGATAACAGCTTAGGGTTGGTGAAAATGAAGCACTTTGCGTTTTACCTGTTGAAAAATATTTCGAAAATATTTAAATTTTGACTCGTATACAGTTCGGAAATTGCGAATATATTTTTGTCTCGTAAATGGACTATTCAAGCAGTGACTGCTTTACTGGTGATCGATATCGCAACACAGTAACCGAGTTCGTTCTGTTGTTTTAACGAGACGGTGCGACATGTCATACAGGTACAGCCCGCGAAACAATTCAATTACCACATAAGACATTTCTTCGTTGTATACTCTCTCGTTTCGGTGATCAGGGGTCGAATTATCACATACGTGAGCGAGCCTTACGTCACTGAATTTTGTGGATTTTACAAGCAAAACAGTGACAAATTCACCCACGTATTACTCGATCACGGATGCGGTAATTCAACCCCAGAATTGACCCAACAAATCACATGATTTATCACTGTGGACCTGCAGACTACAGTGGCAGTCAGTGTTCCCAGACTTTGAAGACTGTTTTCAGTTTTTTTTTTTTTTATAATAAAAACAGTTTTCCTCGATATTCTAAAAGAAATCACATTTTTCCCTCTAATACCCTATTATTCACATCTCACGGAAAACCGTGTTTTCGTCGATGCATTCACACCGAACACCAACCAGTTTCCGTTTGACGTTTCAATCAGGTGTAAACTATTTTGGTTACAAATTTTGATCGCATTTTAAATTAATGCGATCGAAATAATATTCGCCCATCAACTAAATGTGGAAAACGATTTTAAGTTGTGACTTGTGACTTCTGTTTGGTAAGCTGTTCTGCTTTCTAAATATTGCAAAAGGTTTGTTTGTTTCAACAATCCAACGATTGGAAATCGTTTTGAAAACTGAAATATGTATAGAAGTTTTCGAGGGTTCAATCTAGTGCCATTCCGGTTTAGAGCTGGACTATCTACTGTAGAGCTCTGTTGAATTATTCAGAAAAGTTTGAATGAAGAAAGACTTGCTGATGTTTTACATTTTTTTGGAACTCAACGTAGAGTTTATTTATGTCCGATCTAAATTAAGAATTCAATTAGTAAAGATTGAAACTCAGCTAAGCCTCTTTTCTCAAATCTTGGTGTTCCCCAACGTTCTGTTCTTGGACCTGCCTTATTTCTAGTATAAATTAGCTATCAGTTTACACACCTTCTTGTAGGAAAAGTTAAAGCCTTTGCTAATGAACTAGGGATCGCATACGATTCCGTGGAGCGTATAGTCTCATACAATTTTAGGTTTAAAACAATATCTGGTCGCCTCTGTTTCTACTGAACTTTTGTCCTTTTAAAGACAACCTCCTATTGAAAATCGCTTTAGAAACTGCAAAAGCTGAATGAAATTCCCCCTCCTACTGTTCGACAGAAGGCTGTGTTGCCTTTTAAGGTTAAGTTAGCTTCAAATTCGCCCATAAGATTTTTGATGTGAAACATATCTATTGGCGCGACTTGGGAGTAAAATCGACTCGAATGAGATGGAAATTCCGGCCTGACGGGGGAAATTGGTCTGTCAACCGATTTCAATTAAATTTTGTGGGTGTGTATGGTTGGTTGCAACTTGAAAGAAGGAATAATCTTTTACCTGATAGGTGGCGCTGTTGTCGATCTTCTAAACCACTCAACCGATTTCACTTAAATTTTGTGGGTGTGTATGGTTGGTTGCAACTTGAAAGATAGGCTTCTTTTGAACCCGATAGGTGGCGCTGTTGCCGAGATATAGACGCTTCTCCATTCTTTCAACTTAATTCTTAAAGAGAAGAATTATAAGGGCTCGCCCTACCTGGGGAGTGAACTGATAAAGCTTGTTATTAGACAGACACTAGACTACTAAATCAGTTGATTAAATTAAATCTATAAATGCAAACAGAAACTCTACAAATGGGAAACGTCGGATAACGTCGAAACATATTGCGAGAGAAATTTCACATCTGGCGTGTGCTCATGTTGAACTTGTGGTCGTGTTGAACTTGTCAATATCTGTTTTTTTTTACTGCACCGCCTCACTCGACGGTCTGACAAAAATGTTCGAGAGTATAACTTTAAAAAAAAAAATAAAAAAAAAGTTTTTCAACTTAAATTGTAAATCCCTTACATTCGACCCAAAAATTAAAAACTTGTACAAAACGAATGGTTGTGCAGAGCTAGGACTAGGGTCCCTACGGACCTGTTGCACAACCTAGGTATTCTTTTTTTTAAATGTATTTCGTAGCAGCCCCATCTCTACCTTAACAAACCACCAACAGCCTCTTGTTACCATTCGAAGCGCCTAAACTGAAAGAGAATTAAATATTGTCCAGAGTTTTACATCCTTAAAGTCCACTAAATATCTACACGGACTACTGTATCCCATCTTTTTGTGATGGTTGCCTGGTATTTGAAACTTAATTTTACCTATTTCCCTATATTCGGGCGATATCCCAGGTTCCCACAGAAATATCATCGACAAAGGGCGCCACATGAGAAAAAATGCTTCGCAACTTTAAAGCCCCTTGGAAGACCCGGCCTATGTTCCTCGCATATACCAATCCGTCTTTCAATTATTCCAACTATGCACGTATCTACTACGAACAGTGGCCCAGATTCGGCTGCGATTGTGCAAATGCGCTCGCACAACACTTTAGCCCAGCCATTGAAATCTCATCTAGAAAATGGAATGAAATGAGCCAAATCCTCAGTTGGTCACGCATTGTTTCCAGTTCGTGAAATGGCCCAGATTACAGCGAAATTATCACTCACCCGAAAACAAGGGGAGGCGAACTAGTTCAATCACTTTCAGCACAATGGGCTGACAGTGATGACGACAGCGACATAACGACGCAACGAGCTGCAGAGCCGGAGCCGATGGATGCTTCCGACTTCTTCGTGAATGTTATTCCATTGCACTCGCATTATGCAAGGCAAAACCATATTCTAAATGCACAAAACCGCAACTTTACTGTGGCAGGAGTGGGAGTGGGAGTGGGAGTGGGTCGTGGTTGCCGTACACAACAGCCGCACATGTTCGTGTAGCCGCCCTGTGTCCTGCTTCCTGATCCATCCATCGTGATTACTTAGTGGGAAATCTCCCCTCAATCGTTTTCACATCACGGATCCATGGCCTGCATAATGAATCCCGTTTGGCTCGACTCCAATCTGAGATTAAAATTCCCAAAACGTTTCTCGAATGAGAAAGTAACCTTATGCGGTAGGTTTCTACTACGATCTCCATCGGGCAGTATATTTCTGGAGCGCATCCATCTGCATTGGTGACTTTTGAAAGGATGATGCAATCCTAATTGTTTGGTTGGTATAACAATTTCGTTTGAAAAGTTAATTTAAAATTTAAGCCACAAATGTCCTGCAGAGCCTTGAATAAATCCGCTGCTACCTTTCTGTTTCGTATATCGGGCGGCAAAAGCCATCAAGGATATACCACACGAGAAAACATTCGATGTGGCTCCTGTTTGTGTAATGCGATCCAATTATTTCCGGGAGGGCGGGCGGTACCGTCTCTGTGTATCAATGCCACAACGAATCAGATTACTGTCTAATTGGAGTGATCGGGTAGAGGCGCATTATCCTCGTGTAGGACTTTTTGTAGCCATCCTTCTTCATTTGAGTTTCTTCGCCCATTATTCTGACCATCATCCTTTGGTAGGAGTTTTGTCCTACAAGTGTTTGACTGTGTGTGCATATCTTATCAGTAAATTACAGTTAAGTGCTAACAATGGTCCTTTCTCCTCGAACATGGTGTAAAAATAGAAAGAAAACACAAGAGAAAAGGATCAGAAGCACTGAGGACGGCGACCATCACTGAAGTGAAGTCCACACTGAGAGTGGAGAGTGTAGTGTCGGTGGGTGTCGGTGGGTGTTGTCCCTGTCTGTGGCAGTGTGGGCGAGTCTAATGTTTACCCAAAAAATCCTTTTTTAATGAAAAGGAAGCTCGTATAGTCGTTGTCGTCGTTGGGATGGTTGTTCGTTTTTTTCTCGATTTTTTACCGCCTTTGTTGCTCGGTGTCGACGTTGGTCGGAGGACACATACACATACACGCATATGACTATATGCTGTGTCAGCATCTGTTGTTATCTTGTCCTGCCAGTGATTGTCTTTTCACATATTCTCCGTTTTATGTATGTATATATATATATTTTATTTTTTTTTGTGTAGCAGCGAAAAACTCAGTCTTTTGAGCAGCGACACAGAAAAGGACCGAAAGGTGTCGTTTTCATTAAATATTTGATGACGGTGTCTGTGCAGGGAAGGACATAACACCTTCGCATAACATCCATATTGACTTTGGGAGCAATTTCCCGCAGGCATATAGTGGCTTAAAGCAGGCGCACACCAAGTATGGAATAATTTTGAATAATTCTCAGGATCAGGATCAGATACACAGGCGGTGTTGGGGTTTTTTTTTGCTTATCTCATATTTATTAAGTTCAAATTTTGGCTTTAGAGCTTAGTGCGGTCTTTTGGGGATAATCGGGATGTTTATGTTTAAGGAGTGACGTGCACAGTATGCCGGAGAGACTTTCGGAGGTAGCTTTTTATAGTTTTGCGTGTGCGGTAAGGTAGTAATTTCCTTTGGAAGCATTTTATTGGAAAATGATTGAAATTTATAGATTAGGTTGTGGGTCCCTATATTTTCAGAGGCTCTGCCGTGAAGGGGTTTGTACACAGAGAGAAGGGATAGGATACGGTGCTCATTTTGGTAATGAGTTTAGTGCGTACGAAATAAGAGAGTGGACGTTCGGTAATTGCGGTATAGGGCTCAGTTAGGGTTTGAAAAAAGGAAATTCATTCTTCCGGACCTTTGGTGCCTCAGTAAGTCGTTGAAAATTGCTGTCCAAATTGTAGGAAATGACTAAGCAGTTGGGTATGAAAAAGTTCTTTGTAGTTCAGGACTGGAATTAGGCGGAAAAGCTTTTGCCTACTCAAAGTTTTGGGTCCCTTAGATCAAGTTCGTGATATGTAGAGCCCCGTTCACAAATAAGAATTTATTTATTTATTTAATAGTAGTTTTGAGCTTCGAGTGCAAAACGATCTAGGGTAGGCGGTGTTAGGCTCTAGGATTACAGATCTACTACCTACCGCCGAAGGAAAGGTCGAATTATACCGACTTTTGGGTATTGCCGCTGATATTGAATATTTTGTAGAAGGTCCGGATACTTCTCAGCGTAAAAGACACCAGCTTACTGATGTTCAAAAGAGGTTAGACACTTTGGAAGTGAAAATTATAAGCTTTAGTAGAGTCCTTAAGGTGAAATACATCTTTGTTCGACTTGAAAACTTAAGCAGCTTTCAGACGGCTGATTTATAAGATTTTGGACAAGATTGGATTCGTCACCGCGCACTATTTAGTATAATGCTCAAACCTGGCTCTAGTCTTATGACGAGAAGGAAGCCAATGTGAATATTTTATAGAAGGTGCGCGAAAGCTTCTCGGTCCAAAAGGCACCAGATTACTGAAGTTTAAAAGAAGTTAGATACTTAGGCCCTTGAGAAGACTCAACGCCTAGCATGCATTAGCATCACGGGTGCACTGAGGACATCTCCTACCGCCGCTCTACAGATAATGCTCAATCTTCTTCCTCTGGACATCGTCAGCAAGGAATAACGCGGCAATCAGACTACGGGAGGGTAAACACTGGAGAGGACAACCAACTGGACATGCCAGCATCCTCCTGCAGACAAGCCCCTTACCTAATACAACTGACTACCTGCCTACAAAAATCGTTTTCGAAAAAGGCTTCACAAAGGAAATACCGAAAAGATCCGAATGGGACTCACGGAATGTCCTACATGTAGGAGCACTGTCAATTTTTACGGACGGCTCCAAAACATTAAAGGGAGTCGGGGCTGGTGTATTCTCAGAAGAACTGAGCTTGCGCCTCTCCTTCTCCCTTCCGAAACACGTCTTCCAAGCCGAAATCACAGCTATTCGTCAAGCCGTGGCGTGGCTGTCGATTAATAGTATATCACACAGGGATATTGTTATTTATATTGACAGTCAGCCTGCAATCAGATCCTTAGTCTCCAGCGAAATAAGATCTAAGGCGGTGGAAGATTGCCGCGTATCTCTTAACGAGATAGCTGGACAGTACAACCTTACCCTTTGCTGGGTTCCGGGACACTGTGATATCCCAGGGAACTGTGCAGCTGACGAACTTGCAAGATTAGGCTCCTCCGGTGTTGATAGCGTTAGTCTGTACAACGTACAGGCACCGCTATCGCACGCTAAACAAATCATTAACGCGGACGCAACAAGAATTGCAAACCATAGATGGAAACATCTGGGATATTGCGACGTTGCCAAGCTCACCTGGCCGACCCTGGATACTAAAAGATCCAAGGAGCTTCTAGGTTTAAACAGAACTAGCATCTCGCTGGTTGCTAATGTCATTACCGGTCATTGTATTTTGGGCAAACACGCGCAAAGACTTGGATTGCCATACAATGACTTTTGCAGAAGCTGCAGGGATGAGAAAGAGGATGAGTCCGTCACTCACCTTCTCTGCAGCTGCCCAGCTTTATCCAATCTAAGGATGGCGTACTTAGGAAACTACTTCCTCAATGATCTTAGTGATCTATGCGACACCAGCGCTGCTAACATTCTTAGCTTTATCAACGGAAGCAAATGGTTCACATGAGTAACCAGATAAGGAACCCCTAAACACCAGTGGTATGCACAATGGGCCGATTAACGGCCTAAGTGTTTCCCTCATCGAGAGCCACTTTAACATAACATAACATATAGATACTTTGGAGTCAACAATTGTAAGGCTTGTGTGACTCTCCAAGACTGTGGGACAAAAACAGTACGCAGGGGGAGCAGATTTTAAAGGTTTTATCCAAGATTGCGACTCATCACCACCATTTGGTGTTATCCTCAAGCGGAGTTCGTGTATAACGAAAGGAGATCTTTTAGACCGTTTTTAGTGCACCATCGAACGAATAGTGATCAGGAAAGTTCAACATTAAGGTGGAGAAAGACGGACTAGGGAGACGACATGACAACGAAGAACTTTTAGCCGATCTCTGCAATAACTGTCATAGTTGCGAATATTTTGACAAGGCCGCAAAATCATTATTATTATTTAAAAGAGGTTGTCGCCCTGCGATCTTCTGGTTTTTTGTACCCCTACCTAAGCCTCAGAGAGGTATATTCTTCACACTTTCCATCACATTAAAATTCCTTTCGGAATCATTTTGGAGGGCCTTGTACTCTCACTTCTCCTTGGCGGAAGAAATCCGTCCATAGTACTGTCGCTAGTTCAGTTTCCTTTCATACACGAAGGATGAAAGGTGGCTCCAGAGACAGTGATCACAAAATTTGCTGAGTGTCAACTGACAGGTAACCAATGAACCAAAGCTACAATATCAACCATCGTTGACATTTTCGAAGTGGCTTCTTTAGACTTTCGAAGGCAAGCCGATGTTGGCTGGGACCGTCCAACCACCTACAGCATTATAGGTTGAAGACTCTTCAATATAAGCATAGTTCCAAAAGGTAGTTTGGACCCAGCAAAAATACGAACAAAGTGATGTCAATCGAATGCTATTTTAAGGTTGGTTGAAAGTCAACATTTAATAGCCCCGCAGACAAGCTCATGCCAATCTTTTTGCTTTTTCGCAGGTTCTTAGCATGACCGTATAGATGTAGGAAATTAAGCACTACACTTCAAAGAGTTCAAAAATTTATTTTCACTTTTAATTGCTCGGTTAAAATGACGAATGATCAGTTTAGGTGGCTACAACTGCCTGAATTTAAAATGCGCCTTGGTGCACACAGGAAAGAAAAAAGATTAGAGACGCGGCATCTATGAAGATGAAGGAATGCACGGTAGAGTGCGACAAATGCAACTCATAAATGCCTTGACCAAAGCATTGGCTGCAGGGTTGTCAAGAAGCTTACAGGCGGTCAGAGGTGGTTACAGGTTTCATATCACAGTTCTAAAGGGCGCGGCAACATCAGTTACTTTTTTGTAATGCGCGCCATTCAGGCAGTAAGGGTCATATCATGGCGGGAGCATTCTCATTCATCAAACCGGGTTCTAAAATTTTGCGTCCTTCCCAGGTCAGTTGCTATTATTCCTTGGATTTGGAATAGTAAGTTGTTTGTGCGTTCGCAGTTTAGAGCTTCAAGGCTTATTTTTCGAAAGAAGGTTCTGTAATCTCAAGCCCGTTTGACCCTGTTCTGGATTGTCACTGCGTGTGACAAGACGAAGAACTTTAGCTCCTTGGCGCATCAATCACCTGAGAATATTGATCAGTGAAAACTTCAATCATGGAATCCCACATAGCGTTTTGCGCGCAAAAATGAGTACGCTCTTGGTTAAATTGGACTTGGGCGACATAAGGTTCAACCAGAACGTAGCAACGACTCACACTTCAAAGGCATCGATGTCTGTTTTAAGAGAAAACTTCCAGGACTGCCTTGTTGTAGTAAGGGGCGATTTGAAGTAACTAGCCCGCTCTCCCCAAATTAGGTTCCATGCGATTCCTTTTTTGTCAGCCGTGTAAGAAGTCTGGGATCAGGTTCTGTAAGGCGAAACGAGGAAACGTTTACGTGCGCACGAATGATTTGCCTCTACTACTACAAAAGCAAATTTCTTCTTCTTGCACAAGAATACGTTTTGACGTTTCGCCTTACAGAATCTGACCCCTGTACTTCCTTTATATATGAATAGTTGGATGAACGTTTCGTCTTGAACGTTGAGCTCGCCTAGTATTTCTATCTAAGCTAAAATAAGATGTCAAAGCAGACAGGTGTCTCAAAAGTCCGTCAAAATAAACGGAACCGAACATTTTGCGAAGAGTTTTTCTCCCGAAGCAACTGAGGATCATGCGCCTTAGAAAGATCAGATTAGATTAGATGACTTGGGGGAGGTGGAGACAAGTTGCCATATCACTGCGGCCACGAGTGGGCCTATTGTGATTTCCTCCATTTAGAACTCGCTCATGATACCGGACTTGGCGATGAATCCTAGTAGATGTTTGCCTCAAGATCATACCAACCGAACTATCAAAATTCTAAAGTTTGACAGGTCAACGCTTTCTAAGCTCTAACTGGTCATAAATTCCTAAAAAACACACGAAGATGTCCATGAGAACACACCTCACTTCCTCTGTCACTGCCCGAGCCTCTGGCACTTGAGGAACAGAGCACTTGGAAGCATTTACTTCAATGACTTACGAGAACTTTCTGATGTTAGACTTTTCGACCTTTACAGGTTTTTGGGGACACCCGGATGGCTGAACAGCACGAAGTCGAGTAAATACAAGAAGGAGAGACATGAGCTGACCATTTCCAACACCAAAGGTTAACCCCCCAACCTAAATCGGGTATATTAGGGCTAACCCTGCTCTACCAACCCGTAAACCTAACCTAACCTAAGAAGAGCTAAGGCTTCCCCGCCGTAAGGCTGCTCTGGGAGACAAATCTATACATACAATGAAATTGTAAAATTTTTCTCCTAGTATCGGATTTGACTCCGTATTACGGTTAAACCAGTCATCCAATCTGTTTGGATTTTTTGGAAATGCATGAGGTTATACACGTCGAAAATTATTTCACCTGAACTTTCGCCACTGATTTTGACTAAAATTTCTCACCCCCCTATATCCCAGACCTTCAAACAAAATCCTCCGCGGTAATCTGTCAAAAACCACAGGCGAGACTTAATCCCCCACACAAACATGACCTTCAAGCAACCTCACGTCTAGGACTACGACTTCGACTTCCTATTGCACCACCGAAAAGCAGAAACGAAAAAAGGTTCAAAAGAAACTCCTGGAAAAATAATCCACAAACTCAGGTAGGTATTGCAAAAAAGTTTAAAGCTTCAAGTCACTAAGTGCGTCTACTTAGTTCGTAAATCCCCTGGCAACTTTCACGTGTCAACGCATGTCACCGCATATGGCTTCACCGGCGGCAGTGAAACTTCTTCTCTGCTCATAAACATGCAAACGTAGCGGCGACAAACGAAAATGGAAGTACGTTTAACCGCATTTAAAAAAAAAAACCCACACACTTATGCTATGCTTACGAGTACCTCCCCACATTTGCACAATGGCGAACTTCTGTCAACACATTATCCTTGTGAGGATTTTCTCCTTTCCCCAACTAAATGCAAACAGCTCCCATACACACAGGTCTCATGTGACTTTTCACCTACAAAACAAGTTTCTGCCTATAGAAGTAGCTGGTTTCCGTTATTTTTTCCCAGTGACTGGCCATAATAATCGCAGAATGTCCTATAGCTCCTTGAGGTTACTGACTCTAAAGATTGCACTTATCGATGCGATGTGCGCCGTCTGTGTGTATGTTTCCTTTGGCTGTGACATTTTTGCGTTCAAATGAAGTTGAGTGTCCTTCTGGAAATGTCATCAAGAGTCCTCAAATTTGTTTACTCATTAAGTCTGGCAGCCTTCCACTCGGGGACGACAAACACTCTCACCCACTACCGACACGACATGATGACATGTCCGGGATGCAAACCGCACACCACAAGACACACCGCACACACATCAACTGTACAGTTTATAAGGACTCTTTCAAAGTACAAGATGAAGACCCAAAGAGTTGCAACTAAAAAGCCATTCATCGGATTTTGTATTGGGCATAAATTAGCTGTCAACACTCTAAGGACTTGTGTGCTGGGGTAGCGCTACTCATACATACTTCTGGGAGTTTGTCCCAAATAGATGGATAGATGAGATGGTTGTTGGTTGTTGGTTACGAGCAATGAACGGCATCCCGTTTGGGGGACGAAAACTGTGTCTTAATTAAAAATCCTCACCATATATGGGGAGCGGTTCTGTTGAGCGACTTCTGTGTGTGGAAGGACGATAAGCATATGGCATCCTTCTACTTTCTGCTGGGTGGAAACAAAAAAACGAAGAAGAAATAAAAATATACACAGCCACATGTATAGATGCAGGGAATCAGTGGTGTGGAAAGTGCATGCAACTCTTAAATGGGGACGGATTGACAGAAAATGGTTTTAACCTATTTACGTCCTTAGCCTGATGTCGCAATTTTGTATTTGTGCCATTTCCGCTATGAGACTCGAGTTGAATCCGAACCGAAAGTCTGTCTGTGGAATGTGTTGGGAGGACTTCAAACTTTTGTTAAAGGACGCTTTAAGAGGCGATTTTTAGGTAAATGTGGATGTGTGTGAGTCTTTCCTTCCCCTTTGTTCTAAGAGTGGTTTTTGAAGTTTTTTTTAAAAGATATATGTGTTTAGGTTTGGTCAAAATTACTAGGATTGTGGAAAATTAATTTGTCATCTGCAAGGAGGCGAACGGAACTGGTAGATAATTTTAAAGGATTTATTTAGTACGAGTAAAGAGTTGGCCCACAAGGACAAATATGACACGAAGTGTCATTCTCACGACCATTCGTTTGTACGGTTTTACAAATGTCGGAAAGGAAAATTTAAATTCGTTTATCTTCTGAATGAGTTGGGAGATTGTTTGTGTCCTATAGGCTGGAGAACGACTTAACCCATTTCGTCGAAAATTTAACAATTTATTCTTTTTAGTTCTGGCAGTGTTCAGAGTGTAGTTTGACTAAAATCCAATAGGTGGCGCTGGTCATTTTAACGCCTTTACCTCTGAGTGCTAATTCTAATCGCGACTCCTCATGCGCACGATGTTTGCTGCCCATAACCTGCACATCTGCTCAACCGATCTCGCTGAAAACTTAAAAATTTACTCTTGTTACTTGTGCCAGTGTTTAGAGAGTAGTTTGACTAAAATCCAATAGATGGCGCTGATAATTTTAACGCCTTTACGCTAAGCGCGGATTTTATCGCGAGTCCCCATGCCCACCATATTTGTTGCCCATAACCTGCTAATCTGCTCAACCGTTAGTACTCGTAGTGTTTAAAGCGTAGTTTTAATAAAATCCAATAGGTGGCGCTGATAAATTTCAAGCCTCTGCATCCGACAGCCAGATTTATTACGATACTATCTGCTTAACGGCGCTAAGAGCCACTGCACGGATTTAAATGCGGTTTTCACTGAATTGGCGTCTGGCTCTTCTGTTGTAAAATAGCTGGAATAATACTGCCAGTTAGAAAAAAAAAAGATTATCAGAAAAACTTCAGAAAGTAGCCCAGCACACATACTTCTGAAACCATCACGAGGTTTGTTGCCCATTAACTGCAAATCTGCTCAACCGATTTCGCTTAAAATTTAACATATTGTGCCTGTCAGGTCTGGCAGGGTTTAGACAGTAGTTTAATCTAAAGCCGATAGGTGGTGCTGCCAATTTTACAGGGTTTGCCTCTGACGACCAGCTTCATCGCGAGTCTAACTGTTTGACGACGGTAATCTCGAAAAATACTGAACGGATTTGAATGCGGTTTTCACTGAAAATATGACTGACTTGTCCTTTGTAATACAGGCGATTTTATACCGTCCATGGGACAGAATAGCATTTAAATTATATACTCCACAAATGAAGTATTTTTCATGAATAGACATGAATCCACAAAACCTCTGGAGGCAACCACACAGATCAAGAGTTCCCTCCTTCTCGTCGATGCATATATCGTCCTTTTAGAGTCTGATTTTTCTACTCCACATCAACAGCGAACTGAAAGTCCTTCATTGATTTTCAAATAAACTTATCTCGAAGCATTCTCGCCATCTGTCTCCTAATTGTGTATTTCAAAGCAGCATGCCATCTGACTTAAAGAAACAGACAAAGACCCGACATCAATTCGATGTCTTATCTCATCCGACAACCACTCCGCCACTCCGCCAAATACATACAACTTGATTTTATTCCCTCATTACGATATCTCTCTCCCTGCTCGCCTTTTTTGTCTCGCTGTAATCACATCTCTCGTGATTAGGAGCGAATCCTTCTTGCCAAAGTCGTTGCTTTCCATTTTCAATTTGCTAAAAGCGAATGAAGATAAATTGGCCAACACGTACTCGTACTCGTGCTCGCGCATACTCTCGACATCCGATACAAACTGAACCTGAAAATTATTTCCAAATCACAATATTGGAATTGAAATGAAAATCTTTTCGATAAAATTAAAATAAATTGCATCCCCATGTCCTTTTGTGAAATTCAGAAGCGGAAGCCGCATCAGAATTTCATCGATGGAGTGCTCCTTTCACGACTTCTTTGCACTGTTGCGTGTCGATAAGGAACCAACGTCCTTTTCACACTTTTTCTTTGATGGCAATGGCGCGCACCATTCAAATCCCGATTTCAATTTGATTCCTGACTGTGTTGTGCTCTATTGTAATGGTAGGGCGTAGGGGTTTTCTTCTTTTCAATTGCGCCACCCCGCCCTCGCAACTTTGATGGCCACATCCCTGTGGCAGTATAAATTTCGCAGAAGAAATGTTTCGTGCTGACTGCTAGATTTGGATTTATTTTCTTTGGTGTTTCAAAGGATGTGTATGTGAATACCCGCAGGACTTGCAGACGATGTACGCAAATCGAGTTTTTAAATTTTCAGTTTTCATTAAAACCGTTGAGGATATACGAAGTCCCAATTCGAGGGGAATGCCCCATTTTGGCAGTCGCACCATATCCGTCCATTTTAAGTGCGCTCCTGGGTGTTTGTCAAATTTTGTGCACTGTCCTAAGAAATTGAAGGAGATAACGAAAGCGTGTTTCTTTTATGCGGTATTTTCAACTTATCTCGCCCTGTTTCCTTGATGCGGAGGCGGTTGCTACATCCCCACCATTTAATGATGAAAGGCGCACAGAAGACATAAAGCAGCATGTTCTGCTATTGTGATCCATTTCGAACCTGCAAAGCAGATACATGTCCTTGGAAATGTGAATCAAATCCTATTCCATTCACAGAGCGTATGCTCTGAGCGTGTACTCTGGCGTGACGTTGTTGGCCTCCGCGCATCCATACTCCAAGTTGATGTTCCTTACATCGGGGGAACAAAAGCCTCAATGTTGTGTCATTAAGGTTCAGTGGAACGACAGCGACGTACCTACAGACGAACACAGAGGAGCGTGCGAGCAAAAGGAATTCTCCGACAATTCTTTTGCTTGGATGAATGCGTAATTATGCAGAATATCCATTAGCTGAGATCCATCACCCTAAAAGGTTGCTGACAGTCTATGTGTATAAAGCAGCATCTTAGCGTAATGAGATTTCTATCTTTCGACTATATTTGTTTCGTGGGATAATGAAAATTGTCGTTGTTTCGGATTTTTGGGTTGCCTCCCAAAAAAAATCCCAAAGTGAATTTTATCTCGAATTTTATACTGCGACTTATAAGTCGAGGGTGGTGACTGAAGTGCTAAAAAAACATACAAGTATGTTGGTAAGTGAATCTGCTCAAGACGCGGAAATTCTTCAAAGTTCAAAGGATAGAGATACGTCATATGCGGAACACTTTTAACGCGTTTCGAAGTCACAAATAATTTTTACTTTGAGGAAGTAATTTTTTTTCATGGCAATTTTACCCTGAAAATTTAGAAATGACTGGGTATGGGCTTAAGCTGGGGGCAAAATGGAGGAAAATCCACTTGAGTTCTGATAAAGTGAAACACTGATTATGGTCACGATATAAAATTTTAATAAAAATTCGGAGTTGCCGAAGAGAGCTTCCACACGGGATGGAACAAAATGCCTTAGACAAACAAAACAGTTTTTCTGTTTTCGAAATTTTAATATGTACAGTGTACACACCTTTAAATACGCGCGCCCACACGTAATACCTCAAAACAAAGCAGGAAAACTAAATAATGCGTTTTGTTCTATCCGGTGTGGAAGCTCCCTAAGCCAACTGTGAGTAATCCAGCTCTGTTCGTTCAAATTGAAATTTTATATCGTGGCACTATAGGAGAGCTAAGCTGGATAAATCACAGTTGTAATCCAGCTTAAGTCACTGTACTTGAACACTTAATAAAATTCCCGCTATAGTTTTAGTTTCCCGAGATTTATTTTCACGTATTCCATCGAAAATCCATTCAAATGACAGACACGAGATGAGTAGAACTCTCTTTGAGACGAAGTATTATACCCGTCGTTCACTAAATTGCCCAGCTGATCAAGGAATTTTTGCCAACAGTTTGGTGCTCCTTTTTAGTAGAACAAACATTTTTTTAAGCTCGTACACAAACTCATGCTGTTAAATATTCATGTTGAGTAATGTAAAATAATAATTCAGTTGTTAAACGCATTGCATAAAATTGTTCAAGGACCCTCCCTGTGCACTGATTTGATCAAAATGCCTATTCTTGGCAATAAATAAGTAGCTGGTCAATAATTGTACTTTCGTTTTGGTTGCCCAATGAGTTAGTGGATCGTTGTTGCCCTCGTGCACTATATTTCTGATTATTTGTTGAGAATCATGTTGAGCACACTCGGTAGCTGATAGCGGCTCACTGTACCTACTCCCACCTTAACGAAATATTTCGGAGGCAAGCCCGAAACATCCAAAGAATTTAAAAATTCCATGGGATAGTTGGTGGCTTCCTTTTCATCCCTCACGGAGTCGACGGATTTGTATGAATGCAACTCACCAGCGATTTGGTTTTGAATGGCGAAATTCAAATGATCGACGTTCTTGTTTATCGCAACCAAAATCACTCTTACACTCAGTCAACAAATTCTGAGCGATATTCAGGAAAACATTCATGATTAGTTCTTCCGGTGTGGCTGTAAAGTTGCAAAAATGTTGTGGAAACTCAATCAGGCCGGAGATTAAGTTTGCTGGAATCACACCATTGCCCATCGCCATGACTGGTCATTTTGATAAGAAACTCGCTTGTTTGTTGTCAAATGTAATTTCTTGACGTATCGCCATAAAGCAGATGCCTTCAAGCATTCAATTCATCTGCCGGAGTTGATCTCGAAATGCCAGGCAGCGTTTGACGAAAATCGCCTGATAGCAAGATCATTTCTCCACCGAAGGGTCGCTTATCATTACGTAAACGATTCAGGGCCTCCAATGCGCGTTTGTAAGCCATGGTGCATTCGTCCCATATGATAATCTTACATTGCTGCAGTACTTTCGCCATCGCAGAGTTCTTTGAAATGTTGCATGTAGGTTCTTCTTCCACTTGCAGATTCAATGGCAATTTCAATGCAGGATGAGCTGTTCGACCGCCTTCTAAAAAAGTAGCCGCTATCCCAGAAGAGGCTAGCCAAAGCGATCTCAGATCTCGAACGAATTGTAGCCAAAATAAGTGAAATCATGAATGTATTTCCAGTTCCGCAATTTTCGTTATCGACTGCTTACATCAATTCATCGTTCACTTTCTTTTATTCTTGATTCAACATTGGCACATTTGCTCGAACAGCTTGGCTCAATGCGATTCGACCGAATTCCATTTCTCGCTCCAATTCTGGATTAAATGCGTCTTGCATTGAACGATTTGGCTGTGGCATCCCCAATTTGCACAACAAATTGCCACTCATGAGCAGACACATATCCTCGATCAAAATCAAAGCTTTGTTGCGCATTCCATCTAACATCTCCAGTTCTTTATCCGATGTCACAGTACGAACTCGATGCAACTGACATCTCCAGTTCATTATCCGATATCACAGTACGAATTCGATGCAAAATATCGTCGGCCATATTATCATTTGTATAATCAAAGTATCTACTTCATTTCAAAAAGTTACTTAATGTAACATAGTAAACATAATTTATAAGAACAAACTTTTTAGGTACCTATAGGTATTTAAAAAGAAAAAACTTTCAAAATTGTTGACAACAACAATTTGGTTGGAAAATAATTAAAATAATTGACAACAACAATTGCTTTTAAAATTCAAAATATTTTTTTTTTTGTATTTGAAGTGTCACTACTCGATTTCTATCCAGTTTCTTTTTTTTCCAAAGTGTACAAAAATGAATTTATTGGAATGGCGGTTGCGCCTTCTTTCAAAAATTTATCATACTAATATATTAACCTTCTCTGCATGGTCTATTAACCAACAAAAAAAACTAAATCAAAATTGGATGTGTGGGGCATTCGGTAGGCTGTCACACACACATTTATCAAGTTATTTTTATATATATAGAAGAAGATTATTTCCTCTCCTAGCTCCTACACTATCCGTACACTTGTTGAGCAACGCGTTGTGCAACCATCCCCAACGGGATTGAACATATATGTTACATATTATTGGAAGCATCGTTCATTAGAGTTAAATGATTATTGATTTCGAAAGTGATGCATTTGGCACTTAGTGGACGAGATGCATTATAAAAAATAAATAAATAAATAGTTGGCGCAACAGGTCACAACCATTCGTTTTGTGCGATTTTTTTTTTTTTTTTTTTCATTTTTGAAATGAATGGAAGGGATCTACAATTTGATGCCGACTCCAAGCGGCTAACTGAGAAGCTCTTTCAAGACAGTTATACTCTCTGATGTTTGTCAGACGTTCGCGACAGGTGGCGCAGTGGAAAAAAACCCTAAGTTGGAATTTGGGTTATTGCGGTATTCGAACCTCCGACCCCTCGCTTGGTAGTCCAACATACTAACCACTAATTCACTGCGCCCACAACGAGAGGCATTAGGGTCGGTTTATATGAACTTCAATGTCACTGTACATCTTGTAAGATCCGCTGTTCGATTATCTACCCAAGATTCGGTCTATGATCGGTGAGAAAATAAAATAATTATTATACTAACGATATCTAAACTAGGGCTACGCTGAAGAACTGACGCCTCTCGACCTCTTATACCTCATGTGTTCGTTAAGACGTATGGTTTGAACTTATTATCAGACGCTAGTTGCCTTAACATTTTTTAAGAAGACTCATTTTTCTGCCTCCGCCAAACTTTTCCAGTATTTGGACATTAAAGGTATACCTATTTTAGAATGGGTGGACGGAACGTTGGGCATGATCAGTCAATTTCCGATTGGTATCTTGAAGAGGAAATGTAGCTTGGCCGCCTCGTTTTCTAGGTACCTACATCATATCTGACAGCTTCCAATTTTTACTTGATAATAGACAAGAGGTTCATTCGCGTACACCCAATTGATATATTAAATCGATCGCAATCGCACAAAGACTATACAGATACACGTCCTCATAAAAAATGACAGAAAAAGAGAAAATTAGTAAAATAACGAGTAACGGGAAGTTTCTCTCTTGGTTGGAAACAGCTCAGAGAATTTTAACCGGCAATGCTGATGAATATGTCAAATGCACAAATTTGACAGGAAACAAATTTAAAATCCGACTTGAAAATCAATTGCACAGGCAAATAAAGTCTGTGAAAATAAATAAAAATCGGTGGAGGTCGAATGTTCTCCTAGAACGATTCATATTTTGCAAAAGATTAAGTTATGTATTTATTTTTGACATGAATTAGTTGTCAAAGATGACTTTTTTTTTTAAATAGCTCGTAATCTCTCCACGTAATTTTGAGTGTAATTTCAGCTCTCTGAGAGAGTTTCAGAAAATTTTTCAAGTTTTAAAGATTTTTAGTTTGGGTCGGAAAAGTACGCGAATGTACCTACGTTCTATAATCAAGCACTTAGTTACTTAGGACCGTTTTCTGATACTACTCATAGCGATTTAAGTTCCACTTAAAATCTTATGTGACAGTTTATAACATAGCAAAAGTAGCCCATAAGGTATTTGAGTAGAACTTCAATCGCTATGAGTACAGTATCAGCAGATGGGTCTAAATTATTAAATAGGAAACACTGAAACACTGAGTTTATAGCGCTGACTCGTAACTATTAAATTTGATGACAGGCGAAGGTTATTTTTTAGAAAGATCAGTCTTTAAGAGATACAAATGGTAGCCTCATGGACGCACATTTCAAAGCCTATTACAAAGTAGCAACGAATTTTCTATTCAATCCTACATAGTCTTTCTATACCCCTTTTGGGGACCTCGCATCTAATCAGTCTTAAAAAAGACCCACTTAGCCCCGACTTAAATTTTGTCTTCCTAGAATTTTGAAAAAGGCGCAAAAAATGCCCGCTGAAAATTTACACTTTTTCTTCACAAACATACTTAAAGTAAAAAGTCGCTAAAAGTTCTAACGCAGACACCTCTAGTACGAAATATGCTCGAGTCTAAAAAGCGCTTATTGTTTAAACGCAACCATGTTAAATTTTCACCAAATTCCTTTGATGTGTTGACAAACGAAACGAAACGAAAGAGATATCCAAAAGAGGGTCTTGGTATACAATTTTTGTCACCAGTGCAACGCCACATTTTTCTTGAAACACTCCGCTTGACTTGACTTGACATCTTGACAGCCTTCAAAAAAAAAGAAAAGAAGACTGCCCCTCGCACATAAGTAAATGTCACAGCAAAATAATGGCCGTCACATTAGTATGCATCACTTTAGATAAAAAAAGAAATATAACACGTCGCGACACCAGAAGGACATTTTCCCACGACAGTAAAAAAATTGAGAAATTCCACAACTTCCTCTGTTTGACAGCACAAATAATCACGAAACAGGACAACAAAATCGCTCGGTCGACTCTCCGAGTGAGTTCACCACTTCGCCGTGTGCAATTCCCTTTCCGCCTTAATAAACTGCCATCAACCGAAAACACATAAATTCTCAAAAATTGGACTTTCGCAACGAGAAATGGTGAAGCCGGTTATTCTGAAAATAAAAACTCCTTCCTCCCAAAGGAACGGCAACCTACCCACCTTCAGCAGGGTTCAAATGTTGAAATTGGCATTTTGCGTCTCCTCCCTCACCTCGTGTTTCATTCAATATTGTCGCAAATCAAAGTCGAAAACAAACTTTCACAGGTTGAATTGGTTGAAAGGAACTGAAACTGAAACTGAAACACAACAACTTCCCGTTTGCAGTGTGTCCTTTTTGCGACCATCAGCATCGAAAGGCGATTGCGACGACGATGGCGAAACAGGTTTACCTAAGCGAGGGGGACTGCAACCGGTTGGGCAAAAACAAACGTATAATACATTCATCGTTTGTCCCACCTCCCACGTTCCACCAAATGTCCTTGCTCATGAAAGAACGTACGAAAACGAATACATCCTGAACGGTATGTATTTGTATATAGTCGTGCTTATTTAAATATCTCGTCTGCCATTCATTTTGGTTTTCAATTGAATAAACAGTCCTCGGGCCATTATTCATCATCTTCGTCATGATGATGTAGATGATTCTTTTTAGTCGTAAAATGTAAGGACGACGAAGTTGAGCATTCACCGCATCAGGCACAAGATGCCTCCTGGGAAGTGGCCTCTTGGTCGTTTGCTATATATAGCTATCTTCCTGGTTTGCGAATTTGTGTCAAGCAAGACGTTCAATTCTCGCAGTGAATAGCCGAGGCAGGATGACACATTCTTATCCTTGGAATTGAGATTGTGTGCATGATTTACTTACAGCAGGTCTACATTGTTCAACTGAAAGTTGTCTTCATTTCAATGGACTGTGTGTGTCCCCATCCGTATGTCGCTCTTGCAATTGTGACAGTTTTGTTTCCCAATTTTTGAAGAGCCAATGGCGGAAAGCCGGATGTCAATTTGGCAAAGACATGGCTGTCGTCTTCCATCTCAACTGTCGTCGACAAATCGAAAGGAGCAGACAATAAAAATAACCAAGCCAATGGTTTTGTTTTCAGGCTATGAACGAGGGAATGTCTTTAGGGACTCATCATAAATGCAGGAAAATTGAAAAGGACTTATGGCAGCGAGTGAGTTCTTTGCAACAACATTCGTAGCTGTTTTTCCATTAAATTGCCACAAAAGGATTGCATTTCCGAATGTTTTTGCGGATTTTTATCCGCCAGTAATACACGGCAATTAAGTTGCCGAACAAAGGAACTCGAATTGGGCAGATCAAGTGAACGAAGGATACTTACACAGTAAGAACGCGGCTGAAGGAATGCTGTACAGAGAGCTTTTGAAATGAAAAGTCGATTGTAATGTTGCCAAAGACAAGGAGTGGCCGAAAATGAATGGAATCCTTTGTGAACAAAGAGAGACAGAGAGGAGTGTACCTATCTCCTGTTCAACGGGACGTACTTGATGCAAACTAATTTTGTTTAATGGGAATTGTCTCAGCAGAGAATGGCAGTTTTTGTATGTTGTTTTTATGCCATGAAAGGGAATGCCATCCAAGGACTGTGGGTGGAGTTGGGAGATCAGCAGTCCAGTAATATATTTGGAACTTAACAAAGCAATTGAATTTTTTGAATGGCTGTGTTCAATTCCGCTGAGGAAGTTTGTTTTATTTTTATTTTTTTTTGTTCATGACCTAAAGCTATTTTAAAGGAAAACTGTAACAGCCTGTTCGTAGAAGAAAATGACGCTTACCTGACAATCGAATCTCCATTTAAATTGTTGAAGTTGCGTATGACGATCAATGCTCGGAGCTCTTCCAGTAGGTAATAAACAATCTAGTTGTCGAAAAGTTATTGGCGGCAAAACTGAGTCAGTTCCCTATTTGATACAAAAATTTAGTTAAATGCCTATAGAGACGCTCGAACAAAAATTGAGAAACACTGAGGCAATGTAGCATTCAATGACAGGAATCAGAAGGATTCGGGTAACCCCAGACTTTTCAGAAGTCCTATGCAATTGATGAATTCCAATGGCGTCGATACCAAGATGCTACAGACTATACAAATTGACAGGACCGTATCTTGAGCTCTAGATTGGTTTGGGTTGGATTTCTCCGGTATCCATGAAAAGAGAACCAAAGATACAGGATGTAGCTAAAACTCACAAAAAAATCAAACTTTCAGAAGAAAACCTAAGCAGTTCGTCCTGTTCTAAAAACAGAAAATGGCAGCATTTGTAAAGACGAGCTTAATCTACATTTTGTTTCGGAAACTCCCCCAAACTTGGCCGATTTTTTAGAAGTTTTGATGGAGAATGCCCGTTGCTTTATTGAATTCTCATTGAAGCCTTTAAGGATAGAAAAATATTCAGAGAAAGTGGTGCGATGTAGTGTGTAACTTCTTTAACATCGTCCTTGAGAAGATTTTGCCAAACTCGCAAACCAACTTTAGACAAACAATTTCCCAAAAGTCTGGGCAACTTCTGTTAAAAGCCAATGACGTTTACATTGTTTGCAGAATTTTGCGAGCTGTCAGTGATGCGTTTTCAAAAATTGTGACAAAGGCGGTAAAAAATGCTTTAGTCGTTATTGTTGGCAGAAATAAATATTTGCTGTCAACACGATGGGACAAACATGTTGTCCGTTGACAGGCTTATAAGTGTGAGCATTAAAATAAGGAAAACCCTCTATAGATAAATGGAATTAGGTGAATTTTAAGAAGCAAACTTCGGCACAAAGTGTCTCTGGTCTAAAGAGTGGAAATAATTTAGATGGACAGGACGGTTTTAGCGAGTTGATATCACTTCGCCCCGGAGACCGGAGAGTCTTCGCTTCTTGGCTTAAAATAAATTAATTTTGTCCAAAAAATGGCTCTAATGAATGCAAGAAGTTCCTAAAAACAACTAAATTTTAGTCCGCGTTTTTATTAAACATTTTTTTTTCGAAAAGTCATTTACATAAAAGACTTAGTTACTTATACAAATTTGACGTAATGTTACCAGTTGTAGTTGATATTTTTTACACAGCTCTTCTATGCAAAGGTGAGAGTTTATGCTAAATTTCCTTAAACCAGTACTGAGTAGGAGGATTTTTTGTAGGAGAGAAGACGATAAATGAAAAGAATGTCTGCAGTTTCTCTACGTTCCTCAAGGGTATTCAGGTTAATGAGATTAAGCCGGTCTATGTAGGGTGGCAGGATAAAAGGATCGTCTCCAGGCAGACCTCGAAAGGCAAATCGAAGAAAACGACGTTGGACGTTCTCAATTCTGTGTGCATGAACTCGATGAGAGGGAGACCACACTTGACTAGCGTATTCAAGAGAAGGGGACGCACTAAGGTGATATAGAGAGATCTAGTCACATAAGGGTCGAAGAATTCTATACACCATCGTTTAACAAAGCCGAGTGATGAATTGGCATTACAAATTATTTCGTCATCATGCGAACGAAAATTTAGCTCCCTATTATACAATATGCCAAGGTCGCGAAGGGAATGAACGAGAGAGATTGGTTGACCGCGGAGAAGGTAAAGTAGGGGAGGGGGCTTGTTGCGCTTGCGTGGGTAATGGATTGGCAGTTGGCGATGTTGAGTTGTAAGCAATTTTTGAGGCACCAGGTCGAAAAGCGACCAAGGTCTTGTTGAAAGAGACAGGAGTTTTGGCCGGAAGAGATGCTTTTGAAGAATTTAGTATCATCTGCGTAGAGAGAAAGAGGGACGAGCGTTTGATGACCTTTTCAAGATCATTTACCGTTTGGATCAAGAGAAGTGGAGATGTTCCCAAGAAGTAGGACGAAAGTACGGACCTAAAGCGAACGCAATAATACCTGTTTTCAAGGTGGGAAGATATCCATTTTATCAACATAGGTTCAAAGCCGAGGGCAGACAAGAGGATTAATTGGTGTGAGATCTTATCAAAGGCCTCACTGAAGTCAGTTGCAATGACTTCGACTTCGTTGCCATTCTCTAAGGTTGAGACGGCAAAGGATACAAATTCGACGAGATTTGTAGTAGTCGATCTACCTTTCAGGGAGCCATGTTGGTAGGGTGAAATAAGGGACTTGCTCCGAAAACTTAGGACTTCGTATAAAATACTTTCAAAAAGTTTGGGTATATTGGAGAGTTTGGCAATTGGGCGGTAGGCATGTACGGAAAATGGTATCTTGAAAGGCAATCATTTTAAGGATATTTTTAAGTTCAGACCGCTCCGCTCCCTAAGAGCAAGTAAGCTAGAATATGATAAATGTTAGTATTAAATTAGATTTAATTATTTTTCTCTAGTATTTAAGTTAAAGAAATAATTAAATTAAAATGAATTTAAAATAAAAACTGATATTTTTTTGCTAAACTAAATTAAGGGAAATGCATCTCGTAATCAATAAATAAATTTAAATTTCCCACAGCCCCCTAGCACTGCTCTAAGTCCGTCTCAATGAAGCCACATTCCTACACTCGATTTTGTAATAATTAACGAACCCCTCATCGGCGATATTTAAACTGACTCCATTCAAGTACCTAATACCTGCAAACCTTTCTTTATCCATTGGATACAAATTTCTCCGACCGACCGACCGCCGGATCATAAATTAAGGACTTGGCAATCTCATTTAATCCACGTAACCTACATGCCATCTACTTGTACAGTGAGCGTTTCATTTCCTGTTTATCTAAGAAAATTGAAAATTCTCTCCACATCCTCTCGTCTCTCGTGTGCTGTCTCCTACTTTGCGCACACACAAGAACTGTTCAATTTTCGAAATGACTGTGTTTTTGCCTCCGGTTTTTATTTTCCCGTCTGCTCTTCAATCTTCCTTTCGCGTATCGTTGTGTTTTTACTTTCTTACACAAACATAAAAATGCAATTTAATTATCCTAACAAGTTCCTAAATCTCTCGTCCTTCTTCTGCACCGGTGTGTGTGTGTGTTTTTTTTTTCTCACCAACTAAAACAAATGCAAGGATATACGAGTACACATAGCCAGAGCAGAGCTGCCTAGTAGTGTAGAAGGAAACAAACTAAAAGTGTCCTCCCGTCACACTCGCCCCAACCAAGTAGGACAAAATGAGGTAGATTATCTTGTCTTACACTGAGAATATAAATTATGAGATAGAGATGGGGGGATTGCACCGCATTCCCCACACCCACAATCTGGATACTGGATGAAACAAAAGGATACTCTGCTGAAATAAAAATCAGGACATGCTTTATTCGAGTGAGATCTTGAAAAGAAAGTGACATCACTACATAGTATAAAGCAAAGTCGCTTTCTTTGTCCCTATGTCCCTATGTGTGCTTAAATCTTTAAAACTACGCAACGGATTTTGATGCGGTTTTTTTTAGTAGATAGAGTGATTGAAGAGGAAGGTTTATATGTATAATAACATCCATTAAAAAGTAGAGAAATACAGTTATTTTTGAGGTTTCTAGTGTGATGTCGTAAATAATTACATTTTTTCCGCTTACATTGCAAACGCAGTCTGAACGCTACGTGCGAAGCCGGAGCGGGCGCTAGTTTAATGTATAAAGCAGAGCAAAGAAAGTTGGGACGATGTCCTTCGTCTTCGCGTTAATTTTGCACCCTTACAAACAAATACAATACAACGATTTCGATATAGCTCGGTGTCATTTTGGGTCCCTCTCAAACGCGAAGTTGATTCGTTTCAATTTGCCGCTACTGTCGATTTGTCGACAAAACGAAAACAGTACCAGATGTAGGTGTAGGCCCACTGGCACACTAATGGCAAATCGATTTCGCCCCACCTACGGCGAATAGTTTACTCCGGCGAGGGAGGGCGGAGGGCGGAAAATATCGCAAACATCTGCAAGCAAATAATGTGAGTGGAGCAGATAAAATTCTTTTAAACACATCACGAACAAATTGTGCAAGTCCTTGGCAAACAAACTGCCAACGGCGCGAGCGAGGGGGAATGTTCGGCTAACTTTGCGGGGTGTAGGTGTAGGTTCTCAGAATTGATTTAAATTTCACCGTGTGCCACAGGAAAGCCGCCACTGAAATCGATTCAACCGAGTGGTTATGTAAATTTTTATATTTTCTATTTTTTTTTTCTCTCTCTCTCTCTCTCTTTTCGGTGAATTTTCCATAAGGATCACATAAGGCAGGGAGGCTCCAGATGCCTACATTCTCACCGGATACAGCCAGGGACTGAGTTAACACGTTTTGAATTGGATGGATGAAGGAGCGCGCAAAAAAGAAAAAAAAAATATGGAAATATGGCTATGAATGATAGTAATGGCGGCACAGCGGGTGGAATATGGGGATGGGGGATGTTTGAAATATTCACAACAAGGAAATGGTTTCCCTTTGCATGGCAGATAGAGCAGTGAATTATACGAGGGAGGCGAGCGAATTTCTTTTTGTTTACTACCCTGCTCAGTGCTGGTGAAGGATTTCGACGGAGCGAAGGAGGCACATTCCTTTTTATTGTTATTTGACTTGGAATGATGTTGGAATTAAATGAGCGCCGAGGCGGAGAAAGCACAACGGCAAAGTAAATGGAGTTTCAAACCCTACTTTGGACATTCATCGTATTCGGGGAAATGATTATCCATTGAGTTGTTGTTGACAAAACGAAGAGATAATGTAGTCATTAGTTTTTGTGTATATATGGAACGAACATGCGTGAGTGTTTGGCGAATTTGGTGGTAAAAATTTCGCCAAACGAGACATCTGGGCTTGGACTTGCATTGATGGCATGCGTGGGTGTAGTTGTTTACAAGATAGGGAGACTGTGTACTTATGGAATTAATTGTTACTTACGTAAGTATGGACTTACCTGAAATGAAAGGAAACAAAAATATTGAATAAGTCGTATGTTTATTGTAGGGATTGAATTTTTAAAAAATTGTCGGTTTAAATATTCATATTTTAATTTTAATTTTACACATCTAATGCAAAAGAATTAAAAATATGTGTCCATCAGAGTTTATTTATTTATTTCAGGCTGCTTACAAATTTGCATTAACTAAAATAAGGTAAAGTGAAGCAAAGCATTTTAGCCGTGATGTACGAACTTCGGTATGAGTATAAACATTCTTCTCGGACTGTACGGAAATAAATTCATTGTACAGGGTGGGCCAAGTGCGAGTTTCTTTTAAAAAATGCAATAAAATGAACCAAATTAAATTGTTTCCATGTACTATGGCATTTTTGTAAGAGCAAACATTCCCACTTATTATGGAATACAACGTTGTTCAAGTGGCTTCCTTGGCTGGCTTCGCAGTAGCGCTTTCTGTCACTCAAATTTTTCAAGACCTTGTTGATGGTTTCGGGCTTTAGTTCACGGATTGCTTGGATGATATCGGCCTTAAGTGCTTGAAAAGTGTCCGCATTGTTGACATAATAGAGGTCCTTGACGGTTACCCACAAAAAGAAAGTCTAAAGGGATCAAACCGCAGCTCCGAAGCGGCCAATTGACATCGCCAAGGTATCGATTGTGGCATGAGCTGTGTTGCATAGCGCGTCATGCTGCATGAACCAGAGGTCGTCCAAATCCATGTCCTTAATTTCAGTAAGAAAAAAGTCGGTTAACATGACTTTGTAACGACCACCGTTGTTGACTGAAACCTTGTTCCCACAGCCTCATTTTCGAAGAAAAATGGTCCAATGATGGCACCACTCCACAATCCGCACCAAACTGTCACTTTTTGAGTTCGCCTATCATCGTTATGTCAGAATTATTTAAAATCTCGAGTTCGCAATTGTAAAAAAAGTAGATATTTAAATAGAATTCTAAATTTATAAAAAAGAAATAAAATTAAAAATTAAAAAAAAAAACTCAATTTAACTTAAAAATAAATAAATTAAACAATAAAAAGTAAATTAAATATTGAAAAAGAAAACAATATTAGAAAACAAAAATAGAAATTTAACCCTCTAATGCCTTTTTAGGGTTCCGTAGTCATGTCTGTCTGTCTGTCTGTCTGTCCGTCCGTATGTCACAGCCACTTTGTTCCGAAAGTTTAAGAACTATACAGTTGAAACTTGGTAAGTAGATGTATTCTGTGAACCTCATTAAGATTTTATACAAAAATAGAAAAAAAAAAAACAATAAATTTTGGTGGTTCCCCGTACTTAGAACTGAAACTCCAAATTTTTTTTTTTTCATCAAACCCATACGTGTGGGGTATCTATGGATAGGTCTTCAAAAATGATATCTAGGTTTCAAATATCATTTTTTCTTTCTAAACTGAATAAAGGGTCCGCCAATTAACTTTTCTTTTTTTTTGAAAATGGTATACATAAAAACTACTGAATATTTTCTCAAATTTCTTTTTTTATTTGAAAGTAGAATCCTTCCGGTTAATAATGGAAAATAATTTCATTCAAATGGCTGCCTCGGCTGGCCATGCAGTAGCCTACACGATCGGTTCAATTTTGAAGCACATTATCGATTGTGTGCAGCTGTATTTCAGCAATGGCTTCACGAATATTGTCCTTTAAAGCGTCAATTGTCTCTGGCTTGTCGTAACACTTATCTTTTACGGCACCCCACAAATAATAGTCCAACGGTGTCAAATCGCAGCTCCGAGGTGGCCAAACGACATCACCTCTGCGGCTGATAATGCGAAATGCGATCTTCAAAAACAGGGCGCAAAACATCGAGTGTAGCTTCGGCTGTGTGGCACGTAGCGCCGTCCTGTTGAAACCAAATGTTGCCAATGTCCTCCTCTTCAATTTTTGTGAACAAGAATTCGTTCAACATGGCCCGATAATGATCGCCATTGACCGTAACGGCCACTCCTTGCTCATTTTCGAAGAAAAATGGCCCAATTATGCCTCTGGACCAAGTTCCGCACCAAACAGTGACTCGTTTTGGGTATATCGGCTTTTCAATGCATGCGTGCGGGTTTTCTGTGCCCCAAATGCGACAATTTTGCTTGTTTACATACCCGCCAAGATGAGCTTCATCTGAAAAGATGATTTTTTGGGGGAAAATCGGCATCTTCTCTAAGTCATTCGCAGGCCCACTTAGCGAGGCGAAAACGCATTGGATGGTCAGTTGGCTTCAACTCCTTAACCAATTGGACTTTGCATGACGTCATACCAAGGTCTTTATGCAAAATTCGTCTCAATGATGTCTCCGAAATGTTCAATTGTTGAGAACGACGGTGAATTGATGTTGATAGCGCTTCACGCACACTTTCTGCCACAGCAGCAATTTCCTCGGTAGTACGCACTGTTTTTGGGTTTTCACGCTTTGGTTTATCGATGAGGACGCCAGTTTCTTTCACTTTTTTCACAAGATAACGAATATACGTAGCTGACGGTGCTTCTCTTCTTCCAAAATCCGAACGCAATTTTCGCACACATTCTGAAACATTACCATGATTTTCAAAGTAATGTCGCAATATTTCCCAGCGTTGTTCAAGCGTATACACAACCATATTCGTTCAGCGGAAGGATAAAACTAAATATCTGTCAAACCAGACATGAGCTAGGTGTTACCATTCGCGAAATAAGCAATAGTTGAAAAAAAAAAAAGATCTAAATCCCATCATTTAGGTACCTAATTATAACGCTTACTTATGAATAACTTAATGAAAAAAATACACTACCTATTATTAAAACATCGATCAAAGTTACAACGAACTACAAGAACTTTTATGTCATGTTACTTGCTGTTACGGAACCCTTCATGGGCGAGTCCGACTCGCACTTGGCCGCTTTTTATTTTTTATTTAAGTCAATAAATCAGAATAAACTAATATTCGCACGAAAAGATCGAACTAAAAGTCCAGTTTTTAATTTGGTGAAGTTTAAAAATGTACATATAAAATTATGCATACCGCCTTGAGACGGGTTTGGGTCGTCAGAGCAATGAAAGCCCGACAGAGTGGTAGGTATACAAAATAAATAGTTTATTTGTATAGAAAATAATGAAAAAGTAAATTTAAAAATGAAATAACACACTTTTTCAAAGCGCTTTCGATTTCTAAACCTTGAATCGCATCTTTGGGCTCAGAAACGTCGGAAACTGAAAACGTCGTTGGTATTTCTGATCAACCTGAATTTAGATTGATACTTGCATTGACTGCAGAAATGGTCACATCATTTGAACTTGAAGGAGTTTACTATTTAAGAAATCGCATTCCAAGCAAATGAAACTGAGTCTATAAGACCAGCAATTTTGTCATCATTCATCTTCGACAAGTTGTTAGCAGTCCTACGAGGCGACATCGTGTAAAAACGATAAAAAACCCTTTGAATCAGTAAAGACGCGAATAACAAAAAATATAGTGGTATAGTATAAGGAATACCCTGCCTATATAGTGGATTCCGGAGGCATTATAGGGTTAATTTAAAAAAATACCTTAACATTTTCCAAAACTTTTTTTTTATTGTTTCCAGAATTTGTAAAAAACAAATTTTGTGAAAATAACTTTGACCCATCTAGAATTTGTACTCTTACATAAAAATTTCCCCAAATAAACTTCCAAAGATAAAGGAGCAGCGAATTTACCCGAGTCCCATTGGATTAAGTCATGAATTCTGTAACCCGAAATATTTCACTTAAATATTATAAGTACTTGAAGGCACTCCCGCACGTACATGTTTACTTATTCCTTAAGGTATCCTGCAGCAAGTATCTCGTCCGGGCAATCACCAATCACTGCTTCTTATGCATTACGATGATTTCTATTTTGCATATTTTGCTTTGAATATTTTATCGTCCTCCTTCCACCTTCCACGTCGATAAAAACTATATAAATATTATTTTACTATGCAGCTCACTCATTCCTTTGAGGTTCAATATACATATTTATTGACCACCGATGCGGACCGACTTCGTTTCACAAACCGGACTAGAATCGCGTAGATCCTGAGAGAAATTATTTACGTTTTAGTAGTGACTTCTGAATGAGCTACTGCTTTTTATTTGAAAATTAATCTGCTGAGTTGCGTGTATCCTGCTGTTCGAATTCAAAAATGGATAAACCAAACCGCCCGCTGGCAGTCGAGTTAATTAAATTTCCGAGGAGTTGTCGTCCGTGGATACAACCACTTCTCGGCAGACAATAATAACGCAGTAACTAACGGTGAAATCAAATAATTTCCAACAATTAGGCACAATTTGGATGCGCGCCAACAGCAAACTTCACCACTGCCGCTGTTAGATCCAGGAATGGTGCTCCTGCATCGATACACCCCGACCCACCTTTGTCGCACACGAATGACAAATTGAAATCAATTACCTCGACTAATACAATTTGGACTGCATGCAGCGCACTCCACACCATCACGACTGTCAATGGTGCATTAATTAAATTTCAAGACAATAGGACGTCGACGAATCGAATTGCGATCCGCATGCCTGGACACAATGTCAATTCAAATGAATTGTTGCAGCAGATACAAGTAAAAAAAAAGAAACAAGTGCTATCCTGGTTGTAAGCAACAGTTTGATTAGGTCGCATGCATCGAGGCGACTGCGGCGGCGGCGGCGGCGACATTTTGACTCAATGATTGCCATTCAGAGAGCAAAGTTTTGACACAAAAGCCATATACAAGTGATCCCTTTCTTCTAAATGGCTTAATGGCTGTCAGTGATTTGCCAAATGGGCGATAAAACTTTTTCCATTTTCCACAACAACGGCGCAGACACATAAAGACCGTTTGCGTGACTAAAGTGTGTCCATTACCAGGACCAGGACAATCCGACTCGTTGTCTCATGGATAGGGATAGGGATTTAGTCGTGAGTTCTCTAATATTTCCCAGCTTGATTTTAAGATCGTCTCTATGTCTGGCGGTGTGTGCGTGTGTGTATGGCAAAGTAGCGTCCTTATAGGATAATGAAAGACAATGGGTAAGTTTGTCATTAAATTATTTTGCTTCGGTGGCAAGATGGCATTTTATTGGTGTTGGGAATTTAATTTTTTTTATTTTTTATTTTTCGGAGCGAATTTGTTTTGGTTGTGCTTTGGGAAGAGGTCCTGAGTGCACTTTAAATGACGCCATTAAATGCAGACAAAAGACAATGGAACGGAATGTGATTTTCTAACCGGCAAGCAAGGACATTTGGATGCAATTATATGGAGCGCAGAACGATTAGGATAGATGTCGCTGTTGTGGTTGGGAGAGTAAAATAATCGCCATTTCATGCATATATCTGTAATGCGAATTTATTGTTGCATAGTCTAAGGGTGAAAAATGGAAGTTGACAGTTTTTAACAAATCGTGTTGTTTGTATGATACCCCTTGAATTTGGTGGGACATGAACGTCTTTTGGTGGCACATCATTTGGGGTAATGAACTTTGAATATGATTCACACCCACTTTGGTAGAAATGTTAGAAGGTGCAAATATGATAAAATTGCCACACCGAAGGGGGATAGAGTGAGTTATTATGTAGTCTATGTGGATGTGGGCCCGAAATAAACACAAAGACTGTTAAAAATCACCGATCAGTGTCGAATTTTGGAAGTTCGCACCTAGACTAAGATAGACTAAGCTCTGCAGAGATCTGGTGTTCTAGGAGACATAGCGAATTTATTCAAACTTGCCTCGTCAGTCTGCATCTTCTCAAATTCAAAATCTGCAGCTATAAGGATATATTTCCGATTTTTGGACAGCGGATAATGATAAAGCATATCCTATATTTTAACCGCAATAGTTTGCAATGCAAATATGAAAACTGGAGTCAAATTCGTGCAATAGCTTTTAAAGCTATTACGGACAAACACCTCGGAGTCGGTAAAAAAGTCGGAAAAAAGATCTAGTTTTATGCTATTATACACAAAAATATTCACTTAGGTCAAAAATAAGAAAGATAACCTTACTTAGGTACTTAACAGGTTGCTTTAAAGAGTTAAAGCTACTTCGAAGACACTAAAGTCTTCCATTCGTTGATATCCCCAGCATTGTGCCTACAATTAGGTTATGAGCTTATGACCAAGCACTTTGACTTTCATATTGAGTGGCCATTTGATTTGAAAAGTTGGTTCGATCTTCTTCCTAGGCTGTTCCTATAAATAAAACGATGTTCCAACACCTCTGGCTTAGTTTCGACCGAGGGCTCCGATTAAATATTCAGCTTCTAAGATTCTAAGTCTTCTGTGACCAAAAGGGTATCGATGTTATTAGCCTTAGCACACCTAACACTGTATTTCTGGTACTAATCCATATATCATATATACTCCCATCTATCGAGCTGGGGTATGTCTGGAGTTACTTTGATAAAAAAAAAGTAGTAAAACTGACTTCAGATCTATAAGTCGAACATCTTTCGTACTAAAAGGCGTATTAGGATTTATGGAGTTGCTATCTGAACCTGTCTTCTTCCACTTGTACAACACCTTTTTAAAAATTTTATTGGTAAGATCGAGTGGTCATATGAAAAAAATAAAGAATATTGAGAGTAAGACTAAGGGTTCGAAGGTATACTATTTTACTGGGGTATTTCCAATTAATATCGTTCGTTGGTGAATTGGACAATGTGACAGCAAGTGTAAGAGCACAAACACGAAGATAATATTATATATGTACATAAGTAAAAGAAAGAGAGGCGAAAAATAAAGCCAACATGTTAAAACACGTTTTGCTGACTGCGATGGGATTGCCGGCGGTAGGTATAATTGTAAAACAGACGGAGTTCGACCACTGAACAGATCAGACGTGCTCACGTGGATCGGAGTGTTATTTATATTAATCTAATAAAGAGTGTTCAATGTATATTCAAAATTAATAATAGTGTGTTTTTGTGAAGCCCCCTGACAAGATAAATATTTTTTTGGTTTTCGTTTTTAAGGAGTAGATATCCGTATAAAAAATTAATTTATTCGAGGGAATTTCGCTCTTGCGAATAGTCACTAGCTGTTTGGAGCAGTTTCCGCAAGATTGCAAATTGTTTTGGGCACTCGTGTCAACAAACAATTTACGCCAAATGAATTATTGATCCAAGTCGATAGTAGTGTAATACGATTAATAACTGCGTTTTTGGTTGGAATTCACTTGATCTATGCACGGAAAAAACCATGGAACTCCACAAAATACACAATATATTCCAACTTTTTCGATACACAATACAATCTCTCATCGCACGGCAACGAATTGATTATAATTTGGAGCACCATAATTGTTGTCCGCTTGGAGATAGATGAAGTCACGGTCGTCCCAATTTTTCAACATTCTTCAGTCCAAAAACGTATTAGCATCTTGTATTACTGTCTCTCATAGACCAAGTACTCCTCTTCTCCATCAAAAGCTGCTCAAACTCAAATCAGACGATGGTCTATTCTCCCAGAAATAATTTACGATGCTTTGGAAAACAAGTTCGTTTTCCACTTATATTTTATTAAACACAAGATCCTTAAAATTACTTTACTTTACAATATTCTTGAAACTTTATTACCACCACACTCTAGACGCAACCTTCTTATTCGGTGTCTGAATCGCAAGAGATAAAAAATAAAATGTCGCAGAAAACATGGCGGCAGAAATTGCCACGCCATCATTAATCGAGTTGCTTGTGGAGTTGTTTAGTGGATTGATCGAGGTGCTCGTTTTATGGATGGGTGTTGCTGCGCTCTCTTACCGACGTGCGGATGTGTTCATTGAAATGTCCCCTCAATGCATTATTTAGTTTAAAATTCAAAAATTAGTAGTTATTACTTTCGGCACTTATTTTGAACAGCTGTCAGTCAAAAACTTTAAGAACCGAAACTAAATTTTGAAATAAAATCCAAACTTAATTTCTTAACTTCTACTATTTCGTGGAGTTGAGTAAATCCAAAGTTGACCTTTCGGTTTTCTCAACTTCGGAATATCAAAAGTTGAGCGAGTCAACCTTGAGTGAATTAAAGCAAATTCTCAAGTTGAACCTTAGTTTTGTTGTCACATACCTCTCAAATCTCAGAGATGAGCGAACAAACTTTTGGGCCTCAGGTTTGAGCTGGAATTTCCCTTAAAACATTAGTTTCTGCTGCTAAACCTTTAAGAATGTATAAACCTCGTCAAGATCTGAAGGATGTTACGGTTCCCAAATGGGAAACTTTCACTTATTTCTTTATTTATTCTTTTAACTTTTTTTAAGAAAACTTTTGCAGTTCTGTTCTTGTGAGACTTTTTAAACACACGTTTCGCAGGTGTCGAAGCAAATTCTCTAATGAAATTTATCTGCTCTACCTCCAAACATGAAATTTGTCTGGCATTGTCTTTTAAGAAGATGTGCGACACCTTTTGGCAACGCTGGCGGTGACCAGTTCACTTAGGTAGTTTGAATTAAGATATAGATAAAGAGTAGACACGTTTTAAAATTATTTTGTCGTGGAAAAAAAGAAGAACAATGCGTAACTAGACATGCAGTTATTTTTTTAGTGAGAAGAAGTTTATGAATTTAAGATAGGAGAGGTTATTAGGAAATAGGAGATATGCGTATGCAACACTAATAATTAAAAAAACTAAAGATTCACTGGCACCGGTTTCCTCAAAGCCTTTTAGCAAGAATTTTGAATATCCAGCCGTTGCTGACGGAAATGACACGCAGTGTAGAAGACTGCTGATGCATATTCCAGATAAACAAGTTCCAAAAAGGGTAACTACGAAAAACATTCCAATGAAAGTATGTGCCACATCTACCTCTCTGCTCCTACCTTCACTTATGCTCCACTCTTTTGCATGCAAAGGTCGACCCTTTCCCCCATTCGTTGCTGCGAGAAGAACTTTCCTCAAGTAGCTTACAAAAACAAGCAACTATGTAGTTATACCTAATACCACAACAAATGTTACCCATCAACACACTCCTAAGACACAGCTCTAAGCTAAGGGTCCACCCCCCCCCCCCCCTATGCCACGCACAACTACATTAAATATGTTAAGTGAGTCTGAAAATAGTTGAATAAAATGTATAATGTATGCACACGACACATAACCATTTAAGAAGACTGCCATTACCCTGAGCCCTGTTAAGAAGTGGAAACTTTGCCGTCATCATCACCAGTTGTGCAGCATAAAACGCGCCCCATAATAATCCAACAAGTTCTCAAGATCCCTCCGCTGAGCTAAACCTAAACCATGTACCTATACCCACTTTGAACAGGGTGCCGCCATTATAATGCTATCTCAACCATCCAGCATGAGTAATACGGTTCCACACTACACATACGTACATCCTCCCGAGCAAAAACGCCTATTAGCCTAATTTGCTGTAATTTTATTGCTAAAAACTTTTCATTCCCAGCAACGCAGAAAAAAAGGACTTCAAGTACGAGAGGCATCCTTCTGGCTGTGTGTGCACACACTCTCGCCCCCTTTGTTTCATTCAACCTCCTTTGTAAACAGAAAGTCGGCCGAAATTGCCGAAGCACTTAAAAATACTCGTAAGCAAACGAAAATTCACAAAAAAAAAAAAATGTCCAGCACCTCTCTATCTCTCTATGAAACTCTAGAAAACTTTCCTACCCCTAGAAAGGAATTTGAAAAATCCCTCAAGGAAATGAAAATAAATATCCTTTGTCCAGATTATGAAAAATAGGAAATCTCTTGACTTGGCACGGACGTTTCTCGTTCATCCAAGATGGCCTCAACACCCCCGCCCGGACCGCCCATACAGAACGTCAGAACTCTCAGTGGAATTTACTCCGAATTTTTGCCTTTTTGGTATTCAATTTCGGGCGGGAATCAACAGGGCGAATGGAACCCTCAGCTTGCCGGTCTAATGCTGTCGCTAAAAGGCTTTTAATTAAAAAGGCTCTCTTCGTTTCGATTTTTTTTTTCTTCGATTTTTGGCCACAACTCCGACTGTTTTGGTTGGGGAAAGTTTTTCAAAACTGTCGACGGCATACCGCATTTGCATAGACTAATGTCACTTAAAGTTTGCGGTGCAATTCTGACCTGGATATTGCGGTAAGAAGTAGACCAAGGAGCACTCACGACCCGACTTTCAACTTATCCGCAAAACTCACCATATTGCTCCAGATTTGCACAGACTTGTAGCCACTCCGGAAATTGATTTTGCATCATCATCAACAACAGCGACGTGCACGTGACTGTGAAAGTGTGAACGCCTGAACGGGACCGGCTACAGGGTGGAAATGATGTAAATTGATTTTTCTTGTGCGTTAATAATGTTTGCCTGATGATTTGGCATGCGTGCTCGGTAATTTATACGACTTTAAAATTCAAATAGGTGGTCAGTCGCTGATGGAATCAGATATATGAAATGGTAATTTAAATTATGCGCATTCGTTTTATGCATTGGACAGGCAGAATGGGAAGGGAAAATGGCTGCCAAAGTGTTGAACTTCACAACCCCCTGACTGTCTGTCTGCCCGTATATGGGAGCTTACAACTCGAGGACCACTTGTCCAGTTGAGGGGATTTTTTTTTTTTTCTGTCGGTAGATGTATTTGTTGGTCAGGTTTTGGTATACATATGTTTGGCAAAAAGGAGCATGTATATTTGTGCTAAATTAATTAACTTGTTGACGGACAATCAGATTTAAAAGCCATATAAACGGATTTGAGAAAATTTGTCCCCGTATCGGTTGAGATTTAAGTCGTCTTTCCAGAAATACCGATGCGGATATATTTTTTTTTATCAAATGCCAATATATAGGTATAGGTAGGTTTATTCCCAAAAAAATACCGTTTTAAATTGCAGCTCTACTTTGGCTTAAATAAACAAACAAACAAACAGTGCGCCGTACTAATTACAAATTTTAGTCTCGAATTTAGATTTACGGAAGCTCACAATTGCAAAATTTGTGTGGAAAATTTATATTTATTTTTGAATCGCTAAAATTTAAAGTCGAAACTATAAATTTTCATTGGTAAGGTCCAGTGTGTGCCGGTTATTTTGTCGACTGTTAAGTAAAACGATAAAAAATAAATGGATTAGGGCCGTCGATTCCGACTCTCTTTGGAAAAAGTCGAAGAGCTCTTATTTTGTCGGACTATAGTGTTCTTTTGTCTTACCTTGTTTACCTTGGACTATACTCTTTCGTTTTACCATGTTTACACTCTTCCAAATTTTGTTATTGCACCTACAGTAGGTAGGCAAAGACAGCGTCCAAAATATGATTGAATTCTAGGGAAAGGGTAAATCTATTTTCGCACTTTCACAAGTCTTTTAGGGACACATTAAGCCTGGTGTCAGAAAATAAATTTACGCTGTCTGTTTGTTTATTTCACTAATATTTCAGAGTACAAACATTTGGCTACTCCTTTTCAATTCAAAATAGGGCAACAGATTTGTGTTTGGTCGATTATCAATTGGCCCTCTATTATTTAGAGAGGGATCTGAACCTCTTATGAGCCTGTTATTTAGGGAGGGATCTGAACCTCTTATGAGCCTGTTATTTAGAGAGGGATCTGAGCCTCTCTAAATAACTCTTTCTGATGAAGAAAATGCTGCTTCAGTTAAACATACACACCGCCCACTTGGAAGAATTTTAATTTCTTCAATTCACAATTTACGACTTCTATCAGGGTTTGCTACTAAAAATTGTACAGAATTAAATCTTTTACCTTTTTAATAGTAGTACATCAAACAATTTCTCATTTTCGCTCAACGACATACCTGTTATTCTATAGAAATGCAGCCTATAAATATGCAACACATTTTTTTCTTATAGCTCAGTGAATTCAGGGTAAGCAATCTGGGCTACTGAGCGAGTGGTTCCAGGTTTGATCATCAGAAAGAGAAACATTTCATGTTAAGGTCCATATTTCCGTAGTTCTGGAAAAAGCTTCTAAATTCAGACTCTGGAACTTGGCATTGAAATGTAGGTCGCTTCCATTCGTCACAATCACAAAAAAAAAGAATTAATAAAGCTGGTTGGAACTTAGAAGCCGTGTGACTTGAGTCCACCCCTGAGGAACAACGTATTAATAGGAGCCAACTACTGACAATTGGAGGGCGATCTCAACCAATTTGGTGTGTATATCTGGAAGCAGCTACCTATGAACCGAGCACTAACTTTCTCCCTTTAACGATGCTTCACCTTTCAGTAGTAGTTCACAGTGGCACTATTTTCCATACAAAATTTGCAATTGTGAGCTTCCGTGAGTTTAAAGTCTAGAATAAAATTTGTTAGAAGTCATCACAATCACTAACATTTAAAATGTCCTGTCTAACCAGCCTACGAAAGTCGCGGGTATAAGATGCCCTCCAGTTACCGATGGAAAGCGTTATTTATTAAATTATTCACCAGCAATGTACTGTACAAAAATAAATAAAACCTGTCTTTCTGTCTGTCGCTTTCTTCTCCTATACGTTTCTAGAATCCCCATCCGGTCTGATATCGTAGGACTGCCGAAGACCCACGGAGTCTACTGAAGGTTCGCCTGCCACTATACTAAGGCACTCGAAATAGGGAAAGTAAATTCATGCAACAAACGCTCCTAAAATGCAAGTCCTCGTACAGCCAAAGAAAAAACAAAACTCAGTAGGTACATAAATGGATAGTGTCTGTGCGAGGAATACTCTGCAAAATGTGGGCACCTTCCCAAAAAAAGGAAATATTCAAAAAGATATTTTCTGGCATTTATGACTGCTAAATCTGTAAAATTTCAATACTGTGTTGCAAATTGTTCGCAAAAGGAATTTTGCAAAATGTGGGCGGGATTATAAAATAAGTTGCGGCACCTCCCATGTAACAAATTTAAATAAGACGCTTGTCCTAGCATTTATGCCAGCGTTAATTACACAACCATGCAAATATATTTGAATTCCCTGCTCAAAACTTTTTGCGAAATGTGGGCGTGGCACCTACAAAACACAACAAAGCATTCCAAACTCTATATCTTGGCACTTTAGCCAGTTATAGTTGCGAAATTTGGTACATCGATGCATATTATGTGTAGCAAACAATTTTTGAAAGGTGGGCGGAATTGCACAATGGGGCGTGGCACCTCAAATACGACGAAGTCCCATAAAATGACAAATCATCGCATTTAGGACAAATTTAGACTAAACTTTTGGTAAATCGACGTACATTCCACTTTGTCGACGGAGATATTACTGGGCAATAGGGCGTGGCACCTTATTTATAACAAAAGCCTTCAAAATTCAATACAGTTGCGCAAAATTCAAATAACCAAGTTGCTTTTTATTTTTCATTTATAAAATGCGACGTTTAGCTTGTTAAAAATGAGTCGCGTCGTCCTTTGTGTCACTTAACTTCCAACATGTACCAGTACCTAAACAAAATCGGAAATCACTTTCACTTCAATTTAGCACAAGAAAACAATAAATTTCCCGGAAGGAATGTCGTCCTCTCGAACGAGGTCTGCGCTTAATGTCGCTGATGTGAAAAATCGACTTCCACTCTCTGCACAAACTCGCCTCCACAGTTTACACCCAACAGAAATGGCATAAAATGCGAGGAAAAACTTACACTTACCCTTTCAGCCCGTCGCAGCTATGTGTATCCTTTCAACCTATATCCATTCAGCACGTAACCCGCTTTTGCTGATGATGAATTAGTTTTAGCTCTCGAAGCAATTTTCAGAAACAGGACACACAACACACTCGTGTAATAAATACACTCGCAGAGGAATAAAATAAAGAGCCCGGCGAAGAACAAGACGAAACTCGAAGACATACAGCACATGGAAAGCAATAAAGCAAAAAGGCCATCAGAAACATTCTCTGAAATGTGTGTACACGAAGGATCCGTCTTCATCGGACTCTGTTCGTCATGGACCACTATATATCTATCGTCGCTTGATGGTCATTGTTGATGTTGATGAAACCCTGCCTACACATGGGCCAAACGATAAAATGTTTCTTTTTTTTTTTTTGGTGAACTGCCTCGAACTTCTCGTCCCCCGGCCCACTTCCGAGTGAAGGCTCTTGTAATAATGGGGCTTTTCTAGAAGGGTTTTCTATTTCGATTACACTTGGTTTTTCGCTCTGTTTGCTTCCCTTTCGGTGGCGTTTTCTCCTCCTTCATTTCGGCTGTCATTTCAACGTGGATTTCAATAACAATAATTGGATGGGACTCACACAATCAAATGGCGAGAATGTGGGAGGAGGATGGGCGGAATCGGATGTAATTGAGCTCGCTTCGCACATCATATTATTCTCGTCCATGACTGTGTGTGTGTGTTAATCGAAATAAATATCCGTCGATCCATAACTTTCAATGAAAGGCTGGGATTTTCATTTTTTGCTACATCGTTTCTATGGGTAATTGAAAATTCATCTCTGTCCGAGTTCTGTGTGAATGCTGTCTCGTATTGGGCGGTGGTGCAACTGATTCGATTCTGGAGTCACTTGAACAGGGCATCTAGCATCTTATATTGAAAACTGAAGCACTACGAGATACTCGAATGGACGTCGGGGATGATGCTGTTAATTGATTTACTCGCCTTATCATGTAGTTGCCTCGTTGTTGCAGCAACTGTTCTTGAGAGTTAATTAATATCCAACTGGAGCTGGGCTACATATAGAATTGCAGTTGGGAAGTCGTAACGTTATAGGAATTCATTTAATGAGTAAGAGGCTCTTTCTAAAAGCACTGCTAATGAACAAATGTACAAATGAGTCCGAATACCATCATGTTCTCTTTGTAAGTTATGAAGCTGTTGGTTATGTGATTTTGCCGACTCGTTCGAAGATCGATTTTAATACTGGCCAGGATGATTTTTTTGTATTTCGCTTAAATAGTCCTCCAATAATTTGAATATTTTCTTTCTGGAAAAATGCTCAAGTTGATCGGAAAGACAACCGAGAAAAGTCCAAATATCTGGGTTCGAAACTTGCTATCCGAGAACGGGCAATAAATTGGCGAAATTCGGGCTTTTTTCGAATGTAAAATCGACGAAAATCCTGGACCTTCTCGGTCTTTCTCGGATAACTCAAATTAGCAATTGCCTTGAGTACATTTTTCAAAAAAGAAAAGGTTTTTCCATAGCTCTATAGCTCAAAATTCATCCTCTAGTCTAGACTATTGTTTTTTGTTTGGCGCCCAACACGTCCAAAAATAGCAGAAACAATTTTATTCCTTTAGTTAAATTCACAACTCGTCCGTTTGTGTAGGATGACAATGGAGAATGCACGCTGCTCCATCAAGGCCGGTAAAGAACTCACCGAGACTTTCGATGTCAAAAAAGGATTAAGACAAGAAAAGGCGCTGTCATGTGACTTGTTCAACATCGTTCTTCAAAGAATAGTGCAAAACTGAAACGCTAACAACGACCGCGCTGGCTGGTTCATGTAGAGCGAATCGACGTGAATGTTCTGGCCCGGAAGATCTTCGAATCCACTTCCGAGGGACGGCGCAGTAGTGGAACACCGCGACTCAGGAAGGTGTAAGGGGACCTTAACCAACTTAGCGTGCGAAACTGGAGACTGCTGGTCAAAGATCGTGCTGATGGCTGGAGACGCTTGTTGGTTGCGGCCCAGGTCCACTCCGGACTTTGGCGCCACCTTAAGTAAGTAAGTAAGTGAAATTCACAAATTTATTTATTTAATACGGTTCAATTATTCTAAGAGAGTAAATTGCTTCCGGCCTCACGTTCGTTGGCTCTGCTTCTATCTCCTTTATAATATAGTGACCATACGTCCCGCTTTTAGCGGGACAGTCCCGTTTTTGAGGTCTCTGTCCCGCGGCCATATCTGTCCCGCTAAATGTGCCGCTTTTCCTACTTTTGCAAAAAATGTCCCGCTTATATAACTTTTGTAAAAATGTGTGTATGTTTCTACAATTCTTAAAATAAAGCAATTTTATGATTTCTATGTATTATCCCTTTGCATATAAATTGGCGCATATAAAACCAACGTAAGAGCTGTTAAAGGAAGAAAATGAGCCCATGTATACTCCATCTTTAATGGAAGTCTAATTTTTTTTTTTTTAATAAATATGTCATTTTCACTGCGTCACCTCCCGCGAACGTCTGACAAACATCCGAGAGTATAATCGTCTTGAAAAAGCTTCTCAATTAGCCGTTTTTAGTCGGCATAAAATTGTAGATCCCTTCCATTCGTTCCAAAAATGAAAAACGAATAGTATTGAGAAGCTAGGCCTAGGGTCCCTCCGGACCTGTTGCGCCAACTATTTATTTTTATGTCATTTGACGTTTATTTTACGTACCATTCTATATTTTTACTAAAACAAAGCCTAATTTCTACTCCCTTCGAAATTTCGAAATGGCCGCATTCAAGAATCTAGATATCTTAAGTCGACTAGATTGGTCTGGATAAGATGTAACCTGAACGCATAAACTAGATTGGTCGGGAACGTCACTTTTTCTACGTCAGCCACATACCCGAAGTGTCAACTTAGTACTCAGTCACGAATTTCTTGACTAGATTCGTCGGCTACCCCTCCATAAACGTCAAATGTCACAGGTGCCCACGTGACCGATTTAAACCAATCACAACCGAGATAGATCTAGTCAGACAGCTGTCAGACTTACTAAACTAGATACTTGAACTCCCTCAATGTGTCCCGCTTTTGTTTCAAATAAATCTGGTCACTATACTTTATAATTAACTAGCGGATTCCGGCGTGCTACGCATGGTTTTTAACATATAATCAAATTCATTTTTTTTTTTTTTTTTTTTATTTGGACAAAATCAGATGTTGACATAACTCACGAACACGTTGACCAATTTCGTTCAAACTTTAGATAAACCAACTAAACGACCATGTTAACAAAGCCTAAAATTTTGATCGGATTCGGTTTGACCGTTCGTGAGTTATAAAGTCACAACCGTTTTGCAACTTTCTTTTAAATATATAGAGATAAAGAAGAGATTCTTTTCCACCTAACCTCTTCCTTTACATTGCATTTAGCGGCATCTATGTTCAACTAGATTTAATACCTGAACCTATCGCCATCATCTGTGTTTCGATCGCTACAGGCACTTGAATCGTTTTGATACTTTTATGTTTAGTAAATAGTGCAACGCCTCTTCAAATAATTTAATAATTTAATAATAATTTTCGTTCGGTTCCCACAGCTCTGTTTAATGTATTGTACCCGTGTAACTGAAGGCATCACACCTTACTTTTGGTTATAGCAGCCACAAAGTTACCAGTTGAGGTAGGTACATATACATAAAACAGATTTAACGCATTTAATAGGGCTATCGAAAGCTCTATAGATTTCTGAATGTGGACGTAGCTCTCCGCAATAATTTTATTTTATGTGAATTTGATTTTTCTGACGAAGAAACGACCTACAATTTTCTTCCGTATCAATGGGCACTTGCGAAAATTGTCTTTCAATGGAAACCACTATTGAGTGGAAAATTATTATTGAAAAAATTAAATTTGTTCAAAAATGTGTACTGCAACATCAATTGAAATCTTCAAAATTGTGCGCTTTTTAAAAATTTCAAAAAACCTTTTTTGTATTGTTTGCAGAATTTTGTAGACCAGAGATCTAGAAAACACTTTCTTTTGATGTGAGACATCTATTGGCGCGACTTGGAAGTAAAATCGACTCGAATGAGATGGAAATTCCGGGGCGACACGGCGGAAATTGGGCTGTCGCCATCGCCATCACTACGTCACCGCTCTCGACTCCTAAACCACTTAACCACTTACCAATTTCAATGAGATTTTGTAGGTGTGCGTGCATAGTATATGGTTGCAACTTGGAAGATAGGATAGTTTTGGACCCGATAGGTGGCGCTGTTGTCGCTATCCGAAACTACTCAACTCACATCAATGCAATTTAGGAGACCTGGGAAGTGAACTGATAAACCTATGTCTTATACAGACACGAAACACTATTGAATCAGTTGATTAAATAAAATCTTAATGCAAAAAGAAACTCTAAAACTATAAAACGCTGGATTGGATTGCGGTCTGAAAAATTTTCTTTTCCACGTTTAGCGAGAGAGGTTTTTTTTTTTCTAATATAGTTATACATATTGTTCTTTTACTTTAATTTTATTTTACACATTAAATTTAATTGTATTTGTTTTTTTTTAATCCAATTTTTTTTTCTTAAATTTATGAAAAACTAAAAATTAAAAGTTAAAATAAAAATAAAATGTTCAATATCTATATTTTTTGTTATTGTTGTTTATAAATGGTCTTTCATTAAGGGCTTGACAACTTCTTTTTCAAAAAAATGCAAACTACTTGAGATATTTCCACAAAAAATGGGTTGAATTAGGCTCTGCGAAATAAGGCCCTAAAGAAATAAGGCCCCAATATAAAAATGAAATAAGTCTCCAAAAATTTAAACAGGAAACAACAACAACGATTTTTAATAAATTTTGGGTTGTTATTTCCTTTTTTGGGGCCTTATTTCCTAATGACCCGGGGAGTACCCGGGGAGTACCTACTGTATAGCTTCAGTATCAAAGTGATTCGAGTTTCGTATGAGTTCCAACAAATTCCTACTTTTTTAAATTAAGAATTTGAAAAATCTATGTTCGTACGACACTTTAAAACTCTAAACTGGGCTAATTACCAATTATTTAACAGGGTTGAGAATATCTGAAATATCCGGACCGTCTGGCAACAGTTTCTGTAAGATGGATTACATCATCAACATTTTTAGTAGATAACGTGATGACCCCCTTTTCAAATAATTACAAAGCTCCAATGATTCCCTAAATAGCAAATCCTTTAAAACACATTTAAAAAAAAAGACATCTACCTACCAACTATCGCGTATTGCCTACATTTCCATTCCATCTACACAAAACAAAATTCCGGGTAAATGAACTTCCTCTTCACAAAACAAAAAAACACCCCAACAAAGGATATCCAGCAACAACACCCACCCAGCAAACCGCTCTGCCACTACAATCATTCTACAAAAAATTCAGTGTCTGAAAATCTCTTTTAACCGACACTTGCACGAGTTTGTCGTAGGCGCGTTTCAGCACCATGTGTGCTTTCGTTTTGCTAATCTCAGCGAATATACAAAATGGGGAAAGCAAAAATGTGACCGAGTTTACCGACATGTTTTCTTTTCACCGCTGCAGTCACCACATCACGTTATTGTAAAAAAAAAAGCATGTGCTTGTAGAATCCACCCCGGAGTCGCGATGAACTGAAAAACGCTACCAAACTAAGTACCCGTACCAACATCAAAATATTCCGGAAACTGCCAACAGAGAGAGAAAGATAGAGAAACACCCAAAACCAACTGCACAACTATTCAAAAAATTATGAAATAGTTATTCACAGGACAGATCCCGAAATTTATACATACCAACCAGTTAGGGGTTGTGGTGGGTGAGGGAATCTCTATCTAGATTTTGAAATTGTGAAGCTTATGGGGGTGGGAGTGGGGGTGGTTCAGTGGCTATAAGGGCGGCATTAGTTAAGCTTCGATGGCTAGATGGATCGCTTGTGGTTTTAACGGAGACCTACGGAATGTAATGCCACGGACTGGCCGGGAGCCAGGCGTTAGAAGTATTTTCTAATAGTTTTCGGTTTTTTTTTTGCCCTCCTTCTGCTTTTGCATACCAACCTCGTTTCGGATTTAGCTATCAGGGGGGGCGCACTGATATCTGTCGACGAATTGTGTTCAAATTGGACTTTTTTTCATTTCATTCTCATTCTCATTTTCTCATCTTTTTGCAGCAACTATAGGTATACGAGTGGATGGAATTGTTAAAATGGAAAGGCAAATGTACTCAGGAAAGGTGCACGCTGCACGATGTAGGTGAGGCTTTCAGTTCTGTTAATGTAAATGGCTTGACAGTCGGGATGAAAGTTGAATCTTTCAACTTTATTTCTCATTTTCTACCACCGGGAACGGGGTCAATCTTAGATAAGCAAGCAGACCTAACTACTTGGACCCTTTTTATTGAACCATAAAATGGAATCAGCTTTAAGGGGGAAATATGTGGGGTTATCCTTATCATAAATGCATGATAGAAGTTTCCGAAATTCCAATTTTGAATTTATAGACAAAAGGAGGAGGGACGAGCAGCATAGCTTTTGTAAAAGGGGATGGTAGTGTATGAAGTCAACTTCAACTTCCCTCATTCGAATCTTTTTTTTAGGCTTAAGTAACATATCATGATTTCATAGCTGGATTCCGGGAAGCATTTTTTTGGGTTAGTTATCATTTTTCAGAGAAATAGAAGGGGACATACAATTTTGTGCAGAGTCCCAACATGTTGAAAAGTGTGTTCTTTTGTAAAAAAAAAAAATTCTCCAGAATATGAACATGACTTATGTTGCACGGCGCGAACTCGTCAAGCGCCCTTGAAAGTCAGATACGAACTGCGATCTTAACTCAATACGTCTGACACACTTGACGAGCTGCATTGTGCAGTCCTATACTATTACTATCATACCTTTGAGCAGGAGGGATTTCCCTGTCATATTTTTCAATGAAGCTGTACCAAAATTACAGGTTAACAATAAGAAATCAAGTTTAAGAGTTAACTTGTCCTCTCGTAAGTCTTCTTAAGGCGAACGGGCAAACTCAATTTCGCCTATTCAAGCTGACTGCTGTCAAATTGGTTGTCAACGGAAAAAGTGTTGCCATTTCAAAAAATAAAAAGAACTTATGAAAAAACGCCCTTCATAAAGACGCAGATATTAACATACCATCGCAATTGTGAGCTTTTTTTATTTGTTATTAGTTATTAGTATTTGTTTAATTTGTTATTAGTACTGAGCAATGGATGTAGACGTCTTAAAAAAAAAACTAGCTGGCTAGATGAGAAAATGCCAAACTTGAAGAAGTAATCTACTGACTCAAATCGTGCATGATCGAAATATGATGATGGAGACAGTGGCCGTGCTATAATAATAAATTTAAATGTCGACTTTTAATTTAGCAAAGCTCACTACTGCGAAATATGAATGGAAAATACACCCACTGGGTCTAACCAATAAACATTTTTAGGTTCGACTTTAAATTTTAGGAGTTCGAAGTGGATATATTTCGCATACAAATTTCGCAATTGTGAGCTTCCGCAGATTTAAGGTCGGGACTAAAATTTCTTATTAGTACGGCGCACTGTGAACTTCTAAAATTTAAAGTCGAAACTAAAATAGTTTATTGGTAAGTCCAGTGTCTCGTATCTAATGATGTTAAAAATATGTATAGCCGTCCATTTCTATTTTCTTTAAATTTCTCTCGACTTTGGAGAAAACAGCGCCACCTATTGGACTTATTTTAAACCACTCTTCAAAAACTGTCACTATCACTACAAATAAGAATAAACTTCTATATTTTCAGCAAAATCGGTAAAGTCGAGTTTGGACCTTAGTTATAATCATTTTTAATCTTCACACTAAATATTTTGTAGGTCACAATGGGTAATTTTTTTTTGGAAAATTTATCCACGGTTTAAATGAGGTAATTTCAAATAACGACCGTTTTTATTTTTTTAATCTTTTATTATCTCTCTGTCGTCAAACAATTTCGCTTCATCATCTCTTTTTCACGACGCCATCTTTCTTTTCTTTTTCTTCTCTCACTCGTCTGAAACGTCATCCGAATGGGTGCGTTCAGAAGGCGTTGCAATTGGGTTACAACTGTGAGTACGAAAATCTATCCTGAACCTGGACACTAGATATGATTATCAATATCTCGCAAAGAATAAATACGTATCTCGGATTTTTCTTAAAAAAGCCGGACTGCTTAGCTAAAGTTTGACAGCTCCATTTACAAGAGAAATTTATTAAAAAAGTGGGCTGACAATTTTTGAACATCGGTGCCGTGATATAAGGCCATGAAATATGGCCTTATGACACTTTTACAAAGCATAAGGCCATATTTCTACTATACGAACGCAGCTTGTAATTTAAAAGCAGCATTCCGTGGTCAAATATTTTCCTGGAATTTCTAAAATTGGAAATATTCTCTTGTTCGAAGTTCGCTCATTCGAGATTATGTGAATTATATTCAAGGGAAGTTCATCAAAAAATTATTTTAGTTTTGCGACCAGCGAGGCAAGTATTTTACCAAGTTTACAAGTTTTATTGGGCTCATCTACGTTAAAGAACTTTCCAAATAATTGAACCCACAGCAATGAATTCGCACTTATTCATTTTTAAAGTCCCAGTTATTCAAAACAAGCGTCTACCCCTCAAAATGTCAATGAAATTCCAAACCAGTCAAAACCTTCCAACTTTCACCACACAAGACCCAAAATTTTGCATATAAGTAGCTATCCGCAGCCCTTTGCTTCAATTTATGCGACAGTGGCATTTTCATTTTGGGAAAATATTTATACGACTTCTTAATGAGTCTCGAACTTTAACCTTTATTGTTTCTGAAATCGGTCCTTTAATTAAAACCTCCATGAATCATTGCAAACTCTATATGGAAAGTCCAACAATTTGCAAAAATTCTGCCCATTCTGGCGTGAAAACTTTTCGCAAAAATTAGCGAAATAAATTGTACACTTGAGAACGCACCGAGCAATGACATTCAGAGTTGTGAAACATTTTCCACCTTCAAGACCCCCCACTGAAAATCTGAAAACCTCCGGGAGAGTATAAAACAGAACAAGGGTATACCCAAAAAAATACCATGAAACGATGAAACACCTCCTTTGGCATCACTGCGAACTAAGTATACTTTCGGTACATTTGGAAGTGAAAATTCAGTAAAATGCTCCGTCACAAGGTTGACGTAGCAGTCACCCCCTGCTCGTTATGCAGAGTTAGGGCGGTTGTTGTATTTTTGGCATTATTTAAGTAAAGTTTATAATTTTCAAAAGTTTGTTTTCTCTTTGAAGGAAGTTTGCCCAAAATGTTCGTAAAATGAAAAAGAAACTTCAGAATTGAAACAACTTGAGGAGTGTAATTGTAATTGTGAGAAATAGAGGCAACCTATCTAATTAGGCTCGCTACACCTACGTTCTTTTTTCTGTTAATTAATATTTAATGAGTTTTGAACCATGGTTGCCTATAAGCGCCACCTATGGACGCCCACGTGTTAGCTGAAGGTCCCAAGCGAAGGAGAGCAATTCCGCCTTTAATTATGAGTTTGCTTGGTTAGGATATTCAGAGGTAATTATTTAATTGGTTATTCAAATGATCCTACGCAGATGATGGCAGTGTAATAATAGAAATTAACTCAAGAAGTCAGTCGGAGGTAGGTAGGTTCCACTTGACGATTTGTGTTCGTAGCTCGGATTACAAAAGGTGGGAGGTTTCTTAATGGTAAGTTTAATGGGTCAAATATGCGGTGAAGATATTTCAAAAAGTCTTGTTCAGTTTGAGGCTTTTGTGTTGATGTAAACAAGGTCAAAAAAATAAATCACACTTTTCAAAAACTCATTGAAAAGCACGACTTGTTCCTGCAGTTCTAAAAGAGGCCCTTGAATTTCTTATGCAGAATGAGATGAGATCTTAGACATTTTACTACTGGGAATTTTTGGAAAATAGTCAGCTGTCAATGTTTGGACCTCCAAATCAACCAATATTCAATGTTGGTGACGAATTTGGATGCAACCAATAATAGCAATTCAAAACTTTGTCTTAAATATAAATTTATGCTTTGTTCTACTGATATTTGAATATTCCCGCTTAGAAAAAATTCACATTTTCATTCATTAAGGCCCCAGTTGTAGCAATACGTAAAACCAAACCGTAAAAAATTTCTTTTGCTTTTTTTGACCCATTAAATTGATGGTATAACTCAATCTTGGTCTTAAAATGTTGCTCATGAATTATAAAATTAGATTATCAAATAAAAATATGCAAATGATCTTTAAGTTTTCTAGAAAAATAATTTATTGATTTTTCCTTACGAAAAACTTTTTCAGATCAACTTGACAATCAATTCCACAAAAGAAAACCGAAACATTCCACTGAAGTATTTCATTTCTTTACTGTTCCACATGTCAGGAATTTTTTTTCTGATGAAATCAAATCAGTGGGGGTTGGTTTGTTGTAATTTTTTCCGTAGGGAAACATTTTCCTGACAGATTTTTCGCTATGACCGTCTAAAGGAAAAAAAAACTAATTTTCATACTGTTCCAACTTTTTCGGTTGCATTTTACGTATGGCTATAACTGGCGCCTAAAATCTGTGGTTCAAGTTCAATGCGTTCCTTTTGTTTTTGATTATAACGGGTGATTTTTTATGAGGCTTAGAACTTTTTAAAAAAAAAAAAACACAAAAAATTCGAAAAAATGAATGAAATATTTATTTGAATCGATAGTTTGAACCTTGCAATTTAATGTTTAAAGATAATTTCATGCAAATGTTGACCGCGGCTGCGTCTCAGGTAGTCCATCCGCTGAGTCCAATTTTGGCATACTCTTTCACACATATCGGCCGGTATCTCACGAATGAATGCATGGATGTTGGCTTCCAGTGCGTCAATCGAAGCGGTCTTGTCCCTATACACATTAGCCTTGACATACGCCCACAAAAAATAATCTAATGGTGTCAAATCGCACGATCTAGGCGGCCAATTGACCGGCCCGAAACGTGAAATTAACTGTTCACCAAACTCGCCTCGCAATTGCGCCATTGTTTCGCGTGCTGTGTGGCATGTGGCACCGTCTTGTTGAAACCACATATCATGCAAGTCAAGAACTTCCATTTCGGGCAAAAAAAAGTTTGTTATCATCGCTCGGTAGCGTTCACCATTGACAGTAACGCTGCGATTCGCATCATCTTTGAAGAAATATGGCCCAATAATGCCGCCGGCCCATAAACCGCACCAAACAGTGGCTTTTTCGGGATGCATTGGTAGCTGTTGCAATGCTTCTGGCTGATCTTCACTCCAAATGCGGCAATTTTGCTTATTTACATACCCATTCAACCAAAAATGAGCCTCATCGCTGAACACAATTTTTCGATAAAAAAGCGGATCCTCGGCCAGCTTTCCAAGAGCCCATTCACCAAAAATTCGGCGTTGTGGTAGGTCGGCTGGCTTTAGTTCTTGCACAAGCTGTATCTTAAAAGGCTTTACGCACAAATCCTTCCGCAAAATTTTCCACGTAGTGCTGTAACAAAGGCCTAACTGCTGGGAACGGCACCGAATCGACATTTCGCGGTCTTCTGTCACACTAGCTGATACGGCCGCAATATTTTCTTCACTACGCACAGTACGTAAACGTGTTGGTGGTTTAATGTCCAACAAAGTAAATTTGGTGCGAAATTTGGTCACAATCTTCCGAATAGACTGCTCAGAAGGTCGAGAATGCCGATCATAAAATGGAAGCAGCGCGCGATGAACATTTCGAACCGAGCACGAATTTTGATAGTAAAATTCAATAATTTGCAAGCGTTGTTCATTTGTAAGACGATCCATGGTTAAATTGCAAACCAAACTGAAGCTGTTTGACAGTGACACAAGGTACTAAACACACGTCAGCTGTCAAAACCAGTGTTGCCAAAACCAAACCAGCTAAAAAATCACCCGTTATTTCATTTCGGTGAGAGAATTCTCTCGCAATGAGAGAAATGTGACATTTTGACAATTGAAATTGACATTGAACCAGAAAGTAAGGGAACAGCGTTGTCAGACGGTCAAAATATTTTTCCCCAGATTTGGCTACATTTTTCCAAAAAAAAAACCCAACTTTTTGATTTTGATTTCATTAATTTTTTTAATATGAACGACATCAAAATAAATAAATATTTGGCGCAACAGGTCCGTAGGGACCCCATGCCAAGCGTCTTACAATTCCTTTTGTGTGATTTTTTCATGTTTGGAACGGAAGGGATCTACAAAAAATTTTAAGCCGAGTCCAAATGGTGTGTGAAGTGTGCGCCAAATAACACCCCTTACGAAACTTTAATAAAATTGCTCTTCATAAAATTTACAGATGAGGTTGGTGCCTAAATCTTCAACAATATTTATTTAAGGAACTTTTACAAAAATGTTTTCCTAATGAAACTGGCATTAGTCTTTTTCGAAAGACTTGTTTTGTAAATGAAAATAATGTCAAAGACATTTGAACAACAAATTGTTGTTGTAGCTTTGGACGATCGATGCATAATTCAAAAGCATTTTAAGTTAAGACACACATTAATTTTTTAACCTCGATTGTCATGTTCAACTTAGACTCATTTGAATCATTAAGTTGAGAACAGAACGAAGAATCTCTACGCTAGGTTCCTACCCCATTCTTAAGTATAAGTTGCTCAGCGGTTCTCACATTCACAGAATGGCTACAAAATTAAAATTTTCCGCGGAAGCTCATTTTAAGGCTACCAAAAAGGATTTTAGAATAACCCCAGATTCCGCCCTAAACAATATATCCCCTCAGATTTCCTTCCAAAAAAAAAAAATCCAAAATGGCAACGCTGAAAGGAACCAACAGACCTCCCTCTGAGATAGTTTCGCTAAATTGTTTGAGTTTGACAGATTTTTAGTGCTTGGCTCGGAAAAGAACGCGGTTAGACATTCTCATAAAAAATAACAAGAGAAATATTTGTTGTTGATCTGAAATGTCAAAACCGATGAGTGAAATCTGTGGAACAAATGTAGTGGCATTTCAAGACTTCCTTAATGGAATGTTTAGGAATAGAAAAGCGCTATAGAAAATACTCGCCCAAGATAAAAAAAAAATGCTCAGACTTATACACTAATTAGTACTGGGCTTTCATACTAGGGAAAAGATAGCCTAATTTCTGAAAAATACCCCAATATGGCAATCCTGATGTGAAGTAGACTGTGTCGCGTCGATATCAATTGTCCCCTTCCAGCTTCCACTATCGAAATGTACTTCTGAATGCAACTCCAACTGGTTTTCGAATTTCTATTCACTGTCGTCGATTAGTCGGCCCCAACCACTGTTACTTAGAAAACGACCCTCATCGTCAATTTTTCATGTTGTTGGCCTTTGTACTCAGTTATCGGTCGCAAGAGTGTTGCCATACAAATATTTTTACAAATCTGCAATTATGACAAAAAATCTGTATCAATGCAGATTTCTATAGAAAAATCTTACTTTACAAATTTGTTTATTTATGTAACAATAACAAAAACCAAAAAAAGCTGCATGCGAAAATGACAGCATACAGCAAAATCAAGTGTGCGACAAATGTTAAAATTTGTTAAAAAGAACAAAATATATTATTGCAGATGCAGACAAAATCTGAAGCGCAGATTTCTGGTTATTAAAAGTCTGTAGCTAGATTGAAAATCTGCAAAATGAAGACAAATCTGCACTTATGGCAACGCTGCTACAGCTATTTCGATCGGCCGATGATGTGATTGATGCAGCAAGTCCCACAAATTCGCTTGTGCATTAAAATTGATGACTTGAGCTGTTAAGTGCGGTGTGACAAGATTCTAGTGAGTTTCGTTGTTACGGTCATTCTGCAGCAAGAAATAATGAAGCCCTCTTCTTTCTTATGGGGTTATGTTAAGTGGTATGTTGATTTGAAGATCGTGGGTGGTAAGAATATTGAACTTGCTGTTTGGTTTGTCTATTCTGTATGTGCACAGCTTTTGTCCGCTCTCGAACTATATACGAAACAAAACTGACAACATAATAGTTTTGAGGCGTTGTCACCCTAGGTTCCAGATAGCAACTGCTCAGTGCTTCCGGTTTATCCCAACGGCTTAGTAAACACTTAAATCCCCTGGACCATCATCGATTTACTGCCACAATTGCCTGTCCTGCATCCGCCAGCAGGCTCCAGGTTCAATTAGAGTAGCTCAATTTCACGCCTCTGTGCACTCCGGCATCCGAGCATTGGACGATTTTAATAATTTACCTTACAAGATGATTTCAATATTTGTATCAAAGACCATGGTCGCCCCCCTCACACACGACCCAACCCTGCCGAGTCTGGGCAGGTCTTCGGTTGCATTATCGTGATTGGCACGACCAGAATGCTTTGACCCCATATTCCCAAGCAATTCGTCTCCCTGTGTAGATGTACGAATTAGGATGTCCACTCAATCCTTTGCTATGCATCATTTGGCTTAGATGTCACAACTGTCTGTAGTATCATGGATTTCATGGATATTTTGACAACACAACCACCCAAGGCCAGTTTCCAAAAAAAAAAAGAAAAGATACTCAACAACTTGATGCAAACGACTACTTCGAAGTGGGGGGACGGGTGTTATATTCTGTAACTGAGATCCCTTTCCCAAATATGGCGCCCAATGAAAAGTTTGATTTGCTGTTTTCACACACAGTTCCACTCTGCGAGGGGTATGTGGACTCTTGTCCATGTCTGCTCTTCGAACATGACATGAGAGATGTTAATACGAATGTCAGATAGCATCGATATATACCAACAAAGGCTATAAACTACTGAATTCAATTGTCCTTTCTGTTTGTTTTGCTAGAAACTCCACATGGTGCATTCAAATGAGATGAGATGAGATGGGCTTGGGCAACTGTTCGAAGGAAAGTTTTGAGAGACGCAATAAAATGTTTACAACACGAGTGTGGGTGTATAGTTTTGCAGGGCACCCCAAGGGGATGGATATGGAGGTTGTTTTTCAAGTCGGACATCTACCAAATGCAGCAACGTTTCTAAAAGTTAAAGCAACATGAGCCGGATGGCAATTTCGTGATATTCTGCTGTGATGTGGTTTGTGGAACCCATTTTAGTGACTGGCACTTTATTTTGTATTTGTTTATTCGGCCCATAGAAATCGGAAAGACTTTCGAAGAAGTATCAAACCGCATTTTCGACTGAACTTACTAATGAAGTGGCTTGGGCAATGAGCTGCAACCTTTTGTTGAACTTTAGGTTTCATAGGCTTATGTAGAATGAGATATATTTTGCTGAAAATTTAAAAGAAAATTAATTAACTACAAGCCTCGATTGTAAATGATTAACATTTCGATAAATCTATAGCACTCAAAAAGTGAATAACGAACTGTGGATCTACCTTAAATGGACCGCTTACAGTCTTACAACCTGGCATAGAAACGAAGCCTAAATAATATTTCTTTAGGCACTAAGATGGGCTTGGAGAAGGCTTAAGAAAGGTGAAGAGCTTTTTTTGAACACTTTCCCCATACCACTCGCATCATTTGCTTTGCTGAGGCAATGCACGTGCACTAAGTACAAGCCACACTCGTGCATTCGACCAGTGTTGGCTTTACCCAACCATCTGGCCAAGTCTACCCCCTACCACCCGTACCATTTTCTTCGCCCTGCATTAGCTGGGCGAGCCATATAACTTTTTCCAATCAATATAGAATTCACAACCGCTTGCTGGTGGTAACTCTATGAGACCACCAGCCAAGCAATCGTGCAAATCTCAGATTTGAAAGGTATATCAATCTGATGTACCGCTGAATTTGATCCTCAGTTTAATAGTTATATACTGTTTGATTTTTGTTTGTGCTAGTAGGCCTGCGGGTAACTAGCAAATTGTGGAGTCCGCCGCAAGGGAGACCTGAAGACCGCCGGGATTGTCGCAAGACGGACCTGTAGACCGCCGAGACTAACACAAGACGGACCTGAAGACCGCCGGGATTGTCGCAAGACGGACCTGAAGACCGCCGGGACTGTGGCATGTGGCAATACGAACCTGAAGACCGCCGGGATTGTCGCAAGACGTACCTAAAGACCGCCGGGACTGTCGCAAGGCGAACCTGAAGACCGCCGGAACTGTCGCAAGACGGACCTGTAGACCGCCGAGACTAACACAAGACGCACCTGAAGACCGCCGGGATTGTCGTAAGACGGACCTAAAGACCGCCGGGACTGTCACAAGACGGACCTGAAGACCGCCGGGATTGTCGCAAGGCGAACCTGAAGACCGCCGGGACTGTCGCAAGACGGACCTGTAGACCGCCGAGACTAACACAAGACGGACCTGAAGACCGCCGGGATTGTCGCAAGACGGACCTGAAGACCGCCGGGACTGTGGCATGTGGCAATAGGAACCTGAAGACCGCCGGGATTGTCGCAAGACGTACCTAAAGACCGCCGGGACTGTCGCAAGGCGGACCTGAAGACCGCCGGGACTGTCGCAAGACGGACCTAAAAACCGCCGGTTCTGTAGCAAGTTATCGATGCCGTATTTATCCACGACGGCATGAGCCCAATAAAGGCGACGCGAGGCGTCGAATGTCCATGCCCCAGATATGATTCGGTGACGATTCAATCCAAATAGTGAATCGTCGGATGAATTCTCGTATCACCATGCTAATACGTTGGGTGGGATCTTAGTTGCTGGCAAGTACAGGCGATAGGAATGTACCTTGTCAGCGGTGTGCGTTGACGATTAGAGGAGGTGGGTGACCAGTGGTGGATACAGGATACTCCAAGTGCAACTATGTTGCTGGATGACCGTGTATGATTCGTGGGTCGTCTATTGTGACTGTGATGTCCTTGATCTGTTGCATGAACATTGTTGTGGGAAACAGATAAGTGAAAAACTTGAATTCGCCTTGTTTACGATGCTCTCACAGGCCAGAATATCAAATTCTGTTAAATTACGAATAGAAATGCACTATGCAGTGGAGAAAAAAATCAGAAGGCAAATCTGGAGTTGCCTATAAGTTGTCAGATTAGTATCATTTCTGTTGTACTTCAACTCTATCTGACTAGTCACATCGCACCAATCCCCGGACGTATTTCTTTTACCTAAGTGCTGACTCCCTAACCCCATTCAAAAGTAGACTACAAAAATACCAAGCTCTACCGAAACGCAGACAGTTCTCAAGTTGCACTCGTCGCTCTGAACAAATACTCGAAGATTTGCATCCCATTAATTATGCCCAATCTCAAGTGGGCTGAACGTTACATCCTCCCCCTTCGATTGCAAGCAGTTACATCCCTTCAATCGCTGTGCAAACTCGCCCCACATGTTTACTTTAATCTTCAGCGAAACGCGTGCTCCAATGCCCTGAAGTACAAGCGCCCACATCAAGCGTCAACCCCATCTAGCACGAGTAATAATTCTCCGCAAAAAAAATCACTAAAACTTTAAACATCCAACACACACACACACACAGCACACTCTCGAGACTCAAGGGTTTTGCACATCTTTACATAATTATATGCGCACAGGAAAAGCAAAAGCAACCACCGTTATATACGATAAATCTCATTGTTCTCGTTCACCCCTGACTGTAGTGCGGTTACACCATTACTGAGATGAAATGATATTCAAATCTGGCTAGCATAATGTAATAGTGAGTGGAAAAAAAAAAATCGATTCCACCTGATACTCACTCATTTCAGTTGTTCTCGTCCGGTATGTGGATTAATCCCTTCCCGCCTGATTCTCAATAATCCAATGACAAGGTTCTGAGGTTCTGTGCTTTGGTTGCACTTTTCGCCGACGCAACACTAACGCCGAACGCTGGCTTCTGTCGGCTTTAAATTACGCTCACTTCACCTGATTCTGATTCCTTCTCTTATCGCAGTTGATTAAAATCCCCTTCGATGGCTATCGATGTGATTACGTGAGTCCCATAATCCGGTTGCGTACGTGTGTCGGGTTTCATTCTACTAATGCACTCCGATTGGGATGTGTTTTCTTTTAATTACTATTATTGTTTATTGATTTTTTTTTCTATATATTTGGATACTAAACACAAACGCACATATCACTTTTAATTTTTATTTAATATTTATTTTCAATTGGATTTACTATAGGCAGTGTTGTTTTAATGGAAATTGTTTATATTTTTGTTTGAACACTTTTTGTTGTCGTCACATTTTTAATAATTAAATATAATTGTTTGCAAATTATCCGACTGCAAAAAATAATTAAATTGGAATATTAAATTTATTAATAAAACCGTTAAGTGGCTGGAAATGGCTGCTACTATGTAGGGCTTTTGTATAAATATTTTGAAATAATTAAGGGTAACCATTAAATTAATTTACTGTGCATTTTTAACCGGCTGAGCTGTCACTGTCAGCTTTAATTTTCTATTGGGAAACTGTTAACTATACGGGTCGGGTGTCCATACATAAGGACGACATAATCCACTTACTTGATCTGATATGGTTAACATTCGGATTGGATATTCATTTGGTTTGGAAGGATAACAACTATCAGTCCATCCATTTGTATTCATAGCTGCACGGCTTATAGTTAATGGTGATGGAACATGGAACTCGTCAGTGGATAAATAGATAATCCACTTCTGACACTTGAATATTAACTTGTGATAAGAGCGGCAGCAGTAGATGATAAATGGATGTCGGGCTTAACGAGGTTAATCGATTTTAGATAGAACGGGGTAGCGGTAGAGTTTACTACCGCCTTGGATGGAAATATTATGCACATTGGACCTGGCTAATACACATAGTGCCGCCTACTGGGGTTGTGGGAGGAAGGGCAACCTCTCCTGCTGTTGTAAAGGCTTTTTTTTATCAACGGTTGGGCCAACATTCTGGAAGGGTCAAAATTCTGCTTTCAAAATTTTGCAAACAATATAAAAAATCTTAGAAAATGTTAAAAAGTGCATTCTGTGGAGCGTTTTCCAAAACCTTTTTTTTTATTGTTTGCAGAACTTTGTAAGGCAGAATTTTGAAAACAGAAACAGAATTTTAAAAGTAGCATTTTGACCCGCTCCCTTCTATAAAATGTCCAAATAATGAGTAGACTAAGGTAACTTCCAATTATTAGGTAGCTGCTTTCGAATTCAGTTCTAAAAGGGACTCTATCTTGGAACTTGTAAATTCATCCTCTGGCTAACCTAGAATAAGCGATAGACATTCTATGCAAACTTTTATGGTACGAAATGGAAACCTGGGCAAAGCGTTCGCTTTTGAACATTTTCCAAACCTACTTTTATTTTTGCAGAATTTTGTAAGACTGACTTTTGTAAAACTGAATTTTGAAAATGGAATTTTAAAAGCAGAATTTTGAGCACATAATTTTAAAAGCAGAAACTTGAAAACAGAATTTTAAAAGCAGAATTTTGTAACAAAAAAAAAATGCTGACCTTCCCAGAATTTTAAACCTAGCCCTCGCTGTACATACGCAAAATTATTCTTCAGGCTTGAAAGTAAAGCTCTTTTGCAGAATAACGAGGCAACCTTTGGTCTTTATTTTTGTATAACAGATGCGGTTTAGGCAAGGGTGCAAGGGCATAAATATACTTGCTGACCGGTGAGCTACCAGCGAAGACGAAACCGGAGCTTTGTGAAAAAAGAATTTCTCAGGCAAACTAATCTCATTATACCAATTTTTGGGGACGACTGTCTCGGCGGGTTTATCATACCATCCGTAGAAGAAGTATACCCAGTTAACAACAACCGATTTTTGCAACATTTGTGAACTGGGATCGAAAGACTACGTGGCGTTTTCGAAAATATCCCAGAAAATGAGCTACTGAACTAATCTTAGTCTTAAGAAGGAAACGAAATAAAATCGGCCTCAAACCGTTTGATCTTCTCTTCAAATCTCTTTTTTCTAATGCGGCGGATAAAAGGTCTGTCTAAGTTTTCTTAACCAAGAAAAAGCTTCGCTCGTGTGGAGTTTAAAAAAATAAAATAATAGGTCGAAACAATAACAGCCCAGCAGCAGCTTCTCACCTTAAGACCGGTATGCATAAGGCTATTTGAAAATGGAAAGAAGGGACTGGTGTACATTTATTTATCAGCTACTTTTACAGCAGTTGCTGAAGGATCCAGGAAAAATGATAGAAAAAAGAGGTGAGCCACGTCTAATAGATGAAAAATTATTCAACTTGCTTGTAAGAAAGACATTTATCCAGCCCATGGAATTCAGAGGCCGAAAGTTCTCAAATCGTATATAATTTCCTATCTCTCTGAGGTTGATCAAGAAGTTTTAGCCTAAAATTAGTAGTTTGGTCCTACCTCACTAGCGCCGTACATCTGCAAAATTAATGTCATAGAGATTCTAGGTTAATGCCCCTGCAGGCTCTATAGAGCCTACGTTAGCGAACATAGCTATATTTATGGGGTTGAAAAGAATATAGACGAGCGCATGTTACGCTCACCAGCACTAGTATTAACCTCATAATAAAAATGTCAATGACAGGAACTAGTCAGTTCATTGCTTTTTTATTAAGCCAATATTCCTGTACCAGCCTTGAGGAAGTGGAATCCGCGTCAAATGCTTAGCAGGATGTTTGGTTCCCCGAAAGATTTCGATATTATAATAGGCTTTTCTTAGCAAAATAGAGCCTGGTTGACGAAAAAACTTCGGAATTGGCCCCACATAAATTATTCTATTGAGATCAGGAGCAGTATTACACTTGGACCATCAGTTGGACAAGACATTAATCCTTCTGCTATACTCCCCCACAAGGGTCTCTATATTTGTTTAATCCAGTCAATGTTATAAGAACTTTTTGATGCTTGTCAGAGTAAGAGATGGCCCACGGGGGTCTACTTACGATTTTTAAAGCTTAAAACGGGACCCATCGATGAGTAGCTTTTAAATACGTCATATATTTTCTAAAAAGGCTATAACGTAGGCCTGGAAGCTTTTACTTTTCACATTGGCCAGTGTCAATCGCAGCAAACAATAACATAAAGGTCCACAGCTTAACCTAGGCTGACTTCGGTAGTCCAGCATCTCTAAAGGTTTTTTTTTAAGATGAAATGTAAGAATGCGGGTAAACTCAGTTCAAAGGCGAAACGTTCCGATTCCAAAAACAAATCTCCCTATATAATTTTAGTGGAAGGAGTACCTAGCTAAATACTGAAAAAAGTACGAAAACTGTTTGTGGATCAAGTCGGTATAAAAAAGAACAGGGATCAGATTCTGTAAGGCGAAACGGTCTAACGTTTTCGTGCCCGCGAATGATTTTCCCTATATTACATAAGCAAATTTCTTCGTGCACACGAAATGTTTGAACGTTTTGCCTTCAAGAATCTGACGCCCGTCTTCTTCCGTTAAACACAAGACTTACTGAATTCACGACGACACCAAATCGAGAAACATCTGAAGAACTTTCAAAATTGGGTTGGTACCTACCTACCTTCAATTTAGACAAAGTTCGATGTCAAAATATAACTGGGGCTTTAATAGAGTTTGAAGCTTAATTCATGTTTTTAACCGAGGAGCTTCCCTAGATGTCATGATGGGCCCACTTGTACCCTGTATCCTATGATGAGCCGATAACCATGTATAACCTAACCTAACCCAATGAAGGCAAGAGTTCTTCTTAAAACAAAAAAAAAGATTCTCACAACCATTCTTTTTGTGTGAGTTTTTTCATTTTTGGAACGATTGGAAGGGATCTACAATTTGATGCCGACTCCAAACGGCTCTTTCAAGGCAGTTATACTCTTGGATGTTTGTCAGGCGTTCGCGAGAGGTGGCGCAGTGGAAAAAACCCTAATTTGGAATTTGGGTTTTTGCGGGACTCGAATCTCGTCCCCTCGTTCAGTAGTCCAACACACTAACCACTAAGCCACTGCGCCTAGAGTTCTTCTTACTCAGGTGTTTAACCTTAGAAAAGATTTAAAAATTAGTACAGGAATGGTTGTTATAATTTACTAAGCTGCAATTTTTCTGACTGATGGCGTTAGTTATTGGCTGTAAATACAGCGGCATCGTTTTCATTTTGCCTTATCGCAGATACTTATTTCTATAACATCTTCAATTGCATTTTCTTCTTCACAAAGTCTATTTTAACAAATGCGCAAGCCAAAAAATTTTCTTATGCAGTTTAAGAAGTCATATTGGAGGAGTAAAGGAGTATGTAAACTTCAGGAACGGTCTTGAGGTTATTTCTTAACAAGTGACACAAATTTGCATACAAGTCCACAACTCATGTGGAACCCATATGGTTGGGGTGCAGCCACCTATAGCATGTTTTGTTGCTGAATTCGATTGATTTTGAACGTAAATTATAAATAAACAAGGTCTATGCAGTTCCAAAGCGAGACACTCAGCGGAAGCTAACCTCGAAAACCCTGCCCTGTTCCAGTACTGATTTTGCAACCCCACATCTGCAGTTTAAGCCACTCACCACGCACCACTTATGCAACTATTAATTTGAAAACCCACAATTTGAAAACAAAAACCACGCCAAAATGTCGGAACCCATTTAGAGGTAGGTACTAGGCACCCATCTATAACCTAAAGTGCACACTCTCAATTAGGCGAATGCACTGCAATTGACTACTTTATGGTAATTAGCCAGCACTATATGTGATAACTGTTGTCAGTTGCCGGGCAAGAGGTGGATAGATACCCCCCAAACTAATGCCATTTAACTAAAAGCCCTCTTGATTGCCCAATAAATAAATGTCACGAGTCCTTGTGGGTAATTGGAATTAATTTCATCTCTGCAAGCTTATCTGTTGTATAGTCGTAGCACATTTTTGTTCCATTTTCTATTTTTCTTCTCTTTTTTTTAATTAATTGCCGGTCAAAGTCAATCTCATTAAGGACACTCAGTCACACATACACCCCGTTCCCGATTCCCTACAATTACATCACAGTCCTATAAATAAGTTCGTACATCAACTGTTTGTTGTTCACACCTCTTTTGTATGGAGTCCCTCACACAAGTTCACCATTACCATAAAGGGGCTTTTCATTTTCATTTTCGTTTTCATGCTGAGCTGAGCTCTGGAAATATAGAAAATCCGAAGGGGAAACCTTCCATTTATGCACTATTCAACTTGAAAGAAAATAACGCGCGACAAAACTCCGCACACTTAGCCGAACTTTTAACCTAATTTTCCAGCGCATATCCTTAGTGAAAAAAAAATTGCAAAGGAGAAAAAGGTTTGCACGTGAAATCAGACGAATTAAAAAAAAACGCACTCCACTTTACACCATTTCTCACAGAATGGAAAGGAGGATGAGGTGGAGGATGAGGCGACGTCGTTTCCACTCCCATCTCACAAATCTGTGCCGAGTTTTTCTTCTTTAGAATTTGTTACGCGCTCCCCACCTCTCCCGCAGTACTAGCTGGCTGTTGGATCTTGGATGTAGCACAGCAAGAGTTTTTGTCTCGGGCGCTGAAAAGCCTGCACTTGGCACCGAATCCCACTGGGGAATTATGCACATAATGTCCTGGCACTTTTAAACAGATATCTCGCCCATTGTTATCGTACTACTAACGGGTGGATTCTCTTTAAGTCACACAAAACGACACACTAACAGACTCGGCTACGGTTACATAACATACAGGCTGTCGAGTAAATATCCTGTCAGAGGACACACAATTCACGATGAGATTTTGTATTTTCTATTTTCTTGCTTTTTTTCCGCACGTATAGGTATCCAACTTTCACTGTTGGGCTGACACACAAAAAAGTATCCTTGTTTGGTGTTGTCTCCCGCTGCCACCCATTCGCGGTATCCTTGCACAAACGCCACCAAATGTGTGTGTGTTTTAATTAAAATACCTTATGACCTTTTATATGAGCAGAGAGCACACTCGCACGGGGAAAACGGTACACGGTACACGGCACACTAGCCCAACCGCACGATGACGATGACGACAACGACGGCACACGTATCCTTGAACAATGTTTTTTAACTTTTCAGTTTAATTTCCTCTTTTTTTCACTCACTTTGGATTCACGTAAGTCCTGCTCCTGTGTGCTGTGTGGGGGGTAGCGGGGATTAAAATTTATACGTGTAGGTACATTTCCTTTTTTTTTCGTTTCGCCTTGTGTGCTTTCTCTCGCTTTCTCTTTGTGTGGCTTGTCTCACTTGCTCTTTCGTTGTGATGATTACTAGTTCAAGGACACAAATGCCATGCTAATTTCAGCAAAAGACCTACATTGAAGCGTGCACATTCAGCACACGGCAAAGAATAAAGAAAACAAATAAACACACTCACATGACACAAGGATATGATGTTTGTTTAATTTCTGTTGCGATTTGCACTGAAGAAAGGATAATAGTACACGTAAATTATCCCGCACACACAGCAGAAGCAGTGTATCCCACGTCAAACACAGAGCGCTGCCTTTGGCTCGGGGCGGTGTGTTTGCGCTGCCAGAGTGATTCAAGGCCAGTTAGCTGGATCTGTGTGTGCCGATGACTGCATTTGCAAAAGTAGGAGATTATGCAACTATTGCTATGTAAACAATAAGAACAAAAAAAACACACAAAACACAAGGAAACCCACCCAACTACCATGAAGTTTCAAGATCAAAACTACCGTCACCGCTGTAGTGACGTCAGCAGCGGAGCACTCCAATTTCACGGTCACTTTGAATGCACATATTTCCCGTTCGCGTTTCTTCGCCCGTTAAGTCCTTTCCGAGGACAGCAACGATTAGGGAAACAAAGAAATCCGACGAAACCGTTCACAAAGCGAATAGGAGAAACAAGGATATAAGAAGGCAGCAAAGCAAAAATCGTTTTTCACTTTGACCAACACCAACACCAGATGCGAAACGCGCTGCTCCTTGGTTAGCAGAACCGTTCAAAACCATATCTCGACTGAGGAGCCGTAGAGGAATCTGTCTAACGCTTGCCCCACTACATTGGGGGTTAGTGTTAGCTGCTGGGTAAACTTCACTTCGGCTCCGTGCCGTTCGATAGAGAGCGCATCAGAGACTTGGAAATAACGGGAAATTGTGCTCATTTTATGGGGGTGTATGCGCGACATGCGCTGTTGGGAATGGCACTACTCGCATGGCGGCAGACAGCTGTGTGATGTAAGGTGGCCTGTGTTGGGAAGATGTAAAGTTGGACTCTTCTGGTTGGTAACTCTCTCGCTCTTTGGGTGAATATGTAAGTTTGATTCTCTTTGACCTGTATTATGATGCTGCGAACTATAGAAACAGGTTACGTATCCACGTCCACGATATTGTTTTGGTTCACTGTGCTTTGACGTCATGAACGACTTGAGCGGGTGTGGTGTCGGTGTGCGAGTTCTGACGTAAAATGGAAAGAGGCGAGTGTTGCCGTTGCAGTTGCTGATGGGGTAACTATTCTATCTTCTGTTAAATGGAAGTAGGTACTTCGTTTTGAATCCAAAATTAACTTATTGATTTCTATTCTACGTAGCTTTGTCTTCATGATATTCAAAAACGCGTCAAAAAACACCTGGATACGGGCGTCAAAAATCGCATGGAAAAACGCCTGGAAAAACGAGTGAAAAACGCCTAAAAAAAGCATTGAAAAACGCGCGCATGAAAAACGCGTCAATAAAGAGTGAACACGCGTTAAAAAAAGACTTGGAAATACGCATCAAAAATGCGTCAAAATACGGGTCAAAAAAAGCGTCAAAAATGCGGCATAAACGCATGGAAATACGCGTCAAAAAAAGCTTGAAAAAACGAGTGAAAAACACGTTAAGAAACCAGGAAAAACGCGTCAAAAGAATTATTAAGAAACGCGCAAAAAACGCGTCAATAAAAAGAGTAAAAACGCGTTAAAAAACGCGTGGAAATAAACGTCAACAAAAGCGTAAAAAAAATATCAAAAATGCGTTGAAATACGCGTCAAAATCGCTTGGAAAAACGAGTCAACAAAACGCCTGAAAGAAGCGTCAAAAACGCGTGGAAAAACGTGTAGAAAAACGACAAAAAAAAAGCCACAACAAACGCATAACAAAACTAGTGGAAGAACGCATAAAAAACGCGTGGAAAATGCGTGAAACAATGCGTGGAAAAATGCATCAATAAACGCCACAATACCCCATGAAAAAACGCGTGGGAAAACGCCTTAAAAACATGTTGAAAAACGCGTCAAAAACGCGTGAAAAACGACACAAAAAACGCGTGGAAGAACGCAAAAAAACGCGTCAATAAACACCTAAATAGACCCATGAAATAACGCCTCAAAATTGTTTGAAAAAAAGCGCTAAAAACGCGTGGAAAAACGCGTAAAAACCGACTCAAAAAAAGCCACAACAAACGCATAAAAAAACTCGTGGAAGAACGCATAAAAAAACGCGTGGAAAATGCGTGAAACAATGCGTGGAAAAAGGCGTCAATAAACGCCACAATACCCCATGAAAAAAACGCGTGGGAAAACGCCTTAAAAACATGTTGAAAACGCGTGAAAAAACGCATCAAAACCGCGTGGAAAAGCACGTCATAAAAACGCGTCAATAAACACCTAAATAGACCCATGAAATAACGCCTCAAAAACGTGTGAAAAAAGCGCCAAAAACGCATGGAAAAACGCGTAAAAAACGACTCAAAAAACGCGTAAAAGAACGAAGAACATTTACTTAATGGAATAGCGGCTACATTATTAGAAGGATGCCGTACGGCTCATTCAGTTTTAGAAGTGTCTTAAATCTTCATTTGGGACGAATGCACAATGGCGCACAAACGCGCATTGAAAGCACTTGACAGAAAATTGAAAGATCTGTGCAATGACTAAAGGTGCTTTGGAAGCGAATTGATTTTACTGTCGATTTCTGCCAAACGCTGACAGTAATTTCAAAATCGACTATTGCCGATGAAATAAAAGCTTTCTTCAAATCATCAAATCTGTGGCGCTATGTGGAGAAACTTCAGCTGACAGCAAACATGACAGTTGCATTGCTGAACGATCTATCTGCTCAAAATTTCTCAAATCAATTTCCGACTATCGGCAATGTCCGTGTTTCTGTCGACGAATTGAGCGGATTGATTTAATTTCCTTCAATTTATTTGCAATTTTGTCTCATCGAAAGACGAGCTCATCAACAAAGTATTCCCGAACATCATTTTCAACCTCAAAAACAACGAATGGCCGAATAAGCGAGCAATTTAAGTTTCTAGTTAAAAATAAGAAACAAACAATGAAAATACGGAATTTAATTGAAAACAAAAAATATATAAAAACTATCATCAACCTACCATGGCAGTTTCTATGAATGCCACAACGTCTTCATCAGCTATGTGTAGGAACGACACTGCTAACGAGAGATATCCTTTCAAATTCATTGAAAGTCTTTCGCTTCAAATTTATTACAGTCAAACCCTGTCACATTCACAAGTTTATCGCAATATCTTTCGCTAGAAATATCAAAGATAAATAATATTCTACATTTAGTTTTATTATACTACCGTATTCGCACCACATACATATGCATATGCACACGCAATGACAGCCGCATGCCATAAAGCCCCAAAACACACCATAATCCTCTGGAGGGCTCACATCCAAAAAACATTCAAACAAATAATGTCGTATTCCTCTTTTTGGATATTTCGCATAATGTCCTGTGTGATGCTATCATCCAAGCCTTTCCCAAAGGAGCCAAATTTTCAATTTCATCTCGACTCCACTTTCACGTTTCACCACCCATATAGTTGGCGGTGAGGATGAAACGAAATGTCCTCGCACATGCAAACACGGAAGGAGAGACACAGACACAGTTTCAGCTGAATGCCTACCCGCCAACGTACATCATGTGAATTTATAGTCGACACTTTATGCCGACTGCTGAAAGAAAAACTGTTACGCAAAAAAGAATGTTTGTCTTTTTGCCTATACATCCTTTTCTTTCTATTTGGATGCTGGTCTCGCGCAGCCCTTCAAGAATGATGCGAGATACACCAGCGTGTAGATAGGAAAATGGTGTAGTACAGTATTTACCCAACGGAAAGACAGGCTGGTGGTGGAAGCGGAAGCCTATGGCCTATCCTGTAAATTTGTTTTTCACCCAAAAGGAGAACCTACCTTACTGTTAAAATATGGAGAGAGTCAAAGGAAGTCTTGTGCAGGTGGCGGGCCACTATACTCGTTTCTATAGGCGAGTGTATAGCTGAATTTGGAATAAGAGATAAACAATCCCCGGTCGTATGGGTACATTTGTGGGGTTATCCTTAAGTGTTCGTAATGAGAATCGGGAATCCCCTGTTTGGTGGGAGTCCTAATTTATGAATATTTGCATGAAATAGCGATGCAAATTGTTAAGGAGCCTTCTAAGTCCCTTGGCAAATATATGAACGCGATTATTATTCCTATGGATGTCGTGGTTGTTTGCCGTGAAGGTGTGTAACTGCCAAACGGAAAGTAAATCAAAGATTGTGGTAAGGAAGTCTATACAATAGATAACTGTTTTTGATCCCACAACTATTTGAAGTGAGAAAAATTAAAAGAAACAAAATGACAAGAATAGCAATTAAGAGCTTTAACGGAAAAGAACTGGAAAAGGCTCTGAATTTTTAAGGAAATTTAAAAAAACACCCAAAAAAAACTCCAAGAAAAATACCACAAGAAAGCCCTCAGCAGACGACCAGAAAACGCCACATAAAAATCTGAAAAACGTCATAGAAAGCCATCAGAAAAATGTAGCGAAAAAGGTTCAAGAAAAAACAAAAAACGATACCAAAAATGTCACAAATAACCTCCAAAATTATCACAAAATGAAAAAAGAAACAGCATTTTAGAAAGCGCCTCAAAACCATATAAAGTCTCCGCGAAAAATGCTCAGAAAACTTCTGAAAAACACCCAAACACGGGCCAAAACGACAGCAATAGAAACGTCCCCAAAAGCCTTTAAAAAACTTAACAAAACGCAAAAATCAAAATACCCTCAAATATGTCTAAGAAAAAATGGCCTTGCAAAGCGCCTAGAAGAGTGCCCTGAAAGAAGACGTGTCATAATAGCCCCGAAAACACCCCCAAAAAGAGCGATAAGTAAAATGCAACCAAAAAGGCCTAAGATTTGTTTAAACAGGCCAAACAAACGCCTCAATTGACACTGAGAAAAGTCCCAAAAAACGGATGAGAAAAAGCACTTAAAAAGCTTAGAAAATTGTATCAAAAATGCCTTGAAAAATGACTCAAATAACCTCCAAAAATATCACAAAATCAAAAAAGAAACAACAACCGCGAAAAGTACTCAGAAAACTTCTGAAAAACACGCAAATACGGCCCAAAAAGACAGCAAAAAAACGTCCTCAAAAGCCTGTAAAAAACCTAACAAAACGCGAAAAAAATACCCCAAACTATGTATAAAAAAAGAATGTCTTGCAAAACGCCTCGAAGAGTGCCCTGAAAGACGAAAAGGGTTTCATAAAAGCCCCGATACAACCCCAAAAAAAGACGATGCATACAAAGTATCCACAAAAAAAAAGACCCGAAATTTGTTTAAACAGGTCAAACAAACGCTTCAAATAACACTGAGAAAAGAGTCCCACAAACGGTTTAACACCAAAAACACTTCGAAAAACGTAGCAATATCTCAAAAAAGTCGCACAAACCGGCCGAAAAAAAAACGCGAAAACATGGAAAAAGGTTGTAAAAAATGCCCCTAAAAACAGAACGAAAAACGCACAAAAAAAAATCCCAAGACGAAATCCCAGTCTTAAGAAACGCCTTCAAAAACTCCTCAAGACTTATTTTCAAAATCTTTCCAAAAAAGTCGTTTCAAGAAAACCTTCAACAAATGCCCCGAAAACTAAAAAAAAATGTCCACCAAAATACCGTGAAAGATTTCTGAAAAACGACCTCTTAAACGCTTTAAAAAACGAATCCGAAAATGCTTTGAAAAACGTCTCAAAAAGTATTTCAGGGAACGTCCCAAAAGCCGACCTACAAAAAACCGCCATTAGCACCGCCGAAAACTCCACAAAAACCGTCCCGATAAACCTATTCGCCTTCGGTTTGCTAAACGCTCGCCCATTCCAAAATTAATAGTCAGTGCCTTACTTGTTTATTATGGACTACTTCCAGTTACCTATCATCGCCGACTACCAAACTGATGGATGAAGTTCACAGGGATTATTACGCCAGTAATTTGAAATTGATTGATTTGGTCTTTGATGTTCTGAACTCTGGAACTCTGAACGCCTAAAAAATGGTTACGAGGCCGCATTTGTGTACACGAAGTTCTTCTATAAGCATGATGTCCTTTTCGATCACCCATCCATCATATTTTTTTAAGAAAGTATTTTCAATCCCACTTGCGTCGTATCCACGCTTCCACTGAATTTCGTCCATTTATCTCATCGAAGAGGAAAGAATTTGCAGAAAGAACTCGTTTACCCAAATAGCTTTAATGAGCTATAGTGCCCCATTGTGATTGGGGCGCCATTGTGCTCTGAAAGGCTCTTCTATAGTCATCGGCAAGTGATAGTACATGGTTGCGTTTGAAATTGCACAGAGCTTTCATATGTGGTTGTGGATCTGCTGAAAACGTTTATGAAGCTTACCTTAATTCGACCTCGGGGGAAACGTCTCCTCTCTCGTATTTGTTCGTAATCTACTCAGCTTTGAGGGAAAATCCGAATGAAAACACTCGGTGTCGGTTGCGTAAATTTATTGGTGAGGCGTATTGAACCGGTAGGTATTCATCTGAAAACATTGGTAGGTAGATATGTTTTCCAAACACAAATAAACGTGGACGGAGATTTTCAACTTCCGTTCCTACAACAAAGGTAGGGCTTTTAGGCCCAATTGATTGAACTCCACAAATGGCAGTGCCTTTCAAAGATCTCTATTCCGACAAACCTCAGCATTGCCTGGCCTTGCCTCGATTTTCAACGAAGGCTAGGTGTAGGTACCTATCTAGTTCTTATTGCTGAAAGTCGGACTGTTTCTGGTGGAGTGGTCCACAGCAATCCGCACCTATACTCTGTCCAAGAAAAATTGTCAGTACAGGGAAGATAGGATGTTTGCCTCTCAGTCTGGTTGCAATGACTTACATAAATCGGTCCCTTTTTAAAGCTCTCACAGGGTTGCCGTAGTATGTATGATAATTCGCCATAACTCAGAGAGCAATACTGTTAGGGTTACCATCTTCCAATTTAAAATAAAAATATTTCTGCACGAAATAAATTCCAACAAAAAATTCTTTCGCTGACGTTTGACGAATTTAAGTCCGAATTAATCTATTTGCAATATTGTATGCAAAGTTGATCTGCTTAGTTTTGTTATATTTTCACTTTTTGTACTTTCAATAATATCTTGTCTAGCATTGGAAGGTCATTATTCATAAAAAACTGATGGACTATCCGCCTAATCGCACATTTGTCAAAATCATCCACCAAAATCTTGATACCAGAATTATTTTTCTTCTTTGGTGGTGAATTGTGGCCTTTGATTGCTTTTTCCCTTAAGACCCTGTATACAGTTTGTTCCGTAACAGGAAAAACCGTAGCCGCATTTCCCACGGCTTCCGATTCACTTTTAAAAAAAGCCATAGCATTTTTCAGTTGCATCAACAATTTGTTGTTTCTTTTCTACACTTAGATCCTTTGAAGACTTTTTAGCCATGTTTCTGTTTATTCATATGCACAATAAAGTTAACCACTTGTTTAGATGCACTATCCGCTATTGAGATAACAACCATTGTTTCCGCCTTATATACACAAACAGGCAATTAGACAAAATTAGATAACCACGACGCAATGCCATATACCTAAACAGATGATAAAAGGACTGCACTTGTGCACATACATTTTTTTAATATAGACATAATACCTAGATTACATATTTGTTAAAAAAATTACTACCCGTCAATGCAGAACTTCGCAGAAACAGTAGCAAAAAAAGGATCATAAAATCCTTTCAAGGCATTTGCTTTACTGGGGAGAAGTGACCGGATGTGGTAAAACCAAACGACCGAAAATAAACAGTATAGGTTTACCTGCTTCATCATTTTGATATTTCAGTGTGAAAAATATGCTCTACAAAATGAAATATGAATTTATACCTACCAAAACATGCAGAAATATGCCCTAACGAATAAGGCTGAAAATTTGTACTTAATTCTCTATAATAAAATATTTAATCAAATTCTATCCCTTAAAATACCATGCTTTTACATGAATCCGGTTGAGTTGCCTTAGTAATCAGTAATCACTATTAATTTATTGCAATATCTCTACAACGCACATATATGATCACTTGTTGCGTTAATGAAATTAATGCATTAAAACACCTCCCGAATAAACATTATTTCTTAAAGGCAACATTCAAAAATATGTTTTAACTGAATATTATTGAATCTTTCAGAAATACAAACAAATAAAAACCGAATGGCAGCACCCCACATAATATGCCGCTCTCAAAAGCTCCAAAAAGCTCCAAAAAGCACCAAAACCGAAAGGTCTTTGACAAAATTCAAAGAAAACCCCTTAATGATATGCTAACATTGACAAATGGTAACACTTCTCTGATGTGCTTCAGTCACTCACACTGCTTATTTTGGTTGATGATAGCCGTATTTTATTATCAGCCATGATCTATACAGATCATCGATTTACATGCAATTACAACAACAGCACATGATCCTGCTTCTCATCGAGATCATGAATGATGATCTGAAAATTATTTCTACTATTTCTCGCTGCGTTGTTTGGCGCTGTTTGTTTCATTTTTAAATGTTGGTGTGCTTGTAAACGATAGCCAAGCCACACGTTGCCAGACTAAAATATTCAACACCATTCATAACAAGCAATCAACAAGCATATTTTTCACATGCGAATAAATTTCCCGTCAGTACTTCGAGCAAAATATTTCATAAACATTTAAGTAAATGTTTCATAACCATTTATTAATAAAAAATGAAATATTTCGCATTTTCTCAATCGTAAATAATTATTGTTTCACAAGTTTCCTGTAGAAAGGTGAGAGTTGTTTTTCGTTGTCTTCTTTTATCATAAAATACGAATTTCCAAATAATCTTGGAATAATGAAAAATGGAAACTAGCAGGCTGTATAAATTAAAATTATTTTCAAAGCTAATTATTGGGAAACGCATTTCTTTTTTATCACAAAATAGTACAAAGAATGTACTATAATTGCAACAATTTTCGTCGATTTTTTTGGAACTAACTTTAGTTTGTTCATTTGTGTTTTCGTGTTTAAACCGCTGTCATTTACTTCGTCTTAGAATTCCAATTACCGACGAGAAGTGCAAACTGCAGTAAGATTTTTATTACCTACATTTCAAACCGATTGTAAACCATTTCCTTTTAAAAACAAAACGCACCGTATAAGGTATAACGGAAGCGGTGTTGTTGTTTTCGAGCCCCTGGCCATGATAATAATTAAAAACATTTTCATAAATATTTAATAAATACTTCATCGGCGTTTTCAACGGCAAAAACATTTCCGAAATGTTTGACAAAAAAATGTTTCTGAACAAATCTTTCGCTGGTAAATATGAACTAGCTGCGAAATATTGTTTATTTGTTGCATATTTTAATATAAAATTTTAAATTAGTTTTTAAAAAACAATATCGAAAATCAAAACTACTCAAATTTGACTCAAATGGTAACACCTTCGACAAGCAAGTGAAATGTCATGTCCATTGAAATCATGTTGTGACGTCACGCTGCACCCAATGTTTGCAATATGGCTGATGGCAGTATGAAGTTTGTCTTCATGTTTCACCGAATGCTTGCAATATGGCCCGGTGGCAAAATGAGGTTTGCCATACTCATAGCAACTGTAGCCACAACTTAAAAATAAAATTCTTCAATGATCCGTATTGTTTTATTATCGTGATCTGATCCGGATCAGATCACGCTGATAATAAAATACGGCTAATAGCAAGCGAACACAAGCGATCGTGCTCATTCTGCCCGCGACTGCGTGGCAGACTGGTTGTGGAGGGATGTATGCGAATTTCAGGAAAATTACAACAACAAAATGCTTTGGAATGCCAGTGGTTTCGTTTTTATTTCAGTGGCAAATCCTGTGTTTGAGTGCCGTGAGAGTACTACAGGCACCACTGGTAGAAAAAAGAGCTTCCCATAAGGCCTGTACTGACAATTTTTCTTGGACAGAGTATAGACCAAACATCCCTTTTGAATGGTATAGTGATAAGTCCCTCGACACCATTAGTCGAGCTCTTTTCATCTTATCCGCATAATTGCTTACAACTTGTACTTACCCTCACCGTGCTTAATCTGTGTTGATGCATGGTCGACGATAGAATCACAAAGGAAAATAATCCATCCTGTGAGCCAGTTGCAAAGTAACTGCTTAGCCGTGGTGTCTGGTGTATGGTGTGTCGTGCTACTTTCCATTATCCTTGAACTCAGTTCTGAGTGACGCCCAAAAGTTCACATTTACTGTGCCGCAACACAGACTATGCTGCTCAGTTCCTTTGGTTCCATTCACCTTTTCACCGGGCCAGACATAAGGGTTAGCTCAGTGATCCGTCCTCGTTTTTAGGTAAGAAGGACACGCACAAGATGCACATTGAACCCCCAACAGAAATGTCCTGCTGCCCCAATGAAAATAAAAAATAACTGAACGAAAAGTGTATTTTACTGCGTCTAGACATCTTGATTGAAATTTTATTTCATTTGCTGTCGACTTTTTTCTTTTCATGTTCTTGTTCATGTTATTTGTCTGTCATACTCAAAAAAAAAGGACTTTCGCAGCGCAATCATCGCAGCCGTCGTCAGTCGTCACTATGCGTGCAATCAGACGGCAAAAACCAGCCGAAGCGAGGACGAGGACGAGGACGAAGCCCCAATGTATATTTCGGTTGTGTTTGTATTTGTTTGATGAAAATACACTCATGTTTATTTTTGGTTCACTTTTTCATTGTCCTGGTCTGGTGCTGGTCCTGGATTCGGAGTGCGGTGTGCGGCAGCTTATCAACCGCTCGCATGTCCTTGAACTCGAAAAGATATTGCATGGCTGGGTGCTACACTGTATCCAACAGCTGGAACGAGTTGGGTGGGTCGTGGGTGTTTGTTTTGCTGAATGAAATTAATATACGTAACGTATCGCGTGCGGTTTTCGTAGACGTATAGAGCGCCTGAAAAAAGCTGAAACAAGCCGACAAACGACTGCAAGAGTGCGAAGTCCTGATTGGGGGTAATTTGTTTTTCGTTTCTGATTTGAGTTGTTCAGTGTGCGGCCTGGGGAGATTTGCGTGGGCCTGGCAAGGGGTGCCCGGGTGCCCCTGCAAATATATAATGGCTTTGTTTATGGCTTATGGAACTAACGACGTTCTAGAGTTGAGCGTGAGTTATGTGCGCTCGGTGAATGGGAAAACTTTTCCTTGTCGGCATCAACATTGGAGTGGATAAGAATTATTCGGAACGTTCTGTTATATGGGTTTCATTGTTGTGTCAGTTTGCTGCTGTGGGTTAATTGTGATAAATTTGCCAATTGAGTGCGAAGGATATGAATGTACGCCTCGAGTGGCGATAAATTCACCCTTGAGTGTAATTATATTTACATAGGAATTGAAGGAATGTGCGCGCAAAGAATAACTATTTATGAACAACCAACAACGTGTCCTAGATTCGAATAGCTATAAGCTCATAAGTATATACCGTTGGTTCATGTTAGAGGGAAATAATTCAAACGCATTGCGATTATTGTATCGAAGGATATTTGTCGTTAAATGTGCGGGTGTTTGTAATTAAGTGAATCGTTTTGTTAACGCGAATCGGAAGGGAAGTTGCGCGAAAGTGCGTGGAAGAACTAGGAAGGTGTGAGAGATTTCAAGTCGGTGAATACGGTGATTTTCTATATTTAGTCCTTGTGTGGGGATCACAGGCTGTCTAAATTAGGATCATTTACGCCCTACACGTAACTAAGTCGGATGTCTATTTTGGTACAGGGAAATAAGTAACCGGGAACTAAGTCCACTGAGGGACTGAGGTCGCCCCACTTTGTGGGAAGTAAAACCACTTTCCTGTGGGAACTTATTACACATTAAAAAATAAGAGGGAACCAACTTCCAACATTTAGAATTGCATACAATTTTTGTTTTTCTAAATAATCGCGGCGATTTTTCCTTGATAATAATCATAAAGCTGGGGTCGAATCGCGTCCTCCGTGATCGAGCATTTCGTGACGGAATTTGTTTTTGTTTCATATGTAAAACCAAGTTAATTCCGTGAACGGGTAGCTCGTTCACGGAAGTAGCAATTCGACCGCTGAATTTCTTAATTTGTATTCTGTATGTCAAAATACTCTCTTCGAAATTCAGTTTGCAAGACTCTGAAAATTGTCAAAGAAAAATTGCCATGATTTTTCGGCGAAGGGACATAATTCCACGATACTAAAATCGCACGAATTTTTTACTTTTATTTTCGCAAATTTGCGAAATTTAAAACAAAAAAGATTTTTGTCATTTTTAGCCTTCGAAAATTTGAGAAAATAAAAGTAAAAAATTCGCACGACCGGTCTTGGTCGTCCCTCAGTGGACCTAGTTCCCGGGGACTTATTTCCCTTCACCGAGTGTTTTTCGGGCGAGTTGAATTTTAGTGAATAACTCGCTCTTTTTCAAGGTATGTATAAAAATGACCGTTCTGGGTCCTGTAGACAATTTAAATCTCTACAGCTTTTGACTGAGTTCATCAAAGTAAAAATGCGACAGCACTGCAATTTTTGGCGTCCATTAATCTAAACAATTTGCATTGGTCACATTAAAGAATCTAGTTATCTTAAATCGGACTAGATTGATCTGGATAAGATGTAGCCTGACCGCAAAACCTAGATTGGTTGGGAAAGCCACTTTTCCTGTACGTCATCCACATATCCGAACTGTCAACTTAGTACCAACTCGGTTATGTCTTGACGAGATTCACTCCATAAACGTCAAATGAAACAGCTGCTCATATGACCGATTTCAAGCAATCAAAACCGAGATACGTTAAGTCAGACAGCTGTCAGATTTACTAAATGCTGACAGTTGTCATCAGCGTTCATATAAGCAAAATCACAGTCGAATTGCCAGCAGGGACGACCATTGGTGGTGAAAAACGTTGTCAGGTATCTTGGCATCCGGCTGGACCAGTATCTGTATTTTGACAAACATATAGATGCTTGTCTTGCCGGGGCTAAGAGGGCCTACGCTCTGACAAGGAGACTGTTTCGGAGTCAACTTGACTCCAGGGTGAAGGTCATTTGCTACGTGGCCCTTATAAGACCCATCATAGCTTATGGCTGTCCCATGTGGTTCAATATAGCCCCGTCCTATATGGAAAATATTCGGGTGTTTGAGAGGCAATGCCTCAGGCCTGCCTAGGGTTGTTTAGAACTTCTGAATCTCAGTACATAAAATACTATCCCAACAGGACCTTATACAATGGGGCTCGACTGAATAGGATTGACAATTTCCTTAGATATTAAGGTGATTCGGAGGCACGTTGCTAGGGCGATGGCCAGTGATTATAACCTGATCCCAGGGGCTTAATACCCCAATTTAATGTACCGGGAGAGTACGCTTCGGTCTGGCTATGTCCCGCCTGAGGCATTTCTTCATGTAGACATGAAAGGGTTAGTCAAGACCAAATTTGGTGTGCCGGTATTGTACCACAGCCACCGCGGCGCGAGGGATAAGCGGCTCATCCACGACGGGTACGCCGCCAAAGCTCAGGAGCTCCTCCGTTTTAGTACCGCAATTGCGAAACGGGACAGGGTTGATATGGTAAAGCTGTTCACCGAATTTTGGTGGCTTGAGGAAGAGGTGAGGGTGGATATGCTCTCCCGGGCCGGTGCGCTACTTACGTAGCATCCTCCTTAGATTTAAGCTAGTTAGTAAGGTAGTAGGCTTAGAGTAGGGGATCCTTGAAAGAGTGCTTCCGAGACGGTGCGGATGAACCCCTGTTGGCGGCCGACAGGCAACCAAAGAAGCGATCAGGATTGTGACAAATCGATAAGATTGCTCACCACCCTGATTATAGGTAATTTAGGTTAAGTAGCTTTGGTAATTTTAAGTAGTCTTAAACATAACAAATAATAAAGAATTCAAGTTTTATAAAGTTTCTTGGAAATTAAAAAACAAAACAAACTAATCATAGATAGATTTAAGGCCGAAAGGCAATAATTTTAAGCATATTGTTGAGTTTGGAGCGCTCGCTAAGAGCCAGTAAGATAGAATAAGAAAAATGTTAGTTTTAAATTAGATTTAATCGTTTTTGTCTAGTATGTAAGTTAAAGAAAGAAATAATAAAAATGAATTTAAAATTAAAAAAAAAAACAGTCGAATTGCGATCAACTCTGCATTGAATTTTGTTATATTGTCGAGTTGCAGTTGCAGGAAAATGGCAGGAAAAAATATGTAGGCTAACACGTTACGTTAGGCGACACACTTATAAGGTCCCTCGTGATACCACATGAATCTGCATTTATTCCTCCTACTCGTTGAATCAGTTGGAGCTTCTGATGAAGCGTAGTAGATTTCGAATGTCTGTGTTTTTTAGATCGTTCAGATCACTATGGTAGAAATCTCCTAAGTGGAGTTTTCGTCTATGAGAGAGAGCTGGACAAGTACAGAGAAGATGGGGAATTGTTTCTTCTTTCTCCTCGTCAGCTTCTGCAGAAATCGTTATAGAATACGTCAAGCCTTTTTGCATGCCTGCCTATGAGACAGTGTCCCGTTATGACACCTATTGTAGAACTGATATGTTTCCTATCGAGGGAGACTAGATGTCTAGAACGTTTTAGATCCAGTTTGGCCAGATCTGTTTTATCGTTAGACAAGTCCAGCCGGTTGTCCACCTAAGATTTGTTTTTTCGAAAGCGTCCAGCTTTATTTTGAGTTTGCAAGTAGCGTTTGGAATACCTAGAGAATCCTTCACTGGAAGCATAGGTAATGTAATTCCATGTTTGGCGAGTTCATCAGGCACCCAACAAAGGTGAATGTGGAACTGCTCCGCCATCTCTCTGAGAGACGAAGGACAGTCTTGGGCTGTTATAGAATTCCTGGAGACTAATTACAAGCACTTGATAATAGCTGGACTATCAGAGAAGACACCGCCACCAACACCGTCCACAGTTTTCGAACCATCTGTGAAGAAGTGGATCGATTCATCATCCACGTATGCTTCCCAAAATGATCTAGTAGGATCACATTGTAGTTCTGGTGTGGTGTAGTCGATGTTTTCTGGAAGGTTCCTAGTGTTGTTCAGGATAGCGGCATGGCCAGTTGTTTTGCTTGTCCATTGTGAAATAGCTTTGAGGCATATGGCTGAAGAAGATGCCGATTGCCTGCTGAAGATGTCAATAGGTGTCAGATGAAATAGGATGTCAAGTGCAGCGGAGGGGCTGCTGCGAAGAGCTCGGCCAATGCACAAGCCAGCCGTTCTTTGGACTTCGCTTAATTTATCGTGATTAATCGCTTTGTCCAAAGCAGTCAACCAGACAACCTAACCGTACGTGAGTATTGATCTTATGACCGAGACATATAGCCAGTGAGCGATACGGGGCTGTAAGCCCCATTTGTTTCCTATGGCTTTTTGCAACAGAAAAGTGCCACAATGGCCTTCTTAACTCTTTCTTGGATGTGTGGCGTCGACTTTCACTCCATCGAACGCATCGTTTTCATTCGAAGTGTACTCTATTGTTTTTAGCCGGAATGTAGTTATCGATAACGTCGCCGACCATCCACCTTTACTCGCAGCTCGATCTGACAGCAGTTCCGCTGACGTGGCACGTCCATCTTGTTTTTCCCATCGCGGGAGTTGAAGCGTAGAAAAGAAAATATCTCTCTTCTTCTTGGTCAGGCGCGGCGATCGGACGTGGCTTTAGTGGTACCTCACGTGTAAATTCTCTTTGTATAATTTTGTATAAGTTTCGTTTAAGTGAATTTAATGAATGGATCAATGAATTTAATAAGTGGTTTAACGTAAAAGAGCGTTAGCCAAAGATGTTAGGCTCCCAGGTTAACTTTCTATCAAAAATAAGGCCCAGTTATTTAGCTTCATTTGAGAATTTCAAGCTAGTGACATCTATAGATGGAGGGTCAATGTGTGGAATCTTGTATTTCCTAGAGAAGAGAACAAGTTCAGCTTTGTGAGGGTTTACGCCCAACCCACAGCTGTTTGCCCATTTTATTAGCTTGTTACGAGCGTGTTGTAGGAGTTCTTTTAGATTGATTAGGTAGTACCTTCCTCAGGTGGCAATAGCAACGTCGTCTGCGTAGGCAATCACATTGTAACCCTCCACTTACAGGGATATCAGCAGTTCATTTACCACTAAATTCCAGAGAAGGGGAGATAGGACGCCACCTTGTGAGGAAAAAAATGATAAAAAGATGTGAGTTACTTTTTTTTAATAAAAAGTTAAAATATATTATTTTCCGACTTAGGTTTTTTTTTCCGCTGCGCTACCTCTCGCGAACGTCTGACAAACATCCGAGAGTACAAATGTCTTGAAAGAGCTTCTCAATTAGCCGTTTGGAGTCGGCATAAAATTGTAGATCCCTTCCATTCGTTCCAAAAATGAGAAACTCACACAAAACGAATGGTTGTGAGAAGCTAGGCCTAGGGTCTCTCCGGACCTGTTGCGCCAACTATTTATTTATTTTTATAATATACTATTTGTGTTTTATAGGAATGAAAGTGATCAGAAATTGTGGTATTGTGGTTGATAAAAAGACGGTGAGTGTCAACTTGAAACTCGTACGTCTTTTCAAGGATTTGCTTCAGTGTGAAAAGTCGGTCTATAGTCGATCTGCCAGGCCACACTGGTATGTGCCGATTAGTGTGCTGCAGAACTGCTTGAGACGTTCTTGCAGTTAGAGTATTGCATGCAAAATTTAGCAGGGGCCTCTGCTGCCTTGTTAATCTTAAGCTTTTAAATAGCTAAGCCAACTATGCCACGCCAAAGTGGGTGCTTTTCCACACAATCTGGGATCACTACTTCGCAGCGCACACGCCACCGACGCGACGATGCTGTGTTTAAATCAGTCTTGTGGCGATCGTCATCGTCGATCGATAGAGACATCGTCGGAAGTAGGGGAATTAAGAATTGCCACACATTATGCTTTCCTTGATTTGTTTTTGCAAGGCTCTTGTGAGACAATTATTTAATGTAAGGAGACCTGCGACCTGCGAGCGAGCGTTGCCACTTTACTGCAATAGCAGTAGATCTACTGCACTTTTCGCAAAAAATAAATCTGCTGCCACTAAATCCAATCTAGTGCACTTTTTTTGTTTGATAAACCTTGTCTTAGATAAATGTACAAAACTGACATTCAAAGAACCGCTGCAAGGAACGTCTGAATGAAGCCAACTTATTTTGAAATTGGCCACATTCTCTTTTGAAATGAGTTGAACTTGGCTGCTGTCATTTAGGATATCATGAATCAAATCTGTGCCTCTGTCTATGTTTCTGTTATTTTCTCGTTTTCTGCTGAACTAACGGGGTTCTGTTATTGAGAGCTTATTTGAAATTTTAAACATGGATTAATATTTATTGAAAACCACAAAAAAAAAAATTGTTTAGACCATAGTGCTGCTGCAAAGCGAAAGTTTTCGATTGTAAGCCAATTCAAAAATAACCTACGAAACAAACTGAACGTAAATACTTTTGAAAGTGTAATTTGTTGTAAGAAAATGAATAATGTCTGGACACCCTCAAACTCTCCTTGGCTTTAATAGTATTTCCAAAAATTTAATTTAATTAATGGACGGTTTATAAAAAACATTAAAGTGATTATTTATATACGTAGTTTAAAGCAATATTGATCTTTGTTTTTTGTATAATAAGAAATCTACTGCGGAAATATCCAATCTACTGCATTTTTTTAATGATCTACTGCGCTCCTCTCATTTTGAAGTGGCAACGCTGCCTGCGAGTAAAAGTTTCAATTAACTGTCCGATTCTCGCAAGGCTCACTGATCCCTCACAAGGTACGAAACCCTCACAAAGTGAGGTGAAAATTATTTTGTGATGATTGCGTATTCATAGAGGATTTGAGGGTAACGATTCGGCTGACTCACTGGCTAAAATCGGAGCAACCACTCCACTCATCGGACCTGAACCCTTCTTCGGAGTCAGGAAAAATCATTTCAGGAACTACGTCAAGAACCAATCTCGTATACCTAGAGTCTAGCGATATCTGGCAAAATACAACTGGGCAGAATTACACCAGAATCAGAAAACTTCTCCGAATTCTGCTCCAGAAAATCACTTTTCTTGATTAATCTGGATATAAACAACCTGAGAATCCTAAAAGTAATAATCAGCCCCCACGGTCGCGTGAGAAAACATCTTCACCGCATTGGCGTCTCACCGGATCCCATCTGTAGACTTTGTCTCGAGAGTGACGAATCCTCTCTCAACCTAATCACAGAATGTCCGGCTCTTTGTCGTCCCAGGAAAAACATCTTTGGTGATGAAATCGTCAATTCAGCAACTCTTGCGAATATAGCCCCAGAGAAGATCCTTGTCTTCCTGACGTTCTCTGGAGTGAAAAGATGGCCCTAAGAATTTACCAAGGAAGGTGCAATAGGCTCCTTAATAAAGCCGCAGTGCCAGAGCCCCTTGAAGGCTCTCCCGCCTTACAATCTATCTACAAAATAAAAAAATAAATAGTTGGCGCAACAGGTCCGGAGAGACCCAAGGCCTAGCTTCTCACAACCATTCGTTTTGTGTGAGTTTTTCATTTTTGGAACGAATGGAAGGGATCTACAGTTTTATGCCGACTCCAAACGGCTAATTGAGAAGCTCTTACAAGACATTTATACTCTCGGATGTTTGTCAGACGTTCGCGAGAGGTAGCGCAGCGGAAAAAAAACCCTACAAAGGCGCAATTGGGTTTTTGCGGGTTTCGAACCTTGAACCCCCGCATAGCAGTCCAACACACTAACCACTAAGCTACTGCGATAGATCTATCTATCTATCTAATTAAACCGGCGCTCTATTTATTTGTCTGGCAATTGAACCAAAAACCATTCGCTCGGTAGTTCACAAACTATTTATTTCTTCCAAAGCGGAAACAAAAACTGTCCGAAAACTACCCCAAAACTCACCGAAACATCATTCGACACTTTCGTCACTTTCAACACACTAATTGACTTTTATTCGTGAGACGGATTTGCCTCAATTTAAGTCAGATACTGTTCGAGTAATCACCCCATGAATACAAAAGTTATTCGTGTGTTTATAACTCATCCGAGTACACATGAGCGCATCACATCAGTTATTGTTTGAGTTAGCTCAACCACACCCTCGCTCTCCACTTCTCTGTGCATCGCCCGCCATAAGGACACACATGACACATGTCGTTTCAAATTTCCTTTTCTTGTGAAAATCTCTCGGGTAATTACCCGCCAACAGGCACACAAACCCTATTCATTAGCGCACACATCCTTGATCGCTGCGACATGCACCTCCCCGTCCATATATCCAATTGACAGCACTCGGATTCATTTTGTTTGTCAGATATGAGTTCGCTGAGCCATATAGAAACATTAATTCATCCTTTCTTTGTTTTTTTGTCCTCTCGCAATGACATTCAAATGAGAAAAAAAAAGATACTCCGCAACTTGTAACACATTTGACAGGGGATAATTCCCTTCGCTCCAATTACGAATCGAATTTGAAATTCCGCTGCTCTGGCTGGATGCCGGTAATCCATGTGGGAGTTTACCGAGCTCCTGCAATCTGCGACAGGACATTAAAAGTTCTAGCTGTGTCTACGTACTCGTACGTCCGGAGAAAAGCCGACATGACGCCTCAAATTAAACGCCATGTGGCTTGGAAATTCTGCTCAGGCAAGGGGAGCCGGCACCGTGTTTAATTGAATTACCATTTAAGTGTGGTGAATGGGGAAATTTAACAGTTTTTCAGTGGTGAACCGGGCGCCACGCCATTATCTTGTGGAAACTTGAAAACGCTTCATCCGCTTGCAGAACTACACATAGATATAAAGTTGAGGGTTCACGGTTGGTGTATAATTTTTCTTCGTCAGCCATGATTTCGTATATCGCTGTAACTCGTTCAAGGTGTACCTGTGCATGTCCTGCACAGGTGTACCTGATACGGAGAATAGTTTCCATTTCATAGTTAGTGGCGCACTGGTGAGAGTGGTTACCCTGCTCTGAGGCATCAGTGAACCGCAAAGGATGAGTATAATATGGCATCTCCTGTGTGTGCGTTCGTTACTTCCGGAAAGTTTACGACTCCTCATCTTTGTGCGCTGATGGGATGTTAAATTGTTTAACTTTTCGGTGTTGTAGGTAAGGTCCTGTGGAATCCTTTGTTTTAATTGTACTGAGAGAGCGAGAGAGTACATTGGGATTCTTGTTCGGTAGAGGAACATAAATTAACTGTGAGGCGGAAACAGTTTTGGGGAAATATCTTCCTGAATATTCGGATGGGATAACTTGTCGACAGGAAACTGAAACGTAGGAGCTACCGACATGCTTAGCTCCTGTGAATAATTAATGCAGATGGGTAAAAGGCACAAGAAGTATCCGACGCAAAAGGCAGAAGGAATTTTCATTGCTAGGACTAGGTGTATTTACTGCAGGAACTTTTTAATACACTGCAAGCTATAGAAACTGCTTCAAAAATAAATAAAGGCAGAGGAAAGTTCTATAAGTCTGTCCATATCCTTTCTCACTGCGAGATTGTTTTGCGTTGGGTTATGCAATCAGATCCCATTTCCAATTACAAGATTACTTCTCAATTTACACTGAAGAAACATTCAAGGAATACGAGCTCTGCCTTCATATTTAAGACACGACTTCTAGGGGATCGGCTGTAAAAAATAGAGGTTATAGCTCTAATCGTGTAGAATTCAGAGGGCCTATCAAAGCCAGAGATCGACAGCTCCCAACGACTGAATTTATAGAATGACAACTGCACAAAAGTGGGGGTTGAACCGCAGCTTTCGTTAAGTCCGACAGTATGCTGAGTTTATTTGCGAAAGTAGAGAGACGAAAAGAGGCCCGACAATGGTGGTTTGATTCAATTATCTCTCGAAATCTATATATTCGGAACTAAGGAGGTATCCTTCGGTCGGAGCGGAAAATTCTCCACAACGCATACTCTTTCGCAAGCTCAAATTTCATTCGAAGTGTCCGACTTCGGAGTGGCTTAGTGGTTAGTGTGTTGGACTACTAAGCGAGGGTTCGAGGTTCGAGTCCCGCAAAAACCCAAATTCCAACTTAGGGTTTTTTTTCACTGTGCCACCTCTCGCGAACGTCTGACGAACATCCGAGAGTATAACTGTCTGGAAAGAGCTACTCAATGAGCCGTTTGGAGTCGGCATAAAATTGTAGATCCCTTCCATTCGTTCCAAAAAGAAAAAAACTCACACAAAACGAATGGCTGCGAGAAGCTAGGCCTAGGGTGTCTCCGGACCTGTTGCGCCAACTGTTTATTTTTTGTACGACTTCGAAAGAGAAAAAAACAATTGGGATGGCGCACAGCACCGCACTCCAAATCGTAAACAAATTCCGCAACCAATTTCTTCCGAAGGATATCGGAGCCTAGCTGTCAAAAACTGAACAACAAATTCACTTCATCGATCTTCTACGTAATTCGCCGATATGCGTTACAAAATGTCAAAAGAATTCGCCGAACAGTGGTTCCGAAGAATACCTTGCATCAAAAATCCTCCGAATCGTATAAAATCGGAGAATTTTCCGTTCCGACGGATACCTCGCTAGGGCCGGTTATTTGTGAAACCAGAAAAAAATTCCGTCATTATTGCTCGTGCACATGCCTTTGCTGGAGTATTACTGATTTGTAAGATAGGTCTCCGTGCTTCGTCTTGCTATAGGGTAGCCTATACTCGTTTTGCCAGCTTCTAATCTTGTGAAAGCGAACGTCTTCTATCGAACCAGAGGTTATCTTAAATAATCACCGCCAATATGAGCCAAAGCTGTATAAATCGCACAACATTGTAGAAAAATATTGTCGTCATCATTTTTCAGGATGCCTCCTTAGCTATCCCCAATCCACTACAATGGTCAAGGGTGTGGAAAGCTCAAGCAGGCAATCCATGACTTTCGGTCCTCTGTCACTGACATTGACATGAGGGTATAAAACTAGTTTAAATGACATAATCCTCGGCTTGTACACCGGACAGCTTACCTGGTTGAACGGATTTCATGGGATGTCTTGAAAACCGGGTTAGAAACTTACTTTGTTACTTGGGTGGCGCTAGAGCCCGGGGTGGACCTGGGCCTCAACCAATACGCCTCTCCAGCTAGCGCGGTCTTTGGTTTGGTTGAGGTCCCCTTCCACTTGCGCGCGCCGCACCTTAGGCGAGCTCTTCCTCTACTGCGTTATTCCTTCCGGTTTCTAATCGAAGACTCTTCGGGCCGGAGCGTTGGTGTCCATTCGCTCTACATGCCCCAGCCATCTTAGCCGATTGATGCGTTCTTTTCTGACTAGATCGATGTCGCTGTACAGCTCGTAGAGTTCGCTGTTAAATCTCCTCCTCCAGAACCCGTCAACGCAAACGGGACCAACAATCACTCGAAGAATTTTGCATTCAAAACGACCTTTAGAGATATTTATCCGCCTTTGATAGCGTCCATGCTTCTGTACCATAAAGCAGGACTGGGATGATGAGGGTCTTATACAGAGGCTCCTTAGTATTTCTCGACAAGGCCTTACAAATCAATTGCCTTCTTAGACCGAAATAACAGCGGTTGGCAAGTGTGATTCTTCGCTTGATTTCTGATGTGATGTAATCATCGAAGTTTATAGCGGGGCCGAGTTAGGCAAAGTCCCGAACTACCTCAAAGTTATAGCTGTCTATCGTGACGTTCTGCCCGATTCGTCGATTTTGTGTGTCCCTTCTTGTTGACAGCATTTTTTTTGTTTTACCCTCATTCACCACTAAACCCATTTTTGCTGTTTCGGAACTGAGACTTGCAAACGCACCAGTGACATCTCGCTGTGTTCTGACAATGATGTCAATGTCGTCAGCGTATGCAAGTAGTTGCACAGACTTCTGGAAAATTGTGCCTCTGGTGTTGGCTTAAGGGTTTGGCACGATCTTCTCAAGAATGATGTTGAAAAAGTCACATGACAGCGCGTCACCTTGTCTAAGTCCTTTTTTGACATCAAGGGTCTCGGAGAAATTTAGAGGCATATGGGCAACAACTCCAATACAAATGGCAAACTGGCTTAAGTTGGCTCACGCTGTTTCAATTAATCGGTTCTTAGCCTTTTAAATTGCCCTCTGGGTCTTAGAATCAAGAAGGATGCATAGATTGACTCGAAAATTGCATGAACAAATTTTAAACAAATCATGACATCAACAACAAAGTGTCAAATTCTAGTTCTGACAGGTACAAACTGGGACTATATAAGTTCCTACGTGACGCCCTGTAGCCCAAACGGCTTGACCGATTTGAGTCAGGTGTCATTGAATTGGTATTCTTTCCTTAAATATATTTAAAAATAAAAATATAGATTAAAAAAAAAAAAAAAACAATTGTCACAGAAATGTCAGTGAGATCTTTTCTACAGTCAGTCGGGATTTTCGTTTTTTTTTTTTTTAATTAAACTTATATATTTTGTAGGTCACAATATGCAATTTTGTGATTGTGATTTCGAAAAATTAAGCTTCGATACAATATAAATGATTTTAAATATCGCGGGACTGTGGAATTTTGTTCCAATTGCCTTAAGCTGGCGTCCTCCAATGCAATAACAGGTTTTGAACTTTCAAAATGGTTCTTTCGTAAAAAAAAAAACGAGAAGACACATTCAGAATTTCTAGACTGCAATGAAATTTGCTTCGGAAACTTCAAATCAAACCGATACATCAACTGCAATTTGATTACGCTGGCTTAAGCTAAATTTGGAACCGAAATTCTGCCAAGGAAAACACTATACATAATAACTACCGTAAACTGCACAAAATGCCAAAATTCCAATGCAAATGACTAATTGGCTTAAGCTAGATTACGCCGATGCCACCCTACAATTGTTTTGCCCCGAGTAACAGCAGAAAAAAGACAAACCCACTCCAACGCCAATAAATCTGTTCAGTACCAGTTCCATTTAAACTTCAACCGACGCCACGAATGCACGTAACTATCTCATTTTCCGTAACACAATCGCTTCCACTTATTGTAAGCAGATAGAAAATAATTCCCTTCAATTAAAGTTAAATGATGCATTTAAATCGATTTGCATTAAATTTCGCCTCCCATCGAGTTGGTTGCCATGGAGCTCGGTGTATAGAGTCTCTGTGTGTGTGATTGAAAGGGAGCATCCATTCAACTGATTGATGATTCGGGTCAATTTGAGCAAAACCGCCTGTGGGGAGCACTGGATCTCTGTTCAAAGGGTATAAATAAATTTACAAAAAAAAAAAAACTTAAAGTCATCCCCACAAGTGTTGTTTAAAAAAAAGTAAAGACGTCTACATTTTCTTGGGATTAGTACCGTCAGAGATATATCGATATCCCTCCGTGTGTGCGTTATAAATCCTTTACGGCTCAACGACTTCTGCCTCTGTGGCAACAATACATTGAATTTCCTACCCCCATCAGAGACATCTGAAGGACATCTCAATCGCAAAAGTACGGCCCACTAGCACCCATTGAAGATGTCCAACTTCAAACCCATTCAACCCTCGAGCCAAGCGACATTGAAACGTTAAGTGAAAAAGTTTTATTGTTGCCAGGAAACACCATATCCTGGCTGTCATATCTCCCTTTTCATCGGTACACACACAAAGTTTAAAGCATCCAGTCTGACCCTCTCTCCCTCTCTCTATCGATCAAACCGCTCTAAGTCTTAAGGACACTCTGGTTAACCGGATTGTAAACGTATATCTGGCGGGGTGTGCTCCGCCAAATGTCAAGGAAACTTCAATCCGAGTCTTGATTACCTATTTCAAGTTTCCCTTTGTATCCGGAACACGAGTGATAGCACAGGAGCATTGAACCTCCATTTTCTCATTTTTAGTGTTATACCCAAGGGCTGGGAGGGGACTTTCCTCGGTTCTGCACGACACATCCGGACAATTATCCTTGTGTAACAGTGCACATTTTTAAAATGCACTCAACAATTGAAAGGCCATGTCAAAATTTCCATAGAGCTGGAGCGGAGTTGTCGTTGTCGGATATCCCCACAAAGGACTACACATTCAAGACACACAATTTCATTATACACACAGTGATCGGTGGAACGGAAATTTGGTTTTCTCCAGTGAATTGCCATCCAGATCCACTGCGCCAGCAGACCTTCTATAGCACAGTAAAGACACTCGTCCTGGCATAGAAAATAAATAAAACGCAAATCGAATCCTAGTTGCTATTCATTCGCAACGGTTTTTGGAAGCAGTTTTTTTAATTTTTTTTTTTTTTGGGTTTCGCAGACGTCGTCCCTTTCAATAGGATCCCTTCGTTATTGCCTATATGTCGGTATTCAAAGTTAGTTCAAGTGCAGGACGACGAAAAATTGAAAAAGCAGAGAAACCCTTAGAGGCACTCTTTTATGTTTCATTGGTGTCGAAGCGAATTGACTGACACAAAAAAATGAAAAATCACAAAAGGAACAAAGGCTTGCCGACTCACTGTATGCATATATGCACGGGGAAGGACTCGTGTTGTGGAGTTTTTCGTATCAGGCGCCAATGCTATTCATCGGTAATCGATGACGATGGTGTATGGTGTGTGAATTTAGTTGCTGCACACACATTAACTGCATTCGGGGAGGAGTGGGTGGGGGGAAGGATCTGCTTTGGTTTTTTTTTTCCTCGCTTAAGCACTTTTCGTTTTCAGTGACTCGGCGGATTTAATGTTGTGGAAAGCACGATAAACTTGAAGCGAAGCTAAAATATGCACGAGTGTTTGCGAAAACAGCATCTTTCGCAGTTAACGGTAGAGTTAAGGATGTTTTTTTTTTTTGCTTCCTGGCTCTTGTTGTGTGCACTGAGTGTAGCTATATTGACTGGGATGCAACCGATTGGGAGTGATTTAAGAAATACTTTGTTGAAGTGAACATTTCTATGTACGGGGAGCAATTTATTGCTCTTTTAGTAGAGCTCGCTAAAGCGTGATAAATTGCTCAGTATACGTGGAATGAAAGGAAGCTGTATACCTAGTTGCCTGGGGCTTTTGGTAATTATGAGTGAAGTCAGCTATGCAGAAATTAGTATCAGGCGGGGAGTAGAGCTGGTCTTGTAACCGAGGAGATACTGACCAAACTTACACCTTCGAGGAACGGCCTAGAAACTGTTTCCGATTGGGTGATTGGAAGATCAATGCGTCCTACTAATGACAAATTTTAGTCTTAGATTGTAGGGCGGGAGAGCCTTCAGTGAGCTCTGGCACTGCGGCTTCTAAGAGGGGACTATTGTGTTTCGGTTTCGGTTTATTTCAGTTTCGGCTTTAAATTTGCGGAAGCTCACAATTGCGAAATTTGTATGGAAAATATAGCCCCTACTAAAGTTAAGTGTCGAAACTAAAAGTGTTTATTGGTGAAGCCCAATGAGATTGTAAGCCCGTATTTTTATTTAGCTATGGATGCAGGGCCTGGCAGATGGACGGTGAAATGATGAGGGCTTCACTAAGAAAAAGCTTCCATTTCTTCGTCGTTATGAACGCGTTTGATGCCAGCACCTCAGAAGTTGTGTTGTCTCCGCGTATATTGCATCTTTTCTACAGGTGGACCAAAAGAGATCACCCTATTGGAAGAAGCTCTTATTTTTGCAAATGGCCGGCAATGTTAAATATGTTTTGAAATTTGTGGTATATACAGATGTGGAATACAAGTGACTAAGCCATGGAGCGATACACTCCCCAAGAACGCGAAATAATCATCTCGAGGACGAAGTGGACGATTTTTCGACCAAAATCATAATGAGCGATGAAGCTCATTTCCACCTCAGGGGGTACGTGAACAAGCAAAACTATCGCTTCTGGGGCACCGAAAATCCACGAGTAATGCACGAGGAGCCATTACACCTGCTCAAAGTTACTGAATGGTGCGCTGTTCACGCTGGAGGAGTCATCGGGCCATTTTTTTCGAGAACGCCGCTGGTCAAACGACAACAGTGGACGGTGCGCGCTATAGGGCCATGTTAACCGGGTTTTTTCTTCCGCAATTGGACGAATTAGGACTGGTGGACACGTGGTTCCAACAGGACGGAGCTACGGCACATACTGCGCGAACCACAACCGATATTCTGAAAGCGGCGTTCTCGGGCCGCCTCATCTCTCGTTTTGGCGATTTGCACTGGCTCGCAAGAACGTCCGATTTAACCGTTCCATACTTTCTTTTTGTGGGGTTTTTTAAAGTCCCGTGTTTACGTAAACTAGCCCGAGACCCTAGAAGGCCTCAAGGATAATATTCGACACGAGTGCGAGAATCTGTCGCCCGAAGCTCTCGCCGAAAAATGCTATAAAACGAGCCCGTATGGCAATCAATTGTGACGGCGCCCATTTGGCCGATATCATCTTCTTGACTTGACCAATCATATTCAAATAAACATAATCAAAAAACACAATCGAAGTTTTTCATTTAGAAAAAAAAAATGAGAGCCAAACAACATCGGATGATTTATTTTGGACCACCTTGTACAATGAAGAATGAAGTGCTCGTTTAACCTATTTTGGACAAACGATCAGTGAAGAATCTCTGTCGGAAATATTGGGATCGGTGGTACATGAGTGCAGTTCGCCAGACCCAGAGCTTTGTCATCTTGTTTTTTGAAACGGAGGTTAGGTCTTCCATGTCGTATCAAACCTGGGGACGAAAATTCCAAGATCTTCTTATTGTCCATGAAATGTTTTGGTATTTTGTACTAAATACGTCAAGACCTCGACTCAGAGAGCTCAACTTTCTGTCAATTTGACATCTTTCCCTTTTAAAGGGGTCCAGAATTAGGTCTTCCTTTCTTGCTATACAGCACTCAATTTTTGAAAGCAGGTCTTTTTTTATAAAGCTTATGTAGAGCATGCATTTCGACAGAGCTTAAGAGCCTTGAGCCAATATACTTCTAGTGGCTTCCTAGGGTTATTTTCCGTCGCAGCTTCAAAAGGTTCTTGCTCGTTGAGTTCGTATACCTATTCTCATGCCTTAACAACCCCAAAGTTGCTGCTATAAATTGAGCAGTTTCGTCATACTCGGCTGACAGGTGGTCTTTGCCAAAAGCTGAAGCCTTCTCTTCGTTTACTTCAAAATCAACCAAATTTTGCACGTTATTCAATCGGCGTTATGTATAGAAAAATCCCACAACGGTTATGAAAAAGTGTGTCTTCCAAGATCACAGCTACCCTACAAACTACTTCTTCCAGAACGAGGTTGGAAAACTTATATAATTGGTGTGCAGTATTCCGTACCACATTCAAGCCAATATTGACCCATTTCCCGACAATAAATTCTTTCCAAAGTTTTTGATCGGACTGGACTTAAAATTCGTTCGTCATTTCCACGTTCTTCCTTAGTGTGTAAGAAACTGCTTCAAGACCGGCCGTGATGAAAGTCCCGGCTTAAAGGTTTAAGAAGTTTATTAGAAAGAATTTTCTATGAGCGACTTTAAGCAGGGATACGCGTAGATATTTCAAGACTTAGTAAAGCATCAGAGTCACCGCTCTTCTTCCTCGAAGCTCTTTCATAATTAAAGACGAACTCTTCCATGCCACTTCTTCCACTTCCACTGCGCCACCTCTCGCGAATGTCTGACAAACATCCGAGAGTATTACTGTCCTGAAAGAGCTTCTCAATTAGCCGTTTGGAATTGGTATAAAATTGTAGATCCCTTCCATTCGTTCCAAAAAATGAGAAACACACAACAAACCTGTTGCGCCAACTATTTTTTTTTTTTTTTTTATGATTGGCCTTACTTTGGTGGTTTGAAACAGCTGCATTCCTGCCTTTAGGTTAGGTTAGGTTAGTGGATTGGCGACACAGGGGGAACCTGCACCCGCCATACTTAGATGAATGTAGATCCATTTTGATATTTCCGCCTTTAAGTGAGCAACTAGTTGCCAGAGTCTCATCTAAAAGTATGGTCTGTTGCTTACATTGCAAGAGACAGGCTTTTTTGATCTGAAAATCGGTTTCCTGTGACTATGTTGCCTTCACTTTTTCGAAGAGCTTCTGTCTTGCGGTTTAAAAAGACAACAGCCCTTTCCTACGAAAAATAGTCAATCTCCTTGGGCTGGTAAACTGCGTAGGTAGGTCTTCTTCTCTTCTTTGGTGGACCCTCTTCTCATGATTCGATAAACTCTTGTCTTGCTTTCCTAGACTATAGTGCTGCAGTGCCTAAATATGTGGATCTTCTATCACCGTGTTCATCCACAGGCTTTTTATTAAATCAATTTTATTGGTTTGGTTACGCAACTTATTATGATTTCTCTCTCATCCTTCGTTTACCGCTAAGGGTTAATTTCTCTCATTTTGTGGTCCACCTTTGAAGTGCGAAGCTTTTAACCGTCAGGCTCTTTATCTAAGGTGACCCTAGGATGCTATCGACCATCACATTGATGATGTCGCGATATTAGGTATACAAATTTTGAAGGGTCTAGCTATGACGAAAGCAATGTCAAACGTTTTTCATTCTTGAACCCTTGAAAGACTGTAGCTACAACAGCTTTTAGAAGTTTGCCAAGGCAGTCAACGGCGAATTGAATCAATTGGGCGATTCGCAGCTTATTCGCTTTAAGAAGCAAGCCTCTGAACAAAGCTGGCAACAACGGTACTGGTAAAATTCGACTATTACCCTCGAAATGTGACTAGTTTGGTGATGTTAAACGCTTTCTTTATATCGTCTAGGAAGCTAAAAAAGGTGCTTTGACCATCTTAAGATTGTCAGTGGCTATACAACATCCTTATCCGTGCAGGCCTAGTCTTACGGCCCGCTGAAAATTCTCCAATACCTTTTACGAAGCTTTGAAGATTGTATGCTTTATCGACTAACCCGCAATCGGCATTTTCCCTCTCTGACTTTAGGCTTGAAGTCTCCGATCACAGCTTTGGCATGACACTCCGGACAGACTCCGTTCAAAAGAACATAAAACTCCATCTGAGAAGGGTTTTCAGCGCCTCCGATTGAGGAATGTAAATTTCAGCTTTGATGCGGACCACCATTAATAGCAAGCTGACTCCCATTTCTATTTTTTAAGCTCATTTGAAATTAAAACACAAAGCAACAACAGACCGAACCACTTTTCCATGGGAGAACTTGGCGCGAAAAGACGACCATATCTGGACCAAAAATTGAATAAGCCTCACAGTCCTATGCAAATATTCGCAGCCACACAGTTGCCTCTCTCCACTGTACGGCATCTTTCTCATGAGGCATACCAAACCGTAAAGGTGGTTCAAATAAAAAAAAATACACTCCTTTCAATCGAATTGAAATGAAAGCCTCATTATGTGATTGCTTCCAAAGGATAACCCAAATCGTCCCATTAAAGCACACGACAGGATTGTTGTGCAAAATTAAAACAATCCTTTTGATATGGACAAACCACTCAGAGTATGTATCAAAATAGGATACACAATTGTAAATATCATGCCAAAGGTGCACAAGTACACACAGCCAGATGGATACATCTTTGTCCTCTTGAAACTAGGTTAAATGTGTCCACAAGAGAGAGCTCAGCCAGAAGTGTGTACGTGTAGTGAAGAGCATGTCCTGCGCGCACCATCAAATCGTAAATAATTTCCCAGTATTCCTCCCGACATACACATTGCGAACGCTCTCCGGTAGGATACCTTCATTACCACGAACTCCTTTCAAGTAAGCGGATTGCCTCAAGCTTATGCTATATAAATTCAACGCTTACCGGATGTACAAAGACACGCGCACTTTTTTTTCTTTTTTGCTTGCGCTCATTTTACCCCTCGCCGCGACTAATGGCAGGGGCAACGACATGGAAATAAAGAAGCAAAAGCAGCCAGTAGCACGTGCAGAGTTTTGCTAGCTTGGAGCAAATAGATCGATGTGGGTGCGTGTGGGTGTATGTACATGTCCTCCTAGTTAGAGAGAATTTTCGGTGCGATTGTGTGTAGGCTGGCCGATACCCCAAACTTTGGCAATCGTATATACATCACTGACAGATGTGACCTTGAACAGGTCCCAAAAACAGCCTACAGATGGATTAATGAAATTTATTTCACCGCCCTAACAGAAGGGACGCACACTCTTCCACACACACACAGATGTCAGTAGCACACATAGCGGTGGCGGAAACCGGATGGCCAGAGATGCTTTTTGTTGAGAGTTTTGGGACTATGAATGGCTAAGGTATCTGGGTTAGGAATTTGAGCGGCCCCAAGGTGTGCGGGGTGGGGTGGACGAGCCACATAGCTGTCGTAAATACAATTTGCGAGTTTTCTCTGCGAGTTTTCTTTTCGTAGGTCCGCTTTGGGATTTGCCTTGCCCTTCTTTCGTATTTAGCCGAATTTGGGCAGGCGAAAGGTATGTTAATGAGCTTTTTGTCAAAAGAGCGCGTATTACTTTCGTTTTATTACTAAATGAGGATTGCAAAGTGAAATGGTCCTTAAGCTTTGTTTGTGTTATTGATGATGGTGTTGTTGTTGGACTGAAGAAAACAAGAAACTGGTTCGTTGACGGAGAATTTGTGCCTGTAAGAAATTGAGGTTAATGCACCTGGATAAATGCCAAATTAGGACCCTCGCTTTATGGCTCCACTGGGATAGGTCGTTAAAGGATTGGCCGTATGTATTCTCAATCTTAAGGGGGGATAAGGGACATGGGAGTTGGAACAGTTGGAAGACCCTTTTTGTGTAGAAGTTGGATGTGGTTGCTGGGGGGTTTTGTGCCGACAGTGAAATGCTGTACAGGTATAGGTCCATATGTACTGTAAGGCCTTTTTTATAACAATAAAGGGCAATAGTTGGAGCTTATTTTTCATTAAATGCAAAGGCGGACAGTATATAGGTGGACCTCTACTGGGTCATATCATATAGGATTCCAAAGCACAGGTAAGGGAAACTATATGAGAAACATTTCCAACTACATGGGTAGAGATTTCCGAGGCACAAAATAAAATGGACAGCCGGTCACAGTCATGACGAGACCACGTCTATTTTATTATTACAGAAAGGTGTTAAAGACTGTTAAAAAACTTAAGCTCTGTGCAGGTTAACCAACGTGTTCTTTAATAGAAAAAAGGCGTCCAAAACGAGTTCAAAAATAAGGGAAAAATGCGATCAAAGCAAGTCCGATAACCTGTCAAAAAAGCGTCATAACATAAGTCAACCACAACGAGTCCAAAAGCAGGTTGAAAACAGAGAAATACACGTCAAAAACGAATATAAGGACCAGCCAAAAAAAAACCCAAATTCGCGTTCAAAATCGCTTCCAAAACAAGTCTGATACCCTGTCAAAAAAGTGTTCATAAGTCATCCAAAACGAGTTCAAATGCAATTCCAAGAAAGGTCGAATCAAACGTCGAAACCCATCAAAAGAGCCCAAATAAGCGTCTGATATCGTGTCCAAAACGAAATAATAAATAACGCCAAAAATGGCGTTCAAAACAAGTCCGAAAACCGTCCAAAATTGCATCAAAAATTAATCTAAAAACAGTCATCAAAAACGCATCTGAAAAGCATCTAAATATCGTCGACAAACTAGTTAAAAAAGGTCAAAGAAGATGTCAAATACATTGAAAAAAGGCGTCCAAAACGAGTATCGATTCCCGTCAAAAAGACGTTCAAGGCGAGACCGCTAACCCGGCAGAAATATCGTACAGAAGTTCATTCAAAACGAGTCCAAAAGCAGGTCGAAAAAAGAAAAATACACGTCAAAAACGAATAGAAAAAAAGTCCAAATTCACGTTCAAAATCGCTTCCAAAACGAATTCAGAAACCAACTCAATTAAAGGCCTTCAAGACACGTCCGAAAACCCGTCCAAAAAGCAGCGAAAAACAAGTCCAAAAATCCTTGAAACAAGCGTCCAAATACGTGTCAATAAAGCTTCCAAAACACGTGTAAAAAAAAAAAAAAACGCGTGTAGGCATCGGAAAATTCGGCCAAAACCGCATCGAAAAATGGGTAAAAATATGTGCCCAAAAACACGTCAAAGAGGGCCGCAATATGCATTTAAAACGGCACCGAAAAATTAGGCCAAAAATATGCCGGAACACATGTCAAAGAAGGCCCAAAAATGAGTTCAAAAACTTTTAAAAATAGAAGAACTTAAAAAACATCGACTGACTTTGAAATTTTCGGTATGAGCAAATAATTATTTTGCAACTAGTTACTTTCATTCAGAAAAACAAACGAAAATTGTAAAGTTATTGAGTACCTACCTTAGCTAGGTTCTAAAATATTAGAAAAACAAAGAAAAACGCAAACGTAAATAAAATAGCTTTCGTTTTATTTTGGATTTCACCGAAACGAAAATTCCTTTCGTTTTCAAATTTATTTTCGTTCGAGCGAAAACGATTCATCTTTTTCTCCCCAAGTGTTTGAGAAGTAAATCTTTCGTTGAATTCCTTCCGCCCGAAACGAAAATGTCTTTCGTTTTGAGAGCTACATATCAGAAAAACGAAAACGTGAGCACTGATTTCCGGAATCCCTCCTAAATATGAAATCCCCTCCATTTGCAAGAAATTGAACAAACAAATTTTATCAGTTCACTCGATCAAACGCAAACAAAAAGTTACCCCGCTTTCAAGCAGCACAGGATCGCTTTGATTCATTCAAATATATTCCAGCTCTCTGCGCAGCAATTCCATTGATAAAGAATTAATCACTCCCCACAAGTGAAGCCTTAGAACTTGTTGACCGGGCTACTTGCCCACCTACCTAGTACCTAATCCCTCCAATTTACTGCAAATTACAATACCCGCCCAAGAAACCCCATCAAAAGTAAAGATACCCCGAACAATCCAACAAAGCAACCCACTTTAAGGTCCAAAATACCCACCTGGTCCTTGATTTTAAGCCCATTGTCATCACCATCTACACCGCCACCGCCACCAACAGACTTACTCTCGCTAAAAACGAAGTTTCCAAATAAACTCGAGCATCTTTAAACGAGCAAACAAAAGACATCAAGATTAACTCCAATGAAAGGACAAACTTTTCAACTTCAAAGTTATACCGTGCCACAGCTATACTCGTAGCGCGCCCCTAAATTCCCCCATGCAATTCAACTCGAATGTCATTGTCAAATTACAATACAAGGATTACATAGCGACAGCAACAGAACACAAAATATATAATAATATTCATAATCAGGAGGGCGAGAAAAGGTAACCGTCGCAGGAGTGAAATGGATTCAGGCCCAACTTAACTATAAGCTCTGATGCTTACACTCGCAGGACCAATTAAATTAACTCGCCTGACTTGAAAGGAATTCAGCGTCAACTGCCTGAAGGTAAAGCGCGTTCAACTATTTTCAAAAAAAAACAAAAAAAATCCTCACGAAAAAAGACAACAAAAACGAAATTGTTTTCTCCACTTTGTTTAGAAACGAAAAGTAATTTGAAGTTTGTCCTTTGAGGATCCCACCGCATGAAGCTTAGAACTGCGTGCTCACTCTAAATGATGCTAATTTCGCCCTCTGCGAATGCCTTCACGTTTCAGTTTCGCTTAATTAATGCGAAATAGCGTTTGGAGGAAGTTGGGCGGAAGTCCTTTCTGAGTGGTAGACGACCAGCGCGTCATTAATTTGAATCCCTTTGTTAGCGGCCCTCAAACGAAGCTGAAAATGTTTATTACACTACGCTTCTTGTGATCACAATTTAGCTGGATTTTTAGTGATGTTGCGGCGTTTGGTTTTTTTAATTTCCTTCGAAAGGATGTTGGAAAGTGAGTAAAAGCTAATTACGTGGTAAGGACCCTACTCTTACTGTTTTTACTTATTTGTGAGTTTGAAACAAAAGTCCGGTTGAGCCCCCAAGATTAGCTAAAACTGATATGGAATTATTTTTGTGGAACTTCAATATTTTGGTAGATCGTTCAAGACTTTGAGTAGCAAATTCAGTCGTTAAATTATACTTTTCGACTTAAAATAAGGTAGCTACCTACAAAAGACAGAGCACCAAGAGACCTCATGACAAGCTTCATATTTGCGTCTTCAACCTCAGCTGCAGGTGAGGTAATTCGCCTTAAGTCTCTTTATCCGTAAATGTTTTTTGCCAGAGCCTATAATAAAAATATAACAAACTCTAAATGTTATAAATACAGATTTAAAATAATTTTCATGATTAAATATATTTAAATAAATAAATATTAAATAAAACAATGTATTCCAAACTTAATAATATAACAAATGCTTTCGATTAGAAATAAAAAATAAAAATCCATTTAGCACTACTAACCACGTTACAACGATCCTGCCATTTCTGCAGGAAGCAAGTGGGAATTATAAACAGCGAACTCAAGATTTTAAAATTTTGTAGATATGAACTCGTGTTGATGTATAATTCAACACATAGATGGGTATGTCAACCAAATTCATAAACAAGTGGTTTATTTTCTAGTCTCAAATCGGAAGGTCTTAGGTAAAAGTTTGGACACAATGGACCCAACTGATGGTCTAAGTGAAGCTGTGGCAACAGCCACAAGAGCACGCATTTACCTACCTACTACCTACCCAGGTAAAAGTTTGACGTTTCTATGCTAAAGCGCATGGGCCAGTTCTCGAATTTTCCTCTGTGTAAATCGAAGCAATGCTTTAGATAGGAACAGGGACTTTTCAAAGCTCCAGCTCCATGGCTGGATTGATTGATTATTGGTGAATCTCTGCCTGCCTTAAAAAGCAGTTTCTGTTCAAGACCGGCTGCCAAACTACGACATCGTGCACAGCTTTCGGTGGAATTAGCGCGGGGCAATAAACTTGCGTTTCATTTAAAAGCTAGTTAAATAAGGTCCAATGTAAGCCAAGCAAAGCGTTTAAAGATTATTGAACGATAAGCCATATAAAAGGGATCATGTTTGCGAACAAGGTCTGCGTTTTTGAGAAGAAGGTCAGCATTTTACATCTGGTGCAGCTCTCAGAGGTATCTTGAGAGACGACGAATTTTGCTGATGATCGAAAAAGGGCAAGAAAGGACAAAAAGCAGCCAACGCCTTTGCGTGACTCCATAATGTTAATGCAACAGTTAAGCTTTTGAGTGACACAAAACGGTCCAACCACAAGCGGCATCCAGGGAGGCTACCGTAACTCTAAGCCCACGTCTGGTTTCTGGTTAGCACAGAGCGGTCCAAAGGCAAGTGTGGATTCTCAGGGCCCTCAAGCTGAATGGTGTTCTTGGGCACAAATCGGTCCAATGTGCTTCATGAACATTCGGCCCTAGCGAGATATCCGTCGGAACGGAAAAAGCTTCGCAACGCATTCTCTTTCGGAGGCTCAAATTCCATTCGAGGTGTCCGACTTCGGAAGAGAAATAAACAATTGGCACTTCAAAATAAATCGGAACCCAGCTGTCAAAAATTTAACAAAATAATTCACTTCATCGCACTTCAACGTAATTTGCCGATATGCGTTAAAAAATGTCGGAATAATTCTCCCGAACAGTTGTTCCCAAGAATACGTCGCTAGGGCCGATTGAGCGGATTGATACTTCGGACAGTTCCAAATCTTAGAGTGGTACTCCATAGGAACATTATACCCCTTAGATAACGTCTCCCGCCAATGAAACTCACTTTCCCCAAAGCGAGTGTGAATCATGTGGACGAATGTAAATTTTTTCGAAGTACCCCTACTAAGGCACAGATGCTGGCCAGTGATGCATTATGTATATAGAAGACAACTGCTGTCTACGTAGTTGCCTGACAAGAAATGTCCGACGAGGGAGGACAGTGGTACAGCTGAGCCTGTAATTTTGTGTGCAGTGCGGTCCACATTTTCTAGGAAGGACATAAATGAATGGGCGGACACGAAACGCAAAAGAAAACCCAGCGAAACAACGCAGTAAAGGAAGTGCACAATTGGATAAAACCTCAACCTCACCTTGGAGTGCGGTGTACTGAAGGCAGTTATCGAAAGACCGAATTGGAAGGGTTTATTAATGAAGGGCCAGGTTCATCCCGAACTGTAGCGCAACCAAAGAAGGAGAAGAAGCGGGCAGCTTAAAATTGTGCTCAACGTTGAATTAAGTCCCCTTAGCTTTCTACGGCACGGGCTCCCATGTTTTACCAGTCTTACCAAAAGTTGCCTTTCAAGTGAGCTAAGAGTCAAAAGTCAAACTACGTTACGTTGCTATTGGTAGTTTAGTCGTGAGTGGTATGAAGAGGCGGTTCCGAAAATCGATTAAGCTGATCCAAAGCTTTGCAAAAAGTGGCTAGCTGAGAGAGACCAGCAATCCCCTTTAGATCCCCTTTTAGATCCTTTATAGGACCCGCCATCTTCGATCAAAGTTCCGCTTTTTCATACCCAATTCCGACTTACACACCTCTCTTATTCAGCTTTTCATATACTGCATAACCTGCTCTGGTTCTTCGAATGATGCCCCATTACAGCGATATACGTCACCGCTCATCGAGACTCCTTTTTGTGTCAAATTGTGACGAAATGTATGCAACTTTTGAGACGCCTGCAGTGTACTTGACTGTTCAACTATTCCTCACCCAATCCAAGGAACCCTCCTGATCCGTCTAAGCAGTGCCCAAGTTTAAACTTTATATCGCTCGACATGATTTCATTAAACTCCTACCGCAACGAGTTGGCAAACAGCTTACTCCTCTGCAAACCATATCCGCACCGTTCCGTCGTCGCACGTGAAATCTAATCAACCGAATTGAACACAACACAACACAATCTAGCCGCAAAAAATAATAAAACACTGCTCCATGGAACGGCTCCTTGTGTACTCGCCCACCATGCGGATGAAAGAAAACTCTTCCGACACTTCCCATTGACCCAGAAAACGTACGGCAAGAATTTAACACCACCACGACGACGACGCCATCTTCACCACCACGTATCCTTTCACTTTTTGTTTGTTTCCGTTGCTGCATCGAATCCTTAGTTCTGCTGTTTTCAATTGCACTGCTGCAAGTGTTTTATGTTTAGTTGGGTGGAGTCGCCACCTCCTACCTGGCGGCTTATAATTTTTTGTTGGCAGCATTCGCATTTCCCAATCTCGTCGGTCCATCTGCAACCGAAGAGACGAAACCATGCTAAACACGAAACATAAATAAAACTGAACATAACCGAATCTATCCACGTCGAGGATTCAAGGACTCGATGCGCTGCCGCTGCTGAATGCCGTCCAGAGTTTTTGCGATTTTTCTCTCAGCCTGCTGCCCCTTGCGGGGCCAAGTTTGTTTCACATTTCGGTCAGGCTGTAGCTGTTTGCTTCTAAGATTTCGATTGCGGCCCAAATGTTTTGCTGCACAATGGATGTTGGTTTTTTCTTTATTTTGTTGCTGTGTGCCGGAACTGGGTCTCTAGGTAAATGGGGCTGACATCTTTCGGTAGTGCATGTTTCTGTGACTAAGATGTCATTTTTTTTGGAAGCGGATTCGGATGTTTGTCCGTGTTTTTTTGTTGTTTTTTTTTTTGTACAGCGAGTTTATGTTGCGTGTACAGTTTTTCGTCTACTGTTGACCGAAATGTCAGTTGTAGATGTTTCTGGGAGAGACATTTTGAGAAAAAGAGCAGCCCCACTTGGTTGATAAATGCCCGATGACCTTCAAGTAAAATTTGGGAAGCGGGCCAGTTGGCATTTGGCTAGTGTTTTTGGGAAAGTTGAAAGTTTTCTTTTATGGATCTGACCCAGTTTTCCGGATGGAATTCTCTGCCGTGTAGAGCAGAGAATGGCTCATGGCTCATGGTTCATGGATGTGGTGTGCGCCATTGGGAGTGGGACTGATATAGTGTTAAACGGAATTATCGACTTGGACAGAGTTGGTCAGTCGGCTGCTGAGTTCACTTGAATTGAAATGCTGCCAAAAAAAAGTGGAGGAACTGCTTTCTAATTGCTTTTTCATGCTGTTTTGGGTTTGTGTGCAGGCAGTTTGGGGTTTGTGGCGAAGCTCAAATCGCCACAGATTATTACAATCGATTTTAAGTCGGATGCTGTCAGTTGGGGATAGTTAATGGCGTTGGACACGGTCTTGGGGGATAGATGGAAAGTGATTTCATGTTATTGCTCTATGAGGGAATTTAACCGAAAGTCCTTGCGAGGTATTTCATAAATTAAGGGATAAAAGAAACTGAGTCTAAAGATATCTTTATTTTTAACTATTAAAACAGGTTATTTGGGGTGGAAGGTATTAACTGTCACTGTCCTGAGTGCAAATACTTCAAAAGCTGATGATGGGATGACCATATACAGCAAGCCTAGAAGGAGGTTATTTATGGTAATTGTCGGTTTCTCGTAACGCAAATCGGTTTAGTCGCACCAAAGTTATTTGTCTCGTTAGTTTTTAAATTTAGTAAAATTGCGTAAAAAGACTCTAGCGAAAACCCGTTCAGAAATCCCTCAAAAAATGGGTGAAGAAACGCTTACAAAAAACACTTCAATGCGAGTTAGAAATATGTCCAAAAACGAGTCAAAAACTTATTTAAGAAAGAGTCAGAAATGCGTTTAAAAACCATTCAAAAGGATTCAAACAACGGGTCAATTATAGGCTTTCAAAAGAACGTATAAAAATAAACACTGAAAAAAGCTGTAGAAAATTATGTCACTAAAATACGTCAAGGAACATTACAAAAAACCGGCAAAAAAAAACTCTAGAAAACGAGTTTTAAAATCCATTAAAAAAACGAAGCAAAAACACACAAAAACGCGTACAAAAAACACGTCAGCAAATACGTTAAAAACGCACGCCAAAAGTGCCCATTAAAACAGGTCTCAAAAAGGTTTGAAAAACGTGTCAAAAAACGAGCAAAAATGCTGTGAAAACGCGCCAAATAAGCGTCAAACAACTCATCAAAAAACACATCTAAAATGCTTTAGAAATTGCTTCAAAACATGCAAAAATTGCATCTAGAAACTTGCCAAAAAGCATATCGAATCAAGTCAAAAAAAACTTCAACGCTTAGTCAAAAAAACTTCATAGAAAAGGTAGAAAAACCATCGGAAAACGAGCTAAGAATCCGTAAGAAATGTGTACAAAAGATTTAAAAAAAAAAAAATAACGTCAAAAACTCGCCGGAGACCATTTTAAAAACACATTAAAAAACATACCAAAATGCCTTAATAAATGCAAGAAAACATGCAAAAACCGCCTCAACAAACAAGAGAACAAAAAACATGTTAAAAACGCACAGGAAAATCCGTAAGAAAACGAATCGAAAAAGCCTCAAAAGAAATCGCCTTCAAAACCTTTGAAAATCGAGTCAGAAACCCGCCAAAAATGCTTTCAAAAAAAATAGTATAAGTCATCAAAAACAATTGGAAAATCACGATAAAAACCGCTTTTAAAGTACCTATTAAAAAATGTGCTAAAAAACGCGTCGAAAAAACGAGTGCAAAACGAAACATCACAAAAAAAAACATATGAAAAACCGTGTGCAAAATCACACCCAAAAATATCCTCAAAAGCGTCAAAAACGTGTCGCAAACCGTATCATAAACTGTATCCAAAAAAGCGCCAATAACGAGTGCATAAACACATGGAAAAACATGTCAGAAACCCGTCAAGAAACGAGTGCAAAATCATCTCAAAAAGCGTTACAAAAAAACGAGCTGGAAACCGCCTCCAAAAACTCATCAAAGCGTCTGTCTGGGCGTATATGTCCGTCAAAAAATGTGTCCAAATCCAACTCAAAAAACTCATCAAAAGCGTGCAAAAAAACGTATCAGAAAAAATGACAGAAGTCCGTAAAAAAAAACGAATGTAAGAACGCATCAAAAAACTTGTCTTAGATTCTTCAATAAACGAGTCCAAAACCGCCTCAAAAACCTTTTAAAAAACGTAAAAATAAAGCGTTGGAAACCGCCTCCAAAAACTCATCATAGCGTCAAAAAATGTGTTGGAAATTCATCAAAAAACGTTCAGAAAACCGCCTCAAAAAACTTGTCGTATAAGTCCGTCAAAAAATGTATCCGAAACCGCCTCAAAAACCTTTTTCAAAAGCGTTAAAATAACGCGTTGGAAACCGCCTCCAAAAACTCATCATAACGTCAAAAAACGTGATGGAAATTCATCAAAAAACGTTCAGAAAACCGTCTCAAAAAACCTCTTTAAAACCCTCAAAAAACTTGTCGTATAAGTCCGTCAAAAAATGTATCCAAAACCGCCTCAAAAACCTTTTTCAAAAGCGTAAAAGTAACGCGTTGGAAACCGCCTCCAAAAATTCATCATGTGTCAAAAAATGTGTCGGAAATTCATCAAGACACTTGCAGAAAATCGTCTCAAAAAACCTCTTCAAAACCGTCAAAAAACGTGTCAAAAACCGCATCAAAAGATGTATCGAAAACCTCGTCATTTAAAGGAAATAATACATTTTCCGATAGAGCTCCAGCGCATTTGACATTTCTGTCGTTAGCCATCCAGCGATCAGTGGATCGCGGTGGTTCATCACTAAGTTTGAAAGACAGTAAAATAACTTGAATTCGTTAAATAGGACATCGCTAAATGTAACACGAAATGTTGGAAACATCAGTCCTTTGCGAATTCCATTAGACCAATCGAAGAATATCGACTGGACCCAACTAAGCCATACCGCACCACCTTCATCTTCAAACACTATCAATTAACCTACATTCGTACATATGTAATCAGATCTCCTTATAAGCACATTTTCGGTGAATACGGTTCAAATTCGAAACCTCGTCAACATTTAAACTACCCCATAAGCACAACTCCATCATCATTATCCTCATCAGCAGAGTTCCTGCCAAACTGAGGTCAATCACTAAATACCTCCATCAAGTTCAAGGAACCAAGTCTACCTCCTCCACTCCGGTAAAATACCTACGGCGCAGTTCTCCAACCCCATCCCACCGACAACCTCATTAGCCCCAGTATTCTGTCCACACACGAAATTCCAATCTTCCGCAGGCCATCCCCCCACACCAACCTTAAGTAAGCCCGACCGTGCATTCATCAATTCTAATTGAATTTATCTACACACGCACATGTTTACACGAATATAATAGCAAAGGATATTAAAATTTATGCGAGAATATATTCGAAGCTTACGACACGACCCTCCCACCGGCAACTCCACTCTGTGCCAAGGAAGATTGATGAGTTAACCCTTCATTTGTCAATTTCGATACACAAACAGAGGTCACCCTACACACGTTGCTATCCATAAATTCCCATTCGGCCAAAGTTAGGAGAAACAACTATTGGACTCAGCACCGAGTCTCTATTAGATCCACCATAATTCACATAATGGTCGACAATTTATGTGCGCCACACAAACGCCCTGTTCGTCCTGTGTTTTACGGTGTCCCTTTGTATGGACATAAGAATGACTGGACTCGTTGAAACAAAAAGGACGTCAGCAAATATGTATATTGTTGGCGAAATTTAATCGAAACTGTGATCAGCTCTTAAAGAAGCTGTGCTCATGTGTGGCCGTCATATGGCGAGCAGGATAACGAGTACGAGCATGGTAGGTGTTTGCGTTGGTTGCTGGGTGTAATACATCCAATTACGCTGGTCGTAAATCAACATTCCATCATCTCCATGAACTTCGTCATCGGTATGGCCGTCATGAGCCTCGGGAATGTGAACCCTTTTTGCCCAGCGACGACTATAAATATCAACGAGTTGTTCATATCCCCAAATGTATGTATATAAACGTGGACCCGGCACCTTTAACCGAAGACTGCGTGAGGGTGCGGGTATAACACATTTAGTTACCATTTTCTTTATGTTTCTCTGCAATTTTTCAAGGAATCAAAGCACCGAAGAATTACGAAATTCAATATTTGCTCAAGGATTCCCATTGGAGGAGGAAATTCTTTGAAATTTATTTTTCTATTAGAGTGTAAATTATTGAAATGGAAAAGGGTAGCAACAAAGGATCGCATGCTCTTTTGAAGATGGAATGCCCAATATGGCGGAGGGACTCGTGGGATGGCTGCACAGAGAAGATTTTTATGAGTCACTGATTCGCTACAATGATTGATGTTTATGAAGGGAAACGAATGAAATTGAATTTAGTTTCCCGAAGAGAGGTTTTAAACGTTCATAGGCAGGGCCTGTTCTTTGTTCCATGAAGCTTTACGATCTGTTGCAGCATCATGAAGCAGAGATAGCCATCATCCTGATCCATTTAACACTCAAAATGAGTGTAAAAACTTTCATGGGGATGGCAATATCCAAACTTGAGTCGGAGAAGGCTGCGTCTAAAAGAATCGACAGACATTCCTATTGAAGAACCGATGGAAAGTTGTCAATTTTTGACAGACTTGTGCCATCGATGGGTGTGTTCGCGAGGAAAACCACTCGACAATGAAAGAAGTTCCACCGCAGGTGGTGGCAGAACTTAAAGTTGGTTCGAGATCTATGTAACAGACTCCTTTGAAGTTGTTTTTGCAAATAAATTAACCGCAGGTTTTGGAAAATCTTAAGGTAGGCTATGGGCTTCTGAAAACCTCCTCTTAACCGTGCCTTTTCAAGAAATACTTTGCTACATCTGTGAATAAGCTATACGACCACAGAATTTTTTTTTATACGATTCAAAACAACTAGAGCAGGGGCCCGAAATTGCTTTCCGCTCATCTTTAAAATAAAACATTACATCTCTATATATATAAAAATCAATTGCTGTGCGTTAGTAGCGTAAAGGCTCCAGAACGGCTCTACCGATTTGAATGATTTTTGTTTTGTTTTGTTCGTCTTGAATCAGCGATGGTTTATGATAAAAGAAATATCGGAAAATTACCAACATGTGGCGCTGTAGGCGCATATTTCATTTTTCAGTAAAATTCAATTATCTTCAATAGTAATCTTCTATATAATTATTATACCTATAATTCTTTCGGGGTGGAATTCGATGACGATATAACTCGATAACCACTGAGCCGATTTTCATGGTTCTTCTTTTGTTTTGTTCGTATTGTTGTATTTCAGGTTTAGGCAGTCTTATTTCTTTTAAGACTTATTATTTTTATTTTGGACGCGATAGTTGGCGCTGTCGTCGATCTCCGAAACCGCTCATTGACAATCAGGGCTTTTGAAGGTTTTGAGATTTGACTTGAAAGCGAACGAAATAATCCCATACCTTGCCGGCGCGGCGTGGCGTATGGGATGGTGACACCATTTAGCATCAGCTGTTACACCCAAGTAAGCTTACTTCTCCTTTGAAAAATAACGACTTCTATAAAGGCTGACTAAAAGTGAGTTCACCGATGATGCCCAAAGTTACACCTACGCTCTAGCACAAAGGTTCGGAAAATACAAGCCAACAGAGGGCACAGAGAGATCATCTGCACAGGCCTGGATAGGGAATTAAGTTGATTCAGCGGAGAGTCGACGATAACCTTCCATAAAAGGAGAAACAAAACCCCATCTTGCGTCTAATTAAACCTGCCATGACATATTGAACTCATTCCAACTCCGCGTACATGCAGTGCCTTGTTTTTGAGCATGGACTTGAACCACAGAACAAGGAACTCATTGACCCCATTTTGTTTAGTAGAGCTGTACATTCCGGCAAATTGAGAGGTGTCGAAAGTGCACGCATAATTCTGAAAACTAAGTTTCGCTGCAGTGGCTTAGTGGTTAGTGTGTTGGACTACTAAGCGAAGGATCCCAGGTTCGAATCCCGAAAAAAAACCAAATTAAAACTTAGGGTTTTTTTCCAACTGCGACACCTCTCGCGAACGTCTGACAAACATCCGAGAGTATAACTGTATTGAAAGAGCTTCTCAATCAGCTGTTTGGAGTCGGCGTAAAATTGTAGATCCCTTCCATTCGTTCCAAAATTGAAAAACTCAAACAAAACGAATAGTTGTGAGGAGGTAGGCGTAGGGTCCCTACGGACCTGTTGCGCCAACTATTTATTTATTTATTTTAAGTTTTTAAGCTTAGGCTCGAAATATTTATAGCGCGCTGTTGATCATCTTGCACCTCAACTAGATTGTAGCTTCGTTTCAAACTTTCAGCCGGAGGAAGCTGAGACTGATCGGATGAAAGTTCCGGCCGAAGGACGTGACTTAATGAGGGCGCGATTTGCATTAAAATATCTTAAAAACAGCGGTTTTCAAGTTGTGTTTTCAACATCGATAAATAATTCGACAGCCACTAAAGCACATTGCCAGAATCGGTCCACAAATTTACTAACCTTTCGTTAGGCTTTTGGAAACCTAGCCCCGTAACTCAACTTAAAATTTCTCGCTCGCAGATCTAGCCATTGTACCTCTGTCCTCGCATTTTTCTCTTGGAGACAAGTTTGTTTGAAATGTCACTATATATAACTGTCAACAGGACGGTAAAAATTCTGCGAGCTTCAGGTAAATGCAAAGCACAAGATATATCCTTGCTCCACTAAGCTGCTAGCTTAAAACTTGAGGAAAAACCATCAAAATATTAAATGGGAGTAATCCAGCTTAAGCTAATGTGCGATTTCACTGAAGTAGACCCATTTCAATCATTTTTCTGAACCAAAGTTGGTTCTCCTCCATTTTCGACGCTATCTAAGCTCAAAAAAACCGTCCCACACACCTTTCTGTGGCTTATTCGGATAACGCGTGACTAAGCTAGCGTCGAAAATAACTGTGGCGCTCCACCTTACCATCATAACAGTTGGAAAGGAAAATGAAGACACACAAAAAACATTTTCTTTCCAATGTAAATACCCATCACGCACACATTTCCCACTAAAAACCATAACTCGCCGTTACTTTACCAGCACTCAAACAAAGATCCCAAAGCCTCTTACGTCCATCAAGTCCGCGTATATAAACAACGCCCGCCAAACGGACGTTTCACTCAGTTCCCAAATCGATGCGCTAACTAAGCGCGATGCAAGTCATCATCAACTGCACCACTCATTTCGCTGGCTAGCAAGTAGGTATAGCAACAAATGGACACGTAACCTTCTATACGTTCAGTGTGTGCGTTATCGACGTTGCCATGACAGAACACCGCTACATAACGACAAATCCCATTTAAGCCATTTGTCTCACCGTTCAGCGGGCGCAAACCGAACGCAACTCTACTTGGCAGAACTTTTATTCACACCGTGATGGAGGAGCGCCAAGAACGTATACCTACGACCTAGGCTCCGTTCTGAAAGTCCTTCCTCTGCATCAACATCATCATCATCATGGTTAGGGAGCAGGAAAAACTGCCTGTCACATAGCCCGAGCAGAATGGTTTCCTATTCAAACACGAACGGACAATGACAAAAGAAGCGGAAAATTTATTCCACCCTCAGATTGGGACACAGGTTCAAAAGGCTGGCAACAGTTTTCCGCCATCCAACGAGGGATTGAATGAAAAAAAAAATAAAAATAAAAAAAAAAACAAACGACTATAAAATATATGAGTATACACAAATAATATGGTTGGCAAAAAAAAGAACCATCAAAGATCACACATACACACTCACCCCTAACGGACCAGCTGCTGCAGAGAATGCACACTTTTGCTTGTTGAAAGCGGCCAGCAGAAGACATCAGCCCCCTCCTGCAAGAAAAGGGTTAACTTGGAATAAAGAGCTCATGACAAAGCCCCGGCCCTGTGGCATTGTTGATGTTTTTGCTCTTTTGAATGCCTCTTGCACAGCAGCATGCAGTTCTTGTGACGTTCGGTTCACGTCTCCCGAAGTGGGTCATAAAAACGGAGCATAGCAACCGCACCCTTCATTCCCCGTCGTCTCATAATCGGGTCAGTTGCTGGAGTGTGCATTACAATGGTCAGTGTGTATAGCTTCAGCATGAGAATATTCAGCTGGAAGGACCTTTAGGCTACCGGTAGCGGTTTCTTCTATGCATCGGTGTGTTTCTGCTTCAGAAACGCGACTTGAGCCCGTGCAGCATGACTTCTCGGTGGAGGTGGATCTATGGATAAAGTTTTTCATAATTAAACTTATGGCGAAACTTTTGCAACGGAAACTTTGTGCCCAGGTATAGCTTCGGTTAATTAATTTGCTTTTTCTTTAGTCTGGGTGAAGCCTGAGTTCAAATGGAATGTGAATTTACCTAGAAGAGGTACCTTTTTTGATACAAAATGAGAGATAAGCCTAATACCCTATTCACAGCGAGCGAAAACACTCGAAAGCTTCATCGAAAACAGAAGTTTTACCGTACATATTTCAGTTTTCGAAACGGGTTGTTTTCCACGAAAACGACTTCCAATCCTTGGATTGTTACAACAAACACACCTTTTGCAATATTCAGCAAATTCAGCAGAACAGAGAACAGCTGACCAGAAGTCAAAGGTCACAACTTAAAATCATTTTACAAGCTTAATTGATGGGCTATTATTATTTTTAAATGCTCTCATCATTTTATTTGCTTACACAAAAGTTTTACGACGACTGAGTCTCACAGGTGATTGAAACGTCAAACGAAAAGTAGTTGTTGTTCGGTGTGAATGCATCGACGAGTTTTCAAAAAAAAACACGGTTTTCAAATTCCACCAGTTGTCAATCTCGAACGCACTTGTATTGGTAAATCTGAGAAAATATCTAGATTAGCAAAGTGCTCTGAAATCTGAAAAGATTGCTTTTTTTGTACTAAACGAACATAAAAAGTGTTCTGAGAGCGCCCAACCGAATACCACATTAGAGTCGAGTTCCATTATCCACAGTGACTGTACCTGGCCTTGCGACTTGGGGAGTAAAATTGGAACTAGAAAGAACCCAAAAACTACTGCCAATTCCTGATCAGAGTTGCCACTTTACTGCAATTGTAGAAGACCTACTACATTTTTTTTTTTTTTTTTTGAATTTAAAGTCTACTGACAAAAAATTAAATCTACTGAATTTTTTTTTGTTTCTGAGAATCTATACCGCGAAAAAGTAGTCCTAAAGTGGAAACGCTAATCCGGATTAGCGGAATGTATTTGAATTTTTATTATAAAGTTTCTATAACTATTTTCTATGTTGTGACGTATTTGCGCAAATTAAGAGAGCATACAAAGCACCTGTGGCGAAATTGGTAATACATAACAACGTCACAGGTCTTCTCTTTCGGCTATATTTCTTACAAGAATGTCCAATAAAATATAAACGAGAACGGAGTCATCTTGTATATTGGACGTTCATGATATATTTAGTTGCCTAGGCCTTAAGGGAGGTATCAAGTATTTTGATAAAGGATCTGGACGATATACCTTTGTTAACACAATTTTGTCATAAAACAACTGGTTGAGTTTCAAGAGCTCCACCAACAATCGGCCAAATGAGGATTTATGTTGAAAGTTTATTCGAAACTCTTAATGATGACCTGTCAGTTGTCAGAATATATGAATGTCAAAAAGCGAGCTCTGTGTGACAGGTCTTTGACAGCAAAGTCTTTTCCAATTTCTATCAAAGGAAAATCAACACCCTTCAACAGATTAAAAGTATTTCAAATGACTTCCCGCAACCATAGCTAACGAAAAACACGTTCAAGATGACATATAACTATGTATAAAAATTATTTAAGTGCATTTTAAGTGACCCTAGAAAAGTCTTCAATATAGAATCGCTGTACGAAAGTTGTGGTCGACTTAGGTCTGAGGGAGGAGCAGCGCGGTTTTTTTAAAGAAGAATTCAAAAAAAGCTATAAATTTACTCTTAGAATACTACTTGAGCAGCCTGGTAGTAAACTACATTTATCTGTACTATTTGTAGCTTTGAAAATAAATTTATTTAAACTGTAAAAGGCGCCATTTTGATCATTAAAAAAAGAAATGGGAACCACGGGTACTGAGGCTCAAAAACGTGTCATTTGGCTTTTATATGGGCCAAACGGCAACGCTGCAGTGGGGGTGCTTTTACCCCTTCTGGGTACTTTGATCACACGTTCAGCAAGTCCGTCCTTAGCACAGTGACTTAAGCCTACAGCGAGCTACGACGTAACAAATGCAACACTCCTTTAAGTGATTCCATGGACCGCTGTACAAAATAAAAACAATCCTTTAACATCCTATACCCCAACAAAAATTATTCCGATGGTAAATTCAAACCCAACGGACAGTTTTTCAATTTCAGAAAATATTAAAACGCCCAATAGTATGCGAAGGATTACAGCCACCTGTACCATTCCACGATCAGCTTATCCCACAACCCTCGATCAAATCTACTCAATCACAGATGGAGCTGATCACCAATTCACGAAACGATCAACTTTGCTAACTTTTTGAATTTTGAAGCAGCATCCTCCCTCTTAACGGGCAATATGCAAATCCTTCAATATCTCACCATCGCCTCCATACACGTTGCATGTCTCATTATTAAATGCAAAAATGCCTAACCCGCTGAGATAAAAATCGCAGTCGAGAACGCTCTGCTCATTAACAGTTTCAAACTCAACCGCCAGATTAAGATAACAGACATCATGTTGAATGACATGTCCCCGCGTGGTTCGCCCTTGTGCATATATATGCACGGAACACACATAAAGGCCACCACACTCTGCCACTGTTCATTATCTGATTACAGCAGCAACCGCATCAGCAGCTAACATAACATGAACACCACCAACCGCACAGCCATCATCCGAATATCGATAAGGACGAAACCGCGAGCTCACACAATCACACAAACTGACCACTAGTACGATGTACCTTTGGCACCCATTTCATCGCCGCGCCGGTCGTCTTTCTTGTTAATTTTAATTGATGAACAGCAAAAATCGACAAAGCCGATCGAGGCGAGGAGTTGTCTCATCTCTGGACTCTGGAGGCGAATTAATTATCATAAATTAAGCCGCACCGACCAATGGGTAGCCATGACCAACATTGTGTCATGTATGTGCCTGTTGTAACTGCGCGCGGCGACAACGACGACGACGTCAAGGAATATCAGCCCTCGAGATAACATGTCCTCGCGCTCATATACGGGACCATGTCCGATGGTCGAGAGCGAGCCATCATCAGCGCGCCCAAATGAGTTGTTCTGACCGTATATGAGCTCGCGGTGGCGCGATGGAATCCATGTTCGCTGGGCACATTCATTAGATCAGTTTTAATTGATACAGATACAGTGGCAGTGTGAGCAGGCTTCACCCAGCCCTTGGTGTACTTTGGCGACCATCGACGACGACAGAACCTGCCAACTTGCCAGATTCATGATCTTGATTTCATTTTGGCACCTCGAATGGGATTCCGAGAGACACACACACACAGGCAAACGCAGGATCCGAGTCGGAATCCGCTGTCATGCGAGCAACTTGAAACCAGTTGCAGGCCACTGCGCCTGACAGTGGAAGACACTCGGGACAAATCTAGTTTTCACACCTCGTATGGGAAGCCGTTGCCACATGACCAAGTGTATGTGGCCGGGATCGGTTAATTAAAGCGGCAAACTGGTCCGGAGTGTAATTGCGAGCAACAGGTTAACTGATTTTGAATAATTGTCTAATTAAAACGGTGCAACAGATTCGCCTCGGGGGGGTATATGCTGATGGATGGAGCGGAAGTGCGTCACTACGATTGTGGTTTTACCGGGGTACTGCCTGAACGGAAGTGTGTCATCAATTGGGTGCGGTAGGAAAATTTGTTATTGATGTACATATCCCTTTCGTGGATACCTTTAGAATATGGGACAACTTTGATTTAATATTCGGCAGCGAAAGTCGTATGGGAAAGGTTTGAATTAAGAGGGTCCACTGTGTCGGGATCCATGTGGCGTCTAGCTATTCGGAGTGAGAAGTTGCATTGCAAGTGGGACACCTGTCCACTGGTTAAGTGATGAGATCTATGTGCTCTTAAGAAAATGTGCCTTCTCCTGAAGACGTCAGAGAGGGATGATCCTCCAACCTCCAAGTACCTCCTTAGTGGAGTATATACAGAAGAAAGTTTTTAAAATAAAGAAATAAATAGTTGGCACAACAGGTCCGTAGGCAGGCACCCCAGGCCTAGCTTCTCCAAACCATTCGTTTTAAGTGAGTTTTTCAATTTTGGAACGTATGGAAGGGATCTACAATTTTTTGCCGATTCCAAACGGCTTTGAGAGGCTTTTTCAAGGCAGTTTTACTCTAGGATGTTTGTCAGACGTTCGCGAGAGGTGGAGCAGTGGAAAAAAACCCTAAGATGGAATTTGGGTTTTTTGCCGTATTCGAACCTGGGACCCCTCGCTTAGTAATCCAACACACTTACCACTAAGCCACTGCGCCGACAGAAAAAGTTGTTAAGACAAGTAAAAACGAGGTAGTTAAAAAGCGATGCGTGTTCACATCCACACACAAATTTAAGAGCTTTAGAGGTGCCTAGATTGGTATGGTATTGAGCGGATGGTAAAGGACAACCTTAAGAAATGCGAAGAGTTAATTGACACTTAAAACGGAATCACATTGTTGCCAAATCAGCTAAGATCTATACAGCTAACTTGCAGGCATTCAAGTGGAATCGTCAAACGACGATACTACCCAAAAAATACATGACTCAGGAAGGTTGAGAAGGAGTCCGTCACTCCGTGAGGAATCCTCGATTAGAGCTGAGGCATATTTCATGAACCGCACACAATAGCGCAAGGCGACATCGAAAGTGACGCGTTGCGCACATATCCCAGTACACAACCAACGTTGCAGTCTCTTGAGTAAAGTAAAACCGAAGTTCGTGAAAGAAGGGAAGAACGGTACAAGCAAGTATGCTGTAGATGCCAGTTCTGAATTTTTACCACAGCCTATGAGTATGTAAATTTTAACTCATAGCGCACACTCGTGTGCGATAAGACATTCTCTTGTGTATAGCCAGTCCAAAGCTTAATAAAAGGAAACACGCATTTCCGAAGAGCATCTCCAGCTAGGAAATTCTAATGGAAATCTAATGAAAGTCCTTTTTGCCTTAAATAACATAATTTTCCTGTTACGTCGAACAATTTAAGTCCCAAATCGAATTTTATCTCTACCCCAATCCCTACCCAAACCGCAACAATGCCAACACTACAAACACCGCACACTGAAATAGTTCGACTGAACATACGCAGATGTTATGAAATATCCGCCACAAGGCAGGGCATTCACTTCAGGCGCAAACACCATATCCCACCTGGAGAAACAGTAGGTACCTCAGTATATTTTTTTGTTCTGTTCAGGCCAAAAACCCACAACCGCCCACTGGAGACTGCAGTAGATATACCGACAAAATACGAATTTGCATAACCTCCCCAGCCCCCCGCATATTCACAAACAATGTGTGCGCTGGCACACACCGCACCATATCAAGTCCTTATCTAATAAATCCCCAGCCCAAGAGGGATAAATTAATCCAAAAAGAAAACAAAAACATTTGCCCCAGCAGCACCAACAACTCCCACGTCCCTACGTCCATATCGCCATCATCGAAATGAAAGATGCTTTCTGCCGTGCGCTTGTGTTCCACATACTTACAACAACTGTGGGCTAACTCATTCGACCAGAACCGCCAGCCAGATCCATTCAATCTGCTGAAATTGCCATTTCGCCAGGGTGCATGCACAAACAATGGCAATCAGAGGTAGTGCAGCAATCTACCCTCGGATCGGATTCGAAAAAGAGAAAAGAAGTTTGATTTGGAAAATTTCCTGATCCTGATCAGAAAAGAACGTATTTTTGCGAAAAACTCCCACAACCAGCTGAACTGATTCAAAGGGTAGCTACTTCACTCCGGGTGGGACATTTCGCCTCACTAAGCCACGGAAATGCGTGGGGTGGCGATTTCATAGATAGGCCTTAAATTTGTGAACTCAACTGAGAATTGCCCAAACTATCCCCTTCAAAGTGAAATCCATTGAATTGGCAGAAAATAAGATATCCCATTGAAAGAGCTGCTTCTTCCTCTCCTCGGTCACTTCCTCTGATGGGGGGTAAAAAATACTTTCTCAAATTTCATCAACCAAACTATCACTTTTCTGGTCCATCGAACATCAATTTAATTTCAAATCAAGGACACAGCGACAGTTCCACGGTCTCTGTCTTTCCTCGTTTTAACTAACTGCACACTCGAGTCGAGACTCCGCAGATAGTTACACGTTGGCCTTTGCACACTCAACAAAAACCAAGAAGAGGAGCACAAAGCAACAGAGATCCTCGAACCGGAGCGGAGGAGTTAAAAAAAAAGTGAAAAACTCATCATTACCATCAGCAACACTCTGTGTGCGTGTAACTTTTGTGTCACCAGATGGAAGCTAGATGACCAAGGAACCCGGCCAGTCCAGTGGAGTCGTCTCTGTAACAGTGTCCGTGAAAAATGCCGAAGCCTCTGCCAAAGTGAAACCCGAAATCACAAGTTAGTCGAGTGAATAACAAAAGTGGAGGCTGGAGGAATGTTTGCCACTCGACTGGTTGCGACGGAGATGGTTTCGTTAAAATTCACTTCTCCTCGGTCCTCGCCCGCAGATGACATAATTTTGACTGTTGCTCTTCAAATGGAAATTTTGTCCAGTTCTCCTTTTCTCTCTCTCTATCATCGGGGTGAGATGATGCGAAATTAAGATGCGGGTTAAGAAGTTTTTTTTTTTTTTTTTTTGGGTTTCTGTTTTGTGGAGGGAAACTTGATAGTCATAGTGTAGAGGTCCTTAAATTGGAGCCATTATGTGGTTTAAAGTGGTTCCGGTTAGTGAGCAAGCGAGCGAATCATGTTTTTGTGTCTTTAGTGAGATGAGGTTAATTTGATTCGGCTTAAGATGTTACTTCCAGTCGATTTGGCTGACGTAAAAATTATTGACAAAGCTGCGGTTGAACGAGTTCGAAGGGCGAAGTGGAGTTTGGGAATGTAATACTGAGGGCAATAGACACCGGAAGCGATAGAGTCGTTTCGGGTTTGAGGAATGGCCCGAAGTATATTTTGTATTCCTATCACAAGTTCACTTCTAAGAATCGCAGTCATTTTGGATATTGGTTTTTTTTATATTTTCACCAGGACCCGTTATCGAGTTTCACCCCATAAATAAATAGATGGCACGATGGCAGTTGTATGTACTCCTAAAACCAAGAAACGAATTACTCGTTACTCGGTAGTTTATTTTATTTATTTATTTATTTTTTTTTTCTGTTTTAGACATTTTTATTAAAAGCGTACCGTGAACAAACTTTGGGCGATAACGTTCGATTCAAATCCTTGTTGGGGGCATTTTTTTTTTTTTTTTTTTTTTTTTTTTTGAGAAACCGCATCAATCAAGCTGAAAATCCCTCTTTTCCCAAATATACTTACATCTCATTTTTTAACTTTCGCCACCAGTTTGATTTGTTCGAAAACAGCTTCAACAATTTCAACCAAAATACTTATATATCTACCTATTTAATATTTAAGCTTAAGTATAGCTTAGGTTAACATGACTGCGTTTTTGGTTTTTCACTAAAAGTTCGAAAAATGGTACTTTTGAAATTTGGACATATCTCGAAAACGGTCCACACGGTTGTTACAAAAATTAATTTCCAAAGAAATATGGTCACTTATATCTTAAAAGGAAAACTCAGGTTTTCTCTATATTGTCGTACAATGGATTTTTGAAAAAAAAAAACCTTTTTTTTAAATTTAGTTTTCTTTAGTTAACCTACCTGAAAACGCCAATAACGATTTTGACCAAAGTGCAAACCTAGAGCGAAATTGATGTTTCCAAAATTATTCCTTAATTTTCAGTGATTCACTTTCAATTTTTGGTGATTCGAAAAATGCTAATATTATAAACTGCTTATATCTCAAAAACTCCATTTTCGAGTTGGATAAAACTTTAAAAACCAAGTGATGCCTACATCCCAAACAATATTAAATGCTAAATTTTCAGCTAAAGAGTTCAGCAATAGTAGTTATTTTTCAAACTTAATATTAAAAAATTTGAAATTTTTTGTCTGCATAATTTTACAAAAACTGCTCTAACGATTTTGATCGAAGTACATATTTTGGATAGTAAAATAATTTTCATAGAAATCCCATACTCAGTTTTTCTCCAAAAATTCAAATAAATCCGTTTTTTAATTATTTCTCAAAAATGACTACCGAGAAAGTTTCGTGCGGCCTAGTCGTGCACTTCGTTTTCGAATCTATCGGATCGTTCCTTGAGAGGAAAGTCGTTGTAGAACTTACCATGTTTCGAATTTCATAGCTCTTCCATCCCCAAGAACGTATGATGTTACAAAACTGGCCAAACACCGCTCTCTGGATGTAGACAGTGTTCAGTGTTTATCCTCTCGCACTGCTCCTTCGAGTAATCCCCTTTATTTCGTCCGACACGTCCATCAATCGAAAAGGAATCTCATTAAAAAATTCGGCACCCTCCGCTCCGTCATGAGTATTCCAGATTCAGATCAAATGGCACTTCAACCGGGATCTGTCAATTCTTAAAATTTGGCATCTCGCCGAACAAAAAAAAAGAAAACGAAAAAAGTTTCATCTGTCCTACTCTTCGGGCAGCATTAGTTGAGCCGAAGCTGACTAATTAAAAATTCCACTTAATTATGAGGGAAATTGTGGCAGCTCGTGCCGGAAGCTTATCGTGCCGACTGTCGACATGCATCCGCCCGTCAAACGGTGCATTAAAGGATTCGCGAATCGTTGCGGCATTAGCACTCAATTCCGCTGTCAATCCGTACGTTCGTCTGATTCCCATTCAGGGCCACAATCGAGTTATATATACCTTCCTTCTGGGACCTGGGGAAGCGCAACAGCAGCAGCAGCACACCGAGACCAAGTGTTTTGATTGATGTCTCCGCGCGTAACACAAACACTCTTACTATTTCTTAATCCCCACAGCCACGGCACACCAACTGGCATTCAGTCGTCGTAATAAGAACACGACACATTTCATTGAAGGGGTGTATTCCGTATTGTGCGCCGGAATTAAGGACACGATGGCAGAGTGTTCGCGAACAGCTTTTGACACTTGATAAGGTGATGTGGATAAAACGCAAACGTGCTGTGGAAATTCTCCTCGATTGGGAAACAACAACGGGGTGGACTGGCACGCAACAGTTTTTCGGGTAGACAACGCTCGCACTCTTACTCGTTGAGCTCTAATTGAAAGTGTCAACCTTTGTGTGTCCGACACACTTGACACTTGTTGCCTGGGAATGATGTTCCTTGCGGTGTGTCGGGGATTTTCGGACCGATGTCATCTTTCTGGGATTTTCATCAAATGTCATCGGAGTTGGTTTCGGTTGGGGTTTTGCTTCGCCCTGGTGTTTGGGCGGACATTTAATTGGGTTGCGACTTAAAATTGATTCGGTACATTCGAACGCACTTCAAACAAATGCGACAGATACTGCTGGTTGTAGGTATGCATTTCGTAAATCATGATGTAGGGATTTTCTTCGGTGAGATTTAATTAAAATGAGATTTAGATTTTCGACTGTGAAATGAGTGAGGGTTACGAACGAGTATATTCGGAGCTTAACATCGTAAGAATTGATTGGGAGTGGAGGGGAATATTTGAGAGGAACCAGCAAGCCACAGAATATTAATTACGGAATTGGAAAGATAAACCCAGCCTGCAGTTTCAAGGTAATACTGCTATGACAGTGATTGGAAATTTTAATCCAAATTCATCGGTCCCAGTGAGTATGCACTGGAGCTGCACAGTGACCAGACCTAATAAAGCTTCAGAACCTCAAAGGAAGTACAGGAAAAGCGAATTTCAATCGTTCGTCTTAGAGAATTTTCTATTCTAGGCCAGAGTGTCAGTGCAGTAGAAAAAGTTATTGCCAAAATTGGTGTGTAGTAAAATTCGTATGAACGAAGCTCAGCCAACTTAAACTGCACAAATGAAGAGGAAATTGTTACACAAACTGAGAGTAACACTTGACACCAATTTGGAATGCCTTACCGAACCTTGCCTTTCTTAAATAATTCGTATTTCTGAACTCTTTAAGTCGAATCTAAGCTTGATTATAGCTCAGCCAAAATTCGATTTTAATTTCTCAACTTTCCCATACGACTTCATGTTTCCAAATTCCAAATTCGAAGGCGCTTTTTAGTTAGTTAAAGCTGCAAAGCATGGTTGCCACTTGTAAGGCCTAGCTCATCACAACCATTCGTTTTGTGTGCGTTTTTCATTTTTGGAACGAATGGAAGAGATCTACAATTTTATGCCGATTCCAAACGGCTGATTGAGAAGCTCTTTCAAGACAGTTATACTCTCGGATGTTTGTCAGACGTTCGCGAGAGGTGGCGCAGTGAAAAAACCCTAAGTTGCAATTTGGGTTTTTGCGGGATTCGAACCTCGCCCCTCGCTTAGTAGTCCAACACACTAACCACTGAGCCACTGTGCCAACATAAATAGTAAATCTATTATTTGTCAGTCGCATTCGGCATAATATCCGTTGCTTTCCTCTTCGCTTTGTTCCACACCAGTTTTTTAATATCGTGGAATTTATCCCTTTTTCTGGGAATTTCGAAAGTCCGAAAAGCCTTTCGTGGGATAAAGGGAAAAAGCCCGAAATACAAATATTATTTTTAAAAACTGGATTTTGAGGCAAAAAAGATCTAGGATTCTTAAAAGGGAATTTGAGTACGACGAGAAGGGAAGAATGACCATGATTCGTGGGATAAATGAAGAGAGAGTGCTAGCAACACTGTTCCACACTCTTCTGTATTACAAAAATCATCAACGCAAATCCACCTTCCACTTGGTCCGTAGTCCATTCAATTCGGTTTCGAAAAAACGTCTTAATCGATAGAAATGGGTAGCCTGTTTAATTTATACAACAATTTCATCAGAAAGTTTATAACCAAATCTATTGGTAAAATATTTCGACGAATGCTTTACAACCACCTAAGCTCGACAGCAAAGCAGCTGTTACACGAAAACATCCATCCCCCCATCTGATAGAACTACGCCGTCTTCGCCTTAAACACGTCTCATCAAGCGAGGAACACCAAAAAAGGAAACCACCATTCCTACACCCTTCGGGGCACAATTTTGAACATTTTGTCAGCCGCACGAATTCCCAAGGAACCGAAATGTCAGTCCACCAATCCCACAACGTGCTGCATCATAATGACAACTGACAGCCCCCTGCCTTCTCTCTGCTGTTCACTCATTCCGGTCACGTTCCTAGAATATATCCTTATTTCCGTTTCCTTTGGCGTACACAATGTCATCATTTAGCGCAGTTCCCTCACCCGCTTCCTCTCCTCATTACAGCGCTTCGCCGGTGAATCTTCTTCTTCTTCTTCTTTTTCTATCGAACCTCCCCCCACTACCGCAATCGCAGTCACCACCAAGATAAACACATCACGCCTGTAACAATTAGAACCGAAATTTGTATTATGCACGAACACAAAGCACAGCACAATTCGGTGATTACTATTATCTCTGTCTCCATTAATTCATTCATTTCTTCTCTGTGTATCTGCGGGAGAGAAAAAAAAGTATCCAACAGATGCTGACTGATAGTTCGCATTGTGTGTGCCTCATCTGCAGGTCGAAGGAAAGAATTAAAAAGAAAAACTGCTGCGTAACGATTTCTAATGGTTTTTGGGTTTCTTTTTTTTTTCGTCAGTCGCAGTGGGTATTCGGTATTGGGGCAGGATCCTCTTAGATCGCTGGCGATGAAGGTGTCTCGCTGATATTAATCAACATTGCACGGTGTCTTCACGCACCCACATCGACGTCGGTTCTATTTTTGGTGTACTTTCGTGGATTTGTTGATTGAAATCGAATGGAAGGTCGCTGGTTGGATGAGTGGTTGGGTCTTGGGTTCGCTTGGGTGGCTGACCTTTGCCTGCAGAAAAAAAAATAATTGAATAAAGAGATTTTTGAAAATAATTCGATAAGAGCAATATGATTGACGGAAGAGAACGCCTCCTGAATTTCGTCGATAATTGTTGTGTAATATGTTGTAGGGGATCGGGATGCCAGCGGGAAGGTCAGAGATCTGATGGACGGAGGTTTGTCGAAGGTCTCCGTCAGGAAGATGAAGCATTGAAATTGCCTCTGAAAAATGGAAGCCGTATCTGGCAAGCTGTCTTAATATGATCCTTAGTTTTTATAGTTGTTGAGGTGACCTGACGAAGAGCTGTTGCTATTCCGGAAGAGTTGAAGGAACTGAGCGAAAGTGGACACTTCTGCGTAACTCCGGTCTTGAGTAACGATTTCTAGCAATTATTGTATTGAATGCCAATTATAACGCAGTCGATCTGCTATTACAGGTAGGTCATTTTCGAATCGCTTACCTTTGGTAGGTTGTGTGCCTGACTGCCTCTCGTAGGTCGATAATATACGACAGATTTACGAAATCATTAAAATTGCGTAGCAGCAGTAATTCAGCTGTTTGTATGCGAAGCTTTATTAAGCCTATGAGTCGAGTTTAACCGCCGGAAGAATAAAAATTATAATTTAAAGCCTTTTCTACTAAAGTTCATAGAGCCGTACACCTAGTAGAATCACACTCTGTGTTGAGACACGAAAATACAACTCGGACGAAGACCAAGATCTCGCTGTCAACTAAAAGGCACCTTTCCATTTTGTCTAGACCATGGAACACAAAAGTTCCGTCCATCTGATCAAACCAAAGTGATAATAGCAATAGCCTTGCCCAGAAGCCCAAAAGGCTACTGAGACTGACGACCTTGATAGAGAGCATAGATATAGAAACTCATTTTCAAGGTTTAGTTTTACAAAACCATGCCAAAACCTTTGCAAAAGTACAAGCTAAGACCCACTGAAAACCGCATGAGCTATAGAGGTAACAGTCTCCTAAAAAATGGATCCATGGCACAAAAAGAACGGCTTAAGGTCAAGGTGGAACTGGACAAAACAGTGAACTTGATGAGTTATCCAGCGCATCGATCTCGTCAGGAAAGTCATCAAATCCGTAGTCTAAATTGACTTGAACGTGTGGAGCTAATGGACATACTAATGCTTGGGCTTATGTTATGTTATGTTAAAGTGGCTCTCGATATGAGAAACACTTAGGCCGTTAATCGGCCCATTGTGCTTACAGAGTTTTCAATTCAAAGCCTTTGATGAAACGTAGGATTTGAAGAAGTCACCTCTTAGATGACCCGAATCAGTGGAAAAGGCAACCATCTTGAATTGCGCAAACTTAGCCTTGAGGAACGGAAATTTCCCAACATGAAAATGTTGTTAGTCGTCTGTGCAAGTCTAAGTTTTAGCGACAACCATCATGATGAGGTACGTTTCCCATTCTGATCGGTTCACGCAAAATGAGTTTTCGAAAGTGAAAGTGGTGTCCGGGCATATGAGCAATCAGAAAAAAGCTTAAAGGTTCCCGCTATGAATGCCTTCAGGCTACCCTAAAATCTATTAAGTCGAAGAAGACATTCTCTAAACATCGAAACCAAAACCACTTTCGCATTTCAAAAACGAAAAAATAACTTGCGTAAGCGAAAAATTTGCCTCATGTTACTGCTTTTGTTTGCTTTCTCTTTTTCGCATACTTTTGGGGTAATTTATGGCTTTGCTGTGGAGTTATTCAACACTTTTATTTCTTTTGACACCTCGTTTGATAGGAATAGTTGTGTAGCAAGGCCAAAAGTATGCGATTTATATAGTAGAATTGTTTAAAATGTCAAAAAATATAAAAACAAAACGTCAAAGAAAAACCAACCGTTGTTTGTCTGTCACACAAAACGAAAACGTCTTTCGTTTTTGAAAACGAAAAAAGTAAATAGATTTTTTTTTTTTCATTTTCAGAGCTAGTGCAATAGAAGACGAATCGACATTGTCGTTGTTCGGGCGTTGAACAAAGGAAAAGGTCAACGAAAACGGAAAAGGAAACGCTTTAAAATTATTCCGCAATTAAAAGAAATAACCGCTTTCCAAGGTTATACAAGATTATTGTTTTAATATGCCAAAATTTAATTAAATTACGCACATTTTTATTTGTTTACAAAAAGATTTGTTGACAGCTTTGACAACATTTTGACATAATTTCCATTTGGGAAATTTCTGTGTAAGTGGGTGCGTTTGGTGCAGCTGTATAGCTAAGCCTATATGTTTCATTTTTCGTGGCAAATTTTGACCTGCCGACGTCATTATGGCGTAAACACTTGTCCTAAATGTGTCACTACTTTTAGTCGCGCCTGTCAAGCGTCTGGTCCCGCTAGCTGTCGTAGTGTAAGTGTATACTCTCACGACAGATAGAAGACGAGTGACAATAGAAAGAGCGACATTTTTTGGACATTTTTTCAGCGTGTCAAAATTTGCCAAGAAAAATGACACTTTTAGCCTAATTTTTGACATGGGTTATCGTCAACAGTCGTCTTACTTAATCGCTCGTCCATTTTTCGTGGTTTGCTTTGTTCAAGCTGCTCACCGTTGGTTACATTCAAAGGCTTGACTTTTTTTAATAAAAGCCCCTATGGGATTCACTTTTCGACTTCCAAGCGGACCTATTTAATAGCATTCTCCAAGAAGTCTGCAAGCACAGTTCCATCAGTAAATGAGCTGCTAAGCGAGGGTTTACATATTAAATACATTGGTTGAAAACAGCTACCAATAGTCCTGTCAGCGAGGACTTTCAGTCTTGTTCTGATTAAAGTGGAGAGTTCGACATATCTATCAATCTCTTCTCAAAAATGTGCCCCTTTGGTCTTACAGAGATTAATTTTTTCCAGTAAATGAAAGCGTTTCAAAAGATATGCAACAGTGTATAATACGATTATTCGAGACCTTAAACTTCACAGGAAATTACATGTCAAACACTTACAGTGAAAAGTAAACGTAGCTCGTATCAAAAACTCTGGAAATCCTAACCAAAATGGTTTTCTCGATGCAGACAGTTCTGGATCCCTGGAATACTGGTCCACTTTAAGTAAAATACTATGCAATTAAGCAAGTAGCGTACAAAGGGCACATCAAATTGAGGCATCTGGAGCCCTTATATCAAGTCCAACCAAAATTCTCAATGTAAAATTGGCACGGTGCCTCTTGATGTGCATATTTAATGAAACCCGACGGTGTCGTCTATTGCGCAAGCTTGGGGGTATCTGGAGGCAGCTGCAGAATATTTCCAGATTACACCTCCAAAAAGAAATAAATTCCTATTTAAATCCATTTCAAATGTTAGTCAGACGTCAGGAGTCATTTTCAGTAGTGGTTCTAAAAAGTTCTCTGGAGTGACAGCCTACTTAAACCTCTATGTAAATACTCTACCACTTCTGTCTCGATTTTTCGGAACTAACATCTCTGTTTCACTAAGAAAAAACAAAAAATCTCCGTTCTTCCCCACCGCAACCATAAAAAGTTCCAACTCGCATTGCAAACACACAAAAACCACGACGACTGTAACAAATTGCTTCTTGAATTGAATCTCAAACTTCGGTGCAACTTTCATAAAGGACCCATAACCATACACATCTCTGCATCTTGAGATCTACGAGCAACATTCCCAAAACCTGACACCAGCCCCAACTGTGAGATAATTAAATTTATAATTCCATTTGTCAACACGCGAGCGCTGCACGAACATGAACACGAACACCAACACCAAGTAAATATTTCCATCCTTCCGTCTTCGCCACTTGGGAGTCCTTTCACAAATGCGCGCTCCATTTCTCTTCTCGGCAATAACTCCGCGGAGAACCGCTCCAAGAATGCACCGAAATCTTCATCCATCATTGTCAACCGCGCTAAGTGACATGCAATCCGCGTCACAAAGTCCAGACCAGACATTTCCTCCCCACAGCAGATGTAGTGAAATGTCCTCCGGCGTTGTGACAGTAACTCAAAAGTACATTGCTCCGTTTGGTTGCCAAAAAAAAAAACAACAAAAAAACTCCAACGATGTAGATGAGTGTCGCTCATTTAAGATTTAAACTTCCAGCGAAAAAAATAAAAATAAAAAATTGGACTGCAGGAAACTGAATCCCTTTCATTTTGGCGGCCACCCCTGTCCGTGGCCAGCTCGTAACCTAAATTTGATTACGCTTACAGCCCGCTAGGGTTCGCTGAGGCGACAAATCAAAAGGGACGCACACAATACCGTACCGACGTGAGCCATACGAACTGTGAAACATGGCCATGTCCATCGGAGGCTTCAATATTGTTCAAATAGAATCGAATACCGCCGCCGCGCCGTTGGGCAATCGTATGCCAATTCCCCTTGGAGCGCATTTCACTCGTCACTCCCCTTCGCTGAGTCGGTTATTGTTGCAGAGGATTTATTGAGATGGCAAGCAAATGAGTTGGAATTGATTTGAGTTGACGCCAACGACGGGTGTAGGTACAGCATACTCGAATGGTGCTGGTGACAGAGTGATGGAGCTCCTTCGGGAATTCGGTTGGATCTAGGCATGACAATGAGAACTCGACGTGCTTGAGGCGAATGTGTACATAATGCCGTGGAATGTCGTCCAAGATCTGGAAAGTGTATTCAGATTCATCAATTATGGCAATATTTGGAAATGGAGGAGGCCCCACTGGAAGTCTAGTCTAGAGACATAAGGACCTCTCTGACAGCTTACGGAAGTATTTTGACATTTTGGCGACAACGATTTTGTGGATTCTAGAGCCGATTCTGGGCTTCATCGACTGTCATTACCTGGTGTGTGCAAATGGTGAGTGACAATGATTTTGAATGCTATTGTGAGGTTATACATCATCAACTGACAGCAATGGGGCCTTGGGGAGATTCTATTACCTAATTTGAATACCGAATCAATCGAGCTGGGGAGCGCAACTAGTACCGTCTTCGTCTTGTGATTTTTTGGGACCACTACTATTGCAACCCCTTTAAACAGAAAAGGAAGGCAAGGTAAGTTAGGCTGAAAAAAGTGATAAATTTGACAAATAAATGTTTTACATAAGCTTTAGAGCCTTGTTGGGATGCGTGGAGATAGATCCTTTCAACGTGTTGCATACTCGTGAGGGGTATTTCGGACGAGAAATAAAAGAAAAGAGACAAATTAGAGTTAGGCTTGCTTTTACTTTATTCGAGCTCTTATGGAAAGGTCTACTTCGTTGAGATTTGTTTCAAGAAGACCTATGTGAGGCTAGTACTTGAGGAATTGGGGTATTGACAATGGCGTATGATGGAAGTTGTAAGGCGACATCTTACATAAAATGATAGGCGCAGTATATTCTAGTACAATCATTTAAATGGTACAGGGAAATAAGTAAAACCACCCACCCACTTCACGAAAGGACTTACTTCCCTGCACCAATTTAAATGGGTTGCTTTGTGATGGGCTTTTACTCGAACAAGCCTGATTAAGTCATCGAGAGATCATCGAAGAAAGGCTTACCTAATGTGCGACTTAAATATATCTTTTAGGTCCACAAAAGCACAAAACTCTACAGCACGCTCATTTATGTCCCGTAAATTCGATAATGCGTGTTAGGGTGGACGCAAACAGCTGATTCAAACTGCCGGATCATGAACGACTTCCAAATTACAACAAGCTTACTTGTGGCCATTTTGATTTCAGGGGTTAAAGCTATACCACCCCAATCCCCAATTTAGCCCTAGGTATCCATTTATGGAGCTGCTAAGCTTGGCTGCATGTTTGCCTATTGATCCGCGATCCGTTCGCACTTATGCCTTCAAGTTTAGTGACATTTCCTATTGCTCTTTACATAAGGTTTCGTGTTTTCAATGTTCTATTTGCTGGCCAAATATTTTTCTGAAAATGACACAATTATTCCGACTTTTCCCTTTACTTATGCTAGCCAGGAATACCCACAAACTTTCGCCGCAGATGATACGCAAAGTGGGGAGCCCCTTTTTCCAGTTAGTCAGCTCAATTATTTCCCTCTATGTCACAATGGTGGAGAACCCGGAAAAGACTGATCTTACAACGACAGCTAGTCCAGGTTTTTGAATCTATGCAATGCTTGATGAGCTTGATCATGTCCATGCCTATATTTCAAATAAGAGTCCTAATTCCGGCCTAGCTGTCCACGAACTTACTTTTAAGTTGGATGCCGATTTATTTAAGACTTATATTGAGCCTGGAAGACGCTGGATGTGTTTGAAAGTCTAAATTTTGTGATTCTGTCTCTGTATCACAAACAGACTTGACGGTACTTGAAGCATGGCGTCACGAGCTTTTAAGTCAGTATTTTTCCCACAAGCTCTTCTATTTTTAGCGCTGCCATCCGTTGGCCTATCTTTCATATGGTTCCAATTATCAAGACTACATTTTAGCCCGTTTACGCAATGATGAAATTAGCAACTTGCTTTTCTCTTTTGACTGAGCTTCCATAATTGAGACCTTATTGCCTCTTCGTCTACTCTAAAGATGTATGACACTATGTAGTTTGTAAGCGAGAAACATAGCACAGCGTAAGCATGCGAATTATTCTGTAATGCGGTAGCTATAGGCTAGGGGTACACCTTATACACAGATCCACTGCCCTATTTTCGTATTTTGACAAAAATGTTTCAATTTGACAGACTAAACTATTGTGAAACTGAAATTCCTACTTTCTACATATAGCCAAGCTAATTTTAGATTGGACAACGATCCTGCAGGATGAATCAACCAAAAGTTCTCAGCCTTGTAACTACTTTGATCTTAAAATTAAAAATAGAACCATGTGCAAAAATGTCGAGCTTTTCTTGTCATATTTGGAAAAGAGAGTACTTCTAATTTTCACGCTCACAATATTTTCTGAAGTAAGGCTAAAACTTTTTTTCCTTCTATACGGTCTCTGAACAGAATAAATTTGGCAAACAAAAAAAACTACTACAGAAAATGGACTACAGATCTAATGTTTGATCTGCAAAATGTCCCAATTAAAATCTAGTAGATCGCTTTTCTTATTTCTTCTGTCTAGAAACGGAACTCTGAGCTGATATCTTAGCAGAGACTATGTCTTTACGTTTTGTTCCAATTCAGCTTAATGGTCTATTTACTTCTGATGCAAGTATACCTATACAGCAAAAAAAAATAGAGCAACAGAGATATTTATTTTTAACAAAAAAATTTTTTTTTTTTTATTTCGAAACACTTCTTTTCAGATGTGTGCAGTCTTTTTCGTTGAATAAAGGATTAAATCGCACTTAAACTGAAAAAGGAGCAATTTTGATAATTTTGCAAAAAGCGGGGGCTAATCGTCCTGAGGCTCAAAAAGGGGCCAAACGACAACGCTGCACTGAAGACATCACTGACTATAGTATAAAATATCACAGTCAAATTACAATACCTAACTCTATGGCAACTGGCCAGGTAACTCTCGCTGATGTTGTCCATTACCTATTTCACTGCTGATCTAAAGAGTAAAAAATGTTGTGGTCCAGCAATCCTTTCAAGATGACACCACATTTTTCAGCCCACATATCGATTGCTCCCTGAAAATTGTACTAAGCCACTGGAAATAGCAAAATACCATAAAATAAAAACCGTTTACCATTTTAAATAAAATTCTTTTATTTTCTTAAAACGATGCTTTCTTTAATTCATCTTTATAACAATAATAATAATTATAATTCCATCACTTTTTATATAAATTCATATAAAGGGGCTATTTATTTACAACATTTCTACGCTTAAGCTATACAACACATATATATATTCTTTTCTACAACATAATTTGATTATTTAGACTTTAATATTAAAAATAAAACTCTCTTATAGAGACTAGATATACATAGAACCTACTTAAAAAAATAAATACAATTATATATTTATTTCGAGTACTTTTACAACAAAAAATAAGCATTTCTCCTGTTCTATTACATTTTGTGGAAGAACTGCGGTTTTTTTTTACATAATTATTGCAACTTATTGCAAATTGTTCTTTAAACTATATTGGAAGGCAAGATTTTGTTGTTTGTCATTGTTTTTGTGAAGCTTTTCATAAATAACAAAACATTGAAAAAATAAAAATAAAATAATAGCATATGTAGGTATTTACAGTATTTTTAAAATTACTAATCAAAACCTTATATCGTTAAATCACAGATAAATAATTTATATTAGTTTTTAACTAACATTTCGCTTTTCTTTTTACAATAGGGTATAAAGAAACTTCTGTTCCGTTCTTGAAGAAAAGTTTCTTTCTTTCTTTTTTTTTTTTCAAAAATAGTGTGACACACATAATACATATTCGAAGAGAAGAATAATTTCAAATACAAAAAGTTGCTGCTGCACCCACGGGTTTCGAAGACAGCTTGGATGGGGCGAACATAAATTTGAAAATTTTATACATTTTTACAAAACCCCATCCAAACTTGTCAGGGACATCTTAGAAATTCTACTTTAATTCAACAGCGAGTCACCTGGGACGACAGAAGCTGAAATATGGAAACAACTGACAGTGCAGCGAGTAGAACCGCTTCGGATCGGTTTTTAGGTCAAACCCGTCGACCTTGACAACATTCCACTCGTTCTTCATGCGGGCATAGCTGAACGACACCTGATCGTGAAACGTATCGGACCGTATAAACTCCATCGGCTCCAAGTGGGAATGGAAATTGTCCACCACTGTCAGGGGGACTTTCAGCAGGTGTTCTGTTTGGAAATAAAACGAATCGATAAATAAATCGATGAAGTGAGAGGGAAAAAACCAGCCAAACTACTCACCGATAATGAATCCCATTGTAACATCGTCGGGGAATCGTATCTTATCCCCGATACTAATGAACTTTCCGCCACCGGCGATCGGTAGCATTTTCAGAGTGAGCGCCCTGCTCAGGCAGAAGCCTGCACCGCCGGTTGCAAACCAAAATGTGATCTTTTTGTTTGTGGGTACGGATGAGTTTTTCTGAAATGAAATAAAAATAAAAATAAATGAAAAAAGGATGCGAACGAAATTAGTTCTGTTGATTAAAAAAAAAATGGTTTGTTTTACTTTTTGGGTTGTATTGCGGGCAAAAAAAAAAAAAAAAATGTTGTTGATGAGCAGCGCGAAAAGGGAACATGATTAATAAAGATGAAGGATTAACCGAGCGGATGATCATGCGATTACCACGTACAGCGTCGGCCCACATAATCGCAAGTGCGCAGCTGATTGCTATTAATGGAGCGTGTGCGTGTATTGAATTTGGTAGCGGTGTCAGTTGCAGTGAGTAGTGCAGTTGGATTGCAAGAGTTTAGAAAGCGGAGGCCTCCAATTCAAGTGGAAAATGAAAACGAGTCTCAAGTTTTCTCTGTTAAATTCGTAGGTATGTTATCAGAAGTAAGAGTGGGAGAAGATTATGTCTGTCAAAAGTTTCCGACCGTCCCTAGGGCAATCTATTCAAATGTTGCACGTCCGATGTTTGTTACGGAGTCTTCTATTGAATTTTGAATTTTTTTCAAACGGAGACTTTGAAAATCTGGGGTCGAATCGCCACTTCCGTGAACGAGCTACCCGTTCACGGAATTAAGTTGGTTTTACATGTGAAACAAAAACAAATTCCGTCACGAAATGCTCGATCACGGAGGTCGCGATTCGACCCCTGCTTTTCTAAACAACAGTTTGATTTTATGGGTGATGATTGCTTATTTGGGGCTCAACCGGTGCCCTGCAAAATAAGTTTCACTCTTCAGCTTGACAAGTTGGGTAGATTAAGTGCAAATAGTTGCAGATATAAAGCAGCTAAATGAAAAGGAGTGGCACTTTTACCATGAGTCTCCGGTTGAGCCCCATTTCAGTAATGCAGAATGGATATACTTCCAAACAGCAACTAAAACCGAAACAGCGAGGCCGTAAGGTTTTCTTGGTTGAACTACCTAAACCAAGTTTACACGTGTCATTTTTGGTGGCAAATTTTGACATGCCGACGTCATTATGACGTAAACACTTGTCCTAAATGTGTCACTACGTGCAACCGCCTGTCAAGCGTCTGGTCAAAATGACACGTGTAATCTTAGCTTTAGCAAGTTTGCTGGCTCAGAACCAGGAAAAATACAAATGCACACCTTCTTGCTTTTCTTTTCTACCCAACCTATAAGTGTCTGAGAAAAATCCGTCACTATAAATGTAATGGGAAAGCTTCTCAATTCAGCAGTTTAAGTATGAAATAAAAATGGAGAACCTGGTGAATGGTTGATCCGTTGCGATGATTTATATGTTTTTTTTTTTTTTTCGAAACGATGCAATTGTGTCCGGTTGAGCCCCAAATATGTGAATGTGATGGTGATCGTCTAGATGTAATTTAAACACCTGACCTGTAATGTGATTAGAGTATACAGACACTGAGTAGATATAGCATGTACAAGAGAAAACAAATTCTGAAGCAGGGGTCGAACCGAGGAGTTTATCTCAATCAATCTCAGTTTTATATAGTTCTGAAATAACGTGAAGATCTGTTTTGGCACTGAAACACTTTAGGACTGCCTTAAGAAAGAGATTGATATTTTTCCCCAAAAAGGAGTAGTTACAAATTTCTATTGATCGCTGAACATTGACATATGAATATGCAGGAGCTCCCATTGAAATAGTAGTACTTAGCTATTTATACAAAAATTTGCTTCCGTGTGGTATACCAGTGTGAGTTCTGCCCATGTTGTTTTTCAAAATGCAGTAAACCATTTCTTTAACTAGAAATACCATTTCTCTTCACGTAAACTATATAAGATTGGAAATTTAAAATTAATTAATTGGGTACCAACGAAGAACAACTTCACATTTCGAATAAGCGTCCTTTTCGCCCAACAATTCAAACCAACAACCGGCCGCCACATCGATGCAATTAATACTTGCGTGTCCACTCTCCTCAACTCGGTATTTATTCTCAATTAATTTTCCACTTCATTTTAACAATTTGTTTCCATGTTCTGTTGGTTCAACATTTCGAAATCAATTAATCATTTTGCAAAGTAAATCAAGTTGACCCTGTGCCGGCCAAAACCAATGTCATACTGCTACAGGACGCTCGCCTGTGGTTCATTTAAATTAATTGAAGCGTCAAATTGTGTGGACGAAATGCGGCACACAATCGGAACAATTTTTCATGTCCACCACACAAAAATGTCGACCACAAAACCTGCGTTCGGGCTGCGGTTTAATACGGCCCGTAAACAATGGACTAGCCAATGTACATTGCTCTTTTCATTTTCAAAAGAGAAAAAAACAAAAAGAAAAAAAGTGGTTTTCCATCATTCCCAAGGAGAGGAACCGCACTGACACCGACTATCAAAACACAAGAGCCATTGCTTTGATTAACGCACTTGGTCTACCTGTTGCGCACACCGCAACACTAATTGAAAAGATCGCCGCCAAAATGACACCATGATGTATGACATGCCATTTGTCAGCATGCCGCTCAACGGTAATGGGAATGAAAATCCTTGCGCCGAGCCTCGATAATGAGCAATGAAAAATTGAGTACGTTGCCTGTATGTGCGGTCATTGGAGCGGCGCAGTCCATATAAACGCAGTGACCGTATAGCCCCTCGATCATATCAATTATTAATGACTCGATTATGGCTTATCACAGCTACCCGAGATTAATGGTGTGTCGGTGGAAAAACTGCGCAATTTAAGGAGATCTCCCTGCAATAGTGATCCTGCTGCCACAGATGAATTTCTCGTGAGGCGGATAATAACCGGTAAGCGGTTTACGGCCAGTAGTCAAAGGTAAGTGATTGCACGTTTCAGCCGCACATAAAGAGGAAATATATTGATTTGGTCATAAGTTACGATCAGCTGCGATCAGGGGGGGAGGCAGCAACCTAAGTGATGGGTGCCGCGCAGATTTCCATGTGGCAGACCGCGACCGACGTCAGTTCAAAGCGAAGTAATCCGAAAGTAATGGTTCCGAATAAGAGATGCAATCGCAGCTGTTAAGAATTGAGTTGCTAGATCTTTCCTGACAAACTATTAGTTTGATTCAGAGTTATTAATAGGGGTAGTTGGGGAGCGGTATATGGGTGCATGTTATGCAACGTGAAATACGGCAAATGCGTGCGAGCTATGAATTCGGGTGTAGATGTCCATTCGGAGATATAGTTTGTGGGTTTAGAAGCTGTAGAACTGATTGGATTTTAAAGCTTGTAGGTAAGGACGTGGAAAGATCTTCAAAACCTGCCACGAAAGTCTCTAAAATATATTAAGCCTTTATATGGATTCATAATTGAAAAGGGTTCTAAGTACAACTACCTAAGTTGGCTCTAAGGTCGACATGAACTGTTTACACCTATAAATGAGAATAATAAAGGACACTCACAGATTTTTGCTTTATATAATCAATATCAAGACACCTTATTGACCCTCAAGGCCCTCATAAGTTCAAGTTCTTACATATCGCTTCGTTTTCAATTGAAAACTGAACTACTAAATCGCGTAACGAAAATTGAAACGTTTTCCAAGGCCTACAACTTCGGATCCAGTAGGTCAATCAACTTGGTTCTTCGAGGAGTTCATCGAACGGTATCTCCCAAGCAAGTATTGAGTCTTCTCGCATCCAATTAACATCTTCAAAGACCCGATTGCATTCTTCAAGACTCGTAACAAAAATTGTAGCGAAATTCCTCTGCACATACAACTTTATAAAAAGTACTTACACTATCTAAATGGATTTCCAGCGGCGATGAGATGCTCGGCTTTCCCAGGTACCAATCCACCGAAGGGCTGTACTCATCGAGCAGCCTTACCAATCGCGGTACATTCACGTAGTTGTCATCGTCAAAGTGGCAGAACCATCTGAAAGGAAAAAAACAAAACAAAAACTCCATAAAATCTCAGATCACATTTAAAATTTTGTCAAATTAGACTGTCAACTGAATTCGCCGATAAAATAAAATATCTCCGACATGACTTGCCTCATTATGACGCTTGAGGAAATGCTCAAGCTGGCCCTTGGAACGACCACACCTGGCCACATCAATGTTACCATTCTACACAGCCTGCTCAAGATTGTCATTCAAAAACTTGAAATTCAGACAGATTTTGTTGAAGTTTCCGGCCCGGAAGCCTGCAGCCTTCGTCAGATGCTCTGTCATGCCCGCAGTCCGCTATTGGAGTTCAAGACTTGCACTGACGAAGACACAACCGAGGTCCGCACCAGAAAAGTCGGTGATATGGAGGAGAGGATGAGTCGACTCACAGATGCTGTCGAGAAAATGGAAACAGATCTCAGGGCCCACTTGGACTCGGTAGAGCTGGCTAAGAAGACGCCACCTCCGAAGCGTTTAAAGCTGAGACGGCCATTTGCACCACGCGAAGAAGACTCATTCAGCTCGGACTGCGAGGATCTCTGCAAACCATGTGACGAACGCAATCTCATCGCGTGTGACCTACTTCAGAATCCACTATTCCTCAAGAAGCTGATGAGACGTGTCACGTCACCCGTTATCGACCGCATCTTTGAGTTCGAAAAGATGATCGGGATGCTGAACGAGAAGTTCCAGAATTTCCTAAACACCGCCGAGGACGAGTATCGCAAGATACCACTCATCGAGGACTGCCTTGCCCAAATGGATGTCATCAAGAAGGACCTCGATAGGCATCAATCTGAGTTTATAGCTACGATGGAGGAGGTTCAAGAAATGCTCGACGCCAAGCTGGACAAGGTGCACATGCCCGCGCTGAAGAAGTACATCTCCGATCGCATGGACGATATTGAACGGCAGCTGGTTGATTTGGTGAAGAGGGAGCAGTGTCCCAAGGCGGCAGGGATAATAATGAACAACATGCAGTGCCTATGCTGCACGACCCCGGCTTGCCAGAAGGATCGGGTATTCCCTGTTCCGCTACTGGCCAGCGTTGTTCACAATAAAAAACAACCCAAGACAGTAGCCGGAGGCCTTCCCCGCCTCTGTAACCTCAGCAACATGGAAAGGACCTGTGGCGGCGATCACACAGTCATTCGTCCCGGCGAGAGAAGCCTCAGAAAGTCGAACCTCATCGACGACTTTGGTGACCAGCTGAAGCTCCGCCTCGACACCGACACCGGGGACGTGAAGTACTTCAAAGGACTCGACGGCGGTATGTACCGCCTGGCGACGCAGAACGATGGTTTCAAATAAAATTTCGCATCACAAATCAGTCGGGTAATCTCTTCATTAAGCTCATGTTTCAGCAAGAGGATTCGCCCGCGGACATGTGTATGGGTCTTGAAATGACTTGTTGTTGGTCATCCTCTTTCGGTTTCATCGTCTTATTGAGTGTGTGCCTCATTTGAGCGACAAATACGATTAAAATCATCTTCTCCGTCGATCTGCGCCTTCAGACATGAACATTATTACGAAAGTGACCATTTTGTGTCAACCCGGGGGATTAAAATTAACCCAGGCGACATTTAATGCGCGCGACTACTCGTAAGTCCATGTTCATCACAGAAACAACAACAACGGCGAGGATGATGACAAAAAAATTGTTTTCCAATGGAACGTCCTTTATGGTATTCTCTGGCGCGTTTGACAGTTTTAATTGAAATTTATTATGTACACAGGGACTGCGGAGGATGACCGCCAGAATGCATGACAGCGTCGCGATTGCATTTGTTTGTGGGCATAATCAAACGAATGATTGATGACAACGGTATGGGTATTTGCATGCTATCAGGATGATGAATTTTCCAACAAATATGCTGCCAAAAATAAATCGATTTGTAATCGAATATCTGGGTGGTGGGGGAGAGGGATTTGAAGTGAGATGTGTCTAGTGGACGTAAAGGGAAATGGAATTATTTAAACATGGTTGGGAGTAGTTCCTTTTTTTCTGTGAAGGATGGCTATTGACTTCGTGGGAGATTTGCGGCGAAATGGAGTTGTTGGAGCTGACCTGGTTATGTCTAAATGGAGCCACATATTCCAAGAGAGTCTCATTTGTTCGGCATAAGGTTGCCCGGGAAAATACTTACAGCTTAAAAGTGTTTTAAGCGTACAATTGAGTAATGAGAGGTCACAAGAGCAATGTAGAGTCGAAGGCTTTTCAGATGCAGTCAGCCATTCACATGTAGTTCGCATTGCTCCTGCGGATAGTAACGGGTTTACTTTAATCCGAGATTGGGCTCTTAGGTCACATATATATGTCGACTATTGGTAAGGTACACAGTCAGGGCTATCGGCGATTCGGAGGGAAACAAAATTCCACCCCGAACATTTTTTATTCCCTGGAAAATATTCCTCCTATCGCGAATCTCCATCGGAATTTAATTCCCCAGGAATTTTTCGAAAACATGTTCGAATGCATTGACAGATGTCATTGATTTCGTTAATTTCAGCAATCCCATCCAATTCCTTGGGGAATTTTTGTTCACGATACGAATTTATTCTGGGGGAAATTTGTTTCCCTTTTTCGAAATTCAGTGCCGATACCTATTTATGAAAAATGGGAAATAACTGGTGGAACTTTGTTGACGACAGTTCTGAGTAAATTTTCCTGCGCTATTTTAAGTATTTTCAAAATTAAAATCAGTTGAGAATTAGCTGCGTTTAATATTAGTTCACTGCGCCAGTTCTACGGGATCATATGGGAAATATCCCTTTTTGTGGGAATTTATAATCCAAAATGCTAGACAATTTTACGATTTTATGGAAATTCTTAAATTTCGTGGATTCAGTTATTCGGAAACGAGTCTGCTGGACTACTGAGCGAGGGGTCTCTGGTTCGACTCCTATAAAAACAAAAATGTGCTCCACCTCCAGCGAAAGTCTGACAAACGACCGATAGTAAAACTGTCATGGAAAAGCTTCACATTTCATTAGTTTTTTACTCTTTACTAAATTGGAGGTTACTTCCACTTGTTCAAAAATAAAACCTCAAAGAAACGAATAAAAATAAGAAGCTGGATCTTTAACACTAGAAAAGAGATAATCAAGAAAAGTCCTAGTCGATCAGACCCTACTTCTACTTGTTAATACAAAACTAACGAGTCAGTCACTTTCAAGTAACGAAAAAGATGTATCATTGCTTTGCAAACAGCTCATTGCGTTTGTGGCCTAGGTTGTTCTTCTTTTTTTTTTGCCAAAAAAATGACAGCAAAATATTTCACATCAAATCGGAAGAATAAATTTCTAATCTACTAAAATTTGCATTTAAATAAAAAATGTTTATTTGCGTTGTTTACTTTTGAAATTCCAGCTGCCTATATACATACTTAAGGTCAATTTGTTTTTTTGCCTGTGGTAACTAGTGAAATATTGGTGAAAGGGGAAATTTTCAGCTATTTTGATGGGACTTTTTTTTAAGAACCCCCAAAGCACTGCATTGAAAAAAGATGAGCTGATGAGCTATACTTGCGAGATCTTGGCGATTCGATCAAGAAGGTCCTCAGAAATGATTTATCTGTTGAAATAGAACACGAAAGTAGAGCTGTCACAGTCACGGTAAACCAATATGACAGTACTTTTACATTGGACTGTTGATTTTATTTATGATTTTGTTTTCAACACTTGGTACTTCAAATGTTTGTTTCACAAAATGATATAGGTATTCCTAGTAAGCCCGGGAATTATTGGACAGTGTTAAAATACCGTGGGAATTTTTTTGTTTTTATTAAATGCAAGTGCAAGCAAATAGACTTGCGAGAAAAAAAAAATCAAAGAAATGTAGGTGTGCAATTTTCGGAAAAGCGATAAGGGATTTCGTTTTTTACTAAAAATGTAGTACCTTAAGTTTTTTTTATACAAATTGCTCGCTGGCCAATGAAAACAGAAAAGAAGGATGCTTGCAAGCTTTTGTTAATTTTAAAATAAATTTATTTATATAAATAAAAAATAATTCTGCGACTTAACGATTCTTGTACCCTTCTTATTAAGGTTCACTCTTCTTGCCAATGTTTTCAAAAATTTCTCAAACGCAATTTCCCTGTTGGTACCGCAGTCACCATAGACTGTTAAAAAAATCTGGTCGTTGTTTTACGCACTCAAACGTGGGCAACTCGTACTTAATTGAATTCGTCTACTCCTCAAGCTCACCACTCATTTACATTGTCACATCAACTGCCAGCTATTTAGAGAAAACTACTCTTTTTATCGTAGACTTTGCAAAGATCCGAAAGACCCTCAAATCAAAAATCCCTTACCACCACCACCGATCCACTTCTTTATTACCAGGAACGTTCAATGGACCTTAGGGGTCATTGATCCACTACACCCTTTCATTTCCAAACTTTTCATCTTATTTACAAAAAAAAAAAAAAAAACCCATCGCTTTCAAAGTGTTTCCCATTGCCCTCCCAATTCACTGGCACCTGCACGTACGTATCGCAATCTCAAAATTCGATCGTTTTCCGCCGTCACACAGAAATACATCCAAAAAGCCAGACGTGATTCAAGCTCGTCATTATGCCCGGTCACTACCGTCTAACTTTCTGACGGATTGATTCGATAAAACCGTCAAAATTGTTGTCAAAATTCCATCACTCCCATCGACTTGTCAGATCAAAATCATACCTTTTAACGTACTCCAACGTTAAGCCCCCCCCCCCCCTTTCGCGGTACTGCCAATCCGCCATTGCAATCAGCCGAGGCGGGCATGACTCGCCGCCCGCCAAACAACAGTCGGTCCATTAACTTATCTGTTGAATAAACTGTCAATCAGCAAATGGAACTACTCAATTAAGTCCGATGTGGAATGTCAGAATTTTCGTCTGTAGATAAATGGGATCTGCGCTGTGCTGGCGCTGACTGTAGGTGATCATGCAAATTTCATATTTTCAAGAACCTGTTGGCGCTGCATCGTTTGCCATAAATTCAGACCAGAAAACTGCGCACTCGTGTAATTATGGTGAATAAATTTAAGGATGCAGTTGAGTGTTTTCCTGTTTTAGATACTTCTTTCGCCTACTAAACCGCTAAACGATCATGGATTGCAGTCCGGATCTGGCTGCTGCTGGGACCGATTCAAATGTGGAGTGAAATGTTTTAATTATTGCTCGGCGGGTAATAAATTTAACAAAATAATTGGCCAACTCCCGGGCACACATGGAGTGCTGAGACTAAATCGATTGCAAATAGCTGGACCGCGCTATGGGGAGGAAATAATTATACCGCCGGCCGGTGCACCAGTACACGATGGCGGCAATAAACTGGCGGATTAATATGCATGTGGAGTTGTTTAGGATTGCTATCGGTGGTATCCGCTATCGGAGTTGTGGGTTGCACTTGCACACATATGGGCAAGGAGTTTCGTCCGCCCGATGATGATGATGATGGTGGTGGTGAGGCCCGTCTATGATGACTGCATGGCAATTAAGAAATAAATGCAACTGATGGTAGTAATTTTGTGGATTTATTTTGTAACACTCGGCGCAAAGAGACACACGGCCAGGACGGCAGGAGTCGTAACTATGCCCATTAAAGATAGAACTGAACATGTTTGGTATTTCTGTTGGCATTTGAATGATCGCAGCTCAGCGATCGTCGTGGTAAGATCGGTGCATATGCAAAGATATTGCGGTTTAATGATCGTTTTGACAGGAGAGTAACTGCTGCAATACAAAATGTGATTGGTTATCGATGGTGCCGTAGAGTGGAAGCTCCTAAAATATGTTACACGTCTTATCAGCCAACAAGCTGAGATGTTAAAAAAAGACTGTATGTGATTGCTTGTGATGTAAAAAGATGGGTTTGGGGGGCCAATTTATTGGAAAGGTGGAGGAAGTAATCAGGACTATTTGGGCTTTAATTGGAGTCACGAAAATCGACTTAACTTCAGTCAAACTCAAACCGATCCCAATTGATCCAGAGACATTTCTCAATGTCAAAAAGCGATCGTGCATGGGTCGTCAGAGAAAGATGAGACGCAAATTGATCTGTGGCTATAATATTTTTCAGACGCCCTTCAAATTCGCAACAAGATCAGTGTTACCTATACTAACTGATGGAGTTTAAAAAAAATGAGGAAGCGGTCAAACCATGATCAGTTGAAGCGATTGAAATAAAACCAACATTTTTTTAGTATAGGCCTATTCCGACATTCTTTTTAGACAGATTTCCATTCCAAAAATGCCGATCTGGGGACGCCAACGATAAATTTGACATAAACGGGTTAAGGCATCTTTAGGCTTATAAAGACTCAACGTGTATGGAACAGCTGCAAATCAGTACCTAAACATTTTTGACTGATCGTAGCCAATACGATAGCAGTACCAGTTGATCAAAAAAATAAATTCGATCTCGATGGAACTACGACCAGTGGAAATAATTTAAACAAAGCACTAAGTAGACCAAAAATGTCGTTGGTACAAGTTTGTCCCTTTCTGATACTTTGATCGGTAGGATTATAAATTTCTGTTAAAGATTTACCGATCTTGTAAGTGTTAAAAATGAGATGACGCTATGAACAAAATCCTCAAACTTTTAGCGGCGCTATACATATTGTGAAAGTTAAAAAGTAGAGATCATTGTTTTTATATAAATGACCATCAACAAATTTGCTGATCGCACATCACGATCAGTCCAAGTGGCCAAACTTAATGCCAATTTAAGTCAATGGTATATTTTATTTGTGTAGGCATATATAATCTGTAAAATATCTGACTGTCTTCACTAACTGATCTTTAATCTTTTCTAAAATACGAAATATCCCATTAGAGAAATATTGAGCAGATCAGCAGTAGAAAGAATTCATGGGCACATTAAGGATTCATCGCATCAAAAACCCTTGCATTTAAATTATTTTATTTCAAATATATATTGCCCTCAACAAGCAGTGCGATCTTCTTCCTCAATAAAGCGTTTACAAAGTCAGTCATTCTTTGAACTTGAAAGCCCAAATGGTATAATAAAAATTCGTTAAATTGTTAACGCAACTGTTGCCCTTTCTTTGAACGATCGCGATTGAGAAAACAGCGAAATGATCTCTATCTTGCGAATGCTTAAATGTTCATAAAGTAAAATGTTGCAAAAGAAAAATTGTGTCGATTCTTATCGTCACTTTCGTCATGATCATTCATTTAATGAAATGCGATCGACTGCAAATTAAGTTCGATCACTTGTCCATTGTCCGATCGCCACGGCCATCAGTATAGAAAAGTTCGGTTGCTTTTTGATTACACAAAGACCATCAGACCGCTTTAATTGATTTTTTGAATTTTTGAGCTCTGGCAATCAATTTTCTCTCTGAGGCATATAAATTGATCGTGGATAGGTTCGTCTGTTTCGCATTCACTGAGATAGCCATAGGTCAAAAATACGCAAACCCAGACTTATCTGGCCGACAAAGTCGAGTTAAGTGCGGGCGCCTAATTCAAACGTCAGAATGCATTCCTACTCACTTTACTTACCTCTGCGATTTCCAACGATTCCATTTTTAACGGCCAAACCTATGAGCTCCAATCAAGCTGCCTATGGCTTACGCATATACTGCAACTGACACTATAACTACAGTCCTTTCAAACAAAGTTTAGCTTAGTAAATCAGTGCATTTACAATCCACCTCAAGAGAGAAAAAAATGCGACTTTTCTACCGCCTTTGATCTGTCATAACTCTTCGCACAAAAAACTGCCCCCATTGCCCAAGTTGAGTTACAACTTTTGAATGGCTTTAAGCTGAAGCGTTCCACCTCCGGTGCTCTAAATTCAGCCCCGTCCAACGACAGCTTATTCCAATTATCCTCAAAGAAAAAAACTCGTGAAATATATGACACTCACGAGGTAATCATCTCGGACATCAATTAAAAACATAAATAATATCCAAGCCAATCTGCACGGAGTGCCCAAAGGAAGTCGTCTCTCTTGTAACAGTGGCAAAGCCAGTTCTGCCAATTGAGTGCAAAGTGAGCGCACTTCCACTGCGCATGCGCGCACTACCATTCACGCCAGTTCAGTGGCCCAACAGTCAGCCTATACCAGCCACTAGTGGTATAATTATTAGTTCCATGACAGATAATTAACCCCTCTCGATGCACCGCCACCACCACCGTGCACAGCGCGCACCTGATTTTGCACTTCGCTATCTTGTGGGCATTTTTTTGCTTTATGATTGCCGGAGAGTTCTGGTTTAGAGACCACAAAGTGGCAGTTCGGTCTTCGGTGTAAAAATATTATGTTGCACTGTGCGGCAGCAGTTGACTACTGACGGACGCGCTGCACTCGTACTTGCACAGCGATGTCGTAAATTCTCAACTGCACGCAGTGTAATTACAATTTTTATGCGTTTCGGTTTACAAGAGAGCACAACCAGCAAAACAGCAAACTGTGGCAGTGTTAAGACCGCGCCGATGGCAAATTCCACTGCAGCCCTGCATCCAACGGATATCAGTGTTCAGTGCTCTGGACCGCAGGATGGCATTGGACTAATTGGAAATTACGAGTGGAACTATCATCTTGGAGACGAGCGACGACGCAATTGTGTCGACGACTGCAGTGACGGTTGGGGCCCCCCTTAGGGTGCCCGGCTAGAATGCAGCGGTCTCTATGTGATTAATCCCCTGGAACTCGTGTACAGGAATTCAAATGACTTGTGTGGAGTCGTAAATCTAGAGCGCCTTCGATTTGATGGTATCAAATGGATTTCCTCTAGGTGTGCAAAGAGGAACACAAAGAAGATCCGCTGCAACTTTGAGGTTAATGAATCTTTAGAGGCAGCCCAGAACGAAAAAGCTGGGGTAGGGTCACAGCTGGAGTTTTTTTTCTGTTGCACGGGGATTTGTTTTGAGCTGATGATGATTAATCATGCCAGGTGCGATGTGGGTGTTTTTTTTTTTTCTTTTTCTTTTTTTGTCTGACTGCGAGTTTTGTTAGACGCACCTTATGACGTCTCAAAGGTGAAAACAAATTATTTCCGAGGGGTTTCTTTTTGTTTGTCCATACACTCGTAGTTTCGGCGAGTCACTAGTGTAGGCATAAACGGAGAGCAAATGTTTTGTAAATAAAGTTCTCATGTGGTTCATTATTATGCCGCAGATTGTCACTAATCCGATGTAAGCTATTCCAAGTGGAATGGACAATCATCAATCTTTTTAAATGGATACACGAACTGGGCGGTAGATTCCATGCGGAGTTATGGAGAACGATTTTTCACACAAAACTAATGGCAGGGTGATGTTTTGTGTGGAGCGGAGACTCCTAGTGCGGGTGGATTATAATGGCAGCTTTGGGCTTTGATTTTTGTACGGCCATTGAGGGACCAGCTGCGAAACCATTTTAATTGATTGGTTTTGTGTTCAGTTAGATATGGGGTTGGGGCTTATTTTAAGTGGAATTGTGTAAAGGAAGAGGAAATGGAATATGTAGATGTAGATGGATCCCACTTGTAATGCTTGGTCCCAAGATGAAGATTTTTGGATAAAGGCATTATAAATGGTATCGGTTATTAGCGTTTCGATGAAGAAGTCTGAAGCGCACATGTATTTGTGCTAAATTTGTTTCCGCACACACCATGTGCGATTAGTGAAAATTGATAATGGATCACCGAGTAAGCTGAGAACTTAAGTAAAGTCGTAATTGAAAGACAATATTTTAATACACAGCGACCACAGAGAACTGTTTCGTGTGCATCCTTGTACTTTCTTCTCTATAAGGCCATTGGAGCCAGCCGTGATGCTATTATAACTTAAATCTGGGGTCGAATAGCGTCATCCGCGAACGAGCATTACGTGACGGAATTTGTTTTTGTTTCACATGTAAAATCAACTTAATTCCGTGAACGTATAGCCCGTTCAAGGAAGTGACGATTCAACCCCTGTGTTTGGTGTCGGAGTGGAATCGTTTATTTTTATATAATGTGTTGTTTGTTGATACAAAAAATTATGGAAAATCGATCTAAAATGAAAACCCGTTTTGAAAAATTTGATTCAAGATGCAGATCCCTCAAATTTTAGGACAACATTCGAACATTTTCATTCCGTCACTTTACATGGTATCAGCCAAAAGTGTTTTGGTGGAAAAAACCAAAGCGCACACATATTTGTGCTGAACTTTAATGGCGCACAAAACGTGCGCTTGATAAACGTCTGTTGGAGAATACGGTGAAAGTGTCTTAAAATAAAGTGCAGTATAATACAGACGTACATTTATATGTTTGTTATTATTTCAAAAGCGCTGACATTTTTTCGATTTATAACGCAGACAATAAGTGCGCTAAGTGTACATTTATTTGAGAATACGGAGTCCTAGAATACAAATTTTAGGGGCAAAAATATAATTGACAGCAAATGGTTGTCTGGCATATGTTAGAAAACATCTTCCTTTGATTGTTAATAAATGTGCGCAGTTCACAATATGTGTAGAATTTATTCCAGAATACAATTTTAGAGCTTTTAATTAGATTTAAGCGTTTTTGTCTAGTAGATAAGTTAAAGAAAGAATTAATAAAAATGAATTAAAAATTAAAAAATGACATAGACTCGCAGAAATTTAAATCAATATTTCAATGGCGCACAGAAAAAATAAACCTCCATCGGGGCATTTTACGAGGTGTATTTACAAACACAATTCTTTTTCCATGGTAGGCATGTCCATGAATGTGCGCTTCACAACATATTAGTAGAACAGATCCTGAATTTAAGTTATTTAAGCGGAAAAATCGAAGCGCACACGTTTTTATGGGACTTAAACTGGTTTCGCACATAATGTAAATGCTGTTGCTCATTCAAAGTTACAGTTGCAGTTCACTTTTTAAATGTCAGTCACTTCAGTATGATTTGTCTGGTAATGCAGGGCGCATAAGTTGTCTTCAGTTGATAGCGCACATTGAATGTGCGTTACGCAAACTAATTTAAATAAAAGCTTCTGCAAAACATTTTCTGATGTGGGGAGATATTATGAAAGACCCACGTTTTCCTAAGAATCATACGACTATGCAGCAATTGACGGCGGATGAAATGTCCGTAGATGAGTTGGAACGAGGACCAGCCGTATTGTAGATGGATATGAAAAAAAATATGCATGGATGACTTCGCTGTGGATGGGTTACATAATGATCTCGATTCAAGTTGACGACTTTGCCATATTTTCCCTAATCAACTTTCAAATTAAATCAACAACTTGAACTACCTTGAATACGACGCCAGCTATGCGGCGCCAGTCTTTGCATCGCATTTTCTTACATTAATCTCCTCTATGCCTACAAACTGGATTTGCTTAAGCGATTTGTTGAAATAACCTCGTATCTGCACTTAAACTACTTGTCGAACTGCGACTAATCCGCCTGTGATAGCCCGCAGCAAATTCCACCTGATTTCAGGCATCAATCACAGTCCGAGTCGCGTTCAGTTCTCGGCCATCAATGTAAAAATAGCACGTAAGCTTCGTTCCAATTCAAAAGACTCCATGAAAAGATGTTATTATTAGATGAACACCCGTTCCGTATATCTATTCGCCCCCAGAGACAAAATATAGAACGCTGCAAAAGGGGAACCCACTCAATTGCAGTGCTGGCATGTTGGTACCCTATAAAATAGTCGAACGTGTCCACACGTATACCATGCGGTTACATACGTATCTATTTCTATGGCTGGCAGAATGCAACGACTTGAAGTCCCCGCGGGCCACCCTACATTATATCTAACCGACGTTGCTGATTTCCTATTCCGAATATATGTACGAGTACCTTGCCAGCCTCAAGCCGTCAGTATTATTATCGATCAAAAGTACACATACACACAATGCATTCCTTCTTCGCCAACAATAACAACAATGAGCCAGAGCGCAATAATAAAGTGTTCGGTCTGTGGTGAGGAGGTTTAAGTGCTGCACCAGGCATCTAAGGTAGTCGAATATAAATTCTGTCAGACCCGAGCTGGACAATGATAATGGGACCGGACGGTTGGTCGCCTGTGTATCTAGATCAATTTGGTCACGTCCTCGATACTCCAGATGTATGATTTGACAAAATGGACAAACACATGAAATTTAAATTTAAATTCATAGCCCCAAAGATACGCTCGCCGAGATTCATAGATACATTATGCCCTCGGTGTGTAATCAATTGCTGTTTGCATCGGCTAAATGCGAATTCAATGGCGCGCACATCTTGAGCGAGCGAAGACAGATCTTCCATAGCTGGCATTACCATAATTTGATGGAGAACGCTAGACATAATGCGGGCGTAGCGAGTCTATGACATGAATTGTACGACATCAGAATAACGACGGCAATTGGATGTTGATTCTCTTTCGCTGCAAGATTGTGCAATTTTGCGAACGGTTTATTGTATATATGGGGGCGTGTGAGTATACAAGATGATTGAGGAGCAGGAGCGCAAAATGTATGCAAGTGACTTGCAGTTTTGGTGATTTAATTGAATTGATAGGCGGTGTGGAACTGTATTGCTGGATGAGTGGATGGTAACGCGAAGCTGCTGCTCTGGTTAGGTGTTTAGTTTGGGGCGGCCGGATTAACAAGGTGTTGATTGATTGATGTGAACTGGGCGAATTGATTGTGTGTGGTTGTCAATTAGGGGCAGCGGACAGTGATTTGTGGCTTCCAATCAAATTAAGGAGATTACTGTAATTCGGAGTAGGTGTACTGAAGCTGATGAGGAAATGGTGTTTTTGCGAAAGGTCTCGGATGGAGAAAGGTGCAGAGTGATGACTTGCGCGGATCATAAAGTGGTCTTCGTTGTAAAGTGAGTCCTTTAACCTCGAGGGCGAAGTCTCCCTCGTATTTTTCTTCCTCTGCGGCTGAATATTTCACCTTAGAGGGGTTTTTCTACCAAATGAGGTTTGATTGGCACAAAAACTTGCAGATTTCTTCGGGAAAGAATGTAGCGAAGTTTTTGGCTCATACACTCCAAGCTTTATCAGCCATTCCAACCATTAGGAGTTAGTAAGACCTCGGGGCAACCTTACCTTGCCTAACCTAGGCCTAGCTATCGGACTTAGAGCAAGATGGTATTTTTGTAAAGTTTATATCATCTCTATTTAGACACGACAAACAGTTTTTTGACTATCCCGTCACTTGCAGGTATGGACTCCCGTTGGGCGCCAATGTGGACAGTTTTCTCCATGACTGGGAAGTCCAATATTTATCCCAGATGAAGTGAGTTTATCATAAATTGCAGTTCTTGGAAAAGCACCTAACTTTGTTTTACATTTTTAAGATAAGGCAGTGCTCAACAACGGTACTTGTAAGTTCTTAAGCTAGACCTAGGCTTTAGACTTAGATCAACATATTCTCTGTTCAACCCATGTTATTAGATCTCTAATGAATCACAGACAGTTTTTGTTCCAGTTACTTCACGATTTTTCCACTCATTGCTATCGACTATCGTTGGGCGCCACTTTTGTGAACGCCAATTTTGTCTATGACTAGTTAAATCTTTGGCCACAACTAAGCGAGGTTTATTATTATTATTTATTATTAATATTATGCCTTAACTGTCGGCGCAGTCGCTTAGTGGTTAGTGTGTTGGACTACTTAGCTTGGGGTCCCAGGTTCGAAATCCGAAAAAAATCAAAAATTCCAACTTAGTGTATTTTTTCCATTGCACCACCTCTCACGAACGTCTGACAAAAATCCTCGAGTATAAGTGTCTTAAAAGAGCTTCTCAATGTCTCCTTTTGGAATCGGCATAAAATTGTAGATCCCTTCCATTCGTTTCCAAAATGAAAAACTCACACAAAACAAATGGTTGTGAGAAGCTAGGCCTAGGATCCCTACGTACCTGTTGCGCCATCTATTTATTTATTTGTTTATTTTAATACCCAAACTGTGTACAATTAACAATATTTTTCTGCAATAGTGTAATGTCATTATTATACTATCAATGGGATTCATGTGAAGGTCCATCGGGCAGTTTTTGGGGAGCCGCACATTGGGCGCCAATGTAGAGAGCATTCGCTTACCTATTGCATTCAGAATTTGGATCGAAATCCGTCTAGCGGATAAAACCGCTGTGCCGTATTTTCAAAAATGTCTTATGTTGTCAGAATTCGCTTCGTCGAAGAAAGTCAGGCTCTGGTTCCAGCATTGGGCGCCAGTTGATGACGCTCCTCATTGGGGTTTGCTGAGGCAGATACCACTCGCATTTCTATTGCGTAGGAATTTTAATTTTAGATATAAATCTAGTACACTGCTGTGCTGAATTCTAACATATTTGAAATCGCTTTGATTCTCGCTCAGACGCCTTTGAATGCACCGCGTTGGGCGCCAGTTTAAGACGACTTTGAAAATGTTAAATAAACCACTTAAAACTACCTAAAATTTAGATTCAACCAATAGAAGGTCCACTCCGAAGTCTAGCAGCACCTAAAGCTTAGTCCACATACAACTTGATACTTCTTCTGCCAATTATGAGCATTTCAACCTCACTCACTGCCCTTCCTATTCATAAATTTCAAGAAACAGACTTACAACTACGAACTCGGCCATTCTTAAACGAATCCCTCTCATGAATCATCTGTTCTGCACTTACAAAATAATAAAACCTATCTGTAAAACAGAAACAAAACCCATCAAGCATTTGCGTAATCCTTAGTCCATTCCATCTATCGAAAGCCATAAAAGCCTTGCCCATTAATCTGCAATACTTTTATGGAGCCAACATCCATCAGCATGGCTTCTGCAAGCAATCACTAAACGTATCTCCAAACGTATGGCCCGCACCATTAACAAAATTAGAACTCCATCAAAACGGGGATAATGAACGATCTCTCGCAAACACACGCTGGTATCTGACCCAACCCAACATTATTACCTGCTTGCGACTCTTTTACGATCGTTCGAAGTGATTTTTGAATTATTGCGTTCGGCTCTCGAACGAATGTAAATTTATGAACTCTGCGACTGTGCGTCGCTAGACAACCGCACCGGCACCGCTTTTGTATCTGCTCACCATATACTCAATCTATCTCTCCTAAATGCGTCATCGTAAAAATATAATTTATGTGCAAAATTCTGCCCGACCACTAACCATTTAAATCCAAAAGAAAAAATGACCATTCGCACTCGTAAAGTTTAGTGCGGCCGAAACGCTAATGGACGGCCTATGAGTGGTGTATGTTGTGGTGGTGCTGTAGGCTGACTGCACGCATCCATGGATTGGGAAGTCATTCATCATGCTAAAAAAGGAAAAATCCCGTCTGAGGAACCTACACCTTTGAGCGAAATGATTTTCCACCAATCGATACTTCCCAGAAATTCCATTTCGCAATATCGAACTGCTTTGGTGGTGGCTCTGGTGGAAGATACGAGCTATCCGACATTCGACTGACAGCTAACAACTGCAGCAGCAATTGTCGGTCGACTATGCTGCCAAATAGAGCAGCCAGCACAGAGTCAAACACTCACACCCACCATTAATTAAGTTCGAATTGTGGCAGCACTCCACCGAGAGGACTGTGTCGGCGAAATAATTCCATTCGATCTTGCCGGCTGCGGTGGTGCTGTTGCACTCCAATCAGGGCACACAAAGCCAAAAACCAGCGGTGGCAGATTTAGACAATCAAGTTAGTGGTGGGTCTCCTTGGTGTGCACTGTTGTGTTCCGCAAGTCGGACCATAAGCAGCCTACAACGAAAGGAGGAACGAATTCGCATCGCTGTAGCTGGCGTAAAGTAAAACAATTTGTGGTTGCGATGACGGAACTAAAAGTGTCCCGCAGTTCTTGGTAGGTGGTCTGCCATTTGTAGTTTTGCTTTAACAGATTTTAGTTTTACACTTGATCGAGGAAGTGGTTAGATGGTGATGATGAATTTTGCAGAATGTGATGACGAGATAGGGTTGTGATTTGAAAGTTGCTGTCTCTTCTCACATGTTCTTGTGTTTTTACCGCGGATATCTACTTAAATTCTTGCATATTTTATACCAAATTGTAGTCCTTTTTTTAATTTTTACTTGCAACCGTTGGGCGCCACTCCAGTCTAACGCCCGACCAAATCGTCGGACTGTGATTTAGAAGTTACTCCCCCTTGTCATAAGTTCTTGTAAATTATTCGAAGATATCCCCTTAAGACCGCGCATTTCTTACAAGGCTTTCTTTTATATTAATTTTTTACTTGACAGTGACCGTTGGGCGCCACTCCAATCTAACACCCAACCAAATCGTCGGACTGTGCATTAGAAGTTGATCCCCCTTTTCATAAATTCTTGTGAATTAGTCACAGATATCCCCTTAAGAAATTATATTTCATAGGTACAAGGTTTTTTGTCTTCTTTTTCCTGACTTTATCTACTTCATGAAGGAACCATTGGGCGCCACTCCATTCCCCGACAATTCGTTTGAGCTCGCAAAAATATCAAAGAACAGAGTTCACTTAGTTGGGTAATGGTTCTTCTACAGTTGAAAACTTTTTGATGTCTACTACAGGACAGTCTTTTAATAAATATCCCACATTGGGCGCCAGTTACGGGAATCGAATGTGAGATGTTTTTTTATGCAACAGATTCACGTATTTAAACATTTTTAGAGATGTTTAATCTGCAACATTCTGAGACCAATGCGAGATCTAGGCCTCTGATTATATGTACCATGATACCTTCAGCTGAACTTCGATACAATGGCCGACCTAAAATCAGAGAAATATTTCGGATACTGTAGACAGTCATTGAGCGGACCGAAGGCAATCAATTTGTGCAAGCAGCAGACCGAAATAGCAAAAGCGGGCACTAAAGATCGTTTCGCCGTATTTCCCAAGTAAAAAGACGAAACCTGGTCCGAACATCTCCGTTCGTCAAGTAGCTTCAAGTAGCAGTTTGGAACATTTAAAATATAAATCTGCTTGCAAGATCTATTTGATGAAATACTCAAAGCCATTCTATCATTGTTTGCTCTATACCTTCGTCGCTAAGGTCACAAACCTTCAAGGAAGCTAGTGAAGATTGACGAAAATCGCTTTGTTTATCGAAAAATTTGGATCACCGCCTCACGCTCTTGCAGTATTTTTGGTCCGTCAAACTGGCATTCATTGTTGGCTAAGTGGGACATAAGCCTGCTTGGTTTAAGTGGCTGCATTTTCCCGTCTTCTGACATAAACCTACGACCTCAAGAATTTTTGTGAAAGCTTGGACAGAAAATCCAATTCCGACTCCTATCCCGAACTTTGACTCTTGGACAGTTTTTCGGATTTATTTACTGCTCTTCCAACCCCCGTGGGAACGTCCCCTCATTCTCGAAGCTGACGCTCATCATCTGAGATCTGACTTCAATTTCAGTTCACACCCCCCTCTCGCTGACATCGCGCGCTCGCGACTATAATTTCAATTGAATAATTCCACTTCCAGTGGCAAGGGAAACATAGTTGATTGCTTCTGCTATGGATCTGTCGCTCTGCAGCTCTGGGATAGCGACACATGGGAGTATCTCAGTCATATTCATCATGTAATTGCCTGAGAGTTTTATTTGTCTTTCCTCTCGTAAAAACAAGAACGGAAAGGCTCCGTAATTTCGACATGCCGATGGGAAACTAGCTTTTATTTTTTTGTTTTTTTTTTTTCGGACAACTTAGTTGCATGGGACGGATGGATGGACGGATGCAACCTGCTCACATTGATTACCAAAGGCCATCATAAAAATAGCATAATTGCCATCCCCCCGGATGGAATTAGTGCACATAGTCGGCAGTTTTCATAATTGCTCGGATCAGATTAGCTTGGCTCATCGCGTCCTGCTATCGCATCCAGGAACAATAACAACAACAACAACGGCAGCAGCACTAATCTCTTGCGTCATCAGGTGGTGCACTCGCATAATGACCCATCGCCATCGCATGGTCTGGATCTAGATATAGCTGATGCACATGTGTGTCCTGATATCTCCATGGATAGACGCACCACTATACGTGTGATGTGGAAATAATCACAGTAGGTGGTGTGGTGTGCGCATCTCCATCCAGGTTACCTGCGATGCACTCGCTGGCATTATACCTCGCAAGGTGCACAATGTTCACATGGCTGAATGGATATAATCCTATCGATGGACAACACATACGGCACACAACTGCTGCCGTCGTTTTATCCACGAAATCCCGCACACAGACCGCAAAAAGTTTAATCGCATAACGCTGGCAACCACATTCAGTCGAGTGTTATCATTTTTGGAAATCGCTTAATGCACGAAAGATTTTGCTTTTGGTTTTCAATTTTGTACACGGCCCGAGGGGTGGTGTTTGCTGTTGGTGGTGGTTGTTCGGTAGATCTGCATGCGGTGGTGCCAGTGGTGGCGGTAACAGCGAGCGTTCGGTTTGAGCTAGAATCGGCGCAACTATGCCAAACGCAAATGTAACAAAAGTTGATTTTATGTTGCGGCAGCCATAGAACGTTAACCACTGATTTTGCCATAAATATTTTACCAAAGGCATTCACTCAAAGAAGAGTGCGCACGGATTTGGACCAAGCCCGCATGCATAGGTGCCAGCTGCTAGCTGTGGCAGTTACAGTAGCTGAACGTAATGGTGCTCATTTTGGCAAATGCTTGTGTAATCAGTTTAACCGTCTGACTGGGCGTGGGGTATGTTTATTAAAATGGAATTTCAGTGCGTATTGGTTTAGTGGATGGTTAGTTGGTTGCATGGCGTTGTGGTTGGTTTTGAACTGCTGCGGGAATGGGACCACCACGCATTTACCTTACGGCTTCACGCAGCTTTGGTCGGTGAAGTCAGGGGGAACTTAAAAGTCGACGGAGGCGCATGTGATGCAGTTGGTTACAAAAAAAGTCTATGACCTTCAAAAGCAGCACCTTGCAGTCTTTTGTATTGGGGTTAAATTGGTAAGCGTCATACTCGCTGAAAGACTGAAATGGAACTACTGTAATGAGTAAGCTAGTTTTGAGAGATTCACAGTCTTTCGGTTACTTTTAAGTATGATAGCCTTGGTGTTGGCATTCTCTTGGCCTCTGATCTACTGGAAACAGTTGATTTCGTTACTCACTATAAAACGCTGGTTAGGTGTCGTCATGGTTGAGCCATGAATGGCCTGGTGGCTGAAAGTTCTTGAATGGACAGAGGCAGCAGAGTTTCAGAAGACGCATTGAGAATTAACTCGCAAATGGCTCCGTCTAAAGCTGTTTTGGGACCACACTCTACACATTTTCTAGATCTCCCAAAGAAACTGCAGCTAGAATACAAGTTTTCAAAACCATGTGCCTACAAGGTATAGGATAGCTCAAAATATTCAACTCATTTCAAAAACCGATTTTGAATCCCTACGCATGATTGGTGAATTTTAATATTTGAAGACTTCTTTGATTTCCCAGGTTCAACGGCCGGAAAATACAAATTACACTTTGAGGTCAACTCTAGCGAAGGTCTAACAAGCATCCGAAAGGACTTTTGAACATCAAAAAAATGAAATGAATAGTTGGCGCAAAAGATCCTTATATTTACCTACCTTCGCATCCCTTCGATTTTGGTGAGTTTTTTTTTTTTTTTTCATTTATTTTGGGGAAAAATTGAAGGGACCTATACAATTTTTACAAAAATTTGTGTTTTTCCGTGATCGAACCTAAGGTCCTTCGCTTAGTAATACAGCACATTAACAACTGAGCTACAAGTATTAGAAAAATGTGAATTACCGTGCTATTTTTCGAATGCCTTCAATTTTTTTTTTTTTTCGATCACTTGCTAATCAGAGAAAAGTCTCAGAATACCGGGGGATTCGCCTTTGATTCGCCAGCAAGTTCATCAGCAAAGCATTTGAATATACACACAATTTTTGTGTGAAATTATTGTCTGTAGTTTGAAAGAATCAACTTTGATTCGCCAAAACACACGCGGAAGAATGAAATGCGAGCATCTATAGCTGTTAGATTTTTAATTTTTTTTTTTTTTGTGGAGGGAACACTGAGACGCCCACTCGATTCGGGTTTAAATTTAACTCTAAGCTTTATGTACATATAAAGAAGCGTTAAGTGAAGGAAGAGTACAAATTATGAATGTAATAGATTGGTGTCATTTAAATGATAGAGAAGTGACTTTACAAAATTATTTATAGAAAAAAGACAAAAAAATAATAATTATAATGATAGACTTTTTTAGTAATAGTATAGCATCCTTGAGCCAAGGATGGAAGGTTTGGGACGTAATTTCAACTGTCAATAGTAGGCTACCGACTAAACAAATTCAATCTCTGGTATAGTAAATCACACTTAGGGCCATCTGCACCAAACTTATTTGACAACAGTATTTATTAATTTATCCAATATTTAGTGTTTAGTTCTAGACTAGGTAAAAATTGCGTTGCAGGGCGTTACTTATTCATCTATCCATGGATAAACTATTAAGTAATATTTATCCATTGGCTTGATAGTCAATATATACGAAAATTGTAAAACAAAGTGCCAAATACTCGGTAATTTGACATTTAAATAAAAAAATAGAGAAATATCGACAGTGGATTTAAGTTTAATTTCGAATGACGACGATGAAGCATTGTAGATTTCATTCAAAGTAATTTGTATAACCAATCAGTATTGGAAAGAAAAATCATTTCAGTTATACGGATGTTGGTGTTCTTTTTTAAATTTATTTGACAATTCAGCATTTTTTGCGTTGGAATATTGCCAAACTTAATATAATCTAAGGTTACTTATCTAGACTGAATTTTGAACTGGTGCAACGCAAAGCGCGGGAGTAACTATCCATTTGTTTATCTTGGGTAAGCTATTCAAAAGTTTATGAAGTTATCCTATAACAAACATGCCCCTCTGTGTGTATCTCGCTCTGTACACTAAAGCTAGAATCAGGGAAAAAGGCCACAGATGAGGCAAAAGCTAGATGGAAATCCATGGATACGTGCGAAAACACAAGGAAACTATGGCCATCTTTCTGTAAATCCAGAACAGAGAGAATCATGCGGAATAACCGGATATGTCTCAATACGCTCGTAGGTATCCTTACGAGACACAATACCTTGCGATACCACATGAAGGAAATGCGACTGATCGAGGAAGAATTTTGCAGAGGCTGCCGAGGCTGTGACGAGGGAGTTATAGAGGACACAACCCACTTCCTATGTCACTGTCCAGGTCTTCAACACTCCAGGAACAAATTCCTGGGAAGATACTTCTTCCATAACCTGAACGAGCTATCCAGCACACCAATAGATAAAATTATGAACTTCATCAAATCATCAAGATGGTTTGTAAGTAACGACACGCAGTAAGTAATTTAAAATCATTACAATGCTTACAGAATAGGTTAACACGGGTAAGGGATATACCTCTTCCCCTACGGGTATCACAATGGGTCATTTTTGACTTGAGTGTGGCACGGAATCTTTCCTTGTCAGCCCACAAACCTAACCTAACCTATCCTATAACTTGTAACTCACTGATACAATTATAAAGCGTTACGTCCGTCACATTATATCACAAGTTTTTCTAAGGTAGTCAGTTGTTTTCTACGTTTAAGTGAGCTATAATCTTTCCAAAAATTTGGGACTTATGTCTCGCTTTCGAAAAAACAAAGACTTTGGGCTTGTGTCCCGATAAGGCGGGACAAATTCCCTAATTTGATTCCGGTCTTATTTTCCACTTAATTGAGACTAAAGTTACAATTTTTTGGACTGGGGACTTATGATCCTTTAGTATATTAATTTAGTAGTTATGTAAGCTTGAACAAAAGCCGTTATAAGTTATATCTGTTTTTATTGAAGACCTACAAACACCACGTGTAATTCTAAATGTTTATCATTCAAAAGTCTGAGAAGGCAAAGTAAAACAAAATGACTCGCTGGTTTATCGCAATTTAATAAACTACCGAGTGATCTTGTTGTCGCTACCTTTTAATCACTTTTCTTTTTTTATGCTCATTTGTGAAGATTCTTTTATCTGAAAGTTACAAGCGGAATCTTAACTGGAGCAGGTCAAAATGCTGCTTTCAAAACTATGGTTCGCAAAATTCAGTTTTTTTTCTATTTATGACAAAACTTTTTTTTCGAAATTTTGCTTTTTCAGTTCTTTTTTACCAAAATCGGCGTTTGAAATTTAAAGCAGTACATATTTTACTGCTAAAATATATAAAATATGATTTTTAGCAAAAACTGTAAAAATAAAAAAATAAACTTTTTAAATTTATAAACAAATAAATAAAAATTAAATGTTGAAACAAAAATAAAATTTAAATTAAGAAAAAATAAAAGAAATATAAAATTTAATTTAAATATGGAAAATAAAAAATAAAACCATATCTAATGAAAAATGTAATTGGAAAAAAAGTAAGAATTAAAACAAGAGAAGTTAAAAATTTAAAGAAAACAAAAATTAAGAAACAAATTTGAAAAAAAAAAAATACAAATTAAAAAGGAAAACGTTCTCTAAATATCTGCTTTAATTCTGCAAACAATAAAAAAGGTTTGGAATGAATTAGTTAAAAAGCGCGTGCTTCTGAACGGATTCGAAAAATTTATTTATTCTCTGCAGAATTTAGAAAAGCTGAATTTTGAAAGCTGAATTTTGTTAAAAAAATGTTTGACTCTTCTAGAATTTCGACCCCAACCCATCTTAACTCTTAAGTAGTAGAATGGTGATGAACGTTTTAAATTTGGCGACGGTTTTCCCAAGGTAAATATCGTATTTAAAAGCCTATTTTGATACATAAATTTTTGGGCGATGAACGGCTTTTAAGATCAGCATTGACTACTAAATGGTCTGTCATGTGGACCCCCGACCCCTGCAACTCTGCGAGTGGGTATAGAGCTGAAACATTCTTCAGATGAATTTACATCGAAAGTGTATCACTGAAGCTCCCTCCAAACAAACGAGTAATACCCCAAACTGATGTCTCGATTCAGTTCCATCCACTCACATGTCTTCCCAAATAAAATTTTATGAAATTTACCAAATGCAAAAAAAGTAACCTACGTTTCTCCTCTTTTACGTGATTCAATTACATTTGCAAAATGACGTGTAGAACCGAGACCCCATTATTACCCACCCAGTGGCCCAAAACAATCATCATCACTTTTTTTTTCTGGGTGAAATATCTCCAAAGACATGCGTGTGTATGTGCGGCCAACAAAACTGCTGCCATGAAGGTATCTTTTTCTTTGGCAGGCAATTTTGAAAACGATTGCAATTATTCGTTCTAATGATGGGAAATACATCGAATTTTTGACAGCACTGTGGGTATATCCAATTCCCAAGGTAGTCGGGTCAGGAGCCAACTGCCAGCCCATTTGTTCAGGTGGCGGTAATTGGATCCAATAGACTCGCAGCCCATCATCACTTCTATAACCGATTTCCATCGGAACTCGTGTCCCATTCATTAATGAGGATGCATTTGGTTTGCAGATAGGATCTCCCGTACCCAATATACCGATGGTATCATGTCACCATCGCTGACAGGCCATGTTCTACTGTTTCGGCAAGGAGGCAACCCACCGCCGACCGCACCATTCAACAAAAGGTGCTGACAGGAAAATCGTGTTCCTCCTAATAACTCGTGGAGCGGAGAGCTTGCCCACGCGGCACTTGTACCAAACATGCCACTCCGCACAAGACACAAGATGTATCCCTCCCTATTCATCCATAGATAGACATTTATACTGTCTTCGGATTTATCGCTCAATATTCACCTTCGCCGGGTGTGGGGAAAAGTTATGGAAATTCTCGCCAATATGCGGCCACAAAAGGAATCACAGGATAATTGCCACTGACTCGTGGAGCACTCGCAGAAATAATTTTACGGAAAATTACTGAATTATGCCGTGCAGTGTGTGTATGTGCGCATCATCGGCAGTTGCATGGAAAGTTATCCATTTCATGGTAAAAATTGGAAATTATACCAGGGGAAGGGTTATTAGTACAATTCGGTGGGGGGGCACATGCTGTTCCACTCGTATATCAATTCAAACGAAACTGATTAATGCCGCATATTCGTCGGGAGTATAATAAATTACGATTTACGGTGCTTACAAATTTGGAACAAATTTTGGTTTATTCTTTTGGAGAAGATGTTCGGGACCGCCCACGATGTTTTTTCTGCGGATTAAGTCGGATTTGACTTTCGGTGGATGTGGTGTGCATGCAGCTGGTGGAAGGTTTAATTAATATTGATGAACGGCATTAGGAGAGAAACGTTCGGGACTATGGCACTGACTGCGCGCGATATCTCTGCAGAGACGCTATCAGGTTATGATAATATTTTATCGGATTTTGGTGAGAACTAATGGAGTTTCGTTGGAAGGGGGGGAGGCGATTTTGCGGGAAAGTTGGTTATTTGGGTCCCCGAAAATGGTAATGCGCGCCTAATGTTTTGATAAGCACCGAGACGTGAGATACGACTCTAGGTTGTGCTTTATCTGTGACTCCGATTTGGGCGCGATTTATGGTAATTCTTCGGGCGAATAAGTAATCGAGTCTGTGTGGTTAGAAAGGTTCTTTTTACTAGCTCATGAGTAGATGCAATCTGGACGTTTACTGTGAGAGTTTCCGGTCATTGTAGCTGCACAAGAAATGGAAATCAACAGAGTTAGGTGGTAAGGGTGGAGAGCTTTTGCAGCCAACATGTTTTGAGTGCTTGTCTCAAGATTGGCTTGGTGTCGATCTACAAAGGTCGCTCGTAGTTCTGTTTGACCAGAAACAAAGAGTCGTTTAGTTTTCTATCGAACTTTGAAATTTGAGTCAAACATTTTACGTGCTCTACTACTTCCATCGGCAATTCATCCTCCAATTCTGACCATAATTGCACGTCAGATGTTTGACACTAGTTTTCCTCATCTAAGGAGCAGGAATTGACCTTCGCGGGTAGCTGGTATAGTTTCGCAAAAGATCTTGTTTAAAGCAAGATCTACCGTCAAATGCTCTTCTACAAATGGGCAACTCTGCTGCACACGTTCCCAAAGCGACCTACGTTCCTTCCAAGACCGGACGTACCTCATAAAGTATTAAATGAGATTTACTTCGTCCAACTCGCGCTCAAACACCAATAAAAGTCCACGTCCCCCCACCATACGCCAAATGCGCTGCAACAAGTATACACACTCAACAACGAAATGTGCCACAAAAGCCTCTCTACATTTCCTCCTAATCACAACCACCGGATGCTCCAATTATTTGCATTTGCATCGCGAAAACGAAAACAATGTGCAAAAGGGGGCAAAAAAAAAACCGGTACCAAAGGAGGAAGTTCCTCCATTTCCCGCTGCTGGAGCTAGGTCTAGTAAAATGTGTCAGAGTGGTTTTTTTTTACATTTTGCATTTTTTTTTTCCCAGTGCTCACTGTGGAGGAATTTATTCCAAGGGCTGACACACACACAGAAACAGGCCAACTCTTATAGGAAGAAAATCCCGAGTACTGCGAGCACTTCAGGGCAAGTGGTTGTGATTTTCCAACCTCTTGCACCGTCAACAGGTCGGACTTGTAATAGGCGCATTTTTCCTGAACGTTTGTACTTAATTAACATCGACATCATGACTCACATAGCTTTGAACCACCCAGACTCAGGCTGTATGCACAGCACATGTACATCTATAGCGCAGGCTAATAACTCAAAATGTGCAATATATGGCGCTTCTGTGCCGTCCATATTGTCAGTTGACAAACCGAATGTACATTTACTACTCCGCTATAGCTGTGTGTCTATTATCCTATGTGTGCAGTGTGCGTGTTTGCCGAAACTAGTTCGGCACACACATACAGCCGAAACTAGTTCGGCACACACATACAGCCGACTCGTGTGCTGTTTTGTATTTCGGTGGTTAAACGATCATTATCTGTGGCAGGGCACTCGAATTGAATCGCACTTCGGTCCGGGTGTTCCCATCATTTACGAATTACATATGTTTGGAGAGTGCTTTAGAGATTTGGAGCAGTCGCACTCGCGAACGCACACACATGTGCGGACGTATGGCTTGAGGCCGATTTATGTGGCAGAACGCTTTGAGATTTGTTTTTAATTGAAATCGATTGAAAAAGCCATAGAGAGTCGGACGGCAAGTGTGTCGAAAGAAGTCAATAAATATCGTGGCACAGTGACGACGCCTAATGAAGATACGTTCAGATGTCTTCGAGTCAATTAGATGACACTTAACCGTCAGTTGATGAAGGGGGAAATTGGGCTTTAAAAACTTGAAATCGTTCGCTTCTTGAGCGGATGTCATACTCAGAATGAGGGTGGTTAGACATTTGATGGAGTTAGACTAGTTTATGTGGATGGTCCCTGGTTGGGCGCCACTTAAAATTTCTTTAAACTTTTATCTGTTTCCACATTTTTTTGAAAAATTATAACTAAAACTAGTTACTGATTAATAGGTGACTGGCTTTATGGATGGAGAACGCTCGCTGCTCCGTAAAGGTCGGAAACAATCTCACCGAGACCTTTGATGTCAAAAAAGGATTTAGACAAGGTGATGCGCTGTCATGTGACTTCTTCAACATCATTCTTGAGAAGATTGTGCGAAACTCACAAGCCAACACCAGAGGCACAATTTTCTATAAGTCTGTGCAACTGCTTGCATACGCTGACGACATTGACATTGTTGGTACAACACAGCGAGCTGTCACTGGTGCGTTTGCAAGTATTAGTACAGAAGCGGCAAAAATGGGTTTAGTGGTGAATGAGGGTAAAACAAAATATATGCTGTCAACAAGAAGGGACACACGACATCGACGAATCGGGCAGAACGTCACGATAGACAGCTATAACTTTGAGGTAGTTAGGGACTTTGTCTACCTCGGCTCCGCTATAAACTCTGATAACGACATCACATCAGAAATCAAACGAAGAATCACACTTGCCAACCGCTGTTTCTTTGGCCTAAGACGGCAATTGATTAGTAAGGCCTTGTCAAGAAGCACTAAGGAGATTCTATATAAGACTCTCATCATCCCTGTCCTGCTCTATGGCGCAGAAGCATGGACCCTAGCAAAAACGGATGAGGATCTTCTTGGTCGCTTCGAACGCAAAATTCTTCGAGTGATTTTTGGTCCCGTTTGCGTTGACGGGCTTTGGAGGAGAAGATTTAACAGCGAACTCTACGAGCTGTACAGCGACATCGACCTAGTCAGAAAAGTACGCATCAGTCGTCTAAGATGGCTGGGACATGTAGAGCGAATGGACACCAACGCTCCGGCCCGAAGAGTCTTCGATTCTAACCCGGAGGGACAACGCAGTAGAGGAAGACCTCGCCTTAGGTGGCGCGCGCAAGTGGAAGGGGACCTCAACCAACTTGGAGTGCGCAACTGGAGGCAGTTAGCCAAAGATCGCGCTAACTGGAGAGGCGTATTGGTTGAGGCCCAGGTCCACCCCGGACTGTAGCGCCACCTAAGTAAGTAAGTAAGGTGACTGGCTAAGCGCGTCGGCCGCATCCAAATCCGTTCAGTGGTTCTTGAGATTATCGAAGGTGGAACACCGTTGGGCGCCAATTTAAAAAATTGCTTTCATGGGAGTTCTGTCTGTTTTTGTAGCAGAGTTCTGCATTCTTGGTGATGTAAAGGTTGCTGGTTTAGCGGATCGAACGTATCCAAATTCCTTCAGTGGTTTTTGAGATTAGCGAAGGTGGAACACCGTTGGGCAACAATAAAAATAAAAAACCCCTTCAACGGAATTTCTGTCTGTCTTTGTAGCAGATTTTCACATTCTCTGTACCTAGAATGATAACGAAAACTATTCACTGATGAATAGATGGCTAGTTTAGCGGATCGACCGCATCCAAATCCGTTCAGTGGTTCTTGAGATTAGCGAAGGTGAAACACCGTTGGGCGCCTTAAAACAAAATTCCTTTCATGGGATTTCTGTCTGTTTTTGAGGCAGATTTTAACATTCTTTATAGAATGATAACAAAAACTATTTACTGATGAATATATGGATAGTTTAGCGGATCAAACGCGTCCAGAACCGTTCAGTGGTTCTTGAGATTAGCGAAGATTGAATACCGTTGGGCGCCACTTTAAAAAAAAATCTTTCATGGGATTTCCGTCTGTTTTTGTAGCAGATTTCCACATTCTTTGAAGAGTGATGACAAAAACTACTGCCTGGTGAAAAGATGGCGGGTTCAGCGGGTAAACTGCATCCATATCAGGTCAGTTGTTCTTGAGATTAGCAGAGTCATACAGACACAGACAGAAAAACACTGTAGAAACAGCGACACCTATCGGATTTAATTAAAGTCACTCTTTCCACACTCCCGGTGGTTAAAGGAGCAAACTGTTGGGTTTCCAGCAAAATCGGTTGAGAACTTTTAAGGTCTGTAAGGCTACAAAGATGCCACCATAAGGAGAGCAATTTGCGACAGCAACTGTTGGTTCTTTGCACTGTCAGACTCATACTTCCTTTAACTCTGTTAGCTTTTCTGACTACTTCCAGAATACTCAAGATGATGCTTCAGAGATAAGAGTGCTCAAAACCTCTGTAATCTATATATCAGTGCCCAGAAGTGCCCAGAATTGGAGCCCAAAGCGAACTAAGCTAGGGCAGTCATAGCGAACATTTTAAGCGAAGTCACCTTCAGATGGTGATGTCACTTATATGACTTTGAAAATTGTGGTCGCCCAAGATGACGCCCGCATCTCGCCTGTAGTTTCTTCTCATTACTGGCAACAAGCAAGCTTCAATTGGTCTTCTAAATCCCACCCTCGACCCCTATTTCGTGGACATTGCTCATGCTGTGCTCCAAAGCTTTACAACAATTCGTCATCGACATTTCGATGGTCTGACAGTTCAAATTTATGGTCGCCCTTGATCGCTCCATTAAATGCCAAGCACACGCCCTTCTTACTCACACTTCTGAATTCTGATTCGACACAAAGCTACATCATTGCACAGAGCATCCTTCGGTATAAATAGAGATTTATTGCCAAGAAGACATTCAAGTTTACACTTCGCCGCCATTAGCATTCCGCAAAAATTACCATCAATTAAAACGGGACAAAGAAACTTAACCCCAATTTGTGTGTGGCGTAAATAATGTTCAATTGAAAAGCGTTAACACACAGCCGCATACAAAATCCGCAATCAAACACCATCAACAATGACATCACCATCCGCATCAGCCATGCCTTTAATTGCTCTAAATCAACTGAAAATATCGAGCACATCTACGATCTACCCCGCTGCCGTCAGCACAACAACGAACATATGGCCCGATCCAAAGTGTAGTCATGTGTCATTTGATCTGCCTGCCTATAGAAAGACGACCTGCCATTTAGCCGCATCAGTTGTCACTTGTCAGACGCTATACTCTCTCTCCCTCTCTCTCTCTCCCTCTCTCTCTCTCTCTTGTCTATACAACCTATCTCCTAAGATAAATTAAATTCTTGGTATTTCTCGACTACAAAGACGATGCTGCTGCATTTTGTTGGCCGTTTCCTTGTCAGGAACAACACTTGTGGAGCGCCCTTACATCGACAGTGCTTTTGTGCAAAAATCCATCTTCTCTGGAGGATGGCTTTGAAATGTTTTTTTGTAATCAAATACCCACCCCATGGCCATGGCATTCCCATTCGCCGTATTTGCGTGCACACTTTTTGTCTTCGAACAAAGGCTACGTAATCCAGATAGTGTATGCGGGTGTAGAGCTGTAGAGGTCGTGCTGGTGATGCCGAAGGAAGGAGGCGAGAATTCCTTAGAACTAAAAGTTTTCGGTGTTGGATTTCACTTTGGAGAATCAATTCAATGAATCTATGGGGACAGTGAGTGTAAGAAGATTATGTTCGCCATTCCGTTTCTTTTGCTTTATCAGAGTCCATCAATCTTATGGTGGCTTGGTGGTGCTACTTTCCTTGGAGCGACCACCTTCAACTGCGCTGCCTGCTGGCTCTCCTTCGTGAGTAATTAGGGGAATTTTAATTGAAATTTTCTTTGCGGAGATTTTCCGCCAGAGATTCAATTCGAGAAGTCACTTTGTCACGACGACCTTTTCTTTGTGTTTTTCCTAAATCAGGATATCAGCCAGCGACATGGCGGGAGAAAGCGTATCTGTCGAAGATTGGCCTTCCTAATCGATGCACGTCAAGCTGTCATCGGGCTGATTTCATTTCGCTGGCGAGGGGGAGGTTTTATTGCGTTTCATGCTAATTAAAGAGGCAACAATGACGCCGGCTTACGAATGTGTCACGTCCAATAATGGTCAATCGGGGAATCGATTTGGTCACTGGCTACTGAACTCTGTTAACAGGGGATCGATATTGATAATGTCGTTTGCCAGCAGGTAGAGCTTTGTATTTTGCATTTTACGATTATTGGTCAGGTATAACTGACAAGGAATTCGTGTCAGCCAATTTCGATATAGTGCCGGTTGAATGCGGCGCCGAAGTTCAAGGTTTCGTGTTGTTGAATGGTTCACGATCTATGCCGTCATTTAAAAGTGAGCTTGAGCTGAAGTGGGGACACAAATACAAAATGTATACTTGCGTTCGGTGCCATTTTTTTAATGCGGTCGGCGTTGCCTCGAAATTGTTGTAATAGCCTCTATTGGTTGACTGATTTTAAAATCACAGCCAAATTTGAGAAAACATTAAAAAATGGTGAACGAAAACTTCCAAAAGAAAGCTTTATTGATTTGGAAGGAAAAAATTAAGTTCGAAAAATTCGAAAATTTTCGAATTTGAAATATCTTAGTTCTCATAGTTTAGAGGGAAAAATGCTTTAGGGCACAAATGCAGATAATGAATATATCCACTGTTTACAAGTAGTTCTATTTGTGTTTGCTCAATAATTAAGGCGTGACAGACCTTTTCCTACTAAAGAATTTCGAACATGTATCTTTTTTTTAGATATAAAATATAAACAAATCGAAAATAGTTTTGAATCGTAAATTGGTAAGAAATAGTATCAAATCTTAAGTTTTTGTGTCAACTTTCCTTTCTGGTACCCGACACATATTTGGTTGAACCACTAAACCAATTTTCGAACATGTTAGAAAATGTTGAAATGATTTTACAAATCTAGGTATCTATTCCTTACTAGCCCTGCAGTTCCTAATAATTCCCGTATTTTGAAAAGTATTTCTAATGCCTTCCTACAGTCGAGGTAATATATTCGACTTCGATTTCGACATTTCGAAAAGAGTTTGAAAATATATGAATTGCTTGCAAATTTTAATTGACTTCCAGATGTAGGCAATATATTAATTCTAAAAATATTTTTCCCAATACCTATGTAAATTTATTCGAAATTCGAAACATTCAAAAATTACAGATTTTTCACAAATTTAACAAGTCACAACTAAATGTGGACCTATGTAACACGATTCATGTAAATTAAGTTCTTTGTTTCTAAAATATTTCTTCCTGCGCTTTGATTGGGCTTATTTTCAGTTCGAATTCACTTATTCGTTAGATTTTTCGAACAGATTTGACAGTAAATTTTAGATCGGTTTCACAGAAGATGCAAAAATGCATTCAAAATATTCTGAAGTAGAACGGGAAACTAAAGATTGCAAGTTCCCGCATATATTCCAATTCGAGTTTCGAGCAGAAAAGATGTTCGAAAATGACAATGTAATGTTTAACATACTATTCTGGTCTTTTGTTTTGCTATTTTATGGTCTGTATTTTATCAGTACCTACTTGTATTTAAGTATTATGTATTCCAGATTTTACAAAGCAGGGATTCCAACCATCAATACACAACCTTTCGAAAACGTTGAAATTATTCGAAAATCGAACCTCATTATCAACAGAATTACACTTTCCTGATGCAGCTTTGCATATCATCAGTTTTGTCCACTTAAACCTCATTTGCATGAGTTTAAACAATTTCGAAAATATTTTCGAACTAAAAATTTTAATCAGAATTATGACAATTGGCCAATAGAGTGATGAAATTTGAAATGTAGCGCAATGTGAGCATTTGCATTACGATGGTATTCAGGTGGACTTGTGAATAATAAAAGAAATTCTACGTATCTTCGAAACTGTCAAACAATTTTCATCAAATTTACGAAGAAGTCATTCTACATTCTTAGCAGTCAACGGCCCTAGCTTTAGTTGGACGAGTCTTCGTTTAACACCAGTCCAGTCATATAACCCCTTTGCAAGAGAAATTCACATTTTTACAGTGTAGCACAATAAAAACCCTCCACTTGACAGCGCCCTCTGGGTTTTCATCAAGCGCTGTTTTTTTCTTCGACCATAAACAGCTGAAACTCAAGTTGCACGCATGTGGTCCAATAAAAACCCTATCAATGGTCTGGTCATTAACAACAATCAACACAGCCTACTTCCTTGTTCGCTTAATCACGACGCGCGCAGACACTTCCCCATTGTCTCAATTTGCGAGCAAACAGACCCGCAACTAATAAAAAGTCGCCTTTAATTGCCAGCGTAATTATCTTTAAATACGACAGTTGACTGGTTTTAATGAAACCAGTCAAACTGTGATCCCCACTATGTCAACCGTAGCGAAAGGCACAACAAAAAAGTAAGCAAAAAAAAAAAAAACAGTTCCGAGAAATGGCCAAAAAATGTGTACCCCATTATGTTATCCATCGAAAAATGAGACCACGACGACGGTATGATAAACCTTGCTGCTTCCTCGGATCCATATCTGGCCAACACAGTTCGTGGTCATCGCATCGCAAGTTGGGTAATCCGACCGACAACGAACAACTATAAAGGTCACCGGCGAGAACATAAAACGCTCCACAGGGTTCACACGGCCGCGCACAGATGTACTAATTTTGACAAAATTGTTTCTTTCGTTCTTTGTGTACCTACACATTGTGGTACCACTGGAGTCGCTGTGTACCTCTTCATTTCAATCTGCACTTTCGTGCGGTATTTATCTGATTTTAGTTGGCAACCACCGCACAGCTCAGTGCCGGTGCCGACGACAACTACAGCGTTGATATGCCACGTTGATGGATGACATGCATTTCCTTAGCCGCAATCCATTCGTGTAATCGCTTTCGCATTTGTTCTCTCCGATGGGAGATACAGAGGAGATATTTTTTTTTTCCACAGCATATCCAAATGAGATTTACATTTGGTCCGTCTCGCAGATGCAGCTCCTTAAATTGTTCTAGATTCCCTGCGCGTTTTTGCATGTTGTACTTTGTATACCTACAGAGAGGGGTGAACGGCTGCGGTATATCTGCTAGTGTGTAAGAAATTTGTAACTGCATTTGAAGCATGAATAATTGCAACTGTGGGAACATGTTATGAGGAGGCCGGCTTTAAAGTGCGCACCAAGACCCCAACCGAAAGCAGCACGAACAGTAAAGAGTAATTAACTGCAGGTTGACTGCGGTGGCTTTGGCTGTTGCTCTGTGTGATGGACTCTGTGTGACGATGAAACGAGCGACGCGACGACGACGGCTACGGGTAAGTAACAAACTCCGGCAATCATAGAGAAAGATGTTATTACGTGCGGTTTATGAACTATTTGCAGTTTATCTGGGGAGAGCAAAATGCATCCATATTTATGAGGTTGAACGTGTACGAAGTCGAGTGCGTTGCAAAACGCTTTGATAGGCATTTGACGGATATTGCTTATAGCTCTTGCGGATTGCGTTTGTAAACTAGTTTTTGCTGCTTCAATATAGCGGACAGGACAAGGAGCGACTGCGAGTTCGGCGAGATTTTTCATTACGCGTTTCCTTGGTTTGATGGTGGGAAAAGGAGAGAGACGTAGCAGGAGAGGTACTCTTTTTTTTATTGAAGCTTTAGATAGGTAAGACACAGCAAGACCCGAGTCCGAGTGTACTTTAATGGATCGTTATGCGGAAATCGAAACTATAGACCTAGGACAAGAGAGGAGAACCGTTCGCTTTTTGACAGTAGCTGTAGATTGATTGTTGTGTAGGGGCACATGTTTTGGAGCAGATACTTCATGGGATCGGTTGCATATTTCTCCATCAAACACTGACTAAGATTTGAAGATTTGCCATGAAAAATAGTCTTGTCGTCCTCGCGCACCATCATTTTTCGCGTGGAAACTATATTCCTTTCGTGGGAAGCAGCAGCCCATTCACTTATTTTTGAAGAACGCCACACCATTGACAATGACGATCAAACAAGGATCAACTGATTGCTGACCGGTCAATTGGTAGATCGGAATTCAGCAAGCACTCTATAAGCCACATTGAAAAGTAAGATTTCTGGGTTGAAAAATGTGATCTACTACTTTCCGAAGACAGATTGAGGTAAGCCACACAAAATAAAAAAATTAAGCAGTTAAACTTTTAAAGAGTTTTCCAATAAGAGGTGTTATTTTGCTATTCAAAGAAAAATGCCATTTTTTGAGATAAATGATCGGATGTTTATTTCATAACAAAGAGGAAGGTATGCCGTTAATAATGGCCATCACGAGCATGCATACAGGATCATATCCTTTCACAATAACACCTCTTGTTGAATAACCCTTTATTTCTGGTACTTATAGGTGAGAGCCAAACATTTTGGAAGGATCTTCCCACAAATCGAGGCAACTGCATTTATTCGTCTCAAAATGTTAAGTAAAACTCGTGATGAGTGGCGTTCGAAAGATGTTTAAGATATTTTGTGAAGAGATCAGTCGATGATCAACCAGTTGATCATTTCGTTCTTTAAAAAAAAAAAACACTGTTTATATATAGCCTATAGCTAATACAATCAATGATCAAAAATGGGTCAGTGATTCCTCTAAGCCAAGGGACTCCGATTTTGAGCGAAAGAAATCAATTGATCGCATTTAATAAGGTTAGTTCTCGGGGACAAGTTCTTCTGTGCAAATGTATAGTGAGGATCGAATGATTTTCGGATGATCAACTAACTAAACAAGGCCAGAGCTTTTAATAGCTCAAAAGGATTATAATTTTCTATAGATATTTAAGCCAAACGATCACTATAAATCAATTAGTGATCATATCACAAACTTTAGACGCTGCCGAGAAGATCGTTTCATCTGCGTAAAATATTTACTTCGGAATTAATGGTTTCCATTAGTTGATGTAATTTACAAGTTCGATGATCAAAGAAGACATAGCTGATTGCTGAAGACAATACTTTTCGCAAATACCTCAGTAGATACTAAAAGCGATTTTAAGTAGAAAGCCAGCAGTTCTAAATGGAATAGATCAGTTGATCAACAGGCACGAAAAAATACTCGAAAATTTAAAATGATCGGTTTATGATTGCAAAAAATAAAAAGAGAAACGATCACTTCGAAGCATCTAAATCTACCTAAAAAGTCTTGAACGATCGCTAGGTTAATGTATCGGTTTGGGATTGTTTAGCTATTGATTTTGAGAAATTAGCAAGATCGGTAAAAGGAAGACAAATGTAAAAATAATACAGACATTCCAAAACAAAGTCCTTCGGGCAATAGTAAATGCCCCATGGTATATTAGAAATAATGACCTGCATCGTGATTTGCAGACTGATCTTGTAACGGAGGTAATTAAAAAGTACGCAATTCGTCACAATGAGCGTCTGCAGATGCATATTAATCCTGAAATAGAAGACGTCTTAAATGTACGATACAATATTCGTAGATTGAGAAGAATTAAACCTCACGACCTTATAATCTAAATAATGAGAACCCGTATTCAAATTGTAATACCTTCTCAAACACAACTGAACGTTGAAACTAAAATCACTTGTCGATCTTTCTTTGATTGGTCATGATTAAGGAGGTGTTTTTAGTGCGGTTAGAGTCCCACACTACTCTGGGTTTCTAACCCCACTGTGTCTTTCGAGATTTTCACCTTCAGTAACAAAACAAAAAAAAAAAAGATCGGTAAAATTGATGACTTTCAAGTACAAAAATGCACGCGAAAATAAAATTTTAACTATTATAAGTTCCTAGTCCTCCGAGGTCTATAAATCTGGTTAAAGGTAAGATCAACAATTATTATATTATGAGGACCTATAGTGAACGAACGTCAATTAGTAACTTTGGGAAAAATGGCGAAGTCGTCAAATTTTATATTTCACAAACGACACAGATCGTCAGCGACGTCCATGGATATATATTTCCTTTACTAGGTTTAAAGAGGTTTTTTTTAATGCGCCACCTTTCGAGAACACCTTACAAACAACCGAGAGTATAGCTCTAAAAGTAATTAAGCTATGGATGCAAATCAGCTGTACAGACATTTATGTCATATGTATTTCTATTTACTACTTTGTACTCTCTGAACGGCGGCATGAACGATTGCGTGTCACCCGCTCGAGATCACTCAACAGATAATGAAATAAAAGACATTCTTTATAACGCAGCTTAAATACTTATGTTACAATAACTGTCATGAAAGAGCTTCTTAATTAGTCGTTTGAACTCGGCATAAAATTGTAGATTCGTCGAAAACATTTGAAACCCACACAAAGTGTGAATAGTTGTCCGGAGCTAGGCCTAGGGTCTCTGCGGACCTGTTGCGCCAAATGATTTATTTATTTGTATAGGTTTAAAGAGCAATATATCTACTATGGTTCGGTAATGATCGTTGGGGTATGCTTAGATATATTTTCAATATTGAATGCCAAATTAAATACCAAATTTCCTTGACAAACTAAAACAGACATGACGATCACTGTCAACCTCATAGTGTGATTCTGATAACTTCCATTTCTAGCCGCCGGTTCTCGATGTTTTACTGATGCCAAAGTGAAATCAGTCAAACCAACAGTAGAGATGCTCACGAACCTACTTTTCCTGGTGGTCCTAGTCCTAGTCGGTAAGGAGATGCATTCTTCCGCTAAGGCGATCAAGCGATCGTAAAACTTTGTACGATCGCAAAACTGTGTACGATCGCAAAACTTTTTGTATATTTACTTCTAGTTCTATCTCGTTAAGAGCTACCAAGTGGAATAAGGTTCATTTTCTAGTAGATGACATTGTGAAGTATGACTTCGAGGATCACTTCCAGTTTTAAGATCAAATGATCGCGAGTTTGTAAAATTGATTCGTCATTTTTCCAGAAGTAAATGAGATTATCACTCAACTCCTGATGGGGGCAGATTTCGTATATCAACCATCGTCCGGACAATATCGTTCTTGAAACTTCCATCACCATTTGAAGTTATATTCTGCCCGAATTTATTTGAATATTGTCAGCTTTCAAAACATTTATGGAAAAGGATCTGAACTAATCTCTCGAACTTGTAATTTTAGCTCTTTCTTACTACTTTTGGAGCTCCATCTTTTCGACGATATTCGCCCGAAAAGTTACAAAATAAGTGTCCTGATGGCTAAGAGGATAGTGATCAGTGATCTTGTATAAGAGAAACTGATCAAATCAGTAGAATTTTTGATTTTAACAGATTGACTGAAGATCAGTAGAACTGTTTATGATCTGTTTATACATATAAGCAGTTAGTGCATGTAATCCTTCGAAAGTGCGAATTCTAGGACGAAAAATAACTTTCACCACACGATCAGCGATCTTCGCCAAGAGGTGTTTCACCAATTTATGTGCCAGCAATTTGCTATGAACGGCTTTTTTCAAATTGGACACCAACCAACAACTTTCAAAAAACTGCTTGACCGCAACAAACTAGAAACTACATCCAGCCGCGGGAAATGTCAGTACTCACCATCGCCAGCACTCCTTATCAGATTCAATCCAATTATCCTTATATGACTGCTGCAACTACAACCAATTTCAATCTAACGAACAAATGCCTGGTGTCCCTTAATACGGTCAAAACAACTGCGCAACTTGCACTGGTTTCCATATTCAAAAGCCTAATCTCCGAGTTAACAAAGTCTTCCCCCTAAGGAATACGAAAGCCCCGCAGCAACCAACGTTTGAACTGTCCAATCGACAATTGACTTCTCTCTCTCTGCATTAGTCCAATTTAATTGCTTGCCAAATGTACTACTCTTTATTGGATTACCAGTCAATAATGCTATTAAATTTATGTCACTCCTCATGGCGATGGCGGTGGTGGTGGGCTGCTGTCCACCATCTCCTCCATGTATGCCTGGTGTAACATGTCCATTTGTTAAATTGGACGAGTCAGTGCAACCGACAATTCCATCTACAAAGACACTCACTACTCACCACTCACTGTGAGGGCTCAGGTAATTAAATTTAATTGAAATATTTTCCCCATTCATCGGTCGAAACATGCTCCGCAAATAGATTGAACAAAACAGATACAGATAGCCCGTTTGCACAGCATCAGTGCACAGTAATTCATATCAAATGGCCAATTGCATTCGATTGATTTATAACAGCGAATTCGCTGCCAGGAGAGTGCTTTACAACTGCGAGGAGGTAAAGAAATTATTTTGTTGCCACAATTACCAGTGGCACTAAATATAATTACACCCAATCAGTGGGAGCGCGACTACACTACCGGAGATCAGTCGGCCGCCATTGTAATTGGGTGGATAATACCTTAATTGGCTGACCATTATTCGCGAGACAACAACGACAAGGCCCAACACATGTCTCGTGTCCAAATAATGAAAGATACTTAGAGACATGCTGCAGTTGAATTTGCCTACGGTTGATCGGTGGATGGGGGGTTACTACTCCCGTACCGGACGGACATTGTATTATTTTTTTTTTCCAAGATGATGATCAAGATGTCATTTATTCTCCGAATAAAGACCCAGAAGTCGTCCGAGTCTGGTAGAATGCCAAAGTAGGTCCGCATCTGTACATCAGGCATGTGGTGAGAAAGGGGCATGCCGTTCGCTGACAATTGCTTGTTGGTTTATGATGACAATTGCAACGAGTGGATTCGTTGTGTTTGTGATTCCTTTTTGCTGAGCAATGATATGTGGTGGAGGGTTGTATTTGGGAACAAGCGGATGTCGGTTAATTGAAGTTGAGTGTATGTTTTGGCACTTTGATTGAAGGAAGGAAATTAGAAATGAGATTGCTTTACATTTATGATTGGGCTACAAGTTGGTCAGATATTGTGTTGGATGGGATTGGGGACATTAATTGGAGGAGATTTTGGTGAGGTCGTGTTTGTTATTTTCTCGATTACGTAGAGAAAGTTATTGTTTTCGTACAAAGTTTTGAAATCGAGATGTTAGACAATTCTGACATTACCTCAAAAAAAAGTAAGTCTTGAAATTTTGTCCATCTTTCTGTCTCTCTGTCCGTATGTCCCGGGGCCTACAGCCTAAGCTGCTGCCCAGATTTCGTCCAAACTTCGGATTTGAAGTTTTTGGGCTTACAGTTCGGGGAGGTTTTTTTTTTGCGAGATAACCTCAATATTAATCGTACTTCCCATATAAACGTTTTTCGTACCACTTTGACTTGTTCGAAAACGGCTCCAATGATTTCAACCAAAATTGATATTTGAGCTTAAGTAGGTTAGCTCAATATGACTGCATACTCAGTTTTCGGCTAAAAATTCGGATAAAGGTAGGTACTTTTGAAATTTGGACATATCTCGAAAACGGTCCATACGATTGTAGCAAAAATGCATTTCTAAGGTAATATGGTCATTTCCAACTTAATGGCGAACTCAGTTTTTCTCTGTATTATCGTAAAATGGACTTTTGAAAAAAAAAACAATTTTTTTAAAAATGTAGTTTTCTTTAGTTTTTCAAAAAATGGCCCTTACGATTTTGGCCAAAATGCAAACTTAGGGTAAAATTAATGTTTACAAAATGATTGCGTCCTTAATTTTCAACGATTCACTTTAAATTTTCGGTGATTCGAAAATAGCGAATTTTAGAAACAGCTCATAGGTATCTCAAAAACTCCATTTTCGAGTTGGATAAAACTTTAAAAACCAAGTGATGCCTACATCCCAAACAATATTTAATACTAAATATTGAACAATTTGAAACTATTTTGTCTGCATAATTATACAAAAAACCGGTTTTACGATTTTGATCAAAGTACATAACTAGGATAGTAAAATAATTCTCGGTTTTTCTCCAAAAATTCGATTAAATCAGTTTTTTAATTATTTCTCAAAAATGACTTCCAAAACTCGTATGTTTTTAGTAAAAAACTCAATACCGCACTGCCGATAAAAATGCATTTACAACTACAAAAGACTTATTTTTACCCGACTGGACAAAGGGAGGGTTATGTGTTTCGCGCGTATCCTATGTAAGTTCCTACGTGACGCCCTGTAGCCCAAACAGCTTGAACGATTTTGAAGAGTAAGATGTCATTAAATTGGTATTCTTTCCCGGAGTGTCATAGGCTAAACAAATTTTTTTTTTTACAGTCAGTTAATTATTAGCAAATATTTCCCGCTTTTCATTTCTTTTTAAACATATTAAACATGCGTCTTAGAATAATTCCAACCACTTTTAAAGCTTACACATTCAAAACCTCACACTTCATTAGCACGCCACACACATGAAACGGAATATTCAGTTTATAACCACGGATCAGCAGATTAGAAACTCCTGCTACGTGGGTCCTTGTTCTCAAAAATTTTGTAAAGTGTAAGAGCTTATAAAATAGCACAGTAGGCGCTTATAACTCTCTAACTAGAACTTGCGATAATTACCTGTTACTGAGAGCTTCAACTTATAAAAACTCACATTGTTATTTGACATGAGATTAATAACCCAAAAGTGGATTTTATTTAACACTATTCCTATATTTTATGAACCGTTCTTTTATATAGCATCGATTCTCAAATTTTTACCTATACCAAACTAATAAAATAAGAAAACAACCAACCAAACTTTTGGTGAACGGGAAAGTTTCCTTCGACCCAGTCATGCACCTTTTTTTTTTTACAAAAGTGTTATGAGAGGAGTCACAGGGTTCTCTTATGAGGACGGTATTTGTTGCAGAATGAGAAGTATTTGCAGTAAAAAATTGGAAAGATGTCGAACTCTAGCCACTTGCCTTGGACTTGAACTTGGGTGAATACTGACGGCACCTTCCGCAAGTCCTGAATGTGACTGTTTAATTAAAAAAAAATTGATTTGGTTCTAGTTTGCCACAATGAAATAGACTTCAAAGCCCAATAGGGCTTCAAATCAACGCAAGGGAGGCCTGTTTTGCTATTCACAAAGATAGAATTCACCATAGTCATTTCCTTCTTGCTTGCTTCAATTATTAAAATTTTGTCATTCCTTTCTCAACCTTTAAATCGTTCGGTAGAACCTGAATTTGTATAAAATATTATAACGTTTAACGAAAAGCGGATGTGCATTTAATTATCGCAAAGGACAAAATCTTATTAAGAATTTTACAGGGCCTATGCTTCACATACCAGTCGAGGGTCGTGTCCACCCGTTGAAATGAATTGATTAAGGACCACTGCAAAAGTAAAACTGATTCATTAGAAATGCCAGAAGCCAACCCAAAAGTCAGACAGTGCCAACCAGGTCCGGGTGTCCGTTTGACTTGAACGCCACTTCGTTTCGAGTGGAGACCCCACTCAGTTACAATTCCCTGTCAGCTTACACTTACACCACATCAAGGGTTTCTCCAAAAGGAAATTCCCATTCCCATTTCCGTTCGCATATCCCATTCCCCATTACCCACTCAGCTTCGTCTGAATCTGAACACTCAACCGCAGAAAACTCAATTTAATTAAATCCTTTCGGAGAAATTCGTTCCTTTCTCTGCACGACGAAGAAATTGAAATTTTATTTTATTTTCTACTCACTTTTTGCCACTTTCCAGGAACACATCCAATTCCGCTGACATCTTGCAGCACAGCGCTTTGCGAAAATGTCCAATCGAGCAATTTGTGTTGATGAGATGTCCTTCTGCAAAGAAACAACAAGAAAAGCAGTTCATAAAAGTATGGTAGTCGTATATGTCTGTGTGTGTGTTACACGCAAAAAAAAAAACTGTATTAAGAAGTATTCCACAGCTCGTTAAGGAGCGCGCACATCCCCACCAAGCATTGGAGAACAGAAAAGACAAATCTCCCCATATAGAGTGCTCCTGCCCTGCTCCTAAACCGGCAACGACAGCCTTAATTGGAAGAACATTTTTCAAATTGTCCCGCGACAAAGGAGAACGAACAAAATTCGGTAACCATCGCCAGGTTGAATATTTCAAAAAGGTCGACATTTATATTGGCATCGCAACACCCAGTGCCATCGCTTTCGTCGAGCATCAGACATTCTGGTGTCCTAATCAAAATTCCGAATGTCATTTCGGATGCACACCGCGCGACCGACCGCTAGTCGAAACCTTTGCCCAGGGAAATGGTCCTCGATCCGTCTAACGATGGAATATTGAAAAAGTTTGTTCATTAGCCTCCTAATTATGGTGGACATTAATCAAAATGCCGACTTTAGAATGATTAACTCGAATATTTAACATGACTCAAGTGGAAGTGGCCACGCGGACTGGTGGTGGACGCATACGCGCTCATTAATGTGGTGCTGGCTGCTGGAATTTTATCTGCGCATGGAGGTTTTTTTTTTGTGGAAGACACCGACATCGAATGATGTGTGGCTTCCATTTCGGGTCGAGTGGTATTGATTTGGTTCTCCTTACGCGGTAGGAGATGGCGGTATCTCGCCGACCGATCGAGATCTAAAAGGAGCACACAAGACCATGTCAACTCACGGTGAATGGGTAGAGAGTTAATTAATTCGTTCGGTGGGGTAGTTTACGAAGGTGGTTTTTTTAGAAAACTTTTTCGGATCACCGTCGACTTGTATGGAAACGGAGAATTTATTGCAGGGACGGCTTGAGGCATAAATCGATTTTTTTTTTTTGAAAAAAGTTTCGCAGGAGTGGTAGAATTTGTTGTTGCGCAGTTGGGGTCAGAAGAAGGCTCAAAAGTTGTTTGTTAAATTGCAAATATTTGCCGAGACGCACAGTCAAAGTGTGCGTTCTAAATCGAATTCAAACAGACTGCAGAACTTGGGGAAGAATTGATCACAGTCTGACACATCTAGGTGACCATTTCCAGGATCTTAAATTCAAAGGATTTCTCCACCCAAGAGATTTTTAAGTTCAAATTTCTTTAAGTTCAAAGATTTTTAACTTCAAAGGACTTAAAAATCGTTACCATACGAAGGAATTTATGAATTTAAGCTCATTCAAAAGAGCGATCAGTTTGATTCAAATCTGCTTGCAGAACTAGCTCGTTCATCTGCGTACAGTACTGTAGTTCACCCCTCGGTCTGCTTTTTTAGTGGGCGGTTTCTAAAAAGCTTAGTGATTGCGCTGGACTACTAAGAGAGGAATCCCAGGTTCAATCCCCGGAAAAAAAAACCCAAACGTCGTGTTGAAAATCTTCTTAATTAAAGAACTTCTCTCTCTCTCTCTCTCTCTCTCTCTCTCTCTCTCTCTCTCTCTCTCTCTCTCTCTCTCTCTCTCTCTCTCTCTCTCTCTCTCTCTCTCTCTCTCTCTCTCTCTCTCTCTCTCTCTCTCTCTATCTATCTATCTACCTCTCTCTCTCTCTCTCTATTTCCACGTGTTCCACTCGTTTTATTTCACATCGGAAATACTATTTCACCTCTTGCAAACGTCTGATAATCTTTCGAGAGTGTAAAATTTATGAAAGACATTTTACGGCCCCAGCTTGATTTTTCTAGCTGACTTACACACCAGGAATATGAATGGTGCTGTAAAAAAGTGCTGTAAGACACGCGAGGGTCTTCAGTACCTTTTCTAAACTTTCCTAAACCTAGAGACCGTCTTACTTTTTGCAGTATTTTTTTTAGGTGGAACTTTAGGCACTTTGTATAATAAAACCGACAAGCCGGGCTAACCTCAAGTGCAGTATCCGTTTACAGACAACTTTGCTTTGGAAACAGAGGCAATGATCAAAGCCGGTCCGAAAAGACCGCGTGATCTGACTTTAAGACATAAGACAAACCCTAGAGTGGAGGACTTTCTACAGATACATGAGGAATGATTGACGAAATAGTGGGCAGTGTGAAAGTGTGTTTCAACCTTGAGGACAAGGAAACATGAATAACAAAGACTAGTTTCCGACCTTCAAAAAACTTCAAGCAAGTTCCTCTGGATAAGAAGGGTTAAACCTCTTTGAAGCTACATTATGATAATGAAAGCGAAAAACTGTACCGGTATTTCATGATCAAACTACTTCTTTTAGTAAAATTAACGATCCCGCCAACGGGCCCATCATAGTCTTCATGGATTTAGTCACAAAATCTGTGCATATCCAACCATTTACAAAAATCCACCAGTGAAGCCCCAATCTGCGCTTTCTGAAAGAGGAGATTTGTGCTTCCCGACTATCGGAGTCAATGAGAAAAGCTTCGTTCGTAGTTCAAATAAATTTTTAGGTAGGTAAATATTTTAAGCAAAAAGTCAAGCTAGGACTTTTTTTGGCGTAAAGGGAAGACCCCAAAAAAGAGATAAAAACGAACAGCTGAATTGAAGAGCTTTCTAACCAAAGATTTAATATTTGAGGGTTGGAAGACCTTTCCCAGAGCTGGGGCAGCGGAAACAAATGATCCGGTAAATTTTAACTTTTTGGGGGCTCAACCGGAGGAGCCCTTTTCAACAGTACTCGAACAAGTTAAACCACTCTATGCACAGCTTCGACTAAGAACGCTAAACAAAACTGAAATATTTTAGCAAAGTCCGACCAGATGGTAACGTTAAGCCTTATCTACCTTCATACGGGAACCCCGAGCTTAGCTCCTTATAACCATCGGTACAGTCCGAATTACTTAGCATTTTAAACATCCTTGATGGTGCTGTGAAATAACGCCCAGCAAAATAACGCCGTATTCCAAATCTCGGCATTATTTCGCTCGGCGTTATTTCGCGGCACCATCTTTAATGCATCAATGAAAGTAGTCGGTCGATCGTCTATCGCCGGGAGAAAGCGCATTAGCGCTGCCTCACTCCCAGTTGCGCGTCGAAAAAGTCCGATAGCTCTCCACACACAAAAAAAAAACACCCCGTGTTCTCTTACGACTTTTAGAGGATTCCAAAAATAATACTACATCTCCACAAATTGAAGGTAGCACTCAACGATCTAGAGTACAGTAGATAAGCTGTGATCCAGTGGAGTATTTCCGACCGAAAACAAATAAATAAAAAATCTACCGGAAGTAATTTGTGACAGACTTTACAGTTTTCAACATCAAAGACATTTAAAAAGTCGTCCTCCTTCTATTGTTAGCAACCGACTGTAGCACTCCAAAGCCCGCCCTAGAAGAGAGGTGCAAGCAGTTTGAAACTCCCATAAGCTTCATGTTCAATGTTGCCAATGCCACGTGATGTGGAAGACGTTTTCCATCTGATTCTAGGTTGCAGTCGGACGGACTTAGAGAACCAATACCTTCTTAATGACTGTAATCGGATTAGGACCATGTGCGGATTTTATTTCCTCTCAAATATGAACCAAAATCCACATGAGTTCTGTCAAGCGCTTCAAATTGTATTACCGCCCCGGATTACTCCCATCCTATTAAAGAAGTTGTGAGGGAACCCTCATACAAAACTTATAGGAACCACCTTCAAAACAGAAGCGACATAATTTCCACCGTCGGATACCTTTCGGTATACCTACCAGAAACTATACCCGAAATTGAGACACCGTCCGTGACTCCATAAATTTACTAATATAGCTCTCACAAAGCCAGATGCTCTATCTGTAGTAGCTCCCGAAAGGCACTTCAATTTACCGCTCCATCCTTTTCGCCCCCAACGCACCACCTTGCGCGGACCACCTACCCTATTGGTTTCTGAAAACTCTATCCAAACCGTTTCGACGTTTTCCCCCTGAATTTCCCAACCAAACTTGATTCATCCGTGACAATACCCAAATTAGGCGTAAAATCTAATTCATTAAATATTGAGATTCGGCTTCCCCTCTGCAGGCATGTACCTACGACTGTAGCGCACAGCGGTTCAACAGGTGATTCAATGAATATTAATGATGCGTGCCACCTTCGTCGCCCACCCCCTGCAACTGAAATATATAGTAAATTCGTAAATTCAATCACCGTTAATGGATTTATGAGTCGGCCCAGTGCAACTACGAACAAGGACGACATGAATGGGATGGTGGAAGTATTCGACTGTCGCCTTGCCAACTAAAAGAGCTGTCTCTGTTGGCAGCGTCCATTTTCATTAGCACACGCTTCATAGTATGCTGCGAGACTGACAATTGATCAATACCCTTACAGTCCATTAACAGGGATTTGCATCGGCCAACAACAAGAGCGGATGCTGGCAGCTACCTTCGCCTCAGTGAGATAACCATTTACGATTTAAGTAGAAGTCCGCTGGTGGCCGCCTAGTTTAACAATCTCAATTCACTCGTAATACGGTCGTAAAATTATCAAGTGGCCTGGAAATTAGTCAGCACTTTGCGTTTGCGTTTTATTACCTTCAAATGAACTCTGACCCTGGACAAGAAACCAGAAACCAGTCCCAATGGCAGGTGATAGAGTGGGTCAATCAATCGACATCCCATGACGTATGGGAGAGGTGCGTCCCAGTCATCGGTGGTTTCTTCGGCTAGCTTCTAATGAATATTCCGTCTAATTCCCGACGACTATGTCCGTCAATATTGCAGCGAGATTGGATTGAAGATGGAAATAGTCTGCCTTTCTAATTAGTGGTGTAGCTTTAATGAAACGCAATCGATCATTCTGAGCCGGCTATGGGTTCACTGTGTGCTTGGCTGTGTCTTTTGTTTATCGAATTGAAATGTGTTGACTTTCGAAGCCTTTTTTTTTTTTTGATAAGACAGACGAAGCTGTGCGCTATGGTATATCGAGAAAGTTTTCACGTCAGGCCAATGAACTGATTGTGTTTTTGGGTTAAAGAAATTTCTGCTGGTAGGTGGGAGTCTTTGTAAAAAAAAATGCATCTATTTGGGGAGGATGTCAAAAACGGCAGTATCTATACCTACGACTTTCGAAAACAAGTAGGTGAAGAAGGCAACGACTTTGGACTCGCCGAGTGTGAAAATTATTCAATAATAACGGTAATTCTGAAAAATTGTCATATCTCGAAAACGCTCCATATCTACGATTGTAACAAAAATTAATTTCTGAGGCAAAATTGTCATTTCTAACTTAAGAGCAAACTCAGTTTTTCTCTATATTATCGGACAATACATTTTTGAAAACAGGCATTTTTTAAAAATTTGGTTTTCTTAGTTTACCCGAAAACGGCGAAAACGATGTTAATCAGAATACAAAAGTAGAGTAAAATTGATATTCTCAAAATTATTGCATCCAATGCGAATCACGAAAACGCTAATTTTAAAAACTGCTCATATCTCGAAAACCCCATTTTCGACTTTAATAAAACTTTAAAAACAAAACAATGCTTACATCCCGAACAATAACTAATACTCGGTTTTTCAGCTTAATAATTAACCAATAGTAATTTTATTTTTCAAATCAAACATTGCAATATTTGGTATTTTTTTGTCTGACAAATTTTACAAAAACCGCTCTAACGATTTTGGTCAAAATGCATATTAAAAGTAATATCAGTATTCTTAATAAGATGCCGTACTTAGTTTTTCTCAAAAAAAATTGAATAAATCAGTTTTTAATTATTTCTCAAAAACTACCGATCTGTGTTCATTATATTTTCAAAACTCAATACCGTACTTTAAGATTAAAATTGCGAAAAGCCATTTAAATAGCCGATAAAAATGCGTTGATCTGAACTTGGTTGCCATAACATGTAGGTAGCATATCCTGTACTTTGCTATGGCCTTACTTGTCAGACGATTGCCCCCGAAACGACCTTCCAAGCCCTCGATCCCTTAAACTGGCAACTTTGTGCTTAAGCTATGCAAGAAAAGCAGCATCCAGTTTAGTCTTCACAGATGTAAAAAAATTCATCATCGTTTTCAAATTTTCCGTCATCAATTTAAATTCGCTGGCGTAGTGGAACCGCTATAACTCTCGATCTTCGCCACCGATTTCTAAAATATTAGAGGCGATCTCCATTTGAGGAGATGACAGATGTCAGACTTGATACAACTATAGCCCATTGTAGGGCTAGGGGCATTAAATTCAATTTGAAATATGGACCTCTCCGTTGAGAGAAGTACCCTTTCGAAATTGAATTCGACAGATTGTATCAACGATAAGTTGGTCCTTATTCCAAATAACCAACGAATCGCATAAGCCTTTAAGAGAAAGAGAATGCGCAATAGGCTCCTTAAAAAAGCCGCAATGCCAGAGCCCCTTAAAGGCTCTTCCGCCCTACAAAGCTTTTAAGAGGGTGGACTAAAACTATGGCCACCGGTTTAGCGATTTTATAAACTATTCGGATGTAATACTTGTTAGCTAGTCCCCGCCCAAGTAGCAATTTTACTTCGGCAAGGTTCTACCGAAGCTATTTCCACTCCCGCAATATAAACTGCATGAGGTCTAATGGGACAAAATCTGGGGAACTTTTATTCTTGTATTTACTTGTATAAGACTACCTGAACAGCTTGGATAGACCTTACAAAAAACACAACTTCTTCTTCTGGAGGGCAGTTAACACTTGCGGTTCTTCCTACTGCTGAAATAAGAGAAGCGGGTGTTTTCGTTCGACGAAACAAAAGAAGCCGATCTTGACGATTGGAGTTAGGCGACTCCGAGGGATCACCAATATGCTTCACAAGCCTGTTGGACGTTGAACCATTACCATGGACTTTTGCGTCAACTGTATCGCCTCAAAGAAGACAACTTTTTGAAGCTCCCATGCCATCCAATGAATGCATAATGTAAGCAAATTGAAATCGTCGCTTTAAAGACATCCAGGGGGCAACTGCAACTCGATCTTCTTTAAGTATTGCGACCCAGGATTTATTTTTAAAAGCCTTTAAAAGCCTTCCTTAACGATATAAAATTTCATAATTTTTGCTCTCTGTTGCGGGGTCATAACTCCTTCCTTCTTTCTTCGATTTCTAAACTTTCCTTCCTACCTCTGTACTACTGCTCGACTCGACATTTAACAATGCCCCAACAGATCTCGCCTCCATCTCTACTGAGTTGCTATCTCCCCTGATGGCACTGCAACAAAAGCAGCAATACCATCAATTCCCAATTGACGGCCGAAGATCTCCCATCCATAGACGCTGATAAAACTCATCAACTCCTGCTGGACATATTTAAATCTATTCCACATAAATATCTCCTCGCTATCAGCGAACTCCATCGCACACTTCAGGAAAACATTCACCACAAACAAATCCTTCACAGGCAATAAAATTAAAAAGTCATTCCCCAGAAAAGCGATCACCTTTCCGGAGCAGATGCTCGATAGATAAAATGTAAATAAAGATATAAACACACATTTCAGAAGCCATAGCGCAGCCCATCACAACCGTATGTTGCCGGATTGTTGCTCTGTTGCTCTGTTGTTCTATCGCTGTAAAGACCATTTCATAAGCACAATGCCATTAAAATGTCAATTCCGATGCCACCAACTCTATCCAACAGACACACGCCCACCTAGACATAAGTTTCTCATTAAAAAAAAAACAAAAAAAAAAGAATACTCAAACCAATTCAAAGACAAAAACCCATTCCGAGCCTCCTACGTGATCGTTTTACATGCGATCCTCTGGTCATAAGTCCGTCAAAGCCCAAGTGAGTATTTCAGTTTGTGAGCGTGTGCGATATCAAAGAGATACTCGCTTCTGCATTTTTTGAAAAATCCATCTCCGCACCGATCAAGGCCAGCGAACGTGCATCGCGAAGAGTGCTTCCATCAAAGCACTTGAAACTGTCAAAAATCTGATTGATAGCTGCTGCCAAATACAAAAGGAAGAAATTCCATGTGGGTAGACGCAGACGCAGCAGACACGAGCACGGCGCTGCAGCATCTCCACGATTCAATTAAAAATGCGGGCGCGCATGCGCAGTCTTACGCGGGCGCGAACTGGTTTAGCAGCACTTTAATCAGTTTTGGAGGGAAATTGGATTCCATCGTGCCAGACACAGACAGACAGTGGCCAAAATAAGGCGGTTAGCGAGGCGGTACTGATGGATGATGAACCAAATTGGAAATTTATCCAAATCTTTTTTTCCTCTCTCTTTCTCTCTCTGTCTCTCTCTCTGTTTCTATTTAGAAAGCAATTTCAAAAAGGGAGGTTCCCCAAAAACGAAAAGGATTCAATGCAAAAGCGGATCTTAAAGGATTTAAATTTTTATGATAGCAAACGGGAAACGGTGGGGGTAGGAGGAAATCAAAGATTTATGTGTGTCGATGAGAATTTGAATTTTGAGATTTATGGGGCGCAATTTGGAAAGGATATTGCGAGACGAACCAATTTTCGTCGTCGATTATCCCGACGGGCAATGAACTGGCGAATTCTATGAAATTGAAAACGAATATACTTACTTGTCTTCTCCTGGTAGTATGCATTATCGGTGTCGGTGAAGAACCATGTCTGGAAAGAGAAACGGAAACATGAATATTAGATTTTGCACATTGGACAATATATGTGTGTGTGTGTGTGTGTGTGTGTGTAAAGGAGTGAACTTAAATTGCAAACTGCAGTGGAAGTGGGAAAGTTTTTCTATTACAAAATTTGAAATTAGTTTAACAGCTGCTGAGAGGTGTCGGCAAACTTAGATGGTGGACATTGGGTGTAATTGGATTTGTGTCAATGGGTGTTGTGATTGTGACAGCTCGAAGGGTAAATTTTTAGATGGACATATTCACATGGGGATATTTGTGCTTTGCATGCCTCTCAAGTTTTATTTATCAAAAAATGGTGTATGCAGAAATTACAAAATAAAAGTGCATGATGTTCGCTGTGAGTCACTGTATTTGCTCCATCCAAATTTTTGGGAGTAATGAATGCAGGGTTTGATATGCGGTCTGGTATAGGAAATACAAGCTTTCTGTTGTTAAACTAATCTTCGATGGTTCAGATAAATTCGGTCGAAGTACCAGCAGCAAAGAAGGTAACTGTCTGTACACTGAGTCAAAAAATAGTTTGTAGGAAAAATTAAGCACACAAATTATCCAGTACTTCGCTTTGCTAACACAGTCGGGAGAATAGGAGGGCTGTGTGTTTGAGGTAGGACTGGATCAGATTGGATCTTTAAGCCGCGCTGGAGGTTCCGAAGTTCCGATTTACTGACAGATCACAAAATACAGCTTAGGTGGTGCTACAACAACGGATCACATAAATTTTATGAATCCTATAACCTGAAAAAAATACGAGCTAAGGCCCATTTTAAAAATCAATTTTTTTTTTTTTTAGCAGTATGTGAGGCCTAAGTGATGCGAAAGACATTAGACATTAGAAGACAACTAGAGGAGGAGTACAATGCAGTTAATTCCGGTACGTTGATGGTTTGAAAATATACCCACCGGAACTAGAAACTTTAACCACCTTCAAAACTAGTCCTTTAAATAAATTTCTATCACTTGGTATCACTTGGTATCCACCCTTGAAGGCTTCATTCTGCGGAAAGACTTGCAATGGTTGGGTTCGAACGAAGGTCCTTTCCGAAGCTAACGCATCTATAGCCACATGAAGCTCAACTGCTTTATTTATTCACTGAAGGCAGTAGTTTTTTGTCTATAAGGTGATTGGCGTCTGCATCTTCTAATACATTTTGTAGGTTACTCTCTAGACTGCCAGGTCTGATATTTATCTGGCCGGGTTATATATTTTCTAAGAGCCTGATATTTACGTGATCTATCCCTCTAATCTTCAACCAACTGATGTTCTAACCTGAACGTTTTTGACCATCGACCTTAAATTTCCACTGTCTAAAATAAAAAAAATGAATAGTTGGCGCAACAGGTCCGGAAGGACCCTAGGCCTAGCTTCTCGCAACCATTCGTTTTGTGTGAGTTTTTTTTCTTTTTGGAACGAATGGAAGGGACTTACCATTTTATGCCGACTCCAAACGGCTAATTGAGAAGCTCTTTCAAGACAGTCATACTCTCGGATGTTTGTCAGACGTTCGCGAGAGGTGGCGCAGCGGAAAAAAACCCTAAGTTGGAATTTGGGTTTTTGCGGGATTCCTTTCCACCGTCTAGGATGTACATTTTTAACCATCTTGGATACAGCTAGGGGATCTTTCCTAACTGGCTTAAGCTGGATTACGCCGATGCAAAGCTATTACAGTCCTCCATGTAGCTAATTACTGCCTGATTCTTAAGGCTCAGTCGTATTGCACTTGTTTTTTTTTTTGTTTTTTTTTTTCTTATGGCGTCTTTCTGTTTAACTGTCATCGGAGACCCACACGGGGGCTTATTCTTACAACTCTCTTGACATAAGTTGTGGGCAAACATTTTAACTATGAGCGAAATTGGTGTCACAAAATCTCTGCCATGAATAGACGGTGACCAACCGCATATGCTTCTTTCTTCATCTGAAGTCTAACCACCCAATTTTGAAGTCAATTTCTATAATTGTAACAAATATGTGTAACACAGAGTTAAAAGTCTACAATTGCAACAGACATTTGTAACATAGAGTAACAAGTCGGAAAGGAGTCCTAGTAGGTAGGATTATCCTACCACAAATTGGAAACAGTTCCACGTTCTTTTAAATGGGTAAAGTTGATTTCCTTGTGGTTAGTAGTAAGGCGTAACGAAGTCTGTAACACTTTTAGGAGCTTATAACCTCGAAGCTACTCGGCAGAAACAAAAGAAATTTATGCTGATGTAGGGATGCTTTTTCTTCATTGGAATGGAGTTGTAGGCAGTAAAAGTAATTAAAAAGTTAACTACCTTTTCGTTGGTAATAAGTCGTAACGGAATATGTAACATTTCTAGAAGCTTACAAGTGCGAAACTGAGTGACAAAAATCTATGATACTTGTGGTGATGTTGGATGGGTATATCTCGATTTGTAAGGAGCAACATGGAGTTTTAGTTTTGACAGTGTAAAAACCTAATTTTTGACTGACGTTTGTCTGTTAACAGACCTTTGAGTTTAAACTGTTTAGTTACTTGAGTCTTGAGTCTTATTCGCCACCTCTGACAGTTTTGTAATGCTAAGGCTCAAGGTTGTCAAAGACTTTTGTGGTTTAAGTGAAACAGTTTCCGCACGCATATCGGCGCGGTGCTATGAAAGGTATCTTCCATCGATATGCCATTTGGTCAAAGCCATTTCCATTTACGTCACTATTTAGAGCGCCACAGTTCGAAGCAACATCAGCCAATATTGACACCTAAACTGTCCGCCGTCGGAGTCCAGAAGAACCTGGTTGTAACTATAAGTAAAGATTGGGGAATTTTTCGCACAGAGTGAGCATCCTTTTCCATAAAAAAATACTATCCATTGCTCAATTTGCCGCTCGGACAAATATCTCCCACAAAAAAAGAGCACGACTTTTCCACTCTCTTGCCCACTAAAAAAATAATTCCTCACCACAAGGCACTCTGCTGGACCGCAGAATAATATTGCATTCCATCTGTCACCACTACCTGTCAGGCAAACCAAAAAATCGTCCTCCCCTTGGGCTGGAAATTCTCCAGCTTCCATAAGGAACGAATTTTTCTGGAGCAAAAATATGCCACCAATGCACACACAGGTGTGATAGAAAAAGCAATTTCAGCATTGCACCATCCGCAGCGGATGGGTAATCCTAGGCGGTGGACCCATTCACATATACAGCGCACAGCCGCCACCGTATGCAAAGACACGTTCCCACTACTCAGTTCAAAAAAAAAAAAAAAACATGCACATGGAAATAAATACAAAATCTCGTCAGTAAACACTTTGGAATGGCCACGTTTCAAGTCCTAGTCCTATACACCCACCTCGACTCGTACCGTTGGTCATGGTCCCCGCCACGCCTCTCCTCTGCAGCCATGTACTTGGCATGGCACTTTTTCATGTTTGTAATTCTTCTCGTGTTGTGCTGTCCAAAGTTGAGAACTCATAATCCAAAAACGGTCCGTGACAATTTCTCAATAATAACCCCCATACGAGCGTCAACAAACAGACAAAGCCAACCACCAGGAGAGGTGTGTAGGTAGGCAGCCTATTCATACGGAAACATCATTCGTATGGCAGCGCTAAGGCTGTGGGCCACCTCCGGACTTACAAACTATGAAGAGCATGTTAAATTCTTTGTCGTATCTTATAATGGACCGGTGGCAGTGATATGAATCTTGTTGCACATTCAAAGTGAACACAAGGTACCGCATTAACATGACCCCCGTATGGAGTGGTGTTCCTGTGTTGCATATGGGTTCGGGCAGGGGATTAACATCGCTGGAGGAGTGAGTCTAAATGCGTTTTATGAGGTGCACGTACCTGGTGGAGAATATCAATGTTGCCGGGTGAATGGGTCATGAAAATGCGATTAAAAGGGTCCACATGGAGGTAGGCTTTTTTTTTTGAAAGAGAAAGCCGTTCTAGGAAGATGAGGTTTTTTGAAAGATGGTTGTCGGATGTTTTGGAGATTGGTATCTAAGCATATTGCGGTAAACTGTTTATAATGTCAGACATGAGTGAGTGGGACTCTACTGAAGCCGTTGCTAGTTGTTCGACGGGTTGGAATTGTGTGTTGAGTGGTAGCTTCTGGGATTGGTGACCGTGTCGGTTACTGTCTTTTACAGAAGATAATCAGTCTTCTTCCGGATATATACGTGAATTTAAGTATACCTAATGCAAGTTGTTTTAAAAAATGGGAGAGCGGTGATCCTTTAAATAGGAGTTCCGACTTTGAAGTTGATTTAAGTCGAGGACTGAACCTCCAATTTATGGATTACCCCATCGCGACTGTCAGAGCACTTGGTGTTGACAGCTTTGGACAACTGGCAGCAACGCACGTATCGAGTGTCGCAGAGGATGGCAAGCTCCAGAGACTCTTCAAGAGTCAGAAATTCAAAAGCCTCTTAACAACGTTAAAAGGTTTGTCCTTATGTAAAGTTGATCTCTTGTAACTTAGTATAAAGATATAGACCATTAGCAAAAGACCTGCAACTTTCGCCGATGATGTGACATTCAAGACCGACCCTAGCTTTTACGAAGGTAGGTCAAACCCCTTGTAGCTGAATTTTGTCAAGAGTCTGGAAGTATTTAGAAAGAGCCATCGGTTTTTTGAGATCAAAATCCTTTTGTAGTTGTTAACACGTGATGGTATGCTCAGACTACATTTGTTGCCTCATTTTACTTACTTTACTTTTGGTGGTGTATAGCTTCACAGGCAAGTTTTAAGCTAAGGTCCGTCTGGCGAACGTCCGGCCTATCGTATTTATCGCTCTTAACTTCACAGGCAAGTCTTAGGCTAAGGTGCTTCTGTCGAACGTCCGGCTTATGGCGTCTATCGCTCTTTTGCTACCGAACTCTTGTTCATACATAGCTTCACAGGCAAGTTTTAGGCTAAGGTCCGTCTGGCGAACGCCCGGCCTTTCGTGTTTATCGCTCTTAACTTCACAGGCAAGTTTTAGGCTAAGGTCCGTCTGTCGAACGTCCGGGTTATGGCGTCTATCGCTCTTTTGCTACCGAACTCTTGTTCATACATAGCTTCACAGGCAAGTTTTAGGCTAAGGTCCGTCTGGCGAACGCCCGGCCTTTCGTGTTTATCGCTCTTAACTTCACAGGCAAGTTTTAGGCTAAGGTCCGTCTGTCGAACGTCCGGGTTATGGCGTCTATCGCTCTTTTGCTACCGAACTCTTGTTCATACATAGCTTCACAGGCAAGTTTTAGGCTAAGGTCCGTCTTGCGAACGCCCGGCCTATCGTGTTTATCGCTCTTAACTTCACAGGCAAGTTTTAGGCTAAGGTCCGTCTGTCGAACGCTCGGCTTAACGCATCTATCGCGCTTTTTCTACCGGACTCTTGTTTACTCGACTTTTTTATGGTCTTGATCCGCAATTTTGCACCTGGCACTTTATTTTGTTTCTTCTTCATTTAGCCCTTTAGATGTCCTGCTTAACAACGCGCTACCAACCTTTTCCTGAAGATATCGGCGTATGACGGTGCCGAGGGCTCTTCGATATACGGAGATCTTTTTTGTTTAGGACCTGCCAGTGGATTTAATAAAGCAGACTAATGGCTATCAGTCAGCATTAGGTCAGCCGTAAATTTTGCTGAGCTAGCCCTTAAACCATAAAATGCTAAATCAGCAAAGCTTTAGCGCTGACCTTTGCTAAACGCGTCCTCAATCAATCATCAGTCAGATTGATGACCTGATGCATTTTATAGATCGGGGGCATCTTTTGGGTTCTCAAAATTCGAGTGTCAAAAACATCTAGTTGCATGTACTTTTGGAAGCGTTCATCATTTCAGTTGATACGTTCATTATTTTGATTTACTTTTTGTCCTATTCGCTAAAAATCGTATCTCTCCTCTGATTCATTCACACATTTCCCAGTACAGACATCCGCCAAGGGCAGCCAAGTGCACTGAATAACTCCAAAGTTCACTCCATTCATTGTGTTCCATATCAAAAATGAATCCGATCTAACCCGCCGAACACGATTTGCTACTTCACGTCCAAAGCCTGCCCAAAACTTCGCTGCAAAAACCACAACGAAGCACTTAATGTCAGAAAAATAAAACAACAACGCCTGCCAAACGAACCATTTCTTGCAAGATCCCAACAATGTCACCATGCATCGCATGACTAACGACATTGCATACCTCTTGGCATCCCACAGCTACATCCTTCATTAGTTGGCCACTAATGGTTGCCACATTGCGACAAATGTCCAAAACGAATCCAAGCAAAAACAATATCCCAACCGAAACGGCAGAATATATTCCGCACATTCCACTCCGTTACAGTGCAACAATTAAGCCGGTAAATGAAGTGCAGTGGCAGTGGTATATGGTGCGCTGCTATCCGAGTGGGATGGCCGTACTTGTATACGCTGTGTTGAAACATTTCAATTGGTGTAATCCGATACAAAGTAGCTGCTGCTACTCCGACACCCCCCGTGTCGTGGTGTCAAGAGCCCCAACAGGCTTACAAGGGAAAACACAAGAAATATAAGAACGCTAACGTGAAAAATCTCTTTCGAAAGTAGTCCACTCTCGAATGGGAAATTGTTTTTGTCCGTGTGTTGCAGATGTAATTAAGGATTAAAGCCCTATCGAGTGGAGGCGGACGAAATGGGGAGCAACAAAAAAAAATCACCAGAAATGCTAACGAAAGCGGCAGAGATTGTGCTATTCGGTTGGGCACATACAGTCGGGCGGATGGGGTAATGAAAATGAAAATGAAAACGTGAAAGCGCGCTCGATCTCAAAGCACGGAAGGTCATAAAGAAAGGTGCGATGCTAATTAGGTTTCTTATCGCTAGTTTGCGATTGCAATGGAACGGGAAGCGCACACGGATTGCCAGAGAGCCTTTGTTCTGAAATTACATTCTTTCGTTTCAACACTTGATTGGATTGCGAATGCTTACAATTGAGTTTTCAACTCGAAGGAGTTTTCTTTTCAAGCAGGATATGGTTGGAAATTATTAGGGCGTGTGATTGTATGCATCGTGTTATTCATGGATCCGTGGCTGAGAGGGTTAGACAATAAAAACACATTTCTCTTGTCAAACCAACTGTGTAACTTTTTCCTAACAAAAAAGGAGACCTTTCTGTGTCAGCCTTTTCATATTCCTATTTGGGAGTGTGATGAACGGTATTTAAATTTGGAAAATATCTTCGGAGGAAGAACTCTCGAAAACTTCCTCCGAAGATATTTCCAAATTTTAAATACCATGCATCCCTTTAGTGAAAACGTTCATCGATTTGATGTAAGCCTTCATCTGTGGTATCATTTTATTTATTTCCCTTTTTTCTACTCCAAGCACTTTTTCAATCTGGTAATAGCGTATTCATCACTTTAGAACATGTGTTCATTCAAATGATGTAAACGTTCATTGTAAGCTGTATACAAATTATCCACACTCATATTTCATTACTTTCATTGAAACAAGTGGAGGAATTTTAAAAAAGAGGTAAGTGAGTAGAGTAAGAATCAGTGCAAGATCAGTAGCAGATCCGCAAAAGTTTCGCTATAAATATTGGAAAGAAGTTATGGCCAATTCATTAGAAAATAAGTCCCAGCTCAGCGCCAATCAATCTGCAAGAGGTAATAGGTGAGGTGAATATATTTGTCAGTTTTTGACATGATCAGTGCAAGATGGACAATTGTTCAAAAGCGGAGCGATGGAGATCGAAGGCAAATTATTCTGAAATTCGTAGCTGATCAAATCCAGATACGCACTAATTGATCAGTGTCAACAGCCAAATAGAAAGAAATTTTAGATTTTTGAATGAACGGCGCAAGATCAGTGGCAGATTAGCACCGATAGAAGGCGCGGCTAAGAAGATCAGACACACGTGCGTTGATGTAAAATCAGTGGAAGACAAGTCCCAGATCAGCACCATTTTACCGGTAAGCAGTAAGATAAATAGACTTCTGAGATTTTTGGGTGATCAGTGCGAGATCAGTAGCAGATCAGCAATAAGCGATGCCGTGCAAACACCGAGGATCGATTCTATCAGTAACAGATCTATTATAGGACAGTGTTTAAAAATTGCCAGACTGCTGCGTGATCAGTGCAAAAACTAGGTATGCAAGATCAGTAGCGGATTAGCAGATAAAAAGTTGGGGCCAATTAAAAGAATTCTCAGGTCAGTTTTAAATCAGTACGGCAGACTAGAAACAGGCAGAGCAGATTGTCAAAATCAGTACAGGAAAGTATGCATGATCTGATCAGTGCCTGATAAGCAGTAGTTTTGAAGCGAAACGATTCAGAACAAAGAGCGCTCAGAATAAAATCAGTGGAGGATCAGTCCCAATTAGATATGTAATATTTTTGCATGATCATTAAAAGATCAGTATCACTTCAGAAGCAGATGAGAAACAAGCAATACTGTTCGAATACAGACATTGAAGTTCGGCAGAGTCTGTGATAGATCTGTTCTAGTGTAGCGTTTGACTGCCGGATAAGTGCATGATCAGTGCAGGATCAGCAGAACAGATCACATTCAGTCCAGATTGGTGATCGTCTGTAGTAGATCGATCCCAAAGTTGTCAAGTTGTTCACGATCAGTGCAAGATCAATAGCAGATTAAAATCAAACAAAATTTTGACCAGTGATAGATCAGTAGTAATTTTGCAGTATCGTAGGTTATCTGTAGAAGATCATTCATAAATTTGTCAAATTGTTCACGGTCGATAGAAGATCCGAGATAGACAATTTAGATCGGCCAGACCAATGTCAGATGCTTACATGATCAGTATAGCAAGTTAGAAAGAGAGTATTTCAGATCGGTATACCCTATTGGCGACTAATCACTAAAAAAAAACCCTACGAAATCTGAAGGCAGTGAAGATCGTTTAAGTCACTACAAGATCAGCTGTAAATCAGAAGCAAATAAGTTCCGATCAGTGCAAGATCAGCAGTACTTTTAAAGCGACTTTGCAAGATCAGTTGCAAATCAGAAACAAAGAAGTTTCGATCAGTGAAAGATCAGCAGTAAATGAAAGGCGACTTAATGAAGCTTGAAAAATGATTTGTCGCGGATCTTTGCATAATCAGTTCGGAAACGAACTTCCGCAGATCAGTCCAGAACAAGTTGCAGATCGGAGCTGAAATACTAGCAGATCGCACAGTGAATGGATCTATCTACAACTCATTTAGTAGTTGTATTCTCTCTTGTTGTCAGTAATAACCACTCACAGAACAGGTATCTATCATACTGCGATCTCCCCTCGCCCGTAATTATTTCATTAGAGAAAATAAAATCCCTCTCCCATGCTGATGGCCAGGCATAGATAGTTCCGTCCGAGTGCGATCGTCAAAAGAAGTTCTCACGATCACCGCGTGGAATCTCTCCAAAATCAGAATAAATGCAAATTAAACTGGCCACTGCTTCCCTGTGACGCATCGCTGATTTTTATTGTCTTGGGAATGGTGAAACAAGGCGAAACCCTCCTCTGTCAAATGTCGTTCCTACCACGCACATATTCACTTGGCCCCCCATACAATGTACAATCTCCATCCTTTGGCCAACTCACGCCGAATCACTTGACTTCGATTCGAACATCCAACCAACCTGCGCGCTGTCGGAAGGAACAATGCTTTTGCTGGTGAGGCAAAACAAGAGTATATCTGCTGGATGCAATCGACCATAAAAAACCGGATTGCACGTATCTCTATCTATGCCCAGTGGGTGCATAGACCAGAACAACTTTGGCTCGAGTAGCACTCCACACTCACGTAATGTGTGTGTAAAGCAGGCGGCCTCCGCCATACCAACCGACACCGACGACGGGCCACAGTCAAAGTTTAGACTTTTTATTTATCCTTACACAAACAGGAGAAAAAAACCTCACAAAATTCCACCAAAGTACATTTGCAATAATTAAATCTAAGTTGAGCCGGCCCCATGCTGGGGTTTGGTCCACAGCTGCTGCAACAGCTGCACATCCGAGCCGAAACAAAAGCGTGATTGAAAATACATACATCCATCGACTAGTCTCTCTCTCTCTCTGAGCCAAGATCAACAGCCATAAATCATAGGAACCGCTTTCCACCCGGATAGGTTTTCGGTTTTTTGTTCGGCGCGATTTCTTGGGCTCTTAAGACACGCATCGAGCGAACGTGAAAGGGGCCATTCCATCGCGCTCCGTGCAGTTGTACTTGATCCAGGAAAAGCCAAGCCACCAGAGATCACCGAACGAAATAGTCAAAGTATATATATTGCCTCGACGATGTTTAACCATGCCAAATGGGCTGCTCATCGAATTGGAACGAAGCGATTCGTCTCGAGACGTGTTCGCCATCGATGGCTGCTCTGTGTCGAAGGGATGTCTATGATTTAGAACTCGTGCCGACCACTCCTCTATGACATGAAGACCGATCGATAGATACTCTTACTTCCTGCCACTGTTTGGGTTGGCTTTCTGTGTGTGTGTGTGGCTGTAATAATTGCGCCAGTTTAAGGAATGCACCTCGATTGCGGGACAGAAGTAGTAGTCGGAGCAGGCTACAAGTAATTGCAATGTGGTAGCAGGGGGAGCCCAATTGAAATGAAGTACATGCGCAGTTTGTGTTCGGCTTGTACGCGAGTGGGTGCGACAGGCAACAAAACTATTTCGAAGGTGACCGGCCACGTGAGGGCCTTACAGCACCGCGGCGGAGAGCGATCGTTAAAGTGAGCTGCTGCCGATATTGCACCAGTTTTCATCATCAGGACCGCATTTGATCTGTTTCCAGAAACGTGATGAAGCTTTATGTCTTTTGGGTGTTGCTTGGTGGAGTTTCTGTTGTTGCTTTTGTTTTTTTATTTGTGTAGTGAAGGGGCATTGTTATGGGTGGCACGAGCTGTTCTGGTCTTGTCCTACGTTGCGGGTAATTTGGGTAACGATTTCGCAAAACCATAGGATAGTTTCTCCCCAACCGAGGCACTAATTGAGGAGCGGAGTGGGCTGCGGCTGTGGGTGATTGGACATGCGGTCTGCTGAGTGGAGAAGAAATCTCTCTTTTTTTTGGAGTGAGGTCCTTTCACCGAATTGACCTTAGTGGGTGGACGGACGTAGGAGTGCATTTCGCACTTAGAGATATTTGTAAAAATATTAGTTTTTACGTTGTTGTCCCACTTTTGAGCTGAGCTGATCTGCGACTGATCTTGCTTTGGTACCGATAGAGAAAAGTGTTTGAAGCTTCTCTGATTCTGCACTTAGGTACATTGTTTTCGCCGATCTGCACTGACTACCTCGCAGAAATGGTACTGATCTTGCACCGATCATGCAGCAGCACTCCCTGGCCTCGTATCTGCCACCATTTAAGGGACTCTTGGGATTATTCTATACTGATCATGCACTTTCCTAACTTTCGATCTGCAAAACTTTTCTTTTCAACCAGCCAGTGATCGAAGCTACTGATCATGCACTATCTCTGCAGTGAGTCCGATAAGACTCCGATCGATCACTAAGTAGAAGCTGATGGGAGATCGACTTAGTACAAATTTGGCACTGTTCTATCACCAATCTGCACTGCCTACTTTCTGATCGCACACTGATCATGAATCCGAACATATTTTCTATTCCTGTCGTTTGTTCTGTTACTGAACTGTCTGATCGCACACTGATCATGCATCTGCGCATCTGAAACTGATTTTATATTCCTATCGCTTGTTTTGGATCTCTTAGTGATCTCGCAATGATCGTACTCCAAGCCGTCACTTATCTCCCTCATATTTGGTACCAAATAGATGCAGACTACGATTGATCTGCCACACATTTTGCACTGATTGTCTACTGATCTAGAACGAACCTGTCTTAAGTGCAGCATCCTGATCTAAAAGTGATCGTGTAGGCATTTTGCGCACATTTTTACCACTTAGTTGATAGGAGTTTCTCTCAAAGACTCCACTGATCTAGCAACGATCTAGTAGAGGTATACGAATCTGAGTTTGCTACAAAATTGAACGCGATCTTTCACCGATCGCCCAGGGGATTTATCCTCACACCGATTTTCATTGAGGATCGGGCATATCTCCTCCTAGGCCGGAGGCGAAAATGAGCGCATTCTTCCGATGATCTGACAGCAGGTTCTCTCAAAACCTCCACTGATCTAGCGACGATCTTGTAGAGCTTTACGAATCTGAGTTTGTTATAAATTTGGAGGCGATCTTTCAGTGATCGCGAAGGGATCAGGGCATATTTCCTCCTAGTCCAGAGACAAAAATGAGCGCATGTTATTTTTTTCCGCTAAAAAGATCGATATATAGGACGCTGATCATTTCAGATAGGCTTAAGGCATTTATCTTAACTCCCCACAAGGATATGTTAAATCTTTAAAGTCAGATGTATCAGAATGATTGAATCTCATAAAATTTGCTGCCTTTGCCCGTATCCACTTCACACTACCTCTCCCTTATGAATTAAATAGTAGATACCCGGCCAACTGAAAGAATCCACTCATTTACCACCTCAAACCGCATTTAATCGCGAACAAAGCAACACTTTCCTGGGGTCATTCAACTGCATACAGGTAACTCAAACCTATGGTCGAATTTTCCCTATGCAATGTCGCACCACTAACGAATACCCATCCTCCTTAAACTCAACTGTAGTAACGCTACACGGTCCGCTGTTCCCTTTGTTGCAGATACCAGATACACTTTCATTACCGGCCTCCGTGCGTATATCTCCGTTGAGGACAAACAAAACGCATTCCATCGTACATGAGGTGATCTGAATTTACATAACGCATCCCCAAAGGAATGTGGTGTTCTAAATAAGGACAACGCACGCAGCACCAGATAAACTTTTATACTGGACGACGACAAATTCCCCAAAGGACAACAGCAACATTTTCCTCGTAGAGCCAATGTCCCCATACGCTGCCATTGTCTGCGTCCTTATGCTTGTACAGGTACACATCCAATTCGATTGTTATTACGCGTTATATTGTGCTAAATTAGAAGATGATTCCAGGTGAGGGCTAGGCATTTGTGTTGTGTTGATCTCCGAAGTGGACCGTCTGAGAGTCTAATGGGCCTCTGTCTCGGGTATTATGATGTAGTGCGGTTATAATGGAAGGACGAAACAATGAAATTCCATGAACACTGTCTGGCTGGCAGGACCGTTTATCATCTGGGTACAATGGGATATATGTCCAGCGAATGGGGATCGGATTACTTTGAGAGGGATTCACGCCGGGGATTATTATACAGAGCCGACCATAGGTGGGGAGTATCCTGTATCTCCTGTGAGGTGTATTCGCATTATGAAATGCGTCCACACAAAGGCAGACTTTCGGCAGCCAGTCGGTCATACTTAACTGGCGCCCAACATGGTAAAATCGGGGAAACCGCTTTTAATTCACGATGTTTAAGTGATTTAAATAATTGCACTGTCACTACCACTTCATGCGAACGTGCATTGTTACAAAGTCTAGACCAGCGTATACCATCCAGCAACTAACAAATCACTTTGAAGCTCATTATGTCCCCGGCTTCACCCTAAATGTCACCTAATTGCCCAATTATTGCATAAACATCCTCATCGTCTCCGGCAGCGCAGACAGAAGTCAACCACTGGTACGGGTACCTCGCAACATCTCTCCCTCTCTCTCTCTCTTCTGGGCTTTAAACAAGAAGCGTTGAATATCCACCAAAGTCACCAGCACAATTCGCGCGGTAATTAGCTGGCAAACTTCGCTCAACAGTCGGCACAGTCACCGCCGAGTGCGCAAAAACAAAAAACCACCAAACCTCCAAAACCAAGATGATGATGAATTCATTTGTACACCCGCTTCAGCGAAACCTCAACCTCAGCATCTTTGCCTTAACGGGGACCCAAGAGCCGCACACGGGGCTATATTAACAAGCAAAAATGCCATCCAAAGCCATGAATACCCACTGTGCGGCTCTGTTGTTGACTCTTAGCAATCCCCGTGAAACCATCATCAACATGTCAGGCGAAAACCGACGAAAAGTTGCTGCGCTTTGGGGGCTCGCAACTCGAGTTGTTGGCCCGATGCACGTGAGATGTGCATTATGGTGGAACACGAAAACAAAACAAAAAGTCCTAACCGTTTGTAATATTGTTAACATCGCGGAGACAGGCAATTAGGCTCCAGTGCTGCTGTTGGAAAATTGTTTCCACGGTGGAGGGCGACCGTCTGTCGTGTTTTGCGGAAGAAAAACAGTGAAAAGTTCGGAATGAGACGACCCCGCGAACCCCAAGTGCGTAAATTATGTAATTCTGTTAGAAAAAAAAACCTGTGGAAGCAGTAGACGTGTCGTTGAGAAAAGGCTGAGGGGTGGAAGACGCAATGGCGTGGGATTGATACTTGCGTATGTATCCTTTGGAGAGGAAGGAGTAACCAAGGTGAACAACTTTCATAGGTACCTCTGAGGAGAAGGTTTAAAGTTAATGTGTCCCAATCGAGAAGTTTTGAGTGCTTCGGAGTTGAAACTTTGGTGAATTTTTGTTCAGAATTTAAGAGGTGAATGCCTCTCACGAAATGATCTTAAATGTATGGAAATGTATCAGCTTCAATTATTTGTGGGTAGGTTACCGGTTGACGTGAAAACTACTCGACCGATTTTGACGAAACTTTTTTGGAAATGCCTCTCAAGAGTCCGAGAAAGTTATAGGCTGTGTTGTTTTTTGTCACACCTACTTTTTGGGAGTTTAGAGGTCTAAGAGGCTCCAAAGACCGTGTCTCTTAGGCAACGACCCTAAGAAAAAACTTCGTTTCACGAAAACCGCTTTGAGTACCTGAGCACCAACAACAAACAACTGTTGAAAAGAGCAAATGCACTTGAAACTTCATTTCAATCAGGAAATAAAAAACACCCAGGCGTCAGTGTCATTAACTTAAAATTCGCAGAAGCATATCGGCCATCGTTGTTTGCAAAATATGCGAGAACCGTTCAATTAATTCAGCAGGAGTTTTGTGAAAGAAATAAAATTACTGCTTCGAAAAGACTGAAGGTACCTATTTAAAGTGGGCACGTGTCGTAAATGCATTGTACATGCCAAACCGCTCGCATCGATGTCATGAATAATTCAATAAGCGAGAGTTTTGAGTGCACAGCTAAACACATGTTTGTGTTGTTCTTGTTCGAAGAAACAGAAGTTTGATGACCATAGGAATGGTAAAGCTATCCAAAGGTGTATAGAGCATTTCGCTAGAAATTAGCAAACTAGGAATAGAAGGAGTTGGAATAAATTAACCGACAGTTGGAGTTCAAGTTGGTTCCTGGGAAAAAGCTGATCTTATATGAGAGTGCATGTGCAGTGGATTGCAAGTGGATTGCAACAGCCTTTGGACCTTGTTGTTAAATGGTAACTGATTATTTCCTGCGTATATTGGGACACACAACTTCCAATTTATGTTGACCGCCTTCATAACTCGAATTTGATTTTTCTTACTACTTTTGTTGTTTTCTAGTCCTGGCAATATTTCTGCCCAAAGTGTGGCTCAAGTTTTGTCGTACTCGTTCTAGTTCTACTTCTATCGAACTAGGCGACATTTTCAAGCCGAATTTTATGAAATTTGAACCATTTTAAAGGTGGAATCAGGGTCGGGGTCAAAATTCTGGATGGGTCAAAATTCTTTGTACAAAATTCTGTTTTCGAAATTTTGCTTTTCAAAAATTTGCTTTTCTAATTCTGCTCTACAAAATTCTGCAAATGATAAAAAACGTTTATGGAAAATGTTCAATAAAATGTGCGCTTTTTGCAACCAATTTGTTTTTTTTTTTTTTTTTAGTTTTAACTCATTTTAATTAATTTTCGCATTATTATTATTTTCTTTTGTTTTTTCAAAAGATATTTTTTTGTTTATTTATTTTATTTTAAATATTTGATCTAATTCTGTCGTCTCTTTTTAATATTAATTTTATTTCTATTTTCGAACTTTTAATTTTTAGTTTTTTATAAATTTAAAATAGTTTTCTAATATCAATGTTTTTTTTTTCTTGTCGTTTATTAGTTGGAAAATATTTAATTTTATTGCTTTAAATTTGAAAATAAAAATTTTGTAAAACAGAAGTAAAAAAAAAAACAGAATTTCGGAAATCAAAATATTTGTCTGAGAAGACAGAATTTTAAAAGCAGAATTTTGACCCGTTCTCGTGGACTCAAGTAGGTGAATTCAGAATTAAAAATTCGTCACAAACAATCAAATTTAACAAACCCCAGGTACTTTTAATTTTGCACCAGTTACATCTTTGTAATATATGGCAACAACCCATACTGATGGGCTGGGTAGTTTTTGCGTATAATGGGCTATAAACCCAAATACAAACGGAGAGACAATTTTATAATGTGTCAAGATTGAATGACAAGGTTCAGAGGCTATCCAAAGGTGGACAAAAAGGGCTTTAAGTTATTTTAAGCAAGATCCGCGTGATCTGCGGTCCAAAAGTTGAACAGTTGAACGCTCTATCTATCGCCTTTTACCTTTATCAAGCTTCTTTGCGACCTTATTAATAGGTAAACCATATTTTAAGTTCCTCCTGTTAAAATGAAAAATTGCACCTTTCTTCTGAAGCTAAAGTCCAATTCTTCGCATGGATACCTGAGTCTAAAATCTTAAGGAAACAGTCAACCCTACCTACACGTTCACCTCTTGAGTTTTGACACCTGCATAACTCTTTTTAATAACCACCTCGTGATTCACAAGAAACCACCGCCCACCTCCCACATATACAACTTACGCCCGACCAACGACCGATTCTAGGAACACCATCATCACGCAAAACAGCTTATTAGTCCCCAGCTCATATTTTTAATTGCAAACTTGTCGTGGAACGATAACTCTGACGTGTTGTGCCGGTGTGGTCACTCTAACTACACTGCTGACATGCGGGAGCCTCTGCAATTACTCTCACGCAATTTTAAAACCATAAAAGGTACAAAGGGGACCAATTCAAAGGAAAAGTCTCTTGCTTTTTGTCATGAACGAGAACGAGCCTCATGCAAGCCAACCCACATAACTTGCAAGACATTTCCAGAACTCATTCATTCGAGGTAGATACCCACTACCCAGTCATATATACAGTCAACCTCTGCCTGTGCTTCGAGTTCCTGGAAAAAAGTGTATCACTCTTGTGTACCATGACGATTTTCCGATTTGTGTTGGTGGGTTTTCCTCCCGTTCTGTATCTTCCCCCATCTATAAGTGAACGGCGAATTTACATTTCTGTCCCATATAAAAAGTACCTACAACCAACAACTTGCGGAGCAGAATTTTAAGTACCTCCAAGACGGTCAACTGGATGCAGAGCAATGTCTATCCACCGGGATACGCGGAGAGCGCTGGTTTTGACTTAAATCGATTTGCGATCGAATGGACTATTAATAACTGTTTGCCGCGAAACCAACAAGCAACAACCAACCCGTCGTCTTTGTGTTTCTCGCTCGACCTGGTCAAAGATTAGATGGAGCTCGTGGGACGGGCTCATAAATTTTCCTCCGCCCCGATTTGTGCTTGTTGATTTGACGTTTTTCGGCTAAGGAATTACGTTTTCAATTTATTGAGGCATACCATTAAATCAGCGAGCAAAATTGATTGCCCCGTCGTCGTCGCTGATTTAGGATTTGGGGAAGCGCGCTCTTCTTGCGATTAGCATTTGCCTAAGCGGCTTATTTGTATGATAATACAGTTGGCTGTGTAATAAATTCCAAATGCAGTGCAATAAGTTTAAAGCGCAGAGAAAATCGGCTGAAGAAACACACTGGGGAAATACACTGGGCAAACAGTGCAAACAGATGTGCCAAACAGATGTGGCAAACAGTTGTGGCCCTAGTTGTCTCCCCTGTGGCACTCGACCGAATTAATCTGATTTCCCAATTTCGAAACCGCATTTGTTTAACTGAATTTTGGGGGTTCACCGCATGACCACCGACCATTAAACTAAAAACTAATTCACATCAATTATTTATGACCGCACAGGAAACGGTATATATGGCGGCGTAAATCAAATGCGGCGAATTCGGCTAAAATGAATTATGGTCGACGTCATTAGGCGCAAAAAACCTATTTATCCCCGTTTGTATAGTGGACTGTCTCTAATTAATGTATCCCACTGGCGCGTCGTCCTGTATTCACCCACGTACGCGGATACAGTCTACCCCCATGGTGCGGTGGGCGGATGTACCTACCTACATCAGGGCGAGCTGTGTGCCAAATTGGCGGAATATATAGACTTAGTCGGGCGGAAAATTAACCGGATGGAAAATTTATTATTCCCTTCCGAGCTTCGAATGGGTTATGGGAATATATGCCAGTGGAACCTTCAAATTTTCAGGGCACACGACGGCTGAGTTTGCTAATTTTTGGTACGATTTACAGATTTAGAGAGGGAGAGCAGCGCGGCGACACATTGTGTGTCAAGTGTGGAGGTTATAGTTAATGTGAAAAGTTGGCCTCTATGATGCGGGTAATTAATCGTCCGGGAGACGGATGAATATGGAATCGGGATCGGGATGGAATAAATTTTGGATAGTCGATCGAGTTATTTATGAATGGAGCCGGCAATATGGTATAGACTGTGGAACTATGTTCAGAGATGATGGGGACCGTTTTCAGTTGAGCTCTATGGTGGGTACTGGCGATTTGGTGATGAAGTTGGGTGCCCTTTTGAATTATAGAGAAGCTTAGACACGAGGTTTGTTTTATCGAGCATCTGTCTCAGCAAAGCAAAGCAAAGAAGGCTGTACAGTAAGGAAATTCACAGTGAGTTGCTTCGAATCAGCCTGGATGTATGCAACGATTTTTGAAAAAGTGCTCTAAACTGGGTATATTTGGGCGTATTTCGACGTTTTTTTTAAAGAGGAAGTTCCCCTAACTACTATGGCAAATTTCTATAGCAGCACCATGTGACCATCTGCAAAGCTGCGGTCTTAGGTCAGTTCTCCTTGGAAAGAATGCCTAGTGCGAATTCCAGAATTATAAAGGAAACCACAGTTGATATATATATATAAAGACTTCGAGAGATATTCGAATCATACCACCATTGCCAGGTCTCTTTTCGTCTCAGTTGATGTAACTGCCAACTGAAGATTCTACTTTCCGTTGTTCTACTCAGAAAAAAGCGGGTCTGGTGTTTCTATCGCTGAATGTAAATTGCTGCTCTCCGATTGACGCTGTTTCACCTGCAGCACCACTAAATCGACGAAATCTCATTCAGTATTCACCCCTTACTCCTTTTGTTTCTCACATTAATCTCCGACTTAAGTCTCAAACTCTAATCAAAATTTAACAAAGCGACTGCAAGTGCTGCTACTGCCATTGATTCATAAACAACTCTCCCTTTTGACGGTGGAAGCGCTTCATGTCAAGAAAAAAAAAAGTCCCACCCATATATTCCCATCTAGAGCGCCATTTCTCTCCGTCACAAACAGATGGCAAGTCTGTCAGCACCTTATTCCCATTCTCCCCCTTGTCTGTGAGATAATCCCGAAACCGATTTCCCATATTCAATTCGCCCCCCGGAGGAAAAGACTGGATGTCGCATCTGTTCACATAGAGAAGAGACACTATTTCGGATTAACGCAGACCAGTCTCCCAGTCGCACCAAACTGCTGCACGTACTTGTAGATCTTTTTCCCACAATAATTAAAATCCAATTCGATTTGTATATCTGCAAGTCGCGCTTAGTTTTTCCCCATTCCACCACCATCATCCCTCGGTAATTTATTTTCGAAATGAAAATGCAACCACGAGGGAGAGTGGAAAACAAAACTGAAAACGAACTCCACCAGAGAAAAATTTAATTACAAAAGAAACAACAAGATCCTTTAAAGGACGTTGGGGGGGAAAAAAAAGCAAAGAACCCAAATATTTACACACATATTCAGCAGGACTGAAAGAATGAAGAATAATAATGCAGCACACACATGGGTGGAGTTTGTGTTTTTTCTTTTTTTTTTTCTGCCTGGCACTCCATTCTTTGGGAAAGGAATTTTTATTTCATTACTGCCTCACTCATGCTAAGAAGGACGACAAGAGGGACAAATAAAAAACGAGCGCTCAACGAAAATATAAGCAAAAATTAATTTAAATACACTTTTAAGGATAACAGACCGATGGCGGGTGAGACACGGGTTCAATATTTCCAACTTATTGGTAATAAATTTTAAATTTAATTACATTTAGATTAAAGCCCTAGAAGGTGGCAGTTTTTTTTTTCCCCGATAAAAGGCTGAGTTCGAGAGTTGCGAGATAATTAACAAGGAAATCACCATCCCTTGGGGGATGAAGTTGTCTCATCTGTGGCAAAAACGTGCACAAAAATATGCTTTATCTATATTCGTGGTTGGCAAGAGTGGCAACTGACAAGTGGAAGTGGAAGTGGAAGTCTATCTGCTCTCAAGAGGACCAAGAGGACAGATAAGGACCGGAGCAAAGGAGGACATCATAAACAGGTTCCGGTAATAAATGCGAGTGTTTTATATTCAGTGTTGGATGCCAGAAGGATAGATGACACAGATTTATTTGCATAAGGATATTGTGTGCTCTGTGTGCTGGTGGAAAACAAAGGCGGGGATACTTGACGAAACGGGGCTGGCATCTGTGGTCTGACTGTAATGGACTTTTATGATAATCACCGCGAGTTTATGGCTTGAAAAATGTGGGCTTGCTTAGTGCGTGCGTGCATGCGTTGAGATGTATTTATACAGTAAGTAAAAGTTCGGTAATTCGGAATGGTTCGCTGGAAGGCCAGTCCGAATAAACGAATTTTCCGAATTAATGAGAGATTTTTAACTTTCTCCATTACGTAGTAAGAGAAAAATTATTGTATTCGTACAAAATTTCGAACTCGGGATGTTAATCAATTCTGACATGACAGACGATCTCTGACATGATAGACGAACTCAAAAAAGGGGATCGCCAAATTATGTCCGTCTGTCCGTTCTTCCACAGGCCTAACTTCGGATTTGGAGTTTGTGGACTTACAGTTCGGGACACAATCAATTGAACAACACGGCGAATCCAGAGCCGTAGCCTTGGACATATCAAAGGCTATTGACCGAGTCTGGCATAGAGCCCTATTAGGCAAGTTAGCGTCTTACGGATTACCACAACAACTCTGCGGATGGATGCAAAATTTTCTTCTGGGAAGATCGATCCAAGTTGTTGTAGATGGTGTATCATCCAATTCGTTTGCTATAAATGCAGGACTTCCCCAAGGATCTGTTCTTTCTCCAACTCTATTTCTTCTCCACATCAACAGCTTTGCGGATGACAGCACTCTTATATCCTCCATCTCGAACAATGGGCCTGTGAATACGGCTACATCACACAGTCAGAGATGTGAACAAATTAATTCTCTAAATGATGATCTGGACAAAATCTTGAAGTGGGGAAAGGACAACTTGGTTGTATTTAATGCAAACAAGACACAGCTCACAACATTTTCCAGAAAAAATGCATCAACAGTTCCTCAGATCCAAATGGATGACCATCCAATCCATCACAAGGACTCCATGCACCTTCTAGGAGTCACAGTCCATTCAGGAATCACATGGCAGGACCACATATCCTTTATCGCAAGATCGGCGTCAGCAAAGTTGAGCTACCTATTTAGAGCAAAGAGGTACTTTAGCCCCAAGCAACTTCTCCTTCTCTACAAAGCACAGGTTAGACCAGGCTTGGAATATTGTTCCCATATATGGAGCTCGGCCCCAAAACATTCACTTAACCTGCTTGATAGCATACAGAGACGAGCAGTTCGACTCATTGGAGACCCTACACTCACATCGAATCTACAACCGTTGGTGCACAGAAGACAAGTCGCTGACCTATGCTTGTTCTATAGGTACTTCAATGGTAGATGTTCTGAGGAACTCAAAGACATTATCCCTCGAAATGCAACTTTTGGGCGCCCAACAAGACAGGCTGCTAATGCTCATGACCATACAGTACACTTGACAACCGCGAGGACATCAACTTTCCAAAACTCCTTCTGTTACAGGACAAGCAAACTTTGGAACTCGCTTCCTGGGGATATATTTCCAGAAGACTACAATTTGCAGCATTTTAAGTGCAGAGCAAACATACATCTGCAGGCATCTGGGGGCGCTGTTGAAGCGTTATAAGTTCGCCTTTCCCGGGAGAAGTATATAAAAAAAAAAAAAAAGGTAACCTCAATTTTAATGGTAGGTACTTCCCGTATAAAATGTTCGTAACAGTTTGATTTGTTCGAAAACGGGTCTACCGATTTCAACCAAAATTGATATTTAAGCTTAAGTAGGTGAGGTTACCATGACTGCATACCCAGTTTTTAACTAAGAAATTCGAACTGACCAAATCGCAGAAATATAGTGAAATGGATGTTCCCAAAATTATTGCGTCTTTAATTTTCAATTCGAATCAACGAGAACGCTAATTTTAAGAATTGCTCATATCTCGAAAACCCCATTTTTGACTTCGATAAAACTTTAGAAGCCAAGTAATGCTTACATTCCGAACAATAACTTATAATCGGTTTTCAGCTAAATATAGCTAAGCAGTAGTATATTTCGAACTAAACATTCCAATATATGGTTCTGTTTTGTCTGCCAAATTTTACAAAAACCGCTCTAACGATTTTGATCAAAATAGACACTAAGGATAATATCGGTATTCTAAATATGATCCCGTACTTAGTTTTTCTCAAAAAATTCGAATGAATCCGTTTTTTAATTATTTCTCAAAAACGGCTACCCAAAGGCCGATCTCTGTTCATATATATTTTTACAACTCAATACCGCACTTCAAAATTAAAATTGCAACAACCATTAGATATGCAATAACAGCAACCCAAAATTTATTTTCAGCTAATATTACCTCGATACAAAAATTGCTTGATAAGTCATAACTTAGTTGCAGTACAAAAGAAATTTGTAGGAGGCGGTTTTAGTGAGTAAAAATCTCACACTACTATGAGCACGCGCCGAGTGTCCTCATAGTGTCTTCTAGAAGATTTCCACAGAAGAGAAAAAAAAATATAACCTACTCCTCAGATCTTTACCTACCTATCTAATAAAATAAGGAAAGAACCCACCAAACTTGGGATCAACGAGAAAGTTTCGTTCCACCCAGTCGTGCACTTTATTTTTTTATGGTTTTTCCCGACTTCTAAATGTGAATTGCCGGGACTCCCGCAAAACACATTTTCATGATTTGTTCCGACTTCTACATATTTCAGATTTATTTGCTACCTGTTCAATCAATGCGTTATTTAATTTTTGTTATTTTAATTTAATTTTTACATAAAAAAATTAAAACCGACTTTTCATTTATTCGGCAAGATCTCTTTTTTTCGGAAAAAAACATTTTTTTTATTTTTAATAATTCCTAATTTAAGGACTTTTACTGTACCTACATTCATTATGAACCTATGCTGTTCTGTTCTATATTGAAGTAAAGGGTAGGCCATCTAGTGGTTTCCTTTAAAATCATAGGTTATTTTGACACTGACAGCTGTTTCCCGTTCGAAATCTTGACAGACAGTGAATCTCGTATCTCCGCGGAACGAAATAACTCGCTTTACGCTCGAACTACGTTGGGAAATATTGAAAACTTGTTTCCAAAGTGAGTGCTCAAACATTTTTCGTTCATTCATTTCATTTATTATTTTCTATTACATCTTTTACATAATTATACACTTAAAGTGCCCAAGCAGTGCGTTTTTTTATTTTAACATAAGTTTTCAACGAAATGAAACACCCGCACCGCTCCTGCTGTACGCTACGTTAACAAATAAAATTGTCACATCTGGGGCTCGGAAAGCCCGCACGTTATTGTCGAGAAGCCAATGAATCCAAAGAGAGTGACAGTTTGGTGCGGATTGTGGAGTGAACCATTTTTCTTCGAAAATGAGTCTGGAAGCAACGTTTCGGTTAACGATGGGCAGATTGTGGAGTGGACCATTTTTCTTCGAAAATGAGTCTGGAAGCAACGTTTCGGTTAACGATGGGCGTTACAGAGCGATGTTATCCGACTTTTTTTAATGAATTTGAAGACATGTATTTGGACGACCTCTGTTTCATGCAGGATGGCGCGCCATGCCACACAGCCCATGCCACAATCGATCTTTTGCGCACCGAATTCCCAAATCGTGTTATTGGCCATTTTGGCGATGTCAATTGGTCGCCTCGGAGCTGCGATTTGGCCCCTTTGGACTTTTGTTTGTGGGAAACCGTGAAAGACCGATGTTATGCCAACAATACGGAAACGATTCAAGCACTAAAGGCCCATGTCATCCAAGCAATCTGTGAGCTACAGCCCGAAACCTTCAACAAGGTCTTGGAAAATTTGAGTGACAGAATTCGCTACTGCGAAACCAGCCAATACAACCACTTGAACGACGTTGTGTTCCATAATAAATGGGAATGTCTGCTCTTACTAATAAAGTGATAGTACATGGAAACAAAATTAATGTTGTAAATTTGTTTGCATTTTTAAAAAAGAAACTTGTATTTGACCCACCCTGTACATCACTGAATGGCGTGGAAATATGGGAATAGACGTTTGTTCCGAATTTGAACATTGCTTTGACAGTTGGAAAGTGTTTTGGACTTTGGAAATTGCACATTTGAGTTAAAGTGTGGTGGGTATAAATGTTTCTTCACAGACTGCCATTGAGATCACATTTTCGGCGTGGATCTATACTGCATCTAAGACTTGTATTGAAAATTATATAGAAGCTTCCCAAGACAGGTGTGCCGATGCACCTTCTGCTTAATTATTCAGGGCTACCCACTTTGGTAGAAAAATCAAAAGAGAAATCGCCCAAAGTGGCCTTTCCTACTGATCTACTTTTATTGAGCCCAACATGTTGTCTGCAGACAGCAGACTCGTCAGAGGCCCACTTCAGAGCTATCCCGCTCACCAAACCCATCGGTTACGTCACCACACCGCGACGCACCCACCATTACGCATCCTCTGGCAACATCTTAATCAACTTTGTGGCTAAAATCGAAACGATCAACCAAACCCAAATTCCATATCTCAATTCTGAGCGAATAAATTAAAACCCCAGTATCTCTAAGTGGTTGTATCTCCTTCAAACACACACACACACACACGCACACCCAATTAAATGATGCGACCAAAAAGACAACGACAACAAATTGAATTTCGTAAATGTCAACGCACAGTACCGACAGATAGATTACCCCGGGAATAATAAATATTCATAACCGCTCGTGAACTTGAATGTACCCTATACGCTATACCACACAGAGGAACTTCCTCCCTGTCGCAAAGATAAAACCAATTTAAATAAGCAAAGACAACGACAACAACAACAACAGCAGTAACAGCAGGAAAAAAACACACACTAAAAGACAAAAATCCGAAAAAACAACCTTCATCTCTTTATGATTAATTGGGCCCGACTGGCGTTTCCTCCAACAGCGCACGGGAATACCATATCTCTCATTAGCATTCCATCCATAGTCGCAGTTGGTTTGGTAGGTGCCCATGCCCAATGCCCATGCCATCGCACATACTAAACGGGGCCCAATCGACCAATGAGTAAATCTATTGACATGATGAATCGAGTTAATGGCTAAGGAAACTCCAACTCAGTAGTGATTTTTGGAAATTATTATAATTACCACAAGAGTCTGTCTTTATCCTTAAGGACGCGAACAAAAAAAAAAAAAAACCGTCGAAAACCTCTCCCAACTCAACACAGCACACACTTCGGCGGTATAATTAAAAACCTCGTGCGAGTGGGGAAGGGAGTAATTATAGGCGCTGTCATAAAATGTAGCTACCTGTGGAATGCGTTAAAGGACTACTCACCACGTGGATGCGTATAGGAGTTGGCAGCACCCACCAGCAACACCCACTTTCTGTTCTGTCTGATCAATTTAGATGTAAAGTATAAAGTCTTTTTTTCTTTGGCCTCGCAATGGTGGAGATTAATTATAGATTGGGCTCGCGAACACAAAATGAGGTCATGAGATGGGCTGAGTTAATAATGCCAACAGATGGCCTGTGAAGAAAGAAGAAGCCAACGAAGGTTGGATAGCTTGTGAATATTTGTACGCTACATCAAAGGAGGGATGACAGCCGTGGAGGGGAACTAATACGGGCTTAATTTATTTTTGAATATTTATGGAGAAAGTTTGTTTTATTCAAATACCTGGCTGGGCAGTTGCCCATCCTGTCAAGTGCCAACCTAGTTTTGCAGGGTGTTCTCGAAAGTTTGAAGCTCTGTATCGAGAACAGGCAGTTACATCGGAGGTCTAAGATTCGGAATTGTTTCTGTCAGTTTTTTAGCGAAAAATGCCCGTCAAAAAAAGGGAATTTAAATGAAATTCTAAAATACTTCTGAAGAAATAGGAAGTCCTATAGAACAGCTCTTTTTAAAAGAGTTCTTAAAAAACCGCTTGTAAAATTTTGAAATGCTCAACCTTTTCTTGAGAGTTCGTACTTTGTAAATATAAACCTGCTACAAAGTGCATTCTGGACGTTCAATTTTTGAACCTAATATATCGCAAATGTAGCAGGCAATGCCAGTGTTCAAAACCTCATTCGTTATTGATTCGTTCGTCATTCATCGATAGTCCAAGATTCTGAACTGATTCTGTCAATTTTCGAACCAGAAAAAGCCGGCGAAAAAAAAAACAAGTAATTTAAAAATACTTATGAAGTAATAGGAAGTCCAATTGAACAGCTCTTTTTGACAGCGTTCTTAAAAAAAAAATTAAAAACAGAGAGCAGATTTGTGAAATGTTCAACCTTTTGTTGAGAGTTTGTTTTATGACTGTTGCTAGTTAAAGGAACTCTGTAAAAAACCTGTTACAAAGAGCATTCTGGACGTTCAATTTTCAAGTCCATATATCGCAATTGTAGCGGGAAATGCCAGCGTTCAAAACCTCATTCGTTATTGATTCGTACGTCGTTCATCGATAGACGATAGTCGAAGATTCAGAATTGTTTCTGTCAATTTTTGAACGCAAAAAAGCCGGCGAAAAAAAAACAGTTAAAAGTATCTACTCCTGAAGAAACAGAAAGTCCTATAGAACAGCTCTTTCTGACAGAAATCTTAAGAAAAACACTCGCAGGATTTTGAAATGCTCAACCTTTTCTTGAGAGCTCGTTTTCAGGCAGTTGCTAGTGTAAGGATATTCTGTAAATACCTTTGTGTTCATTGGCTTTAAGCCTGCTACAAAGTGCATTGTAGGCGTTCAATTTCTGAGCCTCTTCGTTATTACTTTTGCCGTCAAAGTACCAGCGACTTAACATATCGTTGCAAGGAGGCAATCAAAAGGCGTATATCCACATGATCTTGGTGGTCAATTTAGTTCGCTTTAAGCACCTAAACCTTTAAAAAATGTAGCCCAATATCGTTGCTCAGAGAGAAGCCCAAAAATCGTTGAAAATTTTGGTATTTTTCAGACTTATTCCTACCGCGTTTTTTTTTTTTTTACTTCTACGCCTTGGATTTTATTTGCCCTTTTTTCTGCTATCGGCTTTTGTGGCTTGTGTCAAACCAAAAAACCTGAAAAATGAATTGTGGTGCGTGCAACTTGAACGACTGTTTGATGTCACTTGACTGTAAGAGTGCTGCCAAGTTTTAAAAGTGCGGGTTTGTTCGAAAATATTTCTTTTTTTAGTTTTGTGAAAGAATAAAACAAATAAAATTAACATACAATTTGTAAAACGATATGTAGCCCAAAATTGTGCTGGGCGCTCATGGAAGAAATTTCTATCGCTTTTTAAGTAAAAAGATAGCCCAAAATACGACAAAGCGACCAATCTGGCAACTGTTCAATTTGGCTGTAGAACATTCCCTCAAAAGCTATTATTTTCTATCACAGTTTTGATTATTTAAGAACAAAAAACGGTGATTTTTTCGAATTCATGGTATGGTCATGCTTAAAAAAAATATAGGCTCTGCGAAACAAGGTCCCAATGAAATAAAGCCCCAATATAGAAATGAAATAAGTCCCCACAAAATGATACAAGAAACAACAACCACGATTTTTAATAAAATTTGGGGTGTTATTTCCTTTTTTGGGTCCTTATTTCCTAATAAATGGAGTCTTATTTCATAATGAAGTAAGCAGAAATGAATGATTGTTTTTTAGCGCTTTTTCTCCCAAGATCTGGCATCACTGCTACCCAATACTCACTCTTATCGTTCGAGTTGTATTCTATATCTTATTTAATGTGGGAAATAAGTGTTATCATCATTTAAGAAAATTTGTGTTCGAAGGGTGGTGGTGAGTAAATGTTTTTTTTTTTACCGAAATGGAGTAGGTGCTGCAAAGGCAGGTTATATTCAATTTTGGATGGATGAATATTTTTGGGAATTTTGGTCTTTTATTTTCTTAAATTCTAAAAATTTAAAACAATACATTTTTTGGAGAAAATAAATTCACTTTTAGCTCAGAGAATTCGAGAAAATAAAAGTAAAAAATTCGCGCGAGTTTCGTACAATAAATTAGGCTTCTCAGCAATACTGACCTTTGCAGTTTCTATAATTTGGCAACACTGTCAAAAAAGTATGAGAGGAAAACGCAAAAGGACTGTCGGTGTAGTATCTGTAGTTGAAGAAGGTCTGTTAAACGAGGTGTTACCTTCTTCTCGTTTTGAAGTCGGAAACCACTCAAGAGGCACTCTCACAAGTGTAATTTACGTATTTAATACAAGTCAGATGACAGCTGCCGTATATTATTAGATTATTAAGCGAACAGTTCCTAATTTACGGAGAAGAACGAGTTCAAGACACTCGACAATTTGGCAACACGGACAGTGTATCTACAGATGGCTAAAAATGGTGGGCAGTGTAAAAAAGGACACCCTATTCCTTAAACAGACGAAAGAGACACTGAATGTTAGTCCGGCGATGAATTCCATCATTCTGAAACAAGCAATTTGTAAGAATTGTTTTCGTTTTTTTTTTTATGTGTAAGCATCTAAGCGCGCGTTATTGCAATCTGGTGGAGTAATTCCACACATTTAACTTGCGGGGACGGAAATGCGTCACGGAAATGTGTCACTGTGTTTTATCATTGCATACATTTATGAGCTGGGTCATACTAATTTCAGCTTTTTGTTGATGTGAAATAAAGCATGTTTTTCATATATGATGGTCTCAGATTTCTTCCCTGTGACAGATGTGTCGAGGAAATTCGGTGCCAAATCTTTCGTGAATTACCAGGCATGCAGAAATCACAGCTGGACAAACACTAACAAAAATGTCGTTAACCAGCACCTCTACAATATGCAATGCAAGCCGAATGAAATTCCAATGACACTTTCATTTACTGTGTAACAGTTGATATCATTTAACTTGCGGGGATGGAAATGCAAACGGGTATTTGTTATTTCATAATATATCAAGAATACGGTTATTACAATTTCCTCTTTTCTCAATGACGTTTATCAAGCCAAACACATACCGCACGCACGATGTTTACACATACACTTTTTTTTTTCTCGTACCAATTAGGGCTACATTTCCGAACGCTTTTGAATGCGCTAAAAACAATTTAATAAAAATGCTGTATTCTTAAAACAAAAGCAGCCTAAAACCTCCACACATTTATTTCATTGACATTGACCCTTAAAAGCCTCCTCTAACAGCAGAACACTTTACAAAAAGTATACCCAAATACAGCCTCCCTACCTTTCAAGCGACACCCATCACACCCACCAAATTTCATAGCTCCAGGTTACAGACCCGTACATTTTTATCTGTCTGAAGAACGAGTAGTTGATGTCCTTCCACGGCGAACTGTCCTAAAGTTTCCTCCAGAAATTCTCCCTCTCGCTCAGCGTTGCCAGACAGTTGAAATATTTCCCCCCAGACAAATCTGAAAAACCCCCAGATTTAGTTATTTAAAAAAAAAAAAACAACAACTTTTGAACAAAAAGTTGAACGCAGTTAAAAAAAAACCCCCAGATTTCCCAATAAACAATCAAAAAAACCCCTAGATCTGGGGGGAAAACCCCCAAACTGGCAACGCTGTCTCGCTTCTACAAGCTACCCTTCATTCTGATAATTTATTGTAGAAAATATGTCCACGTATTCCCTACTTGCGAAACTGCTCCAAGTCATGCGTATCATGAAGAAATTGATGGGCACGTATCCGCACTACTATTGGGTGATTGGTCAATCTATGTACGTCCGACAGGAGGAAATTTATCAATTCCAGTTGGCATTTTTATAAAGCCTTCCATAGATTTTTTTTTTCAGTCCCTAAGACCCTAAGTGCCATTACATGAGTGAGTGAGTTATGTTATCAATTTCATCGATTTTGCTGTCAGTGACTACCTAGTCACACTCCCAAAAGTGACATCAACAGGTTCAAGTTTGCAAGAAGCCGTCGCCTATGTCCATATTTGAAATAAAAACCATTTCACCTCAAAACTCGTCCACCTGGGTATATTTGCATTTGCCACAACGCCGTCCACTGTCGTCAAATGCGTCATATGACCGCTCTTATCGCGCTTTGCAAATATTGTCACATTAGTGCGTCAGAGCATGTGATTTGCTGAATAGAAAAATAATTCCAAAAAAAGTTCAACAAATCCCCCTCTTCAACCGACTTTTGTACTTTCGTACAAGCCGCGTGTTAGTGTAACCCTTTTTGGGGGCGCCAAATAACTCATCACCCTCCAAAGACGCACCAAATAATGACCTCCATCCATTTAATGATACAATTTCCGAATGGTGACAGAACTCGAATGAAATTGTAGACAATCTTCTCTCCGCGGCCTTAACAGCGAAAAACAAAAAAATTAAATCACCATCTGTAGGACTGAAAACATTGTTAACCAACAACAACGGCAGCAGTACAACTTCACAGAAGACAGAACACTTAAACAGGGAGACGCGCACAAAAAAAAAAAAAAAATGTTATAAACGACATTTTCGTTTATGTTTTCATTTTTATCTTCTTTTCGTTGGTTTTTATGACAAGCATCTCAAAATGACGCCTGTTACACAATCAGGGCCAAAATCACCATCGCATCATCTCGCTTCTTCTGCGCGAAGAATAGACGCAGCCAACAGACAGAAATGGAAAGTGTGCACAGAACTATAGTGAAGTTGGAGGACCACCATCAACCCCAAATGGTGTTTATCTCTCGAGTGCTGCCATGTGTGTCTTTTTGTTCGTCTGTCCCGAGATTTGTTAGTTCCCATATCTAGATCTTGTCAATGTCAACTCATTTTCCATTGGTATATCGTGTGCCTGACGGCGGCGCGGGAGCAGAGGTCATCCGAGTCTTGTTGCAGTTAAGTGCGGGTCCGAAACTAATGACACAAACATTTTATTTCCGAATTGAAAACACGCAGACGAACATCGGATTGTGACGGCAAAGCGGAGAGGAAGGGAAAATTTGACATTACCGCCAATTAAATCGTTCCGTTTCATTGCATGTGAATGAGAATTCTATGACGGGTTGACATTATTTCTGACAGCCAAGGGGGTGTAGCTGGAGATGTTTCGTTTCCCATTTCGTTTTCGTTTTCATTTTCGTTTTACGATCAACCGAACAATTTGGACGTAAATTTGTTTGACCTCGTTTGGGACGAGGGGGGAGGGAAGGGTTTTTCTACGATTTTTTTTGAAAAATGCCGCAAGGGAGGAGTGGGAAATCTAGTTTCGAGGCAAGATGTTGTTTATTAAATTATCATCTGATAATAAAAATGATTTGCTAAGTGACATTGTCGACTGTTGGATGTCGGCTGCTTTCTGTTTTCTGTGTGGCGTACGATTTGGGTGAGTGTGGGAAATGGAGAAGGTGTCAATTCCGGTGATACGCCGACGTCGCATTAATTGACAGAGCAAACTCATTGAAAGGTTTTATTTCATTTTATGACATGTTCGAAGGTAGGAAGTGTGAATGGGGTGTTGTAAGTTGTATTTGTCTGGGAAATTTCAAACATTTTAGGAAGAAAGAGGTGATTTTTCTTAATCGAGAGGCAGAACTTGTACTTGAGTATGTGTTGGCCCTACAAATTAAATTTGTTTGAAAAGTATGCAACAAGTGTCTTTGTTCTTCATTCGCTTCTAAAAATTTTATCTTATTTGACATTTATGGACCTATTAACATCCCGGGGTGTTCTTGGAATGCTCTTAGCAATATTTGCTTTGTTTCGGAGTAGGAGGCGTGGCACCCACCAAGAACAAACACACTTAAGATGTTAATTTTAAGAAAGAAAAAAAAAACACGTAAAATGATAAATCTTGGCCCATGTTGCAATGTTTGCTAAATTTGGTGCACAGCTGTATAGTGACTCTGCGAGGAACTTTGAAAAATGTGGGCGGGATCGGACAACTGGGCGTGGTACGTCCCATACAAAAAGAGAACGCAACCATAGAGTGAATGGAGTGAATGACAGCTTTAATTGCAAATTTGGTAAATAGATGTGAGTTTCCTATTTAAATAAAGTGTGTTGTTCAATATGGGCGGAAGTGGAAAAATGAGGCGTGGCACCTCCCATACAGAAAAGAGAACTCAAACCCTTTATATCGGCAGATATCGTAGCAATAGTTGATATAGTTGGGAAAATTTGTATATCGATGTAGAATTTATCTAGAAAACAGACTGCAAATTGTGGGCGGATTTCTAGAAGAAGGCGTGGCACCTCCCACATAACAGAGAGTCATTAAAAAGGCTATATCATGACATCCATTTTAATTTCTGTCCGAAAATTGGGTGAATGAACTTATACAAGCCGAGGGAAGCATTTTACAAACTGACGACAGTGCAAGAAAATGGGGCGTGGCACCTGCTGTACAACAAAAACTTTTGAAGGCATTTAAAACATGAAAATATATCTAACACCAATAAACGGCGATTGATATGGACGGTCATCTGGAATAGCTTTTAGAAAGGTGGAGATAAGTCCGCTAAGAGCTTAAGTTGTAATGAAAATTCGTAGCTTTCGGTGGCTGTGCGCGACACCAATAATCATATTTAGTGTCCACATAAAATTACCCCTTCTGACCTATAAAATACTTAGTTTGAAGGTTAAAAATTATTATTATTAGGGCCCTCTGTCGGCAGTTTTAATAAGAGCTCAAAAACGGATATCCGCCCGGGATCTTTCTACCATGGTATTGCCAATTTGCCAAATAAGTCCTCCACTTCCAAATGCTTTCACAGCTGCCTATGAGCCCAACCACGAACTATTTTGATACACATCTTTGGAAAACTTTCACCAGGAATGCGAAATAATAAGTTAAAGTTCCTTAAACTGCATTCCGCCAGCTCATTTTTGAAAAATAAAAACCAACTTCCCCCCAGAACTCCCTTCACTTATCCATACACAAGGGAATAAAGTCCCATGGCGGCGTTATCCCTTCCCATCAACTACGTTTCAAATAGATACACCATGTTTATAACAGCGTTAGCACCACTATAATACACCCGCTTAAAGGGAGTACAACTGCGCGGGACATGGCGACACACCGCCAGGACATCTGCAACGACTACGAGTACGACAACGACGACGATAACTATAACGCACTCGACTGTAAAGTGGCAGACTTCTAAGCGAATTCAAAACTCACTCGCCTTCGAGTAAACACACAGCTCTACCAGCAGCAGCAGGATGTTTACAAAAAAACAAGAGAAGCACACTTTGTTTAGAGATTGAAAGTTTCTTCTTTTTTTTGCTCCATGTTGCATCTCGCAAACAGCTATGCTCTACGTACAGAGAACATCTACAGTTCTACATCATATGCAAATGTGGTGCTGCCAGATCCCGCCAAACCCGGGATAAAATCGAGTGCTTAAAATCGCAAATTAAATCACAGGTGGGCATCATCGTACCAGACTTGTGTGTGGAGGGAGATATGTAGCAGGTTGTGTTAACCATAGACAGACGAAGACACAGACTGCTGCTGGTCGCTTGTACCCAAACTAGTGTTTGGAATAATACTACTTTTTCGGGAAGGTTCGCCTCTATAGCTATAGGTGCATTTCCTGGCTCCTTGCTGGAAGAATTTGTAATCCAAACACAAATTTAACACGAGTTTAACACGTTTAGCATATGAGCCAGAGCTATAGCGCCAGGACGACGATGTAGCTGCTGTTTGGGGTTTGTATATGACTTTTTTTCAAATAGTTAGTTCTGTGGTGCTGTGCCGCTCACTGCATAGCCACTAACTCCTTATGAATGGGTAAAAGTATGAAGCACTTCTGCGCTATTACCATTGCAATGGGAATTGTAATTAAATTTCGAGTCCTGGAAAGTTGTTTAGGTTACTGTTTACTGTTGGAATTTGCAGTTCAGGTATGTATTACAATTACAACACGTGCATATAAGTACTGGGAACTTGAATGTCAGACTTGGGCTACTAGCAAGAGCAGCATTCTGTTGAAGAAGTGAACAGCCATAGATGTGCCCCAATAAAAACTGTCGCAGGATCAGATCACACTCTGTAGTGGCGACTTTTCTACGGCATGTATGTCCTCCATTACTGAATTATTGCTTAAGCTATCAGTGCGTAACGAAACGCGCCCGTTCTTCACACTTTCATGCCCGCTTCTGTACACTTTCGATGGCCACTACTGTCCTCACAGTGCACAGCCAGTGGCAGACACCCCACTGGCGGCTATTGCATCAATCTCTTGTGTGACATTGGTCACTTAGAAGTCACACTCTCTTAGTGGTGGAAAAACCATCAATACCCGAATGAGAGTAGGGTTCGGACCTTCGGAGAGACTTGTCTACGTGTGATTTGTACCAATGTCAATCTTGTTTACCAAGAACCAGATTCCAGATAAGGCTGCCGCATAGAAAGTGACTACCAAGTCCCTGTTCTAACTTTTGGCGGCTGAATTCCCTTTTTGAAAAAACGGCCTTAAATGGGCAGTATCAGCAATCTCTGCTGATTTGCTACCCCCTACCGTCCTAGGAACCACGCCACGCGCCGGCCGATGATGGGCCACACCCCTCCCCCACGATCGATTTGATTTGAAAAATACCATTTACTCATCATCAGACCTTTTTGGTTTCAAATCTTTCCTTAGACAGTTCTGTCATTCCTGTCAGAAAGTGAATATCGCATGTCACGATGAATTTCGCCTCCGAAGTCATATTTCCATTGCTCAAATCGCTAGAAACATAAGTCTGAAAGAAAGGTTCTTAAAGACTCAAGTCAAGATGTCTGCCGATTGCCGCAATAGGCTTTCCATTGCAGTATTGAATTGGTATTATATTTCTTACGATTAACTTATCGCATACAACCCCTGTCTAGGTTAGCACTTTTATTTTCTATCCCAATTTTTATGTCCGTCGAAATTTTCAACTCTTTTGATACCGAAGTCAAAAATAAAAGTTTTCATGTTCCGTCGAATTTACGAACTTCTTCCATATCTGGCTTAGAAATAACAATTTTTATTATCCAGGAGGGAGATTGTATATTTAAAATTTACAAAAAAAAATCAAATATTCGATGCCCTGGTTAAAAATTAGAGTTCCGACGAATCCTCTCTTCACATACCTAATCACGGAATGTCCGACTCTATGTCGTCTCAGGAAAAATATCCTTGGAAATCATCAATTCTGCAAATCTTGCTGACTTACACCCACAGAAGATCCTTGTCTTCCTGACTACCTCCGGAGTGAAAAGATGGCTCTGAGACCCTACCAGGGAGGGCACAATAGGCTCCTTTGAGAAAAAAGGGTCAATGAGAAAAAAAAATTCATTTCTCAAGCCATTTTGCACATTTAGCATTTTTTAACAACGTTTAACAAACATTATCTCGCTAAACACTATAATAATAATGTTGTGATGGGCAGCTGCGTTACATTTTAAAGGTTTTTATTTGGAAACAGCATCACAACAATTTTTGAAGCGCCATCTTCAACTAAAAAAAGGGCCAAATTAGCAAAAATAAAATTGGCAGGCTCACAAAAAAGTGCCAAATTGCAACTTTAGTCACACAACGGTCACGCTGGCCAGAGCCCCTTTGAGGCTCTCCCACTTAAAATTCTAATCTATTGTAGGTAAAATTGTGGAGTTTTTGCTTTATTTTTGATTAAGCCAAAACGTTAAATTCTCTATGACCGTGTTCAGTTCTTGAATACTTTCTTATCCCGGTCAAAAACCAAAACTTTTAATGGCGACAGTGCAACTTTTTTCAGGTCGAAATTTCAAATTGCATTCGTATACGAAAATAAGAATCACCACGTCCGGCTCAAAATACCAAAATTGCTCATATTCGATTCGAAATTCGAAATGTCCCGGTCAAAAATGTTAGTTTTGTGAATATCCGGTTTAAAAATCTAATTTATTAAATTTCCGGATCAACAAAGGTTTAGGTATTTCATGTCCAAATATCTATAAACTTTTGGTGCCCGGATCAAAATTTTGTACTTTATTCATATTCTGGACAAAAATTATGAATTTTTATATCCCGGTCAAAATGTTCAATTTTCCTCATGGCACCGGGTGCAAAATGGTTTATTTTCGTATCCTAGTTGAAAGCCCAATTCTATGTCCTGATCAAAAATCATTTTTTTACGCCCGGCGTAAAATACCGAAATTGTATATATCGGTGTCAAAATTAAGTTTTCTCCTATCTGAACCAGAGTTTCAAAAATGTTTAGGCTTAAATATCTAGATTTTCCCTGTCCTGGTTAAAATTGATAACTTTTTTAGTACCTCTGGTAAAAATTGAATTTTTTTTAATATCCCTGTCAAAAAAAAATGTTTTCTGTTAACCTGCGGCTGAACCGTGCGGCTCGGAGGAAAATGCATGTCCGCGTGATGAGTTTAAAAACGTTCTTGAGTTTTTTATAAATAGAATCGTTTAGAGGTTCCCAAAGCGCTAGTGGCGGAATTGTTAATGCAAAACTGCGACAAAAGGTGTGTGCTCGTACTCGTTGTTATGACAAGGTCCTACATATATCGCGGACTAGCTGAACAACGCCGGCTTCGCCAGGCACCACTGACAGAATTAAAGTGGTTTCTTTTTAGCTTTTTTTTTTTTCAATTTTGTTGGCTTATCAATTTATCGCCGAAATTTGAAAAAAAAAAATCAACTAAATTGGTTGAAAATTACGGCCGACAGAGGGAAACATACACTTTTTGCCATTTTGTTTTATATATATAGAGATGGCATAACGAACAAAAATTGCTACTGAAATGCAATACTCGGGCGTTTCCTACACACATTAATAGGAGGTGTAACAGCCAAGTGTCACTTTCGTGTCATCAGGATATTTCTTCCACCAAATTACTTAAGAAAAAGCAATCAATTCCACTTTTTATTTCGACAACAATTGAGAAATTGCGTCACTCGTTCGATTTCGTAAAATCAACGATTAACGACAGCCATTTTAGGGCTGAGCTCACCCCAGAGTAATGGACTTTTGTAAAATGTAAAGATGGATACCCAGTTTCTTCGACGGGTCAGACTTTTAATTAAATTCAGTTTGACTTTCCCCAAAGAAGAAAAAAGTTACCTCCTTGGAGTTGTAAAAACAATCACTTTCTTCTAATATTAAAAACTCCCCGCCACCCAATCCGAATTATTAGCCCGCAGACGTCTCCCTCCCACTCGTCGTGCATTTTAATAAATTCTGGGAATACCATCGTTCCCGGCAACTAATCCCACGGATAAGGAAAAATCTGTAGTCATTAGCCTACCGCCGTTCGACAGCTAATCCACGGAATAGAACAAATCTTGCCAAATCTGTGTGTGGCCCAATCCTTTCCACCATCTCGCTCGCACAAGCGACTTCATTAAACACGCACCGCTGATTTATTTCCCCACATTTTATTAACATTTCGACATCCAAAAAGAAGCCAAACAAACGTAACATAGAATGCAAATTTTAAGGTTTCCCCTCACCAACAGACGCGGCCATAAATAATAACACCCTTATGAATACCATAATCGCGCCATTAGCATTCAATATTTGTTTTCCTAACGACGCTATTACCGATGGAAAGCGCTGAGGAAAAACGTGAACTCACGCGGGAACGACTCAATTAAGGTATTCTTTTGTGAATCTAATGGCACGCCCACTGTCGAAATTTCAATAAGACAACTTTACCCACAAAAAATGTCAAGCCATTGTGACGTTTCCACGCTGACAGCGCTGACAGCGAACATTCTCGTAGAGAGAACACGCACCAAACAGTGGTGACCATAAAAATCATCCTCACACCAAATTTGCTGCGATAAATTCACACCGCTCACCTCATTATTTCCATCCATATCCATGTGATATCTATGTGAATGGAGTTCTCGCGGGGTGAAATATGTCATCGCGCTTGTTAGCTGTCAGTCGGTGACAATCGATCTAAAACAGTTTCCAGAGCATTCTAATGCCGATACGGAGAGCGAGTTCATCGAACTAGTTCTCCTACAGCCTCAATGAATTTCCCATCCTTATATGTCAAATTGAATGCGCGCACACACAGGAACAGTGTGCACAAAGTGGAGAGGAAAAATAATCACCTACTTGGCAGCGACACTCGTCACCGCAAATGGTAGCGCTTCCATTTTGAACACAACAATAACACTTGTAATCGCGATCGTCATCTTCATCTGTCGGTGATCTTTTCCTCGTCAATTATTTTATCTGCAACGTATAGACGCTGCAACACAGTTTGTCTGGCTGACAGTACACCCATATTGTCTTACCAGTCACCATATCGATCGTGATTGTGATCACTGATCGGTGGAGGTAAATTGATCACGTCTCCGGTTTCGAATGACTGTCATCTGCCATACGCATAGTTACGACCGGCTATCGTTAAGTTATTGAAATGGATTGTGATGTGATGCAAGATCAATGGCCTCAGGCCACCGTTAACAAGATCACCTCCTTAAGCCTAATGTGACTTACCTGATCCCGTGCTAATTGAAACCACGTTTTGATAATCAGCGCCAATCGGGTGTCGTGATAATTTTTCGTCGTCTTCACACTAATGAAAATGTCATCGAGTTCGGTGATCGGTGGCTTCGGTGTTGCCGTTACCGCACGCTGACTGAGATCGTGCAACAGTTCACCGTTACGACCACGCCGTTCAATGTCGTCCAAAATGGATGGCCGTTCCGACACTTCGATGTCGGAGAAGTTAAAACTGAGTATATCCTTGCGGATGATCACGGTGGTTTGTTGTTGCGTTGCCAGATTGTAGGGCGGTGGCGGTGGTATCTCTGGCAGAGATTGTTGCCGTCGTGGCTGCGGTTGCAGATGGTTAGCAGTTGGTTGGAATTGGAGCAATTTTAACTGCATGTTGTGGCGCTGTTGCTGCTCTTGTTGCTGATCATATTGCACCGATTGCGATGAGGCAACTGGAGAGGATCTGCTCGATTTGGCGGACGTTGAGTCGGCATTATTGGGGGGTAAGTGCCGTTGGGCGCTGTCCAGGGTTAGTTCCTCCGATGGCAGCTGCAAATGGAAACAAATTTGTGGGTTAGTGATCCTGATCAGTGGTCATATTATAAGATCGAATTTTAAAAGACTGTACATACTAAAGGGGGGGAGTTTTTGTTTTTAAAACGAGGTGTAATGGGCGTAATACGTTTTTCCGGGGATCGAACCTGAAACCCCCGCTTAGATATTTCTTTTTAAATACCTGGAGACCCAGAAACACGTCGATTTAGAAGCGGTTTTTCTAACTACACCCAAACAGTTGTCAATGAACTCACTTCGCTGAACACTGGGTTCTAAATTGAACCCCATTTGACATTAGCATCAGAGCTTTTGAAAATAAATTCCCATGAGTGTAAAGCACAAAAGCTCCTAAAAGCTCCATAGAAACAAAATTACAAGGTTGTAATAAAAAAAAACGTCAAAAATTAAATTTTTGGAAGCTTTCCAAGCTGATGGACCTAGCGACAGTAAGGCCACCAAGTTCGAATTCTCTACTCCCTTGAATAATTCCGATCACTTGTCCACCACAACTCCTTTCCCTACGACTTGACCATCGCACCGCCCATTGTTCAAAGTCTAAGCCATATCAATTCATATTGAAATTCAAGTTCGAGTTCAAAAATTAAGCGCCATTTTAAAATCTCAATCTCAATCCCGTATGCCATTTAAAATGTTTATGTAATCAGAAACCACCAATCTTCATATATCGTTTTTCAAACAACTCTTGATTACCAGATGAAGACGTAAATATGTCCCCATCTTCAGTTTTGTCATCGATTGTGTGAAACTTTCTCAAAATGAGTTGTCATTATGTTTATAATTTTTGTACCGAAAAAAAGATCTATATCGCATTTGATTTAGTATATTCAGTTTTCAGGCGCCTCGATTTATAGGCACAGTCTTGCTATGATTTTTAAATGACTTTGGGTTTATGGTGTGAGATGTTCTTTGGTGAGAAATCGTTGTCATAAAGTCCAGAATGAACATGTGTATATCTTGTCGTTTGTTCAGGTTGTAAAATTAATAAAACTTGGAGATCAAGATTAACAAAGGCTAGAGTTGTAAAAGGTAATGAGGCAGGTGACAGACTGCACTATGCAGCATATAATTTAAAACAGAGATGATGCCTGAGTATGATCTTAACTGCGCCAAAACTGCACACACAATTTTCTGGCTCTCAATATCAAAGATAAGTCGGTTGATCTACACTGATCGTGAACAGAAATATATGGTCAAAAGTCTAAAAGATCCGAAGATACTGATCGGAGTTTATAGACGATGAAACTTGGACTTTATCGCTGATCAGTTGATCCCGGAAGAAGTGATCAGATCAGACCCGAAAATGATACATTTTAATGAGAAGATCTTAATCACGATCCAGCTTTAAAATGGAACCTCAAACGCCGGACGTGAATAACGATAGGGTTCACCCTAATCAGATGCAACAAGCGACGTTGATTCGACTGATCAGGTGATCGTGCTCGATGGAGCCAATCTAACGCGAAGATCGGTAACTTAAATGAAAATGAACCTCGAAAGCGATTTAGAAATGGGTTCTCCCGTAAACGGAACATGTTTTATTTAGTATTTAAAATCGATCACCGATTAGACCAGAGTAATAAATACTCGTACTTTACAGGCGGCGAGTTTCGATGTCAGGATCAGTTCAAAGCAGAGATATGCGGATACCATTTTTCATACAAAAAAAACATCTTCGGAAGCACTGATCGGGTGTAAGGATCCGTACCGGAACCGGAACCGGAACGAACGAGCTGCAAAAACTCATGCAGGCATAGAGATATCAAGATCGTTTTCAAAAAACATGGCGCGCGGTAGTAATAATCATTTTCAGCGTCGATCTTTAATTTTTTGCACCCGCAAAAGCGATATTTTCCAAAATTAGGAATTGGAAACGACAGTAAATGGCACACAAGCCGATCAAGATTGTTCCGCATGCAAGCGGTAACAGTCATAAAAATGTATTGATCAGTGATCAGTTTCTAAAATTCAAATTGATCAAACTTACTACAGTACCGATCGTGCAGTATGTAAGCGGAAGAAAGACCTAAAAATGTTCTGTATCAGCGATCAGATATGAAGATCACTTTCCGAAGTGATCAGGCTTTAAAAATCTGGCAAATATTTCTAGTTGCAGAAGACATATTTTTAAAAGTCTCTTTGGGGACAAATTTCAGGCCGAGCGATGCAACACAAGAACTTGAAGATCGCAGAATTATAATACTATTCAAAGTCGACATGGAGCCAAAAGTGCTCGATAGAATTGAAGTTGCCAGTAAAAACCATGTTTGAAATATCGAACGAACCGCAAAAAAAAATATTTTTGATTGTTAAAGATTTTTGTGAAGTTTTAAGGATTTTTTTTATTGAAAACTGGACTCGACCTTGGGAGTAACTCTTGATACCAGAAGTGTAAGGCGATTTTCTTAAAAAAAAATGTATTTGCAAAGTGTTCTTGCAGAAAATTGTCTGCAAACTTGGCAATGATTAAATGCAGTCGTCATAGAAGCGAAGGTGCGCCATCTGTTGACTTATTTTAGGAAGCTAAAAATGGTTTAATTTTTTGTAAAGCTGTTTCCTGGGAGAAAGCACTGTGAACTACTTATATTTAGAGTATTTTGTAGGTCACAATGGATAGTTTTATGTGTCAAATTTCGCCATTGTAAGTTCGAAAAATCTATATAGCCTGGACACTAAATATGATTTTGTATGATTTGGTACCGCACAAAGACTCATCGAGTTGTCCTTTGTCATGATATCTAAAGCAATTTCGCATAATACACTTATACGCAACAATTGTGACATTAATAGCTTGGACATAAACCGATTAAAAACGCACCTCCCGAGCTCCAAACCACTGCAAACTTAACCCGCCTCTTTCCACGTCTGTCTGCATTTCTTCCTGCATTAGCGGGCTTAAAAAAAATACCAAAACATTTACCAAACTGAGTGTAAGCGAATTTAAGAAATTAAATAATTGCTAAGCTATTTAGCTGCCCATCGGCAATCGGCATTAGCACAGCAATGCCCACATGAAGAGGTGTTAATGCGCGTAAAATCGCATTTCCCGCAGATTTGCGCGACCATATCATGCGGAAAAGCCGCAAATGTAATGGAAAACTACAAACACAAATCCGATGGAGGATTTCAAAAGTCCAACATATTTGTATGCGCAAGCATTTTCCCATTCAAATTGGTCTGTTCATACACGTAGCGTGCGGTGAGTTATAGGTGCCAGCTGCCAGCATACGTGACTGATGAGCAGTCTTTCATAGAAACCCACACAAGTGGTCGGCTACTCTGTCCCCATAGTAAAACTGGGTGGGCCGCCCAATTGGGCAATCGTATTCGGTGTCACCGAACACTGTCTCTCGAGTTTCGCCAGCAAAGCGCGCGCCAAAGTGCTCCCTATCACACATCGGCCGCAGTTCACAATGTAAACAAAAACATGAAACACATTCACAAATCGAACGATGAGTTCATCGCAACTGACCGGACGAAAACTTTATTGTTTGTGGATGGAGCAATAAATCCGATTCTTAGTCATTCGTCAAATCGACCGGCTGATTGCGAAATCGTTTCAGCTTTCCATTGAATTGGGCACTCTCTGATGACAGACTGACAGACTGCCCTCGCCGTGTCCGATGAGCGCAATTAATTCCGCGAACGCAATAAATAAACTGTCAGGGTCAGCATCAGCGATCGCCGTGCTTATTTGTTTAGCGGTAAGTCGAAACCACTCTTATCGGTTGAGTGGGCGAGGCGCAGACCGCAGAGTCTTGCGGTGAATTCGATTCAATCGACCACCAATGTTGCGCTTTAGCTGGAAATCTGTCAACTTTCGAAACGGCATGCACAATGAACATCCACTTGGTCTAATATTTTATTCACATAAAAGAGTCTTCATGAGTAAAAGTGTCAACAAGACACATTTGATTATAATCCCGGACGGGATATAATTCAGTAGTAGGGTTATTGGGCGGGAGAGATGTAAACACTTGAAAACGGCTGCGAAGTCAAGTGCAGAGACAGAGAGTGCGTTTGACAAGCCACTTGAAGACGATGCTGTGTATAACTACACCAATCTGGATGAAGAAATGAAAACACCCTCTTGTCATATGTTTTTGGAAAACAAAAAAAAAGTAAAGAAAAATAACAAACACTCCCTCGACGGTCTCATGAGGGATTAGACTCCCTCCACTTGGATGGGATTTTATGTTTTCAAAACATGAGGACATAAAAAAGTTGTACAGCGATAAAAACTGCGATAAAAATGTAGGGGGAAAGTGGCGGAAAATTTACTTAAAGTTGGTCACCACAGGTTTATGGTGGGATTATTAATGTTTAACTCACCCCACGAGGCTTATCTATACAGCAACTAAGAAAGGACGAAGGGGTTTTATCACTGTTTTTGTTTAAATGTTTAATGAAAATGAATTATGAGTGCGGCTGCATTTTTAAGGTCTTTAGTATTTGCGGTGACCAACGTTGTTCGAGGTGGACAAACAGACTGCGGAAGGATGTGGGGTGGTTTTGAGTAGCCAAATTGTAGCTGATAAAAGGTATAAGGTAGACCCATTATTGGGCCTCTTTAAAAATTTCTTTTTGTCGAAGGCTGTTATAGGGTTTAATGAAGAACCATAGTTGGACCTCTTGAAAGATATTTTTGCAGAAGGCTGATATAAGGCTTAAGGTAGACCCATATTCGGATAATATACACATAGCTTAAAGGTGATATTTACGGCTTTAACTATATATTAAGTTAAAAGTTATAAAAGTTAAGACTTTCATCGACATATAAGTACCAGGGCGCAGATTCCGTATAAGAACAATCGTCTGGGCGATATCGTTCTTGAAATTTTGATGATCATGATAAGTTCTGCCGGCTTTTCTTTGCTATCCTCAGCTTTCATTTCATTTGTTGATTAAGCTCTCAAACTCGTCACTTTTACACTGATTTACTAGTTTTTTTTTTTGGTTTATCGTTTCAACGATAATCGTCTGAAAAATTACGGAATGAGTGTCCTGGTCCTGTATTTTTAGCTCGTGCCTGAAGGTAGGCTCGTTTTTGCGGCTTTTTCAAAGCTTCCTTATTTCATTCTGAAGTTAAGAAATTTCGAACCACTTCAAATATTTTTTAGCGGTCGTTTATAATTCACAGAGACCCCGATCAGTGATCATCAGATCATCGGAATGAGTGTCCTGGTCTTGTATTCTTAGCTTGTGCCTGAAGGTAGACTCATCACTTCAAATGCTTTTTAGCGGTCGCTTATATTTCGCTGTTTATCATGTCAACCCAAAGCCAACCCAACCTGATCGATCTACTCATGGTCTTATTGGGTACATTTTACAAGATCAACACAAATTTTTCGATGCCGATCGTCATTTCCCAAACAGTGAAGATCGACAAAAACTCAAATATAATTCCAAACGGCGCCGCTTAAATCTATCAGGTGATTGATGATCTTCTTTGATTTGACTGATCAATGCGACCATGGAATAGCTTCAGGTGTATCAAATAATTTTCTTTCCTACTACGGTCAAACATTTCATCAATTATGTGGTGGCGTTCGTCAATATTTTGAATTGAATTCGATTTAATGGTGATCGCGCACGATCTTTCTGCCGCTAGAGCAGATAAAAAAAATATACCCAACGAGCATTTTGTTACCGATCGTGATTTATGATCAGTCAACGGTGGTCAGTTATAGCTCGAAGCGTACATGAAACTGGTGATCAGGTGATCGACACGACAGATTATGCAAATCACATCAAGATGAAGATCAGTGGCATGCGTGCATCGAACCATTTTTTCTCCTACTTTAAGATGTATCGGTTAAGCGATCATGTGGCAGAGATCGCTAATGTCTTGGGTTAAAACCGCATCCAATTATGTAATGTTCGATTCATTGTGCAAGATCATGTCGACGGAAAATATGACGATAGCGTTTTCGATCGTAATCTTGATCAATATAATCTCGAAAAACAAATGTAATCCGATCTCGCGGGGTCATTTAGACCTCGAAAGTCGTAAATCAAGATCAGTGACAAGTGTGTCGAATCACTTGGATGAGGGGACCCATCAACCTAACCTATTTGCTTCCTAGTCTAAAGTTCCTTCGAAAATCGATCGAGAGTGATCTCATCGCAATATTTTTGATCAGATCGATAGGAAGTTTACTCTCCTTCGATCACAATTGAAAATAGTATTCATCTGGCGAACGATCGCAAGAAAACATGTCTGTCAGCTGAGTTCTTCTTCTTCTTAAGGTGGCGCTACGGTCCGGGGTGGAACTGGGCCTCAACCAAAAAGCGGCTTCAGCCAGCACGATCTTTGCCCAGCTGTCTCCAGTTTCGCACGCTAGGTTGGCTAAGGTCCCCTTCCACTTGCGTCGAGTCGAGGTCTTCCTCGGGTGTGGAGTCGAAGATCTTCCGAGCCGTCTGAGTTCAGCTGTATATAAAAAGACATCAGTAGGAAGTGCATTAAGCATTTTTCTTCCAAACAGCGAACGATCAACTGATTGCGGTCCGATAAAATCCCGTGCTCATACTTCTTCATATCTTGATCGATGATAGTAGATACATTGCCGATCGTCGCAGTTGTTACACGGTTTCAAAACACTTCCCGATCATGCCTTAGAAATCGATCTTGCTAAGCTTCGTTTTGATTTGAAGCCGCACGCTTTAACAACGCATCCAGATGATTGCAGATCGGTATTAGTTTTGCACCTGAGTTGTTCTGTTCCTCCGCAAATATATCGTCTGAAATCGAGCTCTAAGGTTGCGAACAAATTGACAATATTGCAGCTCGTAGCTCAACCCGTTCCAAGGACTGATCGTGGATCAAGAGCATCATATCCATCAATAGATCGCGATGAATTTCCAAAACTTATTGGGATAAATCCGAAAGAACTCCCCAATCTCCTAGTAACGCTCCAAAGCAGCTCCACGGAAGAAATTGCCCATCTATACCCCCGATTCGAGTCCAAATACAGCGCGCACCTGTCCAAGTGTCCAGTAATCCAATACACTTCGAACATCTTGTAAACATGTATAGCTTTTCAAACAGGACAGAAAAAAAAAAACACGGCCAAACCTACTTAGCCACTTCTTGGCGCACAAACAAAGTGGGGAGGCCACTACATCTCGCAAGTCGCAACTCGCATCCTCCATCAGCATAACAGTCTTGTCTTTCGCCAGAAGTAGCAGCTGCTGCTGCTGCTGGTTGTTGGCATTTTCACTGACAACCAGCGCTTGTTGCATTTCTTCACCACTCGTCTTGTTGTTTTCTGTTTTTCTCTTCATTTTTTGTTGTTTTCCTGAATTCCCAATACGTTGTTAATTAATGTTTTTTCCCGGTGCCAATAGGAACAGCACACACCGTCTTCGAAATGCACTCCATCCACCAGAGGGACTGTGTGAGAAAATGGGTGCTGCGCAAACAGCGCAATGTTTGCTCAGTTTATCGTTTGTTGGCGGAACGCACTTAGAACCTCTCGCGCAAGGGCTCAAATTAAAAGCCAATTAAAGTGGCCAGATCAACCCTAGGATCCGTTTTGGCAGCGACGAACACGAGAGCGACCCTCGTGTTCTGCTTTTATGACGTCCACCTTCAACCGGGGTTTCTCGGAACGCCAAACAAACAGAAGAGGTCTACCTGGCTAACGCACAAACAGGTAATGTACCCGATAAATGTCATACAAAAAAAAGAAACAAGAGAAAAGCGAAAAAATAAAGATGGACCTGGTCGGTGTGTGTTTACAAATTCAAGCCGCGTGCGGCGTATTCCCGAAGCATGCGGCATTCTCCGAGATCTAAGGGCCGTCTGTCCATTTGATCGTTTATTATGTGCGGAGGTACTGTGCTCCACCATTTCTCCTTTTGTCTGTTTGCCTTGAGTGTGTGTGTGTTGAAAGCATTTTATCGCGAACATTACTCCGTCATTGTGTTTACTTTGCGCGAGCGCACAGACCTCGGACAAAACCGGGGAAAACAATTATGACGGACGAGCAAGAGCGTCGACGCGACGTTATCGCCCAACGCGCGCAAACCACTAAAGAGCATCATCATCATCTGGCATGATCATGATAATGTACAGCGCGTCGCGATCGCGACCCTTTTCAAACAGTCAAACAGACCCAGAGCCGGAGAGATGGTTTTGATTAATTCCCCGTGATAATATTCATGTTCGTTCTTCACATTGTGCCAATGCCATCAGAGGGAGGGAGTGCTCCAGATCGGGGTCTTCCTTTTTTTTCTTTTTTGGAGGCCACTTCTTTATTATGCACACATTATGCCAGGTTTGTGGATAAATTTGATCTTGTCGGAGTCTGGCGGTTTGAGTAGTCCTAAGAGGTTCACGTAAACTACACGAAAGATTGGCATCGCCCGCACTGGGGTTGAGAGAGAGAGGTGAACGCGCTTCAAGTTATGAATATTAAGGAGGGCTTTCCTCGAGTATAGAGGTACAACTCTCTAAGTGGTGCGTGTGGTAAAAAACCGCTTGGGGTAAGGTGATCGTATCGGCGACTGCATAATGGCTTAGGGAAAGCTAAATATTTACGTGCGTGCCGTCTGCAAAAGTCTGGCATTTCACGGCGCATCTCGAAAGAAACTCACAATTTACTTTTCTCCCACACGTCAACTCGTGCGCTCTCTCTGTCACCCCTTCGCCTCTATCCCTGCGCATTACTATTTGAAATCCACTTCTGGATTTCGGATGAAAATAAATAATCCCGCCCAATGTGTGTCTACCGTTTCGCCCACTTTGGGCTGCCCGAACGCATTTATTCGCCTACATTCGTTCGCCCTCCACTGCACATTGCAGCAGCCCTTATCCGCACTTTAGTGGATCGCAATTAATTTTCCACCAGGATCTACCTACACACTGGTGGATTTTACTGCCGCGGTAGTAAATCGTCGGCTCCATACCGCGCCGGTGGAATATATGGAAAAGTAAATAACTCACTCTGGAGCGATATCCAATCAAAATAAGTACAAAACGCTGAAACTGAAATCCTAACCACATTTTTATTCAGTTAATCAGGCATAGACGACAACGACACCGACAACGACGACGACGACGACGACGACGACTCCTGTCCTGACACCAACTCGCATGTCTGTCGCTTGAATTTATGCTGTGACTGTGACTTTTGTACCCGCGTTTCAATGACTCAGTTTGCTGCTAAGCCTGTCCGACTCCGTATCCGTATATACAGTAGGAGATTGTGTGTGCGGTGGTACACATATTTTCCAATTCGCGGATACTCTGGCTAATAGATACGAGCAGCACTAATCGAATTGAATGTCCACTCGCAGAGATATGCGAATGCAATTGTGGTTGGACATGTTGCTGCTGGGGCTGACCAGTTTGTAGTTGGAAAATTGTGTGCGCGGTAAACAAATTTATTGAAATTAATTGGGCGCCCCGAACTCTCGCCGCATGTATCTATAGCTGTATCTGTTCCTGTTTCTGTTTCTGTTTCTGTGTGCGCACTGCATTCGATATTATTTAAGGTTGCATGACCTCCATAATTGAAGTCACTTTAAGCCGAGTGGTTTTCGTTTTCGCTTTAAATTGATATTATTAAAGTGGTTCACGAGTGTTTTGCGCAATCCGGACAAATGATTATTCATAAATAATTGCAGCGGGGATATCGGATCGGTGGTGGCACGCTATTTAGACATTATTCGCAGAGGACACCGGACATCGGACATCGGATTGAGACGCGGCCGGGAGTTGTTGTTGTATGTCTCTTGTAAGCTTTATTTGACGATGCAAAATTGAAGGTACTGCCAAGATTGTGCGTCATAAAGGCGAATGGCCATAATTCGTTAATTTATGGGGTGAAAGGGACATTGATGGGATGCTGCATCGGGACACAAAGTTGTTGGCAGCATTAAATCGGAGGGTGACCGAATCTGTCTGAAAAACATTGAAATTGAAGGTTTTTCGCTACAAAAAGGCTTTAGTGCCACTGCTCACTTTCAGTGGGAAATATCTTCACACGAAATAAGTGAAAATGTTTCCCATTCGAGGTGAAGTTGTTTCCCATATGAATTACCGTGAAGTTACCCTACACCAAGAAAAAAAACAACGCCATCTCCGCATCGCATTTCGTTCGAACCTGTTTCTGAACATTGCCAGCTTTAATAAGAAAATACTGTTGCATTTTCATCGAAATCGGTTAAGTAGTTTCTAAGACAGTCATAGGCAGGGTTGCCATAAGTGCGGATTTGTCTGCATTTTGCAGATTCTAGACCTAGCTCTAGACTTTTAACAACCAAAAATCTGCGCTTTAGATTTTGTCTGCATTCGCAATAATATATTTGAAAAAATAATTTAAACATTGTTTCCACACTTGCTTCCGCTGAATGCTATCATTTTAATATTCAGATCTTTTTTTTTTTTTTTGTTATTGCTACTTAATAACAAAAGAAATTGTGAAGTAAGATTTTTCCATAAACATTTTTTTTTTGTCGTAATTGCAGATTTGTCCAAATATTTTTATGGCAATACTGGTCATAGGTCGAATTACCGCACCCGTGAGCGAGCAAAAAAAAAATATTTGGCGCAACAAGTCCGTAGGGACTTAGGCCTAGCTTCTTACAACTATTCGTTTTGTGTGAGTTTTTTATGTTTTCCATGAAAGGATCTAAAATTTTGTGCCGATTCCAAAAGGCTAATTGAGAAGCTCTTTTAAGACAGTTATACTCTCGGATGTTTGTCAAGCGTTCGCGAGAGGTCGCGCAGTGGAAAGCTGGCTGTCTCTCACGAGAGACACACACGAGTGACAATAGAAAGAGCGAAATTTTGTGACGTCAGCTTGTCAAAATTTGCCACCAAAAATGAAAAATTTCAATTCATACATTTCCCGTTGCAGTTGTTAAGCGGTCCCTGGCCAATTTCTGTAGGGAGTTTTTGTCGGTCTCTATCGACACTAGGTAGGTATAGGTTGGGGAGCTGTCTACGAAACACAGACTCACTTAAGCCACAGCCTTGTCTTTCTGTGATATCATTTTTGGTTCTGTTACCAAATAAGGATAACCTAAACGAGTCGATGCCATAAAGGATGTTACTAGGCTAATTTTGGCTTGTCGTTATTAATTCGCTGGGATTTTTAAGGGAAGACGGTCCACAGCGGGGTATTCTTCATTTACAGAGATATTGGTCCATTTTTCTCATCTCTGCATATCTACATAAGTCCTTAAGATTGTTTTAACAAACATCTTATTCAAAAAACAGAATCAAGCAGGCAATTAAATGCTCAACAAAGCTACAGACAGTCATTATGGTTCTGGATCAGCCTGAATGTATGCAGTAATTTTTGTTTAAGTAGACATTTTGTTGTATGTTTCGATATTTTGCGTATTTGCTGGAGTACAATAAAAGATATAAGTGGAGGCCTGACAAAAGATACGTATACCCATTACCCATAGCGAGGTAAGTCTCACTTCCTGTGCATTCTCCTCGTCCAACTATAAGCAGCTAAGGTGGCTTGCTTTACGCGTAAGGTTATAACTCACTGGAGGGGCAATAACTTTATTTATGTAGTTTTTTTCAGACTTACTGGGATGTTAATCTTTAGTCGACAAAGACAGGAAAAGTGCGATTAAAAGAGCTTGAGCCGAACAAACAATGTTGTACTTCCTAGTGCAGTTCACAAGCTCTGTCCTGCTAATCCACTGCAATCTACTGTTGAGGTGGCCACTCAAGTAAAACCAAAAAGGTTCATCTGCAATTTTCGCTCTCATTATTACAAAAAAAAAAAAATCAGAGCGCCCTCTGTTGACAGAAAATCTATAGGTAGCTATCGCCTCATCTTTGAAAACAAAAGTTCCGATTATGATAGTAGCGAATAAAGCACATCGTTCACAGAGCGCAATGGACCAATGAACAATATTCCAATCCCATATAATTCTTTCCATCTGTTATGGCGACGGATACGTCAACGTAATGGAAGGAACAACCAGCGATACCACTTTACTTCAATTGAAGTTATTTTGAAAAAAAAATAAATAAAATCTGCTCCCTACTTCGCACTATTGTTAATTTCTTTGTATCTACTTCAATTTAGAAATCTATCATTACATCTTTAATTATTAACCTTAAATCTACTTAAGAAATAAAAAATACTTAAAAAATGTTTTACACTCAGATTCACATTTAATAAATTGCCCAAAATTCACTTTAAAAACAAAATTTAGTACAATTTTCTGACGTTAATTTTTGTTTCCTTTGGTTTTTGGTTCCTGTCTGTCTGTTCTGAAAAGTTTAGTTGACTACGTGAAAGAATTATTACAAACGCTAAGAAAACTACTTCACTTTTTGGGTCAAATCTACTTCGCTTTTTTATTTTGTAAGTGGTAACGTTGGGAACAATCCCTTTAAATCAATTGCTTGCTCAATGGATTTTTGTAGTACTACTAAACAGATAGCTTATTTTTTGAGTAAATTGTCATCGGAGCTTCGAAGTTTCCATCAATGAATGAGCTTTCTCTGAACTCATTCAACGACCGTGACAGTTGCTCTTATTTTCGCAATATTTCTACCAAAGTGCTTACTCTGTTTCTGTGAAAACTGTCAACGAAAACTGACAGAAAATTAAAAGTAGACCATCGCATCCTACATAAATGCTTGTGATGGGTCATCACAATTCATAAGTTGGTGTGCATTCTCTTCACCTGTCATTGATTTTTTTTTTATACATCTGTCAGTTGAACACGTTGCACGCCTCATTGCACGCAAATGCAAATGTCATCTTGAGTTCGAAAAAACTGTTGACTGTTTAAAAAGTTCGACAAATTAAGCAAGAGAAAAATATTTCTCGATAACTAAATCAGCTGCACACTGTCAGAGTGACAGATATGAAAAACGTCAAATCCGACGCTAAAATAAAGGTACAAATTGGTTGCAAAAACCAGTTGATCTAAAACTCATACCACTCAATTGTTCCACCTACGGTTGAAAATCTCGCACTTCAAAGGTTGACCACATTCCTTAATTGTGTTCAAATGAGCGGAATAAGTCCTTAGCGGTAAACAAATGAGAGAGAAATCATATTAAGTTGCGTACAGCTCACTTAGTTTTGAGTGAAAAAAATGTCGAACCAATTTCCAACATTGCACACCAATTCGACTGCAATGTGCAAGGGGCCTAAGACAATCAACAGCTGTATGGTGAGCAACTCTTTTTAAATAAATTGATACATTGTCTGGTTCAACGGACACAAATCCCAGAGCGAACAAATTATTCAAACGAATATTCATGAATGAAGATGCAGCAACATGGAATTTAAGTTCCCAATTCCAAGACCTATGCATGTCGAATTTTGAATGGGAAGATAAGACAACTGTTGGTGTATGTTCTCCTAATCAATGGGGGGAAATTGAGGAAATGTTACTTGGCCATTCGATTGGATTTCGGTGCCTAAGAACATAAGATATTCAAAGCTCCAAAGAGGGGGTGGGGGGGGGGCGTCCAACTTTGGTTTATAGTTTCACTAAATGAAATTTGTTCCCGAGAGGACTTGCAATCGATTTTCCTAAATGCTGCCACACAAAGACGCCCATTTTGGGGAGAATATTTAAATATTCAAATTCAAATTAAGACGCTCATCTGTTTCGTTGGATTGGCTATCTTCAAAGTGGAGATTCCATCGACCGCTCCGATTGAGATGTCAAGATTATCCCTGGCTGCATAAATATTTTCCGGTATCTGTCACCGGAATGGGGCGATAAATATCCGACCAGTTGTAAGGTGTATTGTTGGAAATCAGGTCAGCGTCGGAGTGGGACTGCTCACAAGGGACGTGTTTGTTTTGTCAGGTATGTGGCAGTACGAGATACTGAGAAGACTTCAAAAGGTGTTTAAACTGAATAAAAATGAAACAATGTAGCTTTATAAACTTTCCTCGGTTCTGAGGCTTTATAAAAAACCCGATTTGACACGATGACAACGAGTGAAATTCGAATGAAATAGCGACTTCCACACTACCTGTACAAATACTGTCAAAAATACTTCTCAAACCTTTGTTATGCTGCCTCCAAGGCTTAGCCCCGTTCATGAGCGAGCTCTTAACTGCACCTGAACGCATATCACATCTAATGCTCCTTTTCGAATGGCATTCCACTTGAAGTACCACGAACTTGTGCAAAGTGCAACCCCTGTAACACAGATAATCGTCCCCATTTGAGCTCTGCAAGCGCACATACTCGTGTATAGAAAATCATCCACGCGATCTCTTAGTGCTGTTGCAGAGTGCACAAAGCAAGGATAACCCGCAACAACAGCCACCAACTAATCTAATTAATCCCACCTGGATAGAGCTATAAAAATCAATTCCACAACCGATTCCGCACAAGACTCGCTGTCTCAACTCGACTGCATAATTTCACTCGCCACCTTGAGGCTGTGTACAACTTTCTGCTGCGTTTTGCCCCATAACTTCTCCCTATATAGCACACATATACACTTTGCACAGCCAAGTGTAACAGAACGCTATTTAACAGCCCAAAGGTGAGAGCAGATCCGTAGCGAAAGGAGTTATGAATGTGCTCATGTTCACTTTAGTCCAAGTACCGTAGCAGGTTGAAGTTGAAACAATTTTGCTATTCGCTTCCAGGTTGTTAATGGAGAGTCGGTTCATGTGGGTATGTGTGAGCCAGAACCACACCCGGGGTATAGGAAACCTGTTGCCAGTCGACACCAATACCAGATACTGCACTACTGAGTGCCTTCGTGAAGTAATTTGCGCTCGTGTTCTGATTCTGATGTCAGGCCGAGTACCGCACCGCACATAGATGCGATGCATCTATTGGAGAATGGGTTCGCTGCCGGGTTAATTTGATCGCGCACAACGATCGATTTGATTTGTGGAGCCCAACTCCGCACCGCTATGTGGAGGTTCATTATTGGAACGTGATTGCAGGTGAAATTCATAGACACACTGGTGGTGCAGAGTGTCTCAACCAAATTGGATAATGGACAACAACGCGCTGAACGTTTCTCCTGCCAGCACGTAATCAGACGACTGGTAGTCACTTCATCTTTTATATGCATGCCCGTTGGCCCGGTATTTTAAATTTTACTCGGCTGTCAGTGGGTCCGAGAAGTATTTTGCGGAGGTAGGTGCTTTGCACTGCAAGGGTTTCAACTTTGCAAGATGGTTTTCGAAATTCAAGTGCGCCCGCAGCTCGAGTCAGTACTCGGACTTTCAACTAATCCCATCGATGGTGTATTAGTTCGTCGGATATTTTGGCCTGTGGAGGTCTTTTGTAGCTAGCAAATTTTGGAAGAAATAAATTTTGGCGGAATTTTTCGTAATACTGCCCTTTTGCTTAAAAAAAATGAGCCCCAACTCTGCCAAAGTTGATATTTCGCGAATCTTGTTGAGGAAAGTACTGGAACAGACCTTTTGCGTGGCGAAATCATAAGTAAGCACTTCAGCTTAGATTTAATGAACTCACTGTGGAAAAGGCTTCTCTATATTGGGACTGTCAGAATATTTAAATTAAAGCGAGGAAATGGTAACCAGTAATGCGGACTGTTTTCCGGGTGAAAGTTTTTTTTTTTAATTGTCACAGCAAGCTTTTAAAAACCAACCCCTTTTAAGGACGGGAAAGACACTACACAGCAACTTCAAAAACGGCTTTAGAAGACTTTATTTAATTTTTTGGAGTTCCCTTCTTTTTAAAAATTGTAGCGAGTTGCCTGCGAAGTCCATGTCTTTGTAAATAATTTGAAATAATTTATAAAAGGTGTGCAGTGATCAGTATGCTGGATTACTGAGCGAGGGGACTCTGGTTCGATTACCGGAAAAACAAAAATTACATCATGAGTTTTTTTTTTACTGTGGAAGGTCTAGAATGGCCAGAAAACGTGTTGTGTAAGCGGTGACTATATAAGGAATAGGTTAGTTGTCCTTGACCATAATTGTCAAGGCGGGGATTTTGAGCAGACCTTGGCTGCTGGTACTCTTGTCATGATTCCTATAGATTTTTGATTAAATATTGTACAATCTCTAAACAAATTAAAAATGGTCGCCTAAAGCCTTGAAAATTAAAAAGTTAGCAGCCCTTGGGATTGATTGGCGTATGTTCATGCGTTTTTGCTGGGCTTCCCCACGCCATCAGTAGTCCATCTCTTGAGTGGGATTCAACTAAGGAATAGCAGGTTCTGTACATCTATTGTTAAATATCGGTTTGCTAGTACCTTATGTTAGGTTAGGTTAGGTTTAAGTGGCTGTTCACCAAATGCTAAGAGCAGATTATAGAATATTTGGCGCAACAGGTCTATAAAGGTAGCCTGGGTCTGGCTTTTCAGAACAATTCGTTTTGTGTGAGTTTTTATTTTTGGAACAAATGGAAGGGACCTACAATTTTATGACGATCGCGACTACCTGAAATAAGAAGCTTTTCCAAGGGCAGTTTTGCTCTCGGCTATTTGCCAGACCTTGCGCAGTAGAAAAAACTTTAAGACGCGATTGAACGAACACCTTCGTTGGCAGTACAAAATCGGGCCAATATTGGAACCCTGCGGGACACCATCAGTGGAGTTTCTTTCACAACTACATACGAGCTTGAGACCTTCATTGGCGGAACGAAATTGGACAAAGATTGGAACCCTGCGGGACACCGTCGGTGGAGTTTCTTTCACAACTACATACGAGCTTGAGACCTTCATTGGCGGAACGAAATTGGACAAAGATTGGAACCCTGCGGGACACCATCAGTGGAGTTTCTTTCACAACTACATACGAGCTTGAGACCTTCACCTTATATCGACAACACAGTTCTTTGCCTAGAGGCACGTACAACTTCTTGGGCAGAACAAAATTGGGCCAAGATTGGAATCCTGTGGAACAACAGAAGTAACCCTTCTTTCAGAACTACATACGAGCTTAAGACTTACACCTTGTACGTTTTATCGGCGCGGTAATTCATCATCATCTTCGCCCTTTCCGTTTTTTTTAAGTTCCTTTCTTAGTTTTACATAGCTCAGTAGATATATCAAAAGCCTTATTGAAGGATCACCAACACGTGATGGATTTTACTAAGACCTACCTGTAGTCGCTAGATTTGGAATTTTTTTCAGAAGTTCTCTTTGATTGATTTTTATAGTACTTCCTTTTTTGATAGAACTTCTTAAACGTCGAACAACAAACTCGTCTATTCATTTTTCAACAACGGACTTAATTGAAATCGGCTTTTAGTTTTGAAGCTTTTTTTTTAAGAAACTTTGGCACGGAACATTCGATCTGTCTTTCTCTCAATTTTTGTTCGGGCTTCAGTATTTAGCTCTAGTTCAAGGGCTCCTAAACCATCAGTTCCGAGACCCTTGCTCTCATTTCGACTTCGAGGAATTTTGACAACTCCACTTTTTAGGCTTGTACTGCGTATTTGGACTGGGGCTGGGTAAGATATTGGATCAGTTGGTTGTAAGCTGTATGGTCACACTAATGCACCATTTTAGTAACCAGATTCGAAAAATATTCACCAAACTGATCAACTATGTCTTGGATGTATGTTTTGAGCCAGGCTCGAGACACATGGGCACGGGCAGCTTCGGTACAGATGAGGATGGCGCGGCATGCTATGTTTAACAGTCTCATCTACTGCTTAGGTAGAGCCTCTCGTTTCCTCTTCGTCCAGCCGTAGGTACCTTAATTTTTATTTCGAATGTCTTTTTAAACAATTTTGTTTGTTTGGAAAAGCCGAGCTTAAAAAATGTTAGGCAGGCACTAAACCAACTGCAGATAAGTACAAAAAATAAAACTAAAATTCCGTTTGCAAGGCTTTTTTTGAATGAAAGGACCTACAATTTTTGCTTCAGTTCTTATACTGCATCAGTTGAACAGATTTTGAAATATTTTGTTGTTTTTCAGGGTGTTGAACTTAGTCTCTCGGTTTAGCCCCCAAAAATTAAAAAAAAAATATTTTCCATCGACCAAGAATGTGTGACAAAAACGCCAGTAAAACTGCCAAGAAAGTTCCTCAAACCAGCCCTTGGGATACGTCATAAAATAGACGGTCTTTTCCAATCGTGCCAACAAAAAAAAAGAAAAAATGGATCTATGTAACTTAATTTTTTGAAAATCTAATCGCGCCACTTGTGAGTAAAATCGACTCGAATGAGACGGAGATTCCGGCGTGACGGCGGAAATACGTCTTTCGCTATCACTGCGCCGCCGCCCTAGACTCCTAAGCCACTCAACTCAATTTCAATAAAATTGTTTAAGTGTATAGAGTTGGTTGCAACTTGAAAGGTGGGATAATTTTAAACCCGATAGGTGGCGCTGTTTTCGATCTTCTAAACCACTAAACCGAATTCAATGAAATTTTAAGGGTGTGTATGGTTGGTTGCAGCTTGAAAGATAGGATAGTCTTGGACCCGATATATAGCGCTGTTGACGAGATATAAACATTTCTTTTTTCAATTCTTTCGACTTAGTTTTTAAAGGGAATAATTATATGGGCACGTTGGACCTGGGAATGAACTGATAAAGCTAGGTCTTACACAGACACTAGACTTCTGAATCAGTTGATTAAATTAACACAATCCTATTAAACATCCACATTAAGCGAGAGAAGTTTCACACCTGGCGTCTGTTTCCACACTCTCTGTTTTTATTTCTACACTGCTTCCACTTAGTCCAAAGGCTTGTCCGCTCCTTCACAAAATATTTACACTCTTGGTACCAATACCTCTGTAGCACTTAACTAAAATGAATAAGCCCCAAGTGGGCCGCCAGTTTTTAAGCCCAATCGTCTGCATTACAATCGTTTAGTTTACGACTTAAATAGCCCAGAATCCTAAACGATGACTTAAACCTGTCTAACTTAAGTATGATATACTCCGTCAACACCATTATCAGCTTAAAGCTCCCTAAGAAGCCATTCAATGCGAGAGAACAACCAACCAATTGCCACTGATAGTCATAGCTGCATAAACCAGTTGACGCACCCCACACATGCGCAGCAGCTCGTGACCGCACGTTTCCATTCTTTCAGTTAATTACAAAGGCACCAATAGAATGTCGCTCTAATGACAACATTGCGCTTGGCATCTACTTACGTTTGAGCGTGGAGCGCACCGTTAAACTGCGTCATTTAAAAGCGCTCTTTCTCCGAGCAACATTTCCAATTTAAAGGGACAGTACAAATGCCCCCCAATTTGCATTCAAATCGTTCCGATGGAAACAAATGTCCCAGCCTCACGGGACCTAAGCCTAAGCCCGACCCATCTTTTGAAAATTAACCATGTCGAATTGTGTTTATCATCAACAACGTCAGATCATCATCACTTCAGTGGCAAAGTGTCATAAAAATCGATCAATGGCCATTGTTTGGGCTGTGTGTTTTGGAATTCCTAACCCAGGCCAGCGCTCCTGGGCCTGGGCTTCATTAAGCTGGTGCTCCCGTTCTTCATGACACAAAAACCGGTGAGAGACTGGATGCTTCTGTAATAAAGATTCAAATCAACTCGATACTTTGAATTGAATAAACAATTAATTATTCAAAATAATGCGTTCGATGGTTTCCGTTCGATTCGATAGGAGTTAGATTAATCAGCGCGACTGCCAGAATTTATCGAATAACTTTTCAAATGCGAAAAACAACAGAATCACATAAAAAAACAAAATAAAAAAAAAAACTCCAGTACAAGACCCAACTGTCAGAGCCCGAATGACAGATGGCCACTTAAGCAGGTCGTTCAAAAGCAACATTCACAAGATCGATGACATGATGTAGTAGCTGATCTTTTCGGACTACACCATCGATTAGCATTTAAATCGCCTGATTTGGCCGCATTTGCAATTCCCAAAACCGGCAATTATGATGGCGATTGTTCTGTGCGGATGCGGACGCGACATTAACAAATATTTTCGATTAGTTTTGAGAGCTTTTTGCAATTAAGAAACCTGCTAAGCACCTCCTACATTTTTCCCAACTGATGTTTCCTTTCAGCTTGTGTCAACTTTGTCATTGTCATTGTCTTTCAAATTATTCAGATGAGCTGAGCGAATATCGTGTTCGATTCAAATTGCGCTCAGTAAATTAATATGTGTTTTATTTTTATGCCAAACAATTAATATGGAGATTTGATTTTTTTTTTTTGGAAGGGGTGCTTTAGCTTTTTGCATAATCGAATAAATTATTGTACAAGTCCGTCCCGTTTTGTTCGCAGATTGGTTGGCAATCTAAATGTATATATACAGCGAGTTTTTGTGGCGATGGCTATCGCGTTTAATTGGACGTCATCAGTGCCAGTTTATTTCGCTGGATTAATACATATTAATATTAAAACAGTTTGCGAGACTGTTGCGGGCTGTATATCTAATTTGTCCATGTGATAGCGATCGGTGGCGTTTGTTATTTTTCGGGGCAAGTTATTATGTGCAAATTTTTGTTCGGAGATATTTAATCTCGATGACATTTTTGGGAGTTTAAATAATTGCGGTCGCGTAACACACGCCATTTTGGGAGGAGTGCTGATAAATGGCTTTGCAATGGGGCAATGTGTCACTTGTCAGGATGTAGACTTTGATATGTTAGCCTTCGAGGTATGCAGATTGATGGGGATGTGTTTTTGCATCAACTTGTTGGTGTTTCAATGGCAGGGTAGTTTTTAGCCTGGCGAAAGTGGGAAATATTTGTAAAATGTTCCTTGCACCACATACTGTTGAATGTAAGTTTTACCAAAGATCTGTAAAGGAGCATATTGATGGGTACGTGGTTGGTTCGTTGGTTTAAGTGGCTGTATTCCACATATTCTGACACAAAACTGACTGAAGATAAAGGGGGAGAAGGAAGTAAAGGGAGCTCAAAACCAGCCTGTGGTAGAGTTGAGCAATTTGAAGATCTTGAATGGCCGAAAGGTCATCATAAAAGGTACGTACCCCAGTATTTTATGTAAGGGCGTTGAAGTAAAGATCGACGAGTTCATATGGAACTAAATGTGTTAATTCAACTAAGAAAATTTGGTTGAAAATTTTATTTCAAATAGTCACACAACCAACCATTCGACTGTGGGCACTGTGGCTCAGTGCTTAGGACTACTGAGCGATGGATTCCAGGTTTGATTTCCGCAAAAACACAATTTTGAGATTTTGTCCACTGTGCCGCGTCTCGAGAACGTCTGACAAACATCCGAGAGCATTACTGTCATGAAAGAGCTTCTCAATTTAGCGGTTTAAAATAAAATTCTAGATTCCTTTTGGTTCCCCAACAAATTAGGAAACTCGCAAACTGATAGCCCTCTACGGACCTTAACTATTTTTTCAATTGTTTAAAGTTATGTCAAATGAATGTAATAGACTGTCAAGTCGTCTTCTAAGTACTTTGACGTTCCAAACATATTTTAAATGTGTGGTAACCCGACAGTATTTCAACGTTTTCCAATGACTTTCAGAACAATGGGTACGTTCAGAGAGTCTGACACCAGTCTGACACAATTTCTAATTCTTTTGAGGAGCGCTATCCAACCAATACGCTCGCTTTGAATTTTATTTAAAGTTCCAAAAAAAAAATAACTCAACAAAACTGCAGGGCAGAGTTGGAAATCACTTTGCATGATTTTTGGGGATACTTTTCTGTTTTAGTTTAGAGCAAGCATTATGGTAGACCCTGAGATAGGAGCTGGCAGCTAAAATTTTCCTCGTGAGGGAATTTGTTTGATATAAAAGCCTGGGGTCGAATCGTCTCTTCCGTGAACGAGCAATATGTGACGGATTTTGTTGGTGTTTCGTGTGTAAAGCCGACATAATTCCGTGAACGTATTGCTCGTTCACGGATGTGGCGATACGGCCCCTGATTGAGATTTCGAGTCTCTTTTTAAGACGATGTCTTGAAGGGTGATATAAGCATCTTTCATTAAGAACTTGACAACATCAGTGGCCTAGGGGTTAGTTTGTTGGACTACTAGGCCCAAGTTCAAAACAAAACGAATGGTTGTGAGAAGCTGGGCCTAGAGTCCCTACGGACCTGTTTCCAACTATTTATTTATTTATTTAGAAAAAAAGGAAATGAAATGACAGCTTCTTACATTAAATGTTAATACTTCTTTCAAGTTATCGATCATGTAACGAGTAAGAGTCACGTGCTTTTCCTATAAACAGCAAGGTTGCGACGTCGAATCATAGCTCCTTATACTGAAGTGACTTTGAGACACCTTTCTCGGGTCGTTCTCAGCGCTGCCCAAAGTACTACAAGAGGAGTATTGTACTTCTTTTTCGTTTGCCGTACTCCGGTATTGCCCAAAGTCAAATTTTCCTCTCGTATTTGGCGATCAAACCTTGGATAGTCGACTTTAAAGTGCCACGGCGTTTGCCGTAAAATAGGCGCAGCGTTTTCACTGACGCAGCGTTTTCACTGACGACTGAATAACAAAAAAGCTGGCACGGGATGAAAACATCGACCTGTCTCATTTTATAAAACCACTAGCTAGAAATAAATTTCTAAATTTTTGTTCTGTACTTCCCAACAATGTTAGACTCCCTTACGAAACTATGAAACGGCAGCCCTGGGCGTCAATTCTGGTATTTCTATTCTGTGAAAGAGTGAATCGAATAAATCGTTTTCATTTTTTCGATTCACTCGGTACTAAAAAGCGATTCTCGCTCAAAAAGTGAAAACAAAACGGATTTATTCGAATTTTTTGAGAAAAACTAACAACGGGATCGTATTTAGAATACTGATGTTATCTTCAATACGTATTTTGATCAAAATCGTTAAAGCGGTTTCTTTAAAGTTTTGGCAGACAAAACGGTACCAAATATTGCAATGTTTATAGATTGAAAAAATACTACTTACTATTTAGCTGATAACCGAACATAATTTATTGTTCGGAATGTAAGCATTACTTGTTTTTTTAAGTATTATCTAAGTCGAAAATGGGGTTTTCGAGATATGGGCAGTTTTTAAAATGAGCGTTTTCGTTGATTCGAATTGAAAACTAAGGACGCAATAATTTTGAGAACATCAATTTTACTCTAAGTTTGCAATTTGGTAAAAATCGTTATTGCCGTTTTCAGGTAAACTAAAGAACTAAAGAACTTTTTTCAAAAATCCATTTTACATTACAGAGAAAAACTGAGTTTGGCATTGAGTTATAAATGACCGTATTACCTTAGAAATTAATTTTTGTTACAATCGTATGGACCGTTATCGAGATATGTCCAAATTTCAAAAATGTTCAATTTTCACGGCTAATTGAGAAGCTCTTTCAAGACAGTTATACTCTCGGATGCTTGTCAGACTTCAGTTGGAATTTGGGTTTTTTGCGGGATTCGAACCTCGACCCCTCGCTTAATAGTCCAACACACTAACCACTAAGCCACTGCGCCTACTGGGTATGTAGTCATGGTAAATTTTACATGAGAAGTACCATTAATATTGAGGTAACATTGCAAAAAAAAAACAGCCCCGAACCGTAAGCCCACAAACTCCAAATCCGAAGTTTCAAAAACCACTTCGTTTCACTCTTTAACAGAACCAGAATTGACCTTCTGGACGTTCTTTTGTATTCCAAAATTCTGTTCAAACAAAATTTTATCACTCAAAAATGCTGGTTGGCTTTAAAAATTTACTTTACTTTAAAAAATGTCTGTAAATTGCGCGCATTCTTTTATTTTATCAAAACCGTTTACAAAATTTTTGAATATATGAATTTATATAATAAAACAAAATGCTGTGTACAAAATGTTGGTCCATTTAGAATTTTGATCCAACCCATTTTTGTCACTTGGAAAGACATTTAATTTTTAGTTTTTTTAGTTTCCTCTCTGTCTCTCTTCTAATTTTCCTGTCCGTCTCCGTTAATTTTTAGGATTTGTTCCATGAATAAGATTTTAAATCCCTTTAAGAACTCTGCAAATGTTGACCACCTTTCACCACTTTTCGACGCCACTGTCTAAAAATCGACAAGACAGGTGTTTCAGTTTCCAATCGTTAAAATAACCCCTCGCCATTTTCTCAGGTCAACTCGAGTTTCACATGCCGAATGCAAATCCCACGATATACAAACGTAATCACTTTGGCATTTTAACTACGCACATCAGTTACGTACCTGTATCATATATATGCACGCACGCCACCATTACGCAATGTAACCTCAACTGAGTTCTGAAGGAAGTCGATACTTTGTCGTTATCTACGGATGAGATAAATATTAAGTGCTTCCTCATAAAATGTCGCGAAATCCCCGAACTGAACCCTGATCTTCAACAAGTAGCTGCGGTTTTGCTCTCCTCCTCACTCCATTTCCAGTTCAAGAGCATCATCTTCCATTCGTGACATTCGCTTGGTGCTCCATTTTCGTTTCAATGTGCACCTGCTGAGCCAAGAAGTGGCTTCTGTTTATTTTCTCTCTTTTTTTTTCTGTTCCACACGAAACCCGTATCCCTCCGTCAAGACGAACCGAAGATGCAGTTCAAGGGAACAAGAAGAAAAATCCTTCTTCATCCTGGTTTTGATGGGAATTCCTCTTAATTGAGTACGACCCCTGTGCTTATCTAAATGTTAATCGATTGCACTGAGGTTTTAATTGAATTTGTTTCCCTTTTGTTTGGCGCGCTTGATTGATCTTTCAATTGATTGCTGGAGGGGCACCACTGTTTCGTAGGTATGAATATTCAAGAGGTTTGATTTTGTTGTTTAAATTTTTTCCTTGAGTCATACCAAGGGCGACTCGATTAATCATAATGAAAGACGAAGAGGGAAGAAAAAGTCCTCAAGGATAGGAATATTATATCGGATCGGGAAATTGGGTCTGATGGTGGCATTGATTGGGGTTAGTTTTACATAATTTATCAGGACGAGAGTGGTGCTACTTGTGTGGGGGATGATTTATTTTATGTTTGTCTTAATTAAGGATTAAGGGGCTCCTTTGTGTGGGGTGATGCTTTTTTTTTCTTCTGAGAAACTGATTTGGAGAGTGTGTGTGGATGGCTCTTGAGTTGGGCAATTTCGGAGAGGCTCATTTATCAAAGAATTTCTTTTTTCAATATTGGTTCTTTTTGTTTTTAGGGACATTTGGATTGATTGGCTTAGGGACTTAGGGATGTGCGAGTAAAGGGGTTCTCTTTTGTCATTATATTAAAAAATGGCCTCCAACCCTGGGTGGCGGCAATTGAAAATCGAAGAAGGACTGTTTTTTTTTTATTCTGAACTAATTAGTCAGCAACATTGCGGTGGCATCGCCGTGTTTGGACTGATGTAAGACTCTAGCTTAGTCTTATGTAGAAGCAGTGTTCTCCCATCGCCTTAATTTATGTTTGTCGATTCAAAATCTCGAAGCAGCTCCCGAAAATATTGGACTTCTTTCAAAAAGTAGACAATAGATGAATATTTCTCTCTGTTTCTAATGGCGAGTACCCTAGTAAGCAAAATAAAGGTCGGTTAAGGAATGGTCTTCGATGCGGTACAATTTAACCAAAATAGGTCCCTTCTGTTGAAGCAAAATCTAGCTTCCTTGCCATTACAAGAGGTTTTAGACCGTTTCGTACTACGTTGATGTTACAGACGGTAACTCTCCCACAGTTTTTATTCCCCCAGCTGAAATTTTCAGCTGCAAGTACCTCTTTAGAATTTCAGTTTTAATTTGACAAACTGTTATGAACAGAGAATTGATCAACCAGATATTCTAAATCTGTTACATTCCCAACAAAATTCAGAGGATAATAGTTGAAACCACATCAAAATCCGTTGAGTGTTTCTCGAGATTAGCGCAGTCATGCAGATATGGACACACTGAAAAGTATACACTGTAGAAACAACAACGCCACCTATCGGATTTTATTCAAAATACTCTCTTAACAGCGCCGTCCCTAATGGGAGTAATCTGTAAAATTTGCAGAGAAAGCCGTCGACTAGTTTTTGAGTACACCACGAACAAACGAACATTGGCTAATGAGACAAATGGGAGACTCCCGCCTTCTTTGCTAGGCGTTTAAATGCGCAAAAACATAATATTAAGTTAAATTAAAAATGCTGTATTTTTAAAACAAAAGTAGCCTAAAACCTTAACGTATTTATTTTCAACATTTTAAAGAAAGAAGTTTTTAAATCGGTGAAATAGATGGTAAGATTTTTGCGAACTTACAGCTTTGCCATTCAGTTTTAGATATATAGACATAGCTACAGCTAAGCAATGGCCTGAGAAAGATTGGCCTTAGGGAGAGGTTTTGGAAGCATAGTAAATCAAGGCTACTGAAGCAATAGGCAATAGCTCTTAACAGAAATGGGGAATCTCTTGAATAGGTGTCAAAATTGAGTACTAAAAAGTCAAAAGCTGTTATTTTTAATGGTTTTGGATCAAACAATTATTAAATGATCCATGTTTAGCCGATTTCATGACAATTGTTGAAAAATCTGCATGGAATAAGAACTGCAATGAAATCTCTGAATCAACTTACAATTAGGTAAGGTTAGGTGAGGTAGCAGAAGGGCTGGTGGTGATCTAGCGCCGTTTTGGTCCATTTCAAACCAAATCAATTCAAATTTTTATGTATTTAAACAAACCGGAAAATAATCGAATTCACCCACCATCTTTCCGAAGGCTTTAACTTTAGTTACTGCCTTTGGAAATTCACTTTTGGGGTCTAGGATTATTGACAAGCTGTCGCAATGGGAAAAAATAAGATCACCTATTTAGTTCTTAGTCCCATTCCGACAGCTTGTCAATAATAAACCTGGACCCCAAAAGCGAATGAATAAGATCACCTATTTAGTCCCATTCCGACAGCTTCTTAATGAGCCTGGACCCATTGACAAGCTGTCGGAACGGGACAAAATAAGATCACCCATTAAGTCCCATTCCGACAGATTGTCAATAATAAGCCTGGACCCCAAAAGCGAATTTTAAAAGGCACTAACTAAAGTTAAAGCCTTCGGAAAGATGGTGGTTGAGTGATCTCGCTTGTCTTGTTTGATTCGACAGCTTGTCAAGGAACCTGGACATTAAAGAGAACTAGCAGTCAAGAGATGGTTGGCTGGTTGCTTGGTTTAAGTGTTGAGGAAGTCAGAAATAACGCATTGAGCGCCGTTTTGAGACCACAACTAGCGGAACCTGAAGATAAAGGGGGAGAAGGAAGTTAAGGGAGCTCAAAAGCAGCCTTTTAGGAGATAGGCTTGCGTCCTTCTTATTCAATTTTTAGAAAATCCTATTTGGAAATTGCCACTTCGAGGATGTGTGAAAATGCCAAGATCGCGGGATAAAAAGTCACTAAAACGATGTCAGATGAACCTATTGGATGGAAGTTTATAAACTATCTGTCAGTTAGAAATATATTTCAACAACTGACCTATTTGTTGAGCTTCTCTTCTGTACCCTTCCCTGTTTAGGTCTTGCCCCTAAATGAAGACACATTTCCAAAACCTAGCCAAAGTGGAATACATCGACCAAATTAACTCACCCCGCACTGCCTGGCTTATCTCCGACTAATTATCAAATCTCACCGCCGGCCGCACACAGCACAAATGAACGTCCCCTTGTAAGTTGTAACCTGTAAGTAAGTATGCGTAGGCGTATACCACGCATCGCCGGCAGTAAATACACACGCGTCAACACAAATTGAATGGCAAACCTTCGGCCTTCTTCGGCCTGTCAATTTATTCGATTCGCCCATTTGCAAATGGATTTCAGCATTAATTTGTATACTGTCACAGTGACACAGTGCGTGCGTAGCCAGGCAAGGATACTATCCCCATCCCCATCCCCATCCTCAGAATAGAGGATGGCTCCAATCTGGTGCAAACGCGCTTACGAATAGTAATTAAATTCACGTCCAGGCGACAGGGGCGTACGTCCGTACGTACGAGGGAAAATAAATTCCAGTCGGCCGGCTAATTTATATCAGATCCACATACGTCTGTCAAGTGGGTATCAGAAACCAGAGCTCACAGTCACAGCACCCACCGATAATAATTGACCGTCTCTAGTCCAGGCGAGAGGGTGTAACTTAATTACCCACTGCGTGTGTGGTGTCGTATCTCTCTGTCAGTGATGGTCGTCAAATATTTATACCCGTTTGTAATGGAATCACCGTCACGGGCATTTGCGCTCTATCGATTGGCCAACTGTCAGATGTGGATGACATGTTGAAACGTCGCATCGGTCGGTTGTCGGTAAGGTAGCGTGCGGAATAATTAAATACAAAAACTACAGCATCGGCTCATTTTCTTTTTACAGACAGTAGCACTCACAGTCAGCACCGTTCGAAGTGGTAATGATGTGAAGGCCACTTTGGAGTATAACTGCACACACTACCGAGGAGCAACGTCTCGATTCTGGTTTTCTATGCTGCCATTGACCATCAGACAAGAACGCGAAAACGTTATTGATGCAACTCGCTTGCGCTCAAGATCATGGCAAACATCTTCTTCGCCATCGTCCATTAAACGTGTGCATCTTCCTCGTCGTCATCTTCGTCGTCGGCCTTTGGACGAGTGTGTCTGTGTTTTTGTGCGGAATTCCGTGTTGGTGGCGTTTTGGATGCTGTCGGACGAGAGCTAAGTAATGCGGTCTTATCGAAATTTTTCAGATAATTTTCATGTCGCTTCGGCCAATTTACAACAACAGCTTGGGAGAAGTGTCTTCATTTGGTATCGGGATTTGGGGCAACGGACCGAGACCATCGGGTGGCGATGAGCCGGCGGCGCTAAGTTGTGCGTATGACGGAGATGTGTTTTGTTTGTTATATGCGGGATTTGTGTAGTGACGTTGCGGCGGATAAAATCAATTTAGGAGTGTCATTGATTCAATCCTTTGCCGAGGTGGGGTGGTGTCTTATGCGTTGTAGGTGGCATTTGACTTCTCAATTCCGGTATGGGGAGTACAACAACCTTTCAACCAAATGTTCAACAAGTTCCAAATGTGATAAAAAAAAATTGTTGACGGCGAAAGAAAAAACTGTTGTCATAACGCACAGCTTAGTCGTAATAATTCCATCAAAATGACGCGGCACGCTTAGGGCGATACGTTGTACAAAACGTAGCCAACGCGCCCACTTTGTTTCAGGTCATGTGTATGGCGTTTAGCGTGTATTGGCTGTAGGTATGTCGGTTCTGATGAATTTGTGTATGAGAGTGCTTCGGGGGCTTTTGTCCGCGTCCGATCACTTATCTCCGAGAGTTATTGCAAATTAACACGATTTGCGTATGAAGTCGTTTTTTCCTTTTTTTTTCGTTGAACTTGTCTGTGTGCATTGCAATTATATGCGAGTAACAGTTAGGTAGATTTTTATAAATTAAACGGCGAGGAGCGGCAAACGGAGGTAGGCGTTACACATGAACGTGAACGTGAAAACTGCAAAGTAGAACACAAGAACTCGTTCATGATGAAATCGAGCAACGAGGTGGGAACTAGAAGCTATTTTTTTTTTTTATAAAAAGTATAATGAAAATCTAGTTCCAGATAGATATTGCTTTATGAACGAGATCGTGTGAATTTAATTAACTACACAAGGTATTGAGTGCGGTGTGACTTAGAGTGAAATGTTGTTAGAAACGAGTGTGGTAACGACTTTTATGCCGACCAGAGCGGACTTGGTCGTAGCTGCGGCAATGTAAGCAACGCTTACTCGAAGTTGGATTAAGTGGGCTTAAGCTGGCTTTGAAAAATGGACGAAAATCCATCATTTAGTCAGACTTTAAACTGATCATACGGTTTATCTTGTCAAAGATTTTCCAACAAGTATGCCATTTTACGGAAAATTTAATTTGACGTTTGTAAGACTCTGTTTATCTGTTGCCATAGTTCCTGCGCCAATATTGGGTAAATTTCTTTCAGTGCAGGAAAATTCTCTTACGGATATGCAAAATTACTAAAAAATATGTAGAACGCGTTGAACTACAAATTTCGCAAAACATCAATTTTTCTTAGGCGGGCAATTTAAATATATACTTTGGGAAACGAATGTAGTATGTAACCAAAAAGAAAAGGAACGCGTTGAGCCACAAATTTGAAAAATGTGAATTTTTTCTAGGCGGCAATATTCAAATTTCAGTAGAAAAAAGCACAAATTTATATTTAAGACCAGGATTTGAATTGCTTTTGTTGCAAAAGTTAAAAAGTACAATTCTTTTGTTTCTTACATCTATTTTGATGCGATACAAGTTATAAATATAAATGAAATTAAATAAAAAGTCAGTTACAAATTAGAATTTGAACGATTTGTCAACCATCTGTCAGCAATAACCAACTAGCCCAGAGAAATTTGTTGGGCTAATATTTGCAGGTTTTTTATGGAGGGGAAATGTTTTGCTCTCTCTTTTTGGTTCTCTTCTGCCCAACTTTTGCGTAAAGGAACGAAGTTTGACTAAATTCGGCGAATGTGTTCGAATGCATTATCGTTAGGGAACAGACCTAATGGCTCGCAAATAAATAAACAGTTTACAGATTGTCATCTGAACGATTTGACAGCCATAATGTCAGCTGAATACAACGTGAGTACGGTTTCGCCTAAATATTAAACAGAAATCTAATTGTCAACTAGTTTTTTTTAGACAGTTGTGGCGGTGACCATAGGTACTAAGTCTTCTCGTCTAAAAATGGCAAAAAAAAATCAGCACAAATGTGAAGTGAAGGGAACTGTCAAATGGGTATTCGTTCTTCAGTACCTATTCTATTGAAATTGTTCTTCTACAATATTGCTGAACTATAAAAATGCTACGGATAGTATATGTGTTTTAAATTTGACATTTGACATTGACACATACCTACCTATTTTTGTCAAAGAAATGTCTCCTTTCTTTTCAGAAGGAGAAGGAGGGAAGGAAAGTGCTTAATCCCATTCTTCAGCTGCATATTACATAAGTTCTCAAAAATTGGCTCCATCCGAGTGGGATTTTTACCCGGTTAAAAAAATAGTGGGTTAAAATTAACTAAATCTATCTCTGTTGAAAAAAAAAAAACGATTATTCGTTGTTAAAAACTATCGAGATAAAAAGGTTAAATTTACACTGTTAAGAAACAGATTTATTAACCAAGTTTCTAAACTAATATCAACCAGTTGATTAAATTCTACAGAGTTACCCCCTTATCAATAAAAAAAATGTGCACAAGTAAGTTAGTTAGCAAACGTCAGATAGCATACAAAAATGCGATATAACTGCTGAGTAACAAGTTGATAACTTTTACACAGTGTTTATTAATACGGGGGTTAGTTTGTTATTTTCAACCCAGAAAATTATTATTTATAAATCGGTTATTTTTAACCGCATTTAGATACTAAAACAAGTTGACTCGTTTATTTTTAATCCACTAGCTCTGTAGAAGCGATATTAACAGTAATGCTGGGTAGTTTTTAACCGAAAGTTGGTTGATTTTTCTGCGTGTGTCGGTCCAGTTTCATTAAATTTATTAGGCTCAATAAAAGGTTTATACGTTCTCCTTTAATATTGAAAATGCTTCCAATGGTATAGCCACTAAAATTGCTTTTGGCGAAAATAAATTCTGAATCTCAATTTATTTATATCAAATATTCAACGTCTTGTCCAAAGAAGTTTTTTATCCCTACTAAAAATTTAAAATTGATTTGTCATATCCGTCGTCATTTTATGGGGAAGGTGCTTTCCATTTTCCATTTTAGACTGTTTTCATAAACAACAGTTCAAAAGTAATACGTTCTATTTTTAAAAATATAAGCTTTTTTTTCTTTTAAAATAGACATAGCAGCCATTTCAATTTATTTTTAAAATTTAAAATCCTTTTCTAGATAATTCTTATGTCTATGAACAGTGTTGCCAGTTTTGGGGTTTCCAAAATGTTTCCTTCCAGATTTCCCCCCGTCGAACAAAAAAAAATCTAAATCTGGGGGAGAAATTCTTAAGGGGGACATCTGAGGTTTTCTTAAATTTTATTTTATTTGTATTTCGTTAAAATATCCTTTTGGGTAGGTAACCTTAAAATTTGTGGTATTTTAAAATGCAGTTAAAAAATCGATTGCAAGATGTTTTCAAAATGCAATATGCGTTGAAATTTTGCGTTCTATTTATTTTTCACAGAATTTTGAATTCGGAAAACCAAACTTACATGTTCGCATTTCAAATTCAAAATTGCTTCTTTTAAGTCGTACAAAAACATGTTTAAAAAATAATGACAGAATGTGGTGGATTTTTTTTTTTGGAAAAAGTCGCCAAATCTGGAGGTTTTTCAGAGTTATCTGGGGGGAAATATTTTGACCATCTGGCAACGCTGTCTATGAAGCACTTAAGCACCTTCTCAGGCGGCGATTTGTGGAGGAGATTTGTGCTGAGGATTTTTATGATGAAGTGGTGCAAATCAAAAGCAATAGCTACTCCAATCGTAAGCAACTTGTTGTCACAACACTTCAAATGGAAACTCGCTTGAAATTCCCTAATAGAAATTCTGTATTTATGTTTTTTTCGGCGCAAACGTCCGACAAACATGCGAAAGTATAACTGTCATGAAAGAGCTTCTCAATAAGCCATTTGGACTCCGCACAAAATTGTAGATCCCTTTCATTCGTCCTAAAACTAAAAAATAAAAATAAAAAAAAGAACAAAAACTATGAATAAATAATCCTTTTTCTTGAAAATTTTAAGATCATTTGCTTATTTCTTTTGATGAACTAACTCTACAATTCATAAGCAGCACTTTAAGACCAAGATTGAGTTCAACCATCAACTTCAAGTGGTCAAAAACAGCAAAAGAAAGTGTTTACGGTTTCGTTCTAAGTATGGCTATAACTGGGGCCTTAGATTTAAGCTAAAAGCAAAAACTTTATTGGTCGGGAACGTCACTTTTTCTACGTCAGCCACATACGCAAACTGTCAGCTTAGTACTCAGTCACGATTTTCTTGACTAGTTTCGTCGGCTCTACCTCCATAAACGTCAACTGAAACAGCTGCTCATATGACCGCAGTTCCCATTACTTTAGCTTCTCAGCTGTTACCAAATAATACGTTTGATAAACATATTTTTTTAAGTGTCCGATTCTTTTGTCTTGTTTTTTCACTTTATTATAAACTTTTCAGTAAATTTTTACCATGTTTGTGGTACAGCCATATAAAATCTGTTTTTTAGCTTGGTTTCTTCTACCCTATAGCTGGTTAAAAGATTCACCAAGTGAACGCACCCAATAATTTAGCTTTTTTTTAGAAAAATTACAACAAAAAAACTCCCTCTTATTGTGTGGAATCTGGAATGGCTCAACTCCTCGAACGCATGAACCGGGTACCTTGTAATAGAAAATGACTGATTGGAAAATTGGAAATTTTCCCATGAATTGAAAGTTCTTGCCGCGAACTGTCACACTTTATTCACAATCCACACAAAACATTCGCGATCCACAAACTCACGAGTGAAAAATTCGTTCGAACTTAACCTTCAAAATTGAAACTGATACCCGGGTATCTGCGACCAAAAAAAGTTTTCATGTGAATGAAGTGTCAGAAACTACGAATATTCGCGTGTTCACAGTTCGCAAATCGCAATTCACTCTCATGTGTGGGGAATCCATGGGGAATACCTACCACCACGAAGAATGAAGAAAAGGGGGATTTTCGCTTAAAGCACCTGGTAACACTCCATCAGCGTTATGCGAGAAACAGATTAACACAGTGACATCAACAGCAACTTTGACAACTTTTTAGAACCACTGATTACTTTGAACACATTAGCACAGCAACATCGACAGCGACATCAACGTTAGAGTTAATCCTAAATTCACTGTTGCTGTTGCTGTCAAAGTCGCTGTGTTAATCTGTTTCTCGCATTAAATGCCCTATACCTACTCTCTGACGGTCTATTTTTCGCCATTATCGCCTTTAAATAGTAAATTAAATTTGTAGTAGTTCTTCCAAACCCCGTCGGCTTCTGCAATCTTCTCTTGTCCGCATTTTGCAAGCTTCAAACTAGTTACCACAAGTGTAAGTTCCACTCTCAAAGAGCCCCTTTGCAAAACCCACTTAGGTAGGTAGGTAGTTTTACAAATTCCAATTCCCTGAGACCTGGCCAGACTTTTGTAGCTCCCTCGTTCGCACTTTTTCTATTGACTTCGCCCACATTCCATTTACGGCCGACGGCGACGTCCACAAAATGTCACAGCCCACTCCTCCAAAAAAGAAAAACTGATTTGCAAACTACACCTATATTTGTTTGTCGATAAACCTGTCAGGAAAAAACAGATTTATTCGAAGGTAACTAGACCCGATTTGACTTCCCTCCCCTGTGGCCGTGGCCAAACGAAAAATCCCCAAATCCCTAAACGATCTATCTGCCGTCGTCGCCCCATATAACCCTGAACCGTAAACCGATTCGCTGAGGTTTATCCCCAAAACATTGTTATGCACACAATAAATCCGCTCGCATAATCTTCCATAAAAATCCGACAGGCAAATATATTCACGAATATCACTGGGGGGGCCGGTGAAGGAACAACACACATACAAAAAAAAAAAAAAAAAACAACTCTGCGCCTACAATCCTTTCCTCGGCAAACAAAACAAAACAAAATAAGTCCAAAATGCATGTCCCGTGTGCAACACCCACATATGGAATGACAAAAGCCGACAGGCATAAAAATGGCGCACAGGGACAGTCGACTAAAAAAAAAAAAAAAAACGTTCGCACAAAAACAATGAAGCGAACAAAAAAAATATCCAAAAGCAAAGTATCTGCCACGGCGTATCTCCGGCAGTATTTGCATGTCAATAAATTCAAAAATTTTGCATTGTTTTCCAGCGTTGGGTGGAACACAACAGATGCACATGCACAGGGGGCGAGACGCGAGACTCACCTGAATACCAGGATATCCGTAGGCCGTCTGATACAGCACCAGGGTGGTGTAGATGATCGCCACAGCGAGTGTCATTGCTTGCAGAATGCGCTTGTATCGTTGCGGCAATGACAGCGTAATGCTCATTATTCAATAGAATTCTAAAATTTGAGATCCTTTAAGAGCCTCCCCACGAAGCATTTCACTTTTCACTGAACCAAACCAATTCACATGTAGACACACCACCAAACCGCTGATGGATTCATTTATGATGTGTGTATTCAAATTGCACGGGCAAAATCGTTGCGAACTGCGATGCGAACTCGATTGAAATGACACCGGCACGCTGTAATTTTTCACTTAAAATCTGTTTAACTGAATTGAGCTGTTTTGATTGGAGGTTTTGAGGGACACCGCGACGTTTGTTAGATGCGCGCAGATACGAGAGACGAGTGCTCTTGCGAAAGAGGAAATCGTTTGGAGAAAATAAACCGCCGCAGCACACACTACCGTCACATTCAAATCATACGAATCGACTGATCGGCTCGAGTCTCGCTGAGTTCGCCGTCGCTAAGTCGACTCGATCGAACGAAGCGAACTGTGATCTAGTTGGAAGAACGAGATAGATGCGGTATCGGACGGAGACGGATATAGGTGCTCGCTTGGTGGTTGAATGCAACAGGTTCCTCTCTTTCTTTCTGTTTACATTCGGCTGGGTTGTTTATTTTTGTTTACAGTTTTTTTTTCCGTGTGTCGAGTCTTTTGTGTGCGTTTGCTTTTTCTTTTCTGCGATGCGGGTGCGGCGACGGCGACGGCGACTCTTGAATCTTGATGTCATTTCGATGTGGCCGGCGTTTTTCATTGTTTACTCGTGCTGTCTCCCTCGCATGTTGTTTTCATTATCGATCGGTCCGATTAAAATCATATTTTTCGCTCGCTTTCTCCCTTTTGTTGTTGTTTTTTTTTATATTTTTTTTATTTGAGGAACAGTCACCGCTCGCAGGATATGCTGTTCAAATTTGAAAGATGCGGAAAAAAGTGCTTGCTGTGATAATGATGTAGGTCAACAAACGATAAACGAACAATGACACTTTTGTTACAGGGCACGGGCATTGTGACTTGTGACTGTGAGTATCTAACTGTCAGGTGGGTAGGTTCGCCTGTTTGGTGGGTTGACCGTTGACGAATCGTTAAAGTGAGTTGGACTTGGAAATTCTTGTCAGGTACGAGACATCATGGCTCATGGTTAATTATGACTTTTGCTTGCGGTGTTCTTGGGCAGGTTTTCTCATGCAACATGTTTTGAGGAGTTATTGCATTTATGCGTGTGATTAATGAAATGTTTATAAAAGTGGTGGCCATTTTTGTATTCTTATGAGCTGTGATGATGAATTTGTGGTTGGTTACGCTGGAAGGATGTAAGAAGTTTATTTTGAGCATTTATAGGTAAATAGCATGGCTGGGCTTGCGCGTTCCCTTTAGTACTGTGTTCGGTCGTCAGTTTTGAATAGGTTTCCATCTTTAGGAGAACTTTTGTAAAATGTTTTAAATCAAAATGATAGGTATGCGTATTTTTAGTAGCTACTTTCACAAGTCCCTGGGGCACACTCGCTTTGATGCTTACGCATGATGGTAATCTTCTTTCAAATGAAATTTGAAAATTTGCGAACATATACTTACCTATACCTAGATGTATAACACTCAGGGCATGAGGCAGGCTAAGAATCTTCTGGGGCAATACAACCGGAAAAGATTCCAAGCTTGCATCGGCATGAGCAAAAACAACCTCCGTATCCTAACGGGGTTCCTTACTCAACTGTAGACTCAAGGAACACCTCAGGAAACTGGGTATATCTGAAGAAGGTCTCTGCAGATTCTGCGATGAGTCCAGTGAAATCCCAGAACACTTGCTGGGATCATGATGGGCATTGACCCACAAAAGATTGAAATACTTGGGAAAGTACCAACTATCTGATCAGGAAATACTGTCACTGGAGCCAGCTCTCATCCTTAGATTCTTAAAGGAAACTGAACTGGAGAGAGTGCTATAAGACGGATTTCTTCCGCCAAGGAGAAAGAAGAGTACAAGAACCTCTAAAATGATTCCGAAAGGAATTATATTGTGAGGGAAACTCTTATGAGGGATTATACCTCTCTGAGGCGAAATAATAATACCTATAGAGTTAGGTAGGTATTTGCGGAATAAATTATTTGCAGCTTTAGACAAGTTGCATTGTATTTGTGGAGACCCAAATAGATGCCGCTTCCAAAGACTTCTTAGCTTAAGCTCTGAGTTGCTAACTTTGTAGAACTATTGTCTTGACGGCGATCGCCGGAAAAGTTACATAGAGCGGGTCCAAATCGGTCTTAAATAATACAAAGACTTCTATAAAATTCGCTCAAGTACCTTTGTTTTTTCATATGCAGTGTGGTCAACCCCATAAGTGTGGCCCGGCAGATCGACTGTAGACCGAATTTTCACACCTGAAGCAAATCCTATTAAAGACGAAACTCACCGTCTTTTCATCAACTGCAAAAAATGTAAGAAAACATGATTTTTACTACCTAATTTTAATGAAAATCGACATTTCGGGGAGGGGTTTCAACTCCCAAAACCCTTACCTGATGCGTTCGCCTCTGGCCAAACTTAATCAAACTTCGTTCCTTTACGCAAAAGTTGGGCAGAAGAAAGCCTAAAAGAGAGAACAAAACATTCCCTTCCATAAAAAAAAAACCTGCAAATATTAGCCCAAGAAATTTCTTTGGGCTAATTGGTCATTGTTGACAGATGGTTGTCAAAACGCTCAAATGCCAATTTGTAACTGACTTTTTATTTGATTTCATTTATATTTTGTGCTTATAATATAGCATTAAAATAGATGTAGAAGAAGCAAAAGAAGTGAACCTTTTAATTTCTGCAATAAAAGCAATTTAAATCTTGGTCTTAAATATAAATTTGGGAATATTTGGGCAAGAAAAATTTCACATTTTTCAAATTTGTTGTTTATTTCTCTCACAATGACAGAAATTTGACATATTTACAATATCAAACCAGGAAATAAGGGAACAGACTTAATATCTCCACGACAGAGCATTCAGTTGCCTATTTGAAACAAGTGACACAATCATAAACGTAAAATAAATTGCAGGCATTTTTAAAAAAAATGTGAACATTATATTTCATATTTAGCATGACGCCCGTCTTCTTCCCATTAAGTAGGTAGAATTTATTTTTTTCAGGTGACTTAAATAAACCGGCAAAGGCCACTTTCGAAACATATAAGTTTGCGGGAAGAAACTTAAGCTTTGATTTTACTTGGTGTACTCGACTATAGCCGAAGTTCATAAACGTACAAGGTGGGAACTTGGAAATTACCAGTGATCACAGATTTGCAAGCAAGGTTTTTTGTTTTGGCAGACCGACGTTCTGATTTGTTTGACATTTAATGCATTTTTTTTCTAGAAAAGCTTGTAACCTATGTCTTCTTTCAGCCGAACCGACTTCTAGATTTTGCCCAGATCTTCATTTATAAAACCGTTTTAGGTACTTTAATCTCTGCGAAGACATCTTCAAGAAGTATAGGTGAAAACGTCGTGAAAAACATTTATGTCTATGAAGGCGGTTAAACTTTGTTGGAGATACTGTCGTTGACATTCTTTCCGCATATACATATTTTTCGTTTCGCTCGAACAGAAAAAATGACACACTCTGGGGCTCGATTCGCTAAGGCGGACACGTTTCAAAGTTTGGACACGAATGATTTGCTCTAAGTTCCAGAAGTACCTATAAATCGTTCATGCAGACGAAAACTTTCGAACGTTTCGCCTTACAGAATGCCGACCCTGCTTTCAATGTGTACCTACTGCATACCATCCGAAAGCAGAACCACAATCAAGAATAATCGTAGCTAAGGCCGAAGGCTGATTGATAGCTCAATACATTTAAAAAGTTGTTGGCTTCCACAGGTATTCATACTTTTTGTATTGATTACAAATTATTTGAGCTGTGACAAGTTATAGGCAGTGAAATCAGAAAAATTGCAATTTGGTCTCAAAAAGTAGGCGTGGCAATGGACGACATAGACTAAAGGGTTATGGGTTTTATATATCAATTTTGAATTTGTGAAATTCTTCATACAGAGAAGTCTCTGTTGACTTTCCTTAAACGTAGGCGTGTTAGGATTATAACATTAAGAGGGATACCTGCCCAGGCCCGAAAGTGTGCAAAAGCTTAAGATGCATTCTATAGTGTTTTGAGTGTGGAAGAGGTAAAACGTCTTCAGATTCACTAATTTTTTAGCCGACTTTGAGTATAAAATGGACAGGAATATGCCGCCATAATGGGAGAACAAGGACCTGGACCTTCTGAATATTTCAAAGAACCTAGGAATTACTGTCGCCAAAAGTTGTGATACCATCATGTCAAGATTGTCATCTAAACCTAGCGATTTATGAGACACAAAGCTGGCAACTGGAAAAAAATGTATTTTTCTTCTATGGCGCTTGCCTTCCTCGGTCCTTCCAATTTGTTTAGGTACATCTCTAAAGATTTCGTTCACGATCCATCCCATTTCCATTGTGAAAGATTGAGGAGAGTGTGCTTTGAACACAATACAGCTGAGTATATCTTATTTGGTTGAGCTCCCGACTGTCACTGTAAGCTTGTGTCTTAGCTGAATACGTAATCATACTCAGTATATCCTTTTTGTATCCTTGTAATGACGAATTTCCTTGACTTTAATTAGAAAACGAAACGCGATTTTTCCAGTAATCGGTTTTAACCAAAATCGTTTCGAACACAGCTTTTTAAAATATGCTTCGAAACGGAATTGTGTTCAATACGTGCAGTTCGATGAATTCTTGCCAACAGAAACTGACTTACGCCATCTTGTTTATCAGTAAAACTCACAAAAAAATGTTATTTGAAAGATTTGGAGATATTACTCTCCAAAAGGGGAGAAAGAGTTCCGGAAACACTCTTAGTTTTTAAAATGCAACCATGTAAACGTCAGTTTATTGGCTCCATTTGACAGATACCGAAAATTTACGAACAGAAACGTCTTGGACACAATTTTGTATGATTTTGGACGAAAGGGAAATTTTTCGCATATCTTTTTAGGAACTTTTTAGAACGGCAAAGGAGTTCAGCAAAATTTGGTAGAGTTGCAAACAAACTCATTTGCGATACGTACTGGAATAGCCCTAAATATGTAGCTGATTATTTTAAAATTACTGCCCAACGCAACGTACCTACAACCATGTTTAAGGAGCACCTTGAGCTCGTAGAGTACCCGTAGGTGCACTTGTTGAGCAACAAAACGTGCAACAATTTTCAATTGGATCAAACGCGTTGGTTGCGTAGAAATGGGACAGTAGATTGATTGAATTCGAAGTTGATGCATTGGGCTCTAAGTGGACGAGCGCCTTTATAACATTCTTAAATGATTGGCTACTTCTGCTGAAATTTCATCTCCAGTCAATCCTGAATGAGTACCTACGACGAGCTCTCTGAAAAAGAATAAGAACTCAAATCCATCAACTAAACAAACTTTTTCATTCTTAAGACAAATGTCTCAGCAAGCAGCCCCTAGATCCGTTCACTCACAGCGCTTGTGTCCAATTTCCATTTGCGGGCATAGCCCTGTGCCAAATATGCATATCGCATCCTTTCACTTCGCTCCAAATTGTCTCCAGAGGGTCCTCGCTCGTAATTCTGCTGTGTCTTCCCTGGGCCGCATCTTTCGAAATCGAATTGAAAATGTGGACTCGTTGCGGTCGTATATACGACGCCCATTGTCGTTCGCGTTCGCCTTATCTCGTTAAAGCAAATAGCGGCCACAGCGCACAAAAGAGATCTGGCCAAGTGTCCAGTGCCAGTACCCGTTCGTGTTTGATTTGCTTTTTTTCATCGCCATCGTCGTCGCTGTCGGTATATCTGCATCCTGAAATTGGAAATTGCGCTGCTTCCATTGTCTAAAACTCAACTCAACTGCATATCGACAGAGAACGCAAGCAGCCCCGGGAGATGGGGCTCGTGCACTCGGCACACGGCCAACTGCATGATCTTGTAAATTGTCAGCCGGCTCCGTAGTTATTCATATCTCCATTCCTCGAGTGTGCCTGCTGCCTGCCTCTACTGCAGCCAACACACACAGGAACGATGGGATGCCTTGCGGTTAGGCGTATATCCACAGCACAAAAGTATCTATGATGCACACACATACTCGTATAGAGCCGATTCCGATTGCACGATCATTTTTCACTTCCATCAAAGGTGAACTGGAATTGTGTGCCCTTTCCTAGTGCCTGCGCGACCGCCGCCCTGTATATGGAAGCAGCCGCAGCAGCAGCAGCGTTAAAATGGGAGCACTGCGCATAGAGATGCAGAGTGCTGCCATGGCTAGAGATTCATCACCGCGATATACTTGTAAATCGCAGTCTTCGATGCTGTAGGCGGTGTTGGGGTTGATTCCCGATTGTGCTGGTGGTAGTTGGTGGAGCACTCGACTGATGATAATGACGCTGCCTGGGCGATATAAATAATTGTCCTGATGCCGAGGATGTGATAGTGTATAGTGCAAACGAAACAAGATACGCGATAGGGCAATGCGCGTGATTTGCCTTGCGAGTTTGCAACGAGAGAGAGAAGGAGGTGGTTGGGGGCACGGGGAACACACATCAGATCATCGGACTGATGGCTGATATTTGTGACAGAAGGATTACAGTTTACCTGGCAAATGGCTGTTGCGGCAATCCTCGCAGCGTGTGGCTGGTGGCTGCCGTGTGTGGTTGAAAATGATCGGATGCAGTGCGCTTTTATACGGTCAGTGCTCAGTGTACGGCTGCTGACGCCAAAACATGCACCAGCCAGCCCCGCGCCGCTATATGAAATATGATTCAGTAGGGTTAACTCTCGCCAGAGTCTAAGTGGTCTCTGAAATTACACACTTGTGTGAAGAAGTTTAATTGGGATTTATTACAAGCAGGTGTTTGAGGTGAGTAAGGACGACGAACTGTTGGCTCTATGTAAAACTGATAATACTTGTAGGAATCTAGCGAGCGTTGTAGGTACCTGAGGCGTGTAAAACAAAAGATCGAATCGAGTCCTCCGTAAGGAGTCGTTGATGTTCCTGCGCCGTACTAATAACCAATTTTGGTCTCGACGTTAAATTTACGGAGGCTCACAGTTGCGAAATTCGTATGGAAAATATTGTCACTGTGAACTACTAAAAGTTAGGGTCGAAACTAAAAATGTTTTTTGGGCGAGGCCCCTTGTCTACCTAGAGGACCCTGCTAGGAAAAGGAACTTATCATCCGATCGACAGATGTTTCTTTCTTGTTAAAAGCACAGTCGCCTACTTTGACTTGTTCACGATTACACCTAAAGAACAAGGAACAAGGCCAGTTCTTTAATCACTATGCTAGACTCCATGAAAGTCTCGAAACTGGGAGCAGCGATGATGCCCGCATTGACCGCTTAGCAGCTGAAAGGAACTTTTGAAGATAAAACCTTTTATGTTGACACCTGCCATGCGCACTATTTGCTCTAAAAGGAGCTTTATAGGGCGGTAGAGCCTTCGAGAAGCTCTGGCACTGCGGCTTCTTAAAGGAGTCTATTGTGCCTGAAGAGCTTGAAGAGGCCTCTTTATCGATTTGAGGAACTGAAGTGAAATACCTATGGTAAAGAAGGTGCTGTGTCACATATCATCAACATCATTGCTACCCACAGTAAAATCTGTAGCCTCTTCACGCCACAAGTCGACAAGCATAACAATTTGAGTTCGCCGCATCGAGTTCACGCTGCATATTTGCAACCATTTACCCAAGAGATAGGCTCAGGGTTGAATCCACAATGGGGGCACCAAGTCAGTTGCTAGAAGGTTTGTATATTTGACAAAAGTACGATAATCCCCTTGCCTAGAAACATATTTTGAAGGCTTCGTTCTGATATTCCATTGCAACCAAACATTTCTCTATAGTTTCAGAAGAGTGTCTGACATCTTTACGGTTTGCCAAGACCACTAGCTGTGGTCGAAAGGAGCTTTACAATTATTGAAGGTAGTAAAAATAACATAAGTCGTTATCAGAAAATTATGATATGCGAATTCTTTCTAGAAACCAGAGATTTCAAAGGAACAGATTTAATAAGACAAGACCGGGACCCGACTTTGTAACTCTGACACACTCTTTACATATCTGCTGTAATATGCAACCCTTTTCTAAATATTTTTAATGTTGACAAAAAAATCTTTATATTTGCCATATTCTTCTCCGGCAAGCTCGAATAATCCACGCCCGCAATTTTGCATATAGATCGCTAGAAGCTTGCATAATCTTCCAGAATGCAGTTGCACAACTTCCGCGCAGATGCTCGCATTGTGTTCCTCCGCGTGGTTACTGGTGAATCTCAGCCCATTCATCCAAATGGCTCACCTAATCCACGCCCGCAAATTCGCATATATCTCGCTAAAAAGTTTTCACAATCTTCCCGAGTGCATTTGCACAAGTTTCCCCCCAGATGTTCGCATTGTGCTCCATCGTGTTTCTACTGGTGAATTGCAAACGATTCTTCCAAATGACTTGCACAATCCACACTCGAAAATTCGCACATAGCTCCCTAAGAAGTTTTGATTTTTCCCCGCACATGTTCGCATTGTGTTCCTCCGCGTGGTTACTTATGAATCGCAGCCGATTCTTGCAATTGACTTGCATAATTCACGCCCGCAAATTCGCATATAGCTCGCTAAAAAGTTTTCACAATCTTCCCGAGTGCATTTGCACAAGTTTCCCCGCAGATGTTGGGATTGTGTTCCTCCGCATGGTTACTCATGAATGACAGCCGATTCTTGCAAGTGACATTCATTGCGACTTCAACCATTTCACACGAAGCGCATCTATTGTCAGAAGAACTTCCCGTCAAACGGAATAGTACAATCAACAATATTGCTTTCGTCTAGCTATACCTACTCGGCTGATAAATTGGTCCAGCATCTCCATATCTGAACAGCCCTGCTAGCCTTGCGATTTGTTAGCCAAAACTTATTTTCTTATCTCTACTGGATGTGGAACTTTTTTTCCCGATTTTTCTTACTCTTTCCTCTATCACAAAGTTCCTCGCAAGTGCATCTTCTACACCATTTTTAACTTCCTCTTTGGAGGTAGACCAATATTTTAGCTTGAGCCTCCTGAAAAGTCATTTCTGCCTGTTCAATCACTTAAAACATCGCCTCACTGAAAGCAATGTTTGCACAGAACAATCTCTGCAGCTTTAGTAAAAATTCAACACCTACTTCCACTTCCACAAACGTGTAGCCAAACACCAGTAAGCCGCCTAAATATTAGACAATTTCATGGGGCTTAAAATTCCTCTTAATTAACATCATTTAGCGCATAAGTACGAGAACTATAATCCCCAATATACACATGGGAAACCAGCTCTTGGACCAAACCCAAATAATGGGTAAGAAGCTTACAATCCGCCCCATTGTTAAGCGATTAGGCCTTCGAATGACTGTAAATATTTGACAGCATATCCCCGCACGACCGGGCGATCATTAAAGAGAACCAACAATCGATGGTCTGTCAAAGCTTCATCATGATCAGCGTGAAATGGAACTTTGCAGATGGAAATACAACTTTCTGTTGTAGGCATTGCTTCAACTCCAATGCCACGCAGGTAATCCTCGGGAAAAGTCATTAATATGCTGCCATCACCTTCTGATGAGTTCGATTCGATCAGATCGAATGCGCGATCGAATCGGTGCTGCTGCTGATGACGAGATGATGATCGTGGTGATGATGGCTGTTGTAGTGACGGCGCACATATTCGATGAACTTGGAACCGGAATCGGATCGCACGTTGTATGTAGAGGTGTAGACGGCGCGGTGGCGGCGCGCTGTCCCTAGTAAGACATTGTTGCACGGCAGGTGGTCCATTGTGGCACTTTCTGCCGTACTGAATCTGAATCTACAGGAATCGATGACAGAAATTGATCGGTATCTCCAGGATCTTGATTGTTCGATGAAAGAAATATAAAGTTGTTCGCTCGGCGAGATCACCTGTAGCTTGTGGGCAACAAAATGTGTAAGAAATCATGTCATGGAGAGTGGTCCTACTCGTTGCTTCGTAAAATTTAATTGGATTTTTTAGTGAAATTGAATCGTTTCTATTCAGAGATCATCTGCACCTGCGGGAACTTGTTCATATTCATGCGATTGAGATTCAATTTGTTTTGAGAACTGAACACGGCTTTTACTTTGGAATAATGGCTCAAAAACCGAATGGCGTTCATCCCATTAAGTGCGGCTGTCAGTTTTGTATATGTATTTTTGTAACGGTCCATCGGCTAATTGATTTGATTCATCCTACATATTATAGCCGAGAACAACAAGAGACATTTTGGAAAGACACATAAAACGAGCGAAAGGTTAAAGAAAGAACAATTAAAAGTTTAATATGTCAAGCTGTCATTAAACTTTAAATGGTGGCTAAACATTAAAAATCTTGTACAATATTTTAGTTGCTATGAGATGGATTTTTTTTTTTAACTTAATGAAGATGGGAGTCTTTTAGATTTATGATGGAAAACCTGCGGGGGATCCATTTAAGGAATCGGATAGGTTGTCATAAATTTCATTGGTTTTCTTAAAGTTTTTTATCTTAAAATATTTTATTATTTTCACTTATGATACTAATTTTAATGTTTTCCGGATATAGAGTGAAATTTGTGTTCTACACGAACATTTGGTGGGAAACTATTGTCGATTTCGATCGTTAAATGCTTTTTAATATTTTAGTTATGATTTTGATGCTAAATACACAAAAACTTTTGAGTAGGTTGGACCACGGAATGTCAAATTTACTATGCGTTTAAAATTGAAGAAGTTGTGCCGCTTCAAATGACCAAGAGGCTTTCTTTTTTTAGTGATTCGATCTTGTAAGGTTGTAGGCTATGATTTTTGTGCAAAATTCATCTGAGAGTTTCCCAAATTTGACCGATTTGAGTAATTTTAAAGAGAGACACTTAAGGACTTTTCACATGACCCCATTATTCTTCGCAACCCAAAACTAGTTTTTCAGTTCATCACATGCTCCAACGAAGAAATGTCAAAACAGCAAAAGAACACCTTCGTCAGTGGCGCACATTGGCAGAAGCCTCCTTTGTCCTTGACCAATTACCCCTTCTGGCAAGAGTGAAAGCTCATACCTACACTGCGGCCTCGAAATTGCATCTCTTATCAGAGAATCGTGTTTTCGCAACACTTAGGTACATTAATTTGCCCGCCACTCTTCAGCCACCGTCGGTCGTCGCGTGGTCACGCACGGCACTCCCCGTCCCCACATCGGAGGCTCCATATTCATCCGCACCACCAGCAACAAAGCGGCCGCATCTTTCGCACACGCATCGTGGTCCAAACAATCAAAGAACATAATTTTCCTCTTTATATCTGATTGGGTGTCGGGTATAGAAGCCGCAGTCCGCCCTGGCCGTGAGTATGCAAAGGTATGTGACTACTTTTCGTAATGAGAACCCAATTAAGTGCGAGACCGAGCCGCGAGAACCAACAAAGCGCTACGTAAGCACTCCTATTTCTTCATCGACATCTTGACAGGACCATGGACTGGGAATAATAACAAAAGCGTGTCCGGCAAACAAAACAAAACAAGAAATAAAACCAAATACGATAGTGGAATTTTGATTGGCTCCTGCTGAATCGGGAGCATCGAAATGGAATTCCGCGGAGGCGAATGATGTATGGGATCCTTTTCCGTTTCTCATTTTTCTTTTCCTTCGCCATCAAGGCCTTCGCCCCATGATTCATTGGAGTTTTTAAAAGCCAATTAAAAACTTTGTTTCATAAAGCCTGTCGGAGTTCGGTAATGCGGTGCGCGGTGCTTCTGCAAAGTTGTTGCTTTCGGTTTAATGCGTTGCGCTTTAGGTGTAGCGCAACTGGGAAATGCGAGGTAAATTAACCGCGACAAATGGATGAAGCGCACAGGAAATGCGCCATCTCACCGATGTCGATGTTAATCCATATCGGAGATAAGTTCAAGTCCAAGAGTGGCGATGATGATTAATAGTGAGTTTCCCTCGACTGTGGCTTAAGTGGCCCACAGACATCACACTTGTGCGCACACCGGTGTGATGACACCGGGGTAACATTCCGCCACACACGCCACACCAAATCATACACACTTTAGTGCCATTCCAAAAAACGGCCGAATGCCGACGTTCCTCGCATATCAACGACTCGGATGCAACTGAGAACTGAAAGTGCGCGTGCATCCCCACACACATTACACCGATCGAGACACCGACACCAAAAATCAAAAAGTTTTGATTTTTACTCGCACCGTGTGTGACACCAAAAATCGGTGTGCACACCAGCCCACAGACGGCACACATTTCCGCACACCGCACACCGGTGTGCGCACAAGTGTGATGTCTGTGGGCCACTTTACACGAGGTTCTGATTTGCACCTTCTGGAAGCAGATTTGGTATCACTGGCGAGTTTGAGGTGAGCTGCACTAGGGGGGCTAACTGATTTGTGAGGGTTGTATGCGGAAATGATGTCAGCTAGAAGATGTTAAGGAGTAAGAGAAAACGCTTCAAGAACCGGATCTAAGTGAAATATTAAATAACGAAATAAATTAAGTCTCTAAAGGCTGATTTTTTTTGTCAGTTATTATTGTTTCTGTTAATATAAACGAAAGATTTAAGTTCTCAGCATTAATTTATAAAGACTTCCTTTGGCTTCGGAGTAAGAATAAGAAAAACAAAGAAAGAAGTGGGAGGTTTTGACATTTTTTGTTTGACAGAAGGAGAGACATTTGTGAAGTTGTCAAATGTCACTTAGACCTTGGTTGCAATGACTTTTTTCATTTTAACAGCTTTAAAAAAAAAACAGTGTGTGCGGAATTTCAACTACGGAAATCTACCTTTCATTTTTTTCATATTTCATAAAATCGGCTTCGAAATATTGCCGTAGTCGGAATTGGAAACAAAAACTGCAGTTTTAAAAATAAAAATAATGTTTCAAAAATGGCGCCTCCCATTTTTTGGAAGCAATGGACTGAGAACAAACTCTTCTTGAGCCTCGCTAGGCAAAAAAAGATTTAAAAATTCCCCGCACTTCACATAAAAATAGGGGTTTTCAAGATACTGATTCCGTAACTTTTCAGACGATTATCGTCGAAACGATAGAGCTCCAAGGCTAGCAACTAAGAGCTAAAATTACAAGTCTGAGAGTTATTTTTCCATAAATGTAATGAAAGCTGATGAACTGATGATATTCAAACAAATTCGAGCAGAGTATAACTTCTAATGGTGATGGAAGTTTCAAAAACGATGTCGTTTGGAAGATCGTTGATATCACGGAATCTGCAACCAGAGCTGTTTTTTGTCGTTTTTAGAAACAAAATTGGATCGTTTTCTGAAACATTTTTCTGTGGTTTTAAGGGCATTTTATGGACTTTTTCGATATAGTTTCCTGGAACGCTTTTCTTGCTGTTTTTGTCGTTTCATATGGACCGTTTTTAAATCGATTTTCGGGACACTGTTTGAGGAGTCTTAGGTCGTAGTTTATGGCATTTTCTTATAGGTGTTTGGGCGTTTTTTGAAGTTATTCGAATCTGTTTTTGAGTTGCTTTTCAGGGCGATTTGAAAAGGGCAGTTTTGGAAGCCATTTTTGGGACGTTCTCAATATGTGGCTTAGGACTTTTCGTGGTGATTTTCGAGAGTTCTAGGACGCTTTCTAAGGACGGATTATAAAACGTTTTTCTGAACCTTTTTTGGGACATTTTTCTGAATGTGTTTTTGAGGGCTTTCCAGTGTGTTTTCGGCGTTTTATAGAAACTGTTTTCGATTCGATTTTCGGTATGTTATCGGGTCTTGTTATAATGAGTTTTAGGTAGTTTTCTGAGATATAACTTTTCGGGTTCTGTGACGTTTGTCAGTGCGATTTTTCAAACGATTGTTTCTTGTTTGGGACTTGTTTCTTTCGTTTTAGAAGAAACGTTTCTAAAAAGGTGTTTGGGTTTTTATTTTTTGGGAAAGTTTTTGGGGCTCTTTAAGGTCGTTTTCTGGCTTATTTTGTTTTGTTTCTGAAACTTTTTTGAGGCAGTTTTAGGACGATTATTGAAGTATTTTTTAGCCGTTTATTAAGGACCGTTTTTGTAAACATTTTCGTAGCGTTTTTTGACATTTGTCGAAAATGTTTTTGAATCGCTTTTCGGAGGGATTTTTAGAATTTTGTAAGCACCCTTCTTGAAACGTCTTACTTCGTTTTTTTCATGCCTTCTTTAGACGTTTTTGCGGCAATTGTTTGGCGTTTCAAAGGACCGTTGTCGAAACATTTTTCCAGCCGTCTTTTATTGCTTTCTTAGGCGAGTTTGTTTTGGTGATTCGAGGACGTTTTTTGACGTTTTAGATACGGCTTTTGCGAAGCTTGTCAAAGTGTTTAATGAGTTTAATTTTTGTGACTTTATTCGAGGAGGTTTTTGGGGGGCGATTTTAGTTCAGCGTTTTATAGGGGCCGTTTTTGAAAAATTATTTTGGGGCGTTTTTCAAAAATATATTTAAGGGGTTTCGAGAACTGTTTTCGGGAGGCTTAACCCATTTTCAAAAGACGGTATTTGAGAAGTGTTTTTCACTGTTTTTCGTTTTTAGGGGTTTTCAGCGCGTTTTATGAGGAATTTCAGCGAGTTTTTTGAGGAATTTCAGCTAGCTTCCTGATTCATATTCCGACGGTTTTTGGCTGAAAGACCGTAAACCAATTGATTTGGAAGAACCTTTTTGGGAACAACATACCAATTATAGAGACACACACCAAATCTGGTGGTTAAAGCCCCTCTATCAAAAAAATAGTTGCATATTTTCAGGCGGATTTGGAAGAGGTAACCGCTTTTTCGGCAACTGCTTTTCTGAGATATTTGGCAACACCTCCTCTTTAATACAAATAAATTAATATGCTGCTTAGGTTGGAGGAAAAATACCCTCCGCAGGACCACTGACTTATCCCCTTGAGTGAAGAGCGATACCACTGGGCATTTGGTCCCACTACCTTCCAATGGGTGAAAATTTCCTAAAAATCAAGTCATTTCTAATTTCACATTCACATTTGCACGTTCTTCTCCGGTTATCCAGAAGAATAATCTCCTAGCCTTAAAATGTATACCCCAGCAGATCTATCGAAATTCCTCATGATCTCTGTCGTTATTTATGCTGAACCTATATATATCTGACCCACTGTGCTTTTCTTTTTGCATTTCAATAATTTATTCCGTGCGGTCCTTATCAAATTCTTCGTCTTTGTGGGCTAATTTAGCATCACCCCGACTCCGTCCACATATAGTTTATAAATGCAGGCGAACTTTCTGCTGTCTAGTGCTGGCTGTTGCTGCACTGTCCGACAGACCGTAAACCAATTGATTACGAATCTCTTGGAATTTAATTAAAACAAAGATACCCAGCACAGCCGGCACACACGTCTCGGCATAACTCTGCGGTGCACCATTATTCTCTGTGTGGCACTGATGGATTTTGAATGTTTTTCCCTCTGACCGACGAAGCCCATGTCTGTGGTGTGTTCATGTGCGGTCTCTAAATGTGCGGAGGAGTTCGGATTGTCCAGCCGATATGGAAACGCCATTCCATTCTCTATTCTTAATTAGTCCAATCTCTTGACGCAGCTCGTCCAAAATCGACACTGTCATCCTTCCGAGTGTCCTAATCACCATTTTGGTCATAAATTCGGTCAATGGATATGGGACACACCACAACTCGCGAAGCGCTCATTAACATAAGCTCCGTGCCGTGCAGAGGCAAAGGAAACGTCTTAACTACTACTACCTGGTGACAGCTTGTTATCTAGCCTCCTCGGAGTTGAGCAAGGACTTTTTTTTATCTGCTGGCTGTCGACTTGGATAAGCCCACTGGTGGCACTTTTCCGGTTCGGTTTGCGAAGCGATGTAGTCATTAGCGAACGCCTACTGAGCCACGACACACTGGACTCAAGGACACCATTGCGTGACTTAAAGGCGGCCACTGATCAACTGAAGACGACCGACGACGCTGGGGTGATGGAAATTATTTGTCCAAGTGATTAATTGCGGTCTAGTTTGGAGCTGGAGCTGTGGGTGTGTGGGCGCCACAAAGTGCCCACCTAGTTGTAATTGCAATTGCAAGACGCACCACGAACTCTGGCGGGAGAGGGAGAGCAAGTGTCAACGGCGAAATGTTGTCCATCAGGTTGAGTACGGTTTGGTAATGGGTTTGCACTCTCGTAGGCGATATATTTAGCTGTGCAAATGTGACGGACTTTGGTGACAGGATACAAATTGGAACGCTGACAGTGGGAAGTTGCTGGGAGCCAGGCAAAGTGGCTGTCTAAAGCCAACTCGAAGTGGACATTTAACCGTGTATGAGGTGTCAAACTGTGAGAGTACTTTTCCCATTTGGGATATCGGGTACTTTTTTTAAAGAGCCACGCTCCTACGTCCCTTACTAGACTTATGCGACTCACTTAGTTCGGTTGGCTTGAACAGCTTCGGTTATGCAACTTGCTTTCCACACTCCACTATGAACGTCTGATTTGTTGGGGGGAAAAAACACAGCCTTTCGAAATTCTTTTGATTGACAGAAAAGGATATGTAGGTACTCCGTCCACCGATAGCATCGGAGCCAACTTTCATCCCGCACACATTCGCACCAAGCCAAATCCAATTCCACACAGCGCAGTTTCCAAATACGACCAAAGGAAGCGAATTCCAAATCCAAATTTGATTCCAATTTCAGTTCGGCGCATGTGCGTATACAGACGGCCAGACGCAGCCGAAGTAACACAAACCCCAAAGACGAATTCGCAATTCCCATCAGTGCGTCTCTCTAATGAGATACTTTTTTGTGTTACATATCCGTAAATGGAAATCCGTAATGCGATCGCAAGTCGCAACGGAACGTAGTGCTTCTTCAAAGTATGCGGCGGCAGCAACTTGCAAATCCCGCCAACAACGGTGCCCCATTGGTCCCGCGCGTTGATTTGCCGCGACTTACCGCAACTGGTCGCTGTGTTCATAAATTAATTGCCGGTTGTTGCTGCGGAGCCCCAGCTCCACTTCATTTGTCAATAATTTAACAATAATTCTCCTCCCAGCAGTTTGCTAACGATTGTCGATTGTTCACAGGTACTGAGCTGCGCCAGACTCACGGAACCGCCAGCGTGGTCCTTTTCGACAGTTATGGAGTCTGATACGAGCCACGCAGCGGGTGAAGTGAGCGAATAAATTTGTAGCCAGCTTTCGGTATCGTCGGCATCGTCGTCATCGTCGTCACCGTCGTCATCGTCGTCATCGTCGTTGTCGTCGTCGTTATGGGTAGGCGTCGAGCTTTGTTGTCTGGTTTTGGCGAGCGGATCGAAGAGAAAGGCCAAAGCCAACTCCCGAAGTGGGTCCGCCGCAAACCGCACACATTCAAAAAACTATGTTTTCAATTAAACGCCAAGCAAAAGTGGCATGGATTTGACTGATTTGCAACTCCTTTTCGGTGTACACACTGTGTGCACGGTAGACGGTGCACAATGGGCGCAATTATTGCTGAATTGGATTGGTTTCGAACGATTTTCGACTTAATCCGCTTGATTGCTGTTTGTTTGTGTGGAAGTAGTTTGTTTTCATCGGAAAATGCCTCGCAATACTCGTAGCACAGGCAGTGGAAACACTGTTGCCACTTTAGCGATTTTGTCGCTATTTCTAGCATATTTTTAAAGCTCTCGGCGATTTTTAATAAAATTTTGTCGCTAAAAAAAAAATTGGCGATTTCTAGCTACTTTTCATTACTACACCACCACGTACACGAATCCCGTACAAGTGGCATCTCCGACTCATTCGAATATAATTTTTCAAGTACAAAAATGCTGCAGGTGTAAATAATTTGCAAGAACTGGCTGATTTGGAAATCACTGTGCTATCTCTTCCCCACTCAAATGCTGAAGTTGAACCAATTTTTAGTGCAATGAACCATGTAAAATACAAACTTCGGAATCAACTTTCAACCCTGACGTTGAATTCTATAATATTGATTAAAATCAACTAAAAGTGATGAACAGGAGTTGCTGTAACTACGACCTGCCAGACCAGGTTATAAAAAAATAGGAGAAACAAAAAAATCTAAAACTGAAGAAAATATAGCCGAAGCCTCTACTTCAAACTTGGAAGAAATGGACAGCCAAGAATAAGATGAGTCCATTTTTGAGCTGGAATTTGATTTGTAAATTTCAATTTATTTATTTTTTTTTAAAACGTTTTTTTCTTACCTCAAATTATTTTTTTGTTATCTTGAATTTATTGGTTGTTTTTTTAATTCAGTATTTAATTTGATTAATAATTTAATAATTAACAACTTATTTTAAAAATAAATACATATTTTTGTGAACTTAAATTCAAATTTATATTTTAGCGATTTCTAGCGGATTTTCGCAATTCAGAAACTAACATTTCTAGCGGATTTTAGGTCATGGTCTAGCGACAATTTTTTTTCCTCAGCGGCAACACTGAGTGGAAAGAATCACACCTTGTTTGGGCTGGAGAAAGGCAGGTGATTCATCTGGTAATGAGACTGGGGCTGGTAATTAAAATGAATGCAAACATGGTGCCAGAAGACTGGGAGTTCCCACTCTCAGACAAGGTGAACTGGTTAAGAAGTTGTCGCCAGTTGCACGACAAATGGGTTGTACAACCTTTGGTACAACTGGTGTTGGCTTAGCTGTGACCTTGACAGTCAAAGGAAATGCCAGGGAATGATATATCGATCAGAGTATAGAACCTGGTGGCGATATGCGATAGGCGGTGGAATAGTTTTCTTATTTCGAACGTGAGATCAACTGACGTTTGCTCGTTAACAGCGGATGAGGTAATCCAGTCGTTGTCGATGAATCCGGTTGTTTTTTTGGAACTGATTAAAAAAAAACTTACAAAAGAAAGTAATTTTATAGCGAAAGACTGTCCGCATGGACATTTCAACAGATTTATCGATGTCTTCTAACAAAACCTGACAAAAATTATGACAATTTCTAAGTTGGAATACTTCGCAATCTACCCTAGAGTCAACATCAACCTTATGAGACACACCCTATAGTCAATATCAGGTGAAGAAAAATCGGAACTAGGATTTTTTAAAACTCCAAACATGAAGGACGACATCTGTCCTGTCATTACTTACTCATACCGCCTACAAAAACCTGAATAGCGGCATCAAATACAGAAAACCGCCCTCTGGTGGACAGCGAACGCGCCTAAAGAAGTTGTCCGTCCAAGGGAAAATAAAGAAAGTTAACTGACTGCGATTAATAACAAACCTTGTTGTGATAAAGTGTGTTATTTAAGGAGTTGCGAATCGTTTTCGTCCACAGAAAGGGGGACCTTGATCCTGGAGTCAGATTCTGTAAGGCGAAACGTTCAAACGTTTTCGTGTGCACGAAAAAATTTCCAAATATCAAATTGTAAGCTACTATTTGTACTATTTGTACTACTTGTTTGTTTTAAGTCTTATCGAAATCGAAAATGGAGTGTTCGACATATGAGCAGTTTTTGAAATTAGCGTTTTCGGTGATTCGAATTGAAAATTAAGGACGCAATAATTTTGAGAACATCAATTTTACTCTATGTCTGCATTTTAGTCAAAATCGTTATTGGCTAACTGAAGAAAACTTAATTTAAAAAAATTCCTTTTTTCAAATCTCTTTTTCCAGATATTTTCGAACTTCACAAGTACCGTTATTCGAATTTTTAGCCAAAAAACTGGGTATGCAGTCATGTTGACCTCACCTACTTCAGCTTAAATAGCAGTTTTGGTTGAAATCGTTAGAGCCGTTTTCGAAGAAATCAAACTCGGATGAACATTTTATATGGGAATTACCATTAATACTGAGGTTAAGGCACCAAGTGACAAAGAACAGAAACAGGAATAGAAGAAATTCTGATTCTGTTTGTGCATTGCTCGCTCAGTTACACCAAACTGAAACACAACAGATCCATGGCTCCCGCCTATTCTGTCAAATTGTGTTTCCTTTGAGGACATTTTAGCTTTGACCTCAATGAAAAAATGGAATAGATTTTGGAAATGTTTAGTGAACACGATTTACAAGAAGCTAATTGTCGAATAGCGGCGTTTAATCTTTTTTTATCCCATTTTTCGTTTGTTATTCATACGTGATCATCACAACACTTGCAGCCGGATGACAGATGCAGAAAAATCCAAACAAAAAACAAACTCCCGCCCACGATAAATTCTTTCTGGCAGCAACAGAAACAGTCAATATAGACCTGTTTACGCGCGTCGTCAAACAGTCATCTTTCATCGCTAAACTCTGTTGCTGAAAAACAAATTTTCTGTTCCTAATTCATTTTTTTTTTTTTTTTGGAAATGTATGGGATTCCGTTTCTGTTTCCGTTCTTTGTCACTTGGTGCCTTTACCTTGCAAACAAAAAAAAAACTGCCCCGAACTAACTATAAGCCCCCAAACTCAAAATCCAAAGTTTGAATGAAATCCGGGCAGCTGTTTAGGCTGTAGGCGACGGGACATAACGGGTGATTTTTTAGCTGGTTTGGTTTTGGCAACACTGGTTTTGACAGCTGACGTGTGTTTAGTACCTTGTGTCACTATCAAACAGCTTCAGTTTGGTTTGCAATTTAACCATGGATCGTCTTACAAATGAACAACGCTTGCAAATTATTGAATTTTACTATCAAAATTCGTGCTGGGTTCGAAATGTTCATCGCGCGCTGCTTCCATTTTATGATCGGCATTCTCGACCTTCTGAGCAGTCTATTCGGAAGATTGTGACCAAATTTCGCACCGAATTTACTTTGTTGGACATTAAACCACCAACACGTTTACGTACTGTGCGTAGTGAAGAAAATATTGCGGCCGTATCAGCTAGTGTGACAGAAGACCGCGAAATGTCGATTCGGCGCCGTTCCCAGCAGTTAGGCCTTTGTTACAGCACTACGTGGAAAATTTTGCGGAAGGATTTGTGCGTAAAGCCTTTTAAGATACAGCTTGTGCAAGAACTAAAGCCAGCCGACCTACCACAACGCCGAATTTTGGGTGAATGGGCTCTTGGAAAGCTGGCCGAGGATCCGCTTTTTTATCGAAAAATTGTGTTCAGCGATGAGGCTCATTTTTGGTTGAATGGGTACGTAAATAAGCAAAATTGCCGCATTTGGAGTGAAGATCAGCCAGAAGCATTGCAACAGCTACCAATGCATCCCGAAAAAGCCACTGTTTGGTGCGGTTTATGGGCCGGCGGCATTATTGGGCCATATTTCTTCAAAGATGATGCGAATCGCAGCGTTACTGTCAATGGTGAACGCTACCGAGCGATGATAACAAACTTTTTTTGTGGTTTCAACAAGACGGTGCCACATGCCACACAGCACGTGAAACAATGGCGCAATTGCGAGGCGAGTTTGGTGAACAGTTAATTTCACGTTTCGGGCCGGTCAATTGGCCGCCTAGATCGTGCGATTTGACACCATTAGATTATTTTTTGTGGGGGTATGTCAAGGCTAATGTGTATAGGGACAAGCCCGCTTCGATTGACGCACTGGAAGCCAACATCCATGTATTCATTCGTGAGATACCGGCCGATATGTGTGAAAGAGTATGCCAAAATTGGACTCAGCGGATGGACTACCTGAGACGCAGCCGCGGTCAACATTTGCATGAAATTATCTTTAAACATTAAATTGCAAGGTTCAAACTATCGATTCAAATAAATATTTCATTCATTTTTTCGAATTTTTTGTGTTTTTTTTTTTTTTAAAGTTCTAAGCTTCTTAAAAAATCACCCTTTATAAAGACAGACAAACAGACAGCCAGACATAGTGTTGCGACCTACTTTTTTTAGGTCCTCTATCATCGTAATTTTAGAATTGATTAACATCTCGATTTCGAAATTTTGTACGAATACAATGGACCTTACCAATAAATATTTTTAGTTTCGACTCTGAATTTTAAAAGCTCACAGTGGCCATATTTTCCATACAACTTTCGCAATTGTGAGCTCCGGTAAATTTCAAGTCGAGACTAAAATTTGTTATTAAACGGCGGTATCTCTATAAAGGCGGTAATCTCGAGAACCACTGAACGGATTTGGATGCGGCCAGCACTCCTACCATCCGCATTTCTCTGGAATTTCTACAATTTTACTTAAAATTGCTATATCCCTTAACAAGCTGCTTAGCCGAGGTCTAAGTGACAGAAATAGGGGTCAAAATCGGTCGTTAAAAGGTGATTACCCAGCCTTAGGTCAACAATGGTTTATAGCATTTAAAAAGAGGAAAATATTTTCAGTTAATTCGTCTTTAAATTATTGGAGGCATAAATAATTTTTGTGTATTCTCCTGGCAATGCTCAAGACTATTCACCTAATCAATAGCAAGAACTTTTCTTCAGACCACAGCCAGCAGCCATGCATCATCAGTTGCTAACTTCGCTATAGAATAAGTTTGTGGTTACGCATGTTTTGAAACTTGATCATATTCTGAATTTCAGTGCATGTTTTCAACTAGAAAACAGTTCAGCAAGTTCTGACAACCCCTGTAATTCATTTTTGACTATTGGTCGCACACTGGCAGTGTTGACAGCTAGGCTTCAGCTTTCCTGAATATCTCATCTTTGTGCTTCTTCCTGGTAAGTTTGTTGTCGGGTTTTAGTCCCAAATATTCGACTTCCTTTACTGATGACAGTATCATGACTGCCAGTCCTATCGTCTTCAGCCTTTCAAGTCTTTTTCGCTCGTTGTTCTGTCGAAAATATCTCGGCAGAAATTAAACGGAGAATAGCTCTTGCCAATCGATATTTCTTTGTGCTTAAAAGGCAATTGAGGAAATTGGGAAGAGTCCTACCCCGAACAATTTAAGAGGCTTTGTAAAAGACTTTGACTATCTCAGTTCCCTACTCCTGCTTTATGGCCAGCTTTTTCTTTTCTCTCATCTTTTGTACCCTTTCTTCGTAAGCCACAAAATCGGTGCTCGTCACATTTTGTACGCATTCCACAAACAAACGACCTACAGAATTTGAGTGTACTTACTTTTAGTTGACAGTCGCCATCTCAAATCAAAACTGCACAATTCTTTTAGAATTAAAGTCGCATTCAATCAAATACTGCGTGTTTCAAGGACGACTTATGGTCTAAGTGAGTCTAAGTCCCTGGAATTTGTGAAAAGATTGTTCATTCTTCGATTTAATGAGTTAGGACTGTATAGGCGCATCCATCACATTAATTCACTAAAAAAATTGCCCAAACCTAACCTTAAAATTTATTTAAACACTGTAAATCGGATAAGTGGTCATTCAGCTGTAAACGGTCTACAGTGAGCTTGATTTTCTTTAACACAATTGGAGGCTATATCTTGCGTTTCCGCCCTCAAAAGGTTGTTTACTCGTATACCAACTGACTTGTCATATCAATCCCATGGCCCAATCACCCGCATCCAATATTGAATACACCCTTTGCCATCCGCCCGGACATAACTTGATCCATTTCACCCAACCACATCCTAATCACGTTCGATGAGGATTTTTGCAAATAATTTCCGATTTTCAACAGCGAGTTGCCTTTAAAATTGTTTAATACCGTCCATCAGCGAACAGGATGCACGCGTGCATCTTTCATTCGCCAAACTCATCTGGTAGACGACAAAAAAAACAAAAAAAAGGTGGAAAAACTCATACAAACAGCCAACCGAGCCATCCGTCCTGATCTACTCAAAAATTCACCAGTTGTCCCGGACAATTTGATTCCAATTAGGCGGACAAAATGTTAAAAGCTGTGCTCGCTTCCTCCCATCCAGGCACGATGATGTCCGCGCGAAGTGCATACAAAGTGAGCCCGAGCCAGTGTCCGGCCGGGAGGCTGTGTGCTCCAAGTGCATGCATGCTGCATGTGTGTATCCGACGGATACGTTGTTGTTTGCACACTGCCATATCTGTGTCACATAAAAATGGAATTTACTTCTCCGTTGTCATCCGCCACGTACATCCTCGTCCTTGTCTGCTCGCTATATAAATGAGGTTTCGGCCAAATAAATGACGGCAAATGAGTGACCGGTGTTGCGGCATAAATACGCTCAACTAGCTGCGGAGGTTATTTTTTTTTTATCGATTGTTGATGGCCACCGGTTAAATATAGTAATTCCGACGAGTATAGTTGCGACACACCGACAACGACGACGACTTATGCACTGGGAACAATACGTGGAGATGCTTCCCAAAAAATTGAAACCGCTGCGGTGTTCAAGTTGCATTGTCCGTTGTTGTGCTGTGTTGTGCCTTGTGCACCGCAGAAAGTGCTTCCTCACGTTTATGATTTTTTGCGCTCGCCGAAGACCGGCGTACACACAATGGCCGATTACCATTTTTAGAATGAAATATATGACAGATGAAAATGTTTAAAGTTTACCGCACCGGGCGAGTGATACTCTTCGGCTAAGTGGACCTGCTCCTGTTGTCTTGTCCATATGTGAACTGCGATTGTGTTCCACTTCCAATTTTCGTTGAAATTTGTTGCAACACGTGTAAAGGGTGCAGAGAGGCAGAGGGAGAGAGCGCGGCATTTCATTTGTTTTCCCACTTTTGGCTGCAAGGGACACAATAAATTCCGAATAATGACATGTATTATCGGAAGGATGTATCTCGGAGAGGTGGCTTTTGTAATATTTATTAAAATGGGAACGCGGCACGAGCTGGCCGGTTTGTTAAGGGTCGTCCTCAACTGGTCGGGTTCGGGTGTACTGAACTCATTTATGGAGTTAGTGCCCGACATGACTGGTATTTTATGTGGAATTGGAAACATTTCCTGTGGTGTTAGCATGAAACATGAATTGTTGGGAAGCGGTAGTGACACTGGAAGGGAAATTAACGCTTCGCCGCAGGCGTTAGTGGCAAAGGTGGTGCGAGTAAGTGGAGCATCGAACTTAATTGTAAGTATCGCTAATTGGGGGGCATTTGCAAATCTGATTCGTTTAAATTGAGGGGTCACGCAGGGGATATTGACATTTTTGGCCTGTACTTATAAGTGGCTCTTTCTTTTCCGGTGGCAGCTACGTATAAGTGGTGGGGAGACAGAGGCATGTTCCCATCTTTGAAATGGGAACATGTTGAAGCATTGTTAAAGGCGGGGCTGTGATTTAACTTTGAGATGAAAGCGAATAGACCGAGAAGACCTAAATTTAAATGCTCGATGGAATTTACTTAACTGGCGCCCAAGTGGTTCAAAAATTTAGGTTTCGAGGCTGTGATTGAACTTTGAGATGAAGGCGAATAGACCGAGAAGAGCTAAATTTAAATGTTTGATGGAATTTGCTTAACTGGCGCCCATTTAGTTCAAAAAGTTAGGTCTTAAATGATCGATGGAATTTACTTAACGGGCGCCCAAGTGGTTCAAAAATTTGGGTTTCGAGGCTGTGATTGAACTTTGAGATGAAAGCGAATAGACCGAGAAGAGCAAAATTTAAATGTTTGATGGAATTTGCTTAACTGGCGCCCATTTAGTTCAAAAAGTTAGGTCTTAAATGATCGATGGAATTTACTTAACGGGCGCCCAAGAGGTTCAAAAATTTACGTTTCGAGTCTGTGATTGAACTTTGAGATGAAGGCGAATAGACCCAGACAAGCAAAATTTAAATCCTGGATGGAATTTACTTAACGGGCGCCCAAGTGGTTCAAAAATTTGGGTTTCGAGGCTGTGATTTTCGCAAAAATGCTCGATGGAGTTTACTAAAAGACCAAGTGGTTAACAAAATTTAGGTTTTGTGGCAGTGATTTAACTTTGAGGTGAACTCGAACAGACCGAAAAGATATAAATTTAAATGTTCGATGGAATTTACTTAACTGGCGCCCAAGGGGTTCAAAAATTTAGGTTTCGAGGCTGTGATTTAACTTTGAGGTGAAGTCTAATAGACCGAGAAGAGCTAAATTTAAATGCTCGATGGAATCTACTTAACGGGCGCCCAAGTGGTTCAAAAATTTAGGTTTCGAGGCTGTGATTGAACTTTGAGATGAAGGCGAATAGACCGAGAAGAGCTAAATTTAAATGGTTGATGGAATTTGCTTAACGGGCGCCCAAGTGCATCAAAAATGTAGGTTTCGAATCTGTGATTGCACAAAAATTGAGGTTTTAAATGCTCGATGAAATTTACTTAACGGGCGCCCAAGGGGTTCAAAAATGTAGGTTTCTAGGCTGTGATTTAACTTTGAGATGAAAGCGAATAGACCGAGAAGAGCTAAATTTAAATGCTCGATGAAATTTACTTAACTGGCGCCCAAGTGTTTCAAAGCTTGATGTTTTAAGGATCGATGGAATTTACTTAAAGGCTTTACTCAAAGTTCACTTAGAAACTTTTGCCAACTCGCCGAAAAGGGTTTTCTCAGAGAAGTTTTGATAGATAATCCGCACCTATGGTGACTTGAACTAACTTTCGAATGGTGCCTGTCTCTCTTTAGTCCGATTATTATCCAATTGCGCACTCCAACAGCCAAGTCTGTATCGTATGTATATGCTCCCTCAAAGTTCATCGCAAACGGGGCAAAACAATTTGTGAATTGTATTTCTCTACAAGCGACCAAGGCTGTCATAAATAGAGTCCAAGCTCCAGCGCCCTAAAGTCGAACTGGAATAATCAACGTTTTGCACCGAATTTCCATAGCTAGTTCGTAGCTCTATCTCTACTCAATCGCCTTTTTAGCCCAGGGAAACAGCGGTTGGCAAGAGTTTTTCTTCGTTAAATTTCTCCTGAGATGTAATCTTCCGAATCTATTACCTTTGGGTCCTAAAAGTCTTTTGGAAAAGGTTTTAAAAATTCCAAATCGCTTCTTGGCTTGCTGCCAATTGAATCCGAAATCATAAGCTTTCTGTCGAAGATCAGAGTAGTAGACGCTTTCACTTTTCTCGAAATTAAAACACTTTAGCACAGTTGGGTAATCACATCTCGTGGCCGACCTTTTCTCTCAAAAGGTCTACCACTGGAACTTAAGCTAACTGCTGCGTTCGCTCATTAAGACCAACGTTAGTTGCCATAACGAACATGAACCCAACGGTTTGCTTATAAGCAAAGCTCCGGCTGAACCTAAAAAGTCGAAGCAGTACCCAATATCTGGAACGAAAACGAGGAAAATAACATCTCCAAGATTATAATCAATCTCAGTCAAGGCCCGACTTAGTCAATTGGCTATCCGCTTAATTCATTCAACTCCAAACAAATTCCGAAGCCCCCATATATCACATTCAATTCACCCTGAGTTTACCGAAAGCGACAGCAGAATAATTGATTTCCACTTGTCGTCCATAACGAAGATTTATATCGCCGGCGCCCAACCACTCATATTTTTCTGGTTTTCCCAAATTAATTCCCGTCCAACTCCGCCCACTCATAAATATCGCCCGAGCAAACTTTCACAGCCCCACCCGGGACGCCCTCCCATGACATGCTTGTGGTTCCGAAAAGCCAATATTTCCCTTGCACTCTTTTCCGGACCCCGTCTATTTGAAACCCCAAACCCTAATAAGACCGATTATGGTATAACTCCGCTCTGGCGGATTAATATGTCAAATATTAGATCCAGTCACAGAGAAGGGTCATACCTAGATAACATCCGAATCTCCTCGCGGGAGATCCTCTGCATAAGAACGTTCTAATTGAAATGGTAATCGAGGGGCAAGAGTCCGTTTCGTTTGTTATGCAAATCGGGCAAGTCTCCGGCTGCATCTGGTGCAGGAAGACGTATCATCTCGGGCGGAAGCTTATGGGCCAAGAGAAATATTAACAAAGACAAACGGACCTAGTATCGCGTCGATTGTTTGTTGGGGCGAGAGTAACGACCTATCGTCGCATCAGGTGTTCTTCATTACTGCAATCAGCGAAGGTGTCGTTTTGACCTGTGGCGGTCACATGTGGTTCGGGTTCCTCTTCCCGAAAGTCTTGACCATTTTTACAAATATCAAGCCGTTGCATCTTATCGCATCTGTAGTGGTCTAGCCGCATACAGATAAAGGGTGGGAAGATTATGAGTTCTTAATTACGAGCGTGGGGGTCTGCAGGTATATTTCATAATTTCCCAGTCGTGCTTCGCTTTCAATAATCTCCACGAGATGCAACAAGCGATTAGAGAGGGAGAGGGCTTTGATTGCTAGACTGGCGCTGCCACCCGTCGCGAATGTGGAGTGGCAGCGGCGAGAGAGGACCAATATTGATTTTTCCGATTGTGTAGTAATAATTTTAAATAGTCGCTGGAGTGTTTTACGACGCAGAAGGAGTTGGGGTTTGTTTGACTCCACGTTATATATTGTTTGTCTTGTGAGGGGTTACGGTGTTCCAGGCACTTCAATGGGTGATAAAATCAATTGGAAAATGGAGATACAGTTGTAAATCTGCAGGGATCTACAGAGATCGATATAGGCTTTTTGGGGAAATTGTCTACAGTCTGACATTGGACTGGGGCGCAAGAGGCGCCGAGCAGTTTGATCTTGTTTTAATTAGTTGAAATCAAAACTGGGCAGAGTCTGCGTATGGTAATTAAAGGAAAGTTACGGCGCCATTGGAATGAGTTAGTGGCTGGGGTTACAGCGTAAAATTTTGTGAGTCTTAGATTTTACAAAAAAATAAAAATCTCACTTAAACTAAAAAGGCGCCAGTTAGATTATTTTGAAAATGTTGATACTCAAAAAGGGGCAACCCTGCTTCTGAACTAAAGGGTTTTTCAATAAGAGGTGTTATGTTATTTTTGTAGTGAATTTTAATAATTTCAATTCCTTATTTAAGCGTGTATCGTTCCATTTTTAATGTAATGGCGTAGATTCTACTTGTCAAATGTCAAAGAATAAAAGCTTCAAAAGTGACAGCTACCGAAATAGCGGGTCATTCACAATAACACCTCTTATTGGAAAACCCTTTATTATAGCTACAAAAACGGTTATCCAAATAGGTAGTTCAATGGCGCTTAAAAATATTGAAAACTCAGTTTGAAGTTTGATCCAAATAAAAGTTATCTAAGGAGCCATACTCAAAATGTTGAAAATTTGGTATTTTTTATTTTAAAGTTGCAAATTCACGAACTGTGTTACCGACGTTCGAAAAATCATCAGAAACAGCTGCTCATTTTGACAGCATTTCTGCGCCCATTTATTTTTCTGATGAATAGATTTACGTTCGGTTCAATCTTGAGTGCTTTACTTCATTCCACCAAAAATAAAGGGGCAATAACCCCTCGCCGACGCTGACATAGAACAGAGTATAGGATCCACCATCGAATTGATCTAATTCTATGAAATAAAAGAAAATTAATTGCCCAAAATCCAGAGCAGATACCGCGAAAACCTTTTAAGTAGAAACAATGACGTCCACCTCTTGTAACACCTTTCTCCAGCCATCGGCCTCATCGCTACTTCATTCCCCATGTGCCGGCCAATAAATACCAACTCTAATCAATCTAATGAGTGGTCATTAATTGAACACATATTGTTTTAGTAGATTCCACGAGATTTGCCCCATCCATCCCGGAGCCGACGACGACGCGCGGTCCAAATAAAAGAAACACTTCCCCAGAAATCTATAGCATCCATCACGATCCGACTTCATCGATAGCGCCGCGCTGGCCATTGCGAGTTGAACTATAGGATGACCGGAGACGTCCGGGCCCAAACAACTTAGCCAGACATTTACACATTTTATACAATTTATACACCTCGTTTATGGGCATATTAAAAAGCCATTCCGGACACTATTAAAAACCGCTTTAAATCCAGCCAAACAAAAATACCACGAAATTCTTAATGAACTTCCCCCTGGCTGGCCGACTGACTGGGGTGCGACTCACATCAGAGCTCAGAGCAACACTCGACCATTTTATTGCGCAATAAATTCGATGCGATGCTAAAAAGGAGGGAAAAAACTAACGAATTGCCGTATGACGTTTGCCGTATGCTTTGCTTATGCATGAAGTGCTATTATACTTGGCATAAATCAATGGACACTTGTGACAGTTTTATCAGGTAATAACACGACGAAATGGATGGATGGATTGATTTCGCTTTCGTTCGAGAGCGGGCGAAATAAATAACTTGAAGTTTTAATTTATGAATGTGTTTGCGGGTTGAAATGGGATTCCTGGAAGTGAATCCGATTTGCATAAATATTGGTGAACCCGGTTTTGAAGTGAGGAATTTTCGACTGGTTATGACTTATGAGTCTTATAAAATAGTGACAGCTGAGAGCTGGTCCGACGCAGAGAATGTGTCTTATTGGCAGCCAGTTTAGTGTCAACATTAAATTGAATGAGCGGTACTAACAATCGTTTTTAGTGTCCATTTTAAATTAAGAAACTCACTATTTTTATCAAATTTTTAACATACAGTCACTTGAATAGCGCCCCCCTTTGTGCAAAATAAAACTGAAAATAATTCTAGTCTTTAAATATGCAACGGTTTAATATATGTTTTTGTTTTTATTTTGTACTAGCTGTGTCTGCAACTTCGTACGCGGCGTGAGACTGTGTAATTTCCAATAAAAGGGATTTGACCGTTTTCTCAACGGCATAGTAGGTATTTGTTTGAAATCAACAGTCTAGCTAAAATAAAGCGGTGAACATTGTCAATGTGAAACAATAAATCAAACAAGCCTATTTACCTAAAACACCAATTTAAGAAAATTAAATTCAACAGCGTAAGTACTAAAGTTCCACTTCCTTACTGTAGGTATCAACTTAGGTAATATCAAAACAACCACCAACAACACCAACAATAAATAAATCAAACAACATAATTCACCTACATCGTCTTTATTTCTTGAATTCAGTTCGTTACTGTAGGTATCAACGTAGGTACTATAACAACCATTAAAACAAAAACCTTGAACTCAATTTCTATATACACCACCATACGTCCATCAGCACACGTCATCAGCCATCTGCGCATTTCCTCAGAAACACATTGTCGCAATTGATTACATACACATTCACGTCGCATACTTCTCTTTCGTTTCACTGAATTTGGAGAAAACACCACGCAAATTTTTTTTCATATGAACGTGCTTGTGCGATGTGCGCCACCCAACCACCCCAAAGCAGAACAACGATCACGAACCGCGGCTGCTGATAATGTTGGATTTGAGAAAATAAATTTATTTTTTTCATCTTAGATTTTAAGTTGTAGCTCAGCTTCTAGAGGACATATAAAGCTGATTGATGGCTTGAAATAACTATAAAAGTGTTGGCTCTCCTAAGTAGTTTGTTTCATTAGCATTGATTAAGAATTGTTTGAGAAATGGCGAGTTGCGAGTAAAGGCAGTAAAAAAAAAATAAACACATTTTGGTCAAAAACGCTCCAAAAAAATAGGCATGGCAATGAAAGGAAGGAAGGCCTATGTCCTTCTCAGAATATTAAGGAACATTTCAAAAAAAGTTTCATCCAAATATGTGCAGTAGTTTTCACGACATTAGGTAACAAATAAAATGCCTACAGTTTTATTATATGTATAGATATCTGTTTAGACACTATCCCTGTGAGCGAGTTTATGCATTGGAAACGTCCCGTTAACTAGTTTTTGATATGTTGTTTAAAATTAGTGGGAAAAATGTAGCTTTATTTTGGTTTACTTGAATAGCACTTGCCGTGGACATTGCAGCAGGACAACGCACCAATTCACAATGCCAGAGTGGTAAAACAATTACTTGGGCGTCAAAGCGTATCATTATTGGATTGGCCACCATACTCGCCAGACCTAAACATCATCGAAAATGCTTGGGGTTGGCTTGCTCGGAAGGTGTACGAATCAGGGAAGCAGTACTCCAATAAGGAGAAACTAATAGCAGTATTTAGATGTAGTTGAGCATCCATTTCGCTGGATTACATCAAGAATTTGTATGATTCCCTACCTAACAGGATGTATGAGGTTATTAAATAACCAAGGCGGAAGCACCCGTTATCTACTAGTTTTTTTTTTTTTTAATTCAAAATAATCAACTTAATTGTGTTACAAATAATATTTAATAATACATTTTTAAGTTTAGCAGTGTGAAAGAATTTTTAAATTATTTCTTATGAGGAGGTTCTATTCAAGAGAGCCATCATTTGATGTATATACTTTGAGTAATATCGCTTCAAAAATTTATAAAAAAAAAATGTCCACTTAAAATATGGATTCCATTCCTTCTTTTTTATTTGCAGAATTTGATAAACTTGCATTAAAAAAGAGAAGCAAGTCATTGCAATTATTATTTTTGAAGTTATTAAACTTAAAACTCACAGTAGGTAAAGAGGGGTGCTATTCAAGTGAGCGGCACTGATTGTGACCTACAAGCTGGGTGAAATTAATTCAGCAAGAACATTCTTCATTCATTCAGTTTTCTTTTTTTTTAGGTCCTGTGAAAGGTGTTTCCGAACCTCTTCTGGCCGGTTCGTCGGCTTTTTCGTTTGCTTCAATTCCCTCGTGACCAGGAACCCACCATATTTTAATTTTGTTTCTGGTACATATTGGTTGGAGGGTATTGAAGCAGTGCAAGACTGATTTGGAGTTAATGATGGGTGAGCTAAGGGCATTTATAGCTACTTGACTATCCGTGAATATATGGATGTTTGCTCCTTTTATACCTGAGTTGTAGATGAGGCTTGCGCATTCTTTAATGGCGTGGAGCTCTGCCTGAAATACGCTTGGGCTTCTCCCCATTGGTATCGAGACAGTTTGGTTTGGTCCGAATATACCGGCTCCGACTCCTGAGTCCATTTTGGAACCATCCGTATACCACTTTATGCCTTTTTGGCAGTTTGGTGGGCTACTGCTACCCCACGCCTCTCTATTAGTGATCTCCGTAGAGAATCTTCTATTAAAACATATTTTTTTTGGAAGGCGGTCTGTGATTGCGCAGGTCACGTCAAGTTCTGCAATCTCTGAAAGAAGGCTCATCAGGTCCGAGTGATCCCCGATGTCTATCTCCTTCATTTGATGTAAATGTGGAGGGGTGTTAGTCCTATTAAAGTCCGCATAGCTCCGGAAATGCCTAGACATGCTAGACGCTTTATTTTGTTGAGCTTTAAGATGGCGGTTTCCTTTGTGACTTGGAAGCATAAGTAATGATGGGTCTTACCATAAGTGATCTTTGGGGAGATTCCCCATGTTTTACCATACATGCAACGGCAAGCCCAGAACGCACTGGTTGCTTTTTTGATTTTGTTATTTATAAGGGAGTTCCAATACAACATTCGTCTTAAAACAATTTTTTGTTTTCTCGACCTATTTGACAATTGACTGACTGTCAATGTCAACTACTTCACTTATATGAAGTTTATTTTTATAAATATTTTTTTTTTGTCAATTTTCATCCGACAAAGAATGGCTTTCACAAAAAGTTGCTCAATACAATCGTTAGACAGCTTGTCAAGGCCAAAAGTTTTATACATTTTTTTTATATATAAAAGTATTGGGAAAAATACAGATTAAATAAATCACCCCCATGTAGGGGCACTCCTGCAGCAAAATTGGGTTGGTTGAAACAACTCATTACGACCTTATGACTGTCATTATAACAAATTTCGAAAGCTCCTCTTCTACGACTTACTTTCCGTCGGCTGGTGAAAACAAAAGTAAAAGTAAGTATACTACTCGCACTCGCCCCAGTCAACCGCCATTAGAGCACGCCCGTATCCAATTTTTGGGGCCCGAAACTCATTACTCATGCACACAACCGTTAGGCCATTCATTTTGCGAACACCCAACAAGTTGTGCCTTCTCAATTCGAGATATACATTTGATAAGCCATCGGGCTCTGTCCTCGCGCGCTCGCATTTTTATTCAAAAAGACCCATCCACCAAATTGCATTCGTACGTGGGCTGAACAGCGTATGACGCGCGCGTGCGAGCAAACTCCTACTCCTCGCGGAGATCCTTGGGCAAAACTCTTTATGGAGCTGCCTTGATTTTTATGGGCTGATTACTTTTGTGTCGTTTTTGCATCACAATGGCCCACGTAAAACCTCATGAAAGTCAAAGAGTGCAAAAAAAAAAACAAACAGACCGACCAAAAAATATGCCAATTGTTTTGTTACTATCCCATTTCCCATTCCTCGGGTGCGCTTTTACTGGCCGAGAGATGAAACGTGAAAATGGGCTTGGATTGGACGAAGGCCAGTGGAGAGATGTATCTATATATACACCAACGGCTCGTATAGGAAACATTGTTTATTCAACTCCGGCTGGAGACGGAGAGTCAGCATCAGCAGCGTCGCGCACTAAAATGTAAGAATTAACATTTTATTCCAACGATGGATCCTTATCAAATGCAAATTGTTGTATTTGGAGTAATCTGCGGTCGGAGGTCTTTCCTGGGTTCGTCGTACGTATACCTATACCGATACCCCTTTAATGGTATTCGGAGCAGGCTGAGATTTGCTTAAGTCACCGCATCGGGCAACCGTACTTATAGCAACCACGTATACGTAACCGCACATTGTTCCGAGAAGTTTCAACTTGCAGTCGTAACTCGTATAAGTTGGTGCAGAGAAAACGTTTGCAATTTGTCTTGAATACATTTAGATGGCGGAGATGGGGAATGGGATATATCTATGGCTATAGCTGCAAAAAGCGATGGTGATTAATGGATATGAGGAAGTTTCCGTTTAATTTGGTCACATTCATGCCTAATGCTACAGGTTCGCATGTGGGAAGAATTCTGTAATTTGTTTGAATACTTCGTGAATAAATTCGCTGATTCAGTGATAGCAGTATCAGTGTTAGTTAAATATTAGTTTGAAAGTGAAAATTGATTCCGAAATTGGTGAGATGGTTGTGTCAATGAAGTGTGTCAATGGTAGTGTCAAACGTCAATTCTTTGACAGCATACCTATAGCGTTAAAAATCGCACGACTTGACCACTTTGGGGACAGATTTTTGAGGGAGTACATATGACTTGTTTGGGTTTTTGCTTTGTTTCTGTTTTCCTTGCTAATTTTGTTTATGTTCATCAGCGAGTTCATGCGGGAATCCCAGGCGATACATATTTTGTATATGAGATGAATGGCGTATTTTGATGGGATAATCGCCGGCGCATCGTCCATAGCCCAAGCAAGAAAAGAAAATGCAAATACTAAGAGCAATCTTTTGAGATCGTAGGAAAAATCCTTTTTTTGGAAATTTCGACCTCAAAAGAGACTTACAGAAAACCCTATGATTTTGGAATGATTTTGAAGTATTTATGTTTGTAAAATGTGATAAATAGAAACTGGCTTGAAAACAGTCCACTAGAGTCTAAGTTATAAAGTTACCGAATCACACTTTCAAGTACCAAAAGAAGTATCTCGTTATTTCGAGGCCTTAAAACTCCATACCATTAGGGGAAATGCAGATGGCAAAGCCCATTATATTCCAATTTTATTAGAAATGATTGAATAGCTTAAGGCTGCTAGTCTCTGCTTCAAAATGTAGTAGATTTCATGATTTGTCTTGCTGAACTAACTGCTCATCAAAATCAAAGGATACTTACCGATCTTGCGCATGGATTTTGCAAGCGTAATCGGTCGTAAAATTAAGTGAAGAAGTCGTGTAGTTCATAGCAAATTTAATTAACCCGCAAATATAGGTACTCTAAAATATATGAAAGTGGAAAGCGCTGATGGTTGACATTTAAATTGCCTGCAATGGCGTCTTAGAAAAATGTCCGCCATATAGCTACGGTTTTAGTTCTAAGGAAAGTTGTTGAAAGTTGACTAGGCTTTACTCACTTGACTTCATAAAAATTGCCCCGAAAATGAACCGAAATATACTTAAAAACTAAACATCAATAGCGACTAAAAAATCCTCGAAAACGGTCCACAAACCACAAACTCCCCGAGAGCCTCTTAATGGTTCTAAAACCGCGTTAAAAAAGCGTTGCGAAATGTACTCGAAAAACGAAAAGAAACCTTCAAATGCCCTTAAGAATGCACAAAAACTATTGTAACCTTAAATTGTCCAAAAATGTATTAGAAGCGGCTGGAAAATCGCTCAATAAAAAAAAAACCTTCAAAAGCACAAAAATACTTTGAATAACGAACCAAAAAGGCGTCGAAAATGCTCCAAAAACTCATTGATAAACGGAAAAAAAAAGTCTCAAAAGGAGCGCTAAAAATGAGTCAAAAAACGACCACGAAAATGCTCTAAATGCTCAGACTGAAACCATCTGAAAAAAAGATCCGTAAAATGCGGGAAAAAACGTTTAAACAGACATTAAGAACGAACCTAGGACAATGTTAAATAAGCCCTCCAAAAGGCAGAGAAAAATGCCCAATGGAATAGCAAAATGCGTTAAAAATACGTCAAAACTTCAAAAAAAAAAATTGCTCAAAATTCGTCTCCAAAAATAAAGCGGAACCAAACCCTAATTTAGTGTTTAGGTTTGAAAAGTTCTTTAGTAAAAAATGCACCAAAAAAGATGTTAAAAACTTTCCAAAAACTCGTCAAAAAATTAGTCCCAAAAAGGAACCACAAATTCCCTAAAAACACACTAAATATGAGTCAAAAGCATTCCAAAACCCACCGAAAAATGCGTCAAAGAAAAGTCCCCAAAAGAAGCGCTTAAAGTGCGCCTAAAATCGTTTGGGAAAATGATTGAAAAATACGTCAAAAAAGCGCCTAAGAACTGCCTGAAATTGCTTTGTAGTGTGGATTATAAATCGTAGATTGAATAAATAAAATTAAAAAATTTAAATGGAAATAGTGTTGCCGTATGTGTTACGATGTAACTGACAGTCGAAATACTTTTTTGTGTGAACTCTACATTCCACCATTCTATGAAATAGAAACAAAACAAATTTAACAAAAGTCAACTTCTGCGAGCTATTGTGACTGACTTTTGTTGTTTCACCATGAGGCGAGCTTCATGTTGTCGTTGATGTGAACCAAATAAACAAAGAATTTTATGATTTGACAGATAAAGCAAGATAAAAACGCTTGTGATTTGTCTTATTTGACAAATGCCACTTTAGATTTGACTTATGTCGTTTTTCATATTGACAAAAAATCAGTCTTTTGTTGATCTTAATTACTTTTTCATCCATTGAGCAAAAAAATAAATACTTTTTTTGATTCGGATCATTTTTTGCGGATCTCGATAATATTTTTTCAGATCTACACATACTGCCACTAACACCAATATACTTTCCACAGCTGTTTTAAGTCATGCTAAGAAACTTACTTTCAAAACAATTGCGCAAAGTTTCGTGAAAACTAAAATAAGGAATTGCATATAGCCATGGATACAATTTTGGAGGAATTATTATCTTCTTCTTCTTCATCGTGATCTTCGTCAACGGTGACTCCAATCTACCCAACTATTTCCCAGTTTAAAGTCAAATTTAATGTTTAATCTTCTTCTTCTATCTTCTATATATATAATTCTTTCGGGGTGAAACTCGATGATGTTATAAATCGATAACCAGTGGGACGATTTTCATGATTCTTTTTTGGTTTCGTTCGTATTGCTGTATATCAGGTTTAGGAAAAGAGAAAATTCCGGAAAATCGCCGTGCGGTCCTGATTTGGCATCCAATAATTCCTCCTATTAAACATTTATTTTGACTTTTCTGTCTCAAAAATAAATTAGAAAACTACGTTGTTTTCAAAAACTAGATTGTTACTTAGTTCTCAACAGAATTTTTTACAGTTCAATTTGTTTAGGGGGTCTTATTAATTCTTCGACCTATTTGCTGTCTAGCTATACGCCACTGGTCACGTGATAAGCTTAGGCTAATTGCTGTCAGTCTGCTATCACAGTTAGAAAACTGTAAATCCGACCAAGTTTACCTTTTTTTTTGTTTTTTTGTCATATGTAGGTACGGGAAACTCGGCCATTATTCAGCTTTCACCTCAAACGTGATTCAGACATACAAGTTTCAAAATCCTCAGTCAACACTCGGTTGTCCTTGTCAATTTGAGAAAGTGTCTCCATTTAAATCGCCGCTGTCATCGACTGCAATGAGAAAGTGTGTAATTAGACTGATATTTCAAATTGATAACAACCTTTTCTGACACTCAAAATGCGACCTGTTACACCACCAACAGAATCCATTCAAATGCAATTCGTTTTTATTGCCACAATTTGCAGACCAAGAACAAACCCACCGCCATTATATCTGCGCAGTTATACAATCTCCAAAAGTTGGCAAAACTCTGAGCGGTACAGGTCAAGTCCGGCTGCGGCCGGGACCCACCAAAACAGAAAAAAAAATGCACCTCTTGCGCATTACCAATGGTGGAAACACGTTCGCCTTGCGACATGCTCTCTCAACTCCACTCGCTCTCCCAACTGCCAATGCCCACCGCAACTTTATGTAAACTGCGCAGCTCCAGCTGCGAAATTAATTTGTTCCTACTTTATATCCAATAACACCGATTGTAGTTTTAATCAATCCCGATGCATCTACCCCAGCAAATAAGTGTTACAATTATTTAGCATACACATTGGACCGCGGCGAGGTGCTGATGCCGGCATCTTGTCGTCGTGCTGTGGGTTGACTCATGGCGCACCCAAACGGGAAACCGCTCACAAAACTATGAAGCAAACGCCAGCGCACCGTACTGCCTACTTACCGGTCCGAGATTAGCCCAAGATACTTGGTCCGAATGGGAAAACCCAATTAAACTGGCAAATAGAAATGGAACCCTGCTACACCCCTGGCATTTTTGATGCTTAATCATGACAGGAGTTAAGCCACGCGAGCCAACCCAACGGTCGACGCGCGAGCGCAACTGTATCTAGCCTTGGACGCGGCCCAGGTGCGGTGCGCAGCTAGAGACTATAATGCATCGGGTCCGTCGATGGGCAACAAGCAGAAACTCTCGGTCTATCTGCGGACGCGGAGGTGCATGGTGGCACATCGAGTATCGAGTGCTTAGGGATCAGTCTGTGTGCAAGTATCGGGCGTGGTTGCCAGCGCCGCAATCGCGGAAGTTGATTTATTTTGCATTGATTTAATGTGGACTGCAATAGGGACACCAGGCTGTAAATAGAGACTCGGGGGAACTGCTTATAGTTATAGTGGACTGTCGACGTCCTCGTTGTTGTTGTTGGAATGCTGGGGACTACTCACAATCCAAATGGAAGTCGCATTTATGCAAAGTGATTGGAGCGAGCTGATAAATTGCTTTCGGCCTTTGTTCGAGAGCGAACAAGTCGCAGAGTGTAGGTATCTTTGGATATGTAAGAGACCTCCATAGTTTGTTTGTGGTCGTCGAGTTCAAATTGTGGGTTTGTTTTCTTCAGCTTTGAGGTTCTACGTGTCAGCGGCTGTAGCTGTGGCAACAAGTAGATCAAATTGAAAATTGAAGGCCCCATCGTCGATGTGTGTATACAAAGTGCCAGCAGTGCAGATCAACGTGAGCGTGATTATTTTATTTCACATTTGGGAGTCTAATGTGGCAGTTAACTGTTCAATGACAGATGGCTTGGACTGGCTTTAGTTGGCTTGCAAATGGGTTCTGTCATAAATAAATTACACTGATTTGGGGGACAGCCAGCGATCTATCAAGAGCTGATGGAGGGCATGTACATATGTACACGGGCCTAATCTAAAGAGTCATCAATATAGTTTGTAGTTTTGACAGTGGAAGGGGGCTTTATCAGTGATTGATATCGAAATGGTCTTAGTTGACTTTTGAGGACTTCCTCGTCTGTTAATAATTAAACAAGGAACTACGTTTGACGTTTTGTGCCGTTGTAACTTCGGTTTCAGACCAATTTGTTAGCCAATTCTCCGCCATTTTGTAGACGGCAATTTTGATGTGGCAATAAAGTGCCTACCTAGTCTAGAATTCAGTGGAAGATTTAGACGCCAAATCAGGACCGCACGGCGATTTTCCGGAATTTTCTATCTCCCTAAACCTGATATACAGCAATACGAACAAAACCAAAAAAGAATCATGAAAATCGTCCCAGGGGTTAGCGAGTTATAAAATCATTGAGTTTCACCCCGAAAGAAATTTATATATTTATATATTATAAATTATTGTCATATGAATTAAATTTAAGTGTGTTTCATATTACACCAACACAACACTTTTATTAGTTAGTTCCGATTGTAGTTCGTTTCCACAGGATGCCACAAAATGATTGATTAAGGCTTCGAAAATCGAAACCGACTTCTGTTTCACTCTGTATACAAATAAAGTGGATTATTTCCCAATTTCCCTTGGCACTTTTTGTATTTCCCAGCCTTCCTTCAAAATATTTACCCAGAACTTCATTGATGACGAAATATAAACATTTCGTGTTAACCACGTACGCATAAACACTCTGAACTTGGGAACTTGCGATTCATTGCGTCAAGTGCGGCCAGGATCATTTACATTAATAATAACTCCATCAGCCGAGTTTCCCAAATGAAACGTTATTTTCCTTAACGTTTACAATCTCCTACGCCCAAGAAACAAAAACCAATCAATCAAATTGAAATTCAAATGTCACGTCTCCGAGGGCCACACCTTGATGGTGTCCTTGTGTAGGTACAAGTACAATGCCGCACACCGACGCATAATGCGATTCCCAGTGAATCTTCCTGTAGATATGCCTGGGCATTTTCGTTGCCTAATTTTCCTCTTCCGTCGTATGTGCGTATGAATGGGATTAAATTCGAAGGAATCTCCTCGTTACTTCCAACTTTGACCGCAAACAAAATGTGTGCCCGACCACGCGTATGCTGCGACAGCATCGGCCATTGAGACGTGCCCAAGGTACGGTTCCGCCGCTGGGATTAACCTTCGTTTGGTATAGAAGCGAGACCTACCGTCGCGTCGGTCAGGGTCACAAGAAATTAATTTGCTGCGGATGTGATAAGGGAATTTTCTGTTTTGATTGGAATTAGTCTCATTCATGGGTAAATATGCAAGTAATGGCATCACGTAATGTTGCCTAGTGTGCGGAGCGATATGAGCTGCCACAGAGTTGTGTGAGCCGTTGATTGATTCGGCACGATTTGTTATTGTCATTTGGGATTTTCGTCGCGAAACGACGCAACGGAAGTGACTTGGTGGCAGATTATAGCCGGGAAGTAATTAATTTGTGTTGTGCCAGAGAGAGGTAACCATATTGGTAACAGTGCTGTCGTTTTGACAACTTGCAGGGCATTCATTTTTACACATGAGCTTGAGTCATTTTGTTGTTAATGCGCCGTACTAATAACAAATATTTACTCCAGACTTTAAATTTACGGAAGCTCGCAATTGCGAAATTTGTAGGTATACAAAATATAGCCACTGTGAACTACTAAAATTAAAAGTCGAAACGAAAAATATTTATTGGTAAGGCCCAATGCATATGTACATGTGCATATTATATGGGGTTTGAAATTAAACGGTCGAGATTTATTCAATAAAAATTAGGTTGAATTTGATAGAATATAATGACACGAATGTGATTGGAAACTTACCTCTTATGAAAGGTCAATCAAATTTGACGTAAGCTTCGTATAATTATTTTTAAAATCACTACTTTTGTGATTTATACGAACTTACGAATTGTTCTTTACAATCATTTTTTTTAACAAATTTGTTTACTGCATTATCGACTCAAAAACTGCAGAAAAAAAACTGACGGCTTTAATCCGAAAACAAATATGAATCATAATAATGCGAGGCATCTGCTTAAATTTATTTATTATTGCACCGTTTCGTTTCAATTCGATATTTATTGAAGTGCTGTATTTACCATACAATATTTCTTGTTTTTCCATTTGAGAAGCATGGATTCTCCAAATTTAATCCACACACTTGCAACGATTTTCCTTGTGCTTTGTTGGCAGTCATTGCGAAAGCGAGTCGCACCGGGAACTGCAAAAGTTTGAATTCGAATGGCGTATCTGTCAGGATCATTGGGATACGCGGCACCAGTACGCCTTCACCTTGGAATTTTCCTTTAGGTGTAGATCGGCCAATGGCTTGTCGCTTTGGAGGCATAATTGTACGACGGCGTGAAAAATGCGTTTGAATTCATTAGATATGTCAATCAACAATCCGAAACTCAAAATGTATCCAATCCAATTGAACCGACTGTTCACACACGGATGGAAATGTTAATAAAGGAGGAAATTTTGAAGTGAAAAAAATCAGCATTCGGGAATTTTTGAAACCGATTTAAGTTCCACTCACGATGATATCCAAAAAAAAACTGCACAGCAAATGCGTTCGAAACGTTAATCAGTAGTCAGATCATTCACATACATATTCGATGATATTCGTGAGTTCATTGTAGAGAATGAATAAAATCAGCTCACGGAAACTGCGAAAATTCAATTCGATTGAATTATTTATCTAGACTAATTTAACTCATAATGAAATGTACAAAACTTTTCGATAAATGACAATATTGTCTGTTCAATGTGAGTCGGACATGAGTTTCAGAATTTACATAAATTCTTATGTCACCCACAACTCGAAACCTCATCATTCGTTCGCTGTTTTCGTATCAATTGAAATCAGCATGAACTGTCACGACAATATATGAAATTCATTGGAATGACAGTGGCGCCATCTGTCGAAAATTGTTCGTACCAACTCAGAAACCTTCGCGGGCTCATGCACAACAACTTTGCTGAAGATCATCACATGATCAAATGCATAGTTTACGATTCTATAAAGGACATACAGACAAATCTTCATTTATATCTGTGGCCACAAGGAAAAACAGCATAAGTCACTTTTTGCAATTTTTCAGGATAGATGATGACATTTTTTTTAAATAAAATGATCTATTGTGAACTACAAAATAGTTTATGGTAATATCAGTAAGGCCCATTGATTTCTGTATTGTTCAAAGAAAAGAATGTCCATTAATTGAGTGATTCTTACAAACTAAGAATAATTGTGATTAGTGTTTACTCACAATAGCAATATGTCCCGTTCAAAATAAATTATTGTGATACTTGCAGTAGATTCAAAGTGAGTATGGTGAAAATTGTTAGTGGGTAGTGATTCATGGTTCCACATTACAAACATATGATTGCTTAAACATAATTTGCCTTGCCAATAAACATTTTTAGTTTCGACTTTAAATTTAAGTAGTTCACAGTGACAATATTTTTCATACGAATTTCACAATTGTGAGCTTCCATAAATTTTAAGTCGAGACTTAGATTGATTATTAGTAAGGCGAAATGGGCCTAACTAATTATCATTTTTAATCTCTACACTACATATTTCGTAGATCACAATGGGTCATTTTATTTTATTATTTTATTATTATATTATTATTTATTTTTAATTCACCATTGTGAGTTCATTGAATTTAACCGGGGGGTCAATTCTCGTTCTGTGAAGAAGTGAAACGAAAATGTTTTCACCATTTCACGCCCAATTTTGATTCTCGTTCTGTGAAAATGTGAAATCAAACGTCAAAAGTTTTCATATGAATAATTTCTTTTCACGGCCCCATTTGCAAGTGAATGTTTTTAGTAAGAGTTTGAAAATTTAGAGCCCACTTTCATACAACACAGTCTGCGGTATTGAATTCACCACGATATTTTCACTTTTTGAATGAGAATCGCATTTTAGCACAAAATAAATCGAAAAAACGAAAGCAATGCGTGAAAGCGAATGTGAAAACGATTTATTCGATTCACTCTTTCACAAAATGAGAATTCGCCCCCGGGACACTAAATATGATTATTAGTATCTACCGCGGAATAATTTTGCGTTATATCATCAGCACCGGCTGGCTATTGTGAACCTATTGCGAGCCGTAGGTAAATGAGTGATCAATATACAAAACTAACTTTATAGTGCATACTTTCTTCGAAAGAAAAACTTTTGGTCTTGGGTACCTACTAATAGTAATATTCACTGGCTATCTTAAATTTATTGTAGGTCACAATAGAAACTTTGTATAGAAAATACCATCATTATAAATTGGAAAAATATTTAGGTATATTAATATAAATGGTTGGGGTCAAAATTCTTTTTACAAAATTCTGCTTTCAAAATTCTGTTTTCAAAATTGTGCATTTAAAAATTTTGCTTTTCAAAATTCTGCCTTACAAAATTCTATCAAAAATGTAAGCAACGTATCCCGAGCTCACAGTCGCAACAGCTTTTCTCCGCCTACATCCCAATCAAAGAACAACAACAGAAACTCCTTTGAATTCCATTTAATCAATATAACCAGGAATTCAAGCAACCTACGCCATCCTGGATCGCTGTCAAAACGAAAACTCTCATTCGACAACAAATTAAACCACACTTTGCATAAATTTACGGAATACTTTGGCAGTTCTCGCCGCGACGCGACGGCTACGCTGCGAAACAATGCATCCAGCCAGAGCCAGACCATGCGACTTTGCGTGTCGATAATGCGAATTATTATAACCGTTCGCTTAAATTGACTTTAATTAAATAAATTTTCGTGGTTGAGCGTCGCCAATCATTTGCGGCAATCCTGTTGTCGACTGAAAATCAAGAGAAACCCACACTTTGCTGCGGTGCAGAAAACAGTCTCGTCCAAGGATATATAATGATCGGTTGAAGGCATGCATGAGACATTCCCTGCAGTTGCATGATTCATAAATTTCTCCTTTACACCGACACCGGTATGAATGCCCACTCCAAGTTTTTGTTTCTGTTTTTGTTCTTCTTATCCTGAATCAGGACCCAAACATGTAGAGCTGCAAATAACACCTACTCGTCGTAGTCGTAGCTATTGATTTGAACACAAAAATACTGTTACACAATGGATCGCGTGCGCCACAAGCCATCCTGCGAAATTAAACGTCTGCCATAATAGTTGCTGCTTGCTGGGAGATACCTACTTCCCCCGTGGTGGACTTGACCGCGCGACGACGGCTAATTTCATACCCACATCCCTTACGGCCACATCCATAGATGCTAATCACTAACGCCGCTCGCATAGTCGAGCAGCAGCAACAACTACTATACAGTCATCTAGAAGACTGTAGAGCGTGCAAGAGTTTATTAGCTGCGCAGGGACCGGTCGCGGTCGGTCATCAATTCGCATCAAGCACTTTGTGCTCCCCTCTCCTTCTACTGATTGTATGCCGCCCGTACGTGTACCGTGTACCTACGTCATCATTTCGGTCGGCTCTCTGCCAATTGTTATTAATTAGTTTCGATTCGAGTACGAGTACTTGTAGTATGAGTACCAACCGCAAGAGTCGTAGGGGGTGTGTAACGTACACCTCCTCCAGCTTTGGCAGCAAATTAACGCTGAAATTTGCTGTCGCGAGATACACTGCATTCGGAGGCTACAGCGAGTTTGGTAATTTTTACGAGATTGCTATCGAAGAACTTATTAAGGATTCCATTCCACCACCGCGCGATGGGAGTGGTGGCACACAAGCACAATTTATTTATGTCACATGGAATGAGGGCATATGCGGTAACAAATCGGTGGGTGGAATTGGAATTGATGTGGAATGACGGAGATAGATCAAAATGACCTTTTTCGAATGCGGCGGAACTGTGAGTGGAGGTGGAGGTGGAGGAGTAGCAACAGCGGCCCGCATGGTGCTGGGAATTCGATGCTATACCTATTGCCATCTTGCAGCAAAGCGTCCGACAACCGACTGTTGATTGAGTGGTCGCTGCGGTAAATCATCGTAAATTAGAAAAACAATTCTGTCAGAAAGCTATCATGATGTAAAATGAGTGACGACTGACGAGTTGTTGCGATGGCGGTAGTCTACATGCTGTCAAAGTTTTTGATTGTTATTCGTACACGGAAGTTCAGATTTGAAGTTAAAATTTAAATATGTAATAGATCTGTTCCCGTGCGGTGGATATTTTTGTTCATAAATATATCTAGAGTTGTAGTGTAGGTGGTTAAACGTCAAACGTATTTATAAAGTACGAGTAGGTATAGTATAGGTAAATTTTGTTATTTGTCTGAAATCTGGCTGACTTGATTGGCATGGGTCGGTCAGATGAATAACTTTTTTTTTTCAGTTGACGTCTACGGAGGGATAGCCGAATCTAATCAAAATTTCTGGGACTGAGCACTAAGTTGGCAGTTCGTATATGTGGCTGACGTAGTAAAAGTAGCGTTGTGGCCAATCGAATACCACATTAGCTACTGAAATACCTATACAATTTTCTAACTTTTTCGAGTTGTATATCTTACGAACTCAACTGACAGCTAAGCTGTCACTTATGTGGTATTCGATTGGGAGCTCTCAGAGCACTTCTTTTGCTCTCAGAGCAATTTTTATGTTCGTTTGGTACAAAAAAAGCAATCTGGATTTTTTCTCAGATTTACCAATGCGTTTGAGTTTGACAGCTGGTGGAGTTTGTTTAGATTTTCGTGAATTTTTTCTACAGCAAAGAAGGGCATTGCATTGGGTAAGTCTATTTTTTGTAATTTATTTATGTTTAAATATTTAGAAATCAATCAGGACGCCAATTTCGAATGTTTTAATTTTAAATTTAACTAGTGAATGGAATACGCTTTTAAAAGTTCTGGAGGCTACACATATTCGAATCGCACGAATATCAACACAAAAAAGAGCAAGTGACGTTTTTATGTTCGATTTGCCACACGAAATCTGAAATCTGACAGCGAATCTGAATAAGCCCAATCGAATACCACATCAGCTACTGACATAAATACAATTTTCTACCTTTTTTCGAATTATACATCTTAAAATTCAACTGTCAGCTAGCTGTCACTTACAATACGATGACCTCTAACAATTTAGTACAATCTCTGCATAGCATTCCACTTCATACGCATCACTTGTCTAACTCCAAACTACCAATTGCGATGCACACCTTATTCAAGACTGAAAGAGATACCAACAAACGCAGTCAGTCACCTGTCGAAGCCAACAACCAATGCATGTCATCTAATAATCAAGCAAAGCCCACTTTCCATTGCAGTTGAAAACTTAAATAGACATCAGCAGACCATCAGCCCAAAGTCATACAATTGATCCATCATATCCATTAGATAAAACACCCAATAATTAATCCGTATTGCTGGATGTTTCAATTATCCGAGCACGCATTCAATATTTCATGGGCCATGAAGCCATGATAGCCTAGGTGAGATCTCATCATCGCCACCATCATCATTATCAACGTGCCGCTTGCACGGCCCAGACCAAGGTGTAGGTATATTGGATTCAACGAGAGCTTCCCAGTTCCCACATTAAATTGATAATTACATGAGCGATGAGGTTTCTTCCTTCCAAAGTGGCGGCGACGGCGGCGGCGGTTAGGCCGTAATTATACCGCAAGTACTTCTTCGGTGGGAGACTGTACGAAAGAAACTCATTAATTCCAATTTTGCTGGAAGCCAAGCCACACGTCATCGGATAGCTTTGAGTGTCAGTCAGTCTCAGCTTCGGCAGCCGCCTCAATCTGGAGGAAAGAACACGAGTAGGTATCTGCAAAAAAAAACTTTGAACTGTTACATTTGCGTGTGCACTCTTTGGCTAGGGGGTTATGGTCGTCCACATTGTGCATGTGCATTGTCATCTAGAGGAGGTATAAATGCATTTGAAAGATTGATATGAAATTGAACGGTGTGAGATCGGAATTTTGTGGTTAAAGTTATAAATTTGATCCATCCATGACAGTTGCTAGATTGTTGTAAAGAAGTCCGTCTTGTAAATTTAAGTTGTAAGGTATGGGTATGAAAAACGGGATGGAAACAGCGCCACCGAAAGTACTACAATAGGCGTTTTTATTTTTTAGTTCAGAGCACAATCTGAACTGTTATACGAAAAGTTTGTGTTTCTTTTTTAGCTCATATACCTAGGTACATCAGAGCTCGAATTTGTTATTCTTTCTTCGTTCAGAGCATGATCAGAGCGCGCTCTATGAGCTCAGAATAAATTGACTGAGCAGGCTGAGTAAAAAGCTGATTACACATACATATAAGTACATTCACACTTCCAGTCACATTTGACAGAAAAAAAAATCAGGAAAAACAGAAAAACATCAGAACGATCTGCACGCTCGGTTCAAAGCTTGCTCATATACCTTGAGCTCAGTTCAGTGCTCAGCTCTGAACTAAAAAAGAGAAACGCCCAATAGGAGTATTATACTCCTTTTTCGTCGGCCGTACCCCCATACTCCCCAATGACACCTATTTTTAATTCCGGGCTTAACTATTTTCTCTTGCATTGACATTTCTACACGTAGTAAATTGTAAAACAATTTTAGCATTTATCGATGCATTATAGTATAGTTCACGTTGGGTAGAAGTTCCATTCAGAGCTCATTCTTTAATTTAGAGTAAATTAGAACTGTCACTATTAATTTTCAGGGTAGGTTTGGTCGCATAAGTAAGTAGCTAACACCTATGTATCCTTCTGAAGAAATGAAATGAAAAATATTTGTTGAGGTTCCTGCCAAAGACAGTAAAGAGACCCCCAACTGGCAACTCTCTTACCGCTGGCCCCCTCAATTTTGTTTTCAAATTCGCCATTTTGTTGCCATCCTATCGGGGTAATGTCAATTTATGTCGTTTTCCATTGGGACAGAAAAAGCACAATTTTCAGAGCCAGGGCAGTTTTTCTGCTCTCCAAATCAGCTGGCTGTCAGCTTTCATGTTCCATTGGCCGCAAAAAAAGCATTTTTTTTAAGAATCGGAACAATTTCCTGAAGCTCGATTTCTGAACGAGATTCACACCTATTTGCACTAACACCAAAACATTTGTTATTTGTCAAACTTTGAAGTGTGTTTAATTATGTTTTTTAGATGACAAGTCTGTGGAAAATATAGTAAAATTTACATTTGTCCGCTGCAATGGATATGAACATAAATTGAATTGATTTTATAAACACAAATAACAATTTGAGAACAGCTGACTTTTAAAACACGCACCACCACAAATGCAAGGAAAGAAAAATCTCGTTTTATGTTCCAATGGGCTGATTGGGCACGAAAAATCTGAAATCTGAGAATCCCAAAGGAAAACGACATTAGAATCCGAATGACATGCAAAAATATATAAAAAAAAAAAAATCAATTCTGCCAACCGTTGCCAACCGTGGGGGAATGTGATAGAGTTCGGGAATACGACTATGATACCTACGACATTTTCACGTTACTGAATGCCATTGGTTAGTTCTAAAAGTGTATTCTTAAAAGTCGAATAATATCATTTGTTTGAACTAAATGAGATGTTTTATATACAAGAAACATTTTAGGACAAATAGGGTTCTGTATTTTCCACTTTTGGATATCATTGACTAAGATTTCATGAGTAAATTTTCCTTAAACAACTTAAGAAAAATTGCTCAAAATATTTTTATTTTCCCTCAACCAATCTACTTTATTAATTTTTAAAATTTAACGGATAAAATTCTATGAACGCTGGCCGCAACTGTCGGCAGCGGAAGATGCACATGCAAGGTGTAAGTGTGTTGCTGAGCCGGAATTTTTACACATAGTTTTACCGGGGTATAGAAATAGTCAGAATTGTCGGGAAATGTTTGCACTCCTTTGTTCGGCTTTTCCGAAAGCCGGGTCTTAACACACTCCAACATTTTTAAACGCGGTAGCGGACACCAAAAATGATTTACAAATCTTCAAATATGACATGCGCCTCTTTAACGCTACACCATTTCCTCAAACCCACCCGAGCTGTACCCATGTGCAGCGGGGAGATCCCCATAAACTGTCTGCCACAATCAGTAGTTGACTCCGTGTGATGAATGTTATCCAAGCAAGAAGCAAATTAACAAATCGCCTCTAGCACAATACAACTCCTCGGACTTGTGCTCACGCTTGTAATCCATCGGCACCGACACCGCACCGCGGCTGCATCGATCTGCCTTATTATGGTTATGAGCCTGCAATGCCATGAATTAAATACTCTCGCGAGTTGCAATCGCAACTCCTTCCTTCGAGTTGGAAGGGATTAAATGGAATTAACACGTGGAATTGGCCGACAGCCGTCGCCGATTCGCAGTCGCTGTGCCATTGCATCCAATCAACACTGCAAATGGTGTACAAGCTTGTAAAGCGTGACTTTGCCGCCACCGCATCGATGGTCGACAAGCATACGTTCTGGCTTTTTGGCGGAACCGTAATTTAAGTGTCCATTGTATGGGCAGGCGACCAATGATGCTTGTGTCCTTTTGTTGCTGTGCTGGCTGATGAAGAGCCCGTCTTATCTGCGCTGGCACGCACTAACACCACTTACAGCGGAGTAAATCACCAGCGAGGATGTCAGAGGCCCATTCCAGGAACATAAATTCATCTCAACTCCAACGCGCAACGCTGGCTTGTTGTATATCGCGATCAGGCACTGGCATCTCGCATGGCAAATCGATCTGTGATTGTAAATGCCTGATGATTGTGTGCAGTGCTAATGTGCACCAGAAACGGTCATTCGCTGCGTGACGCCTATACGGTTTTATGGGTGGATGTAGGTGCCCACCGCACAAACATTTCTGAGTTCTGTCTTGAGCCGGCTAACTGTAACTTATGGGTTTGTGTTGTGTGGGGACGGGTCGGATTTATGTGAGCGGCGTGCATTTTAGCTTGCCACTTCCTATAAATCGTAATTAGAATTGACGTGGCATGTGAGGAAAGTCTCCAGTGCATGAGAAATAGTCGTGTTTACGTGCCACCCGTCGTCATCGTCTATGGTCATCATAGAGAATAGCGAATAGTTTCGGACGAAGTCGACGATACTTGATGAGGAAGAGGTTGTGACATTCTGCACAGACTGATTGGGTGACATTATATTGCACACTAATGGGTGTAGTACTGCACTTGTCGGATTTACCGAAAGTTAACAGAGACTTCGGGATAACAAGCTTGGAAAGTACGAGAAATGCTTCGTAGTATCGTACCAATTTTTAGTATTTAGTCTCCAGCGCAGTTAAATCTATAAAATTAAATTTCTAAAACTAACCTTAAAAAAATATATAGCGCGGAGGTTAAAAATGGTACATTTCGATCCAAGAGTTTATTGATTTAAATTTAAATGGCCTAAATGTCTATTTGAAATTCTAAATGTCAACTGAGTATTCAATATTTAGGCACAATTTGACTAGATCAGTATGGGTAATGGATGTGCCAAGCAAGATAAAATGCTGGCAGAGCTCAGACTCATGATTCGAAGAAATACGAGATTACGACATTCGCACGATGACATGTTTTTGCTGTAAAACCGAACATTATTGTGAAGAAGTTATTCTTACATTGTAAAATGCAATTGTTAACAAAAGTCAACCATTCACTTTGTACTACATAAAAGTTTTTATACGTGCACGTAAGGAGAACGTAAACAAATTTAAACGAGCGATACTTACTTACTTACTTTTTTAGATGGCTCTACAGTCCGGGGTGAAGCTGGGCCTCATCCAATACGCCTCTCCAGTTAGTGCGATCTTTAGCTAACTCCCTCCAGTTGCGCACTCCAAGTTGGTTGAGGTCCCCTTTTACTTGTGCGCGCCACCTAAGGCGAGGTCTTCCTCTACTGCGTTGTCCCTCCGGATTGGAGTCGAAGACTCTTCGGGCCGGAGCGTTGGTGTCCATTCGCTCTACATGGTCTAGCCATCTAAGTCGGCTGATGCGCACTTTTCAAATTAGGTCGATGTCGCTGTACAGCTCGTAGAGTTCGCTGTTAAATCTCCTTCTCCAAATCCCGTCAACGCAAACGGGGCCAAAATTCACTCGAAGAATTTTGCGTTCAAAACGACCGAGGATATCTTCATCCGCCTTTGATAACGTCCATGCTTCTGCGCCATAGAGCAGGACTGGGATGATTGGGGTCCTATAAAGAGTCTCCTAAGTGTTTCTGGACGAGGCCCTACTTCTCAGTTGCCTTCTTAGGCCAAGAAACAGCGATTGGCAAGTGTAACTCTTCGCTTGATTTCTGATGTGATGTCGTCTGAATTTATAGCGGAGCCGAGGAAGACAAAGTCCCGAACTACCTCAAAATTATAACAACTGTCTATCGTGACGTTCTGTCCGATTCGTCGATGTTGTGTGTCCCTTCTTGTTGGCAGCATGTATTTGATTTAGCCCTTATTCACTACTAAACCCATTTTTTCCGCTTCTGAACTAATAGTTGCAAACGAACCAGTGACAGCTCGCTGTGTTCTGCCAATGATGTCAATGTCGTCCGTGTATGCAAGTAGTTTCACAGACTTTTGGACGATTGTGGCCCTTATTGGTCTTATTGGCTTGCGAATTTCGCACACTTTTCTCAAGTACTATGTTGAAGAAGTTCTTTTTTGACATCAAACGTCTCGGTGAGATTGTTACCGACCTTTATGGAGCAGCGAGCATTCTCCATCGTCATTCTGCACAATCTGACAAAACGAACGACTGGAGGTTGCAAATTGACGAGCAAAGGACGAATTATATTGCAAAGATACATAGACTTGTCAGCAGGCAGTTGTTAGCACAAAAAACTGAAAGTTGTGTCGGAAATTATACAGAAGATGTGACTAACAACTGAAACAAGGACTAGCAAGCAAAAAACAGGTTTTACGGCCTAATCGAAATCTGATTTTGCGATGTGTTGCTTGGACATCACATTAGCCTGACGAGTCTTTGATTTTAGCCCTCAAATCAACAGCTAAACGAACTCAAATCAAATAAAACTTTCTAGAGATAAAGCATATTGGGATTTGTTGTGGCTCATAGATTTTCCTGGACTGTAAACGAGGCGCAACCTACAGTAAGAAAGTCCTCAAGCGATTTGAATCAATGAACAAAATTTAAAAACGTTTTAGTTCGATTTTAATTGTTATTTTTATTTCATAGCACTTAAAGCGAAATTAATTTTCCAAGTTTAATAGTACAAACGATCAGCTCTAGTCCCAAATAAGACTTCCAATTGGACACGCATACCAATCCTGGCACTCTGCAACGAAAATCATAAAATTAGTTTCTACACGTCTGCGATAACTCTCTACTACCCACCGGGAGCCGAGGACCAAACGCCGTATTTCTTGACACCATCAACATCGCCTTCCGTGGCGTTAAGCATCAAACAATCGCCATCGCCGGAACCGAAATGCTCAAGAGCATCTTCAGCCGTGTACACCTTCTGCGTGTCAATTTGAACATCAATTTGATCATCCACCGGTTCATCCATACAATCAGCAGATAGATCGTTGCTAATTTTGAGGTCAAAGAGTTCCTTAAGGGTATTTATCTCGTCATCTGTAAGCTGAGGGTCCACTAAGTAGAGGACACTGTAAAAGAATTGATTAGACAAAAGGTGTGGGTGTGTAAATGAGTGATTACGAACTTTTTCAATATCTCCACGGAGTATTCGTTTGCGTAGCGGAGTCTTTCCTCAACGAAATCTCTGTCAAATGTCCACACCCATGGCCGACGCACCGAGTCGCCGAATATAAGAGTCCGGTGCACATTTATTCCGACCCGCGAGTAGAGTTGCAGGATTTTCTTTGATGTGTGTTTAAAGTTTAAAGAGTTCAAGTCATAGTCCTTGGTAGGGTTCTATGAGGCATACGGGTGAGAAACGGGTGACTAACTAGAATAGAAGCCTACCTGTTCCTTTTCGATCTTGTAAGCCTCCTTGCATCGGCGGAACGCGATGAATCCAATAACGAGCTGATTTGCCCAAAAGCCAGCGGCCTTTCGCCTGGGTGCTTCCTGATTGTTATTCTCAACGATCGCCAGTAGACTATGGAAGACATCCTCAATCAGTCCGGAAACGGCTAGCATCCGGAACAGTCCCTGGGTGTGGTTAATGAGAACTTCCAGTTGTTCTTCGGTTTCTATATGTGTGTCTGCAACAAAAAAGGTGGTAAAAGCTCGCATTTTCTAAAGAGGCAACGACTCCTTACCGACTAACTTGAAGAAGAACCTCATTCGAAGGATTGCCTCACTGTATATCTGCGAAAGATCCATCATGTTTCTTTCCTGCTTCACCGCTATTCCAAGATCTTTGACGATCTCTGCTAAAATCAAAATTACATCGGCTAAACTTTTCTTTTCGATGTAAGCCATTATCGCCCGGTACCTCTCCCCTTTCACATACTTCTTGGAGATCTTCGTTTCTCCCTTGATGGCGCACTCCAACGCAGTGTCATAGAATTGAAACAGTTTCATGACATTCTCCTCAAACTTGGTCTGATCCTTTCGTCGAATATTTCGTGTATCAACGTTTTGCATACATTCGCTCTGTCCCTGCCAATAGAAATCCTCCAGCCATTTCAGGCAATACTTGGAAGTGGCGCGAAGCACCTCAATCGATGGCATGACCTGGTCGTGGGCACAGATATGTCTCAAATCCACGACAAACGAACGGAGGTTGAGTTCCTTTGCCGTTTCGTACATGGTCTTCATGGTTTGCGTTTGCATTATCGATGACATGTAGTTGAAGAATCGTGTAAATGCACTGGAATACAAAACTTGAAGGTCTTTCAGTTGATCCATCGTAGCGTTGCCAGCGGTTTGTGCATCTTTTAGCTGAATTTCAAGGATTACAAGGGTACCCAGCACAGCGGCAGGCGTTAGATTTATTCGACGAATCTTCCAGATTGTCATCTGGCGGCAGGCGAGCTGCTTGGTTTCGTTGGTTGCATTAGCGCCATAGATCCAGGAGTATACATTATTGAATTCTTCGCTAGGGTGGAAATAGTAGTTTTTTTTTCTGAGCCATTTGCGAACAAAAACTTACACATCTTTCCATGGCGCAACTAGAGTTTTCCTTTTGGTTTTCTCAGAAAAACTTGTGTCTGCATCGAGTTCGACGTCACTGTCGTGCATTTTCGTAAAATTGTAAATAATTTATGGTCAAATTGAATAATATTAAGCGAAAACGCGTAGTACGCGTAATACAGCCGCAAGCACGATTTGAAAGTAAACAAAAATAACACCAACATGTGCTGAAAATGACAGCTGCAGCTGGAATCTTCGTTGTGACGGCAGTGCCATCTATGAATGTAACATGAAGTAGAATTGATGTCGGTAGAGTAGAGCGGTTGATATGGCGCCCATGAAAAAATGTAAATTTGTGTATTTGAATTTATTTCCGGCTCAACAACAGTATGTACAATAATTTTAAAAATAAATATTTTAATCAGAATCCATCAATTTGTGCTATTTATGTCGTTTTCCATGAGGAAAAAGTAGCATCAGGAATTGCAAAATTCGCTTTAAAACTGCTTCGGATTGAATCCACGAAGGTTAGGTTAGGTTAGGTTGAAATGGCTGTCGGCTAACTGGTTAGGTTAGTCGACACACTTAGACCATTATAAGGTCCCTTGTGATACCACGTGAATCTATAATTCATTCCTCCTACTCGTTGAACCAATCGGAGCTTCTGATGAAGCGTAGTAGATTTCGGATGTCTATGTTTTTTAGATCGTTCAGATCACTAAGGTAGAAAGCTCCAAAGTGGAGTTTTCGTCTCTGTGAGAGAGCCGGACAAGTACAGAGAAGATGGAGAACAGTCTCCTCCTCCTCCTCGTCAAAACAGCTTCTGCAAAAATCGTTAGAGAATACGCCAAGCCTTTTTGCATGCCTGCCGATAAGACAGTGTCCCGTGATGACACCTATTGTAGCACTAATATGCTTCCTATCGAGGGAGATCAGATGCCTAGAACGCTTTAGATCCAGCTTTGGCCAGATCTGCTTTGTCACTAGACAAGTCGAGCCGGTTGACCACCTAAGATTTGTTCTTTCGATAGCGTCCAGCTTTATTTTGAGTTTGCAAGTAGCGAGTGGAATACCTAAGGAATCCTTAATTGGGAGCAGAGGTATAGTAGTTCCGTGTTTGGCGAGTTCATCAGCCCTGCAGTTACCTGGAATGTCCCTATGCCCCGGCACCCAACAAAGGTGAATGTTGAACTGCTCCGCCATCTCCATGAGAGACGAACGGCAGTCTTGGGCTGTTATGGAATTCGTGGAAACTGATTCCAGGCACTTGATAGCGGCTTGGCTATCAGAGAAGATACGGATATCTTTAGCAGATATCACGTTTTCCCTTAGCCAAGATAAGACCTCTTTTATCGCCATTATTTCCGCCTGAAAAACGCTACAGTGATCAGGAAGACGGAAGGAGAGACTAAGATTAAGTCTATTCGAGAAGACACCGCCACCAACACCGTCCACAGTTTTCGAACCATCTGTGTAGAAGTGGATCGATTCATCATCCACGGATGCTTCCTCCTCCCAGAATGATCTAGTAGGAATGGAGACCTGGAAGTTTTTATCAAATTGTAGTTCTGGTGTGGTGTAGTCGATGTTTACTGGAAGGTTCCTAATGTTGTTGAGGATAGCGGCATGGCCAGTTGTTTTGCTTGTCCATTGTGAAATAGCTTTGAGGCGTACGGCTGCCGAAGCTGCCGTTTGCCTGCTGAAGATGTCAATGGGTGTCAGATGAAACAGGATGTCAAGTGCAGCGGAGGGGGTGCTGCGAAGAGCTCCGCCGATGCACAAGCAAGCCGTTCTTTGGACTTTGCTTAATTTATCGCGATTAATCGCTTTTTCTAAGGCAGTCCACCAGACAACCACACCGTACGTGAGTATAGGTCTTATGACCGAGACATATAGCCAGTGAGTGACGCGGGGCTGTAAACCCCATTTGTTCCCTATGGCTTTTTTGCAAGAGAAAAGTGCCACAGTGGCCTTCTTAACTCTTTCTTGGATGTTAGGCTTCCAGGTTAACTTTCTATCAAAAATAAGGCCTAAGTATTTAGCTTCATTTGAGAACGTCAAGCTAGTGCCATTTATAGATGGAGGGTCAATGTGTGGAATCTTATATTTCCTAGAGAAGAGGACAAGTTCAGTTTTGTGAGGGTTTACACCCAACCCACAACTGTTTGTCCATTTTATTAGCTTGTTGAGAGCGTGTTGTAGAAGTTCTTTTAAAGTGTTAAGGTACTTTCCCGAGACGGCAATAGCAACGTCGTCCGCATAGGCAATCACATTGTAGCCTTCCGCTTCCAGGGATATCAGCAGTTGATTCACCACTAAATTCCAGAGAAGGGGAGACAGGACACCACCTTGTGGTGTTCCTCTACTGACAGATCTTCTGGAAGATATCTCACCTAGACTTGAGTTGATAATCCGGCTATTAAGCATCAAATTGATCAGCTTGCCAAGTGAGACGTCAACGTTCAGAGCTGCCAGAGCACCAGCGATTGCAGATGAGTCGACGTTGTTGAAGGCGCCCTCTATATCCAGGAATGCAACCATTGTATACTCCTTATGACGAAGGGAATCTTCTATGGAGCGCGTTAGCGTGTGTAGGGCCGTTTCTACTGATTTGCCCTTAGAGTAAGCATGTTGAGCTGTTGACAGTCGATTTTTGTCAATGCTATTGCGTAAATGGATTTCAATCAGTCGCTCCAAAGTTTTTAGGAGAAATGATGAAAGACTAATAGGTCTGAGATCTTTCGGACTCACGTGAGAGCATTTACCTGCTTTGGGTATAAAAACTACTTTAACTTCTCTCCATAGCAATGGGATGTACACCAGATCTAGACAGCTTCTCAGGATTGTCATTAGCGTTGGCAGAATGATATCCGATGTTCTTTGAAGCTCGGCCGGTATTATGCCATCTGGTCCCGAAGATTTGTATGGTTTGAAGCTATGCAGCGCCCAAAGCACTTTTTCTCTAGTGATCAGACCTTGTAAGTTGGTACATTGCAAGTTTGATCTGTTTGGATCTGTTTGGGCAATACCTTTACAGCTGCCTGGGAAATGGGTGTCGAGCAGCAGATTAAGCGATTCTTCGCTAGAAGTCGTCCAAGAGCCATCTGTCTTTTTCAGACAGCTTGACATTGTTGGGTTTGTCGAGAGTATCTTTCTTAGCCTTGATGCTTCGGAGGATTCTTCTATCTTACCACAGAAGATTCTCCAAGATACTCGTTTGGCTTTTCTTAAATCTTTCTTATATAATTTAAGGGCTTCTTTGTAGGAGTCCCAATCAGTCGCTTTTCTTGTGTCTTTGGCACGATTGAAAAGTTTTCTGCAATTTGATTTACTAAGTCCCAACTCCGAAGACCACCAATGTGGTTTCTTCTTCCCTCTTGGAAGAATTAGGGGACACGAGGAGGACATTGCCTTGTTTAAAGCCAACGTAAGATTCTTGACTTTGAGATCAAGCTCATTGGCATTACAGGGGGTACTTGAGAGCTCTGGGGTAATTGATTGTTTCAGAGTCTCCCTATATTTGAGCCAATCTGTTTTCCTGAAATTTCTGAAAGGAAGTTGGCAAGGAGAGTCATCGGCTAAATTGAATTGAATATATCGATGATCTGAAAAGGAGTGCTCAGCTGATACTTTCCAGTTGGTAATCAGTTGATTAACAGTATCGGAGACAAGGGTGATGTCTAAAACTTCTTGTCGGTTTTTTGTTATGAAAGTAGGTTCGGTTCCTACATTGCTTATGATTAGGTTTGTTTTTAAAATGTAATCAAAAAGTAACTCACCTCTATCATTGATGTCAGTACTACCCCATACCGAGTGGTGAGCATTAGCATCACACCCGATTATGAGGTTGGTTTTGGTCCTCTCTGCTTCCGCGATCACTCTCTCTAGTTTTTCCCCAGGGAGAGGGCCCGTGTAGTCATAGGCCAGATATGCCGATGCTATCCAGTATGCGCCTTTCGGAGTCACTAGTTTAGCAACAGTTACATCTAGATCACTGAAAATAGGGAGTAAAAGTAATTTAAGGCTACGTTTCGCTAGTATACATGATCTGGGTCTACCTTTAACAGTCACATACAGCTTTTCGTATCCAGGAGTCTCGAGTCCACGAACCACGCTGTTGTCAAACCATGGTTCCTGTATCAAGACTATGTCTTCTCTGCTCTTTGATAGGCGGAGGATGAGGGCGGCCGAAGCCTCAATGGAGTGATGGAGGTTAATCTGCACTAACTGCAGCATTCTTGCTACAATCAGGCGGAGAGACCTCCACCACGGTGTTGTTAAGTTCTTCCGCTTCTGAAGATGAACCAAGAAGTTCATCCTCGCTCAGAAGAATTTTGTTGAAATCGTCCATGTCCATGTCCGAAAGTTCGTGATCCATGGTAGGAGTGATTGTGCTGGAGGCATCGTCATCCAGTGATGGAAATGAAACCAATGCTCCAGGGTCTGAGGCTCCAGGTTCTGAACCCGTAGGGTAGGGAGGCATGTTGCCTGAATCAAGCTCATCTTTTTTGTAAACTTTAAGGGTGATAGATTCGAAACCGAATCTAATCACCCCTTTACTGAGCATTAAGGGAGCAAGCGACTCTTTGTTGATGACGATAAGAGCGCACCTATAGAGACCTCGTTGCTCCTCCAGCTTTACAACCTTCCAGTTGTGAGTCGGGAGTGTAGGATTGCTCAATCGAATAATTTCGAGAACCTCCTCACTTGATGAGGGTTCGGCTGGGATCCAGGTACGAGTTCTAGGTCGGCTTGGGATATCCTCCCTTGCGACGACATCGAGTTTCGCACCCGGCCAAACTTCTCCGAGTTTGCCTATGGCAAACTTATAGAGATCGCAGGACCTCTGATCATCGCAGGCGATAAGCTTCACGTGGCCCTGATGCCATCCACCATCGCAAGTAATAGGAGGTGGTCCCGGGTTTTCCCTCATGACATTTAAGAAGCTGCCTGAAAGCTTCGTCTTGACCACCTGCCATCGTTCAGGGGAGATGGTGCCATCATCATCACTGCGATCGATCACAGCAAGCACAATTTTATTTTTAAGAACGTCACTAAACGACTTCTGAGATGTGACGTTGGATGACCTGTTTGAAGCGACGGTGCTATGCACCTTAGGTCTTTTGGGGGCCGGCGTGGTCCCCTCCAACGATCTCTGGCGCTTGGACGTGGAGTCCTTGCTAGTCGCTATTGGATTGTTCTTTAGGAATGATTCAGCCCATTCAACTCTGCTGTTCTGTTCGGCGGTCCTATCAGCCCTCAAAGTAGCTCCGAGGACCTTTAGGATATGAACAGCACGACGACGAGTGTTATGCGTCCTTTTCGAGGGAGCGCGATGCCGCCCTGTCCCACTAGGAGACGAATGAGCGATATTGCTACCGCTGGTAGCAGTGGTAGGATCATGTATGGTCACAATCCCACCACTGCTAGGATTTGTATCTTTTTTAAGCGCGCTGCCGCTGTTCACAGTAGAAGAACCATGGATGGTCACGATTTTTCCACCGCTCACCGCTGCAGGGGCTGTGCCAGTAGTCAGCGAAGTCGCCGCACTACTGCCCGGTTTTAACGGAGAACCGGTCTCATTTTGTTTTTGTTTTTTTAAAATTTTGTTTTTATTCATTTTTGATTCCCACGAGTAGCGGAGGATTGAGGTCCGTCTGTGCAGAGATCCGCATTACACAGATAGGGCTGGCTAATCCGGAGGTCGCCAGGTATCCGGATACTCCGTTTACGACTTGAGCTATTTTTGAAACTGGGCCCCCAGCCAGGCTGATATTCGGCACGGGTCGTATGACACCTTTATCCGGCCCAGGCGGAAATAGGATAGGATAAGAGAAAGAGTTAAGGAATAAAATGGAAGGAGTGGGACAAGAAGGGAAGGGAGGGGAGAGGGAGCACCCTTTGGTTTCATGGTTCATCTGGAGAGATTCTCGAGAGTCTTTACCACTACTCAGCCCCCACAACTCGTCAAGTTTGGTGCTAGGATGGGGGGAATCCACGAAAGTATTGGTGAAATTCTCGGCTCAGAATCACCAGAAGGGTACTTTTTGTGCCAAAGGAACGGTTTCGGAAGTGATTTTTTTCGATTCCGGAATCCGGACTTTCCCTGGCGCTTCTTTTTGCCTAATGGAAAATGTAATTAACGCAGCTTGCATTGTGACGGTTGATGTGTTTTGTCTGGCGTAGATCGGATCACGTGAATAGTTTTTCCAGTTTGACGTCGACGAATCTAGTCCAGAATATCGAGACTGAGTACAAAGTCGACAGTTCTTGTATGTAACTGAGGTAGAAAAAGTGGCGTTACCAACCGATCTACCTTTTGCGTTCAAGGTGTAGATGTAGATGTAGTTGCACCAGCCCCACCTTGTCGACTAAAAATAACTTAATTTTATATGTGGAAATTGACAGTGGTTTTGACGTTTTGAGTGACATTTCACAACTTGTGTAGACCTCTGGGCTCTAGCGCAAATTGGGAAATCGATCTTTTTCGAGCTGGTACACAAGCGAAATGCCACTTGTAAATAAAACAAGAATGTATATTTCTTTTTTTATAATTTACTTTTGACTGTTTATTTATGTTTTCAAAAAATGTTTGCATCTATCTTTACAATTTCATTTATTAAGTATATATATAATTCCATTTCTTATCCAAATAATATTACTAGGTTTTGCTTTAAAATTTGTTTTTATTTTTCATGTTTTTGTTTTTTATATTTTCATTACTATTATTATTATTTTTTACATTTGGCCTATTTTACTTGCTAACTTATGTCTTGATTTACCTACATTTGCTTTAGTAATTGGTTCTGAATTTATATTCTAATCCAAAGGTTTCTATTTAAAAATGGAAACCCCTGTCAAACTTGTAAATCATTTTGTTAATTACATTAATTTTGTTTGTTGTATTATGATATAATAATTCCTAAGTTTCAAACTAAGTATTGCGTTTAAAACAATTTGATTTCGCTTGTTGGGAATTCATTTTATGTACATTGTTATTTTGTTTCTGTTTTTAATTTTCATTAACTACGTTATTTATGTTTATTCTCCATCGAATTAAATCATTTTTGAAATTGTTTCAATTTGTGTTCCCCTTTGATTAAAAAAAAATCTTATCTTATATTATAGTACCTATGTATAATTGATTTTTTTTTTTTTTTTGTTCATTTGCATTTTTAAAATGATATATTATGTACATGTTTATGTTCTGCGTATAAATAACTTCATTTAATTAAAAAATGCGTGTGTTTTTTATGCATTTAACAATAGGTAGTATTGTTATAAATAAAATATCCATGTACTTAATTGATAATTTGCGTTTTCTTCTATTTACAGCTTTACTCATCAATACTTAAAAAAATGCTGCCAATTTATTTACAATCGATCGTTTCGAAATAAGACATCTATTAGTTAACTTTCTTTTTTTTAATATTTTTCTATTATTTTTCTTAGAAGCTACTTCTTTTTTAGAATTACTTTTGCTTTCCAATAAAACAAGCATGTATTGTAGTTACTAGAAAAATAATCTTAATCCGTATGGTTGCAGAAATAAAATTACTTAAATCGTTTTCATTTTTGAAACCATTTTTAGTTTTGTGTACGAAAAGATGTCTTGAAGCAATAATAGTTTTGTGCATTAAATTAGTTTTTTTTTAATAATCAAACTCGGACGCTGTTTTTCGTTACATAAAAATAAAGAGCTACCAACAGAATTCAGATCTAAATCTTAACACCCAGTCTCCACGAGTCTTAATTTCAGTCAAGAGTTCAGTCATGACAGCAAAATGTCTCGTGTAGACCGCGATTTTGTGGATATGACTGAAATCCAGACCTTTCAGTCTGACTTCTTTTCCTGACATCTCTGCAGACCGAAATGTGGACTGAAATTTGACATTTGAAGTCAAGACCAGCGTTTGACAGCGTTTACTAGATTTATCAACACTTTACCAGAACCAGTCGCGAATTTTTGGACTATATTCATCGGCTACCCTTCCATAAACGTCAACTGAAAAAGTTGTTCAATGTGAATGATCTCCAAGGCCAATCAAAAGTGTCAGACTGTTGCACTTGGCTTCCAGTCAATTAATCCAGTTTTCGATTAAGCGACGCACATATCTCTATTGATAAATAAAAACGCGCTCCAACAATCACCCCTATCGAGGTATCCGTTCGGAAAAAAATCCGATACGAAAGACAAAACTGATCGAAACTCAAATTGCGTTCCAAGTATCCGTTTCGGATCAAAATAAATGAAGAATATAAACGCGTTCATTTCACACTAAAATATTCCGCAGCGGTGCAGGGAAATAACTTCACGGGCAATGACTTCACTTGGGAAATAACTTCACCTTGAGCGGGAAATAATTTCACTTTTTTTAGGTGAAGTTATTTCCCACTTGAAGTGGGTTTCATTGTTTATAAATTGTAGGCTTACATATGTGTCGCATCGTAGGAGAAATTATTTCCTACAAAAAAGTGAAGGTTTTGCTCACTTTCATTGGGAAATAACTTCACATAAAATAAGTGAATTTATTTCCCACTCGAAATGAAGTTGTTTCTCATGTGAAGTTATAGCCCATGAAGTTATTTCCCTGCACCTTCCGCAGCAATTAGTTGTCGGAGAACTTCGAAAAAAATGTGCCGTGAACTGTCAAAAGTAAGTGGTATAACGCGGTTCCACGCAATGCGACAAGGTGCGCTATATGTCATCGGAGAATTTTTTCGAAAGTTGTATCGGAACGGATAATTCGAATTGAATTTCACCGATTTCGTACAGATCGGAGAAATTCCCTCGATAGGGGTAAATGCAACGTTGCGGTGAGCATACGACCAAGTACGAAACGGCTGTATCTCTCTTCTCCAATGAATTCGTTACAACCAAGCTTCGCCAAGAGTAGAGAGATTGAAAACACCACCATCAGAGGAGTCTCCTAATCAAACCGACGGACGCCCCAACAATTTTTTTGGCCAAAACAGCAAGACCCTATCGAGGTATCCATGCTTATTTTGAGATTTGAACGAATGTCTCTATTCGTTCGAATGAACTTTGTGTATTTTGAGAGACATTCGTTAGAATTGGCTATTCGTTCGAATCTCAAAATAAGCATGATCATTTCAGAAAAAATTCCAAAACGAAAGTCAAATCTCAGATTGCATTCGAAGTATCCGTTTCGGGAAAAAAAATATCATTTAAACGCATGAATAAAATATTCTCCAGCAATTATTTTCGGAGAGCTATGGAAAAAATGTGCCGTGTAGCTGTCATAAGTAAGTGATATAGCGCGATACGGCGCAATGCGTCAAGGTGCGCTATACTCTCCTTCTGATCGGATACCTCGATATGGGCGATTCTCCTAATGCTCATGTTATCGTCGACGGTACGCTACGCTCCAACAAATCCAACGCCAAGATTCCGATACCTACGTCTTTAATCATTGTTTTGACACTTTCTGGCAATAAGCCCAGTCTTGTGACCGAGAGAAAAATTAACATTGACACAACTTGAGAACGTCGTTCTCATCAATGCGCGAAATAGCCGCTTTTATTTTTTCTTTAGTGCATCTTTTCCGGTCAAGGAGTTTTGAAGTGTTAAGTCGTGAGATCGTCAACGTTTTGTTTGTCACCGCGTTGACACCGAAGAAGAAAAACAGTGCTGACACCGATTCAAAGTCAAGGCATTACAGATCAAAATGGAGCGACTCGCAACGTTCGGATGATCGTCAATCTGTTATTCATTTATGTTAGACTGTATGATCATAGTTTTGGGGTCGTTGATAGTTGGTGAATCTATTCACGTCACATGTATTTCAGACAGTTGGCAACCCTAAAAGAAACCAATGCAAATCAAACAGGAAGCTAAATAAAAGTACAATTATAAAATAAAAATAAAAACATGCAAGCCGGGTAATTTTTTTTTAAAATTCTTCTTTATTTTTAATATGTAGTATTAAAATTGGAAAAAATTAAAACAATATTTCTATTTGAAATAAAAAATTAAACTATTTTTGTTGCAAAAAATAAAACTACTAAAATAAATTTAAAACAAAAAATAATTGATTAATAATTTAAATTTAAACTAAATGTACATTTACAGCTGTAGTTGTAGTTGTAGTTGTGGTTGTGAGTGCAATACATAAAATTAAAAACTAAAAATACAATTTTATCTAATGATTTGATTTTTTTTTGTTTATTTATTTTATTTCTTTACTTGATATTCTTATCGTGAATTTAATTTAACTTAATATTTAAGAAAACTGTAATTTTCAACGCAATGCATTCTTTTGTACATAATAAATTTAAATGTGAAACAAAACTTATTACAATACAAAGTACGTAAATCTATTTTTGCTAAACTAAAAAATAAAATAAAGAAATACATATATATGGGTGTATTAAGTGTGGGTGTGTGTGTGTGTTTGTCAAAAAAAAAAAACTACAAAGATTTTTCTTTTACGTTCAAACTTTGAGTTTGCTTTTAAGTTGAGATAAGACAAATTTAAATAAATACTTTATACAATAATATGAATACTACAGAACAAAAAAGAAAATGTTATAAACAAAAAGTATGTAAACTAAACTAAGGGACAAACTATTTGTTACTAAACGAAAAACAACGTCGTCGTCGTTGCCGTTTCTCTGTTTTTTCTCTGCTTAACCAACCGTTCTATGACTGAAAGAGAACGGTCCGCGCTTTAAATATATTTTTAAGTTTGCTTACATTTAAATACGTAAAAAAAATAATAATATATATTGTTCAATAATACGTGTGTTATTAGTTGTGATTGTTTCAATTTAATTTGTATTCTTCTTACTGAGGGCAAAACTTGAACAAAACTGAAACAAAACTCAACAACAACTGAAGGCGTGTTAAATAGTTTTTTTTTCTGATTTTTCTTTTGTTTTGTATGTGTATGTGTATTCCTTACTTGCTAGTATTGTATAATATAAAATATTGTACACATAAATTATCGTAAAATTTTAAATATATCTATGTCAATCTTTTATAACTTAATGTTTGTGTTGTTTATTTGATTTCCTTTCACATTACCTACAATTGTTTTTACTTATACTTTTTGCAATAATTTACAATTAAACTACATGTATAGAATATTATAATGTACGTTTTTTTTTTTTTTGCTTTTTTGTTTTTGTGTCTGCTTTATTATACTTACTACTGAACAAAAATCTCAATGTTTAGGTTGATCATGGTTTACTATGATTTTTTTTGCTTCTTCCTTGTAAATTTATGTACAATTTAATGCTTTTTAATAATAGAATAGAACAAAATATTTCTTACAACTACCGTAATGGTTAACAAAATAAGAATTTTGATTTATTTGTTTTTGTTTTATTTTGGGATCTGTTTTGGCTGGTTCCGCACAACGTGCAACCAGTTTGGTTTTAGTTATTTCATTCAAGCTGAGGACTTGGTTTCTAGTTTAGTACTTTCTTCTGGGAGTTGAAAAGAAATAAAGCTGTTTGTTTGTTGTGTCGCGATCGGTATGTTTAGCAAGTCTGTGTATGGTTATAGTTTTGTTGCTACATTTTGTGTTCTTAAGAAATGGTCGAAGAGATTGGTGATTATTTGTGGGAAGCGCTGCGAATTTGGGGTGTTGCGGTAGCTGTTTTTGAAACCTATCGTAAGGCTTTCAGCCTCTTATTACGTAGCTACTTTGAGTATTACACTCAGAGATTGAAAGTGAGAAGCGATAGATGTGTGGTTTTTTTTTCGAAATCTAGCCGAAGAAAGTATGTAATGCATTTAGAGTATTCGAAGTAGTCAGTGTATTATGACGAGTGAGCTTTAACGTGGTTCATTTAAGCGAGATCCAATGGTGCACTGCAGACACTTTGTAGTTTGAATATTTTCAATGAATGGAGAAGGCGTACCATAAAAGTACGAAAACGGTTTCCAAAAGAAATTAGTTGCGGAATTTGTTTCCGATTTGGAGTGCGTTGGGGTGAGCCAACGCAACTGTTTCTTTCTCTTCCGAAGTTGGATACGTCGAATGCAATTTGAGCCTCCGAAGGAGTATGCGTTGCGGAGAATTTTCCGTCCCGACGGATACCGCGCTAGGGCCGATTGGGAAGGTGTGTAGAGATAGTAGAATAGAAAGAAGAAACCGACTCTTTGACTGAAAATATTTTGTTAAAGTTTGGGTTGATTTACCAACAGAACTTTTGACTTTAGTAGGAAAAAGCTTATTGAAATATAAACACACGGGCGTCAGATGTGAGACTTTATGGGCCTTACTAATCATTTTTAACCCTCACACTAAATATGTTGTAGGTCACAATAGGTAATTTTATAAAATTTCGCCATTCTAAGGTCGTCAAATCTAATCTGGTCACTAACTAGAGTTTTAAGTATCCCGCTGTGACTGTAAAGTTCGAGTTCGAACGAATTTTTCATTCGTGGATTGTGAATAAAGTGTGACAGTTCGTGAGAAAATTGCTGTAAAGGACTATTCACATGAGAGCGAATTGCGAACACGCGAATATTCGTAGTTTCTGACCATTCACAGTTTCATTTTTAAAGGTTAAGTTCGAACGAATTTTTCATCCGTGGGTTTGTGGATCGCGACTGTTATGTGTGGATTGTGAATAAAGTGTGAAAACTCGCGGCAAGAATTTTCAATTCGCGGGAAAATTGCTTTAATTGTTAACTTAGCAGTTTAAATCAATTGAGATTCATGTTTTTTTTTAAGATTAGAAGTAAGATTAATAAAGTATAATGGTTTTGTGATAGAACAAATGGCAATTTTCAATTCATAAATAGAGTTCAATTGATTTGTTCGCAATTCGCCTATTCGCAGTTCCCTCTCATGTGAATTGTCCTTTAAAGTAGAAATAAGAATATGTTACTTTAGAGTTATCCATCAAGTATTTTTAGTTTATACTGTATCGAAATTATTTTATTTTTACAGTAGTTGTTTCAGAAAACTTGTTACAATCCAGAGAGAACTCTAAACTTCTTCTTAATACAACTCGTCGTAAAAAGTAAATATAACAAACCAGATCATCATCGATTTGATGCTTTACGTAATTCGGATGTGTCTACTATCGGTTATTTTAAATCAAGTCTGTTAAGCACCATAGCGAAGTCGTTTTCGAAATTCAGAGTGACTGCATCTTTATAATTAACAAACTTGCACATTTTTCTGGCAAATGGACATCCCTAAAGTGGTTAGAGTTACTCTGAGCCCGAACGCAGTCGCTTTCGATGTGTAGGTTTGCTATCATGAGGTTTATTTTCATTTGCAAATGCTGAATAAAGCTTGTCTTAAATCACTTTTGAAAGTCGGCAAGCATTTTGCGATAAAATGCTATTATGCCATTTGGCTTCATTTGGGGTATGACTTTGATATTTTATTTTCCATAGGGAATACTGATGTATGCGTGAGATTGTTGATTAAGCAATATTCAATACGCAGTGACTAAGCTCGAAGTTTTTGTAATTCATACAAACTTCTCACAATGGACGTTATGATGGCGAAAGTGTGTCGTCTTTTGTTGGTAGCCACTTCAACATAACTTTGTCAACTAACAAGCGTTGGAAAGAATACAAAAATGTTGCTAAGCTGCTGTGTAATTAGTTGAAAAGTCAGTTGTTACTTAAATCAAAAGCAACTGCGAGCAACTTGTGTTTGATTTTTTTCGAAAAACTAGAGTTCAGCTATGGGTAGAAATTCTACCATTCTATTGACCTGGTTTATACACAACATATTGGAAAACAATTTACAGACAGCACTGCATCTCTGCAGTCTTTCCAACAAAAACAAAAAAAGCGGTTCTTAAATATTTCCCTTTGCCTATTTATATTTAATCGAAAAATGAATTGATCTACAATTAAAATTTAGAATTCTTTTCTATTTTTGGCATTTTGCATCCGTAAGACCGCCCATAACTCGAGAACGGATCGTCCGATTTGAGTTATTTGTTATTTGTTTTCTTTTTTGTTGTGTTTGTCGCCGCCCAAGCAAACTACATACGGCGAGAAAATTGGAAATTAATTAAGAGAAATTGGAAGATTCGTAAAATTTGATTTCTCATACAATTTTGGAGGGGATTTTTTTTTTTTTTTTTGCTGGACAATAGGGACAGCAGCCAATCCAAAGCCTACGAAAATCATTGAGTGCAAAAAAAAAATTCCATGATTTGTGTCGTTGGCAATTTTGATACCCAAATGATAGCCCATCCCCACCGCTCATAGATCCCATTGCGTAAGCCGCTCATGTTCTGCCATGGAGAGGATGAATATCACTTTCAATTCAGTATGATCAATCAATCCATCGAGAGGTTGGTAACCGTGTAGTTCAAATGTTTTTCAAGTTTTCGTACAATGTTTCTGTATTTTTTTGTCATTCATTCAGTAACTGAAATTCGAGTGGCGTCATCTACTATCGATCGCAAAAGTGTGATACTCGAAATTATTTTTATTAAAAAATCAATTTTCGGCGGGTCTGCTAGTTTTATATATAAAACACTTAGAATAATATAACTTTGAACTGGTTTTTCGTAAAGAAATTGAAATTGTTGTGAACAAAATTTGTAAGTTGTAACAGATAAAAAATATTTTTCGTTTGCATACATTTGGTGTAAATTCAGTAACGTATCACTCACATCATGATGCTTTGCAAAATGTTCATTAATGCAAACTATAGGGCATTTCGCGAAGCTATCTCTTTCAAAACTTTGCTCTCTCTTTCACTTAAACGTCAAACCAACTTGTAGGAAAACAAACCAAATTTATATGGCGGGAGATATGATTTGTTTCGTTTGAAGATTAAAAGTTAATAATAAAGTGCAAAATACTACCTAAAAACATTGCAGAATTAATATTGTGTTTGCTAAAAGTTTTGGAAGAGTTATAGTTAAAAAAAAAAACAACCATATCGCGCGTGTTGTGGCGGCGGCAATAACGAAATAAAATAAGTTTTTTTTTTCTGTATGACTGAAATTTTATGATAAAGTGCAAAATACTATCTCTAAACACTGCGGAATTAATATTGTGTTTGCTAAAAGTGTTGGCGGCAATGAACATAATAAAATAAGAAAAAATGCCGACAAATTGTTGCATTAAAAACTGTACGAACAACGCGGTGAAAAATGAAGACATACGTTTTTATATATTTCCACAATTAAGAACGAAGCCTGAAATTCGAAATCTGTCCAAGGAGAGGCGCAAACGATGGCTAGCTGCTATAAATTTAAAGAAAATTAATATTAAAATAGCTCGTGTTTGTTGCAGGCATTTTATTTCAGGTATGTTGATACATTTACAATAATGTAACCATTGTGAAAAATATTATATTTAGGTAAATGTGCCAAACTGTGGACGATTTGAATCCGGATTGGTTTCCAAGCCTCCACCTGGAGTACGCCGGTAAATTTAACTCATCTATATCACCTTTAAGATTCCAGCGGCACAAACAACGCATTGCCAGAAGATCAAGTAGAAAAATACGGGATCTAAGTTACTTTTAACACTTAATAAACACTGATGTGCTATTCTATGGACTTCTTAGAACACTTTATTTTGCTCTTGGTCACTTCTAATGTTTGATTGCTACTTAAAAACAACAATCTTTTCCCGATTTCAGAGCATTTACGTGCATTTTTATTAAATTTCAAATTTATTCCTATCTTCCGCCATATGAAATTTCGTTTGTTTTCCTACAAGTTGCTCAGCTGTCACTTTGTTTTTTTTTTTCTCATTTGACACTGACGTTGTCGCGAACTACTCTATTGGCCTCGCTTTCAACGTCATGTGTTCATTATTGCAAAGTTGATCAAACTGATGCGCAAACATAACCAAAAAAAAAAGCATCACAAAAATACTTGATGCGCTGTTGATTCGCCGGTAAAAAAAAAAGTAAGAAAAATGTCGGTAGAGAAAGAAAAGTAAGTTAAAAAAAACATTTTTGTCAATAGATACCTACATAATGCTTTTGAAAGAAAAAATTATAAATTTTTGTTGAATTATTTGTTTTAATTTTTCTCACAAACAATGCGTTCTAGAACTCAAACGTCATATTGAATCAGTAAAGCATCAGCATAAACTGTGCTGTGCTCGCATAAGCATCGCAAATAAACAGTGATGCGATGCCGCATCACTGCGCAAATGTTTGACGTTTCTGAATTTACACTTGTTACAAAATCGGCCCTAGCGAGGTATTCGTCGGAAGGGAAAATTCTTCGATTTTATACGATTGGGAGGATTTTTGCTGCGAGGTATACTTCGGAACAGTTCGGAGAATTGTTCCGACATTTTGTAACGTATATCGGTAAATTACGTTAAAGTGCGATGAAGTGCATTTTTTTTTTCTTAAATTTTTGACAGTTAAGTTCAGAAATTGGTTGGTTTCAAAATAGTGGAACTGACAATGACATCCAAACAACCTTTTAGATCTTTTATGAACAATTTTATAAACCAATGTCGTAGAAGAACGCCGTATTTACAAAAAGACTTGATTTGAAACTGATAGTCACACAAGCCCAGTCCTTGGGACATTGATGTCAATTTTTTTTAAATAATTTCGGTACACATTTTGGAGAATATTCGTAAATAAACATGGACAAACAAAATACAGAACAATTTGGGGTCGAATGGCTCCATTCGTGAACGGACAATAGGGAAATCTGTTTTTGCTTCACATGTGAAATCAACTTAATCGAACGCATAGCTCGGATGTTTTGAATCGGCTCCTGTATGAAAATGTTCGATTGATTACTGCATAAGTTCCCTGAAACTTGAGAACAACAAAATCTGCTTACCCCAACATCAAAAACCGTTCCACTCTGGCTCGATCTCAACCGAGCACTGACTAGAAGTTCATATTGCAGGTTAGGTAGGAGTTAAAACATGGGAGATAAAAACTAGCGATAAATTGGCTATAATAAAGAAAGTTGTGTTTATTATCAGATTGGAGTATGTTTGCTATTATGAATATGGAATGACGCTTCTTGTGGTCAGTGACCGTCCTTTGGCTTCCATTTCTACAATAATCCCCAATCTCTTCAACCATTATACTTTGATTTAGTTTTCCGAGTCATTTCCTATCTTAAAATATAAATAGTGTGCAATTGTGCATCTCTATTGCAGTGATTTTGATTCTGTTTTACTTGGTTTGCTTATTGTTGTTAGTTGGTTTTGTCGTTTGTTGCTTTGCTTAGGAAAATATGAAAATAAATTATTTAAAACAAGAATAATCGTCTTTGTTGATGTGTGTATGTGTATGGTGTGCATGACCCGCCGGCATGCTACTGAGTGTGTTTGATTATTGTTTTCCTTTTTCCTCTAACTGTATAAAATCTAATATCACAGATTTTCTTTTGTTTTTGTTTTTTTTTTATTATTATTATTTTGTTTTCGTTTTCATCTTTTGTTCCTATAAGCATTTTTCGTTCACTTTATCTTTCGTCCTCGACACAAATCTCAGTATTAAATATAATAAAATAAAATCAAATAAAAATAAAAATAAAAACAAATAAACGTATATAAATGTACAACAATAAAAAGGCGCATTCAAAGAGATAATTTATAGTTGCGTTTTGTGTGTGGTTTGCTTTTGTTTTAGACAATAGCAGCCGTCAGGTGATAGAGGTCCATTAACGTTTGCACGTTAATCGGAAGACATGAGAGACGATCATGGGTATTCGAGTCTAGCGCCAGCCAGGACAGAGCATTGTAACCTTCCAATACATACCGTAGAACGTCTGCAGTTAGATTGGAATCGAGAGGATGATCGTTTGCTGTTGAATGACTGTTGGCGTTCAGGATGTCGTCTGTGTTCTGTATGTTGGGCACATGCAAGTGCAGAGCTGTTTTCAGAAAGACCGGACACACATCTTCCAGGTGTGGGCAGGCTGACCAAAACCACGAGGGCATTCGGCCGGTAGGTGCTGTTGATACAAAATAACCAACGGCAAGTGGTTGCTGCAGTACTGAACCGACCTGTAAGAGATGCAAATATTATAGTAAAAAAAGAAAAGATAGATCTTTCTCTTACTACGTAACCGAGAAAGTTAAAAATATACGCGAACTGAAGGTGGCAACTAAAAATAAAATTCCCATGGGAAAGTTTAACTTTTCTAATATAAAAAAGTTTCAAAAATACAGTAACAAAAGATTGTAAGAGTTGAATTTGCAAAAATAAAGAAAAGGAATGGTAGCTTGACAAGATTGTGTTTGGTTGTATACTTCACATAAAGCGGGCTACGTTTACACATGTTTCACCACAAAGACGCAACGTAAAGCTCATTGCCAGTAGACAGTAGCGTCCAAGAAAGAGGCAAATTTGACCCAGAACCATGGAGAGTGGACCTGTCAGGGAGCAGTAGCAGTACCCTTTGGAGTGACGCTTTTATCACCTTAAGAAGTTTTCAACCTCCAGAATTAATTAATGACACAGCCTCAGATAGACCTTTCTACGGTTAAACAGTTCTTGATTTGCATAAGTTCCAAGTTGAGTGTGAGTTGCGTATCATGAAGGAAATTTCTATTAAAGTTCATTCCTACGAAACAGAGCTCAACAGTTCTGTTTGAAAACAAATAAAATTGCAAATGAATGATAGACAGCTTGCCTGTCACAGCGGTTCCCTATTCGATACAAAAATTGTCCTTCGATGTTGAACAGAAGCATCGGTGAGATGTTCAAGTTTCCACACATCTTTCTATTAACTTGATTCAGTTCTTTGGAATCCCATAATCGTCATGCTGCTGCATTGCATTTGGGTCCGCCTGTTGGTGATTCTCCAATAGATGCAGGCTTTCTTATCACACTATCACCACCCATCATCAAGTACTTGCTTCGCAGGTGCCTTGGCATTCCCTAAAAATCTACGCTCAACTTACCTCTTCAATATCCTGTGCTTCGTGTGGCATGCGGGACGAATTGAAGTTATTCCCGCCGGAACTCTGCCAACTGCGATTGTCCTCCATGCGATCGGGGCTGCCATGGTTCGAATTTCGTTCCATTCCCGTTGGGACCATTGCTGCTGTTGACAATAACGAAAAAAAGAAAAATACACATTTAGTACTGTCCCCTGTAAGTTGGGAAGGGAAACAAGAAACAAAAATCCACTTACGATCCCAGAACAGATCCATATTGACGTCACTCATTGGATTCTCCGGATCCTCGTCCAGATCAAACATGAAATCATTGTCGATGTCCACCTGTGTCTCGTTCAATTCGTTGAATGCTTTCTGGAAGGACTGTTAAAAAAAAAAAGTTAGTTAAAATCACGACAAGCATCACAGTTTCACTGTTGCATTACCTGGCAAACGGCACTGGTGGGGAACACCAAAATATGCGTACACGTGACATCCTGCGGCGTCGACAATGGATTCTGCATCGAAATCTGACTGAATCTCTCGTCCGGCGTAAATTGATCGGGCATGACACGCAACTTTGAGTCCGGCTCCAAGGTGACCAGGCATGCACTCAATATACTCGGCGGATACATAAGCGAGCACTGCTTGCAAATGTCTTTGAGCTGCTTGGAGGCCTTCTGCAGATTCTGCTTGCTCAACAGCCAGCTCCATGATTTCAATTCGCCATGACCGATGCGTCCTATTCGTCCGATTACCAGTCGCCACGGCTGATCCGTTTGCGATATGATGCCCATTATGAAGTCCATCAGCTTCTGTAGGCCGGTTCGACGTGCGGGTGCTTTTCGCCGACGCGTTCGATTCGGAATGTCTATGTTGATGATAATCTTTTCGAGCAGCTCACCCCGGTCGTCGGTCACTGTGGCCAGCAGCCAGGACTGATCCTCACTCATGCAGTAGTTGCAGTACATCACCGAGAACTGTTGCTGGTCGAAGCCGTTGCGAGTTCGCGAAAAGTCTGTTTTGTCGGTTTTCTCGTGCATCGGCGCCAGGATGTAGGGCGGCGTGTACATCTTGTACGCTTGTCGGTTCTGTTCATCCTTTGACTTGAGGAAGACCTCCATGTTGGCGGCCGTACCGAAGCCTGTGAGACTTTTTACACTGCTCGCATGCGACAGATAGCGACGGCACTGAGAGAAAATGTTCAGCGCAAGGCACTTGATCTCATCGCTAAGGCGCTTACGATTGCGATTATGACCCAGTTCGAGGATGGACTCGAGCGAGAGGATTTGTATGTTGATGTTGGAGCGTACAGACTCTGGAATTGTTTTGAGAAGTTCGGAGTAACAGCGAAGTAGGGAGATGCAAGCGATTCGCTCCAGCTCCGGCGAGTCACAACCATAGGTGAATGGTTCGACCACGTAGAGGACAATGATGGGTGGATTGATGTCATCGTCGGAGCAGGCTGCGCCAAGAGGGTCGCCCAGTGGAGAACTAGTCAGCGTTGCAGAGGTGTTCATCGCATCGCGGTTCTCTTGATCGGAGGAGGTGGACGTCTCCGGCTTGGTCGGTGTACTTGGGGCTTTGTCTATGTTGTTGTGCATTGCAGTGGGGTCTTGGGAGTTTGGCATGGGACTGGCCATGGGGCGGGTGGCACAATTTCCGGATGTAGTGCTCTCCGGTGGATCCAGCAGAGTCTTGTCGCTCGGTATGCGATTAAGGTACGGAGACAGCAGATTTTGAAAAGCAATCGCATATAGGCGGATCTTCTCCGCCAATGGAACCTCCTCCAGCGTCCTCAGCCAGTCGTCCAATGTAGTGCTCCCATTGCCACAGGTGTCCATTTTTGCGCCCACTGTTAGAATACCATCCCAGCCCTTCATGGGCGTGTGTCTTCCCAGTTTGCACATCTCATACGTTGTGCTCAGCTCCTTGAAGTACGACTTCGTCTTGCTGATCACATAGTCATTCTCTGGGCAAATAATCAGATAGACAATGTCTCGATGGTAGGAGTAGGGCTCCAGCAGCAGCTTGTCCCAGTACTGGATCGCGAACGGAGCCACCGAAATGAATTCCTTGTCATAGCCCACGGTAACCGATGGAATGGGCTGTGGCTCACATTGGCCTGAAGCGCGACCGGCCAGCCGATGGAACTGCCGCCATGTCAGCGGCCCACTCACAGTATACGTGGCGTCTTTTTGCCCAGAACGCGACTTGGTGTGGAACGCATTCTGCAGCAGTGGTTGCATTGAGTTCATGATGTGCACAATGTCCTTGTTGTTGCGCGTATAGCCCGCCGGGATGTACGGCCACTTGTGGACACCGACCGCGTTGGAGGGAGGCGGACTACTGCTTCTGCCGTTGTTGCTTACCAGTTCCATTCGATTGAAGGCTAGGCGAGCTTGTTCCAGCGCCAGGCAGATGATGTCGTTCGCATCTGTGTACTCGAGGACGTTTGCTATAAGGGTGATGGGTGCGATTTTCGCCTTTTTCCGCCGATGACGCATTAGCGCGCGGTGAATGGAGCTAGTCGAGGTCTGTATCATTGTGCACTGATCCATCAAGAGGTCGAGAATCAGGTGTTGCTCACTGCTGAATGCATCTGCGCCAGCGGGCATCATTGCGGAGGACGCCTGCCCACCACCACCAGCTTTGGTTGATGCAAGGCTGGCCAGGAGAGCAACAAGTGACTTTTTCTTGTACTTGGCTGGATCTTCAGCGATTCCGGTGATTTCCAGCTCGTCCTCGTAGAACAGGCCCGACTTGTAGGCCAACCGCCGATTGACTACAGCACTGAAGCCACACGAACACGAAAGCGGATCATCGTCCAGATAGCCGCTGATGTGATTGTTCGCATGACCGTTGCCGCCATTTCCAGATCCTCCCATTAATGCCGGTGAATCGAGTCCACCGAAGGCACTTAGCACTCGTAGGTTGCTACCACCATGCGGGTTGGATGAGTTTCCCGCGCCACCGTTCGATGGACCACCGCATATACTGTTCGCCGGATTGAAGCTAGTTCCCGGCAAGGCGACATATACTCCCGAGTCGGCACCCCTAATGTTCCCCACGCACTTCTGCGAATCAGCGTTACACACGCACAACGTGCAACTGTCAAAGTTGTGATCGCGGAACACATTTAGCGCTGTATCATACAGCAGGATGTTAACCATCAGCGAGCTAACCTCGGGCAGACGGATGCAGCATGACGCATTTGAACCCGGTGCCGACGGTGTTTGTGGCGGCTCCTGCGAGTTGAATTGCTTGTTCAGATAAGATGACGTTGAGTTGGATGGACTAGAGGTAGCCACTTCGTAAGGTGGAGGCGGGTGCAGTGGTGTCCGACGGTTCATCATTGGACTGCCAGTGGGTGGAAATATGACTGGAGGTGGTGCTATGACTCCTGATGCAGGAGAGATCGGCGATAGGCCTGCGCGCAACATCTGCTGCACCATGGGATTGCTGTTCGTATTGGTGAGTGCGGCCTGAGGGCAGTTCAACTGGTTCAAGAGAAGATTCGAGCCAGTCGACGAGGGTGGTGGTGGTGGAGGCGGTTGATGGTGCTGCGGATGCATCTGCATTGGGTGCATGTTATTCGGATTTGTACTGGACATCAACTCTTGATGGTGCTGCAGAAGTTGTTGTTGCTGTTGATGATGTTGTTGTTGTTGCTGCTGTTGTTGTTGTTGCTGTTGCTGCTGTTGATGCTGCTGCTGCTGCTGCTGTTGTTGTTGCTGATGCCGCTGAGGTGGGGGCTGTTGCCACGAAGGCTTATATATACAATTCGATGGAATGACAAGCGGTGGCAACTGTTGACTTGGCAAATTCGTCAGCGGCGCATACTTCGAAGAGCCAACAAACTTACACATTTGCTGCGGCATATACACATACGAATAGTCGTCAATTTTCTCCTCCACCGGGCTGCCCAACTCAGTCGAGTACTCCTGTTTGAACTTGACAGTATCGGTGAGTTCGGTCATTGAGATTTCAATTGCGCAAGGACTCGAATTCGGATGATGTTGTTCGTGGCTGGGCGGAGTGGGAAACATTTTCGTCAAGTCCTCCGCCTGGATCATGTTCGAATTGCTATTGTTGTTGCAAGTCGCGCTGTTGTTGTTCAACAGCGATGTGTTTGTGACCGTTGAGCGTTTCAGATCATCGATGTTGTTGGTGCAGCCATTGGAAGATTTATTGGAATCTGGTGGTGTGTGGATTTGCATTCCCGCCTCATCGTCCGGGTTGTCGAATATCTGATCCAAGTCATTGTAGGAGGGATTGAGACCTTCGGCGGTGAAGAGATTGCGTCCCGTCTCTTTGAGATCAGTGCCCGCATGTTGTTCCTTTTTGATTTCGTGCTCCTGGAGCATGCTGTTGCTGCTGGAGAGATGGTTTGTAAGGCCGCTATTGTCAAATGCTGTTGCTGTCGAATCCAGATTCATCAGGTGTGTGTCGTAGATAGAGGCGGGTGTCGGCATTAGAGGTTTCAAATGCGTATGACTATCGTAGAGATTCGTTCGACGCATCGTGCGATGGGGTTTTGGCGCCTCGTTGGCTTTGAAACGCTTCACGGGATGGTTTAACCTGGAAAGACGGAAACAGAGTGTGAGAAGCTACAGTAAATGACGAAAAGAATGTGATTGTGAGTTTTTCTTAGATGCCCCAAGCTTGAAAGGCAGTTGAAGAACTACAAAATATTTTTTTTTTAAGAGCCAAAGATGACGCAGGCTTATTGTCTGAAAGCAAGTGTCCCTTGAATGCTCTAGAGACCGACTTCTATTTGCAACTTACCATGCTTCAGTGAGCGAAAAGTCATGCAACATATCCGATGAGAAGAGGTCATCGTTTGCCAGTCCGTCAATGTTTTTAGCCGTCAACTTGGGCCGCTTGTACAGCTTAAAGTACGCTGTAGTGGCCGCCGATGATGCCAAGCTATTGCACCGGTTATTGCCCAATTGAGAATCTGTGCCTGGAATGCTCCCCGAATGTGTACTGTCTCCGCCCTCGCCGCCACTGGCACTACCATTGTTGCCATTACCGCCCGAAGTATCGAACTTTTTGACCGATATTGTGCCACACTGCAGATTCGGTGTACATCGTTCGACGCTCGGCGGTGGAGGCACCGAGCCTGGTCCCGAACACTGCATACCCTCCGCCGATGGTGGTGGCTCAACACTTGGCGTTGGCTGAACATACGGCGAAGCGGTAATACTTTTGTTGTCGTGCTGGTCCGTGGGCGTCGGTGCCGGTGTATTCTTGTCGAGCAAATGATCGATCGGCGTTGATGGTTGCTGCAACGTAGGCACCGATGTTGGCGGTCGCGGTGATATCACAGACATTAACTAGAAGAAATAAAGTATATTAGCTGTAGAATATTAATATAATTCTCTCGATCTCGATTCTATTCTGTCGAGTGTTCTTTATTATATGATTTTAATATCTCTATTATTTTTATACAAAATAGGAACTACCTACTATTAATAATTTATATTAGAAGCTCCAGTACTAATGTAGTACAGTGTTGTACACTACATTAGCAAATGCGATGCATTTAATGAGCAACGACTCTCTTACCTGATCTGCTGGCGGGACAGAAGTTGGCTGTGATAATGTTGAATTTGGGTGTGGAGACGGCGCCGCACTGCCTGGTGAGCCCACTGAAGGTACGGGCATCGAATCTCCAATTGAGTTTCTAGAATAGGAAGACCCTCCACCATGCGGAGTGCCTGGAGTTGTATTTGATCTGAGACGGGAGAGAAAATAAACGTTAGAATTCAAGATTTGTGGTTTTTCATTTGAGAAACAAATGTACAGCGCTTATGAAAATGCAAAACCCTTGCCATGGATTAGACTCAAAGCGAAACCAAAATCAAATAAAAAAATATCTAAAATTATATTGTTCAGATACCGCTACCGCATAACTTAAAACAAAATAAACCAATTGCATGCGCATTCAATGGAAAATATTGACAAAAGATGTTAGATTTCATTGCGTTTGGAACAAAGGCGTTCGTTGCATGCTGTTTGCAACATTGTGTGGCCGGAGAAAGGTTGCAACTTTTTATTTTTTACAGTTCTCCACTCTCAACTGGAAGAATGATCACACTATCTCGGCAGGATGGAGTTTTAAATTGAGCAAACTTGGAATATGATTCGTATGTAACTATTCAAATGGTTAAAAGAAAAAAATGTAAACGTCACGGATGCATTCCGTCTCTCGAGCTCTAGCGCCATTGACACAAAGGTGAAATTTTGTTGTACTAGCGATTTTCTTATTAGAACTTTACCACTACCTTTGTTTGATTTTTCAAGTTTGTTTACTTTTAATTAGATTTGATTGTTAGCTCAACTTTTGTCTCACTTTTTCTCAATCAATAGCAGGTAATTTTGTACTAGATTTCGCTATTTGTTCTCAAACTCCAGTGCAATAAATAAAACGTCAATTTTTTTCTACGGAGTTTGACATCCTGCTGGTCATCTATCGGTTAATGGAACGCGGCCAGTTATTTTATCGATCTAAATTGGCTGGGTTCCACTGCCCGCTAGATGTCTAGCACAAAATATCCCAGATGAAGGAACGCTCTACAATTAAAGAAATGATATCATAAAAATAATATCTGAATAGCTATTTAATTTTTCATTTTGTAAACGTTTAAGCGATTTCCTTTGACAGGTCGTTGTTTTTTTTTTTTTTTTTTTTTTTTTCTCAATGCAGCGGGTGGTTTTGCCCTAGATTGAGAAATTTCCCTGAAAGGGATATTGCAGTGGAACGCAACCATTTATTAAGACTAGTTTTTTAGTTGACATTTAAGGATGAATACCGGACAAATCCAGTCAAGTTTAGAAGTGTTACACAAAGCGAAATGTTTGTTAGTAATTTTCCAAACCAAATGTATAGTTTTTAACTTTATTATAAAATTGTGTAACAGGAATTTGTAACAATTTGATCCGCCGTGTAATGAAAAAGTTGGCAAAAGCAAAAAATTAACGAAGACCTAAATGATCTCCATTCATTTTGAATTTCTAGACCAATTTGAAAAAATCGTGCGTTATAGAAATTGGTCTTCAGCTGAAAGTTTTCAGTGGCTCAACATTCGCTAGAAAGTTTAACTCAGCTTTTGTTCTTACATTTGACAGTTTTGGTTAATGAAAACCATGCTAACACATTTTCCGAATTAGGTTCATTCGCGTACGCAGTTTAAATCGAACGCAAACGATTTAAATCGATCACAATCGCACAAATGTCGTTTTCCATTGGGCAAAAAGAAGCGTCCGGGAGAGAAATTCGCTTCTGAAACCGTTCCATTGGCACGAAAAAAAAAACTCTTCTGGTGATTATGGGAAGGGAATTTCGATTCTCGATTTGAAGTCAGAATTCACTCGAGAAGCACTCACACAAGTGTAATTATTTTTTAGAAGTCAGCTGACAGCTGCCGTAGATTAGATTTTGACATTTTACCAATACTTTTGTGGATTCATTCAGAAGCAGTTTTCTTGTTCAATTGGATTACAGAATAAGCAAAACCAATGGAAAACGACAAAAGTCTATACACGTTCTCATCAAAAATGACAGAAAAAGAGAAAATTAGCAAAATAACGAGCAACGAGTAGTTTCGTTCTTGGCTCGAAACAGCTCAGAGAATTTCAACCGGCAAGTGTCAAATGCACAAATTTGACAAGAAACAAATTCGAAATCCGTCTTAAAAATCAATTTCGCAGAATAATAAAATCTGTGCAAATAAAAAAAAAAATCTGTGATGGTCCAATGTTCTCCTAAAACGATTCGTATGTTGCAAAAAGTTAAGTTATATGTTTATTTGGGGCGTAGATTAGATATCAAAGATGAAAGTGGCTCAAAGTAGCTCGACTTCTATCCACAAAGTTTGGCGTATATTTTTAGCTTTCTGAGAGAGTATAGCTAAACTTTTTTTGAGTTTGACAGATTTAGTGTTTGGCTCGGGAAAGTTCCTACGCGAATAGACCTATTACGTATTTAGTCGATGAGCCGAACTTCTCGCCACTCGTTACTTTGTGGTACATTTTGAAGAGAACTTATAGACTATAGAAAAGCAAATAGTACACGTCTTCAACACTGTCTCTGATAAACTAATCAAACTTAAAATTGAATTAAAATTTAACCAACCAAAACCTCTTAATACCAAAAATACCAAAACCAAAATTTGTTAAAGGGGGCAAAATGCAATTCAATTGACGCCTTGAGGCATTAAATGTTTAAAAGGTGTTTTCCGTACGATCTATGTTTATAGAATGTTGTTAAGTTCTACACTCTCCAGGGTAACATCGATCTGTGTGCAGTTTAGTCTCTATAATCTCATGCAAAAGCTGTTCAATGACTTGATTGCTGCCTTAAAAGAGAATTCTCTGGTGTCTGCCGAATCAAAGTTGATAAAATATGACATTTCACGCCGTTTAGCTCGAAGCCTTTACCAATAAGCTTTACTTCATCCACTCAACGGAAAAAAAAAATAACCAACCCAAAAAAAATGATCACAAAACTATTCTTAGCTTATGAATAGTCACATAACCTCAACAAATCCATGATCTAGTTATTATTGTTATCAAAAACCAAAAATAAAAACCAAAATTTTATAAAAATTATAATTAATAAAAAAGCAAGAGTTAGCTGAGGTAAGTATTATTGTTCATAACTTTCTCCGTTAAAACAAAACAAAGAAAAAAAAAATGTTAAAGCCTCAAGATATAGTGACAAAAGATGAGGTAGAATAAAGTGTGAGTGAGTTGTGCCACCAAAATGTTTGTCAATTGTTTGTTTAGCATTGAGTGCAAGTGATGACACAAACCTTTGATTTGGTATGGTGTCGATGTCGGCTTTAGACAGATCCATATCACACTGATCAATAGTAGAATTCTTTGATTTTTTACAGGTGGCGGCTGAGGAAGAACAATTAGTGGAAGTGCCAACACCAACAGCTGTGCAAGCTGCTGTTGAACCATATTCAGAAGTTGTATGCCTTTTATGAAATGGTATTCGATTGAAACGTGCCGATTTGTCTGGACGAACACTGCCACCAGTCAGTTTATTATTATTTGTTGCGGCCAAAGAAGCGGAGGATGTTGACGAAGAAGTTGAGCGACTTGCGCCAGCCGCTTTTTTACACCTGTGTAAAACGTGTATTTTGCTTTTAATTCTAGTGTTTTCTTTTAAATTCCTTTGCATAATTGTATTTACAATTAAACATAAATTTAATGGGTGATAAAATGTGTCTCCTACTATGTATAGTTCACTTTATGGCAGTATTTTATAGAAGGAAAACGAAAATAGTATTGTTTAGTAAACGAGTTTCTTTTTTTGTGGAAAGAAATAAGAACAAAATGTCGTCGATTTTAATGGTGTTAGTTGACAGGTTGGATGGCGGCTTGCAAATAATAAAATTCAAAATATTGTGCTTACAGTTTACGATGTGCTTTTATAGCATTATTGTGTAACCGCTCTAGTCGATAAGTACATGCACTCGTAGCTTTATTCAGTGAAAGGAAACTTTGAAACTCAATAAAGAAAGTGCTTTAAACTACTGGATGAAAAACCGAAAGCGTCAACCAATGTGATGATCGATTATGACCAAACCACACAGAATCCAATATATAGATATGCTTGCAAGACTTATGTATTTGTTTTTTGTTAAAGACCTCTGGAGGCAGATCAAAGGACATGATTAAAGCCCTAAATTAAGTCTAAAGAAGCAGCAAATAAATGTGTCATAGCAGACCAGTGTACAACGGCATCAAGTTCGACGGAAAATAAGGAGCTGCTTCGGGCCAGCATATATTTTTGCTCCAAATAGTTGAGGCCGTTGATCTTATTAGATAGCTAATAAAACGGATTACAAAATTGATTTGAACCTTACGAGAAGGAGCGTTAAAACATAAAAAAAAAAACACACACGGTTCGACGACTTGCTATGGCATAATTGTCATAAAAACCCGGCAGCATCTACTGAACTACCCTATAACCAAGTGCAATTAGGTGAATAGATAATGAATAAAGTGCCTTCCTAACAGACTGTCACCGCATCGGCCAAGTGAAAAATATCACGCACAACAAAGGGCGTTCATCAGTAGCTGAACACAGTATCCTAAACACAATGTTCCCCGATGACTGTGATGTACATGTAAATGTCTCTTTAAACAACGTTTGAACTAAATTGTTTGAAGTGCACATTTATTCCATTCAAAGATTTATGATCAAACTAATGCATTGCATACTACACTAAAGCACATGATGCAAGCCACAACTACAGATGACCACCCACCTTTGCAGGTGGCACCATGCAAATTGGGAACAAATCCTTTAAAAAGGACAGTACAGTGGGTCATAATAAATTTGCAAGCGCGCCATTTTTGTTCAAGTGTGTGTCGCTGTTTATCTGTAGGAAAACATATGTAAAAACTGAAACTATATTTGCAAGCAAGACACGATTAGACATCATCTTTCAGTTGAAAACAAAAAAAAAAAACAATACGATATTTACGATACAAATGCATACACATGCTTTTTTCCTAATACAGAAACTAATAAACTGTTTGGTGGGGCGAAAACAAAAAAGAATCTTTCTTTCTTTTTTTACGAAAATGAAAAGAGAATATTATTACTACCAGAGACTAGCTGCAGAACAAGCTCTTACCTTGTGCAAGTACATGGTGCCTTTTGTGACGGATCAACAAAGTTCCATAGCGGTGGCTTTGTGTCCGTGGATGAATTGTTATTGTTATTCATAGAAGCATCACTTGATTGCAGATCGGGCACTTCCATTTTGATGCCATCACTGGATGTTGCATTCAAACTGAGACACGATATGGGATTGGTAATGCAGTCTTGCCACACCCGCTCGGGCATTTGGGTGGAAGCTTGTGGCGGTGCATGAGTATTTGCATTGCTGCTGAAGTTATTGCTGGAAGTCTCATAGAAAGGCTGTGATTTGTTTTCAAACTTTTTGGAATTCGTGTATGATTTATCGCCATTGCTGATTGCTGGTGGGGCACCAGCAGTTCCACCGCCAGGTGATGGTGATGGAAGAGTCGCAGCAATGCCACCGCCGCCACTGTTTGGTGTTGCTTTTGATACTGGAATTAAACCACAGGCCGATGGCGTCGGCGGAGAAATGTGATTTATTGGTGTAGCCCTCGGATTGACTAATGATGATGCTGCTGCAGAGGTCTGTGTAGTTGCACCACCCATTCCAATGCCAGGTAGCATTCCTTGTGAGGGATCGGTGGAGGTGTCCTCTAGCACATTCTCCATTTCGTCGAGATCCGTGACTAGTACGTACATCGATGGATGGTACATTTTGTGACCACCTTTGAAAAAAACACAAAAAAAAAATCAAAATTAGTTTCATGAATAAGCGAAAAGATTGTGGCGTTACTTACCGGAGACAACTTCGACCACAGGTGGAAGATCGGAATTTTCCTTATTGCACAGTGGAAAAAATGATGCCCAGTCTTCGAGTATCTTCTCGGCGAGGGGATCTGTAGCTTTATAGCTATTCCCGGTAAGTGTAGCGGCCATACCAAATGGCGCCAATATAACACTTCGTTGCCGTACATCTTGCTGTCCTGACTGAGCGGCGGCTGAGGCTGCTGCAGCATCAACCAAATGCTCAGCGGTTAGTTGTCGAACAGCAGGATGTTCGCGAAGATCAATTGACGCACAAACCGTATCGCCGTGCACGAAGAATGTGAACGAGAACGAGAGATGCTGGGAGCTAAGCAAAAATAAAATTAGTATCATAGTTGAAAGACAAGTTTTCTATTCAAGCGAATGGCATTGAATTGGTGTAACAAGGAGAACGATGATCAATCATACATCTAAATGAATGATCACAGAGATCCTGTTTAAGTTGATCTTGGACATGATAATTAAGACAGCAATGTGGTGCTTTCATTGGGGTCATAGTTGCCAGTTCCTATTAAAAAAAAAAATAATAATAACATGACACATACCTCTTTCCGAAAAGTCGATCGTTTGTTGTACAGGGTTGGACAAACCACTTCCCGAAGCGGACAATGTCTTTTGTTAACACAAATCTATATGAAATAAAAAGAAAAATGTAATAGATTTTAAACTAAACATCGGTGCACATTTAATTACCTTTCCATGAGATTATGCAGAGCTTTAAACAGTAACGAACGGCACTCGTAGGATAGTCCATTTTCCCACGTTCCATTCCAGTTGGTTTGGTTTGCTATAAAATAAAAGCAGGCAATTTTAGAAATTCGTTTTGGTGGCCAGAAATACATTATAGGTGCATAAACATTAAACAAGGACATCTTTCACTGACAGTTTTTATAGATACCTACATATTAAGTATTTATCTAAAGTTGGTAATGACTAATGAGTCTACATTAGTGAAATATAAAGTTTAGTACCTAACTAACTCAATCTAACCTAAAATAAAACACAAATCGACAAACCGAAGAAAGTAGGTACAGTCGAACCCGTTTAAATGAAATGAGAAAAAATCGTTACTTTAATTTCAATTACCTAACCGGGTTTTTCTTTTAAACGGACTTCGGATAACTGAAAAAAAGTGCACGGGAACAAATTAAATTTTTCATATAAGCGGGGTTTTCAATTAAGCGATTTTCAAATCAGCGGGTCCGACTGTATAAGTAACAGTCTCTTTGACAAGAATGGCTATTCCTACGTTGGAATTAAAAAAAAAAAAAAAGTTACCGATTTCAGCAGATAGGACCTATTACAGCTTTCGAAATAGATCAGTCAGCTTTTTTTAGCTTCTGCCTGTCGACATTCTTAGTGTAATATATTATTAAAGTTTCGAGCTTACAGAAATACCTAACTAGGTATTTACTCCATAAATAGAAATAAATTACAGACTAAAAATAGTCCTACATAAGTAGGTACCTACCTAGGAACTAAATTTATAACAAATCAAGTTCAGTACGTTTCCCCAATAGCTGTGCCCCCGTATCATCCCCAGCAGTCTTAAATAATTATTAAATAATAACCGCTCCCCATTAAAAGAGATACAATCAACAAAAACAATACTCAAATTAGCACATTTGTCTAATAAAAACATAAACCCAATCAAAAATCAACGATAGCCGATCAAGGCCCAACAGAAACAAACACAACAAAAAAAAAACAGGGCCAACAACTAAACGTAAACATTACCAAATCGGGGCGAAAGTGTAACAGCAACAGAACCAAATCGACTAAAAAGAGACATCCATAAAAGCGTTATGTAAAGGTAAACAATCTGTAAACAAACCTCCCAAGTCTCGCACACAAACACGCGACACACCACTACACCACACTTGGCGATTGTGTATGGGTAGTACCTACAGAGAATGAGATGACATGCGTGCTTTTGACCGAAACAACCATTGCTGAGCTGAATTGCAATTTGGAGTGTGCTGTGTGGACTGTGTAGTCATCTCTTTTTACCACGCTTTGGTAGTGTTGGTTCTTTGTTGAGGTGTGCGCGCGCCAGTGGTCCCAGATTAGGGGGAAAGTAGGCAATTTTGCCGACTTTTTATAACAAAAGGGGAAAAAAGGGGGAGAGATTTTTTTGGGGGAAAACAAAACATTTAACATACATTTTATTTAAATAAAGTCTTCGAAAGACTACACTATTTTTAAAACTCATTCAATTATCATAATCTTAAATAGGCCTATGTAACGTCTCACTTACAAGTCCACGTTGTCTTAAGAAAAGAAATGTTCATTCACTTTGCGAATTGTCTAAATATTTCGGACATATTTTGTCTTCTTCAAATTGGGTTGAAATTGATAGGGAGTATAGACTACTAAGAAACTTAATCATCGAAAATATTTCAACTGACAATGTTCAAGAATTTTGGAGGGAAATATTAAAAACAAGTCTTGAAGAAGACGATATTACGTTTCCGAACATACAAAAAAAGTATGGAGCTTATTTTTTGTCTTCCTCACAGCGGGGCCAGTTCTGAAAGATTTTTTCAGCAATAAATTTAAATAAAAGAAAATCACGAAACAAACTGTCTAATTCCACTTTGGCTGGAATTTTGTACACAAAAATTTATTAAAAAAAAAAGAAGATTGTTACGACTATCTGGTAGAAAATGGCTGCTTAAAACTTCACAATAGCGCAATATACTTTAAGGTACATATATATTTTTAAATATAGCCTGTTTATTGATTTAAACATGAATATGTGATTTTAAAATTAATAACTACTTAGTTATGTAAGTTCTCTGTTTTTGTTTTTTATTAGTATTTCATAATAATGACTGAATTTAATACGTTCCTAATATTATTTTTTTTTTGTTTGCTTAGTTCTAAGATATTAAAATAAAACATAAAGTGTTAAAATTAAACTTAAATATGTAAGTGTTTTTGTTTTTGGGGGAAAAAAAGGGATTTTTATTTTTGAAAAAGGGGAAAAAATTTCGTTTTGGCGTTAAAAATGGGGGATTTTTTTTATAATAATCTGGGATCCCTGGCGCGCGCGGCATTTGTGAATGGAAAGAGGCAGAGTGAGCGTTGTCATTGTATTTGTTAGGTGAAAACCAAGGTATATAGAATACATGGTATGATATTCCGGAGGAAAATATTGGTTCAGTTCTGCGCATGTACGTCACGTGTATCACATATTTTGACACTTCAGAACAAATTAGTTCACATTCATGTACTTTATATTAGAATTGTGGATTTTTAATTAATAAAAATGTGATTTGCAAGATATAGTGGCGAAATTATTTTAAAGTGAGCTGATGGTGGTACGATACCACTTGTTGCAACAGCAAAACAACAAAGAAATCTAATGTTGGCAGCTGTTATTCGCAGTTTTATTCTTTCAATCAAACCTCATAACCATAATGTATAAAAAGTCCTTTATAATCTGCGAAAATATTACAAATAAAAACAAGTACATATCAGTTTTACAATTAGTTCAGCGTTTTATTCACTTTTCTTTTTTTTGCAGTGATATTCGTAATTAGTGTTTTGTTAAGAATTCGAATCTTAAAGAACATTTTGCCCCGAAAAAAAAACAACTATTTGATCGCGCGATCTAAATCAATACGTTCGGCAAGGTCTAACAATGTTTTTATGTAATTTTGTCCAGTTTTTAGACCAGTCGAGTTATATTCATTAAAAATACTTTCAAGAAGTCGTATTTTTTCGATAAAAATAGTGTTGGGTTTTCGAAGTCTACCTTCGCTGACTTGATCTGTCCATGTCCATGTGGATCCGGTCGGTTGTTCTTCAGCATAATTTTGCAGTAGGTTCATTGGTGTCCTGGGTAACTTGCTCACTTGGAAGGGTTTTCCTTTGAAAATACAAATTTTAAATTAGGTACTAATTACGTATTTATAATTTGTTCACACTTAAAACTCACAAAATTTCGCGCACAATTTTTTGTTTTGTATTCCGCCTTTCATAATTCTCCTGGCGCTTATTGTCAGAGTCCTTGGAAGTGAAAGGCAATTCCTACTGTTTTTGGGTGAATAGTTTAGCAGCTCATGTTTCAAGTTTCGCGCATATTGGTCACTGTTAAAGTGTTTCGAGCAAACAAATGCATTATTTGCATTAAACTTGTCTTTTCTACCACACTTTTTTCATAGATTCATCCTTGGGAAATCTGAAAAACGACAATTTTTCGCGCCCGGGAACCTTGTTTTGCTTTCGTTTCTTGTCGTTGTTATTATTACAGCCGAATATCGCACAAATAACCATTTTATTTTTATTTGTTAAAAAAATATTCCACAAAAACCTTAAGAGAACGTCGAACTTGCACTGAAATGTCAAAACAGTGTGATACACGTGACGTAACAGTGTGCGAGTGAGATAGGATGCGGACATGCGCAATATTTTACCATGTTATTCTATATACCTTGGGTGAAAACGACACTCTTGTAGCGATTGTGGTGGCACTGCCACCAAGGAAGTCAACATTCCGATATGGGAATAATACGCTTGTACGGCTTCTTGAATCTTGATGATGAGTGTGTTTATTGAGTTGTAAAACAAGGCAAAAACGGAAAGAAAATCGACAAAAATATGCCACAAGGAAATGAGGAAAATCAACGTATATCTAACTACGTAGAAAAACAGAAAATACGTTCTTAGGTAGGTACCTATCTATTATTTTAATTTTCAATGTTGATACGATTATGCACAGAAGATATATGTAGGTAGGTAGGTATTTAGCTTTATCTTCGATGTTTTCTTTTTTCGGCTGACTAATTCTCGGTGATCAGACGACGGCGACACTGGCCTGATAAATTTAGAATTTCATTTCTCATACTTTATATCTGAGGTAAGGGAACAACACAACTATGTTTACTTATGCCGTAGGTAGGCATGGTATGTAAATGACATTGAGTAAAATAAACTTTTCCTGCCTGTACCAGTTTCATTTTGCCGTTCGATGTTGTTTTGACGGGGTTTTGTTAGGGGTTTTGATTTTTTTATTATAGAAAATACCACCGCTGAGAATCAAAATATGTGTAGGAATTGACAGCACAAATAGAAAACTTTGGAAAACCGATAAATAACATTTATCACCGTGTCCATGACTCATGTCATGGAGACTCAGCAAAACAACATTCTGGGCAACGAAATTTACATTCAAGATCATTTGACAGCGCTGTAGTCGGTGCGGCAATGTAGGTATTCAGATCCGGATAATTTAGTGTCGTTACATTTGTCGAACAAACGAGTGAATTCGTTACATTTTTATGTCTGCTATGGAAGACTTTTTTTCCTTTTTTTTTAATTTGTCGGCGAACCCCAATTGGCTTGGCTATAAGAATAGAAATGACAACTGAATAAAGTAATAAACAAATGACAAGAGTATGGCGCAAGCTACTACAAAAAGGACGGTGAATGTGCATTTTTTATCCCTTAGTACCTACCTAGGTACCTATAAACAATAATTTGTAAGTCCAGGTAAACTTTCGAGATCTAGCTACGTGAACTAGATCTACATTTGTCCGGAAAACTTAAGAAAGACAAACCGGAAAATCAATTACAACGTTGTATAGAGAACCTCAACTAACCTAAGAGTGCGCAACTGCAGTCAGTTTCATTCAAACCAGAATACACTGCTAGAGTTTATGGCCTTGGACGCAAGTCTCGCACCTTCCTCGTAGAATAGTAGGTACCTACCTACATTTGCACCATTAACGACCTTTTGTTGCCCTAGCTTTTTAGTTTCCGGGCGTTTATTTCCAATGGAGTTGTCAGAAAGGTACTGTACAGCATAATAGGTAAATAAATAGGTAAACTAACAAACATCAGCTGAGTGCAACAGTGTTATGTGGTCTAGTGGTCAAGTACAGTAGAGTCGCAAAAAGTTAACTAGCTAGTAGCTAATTGAATCGCCCGGGGAATTCAATACAGACGTCATCGTCTGTACTGCTTTGAAAATGTAATTTTTATAAGTAAATTTTGTTGTTTTTTTTTGCTGCGAACTCCGTTCTAGATTCGGTTCGTGAGCAAGAGCTGACCGGTCAAGCTTGATACCTAAGATCGCAACTCCCCCTTCTTATGGTAGGTAGGTAGGTATCTACTTCTATTTCCACTCTGAGTAGACATGAGCAAGTAATTCTGACATAAGGACTGTCCACCCATTTACAAGGTCTACAATTCTAGAAACACTTTGCTTAGTGTCTATTCGCTATTTGGCACCTTCTTTAACAAGCTTTAGGTACTCGTCTTTTTCTATGAGCGAAGAGCAGTGGCGACGCTTCCTATTGTACACTTCGTTCATGAACGCCTAACTTTTAGAGAGTAAAATAATATTAACAATAAAAAAAAATGTTTCACTTGTCCTCTATTTATTTATTTCCCAAATCGTGCCATCCTCTCGAGAGTTTGAGCCAAATCGTAATTTTCATACAAAACAAAATGCTAACCTGCGACGGCAATACTTTCCACGCATTCCGCTACAAAAACAAAATTTTAAAAAAGTTTCCAATATACCTATCCACTCGTGCCTCTTTTGCACTTGAACCCATTCGTAATTCAAACCGAAACAAAAAATTACCCTGCTAGACTGCGACTCGAGCGAAAACAATACTTTCCATTTCCAGTTTCCACTCATTCGACCATCAACTCGTTCAGATGAGTTGGAAACGAAATGTATCAAGCAAAAATAAATGCTATAAACAAAAGAATAACGCACATCGTACACACTATTTCGTTCAGCTCAGTTGTAAACGAAATCAACTACGACCATGGGTTTGTGTTATTCTTGGGTTTTGCGATTGGGTGTGATAAAGTAGAATTGAAAGCATGAGTAATTATGTTGCTTTCACGTTCTAGGTACTCTGGAAAGCTATGAAAGAAATGGAACTTTTTTTTTTTTATGCTTTTCCAATAAAAGATTTTTGAACAAATCTAGAAGACTGGGCTTTGAATAATAAGTAGGTAATTTCTGTGTGTATATTATACTTGTAGGTATGTAGGTACCTATAATGTATAGATATCACAACAAATTTAAGAACTAACTCAACGCCTTCACTTTTTACTCACGCGACGCGTCGTCGCCGCTGACGAAGAGATGTCTCATGTGCTTCTCTTAAAACGACACCTTCCGTGATCGCGTCAAGTCCACGCGCTATTGGTGCGTAGCGCATCCACCCTCCGATCTCCATTCCGGTTTGCGAAACCATTAATGTGAAGTTAAACCCGACGCCGACGGTCTTCTGTACCTATTCCACTTTTAAAAGCAGGCTAGATAGGTACCATCATTACTATCTATAAACAGCTTTTTAGGGTCCAGTCAAACCCATACCTATGTAATTTGTGCCCGATCTGTACCTAAGCCGCGTTAAAAATGACATAATCTTATACCTTTAAACGAGCAATTCTTGTATATATATATATTTCTGTGATCTCGGAAACGGCTCTAACGATTTCGCTGAAATTTGGTATATGGGGGTTTTCGGGGGTAAGCAATTGATCTAGATTAGTCTTATGTTTGGGAAAACGCGTGTTTTCGAGTTTTCATGCGTTTTGAGCTTATTTTTCTGACTTTACTGCCTTTTACTCGCCATTACACAAACAATTCTTAATCAATGCAAACAAAAAAAATACGTAGGAGAGCCAACACTTTAATAGTTATTTCAAGCCATCAATCAGCTTTCTATGTCCTCTAGAAGCTGAGCTACAACCTAAAATCTAACACGAAAAAAATAAATTTATTTTCTCAAATCGAATATTATCAGCAGCCGCGGTTCTTGATCGTTGTTCTGCTTTGGGGTGGTTTTCTGGCGCACATCGCACAAGCACGTTCATATGAAAAAAAAAAACAGCGACAATGTCTTTCTGAGGAAATGCGCAGATGGATGATGACGTGTGGTGTGGTGATGGACGGATGGTGGAGCAGCGTTGCCAACCAATTTTGACGAAAAAAAGCCTAACTTGAGAAAAAAAGATGCCTTTTTCAATAAAATAATGCCTAAAAAAATTTTTTATGTAAATTGGAACAATAAATCAAAAATTAAACACAAATATAACAAAATTAACAACAACAATTTTTATTTCCAAAAAAAAAAACTTAAATTATGTATAAATCACAGAAGAAATAGGAACAAAATTCATGACTTTAGTTTCTTGAGTAGGTAGGTAAATAGCATTGAACAAAACAAACACAGTTTTAGTCCATCAGATCAAAAAATAAATAAATATTTGAAATAGAAAAAATATGCGTTTTTGGTAACAAAAAAGCCTTAACGCCTTAGCTAATGAAATAATGCCTAAAAGGCATAAAAAACCTAGGTTGGCATCGCTGGGTGGAGGTGCTGTATATAGAAATTGAGTTCAAGGTTTTTGTTTTAATCGTATACCTTTAAACGAGCAATTCTTGTATGTATATATGCATACTCTGAACTCTGAAGCGTGAGCGGTACCCTCGCACCTTTGAGTATCCAATGCTTTTATTAGCGTTGGAAGTCGCATAAGTAAGTAATAAGTCCGCGTCATAGTAAAAGGAAAAAAGTAAGACATCTACCGGCATTTAGGAGACTTAAAGTTTTTTATATGTTCAAGTTAATATATATTTCTTTTAATTTTTATTGTTTTTAAAATTACAATAAATGGTAATAACCGAGCAAAGCTCGGTCACCCAGATATTTATTTATTAATAACAGACCCACTCTTCAATTAAATGACAGTTTCAACATTGTAAACTTCTACAAATTGTTTTAGTTACCTACCTAGGTACCTATTTTTGAGCAAAACAATTCTTTGCTTCATTTTGTGGTAATGCATGCGCGGTTTGGAAACGGAACACACACTTGCCCCCCATCATTATCAAAACATTATCCACCTTCCCCCGGCATCGTTTATCTCCGTTTGTTGTTCGCGCACTTTACCTTTTTTTTTTTATGTATACCAACGATTTCTTGTCTTTTTTTATTTCTCTTCCCAAATCCAAAAAACACAATCACCGTTTCGGGTTGGCTTTTGGCTATTGGTTTTATTTTTATGTTGCATCGGAAAGATGTGCTTAGAGAAGTGCTTCTCCTTCTGCGCCTGACTCTTTTTTATACCCCTTTTTGTTTCTAATCGCACATTCGCTTTTCCCCCTTACTATATTGTGATTACATTCAAATTCACCTAATGTCATGCCAAACCAGAAGCAAAAAAAAAAAAAACAATTTTAAGAAGCACGTGTAGTCGTGCACATGTTGCTACACACGAACGGGAGAATGAATAATAAACGAAAAGTGGGGAAAAAGATATAGATATTTCCCCTTCACAGTCGCCGGCCTGAGGCACTCCCATACCATGAAGGTTTCCCACCACACAAACTCACTTCTGGACGAGGTCAAATCGGATGGAAGTGTGTATGAAATGTGAGCGTATTGGCTGTGAGCTGTGACATATATATTTTAATTGATATTTATATCCTGACTTTGCGCTGTATGGGTTTGTAATTAATTCAGTGTAAAGATAAAAGAATAATAATTGTTGTACAACCCAACATTTATGATATGGATAATTATAACAATAAGTTTTTTGCATAAAGGCATTTGTGTGAAGTCCAAGTGTCAAGAGTAGAATGAAATAACCGAGGACGCTTTATCTAATAAAAAAAGAACGGATTTCATACCACATTAAGTGAATTGAACTCTTAACTACCTATTGTTTGTAACCCCATCTGGAAGCGATTATGATAACATGGCATTCATTTAAATTTTATTGTTCCAGCGAGTGGGAGTGAGACCAAGGGATATCGAATTGTTTGCATATTCATAAAAGTACTCCGTCAACATTGTTGTCTGCAAATTATTAATAGCGGTGTTGGCTATGTTGCCAGATTTAAATTCACTTTTCCAATGACAGCGGAATTGACTATGGTGAAGGAATGGAAGGTAGTACATATATAGCTGAATTCATTTAGCTGTGATGTCACTGCGTTTTTATGGCATAGATACCTATTTGGTAACTGAGTGAAATCTGCACCCTGTGATCTTAAGACCCGTTTGCTGACACTACTCAGTTCTACTTAAATAGGTAGGTAGGTACCTTATTGGCTACTCTTTCTGTCATAAACTGTCATCACAACATTAAGTGGAACTTAAATCGCTATGAGTAGTGGGTAGGTAGGTACCTATTAGCAAACGGGCTTAAATGACAGAGTTTGTGAAGTCAGTTTAAAATGAGGAAAAACAGGTGAAGAGCGTTTGTTCGAATCGAACTTAACCTTACCTACCTACCTAGTGATGCAACTCGAGATTATGACAGCTAAAACCCAAAATATGTAGGTAAGTGTTTATGTGAATATAAATATTAGATTGCTCTAAGTATTTCGCGAACACTTTGTCAACCTGACTCTATCATATCCTCAAATTTCCATGCGTAACAGAAGATGTACTGCTAAATGCCAAATACATAGTACCTAGGTACATTTACAGCGCACCTAAATTCAACATATCGATGAAAAAAGTTGTAAATTCAATGGCCGCGTTCCACTGCCAGCTAGACGTCTAGCACAAAATATCCCAGATGAAGGAACGCTCGCGCTAGAACAATAGCGGCAGCGGCAAAGTCCCCACAACAATTTAAGAAATGATTCAAATATCATGAAAACCATATCTGAATTGTTATTTTATTTACATTATTACCAATTTTATGACAATTACACTTGCTCGGCTTCGTATTTAATTCCATTTTGTAAAGTTTGAATGATTTCCTTTGACAGGCCGTTTTTTTTTTTTTTTTTTTTTTCAATGCAGCGTGTATTGAAAAATTTCTCTGAAAGGGCAGTGGAACGCGGCGAATTTTACGTTCCCACTGAAACTTCAACATTTCAGTGTCAGAATTGATTACTATCTATATTTTCTGTTTAGAAATCAGAGGTAGTTGAACGTAGGTATCTAAAGAATTTATTTTGTTAGCTCTAGGTACCTATTAATGTAAACTGAATTTAAATGCTAAGTCAGACATTAAATACCTACCTATAGGTAGTACCTACACTTGCTGACTCAATATAGAGGTACGTATGCAACCACTTCCTTCATCTTTGTCTATAACTTTAACGTTCTATATTTAATTTTTATAAGTTAAAAGGATTGATTTTTTTGTCAGCGTGCTAAAAGTCATTAAATGACGTGCGAAATTTTTAAAGAGGTTTGTTCTATTTGACAAACTTACAAATGCAGCGACGAAATTCAACATTTTGCTGATATTCAACATTTAGAAATGTTGGAAAACACCTAGGTAGGTACCTACCTAATACGGCGAAATGCTGCACATTTGGCCTGAAATGTTGAATTTAGCCGAAACGATGATTTTAGGTGCGGTGTAAATGTAACTACTATACCTACCTAAGCCTTGGATACCTAAAATCCCTGCGTTTATGAAGCTCTCATTAAATACCTACCTAACTACCTATAGAAAAAAAAAAATTGAGTAACAATGAAGAAAATCTGGCAACACTTGCAACTCATTCCATCCATCTTCGACAACAAAAAAGAAACCGGTTAAACAGAGCAGAGCATTAACTGTGCAGTTTGAATCCAACATAGGTACCTACCTAGGTATCAACGAAAAATTAAAAGTAAATGAGAAATGACCTGAACAACTCTCTCCGATTGCAGAAGTGTAAGATTAGACAGAGAGGCTTAAGAGTGCGTATTTTAGCTACTTAGAACAAGAAATCGCACAAAAACAAAACTAAAAGCAACAGCAAATCAATAATCTAATCTAGATGGCGCGCACGCGACTTTCAAATTTCCCTATTGAATCACCTAGATATCGAGGTCGATTCGTTTTCTGACCGTGCGTCGCCCCACCTTAAGTAAACTAGCGCCCAGTTTTTGTTTGTTGTTTTTAAGATACCTATCAATCGCGGTTACCTACATTGGCAACGCACAATAGCTCGATATGCGCAATCAATTTATTTCATTTTTCATCGTCTCCAAATTGAATAAAGTTACCACACTCACACTCCCTGCAGCTTTCCTGTCTCAGCTCTCAGTCCAATCGCAAATCGTTTAACGGCATAACAAAATCTCAATCCTGAATGCAAACCTGCGCCTAGCTTGCTGAATGAAATAACGTTATCAGCCGTGTGAAAAAGTGAAGCAACAGTATTTTCACTCTGCCGACAAAATGAATCTTTCTAACAGGCGGCACTCCGCACAGCGCACAGGGCCAGAGAACAGAGTTGCTCTAAAGTAGGGGAAGACGTCACGCATACACTATCGCAATCGCAGTATGCGTGCATGTGTGTGTTGTTTTTCTTGCAATCAGTTCAATGGTGTTTGGTGTTGTCGGATTTTGCTCTCCTCAACGAAAACAATACCAACAAAGGGTAATGACGTCTGGTCTAATTATTGTATACCAGCATGTCCGAGGTCCGAGTCCGAGCAAATGATTTTTTGCGACGATGCCAGATTTCTCTGATTATAATACGAAGAAAAAAAAAATGTATGGTGTGGTGTCTAACTTTGCATGGTAGGTATTCACCTCGGTTCCCCGACTAGCCTATCAAAGGCAGAGGCGGTTTATTTAAAAAAAAAAAAAAAATGTTTGTAACGTCACGGTATATTTTTAAATAGCAAGCTCATTTAGCATTTTTTTTCTTAGTGTCATCTGATAAGAATGGATTTCTCAAAAGGGTGGGTAGGAACCTGCTAGAAGTAGGTAGGTATACCTATAGGTACAAACAGATTGGCTAAAGGAAGCAACATTTACGATATTCACCTTTTTTTTGAAGTTCTCTAAATATCACTTCGCATGCGCAGGGATTTTTTTTATCAGCTCTTCTGAGCTTTTTCAATAAAAAACAAAAACGGTAAAACGTACCCGCTTTGCTCGTTTTTCTTATAAGTATACCTCTTCTACGAAAGGCCAATGTGTTTCCCACTCAATTGCGAGTGGTTTCTGCTGCTAGTAGGCGTGCTAGGTGACTTCAAGGAAATAATGCCCATGCGAATAAATAATCCGTGGTGTGGTCGTGTGTCCTACTCTCATCGTTCGCTTTTTGTTCTTCGTTTCAACGATTTTCTTTTTTCTTTTTTTCTTTTGTAATGTTGATGACTTCTATGATGGTGACGAGGATGATGATGCTGATGCTGATACCGACGGCGGCGGCGGGATGGGCGATATATGTTATTCACCTCATTTGAGAAAATCGGCCACAAAAAAGAATCACGAAATAATACACCCTCCCGTTTCTGTGCTTCTACTACTTGTCCATAGGCAGGCACAGCCTTGCGCGTATGTGCGGTAGGCAGTTACACAAAATCACAAAGAGAAGTAGGTATAAAGAACAACAACATCAAACAATGACTGTCGGTGAGGGGATGGAGATGGGGATGTGAATGGGGAATGAAAGATAACGTAAGCATGAGTATGCAGGTGAATTCTAATCTCGAGAGATGATTGCGTTCGCTTTGGATATTATACTTCCGGTGTTTCTTATGTTGCCTGAGAGTAAACGAGGAGAGTGGAGATTTATACGATATGGGAGAGTTGGAGAAATATTGGATACCTTTGACATTTTGATGTTTGTTGGATGTTGGTAGGTAGGTACCTAGGTACTTTAGGCATACGGGTAGTTTTAAATAGTTGTGTAGGTAGGTAGGCATTTATGCAAATACCTACCTAGGTAATAATAATGAATAATTGAATTATGATCTTTATAAGAATAAGGCATAGGTAGGTATAATCTACTTAATGAATTCTAACGTTTATAGTTCATTGTACAAAAAAATGTCAAAAAATTGCAAACAACCAATAGCAACAGTAGATTCCTGGGTAGGTATAAATATATAATTGAACGTTAAAAAACCGGCAAAACCAAATCTAATGTGACAAAAGTGCATAGGTACCTACGTACATAAAGAATATAAATTGTTCTGATTACACCCCTGTTTCTTATCTACCTATCTACTTTCCCACTTTAAATAATAAACCACAAGCCACCCCTGAAGTGTGGTATTTCACATGGAATTTCCAACGAACATACCTACCTATCTAAACTTGTAAATAAACAGAGGGGGAAGTGAGGGTAAGTTATTCTAAATGCAATCATAACTGCATGCACTTATACTATGTATGTACATTGTAAATAATATTAAATCCCACTAAATACGATAATAAAAGGGAAAAGGATTCTTCTGCGACATGTCAAAAATTATAAATCCGTCTGATAGACGTCATTTGAGTTTTTAAACACAGTGGAGTTCTTTGCCAAAACACTGAAACTGCAAAGAATGGTTTTGAGATTAACAAAAAAAAAAATACCGCGACGCTAAGGTTATTATTTTGTTATTTTGTTTTCTTGCTTTGTTTTGCCTTATTCAGTGTGGGGGTGCGTAGGTATTTAAATTTCAGAATAACGCAGTAAAACAGTTCAGTTTGTCTAAAGCGTTTTGTTCCATCCGGTGTGGAAACTCCTTAAGGCAGCGTTTCCGTTCAATGCATTTAGCAAACAAAAACAAATTTAGTGACCAGTAGCTATCAGCTTTAGCAAGCAACTGACATTTGACTGTGCCTCACCAATAGTCGCAGTTGCTTAGTGTTAGTGTGTTGGACTACTAAGCGAGGGGTCTCAGGTTCGAATCCCGCAAAAAAGCCCAAATTCCAACTTATGTTTTTTTTTTCCACTGTGCCACCTCTCGCGAACATCCGAGAGTATAAATGTCTTGAAAGAGCTTCTCAAATAGCCGTTTGGAGTCGGAATGAAATTGTAGATCCCTTCCATTCGTTCCAATAATGAAAAACTCACACAAAACGAATGGGGTTGTGAGAAGCTAGGCCTAGCGTCCCTCCAAACCTTTTGCGCCAACTATTTATTTATTTTTCACCAATAAACATTTTTAGTTTCGACTTTAAATTTAAGTAGGTGAGCTAGTGGATATATTTCCATACAAATATTTGCAATTGTGAGCTTCCGTAAATTTAAAGTCGAGACTAAAAGTTGTTATTAGTAAGGCGGACTGTCTTTATTCCATGCGTAGGTACCTATCTGAAGACCGATTTAAAGTGATTTAAGTTGAGTATTCTGACACATTCTCCAGTTGCCAAATTCTATGCCTAGCTAGTGGTTTTTGAAGAACCCCCTTTTTGAAAGTTGAAACCTGACAACAATAGATATACCTACTGGCAATCTCAAGGATGTTAAAGAAACACACTTTTTAAATTTTCAGCGCATCTAGTAGGTAGGTACGTTAAACAATGTCATTCGTTTTGAACTCCAACAAATACAAATACAGTCGGACCCGCTTATTTGCAACTCGTTTAATTGAAAACCCCGCTTATATGAAAAATTTAATTTGTCCCCGTGTATTTTTTCAGTTATCCGAAGTCAGTTTAAATGAAAAACCCGGTTAATAGAAATTAAAGTAACATTTTTTTCTCATTTCATTTAAACGGTACCTATATATTTTTTTTTATGAAAAACTTTGGTTTTGCTTTTGGATTAGCTTATTTGCGGTCACCCTTTAGTCAAGTGCATACTGTGGCGTATCTTCATCATACTCGTGAAGAAGCCCTCGTACGAAAGTGATAACAGATATTATCTTCGATTTCTTCGGTTTTCCATTTTTTGTCCTTGAAATATGTTTAATGCACCGCTTCTCAGATTTTAACCTATCTACATAATAAAATAAGAAAACATCCGGCCAAACGTCTGATGAACGAGAAAATTTCGTTCGACCCAGTCGTGCACTTATTTTTTTTTTTTTTTTTTTTTTTTTTTCTGCCCAATTTTTTTTTTTTTAGTGCGAAGCAGCACCAGAATTTTTCGCTTGGAAGAAAGACCAAATAATTAACTATTGCGCTGTACTTTGTATTCCAGACGTTGACTACTGGAGGGGGCTGAACTTAGGTGCCATCACCCTATACAGTCAAACTTCTTTATAACGAACCTTCGAGGGAACAAAAGATTTCTTCGTTATAAGGAAGTTTTATACAAAATATTGAAAAATTGAAAATGTTATTTTTTTTAACACTGTAACCCCCGTATTAATAAAAGCTTTGTAAAAGTTATCAACTTGTTACTCAGCCTTTATGGCCAATTTTTGTATGCTGTCTGACGTTTAATAACTAACTTACTTGTGCACATTTTTTTTTTATGAAAAAGGGGGGTAAGTGTTCCTTTAGATAGGTATATTTTCAAACAAAATTGGTACAAAAAAGAACTCAATGTAAAAAAAACGTATATCTTTTTATTTTTTCGTTAAAAACCTAAATTGATAATTTCTCTGAAAGTGACATAGCCTTGGAATTCGACATTTTGTATAAACGTAGGTAGGTATCACGAACTTAAAATGCAAACTCAAACGATTGACCTGTTGAATGCGTAAAATGACTACTACTACCACATTTGTACACTTGTTCATACATTCAGTTTAAGAAAATTCTTGTCAAAACGGGGAGTTCCCTTTTAAAATAAGGAACAAAAATTCATACAGTAAAACCCAGATAAGTGTCTCTCGCTTAAGTACCTTACCCGCATAAGTATGTTTTTTGAGAACCAAAATTCTGAGAATTTTTTTATATAAAACTCATTTTATTAAGTACCTTTTTAACTACCTTTCCCGCTTAATTGCCTTTTATTTCATATACTTTTATTGAAATTTACCTGAAAAAAAACAAATTCTTTTAAGTACACATTTTTGAAATCAGCTGAAAAAATACAAAAGCTTTTTATTTTCCTTTAGCGCTTCCTTGTGTTTCAAGCTTTAAAAATAAAAAAATAAAATAATGATTATCTTAATCTTCTATTTTTTTTCCCCCTATAACTGCCAAACCCGCATAAGTGCCTATCAAAACGGGTCATTTAAGGTGAGGCACTTATCCGGGTTTTACTGTAGCACCTAACTCTTGTTTTCAAATTTGACATTTCGTTATAAAATATAGGGGCCAAAAAAAATATAGTTCCTTATAAAGAGAATTTCGTTACAAAGAACCTAATTCCTACCTATGGGAAGTTTTTGAAGGGGAATGGGAAGGGGAACAAAATTAAATTCGATGTAGAGATTAGGTACGTTCTAAGGCATAAGGTATAAGTTATAGCTATCATTGAAATGCATCATTGGAACAAACCAGTGGAATAATGGTTTGCTTTTTTTGACAAGTCAGTTATAGCAATCATTGAAAAGTTGCTGTCAGTGGAAGGGCCTGTCAGTGAAACTAAACAGAGAAAATTCCAAAAATCGGAAAGCAAGTAAAACTGTTTAATGATCGGAACTATGGGATTGCATAGAAGAAATAAAATGTAATAAAATGTTACTATTACTATTGAAAATGCTCAGTTTAATAAAAAAAGAAAAAGGTACAGTACAAAAGAACAACTTGCAATAAACAATTCCAGGTTTTGAGGTTGGAGTTGATCATTGAAAGCAAAACTGACAACTGAGAACAGAAAGAGAATCGAACACATCAGTGAAACGATTGGGTTCCAAATTAGAGGAACGAAATTCAGCTGTTCATTGAAATCAATCTCAATCAGTGAAATAATAAAAAAGGATTTAAAGAAAAGCTTTGACCAGAATTAAGTTATTTTTTTCGTAAAAAAATTCCACAACTGATTAGCTTTATTTTGATACCAAGTAAAGCCAATATGGTTTGATTAATCGTCTTAAAATCGTAAATCAAAATTTTCAATGATGCATTTCAATGAAAGCTATAACTGGGGCCTAAGGAAGTTCGTTATAAAGAAGTTTGACTGTAACTAGGTAAGTGGGCATATCGCTTCTGACAGTTGCTAAATGGGAGATTATCGATTTTGATCATTCGAGAAAGATGTGCAAAATTTGTTTAAGCGAAGTTAGGTATTGTTCCAAATGCAACGTTAACGTTCACCATTAACATTTGTAATTTAGACTTTATTACTAATTTTTCTCTAAGAAAATTAATTAGGATCTGATCTATCCAATTGCAAGATGCATTTCATCATTCGCGAAATGAATACCAAATACCAACAAAGTAGGTACCTACTCAGGGAAAGAAAAAGGATTGCAAAACATAAGCTTCCAGATCGACACAGATATTGGAAAATACGAAGAAAACTAGAAAGAGTGGATCTGTTGAGATTGTTTTACTGTGAAACCAGAAAAATAGAAATCAATTCACAAGTCCATGCACACAATGATTTACATACACAACTGCAACAGCAGACGTAGCCGTAGCCGCTGCAGCAAACAAAACGTCAAAGAAGTGAGTCTAGTACGGCCGGGCTGTAGGTATACCTATTCGAGATTGTTTTCTTTAAAAAGATTCACAATTGAATTACCTGCGCGAAGCATTCCACCAACTAGGTATGTCGGTCTGGCTAAATGTGAACTTAACAGAAGAAGTAAAAAATACTCGATTCAAATAAAATTAATTTTTTTAAACAAACAAACAACAACAAAAAAGAAAATCATCCAACACAACATAACACGTAAAGTAGAGTCGTCGGCAATATAAAAATAGAAGTCACACAGGCAAAGAAGAAAAAACCAGCAAACAGTAAGCAGCAACAAAACAATCGACCAAAGACTACGACGACGTACGTGAAACACAAAAAGAAGCAGGAGGAGGTAGATGACCGCAATGCCAACCGTCGTCGTCACTCGCGCTGTGAACCAACCTCTTTAGCTCTGTGAGTAACAACAACAACAACAAACACTCGCCGTTTCGTTCACGTTTCTTTGGCTGGTGCTTTTCTACGGTGAATGGGGGGTATGTGGCGGCGATTGAGTCGTCGGTCGCCGTGAAAACGTAAAAATAAGAAAACATGCACAAGTACGACTCACGCTCAGTAGATGTATGGGTTATTTTTCGCGCTCTATTTTATGGTTTTCTTTTCAAATCATATTCTCTTATCCGTTCGTTTTTATCTTCAAGTGATGAGATTGGGAAAGAAATCCGTAAGAAAAGCTTTGCAAACAATGACTGCTCTTTTCAAATAAGGGATTCAGAAATTTATATAGAAACCCGAAATGAAATGTCTTCCTACAGAATCAGGTTTTGTTTACACTCTGCCATCCTCATCAACATCATAGTACACGACGACCACCAACACCACCTCCTCCTCCTCAGTAGCAGGAAGGTTTTTTTTTCACCTACCTACCTATACGCGTGCACTTGAGATTTGACAGCGGTGTTTCGCCGCGGGGAAGAAATTCACTTTCAAAAACTTGACACAATTTTGGCAAGCGAGTTTAGAGTGGCGTGGAATGAATGGACACAACCTACGTAACGACTTTTTTTTTCTTCTTTTTTTTTTTGTTTTGTTTCTTTTAATTTTCATTGAAATTTTGTTCTCATTTTTTTTTTCTGTGTTTTGTTCGGAATGTCACTTAATGTACCTACAGAAAGCAGAGATCTTGCTTTGCATAAGAACAAAAAACAGTACTTAGAATGGATGTTTGCTGAATGAATGTGTTCTTTGAACTCTTGAGTTCCGGTCTATTTTGAATGCCGATGAAATCAAAATGCGTTCGCTACCTCCATGAATACGAACAAGAGAGAGAAAGGTAATTTAAAAACAGAAATAGTGATTAGAGAGGTATAGATGTCATATTTTGATTAAAATACCAATCAATGTTAAGGTCTAACTGTCAGTTTGATAAGCATTGTTCACCCATTATTCATTGGAATGTCAAATTCAAGATTAGGTAGGTACCTATAATGGGAACGCTTGGAAATGAAACATTCTGTTGGCATGAACAGAACTATTATTGATTGGAATGTCAAATTCAAGATTAGGTAGGTACCTATATTGGGAACGCTTGGAAACGAAACATTCTGTTGGCATGAACAGAACCTATTACTCATTGTAATGACAAATTCAAGATTAGGAAGGTACCTTTAAATGTAACGCTTGGAAATGAAACATTCTGTTGGCATCAACCTCTTTAAGGCTTCAGTTATAGTCATACCTACGTAAAATGCAACCGAAAAAGTTGGAACAGTCATTTTGGTGTCAGTACAAATTAAATTCACGGTTTTCTTGCAAATGTCATAGGTAACTGTCTAGAACAGGACAGCGCAGATCGTCGTGTTTATGAATTACCTATAAAGTTAGTTTCTAAAGAAAAACTGAGTAAATTGTCTTTAATTTTCTAAAAGAAACATCTAACCCTTAGGTTTAAGTGTTAAAAATGGAAAAGAAAATTTGTACGGTTTCCAAAAAGTTAAGCAATTGTACGGCAATGACAGGCATCATCTTAATAAATTGCTATGAACTAGGAACCTTATCTGACAGCTGCAACCACCGCTCTAATCTGTTATGTAATCCGATTCTGCGGCTTCTCAAGCAATTGCAACAAAATAACTGATTAGTTGGGACCATTTTGAGTTTAACACTTCAAAACCACTGATGCATGAACCGCTTTGCTCGGAAAAGTAACAGCTCAATTCGTTCCTATTCTGCTGTTCCCTATTCGATCTACCTATTCTAGTGACCTCAGCCTCAACATACCTACAACAAAGGAATCTGTGTTCGACAATTTAGGTAGGTAGGTAGGTAGGTACCTATTTGTCATCTTGTTCTTTCGGTCAGTATCCGAATCGGAATGAAAGACCACCAAATTAGCGTTAACATTAAGCTCGGTCCTCCTAACAACAGATAAATTTCGTTAATACGCCTACATATCCAACTAGGTAGGTACATACCCACACTTCCGTATCATAATCGTATTCCCACAGTCCCTGGCATAGTAACAGCAACAAATAATAACCAAAACCTTACATCCCTTATGTTCATCCACACAATCCAAGTGCAATCGATCCCTATTTCTTCCCTCATTAAAACAACACCAACACAGGAGAGAACAATAAACACCAACAAAAAAAAAAACCTATCCTACAAATTCACTCTAAACAACAGCATTTGAATTTGACTTTATAAAAGGGGGAAAAGAAAACTTAGCTTCTACACAACATGGTATGGCAACTCTAAAATAACTCACCATTCCTATAAGAGTTATCCGAGTCCGAATACACCTAACGGCAACGACTTTTTGACATTAGGTAAATGGTTCCGCAAATTCCCCTTTTATGAAAACAAGTATTTTTCCGAAGTGGAATAATCAGGGTTGCCATTTCAAATCCGTTCTTCCAGTCAGATTTGACTGGAAAAAAAGCAGTCAAAAAACTGGAATTCAGTCAAATAAAACAGTCAAAGAATTTTAAACACAAATCCAGCTAAAAATCCAGCTAAGATAAAAAAAATTGTTTTATTCAATAAAAATAACACAGAATCCATTTTCTTTCATATTTGTACATTAAAGGGTAGGTAATTAAGTATAAGAAAATAAAAATTGTTTTTATTAAAAAACAAAGAATTGTAAATATACACACAAGTCTTAAAATTCATTCTAATAAGTAATACATTGCAAAACAAAATTATAAATAAACTTTATTCGAAACAAAAATAACAGACTTCATGCTTAAAAAAGAAATAAAAAACTGATAATAAGAATAAAATAAGTTAATGATTTAAAAATTGAATCCAGCTAAAAAAACCAGCCGGCTGGATTTCAAAAAATCTTCCAGCTAAATTCATTTCAATCCAGTCAGATCTGACTGGAAAACAGTCAAAATGGCAACGCTGGGAATAATAGGTACATAAAGGACAAAAAAAAAAAAAGACGAAAGAGAAAAATCTTCTTCTTCTCTCTGTTTTTACGTTTTCTTGTGTCATTCCTTTTTGAGATTTTGTGCATTCGGCGCAATGTTGTCTGTCAAGGGAAGACTCTCTCCTATAATGCTTCAAATTGTACCAAAGAATATTTGGATTTTTAATCGTTTTTAATTCCGATATGTTCCTTTTTTACGGATATTTAAAATTATATCTTCCTCCCATCCTCATAGAAGTAAAATTATATAGAAACACAAGAAATTGAGAAAATAATATCTTCAAGGTCATTGTAAAAAATTACATTCCGCAACGCGTAGTGAGATTCGTCTCTACACGGCCACACCAGTTCACACATCTGGCTACGCCGCTACCTGCTGCAGGAAAAAAAAAAAACCAATACACTCGGTGTAAATATACACAATATTACACCACCAACCGTGGAGAAGTGTTTAACATAAACCCACCACACCAGATGTCATCGGATCGGAGATTGTATTGTATTTTGTGTATCCGATCCGCTCCGCGCCTGACGAGTGTCGCTGTCGACTCTCTTTATTATCTTCGTAGTGTTGGCGAATTGCGTTAGTATATGAGTGATTCCATATTTACACAATTTTCCCCCGAGTGTAGATGTGTTGGTTGGTTTTGCTCCATTTATTTTTTTTTATCGGTTATCATCGTTGGTTGCATAAAATTAGTTCTGTAATTTTCGCAATAAATGAGTTGTCTGCTTGCGGATGGGGAAGTCGCCTCATGGTGTTGCCAGTTGTAGTTGGCAAAGAAACGAAGATTGACGCCCGATAATGCGTTGTAGATCGATGAACTTATACCTACCTACCTTTCGATAGAAGATTAAGGCCTTATCAATAAACGTTTTTAGTTTCGACTCTAAATTTTAGTAGTTCACAATGGCTCCTGTTTTCCATAAAGTTTCGCAATTAGGCCTGTTTCTTTTATAGTTGTTGTAATCGCGTGCTGAAAATCCTACTTTACTATGAGATCGAAGCTAAAAAAAAAACGGCTTTTCTAAGCTCCCGTGAATTTAAAGTTATAAATTGCCAACAATATGTAAGCTTAGTGAAATTAAAAAGGCACTTTGATCATTTATTTTGCATTTAAGGACCCCATGACAGCTGCCACTGCTAGGGATGCCAGACGTCCCCCTTTAGGGGGGACAGTCCCCTTTTTCATAAAAAAACTGCTATATGTCCCCCCTAATACAATCCGTTGTCCCCCTTGTTAAGTCAAATTCAATAAAAGAAAACATTCAATTGAAAACCTTGAAAATACTTCCTTTTAATATTTTTAACGAAATTTGTTGTGAACACAGCCATTTGAAGTGCAAGAAAACTTTCGAAGCTGAATGCATCTACTCACGAGCTACATCTCACTTCACTTGCTAAAGTTATTCTCCTGTACGTTTTTGTCTTGTACTGTCATCTGTAACTTTCAGTTTTTGTTTTGAAACTAAAATTTATTAGTAAAACAACAAAAAAAGGAAAGTGTTCATATAATCGGTGTTGGGAAAAAATATATGTACCTAATGAAACTTGTTTTTATTCAAAATTTGTTTGACTCAAATGTTTGTCCCCCTTTTTGAGCACTTACCCCCCCTAGAAAACTCACGATGTCCCCCTTTTCGTATTTTTTTATCTGGCAACCCTAGCCACTGCACGAATAAAAAGTTAGCTTGTCCATCCAAACCCTCCGCATGCAGCCGCGTTTATTCAATTTGTTGTTTTAATTCAATGGGGACGTTCAAGCATATAGTAAGATCTGACAGCTGTCTGACTAGATGCATCTCGGTTTTTATTGGCTGAATTCGGTTTATGAGCAACTGTTTCAGTTGACGTTTATGGAGGGGTAGCCGACAAATTTGTTCAAGAAATTCGTGACTGAGTACTAAGTTGACAGTTCGGATATGTGGCTGACGTAGAAAAAGTTACGTTCCCGACCAATCTAGTTTTTGCGTTCAGGTTACATTTTATTCGGACCAACTTAGTCGTCTTAAAATAACTAGGTTGATGTCGTCCCCGTTCCCTTGTCCGCTAGATGAATAGCGGCATGTCAAGCCTCATATAAAAAAAGTGACATTCTACAAAAAGTGCTAGACGTCTAGCGCAAATGATTAAATGTACCAATTTTTTTTTATATGGAGTTTGACATGGCTAGTCATCTAGCGGGCAGTGGAACGCGGGCAATGAATGTGCCCAATTTCTATGCAAACAATATTTGACAGCTCTTACGATCTTCTGCAGTTTCTATTCAGGCAGTAAATTATCCACCTTGTAGCAGTAGAAATCAATGTTGCTCAAAGTCTCACATTGTGATTATAGAATTTTGTGATTCACAATTAAGAGCCTCATCAAGCTCTATTACTGTTAAACTCGATATTTGAAGTTTTTTTTATTTTATCAAAAATCGTTCACCTATAAAAGTTGATGTTGGCAGCACTAAATTTGTCTGGGCTTATATGTGCAGTGTACGGGGAGTTAAACTGATTTTGTGTTACAATTTAACGAATAGTTGGAACCCAGACTTAGCCTCTCTCATTAATTCGTTGGAGCGGGTCTTTTATTATTACGACAAATGTAAAGAACCTCTAATTTTAAGATAAGCCCAACAAACTGGACTGGGAAAGCTTCTTATGTCAGTCATATTCTTGAATGATTGTCAGACGTTCGAGAAAGGTGGCGCATTTAAATACACGTTATGGTACATTTTCTGTTTTTCAGGGGTTGAACCTGAGATCCATAGCTCAGTGGTCGTTAGCATTAACCATCGAGGTTTCTGCTATCAACAGAACTTACTGCGCAGCAGTTTACAATACACGTGAATGCATACATATAGAATCACGTGTATTTGCCACGCGTTAGGAATGCAAATTGCTCGTCCGTTTTGTGTAAACCGTAGAAATATATGAACTGGATGTGTAAAACAGTCTTTTATAGGATATTGCTTAGAATTTACTAGATTGTTAAGGAGTAAAAAAAAACATTTTTATGTGTTTAAACTCGTAAAGTGGAATTGTATTAAAAAAAAAATCTTAATGGCAGCACTGGTAAGCATTGTTGCTCATTAAAATAATCGCTGTAGGTAGGTATATCCAGATCCAACTGTCATTGACCTGATTGACTATTTAAGTACTCGTACCTAAGAGGGTAAAGGCGCTTTGGCAAATAATTTGTGTGAACGTCATTCGGTAGCATTACTTCATTCTAAATCTTTTTTTTTTTTTTGTCTTTTATATTTTCTCTCTTATCTTAAAGAATGAAACACAATTATTACAAAAATACGACCGTCAATATGAGGAGGTTTAGTAAGGTACTTATTCCAATAAGTAAAGCGCAGAGTAGGAATTATTTCAATGATTCCCGAACTCACCTCGTCAACATATCACGCGCGCTGTCAAACACAGCGAATAGGGGAACCAAGGGAATGCATCGAATGAATGGGCACATAGGTATTTTGTGTTGAGCTTTCATAGTTTCTCTATTAGCTCGTGTGTTTGTGAAGCTATATGTAGATACTTTGGGATATCCACATCACATGTATAATATTCGCTTTTTTTATATCATTATTACTGTTTTTTTTTTTTTTTTTTTCATCACCATGCAGAAAGCCATAAAAAGCAAAAGCAACCTCAATGCTCAACACACATCACTATTCAACACGAGTTGAATATCTACATTTTATTCTCTTATATTAATTTATTCGCAGTGGTTGGTTTGGTATACTCAATACTGGGTTATTTACTGGCTCTATTATGCGAGTAAATAAGTTTGTTTTCTGTAATTTGTTTCAAGCAAAAGCAAAACAACAATTTGTAATGTAAGTTACCTATACAACCATAATAACCACCAATTGAGACTGAGGGTGAGGGCTGACGCTAGTTTCTATCTACGTCTCTTCTGTCATGTTCAATGCAAAAGACGCAGTTTGTTTTTATGTTTCAATTTCAACGCGAGTTTTCAAAGCTTTCGTTTCACTTTTTTCTTGTTTATATTGGCAACATAAGCTTGGTTTGTTGTGAGATTGATATCCGCTCCGGATTTGTTTGGTTAACTAAACAAATAAATTTATGGAATCGACTAGTCCTTTTCCGAAACAAAAAGAGAGAGAAAACAATCAATTTTATGCATTATGCCTTCTGCCTACCACTTGTTGATTTTTATGGTTACACACTTAAAGATTATGGACGCTTCATAAATAATTTTGTCAACATAAAATAAAATGACGGCTATTACTTTCCGTTCAACACTATTTCGTCATTAGCCAGACAAATTCAATGAAATCATAATCTCGAAATATTCCTTCTTATCCATACCCATGACTTTTGTGGAGTAAAAAACAAAAACAGTTTTTTGTCTTATGTAGATTAGTGGGGATGGGGAGTAAAACAAGTAAAACAACAAAGAAAAACAAACTAGTACTTTCTCGGGATTCTGTATTGGATTTGGCTTTTTTTATGTGTGAGGGGGGTTTGTACCTATTTTTCTTTTTGTAAAGCAGTTTTCCGCTCATTAATTTTATAAATTCCGCTTTGTGAAATGGAATTGATCGGTATATATACCTATTTATTATTTCTTTTTGGTACCTATTATTTCATTGGAATCTGTTTTTGCTTTCTCATTTATTATGGATTTTTGCGGGCATACCTACACATTTCTTGTGTATGGAACCGAAAACGGATGGAAGGCATCTGAAACTGGATGTTTCCTTTTAAGAAAAACCGTTAATAGTTAGTATGAATGTACATCTACATGTAGCAAGTACCTAACTTAATTTAATAAAAATTTTCGGGGGGCTTGTTGTTATAGGTATTTTTTTAATGTTCATGCTATTAACAGTGCGATTTTCTGTCGGCCTCTCTCATGATAGTGACAGCGAATTACCAAGAAAATACCTATAGTCAAACCCGCTTAAGTGAAATGACCAAAAACATTAACTTCAGTTTCAATTAAAAGGGTTTTTCAGTTAAGGACTCACATGAGAGCGAACTGCGAATATGCGAATTGCGAAAAAAAAAATTTAACTGTATTTATGAATTGAAAAATGGTATTTGTTCTATCACAAAACCGTTATATTTAATTAATCTAACATCTGGTCTAATGAAAATATGACTCTCAATTGATTTAAACAGCTAAATTAACAATTAAAGCAAATTTCCCGCGAATTGAACATTCTTGCCGCGAACTGTCACACTTTATTCACAATCCACACAAAACATTCGCAATCCACAAACTCACGAATGAAAAATTCGTTCGAACTTAACCTTTAAAAATGAAACTGATACGGGGGTATATCTGCGATTAAAAAAAGTTTTTATGTGAATGAAGTGTCAGAAATTATACGATTATTCGCGTGTTCGCAGTTCAATTTTGGCTGAAAAAAATGTCAGCGGATAACTGAAAAATATTTTCAGTAAAGCTTACCCTGGACAAGTTTCTCATCAAAGCGAATTGGTAATAATAACAAAAAAATGTAATAACGTAAGAATTTACATCTGTCATTGTCGGAGGTGGAGTGGAATGTGGAAGGTGAATAATGCAACAAATGGATGCATTCAACGCCCGCTCGTTACTTTTTGCCTTTTTTTTTTTAATTCATGTAGGTGCGTTTACATTTTCATTTCTTTCATTTAAGCGGAGTTTTTTCTATGAAAAGTTCAAATGTTTTAAATGAATTGTGTTTCAGATATCCGAGCTTTTCACTTAAGTGGGTTTCAAAAAAGCGGAGTTATTTGTATGAACTTTTTTTTAAATACGAGGGGATTAATTATAAAGTTTTAAAAAGCGGGTTTTTCAATTAAATGGATTTCAGTTAAGCGGGTTCGACTGTACTGGCAAATCTTGACATTTCGCTTTCAGGGTTTTTCAGTTTCAGTTTTTTTGGACAAGATGAAGGAACTCTACGTTCTTATTTTTAAAGGGACAATATCTTTTTTTAGGGTAAGGTTCGCATGATTTTAAAACTTTGCTTGTTTTGAGGTTAAATTGAATAGAGGGAATTTCTTATTTGCGGGTTTTTGGATCGTGTCTGTTTTATGAATACACTCCCTATTATAACAGACATATCGTACAGAATTACAAATTAAAGCCAACAAGTACCTAGTAGATCAATGATAAAAAAAAAAAAAAAAAAAAAACATAAATGGAGTCCTATACTCTTTAGCTCTCTAAACTAGAACAACCTTGAAATATTAAAACGATCTAAGGCAGGGACCTCCACCACTCCACCGATGCAAGTGTTTTGCGGAAGATTCCGTAAGCAAATCTAATACAAAATTAATAAACTAATTATTATTTGCATGCTGCGGCACACGCTGCTACATAAGTTACGGTCCCACGAGAATGGCTACATCTTCATAATTGAACTGGAAGAAATATCCGCTTTCATTTCTCGCAACATATACTTTGTCCTTAAATTATTCACGCACAATCCATGAATATGTTTTACAGAGCGAAATGGAGCTCACCGTTGTTGTAGGAGTATGTCGCGGAAGAAAGGGGCACAAAATATGTAAGGGAGGTGATGGCGAATTCCCCGCTTTTCCTTATGAAGGACTTCATTACCGCCTATTGCACAGCCTACAGTGCTACAGTCCGACTATTTTGTACATACATCACACACACACAACGGATATTTCAGTAAGCTCTGTAATATCTAGAGCGCATAGCAGCCATATCTGCTTTGCGCCGAATCGCAAACTACCAGAGAACAAAACGCAAACAGAACATACCACGACATGTACCGCCTGCATGTACATAATGCACGTGCTGATGCTTGTTTCTGGCAAAAAGGACGAAGACGAAGACAGTGTGTGTGGGCGTAGAAAGCAGAATGCGAACAAGGCACTACCCTGCTCCGTTTTGGGCACCATATTGATGTTGCGCCGCTATAAGGTTGGGTGTTGCTGGTCTAGTGGCCGTTTCCAAAAGGCCTAAATGAACGCACGATGTACATACATATATATACATACTCTACATGCAAAGAAGCTGACAAAAGCAACGAACGAAAAAGTACAAAATATCCCAAGTGCAAAACGGACAAAAAAGACAATTTTAAATCGATTATATATTCGCAGAACGAAGGAGGAATGATATTCACCCACCATGCCATACAAAACCCCTATCAGGAAGGGGTTCCTTTTTTTTTTCCTTTTTTTATTCGTCTTGTTCTCGAAAGGGATGAAATCGGTTAAGCTCGATAGAGCACGAATTTAAAGTGAAATGTTATTCGGTGTTGACACAAAATCCCATCTTCGAACGTTGTTCGGTCGTAGAAGTGACTCGCCGGAACAGCATTGCGGAAAATGAAAGAGCCCGAATGTGTGGATATTTTCCTTTCTACCCATACCCCGCGTGGATTGGGGTAGCTTCTACAAAATGGAAAACCGAACAGAACCAGTACCAGTAGGAGGTGGCTCCAATCGACGAACAAAGATACGAAAATCAATATCTCTACTTAGGGAAATGAATAGACTGTGAATTTTTAGTGTTTTGTTAAAAAACAATCCAAACAAAGTACGAACAAAAAAAAAACATCTTAATCTGTGGCATTTCTATCCTGTGTATGGCTTTCATATTGACAAAGAACGTGAATAGGGGATGATATTTTAAGAAGACGGTATAAGCCGCTTTTTATTGCACTTCTTAAGGCGAACGTCTTAAACCAAAGACAGAAATGCTTTCACTTTTTCAAGAAGTTTTGTTGTTTGTGAGGGACTTTACGGATTAGGTTAGTGATTATCGAATTGTCTTTCGTAATTGATTTAGTTCGTTATATGTACGTTCATTTCAATTTTTTGAAAAATAAATAAGAGAACGAAGGTCAATATAGTGAAATCTGGGATAGTTTTTAAAAAGAATTTGCTGTATAGAACAAGTAGGAGTATAAACTCGTACATCCACTAACTTGGAGTTGAATTTTCCCTAACGAAAAGAATCGACAGTAAGGGAAACATGTAAATGTACTACATAACATTTAACCAAATCGAAGGAAGTCGACATAACAGTAGGTGAATCAAGGCCAACGAACAGGTAAGCACACACAGCCTTATTTAGAAATCCAGCGTAAAGTCTGCTTATCTTTACACGCCCTCTAAAATGCAATTAAGCAGTAAAATGTGATTTATAAAGATTTTTCGAACTTAAGCAACTTTCTTTAGGGCTGCTTAATTTAAACGGGAAAATTTCCATTTAGAGCCAGAAACTTTACTTAAAGACTGCCTAATTTAAAAGCCAAAATTTGCATTTAGAGACTACGTAGAACTTACGTAAATATGTTTTTGCTTCAAATGTCATTTGTTCGTGTTCGAATTGTAAACAAAACCAAAAAGGAAAACAAATTTCATTCGGCTCGAAGGACCAAATGTTTGGTTGATAACCGGTAGAGTGAAAACTGTTGAACTCGGTATTATTGGCAAAAAAAAAAACTGTGAAGATCTAGACCGCAAAATAAAACCACTGTTCCTCTGCTTCTTGAGAATTTAAGAAAAGTTCCATTATCGGACTTTTCAGAGCCATATCTCCAGCTAAATAACAAAACCCTGTTTCTGAAAATTAAATAGTTGGCCAAAAAATGTCCTAGACTTAGCTTCTTGCATTTATTCGTTACCCAGGACGCGATAACTGAGCAGAGTAACGTTTGGTTGTAGTTTTGGGATACCATCTTATATTTTCAGAGACGTTTGACTGTAATCGATTTCGATTTAAATTTTTTCGAAATCGAACAAGTGAATTATGTTTATATAAACGTCGAAAGTCTGCGCTAGTACAATCGTCTTTCTTTTTTGTTGCATTAATGCTTTAGTACAATTTGAAGTAGTCACTAAATGTTCATAAACGTCACACAAAATTCAAAAAAATCATCACAATAGTTTGGTTTTCATGACATTCCACGCCGCAGCTTCTTTTTCCCTTAAAAAAATTTAAATTTAATTGTGAAAACATATAAAAAATTGCCCATAAAACTTTTTTTCGCACTTTACAATTTTCTACCTCCCGCGCTTTCTGCAGTCAAAAAAATATGGATGCACAATCTGCCAGACGCTGATGACATTTATGACGTTTACGAACATATCTTTTGCAATTCATCTGCGTTCGTTCGAACAAAAATCTGACTTTATGACCACGTCTTACGCAGCTCTTAGTTAGGTAGACGTTTATGAAAACACCCAAACTGATGTTTTCCACAATTGGATTTTGTCGATTTCCAAGTGATTTCAAATCGATCTAGGTCATTCGATGTGAAATAGTGAAAATAGTAAATCTGGTATTTCGTTGCCTCAATCTCGTCAATGGAAACATGTGTTTTTTTTTTTTTTTTTGTAGGAGTTGATTGTAGAGCGGGAGAGCCTTCATATGAGCTATTTGTAGGAGTAAACTACTCTTTCATTAAAATTTGTAGAACCTTAGCTTTAGTTTCACTTATTTACAAAAAAGAAAAAAATACTATGAATTGATTTTGCTTTTCGTTAAATGATGAGCTGCCTAAATTCGAGGTTTCCCCATTTAAGCCCAGTATGCATTTCGAGTGAAAAGTAGGTACTTCAAAAATGAAAAAAAAATTAAAATTATCATGAACTAACAAAAGGTTTTTTTTTGTGTTTGGAGTTTCACTTCTCTGGAAGGGAAAATCATCGAAAGACCTAATAAGTGAGGGATGCTTTTGCAATAGTGAGGAAACCGATCTTAAATACCTCCCAAGCGTACTGACTTTTATCAACCCGATTAGGATTGCACATCAAAATCTACAAACAGATATTTCACTTCCAAAGGAGTAAACGTTTCATTTCACTCGAACAGACTTCACTTGTTACCTGGATTGGTGCATAAAAATGGAATAGAAAATAAAACGCAAACTTGAGCAGTTAAGTTCATACGAATTAGTGACATTTGTGACATGTTTTGTCTTCTAAATATGTATGAAGGCTGAAATGTTTACTTAGTGGGTAAACTCATCAAAATCAACTAATTAGAAACAGACTACTCGGTACTCGCTTCTTTTCTGTTTCTCTCTTGACCGACACTGACGTTTTTTTTTTTTTTAAATTGGCGCAACTTATAAAACAAAGGGATGTCAAAGCGAAATGTTCTAAATATAAATAAATAATAACAGGTAGTATGTACTGCAAATATTCGTATTGCGGCGGAATGTGGAACTAGTCGACAACGTTGCCAATAACCAATTTCAAAAAGGCGACCCAGCTGAAAAAAGGGGCCACATGAAATACTAATATACATATCTACATTCATACAGCAAAAAACGAAATTATTTTTAACAAAAAACAATGTTTGCAGTTGTAGTATCCGTATACCTAGGTATACGACTATTCTGTGCCGTAGTCACGTATGAAGTGCCTTTTTATTTATTATATCAAATACTTTTTGACATTATTATTATAGTGTCACTAGACAACACATTTCTAATATTTAATACAGTATTTCCAGACACTACAGCAGTCTTTTTTGTTCAATAAAAATAAAATAACAAAATAAAATCGTACTTAAACAAGCAAAGGGAAAGGGACCATTTTTCAAAAAGTGGAGGACATGGGTCTTGAGGCTCAAAAAGGGGCCATGTGGCACATTCCTATCTTGTTATGTTCTTCTAAAAGAAAGTTTTGTGACTCTGTCCATGTTTTTATTCAAACCTATTTTTTCATTAAAAAAAGAAGAAGAAAGAACAAAATAAACGAAAATATTGGACAGAATATTGGTTTCAAGTTATTGCCGTAAATTAGTGTACTTTTTAAACGTAAGATGTCGCTGTTTTGACATATTACAAAGACCTGACAAAATAAAATAATTTGTGGATGTCATTCTTTACCGAAAGATGCCCTTCTTATATAATTTAAATTGTTCAAACACTTACCAGAAACCCTCAGCAATTCCGTATCAACCAAACCGTTTAAATCTGGCTCCTCGCCATACCAAAATATCCATAGTTCCTTTGAGGCGGCCAACGACAATGGCGGATGTATTTTCGATGTGCAAATTTCAAATGACATCGTATTATTTGGGTCGGGTTGGTCCTGTTTGGTGGACTGAACCCGACGCCAAACGCACAACATATCCGCTTGCATGCATCGCGAATATGAGCGTAGTATTGGATCGTCGAGCGGATCGCTGGATGCATTATGTCGTTCACCATTTACGAATTTGCGCCATTTTATCCCGCACAAATCAGTCTGTGAATTAAACAAAGAAAACGTTTTTATTTCAATTTCATTTGAGTTTAAAGCCGAAGGAGACGTCATTGTTATTTACACCTCATAAATATGCACACAGTTTGGATAATTAATATAGGTACTCCCCAAATCAATTAAAATTTGTATACCTACCTATAAACAAATATTACTTCCTATAGGGGTTAACTGCCCCCCGAATCGGTTAGTGACCTACCTAACCACAAAATAATTCTCATCCACCCCTTCCTCCGATGAACCGTGCCGACGATTTCCATTTCAATTCGAATGCATACCTAGCTGCGTTAACCGGCCGGCAGCGAACACCTATTCACATATGGGACGTGTGGGAGGGAGAGAAGTACAGCATTCATGATGCGCTTTTCATCTTATTCTTGCAATTCAGGTTTCTCGAAAGTTTCTTTTCCACATACCTATAGCCTGTTCAAAAATTCAAACGGAATTTTCTTTCTTTAGGTTTCGAATAGGTTTGCCCAACAAACACATTCATGTTCAGGGAACAGGCATGTAGGCGACCCTTTAGGTTTGAAATCTCTCATCTGTCAAAAGGCAACCACCAAAGTTATGTTTTTATTATACGAAGAAGCTGGAGGCCTTTTATTTTGAATTGAGTTGACTTGTAGGGAAAAATTGGCAAATGCTGTCACTGTCAGTGCGAGCGATTAGGTACGTTTCCAGAGGGGCAGTGAATATTGCAATTGTATGGGTTTTTTTCGTTAGCAAGAGAACCAGCAACAGAGAGGCGAGAGCAAATGCGGCAACGAAAAACGAACGAACGTTGGGAAAACAGAGAGCGAGATAGAGTAGTGGTATCTGGTCTGGTATGTCGTATCTCGTATGTGGTAGCTTGTAGCTGGCTGCAGACAGATGGACTCTGTTGCTGTGCTTCTTCTAATCTCTCATTTTATAAAATACGGTCCTTTTTTGCTCCCTCTATGCGCGCGTGTGGGTTAAAATTTCATAGTACATTTAACATATGTTCAAGTAAATAAAAAAAAAAAGCCGTATATGCATTTATATCAATGGATAGATACCTACCTACGTACATAGGAGTGGAATAGAATTATCCATGGAAATGTGTGCTGTTACTCGCCCTAAAAGTGTGACAGTATTGAATTACTTTTGGGGGGAAACACCGCGAAGATACAAGAATATTGCGTCAAATTGAGGAAAACTCTTGCAATGTTTTGTGCCGTAGCGCAGGTACGCTTGGGGGTAACTCCCTACCTACTATAAAAAAGACAGTCCGAATCGAATAGTTAATAATTCATTAAATTGTTTGAAAACCTATCTTTATTGTTAAAATTACTTGCGGAACAGGTACCTATCTATGTGAAAAGAGTTTTGTTACGTTTTGCTTCTACTGTGTTATCTAAACAACAAAAATGACAGGTATCATAATGCGCCGTACTAATAACAAAAGTCTCGAATTTAAATTTACTGAAGCTCACAATTGCAAAGTTTGTATAAAATAGGTAGGTATATACCTAGCCACCGTGAACTAAGTCGCAACTAAAAATGTTTATTAAAGGCCCAATATAGGTATTTATGGAAGTTTGACACCAAAAACAGGTGAACTTGTCAAGATTGCGTGATATTGCTATTGAGTGGGTACCTATGTAATGTACCTGTGTTCGTTTATACTTCATTTCATACTGGAAATGTCAAAGCAACAGTACCCTGAACTTCAGCACTGAACGCGCACACACATGAGGACTCTTTGTTTGCTATACACATCGCCATCATACCTATAACAGTTCAATTTTCCATATCACATGTCGGTAGTTTTAAATGTCAAATGGGTATAGGTACCAAAATGTTATTTTTATTCGATTTATACCTAGATGGAAGGCATCGATTTTCTATTCGTGAAATCAATGAATTGGAACAAAGTTTATAGCTTATACTGATAAATTAGTTGTATATAAATATTCATATATTATTAGCCTTAGTTAATACCACAGCTAGGTACGTTTTTAATAACAAAATTAAGTTAAAAGCGACTGGACTTCTCTCCACGGCACATAGGTAGGTATAAATGATTTCTAAATTTGTAATAGCGAAACCAATACCTAGCAACATTGGGGTCGTTCCAGAATCTAGTTTATTAAGTTTGACAGCTGTCTGAGCTGATGTGTTTCAATTCTGACAGCTGTCTGACTTGATGTGTTTCAGTTTTAATTGGCATCGACTGGTCACGTGAACAGTTGTTTTCCAGTTGACGTTTATCCGATGAATCTAGTCAAGAATTTTGGGACTGAGTAGGTCCTTAGTTGACAGTTCTAAATATTGACATGTAAGCGTGCATATTGCGAACAAGATATGTGTTCTAATATAATAAATAAATTCGCTTAAATTTATCTTGTAGATATTTTTGTATAGGAGCTACAATTTAGCACGTTAATATGCTTGACAATAGGGTGATGGCATGTAGGTTCAGCTCAATCCAGTAGTCAGCCTCTGAAATACAAAGTAGGCACAGAGCAATAGTTAATCCTTTGGTCTTTCTTCCCAGCGAAAAATATGATTCCCATTTCTTCTATCTGTACCCAAAAACTTGCAAGAATCCAAAATACTTAAGTAGAGATTTTTTAAACGCAGAACACGAGTGGTAGGTATTCCAAAAAAATAAATAGTGGAAGCGGTTTTTGAGTATTTGCCTTATGTGATTATTCTTATGTTATTGACAGTTTATTTTACTTATTTCTTAACTAAAATAATTAAGAGGGGGGCCGACCTTATGAGACATTATTTTTATGATTATCCAAGGCTCGGCCCTCTCCATCTTACTACGGACGACTAGGTACCATCATTTTATTTATTTATTTTTTTTTTTTTTTTTCATAACTGATACCTACTGAGTATGCAAAATGAATGGAAACTTCAATCTGTCTTGATTCTCGCAAATATTTCAATAAATTTGTTATGTTTTTCACTAGTCAGCCCCACTGTACATTTACTAGAGAAACAGGGGCTGACTATGAAAAGCACGGTTCCTTTAAACGTTCTCCAGTTGTCAGTTGTTAATAGTTTGCATTAGGTAGTGTACCTCATATAGGTACTAAATAAGCTTACTATTTTCCAATCTTCGGACTTCAGAAGAACCAAATACTTGATTAAGGCCCGTTTTCTGATACTACTCATAGCGATTTAAGTTCCACTTAAAATCTTAAGTGACAGTTTATGACATAGAAAAAGTAGCCCAGAAGGTTGAGTAGTAATCAGAAAACGGGTTTAAATATAATTCAAGAATACCTATATTTTTAAGTATGTACCAATAAAACACAAAAAATAATTTAAGGACTGACTACTGATGCCATCACCCTATATTTTTTTGTTTAAAAGGAAGGTAATATTTTTTGGTCAGTCTGGCAATTACCTTGAATATCTTCAGGTTGGAATCAACTGAAATTTTGTAATTTTTATAGGTACGAATCATTTGAAAAAAAAAAAAACTTACTCAACATACCTACCTACCTACCAACTGTCAAAAATGCGTTATGACCTTAGCGATTGGATTTCAGCCGGGCACCACTGTTATGCACTTGTCATTCCATATTACAAGGGTCAATAGAACTAGGAAATACCTTCATCAGGGTGAGTAGGTATAATGCAGGTATACCTAAATACGACAACCCTAACCGGTTTAGGTAATTGTTAACAAAAATAATTAGTCGGAAGTCATCTTCTGTATGTGTAGGTAGGTACCTATATGAAGTTTATTTCAAAATTTGAGAGCTATCTAGGTATTCACCTAAGTGGGTAGGTAGTACCTAAAAAGGTACTGCCACTGTTTCGCTTACAACTCAAGTTTAATGATCCCATTGGCCAGAATTATTCAATTAATTTTTAACTAGACTTTGCAATTAAAAAATATCCATAAGAGAACAAAACGGAAATGGCACTGGAACAAAAATCTATTACACGATTCATAATAGGTACCAATCTATAGGTACAAAACATTCCAAGGGTAGGTAGGTACCTATGCCCAAATCAAATTTAACGTCCGGCTTAAGGGTCACCAAGGCCAATGAATTCCTTCAAAACAAATTTCACCTCTTCTCATTCTCACTGTGTTGTTATTTTCTTTATCTCCTCTCCACGCTATAAACAAGTTTGTTCAAGAAAAATATAATCATCTTCGCAATTGAGTCTAAATTCGTCAACACACATGTAAAAAAAAACATCATGGATTCCATACTACACTCGTGCTCAATCTAAACACCTGTATGGGTTATTCCAACACCCCGTATTCCAAGTGTTGGTTCATATTTAATTGTGTGTACTTTGCTTCTTTACCTTTTGCAAAAATGTTCTCAAAACCACCATGTGGTCACTGCTGAAGCTTATTCTTGTTTCTTCGTTGTTTCGTTGTTCTATTTACTCTAATTCGGAGGGGAGAGGTGGGTTGTGGGTATGTTTGTTTCAAGAGACCGTCGTCCAGGTAAAGGAACGATTTGAAATCGGAAATAAACGTCTTCCCCACACTAAAGACATAGCTGGGTGAAATGCAAGATATAGAGTTGGACATGAATGTGTTTGTGGTTCACGCATTACGGGACAGATAATTCTTGTGGGCTCTGGAATCTGGATTACATCGTTGTGGCGACACGGAAAATTTCCTCGTTTTGCCTTTGACTGGCATCTTTTTAGCCAGTCAAATGCGCGAAGGAGAGAACAGAAATGTGACAGAACAACAACAAAATATAATTACAATTGTTGCGGCTGGTTGACCGCCAATGTTCTACTTGGCTGTAAGGTCATGCTTTTTTTGTGTTTTGCATTTTATTTTTTTTTTTTTTTGCGTTTTTTATAGTAAATAAATTTATACACTTTTTGAGGAGGTCGTGTTTGTGTGTGAATCACACCGAACCAAGTGCAGTTTTAGTAGCGCAGCAGCATGGAGAGAATATTGACCTTGATGTTATTAATTTCGACGATGTCTGTGAATGTGAGGGCATTGAATTATGCAGACTTGATTTTTGATTGTTGTAGCTGTAGGTAGGTAGGTAGGTATTTGCTGTCTCAATAGGAAGAAAGGGAATAATGTTTTTGAGCCAAGGTAGGTGACGGAATTAGTTGGTGGTGAGTTCGGGTTATTGTTCTGGTTACTTCCTCTTTAAATTGTCGGACTGCATAGGGTACTAGGTACTTAAACAAAACAAATTATCACCATTAACAGATTTGGCAACGAGAAGCTCTGAATTTGAGGCAGTTTTGTCAACTTTTTGACAGTTTCTAATGAGCAGTCTTGTGAGCTCTCGCCATATCGCAAAAATAACAACTGCTAAGAAATCTAACGTTGCTTTTAATAGTTTTCAATTTATACATTTACATTTAAAAAAAAAACCTTCACTTCCTGACAGGTTCAGCGTCTTGTTGACATGTTGATAGATAAACAAGTTTTGAACAAGTTTTTTCGACTACATTTGTAAAATAAAATTGTATTCAATATTCAATACATACCTACCTACCTATACCTATCTATAGCAATTTTGGACTCCATAAGTTTAAAGTGGAAACTAAAATTCGTGATGTTCACTTTGTGAACGTCACTGTACTAACTAAAACCAACAGTGTGTGGCCGCATTCCGTGATATTAATAATCATTTTTACTGTCTTGGCTAAAATTTTCGAACTCATAATGCCGAAATTTTTCATACAATATTCCACATTGTGACCTACAAAATAGCAAGTGTGAAGGTTAAAAACGTGTATTAGTAAGGCCCATTGAGTAGATTCTTGTTCGCACAAAGTTTTCGCGTACACGTACCTAGATAATGTAGCCAATTAACCCTTGAACAACCATCGTTTTGGGTCGTATGAATAAAAACTAGCATTTGCTTTGAGTAAAAGGTTGTAGTAAAAGCCTGTAGCAATTGCTTGAATCGGTTCGGTATAAATAAAAACCTACTTTGCTGAGGTAAGTTCGAAAATTCGAACATAGCATTTTTTTCGCTGTACGTTAAGGTACCTTGCCTTGCAATTCCTGTCAAATCTGACAAGTAAATTGGAATTTTTGAATTTTCCTTAAGATTCTTACGACTTTTGTGGAAATTGAAATAAAAAAAAAAATTCAGAAATATGAATGCAATCTATTTGTCAAATTGCACCTGGAAATATGATTTTTGTTTGTCAAATAGGTTGTTGATGTTTTATTTATTCTTTAGTGGCCGGGAATTGTATCAGATCATAGGCTTGTTGGAAATATTTGATGACACGCCAGCCAATTGGATAAAGAAGAACTATGAATTTCCGAGAGGTTTTTCAACTGTCAACCTAAAAGCCCGGATCTCCTATAGGTATACCTTAGAAATGATTCGTTCTAAAAAAAATTATCTGAACGAAATATTAGCCAAATACCTATACCTAGTCCACAATCAATTCTTCGCATGACACGAAATAGTTGTTGCTTTTTTCATAGCTATTTTGTTGGTTTTTCTGTTCAAACAGAATTTAACTTAACTATTTATGTCATCGAGCCATATATTTCCCTAATTTTAAACTTGAATTCTGTGTCCTATAAAATATTGCTTTAGTTAGTTAGCTTTATTACCAATTATTGGTATCGGAACGTAACTTTGGCACCACTTATTTTTGGTTTCCATTGTTTTCTGACTTCCTTACTTCGGGTCTTCTTTTAAATAAGCCTTAAAAGAAAAGAGAATAGAGTCAGCAATAAATGTCAAAAACTTCCATTTGACCTTCAATTTGATTATTCTTTTTTTTCGCAAATCAGACCTATCCGGATTTACTAGGTGAATTTAGTTACAAATTAATTATCAAACATTAATTTTTCCTGGGTTTAGGTTTCTTTGGACATTTATAAAATATAAATTCTTGTTGGACTTGCATATGGGAGTCAAAGTTGCGTTCCGGTACCAAATTCGTAAGTAGTTAAGTTTTTCCAGTATTTCGTTTAATGAATTTTGTACCTACTTTCAATAGAAATAAAATCGAAAAAATGTTATACTGCTCTTCAAAAGGGCTCTCTATTAATCTTGAACCACAGCAGAACATTGATATTTATATTGGGACCAGGATCGACGATTTCGTTTTTGCGTTGGAACAACAATTTATAAAAAGCATATCGAAAATTCACAATGCTTGAATTGTTTTATGTTAAAATTGTGCATACAAAATATTTAGCAAAAGGCCTGAGTCATGTAAATAGCAGACTTGAAATTTCGTAGCATTTGCTAAGTTTTATTCATATGGATCTGAGTAAAATGTAAGTGGCACCGCTTTTCGAACATGTCAAAAGTAAATGTTAGCTCCAATCAGTTTTTATTCATAAGAAACAAATGCTTCTATTTTGACATTTCGTTAAGTGAAAACAATTTCTACGTTTTATTCATATCACCGTTTGTGTATCCATACATATTTGATCTTGACACATTGAAAGCATATCTGTTCTTTTTCGCCCCAAAATTTTTAATCCGCAGAAAAGCTCCATTGCTGACCGAAACGTCAAAAGAAAATCTAAATGCCTACCTACAAGTTTTTGAAAACCGTGTCGTCGAAAACTCAGTAGGTACCTACCTATATAGCAAACAGAAAAATGTGTTTAAATTACATTATAACCATGATTTTCGTAAACTTTGAACACCTTTACCAATCTCAACTGTTAATATCTGTCATATAGACATAAAACACCAGAGCGCACATTTTGCTCCAGATTGCTTTCATTTCCATTTTGTTAAAGTAGTAGAGAAATAAATACATTTTGATCTCGCAGTTGACATTTGCCATAACATTGTGCAGGTGAAAATTCCAACATGTTTGATGTTTTCCGCCTAAACAGACAGTTACGGTAAACAAACGATTTTGGTTCATTTCCTTTGTAAATTACATTTCGTTTTTTATATCATTTAGGTATGTAGCACATTATTTCACGTCCATCTTGCCACTTGTTTCTTACTTATCTCTCCCCACATTCGTGGCGCGACGCATGGCAAACGACGAAAATCCCAACCATACAGGAGGCGATGTGTATAATGATGATTATGAGATGGGGTCGTTGTCATTTAAGTTTACGTTTTCTTGTGTCCCTACAACACTTTTTTTTTTTGTAATTGCTATCATTTAAACGTATTTGTGAAATTGTATTCCGAGTAAGCGAGAAAGCATTAAAAAGACAAACACGTACATAAGAAAACAAAAACCTCGTTTGCCCGTCAAAACAAAGGAAATTCCCTGTCCATACACTGACAGTTACAAAAAAAGTAGCTGAATAGGAAAGAAATCAAACTAAACAAAGTGCAAATTTGCTCACTTTTGCACTTGCATCTTTGTTGCGTTTCAGTGCAAAAAGCGCTAAAACAAAAGCGACACCAACAACGATACACACAGCCACCATCGCTTGAACATTTTTGTTTTGTGAACTTGGTAGCACTGTTACTTGCAACAAAACGCATTGAACAATGGCCGAGACCCTAGAGAACGCCTTCCAATAAATTAATAAAATTCTAATGGTGGAAATGACAAGTGAAAATCGTCCCTTAATTCATGTAGTTCCGAAATATTTTATTCGCTGGATTTTTCTAGTATTTGCTCTCGATTGGGAAATGCAAATATGGCCGTAAGTAACTATACTCTCATTATCAATGCGTGTTAAGTAAGATGTGTTAAGAAACTGCATGTACAAATATATTATTCAGAGATTTAATACCTGGAACAACAACAATGGCGATTACGAATGCAATTGCGTGCTTTGTTTATTCGAAGCGATTATATGGCAAATTTGGAAATGTTCTCGAGACAATGATTGACAAACACACAAGTGTCAGTTGGCGAATGACATTGGAATTGCAGTGGTAGTTGGGCTACACAGAAAGCAGTGCTGTTGTCGGATCAATGTCAAGTTGATGTGTTCGTAATTGAATGCGGTTATATGGCGCATTAAGTGCGTATTGGAAATGACATTTGATGGTTAATAAATGTCAATTGGTTGTGATGTTACAAGCAAAAATAAAGCCAAAATAAATATGTACGCAAAAAGAGGACTCGTGTAGTTAGCAATGCGGAATAATAATTTAATTTAATTCAAATCGATGTCACATATAGGGATTTGTATTTTTTTTATAGATTCTACTCTTAAATTCATTGATAAGCAAAGCCAGCATGCGATCCGTGTATTTTTCTGCGAGTTCTTTTCAACAAGAGTTGCATATAAAATTACGAGTTTTTATTCAAGAAGGTTCTGGATCGCGTTCCAAAATGTTTATTGGTTATTTAAGAAAGCAGAACTGCGGACACGTTTTTGTTTTCAGGTATAATACCTACCATTCCAGTCCACTTGTAAAAAATCGTTGAAGGTGTGAATGCATTATGGCATCAATTTGTTAGTGATGTGAGATAATAGTAAATTGAGAGGGTCGGTTTTGTTATATTTCTGCACTTTATGCGCCGTACTAATAACAAAGTTTAGCCTCGACTTTAAATTTACGGAAGCTCACAATTGCATAATTTGAATGCAAAGTATAGCCACTATGAACTACTATAATTTAGAGTCGAAACTAAAAAAGGTTATTGGTAAGGCCCTATGTGTTTATATAGCTTCGAACTAGTCCAGTGTTAATAATCGCCGACAACTGGTGTTAAAAAAAAATGCTACAAATTTACCAGATCTACTACATTTGCTTAGTTCATAATTTGATCTACTACCTAACTACAAAGACCGATTTTTGCTACTCTTTAACTGTGTTGTCCTTTTAATTTGGAAATATAACTCCATACGTTATACCCTATTCACAGCGAGCCGAAAACCTGGTTTTCACTAAAACACTCGAAGACAGAACTTTTCCCATACATATTTCACTTTTCAAAACGATTTGTTTAAAGTCGTTTTCCACGAAACCATCACGAAAACGACTTCAAATCGATGAGTTGTTGAAACAAACATACCTTTTGAAAAATTACGCAAATTCAGCAGAACAGCTGACCGAACAAATGTCACAATTCACAACTTGAAATCATTTATTTTTAAATGCTCTGAATTAATTTTATTTGTTGATTAAGGCGATCGAAATTTTTAACCAAAATCGTTTACACAGAAGAGTTTCACGACTAGTGTCTCACAGCTGATTGATAAACGTCAAACGAAAACTGGTTGGTCTTCGGTGTGAATGCATCTTCGATTTTTCGACGAAAGCACTGTTTTTGGTGCGATGTGAATAGGGTATCAGGTATTATGTGCTGAAGCCGTTCGCTCGTACCTAACTTACAAAATATGACATTTTATTTGCTGAATACAACCATCGGGAAATAATACAGATAGGTACCTACCTACCTACCTACCTACCTAGATTTTATTAGCTTGTTTACTTTCAGCTCCATGTCAGTATTACACAATATTAATTTAGAAAACAAAGCTTGACAAGTAGGTTTGATGGGTTTCTAATAAGATTGGATTGGTATGTTTTTTTTTCACTTTTTTGTCAATCTACTCTTTACTAGACTGCGGTCAGGCTTTTAGTCAATCGAACGTTTTTTTTTTTTTTTTTACAAAAAACTCTTGCCATTTATGAACTTTCTTTTACAAAATAAGATAGGTCCAAAATCGAACTCCGTTACCTATAGGTATAGGTATATTATTCAAAACAGCTCAGCATGAATACGTTCTTGTATTAGTACACATAATTTTTATGACACCCATATGCAAATGTCAAGATGAAAAGTGATTACTGTCTACCACAATGTTTGTAAAACAAAAGAAACCCCAAAAGACTTACAAAAGAAAACAATTTTCTATTATTTTTATATAAAACAAAGCCCAAGATAAAATCAAAGGAACAACCTAAATAAATATTCAACGAACCGAATAAGAAAAAAGAAACCCAAACACATATGCACAGTAGAAGAATAAAAACCAAAATGTAAGTTTTACACAACAAAAACGCCAAGCAAGAGGAAGCAGCCATAAATAGAAATATTCCTATACTACACCTTCATCGGTGTTTTACCAGTAAAAAAGAAGAGCAAGCGCAAGCGATGCACACTACACTACCGATCCCAATAAAAAAAGAAAAAAATTTCCGAAAAAAAAACAAACAAACAAAAAACTAAAGCGAAATGAAAATGAAACGTATTTAAGACAGTATGCGAATATGAGCCACACAACCAAAGTGTGTATGTGCATATTAATACCATTTTTGCATGCACCCTTCGTTGCTGGTGGGCTTTTTAAATTATTGTTTGATGAAACAGATTTGTGTGGGCATTGCCTACTTGTTTGACTGTCATCTGTCACATTAGAAATTCTGGCAATGTCAAAACTGCTCTTTCAAATCAACGGTCATCGAAAAGGGGCATCCCCAACCCAATACAAAATTACTTTCGTGTATTGTTTTTGGGTAAGTTTTTATAACCGACCCGTCATCATAGGCATGTACGACGCGACGCGCAAAAGCGGTGAAAATGTAACAGCACTTTTCAAGTAACCTTGTTTGCTTGGGGATTTTCCATGAATTCCAATGTCGTCGAAAAAATGGATAAATACCTAGTACCTACATGTAAAATTTCTCTACTGAGAACTACTTTTTTGCGTCAATATCAAAAAAGAAAAACCTTATCGCATTGAGGTTTATAGCACTGTGGATGTGGTGACATTCGCTGCTTTTTAAACGTCACTCAATAGGCTGTGACTGTGACATTGCCAGCTTGAATTTTGTTCATCTCCACCACATTGCTACCAACACTCATAAGACTGAATGGGATATTTAATTCGTATTTCGATTACCGCTGGGGAAGCGTGGCGTATCTCGTCGGCAAGCATGACACTGTGTGGGTGCTTGAATGAGCGTATACATACTATTTTATTTATTTATTTATGATGATAACCTTATCAGTGTTGGTTTTTGCCATGTTATTACGTAGGTCAGTCGTACCTCATACTTGCTTGTATCATTTATGCAGATATGTAGTTATTTTTCATTACCGCGTACGCCAGCAAATCTTATCACAAATGTCAAATTTGATTAGCCATACTGGCGAAGAATTCTTTGCGGTTTCCTAGCTATGTACGCATACTAACAAATTGAAGTTTTGTAAATTATTACGAGTTTCTTGAGCTGCCCAAACATAAGCGAGAGCTAGCTCTTTTACATAGATTATGCGGTGAATTCTTAATGTCAGATGAGAGTGTTTTTGTTCGGGTAGAGAGAGAGGTAGTCATGACATGGCATTGACATGTCTTTACGCGTGTCATCACAATTCTTTGCAAGTAGCTATAGATAATATGCATAACAAATGCGTGGTTGGTCTTATTTTTAAATATCTCAATACAATTGACAGGCATTCAATACCGAATCGAAATCAGTTTTACGTAAACAAAAACGAGAGGATGAAAACAAACAAACAAAAATATTAGTTGTATGGAACTTACTTCGGCTGCTAATTCGACTAGCATTTACATAGAAGTGTGTCGTGTGTGGGGTTTAATTGATTTATTAGGGAGAGGGTGCTGAGAATGGAAACAAAGCGAGTATGACCAATAGCACCGTGAAAAAACGAATAAAATGAGATGAGAGAGAGCAGAGGAAGTAGGTGCCTTGGATTAGAATTAGAATTGTGAACTAGGGGTCGCTGGCAGTACCTAGTCTAAACAGTTTTTATTTTTGTTTATGGGCTTTGGAATTTGTTTATTGTTTACGTTTTGAATGGAATCTTAGGGAAGACACATATTGATAACGGAAACGTAGATATCTACCAACATACTAAGTACAATCAGTGAGCGTTCCAAGTTTTTTTTTATCATTAAATTACGTAGTTAAATAATGTGACAGGTGTCATTCGTTGTCGGCAAGTAGTGCACTTACTGTTAGGTATGAATCATGTTTTTATTCGCATACATAAATGAATAGCTAATTCCAACTAAATGACAGTGTTTTTAATTGTTTTATACAATTTATGTTCACTTTTATCGGCGCTGTAAAACTGGGAAGCATTTTTACCAAAGAGAGAGGTACAGAGATATTTATTTGTGTAAATACACTTACTTATGACGCTTTGAGCTAATTAAAAGCATATTGAAGATAAACTTGTGGGTAGTTAAGATCAACTTGTGGGTAGGTACTTTTAAAAACATTATTATCAATTAGCGATTACATGTGAACTCTAAATATGTATTTATTGTTTAAGTTGGTATCAATGATTAGTGGGAAATACGTGATAAAGGAATACCTATATTTGTTTTATGTAGAGAGTCAGCAATTCTATTTGCATCTGTTTGACTCAACAACGGGTGAAACGAAATGAAATTGGAAAGAAAACTGGTTCGAAAAATGCCAAGGGAAGTTCCTTACTTCATGGATAATTGAGATAATTGAGATTCAGTCTTTATACGTATTAAAAATTAAATAACAATGTATTAATCAATAGAGAACTATTTTTAGCTAAACCTTATTTTTCGATCTTAGGGCAAACTTTTGTAGATCAATACATGTAGCTGTTTAAGGCACGTTTGCTGATACTAGGCACTAACAGCGATTTAAGTTCTACTTAAATACCTTATGGGCTACTTTTTCTATGTCACAAACTGTCACATAAGACTTTAAGTGAATCTTAAATCGCTATGAGTAATATCGGCAAACTGGCGTAAATGCTCACCTACCTATTTCGTAGTTATCAAGTGAATTTATTAGTCAATTGTTCTTAATAAAAGAAAATAGCTCACTTTTGTAAGACTTATCCACTGGTGACACGGCATTTGAGCATTTATGTCAAAAGTTTGTATGTTATCTGACGTTTGCTAACTAACCTCGTACAAATTTGTTAAGTAGTACGACGCCAACACGAACTAAAAGACGTTTTCTCTATTAAGGCAGTTTGCTTAACCGATTTATACATACCTACAAAACATTCAAGCTGTCATATTCTATTCCATTTACAAAATTTGATGCCCAAAAATGCCCCTTGTAGAAGACCGAAAAGTGGGTCTAATTTACTTTAAATAAAAACACAATAAAAAGGTTACTGCAAGTTGAGACATTCGTGACACGAACAGTCAGACTTTCACAAATCATAAATCAATAGGTAAGTCATTGCACTTATCCGCGTATGAGAAATTAATTAGAACTTAATAACCTACTCACACAACACCGAAAATCGTGTTTTCGTCGAATACTCTTGATGCATTCACACCGAACACCAACTCGTTTCCGTTTGACGTTTCAATCAGCTGTGAGACATTAGTCGTGAAACTTCTGTGTGAACGATTTTGGTTACAAATTTCGATCGCATTAATTAACAAATAAAATTAATTCAGAGCATTTAAAAATATAATTAATTAAGAGTGGGAAATGATTTTAAGTTGTGAGTTGTGACGTTTGTTCGGTCAGCTGTTCGTCTGAATATTGCAAAAGTGATGTTTGTTTCAACAACCCAACGATTTGAAGTCGTTTTCGTGGTGTTTTTGTGCAAAAGGACTAACGACTCGTTTGGAAAAATGAAATACCTACCTGTGTATGGGAAAACTTCTGTTTTCACTGAAGTTTTCGAATGTTTTTGCGACTCCGTGTGAAGAGGGTATAAGACTCAGAATAGGTAGATACAAGGTAATCAAAACTAGAAACTGGCTGTTTAAAAAAACAGTGTTCATTTGAGGTATGTGTCAAATTCTTCGTGTTCATCAGTCAACCGTTTCGTTAACTAATTGGTATGTGTGTCAAAAAATAGTTCAACAAGCCGATGCGATGATTGGATACATTTTCCGACAACCGAGGAAGAAATCAAACATCACCAAGCGTTTTGGCAAACAAAACTTACGATTCCAATTGCAAAATTAAACATTTAGACAGTAAAAAGTCCCACATTTTAAGCGCAGCGTTTTTTTTTTAAGGTCTTGACCTAGTTGGAGTTCGGGATTTGCATAGCAAAAGCTTTCGTACAGCTTCAATGGCCTGGACAAACACCAACTCATTTTGTTCACTCTTGGGAGTAGACGAAAGACGGGTTAGATGGAAGTTCCTCATTGTCTGCTAAAATTCAGAAGAGTCAATTAAAAGTCGACTTATGCTTCCCGTAAAGCCCTTCCAAATAGTCGTCTTTGTCGCTTTGCATATAGATATGTATTTTTCTTTTAAATTTGGTTCACTTTTGATAGTTTTCCCGCAAAAATCTGAAGATAAATTCAAAATAAACAAACCACATGACAGTTGTCACTTGTCAAATTTGATAAAAATTGTGGCGAGCTCTCAAAAAAAGTACCAAATTGCAACTTAAGTCGCACAACGGTCACGCTGCATGTACGTCGAAATAAAAGCTTATTTTCGAATTTTCGAACTTACTTTAGCAAACTAGGTTTTTATTCATACCGGCTCAAAGTAATTGCTAAGGGCTTTTCCTTTGCTAGAACCTTTTACTCAAAACAAATGACAGTTTTTATTCATTTGAACTTATAATGCTTATCCATATAACTACTAATAACAACTAAAAAGTTCTGTTCGTTTTAAATCAAATAACCCCCCGTCCGATTCATGTGCGAATAAATGTCACCATGGTGTTGGGCTGGATACTTGAGTTAACTGAGCAAAATGAGTGTCATTGCCATGTCAACAATAGGTACCAGCAACTAGGTACTAGGCAAGTGCCAATCCAAAACGCAAACAAAAATTACATATTAGATATTATTAACCGACATTTGGCTTACTTTTGTACATAGTTCATGCAATAGAAACGAAAGAAGAAAATAACAAATTCTTCTCCGCTTTCATTCACGAATCACACACTTTACCGTCGACCAAGCCAGTTACGGCTATAGATCCCACCACACCAACCAAACGTGTGCAAGGAAGACAACATAACTACAATACGGAATATAAGAAAGATTTATGCGCATACATGTAATTAAGCAAAAGTATGTACGTATTACAACGGGACTTTTACTGGTTGTCGGATTAGTTACTAGGTAACGTATTTTATAATTTTTTTTTGCATTTTTGAATAGGAAAATAAAAGCAAAAACACGAGAGTAGGTAGGTGAAGAAGAAAAAAAAAAACATTTCAGAAAACAACTGTCAAAGAAAATTCACACAATCAACGGTTTTATTATGCAACAATGTATCTCTTGTTGTTATTAACCTAATTTTGTTCTTTCCGAGGTTTTTTCATATATATGCAGCCGGTTTTGTGCGGTATGTTATGCTTGCCAAACAGCGAATGCAAGCAAAAATGCTTTTTGACTGACCTACTTTCAAACGTCATCAATAAAATGAGTGTTTTTTTGACAGGTGGCTGTGTACCTACCTACCACAAAGAAATATATTTCATATTACAAGAGTTAGTTAAATCCGCTAAAACCTTAAATCGCTTTATTTTGGGATACGAAGTTTTTGTTTTACCGAATGTGATTTCAATTTGAAAGCCAACAAAAAACAGGTGTAGGTATACCTACGAGAGAAACAGGAACTTTCCACCACCGGACAGACGATGATCTTTATGTTTTCTCTGTCAGTGGAGCTGGTTTGGTTGGTATAGGCCGTCAACTCACAGCCGTTGAAATATATCTTCATTTTTTGTTTCTTATTTTTATTTCTTGCTTTTCTTCAGCTTCTTTTGCTTTATTGAAATTTCGTCATTATACTGCATTCGCATACACAAGCGTAGTGAAGAGAGACACCTACAATGACGACATCGTCGTTCGTCTGGCAACAAAAATCTCTTTGGGGGTATAGGCTAGCTAGGCAACGTGAATGTGAATCAATATTTTGTATGTAACATTGAAGAATTTGTTTCGCTCTAAATGGATGAGAAAAGAGCGCTGCTTCCCGGTATTGCCAGGTAGTAGCATTTGGATGAATTTGCGAGCTCGGAAACAGGTGACTATTATTTGTGTTGTTGAATCGAATGTTTAGTTAATTTTACCAATAAGCTCAATTTATAAGGGGCTAACGTAGAAAAAAATCTAGTTTATGCGTTCACATCTAGTTCATACAAATCTAGTAGACTTCAGTTCACTAGATTTTGGAACGTGTCCATTGTTTTGCGGCTGTTGCTTTTCGCACGTCGTTCGGGACATGACTAGGTACGTAACGAAATGTCACAGTGGGCTCGCTTCCCTCGCAAAAAAACACTCTTCTAAGCTCCAGTACTACATTTTCGGCCACGAGCCTATACGTTTTAATACCAAACTTATTTCTTAAAACACAATTTTTTATGACAATACAAATGCCGCGTCCCGAAGCCAGACAAACGTCAGTCAGTACAAAAATAACGTGCGAATAGCCACTTCGTTGTTAACCTCCATTTGTCACTCTGTTCTGAGATTTCAAAAATAATTCAATCACGAACGAAGCAAAATAATGAATCGAAACTGTTATAGCAAAATGCATTCTATTGAATTCAAGACGCAGAACCTACAAAAGTTTGAAATTAAAAACCAATGTTTATAGAAATAAAAAGGAAAAACACTACTAGCGCCCTGTTCAAAAACTTTAATCGAATCGAATGCTTATAGTTAGGTATTAGCCGACAATAATTATTTGAGAGTTGATATACAAAAAAAAAAAAATGTGAAGGTCCTTTCGCGATAGATAGCTACCTAACATAGACACTGCATTAGAAACTGAGCAAACATAGAATAAGCGGGTAAAAATGTTGAGCTTTTGTCAAAGTTAGCAGCTCAAATTTATAAAAGCCACTTGATGGCTTTAAGCCTTTATTCGAAGCAAAAAATGGCATTTTAATTCGCTGCAACATTTTCAAATGATTGACGCATTTTGACAGTTCATAAAGTGGCAGCTCAATATTTTCCCTGGCGTTCAAGCCGTAAATAGGAGTTTTTTGGTGATCTTACAATAAATACCTATAGAGACATGGTAAACCTACTTAATTGTTTTGTAATAAATTTTCACAAATTAGAATATTTACAATTACCGCTAGATGAGTGGCGTGTCAAACTTCTTTTAAGAAAATTGACATTTCACCATTTGCGCTAGACATCTAGCACTTTTTGTGAAATATCCCTTTCAGGGAAATTTCTCAATTTAGCGCCGAAGTAGGTACCTACCCGCTGCATTGAGAAAAAAACGACCTGTCAAAGGAAATCGTTTGAACACTCACAAAATAAAATACATACGAAGCGAAGCAAGTGTAATTGTGATGAAATTGGTAATAATGTAAATAAAATAGCAATTCAGATATTTCTTTTATCATTTTTTAACTGTAGTGTGGACTTTGCCGCTGTCGCTAGTGTTATAGCGCGGGCGTTCCTTCATCTGAGATTATTATTATTATTATTATTTATTAACATGTGATTAAAAATTACAATGCTAATACAAGAAAAGGAGCACTAGCTACTATGGCCTTCGGCTCTCATCTGAGATATTTCGTGCTAGGCGTCTAATTGAATGTTACTGTATTTTTTATAACTAAACACATTTTCACAGTTCAAACAACTATAGCTTAAAGATTATAAGACTGGCAACGCTGCACAAACTGTTTAGTAAGCCCAACAAAAACAATACTCGCACGTTAATCTGAATCGAAGAAGAAACTTCTTTAACAACGTAAATAAAGCCGTTTTATTGTTATAATCAACAAACAACTACTAAATGTATTCATGAAAAACAAAAAAAAAAAACTATTTTGTTCTCGAACTCACCACAAAACTTGACAACAAAAAAACACCAACCACCGTCACACATTCCCATTCCCAACGCAATCGCCAATGCCATTCACCACGAAGGAACACCGTGTAATTAATTGATATGCCACCAACTAATTTTCCCCCGCCTGTCGCATTACACTAATATTTATTATTACAATAAATATTTGTTCTTATTAAATAATAGCTCCCCATATTTATATATGCATTTGATAATTTCCCCACTACACATTCAATCCATATTTAATTAAATTTCATATTCCATTCCCATTCGTATCCTGTATTCAACACTAGTTACTGTTTTCTATTTTCCCCTTAATTCCGACCGTCTTTTGCTATGAAATTTTCAGGTTAGATAGAAAATATGCGAATGAGTCTCTTCGGCATTATAATATGGCTGTGTGTATTGCTTCTAAATAACGTATGGAATGGGAGATAAAATTCAATGTATACATACCAAGGCAAAGAAGTTTGTATGGCAATCCTCCAAACTTGCGCCGTTAGTCTGGTGATTTTGATGCGTCATAGTTCGTATATTTCTTCACACCTCATTTTCATTTTCGACTGAATTTTCTTTTTTAATTGATTTACTTCTTCTCGCCCACTAACACTTGATATATATAATTTTAATTTTTAATTTTTTTTTACAATTTACAATAATTTAGATATAAAATACAATTTCTTATAAACACACGGTTGCAGAGTAGAAATAACACACATATAAAAGATATGAGACACTAGTTGGTAGTTGTGCAGAGTGATCAATTCTTCGCGTAGAGAAACAAATATTAGGTATATATTATTATTCACCACACATTTAAATAGAATTTCATATTTTCACTTATGGAAGAGAAGAAGGCGAAGGAGCACACACACACGCACGCACACCACTGCAGAGGGGGAATTTTCCTTTTTTTTATTTTTCTGTTGTATTCTTGAAAACTGAACTTCTATTTTTTTTTTTGACTTCTTCTTTTGCTCACACACTCTGGTAATAAAATTATACCGCCGACGACCGAGTACAAAAAAACGAGTTATATACTATCTATGTGGATTGGTGTGCACTCACACTATTAGACACGAAACACTATAGCAAAGGAGAAAACATAATGAACAACAATAATTTACCCCTCTTACCCATCGTAAGAGGGAGATGAATCAACTGTTTCACACGCACACAATTTATAAAATTGTTTCTCCTTTCCGAAACGCTACGTATATCCGCCACTGTCAGTTTGTGTTCAGTTCTTATATTTTAATACAGTACTTTTGCAATGTTAGATTCTTTTATTGTTTCAATTGCCTATCCAAAATTCAATTGAAAGCCAAGGTTCGATTTAAGACAAAGCTTGGGCAGTATCCATTTGTCAAAATATCAACTTATGCATTGACAGTTCATGTTAAAACTTTCTCACCACGCTCACTGCACTGCTAATTAAACGAATCTTCCCTCGCGCATTCACTGGGGATGTTTGTATGTAGTTGTAATTTTTTTGCATTCACTTTTATGCCGAATTTTGAGATTTTTTTCTTTTGTTGCTTTATCCAATCCGCACTCCTTTCGATTGGGTTTCTTTCTCACTTGAATTTTTTTTTTTGTCGAGTGAAAAAAAGAGCTGGCTTGTGCTTCTTTTTCACCTTATTTTTCACGGTACTACACACCGCTCCCCGTTTTCAACGAAGAATCTACTTTCTTATACAAAAATGAACGATGAAAAAAAATAACCAAGGAAAAAAAAAATATGTGGGTTGCTAATGCTTGGTTTATAAATTAAATTCTTTTACTTTTTAATTTATTTATTTATTTATTTTTTTTGTAATTTTGACGTTTGTTTTCTTTTTCTTTGTGGATATCTACACTTTCTTGGAACACGGAATTGTGCAATTAAAATATTCACTGTAAGACACGGACAATTATTATTCAATGTTAAACAATTTATTGAATTATTCCGCACAGTCATTAGAAAAAGTGGGATATTTTTTTTCTTCTGAATAAAAGGAAATTTCCTTTAAATTGTTACTCTGCGGAGAGTTCGATCGAACGACGGACAACGACATCGACACGACGTTAGCGACTGTGGTGATGAAAATGGCGACAATTCATGAGATTTTTCCTTTATCCAATACACATAATAACACTGTCCCGTATGCATGTGTATTGTATATTCAATCTGCCAATGAACTTTTTTTTTATTATTATTTCACCACTACTGTCAGCACAGCGCAAAGAGGGTGTTGTATGGAAGGGGTGGTGTAGAAAAATATCCCCCCACGATTGATTTGTCTCTTTTCTGCGCATACAATATAGTACGTTTTCTGCATCGCACACAGCAGGAGAAAAGAGGGACATTTTTTCAAACACTCTCCCTTGAGCAAGGTTTTCTCTTATTATAAATCATTTTTATATAAAAACTTATTTGGAAATTTATTTCCTGTAACCACCAACGTTTATGTTTGGAATGTGATGAAAACGATTTTTGCAATATTTCTTTAAAATTTACTATTACTATTATGATCTACACTTTATGCGGTTATCTCTCTCACTCGCTCTCACTTTGTCGGCAAAAGTTCGATCTATTTTTTTTTTGTTAACGTTAACGCACACGCCGCAAACACATTCAAAGATGCCCGAGCAAGAAAAAAAATCCAATCACAGTGAAAAGTCGATAATGCATAATTTCAAATTAAACATTGAATTTTTATACTACGATTATATATTTTCCAATTCGGACATTTTTAGTGATTTTCACCTTTGTAGGATTAACCGCGATGAACCCAAAACTGTCGTTCGATTTATATTGATTCAAAATTGTGGATGTGTCGGATAAATTCGTCAGTCTATCCTCTCTGTCTGGCATGCAAACTTCTCCTATGAGCCGAACCATAGGAAATTTGGCGTTGCCTCTGTTTATATGTTGAGTTGGGCATTTGGAAAAATGTTGTCTTACGAAATTGTATCACAACCGTCAGAAGTCTGAATTCTTGCTGACAAGCCAAATTTGTTGAGTGTTCTGTTTTTTATTTAATACTATTTTATACTGCTGTCAGCCTTAGAAATGAATTACAAATAAATCAATATTATCAACCAGGTTTGCATGTACAGCTCGTACTTGTGAACACACTTTCCCCAGCTCAAGATGTCAAAAATACAATGAGGGCGTTCAAGTATCTAGTTTAGTAAGTCTGACAGCTGCCTGACTAGATCTATCTCGGTTGTGATTGGTTTAAATCGGTCACGTTGGCACCTGTGACATTTGACGTTTATGGAGGGGTAGCCGACGAATCTAGTCAAGAAATTCGTGACTGAGTACTAAGTTGACAGTTCGGGTATGTGGCTGACATAGAAAAAGTGACGTTCCTGACCAATCTAGTTTTTGCGTTCAGGTTACATCTTATCCAGACCAATATAGTCGACTTTAGATAACTAGATTCTTGAATGCGGCCAATGCAAAGAGAGCTGCATTTGACAGAAATGTAAAATAAGACGTCAAAAATAGCAAAATGTCTTCCTCTTTCCCTCTCGTGAAACGTCATCTTCTCTGGAATGGACAGAGCCAGCGAGAATAGGTACGTCAAGTTAATCTTCTTTTATTTGGTGGAAACATTTCAGGTTTAATTTTAAATCTCTTTTACTTAATCTCGGGATTTATGTCCGGTAGAAACGTAGCATTAAATGCACTCTGTACGCAAAAACTACACTGGTCGTTCACTTTTCGTCAGGCACATAATGGGAACTGTCATCTTATCAATCAAATTCGCGAATTGATTTACTGTATTCGTCGGCTACAGCTCAATACATATTGAAAAAGCTGTTCATGTGACCGATCTAAGCGAATCAAAACTTAGACACCTTCCATTTTGCTGGAATAAGAGCTGCACAAAGCAGTTTATTCAACAAAGGCCTCTTCGACTATTCAACACTCTACCTAACGAAATTTAAATCTACAACAGATTCAAACGCCAACTGTACATTTTGTCACACTCCAAAATTAATGTAAAAACAAAAAATAACATGTAATTAAATAAAAAGAAATGTTCTATGTTATTTATTTATTTATTTGTTTCTTATTGTTTATATACGAGTACGTCTATTTAAAGAATAACCGATATAGCGAATTTGCGATATAACGAACGCTTTTCAGATATATATGTACATTAGCATCTCTGTATAGCGAATGGTGCCCATTTGTTGCCCGATATACCTAAGAAACGTATATAAAAACTGGGTTAAGAACCCTCAAAGTATTTAAATGGCGAACCAACAGCTTCTATTCAATTTAAAATCAAATAAAACCTTTTAAATAAACGGAATTTTCAATGACTTCTTATAAAAAGTCGATCGATAACGAACGCGCTCGATATAGGTATTGAATGACATCAAACATTACATCCTTCGTCATCCTAGACGTCCACTGAAATCAATTATTTATTTAATTTATGCTTCTCTGACACTGGCCGGGTTTCACTGCCCGCTAGACGTCTAGCAGAAAATATCCCAGATGAAGGAACGCTCGCGCTAAAACAATACCGGCAGCGGCAAAGTCCCCACTACAATCAAAGAAATAATACAAATATTATAAAAATAATATCTGAATTGCTATTTTATTTCGATTAATACCAATTTTATCACAATTGCATTTGCTCGGCTTCGTATTTACTTTTATATTGTAAACGTTTGAACTTCGTTTGACAGGTCGTTTTTTTTTTCAATGCAGCGGGTAGTTTTGCGCTAGATTGAGAAATTTCCCTGAAAGGGGTATTTCACAAAAAGTGCTAGACGTCTAGCACTTTTGGTGAAATGTCTATTTTTTTTATATGGAGTTTGAAATGCCATTAGTCATCTAGCGGGCAGTGGAACGCGGCCACTCTTAAACTAAGAAATTTGTAAAATAAATATTTTTTAAATAAAATAAAGAAACAAGGCCAGCTGTCAGACATAATAAACTAGGGACTTGAACGTCCAGATTTATAGAAACCTACGTCGTAAGTGTAGTCAAAGGTACCTACCTATTGGAAATTCATACTTATTTGCTGGCCCAAACATTGGCAAGCATTCTCTTTTATACATTCGAAAACGCAACACCACCTGTAAACGCTTAACATCTATCTTTTGATGAAAAAACGATTTTCCATTCCCCCTAGTAACTTTGAATTCTGTGTGGGATGGGAAATGGGATAACTCATTCAAGTACTAGCGTATGTTTGTGTGAAATATCTATTCCTCCGAACTCCACTCCAATCCAACCAAACCCAAACCCAAACCGACTAAAGGCCTGTAAAAGATAAAACACCAGCTGTCATCCCACTCTAACAAACACTCCACAAACCATAATTTCAATCAAATATATAGGGAAAAAATCCCCTTTAAATTTTCACACATTCTCATTTGCAGATTAGTTTCTCTTTCACGATGGCGGGGTTTGGGCATGTCGGTTTACGTAAAACGGGCCAACTAATTTTCGCACGAAACGTAAGTTCTACCAGAGGATTTATATTAACATTAGTTTTGCTTTATTTGGCTATAGGAAGATGTTTCAATTCTGAAGAGTGTTCTATTGGCCTTGGCTTTTGTGATTCAGAAAATCGTGATTATAAAATGCTATTTTCACCACGAGATTTTTTTTTTTAGTGAAGAATTTTTTGACAGCTGCTGTTTTGATAGTGTGGTGTTCGGTGTATTACGTATTTCGGTGGAAATAATATTTATCTCTTTCTTATTTACAGACTTTCGTGCAATCGGCTAAATGGAATTCTTCATCCCCATCTGGCAGTAACAAGAGTGCCCGTATTGATTCGGTTGGAAAATCATTGGCTGCTAAAGGGTGTGTATTCGGGGAAATATAATTGATACCTTTTTAGTTTGCGTTGCTTTGATAATTTGTGAAATGAATCTAAGGGTTGTGGGGGGTATGTAAATTTCTGTGATGGGGGAATTGAAATTGTGGTAAATAAGAAATGAGGGGTAGATGGTACATTGTACACCCCATGAGCCTCGTGCTGATGTATGTGTATGTGGCGATTGGGGAGGGGTAATTATTTCTCCAGCGGTTTGAGGAGAAGATTCGTAAATTTAAAAGAGCGATGGAGGGCTCTCTTAAATCTTAATCGTTATTTATTATTAACCCTGCTGTTTCTTTTTCATTTTCATCGATGTTTTATTGATCGCGTTTTCGAACATTTTATTCGGAAGCTGAGAAAGGGATTTTTTTTGTTCAGATCTTGCTCGAGGTGCAGAATCTTTAAATAGATACCTACCTACCTAATGAGTAATTATTTGTTGTACGAATTATGAGGAGAAACCGAACGTTTAATCACGCGACAGTTTTTTTTTTTTAATCGAAATACCTACGTATTTTTATTTAGAGACGATGCCAAGGTGGTAGAATGATTTTGTAGCCATAAAGACGCTGCATAGAAACAGTTTTCTGTTTTGATGTGTTTACAATTGCTTTTGTTATTTAGAGAATTCAAATAACCAGACATTCCTACTTGCCACTATTATTGAATGCTGTGTGCCAAAGAATTGTGACATAAATATAAAATAAACATTGTGCGCAACAAATCCTTATGGGACTAGAAGCCTTTTTATATTTAAAAAGAGGGAAACGGACTATTTGACGTCCTTTAACGCAGAATTTATAGTATAAGCTTTTAAAAGTGACGTCCGTATTCTTCTTCAAACATGAATTCTTAGAGTAAAAACAGTTTCGTTTCTTAAATTTTGCCCTGGATAACACTTAAACCTTTTGCAGTTTTCTCCGCTCCCTGAAACCTTATACAGCACCCAAAGATGCGGCTTCGAAAATCCAGGCAATTTGCACCAGCCTTAATATTTCCACCAAAGCTGATTACAAACTGTCAAATTTGGAAGAGAAGTTCAAATTTCTTGATGCCTGCTTTAAGGACTTCAATCACGGTGTTCCTAATTCGCAAGTGCACGAGGTGAATTCTATTGGTAAGTAAATAGTAAATTTAAATGCATTTATGTATTTTATGATAAACATGCTTAACTTCTTTTAGCTGATGTTATAGAGTTCTATAAATGCTCTGTTGATACTACGACACCTTTTGATGCGCTGAAGAATGCTGATTTGCCACCCAATTTACATATACAATATGAATACGTTCGTTTTAATCCGGAAACAGATACAGAGTTCAATGGGCAGACGGCGTTCCCCAAGAGTTCGACACTTGTCACTGGACTTAAGTACAGAGAAAAGTACCGTGGATATGATGCCAGACGCTCGTTCCCGTAATGTTTTGGTTTTATTGTTTGCATATTTTTTAGTTCCCAAGGAACAAGCTATTGGTTATAGAAAAATAAAGTCGCCGATATGGAGCTTAAAATATATATTTTTTTAATTGTTTTCTTTAACTATGAATCACGCCGCCAAGCTGTAGATGACACTCATTGCTGAAGATGATTTTAGCATTTATTATGGCTCGAGTGAGTAGCCGCAACCGAAAATAAAAGAGACGACAAAATGGCCGTTTCAGACACAAAAGTCTTTGTCGGGCGAGATAGGCAGATTTGTAGGTTAATTGCGAAAAGGAGTCGATTGCATCCAATCCCTTCTGTTGTCTACTCACTTAAAACCATTCGAAACGACTTTCATCTTTCATAAGGCTCCGCCCTATGGAAATGAACATCAAAACGAAACGCTGGAAACGAACTCCGCGCTCAGCACTACCTGCTTTTGTATTGCGCCACGGAACAATGCGATTTGTGAGAGATTCTGCTATACACACATAGTACGTATACGCCCCGTTTTCCTTGGTCAGCATTAGGTGAGAATATATAAAACAAAAATAAGAGTTCAAAAGAGAAAGTCAATCGAAATACCTACGTACGTCCACCATACCTTCTGCCCAGTATTTTAGCACTCTCTTTTCATTTATCCCACGATGACTGGTCATTTTCCCTTTTCTCCGTACTCAAATTCCCTTTTAAAAACCCACGGCCCTTTTCTGCCTCAAAATCCAGTTTTTAAGAGTAAGATTTGTGTTAAACGGAAAGAAAATCACGGTTAATAAACCTTTAGTATAAAAACAACAGTTTAAAGTATTACTACGATTATTTTTTTTTTATAAAAGACACTGCCTCTGTCTTTTCACTTAACCACCATCTGCCTTCGAGTGGAATCCTCAGGGGAATAGACCAAAAATAACTTGGAGGTCATCTGTTTTAAGGGAAGCTCGGTCCCAAGGTATTCAATCTTGGTCACAGCTAAAGCCAGTTGCGGCGAAACGGGACAGATGGAAGGATCTTGTTGCTGGCCAACATATATTCCATCAACAAATAAATAAAAAAAGAAATCTTGCTTTCACATTCAGAAACGTATTGAAAATAAATTACATTTATTATTAGTTAAGTTGTGACGCCAACAGGACAACATTGGCTCATTTTAGTGGATAACAAATTTTCTATTAATACTCTGCGAAGGGAATTAGCGTCCTTGACTATTAAATGCCTACTAGGTCTTCTATCACTGGCATGCATACGTATATTATGGAACATTGGTTAGGTTTGGTAAATAAAATCATAAGGAAACAGGGCGGACTATTTGGGATTATTTGCGGAGAACTTGAACACTCCCTTCCTTTGACTGCGGTTTTCATTCTGAAAGGAAACAAACTTACAAAAGTGCTGAGGGTGAACTGAAAATCAAACTCACAGCTAGGCGATTTCCGAACAGCATCTTGGCCTTATCCTCTTCCTGTGGCGACGCCCTCTCACCAGCCGACGTCAGCGGCTGTCTACGGTGAATCTGCAACTTTTGCTTGATCGCCTGCGAGAGTATCACACGTCGGCTAACCGATTTCATTGCCAGCAGCAAATCCAACCATGTCCAGGTGACATTGTGATATTCAAGTGTCGGAATGACCAGTGAGAAATCGGTGATGTCTTCCAAATTCTTTTCCTTGTTCCCCTTGTAGCTGACGCGGACAGGTACCTCTGGAATTTTTATGTAGATGAACAGTTTGTTCTTCTCTGCTCGTTCCTTCATCTTTTCGACATCGTCCTTCTCGATTTTCACATAGAACTCCGAGTCTTTGGAGCTCTTTTTCGATTTGGACGCCTTTTTCGATGACTTCTGTGAGGACGACGAACTGCCGGAGGAGTTCTCTTCGATATCGTCCACCGCTTCGGTTTCAGATGCATCCCGATCGGGGAAACAGAACTTCAACATTGTGCTGTAGAACTTCTTTGTGATGGCTATCGTTATGGGTGCGACGTTGATTTCGAAGTGCTCCTTTACAGAGATTCCACCGACGGGGGGCTTTTCGCGACAGAAAAGACGTAGCACTCGTTTGTGCGTGTCAACTGGCATGTCTTTCTGAATTTCTGTTGGACAGATGACTTCTTTGTAGATTTCGCGGGGTATTAAGTTGTTCATACGAATATTGCCGAGTTCGAGCAGATGCTCGACTGAGTCGTCGCTTTTCGATTTCTTCGTGTAGAGGAAACCACTGAGTACGAGATCGGCAATACCGATCTGTCCGTCGGTTTCTGTGAGACGCCATTGGGCGCGTTTGAAGCAGATTTCATTCGCACGCACTATTGTCAGGGACTTGTTGGCTCGAACATTCGTGATTTTGCTCATCGTAGAGAGTTGGGTTTCCTTGTAGCATAGCAACATCATGTCTAGCTCTTCACTTAGGTTGGCCAGCTCTTCCTTGCTCTCTCGTATGGACTTCTGAACATGCTCGAAATCGTGACGCAGCTCACGAGAGTCGCCCTCTTCGGCACGAGCTTTGCCAATCAGATGGATGTCCTTCTCTAGTGAGCGAATTTTCATCAATAGCGACCGAATTTGCGTCTGCAAATGTTGGATGGGCCGCTTCTGGTCCTCGCTGGAGTAGAGCTGTAGTTGAAAACGCATTCGAGCGAGTTTTTCCAGTGCTTGCTTTCGCTGTGGCTCCACAAACAGAAGGAGATTGTTAACGATATCGAGGATCATGGCGTACTGCAAGGAATTTGTGCAGACATCCAAATCGTGATGCATAAGGGTGAACGCGTCGACTGGATCATCCTGTTTCTCCCACGGACTAAGCGTTTCCTCCGACGGTGGCGGTGGAACTTCGGTAATTGTGCTGGGATCCACTGTGTCACCGTAGCTCACATAGAAGAACTCACATTTACAGCGGGATACGATACGTTGTAGCTGAACTGGTTGCGTCTCACCGGCATCTGATACGGCGGAAGCGCCCACAGTCTCGGAAACAACACCACCAACACTGCGGCCGCTGCCAACCAGATGTGGAATGTCTGGCAAATCATTGATGACCGTAGCATTTTTATCCTTCTCCTGAATGTTGTCTACAGTCAGCCACATGATCTCCTTTTCAAGCAGCGAATCATGCTCGCCGGCGCTGACGGTGGCATAGTACTGCATGCACTCCAGCAAACCCTTCCAAGTGGTCTTCGATACCAACGATCGGTCCCGCCACACTGGGCGATGCACTCTTTGCAAGATTTCCGCCTTGGCTGCACTGATAATCACGTAACCAGACGTCTCACAGCCTTTCAGAAGGACCTGCGAGTTCACCAGCGATATGGACCAGTTCTCGTGTATTACATCCAGTAAATTGCACGCCTGCAGTCCTTGCAGTTGCAGTTCTCGCGCTTGAGTACTCTGATCATCGCTGTACACGTTGAATTTGTGATCCGCTTCGGCGATTAGTTGCTGCAGCATGGCTGTTGCATGACTAGCCGGCTGAGGTTTCTTTATAGCCGTCGAAGAACCATCCGCTCCCAGCGGTAGCACCTCTGGAGTGGCGGTTCCACTCTCGCTGCGTCGATTTTTGAGCACATTCGAATTGCGCTCCTTGCGGAATCCCTTCAATGCTTCGGTCGAGAGATTGTTCTTCAACTTTTGTGACTTCATCAAGGAGTCGAAGAGGGCGAACGCCACATCGCGGTTGTTCTTGGTCCAAGCACCCTTCAAATCGTACACAACCAGCTTGTGCGTGGGGGTTGATGTTTTCCCCTTGGAATCGTCCTCGTTCGGAATGAGCGCTTCTCGCCCGTACGACACCTTGGCCACGCTGAGGAAGTAGAACCGTACAATCTTGAACGCATCAGAGTTGGAGATATTCTCCGAGCTACTGTCCAGCTTCTCTGTGAGAATGCTCTTCAACCAAATCTCCGCATCGTTCAGCTCGCAGTTCATATATACTGTTGACCATTCCGCCCTCGGCCTGTGGATCAGGCCATCATCGATCGGGCAGAGCGTCAGGCAATGCTCAGAGCTGAACGACACGCGACCACCATTAAGCTGGAATCCCTTATGCAGCGCATGTGACATCCAATAAAGAACTTGAAACTTATGCAGGCTCATCTGGAGATTGGCGCGTTTGTAATGGCGACTTAGTTGCTTCTTCCTCGGACGAACATTGTTAAAGACCGGCCCCCGGCGGGTGGGACGTGTCACACCCGACAGAATCAACTTCAAACTCTCAAACCATCGCAAGGTGCTCCCGTAGAGCACTAAACTCGGAATATCGGCCTCTGGATCATCGCCTAGGGTCTGTTTGCTCTCGAAGGAAATCCAAATGTTGAGGTTCTGAGATCGAAAAGCTCGAAACGAGTCATGAACCTGATTGCTCGAGTACTCTGGTAGTTTGTCCGGTGCGCAGGGAATCACTGCATGATGATCATTCGGATTGGCCAGGCATATCCAGTTCAGCTTAAACGTCAGCTTTAGATTGGGAAAGTGCAACAGCCGACAATCGTCATACCGCGATGCTGTCCGCACAGTGATCTGCAAGAGAGAACTCTCTACAATGATTCATTACCTGCACTCTACAAGTTGCCTTACATTCAATTCGCCCTTGAACATGATCCTCGCATTGGTCCAAACAATGCCGCAGTTGTTCCACGTCAGTTCCATCTCCTCGGTGGTGTTGTACGGGTCCAATGAGGCGTGCAGCAGCACAGTGAATTGCTTCACAATCATAGTCAGGCGACCGTGCAACAACAGTCGCAGTTTGTCCCAGAACGGCAGAACTGGACTAGGATCCTTCGACGGAGCAGATATCTTTTCGAAACTCAAGTTGCACTGAGCCATCACTGGCTCCCAACACGGACCAAAGGCATAGCTACAGAAGTCGAGCTCGCAGTCGAAGTCATGGTAGAACTTTAGCGATGTCATTCCCCTCTGTATCGTATCATTGCCAAAGGGCTGGCCCACCTCTATGACGACATCACGCTTCGCCCGCTTCGGGGCGAGTTGTTCGGCGCCACAAAGAGTGCCAAACAGGCGCATGGCCTTCACATAGAACATGGGCTGCGGAAAGTCTCTGTTAAGGGAACAAATCATTTACTACGCAATCTTTTTAGCATATTCCACTCACCTAAGCATGAACTTCCACTCGGTGCAGCTGACGTTTACGTTGCGGCACCACAATGTGACAAAATCTAGGCCCTCCTCTGGCCACGGGCTATCCGCATCGATTTCGCTCATAATTCGGGTAACATTCTCTGTTCCGTGGATCGACGGGTCGGCCATCGCCATGATTTCCACGTCCGTCATGATCCACGCAAGAAGCCGTGTCCGAACTGGTCCGCTCTCGTTGATTTTCTTCGATCTCTGGATGTAGATCTCCGAATTTTTCTTAATCAAATTCGCGTACAGGCTCTCGATGGTGCCGGCAGGCACTAACAGACGCTCGGAACAGCGTTCGGCGATTTTCTGTTCAAAGAGCCTCTTGCGTTTCAAACTCTCGAGATATTCGTCGACCAGAAGGACATAGTTGTCGCGAAGCTTCACCTCGAACGGATCGTCACTCATTTCGACTAGGAACTCTTTGATCTAGAAAAGAAGAGAATGAATCAGCGTATTGGAGAACAGCTCAACCCACCTGTATAACTAGATCGCTTGGCAGCGGGGATGCGGCTGTAAATGGCTTCTTCTTCATGTTGTGCACGAACTTCAGCCACTTGAACAGCGACACAAACTCGTTCTGAACCGCATCATAGAAGTCATGGTCGTAGGGGAAGATAGCCTGTGACAGAAATCTTTTCAAATTTCTGTGAATGGAAGCGCGAACATTAGGCTTACCTTAAATACCCCAATCGTTGTCACCCACACCTTGTTGGTGGCCATGGCGAAGCCCTCACAGTTCGCTCTCTCGTGTGTCAGCATCTCCAGCTTTGGTAGCGAGTGTATGTCAACGTCCTTCACTGTGCAAATATGCTGGTCGTCGATCTTGATGAAGATGTTCTCCGCCGATATAAAGTTGCCCTCTTTGCGGCTGACAAACAGGTTCTCAAGGAACCACTGCATTGTGTGGCGCTCAGAAATCTTGATCTCAAACAGGGTGCTCCGCTCTGCCGATATCTCTAGAATCAAGCGATTCTTTGGATCTGGCGGTGGTGCCGGCTCTTTGGACGGTGTCGACGGCAGAGAGAGATTCAGCTCCGTTTTGAGTTCTTTCACGTCTCGCAGCAGAGTGACAATATGCATGTGTAGATTCGAGTTCCACGTAGCTTCGCTGTTGCCCGGAATGTATACCGAAATCTTTGGTCTGGCAGTCTCGTACTTTTCGTACTCCATTCGGATGACCTTGACATTGGCAAAGATATCAGTGAAGTTGTTCAGGCACAACGATGAGGATCGCATTGATCTCATGATGGCCATTTGAAATTCCTCCAAGCGAAAGTTGGACACTTGATGCGAGCGGGTCAGCGTAATCTCCGACAAACTGACGAGCAACCATGCATCATGATGATTGATGAAGAACGCACTTATATCTTTGACCTTCGTCGACACCAAGAGACCTGCATTCGCTTCCACCGACGACGCCTTGGCGATATCCTTCGGCTTCTTGGCTATGTCTAACAAACCGTACTGCTTCACACACCGCATTGACTTGATTATATACTCCGCCAAGGCGACACTATACTCAGTGCGCAGCGTGTGAATGGAAATCTCGAGCTTGGTGACATTGCCATAACTGCTCAACTTCACCAAACTGACGCCGAGGAAGAGCGGGCTACCAGGTGAGTGCGACTTCTTCAGGTTATTTGTGTCGTTGATTGAATTGCCCAACGACCACCACAACGATTCGACCATAAGTTCTGTGCTCCAATGGCGTTGATCGAGCAGAAGATTCAGGACCTCTGTCTTGTACCGATTGCTACGCTTCTCATCGAACTGCTCGAGCAGTAGGCGTGTGTGACTCACACTCACTGCTGCATTCTGGTCATCGAGTTTCATGAGAGTCGATACGTTCCACAGTTCAGCACAACCCTTGATGACAACGCGCTTTAATATCCATTCGAGGAAACTGCTGTTCCGTGACAGTGTCTTTGACGCTGCATCATCGGTGGCAGTCAGTTGGGACAGGAGTAGTGGTTGCGACTTTTTACACGCCAGGAAGTTGTTGTTCACCCAGCTGTAGATTTCGCTGTGATTGTAAATCAGTTGAAACGTCTTCAGTTTGAGATACAGGTTGACCATGTCATTTTCAAGCTGAAAGAAGGCTCATTATGTGGAATGTGACTCGGAATAGTAGCAAAACTTACGACTGAATCGATGGTAAATTGCTCGATGAACAGAAGCTTTTCGAACTTTGTGTCGATGTCGAGATGCTGAAGAGCCAGCTTTGTGTACAGCGTTGGAAGGTGGACGTTTTCGTTCAGCGACTTTGAGTTGAATTTTCCTGTTATCTGTGGAAAAAGAAAAAACGACAAGTTTCGTATAAAGTCATCCACGTTTGTACATATAACAAAGTCCGACAGCAGTTGATCATTCCCTAATGTGTTACCAAATATGCGAACTCACCTGAAACAGCTGCATCTTAGCACTGAAATCGTTTTGAGAATTTTCTTTAACTGCGGAGAAGGTTGCCGCTTTGATTGTGAAATTCAAGTTCTTTGGAATGATAGGAGCAATTTTCTGATATGCATCGTTGTTATATGGCTTCGCAGGAAGTGCTTGCTCGACTACTTTGACTTCAGATGGTTTCTTGCGTTGTTTTGTTTCGCGTAGAAAGTCATACAGACCACCATGTATTGTGGCCTTTGCGTTGTTCATAGACAGTGACAGTTTCTGTAATGATACGTGTCAGATATATGTGCATATTTCGATTGATAATACGTACGTCAACAGATAGGGGACCCTGTGCAAAGAGAGTGCCGTCTAGGGCTATGTCAAAACTTAGTTCTGCTAAACATGGGCGTATCTTATTCAAGTTCTCCAGTGATTGTCGTCTGGAGGGACAGTGCCTGAGTATTTTCGCCTACAAAAATATGGGATATACACATTTATGTAATGCTTCGATCCTAAGGGCGAGATATACCTGTGCTTCATTCAGAATCGCATTCACAAGCAGGGTTTTGGCGTTGTGAACAATGCTGCCATCTAAATGAAGTTCCTTAGCAGTAGCATGAAGAAACCATCCCGGCTCAAAGTCATTGTTCATAAGAACAACGGAGATGTTGTTCACATGTACTGCCATAAACTGGAATGAAGTTTCCAGATGATGATTGTTCAAGCGATGGGATAGTTTAAGAAGTATTTGATATTTACATGTGCAGTCTCCAGTTGTAGTTTTATTCCCCACCCTACCCCACTCTTACCTGAGCAAAAGTGATTATGCTTGGGGGCACCTTCGCCTGCCGAAAATCCGGCATTCCTTTGTGCTGCCCCTTACGGCTACGCAATCCTTCCAACTCTTTGATAATGTCAACGGCATTACTACTATCAGTCTGCTTAGTATCGATATCTTTATTGATTCGTATGTCACGAATATGAATTGATAGCAACTTCGAGACCTCTGTGTTGAAGAAACTGCTGCGTAGGCATATCTCCTCAATTTGCTGGAATTAAATTAATTAATGCAATGATGTGTTGAAAAATCAATTGAGCAGTCATCATTTTGAGGAGCTGCTTGGGACTTACAACTGAAAATCCACTCTTGCTAATGTTCACATTCTTTAGCGCCAATATACGTATGCTTATGCGTCCAATGCGAACCTTGGCTTTAAGTTTTCTAACCAGATACCAACTGATACTTGTCGGTACAAACCTTGAACCAATAAAATACGATAAAGATCCAAAATGTATTCATAATTGGGTGTGACATCGGTGGATGACTCTTACCAATAGAAAAATACAATAAATAACAAAACACATATTAGGATTTTAATTAACATTTTAGGGAATGTTATTTCGTCGTTTCCATTCTATGCAATTTATTTTAGAGAGTCTTAAAGAAAAATTGGAAACGCAGATTATAGAGGTGCAACATCTGTGTTGAAATTTTTTCTGTTGACGTTTGGACTTTCTGATTATTTTTGACTACCTACTCATTGGACTCTTGACAAGTAGGGACAAGAAGGTGTGTGTGTGTGTGTGTGAGAACGATCATATGTTTAGCGTTCAGGGAATTAAGGAAGGGCTACTAAACTCCTAAATTTGCCTAGGTTTATGTGTGATGTGTGAATTCAATTTGTTCAAAAATGACGCTACAATATTTTGGGGTTATTCTGCGTCAATAGCTTAGCTCCAGATATTCAGAATATTTATTTTGCTTGTAGTATTAAGTCAACTTGCCTTGCCAATTATCATTTGACTTAAAACTTGAGGAGTTCGCAATAGATTTGCAATTGTTATGTTCGATAAATTTAAAGTCGAGACTAGATTTTTTTTTATTAGTAAAGTCCAACGTCGACGAATTTATGTTCAAAATAAATCAAGATTTTTAGAAAGTATCCACAATTCCAATAACATATTTTTTTCCTTATGCTAATTGAAAACAAAAAGTGATCTAGATCTAGAGTAAAAATGAGTGTCCCTAAGAACCAATGAGAGTACCAGATTAGTAAATATTCTCTGGGAAAGTGACCTTTTTTTCGGGATTGCAGAAATGTCCTATATTAGGCCTGTTTTTTCGAGCTTCGATCTCAGCAAAACAAAGTAAAGTAGTATCGTAGTGTCAAGTAGAGCGTAGTTGTTGTAATTATGTACTGAAAATCCTACTTTATATCGAAGCTAAAAACACATGCCTATTTCCATAAAAGTAGCTATTAAAATCCTAGATAAATAAATCGGAGCTCGCTTTCTTTGATTGAATTAATTTCAGTCCTACTGGAAGCAATTTTGTTTAATATGAAAACGAATTTATAATAACCTAGGTTACAACATTTTTAAGAATTTCATTCATCATTCCATTTGAGAAGTATATTTTTCGCCTAGCAGTATCATTTTATTTGGAGTCCAATCACTGGCTAAATTTTATATTAAAACATTCGAAATTTTGCGTTTGATTAATTTCCAAATATTTACACACAAAGAAATGATTTTCAAAATTAGAATCACCCGATGCAATGCCTTTAATTGCTGTAGAACAAATTCACGAAAACCTAAACAAAATCGACCAGTTGTCAAACTCAAACGCACCTGTATTGGTAAATTTGAGAAAAAAAAATCCAGATTCACAAAATTGCTCTGAAATCTGGAAAAGATTGTTATTTTTTGTACCAAATGAACATAAAAAGTGATAAAAAGTGCCCTGAGCGTGCCCAATCGATTACCACATGAACAAACAGCACTAGCAAAAGTAAAAACTAAAAAATACCTCAAAAAAATCACATTGGCATTTCAACCACCGAAGCTTCTCCTATCTACCACTAGCTACCGCTGGCCACGTTAGAATTATAAACAATTTTCGTATCCATAAACGACAAACCTTCTAAAAATGGCATTTCACTTCTATGTGTTGGTGTAGTCGTCAAAACCGACGAAAGAAAAATTTTCACACATCCAGCTTTTACATTTTTACAAAAAGAAAATCATCAAATTCTTCAATTGTCCGAACGTTTTTCCTCAAAAAACCAACTAAACTTCATTCGCCATATCGCAAGTGATATTTTTACCAACAAATTTACGCATTCCACGCACCGCCAATTGGAGAATTTTTACGTTTATTTTTCCTCAGTTGGCGTTTGTGTCAAGTGAATTTCTGTTCCAATTTCCTCAAATAATTGAAAAAATTTATAAAAAAAAAAAATATATAAATAAAAATAACTAGATCTATGGCGGATAGTTGTAAATATTAAAGGAAAAGCAGAGTTGTGTTAAACTCGGGAAGAGATTTTTTTATTTGTGTGGAAATTGGGGAAAAGTGTAAATCGGGCAGATAGACGCCACCCTAGAGAGAAAAAGTTTCGTAAGATTGCGACTCCAAAGATCCTCAGCACTGAAATACAAAAATGATTATCCAGGAGCCTGTTCAGGTGAGAGTTGTACTGTAGCAGTGCCTTTTCGGCTACCACTATCCGTTGTGCTGTGAAATTGAGAGTGTGCGACAGTGGGGAGAACAAAAATTCAATTTATTGATTTTCTCCAGATTGCAGTCAATATTTTGTTTCGATATTTTCCACCTTGTGTCTTTGCAATTCTGTATGTTAAATGTTCTTCTTTTTCTCTTCCGTTTTATGTTTGGTGGTCTGCCGTGGACGGGGCTTACACAACACACGTTCTACGCCAACACGAATCTAGGCTGCCATTTGGCACTGCTTGAATCACTACGACAATAAGGATGCAGTTTTTCTCGCGGAACGCCTCTGCTCAGAAGGTAATTAGTAGATGTGTCATTAGTGTCATTAGTAATGGATTAGAAATTAAATATTAGTATTGCCGACTAAAAATAGAGAGAGAGCGTGTAAGTTTCTCATTGATTGTGTGGCAAGTGGCATTGATACTGAGAGGGTAGCAAGTGCACATTTTATTGTGTTATGATTCCATTCTAGGTGCAGGTAGAGTTTTCGCTGACTTTGATAGTTGCAGATTAAAGCTTGTTTAACAGCTTATATGTGGGAATACTCGGTTGAAGTAGTGACAGTAAACAATTAGCTGACCCAGATAAAATGTGAAAATGGTCATCTTCAATTAAGACGACATACTCGTGCAACTTGAGTTTGTGGTTATCTAGATTTGTAGAATGACATCGAATTGTTGAAGTAGTACATGTATTGAGTAACTGTTGATGTCTTCCACCTGATCAAGTGGTAGTAAGCTAAATAAAGGATCGAAGATCGCCTTGGCTGGGTAATTTTTGTCTATTTGCTCAAACTGCCAAACCAACTGGTTCTTCATGAACTTTTTGCTCTACCTGCATGATGCATCCTAAAAAGGTCTACCATTTCCTCTGTTAATGAAAAGGTCTCCTTTCCTGTTTCGAAAGAGCCTGCGCTCTTTTATCATCACACCACAGCCGGGTAGAGCATTGCTTGTTAGTGCCTGTTGTTAATAGAGATTTGCGCACTCAAGTCTTCTAGGTAGACTGTGGTTCCCCCAGGTCTATAGCTACTCCACTTCTGCTCCACACTTCGAGGCGCTCTAATTCTGCAGTTACCCCCTCACTAAGCATGCTCCCAAAACATGTCTTTAATTAAAAAAAAAAAAAAATCCTCTAACACCTGTCTGCATATTTAATTTCAGTGGAAACTGACGAAACAATATTCATATTGGCCACCAGTTACTATCGCTCCAGCATGATTCATCAGGCGTATTGGCTGCTCAAAGAGAAATCACGCCGTTCGCCCGAGTGTCGTTTTCTCCTTGCCAAATGTGCGTTCCATTTGAAGAAATATTCAGAAGCCGAATGCGCGTTGTCGAGCGTGTGTTTGGGCGAAATCAAGAATTTTGATGAGATAGCGAAAGACTTTGGTGAGATTGCGTGTTTTGTGTTGCAGCTAATCGCACAGATATGTGTGAAAACGGAACGTGATGCAATTGCCGCCGATGCGTACAGAAAAGCGCTCAAACTGAACCCCTTCCTATGGACAGCATTCTCCGAACTGTGTAATCTCGGCGTGGACATCGATCCGAATGCCATTTTTCAAGTGACAAGTACGGACGTCTTCAACACTAGCCAGGGAAACACAAACACCAATTCGATGGTGCTATTTGCCAACGGTGGCGGATTACTCGGCTGCGATGGTTCTCAAATGATGTCAATGACAGGCGGCGGCGGGGGCGGCATACTGCAACAGCAGGCCACAGTCGGAGCGGATTTAGTCAATAGTCTTAACAATAGCTCTAGTTATATTCTGTCAACGCCCGTTGACCAGTCCAACACCATCAACCTGATGACACCAAACAATAACAATCTAAATAGTTCAATGACGATTCTACGTGGCGGAAATATTGGCCCTGGCGGGCCACCCCCGCCCAGTAGCAACAATCTTAATGCAACCATCGAGGATACGCCAATTGTCTTTGGCAACAACAACAATAGCAACAATAGTAGCAGCGGTGGCGGCGGTGGCATAGCCTACATGGATACAAATCACTTCGACGGAGGCACCCCGTTTCGCCGACAATTCAAATACCTCTCCGCCATTAGCCCATCGACACCGAGTTTCGGCATACTGCCCATCAGTCCCGGCGATACTCCCTACAACTTGGGCAACAATCTGAACACAACCATGCACACACCCTCACCGCAGACATTGGCTGAAGTCAATCAGGAACAGAAGACCGTGGGGAAAAAACTGAAAACGCATGTCGGTAGCCTGATCAATCGCAAAGAGGCCTCAGCTAAACCGGCCGTTTTCACACAAACTGGTAACATAACACCACGCACGCCGAACACGTGTGCCACTGGAGGCGGTCTGGGGGCGCAAAACGTTCGTCGCAGCTCAAGATTGTTCAGCAATAGCAACTACTCCGTCAAGGAGAACAACAAAAGTCCCAACATGAGCAAATTTGTGCAGCCACGCTCGCCGCCGCGCAAGACCAAACAACGGATCCCCAAAATCTCCCTTAGTAATATTGAAATGAATGAGAAAGACAAGAAGGACAAGGAGAAAGTCGAAACGATCACCTCCAGCGACAGCAAAGTGCTTCTGAACAACAGTCTGAACAGCGCCCAAACAATGGCGCACCACGTGCTGAACCTAAAGCGTCAGAGCGCCGAGGGTCTGATGACGCTATTGCGCGATCTCGGCCAAGGCTACAATCACCTAACGCGGTACAACTGCCAGGAGGCGATCAAGAGCTTCGAATCAATTCCAAAGCATCACCTCTATTCGAGTTGGGTGCAAAGCCAAATCGGTCGCTCGCACTACGAGCTGCGCGAGTACGAGACCTCGGTTACGATATTCCGCAAAATCCACGAAAGCGATCCGCATCGTCTTGACTCCATGGAGATCTACAGTTCATCGCTGTGGCATCTGCAGAAGGAAGTCGACCTGTCCGCCTTGGCGCAGGACCTAATGGCGCAAGACAAGACCTCCCCCATTACGTGGTGTGTGTCGGGCAATTGTTTCTCCCTGCACAAGGAGCACGAAACGGCAATTAAGTTCTTCAAGCGGGCCGTGCAAGTTGACCCCGATTTCGTGTACAGCTACACCCTCCTTGGCCACGAACTGGTTCTCACCGAGGAGCTAGACAAAGCACTGAATTTCTTCCGAAAAGCAGTGCTCAAAGATGCACGGCACTACAACGCCTGGTTTGGCATCGGCACCATATATTCCAAGCAAGAGAAGTACGAGCTGGCCGAGTTGCACTATGCGAAAGCGCTTAAAATCAATCCCAAAAACTCGGTGATCCTGGTGCATATTGGTGCCATGCAGTACTTCATGCAGAAGAAGGAGCAAGCTCTGCAAACCCTCAACACAGCCGCTGCGATAGACCCGAAGAATCCGCTGGCGAGATTCCATCGTGGTTCCATCTACTTCTCACTGGGCAAGCATCAAGAGGCGCTACGCGAGCTGGAAGAGCTGAAGGAGATCGTGCCAAAGGAATCGGTGGTGTTCTACCTCATCGGAAAGATCCACAAAGCCCTGGGCAATGTCGACTCGGCGCTAATGCACTTCAGCTGGGCGACCGATCTCGACCCCAAAGGCGCCAATAACCAAATCAAAGACGCCTTTGATTCAATGAGTCATCCATCCTGTTGCCCGCCAATAAACGACCTGAATCTGGACCCAGATCTAGAGCCCATATCGGAGCGCAGTGACGACTCGACACAGGCGCAGCAGGATGTTAATTACGATAGTGATAGTTATTAAACTAAATTCAGAAATCTTAACTAAAATGTACTGGAATACGATTATACAAAAACAAAATACCGAATGAAAAGGTGAACATACTTACATAGATAACGAAAAGAAAATACAATTTTGAATGTTTCAACTCAAGCCGCAGCCAGGGTGCGCCTCTAAAGCGCTTTGTCCCCTCTCAGTTAGCTCTTGTATATTTTTTTTTCTTCTTCTATTCTGTTCTTGGAGGAGGGCACCTGCGCCAACTACTGCTGCCCCATTTGTTGTACCTTCTGCTCTTCTTCATTGCAGTGGTCTGTTCTCCATGTATTTTTATATTTTATTTTTTATTTTAAGTGTGTAGATAGTTTTTTTTTTCCCGCATTAATGTACAATTCAAAAACTTAAATTAAATAGTGTTGAGACAAAAAAATCATCATTTGAATTCAACACATGAAGAGAATTTAACTTGTTTTATTATTGAGTGAATATAAAGATAATAAATTGTACCCTCGTCGGCGAAATTTAGCTTTCAAGTTTCAACTAAGTTTTACGAAGCAAATCTAAGAAGTACTAATTAATTAGCCAAAACGTAGTAGGAAGGAAAAGGAACGTAAACATGAAATTTGCAATCGATGCTATGTATGTAAAAACAAATGATATTTAGCTGAACTTCTGCAAATAAAATTGAATAAGAAATAAAAAGAAAAATTATAAATGTACGGTGTTAAATTGTATTCGTTTGTTATTTTGATCAGAGACAATAATTTTGATGTTACTTTCGCTGTTTTTCCACTTTCAATTGGTCGTACAACTTTCTCTTGTAGTTATGGCAAAAGGGTGTCCTAGTCCTAAATACTTTTTCACGGGAATTGCAACTCTGTCTACTCATGTAAGCGTAGGTAAACAGTGCTGCCGCTGAAAAATGTAAAAGAGGGGACTAAAAAGGGGCCTGATCCGAAAAAAGGGGCCTCCCCATAAAATACTTATATAGCAAAACTAAACAGAGCCCCAAATACACACACCCCTATTGCGAGTGTCAATTATCAATCAATTGACGATTGACAAGTTTTGTACTGTGTAACTCATTTAATAAAATGTATGTTTATTGTGAATAAATTGACTGTTGTGAATGCAACATGATATTTGACAGTTGTCAAGAGCAAACAATTGTATTTCTTAAATTCTACAGAAAATGAGTTCCCTAGAATTGTTTTTTTGACGATGAAGAACAATCCTCTGCTTTTTTGGAGATTTTTAGAAGAAGAAGGCTGCAAGGGATGCTTCGAATCCTCTAGATTCTAGAACTAGAGGACAGTATGTAAGTACATAACTTTGTAGTTTCGGGTCTATCACAAAATCCGTCGTATTCGGAATTTCGCTACGAACCCCGAAAGAACTATCACAGAATCCGTCGTAGGGTACATTTTTTGCTTTCGAAATTCGTAGAACGTGGTATATTCAGTGATACCACTTTCTACGAATTTCAAAACTCCCCTATGACGGATTCTGTAACAGTTCTTTCGGGGTTCGTAGCAAAATTCCGAATACGACGGATTCTGTGATAGACCGAGTAATCCTTTCAGTTTTTAAGGGAATTGAGGACCTTGCATCAAAAGGGGGGCAAGTCCAAATTTTACTTCTTGTGGGAAATCAAAGAAATAGGTCCGGAGCTGCCGCCGTTTTGCACCAAACGCACTAGAGTGGTAGATACATATTTTGCTATAACGCCCTTATTTTTAGTCGCAACTGCCTCGCTTATGTATTTACCAAAAAATTGTTTTTCTTTTTGTTCAATTTGTCAGTGAAAAAAGGCATTAAGCTAAAAATATGGACCAGCCCCCCCTTTTGATGCAAGGTCCTCATCTTTCGGGAAGTTAAAACCAGCAATCAGAAGGACATCCATACAGGACATCATAAAACTTGCAACAGCATTGCGATTATGTGCATTAATTTCAGTTTTGTTTTCTATTTTCTTTTTCTTGATTTTGCATTTCATATCGGCCCATACCTTAAACAATTGCTATTAGAATTAAGAAAAGATGTATTATGAATTCCTTTTATTTTCATACCCTATTGCAATTTTTGTCATTCGCGCCGTGGAGGACTTAAGCCGTTCAACTCTAAGGAAAAAAGCTCCCACTTTTGTTGCAAGATGCTTTTTGAACAAGTTCCTTTTGCAATGTTCTCGATTTCGATCATTAGTTTATTACTTACAACTTTTGACCTAAAACCAAAAATGTGAAATATAGGTACAATTTTAAAAATAACTTACATTTTTCTTTTGCAGCGTTCGGATTTTGTCGTGCACAACAATCCATATCCAACTGACTGAACTGAAAAATGTATCACAATTGACAATCGCAATATCAATTTGGCTCCATTCAAAGTGGAAATTTAGTGCAAGTTGATAGTCAATGGGGACGTTCGGATTCATAGTTTATGTAAAACGTGAACTAGATTGGTCGTGACTAGGAATCCGAACGCGTTGACTGAGCAAGTTGAATTGTTTTTGTATTCTCGTGGTCAGCGTTGCCTTTGTTTGATTTGCCCTTTTTTATTCGGAAAAGACCACTCATAATTTTTTCAAAAATTGATATTTTCAAATAAGTACATTTAAAATGTAACACGGTTGCCTATCACAACTATATTACACTGTTATGCGAACTAATGGTTGTTAAATATCGTGCGAAAATTCGAAATTTGCAGAGTACCTTTAGAAATGGCACCCTTTTCTCTCACTGGCTCTTTTTTCGACACCTCAGAATTCTGCCACGGCCACTCTGTTTATTTTAAAGGCAGGATTTTCCTGACTAGATTTGTCGGCTTCCCCTCCATAAACGTCAACTGCAAAAACTAATCACGTGACCACTCTGGGCCAATCAAAACTGAAATACATCTAGTCAGACAGCCTGTCAACTTACTAAACTATGAATCCGAACGTCCCCAATCAGTCATTGATAATTGACAATCACAATACCACCGACTGAAATTTGTTGATAAGGCTTCGTTAATCGTTTATTTTTTGACACTCGCAATAGGAGCGTATTAACAAAAAACAAATAAACTATTTTGTTCATTACAAAATACTTACTTTCATATGTTTGCAGTCAGAATAAAATCTTACTTAAACTGAAAAAGGGGCCATTTTGATCATTTTTCATAAAGTCCAGGCTCAAAAAGGGGCCAAACGGCAGGACTGAGCCCAAGTAAGCAAGGAAGAACAGCTACAATAATGGACTATGGTTAATAGGAAAGCTAAATACCTATTACCAGCTATGTAGGGTTGCCAGAATCTGGTGAATCTTCAGCTTCATTCCGTGCCTCGTCCGATTACAAATACATTAGTAGCTAAGGCGAAACTATAGCGTGGGCATTGAAGTCGCCAAAAAGGAATTATAACCTCGTTGATCATTTGGTTGTGATGTATACAGTCAATACCGTCATGGATAAATTACGAAACACTCGCCCGAAACCTTGGTATAACTTTGTGGGACGACCTTTCGCCATTTATAATGTCGAGGTTGTCATTTAATTGCGGAACATTACACATAAATTAAAAAATCATAAACCTATGTTTACACATTAAAATAAACAAAAGCATCCCGATTCTAATTGCTATAACTATTTGGCTTTCTTTGTATATTTTAAGAAATAAAATCTTCCAAAAAGACACAAAAACGTAACCATGTACATAATATTAATAATGTCTAAAAATGCCGGATGATTGCAGCCCGACTTTAGGGAATTTATCGACCAAGTCATCGATATCACAAATTGTATCTGTAAAATGAAGAAAAAATCGCATTATGTATAAAATTCTGACTTATTCTGAAACTCGAATCGATTTGAAAGTAATAGAATGACTTTTGCACGGGGCTAAAGTAGACAAATGGCAGAATAATAAAATTGATTGACATCAACAGGGTCGTAATACCAGCTAATTCTTCTTTGACACTTCATAAAGAACCAATCACAGCGCAGAAAGCGAAGAAGTATATAGCTCAAAACTAATACGCATTGATACAAAGTACTCTTCTACTCTTAACGGAAAAGTTAACGTATGCCTGCTTTAGCCTTACTAATAATAATTTTTAACCTTGACATCGCACTAAATATTTTGTAAGTCACAATGGTTAAGTTTATAAGAAAAATTAAGGTGCCAATTATTGTCAATTCATAAAATTTAACCTTAGATACGAATGTGGTATTCGATTGGGTTTCTCAGATTCACTCTCAGATTTTAGATTTCGTGTGTCTAATCGTACATAAAAACCTGATAAAAACGTCTTTCCTCTTGTTTTTGTTGAAATTCGTACGATTTAATATATGTGTAGTCTTCTTGACACTTAGCGTTTCCCAATCGTTGGTTTAATTTTGTATTAAAACATTCGAAATTTTGCGACCAAATTGATTTCTAAACATTATTTGTACATACCTAATTAACAAAAATAGATACACCCTATGCAATGCGTTTCTTTGCGGTTGAAAAAAAGAAAGACGACAATGCAAACAAACTCCACTAGTTTTCAAACTAAAACGCAATTGCATTGGTAAATCTGAGAAAACCCAGATTCGCAAAAACGCTCTGAAATAGGAAAAAAGATTGCATTTTTCGTACCAATCGAACATAACAAATATGACATTGAGCAAAAAAGAGCTCTGAGGATAACCAATCGAATACCACATTAGAAACGCCACTGCGCATAGAAATTTACGAGAAAGCGAAAAAAAAAAAAATGGGCACAATCAAGAATCTTGTTATCTTAAGTCCACTAAATTGTTCTGGATTAGATTGAACCTGAACGGAAAAACTAGATTGGTCGGGAACTTCACTTTTTCTTCGTCAGCCACATATCTGAACTGTCAATTTAGTACTTGTCTGTCGTCTCGAATTTTCTTGACTAGATTCGTCGGCTACCCCTTCAGAAATGTCAACTGAAAAAGCTGCTCATATGACCGATTTCAGTCAATAAAAACCGAAATAAATCTAGTCAGACAGCTGTCAGACTTACTAAACTAGATATTTGAACGTCCCCAATAACAAGCACTAGCTCTTTTGTTTCAACGAAAGCAAAAGTGTGAAACTGTGGTATCCATATTAATATACATTTAACCAAATCAAAGTCTTATGAATATTATCTGACAAATTTGTTAAAATCGGACAATCCCTACATAATTACATACGATCATTGTAATAAACTGACAGCTATAAATGTCACTATTTTATGAAATGCACATAATCTACAAGAGAAGTGCGGCAAATTCGTAAATGTCTCACTTACAATTTTTTAGAAGTAAGTAGTCCAAGCCCAAAAGTCAAAGGTTGACGTGTTTTGTTGGCAATATTGTTAACAGAGGATGCAAAGAAACATAACTGCAATAATCTATAATGTACGATAGGTAATGTTGCATCGCAATGACAATTTTATATTACGATGCCAACGTAGAGGTTAGACATAAACCTATCAATATCAATTGGAGACATTCAGGTGACAAGTTTAAAAAGTCTGACAGCTGGTTGAGTGGATGTGGCTCTTTTGATTGGAATAGATCGGGCACATGAACAGATTTTTCAGTTGACGTTTTCTTATTTATTTATTTTTGACGATTCGTAGTCTTCAGATGACGAGGAAGACGATGAAGATAATATTTTGGGTTTCACGAAACTATGCGCATTTGTTTTGAAAGCAAACTTCTTAAAATGACGTAGCACAGCTGCGCAAACTATATTGGTATCTGAAAAAAAAATCGGGTGCTGTGTACAGCTGTTTAACGTCAGTTTAATAAGTTTGCTTTCGAGGCAAATGCGCAAAGTTTCGTGAAAACCAAAATAGCAAAATACAAAAATAGATATGGATATTATGATTTCGGAGGAATTATTATCTCCATTGTCTCCCTCGTCATCTGAAGACTACAAATCACCAATAATACCTACTTGATTTGTATCTACAAAAGAGAAAATTTTTTTCGATCGATATCCATTTTGCCAAAAACGAATGCAATTTGAACAGCTGAAATTGTTGTCTAGTAACGCACTAATCCATTTACAAAAGCAGATCAATTTCGTTGATCTGAAAAAGATTTCTGGTGGCCCCAATTGAAAACCACATAAGATAAAGAAAACATTGATTTTTTGTCACAATTGAAAACGAAATAAGGTGACAGTTCGTATAAGTGTCTGACGTATGAAACGTAAGGCGATACCGACCAATCTATTTTGTCCATTCAAGCTACATCTACCTAGTCCAGACCGCAATCTAGTCGACTTAAGATAACTAGTTTACCCATTAATACAGCTATCATTAAAATTTCATATCACTTAGCTTTGATTTACCACTCACAATTATCGCAAACACTTTTGAACAGCAAATAAGTTCACATTTCTCGCTCCCGAAAAAAACAAAAATGACTATCTGTGATTGTTACTTTCAATTTGATCGAGTTTGACTAATGTATAGGTTTTTTTTTAAATTCTTACCAACTGCAGTCGCGTTAAATACTTTTTCCACCACAAATATTGCTGAACTTTTGGCCCAAGTGCACTCAGGCCATAATACGAGTACATAATTACGTGAATGAAACTATTTATCATAGGAATACGAGTAGCTGAAATTATAAAAACGTGTTCAATGATCACAGTCACCGAGTAATAAAAAAAACAAGGAGACACTTACCAGCCCCACTGGGGTACCACTTAATTGATATCCAGACTAGACAAACCATGGTACTGTGGTGGTAGATATGCAGCACGCTCAATTGTTCGTTTTTCTTTCTCAAAATAAAGAAGACCGTATCAAGGAACTCCAAGTACTTTGATATGTAAAACAACCAAGTTGCACGTAAAATCTATAAAAACAAAACAAAAAAACAAATGTACAGGATTTTTAAATTGGAAGACAGGAATTTACCCTAATCTCGTATGGATTAAGGTCCATGTGACTTGGTCCGCAAAGGTAATCATAGCCGATACCTGAGGTACCCACAAAGTACTCCTTTAGAATAACTCCATTTACTAGCACCAACAGGAAGTTATACACAATCAGCAAGCCTTTCAACTTAAACGGTTTCCTTCTACGAAACAAGATTGAAACACTCTTTGTTAACATTTCTGCAAATGGACGAACGTCTTTACTTTTCCATTAATCTTGGACCCCACCACACCGTCGCCAGGTAAGCAAGGACCAATATCGCGGGGTTAACGGGCGAGTCCACAAGAAACCACCCCCTCGTTCGTTTGTCCGACAATTTTTCGTATTGCATCCAAAAGTATTCGTCGGTTGAATTCACGGCTGAATTCATCTCGAAACTAAAGTTATCTTTGATCCGCTCTTCAAGCCGTACTTAGTTAGATTAAACGAATATCGTATCAGATATGTCATATTTAAGACAACGACATACTAAACGCTTAGTACAGGGTACCGGTACAATACAACTTTTTCTTACTGTATTGAGCAAAAAAAATGTAGTCAGTGGAGCGTTTAACTAGCGAACGCATTACCTATAAAATGTATTTTTCCAAATGGGTTTTTTTATTAGGTACCTATATTAAACTTGACCCTGACATTTGCGCAATGCCAGTGAACTTGGGACTATTATTTAGTTCTGCATCAAAATGGTTTACAGATTGCAATTTGATCCATGTACACGCACAGCCCCATGCATACTACTTAGACGACATACCGTCGAAGAAGGGGAGCTGTAGCAGACTGACCTCTGGCAAGGGTTAATAATAGTATACTGTGCAGTAAACAGTTTATTGGATAGCTATACTTTAAATTCAGTTGTAATGGCTGATTCATTTGAGTAGACAAGACATTCGTAATTTGTTGTTTCTAATAATTATTGTTATATTAGAGGTAACTGTCTGTTTAGATAATTATTCAAAGATCTGTGACAGAATAAGAGCCCAATTTAGCCGGTATTATTGTTTGGCAGTTAAGATGAGAACATTCAAAGGGGGAAAGAAATTGCTTGGCAGTTTTTCGAAGTAAATAAGGATACTATACTATGCAGTTTGAATAGTAAAATGTCATCATCCAAAAGTCGGCCCAGATTTTTAATATGGGCGGTACCAACAAAGTGAACTATTTGTAAACGTGTGCTCGGTTGGCATCATTTTTATTTTCGTCAATAAGACGCCTTCAAAAAATGTATGCCAAATAAACAAGAGATAATTATTTTCACTAAAACTTACAAGTGATTGAGGTCAATGGATCGGCGTTCCGCTAAACGATATGACCTCGCTCGTCTCACCACTACTATAAAAATGTTCGACCTCATTGGTGTTCTACTTTCTACATCAAATGATTGTGAGTGTTGATCATTTTCTCGAACCCGTCTTCTTGTATTACCTACTGTTGACGTTCAAGTATCTAGTTGTAAGTCTCACAGCTGTCTGACTAGATGTATCTCGGTTTTGATTGGCTGTCATCTGTCATATGAGCAGCTCAATCATTTCACGTGTATGGAGGGGTAGCCGACGAAAATGAATTCGTGACTTAGTACTAAACTGACAGGTCGTAGGTATCAGGTCTGTTCCTTTACTTTTAAATTTTACGAATTCTTACTAATTCTTACGAATTCTTACGAATTTTTACTCAGTGCCGTTCCTTAGCTCGAAAAATTCGTAAAAGAGAGCGTCCTCGAGAGAGCAATATTCTTACTCAACAAATTTCTTGGTGTAAGAAGTGGAAAAGCTGTCAGTCACTTTACAAATAACAGCTGATTTGAAGTTTATTGTCTCATTTGGCATATGCGTGGATAATTTTTTTGATTTCTTGCGTATTAAAATGATATCAACAGATGGCAAAATAGAATTGAATGTTCTCCTCAAGATTCTTTCGAAAGTGGCGACGAAATTCTTTCTGCCTGGAACAAGGAACAATCTCCTCTATATAACGCTTCTTGCAGTGTCGCTTTTTCCTCTTTTCGAATGCTTGTAGTTCAATCAGTATACGATAGGATTTCGAAAGCATTTGACAGAGTTTGGCACCAAGCCCTTTTGTCGAAAATGCGTGCCTATGGGATCGACGCGTATCTTCTTCAATGGATTAGAAACTACCTTTCTGGCCGTTCAATCCAAGTTGTGTTGGACAGTTTCAAGTCTGTAATTCACATATAAATGCTGGTGTTCTCCAAGGCTCTGTTTTCACTGGACCTACTAGACAGAATTCAAAAGCGCGCGATAAAACTTATAGGTGATAGAAATATAGCGGAGTCTATTGACCCGCTCGAACATCGCAGAAATGTTTCTTGCCTTTCCTTATTTTATAGATATTTTCACCACCGATGCTCTGATAAAATTGCCAACTGCATTCCGCCCCTTCAACAATTCTCTCGCAACACCTGTCACACATCGAATGCACATCAGTTCACCCTTATATAAGCCTACCTTCGGACGTACTCTAAAATATAGAGATTCTTTTGTGAGTCGAACAACACGCATGTGGAATGCATTGCCTCACACGGTTTTCCCCTCTCATTACAACCCACAATTGTTTAAGACCAATGTGCACCAGTACTTCTTCTCTATCCTCTATAAGGGAACAAAAACTCCTTGAGCACTAGTGAATTATAAAAAAAAAAAAAAAAGGTACAAACTTTTCCCCATACTCGGATTCATCAAAATGAGGTTTCATTAATTCCAGATCACTTTCTTCGCTTGCTAGACGATATAACTAATTTTCTTAGAAAATTAACAAATTCCTCGAGTTTATCGGTCATTTTAATGACTTTTCGTACCATTTTATTATTTATAATATTTGTGTTATGTATCCGTGTTATGTGTTATGTATCTGTCATTACTACAAATGCGTTCCCAAACTTTTTCGTAAGCGTCTCTCTCTGTGAGAGAATTTATGCCCACCACTGATATTTTGACATTCTTTTCCATTCTTACTACAAAAGTAAAGGAACAGACCTATGTGTCTGACGTAGGAAAAGTGACATACTCGACCAATTCAGTTTTTGCGTTACAGGTTACATCTTATCCAGACCAATCTAGTTGACTTAATATAACTAGATTCTTGAATGTGTCCATTGTGTTTGTACACATCCACTTCGCTAAAGTCTTGGGACAAGACGCTATTTAGGCAACTTTTGCTAGTTTAACTTTCCGTGGATATACTGAATGTGTTTGAAAACATAACATCGGAAATCCTTCGGCTTAACAACCGTCTCTTTTGTACCAAGAAAACGATTTTAAGAAGTACCTACGGCATTCATGTCCAAAATAACTCTATTTTTACAGCTTTCACAATCAAGTCGGTAGGTAATTACTTTAACAGCCAGCCAACTCTTCGCGTCTACTTTACTGCATCCTTGCGATTTTTAATAACCTAAAAACGAAAAAATTCAAGTAAGTGAAAGTTCAAGGACATCATGGTATTTTTCTCTCGGTTTTCTTTTACCTGAAAAGCGATATAGCCAAAACCATCACCACAACGGTCTGTATAACACTGGAATTCCCCGAAGGATTTCAGTTCAGAATTCTCGGGGGGCCCACCTGCCAGTATAAGTGCATACAAATTTATATGTATGGTTACATTGCTGTGGGGCGGTGAAAATTTGTGTAAAAGCATCCTGTCTATCTGCTGCAAGGTTACGCCGCTAATCAAAGTATATTAAAGTCAGAAAAGAGAGCGCTCACCACCCAGGATTAGGAAGTGGTGAAGTTGGCATTATTATAGGACATCGAATTGATTTCTACTGTAAGAACGTTTCCGTTGGTTTCGCTTGGTTGTGCACTCGAACAACGTTACGAAATGCCTTCGAAATCTCGTTCGTTATCCATGGATGGATGTATGCTAAAGTTTTGTGGAAAATTTACACATTCTCCTTGGAGATTTCTTTGAACTCCTTGAACTTATAACTGATGGTGATGGCACACCTATCTACATTCATCTATGTGTTGGTTTGTGTTTGACCTTTGCGTTTCAGTCTCACAACGATGAAAACGGATTTGGATAGAAAATGTGGTGTGATATGTTAGAGATTAGGTATGATATGGTGTCTGAGTACAGGTAGTTGAAGCAGAAAACTGACGGTAGGTACATTTTAATGGGGATTGAACTTACTTAAAGTTTTGCATCAGCAAGTTCTTTATAGGATAACAACTTATATGGTTATGCTGATGCATTTGAGAACATTTGCGGTCGGGTGAGACGACGTTAAATATTTTAAGTCAAACTTTTTTAGAAAAGCATCAACAGGTCAGAAATTGGTTGTAGGTGTTACGAAGGAAGCCAACCATCATTGTTTGTAAATGTGAATAATGTTTGTTTGGGGCTACAATGATTTGTTTGGCATTAGTAAGTTGAGTAATTTATTCATTTAACAACAAATTCTAGTCTGGACTTTAAATTTACAGAATCTCACGCTTGCAAAATTTGTAAGGAGAAAATATACAGCCACTGTAAACTACTAAAATTTAGAGTCGGAACTAAAAATGATTATTGGTAAGACGCATAGAGTACAGCGTTTGGCATTAAATCTAGCAAGATCAAGAAATACCTTCAAGTCTAAGGATTCCTGGCGGTACTGTCAATGGTTCCCTTATACAGTATTCGAAACGCATCAGGTTGTTCAATTACATCGTTTTCATATAAGCTTTATCCGTTTTTTTCAGCTAGTTAGCTAGAAGTGTTATGGACACAATGAAAAATCCATCACTGTTGTCATCCTCGCTGTTGTATTCAACAATTATTGGTCACCAGGCGGTTAATTGGAACGGCTAGTATGTATTGTATATGCACTTTTGTCAATCGACGAATGTCCGCGTAGTGAAGTGCACGACCTGCCAACTTCCAGAGATAAAAAGCAGAATGCCTTCCAAGAGAAAAACTTTCGGTGAACTAACTGTCAGAACTTTTTCACAATATTTAATTATCTAGTTACCTAGATTACATTGGAATAGATGTACCTACCTTGAAGGCAAAAACTAGATTGGTCGGTAACGTCACTTTTTCGATACGTCAGTTACATATACGAACTGTCAACTTAGTACTCATACTCAGTCACGAAATAGATTACATTGGAATAGATGTACCCTGAAGGCAAAAACTAGATTGATCGGTAACGTCACTTTTTCGATACGTCAGTTACATATACGAACTGTCAACTTAGTACTCATACTCAGTCACGAAATAGATTACATTAGAATAGATGTACCCTGAAGGCAAAAATTAGATTGGTCGGTAACGTCACTTTTCCTATATGTCAGTTACATATACGAACTGTCAACTTAATACTGACATCCAGTCAGCTAGAGTAGATTATTGGGGAAGTTCAATTGTTATTCGCAATAACTAAAAGGAGTCATATAGCGAATATGTTGCGCAGTTTTAAATGGCTAATACAAACCCAATTATTTGTAAACAATTTATTGATTTAAGTAGGGTACTTTAGGTTAGTTTAGGTAAAGTTGGGTTATGACCTCATAAAGAGGCAACCAAAAATCATAGTGAGCTCATGCGATTTGCTACGTTGATCTTTTTAATTGGAAATCACAATTTTAATTATTTTCCTGCAGAAGTTGTTCCTTGACAACTCCCTAATTAAAGACAGTCACGTTGTGGTTGTAATAACTTTTCGCCTTTTCAAATGTAACATAAAACCTTTTGCGCTCAGATCTGTACGTCAAACCTAATTTGCTGATAATTATTTTCCTTTTGTTTTTACATCTGTTGAAAACACTTACACACTACGTTAGTTACATAGTAGGTACCTACTGTAATTTTTTTCTTTATAATTCTTGCAGTTGTTTATAAGTTGGCGCCTTGTTTTTCTCTACTGCTTTGCATTTATGTGCGTAGCAAGCTGTAAATAGGCGAGGCCACCGTATTAATGTGGTATTCGATTGGTAGCTGTCAGAGCACTTTTTATGTTCGTTTGGTACAAAAAACAGATCTGATTTCAGAGCACTTTTGCCGATCCAGATTTTTTCTCAGATTTGCTATACCAGATATTAATCACATTAAAGTGAGTGTCACATGAAAGGTTAATAGCCAGCGAATACGACAATCGCATTACGTGAAAATATTTTTTTAATTTCATAGATCATAATGTCACGAGATATAATAAACCTACACTCATCTGGAAGTTCAATTTGAAGTGGATGAGAGTAAACAAAGAAATAAATAACTTGTACTTATTTTAATGTTCCTTTACCTCTAAGGCCTTCCGCACACTATGCAACACTGAAGGCACATATCTATCAAAGACTATAGGTACATAACCTTATTTCAGGTGATGCCTTACGAATAGTAGAAAAAATATTTTACCTAAAACGACATGTGTCATTCAAAAATTAAGAAGTGCTTGTGACGTTTGTTTTAACATTGCAATTATTGAAAAAATCTGACATCAATTACTACTTTTGACCTCATGCCTGTCAACTTGATGGGTCTTTTTACTTCTTATTACAACAATAAAGAACCGAAGGTTTGTTACCCTATGAAAGATAACCTGCCAGAGGCATTTAATCGAAACTTACATCATCGTATCATCACTGTATCAGTTAACTAACTTATTTACAAAATCAATATCGCATTGGTAGCTCCCTCTTTTAACTACACAGTCACAAACAAACAATCTGCAAAACGTCACAACAGCAATTTAGAATTTCGAGCAACAAACTCTTGGGAATATCGTCTCAATTAGCTCACCTTCCGATTCTGATTCATCTCGCAGTGGTGAGCTGGTGGTGAGGACCAATCAAATACAAAATTTACTCCCCACTTATCCAACATTCCACGCACAAGATCGAACATCGAAGCGAATTCGAATAACAATCCAAATTTATACATGAACAGCCAAAGCCTTGACTCTATCACTCAATAATGAATAAATGAATAAGTAAGAAGCCACTTAACACAATGAAAGGAATAAGATAAAGTGCGTGTTTTAGTAGTTGTAGTTCGGTTTGTCATCGTCACCATTGCAATGGCAATCAAATGAATGTCAGACGGGATTAACGTCAGTGGCGTGGGTGTTTTTGGGGAGTTAAGAATATCCGCTTACGCGTTCCAATAGAATGCTAAATAAAGTTATACTTTCTGTTAACTTTTGAAAGCTGTCTCTAATCTCTATATCCAATAAAGAGGGATATCTTCTCTTGAAAGGATATCTTTCGATAAGAGAACGAAGGAAATCCTCGCAGCTTTACTCCGAAAATGTCCGGATAAAGCGGTAGCGTAGCGGATACAAATATCCTCATCTCTTATAAAATTTCCCACGCAAGGACAATTTCTCTTTAAGGAATTTCCTAGGGAACAAAAGATATTTCCAAATCCCAGTGGTGAATTTTGTTGGGGATATTTTCTCTTCTCTAGAATGCTTTAAGAACTATCAAGCTTTTCAATTCACTTTGGCGTTACGTGCCCTCACCCTCATGGAATGAAATGTTAAATCAGGCAAGTTAAAGGATTAATATTTTCAAAAAGGATTCGGAATTTACAATCTCCATAACCGAAGATAATATACCTACATGGTAATGGAATTGAAAAGGTGGGTTCGATTGCCTGAAATGAGATTTTTTTTTTTCCATTTAGTGTTGATATTAGGGATTAGGGAAGCAAATAAACACCGTTAGTAAAGTTTTACGATATTATTTAATGGGTTCTCTTTATTGTTATTGAACAAGCTATTTCGATGAGACAACAACTGTGTGAACAAAGTGTGAGTGGGAGTAATATAATTCAGCTGACGAATGATGTAGTGTTGAATAATAATGAAAGAACTTTTGTGTTAACACCCTTAGAGGGAGATAATCAAAAAGTCGTTGATATAAACATCTTAAATGCGTCAGCACTGTTTGATTATTATACAGTTAATTGCCAGTGGTGGCATTTAAGTGGTATGTTGGATTAGAAAAGGGATACCTACATACATGTTGTAGACTGTCATCATGGGTGATATTTTAGTCGATATTGAGTCTGACACTTTATGTGTCAAAGGTTTTATTGGAATAGATTGATCACGTAAGCTGTTGACGCTTGTGGAGGGGTGGCCGACAAATGTAGCCAAGAACTTCTCAACTGATTACTCTTAACATTCCGAAATAAAACCGACGTTTATGTATGACCAATCTGGTTTTTGTGTTAAGCTAAAATCTAGCCCAGAGAAATCTAAGTGAAAAAAACATTTAAATATGCTGCTCATTGGCTGATGGCTTAAGGAAGGTGCAAGGATACTGTTAATAGGTTTCTACACAATATTTACGACAGCATTTTGTGAAGACATATTGAGCAGTGTCAAAATAAATTATTTATTTAAACTGCTTTGGTTACTTTTATCTTTGGAGATATACTTATAAATAGAGGAAACAACTTGTTGCGAACAGCAAACAGGTTTAAATGTTGATGACAGATAAAAAAAATTGTTTTTGATTCCGATTCGTACTGACGAATAAACAACCCTTTACATGAATACGAACTAAATATTTATCTAGGTTATCAGTTTGACAAGTTCAATAAAATCATTCTTAGCTCTAACTTTTTGTATAAAAAAATGCTAAAAATCATGCTAAATATTTTTTTGAAATCAAAACCTGCTAAAAGCCTAAAAAATTAACAAAAAAACTGTTTTTCCAGAAAAAATAAGACAAATTTCACAAAAATAATAATAATAAAGTGTGAGTTTGGAAAGTGGATCGCAATTGAAAGCTTGCTGAATTCGTTGAATGGCTGTGTTCACTGTCAAGTGAGAATTATAATGGCTGCTTCGATTTTAATTCATAATTTGGCTAAACCGAAATCCTGCTAAACGAAAATGCTCGCATGCTTTAAAAAAAAGGGGCTAAAAACAAAATAATCTTGCTAAATGTAGCAGGAAATATGCGAAATTGGTCACACTGCATGAAATGCAAATTAACTTACACCCAGAACGTAATGATTGAAAAGAGGTGTGCTAATTTGTTATATTCAAAAACAAAAACAAAAGTAAACATTCACAGATGAGATGTGGTATTCCTTTCGTCAACAATTATTAAATACATCAAATATTGCATTTGACGAATAACATATACATTATTATAAGCTTAACAGTAATTTATGCAAAAACTTGTTCCTGGTAATTGCGCATAATTATGTATCATGATTCGTGAATAGAAAATATCTCTGTTTGCTTAAAATGTACTAAGTTAGCACTTACGCTCTTGAGTGTGTTTGAATAATTTATGTAGCTCTTTATGGAGTGTCAAAAAAATTGTTTTGTATAAAATAAACACACGGATGGTGTGTAAAATGTGTAAGGAATTATTTTGCATAAATTGAAACAGAGACTCCTCATGATTGCCGTAATAAGGCTGATTCACATTAGTCTAATTATAGTCATAATTGGCAGCTTGTTGCTGGTCTCATATTTATCATGTTGAGAATTTTCGAAAATATTTGCGGTTAGAGTTTCTAGAGCGTTAGACTGATTTGATGAAGATTAGTTTGGTAGTAGTAATTTAGTTTTTCCCAACATCTGTGTGAAAAAAAAGAAACACCAACAGGAAGATCATTTTCTTCAGCACAAAAAGTGTCCCGTTGATGAGTAGCTAGGACCTAGGAATTGCCAGTAATGTGTTTACATTTTCTACCCTTCTAAGCTCAAAACAAAAACTGATGATCCACTAAAGAGGTGTACACTCAAAAATATTTCCACAAATAGTTCCATGTCTCAAAAAGGGACTCCTCTCCTTCCCCCCAAGCATAAGCTTCCTCTACACTCTCAATTTTCCAATATCTATTAGCTATGTCCAACTAGGAGTGTGTAACTGCAGGCAGTTAGCCACAGATCGCGCTAACTGAAGAGGCGTATTGGTTGAGGCCCAGGTCCACTCCGGACTGTAGCGCCACCTTAAGTAAGTAAGTAAGTAATAGCTATGTCTATAACAGCCATTAAGAGGTTATAACAAAGCTAGTAACATTTTAAGTAAGCAACCATCAGGATCAGGATTTACAAAGAGCACAACTCACTGCATTGAGGTGAATCAAAGCCAGGAGTACTTTGAAACTGTTAATCTACCCATTATACCCACCGTAAATTGCAAAACATAGACTACCGATGAAACTGACGGTAAATCAATACCTCTCCCTGGTTTCCATCTCTATCTATCTCTCTTCTTCTTCTTCCATAACCATTTCCGATTTATTGCCTCATCTTATGGCTACAACAGGTCTATTTGCATTCCGATTCCAATCGACAAATTACCGTACCACCGACACAAAAGGGCTACCTCACCGTACTCCCGAATCCCGATGGTTGTGCTTCCTCTGCAAAACCACATGAATGAAACGAGAGTACCTACCGGTACGTTATACGGCTGTACCACGGAATATCCATTCAAGGCAGTGGCATCATCATTCCACTTTTACGATGCCGTGCAGTCTCATGTGTCTTCCAGTTTCGTTCAAAGACGGGGTGTAAAGGAACGTAACAAGAATGGCAGCGCTATATGCTGTTAATTAAAGACTCGTCTATAAAATCACGTAATGAGTAATAGAGAACGAACACTCTGCTCCTGTGTGTCAATAAAATCCAACACCGACAGTTGCTAATAAATGTTTGTACCGCCATGCAACATCGACGTACATGCTATATATGCTGGCGCTGGGTGTTCTCCAATAACGCCAAATAGCGTCTCCATCTCCACACTCGTAGTAGACTACGAGAGTACACAATACAGTGCTGGGGGTTGTTCAACGTGCATACTCGCCCTCTACCGCACCCACGCGATACGGTTTTTAAATCTTTGGAGCTCAATAAATCACCGGGCTCTGCGCTGCCCTGATGTGTAAATATACCGCATTAGAGCATAACAGACACAGAGAGCATAAAAAGCCAAAAGGGGTTGCAATTTCCATCGTTTCCTTGTAAGCTCTCAAAATGGAACCGCAGCAGCCATTGGAGTTCCTTTCATGCCATTTGGCACACGATAGAAAGGACCTACATGAATGCACATATGTCTACATCTCTGTTTTGGAGTTAAGAAGAAGAGCCTTTGGCATTGGAATGGAACTGCATACCTAAAATTGGTGGTACGTTCGGCATCTCTTCCTCTGCCTTAAAATGGGATATTTCCCATTGAGCGAAAACTTTAATGAGAGACCGTGTGTTTGTATAATGTGTTCGTTATTATAATTTGTTTGCAATTTTGCAAATTTGCCTTTTTTTATGAGATTGTTTGTATACAACGCTATTTGAAAGTTTTGACAATGGAATGATATAAGTACTTGTGCGAGGGAGACAGTGTGTTCTTACAGGGGAAACCTAAAATGTTTCTACCAACGGATCACTATTAAATGTTAGAAAATATTTTTAACAACGCAACAAAATGTTGGACAAGTTAAGAAAGTGATGAAAATTAAAAGAGATTCCATTCCGTATAATATGTACTGTAGTATTGTCTCTATCTCTGTAGTAAACTGTGAGAGTATAGTAGCAGCAGCACCTTTGTTGCTCAAGTTGCAAAATCGAATTTTCCTTTTTGACTGTACGTAATGCATCTGTAAACATGTATACCAATTGGTAACGCCCGCTTAAGTTCTTCATTTGTGAAATTTTAATGTCTTTCTATACATTTATATTTATGTTAATCGCATTTGACACATCTCAAATTTATGTGAATTGTACGAATTTAGTGCAATTATTTAGAGAAAGTCTGGAACGATCGCTCTAGATTTATTTTTTGTTGTTTTTGTCAAAGTAAGTTTTTTATTGCTTTGTTAAGCTTAGTATGTACCCTGCTCGAACCAAACTAAATTTTATCTTCTCTCCAACTTTTTTCTCCAAACATTAACTAAACTCCCAGCTAAATTTTGACATAAAGCACGCCGCGGATAAGTATCACAGAAAAACAGCTGTTCTTTCAAAATAATTCACTTCAAAAACTCAACACTCTCTGATTTCAACAATTTCTGATTCAAGGTACCTACTCCTCGTTGAGGTATTCATCAAAAAAAAAAACTCATCCTTGCTTGCTTCTCCCATTCTCCGCAATACAAAAACGAAACAAACCAACAGAACACAACGATCTGTCAAAGTTTAGCTGGAGAAAATGTACCGCCCCATTAAATGGGCACGCTAAATTTTGACAGATACATGAAGTACATTCTGAAACAAAAGTTTGACTATTTAGCTCGAGCAGCGTACCACTCAGCTAATTGTGTTCGCTTAAATTTAGCTCAGCTAAGTTTTGGAGAGAAATTGGTATTGGAGCGAAAATTTAGCTCGAGCAGCGTACTAAGCTGTATTTTTGAAACAGAATTTTGACAGATCAAGAATAACATACAAGCTTGGATCATCAATCCAAATAAAAGAACAAGGTATTAAGCGATGCTAGGTAGAAATTTTAATCTCTTTCTTTCCACGATGTTGTATAGTGGCTACATATATTTTTTTTTATGTTAAATAAGAATTTATAGAGTTCTACATAATATGTATATTATTTTTGTTACGTGAAGGCAATTTTTCATGGTACGCTACCATTTAATTTTCAAAAATAGCGCAATTACTACACTAGCTGACATATCTGTCTGTACCAACTGTGTGAAAAGAATGTTGTTAGTACATAAGTTAAGTAGAAGTACATACGGTTTTACTTATGGAGAATTGACAAATACAAACGGAAATGCAACTAATAAAGCAACAACTAACAAATGTTCAAGTATTTCATGACTGACGTTCATTTCTGTCAAACCAGATGGTTGTCACTTTCAATTCAAAATAGCTTGTTGCGCTTTAACTCGATTCTCTGTGTGGCAGATGTATTTATTCAATTTCTGTGATTTTTTAAAATTTTGAAATGAAAATTTTAACGAAATGAATATTTGATATGTCTTACTTTACCTCTGAAAAAAAGCCGACTGGCTGTTTCACAATTGACAACTCATTAACGTCAAAATGTAAAGACAAAAAATAAATCTAAACATCTTTCGTAACATGACGCCATTCCACTTCTACTTGTATTTGTAGACGTCAAAAAGATTCAGAGCGCTAAGGGCAATTTGGCACCGTCTTAAAGGTCTTTGTGGAAGTGTCAAAAGCTGTAATATGTGTCAAATATGTGAAAGTGAATTTCTGGTGGTTCCCGTTACAGACCAATGGAATTGGTATGTCTTACTAGTCTGCTCATTATTTATTAAAGAAAATTATATATTCATAAAAGTTCGAAACATAATTTAATTTAAATTTATTTTGACACATAAAGCAATTCAACATTGGAGTGGGCCATCAGAATTAATTTTCCCTAGTTTTTAAAAGCCTGATTATAAGATGGAAAATTTACAACAACCTCTAGGCAAGCGATCATTTTCCCGCTTTGTCACAATTGCATTAAACTGACTTGCCACACGTACTGTAACGTTTTCCAACGCTGCCATTATACCGACTCGTATGTTTTCAACATATTTGCAGCTCTTAAAATTGATCATTAAATGTTAATTCTTCCACTCTGTTGTCTGTGCACTGTGTCGGCTGTCGGCTAGTTTGCTGGCACATGGATTGTCCTGCTGCCTTATGTTGGTTTGGGACGCTTTCCTTTAAATGGAATTTAATAAAGTCGAGCAAATATTTACGAATAAAGATGGAATTCGCTGGAGCTTATTATTAATCTTTTTTTTCGCTTTAACGATTCAGATGTACATTTCATCGTTTTATTGACAATTTTAATTAAAATAATCCTTTTCAATGAACGGATGAGAAGAAGTCTGACTTTTTATCGATTTCCATTATTCGAGTGCTCAGCTGAATAACACGAAAAGAAAGCAAAAACCCTTTACCGTTTGTATCCGTAGCAACAGCATCAATGATAGGTGTAAAGCTAAAGAGTGTGCACCGCAGAATATAGCATTAGAATTGATTTTATTGCCAATGAAACCACTTAAGTGAAAGGGGTGAATAGCAATGAAGGCACGGCAGAATAATAATCTGTTTTTCGTGCACACACCATTTCCCCAAGGACTCTGTATGCAAATTGTCGGAATAGCATTTTGGATGGAAAGCTGAGTAAGAATTGCGTGCTCACATGTGAAATGCTATTGAAATTAGTTTTAGTACCACGAATCGTTTCCACTGAGGTAACAGATGGAAAAATAGGCGCAATGGGATCTGAGGTGTTCTTTTTTGTGTTGTGTTATAGTTGGTATGGGATGAGGGTACATTTTGTGTATTTTGTGAGTTATACGCTGAGCATTTTAACAAAAACTATAGGTTGGGGGCGGTTGTGGGCAGTTGGGGCCCTTCAACAACTCTTTTTTTTTGTAGAATAACAATAAGGATTCACCTTCACAATTTGCTGTTTGGTTTTCCATGAATGGTATGTTGAATCACGGAAAGTGAATACAGGTCATCGCTCAGTTTATTTCATTGCTACTGATTACAGCATTTTTGTTTATATTTTCACTTTATAAAAGACCATTAGTTGTTTCATTAAGTTCTGCAGTTTCGTAATGACAAACTCATTGCATAATGGTCTTCTAGTACTGGACAAGAAGACATCATTTTGTCAGCTGTCATATAAGTTATTACACTCGTGTTATTCCAATTTAGAGGCAGGTGGCGTTGGTGTTTTTCTAACTCATTTTAAACTCTATTTATTAATAAATGCTGTGTAAAAGTTATAAGCTCGTTACTCAAGGTGGGTTATTCCCAAATGCGCGGCGGATCGTATCAAAAGCGATACATTTATTGCGACATTTCTCAAATGCGAACGGGGCAAAAATTATCTTTCCAGCGCTTTCCAGTTATTTCCATTCTGACTTCCAATTTTTCATTTATTTTTCCAAATATTTGACAGCTGTCACAACAATTTTTTTTTGTGTTTCTTTAAAAATTTATTGATAAAGCTGTCTCCTGACCCTTTTTTGTGTTGCTGTACAAATTGATTGTTAAATTAAAAAAATAAATTAACTCAATTTGTCTATAGGTATTTGCATTCGGAAAATGAACAAGGAAGGGAAGAACGTGTGAACATAACTGTTTACAGATGAATGTTGAGTGCAGCAAATTGTTGTACGGAAGTAGGTATGTTTTTGACTCTATTTAAAAAAAAAATAAAAATATATATAATAAATTCAATAAGACATTTCTCTCTGCAAAGTGACTATTTTAGCTTAAGCTTCTTGTTTTTATTGAATATTTACATTTTTATTAGATCCGCAAACAATCTGCCAGCAATCCGTCACCTAAGCACCTATCGCTTTCCATGCCATGATATGGCATGGGTTTCCATATGGTCGAATGGAAAGCAAATCGCTTTTGGAAATACAAAAATTCAAATCCGCCATCTAAAGCGATTTCTGGAATAGGCAGGCCTTCAGGATTAACGTCAAATTTGTGGGGGTTAGATTGAGAGAAAAAAAAAAATATTTGTTATCCTTTTTGAACATTCGCCAATAAATTGAGTTATTTTAACAATTATTTTTTAAAGAACCAACGGTTTTTTTTAAAAAGAATAATTACATATACCTATTAAACACCTTTAGTAACGTGGACTCTGCGACATCTTCTCTTCTCTTCTCTATCTTCTTCTCTTCTCTATATTTCTTCTCTAAATATATAAAAGAGAGTTGCAAAAGCGTTGTGACTTTATAACTCACGAACGGTCAAACCGAATTCGATCATTTTTTTTAGGGTTTGTTTGAATGGTCGTGTAGTTGGTTTATAGTAAAATTTGAAGGAAATTGGTCAACGCGTTCGTGAGTTGTGTCAACATCTTATTAAAAAAATAAATAAAAGAAACCAAGCAATTTGATTCTATGTTAATATCCATGCGTAGCGAAGCATGCCTGCATGACCCGCTAGTTTCTTATAAATGAGATTTTTTTGGCAAAATTCGAGAGCTATCCGCACAGATATTTGGATGACATTTACTAACAAAAACAAAAACGCTGACAAAATTAATTGCTCGTAAAGACTGCAGAAAGCACCATCCTTAAACTGTGCAAACAAACTGTAAGAATTTGTATCCAACTAGGTACATTTTTTGTGGAATTAGCTTTTGTAAACTGTCACGAAAACTGACGTTTACGTGTTTCGAAATTTAAAGCGCAGATATTCGTTGATTGTTTTAAGCGAAAGTATGACTTTTGAAAATTTTAATCTTTGTGTTAAAGATTGCACATCTTAAAAGGACTTAATTTCTTATGAAAAAAAATATCAATCCCTCTAAAACTAAAGTTTGAGAGCTTCAATCACTCAACATGATGTATTGACATGCATAATACCTCCTCCATTTCCGCATTTGGTCAACAGATGCAGCAAATTAAATCCATCGTTGATTACATTCGCCAATTATAACCTCATTATACCTCATACCATATCTGGATTTCAGCTTAATATATGCACACATGCAGAGGCAGATGCTAGACATTTCAATAAATTTCCAAGCCCATCTGGATAAATTACCCCACCTGTCGCTAATTTTCCACCAGCATGAAATAATGGATCGGATAATGATAAGCTTGTGCAGAGAGTTGGCACAAAGTGGTACTGAGTGCTAACAATCTCGTAACCTCAACTCATATACCAGAGATGTGCATTATACAGGAATTGAAATTTATTAAACTTCATTTTCGCATAAATAAATTTTATTATGACTGAACACAATTTGACGCATGCAACGATTTCGTGTATCTGTTTTTATCCAATGAGCTTGTTAGCGCATTTTTTTTTTACTTTAGCGGTTGTGCAGTGTGTGTATGTATGTCTAGCCGCAAATTGGTTATGTGTGAGCATTAGTGGGTTTTGATAACATTTTACAAATAAGTTTCAATTTTAAAGTGACGTGTTTGGTTCATCAAATTATTTTTAAGGTTTTAGCTGATTGTTGGTTGTTTCAAAATGTATGAACTTTTTGTAGTGAATGTCAGAAATTAGGAAGAGGATCGTGGGGCTATCAATGGACTTTGTTTAGCGTATTTAATTCCAGCTTATGGAAGGTGCGGACGCATATGCGACGGATTAAGTAGGTTTACTTAATGTTTTTGTGTCCGTTGATAGCTTTCACAAATTGATTCAAGGCACGTTCAGGGGAAACTTTTAGACACCGTTGACAGTTCGATAGATCAAATTCCGCCAGTGGAATAATCTTGCGAAAAATATGTTTTGAAACGAATGTATGACAGGTTTTATGGGATTGTTAACTGTTGTCGACAACGACATCTCACGGTAACAGAAACAAACATAAAACGAGTTCGTAGTTGGAATCTGTCAATGAAGTAAGGACGAAAAGGAATGACGGAGAAAACCACGAACACTTTAAGTGCTTCTTTAATTCTGCGTTTTTAAAAATTAGTTTTCCTAAATAATAAATCAAGTACGCTACAAGAAACGAGTTTTTCTTTTACCCTTGTCACAAATTTGTGATGTTAACTTTGACATTACCGTTCACTCAACGCAAACGACGGATTGTATGTTGGGTTTTTATTGGGATTCAAGATTTCCATTGAAGCTCTGATAAATATATACTTCCCAATTTGTGCAAATCTTGTTCACATCGCAACGAAGCGTAGTATCTGGACCTATTACAAAATATTCACATTAACAGACAGACATTTATTTTTCTAAAAAAAAAAACCATCAATCTCCTCTGTTTAGGTTATCGCTTCTGACGGATTTGCGTCACGCTAATCCACTTTAAATTGCCAATGTGCCAACAAAACAAATTGCCATATTGACTTACATTACTCTACGTAACGATCTGAACCTTAACCTCAAAACAAATACAATTATGTGATTCACCAAGCAAACACATCCACAAATGGAATCATTTCCAGCTGACTTCGGTGCTGCCGTCAATACATTTCAAATTACAACTCATAAAACCATCGTCAGCATAGAAAACACATCAAATCCGCATTGAGCTCCGTTTGCCATTTCATGGTTTCGAAAAAAGTCCTTTCAATATTTTTCCATTCACTTTATTTTTCTATTTTTTTCCTCTTCCCCGATTTAATGATAAAAATCGATTCGTGCCAACAACGGAAATAAAACACTGACAGAAGCCGCTGAAGTCCTTCAAATCGTAGAGTAAATTCTCAATTCAACCGCTTTATATCGATGTTTGCAGAGCTTCGGGTGAAGCAGGGTGGGAGGCGAAATATAAATAAGAAACATGAAAATAATAACAGTACAGAAAAAAAAAATATATATAAGAAAGTAGGATAAAAGGACTGCCGCTGTATATTCAAGTATATTCGAGGCAGAATTTCTCACTTGTACAGGAGGGACTCTTTTTCCCCGACTTGACTATATCAATCGGAATGCGGTTTTTCAATTTGTTGTACGACGAACGACACAAATTCTAAAGTGACGCGAGCCAACGGGAGCCGAAGCAGTGACGGCAACCACGAATTTCATTCAAGGACACTTTTGGTATTTTCTTTTTTTTTGTGATTTTTTTGAAAATATTACGAAATATTACGGCAGGATAGGTAAACTGTATACCGATGGAGTCGCTGTAGGTGACATTTTCACATCATGATAGAGTTTATGAAAATAACTATTAATAACTGTCACGTCATTAGTTGGTAAATTGAAATATCATGTGAATGATTGAGTAAAACATATGCACAAGCACATAGGTGGCGAATGCGTCTGCGGGTTTTTGCAAATGAATTTAATTCAGATGTATACAGTGGTGGTTGCTTATATGACAAGCGAGAGGGGACCGACCGAATTTGTTTCGATAAAAGTGAAAACCAGGTACTTTTAGAGTTTTTCGAAAATTACAGCATTACCTAAATTTTGGTAGTAATTCCATACTCACTCATACTAAATCCAGGCACCTTAAGCCTGCTGCATATCGCAGCGATAAGAGAAAGGTTGTCCATCCTCTTCATGGGAAGTGCTTTGTGAGTAATTTTTGAGCTTGACATTTGCCTATCGTTCTCCATTCCTCTGTTCGTGTGTGCTTGCGTTTGGTATTGCCCAAGGTGTGATCTGCGGGCTTCGACTGACCCAGACATTTTTACTCCTTATCTGCAAAGGTATCAAGATAGCTGCTGACAAACGTCGGACGTATGCTCATACGTTTCGTATTTCTTGCCTTGGAATTTGATGGTCGTTGAGTGGTCTTTGGGTTTGCAACTTTACGCTTGCCATCTGAAAGTACCTGGCAGATCCTTTACGACTATCGTAAAGCTGCCTGTTGTATCGATATGGTTGTCCTGATTGATCGAGGTGAGGCTGTATCGAACTGCATGAGTATTGCAACTCTGCGGTCGATGTATTGAGATAGGATATAAAACTTAACGAAAGACCGAGAAGGTTCTAATGATTGTATGACGAGAGTCAGTCAGATAGCAGGATCTTGTGTTTTTATTTATTCTGACGCGTATTATTTTTGTGCCGGTCTGTTTTCTTTTCTTTCCACTAATTTCCCTGAGCTACGATACAGAGGCATTTGCATTTAAATTAAAATGTGAAGCATAGTTTGCTTTCTAGATGTCTGACCTTACATTTTTTTTTTCCAGGCTCGTTTATGCTATAAATTTATTCAACGCCAGGTCGGTAGTAGAATCGGTAGTATGCCTAGAAATATCTCTCTTTGCTTGTAGGTATCCTAACGGGACACAATATCCAGCGATACCACATGGAGAAAATGCGATTGACCGATGAAGAACTTTGCAGAGGCTGCGGTGACGAGAGAGTTATAGAGGACACAACCCACTTCCTATGTCACTGTCCAGGTCTTCAACACTCCATTAATAAATTTCTTGGAAGACACTTCTTCCATAACCTGAACGAGCTATCTAGCACACCAACAGACAAAATTATGAACTTCATCAAATCATCAAGATGGTTTGTATGCAACGACACATAGTAAGTAGTTTTAAATCAAACGGGTTAGTGGTCGATAATGCAGTCGTTCTTACTCAGAATACCTTCCTATCCCTTTAAACTTAATCTCATAATTTTATGCAGCTTGTAAATTCATAAATTTCTGCGGTGCTACGTAATTCGCGTAAATCGACTGTCAAGTCTCTTGTCAAACTCAGCTGTTCTAAGACTTCCCAAAATCGATATGCCAAAAGTCAGTGAAAAAAAAAAAAACAATTAAACTCTTAAAGAAATTGGCAGTAAATGAGTTACTTATATTGAAAGTTTTTGGCGAAAACAAATACACATACCTACATAATATTTCCGCCAAGTGTGCTTTATATATAATTTTATTGATTTCCAGGCCATAAACAACAAAAGGAGAACAAGATTTTGGAAGAATTAGTTTATTCACTGTTTTTTTATTATTTTTTTATTCACAGTTTGACATTTGAAAATTTGCGTAATTTTCCGCAGTCGATTTCCGAGCCAAATTGATCGCGAAAAATAATGAGGCCTGCGTAAACTATTTTCCATACAAAATCTGACAGTTGATTTACGAGTTGGTAAATTTCTGCAGTTTACGCAGTTTATGGGGGTTTTACGCGTTTAAGTGAATACCCGTATTGATTTCAAGTTAATGAGAATTTGGTTAGTCAGGCACAACATTGTAGCTTGTAACACAACAAAATTGATGTATTTCCAATTAAAAGAAGATTCTTAAGTGGAATCCGACAAAGGATACCATTCTTTGCCAGTTTTTGTACTGCGAACAACATTTACACCGGTTACTTAAATATCCAAATGGTTTTGTTGATACCTAGTTTGAAAATGTTATTCAAAATAATAATAATAAATAAATAAATAAATAAATAATAATAATTTACCTCAAAGACTCCTTCAAAAAGCTTTTGTATCAATATTTTCGATCTCTTCCCTCGTCCCCCTTCCTGCGTAGATCACATAAAAATTAATTTAAATTTTATTTAATTGGGAAAATAGGCTGACATACAGTGGACAGCTGCGTTAAATAGAAGCTATTATTCTGCTGCGAGAACCGACCACGGTTGCCAGATTGGGCGCTTTGTCGTATTTTGGGCTATCTTTTTTCTTAAGAAACAATAGAAATTTCTTCCATGAGCACCCGACACAATTTTGGGCTACAATTTACGTTTTACAAATTGTGTGTTAATTTTGTTTGTTTTGTCTTTCACAAAACTAAAAAAAGAAATATTTTCGAAGAAACCCGCACTTTTAAAACTTGGCAGCACTCTTGCAGTCAAGTGACATCGAACAGTCGTTCAAGTTGCACGCACAGCAATTCATTTTGCAGGCCTTTTGGTTTGACACAAGCCACAAAAGCCAATATCAGAAAAAAAGTCAAATAAAATCCAAGGCGTAGGTCAAAAAAAAAAAAAAAAAAACCGTGGTGAGAATAAGTCTGAAAAATACCAAAATTTTCAACGATTTTTGGGCTTCTTTCTGGGCAGCGATATTCGGCTATATTTTTTTAAGGTTCGTGCGCTTAAAGCGAACTAAATTCTGACAACCTTGGAACCCACCGGAACCCCACCAAACGAAGTTTTCATTTAAAGTAAAAAAAAAAAAAAAAAAAAAGTTAAGTATACGCCCCGAAGCATCAGCACTCCTTATATCGTCGATGAAAATACATCAAATCTTTCCATAGTGATACAACATTCTACCTATTAACCGTTTTCTAACCCCAGCAAACACCACCATGACAAGTTCATCGGCGTATTCTACATAAATGCAAAATTCAATTCAATTAAAACCACTCCAAAAATTTGATTTGTTATATTCTGAATACTGAATTTACCCAAAACAGAGCACTTGCAATTTACACAAAATAAACGAAATTACTTCAAAACAAATAAAAACGAGCATTTTTCTCGCACACATACGCACTTTTAAATTAATAAGAGTTTTCTCGCAATAAATGACTTTCCACCTGAAGGCGAAAATTTCCATATTCATCGGTGCCTTGGGTGGAAGATCCGTTTGCAAAATTATGAATTCAAATTAATTTAAAAGGGAAGGTAATTCGCAGCTTTAGCTGTACACTTGTACATTGGCTCCTGACAAAACGTTCCAATTATAAATTCTATGAAACGGAAAGTGTCTCTCTTAGCAGGTTTTTGTTTTACGTATAGATACTTAATGGGATACCTTGCATAATGAAGGAAAAAGGAACGATGACGGAAGTAAATTTAAGTCTTAAACTGAAGAGAGACAAAGACGACTTGTCATGTTATCTGAATTGAATTGGAATATAAAAAAAAAACAGAATTTAACGTCAGAAGAAGCATTATGAGGCAACGTTTTGCCTTTGCCGGCAATGGAATGTCGTCTGCAGTGGAATTTGTTTCCAAAGAGGAGTTTTATATTGAATTTAATGAACAAATTGGGAGAATACAATGCGGAAATGCATGGAACACCCAACTTGTGACTTAAAATGGTTGCCAAGGATGCGCATATTGGCAGTTGTGCTTTGACAGGTAATGGGTGGATGGTTTTTCGAAGCCTTAGGGTTTTTCATCGTCTCCTAGGCTTACAATCACAACTGAATTGGTTTTGCCTCAAGGTTCCTTTATTAGATTTCATTGCATAGTTCGACGAAGCTACCCTTTTCACCCGACTGGACACAGGGAGGGATATGTGTTTCGCGCGTATCCTATGTACGTTCTTACGTGACGCCCTGTAGCCTAAACGGATTGACCGATTTTAAAGAGTGAGGTGTCACTAGATTCGTATTCTTCGCCGGAGTGTCACAGACTAAAAAGATAATAATAAAAAAGTAAAGAAAAGAGTTAAAAAAATTAACAAGACACATTCAAGTACACCTAGCTCTTTTGCACTCGGAGGGTACTCATATTTTTGTTAGGCTGTGTAGGAATAGTCTCCAACTGTCAATAATTGGTTAGTTATGCTTGAATGTGTCTTGTTCATATCCTTCTAGCTCTTCTTTGTTTTACAGTCTTTTTTTTTTTTTTTTTCTGTCGGAGGTTGTTACTATCCGATGGAGCACTCAGACACAACTACTGGTCCATTGTACTGCCAAACAGACACCTTACATTAATGTACTTAGTTTTCCTGTCTTTCGAAGAAAGATGAGAAGGAGCTTCAGTGATGAAGAGCTTAGATGTTCGGCACTCACCACGTCAGCCCCAAAGATCCGCCACCTGATGCGAGCAAAGGCAGGACAGCTACAGAGGAAGTGCTCCGCTGTATCGTCATCCTCTCCACAGGCAGGACAGATGGTGGAGATGCTCAAGCCCAAAACATTTAAGTGTTTGGAAAAAGCTTGGACGCCCACAAGCAGTCTACAGTCGCTTCTTCTGAGAGACAGAAGGAAGGCCGCCGACCTTTTGCAGATGTCCGGACGCAGTCGTTTGGTCTGTCTACACCCAACACAGCCACGCCACCGACACTCATGTTCGCGAGAACCCCAAGTATCAATGGATGACTTAACCACCGATGAAGGCAGACCCAACGCAGGTTCAGGTCCTAAGTATTCTTCCTCTGAGCCCAGCCTGGCAAGCTCATCAGCTATCTCATTTCCAAGGATACTAGTGTGACCTGGGACCCAAATAAGATACACTGTATTTAGCCTTCCGACCAAGTTCAGAGAATGCTTGAGTTTGAGCACTAATTTAGACGAGGTAAGAGGGTTAAGCAGCGCTTTTAATGCAGCTTGGCTTTCACTGCAAAAGCATATACTCCTAGCCCTACACCTGTTTGTCACAATATAGCGCATAGCCATAAGGATAGCGAAAATCTCCGCCTGGAAGACAGACGCATGGTTTCCTAAGGGGTAGTGAAGTCTAATGTTCTCGCTTTCCACGAAGACTCCAGAACCAGACCCCTGTCTGGTTTTGGAGCCATCCGTAAAAATACGATGGCATTCTTTCCCTGGCTCAGAGTCTCGCCTAAGCCATTCCGTTGCCTGATGAAAGTTGACGTGGTAGTTTTGTCGCAGTAGGACTTCTGGAGTCATTGCGTCAGAGGGCATATCCATAAGACAGGGGTCAAAGGATAATTTTCAAAACTGCAATGCGCGTGGTACCAAAAGCCACCTCTCTTTAATCGAGAGATGGTTTTCAGCGTACACCCCATGATAAAAATATCAAGGGGGAGGGGGAGGTTCATCATAGCGTCTAGAGTGGAGCCCGGTGTGCTGGAGAAGGCCCCTGTGCAGCCGAGACAAAGCGTTCTTTGAAGTCTGGCAAAAGAGGCAGTACCACGTTTCCGTGAAAGCCTGTTCCACCATACAACCGACGCGTATGAGAGGAGTGGTCTTACCATTGCCGTATAGATCCAAAGGAACCTTTTAGGAGATAAGCCCCATGTCTTGCCAAAAGCGCCTTTACACTGCCAAAAAGTTGACAGCGCTTTATCGGTTTTCGATTCGACATGCTTGGACCAAAGAAGCTTTCTATCGAGGATTACTCCCAGATATTTGACTTCATCGGAGATCGGAATAGTGACACCTTTTAACACAAGCATTGTTTTACAGTCAGTCGGGTTTTTTTTATTTTCTAAATTAACTTTTTTTATTCCGAAAAAAAAAAAACTCACAATACGAATGGTTCTTTTAGGCGCATTGGCTAAGTGGTTAGTGTGTTGAACTACTTAGGTAAGGGTCCCAGGTTCCCGAAAAAAATTCGAATTCCAACTTAAGGTTTTTTCCCACTGCGCCAACTCTCACGAACTACGGACTGTTGCGCCAACTATTTATTTTTTTATGAATGGTTCTGCGAAGCCATTTTCTTATTCGTCAAAACTTAATTTGATTTAAGACCGCATCTGCCTGCTAGCAGCTGGTACCGATGCTTAGGCTTAACATAATTATCATTCCGATAAAAGCTCACTTAAAGGAAAGGACAAAATACCTTGGAGGCCTCAAGCCAACACACATACGTTTCTATTTAATTTCCACAGTCGTCAATTTGACCTCTGACACAATACTTTCTCCCATTGACGCTGCACAAATCCAGGGCTTTCTTGGAGATTTCTAAAGTCAGCAGTCAGCTACCATACAGCATTTTATAGTCCACCCTACAAACTTATAAATCAGCGGTTGGACAGATTTCGCAACTCGACTGCAAGTGAAATCGAAAAAAAATTTCCAATCCATGCTAAGTGCATCGGCCAACAGGAATACTACATCGAGAACAATGCGTGTACTGCCCCTCAAGCCTATTTAATTTTATTGCAACAATCCATACCCTCACCATCATCAGGCCAACTACAAGTTAACTTTTCCAATCGTGTTCACTGAAATTTCCAAGGAAACAGAAATCCTTTAGCATTAGCTCCAACAAAGCCCCTCACTCGTTCACATAATATGCATCACTCCATTTCGTAGAAATTTGCCAAACGATAAAGCACAAGAATGGAAAAGGTCTTGTGTAGCCAGCTACGCTGAACCACTACACCAGCATTATACGTCAAGGATCTCCTACACAAGTATACGAAATAAATTCTTCACTTCCCATTTTGTCGTGCATGCTATCCAAACAAAAATGTCGCTGAAACTTTTTCAGCGAACGTGGCGGTGTGACTTTGTCACATTTCCGTTTCAGGAAATGCATATATTCATGCGAATGCATCTAGAGATTCGAATCCTTTACCTTGAGCGCACTCGTTTGTTTCCCCCCCCCCCCCCCGCCCACCTATAGCTGTACCTGGGTATCCATTTGGCATGCAGTTTCCTAATTTTCATTCTTAGTTTGTCGTTCAATTCCATTCGCCTTTTTTTTTAGTCCTTTCGCACTAGCTCAAGAGTCTAACGCCCTCTCACACTGTTGCTGTTCCGCCATAAAAAGGGGTACAAGTTTTTTTTTTTTTTCCCTGGAATAAGTTTGTAATGCAGGCGTGGTGCGGTTTGGGGAAAACTTGTATGCACATCAGTGGGAGTTATTGCATATCCCTTTGGAAAATTCACTCTTGTCATCTTATACTCGTATGTATGTATTCTTGCACATATATATATGAGATGTTGATGTCATAAATATTTTCGTCGCACATAAAACTCTCAGGTGATGTGGAGTTCCTTTAGCCGATGGGTGCGCTAGCGGCACCGAAAAAGGACTCGCCTGCAAGTGCTACGCGAATAGCAAAAAAAAAAAAAAAAAAAAACAAAACCTCAGTGAAAATTCATGAGTTGTAAAATTTTTCTTTGCATTCGAGATGAGCTGTTGCAGTTTGAGGTGAAAGTAATGCGGAGGTCTTACAAAGCGTGCATCAAGATCGCTCGCAGAAGTGCTTTTTCTTTTGTCGATGGCTGGTGAATAAAACATTACCCCGTGTTGGTGTTGTTTTGTTTTTCTTGGCTCGCAATTCAAATTGAATGCGATTCAGTTAGCTGTTGTAGTTTGCATTGCAGATTTAAAAAGGTTGCACCAAATCGAATATTAATTGTGATGGAAATTTCAAACGAATTTGAAGCTCATCAGCTGTTGTGTATGTATAGTGTTCACATGCATGTTGCAATTTGCGAACAGAGGGGCTGTCATTATTTTGTGCAGAGAAAATAGTATATAAAATTTAATTGTCTCTGATTTTGTGGTTGCAATTTGGTTTTGGGGCTAGGTACGAGCGAAGATTTTATCTACCTTCTGGATTTAGTTGGTGCAATGAAGACTCTACTCACATTTACAATGATGGTTCAAAAACCGATGATTTCCTTGTCTTTGATGGTTTAAGGGAAACATTTCGAGGGTCTAATCAGATTGCAGTTTTTTTTTGGGCCTATGTGGGAAACTATGAGGAGGAAAATCGACTGCACTCCGTTCCAACTGAATAGGTACAAACTTTTTCAAATGTATGTGGCTTATTATTTCCACATAATGTACATGAATCTATCATTTGATGATGCTAACTATTTGTATATGATGTTGTTAAAGGAAATGCAGTTTTTTTTTTGCGTCAACTGAATAGGTACCTACAAATAATGAAATCACAAAAAAAAAAAAAAAAACGCACATTGGAACGAAATAAAACAAGTTTTTCTTATCAAATTATTTAATTTATTGATTCTAGTACTGCCTCCTTTGTTCATGATAACTTCACAAACTCATGAAATCATAAAGTGACTTTAACAAGTCCAGTGAAATTTCTCTCCAGGCTAATTTAATGGCGGCAATTAGAGATCCTCTGTCTTAAAATTGATGACCAGACTCGTAGGTACACTTTTCGAACTAACCATCCGCATACGTTTTCCATAAGGTTCAGGTCCGGTGAGGATGGTGGCCACTGCAGCAATCCCACATTTTGCTCCCTTATCCAGTTTTTAACTATCCGCGCCGTGTGGATAGGTGCGTTGTCCTGCTGGAAAGTCCAATTTATCGCTCCAAAAAAAATCACTTAGGAAAATTTCTTTCCAATCCTTTGTAAGTTGTCGCGGTCATTTCAGATGGAACGGAGTGTATTTGGGACTATCATCGCCAATTTTTCAGGCAATTGGTCCTTGATGGATACCTTATGTAACTATAGCGGTCCAAAAAACTATCAGTTTCAGATTTTGTTAATGCGCCTAGCAATGTGGATGAAAAGATGTTCAACTCCACTAAAGTATTTCTTCTAGACGCAACCAACGCCATCTATTGGTGATTAGAGTATCCAGCTGTTTTGTTTTATTGATCATACCTACAAATTAATTGTTACTAATTGATTATCATAAATAGAAGAAGGAAATAGCTTACTTTCAAAACAATCAGCTCGAAACGAAATGTACTTGAAATTTCTTTAAAAAGTAATCGATTAGAGAGAATTGTGAAGGCATATAGGAACAGGCAGACATTACAGCGCCGCTCAGTTTATGTCATTTTCCATTGGAATTTTTAGATTTTGCTCTCAGATTTTAGATTTTTCGTGCCCAATGGAACACAAAACGAGATTTTTCTTTGTTTGCATTTATGATGGTGGGTTTTTTTTTAAAGTCAGATGTTTTTAAATTCTAATTTGTGTTTATACAAATCTATTCAATTTATGTTAGTATAAACTGCACTGTCAAATATAAATTTGTCTCTATTTTTCACAGACTTGTCGTCTCTAAAAACGTTAAATAACACACTTTAAGTTTGACAAATGTTTTAGTTTAAGTGTAAGTAGGTGTGAATCTCGCTCAGAAATCGAGATTCGAAAAATGGCTCTGCCTATGAAAAAAAAAAATGTTTTTTTCTTTTTTGCGGCCAATGGAACATGAAATCTGACAGCTAGCTTATTTCGAGAGCAGAAAAACTGCTCTGAATCTGAAAAATAACGCTTTTTTCTTTTTTTCTTTCCTAATGGAAAACGACCTCAATGTTGTTTAACATTTGCCTGAATGTTGACAGTGCTGCCACTGCCCTCTGTGTTTGATTTTCAATTTTATTTTTAATTTTTCCAAAAAAAATTATGACAGCTCAGCAGTCAGCAGCTACATACATATCTTTAGCGTCTGTCGGTGCTATAGTGGGCAATAGGTCCGACGTAGAGCTATCATTTTCAGGGTTGGTTGAAGAACCGCAAGCAATTTCCTCCTTGAAATTCTTGAATCTCAAAATTCGTAATGTCAAACGGCGGTAAACTGAGGACCACTTTGAAAGATTTTGACAATTAAGACAAATTTGCAAAGAACGAATTACAAAGTATAACAAGGGTCATTTTCCCCTCTAACCTAAAATGTGGAATGTTACCATAATGCGAATCTGTGATTTGCAGAAAACTCCTTAAATACAAATCCGAAACGCAACTGTTCCCACGTTTTAAAACGAAACCCCTGCCCTGGTTTACTATTTCACTTAACCTAACTCCCTAAAAGTACCTATAGCATTTCATTTGAAAATATCCCCTAAATCTTGACAATTTAAATTGGCACTGCATTACCCACTTCATTACCGCCACGCCGAGTTACGAGTACAATAGAGTAGACCTTCCTGCACATAAATCTCCCGCCAGAAGTGGCTAAAGTCCAATAAATAGATTAACTGTATCGAGTATGTGGAACAACAAAAACAATCCACCCCACATTGAGGTGCATTAAGACTACACAAAACGCGAAGGAAGTTAGATATAAATTTAAAAACTCCACCCTCCGCTGACTGGACTCTGGAAACAGCCCCCCAACAAACACCTTCTTCGTTCATGTGCATCGGCAGTAAAACTCTGAAAAGACTTCCCTGCCAGCAGGAAAAAGAGCAACGAGTCGCTGGCACTATATCCTGTTGCTCACGTAGTCTCTCACGTAGAAAATAACTCGAAGAAGTTGGAAACAAACTCCCCAAAGGCGTGTATCTTGTACAAGTTACTTGAGCGGCGAAGGGCGAATGCGAATGCCTTTTGTTTGCTACAACCACAATAGCATCCAGGACACGAAAGGAGACCGAAGATGAACGCTATAGTGGCTGTATACTTTTTGGCATTATTTACACTTCTAGTCGAACTTTTCGATCAAATGGGAAAAGTTTTGCGCGCACACAATTTTATATATAAAATGAGGAAAAGTGGAAGCAACATCAGCAGCAGGAGCAACTACAGACAAATAACAATAAGAAGGATCTGACCGTGTTACAGAACAAACAATCAACCATGCAATCGCAGTTAAGAACAACACGAGCGGAACTGCATAAGACCAACAAACCTTGAAAGGGAGTGAATCCAATGGCGACGGTATATATAGACGTACACTTTGATTTGACTCTCGGAAAGTATGCCTGTCGGATGGGCCATAAGGGCGTGTATGTTGTGCTTAATGTGGTTAATGTGGGAATCGTGAAAGCGGAATATTGGCATTGTTCATTGAGTTCCTTTGTTTAGTTCAATATTATGCATCGGGACGTGGAGTAAAAGCGCGGTGAGCCAGTGTAAGCAGAACTTTAGCTGTACCAACTTTGGAAGTAACTTCGCCTTTTAGGTGTAACATTTCAGATGAACGTTTGAGGAAGTCAGTGCAGATTAGGTTTTGCTTTTGACAGCGGATGTTTTAACTACTCACCTTGTTACTTTTGAGTAGAGTGTTTTGGTTGGGCGAGTAATGCGGGGTCGAAACTTTTCTTTATTTGCTTAATGGTGAACCTTGCATTTTAATTTAAATCTCCGGGTATAGACAGAGGGTAAGGATTAAACATATTATCTTTTAATCGAGACAATTTAGAATGCAACTCTGAAACAGGAGTATATTTCTTTTAGTCTTTTAAACTATTGGCCAAACAACAAGCTTAGAGTCCTACTTAGGACATTTATTGTTAAATTTCAGGTTTAAAAGATTTAAAGCATAAAGTTCATGTGTGTCAAATTTCATCATCCGAGTCATTTTTAATCTGTCAGAGGATTGCCTACAGAGGGTAGAACTGGATATTGTTACAGGGGAGATATCCAAAACGATCGAAATTTAAATAAATCAAAATTATGGGTGACAGAAATCTATATAAAACTATTTTAAGCTCATCATTTTATTTTCCAAATTAATATGAACCTTTTTTTGTTTGTATTGGTTTGGAGAAGTCACTACTAACGAAAAAAAGTATTTGAAAATTTTATGAACATTTTTTTCCTCACCACGCGTAAATGTCAAAACGCTCTGTTTGTCATCTACGTGAAGTTAGCCCGCACTTTTTCTAGAATGAAAAACGTGAAATGCAGTTCGATAGACATTCGTTTGTAGTTGTTTGTAGTGAAATTTTTTTCGTTTGTAGTTCAACCGTTAGAAAGTTAGAACCATTAGAAAAAAATTTCAGCCCGCACTTTTGGCTTTTTGAAATGAAAACTAGCCAGTTGCATTCGAAATCGTTTGTAGTTGTTTGTAGTGAAATTCTTTTTTTGTTTTAATTTTTTATTTCGGAGATATAAGGACATTTGTGTTTGCACCTATAACTCCAAATTTCCAATAGATAGAAATTATTTAAAAATACTGGTGCATAAAGCACATCCTAACTTAAATAACTGCATTTAAAATTTCTGAATTCACTCAAGCGTTACTTAATAAAACACCATTAAAGTCAAAAATCGCATCCCCTTAGAGTTGCATCCATATATGGATCTCCCACCAACAACAAGACAACGGTAAATACATACAATACAAGCATTCATCCCTGTCCATCGATATGAGTCACTATTTGTCCATTGGCAAAAACAACCAGTTAATCAACCCCTATTTTATCCAACAAATTTTTCTGTTCCTTCGAATAACATTTAAAACTAACCCCTTTTAAACAATTTATAACAACAAAAATGCAATATTTACAAAGTATGTACTCCTGGCTATCTAATGCAATTCAAATTTTGTGAATTTATCACAAAGACGAAGATTTAGATGCAACTTAAACACCCCTTACTTTGTCATACAAACTCATATCAATATTTCCGTTACTAAGCAACTCAAAATAGGGAAATCTATTTTTTTCTAATGCTTTCTATTAGATGTATCTAACGGAATAAAAAAATGTGATCTTTTATCAATAGATAATGATTTATTCAAGATTCAAGAAAATCGTTAAAATCGTCCGCGCAGACCGATTTAAGGGGATGGATATTTCAAATGCTGGACAACTACAAACGACAAAAACTAGTTTGTTGTTAGAAAGCATGTATGCTCTATCTAATAAAACCAAAAATTTCAAAATTGTACCAACCAAAAAGAGTTTGTAAGCTATTTAAGCAGAAAAATAAAAATGGCGATATCTCCGAAACGGTACAATGCAAAGTGATGAAATTTTCTATTTTCAATAGATTTCCACCCCATTAATCTAATAAAATAAAAATTGTATCAATCGGCCTAACGGTTTATGATTTATATGAAATTTAAGCGAAATGCGAGCTTAAATTTGCGTGTGAAGTTAGCCCGCACTTTTTCTATAATGAAAAACGGAGTTTGCAGTTCGATAGACATTCGTTTGTAGAGGTTTGTAGTGAATTTGTTTTCGTTTGTAGTTCAACCGTTAGAAAGTTAGAACCATTAGAAAAAAAAAATTTCAATTCCTTAAAACTGTGTTATCTCCGAAACCGTAGCAAGTAAAGTGATAAAATTTTCTATTTTGGAAAGTGTTTCACTTTGCCAATCTAATGAAATACAAATTATACCAATCATTCTAACGGTTTATGATTTATATGAAATTTAAGCAAAATTTAGGCTTCAACTTAAGGTCCCCATAACTCAAAAACTGTTGAACTACAAACGATGAAATTATACACTGCTATTTTATGTACTCTTTTCTAACTGTGGTATAAAATAGAAGACAGCCCGCATTACTGGACACATTTTATTCGCAATTTAAGGGGAGCCTGAAATGGTTCAAATTTGCTCATTTTTAAGCGATTCGATATTTCCCTTGCTAGGATGCTGTGAAGGGTGGAATAAGTTTTTTTCCAATGGAACTACCCATCTCTTTCTAAAAAAGTTGTCAGAAATCATTTTTTACTAACGGTTAAAATTTTATTCGCAATTTAATTTCGGAATAATTCCCATTTAAGCAAGCCGATAACTCAAAAACTGTTGAACTACAAACGATGAAACTTTACATTTCTAATATGTATATATTACTTAATGCATGGTATAAAATGCAAGACAGTCTGTATGACTGGGTACTTTTTATTCGCAATTTAAGGGAAGTCTAAAATGTGTTCAACTGCCCATATTTAAGCAGTTCGATATTTCTAATGCAGAGAAACTTTAAACAACAAACAATAATGTTTTCTATTTCATTAATCATTCTCTTTCTAAAGACGTTAAAAAAATGACTTTTGTTCAACAAATAATATTTTATTTGCATTTTTTTCAGCTACCGCCAGGCCTCATTTTCTGGATAGGATTTTTAAGAAACTGTGGCACTACAAACGATGAAACTTTCCATTTCTAATGTATGCACCCTTCTAAATGCATAGTATGAATTAGAAGCCAGCCAGCACTACAGGACACGTTTCATTCTAAGTTTAAGCGAAGCCTAAAATGTACTCGAAAAAGCTGCAAGAATCTGTTCACAACATAACTTCATTTCATTAAATGTACCTATCTTCTCTACCCATTCTAACAAAATCAAACAATTTTATTTCGATCGTGTAGATCACAATTTACGTTGAATAAGCATGAATAAGTAGGTATGCATCTCTTTTCTAATGCAAATTAGGAAATTGTGTGCAATCGCAATCAAAGGGTTTGCCTTTATTCCACCACCTTTGCGCATATCCAATCAGGTATGAGTATGACCCAACCACGCAAACAAAATGTAGGGCACATGCGTTTTCTGTGGTGCGGATCGTGTCGTGACCGTCGCAGAATAGATTTTGGGGGTGTGACCACGATTGAAGGCATATGATCGTGTGCGCATCGTTCGGTAAATGACCGACTTTTTTTTTAATCCTTTGAAAGGAGAGAGAATGAAACGGAACAATTAGCGAAATATTAAGCACTTCTCGTCCTGTTTTTGTGGGAAGATTGAGTAAGAAATGGTGACTGGACATGAATTTTAGGTACAGTTATGTTTGGTTATTTTGAAAACGTTAAATATGTGCAGTGTAGGCCATATAATGTGATTGGCATGGACAATAATAAAGCCGCAAAAAATGGATACCGAAGTAGGTACCTACCAGGGTAATTGGTGATATGATATGAATTTATTGGTAGCGAGAAGTAGGTATTTTTTCAATCAAATATATGTAGATAGGTATCTCGGTAGATAGAGTAGCTATATATTACTATCTATATACTACAAAAAATCTATTCTGCGACGGTCACGACACGATCCGCACCACAATAAACGCATGTGCCCTACATTTTGTTTGCGTGGTTGGGTCATACTCATACCTGATTGGATATGCGCAAAGGTGGTGGAATAAAGGCAAACCCTTTGATTGCGATTGCACACAATTTCCTAATTTGCATTAGAAAAGAGATGCATACCTACTTATTCATGCTTATTCAACGTAAATTGTGATCTACACGATCGAAATAAAATTGTTTGATTTTGTTAAAATGGGTAGAGAAGATAGGTACATTTAATGAAATGAAGTTATGTTGTGAACAGATTCTTGCAGCTTTTTCGAGTACATTTTAGGCTTCGCTTAAACTTAGAATGAAACGTGTCCTGTAGTGCTGGCTGGCTTCTAATTCATACTATGCATTTAGAAGGGTGCATACATTAGAAATGGAAAGTTTCATCGTTTGTAGTGCCACAGTTTCTTAAAAATCCTATCCAGAAAATGAGGCCTGGCGGTAGCTGAAAAAAATGCAAATAAAATATTATTTGTTGAACAAAAGTCATTTTTTTAACGTCTTTAGAAAGAGAATGATTAATGAAATAGAAAACATTATTGTTTGTTGTTTAAAGTTTCTCTGCATTAGAAATATCGAACTGCTTAAATATGGGCAGTTGAACACATTTTAGACTTCCCTTAAATTGCGAATAAAAAGTACCCAGTCATACAGACTGTCTTGCATTTTATACCATGCATTAAGTAATATATATGTATTAGAAATGTAAAGTTTCATCGTTTGTAGTTCAACAGTTTTTGAGTTATCGGGTTGCTTAAATGGGAATTATTCCGAAATTAAATTGCGAATAAAATTTTAACCGTTAGTAAAAAATGATTTCTGACAACTTTTTTAGAAAGAGATGGGTAGTTCCATTGGAAAAAAACTTGTTTCACCCCTCACAGCATCCTAGCAAGGGAAATATCGAATCGCTTAAAAATTAGCAAATTTGAACCATTTCAGGCTCCCCTTAAATTGCAAATAAAAAGTGTCCAGTAATGCGGGCTGTCTTCTATTTTATATCACAGTTAGAAAAGGGTACATAGAATAGCAGTGCAGAATTTCATCGTTTGTAGTTCAACAGTTTTTGAGTTATGGGGACCTTAAGTTGAAGCCTAAATTTTGCTTAAATTTCATATAAATCATAAACCGTTAGAATGATTGGTATAATTTGTATTTCATTAGATTGGCAAAGTGAAACACTTTCCAAAATAGAAAATTTTATCACTTTACTTGCTACGGTTTCGGAGATAACACAGTTTTAAGGAATTGAAATTTTTTTTTTCTAATGGTTCTAACTTTCTAACGGTTGAACTACAAACGAAAACAAATTCACTACAAACCTCTACAAACGAATGTCTATCGAACTGCAAACTCCGTTTTTCATTATAGAAAAAGTGCGGGCTAACTTCACACGCAAATTTAAGCTCGCATTTCGCTTAAATTTCATATAAATCATAAACCGTTAGGCTGATTGATACAATTTTTATTTTATTAGATTATTGGGGTGGAAATCTATTGAAAATAGAAAATTTCATCACTTTGCATTGTACCGTTTCGGAGATATCGCCATTTTTATTTTTCTGCTTAAATTGCATATAAATCCTTTTTGGTTGGTACAATTTTGAAATTTTTGGTTTTATTAGATAGAGCATACATGCTTTCTAACAACCAACTAGTTTTTGTCGTTTGTAGTTGTCCAGCATTTGAAATATCCATCCCCTTAAATCGGCCTGCGCGGATGATTTTAACGATTTTCTTGAATCTTGAATAAATCATTATCTATTGATAAAAGATTACTTTTTTGTATTCCGTTAGATACATCTAATAGAAAGCATTAGAAAAAAATAGATTTCCCTATTTTGAGTTGCTTAGTAACGTAAATATTGATATGAGTTTGTATGACAAAGTAGTGTGTGTTTAAGTTGCATCTAAATCTTTGTCTTTGTGGTAAATTCACAAAATTTGAATTGTATTAGATAGCCAGAAGTACATAGTTTGCAAATATTGCGTTTTTGTTGTTATAAATTGTTTAAAAGGGGTTAGTTTTTAATGTTATTCGAAGGAATAGAACAATTTGTTGGATAAAATAGGGGTTGATTGACTGGTTGTTGTTGCCAATGGACAAATAGTGACTCATATCGATGGACAGGGATGAATGCTTTGCGAAAATGTATTTACCGTTGTTTTGTTGTTGGTGGGAGATCCATATATGGATGCAACTCTAAGGGGATGCGATTTTTGACTTTAATTGCGTTTTATGAAGTAACGCTTGAGTGAATTTAGAAATTTTAAATGCAGTTACTTAAGTTAGGATGTGCTTTATGCACCAATATTTTCAAATAATTTCTATCTATTGGGAATTCGGAGTTATAGGTGCAAACACAAATGTCCTTATATCTCCGAAATGAACAATTTAGAAAAAAAAAGGAATTTCACTACAAACAACTACAAACGATTTCGAATGCAAGTGGCTAGTTTTCATTTCAAAAAGCCAAAAGTGCGGGCTGAAATTTTTTTCTAATGGTTCTAACTTTCTAACGGTTGAACTACAAACGAAAAAAATTTCACTACAAACAACTACAAACGAATGTCTATCGAACTGCATTTCACGTTTTTCATTCTAGAAAAAGTGCGGGCTAACTTCACGTAGATCTGTTTGTCCTGTTTTTTTTTTGACATCTTGAGCTATTTAGATTATATTTACAAACCGAACTCTGCATGCAAGCCTAGATTATGTTCGATAATAATTCTAGATAATGGGCAGGTTCAAGTATCTAGTGCAGTAAGTCTGACAGCTGTCTGACTAGATGTATCTGTGTTTTGATTGACTGAAATCAGTCAAAACCAGAACTAATAACTATTAAAACAGAAAATTGGACATTTTACTATTCTGAGTAGGATACTTAGCTAATCCATCGAAATGTATTGCGAAAACAAGTTTGAAAGAGTTTAAATAACGAAATCTCGAATTCTATGATTTTTGCCGTGAACAAAAATCACCTTTCTGCGAATTGTCACGGTCTATTCACAACCCACTGAACAAAAAAAAAAAGTGTTTTTGTAGTTAACCTCAAAATTGTAATGCCTCTGGTAATTTGTTTGCGATCAAATAAAATCTGTCATGTGAGTGGAATGTCAAAACTGGCGAAGATTGAGGGCGTTCAAGTATCTAGTTTAGTAAGTCTGACAGCTGTCTGACTAGATCTATCTCGGTTGTGATTGGTTTAAATCGGTCACGTGGGCACCTGTGACATTTGACGTTTATGGAGGGGTAGCCGACGAATCTAGTCAAGAAATTCGTGACTGAGTACTAAGTTGACAGTTCGGGTATGTGGCTGACGTAGAAAAAGTGACGTTCCCGACCAATCTAGTTTTTGCGTTCAGGTTACATCTTATCCAGACCAATCTAGTCGACTTAAGATAACTAGATTCTTGAATGCGGCCATTGACTCGTTCAAAGATAGTTGGTCACTCTCATATGAACAGACGTTTAATCTCCGGTGGAAGTGCATCTCAAAAGTCGTATACTTTACTTTGCTGAAGTAAATGTTCAATAAAACACTCCTTATGTCAAATGATGTGTCATGGAAGAAGTGAATAAATAGTGAGAGTTCAACAAATTCCTAGGTGCTGCTAAAATGTCTTTCAAAGCATATTTTTCGCCATTTTGATCTTTTTATTTAACATTTTATATGCATTCAATTTTTGAATTTATACCTCTTTTTGTTTTTTTTTTTTTAACTTTCGCAGGACTTTCGGTGTTTCAAACAAATAAAAACTTCGCGCTGACGGATTCTATATATTTCTCATCTGAACTCATTTGGCCGTTAGTTCAATTCATTCAATAGAAGTGAAGTTGGAAGCTGTTAATCCATTTTCAACACAAGCGTAACAGTTGCAGCCTGATATTACTAAATACATTAAAGAATAATTAAAGTCTCACTCAGATGTTACAGATCGTTGGCACAAGTCGCATCCGAAAGATTTAGACTTCTCTGTCACTCACAGTTAGGTTTCTTGTGCATCTAATGAAATGCGTTAAGAATTTTCATTAGCCTAATGGCATTCACAGAAAAATTCATGATTAAAAGAAGACAATCTTTTCTGCAGCATAAATTTGACGTAAGGAAACAAAAGGATGCAAACCCTTTCATCGAAATGTTCATTTCTGTTTTATAAAGTAAAATTTCTGTTGTGTAAGTGTGCATCTATAAACAAAATGTATGCTACTGGTTTTCTCTCGTCATCGTCGGTATAGCTGCACTATAAAGGGAATTATCCTCATCTTTGTATGGCAAATATTTTGTCAACTGACATCCTCTCGAACATGGATCGCACAAAGTTGGTTCTGTGAACCGTGACGATATTCGCCTGTGATGGTGCTTTGCCAAAATGTTGATACTTCCATGCATATAATGTACGTTACATAATCCTTTCTAATCGTCGTCATACCTGATATTTTCTCCTTTTTTTACCTTGTAAAATTCCAACCCGTATCCTGTTCAAGTTTCGATTTATAATCGTGAATAGCTCCATACAAAGTATCTACAACGTCATGAATTTTCATAATGTCCTTGAGCAGTTTGCGACATTGCAACGTCAATACTAATAACGAGGTAAATGGTAACAAAAAACTGAAGGAACCATTTTGTTTATTAAATTCACTTAGTGGCACATTTTTTCTACTTTACATGGAATTAGACATCCTGCTCCGAGTACAACTAGGTACTCGTATTGTAGGAGTTCTATCGCTTCGTGTTTGAAGACGAAAAAATCCTCTAGTTTCCAATGCAGAGCATCAGCAGTGAAATACCATTAAGCTAATGAAAATCTCTTGCGGGGAGTAGCTATGTGTGTGCGTATTGCAGCTTAAACTCTGACACCACACTTGAACATTATAGTGAATGCAAATGCGGATGAAGCGAGGACGACATTTCGTACGTGATTATTACACCAACTTAAAGACACCTGATTGTGCGGTTGATATGCACATCCCTAACCGATGTACATGATGTTCTGTCATTAATGTCAATGAGACGTTTAAATTTATCGAATCAATGCGATGGTAGGGGATTTGAAGGAGGTAGGTACTCTATTGTATCTACGTGAAGTTAGCCCGCACTTTTTCTGGAATGAAAAACGTGAAATGCAGTTCGATAGACATTCGTTTGTAGTTGTTTGTAGTGAATTTTTTTTCGTTTGTAGTTCAACCGTTAGAAAGTTAGAACCATTAGAAAAAAATTTCAGCCCGCACTTTTGGCTTTTTGAAATGAAAACTAGACAGTTGCATTCGAAATCGTTTGTAGTTGTTTGTAGTGAAATTCTTTTTTTTTTTTAATTTTTTTATTTCGGAGATATAAGGACATTTGTGTTTGCACCTATAACTCCGAATTTCCAATAGATAGAAATTATTTAAAAATACTGGTACATAAAGCACATCCTAGCTTAAATAACTGCATTTAAAATTTCTGAATTCACTCAAGCGTTACTTAATAAAACACCATTAAAGTCAAAAATCGCATCCCCTTAGAGTTGCATCCATATATGGATCTCCCACCAACAACAAGACAACGGTAAACACATTTTCGCAAAGCATTCATCCCTGTCCATCGATATGAGTCACTATTTGTCCATTGGCAATAACAACCAGTCAATCAACCCCTATTTTATCCAACAAATATTTCTTTTCCTTCGAATAACATTTAAAACTATCCCCTTTTAAACAATTTATAACAACAAAAATGCAATATTTACAAAGTATGTACTCCTGGCTATCTAATGCAATTCAAATTTTGTGAATTTATCACAAAGACGAAGATTTAGATGCAACTTAAACACACACTACTTTGTCATACAAACTCATATCAATATTTCCGTTGCTAAGCAACTCAAAATAGGGAAATCTATTTTTTTCTAATGCTTTCTATTAGATGCATCTAACGGAATAAAAAAAAGTGATCTTTTATCAATAGATAATGATTTATTCAAGAATCAAGAAAATCGTTAAAATCGTCCGCGCAGACCGATTTAAGGCAATGGATATTTCAAATGCTGGACAACTACAAACAACAAAAACTAGTTGGTTGCTAGAAAGCATGTATGCTTTATCTAATAAAACTAAAAATTTCAAAATTGTACCAACCAAAAAGAATTCATATGCAATTTAAGCAGAAAAATAAAAATCGCGATATCTCCGAAACGGTACACTGCAAAGTGATGAAATTTTCTTTTTTTAATAGATTTCCACTCCACGAATCTAATAAAATAAAAATTGTATCAATCGGCCTAACGGTTTATGATTTATATGAAATTTAAGCGAAATGCGAGCTTAAATTTGCGTGTGAAGTTAGCCCGCACTTTTTCTATAATGAAAAACGGAGTTTGCAGTTCGATAGACATTCGTTTGTAGAGGTTTGTAGTGAATTTTTTTTCGTTTGTAGTTCAATCGTTAGAAAGTTAGAACCATTAGAAAAACAAATTTTCAATTCCTTAAAACTGTGTTATCTCCGAAACCGTAGCAAGTAAAATAATAAAATTTTCTATTTTGGAAAGTGTTTCACTTTGCCAATCTAATAAAATACAAGTTGTACCAATCGGCCTAACGGTTTATGATTTATATGAAATTTAAGCAAAATTTAGGCTTCAACTTAAGGTCCCCATAACTCAAAAACTGTTGAACTACAAACGATGAAATTATACACTGCTATTTTATGTACTCTTTTATAACTGTGATATAAAATAGAAGACAGCCCGCATTACTGGACACATTTTATTCGCAATTTAAGGGGAGCCTGAAATGGTTCAAATTTGCTCATTTTTAAGCGATTCGATATTTCCCTTGCTAGGATGCTGTGAAGGGTGGAATAAGTTTTTTTCCAATGGAACTACCCATCTCTTTCTAAAAAAGTTGTCAGAAATCATTTTTTACTAACGGTTAAAATTTTATTCGCAATTTAATTTCGGAATAATTCCCATTTAAGCAAGCCGATAACTCAAAAACTGTTGAACTACAAACGATGAAACTTTACATTTCTAATATGTATATATTACTTAATGCATGGTATAAAACACAGACCAGTCCGCATGACTGGGTACTTTTTATTCGCAATTTAAGGGAAGTCTTAAATGTGTTCAACTGCCCATATTTAAGCAGTTCGATATTTCTAATGCAGAACAACTTCAAACAACAAACAATAATGTTTTCTAGTCCGTTGATCATTCTCTTTCTAAGGACGTTCAAAAAATGACTTTTGTTCAACAAAAAATATTTTATTTGCATTTTTTTCAGCTACCGACAGGCCTCATTTTCTGGATAGGATTTTTCAGAAACTGTGGCACTACAAACGATGAAACTTTCCATTTCTAATGTATGCACCCTTCTAAATGCATAGTACGAAATAGAAGCCAGCCAGCACTACAGGACACGTTTTATTCTAAGTTTAAGCGAAGCCTAAAATGTATTCGAAAAAGCTGCAAGAAGCTGTTCACAACACAACTTAATTTCATTGAATGTATCTTCTCTACCCATTCTAACAAAATCAAACAATTTTATTTCGATCGTGTAGATCACAATTTACGTTGAATAAGCATGAATAAGTAGGTATGTATCTCTTTTCTAATGCAAAGTAGGAAATTGGGTGCATCGCAATCAAAGGGTTTGCCTTTATTCCACCACCCTTGCACATATCCAATCAGGTATGAGTATGACCCAACCACGCAAACAAAATGTAGGGCACATGCGTTTATTGTGGTGCGGATCGTGTCGTGACCGTCAATTCAAATTCATCTTTGATACCTAGGTTATGTAGGTACCTAACTCCTGTTACAAATAACAGTTTTTTTTTTGCGGCTTTATTATTGTCCATGCCAATCACATTATATGGCCTACACTGCACATATTTAACGTTTTCAAAATAACCAAACATAACTGTACCTACACTCCATGTCCAGTCACCATTTCTTACTCAATCTTCCCACAAAAACAGGACGCGAAATGCTTAATATTTCGCTAATTGTTCCGTTTCATTCTCTCTCCTTTCGAAGGATTAAAAAAAATGTCGGTCATTTACCGAACGATGCGCACACGATCATATGCATTCAATCGTGGTCACACCCCCAAAAATCTATTCTGCGACGGTCACGACACGATCCGCACCACAATAAACGCATATGCCCTACATTTTGTTTGCGTGGTTGGGTCATACTCATACCTGATTGGATATGTGCAAGGGTGGTGGAATAAAGGCAAACCCTTTGATTGCGATGCACCCAATTTCCTACTTTGCATTAGAAAAGAGATACATACCTACTTATTCATGCTTATTCAACGTAAATTGTGATCTACACGATCGAAATAAAATTGTTTGATTTTGTTAGAATGGGTAGAGAAGATACATTCAATGAAATTAAGTTGTGTTGTGAACAGCTTCTTGCAGCTTTTTCGAATACATTTTAGGCTTCGCTTAAACTTAGAATAAAACGTGTCCTGTAGTGCTGGCTGGCTTCTATTTCGTACTATGCATTTAGAAGGGTGCATACATTAGAAATGGAAAGTTTCATCGTTTGTAGTGCCACAGTTTCTGAAAAATCCTATCCAGAAAATGAGGCCTGTCGGTAGCTGAAAAAAATGCAAATAAAATATTTTTTGTTGAACAAAAGTCATTTTTTGAACGTCCTTAGAAAGAGAATGATCAACGGACTAGAAAACATTATTGTTTGTTGTTTGAAGTTGTTCTGCATTAGAAATATCGAACTGCTTAAATATGGGCAGTTGAACACATTTAAGACTTCCCTTAAATTGCGAATAAAAAGTACCCAGTCATTCGGACTGGTCTGTGTTTTATACCATGCATTAAGTAATATATACATATTAGAAATGTAAAGTTTCATCGTTTGTAGTTCAACAGTTTTTGAGTTATCGGCTTGCTTAAATGGGAATTATTCCGAAATTAAATTGCGAATAAAATTTTAACCGTTAGTAAAAAATGATTTCTGACAACTTTTTTAGAAAGAGATGGGTAGTTCCATTGGAAAAAAACTTATTCCACCCTTCACAGCATCCTAGCAAGGGAAATATCGAATCGCTTAAAAATGAGCAAATTTGAACCATTTCAGGCTCCCCTTAAATTGCGAATAAAATGTGTCCAGTAATGCGGGCTGTCTTCTATTTTATATCACAGTTATAAAAGAGTACATAAAATAGCAGTGTATAATTTCATCGTTTGTAGTTCAACAGTTTTTGAGTTATGGGGACCTTAAGTTGAAGCCTAAATTTTGCTTAAATTTCATATAAATCATAAACCGTTAGGCCGATTGGTACAACTTGTATTTTATTAGATTGGCAAAGTGAAACACTTTCCAAAATAGAAAATTTTATTATTTTACTTGCTACGGTTTCGGAGATAACACAGTTTTAAGGAATTGAAAATTTGTTTTTCTAATGGTTCTAACTTTCTAACGATTGAACTACAAACGAAAAAAAATTCACTACAAACCTCTACAAACGAATGTCTATCGAACTGCAAACTCCGTTTTTCATTATAGAAAAAGTGCGGGCTAACTTCACACGCAAATTTAAGCTCGCATTTCGCTTAAATTTCATATAAATCATAAACCGTTAGGCCGATTGATACAATTTTTATTTTATTAGATTCGTGGAGTGGAAATCTATTAAAAAAAGAAAATTTCATCACTTTGCAGTGTACCGTTTCGGAGATATCGCGATTTTTATTTTTCTGCTTAAATTGCATATGAATTCTTTTTGGTTGGTACAATTTTGAAATTTTTAGTTTTATTAGATAAAGCATACATGCTTTCTAGCAACCAACTAGTTTTTGTTGTTTGTAGTTGTCCAGCATTTGAAATATCCATTGCCTTAAATCGGTCTGCGCGGACGATTTTAACGATTTTCTTGATTCTTGAATAAATCATTATCTATTGATAAAAGATCACTTTTTTTTATTCCGTTAGATGCATCTAATAGAAAGCATTAGAAAAAAATAGATTTCCCTATTTTGAGTTGCTTAGCAACGGAAATATTGATATGAGTTTGTATGACAAAGTAGTGTGTGTTTAAGTTGCATCTAAATCTTCGTCTTTGTGATAAATTCACAAAATTTGAATTGCATTAGATAGCCAGGAGTACATACTTTGTAAATATTGCATTTTTGTTGTTATAAATTGTTTAAAAGGGGATAGTTTTAAATGTTATTCGAAGGAAAAGAAATATTTGTTGGATAAAATAGGGGTTGATTGACTGGTTGTTATTGCCAATGGACAAATAGTGACTCATATCGATGGACAGGGATGAATGCTTTGCGAAAATATGTTTACCGTTGTCTTGTTGTTGGTGGGAGATCCATATATGGATGCAACTCTAAGGGGATGCGATTTTTGACTTTAATGGTGTTTTAATAAGTAACGCTTGAGTGAATTCAGAAATTTTAAATGCAGTTATTTAAGTTAGGATGTGCTTTATGCACCAGTATTTTTAAATAATTTCTATCTATTGGAAATTCGGAGTTATAGGTGCAAACACAAATGTCCTTATATCTCCGAAATAAAAAAATTAAAAAAAAAAAAGAATTTCACTACAAACAACTACAAACGATTTCGAATGCAACTGTCTAGTTTTTATTTCAAAAAGCCAAAAGTGCGGGCTGAAATTTTTTTCTAATGGTTCTAACTTTCTAACGGTTGAACTACAAACGAAAAAAAATTCACTACAAACAACTACAAACGAATGTCTATCGAACTGCATTTCACGTTTTTCATTCTAGAAAAAGTGCGGGCTAACTTCACGTAGATCTCTATTGTTGGGGTTGAATTGTAGTTGTGAAATCATATGACTTGCAGCTGAAAAAAAAAAATCATGTTTAACTTATTATATTGTTTTTCGAAATCTGTGGATTATAAATCGTAGATTGAAATGAAATGAAAAAAGTGAGAAATGTATACGATCCGAAGATAGTTGTGGTTCAACACAAAAGCAGGCTAGAGAGATGAGAAAGCAGATTTAAATAAATACTTCAAATTAAAATTCTCAAGTGGGTCCTCTAGAAATAAAAAGACGATTCTAGTCCGTAAATTTAAATATACGTGTGTGTTTATCGGTTCCAACTCCAACCTACGTCTTAGGCCCCAGTTATAGCAATCCGTAAAACCAAACCGTAAAAATGTTCTTTTGCTTTTTTTGACCACTTAAACTTGGTGGTTTAACTCAATCTTGGTCTTAAAATGTTGCTTATGAATTATAAAATTAGATTATCAAAAAAAAGTATGTAAATGATCTTTAAATTTTCTAGAAAAATAATTTGTTAATTTTTACGTACGAAAAACTTTTACTGATCAACTTCTCAGTCAATTCCCCTAAAGAAAACCGAATCATTCCACTGAAGTATTTCATTTCTTTACTGTTCCATCTATCAGGAACTTTTTTTCTGATGGAATCCAATCAGTGGGGGTTGGTTTATTGTAGGTAATTGTCTTAGGCCCGGTTTCTTCAATCCTGGTTATCTTTAATCATCGTTTATTTCAGCTGATAACCATCAAATGCGTTTGTTCAGCAAAATATTTACCAGAGAATCAGTAGTTTGGTTAGTTAACCAGTGAAATCGATAACCAGCTGATTTTGAGCGGTTAATGAGATTTAACCACTGATTATCTGTAATAATAATAAGTAGGTATTTTGACGTAACTGATAATATACAAAAACGTTCGAACAAAAAGAAAAATGTAAATAATAGAACAAAGGAATATAGGTATAACGCAAGATGGAGTGAACCAATAAAATCTTTCACATCGATTTCGTTGAGGTTTTCAACTGACAAATAAGTATATAATACACAAAACGCCAAAATAATGGATGCAAAAGATGAAGTAAGATTATTTTCAACATTTTTTGGCCGATGACAGTTCTCATAAATTGATAAAGCACACGCGTTAGGAAAAATATTGAGAGAACGAGAAAATCGCCGTCGAATAAATTAACATGAGGCCTGTTAATTTGTAATAAATTTTATTGGTTTTGGCTGTGAACAGACCGGCCCTTAGTACGGAAACTTTTTTCTGACAGATTTTTCGCTATGACCGCCGAAACGAAAAAAAACTCACTTTCATACTGTTCCAACTTTTTCGGTTGCATTTTACGTATGGGTATAACTGGGGCCTTAATGACGTTTAACTTTGAGTGACAAATTGAAATGTAAACGCGGGCGGAATATGTTTTTGTTTCACATGTAGAATCAAAATAATTCCGTGGCGATAATTCGATTTTTGGTCAATTCAGTTTTGTACAGATTAAAAGTGGTATCCCAGTAGAAATTTGTGACTCTTATCCAAAACTTACTTTAAATTATAGTCACCACACGGTACAGATATTTGTCGATAAACTTCATTCCAATAAGATGGTAGCCATTTGACAGTTTTGTTATCATTACGTGTCTCAAATATACAAATGTCATTTACTGTAACATTTCAAGACACAAGAACTGTGAGGTTGCTATTTAATGTTTCCATTTAACATCTACGCAAAATTTATATAAAGTTTGAGTAGAAAGCAGGTCTTCTGTAACGTAAGTAAACCGCAATAGGCAACCCATATGAAACTGCAAATATTTTAGTAGTTCTCGAATTTACATCGAAGTTCTCCATACTCATGTCTTAACATATTTATCTACTACGGTTGTATTTTTTTCAGTTTCCATCTCAGCAAAGCACAGTAAAGTAAGAAAATGTGCAAATAAACGGTTCCCAGCAGCTGTATAGAAAGCTGGTTTTATCGCTGGAATGTTGGCAGCCTGTACTCTTTTTTTTCACTTTTGACCATCGCAACTTGTACTTACAGTCGTACACCACAACCAATTATATTACCGCGGGGATGTTCGTAAAGTGAAAACTGACGAAGAATATATTCGCGGCAAATTTTAAAAGATTAATTTTGAAAAGTTTGTAGCTAGAAATTGTATGGAAATATTTTAAGACAGCCAAAGAAAAACACTTCTATACCAAGGCCAATCTAAGAAACTAATTGACGTAGAAGGCTGAAATATAAATGGTAGCGATACATCGACTGGTTTTAGAGTAATGAATAATTTGGTGAAAACAAATAGTTCATTCGTACAAAAAAATTGCTTATTTCCTGATTTACAAAAAATAGATATATATATATACTTTTTTGAAGATTATGCTCGTAGCTATATTATGTGAGGAATGTTTTGCCGAGGACTTAATATTTTCAAAGATATTTACAAAAAAACAGTCAATCACTATTATAAAGTTGCGGACTATTTTTACTATTTTTCATGCGCTATTGCTGCTTTCTCTTAATCGATTCCAATTGGAACTCTACTCATGTTCATTCACACACCGATACCACACTCCATACAGATTCCAGACTGCAGACTGCATAGTTCACCTTCACAGTCCACTCCCCGTCCACAGCATAAACTAAGTATTAAATAGACCGTCAGCTCCGCCCACTTGAAGAGAGTATACCTACAAGCTGTTTTCCGTGTTGCTATGTGCGAAAGTATAATGTGCCATGTTAAAGTAGATTAGGCGCACGCATACACTGGCACATAGGAACAATGACAGATGACTGACATTGACAATTCATTCTGTGGTGACATTGTAAAAAATTCAAATAATTCAAATAATTGGCCGTTATCGGGACGTGTTAAAAAAACGGTGGGTATGGTGTGGTGAATTTAGTTCCAATTTTTATTTTTGTCATTAAAACAAATATTTAAAGGACTTTTTATTTTACCTAGGTAATCCATACAGTACATGATGTTTACATTATAGTTGTGAACAATGGAAATCGATGAACTATAGGGATCATTTGCAAAAATAAAATAAAATCAGTATCTACAAATAATTATTTGGAATTTACTGATAGCTATACATTTTTGTTTCTGTTCTTTCCCATACAGTTAAAAAAAAAAACTCATTTTCGTTGGTTGTAGTTAAAGTGCAATGGAAATTTAGAAAAAAAAATATACAATTTAAAAAAAGTTGCCAGAAATATTTTTTTTTTTTGTCATCGATTTTCAACTACCCACAAATTGGTTGGCCATCAGAATTTCTATACATTTTTTTTATTATGTCCTATTAATTGAAGGTTGTATATAATTTTGGAAGGTAAAATTTCGAAAATAAATCTGCACCAAAATAGTATAAAAAACAACAGCCGAATTTAATGGACAGAAAAAAAAGTTATTTTCTAAATAAACATTATTCATAGTTATTCTCGGCTGACTCTATTATTTTCATTTACCTATTGCTTTAGTTGGAAATTATTTTCTATATCAAATTGGTTCAAATCTCGAAATAAATTTAATTTATTTATTTTTCTCTGTTATTACACGGAAACTTCATGAAAAGATTACAACTCAAATATCGTACCCACTCAGAAATGTTGATAAATCTCCTTTGAACGCCAAAATATTTTTAATTGTAATATTCCTTATCAATTATTCTTGCCTTTGAATTTGTTGCCTTTTACCTGTCGACATTCACTGGCGAAATCATTTTTCGACCAAAAAACAACAAACGAAAACAGACGCAATAATTGTAAGAAAAAAAATTCTATTTCCACGAATGAATATTTCTAATTTTATTTCTTTATCTATATATTTATTACATTAGTAATTAACCATTTTGGAAAATACACGTTTTCGTGGTGAAATAAAAAAAACAAATTAAGACTCCCAGAACGCATCCATCAGCTGATAGAAACTCACCAAATACAAACAATCTCAGTCAGTGTTCTTAGCGGTCTCTCTTTATTTTTCCCTCGAAGCGTGGGCATTTTTCCCTTTTCATCGAAATCAAATTCCCTCGATTCGTATATGCAAAAATCATTCTTTTAGAAGTAGAATGTTTATTATTCGGAAAGAAATTCACATTAATTTTACCTAGAGTATAAGAATTGCAGTTTGTTAACATTATAATGATTATTTCTTGGTACTAGAAATTGTTTGATAAAGGGAATTCTACTTTTTATAGACATTTAGTGTTTTGCAATGCAGATTGAATGTTTTTTCATCAGATTGCTCATATAACCACAATTTTGAAGCTTTATTCCTGTTTTGCACGTAAGGTTTTTCGGCCATCAACATTTCTACAAAAAGGTAGAAATACCACGATGTAGGATGACTGCTGTATGTCATTTTTTCATTTTACCCCCTCCATTATGAATTCTTTTTCTTTTTCTGCTTCACACGTATTCACGGATAGGAAATTTAAGGGAGAATTTAAGAGAGAATTCTTTTTAAAATTTGCGGGGGGAATCGGGTAGGTGCACGGGAGCTGACGGTCTATATAGTACTTAGTTTATGGTCCACAGCCCACACTAGTTTTTGTGCATTGTGCTCTCGGTCATCTCCATTCTCCAATTCTCCCTTCATTAAACGATGTTCTGGTTCTCTTTCCTTTTGAATTCATTCTCTTGCACACATATATATTTGTTAGACATATCTCTGTGCACAAACGTGGCTCTCGGTCATTTCATTCATAAGAGTAGAGCGTGTGCTCTTACGCTTTCATTCATATAGTTTACCTCATCAGCAAACAAATTTCCAAATTCCAACTCTAAAGAAGTACGGAACCTTCGGTGCGTGAGTTAAAAAACAGTGGAGAATTTAAAATCTGAGGATGTACACAAGAAATTGATCTCAAAGATAAACACATCAATATTTAATTAATGATTACAGGTATTAATAAGGTAAATTTGTTTTATACAAATAAAAATGTAATTAATTAAATAAAAAAATAAGTCAATGCATTTCTCAATAGTATAGGTACCTAATATTTAGTTGTTCTTGTTATTTTGAAATTTAGTTTAATTATGCATTTCTTTACGAATTTCCGCCACTCACAACAAACGCCTAGTATGTACTGCAAATAGAGAAACTCTGCGAACAGATCCATACTATACAAAGGGGGCAAGATAAAATGTTCTCCCCCTGGTGTTCAGAAGTGAACATTTCCTCCCAAGTGGCTCTTGCTGGGATGGGAATGAATACCTAGTGTGAGTCCTCGAAGTGTCAGGTAGAGTGTAAGTGTAGTTATTGTAAATGCGTGCTAAGAATCCTACTTTGCTTTGCTGAGGAAGCTCAAAAAAACACACCTTAGATCTCTTAAAAGTACATGGCACATAAATGAATAGCTTCGAATGCAACTACATCAACACTTGCTAGTGTTTGCCTTGGAAAATCGTTGGTTGCACTCCCTCAGCGTGAGCTGCTTGGTTTCGGGCAATAGAAAGATGACAATTAAGCATGCAATCCAGTTCAACAGGCCGACAGTGAAGAAAAATACCGCGTAGTTCACTGTCATGGTTAGGACAATAACACACGTCATCACCTGCACTAGGTTCTCCACTACAATAATCGCCGAGATGAATTGCGTCTTGAGTGGCAATGCGAAAGCTTCTGAGATGTAGATTGTCGTGGCTGGGGCAAAAGCAAAAGCGTTCAAGAACTGATACGCCATCAGTAGAATAACGATGACCTTCATTTGGGGTGCCAGATCGATGTTCGTTTCGAATTCCAAAAATATTCCTCCGATCCCCAGGAGCAGTGTACCCCCAATGCAGAGAGAAATCGAAGATGTCATGCGACGACCTTGGCAATCCATGAAACATACACTCATTATGCTGCCGAGCAGTCCGGCAAGTCCATACATCATTAGGAAGACATTTAGGTTGAAGGACGTCTTGCAGGCCATCACAAACGCCCAGTGAAATGGAAGCGAAATAGCCAGTGACACCAACGACCGCAGAAAGGCCAACTTCATAAAGGCAAAGAATCCATTTTTAATCTCGTCTTTGAAACTCTGGTTGACGTTCTCACTGATCCACAGTTTGTTGCCACCGAAGACCTCGAATATTTCATCCGTCGGATGATCCCTGCTTTGGAGTCGCATCAGACATCTCAGCGACTCGGGTTCCTGATGGTTGAGGTGCATAAAGATGGGCGACTCCATTCGAAAGCCAGCTGTAAAAATCAGCGCCAGAACGCCCAGCACAATGCAGGCGATGCCATGAAACTGATCATCAGTGATGAGTGAAGCAGTGGAAATAGTTTTGTTAAAGAAGGCCGTACTATAGCACAGTTGCAGGCAGATTCCTATCCAAAGGAAGATTCGTTCCGTGGTCATAACGGTTCCTCGAAGAAATCGAATGGGCACCTCTCCGCCGGTGACAATTGCCTGGAGAAGTGCTATTCCAAAGGCACCGCCGTCTATGTAGCGACCCATGAGAATGGCGTAGCAGCTATTGGGGAAGCCAGCGTAGAGAATACCACCAAATAGAACGAGTGCGCCGCTAGTGTACTGAAAGAGACGGGAAATTTAGTATCGCATTTGACAGAAGTTGAGTGTGGATTACGTTGGCTACGTTTTTCGATAATCTCTGCACGTGCATTGTTGCGAGCTTTGCTCCAATTATAACGCCAATGAACCAGGAGATCGTCAGGTGAACCTGTCCAATGTCTGAGTTCTGCGACTTCACCAGAGGCTGTTCGTAGATGCCCCATGATATTTTCATGCCGCCCGAAATGAAGATCATCCATGCTGGTGGAGGAGAAATTTGAATTTAGTTGGGATTTTAAAGGTAGGTGAAAGCTCACAGTTTTTTGAAGGGTGTCAGGTAAATTAAGAGTCTTTCTACAATGGCATGTCAAACTCCGTATAAAAAAATTGTCATTTCACCATTTGCGCTAGACGTCTAGAGCTTTTCGTGAAATATCCCTTACAGGGAAATTTCTCAATCTAGCGCAAAACTACCCGCTGCATTGAGAGAAAAAAAACGACCTGTCATGTCAAAGGAAATCGTTCAAACGGTTAAAAAATGAAAATAAATACGAAGCCGAGCAACATTGGAAAAATGTAAATAAAACAGCAATTCAGATATTATTTTTATGATATTTGTATCATTTCTTTAATTGTAGTGGGGACTTGCCGTTGCCGCTAGTGTTCTAGCGCGAACGTTCCTTCATCTGGGATATTTTGTGCTAGACGTCTAGCGGGTAGTGGAACCCGGCCATTGACAGAGACACCATCCCTACTGTTTACGTCCCAACAATGCAATGCATTGCCGACACTATATTATCTCCCCCAAGAGAAGAACTATTCGTTATACTCGTTGTTTTGATAATTTTCTCTTTTTTGCAATTTTTCACGAGAGCGTGTAAAAATGTTATGCGAATGCGATCGATTAAAATCGGAGCCACTGTTTAATTTACATTTCAATGTTTCCAATGGAAATCTCATTTGAAACTAACGAATTAGCGAAGTTTAAGTTTTCGATCGCTGTAAAATTCACTACATCTGATGAAATAAGTCCAGGCGCTGCAGGAAACAAACATACTTTGCTTGCAACTATATCTGGTTCAAATAAACCCACTATAGTTCATCATTCGATTCCGGTATTCGATTGCCCTTGAATTATATTTGAATTATGCCAGTCGATTGTTCATAAATATCCCTCCGCGAATAACGCGTTGACGTAAAACACATACATACTTATTGTGTGGTGGCAAGTTATTTATTATTATTATTGTACAAGTGCCCTATCACTCATAATTAAACGAATTAGCAATACAAGCTGCTATCTACCCCTCAATCAACCACGCAAAGCAACATTTGACAGGCTTTTCTCATTTTTCATAGTTTTTTCTAATGGATCTTTCCGGTTTAGTCTAAAACATTGCAAATTTTGTAGAAGTTTGACAGCGGCACATTAAAACAACGCTCCTTTTACCGCACTTATTTGTTTGACAACACCTCGCTGACTGATAAATTCTTATCTGTCAGTAAGCTTATTATTAAATCAGACCCATTAATAAACAGTCAAATATTGAACGTTGCAATAAAAACATTTGACAACAATGAAAGTTATTTACCCGCCGACAAGGAGTTGCACTGAGCCTTATGTTGCGAGTGCAATTCAAGCCATGACTGACGAGCGCCTCCAAACGTTGGCATGTTTGTTAATATAGTTGAATTTAAACAGGAACAATAACAAATAACAATTCACAGCGGGACTATATTTCATAAACTTTTCACTAGACCTCAAATTTGCTACTACTACTACGGAGATCTGTTTTTTTCCGCCACACCGAAGGTGAGTATTGCGGATTGATTGCAATTCAACTTATTCGATTATGAATTTTTGATAACAATTTTGTTAGTATAAAGGGAAGTGTTACGAAGGAGATAAGATAATATCGTTTATCTGGTGGAAAATTCGATTTAATTAACAAAAGGCATTAGGCGATAGGTTAAATTTTATCGAGATCGGGGTTGTTAAGGAGATGGTGATTTGGGTGTACTTGCACTTTTGTTCAAAACATGTTCAAAACATTTGCAAAACCTTTGCATTGTTTATTTATTCCTTCCGCCATTTTTTGTTGTAACATTTTTATACGTGGAATTGATTAAGTTGCAAACGCACTTAAGTGGTTGAATTTTTACGTACGCTGAATGCACTCATTCTTCCATCCAGTAACTGCACAGTGACTGCACTCTGAATGCAATTATACTGAATTATTAGTGGGGACGTTCGGATTTCTGGTTTAGTAAGCCTGACAGCTGACTGACTTAATGTATTTCAGTTTTTATTGGCCCAGATTGGTCAGTTATTTCCGTAAATAATCACACTGCAACGAAAACCTCGATTTCGTCGAAAACTCGTCGATGCATTCACACCGAGCACCAAATAGTTTTCGTTTGACGTTTCAATCAGTGACATACTAGTAGTGAAACTTCTGTGTAAACTATTTTGGTTACAAATTTTGTTCGCAATAATTAACAAATAAAATTAATTCAGAGTATTTAAAAATAGTATTAATCCATCAATTAAATGTGGAAAAATTATTTTAAGTTGTGAATTGTGACATTTCTTCGGTCGGGTCTAAGAAATCTGAACAATCCTCGCTAATTTGCATATCGGTTCAAAATTTATTCGCATTTCGGTAAAACAACTGCGTGAGTTTTCGCCGAATCGCCGGCGATTCTTTCAATGGCATGTAGCACAAAGTAAACCATTTGAAACGCTATTTGAATCACATCGGATCCTTCGATGAACCCGCGAACGAACAAAATCGTCTTCCGCGGTACTCAAAGCGAACGATTTGCGAAACGATTGGTTCGCTGGTATAAGCGAACTTTAAAAAAAGACCACCTTTAATCAGCAAGCCACCTATGGAAACAAATTACTCACTATATCCACTCTTGTATAGTGTTTATTTTTACTTTTTTTCGAATAAACTCGTCGACGAGTGCAGGCTTGTTCGAAATGCGAATCTTTAGCTGTCAGTTTAGTCAAGATGGGACTACTTTTGACGCTAATCAAAAAGAAGGCGAAGGCCCGCACGAATTCTTTTGAATCTGGCACTACTGCAATAAGAAAAATGGAACGCCAATAATTAAACAAATATCCAAGATCTTTCCAATCAAATAGATAATTTCGCCAGCATTTTTATTACTCTATGTTCACTCATGTCGTCTTTAAATTTAATAGGAACCTAGTGCCCAACGTCAGCCAAGAGACCATAGCTTTGTTAAAAATTCTTCTAAAGTACTGAACACAAATTTTACAAACTTCTTTGATGGATAGATATCATGAGGTTAAAAAAATCTTAAGACAACTGCGGATGAGAAGATAATTTTCCCGGCCACCGTCCGACGGGTATGACCTTTTTAAACTTCGTCAGGCATTCGCGCAAACTAGCTTGCTTCGTCTCTGGCAACGCCAAGTACAACACCATGGCAGAGACAACTTGCATTGTACCCACTACATAACCAAAATAGCCTGTAGACTGCAGCGTCTTTGCAAAGGTGCAGCAAATAATAATCTGAATGACGTTTTCAAAGATGACTGCGACCATAATAAAATACGGTTTTATCGACAGCGAGAAGGCTTCGCCCATATAACACGTGCTTGCGGGAGCTGCGATCCCAGAAAGCAATTGGAACGTCAGCAACAATCCGATAATTGTATTCGAACTGTCTGAACTAATTGAATTCCAGGTGTAGCGCGAATATATTGCCCCGACACAAATCAACATTGCACCGCCAAGAACTTCCGAGCAAGCACTCATAGCCTTGCGGCCCAGGAAGTCCAAGGTCAAGACTGCAACAACGACGCCAATAAGTCGTAGCACTGCATAAATGTACGGATACCACCGGGCATCATTGAATGCCGAAGCCTGGAGAATTGCCCACGTAAGCGGCAGTGAGAAGGACATCGACACGAAGGCACGGTATAGACACACCTTCAGCAAAGGCAGTATACTGGCAGTAATATTTTTTGCATATCCTCTGGCGTTATCCTCCTCCAGTAGACATTTGTTCTCGTTCAGTAACGCGTACGTCTCCTCGGTCACGGTTTGAGGTCTCTGCAAAAGGCGGATGGCATTGATTGCTTCGGTCTCATTATTCTTGCGCAGGTAAAATGACGGCGATTCAAGTGTCAACACAAAAGTCAGACCAAAGGCAAACAAACCGTTTACAATGGACATGATGCCATGTATTTGGTTCACATTCAATTTCCAATTGGCTTCCCAATAGGTGCGGTTAACGACCTGTATCATGATACCAATGGCTAGGCCCATTTGCTCGATACTCAGAACGAGGCCTCTGAAATTTTTCACTGATTGCTCCGAGCCTGCTACTATAGCTGGAATCAGAGTCAAACCAAACGCGATGCCATCGCAATAACGTCCAATGACGATGGCAAGCACGTTCGTTGAAGCCGACACGAATAGTATCCCATGGACTGTAGTCAGGAATGCAGAAGCAAGCTGAAAGAAAAAGGTTATGGGTGAATATGAGGCAGAGCGCACTGTCAGATCATATACTTACATTGAACACACGTTTGTTCAGTATTCTTATCAAGAGTGTCGATGTGACAGCTCCAATGATGACAGCCACAAACCAACATATTTGCATATGAAGGTAGGACGCGTGGTTCGAATAGGTGAGTGCTTGCTCAAAGCCGACACTCTGCGCCCAGCTCATGCCGCTCGATGTAAAAACTAACGTCGCTAGAAAATTTAAGCAGAAATTTTGTCGCATGATATAATTTTGCCGAGAAAATAAAATAAATAAATGACGATGACAGATGGCCTACAGACATCATCCTTACATTCCAGACGAAGATCGAACGAATGTCAAGACCTCCCATCTCCACCCCGTGCACTATCTCATGCAATGCCAATACACGCGACATGAAATAAATATCCCACCAACCGTCCACAAGTATAAAAGTCAAGTTTGTTAAATAAGTCGTAATAAGTGATAGGTAGGGCAGCTTTACTGGGTGGCGGTTCCCAAAAAAGCAAAAACAAAAATAAATACTAATCAGCCAATTATAGCAGTCTGCGCCTGTTGCCACAGTGAATCAGCCAGGAAAAATGCGATAGCAGGTCTTATGAGCTTCGATTCGACTTCTGTCTAACGCACAAGACAAATATTTTTTTTTGGGCAGCTTAAAATACTTAATACCGCAATAAGTACCTTAGCTAGCTATCAATCAAAAATGTTGATCATTATGAAAGAAATTGTACGTCGCCTCTTTCCGGTTAAAAAATAAAAACCCACATAAACCGAATCCAATATGTCCTTGTGGCGCTTCCTATGTTGGTACTTAATGGATTGACAAAATTACAGTGGAAATGTATGCGTGAGATGTTTTTCTACAGATTTAGGGAAAAATCTCTATTACTTTAGGGAAATTATCAAATTGGCATAATAACACTGAACTAAATTTTATTCATTTCTTAGTCCACTTTAAATTTTAAAAACCTTATATACATACCTGCAAGCAAGGATGTTGATTGAGGGCTATTCCGTATGACATGGTAAAAGAAGCCAGATTTTGGTGGTACATTAGGCGGGTGATTTGTTCCCGACTGGGGGGGCAGGTCAAACGTTTCGGTGTGTGTCAATTGGATTGGATCTCCTACCGGATATCCCTCTGGTTGATATCCACCCGGATTTTTAGAGCTCAGTGTATTGGTACCTCCTCCCTCTTGTGATTGGCAGCCTTCCTGTGAGTTTCGTACTATAGTCGCCAAGGAACCGTTCATCGTTTGAGGTAGTTGACTTTCCATACTTAGGGGCGATCGCGCACGATACTGGTCGTTATTCGTTGAAGCCTACGTTGGAAATGACTGCATGATCACCGTTCCCCTATAACTTAGCCAAAAGGAATACAACACTTATCAGCACTTTGCCGATAAATTTTAAACTTTGACGATCAATCATTCGAAGCCATTTTAGCCGCTTTCTCCGCAAGTAGGGTATATTTGTTGACTTAGCGTTATACGCCTATTTTTAGACTCAAATCGAGTTGAAAGTTGTATGATTTTATGGAAATAAGTTATTCGCCATACCCACTCTTGTACATTGCTCGCATAAAGTCGTAGAAGCGAAGTCTTGTTCGAAATGCGAATCAAAAGCTGTCAGTTTAGTCAGGATCACTAGATTTGACGCTAATTAGAAAGATGGCGAAAGCCCGCCCGAATTTTCCATTTGTTCACTGCAGTAAATATCCAACATCTTTCCAATCAATCCTAATAACTGCTACTTGTGAGCCATAGCAGATGGGTATATATATAATGATAGTATACAGCTAGTCGTCGGCTATCGACTGTTGTTATTGTACTAGCAGTTGCCGTAACATTCGCCACCTCGTTGTCGGTCGCAAATACCGCTGTTTGGGAGCGGGTGAGGGTGATCTATGGTGTTCAGCGTAACTACTTAAAAAAAGCGTAGTAGATTTGACGCAAGAAGTGAAGTAGAGAGTAGATTCAAGAAAAGGGAAGTAGATTTCAAAATCATAGCGTTTGGCTAAAGTTTTCTTAACGGACAGAAACCAAACCAAACGTCACCTCTTTAACCAAAAACAATAATAAACGTCACAAAATCGTAATAAATTTTGTGTTTAAAGTGAAGTTTGATGCAATTTATTAGTTTGAAATGCGAATCTGGGCTAACATGATTTAGATTTAGGCTTTTAACTTTTTTTATTAAAATTGAAGCGGATAAGAGATTTCTAAAGTGATGTAATTATAAAGAATCTAACAATAGTGCGAAGTAGGCCTTTTTGTTTTTTTTTTCCAAAATTGGAGTAAGCTTTAATTCAAGTAAATTGGTATCGCTGATGGTGTTACTGTAATGTTGTCTGATGGCATAAGCGCACTCAAAATGTTGACTTTACACCTGTCGCGTCTTTTTAAGTGTGATTAGGATGCGGTTTAATTTGGTTGTGTTTCGGTGATCAGGTTATAATGCTACATAGTTTTTCCAACTTAATTGCAGACGCATATTGATTTTGTGCAATACTATAGATACTGTCAACTGTTAAGTCAAGTGCACGTCGCGTTACTTATCGCAGTTCATCCTCAGACACAAAGATATCCGGGAACGTAAGTTTACAGCAGGAAATTGAAGGGGTTCTTCTTTGGATACCATGGTGGTAACATCAGATCTTCTGAGCACCTAAATCCAGATTTCAGTGATCTAATCTTTTTCAAGATGCTTACCTAAGCTGCCAAAGTTGCTGTTGATATTGCTGTGTTAAATAATTATCGCCACAAGCACTCACGGTCAAATACTTACACTTACTTGGACTACTTTCTCATTTCGATAAAAAGCTCAATTGAATAGTGGTCTGATGAATCACTAGATCAAAAAATTTAAACAATTTTGACGTTATGTATCTAGTTTAGTAAGTCTGACCCGAAGTATGGTAGTTTTGCTTGACTAAGATCTGTCATATGAACAGCTGTTTCAGTTGGCGTTTTATGGAGGGATAGCCTAAGAATCTAATCAAGAAATTCGTGACTTAGTACTAAGTTGACAGTTCGCATATGTGGCTAACGTAGAAAAGGTGACGTTTCCGACAATCTAGTTTTTGCGTTCAGGTTGTACGAGTATATTCTCAAGATACACACCAATCTAATCGACTGAAGATCACTATATTCTTGAATGTGTCCATTCTTTCTGCAGGAAATTTTGTCACACTCGTTGTTTAAAAAGATTCTATATGCAGTTGGTTTTCGTTATAAAATTTATTTTCATAAGTCGACAAGCAAAACCAAATCTACATTTAAAAATACTATAGGTTCACTTATTTTGAACGTGATTTCAATAGCGTTGCCCGTCTAATTGCTTCATATACTCATTGTCTTCTTGAACTTAGCCAGAGCCTCACGCAGGGTGGTTTGCTTAGTCTCCGGCATCACAGCATAGAAAACGATTGCATAAACAATCTGTAAAGCACCCAAAGCATATCCAAAGTCTGACATAGATTCGAGTGTGTTATCAAATGAACAGCACACAATAATCTGAATAATGTTCTCAAAGATGACTACCACCAGTATGAAATATGGCTTCACAGATATCGAAAAGGCTTCGCCCAGGTAGCACGTAACAGCTGGAGCTACGATTCCCGCAAACAATTGATAGATTATCAATAATATAATCACTAGATCCAAATCGTTTGAATTAATAAGAGACCATAAGTTGTTTGAAAATAAAGATCCAATTCCAATCAGCAATCCACCGCCAACTAGCAATGACAGTGCGCTTAATACGCGGCGTCCCAGGGTGTCCAAAGTGAAGACGGGGATAAAGACGCCAACCATTCGGGCCACGGCATATACGTAGGGGCACCAGTCGGACCCATTGAGGGTTGATGCAGCGAGTAGACCCCACGTAAGTGGCAGAGTGAATGACATTGCTACGAAGGCTCGCAATATACAGAGCTTGATCACTGGCACTAGACCATTGGATATATTCTCAGCACCTCCTCTAGCTAAATCTTCGTCCAGTAAATGTTTGTTTTCGTAGAGCAGAGCATATGTCTCGTTGTTGTCAGTTGCAGCTTTGTGTAGTCGGTTCAGAGAGTTTATGGCCTCTGCTTCGTTGTGCTTGCGAAGATAAAACACTGGCGACTCAATTGTTAAGACGAACGTTAAGAGAAAGGCTAAAACACCATAGACCAGGGTCAGGATACCATGCATTTGATTCGAATTCAAGCTCCAATTATAGTCCCAAAAATTGCCGTAGATGACCTTCAACAATATGCCAGTAGTTAAACCGATTTGTTCGCTACTGAGAACAAGCCCTCTGAACCTTTTTACTGCCTGCTCCGAACCTGCTACAATGGCTGGAATCAAACAGAATCCGAATGCAATTCCATCGCAGTAGCGCGCTATGACAATTGCTGCGAAACTGTGTGAACATGCAACAAAGAGGGTTCCATTCACAATGACCAGAATTGAAGAGAAAAACTGCAATAAAAACAAGTAATTGCCACCATCTTGAGCTGGATAATTTTTTATTTATACTCACATTGAATACGCGCTTGGGAAGCTTTTCCACCAAGATCGCCGATAAGAAAGCTCCAATAATGACTGCTACGAACCAACAAATTTGCAAATGTGTGTATGCACTCTCGCTGACATATTCGTAGGTTATGTTTGAAAAGCCGACACTGTCGGCAAAACTCATACCACCCGATATGAAAATTAAGGTAGCTGCAAGTAAAAAAATTAAAAGACAAAAGTGACTTATGTGTCAAATCTTTTATAGTATGAATATGAACAGATCTCAAGTTTGGTTATGATTTTTACGAATCAAGCTTTGATGCATGACACGCTTTACTCATTTTGACATTTCACAATGAACGGACGCAGATGTTTACATTTTAGTTTTTGTGACTTTATAAAATTTTACAATAATTAAAAAACGTGACATAAATATGCATTAAGTGCGGTCTTTACCTTAAAATTTCTAACTTGGTAGTTTACCTGTTGTTTCTGAATTATCTGTTAAATATCTATTTTATAAGTGCTGCATTAACAAATGTCACAGTGAGACCTTAAATGTCGTGAAAGGTAAAACCTTCTCCCAATTAATGGTCACGTTCAAGTATATAGTTTAATAATACCCTATTCACACCGAGTCGAAAACCTGGTTTTCGCGAAAACAATCGAAAACTTCATCGAAAATAGAAGTTTTCTCATACACACACCTTTTGCAACATTCAGCAGAGCAGCTGACCGAACAAATGTCACAGCTCACAACTTAAAAGCATTTTCCACACTTATTGTTGAGTAAAGGGAACATTTCAATTCGAACAGTCCTTCGGTAGTTTCAGGTTAAATTTTAATCGAACAGTTCGTCAGAAAACTGTCAACTTGAAGAAAAGATATAAGATTTGAAATATGCAGCTAGACCTCCCTCCCGTTACAACACTAATATTATTTTTAAATGCTGTGAATTAATTTTATTTGTTATATATTGCGAAAGAAATTTGTAAGCAAAATAGTTTACACAGAAGTTTCACGACTAGTGTCTCACAGCTAATTGAAACGTCAAACCAAAACTATTTTTTGTTCGGTGTGAATGCGACGTCGAATTTTCGACGAAAACACGGTTTTCGCTGCGGTGTGAAAAGTGTATAAGTCTGACAGCTATCTGACTAGATCAGATATATTTCGTGGGATCCGGTCGAAATTCTGCTTTCAAAATTCTGTCTCCTCACACAAAAGTTCTGGTTAACGAAATTCTGCTTTTCTTAATTCTGCTTTACAAAATTCTGCTTTTCAAATTTCAAACAATAAAACTCTGCTTATTCTGCCTTAAGAAAAAAACAATATGGTCTGTTCATGAACAAAAAAAAAAGGTGGTGCGACTGTATCCAACAGTCCCGAAATATGTGTATGTGTAAACACCGTGCGTGCGGTATGTGTGTGGCTTGATACACGTCATTGAGAAAAGAGGGAATTGTAATAACCGTATTCTTGATATATTATGAAATAACAATAATTTACTCGTTCTGTGCTAATTTTGGTAGAATATATACAATCGGATTGTGGTAGCTGAAGTAAGATATGTACATTCGAGACTGTAATCTATCTAGATTACGCTGGAGGACAGCATCGATGGTTGTTCCATATCATGTTGTTGAAATTTTCCGGTTGGAGTTCATTTGAAACAACCCGATTCTGCCGTTGTGAGCCCTCACAAGTCACAAGACCTTGTGAGGTTGATTTGTTGTGAGTTTTTTTGTGATTCGATAACTTTTTACGAATTCTACGATAATCCTCACAACAAAACTCACAAAATATTCACCTCAGCACAAATTGAAACAACATTTTCCGTAAAAGCCAGACCTCGTACACGAAGTTAATTAAAAATATAAAATATTACGCGAAATATTAACACAGAAATGTTTTAGAATTGAGGAAAATAAATAATTTACGGCATCTGTCACAAATTCAATTCCCCACATTCCTTAGTTTTTGTTTATACAAATATTTATATTTCCCGAAATGATTATAAATATAGCATGAAGTCATTTTCGGGTCATTAAGTATGTGGAAATAGGTTACCAGTGCCATCCAAAATCCAATACAAATATTGTCACTTATGAGCTGTTATGACTGGTTTTAAATTTTGTGACCTGCTCCATAGGAGATCACAACTTCGATTGTTTTTGTGAGCCTCATGAGTTGTGAGTGTGCTAACAGATTACGAAAAGCTCACAAAATAAATTTCACCTCACCTTGTGAGGGTTTTGTGACTTGCAAGGTATCAGTGAGGTTTGTCAGAATCGGGCTGCAAATTTATCTTGCATAAAATCAATAAATGGTTGAGCTTCTGGAGTTGCAAAATTGATATTGAAGTCTCCGCTTATGATCATTGGTAAAAGATGATAATCTCCCTGCAGAATTCTTGAAATTTCTTCTGAGTATGGTGCAAGGACGAAATGGAGAAATTTTATTTCACATCAACAAAAAGCTGAAATTAATATGACCCAGCTCATAAATGTATGCAATGATAAAAACGTATGCAATGATAAAATGTATGCAATGATAAAACACAGTGACGCATTCCCTGTCCCCGCAAGTTAAATGTGTGGAATTACTCCACCAGATTCCAACAACTTGCGCTTAGATGTTTACACATCAAAAACATTTTTGTAATATAATATATTTTGCATTTCAGGTTTTAATAATATATTACAGGTAAATAGATTATTACAAGAAAAAAATCAAGAAGAAGCAAATTCTTTCACATTTGAAACTTCCAAAAAATTAAGAAACTAAAGCTAGAGAGAGCTAGAGAGAAAAAAAATACCTATACTCTGTCCAAGAAGATTGGATGTTTGTCTCTCAGTCTGGTTGCAATGACTTACATAAATCGGTCCCTTTTTAAAGCTCTCACAGGGTTGCCGTAGTGTGAATGATAATTTGCCATAACTCAGAGAGCAATACTGTTAGGGTTACCATCTTCCAATTTAGCCAGGTCTCATCAGTAAAATAAATCTTTCTTTTCTCTTCTCTATTTTTTTTTAATTCGCGTACCTAAATATCTTCGTCTCCAAGAAATAATGTCACTTCTTTCCAACAACAAATTCTTTCGCTGACGTTTGACGAATTTAAGTCCGAGATCTTTTTGCAATATTGTATACAAAGTTGATCTGCTTAGTTTTGTTATATTTTCACTTTTTAGTACTTCCAATAATATCTTGTCTAGCGTTGGAAGGTCATTATCCATAAAAAACTGATGGACTATCCGCCTAATCGCACATTTGTCAAAATCATCCACCTTGCTATTGATACCGGAATTATTTTCCGATTTACTTTTGAAAAGGTCATAGAATTTTTCAGTTGCATCAACAATTTGTCGTTTCTTTTCTACACTTAGATCCTTTGTAGCCATGTTTCTGTTTATTCATATGCACAAAAAAGTTAACCACTTGCTTAGATGCACTATCCGCTATTGAAATAACAACCATTGTTTCCGCCTTATATACACAAACAGGCAATTAGAATACAAAATTATATAACCACGACACAATGTCATATATCAAAACAGGTGGTAAAAAGAATGCACTTGTTCAGCTTTACATACATTTTTTAATATAGACATATATACCTAGATTACATATTTGTTAAAAAATTACTACCCGTCAGTGCAGAACTTCGCGGAAACAGAATGCAAAAACAAGGATCATAAAATCCTTTCAAGGCATTTGCTTTACTGGAGAGGAGTGACCGGATGTGGTAAAACCCAACGAAAATAAACAGTATAGGTCTACCTGCTTCAACATTATGATATTTTAGTGTGAAAAATATGCTCTACAAATTGAAATAGGAATTTATACCTACCAAACCATGCAGAAATATGCCCTAACAAATAAGGCTGAAAATTTGTACTTAGTTTTCTATATTAAAACATTTAATCAAATTTTATCCCAAAAAAATACCACGCTTTTGCATGAATCCGGCTGAGTTGCCCTATTAATCACTATTAATTTATTGCAATATCTCTACAACGCACTATGATCACTTGTTGCGTTAGTGAAATGACTGCATGAAAACAACTAACGAATAAACATTACCTATTTCTTAAAGACAACATTCAAAAATATGTTTTAACTGAATATTATTGGATCTTTCAGAAATACAAACAAATTAAAACCGAATGGCAGCACCCCACATAATATGCCGCTCTCAAAGGCTCCAAAAAGCTCCAAAAAGCACCAAAACCGAAAGTTCTTTGACAAAATTCAAAGGAAAACCCTTAATGATATGCTAACATTGCCATATGGTAACACTTCTCTAATGTGATTCAGTCACTCACACTGCTTATCTTGGTTGATGATTATAGCAAGCGAACATAAGCGATCGTGCTCATTCTGCCCGCGACTGTGTGGCAGACTGGTTGTGGAGAGATGTATGCGAATTTCAGGAAAATTACAACAACAAATTTCTTTGGAATGCCAGTGGTTTCGTTTTTATTTCAGTGGCAAATCTTGTGTTTGAGTGCCGTGAGAGTACTACAGGCACCACTGGTAGAAAAAAGAGCTTCCCATAAGGCCTGTACTGACAATTTTTCTTGGACAGAGTATAGAAGAGTAATTGTCTAAACAACACTGTAATCTTAAAAAAATGTCTCTACACTTTATGCTTAAGTAAGTGCTAGGAGGAATTCTGCAAACAATAAAAAAAGGTTTAGAAAGTGTTCAAAAGCGCGCGCGCAGAATTTTGTGAAGCAGAATTTTGAAAAGCAGAATTTTGAAAAGCAGAAATTTGAAAACAGAATTTTGAAAGCAGAATTTTGTAAAAAGAATTTTGACCCATCCATTTTAACCCCAACCCATATTTCGTTTCTGATTAATTTACTTAGTTAACAGTTCGTGTATGTGGCTGACGTGTAAAATGTGGCGTTCCCGACCAATCTAGTTTTTTCGTTCAGGTTAAATATTATCCAGGCCAATATAGTCGACTTGAGATAACTAGATTCTTGATTGTGCCCATTTACTTCTAATGTAGGCATCGTCAAAAGTTATAGGCATGCAGTTAGCCTTTCATGTATTACAAATGTCAAGACTAGTGACGTTTGTAAAACCAAGAGTGATGTTCAAGATTCTAGTTTATTAAGTCTAAAGGCTGGCTAGGTTTAGCGTTTAGGTCTCGATTTTTTTTATAGTGGACATTCATGGAGGGGTGTTTGCAGTGAATAATGCTACCATTTTTTACACGTATTCACGCTTTACAGGTCCAAAAATTTAAGTAAACTTCAAAACTCTCTTGGAGAAACACCCGGAAATGGAAGCCGGCAACGATTTATTTATTACTAGTTTGTGTCACTTGGTGCCTTTAGACTTTGGTGGTTCTGACATATTTCCGAGGTGAAAGAATTCATCTAAAAAATATTTAGAAATAACTTTTATAACCAAAAGGATTTTTTTTTTCGAAGTTGATTGCTCCCGGTGAAATCTGGAAACATGAAACTGTTCTATAACATTCTCAAATTGATTACAAAATTAATCAGCCCAACAAAAATATAACAATATAAAGGTGTCTACTGTCTATACACAACAGTTTTTATCATTAGCGTACAAATAGACGTATACCTATCTACGCAGATAGCGCCTGCAACGAATTAAATGCCGACATATTGAATTGCGTCGCAAATATGACACATCTATTTACCTACTTTCATTGGCATACAGTGCCAATAAAAGAGATTTGGTGTGAGAAAGGATATTAATATCTATATAAAGACACACAGTTAGTAACAAATTTTTATCACAATAACTACTCAAATTTAAGACTTCAACTTCGAGTGCATCGACAATATTTTTTTGTCTGTTCTATTACACGAATCTCGTTTTCGATTTGGCTTTTCAGATTTTGATCTGAGATTTCAGATTTCTGCTGCCAAATCAAACATGAAATCCGATATTTATTGGTTCTTGTGTGTATGGGGTTGGCCGCAAACAAAAAGTGTTTTTTCACTTGCACATTGCACTGGAAATTTCGAAATAAAACTCGTTTCCATACAAGTAAAATTAATAATTAAGCTAAAAAAACAATCTTTCCAACGAAAAACAAAAATTGTAACCGCCAGCAGCTGTGTGTCATAAACATTGGTGTTGTGAAAGAGCCGTAGATCAAAAAAACAAATTAATTTTTTTGGCAAATGGAATATGAAAAGGCCTCAGATTCATACCTGCAGCCAGTGAATTTGATTGTGGTTTACTCCTATGCATATCCTCGCAATATCCTATTTTTTTAGGAACGTAGATCGGCTGCCGTGGGTTTACTGGTTCTGGCTGTAACCCCGATGGTGGTTGAAATCCTGATAGTGGTGGATATGCCGACCGTGGTGGATATCCCGATTGTGGTGATAATCCTGACTGTGGTGGGTATCCCGACTGTGGTGGATGTCCCAACTGTGGTGGATATTCCGACTGTGGTGCATATGCAGGCGGTGGTGCGAATTCGTACTGTGGTGGATATTCTGACTGCGGTGGTTGTGGTTGATATACAGACTGTAACGGATAGCCCCCTCCGGGTTGTTGTAACCCACTTTGACCATAAGTACCCTGCGGCAATGGGTACCCCCCTTCTTGTTTGTAAATCGTTGCCGGAGCTGACGGTTCACCCGAGTAGGAATGCGGTTGATTTTTGTCCATACTAAAACTTTAATAGGCCGAGCAGAGTTCGTTTGATCAACTTCTCTCTGGTTGCAGGTTTACTAACTAACTAACGCAAATCGTTTCGAACACAATTTAGTGAAATGTGTTATATCAGTATGTCAGTTCATTGTGCCACTGATAAGGTATGAGTTGATTAATCATCTCATTCGGGTGACAATTATACATATAACTGTTTGTTTGCATTAGTCGGCTGATAGAAACGTCACTAGGTAAGGTATTTGAAAATATATCACTAAAAGGTTGTCAAGTAAAGCTTGCATATGCTAAAAAAAACTGCGGTAGGCTCGTATAGTCAATAGTTTGCAAGGCAAAAACATTGATAAGGTATCTGACTGTAGTCCATTTACGTTAGCAAGGTTGGGGGTGTAACATTAAAACATTGATACATTGATGACACTTAGGTTAGGTTAGGTTAGGTTGGGTGGGGTTGTGAGATCGTCACAAAAGACCAGGCACCAAAGCGGGCCCATCGCCATCCCCAGGGAACCATTATGGTTAAAAACCTAAACCAATTCGCCCAAACAATCAATTTCCCTACAGAATTTGGTTATGGTCCCAATATTATCTGAGGAACCAACCTCCTCTAAGTTATTAAATAAGAACCTGCCTAGGTGCTTCCTTCTACTCCGAGCAATTGCTTGACTTTCGCATAGAAGGTGGGAGCTGTCCTCCGTAGCTTGTAGGTCCTCACAGTACCTACATGTATCCGTATTAGCTAAGCCTAGTCTCATGGCATGCTTCCTTAAAAGGCAGTGTCCAGAGAGTATTCCTACCGTTAATCTTAACTTTGTTCTACTGAGATTGATTAATTCTTCAGATTTCTTCCGATTTAAAGCGGGCCACAGCGCCTTTGAGACCCTGTGCCCCTCTAGCTGTGACCATCTTATAGCTGCTTTATTGGTAGTTTTCTCAACGATAACCCTTCTAGCAACGGCCATAGGTGGTCTGATGCCCTCAATCATTGTATTTACTGGGAGTTCCGCTCCTTCCTTAGCCAAAACGTCGGCCCTTTCGTTGCCCTCAATATCACAATGCCCAGGTACCCAACATAATCTAACACGGTTATGCGAACATAATGCCTTAAGCATTGCGCGGCAATTCCTGACACTTACTATGACACTAGTATCGGAGTTACCGATTACATGAGTTGAGTTTTTTGTTAAGACCAAAAGAATGGTTGTTGTAATAGATAAATCTATAGACATAGTATATAAGGTAATAAACAATTTAATGTCCAATCATTTACTCGATTATGTTTGTTTGTTTGTTTGGGTTTATAAAATTTATTTTCATAAATGGACAAGCAAAACCAAATCTACATTTAAAAATACTATACACTTATTCTTATACTCATTATCTTCTTGAACTTAGCCAGAGCCTCACGCAGGGTGGTTTGTTTAGTCTCCGGCATCACAGCATAGAAAACGATTGCATAAACAATCTGTAAAGCACCCAAAACATATCCAAAGTCCGACATAGATTCGAGTGTTTTATCAAATGAACAGCACACAATAATCTGAATAATGTTCTCAAAGATGACTGCCACAAGTATGAAATATGGCTTCACAGATATCGAAAAGGCTTCGCCCAGGTAGCACGTACCAGCTGGAGCTACGATTCCCGCAAACAATTGATAGATTATCAATAATATTATAACTTGATCCAAATTGTTTGAATTAATAAGAGACCATAAGTTGTTTGAAAATAAAGATCCAATTCCAATCAGCAATCCACCGCCAACTAGCAATGACAGTGCGCTTAATACGCGGCGTCCCAGGGTGTCCAAAGTGAAGATGGGGATAAGGACGCCAACCATTCGGGCCGCGGCATATACGTAGGGGCACCAGTCGGACCCATTGAGGGTTGATGCAGCGAGTAGACCCAACGTAAGTGGCAGAGTGAATGACATTGCTACGAAGGCTCGCAATATACAGAGCTTCATCACTGGCAATAGACCATTGGATATATTCTCAGCACCTCCTCTAGCTGTGTCTTCATCCAGTAAATGTTTGCTTTCGTAGAGCAGAGCATATGTCTCGTTGTTGTCAGTTGGGGCTTTGTGTAGTCGGTGCAGAGAGTTTATGGCCTCTGCTTCGTTGTCCTTGCGAAGATAAAATACTGGCGACTCAATTGTGAAGACGAACGTTAAGATGAATGCTAAAACACCATAGACCACGGTCAGGATACCATGCATTTGATTCGAATTCAAGCTCCAATCATAGTCCCATAAATTGCTGTAGATAATCTTCAACAATATGCCAGTAGTTAAACCGATTTGTTCGCTAGTGAGAACAAGTCCTCTGAACCTTTTTACTGCCTGCTCCGAACCTGCTACAATGGCTGGAATCAAACACAATCCGAATGCAATTCCATCGCAGTAGCGCGCTATGACAATTGCTGTGAAACTGTGTGAACATGCAATAAAGAGGGCTCCGTTCAAAATAACCAACATTGAAGAACAAAGCTGCAATGAAAATAAATAATTACCACCATCTTAAGCTGGATAATTTCTTATTTATACTCACATTGAATATGCGCTTGGGAAGCTTTTCCACCAAGATCGCCGATAATAAAGCTCCAATAATGACTGCTACGAACCAACAAATTTGCAGATGTGTGTATGCACTATCGCTGACATATTCGTAGGTTATGCTTGCAAAGCCGACACTGTCGGCAAGACTCATGCCACCTGATATGAAAATTAAGGTAGCTGCAAGTAAAAATATGAAAAGACATGACTAAAGTGACTTATGTGTCAAATCGTTAATAGTATGGATATGAACAGATCTCAAGCCTGGCTATGATTTTTACGAATCAAGCTTTGATGCATGGCGCTGTCCAGGAATTATTCTTTGGCCGTATACTTTACTCATTTTGACATTATTTCACAAAAAACGGACGCAGATGGTTACATTTTAGTTTTTGTGAATTTTTACAATTTTACAATAATTAAAAAACGCTACATAAATAAAAAAAAAAAATATATATATATAAACTTGAACATATAACAAAAATACCCCTTCCGGCTCGGTCGACCAGGTACTGATGTCTTAAACCGATGAACCAGACGGACAGTGGCCGTAAGGACGAAATTAGCGGCCATATTCTGCGTGGAAAGAAAAACGGATGAAAACTCGAAAACACGTGTTTTCCCAAATAAAAGACTAATCTAGATCAATTGTTTACCCCCGAAAACCCCCATATACCAAATTTCAGCGAAATCGTTAGAGCCTTTTCCGAGATCACAGAGAGAAATTTATATACATACACGAATTGACCGTTTAAAGGTGTAAGATTTAGTGCGTTCTTTACCTTAAAACTTCTAACTTGGTAGTTTATCTGTTGTTCCTGAATTATCTGTTAAATATCTATTTCTTAAGTGCTGCATTAACAAATGTCACAACCTTCATGCTATTAATGGGCACGTTCAAGTATCTAGTTTAATAATACGTTATTCACACCGAGCCGAAAACCTGGTTTTCGCGAAAAAGCTCTAAACCAGCAATTTTTCCATACATATTTCAGTTTTACAAGTCTCTAAAAGTCGTTTTCCACGAAAACGAATTCCAATCGTTGCGTTGTTGAAACAAACACACCTTTTGCAACATTCAGCAGCTAAGTGCGTTAGTATTGTTAGATAGAAATTCGTATTGACAAATGTCACGTAACTTCACTCACCGACACACTTGCACCTTGCATGTCCCACTTCCGCTGTCGGCAAAGTTGCTACCAGCGTTCATAGAATTTTGTCCGTTATATTTGAAATTATTCGTTACGTGTAAATAGTATTTTAATTTAGGAATAAGTGCACTTCTGCCCAAAATATATATGAAAAATGATTACTGCAGAATGGTTGTAGCAAAATAAAAACATTTTGAGCAATTTTTCTTCAGTTATTTAAGAAAATTGTACACATGAAATCGAAGTTAATGATATTCAAAAGCGGAAAATACACAACAACGTTTGTCCTAATATGTTTCTAGTATATAAAACAACTCATTTAGATAGTATTATTAACTAAACAAATTATATTCATCGTCTTTTAAAAATTTATAATAACCAACCAATAGCATTCAGTTATCTTAAAATGTGGTATTCCCGAACTCTATCACATTCCCCCATGGTTGGTAGCAGTTGGCAGCATTGATTTTATATTTTTTGTATGTTTTTGCATGTCACACACCGATAGCAAAGATTATAGAATTAAAAGAGATGGATATCTTTCGTACGTCTATCCCCCCAAAACCCATTTGTTTACATTGTTGTTTTTGTAATTTCAATCCCTGTCTGTGAATACGTGTGAGCTTTGAGCTACAAGAAAACAAAAATCGACCAATGACCGGCCACCATTCAAAATTCAGTGTGGTGAGTTATATTTGAATAATATTCAAATATATTAAGGCCCGGAGTATTCAATCTTGGGCATCTTTTTAATTAACCACTGATTTTCTGCAGTTTCGTTTGTTCAACATTTTTTAAGGACTACGTAGGTATTCATTTTGACGTAGCTGATATACAAAAACTTTTTGTATAATTTATAATATTGTGCCAACAAAAAGAAAAATGCAAATAAAAGAATGAAGGAAGAACGCAAGGTGGAGTGAACCAATAAAATCTTTCACATCGGTTTCTTTGACGTTTTCAACTGACACATAAGTATAGAATACACGCCAAAATAATGGATGCAAAGGATGAAGTAAGATTATTTTCAACATTTCTTGGAATATGACAGTTCTAATAGATTTGAATAAAGCACACGAGTTAAGAAAAATATTGTGAGAACGAGAAAAATGCGATTGTCGTTGATTAAATCAACATGTGGCCTGTTAATTTGCAATATATTTTTATTGGTTTTGGCTTTATTTCGGTTTTGTTCACAAAAAAAAAAATGCTTATTGACTCATAAGAACAAAGTTTCATTCTTTTGTTCTAAAAAAATGCCTGTATTATTTGGTTATGACATTAATTTTTGTGTTTATTAAGTTTACAAGAAATAAATACATTAATAAAATACTTACCTAAATAAATTACTTATCAAAAACAAACAGACCCGAAGCAAAAAATAAAAAAAAAATATATATATATAACCATGGATTCGGTCAATGATCAAATGGAAAAATGGAACGATTTGTTGCAAAGATATTTGATGACCGAAGTGAAAAAACGGTCAACAGATATTCATTGGTTATCACTGATTTATAATCATGGGTTAACCTAAATCCGCGGTAACTAACGTAACCAAGGCTCTAACCAGCTGTGAATAGACCGGCCCTTAATGTTGTATTCACCATACGCGGTGCCACGTCATATAGGTCTGTTCGTAAGATATACGATTTTTCGTATATCTCCATTGTATTAGTCCGACTGGAAGGAACAACTGCTTTTATATGTGAAATTATTTATTGACAATACTTAATTTTTTACAGGAATGGATTTATATATTTTAAGAAGTAGTCGGTGTGCTAGGGTTTCAAATTATAAAAATGTTGATAATAGACATTACAAATTGCGATATTTAACCTAAAAAAAATATAATTTATTTCTACGTGCAGTACTAAAATGTAGAAAAACGAAGTATTGAGGTTTTGAAATTTTGAAATAATAAATAATAAACAATACAAACATTTTATGCCGAATTATAACAGCCTTGAAAGATTACTAATTGACTAAAACGTTATCCATTTTGCATTTAAAATTTATATGCAAATTAATTGAATTTGAATTTGCTAGTGCTCAATTTTACGAGAAACTTTTTTAATTACTCTGTTAATAAAAATGGAATTGGAATTGTTATTCGTAACTGTATTGACCATGCTTGATAAAAGGCAGTGTCAAAGTGTTAGAAACGTATTAATTATATATTCACTGCAAGCAAATTAACTGCCAACCGTCAAAATTCAAATTTTCCTAGTGAACATGCCCAAACCAGTTTTCCAGGATATTTGAAAATTTTATGAATTTCGGTGGTGAGTTCACCAACTTTCCGCCATCTTGCGGGTGAATTCACGAACTCACTTATACTATCATAGAAATGAGCATGTATGCGTGACTTTATGAATTGTTCTGGAAAACAGCTTGTAGGCAGCGCCTTTCCACTGGAAAGTTATCCATCTCTTTTAAATTCCATTATCTTTGCCGATAGGAAAACAAAATGCGAATTTGAAAAAAAACTGAGGGGGCCAGCGGCAAGAGGATTGTGAGTTGGGGGTCTCAGTATTGTCTCTGGTCAGTGGGTGGACGCAGAAGAAAGTGGACGTATAAGAAAGCCACAATTGAATTTAAAGTTTTTTTTCGTTTAATAAAGAAAAGTTGTGTTGAATTTGGACTTTGTATTCTTTTTATAAAAAATTGTTCAGTTGATTGATTGCCAAATGGTATTTTACTGGCGTTCCGATATGACAGTTTTACTTCTGATTAGACTTTGATGGTTTTGACATATTCATTTCCGAGCTATGTATTTTTTAAATTATGGGATTATTGGTGAAAGAATTCAGCTAAAAAATGTTTAGAAATACCTTTTCCAGGAAGCCCGTAAAACAAAAGCCCGGAATTGTATTTTTTTCGAAATGTAGTTACCTACATAACATATTCTAACGTATACGCCAAGAACTGCGAAGCGAATGTCGAATTTACAATTTATCTATGATTGATAACGAAATCCATTACCTTACAAATTAATTACAAAATGAATCAGCCCAACAACAATATAACGGCAAATCTGTCAGAAATCGTAATAAATCATAAAAGGTGGAATTCCAAAAATTGAATTGCGTCGCAAATGTGACACATTTATTTACCTACTTTCATTGGCATACAGTGCCAATAAAAGAGATTTTTCGTTAGAAAGGATATTAAAGACACACATTTAGTAACAAATTTATATAATCATCAATGATATAAATATCACAATAACTACTCAAATTTAAGACTTCAACGTCGAGTGCATCGACAATATTTTTTTGTCTGTTCTATTACACGAATCTCGTTTTCGATTTGGCTTTTCAGATTTTGATCTGAGATTTCAGATTTCTGCTGTCAAATCGAACATGAAATCCGATATTTATTGGTTCTTGTTTGTATGAGGTTGGCCGCAAAAAATCTTTTTTTTTTGACTTGCACATTGCACTGGAATCTGGAAATCGATTTTCGCACATTTATAATGACGCATTTCGAGATAATTTAAAATAAAAACTCATTTCCATGCGAGGAAAATTAAGAATTCAGTTAAAAAATCAATCTTTCCAACGAAAAACAAAAATCATAACCGCCAGCTGTGTCATAAACATTGGTATTAGTGAAAGTAGGTATGTGTAAATCTGAGAAAAAGTCTAGATTTCTGAAAAGAGCACCAGATCAAGAAATAGATTTTTTTTTTGGCAAATGGAATATGAAAAGCAATCTCGATTAAAAAAAAAAAAAGAATTGCTTTTTTCTCCAAAAAATTAATCTTTCTGCCAAATCGAAAATTCAAAATTCATAATAAAAAACAACAACAAAACGAAAAGTCAGAATTCGTTAAGGTAAGATAACTGTTTGGGCTATCAAAATTTGATCGTTAAAGGCTATTATGTTGGCTAAATCGTTGACGTTTTGCTTCGCAGTGATTTATCTGTGGCTTTGAGGATAGCTATATAAGCGCAAGAGTTTAACACTGTCACGGAATGTCAAACGGAAATACAAAAATTGACACGGCGCATGGCCTCTGTTTCATACCTGCAGCCAGTGAATTTGATTGTGGTTTACTCCTATGCATGTCCGCGCAATATCCTATTTTTTTAGGAACGTAGATCGGCTGCCGTGGGTTTACTGGTTCAGGCTGTAACCCCGATTGTGGTGGATATCCCGCCTGTGGTGGATATCCCAACTGTGGTGGATATTCTGACTGCGGTGGTTGAGGTTGATATCCAGACTGTAACGGATGGCCCCCTTTGGGTTGTTGTAATCCACTCTGACCATAAGCATCCTGCGGCGATGGGTACCCTTCTTGTGGGTAAATCGTTGCCGGAGCTGACGGTTCACCCGAGTAGGAATGCGATTGATTTTTTTCCATACTAAAACTTTAATAGGCCGAGCAGAGTTCGTTTGATCAACTTCTATCTGAGAGAAGGTTTACTAACTAACTAACGCAAATCGTTTCGAACGCAGTTTATATATATATTATATCAGTATATCAGTCCATTGTGCCACTGATAAGGTATGAGTTGATAAATCATCTCATCCGGAAATGCCTCAATTGCTAGTATGTATTTGAAAATATATCACTTAAAGGTTGTTAGGTAAAGCTTGCATGCTAAACAAAATTCGGTAGGCTCGAATAGTCAATAGTTTACAAGGCAAAAACATTGATAAGGTAGCTGAATGTAATCCAATTACAAGATCAAGATTAGGGGTGGAACATTAAAACATTGATTGACACTTACTTTTTTTTAAGACCAAAAGAATGGTTGTTCTAATAATCTATAGGCGTGGTATATAAGATAATACACTTGATATGTTCTAAGAAATAGAAACGATTTAAGACTTTCTAATTTTTTAAATGTTAGTACTCAGAATTCTCTTAAAAAGGTCTTAAATTATATAATAGCTTAGCCAATGTTACTAAAAATGAAACCAACCCAAATGTATTTAAAAGAAAGGTAATAGAATTTTTTAAAGCGAAGTATTAACTAGAAAAATCAATTATTTAAAAATAACTTTTATAAAAAAAAATGTAAACAACTTTTTGTGCAGATAGGTTCGTTCGTTTACTTTTTTGCAAACGTAAAGTTGTTAAAAATTTGCTAATAAACTGTACGAATGCGACCATGTACTGAAAAAATTGAAAAAAATGAGAGAGAAATCCATTTCCCCTCTTTGAATTTTTACGTAATTTTCTACTCGTCGAATTTCGACTTAATAGGTCTGTTCCTTTACTTTTGTAGAAAGAATGGAAAAGACTGTCAAAATAGCAGTGGTGGGGATAAATTCTCTTACAGAGAGAGACGCTTACGAAAAAGTTAGGGAACTCTTTTGTAGTAATTTATGAAAAATGACAGATATAAAATTCAAATACCTATTTAAAAAATGGTACGAAAAGTCGTTAAAATGTCTGATAAACTCGAAGAATTTGTTAATTTACTAAGAAAATTAGTTATATCGTCTAGCTAGCGAAGAAAGTGATCTGGAATTAATCGAACTTCATATTGATGAATCCGAGTATGGGGAAAAGTTTGTACCTATACTGATTGAACTACAAGCATTCGAGAAGAGGAAAAGAGCAAAAAATTCTTCTTCCTTGTTCCAGGGAGGAAGAATTTCGTCGCCACTTTCGAAAGAATCTTGAGGAGAACATTCAATTTTATTTTGCCGCCTGTTGATACCATTTTAATACGTAAGAAATCAAAAAATTATCCACGCATATGCCAAATGGGACAACAAATTTCAAATCAGCTGTTATTTGTAAAGTGACTGACGAGCTAAGGAACGGCACTGAGTAAAAATTCGTAAGAATTAGTAAAAATTGGTAAGATTTAAAAGTAAAGGAACAGACCTAATAAAAAAGGAAAAATGAAAACTAACAAATAAGTGACAGCTCAAGAGTTTGACAAGTAAAACTCTATTGATTTTCGTCTTCAACGATGTCGGAGGAAGAAGTTTTAATTGAATGTTCTCCTAGAACATATCAGCGCATTCAAAATGGTAAACTTAATAGGTATTTAGCTTATAAAAAATAATTCATTTTCAACTCGTTGTGTCGATGCTGCATTTAAAAAAAAACGCTTATTTATTTTACGATAATGTTAAAATGACATTTCTTAAACTTTTTTGTAAGAAAACCGGTCAGGTACTTCTCTTGAAATTGAGAGATTTCTCACTCGATTTTTCCAGATTTGACATTTTTCATTTTTGTATGCTGTAAGTAGGTACACGGAACCTAGTTCCAACAAACTTTAATCGAAATATAAAACGCTCTAAAGAACGATATTTATAAATTCAAATAAATGAGTAATCAACTTTTTAATGATTCATAGTCCAATAGATAATCAAGCGATTGTTGTGCAATCTATAATAACAACGAAATCTAGAGATACAAATCAGACAAAACCATTTCCAATACGTTTGGTCAACCCAAAAATATCGGCTGTACCTACTATGTATTATAAATATTTCTTTTTATAAAGCTATTTGATTGTAATCAATGGTGTCGTATATACACAATACACATGCAGGTATAGGAGTGGGTATATAATTCTATTGCTTACCTACTTGAAAGCCATTCTTTGATTAGATATACCAACAGCCATCATTGGGCAAATTTAGGTAGTAAACACTTTACCAGCAAAAAAAAGTATCATTTTGATTTGCTCTTTAGTAAGTATTTGCTCAAACTGTTTTAATAAAGCCTATGCGTATGACAGGTGAAACCCTTTATGTAAATCTGTTTCAGGACTTTAAAGGCCGTACCAATGCTTTTAGATGTTGGGAAACAGGCCTTGAGTCGAAACCCGTTATAAAATAAATAGGCTATAGTTTCCGTTCGCCACGTCTAGAGACATTTTGTTTTGTAGGAAAGCAACAATTCCGTAGGCTTTTAAAAATATCAGCATACTGGCTTTCCCGAAATTCATAACACGCGTTAACAAGATAACCGACTTAAATACGTTTCACGTACTTTTGCGCTGTTACTCTCAGTCAGACATCGATCCTTCTTGATAACTTTGCGTGACATTATAAATGTAGCAACATTTTTTGGAATCATTTTTACTGATGTCCTTAAGTTCATCTAGTACTATTCGTCTGTTATAGGTATCTACGTTTATTTTTCAGTGGGTAACTCGAAACTAAAAAAATGCTCAGCTCAATTTCAATATTTATTTCTAAATTAAATTTTAATAACACTTTAAATCACAGTTCACATAGCGTTGGAAAATAAATCTAAAAATTAATCCTTCACACTTTCAAATCCCATTTATAGCTCTTTCTAGGCCGAAGCCCCAACAGTCTTAAGGTACTAAAAGGAAATACATGCTACTCGTAACCAACACCAAAATATATGGGCGTTTGGAATTTTGTCAACGCCTGACGCAGTGTGATCTTTTTTGTCTCCGGCATAATGATGACAAAACACATAGCAAACACTATTTGGATGGCGCCCAGGCAGAAGCTATATTTAGCCACTGAACTAACTGTTCGATCAAAGACACAAATGAGAATGATTTGAATAACATTTTCGAAAATGACAGCTACCAGAATGAACAATGGCTTAACGGAAATCGAAAATGCTTCCCCCAAGTATGTGGAGCTTGCTGGTGCCGCTACACCCGACAAAAGCTGATAGATTATCAGCAGAGCAATGATCGTTTGCAATTTAGTCTGATGCTCGAGATTGTCATTCAAATTGAATATAGATCCAATACCCATAAGCAGTCCACCTGCGGCAAGCAATGCAATTGCTGTCGGTTCTTTTCTTCCGGCAGTGTCCAAAGTGAAAAGAGCAATGAAAGCTCCCAGCATTCGCACAGTTGCATAAATATACAAACTCCACCAGTTGCCTTTGTGGAGCATCAAAGCCGCAGCTTCAGTTAAGCCCCAATTGAGTGGCAACGAGAATGACATGGAAACGAATGCTCTATAGACACAAATTTTTATCATTGGCAAATAGCCGGTAGTCAGATTGGCGGCACGCCCTCTATCGCTATCCTCCTTGACTAGTTTTACGTTCTCGTAATAATAGTGAAAAGTTTCATTTCTATCGTCGGTTATTTGAAGCCTTTTCAGTGCGTTTATTGCATATTCGTCTTTGTTTTGACGTAAGAAGAAAACTGGCGATTCTATAGTTAAATGCGTTGTTGACCACACGGCCAAGGCCCCGATGAGCATAGCCACGATGCCCTGCATTTGGTTGTTTTTAAATTCCCAATCCGGATTCCAGATACCCGTAAACATCGATTTCAACATAATGCCAATCGTGAGGCCAAGGATTTCTGTGGATAGGACAAACCCCCGGAATCTCTTTACAGCCTGCTCAGAGCCGGCTACAATGGCGCTTACTACGGTAAGGCCGACTGCAATTCCATCGAAATAACGAGCGAGGACCACTGCATATGAGCTGCCCGATGATGATACGAAGAAGATGCCGTTGATAAACACCAGACCAGAGCCCCAGAGCTGTAAATAGATGTGATGTAAGTAAGGATCTGTAAGAGTGAAGCAGAGTCTAAGTGCTTACGTTAAAAATGCGCTTCTCCCACTTATCGATGAAAATAGCGGCCACACCTGCACCAATGATCACAGCCAAAAACCAACAAAAAGCCATGTGCTTTCGGGCCACTGAACTCAAATCGGCGTGTTCAGGTTGGATTTCAAGTCCCCAAGCCATACTCATTCCGCCAGATGTAAAGATTAGCAGGGCTGCAAAAAGAAAATCAGTTTTAATAGTATTTATATCTTATTTATATAATTTGTAACGAGTGAGTATATGATTTTGTATACGTGAACTGAAAAAAACTATCCATGCGATCAATCTAGGTAGACAAAAGGCAAAATCTTTGACAGTCGCCATTTTTTAATTAGCGGTTATTTCCCCTCTCTCGTTTGGCTTCTCTTTCACGCACAGAAACATGGGTAAGTTTACCTGTTTCCTCATTTAAAACTGCCAATTCATTAATTTTGACATTTGTTCACCTCGACCAAATTGTTATAATTTCCAAACTTAAGGCGGATAATAAAGAAACATCCTAACAGTTTGGCAGTTTACATATCCAAGCGTCGAGGGGGTCAATTCTGGTTCTGTGAAAAAGTGAAACGAAAATATTTTCAACCTTTCACGCGCAATTTTGATTCTCGTTCTATGAAAATGTGAAATCAAACGTCAACATTTTTCATATAAATAATTTCTTTTCACGGCCCCACTTGCTATGTCGTTTTCCATTGGAAAGCATTTTTTTTTTTTCAGATTCAGAGCAGTTTTTCTGGGACCGAATTACCGCATCCGTGAACGAGCCATACGTCACTGAATTTGGTGGATTTTACAAGCAAAACAATAACAAATTCAGTCACGTATTACTCGATCACGTATGCGGTAATTCAACCCCAGCTCTCGAAATCAGCTGGCTGTCAGATTTCATGTTCCATTGGCCGCAAAAAAAGCATATCCGAGCGAGATTTACACCTATTTGCACTAACACCAAAATATTTGTCATTTGTCAAACTTTAAAGTGTGTTTACTTACGTTTTTAGACGAGAAGTCTGTGAAAAATAGAGAAAAATTGACATTTGGCCGCTGAAATGGATATTAGCATGAATTGAATGGATTCTTATAAATACAAATTACAATATAAGAACAGCTGACTTTTAAAACACGCACCACCACAGATGCAAAGGAAGAAAAATCTCGTTTTATGTTCCATTGGGCACGAAAAATTTGAAATCTGAGAGCAAAATCTGAAAATCCCAATGGAAAACGACATTAGTGAGAGTTTACAATCCTCTTTCATACAACACAGTGTGCGGTATTGAATTCACCACGATATTTTCACTTATTGAACAATCGCATGAAAGCATAATCGCGTAAAAGCGAATGTGAAAACGATTTATTCGATTCACTCTTTCACAGAACCAGAATTGACCCCCAGGCTTGCAAGTGTGCATGCACCTAATTGACGCTTCGGTAGTATGAAAGAAAACGTCAAAAACGTCAAATGTTATGCAGTGTGTCTTTGATTAAACAATTTCCATTTTTATTTTATAATGGTTCATTATTATTTATGATAATTTTCTTTTCGTCGATGAAAATAATGAAAACCATATAAATGCGTTAACAATGTTGCATTGCAAAAAAATTAAAGCTGTCACTTGAGGAAAATCATCTTTTTTCATGAAAACAAAATTTGGAAATAAAAAAATATAAATAAAACATTATCTTAAAATCACCAAAATTGCAAAACTTGTTCCAAAATAATTAGGCCTTATTGTACATATAAAACACATACCTGCTGTCAGTGAAGTACATTGAGGTTTATTTTTTTTCGCGTCATCATGCCACGAAAGTTGTTGTGGCTGATATCCTGCAATTAATGACCTGGGACTTGATGATGGGGATATATGGCCGGGTTGAGATGAATTAGATGTTCGCAATTGCGATTCTAACTGATCCACAATAGTGTTATAAGATTGAGGTTGTATTTTTTCCATTTTTAATATGTCCGCTAGGTCTACCACTCGTCGTTCGATTCTTGAATAAAATAATCGTATACTTATCAGAAATTTTATCAGGCTTTTTTTTTTTTTTTTGTTTATTATTTTATACGATATGACAAAGCTTTATCTGTGTATTGCGAAATCAAATTTTCTCCTCCAAGACTGTTATCAGTTTCGTATTTCTATCTGGGTATAAGAGTATAACAGTAGGAAAGTAGTATGGGGGTCACAGAAATGTTTTTGATTTACTTGTTTACGTATACTTCGATTTTAAATCAATAATTCCTTATTACATTAAAATATACCAATCTCAAGGGTTTGCCAATTCACATACAGGGTACGAAGGTATGCAATTTTTATAGTTACGATTTCTTGCTGAAGACTTTTAGAACGCTGATGGATTTAATATGTTTTCAAATATTCCAAATTATCTTGCGCTATACCTATCTAAACGTTTGACCGATAAATCTGTCTATAGAAAGTGCGATTTTTTATTGTATCTCATTGTAAAATGTTGATAATTAGGTTGTACTTGACAAAGGCAAACATAATACCCCGATAAACGTTTTGAAAAACATAAGCCTCTAGCAAAAAAGAGTAACGAGCATCCAAGATTACGAGCGACCTAAAATAAGCTTCTAAGCCATTCAGATTCGAAATGTTTTAGATTTCGCCCCAAAAATAAAAATTTACAGTTCCAGGAACGCTCAAGTCACAAATCATTTTGTCTTTGATTAGTTTTAATAAATTAACCGTGCTTATGCTTAGCAACCTCCTTTCTTTATTGGAATCCGACTGTATATTTTTATTTTATCCCCATTTCTTGTGAAACTTTTACAAATAAATTACATTATGAATAGAATCTGTCAATCTGGCAATTATTTTTGTTGCTGATGTGAAAGATAATAGGCGTTTTTCTTTTTTAGTTCAGAGCACAACCTGAACTGTTATATAAAAAGTTTGTGTTTCTTTTTTAGCTCAGATGCATCAGAGCTCGAATTTGTGTTTCTTTATTCGTTCAGAGCATGATCAGAGCGCGCTCTATGAGCTCAGAATTAATTGACTGAGCAGGCTGAGTAAATTGCTGATTACACATATACATTCACACTTCCAGTCATATTCGAGAGAAAAAAAAAAAACAGGAATAGTAACAGAAAATCATCAGAACGATCTGAGCACGCTCGGTTCAGAGCGCGCTCATATAGCTCGAGCTCAGTTCAGTGCTCAGCTCTGAACTAAAAAAGAAAAACGCCTAATGGAATACAGAGGTAGATAACTTTCCAGTGGAAAGGCGGCTGCCTCAAGCTGTTTTCCAGAAAAATTCATGAATATACGCACATTTTCTCATTTCTTTTGTAGTATATGTGAGTTCAAGAATGGGACTTTAATGCAAGAATTCGATATTCTAAAATGTTCATTTCACTATTTTTTTTAATTTAATCGAAGTCTTAACAAAAACCAAACAAGTTCAATACGAAACATAAAACAATTGAACTGCCCATAAAAGCAAAAGGAATGGTGGCCGGCCATTAGCAATATGCTTTATGCGTTGAAATTTCAAAAACAAAAATGCTCGCGTTCCACTGCCCGCTAGATGAATAGATGCATGTCAAACTCCATATAAAAAAAACAGGCATTTCACAAAAAGTGCTAGACGGCTAGCGCAAATGGTGAAATTTCAGTTTTTTTTTTATATGGAGTTTGACATGGCCGCTATTCATCTAGCGGGCAGTGGAACGCTGGCAATGTAAACAAATGGGTTTTGGGGGAATAGACGTTCGAAAGATACCCATCTCTTTTAATAATTCATCTCTGGCTGTTGTGTTGGCACCATTGGAAGGGTCGTCTCTCTCTAATGAAATTATCTGTCTCTTGAAAGATCGTTTAGTTTGTTATTTGAAAGTACCTACTGGCGTGCGTTGGATTTTGAAAACGGCGAGCAAACACACACACTAATTTTTCTAATTTTTTTTGTTTTTCTTGATATTACGTTTTTAATAATAAAGATAAAATGCGGAGATAGGTGTCTTTAATTAACGTTGGTACCCAAAAATTATTGATTTGATAGAGACAAATACTTTGCTGCTTAACTTCAATAGGATTATACTATATTATATATTATATTATGTACTTAGCTCACTTAAAAATATATTCTTAGGAATTTAAGAGCCAACAACATTTTTGGAAAGTAGTGACTTTGGGAACATTTTTTGTTTGTCAGAAAAAAGTTGCCATGAAAACGAGCTCAGTGATCCTATCGGCGAATATTATTATCAGCCTTATTTATTAGAATTTTCTAAACGCCCCTAAACACCTGTATAGTTATGCAGTGTATAAGTATTTATACAGCCTTTATACACCCTCCCAAAAATTCTTATTTATAAAACATTTTCCCATGCATATTAATTATACTAAAAAGGAGATGTCTATTACATTTATCTGTCCAAAAAGATAAAAAAAAACTAAGCAGCTTGTGAAAAATACGAATTCAATTCAAAATGAAATGGATTTCAATTTCAAAAAGAAAAAAAGGAAAATTAATGTCGGGGAATTGGTAAGTAATCTTATAAAAAAGTATTCACAACACACATAATGTAATGTATAGCTATTAAAACAAAATATTTAAACACATTATCGAGGAAAAATTCATACTATTTTAATATGAAAACGTCCATAATAATATATCCAAAATAAAAAAGAAATTTTTTTTACTCAATAATGTCAAGTCAAAATGACATTTCGATACTTTTCCACCTCTATACAGGCACTAAACAACCCCCAAACGTGTTTAGCTTATACAAGCTCTATACACCGTGGAGATTTTTTTATAAATAAGGTTTTTGCGTTTAGAGGCATTTTAAAGAGCGCATAACTTTATACACTCTCTATAATACGTTTATAAACAAGGCTGTATATTTTTGTTCTCTTTTTGCCATCAAATTGCCCACTGTATTTCGCCTGAGTTCTTCCATTACAAATATCTCGCTGTATTCACCCATTTTATTTTCACCGGTTTGCTGTTTTGACAGTTTGACAGTAGTGTGAAAAGTACGTTTGTGAAATTAAAGAAATTAAGCTTGGGTGTGTAATTGCGAAAAGAATTATTAAAAAAACAACTTTTAACTCTATTTATTTAAGATCGACTTCACCATTTCATTGAAAAGTGAACAACACTCAAAAACAAAAACATGCCGTATGCTAACACGCCATCGGTTGCCATCACCGAATTAACTGACGACAATGTCAAGTTTGTTGTCGAAGACACCGATTTGAGCGTGGCGAACAGCTTGAGGCGTGTCTTTATAGCAGAAACTCCAACACTCGCCATAGATTGGGTGCAACTGGAAGCCAACTCAACTGTTCTATCCGATGAATTTCTGGCCCATCGCATCGGTCTGATTCCACTGATATCCGATGAAGTTGTCGAGAGACTGCAATACACACGCGAATGTGTGTGCCTGGATTTCTGTCCCGAATGCAGTGTTGAATTCACTCTGGATGTCAAGTGTGCGGAAGAACAAACACGTCACGTTACCACCGCTGATTTAAAGTCTAGCAATGCGAAAGTGTTGCCGGTCACATCTCGTTTGCAAAATGACGAGGACAACGAATACGGAGAAAATACTGATGAGATTTTGATAATCAAATTGCGTAAAGGACAAGAGCTGAAATTAAGGGCGTATGCCAAGAAGGGCTTTGGTAAGGAGCACGCAAAGTGGAATCCGACAGCTGGAGTTTGTTTTGAATACGACCCGGACAATTCTATGAGACATACATTGTTTCCCAAACCCGATGAGTGGCCAAAAAGTGAACACACTGAATTAGACGATGATCAATTTGAGGCGCCCTACAATTGGCAGCTGAAACCGAATAAGTTCTTCTATAACGTAGAGGCGGCTGGCGCTCTTAAGCCGGAGAACATTGTTGTAATGGGGGTACAAGTGCTAAAAAACAAATTGTCGAACTTGCAAACACAACTGAGTCATGAAACGCAGAATGACGCGCTTGCTGTTTAGTTTATAAAAAGAATATGCTATTTTTTAAAATAAATTCGTATTGAGATATAAACAAGAGTCTTTTTCTACAACTTAAATGAGGACGGTGTTTCCACAAGCAGCCAATAAAGGAGCACCACCTTTTCTTAATGGAATTATACACACTTAATACCAATAATATTACTGTTTGTTTTTATTTAACGATAATCTTAGTAGTTATAGATGTTCACACCTCCAAACGTATAAATATAATGAAAAAAGTACTTTGCAAACTGGGGTACGCATAAGAAGTTTCCAACTAATTTGGTTTCTGATCTCTCTTGGTGCTGCTGATGAACTTATCAATGCCCATTGGATCCAAACTCTGGTACTCCTTGCGACGCTTTTTGTCAGCAGCTGGCAAGTGTGGAATGATTTGCTTCGATTTAGACTCAATATCTTTCTGTAGATCTTTGGCGTCATTGTCACCATCAGTTGTATTGGCCATGCTGATGAGATTCTACAAAACACCGAATTCAATCATAAGAACCAAGAATCTACCAGATGAACTCACCTCAAATTCTTGTCCCAAAAATGTCTTTGACTCGGGATTCAATTCAGGTGTTGGGTTACCCATCATAACATCGCCCAAAAATCTATAAATCTTCCTAGAAGTACAAATTTACAAATTTGCTCTACACATTTTTGCTGAACACTTACTGAAAGTCCACTCCACCCGTTTCTTTGGGATCGGGATGATGCTCCATATCGGCAATAGCAATCATAATCAAAGCACTCTCATAGTTTGCTTCACTGTGGTAGTTCTTATCTTTCGAAAATTCCAGCCAACTGTTTATGTTTTTGTAACACACTGAATCGCATTCCTCGTGGACATGACTCTGGGCTGCTTCAGCTTTTTCATTCACAAATTCTAAAAGAAATCTCGCACACGGATAGTCCGAAATTTGTCGTTTTTGCTCATCACATGCAATACTTACTTTCAGCATCATCTGGCTTAATTTTGAATTGGCGTACTATGTTGGCGCAAGATTTTGAATCATTTCCTATGTTCATTACATGGTCCATTATTTTGGTGCGGTTGTACTGATTGAGTTTATGTACTGGAGTGTGCTTGTTCTTCTTTTTAGATACACTAGGCTTATTGGTTGGTTCATCGCCATCGGGAACCATTACTTCATCGGAAGTTTGGGTGTTTGAAGATTCACTTTCATCAGACATTTTTGTATTTGTTGGATTATAAAGAAAGATCGACAAAATAGATGTGGTTTCACCAATTTTTTGTGTATATTTTGTGCAATTTTGTGTATTTGCTGCAGCTGTCAAAGTGAAGAAGGGATTTTGACGCGTCATCTGTGTGCGAAATTTTTCAGTTCAATTGAAGTGTTTAGGTAAGGGTGACATCGCATTTCAGTTATTGAAAATCGTCATAGAAATCGTCTTTTGAAAGCGATTTAAAAAAATGTTTAAAATAAATTTAATGGTCTTTAAATTAATTATAAGCGATATAAGTATACCTTTTGTGGAATAAAATTTTGTGAACAAGCCACTTTAATTTGAAGCATAAGTATGTATTTGCCAATAGCGGTACAAGTTTAACTAGGTATTTTAACTAAATTTAATTATTGAGTTTTGTGAGGCCCCAGTTAATCCATACTTAAAATGCAACCGAAAAAGTTTGAACAGCATGAAAATGATTTTTTTTTTTTCGTTTCGGCGGTCATAGCGAAATATCTGTCAGAAAAATGTTTACATACAAAAACAATAACAACAAACCAACCCCTGATTGGATTCCATCAGAAAAAAAATTACCTGACAGATGGAACAGTAAAGAAATTTAATATTTCAGTGGAATGAATCGGTTTTCTTTTGTGGAATTGACTGAGAAGTTGATCAGAAACAGTTTTTCGTACGGAAAAATGAATAAATTATTTGTTTTTGATAATCTAACTTTAGAAATCATAAGCAACATTCTAAGATCAAGATTAAGTTCAACCATCAAGTTTAAGTGGTAAAAAAAAAGCAAAAGAAAATGTTTACGGTTTGGTTTTACATATTGCTATAACTAGGGCCTAACTGGGACAGTTTTTGTTACCAATACCAGAACTAAATCTTTAGCATTTCCATGTGTGGGTTTTACAGCCTCACCTTGTGAGGGAATAAAAGGTTGTATGCGTTGACAGCGAGAACAACTATCGTTTTGTCCATTTGTTAAATTAGTTGAATTCCCTTTCTTTGAACTATCACAACTGTCAACTGTCAAAAATAGAGGAATATAGGTACTCCGGAGCCCGGATAGGCTATTGAAATGTGTTTTCAAATTAAGGATTTTCATCATTTATGATTTAACGTATTTTATCACTCAACTTTGGCCCACGCAACGATGCATGAATGTTTTGCGTACGAAGTTAACCTATAATTATTTATATTGACGTTGAAAGCTGTATTTTCCCGTGATTAATGTCGTTTTCGATCTGGCTTTTCAGATTTTTACCTGAGATTTCATGAAATCCGAATTTTATAGGTTCTTGTCTGTATCGAGTTGGCTGCAAAAAAGAAAAACCTTTTCACTTGCACTGGAAATCCATTTCAATTGATTTTCACACATTTTTAATAACACATTTCAAAATAATTTCACAAAAATACTAGCTCCCATTCTCGTTAAATGAATAAATCAGCTAAAAAGGAAATCCTTCCAATGATAAACAATTCTTAACCGCCAGGTGTCTGTCATAAACGTTGGTGTTGATAAGAGAGTTTGTGTAAGGCTGAGAAAAAATCGAGATTTCTCAAAAGTGCCTCAGATTAAAAATCGATCGATCTCGATCAAAAAAAGAAGAAAAAAGATCTTTTACCCAATCGAAAACGACTTATATTAGTCACATAATAAGTGCTAATTGTAACGTGCTTTTAAGCGCTGCTTACTACACCTGCAGCAATGTAGCCCTATACCTGTAGTCAATTTTAATTATATGAAAGTATGACACTTTCAAGTCATAACAAATTATTTACAATAATTATACACAATCGATCCTAATTCAAAAATAAAAATAGATTTTCATAATGAAATTATGCGGTCGTTTTATGAATAGGTATAAAACGTTCCTAACTCTTTCACCCTTTGGGTAAACAAAACGTGAAACTAACGACTCTCATATTTAAATGTTTATTTACCTTCCAGAGAACGGCGGCCATTTTGAATTTGCTCAAAGGCTACCTACCCACATTTAAAAAAAAAACTATGTATGCAAAATAATATACGCCCTTCTGTGACGAAAGTAAACGCGAAATTCCTAGGAATCCCCACCGTTCTATGAAACTGTAATGTAAATAAATTCTTTTTTCACTCTGCCTCTCCGTCTATCCTCCTGTAGCTGCGACTGCGTCTGCGACTGCGATTCGATGTGAATGCGAAAACTCTTCAGAAAGACGCGTCTTTTAACACCCCGTCCGTTCTTCTCCACCAAGCGGAAAAAGCTCTCCAATCACCAGCTCTCTTATCCAATAATAAAAAAAAAAAAAACGAACAACATTTCAAGTTGGTTTGGAAATCCCGATAAAGTTGATCATACTTCTTGATCATGGAATGCCTCAGTGTGTATTTAAATCGGTGCCGAGTCGGACGATCATTGAAACTAGTGGATATTTTGAACTCTTTTGAGCGCGTTTTTTAATCACCCACTTTCCACAAACGTTTATAACTACTGATACAATGTACGACCAAACAATGCACCCACTTTCGACGGCGGCCAATGACGCCCTGACCAGCTTACAACGTCGAAGTGCAACCAACTCAGCAGCACCCGGAGCAGCGGCAGCTACAATCCCACAAAACATTTTCGCCAATCCCTCCATCCAGCCATCCAGCGTTATAAATTTGTCCAACTCCAGCGATGTGGTGATTGGACCGATGACCCAATATCAAGGACCTGTTACCATCTATCAGTACATGGATGCAACAGTTGAGGCTAGATCCATGCAGGCCAACGGCGGTACGTACTCATACAGATAAATAAATCCATACATACCAGTAGAAAGCCGGTCACATGAGCAGTGATGGGAAAAACTCACAAATTTAAGTTTGTTTGTGTTTACATCAATATGATCATTTAGATATTTACCAATGCCATAAGCTTAATGATGTTCGAATTTGTCTAACCTTGAGAGAGGGGCAATTATTTGTTTTTAGTATAGTACAGATATGGAAATTCCTGTCGGAAATGACTGATGTTTTGCGCTCATGACGTTATTAAACTTGATAGGATGTTTCGAAAAACCTGGCTTCGCTTGGGAGTGTCTATTCATAGAATCGGTTTATCCATTATCGGTTTACATAATAAATTAGAACGTCAATATCTTCCAGGAAGTTACGTCATTGTTTATTTTGTTTTAAAAATGAAAATGCGCATCGATAATATTGTATCTTATATTTAACAAGGCAAAATTGAATGCAATGCAACTGATAGATTTAAAGAAAAAAAAGAGCTTTTCGCTCTAGATTTGTGAAAGCTCTTATTTTTGTAGCCGGCTTAAGCTGGCGCAAAATTAATTTCCGATTGTAAACATACTTCATACGAATAAGAGTCGTTAAGGTGAACATTAGTTTGAACTTAAAACTTGTTAAATCTAATAGCTATATTAAAAATGCAAAAAGGCAAGCAGTTAAGAAAACGAGTTTTGTTTTTAGTAATTTACAGCAGGTCGAAGCATACATACAGATGATAAAGTCAACGCCTCTGCGAATTAAGATTTTTAATAAAATTTGGGGTGTTATTTCCTTTTTTGGGGCCTTATTTTCTAATGAAAATTGGGTCTTATTTCATTATGAAATAAGACTCTAAAAGAAGAAATAAAGTAAGTCCACAAAACTATTTTATTATTATAAATTGTTACCCTTCCAACATGGAAAACGTATGGGGGGCATGCTGCCCCTCTGCAACCACCCTGCTTGGGTTTAGGTACTGTTAGATTACGGAGTGGGTGCGAGGTTGAATATGCACAAAGTTCCTTCAATCTAAATTAGTTTATCCAATATCAATGATATTAAATTGAAATCTATATCTAAAATCTTGTTTAAATGTCAGTTTAATCGTTGGCACACAAAATTACTCACATTCAAGAATCTATTAATCTTAAGTCGAATATATTGGTCTGGCTCTGGATAAGATGTAACCTGAAGGCAAAAACTAGATTGGTCGGGAACGTCACTTTTTCTACTTCAGCCGAATATCCGAACTGTCAACTTAGTCACGAATTTCTTGACTAGATTTCTTGACTAGATTCGTCGGCTACCCCTCGGTCAGCTGCTCGTCTGACCGATTTCAGCCAATCAAAACCGAGATACGTCTAGACAGACAGCTGTCAGACTTACTAAACTAGATACTTGAACGTCCCCATTGCTATTAATGCTTTCGAAAATAAGCATTTTTTGTTTGTCAAAACTTTATTATAAGTTCGTATTGTTCATCTTAAACTAGAATTTATGTTTTTGGCTTGAATTTGATTCATATATAAGCAATCTTAAAAAAAACCTCCATCTCTCCTATAGGAAGCTAAAACTTTAAGTCTTTGTTGATATATATTCCTGGATCTATTTCCATAAAATGTACCTGCAAATTAAATTTAATCTGACATAGAATAGCAAGCACAGGACAAAACCGGTTGATTTGACTGTTTATATGATTCTTTTTAAAAAGAAACCGGCTTAAAGCTTACATCCAGGCGAATCTTCCACGACTGCATAAATGGAAATCATGCAAACTTCCCGAGAAATGATATGTAAAATTTACGGGGACGATTTCCGATTATTACCCTTAGTTGATTTTTTTAGGTTAGGGACCTCAGTTTCTGAATAAACCTACCTTGCCACTCGTTGGAGGTACAGACATATCAGGCAGAATTAAAGACTCAAGGGGCATAATTTTTGGGTAAACGGGTTCAGTTCAATAGTTATTTTTCCCCCAAATGGATTGCATTGGACTGATATCACTAACTTCTAAAGAATGACATTGCGGAGAGTTGCTGTCTTAAAAGTTTTCAATTTTGGTACAAATTAAAAACTGTCACGAAAAGCCTTGTATGTAACTGCTTCGCATTTTCTTGATCATATTGGATAATTATAAGTGTAACAGTATTCCCCCAATGCGATGCAAAATATGTGATCTATAGGGAGAACCATTTTCCACAACGTTAATTTTTTTTAAGCGATCGGAATCCTTGTTTCCTTTGAATTAATAACAATCTTAGTTCTAATCACTACATAGTATAAAACAAAGTCGCTTTCTCTGTCCCTTTGTATGCTTGAATCCTTAAAACTACGCAACGGATTTTGATGCGGTTTTTTTTAATAGATAGAGTGATTGAATAGGAAGGTTTATAACGGGTGATTTTTTAGCTGGTTTGGTTTTGGCAACACTGGTTTTGATAGCTGACGTGTGTTTAGTACCTTGTGTCACTGTCAAACAGCTTCAGTTTGGTTTGCAATTTAACCATGGATCGTCTTACAAATGAACAACGCTTGCAAATTATTGAATTTTACTATCAAAATTCGTGCTCGGTTCGAAATGTTCATCGCGCGCTGCTTCCATTTTATGATCGGCATTCTCGACCTTCTGAGCAGTCTATTCGGAAGATTTGGACCAAATTTCGCACCAAATTTACTTTGTTGGACATTAAACCACCAACACGTTTACGTACTGTGCGTAGTGAAGAAAATATTGCGGCCGTATCATTTTTGGTTGAATGGGTACGTAAATAAGCAAAATTGCCGCATTTGGAGTGAAGATCAGCCAGAAGCATTGCAACAGCTACCAATGCATCCCGAAAAAGCCACTGTTTGGTGCGATTTATGGGCCGGCGGCATTATTGGGCCATATTTCTTCAAAGATGATGCGAATCGCAGCGTTACTGTCAATGGTGAACGCTACCGAGCGATGATAACAAACTTTTTTTTGCCCGAAATGGAAGTTCTTGACTTGCATGATATGTGGTTTCAACAAGACGGTGCCACATGCGGTGAACAGTTAATTTCACGTTTCGGGCCGGTCAATTGGCCGCCTAGATCGTGCGATTTGACACCATTAGATTATTTTTTGTGGGGGTATGTCAAGGCTAATGTGTATAGGGACAAGCCCGCTTCGATTGACGCACTGGAAGCCAACATCAATGCATTCATTCGTGAGATACCGGCCGATATGTGTGAAAGAGTATGCCAAAATTGGACTCAGCGGATGGACTACCTGAGACGCAGCCGCGGTCAACATTTGCATGAAATTATCTTTAAACATTAAACTGCAAGGTTCAAACTATCGATTCAAATAAATATTTCATTCATTTTTTCGAATTTTTTGTGTTTTTTTTTTAAAAAAAGTTCTAAACCTCTTAAAAAATCACCCGTTATGTATAATAACATCCATTAAATAGTGGAGAAATACTGTTTTTTTTTTGCGGTTTCTAATGCGATGTCGTAAATAATTGCATATAAAATGCCGCGCATTAACCGATTTCAACACACGACTCGGTTTCGGATCTCGGTTCGGTTGGTTCGATAGAAGGTAGATGTGAGAAAAATAAATACATTAATGAGCATGCAAAGTCCAATTGGAAAGCTGTGATCTTCTCTTTACTCCTGTTTTCTCTCATGTGTTATGAATTATGATCAGGGTTGCCGTTAACTTAAAAAAAAGTCACTAACTCGAACCTATAAAAACACCAGATATGCTAAAATTTAAAAAAAAAAAAATCACTAGAAAAAACTGTTCACTACCTACAATATTCAATTTTGACAATTTTTTTTTTTTTGACCATAAATCAAAAACGTACAATATGTAAATACATAATGTTAACTTATAAAAAAAAAAAAAAAATTGAGTCTCAAAGTTACAATTAAAAAACAAAATCGTTTTTAAAATCACTACAAATCAGAAATAATTAGATCGACTTCATCTTCATCACTTTCATTTACCTCAATATCGGAGGCATTTTTAAAATTATTTCTTAAAAGAACATTTTTAGGAATTTTGTAGGTAGGTATTCATGACAAATATTTTTTTGTGTTTTTAGTTGATTTCTGATGAGCATTATTGAGTTCAAAGTTTTCGTTGACGTTTTATTTCTCAACTTTAACTGTGTTGATCATACTAAAAATGCGTTCCACTTCGGCATTTGACTGTGGAAGCGACATTAAGGATTATTCCCATGAGAGCGAATTGCGAACACGCGAATTTCGTAGTTTCTGACATTTCATTCACATGAAAACTTTTTTTGGTCGCAGATACCCGCGTATCAGTTTCATTTTTAAAGGTGAAGTTCCAACGAATTTTTCATTCTCGGGTTTGTGGATCGCGACTGTTTTTCGTGAATTGTGAATAAAGTGTGACAGTTCGCGGCAAGATTTTTCAATTCACGGGAAAATTGCTTTAATTGTTAATTTGGCTGTTTAAATCATTTGAGAGTAATGTTTTTTTAGACTAGATGTTAGATTAATTAAATATAATAGTTTTGTGATAGAACAAATACCAATTTTCAATTCATAAATACAATTAAATTGATTTGTTCGAAATTCGCCTATTCGCAGTTCGTTCTCATGTGAATGGTCCTTCACAGTTCGAGCAAATTTGGATTAATATTGCAATTTGCAAGTGTCAAACTCGAATAGCAGGGATGTAACATCACCAGGGACGTAATAACTTAGAAAAATATGTTTTTGCAAAAAGTCACTAGAAAAGTAACTAGAATTTTTTAGTGACAAAAAATAATTTTTTGTCACTAAACTTTTGAAAATTCCACTAGATATAGTGACAAAGTCACTAAAACGGCAACCGTGATTATGATATGATTATGAGCGAGGGTGGTTTTTGTCAATTGAGTGAGTCCATAGGTAAATCGGTTTGAATGAACCGTATACCTACATATACCCTTTCCCTTGAATTTAGCAGCGATCGGACGTGTTTATTATCGGAGCTCTCTAGCGATTGTTGATTATCTTTTGTTTTTAGTCGCACGAATAGCAAATTATTTTTTACAAGACGTCTGTGTGTGGAAGCACTGGATAGGACAATGCGCAATTTGCGCAACAAAAATTCACCTATGGGTGGATGTACAATTCTGTTCTCAGGAGATTTCCGTCAAATCCTACCAGTTGTGACTCGAGGAACACGTGCTGACGAAATAAATGCTTCCCTAAAAAGATCCAACCTTTGGCCAAATGTCAATAAATTAGAGCTTAAAACTAAACCCTCATGGTTTCGTCATCTTCACGTGAGAACAGGCTATTTCCAGAGATGCTGCTAAAAGTTGGCAATGGAGAGTTAACACAAACTGAGGGAAGGATTAACCAAGAAATCCGTGTTTTGATAGACAACATCCAAGAGTTAGTCAACAATGTCTATCCTGACATTGATAACATAAGTTATAAGACAATATCTTGGTATAGGGAAAGGGAAATTGTTTTACTCCAAATTTAACGCGTGCGGGCCACGGGCAGTAATGAATAAATCAAAACTACTGGATCGATTTTAAGCATTTCTTCAGTGAGTGACATAGGCTATATAATTTATATCCGTGCGAAGCCGGGGCGGGTAGCTAGTTTGTTTACTAAAAAAAGACAATCACAAAGAATAATTATATAGTTACTTTCAAACTGACAGTTCAGAATTTTTACCGGTACCAGTCAGTCAAAACCTCTGAGTCAGACTGTCAAGTGCGAGATTTACAAATTCTGGGAAATGATCGCGTCAGTCTCAATTGGGTGTTGTATGAATAGGGTAGGCACTGATTGGCGTCAACTTGGCGATGCCCAGTCGTTGTAACTGTTCATACACATCAATTGTGCTTATTTTACCTCCGCGTGGTAGCCACCGGGTACTGGTCTTGTCCTTCCGGGCATGACTTGCTAAACTTATAAGCGCGAGTGTTGAACACGAAGAAAATAGCAACACTATAATGCTCTGTCGGAATGACTGCCTGATCGAGTCTCAGAGGTCTTACATGAGCCCCTCAGAAAGAGGACGTACGGCGGATGAATTCACATGGCTGAATCAACGGTGGCGTCAATAGTCAACATGGCAGATACCTCAATGAGCTACTTCGACGTATTTGGAGCTGAGGTCATTGAGGATTTTTCAGCACTAGTCAGGGTGTTGAAATAGAGATGGTGGCGGAAGAGCCCTTAATGGGTCAACGGCAGCTCTCACATCCCCGCAGCGGGTTACTGACTCCGGAATATTCCGGCTCCTTTTGCCCAAGGGGTTACAGAAAGGGCCTGGTCCTCCAGGTTGGGGGTTGTGCGTGGGGTTAACGACCCTACCACGGAAAAAAAAGAATTGTTGCGAAGCAACCAAAAGCCTCGGATAAGGACGGATTCACTGTTGACGACCCTGCAAAACGAAAAAAGGACAATGACGTTCGGATCTGCACGTGGAATGTTCGAACTCTGAACAGACCGCGTGCAGCCGAACAACTAGCGGAGGCCCTAGACTGCTACAAAGCAGGTATCACCGCCATCCAGGAAGTGCGGTGGGATGGGCCGGGCAAAAGGAGGATGAAAAACTGTGACATTTACTACGGTGACTGCTACAGAGAACAAAAGCAGCGTCTATTTGGATGCGGATTTGTTGTAAACGGCAGACTTAGGCAAGAAGTCTTGAGCTTTCGACACGTTAGTGAACGCCTTACAACTATCCGCATCAAGGCTAAATTCGCCAACATCAGCCTGATATGCGCTCACGCCCCCACAGAAGATAAAGACGATGCTACCAAAGAATGTTTCTACGAGCTCCTCGACAAAACATATGAGCAATGTCCTAAGCATGACGTTAAAATCGTCTTGGGTGATTTTAACGCCAAAATAGGAAAGGAGGACATCTTTGGTAGCACAATCGGAAAACACAGCCTACACGACACCACGTCTGGAAACGGACTTAGGCTGATTGATTTTGCTGCGGGACGTAATGTTACCATAGCTAGTTCACGGTTTCCTCACCTCAATATACACAAAGGAACATGGCGGTCACCTGATCATCAAACCGTCAACCAAATTGATCACGTTGCGATCGACGCAAGGCACTCCTCCAGTATTCTAGATGTCCGAACTTTCCGAGCGGCCAACATAGACTCGGACCACTACCTTGGTGTAGCCAAGGTACGGATGCGGATATCCAAGACGCCACAACAACGAGAAAATACTGTGAGGAGATTTAACGTTGGACGACTACAAACGCAACAAACCGCCAGAACCTTTGCCGATCGCGTATCCCTCAACCTCTCGAGAAGTCCTATGCTGCCAGCATCAAGTGCCGAAGACCAGTGGCGCCGATGCCAAGAAGCCATCAAAAACGCCGCAACTGATGTGCTCGGTTTCACCAGTCCACCCCCCCGAAACCCCTGGTTTGACGAAGAGTGCCGGCAAGCACATGCAGCAAAACAAAGTGCCTACGAAGCGTCGCTGCATAGAAGGACGAGAGCAGCTCGTCAGCTCTACGAGCAAAAAAGGAGGGAAGAACATCGGCTTCTCCGGAGAAAAAAGAGAGAGCATGAGAAGCGCGCGATCGAGGATATAGAGAGGTGTTACTCCAGGAACAATGTTCGGAAGTTTTACCAAAAGGTAAAAAGAACGTGTCATGCCAACAAGACCCGAACGGAGACCTGTAGAGACGAGCAAGGAAACCTTGTAGTAGAGTCACAGTCGGTGCTGAGGACATGGAAAAACCATTTCTGCAGACTGCTAAACGGCGAAGACGACACAAATTCCGCTGTTAGGCAGAACGATCCATTCAACCTGGACGATGACAGCCAAGATTTCCGTCCACCTGACCAAAATGAAGTGAGGATAGCAATATCTAAGCTTAAATCCAACAAGGCTGCTGGTCCAGACGGCTTACCTGCCGAGCTCTTCAAGGCAGCCGGAGATGACTTGGTAGAGTGCATACACCAACTCATCTCCAAGATTTGGTTAGAGGAAAGTATGCCTGATGAATGGAACCTCAGCATTGTTTGCCCGATCCACAAGAAGGGAGACCCACTAAACTGCGCCAACTACAGAGGCATCAGTCTCCTGAACACTGCGTATAAGATCATGTCTGCTGTATTGTGTGAACGCCTGAAACCATTCGTCAACGATCTGATAGGTCCCTATCAGTGCGGTTTTAGGCCCGGTAAGTCCACGACCGATCAAATATTCACACTACGGCAGATCCTGGAAAAAACCCAAGAATACCAGATCGATACTCACCATCTTTTTATCGATTTTAAGGCCGCATATGACAGCGTTTATAGAGACGAGCTATACAGAGCCATGTCTAGTTTTGGCATCCCTGCCAAACTTGTCAGATTGTGCAGAATGACTATGGAAAACGCTCGCTGCTGCGTAAAGGTCGGAAACAATCTCACCGAGACCTTTGATGTCAAAAAAGGATTTAGACAAGGTGAAGCGCTATCATGTGACTTCTTCAACATCATTCTTGAGAAAATTGTGCGAAACTCACAAGCCAACACCAGAGGCACAATTTTCTAAAAGTCTCCGCAACTGCTTGCATACGCTGACGACATTGACATTGTTGGCAAAACACAGCGAGCTGTCACTGGTGCGTTTGCAAGTATTAGTACAGAAGCGGCAAAAATGGATTTAGTGGTGAATGAGGGTAAAACAAAATATATGCTGTCAACAAGAAGGGACACACAACATCGAAGAATCGGACAGAACGTCACGATAGACAGCTATAACTTTGAGGTAGTTAGGGACTTTGTCTTTGTCTCGGCTCCGCTATAAACTCTGATAATGACATCACATCAGAAATCAAGCGAAGAATCACACTTGCCAACCGCTGTTTCTTTGGCCTAAGACGGCAACTGATAAGTAAGGCCTTGTCGAGAAATACTAAGGAAACTCTGTATAAGACCCTTATCATCCCAGTCCTGCTTTATGGTGCAGAAGCATGGGCGCTATCAAAGGCGGATGAAGATCTCCTTGGTCGTTTCGAACGCAAAATTCTTCGTTTTTGGTCCCGTTTGCGTTGACGGGATTTGGAGGAGAAGATTTAACAGCGAACTCTACGAGCTATACAGCGACATCGACCTGGTCAGAAAAGTACGCATTAGTCGTCTAAGATGGTTAGGACATGTAGAGCGAATGGACACCAACGCTCCGGCCCGGAGAGTCTTCGATTCCAACCCGGAGGGACAACGCAGTAGAGGAAGACCTCGCCTTAGGTGGCGAGCTCAAGTGGAAGGGGACCTCAACCAACTTGGAGTGCGCAACTGGAGGCAGTTAGCCAAAGATCGCGCTAACTGGAGAGGCGTATTGGTTGAGGCCCAGGTCCACCCCGGACTGTAGCGCCACCTAAGTAAGTAAGTAAGTCTCAATTCAAGCGAGTTCTGTCATCGGGAACATTACATTATTACCTACCCATGATGACGATAACCATAAGTAGGCACAAATAAATTTCATATCATTTGTTCCTTACTTTTGAATGTTCTTTGTTTAAACGAAATGAAAATGGCATGACATACAAAATATGTATACGTAGGCATACTTATTCCCCCTCCGTCAATGCACTTCAATCAGTGACAGTTCATCAACCTTTGCACATTGTACAGAGTCAGCTTTGTGATATTTCACCCCCATTCTGTCTCGTTTTGTCAGTAATTTTGTAAATTGAACTTAAGTGCACACGTCCGGGAAAATGTAACTGCACGAATGGGTACTCTGTTTTCTATTTCCAGAAGATGTGTGATATTTCTTACTATCAAAACATTGACTATAGGTACACACACACAACTGTCATATGCAAGTAGGTAAATCCAAATTCAATTGAGAATAACTATATGATTCAAAATGAAGTAATTCAATATCTCGACTGATTGATCTGACATCTGATGAACTAAGAACTAGTAATATAAGTGCTATCAGAGACTCGACGTCAATTCAAATTAATTTGATTTGTATTAAAAACGATCCATTGATCACAATTCTGTAGTTAAGTGACACAATGTTGCGCACAAGTCAAAAGGACATATTAAGAATGGCTTGGAATACATTTTCTTACACTGCCAACCCATTTTTATAAGTAAACACATAAATATAACAACTCAGGGGCGCTCGTTTCTGTACAAGATTACGCTAGATTCTAGTTGTGAAAGCTGCCTCATATCGATTTTACAGTCTTTCTTCTGAATGACAAGCATGAAGTGTCATTTTTGGGCGATAAATTTGCCACGCTTCATTGGCACGTAAAAATGCGTTTGAAAAATATTAATTAAATTGACATATAGAGTTCGAGTAAAAATAATGAAATTTCCCCAATCTGGCGCAAAATTAACCTCTAGAAAGTAGTAGAAAAAGCGAGCTGTCAATGTCATTCGATAAAAAAGTGGAGCTGGAGTTTGTTGATAAAAAAAAGTAAAAAAAGGAAATTTAAAAAAACAAAAAACCCGACTGACTGTAAAAAAGATTTAAAAAGATTAAAATAAGACACTTTCACGTACATATAACTAATTGGCAGTCGGAGGCTGCGCATATTTTTGTCAGATTGTGTAGGTAGTCTCCGATTGTCAATTAGTTATACTTGAAAGTGTCATGTTTTAATCGTTTAAAATCTTTTTTGCAGTCAGTTGTTTTTTTTTTAAATTAAATTTTTTATTTTGGGTTTTCTTTAAATTTATGTTTATTTGTTTAGCCTGTGATACTCCGGGAAAGAATACCAATTTAATGACACCTCACTCTTAAGAATCGGTCAAGCTGTTTGGGCTACAAGGCGTCACATAGGCACGTACATAGGATACGCGTGAAACACATAGCCCTCCCTGTGTCCAGTCGGGTAAAAAGCTAAACTATATCACGTAGAAAATGATATGTAATTTTGTTTCCGCTTGGTAAGAGCTCTGGTGGGAAATCTGCTAGTCAATCGAACGCCACCATATATCAAAGATCATTTCAGAAGAAATATACTTCCCGTGATTGACGGATGATATACAGATCTGGTATATCCGGTGCAGCTTCCATTTTCTCTTAACCTCAAACCTGAATTAAAAAAAAAACCGCAAAACCTGGCAACTGTTGACATTTATTACAATAAGTTTCCTACCAGACTGAATTAAGCCCTGAACAAAGTGCACAATTAAATATAAACGCGCAGCTCCACAAACTTGAGTGTTTTCATTGAAATCATTTTCAAAGCGCTTCTGATTCTCTCCCCCTCCCATCACATTTATCTCCACATCCTTTCAAAAAGAATACACATTCAGAAACCTCTAAGGCTAAATATTGCTTCAAAAAAAAGTTCAACAAAATTCGATATTCGGTACACGTAACAGGTGTCGTCACTGTCACGATACGTGGATCATCAAACTGCACTGATGTGCGGGTGAGTCTGAATCTGAATTCTACCCCGAGAGTGTATTGTAGTACGCCACGATTAACCTCACTTACGATTTCGCAGTGCGACTACGAATCAGGTTTACGACACGGGCACACATCGAGCTCGAGGCGCTGCCTGTGCGCATACATCATTTATCATCGGGAATACCGCGTTCAGTAGATGTTTCGCTCGCTAGTGACATGACTAAATAGGAACAGTCCTCACCACCGCCGTAATCGTAAACGGTTGCTCTGCCATAAACAGACCTCGAATATATACGTAGGCATCCCAAAAAAGTCACAGAACCCGCAGTAGATCCGTTTGCAAAATATTTGGAGAAAGACTTTATTTGTCAAATTTCCGTCGCGTCCGCCAACCTAATTCAATCAACTCCCGCCCAACTGTGACATGAATAAAGAAACATCAACCAGACCCAGTGGGGGGAAGATACTTTCTTTTTGAACTGTCTCATCCAGTCATGATACACTGAATAGCGCTACTGTCGTTCAAAACGACTCATTAGCGATTGTATACATGTGTGATACAGACCTAGCGGTCTCGTATCTTTTGCGAGCTTATAACGTGCCAGCCCAGTCAGTAACTAAGGTTGCATTGTAGTTTATCGTTGTCACCGTCCGGTTTCAGGTTCTCGCTGTGTAATCAAAACGACACAAGACCCGAAAGAATCAACAACGAAGTGTGAACGGTGAAAAAGTGATCTTGTTTGAAAGTTATTCGCCGCGAATGTGTGATCCATAAGCCATAAGCTAGTAGTTGAATTAAGCAAATAAACAAAGCCTCATGTGTTAAGTGATTTTCGAACTGTGCACTGTGATTGGTTTTTTCATGCGTGTTCTGAGATGAAGCTTCTGCTCAAAGTGAATTCGGAGAAAACGCGAAAACGTCATCGCAATTGGAACCTGCAGCTACCGACGACAGAACCGAAACGTTTGTATTAAAGAAACATCAATTTACTTGTGTCTGTAATTTAAGATCTAAAAATAAATCAACATTAGTCATAAACTTGAAAAACAACTGATGAACTCAATGTTTTGCAGGATTTTTTTTTGTTTTTTTTTTTTTTTTGTCAAATTATAGGGCGGATACCCTCTTTGACAAGGGGAAGGTGATTTGCGCGAGTGGATTTTATCATGAGTTCCACAAAGATAAAGAACTGCCGCGCACTTCACTCCTACTCACTGAGCTGAGGCCTCTGATTATTTATTTTCTTTTTTATCTATCATAAGAATTTAATTGCGAAAATTTCATCTTTTACAACGAACAACATTTATTGCGATCTAAGATGGGTATAAATGGAAAATTCTGCAGCATGGTTCCATCGCATGCCGCGTGATAAAGCGGTCAAGTATAGATTATTTATTTTAATAATGCCCGCGAACACACCCTGGCCATATGTGGCATGAAATGAGGGCTTGCATGCTCTGATAAGTCTTTCTTGGTATGTGTTTTTGTACTAGAAATGAAGGACTTTGTTTGTGATTGATATCGACAGTTCTTGGAATGGGTGTTTACTGTTTTGCAAATACACTTACGTTTATACAACAGCAGGCGATATCTAGGAGTTGTGCGAGAAACAGATTAATACAGCAAAAGTAACTTTGACAACTTTTTAGAACCACTGTATTTTAATTACTTTGTACACTTTAGCACAGCAACATCGACAGCGATGTCAACGTTAGAGCTTATCCTAAATTCGCTGTTGCTGTCGCTGTTGCTGTCGCTGTGTTAATCTGTTTCTCGTATTAGGGTTGATAATTTTTGTTGTATATAACTTAATCGACGAGTTGACAGAAACATCTGCATCCATAGGTACTCAATTTTAGCAGTAATTTTTGTACTAAATGGGTAGTACATTAAAAAATCTAGTTATTCTAATCAGCTATATTGGTCTGGGGTAAATGGTATCTACTATTCCAAACGTAAAAACTTGATTGGTCGGTAATGCCACGTGTCTTACATTAGCCACATATACAAACTGTGAACTTAGTAATTACTGACTCACGAAATTCTTGAGTAGATTCGTCGGCCAACGGCCACCCCTGTTAACGTCAAATAAAAAAACTGCTCACGTGATCGATCTAGGACAGTCAAAACTGAGACCCATCAAATCAGCCAGCTGTCCGACTTACTAAACGAGGTACTTGAACGTCCAACGTTCCCACTGTTCTTCTGTATTTGATTGAAAACATTGTCAATAGGTTCCTTCATTTATATTGATTCATAAGCCTGAATCAGCCATTTTGTTTCCACAAATTTATGTGCGGGAGCATAATATGAGTATTTCTGACGTTTCGTGCTTTCGTGACAGTTGTTGCCAATGCTTTTTGCTTAATTCACAATAGGGCTGTTTTTTTAACTTCGATCTCAGCAAAGCAAAGTAAAGTAGGATTTTCGATGCACGATGCACGTAATTACAACAACTGCTGTGAGTCCTCGAAGTGTCAAGTAGAGCGTAGTTGTTGTATTTGCGTGCTGAAAATCCTACTCTACTTTGCTTTGCTGAGATCGAGGCTAAAAAAAACACGCCTTATGTCGCGAGCGTGCGTTGACAGATTATGTAGACACAAAGCGTTCATGTGCTGCCACGCAAAATACAACTTCAGGCGTTGAATCGACTTTAGATCGTAAATATCGTAAAGTTAAACGCACCGCTTCTGGTAGACCCACTTTCTACTAGTACGAGCGTTTGACAACTTTAGAATTTCGAATTGTTCGATTTGAAGTCAGAGAGTGTGCCGTTCATACTTGGAGTGGCACAGATGTTTATCAGTCACATAAGTTTTAAGGAACTCTATGATGTTTTTTGAATGCGAATTAATTAATTCAGTGTGTGGAAATGACGAATACCATTTCTTTTTTGTGGAACAACTACTGATTTCTTTAGATTTTTTGCAGAACAAATAATAATCACGGATCTTCCGTATTAAGGTTGTTTTTTGCTTTTTCAATTCGTGCATAAAAATTACATAATATACAAGAAAAATGGGACTAGACTGGAAATTCTAATTCTGCTCTGAATTTGTATTTTCAGCCAAAAACAAACCAAACTTTTAGTCTATCATACTTTACAACCTCAACGCGTATTCGCTTCAAATTCAAATTCGTTTTACAAAATTGTTGCTCGCGCTTTGGCATTTCAAATCGCAAAGTTTCGATAAAGAGTGTCAAAGCGCGTGTCACGCACGCACGCGTTCAACGCCGAATTGTGAATTGGGCAATAGCCCAAAAAACAGTAAAAAAGCGTCTTCCAACTCGGAAGAAGAAAATCAATCGTGAACTATTCAATTCAGCTACAGCGCAAACTTATTCATCAAAAAGTAGAACCGTTTCCGACTGCTAGAACGCAAGAACCTGTAGATTTTATTTCTGTCCCCTTCTCCTATTTCTCTACAGCTTAAATTAAAAAAACAGACCTTATAATGTTATAATTTTAAGACATCGAACTGGTGTTTCCGTCGAATTCGGATCTTACTCTCAGTCTTGCCTATTATTGATTCCTATTTCCGCCGTACTTCCTATGCGTTTTACTATGCCAGCTAACAAGACAAGTGGGAATGTTTCAAAACTCTACTTTACTAAGTCTGTCTGCAGGATGCCATTTGAATTTTTATTAGCCTAGACTATGTTTTTAACAATTAGACCTTACCCATCCATTTAGTTTTTAAATCTAGTCCAAAAAAATCTATTCGACTTAGGATGTCTAGAGATTTTAATGTTAGAGTTCTTGCTCTAGGACCTAGTATGTTATTCACACTGAACCGAAAACCTGGTTTTCATTTAATGTCGTTTTCCACACAACGAAAACGACTTCCAATCGTTGCGTTCTTGAAACAAACACACTTTTTGCATCAATGAGCAGAGCAGCTGACCGAATAAATGTCACAACTCACAACTTAAAATGCAATTTTATGTAATTATTAATGCGATCGAAATTTTTAAAAATAATAGTTTACACAGAAGTTTTACGACTAGTCTCACGTCACAGCTGATTCAAACGTCAAACGAAAACTGGTTATTGTTCGGTGTAAATGCAATTTCGAGTTTTCGATGAAAACGCGGGTTTCGCTGCGGTGTGAAAAGGTTATAATGTGGTATTCGATTGGGCTTCTTCAGATTCGCTCTCAGATTTTAGATTTCGTGTCGCTAATCGAACATAAAAAACATCAAAAATAGATTCATCCGATGCAATACCTTTCAACTCCACCAGTTGCCAAACTCAAACTTGCATTGGCAAATCTGAGAAAATATATAGATTCGTAAGTGCTCTAAAATCTGAATCTTTTTGTGTACCAAACGAAGATAAAAAGTGTTCTGAGAGCGCCCAATCGAATACCACATAAATCTCTATTTCTGCCGACGTATTGACATTGTATCGCTTCAAATGACAGATAGTGTTGACAGATACTATACGCTTGATAATAGGGATATGAATTTCAACTAATTATTGATTTGAAATGATGAAATCATTATAAACTTGCGGTTTAGTAGCGGCAAAAAAATGGATGCTCTTAATTTTACACTTTGTAAATGGCTATACTGTTAGCGGCAGGTTTGGATCCTTAAAAACGAATGCCCCAATTTGTGGATAGTTCTAAGAACGTCTGTCATAAACCTTTTTTCTGCCCACTGAAACTTTATTTCAAATATTAAATTTGATTACATTATTCTTTCTTTCAGGTATCACACAAAACCGCCATACTGCCAATGCGACCACATTTCAAAAACTGACGACAACTTCGAAGATTGCCGTTGCAGTAATATTAGCTGTTCTAATTATCGTTGGATTAATAGTTTACCTAGAGCTACGACGAAACAATAATAACGATGTTCCACGCGAAATCCTTTTTGGGAATAACTACGAAACCGGCACATGTAAGTACCACAAGGAAGGACTAACCAATTTATGAAAAGGGAAGCACCCACTACACTTCGCTTTTCAAAGATCTACCTTTACTACAATTAAAAAAATATATATTTCAAGTACCTCAGTTCCGAATTTAGGAAACGGTCATCTGATAGTCGATCGCGTGCAGTGGGGTACATCGGAGGAAGCAAAAAATCTAACAATACGTCTAAGTCATCCAATACCATATGTGGTGATCAGCCACGTTGGTGTACAGTCTACACCGTGCACAAACATCTACAAGTGCTCAATTAAAATGCGAACCCTCCAGGACTCTTCAATTGCCGAAAAAGGCTTGCCCGATATATCTTCTAATTTTTATGTAAGCTTCAATGGAAATTTCTAGTTTCTATTTTTATTTCGATGTGTCCTTCTCAGGTTGGAGACGATGGTAACGTTTATGTGGGACGAGGTTGGGACTATGCCAATACCTACGCAAACAATTCACTTGCCATCACGTTCATGGGCGATTATATACGTCATAAGCCAGCGAGTGCGCAACTAGAGGCCGCTCAATATCTGCTCGCGTACGGAATAACAAATAAGCACCTGGCGATTGATTATAAACTAGTGGCCCAGAATCAGGTACGATACAGAGAAAGCTAACTTGGCTGACGTTGATAATATAATCTTGTTCCTAATATTTATAGACGAAAACCACACGTAGTCCGGGTTCTAATATATACAAGGAAATTATCAAGTGGCCCCACTGGTACCCATGTGGAATGGTTGACAAACCAAAATGTGGCGTTGAGCTGGGAATGCCCTCGGTTTGGGATGCCAAAATGTAGACTCAAATACCTAAGTTGTGTGCGCCCAATTGCGATCTGTATATAGTTATTTATAATTTAAGTCAGCTAGATGTATAATATTTTATATGCTTGCAAATTATGTTTTTATGCTTTTTTTTAATGGCTTTAGTTAACAGTTAAGAGGAGTATTAGCAATCTGACAGATTTTTATGTTTAAACTTTGAAAATATATGCTAACGAATGACAACAGTGACTGATTCTTATAAATATTATAGTGTAGATATGAGTAATTGTAATAAAGATAACAAAAATAACATAGAATTGACCGGCCGCAGTAAGTTGGACTTAATATCTGTTATTGACATCAGCCAGACCAGTGCCAATATTTTTCCAAATCATCATATTATAAATGTCAAGTCAAACGCAACGGTTGAGCGCTGAACAGAGCTTAATCGTATTCAGAGTGATCTAATTTATTTAAGAACCACTCTCGAGCACTAGCTGTCATATGGCTATAAAAATACACCATATAAACAGTATTTGTTATATTTCTTAAACTTTTGTTTCGATCTACTAACTGTAGTACACATTTTACAATCCACTTTCTTTTTATGTGCCTTCGTTCGAAATTCCTCTCAGTATGTACCAAAGAGTGCGATCTGGTTATGCTCTGGGGGGAAAAAAACGAAACACGTTTAATGTCGTTTTCCACGAAAACGAGTTCCAATCGTTGGGTTGTTAAAACAAACACACCCTTTGCAATATTCAGCAGAACAGATGATCGAACAAATGTCACAACTTAAAATCATTTTCCAAATTGAATTGATTATTTTTGAATGCTCTGGATTCATTTTATTTGTCAAATAATGCGACCGAAATTTGTAAGCCAAATAGAAGTTTCACACTAGTGTCTCACAGCTGATTGAAACGTCAAACGGAAAGAGTTGGTGATCGGTGTGAATGCATCTTCGAAAAACGGTTTTGGGTGCGGTGTGAATAGGGAGTCAAATTTTTCTCATACCTGAAGTGTTCCTTTTTGACATTTCTCTACCTTCCTTATTCATTTACAAAGCCCAATGGTGCAGATCTATGGTAAAAGAAGTCTAGGTGTTTTGACAGCAGAGAAGAAGAAAACAATCCAGTGACAGCTTAAAAACTTGTAAGCAAATTGCTAAAATGTTTATAATAAGGTAAAAATATAATAGGGAAACATTGCATTATACACAAATTTACAGTTTATCAATGACAGTATTTGTAAAAGCTGAATATTTAAAGTAAGTAATAAGGAATTGTGCAGAGTTCAACAAGAGGCGTGTTTCATTGGACATTTAGTGTAATCTCAGTAACGCATCACTCGCTTCATGATGCTCATGATGCTTTGCAAAATGTTGGCATCACTTTCAACGTCAAGTGTTCATTATTGCAAAAAAGCATCACAGAAATAACTGATGCGCTGCTGATTCGCCGGCAAAAAAGTAAGAAAAATGCCGGAAGTGAAAGAAAAATAAGTAAATAAACATTTTTATGTATAGATTACTATGCTTTCAAAAGACAAATTTATAAATTTTTGTTGAACTCTTTATATTATTTTTTTCATAAACAATGCGTTCTAAAACTCAAACGAAACATTCAATCACCAACGCATCAGCATAAACTGTGCATCGCATCAGCATAGCAAATAAGCACTGATACCGCATCACTGCGCAAATGTTTGACGTTTCTGAATTTACACTTATTTAGTTCCGCAAAGTGAAGTAAAGTATAATTACGGTGACCATCTGTTTGAATTCCAAATAATGAACATACAAAAATTAGTCCAAGCTCTTAATTATTATTTTTTTATTTTAAAAATTAACTGAATAAAAAAAATATAACACAAGGATTCAGTCTTTGCTTATTACAGAAGGAACTCTTACTTTGTACCTATGTTAGGCAAAATAAATAAATAAATAAAATTCAGTCTTTAATTTAACTAAATGTTGTAAAATAAACGCTTCAAAACTAAATAATAGCTATCCTCATTATTTAAAATAAGGACCAAATGCACCCAATGTTGTTCTATATCGAGTTTTCCGTTGTTGGCAATAGAAAATGTGGCTATGCACTTGTTGCATTTCACATCGCCTTCTGTTGTTTTTTTTTTTTAAGAATTTATATTCTTTTTGTAGCTCTTCATTAAAAAGACATTTTCTTCTGGGTGACATCAGTGAACTTAAAGTTACTTTTTAATGTTTAATTAGGTATTTTTAAATTAATAATATCAAATAAAATTTACCAATTTTAATGTTTACCAAAGCGAAACAAAAATTTGTCTTCGAATTTTGAAAAGCTTTTGAATTGATTATTATCTGAATGCTCGGTTTTGACGTTTTGACATGAGTTGAGTTCCGAGAATGATGTAGGGAGTGTTCCGAAATGAAAGATTTGCACTATATTACCATTTTTGCACATTTAGTAAATTAGGGCACGCGCATTATCATTTTGTTATAAGAATTTTGGTTTGGTTAGTTTTTCGTTTTTGTTTCAACAAAATTGAATCAAATACTGAACAAATAACGAACAGCTTTTGAAATAATGAACATTTTTATGTTTTTGAATACAAATTAATTCATAATGAACATCTACTTCAAATAATGAACAGTTCATTATAATAATGAACGGATGGTCACCGTAAGTATAATCTGCAGCACGTAATTACAATAAAAGTGCTCAATTTGATACTTTCGAGAGGGTATTCCGCATCTGCCGTACCTGTAAGAGTGCACAATGTACATACCAAACTGATCTTCTTAAGCCTGGCGGGTCTAAGTAAGTAAGCGGCAATTAATCGCGAAATTGAGTGTCAATAGTCGCGTTCAATTGATCGCTAGATAAGTTACGATATGTCAAACACAATATAAAACAAAATGACACCAGGGTTTTGCACAAATTTTAAAAGGGACATTTCTCAATCTATTGAAAAATTACCTACTAATAGATGTACAAAAACAGCGAGCTGGCAATGCGATTCGATTTAAAGTTAACAACGACTGTTAACAACAGATCAAAGTAGGGTGGAGTTCGTCGATAATTTTCATTTAGGAAATACGTTTTCACTTACAAATTAAAAGAAAAGTCGGTAAATTCGGCCAATTGTCACTTTTGTTCCGCTGACTTTAGAGCTTTAGCAGGCATTCCTCCACCTCCGTTTGTGATGTTAAGTGCTAGACATATAGTAGTAAATGATAGAATGGAACGCGTCGATTACAAACAGCGTGCGACTGGTTATTACCCTTCTTTTACCTGCAAATACATAAGACAATTCGCACTCTCTTTACTCCGTTTGTCAAAGGATGATTTTATAACTTTAGTCACGCAGGACTTAATTTGGCATAAAAAAAAGTGAAATTATTTACCAATCAAGGTGAAGTTATTTCCTATGTGAAGTTATTGCCCGTGAAGTTATTTCCCTGCACCTTACAATTGCGCTGTAATTGCATAGTGAATTTTAAATGAACCTATGCCTTACAAGCTGTATAAATTGTCAGCCACAATACTGTAATGTACTTAAACCTGACCTTCAGCCTTAGCGCCATTTTGCCGACAGCTGTAATCAACTCTGGTGTAGAGTTAATTAATTGAATTGTTGTAATGATAAAAACAAATTGCGGATCAGACAATTAACGATTTTTTTTGTCGTATTTAGCTCAAAACTTGTTTGCGCTCTTTTCAAAATGTAAACAATAACGATGAAATATTTAATACCTATTTGAGAATATACCTGTATTGGTGCAAATTTTGTATGAGTTCGATTTCAACGGCGAGGTTAGGTGTAGTTTTTTTTTGACGTATCAGCGTGCATAAAAGTCACGTTTCGCATCACAATACCACAAAGCTAGTAAGTGGATAAGAAAAGAGTTTATTGTTTCTTGTTATATGCATACAATGCTACAACAAGTGTTCGGAAAACAATTCGTCTGGTATCCATATATACATTTATGTTTAAAAACGTTCGGTGACATAAAATGGAATTGCTAAAAGTTGCTGAAAGCTTTAAACTTGTGGGTAGGTATACATAGTATATTTTAGTGCCTATTCCGGTGATTATTTGCAACTCACGAAAGGAAATATATGAAATAAAATGATTATTCGAAGAGAATACAACCACGACTTGAACGAAAAGAGCATTCCATTGCAGGTTATTATCTTAACAGTGGCCATCTAGACACATCCAATAATGACGCAGCTTAATTTTACCTTTGACTTAAATTGTCGCTAAAAGGAACTGCTTGCCGACAATAGTAATACAATAATACAGATTTTATTTTGCACTTACAAATGCATACAAATGAGAGAGAGAGAGAGAGAGAGAGAGAGAGAGAGAGAGAGAGAGAGAGAGAGAGAGAGAGAGAGAGAGAGAGAGAGAGAGAGAGAGAGAGAGAGAGAGAGAGAGAGAGAAATTTCTTATAGGTAGTCAGAAATAAAAGAACTGTCAAAAGCGTGGTAGCTGACACATGGGTTAAAATTCAAAATTGCTGGCTTTTGTTTTTCCAGTGGGCGATAAAAGTTATTTCTATCAAAGGGAGTCCAAAAGCAGAATGTTAAATGCTGAATGTTGTCAGCTAGTTCAAGATTTTTCACATAATATGGACTCAAAATTATGATCGATAAATTCGGAATCATTTCCTTTGCTAGATGAAACGGTAAACATTTATAAAATATTAAATTGCCTTTGGCCATAATTTAGACCAATTTAAAGTACTTCTCATTTTTTTTACAGTGGTATGCACAGGTTTAGATTCCCATTAATCACAAGTAGATTGCAAAAGATTTAGGTAACGCTTTTGTAGTTAAATGTGGTAACCCTCTTCATATAATTTAGCAACTTAAATTACGTCTCTTTTTTCATTTCAGTGGCAAACAGGTTTTAAGAGACGTACTATATAAATTGCTCTAAATTGTGGGTAAAGGTTTAGCACATTTAACTACAAAAGCTTTATCTTATAATATATTTTTTTTTGCAATCTACCTGGGCATCATTGCCATATTGAAATGCCTTTTGCAATTCTCACAACAAAAGTAAAGGAACAGACCGAATATGTTAGCGGACGTTAATGTTAAGTTAAACTGTCAGACTCAAACAGATATCGCTTTCATAGAAGTCACATTTCGCATCACAAAACCACAAAGCTAGTAAGTGAATATAGAAAAGAGTTTAATGTTCGTTAACATACTGAATGACAGAAATTGGTGTAAGAGTACGCGCATTTCTAAAATCTCTGTTGAAACATTAGAGAAACAACCTTGACTTATTTACAAAAAAAAAAAACCCATTTACAGTCTTTATGACGTACTGTTTGTGTCAACGCATGTTGTGTCTTATCGTGACATTGATGATATTGCTAATGTCACGCAATGTTGAGGATGGCGTTACCCACTCAAGATTATTGTCGTCAAAATACTACAAATATCTATCTATCGATTAGTAATCAAATTAAAAAAAAAAATAGTTGGCGCAGCAGGTCCGGAGGGACCCTAGGCCTAGCTGCTCACAACTATTCGTTTTGTGTGAGTTTTTCATTTTTTTTTTTTTGGAACGAATGAAAGGGATCTACAATTTTATGCCGACTCCAAACGGCTAATTGAGAACCTCTATCAAGACATGTATACTCTCGGATGTTTGTCAGACGTTCGCGAGAGGTAGCGCAGTGGAAAAAAACCATAAGTTGGAATTTGCGTTTTTGCGGGATTCGAACCTGAGACCCCTCGCTTAGTAGTCCAACACACTAACTCTAAGCCACTGCGACTACTAGTAATCAAATTATGCAATTTTAAATTGAAATATCGATAGGTCGATCATCATATAATATCATCACTATAAATGGCGCCCAATGTGAGGTGGGTACTGCCATTTTTTTTCTTTATATTTTTGACAGAGTGACAAAGCTAATAGCTGTACGTTCACAAAAGTGTATAAACAGTTCGTAAAGTTTAATACACCTTCATAACTTATATACAACGCCACCACCAACTGTTTCGGTTCACTAATCACAACACAAGAACAAGTGAGATTATTCCTCGCATAGTTTGAAGAGAAACTAAGCAAGAAACAGCGCTATCTGACGGCTGTGCTAACCAACAAAATTTTCACAATGGTACTGCTGAAGTGATGTTCCTATCACCTATCAGCTGTAATGATAACATACATTTAGCACTTAGATTCAAGTATTTCGACGACACTTTAGGTTTTAGACCAAGTCAAGTAGATAGGTATGCGGCTCTTACTTTCAAAAGCCTTATTACTGTCACAAGCCGAGAATCTGCTTTCACTTTTCAGCTGAGTAAGTAGACAGATGACAATTGCATTTAAATATCGTGAATTCTTCGATATCAGTGATACATTCAATGATCATACAACCCATCATTATTAATGAAAGTTAATTAAGTTAATAGACCTGCTGAGGTGAATACACTTAACGAAGTAATTGAGGCCATCAGCGCAAAAGTGGTGTAACCCACAATTTTTGTTGGTTGCTGTTCTGGTGTTATATACATTCCTTATATTACCAACTATCAATTATCTTAATAAATACTAAAATACACAGCTATTGTACATTTGGAAGTTATTTTTATAAACTAAAAATAAAACAATTAAAATAATGTTCACAAAAGAAATTAAATTCAAAAAAATATTTACTAAATTTAAAATCCCCTAATTAAATAGTTAGGGGTTATACACCGCCTTTGCGCTGATAGCCTCAATTATACTCTCTTGTGAACTTATAGCTCTTGGTTTTGGTCACTCAAATGTCAAAAATAATTTAATAATTTAAAATGATTGGAAAAGGAGGTAATTTTCATAACTTTGAGGTTGAAACTAAATGACGGATCCCAAATGCAATTTTTTTTTAACTAGGTAAGCTTAATAGTTACCGAAACTTAGTGCATTCCATTTCCAAGCTATAATCCAAACAACAAACATGTGATTGGCGTAATTTTCACTACAAACTGCGACACTTGCTATAAAAACCACAAAGTAGCTAAATGTGTGGGAATTCGACAACCGATCATTGATCATTCATTCGGCACATAAAAATAACATAAAGGGGTCGAATTATTGCATCCACGAGCGAGGCAAAGTAACTGAATTTTGTGGATTTTACAAGCAAAACTGGATTATGGATGTGGTACCTTAACCTCAGTTCTTATGTGTGAGTTTTGCTACGTATTTCGCACGTGAATTTATTTTTCTCATCAGCGGTTTTGAATAGAGAGGTAATCACCAATTTACCCATTTGTTCACAATTAGCGGACAGCATCGCCTGTGGAAATCAATAAATTGCTTATTTGGTTAAACAAACCTTACTTACTTACTTACTTAGGTGGCGCTACAGTCCGGGGTGGACCTGGGCCTCAACCAATCAAAACAAACCAATAAACAAACCTTACCCTACCGATATTCTAATCATTCTTATAAATCGTCCACATAAGTAGCCTGAAGGTGGAATCATTAAATAACTGTTTTTATAACAAGGTTCATAAATACCCCTTATTTTCGCATACAAATTCGTTTCCAACGAACTAGATCAAAATTAGCATGCTGTGCAACAACACACACTCACCTGTCGACAACACGCCCAAAAACTATTTAAATCAAAAGATTCAAATCGCCTATCTCTTCATCTTTAGATACCCATTCGGGCCATTCCTGCCTGTAGTGATACTTGTTGTAAGCCTGTTTCATGTCATTCACGGAGAGAGAACAACTTTTGCTGTTATTGGTACTGCGCAGCAAAAAGCTCTCGGCCTTAAACGAGTTCCTTAAGCTCACACATGTTATTCACATCACAAACCGGGTGGCGAATTGATGCTATAATCTGCAGCCAATAGTCATTTGCGTTAGTTGATCGTTGCATTGCGTCGAATTATAAACCTACACGCCGATGCATTCAGTTTATAATTCAGGGCAGACACGAAACTGATTTACTGCAAACTATACAAACATCGAGCAGAAAGCTCAACGCATTGCTCTAAGCTTTTTAGAGATAACGTGCCCATAGCCCATGACCGGATCGCGAGTATCTAATTATTTATTCATCATCGACGCGGCCAAACGGTTAGTACTCCATTGATAAACTATCGGGATTTTCCTAAGTGAGCGGCGAAAAGTTGAGAAACTCGAATAAATCTTTTCGTCACGAGAAAGTGTAAATAAACAGAAAACGAAAAGCAAAAGGTGCTAAAACCGCAAGCAAACAGTAACTTAGTCACTTTGTTTGTTTGTGTTCACCATAATTTCATTTAGTTTTACGCGTGCATGTATTTAGAAAGAAGTTCAATTCGATTTTTTCGGTACAGTGTTATCAGAGCTATTCGCTTGGACTTATTTCAGTTCGTGGAAGATGTGACGGAATTTGTAACCGGAAACAGTGTGTATAATTTCTTGACCTTCAATTCTATCTGCGCAAGAGGTGAAAATGCGACCTCAGTTGGTGAATGACAGTGCAGCACCGCAACAGCTGTCACAAGATGACAATCACACAACTGTTAGTATAGAAAATGTCATCAATATTACGTGTGATGGATTGCAAATGACAGAAATGGCAAAAGATGACAAAACGGATGCCCCCGCCTCACCAAACCCATCTATGCGCAGTACCACCATATCGATAGCATCGATCGAATCAGATGCCGCATCTAGTGTTATCGAATCGGATATTGACGAATTCGAAGACACCGCAACCGGATGCATGGTGAAGAAACTCGGCCAACAAACCGCCAGTCCAGTGGTCAATAGCCCAATTCAGAATCTAAGCCCCGAAATAGCGGTACTCTTGGGCCAACAGATTGAGAGAGATGTCGCCTCATCGAACAGTCCCCAAATCGCCAGCTTATCGCTGAGCAACTCTACTGATGTGACGTTTGGTCACAAGAAATACCATCGCGGTCCTGTCACCATACAACAAATACTCATCGAGAAACCAACGCACCAACAGGGAAACATCAATCCCGCTTTTGAAGGCTCAAACAGTTGTTCCAGCGCCGGTACTGATGCGCGAACAAAGCAACCTGAATGTGGTGAGTTGGTGCGGCTATATTTAGAATTCGAGTTGAGTAAGAGTATTCTTATCGCACAGGCTGTCGTTGTCTGATACAATACATGTAGAGTTCGATTGCCCTCAAGTTTGTTTATAACAAAAGCACAAAAGTGATGCAAAGGCTTTGCAATTATTATATTTGATTTTCACGAAAAGGAAAATATTTCATACGTCATACGATAAATCATAGATTTATGATCCCATTGCATAATAAGTGAGGTTAAGAGCTTTATACGGCCTTTCTATCGAATATAGGCGGTGAAATTCGATAACTTCGATTCAAGCTGTCAGAGTTGTTTTATACTCTTGGGCTAACTAATCGAATTGACTGGGCTTGGTGAGCTATTTTTAGTCAGTTCATAAAGGGTTCATTATGGATAAAACCAGTTTTTCGCACGCATATTCTTCGAATCTGCAAAAGAGAGCCAGCAACGCCCAGTAGAATGGAAATAAGTCAAGACAAATATCAGGAATATTTAATTCAGAATGAACATAACAAAATTCTCAGTAAATTTAGCGAATGAATGTTAACAAGAATTCTTTATGTACACATTGTGTGTTCCCAGTACTTGTTCGTAGGGAAAAATGGAGAAAATGGTGAGATTTATTGTTAAATCAGTTTTAACTGTTATTTTTTTTTTGAACATTTTGTTTTAAACGTATACGCGTTTCATTGATCGTTACCACTTAAAACCATACTTAGGGTAACGCCTCCCTAGAAATCTAGTACTACCTAGTGTAAAAAAAAAAAAAAAATTATTTCCGCTTAAGAAAGGAACGTGATCGCTAAAGCCCGTATGACACTAAATTGTTTTATAATTTTGATCACATTAGGTAAATCATGTTGAAAATTCAGCTCAGCTTAATTTTTAGTGCATTTCTTTCTATATGTCTACATTAATAACATTAATAAGGTTGGTGTGTACGCACTCACTCCTATCGGAAATTTTCGGTGTAATTTCTCTCCTGTTTCGTTTTAAGTCTGAAAAAAAAAATGTAGCGTCATATGGACTTAAACGAACTTACAACTATCATATCCTTTAAATATTAAATAAAAACTACATAAAGTAAGTTGCCACAAATCGTTTTTTATTAAGTCTTAAATAATTGCGGACTTATTGAGAAGCAATAACACATCCACAGAAAGAAATGTCAGCTGGCAGGTTCTCAGCATTTATGCGGGCTACCTCGCCTTTACAGCTAATTGAAAAAACTTGCCCCCAACTAAAAGAATGAAAAATCAATCGGGAGTCGGGACGCAAATTTCGAATGCTTTAATATAAAATTCAACCAGTGAATGGAAAAAGCTTTAAAAAGTGTTAAAGGCTACACATATTCGAATTGGACGAATATCAACACAGAAAATAGTAAGTGACGTTTTCATATTCGATTGGCCACACGAAATCTGAAAACTGAAAGCGAATCTGAAGAGGCCCAATCAAATACCACATTATTTTTCTTGTCAAAGAAGCGCTCTAAAACTTTAAAGAATAGACATGAGACTTTGATTTACTTGTGTTGCACATTTACTTAAAAGAGTTAAAGAATTTGTGTGTGACAATAGAAAGAGCGAATTTTTGTGACGTCAGCATGTCAAATTAAAAAAAAAAAAGTTACACGTGTAATCTCAGCTTTAGAATTCGCGTATCAGGTCATTTAATATTCACAAAACCTTTCTTAAAAATGTGAAAGCGGAAACACTTTACCCGGATTGAATCGTGACGCACATTATATTTGTTTAAATAGAAATCATTTAAAAGTTAACGCTGACTTATTCAGTTATTATCAAATCATTTAAAAGTTAACGCTGACTTATTCAGTTATTATTATATAGTTAACTTAAAATACTTCACTTTGAATGGCACCAGTTAGTTATATCTATACCCAAAGTTGTTGACAGCCATAATTGTTAAAACATGTTAATTGACATTACGTCAGTGAAACGCTGTGAAAATACTTGTTTTACAAGCTTCCTTCGTAATTTAGGTATATGAGTCAAGTATTCATCTAAATCGTTTATAGTTTCGACCTTTCCAGTTAATTTCAAAACCATATTTTAACATTCAGAGCAAATGTTGCTAAAAGGTTCTATATTTGTTTTATGAATAATTTTAATTTGTTATAATAGTGACGTGCCTAATCAAAAGAGATATAACAATACAATATTTAATAATATGCAGAATGTGCCTCTATCTGAGAGTTCAGGTACAAAGAGGGTTTAAATGATCTAACTGCAGTCGATTGCCTTATCGCAATCAATTGATTTATTAATTAGAACAGATAAGTGATTGACTTGATGACTTGATAAAAACATAAACAATGCGTACTAGCTGACATAGTGTTTGCAAATACTTGAAATTTGTCCCTGGCTGGCTTTTATCAGATTTTAAGTGCAGACATGACCTACCTTGTAATGGTGAAATGTGATATTTTGCCAAAACAATGGTCACCGTAAAAGGCTGTTGTTGTTTACGTAATAAGGCCGATAAATGAAATGTATTAGTAAGTTAATAATATAGGGTATACTACCCTATTGACATCATGGAAACTTTGACAAGTCCTAGCTGTCAGCTTTCGCTATTATACGCATAGAAAAACTATGACTAAAACACACGCTTTTGTAAGCTTAAATTAGCACTTCTAACAGCTCAAAAAGTAAACACTCAATTATTTTTGAATTTAGCATTAATTTACCTAACTCGTTGACATTACTTTGTTCGCCTTTGTACGCCTTTTCTGCGAACATTGCAGCCATCTAAGACCAGCTTTAGTAAATAAACAATAATTTTATCTTAGGGACTTTGCACACGAGAACGAGTAGCGAAATTCAAACGAACACATTCAAGAAATAATTTTGACGTTTCAAGTGAATCTACAATTCAGCGAACGAAAAGTAAATGTTGGACCTAGAAAAAAAAAAAAAAAAAAAGGAATATTTTGACATTTCTTTCATACGTCAGTCTCTTGTTGTACATATAATTATTATTTTAAGGTTAAATGCTTTTTTCATCTGCGGATTTGTGGGTCACGACTTTATTTTGTGGATTGTTAATAAAATCTGACAGTTCGCATCAAGAATGTTGCGACTTGTTGGATAATTTTTCTTGAATTTCTCTATTCATTAAAATACTAGAATTGATTTCTTCCCAATTCGCTCTTATACGAATAGTCAAAAGAAAAAGAAAAATTTCGTTTGAATGAAATGTACAAATTTGCAAAAACTCGGAGACATGTGGAATTGCAAGGAAACATCGCGGAACCGCAGGAATTTCATTAATAAAATGCTTCTTTTGAACATACCCATAAAATATTAAGAGGTTAAATTCGAAAGATTTTTTTTGGTTCCCGAGTTTTTAGAAACCTTTATTTAAATACTTATGCGTTATTTGGCTTAATCCCCCTTCGTGCATCAAATATATTTCAGCGGTGCCTCAGTATCCAATCTAATTGTCTTCTGCTTTCTTCTTTGTCTTTTGACGTTTATTAATGATTTGCATTCCGCGATCATCTGCATGCAATTAAAAGCAAAGTTATCAATAAATTTCATAGGACGCCAGTCATCGTGAGTGCTTTATCATCATTAGAATAACCACTGTTAGACAAGTTTATATGTCATTTGACTTTATAGAACAGCGCCACACCCATATAGTTAATTATTTAATTGGTGAGGTCCATTCAAAGCATATAGGCAATAAAATCGTAGATCTGAATCTCTCCCATGTTCTAGATGCAACTTTGCTTACATTTGTTGTAATGAATTACCTCTGTTTGTAATTTGTACGAAATGGGTATGTTCAAAACAAAAATCTGACAGATGACTGACGGGATTCGCCTGAGTTTTTATTGGGCTGGATTTACACAGAGGGGCAGAGATTTTCTTGATTAAGTTGAGGCTATACTCAATTGTGTAAAACCAGAAGACTGTCACTTAGAATATGAAACTTCAATAAAATTGACATTAAGTAGGTGCGAAAATAGTTAGATATGTTTTTTGTTTGTTTGTTATTGATATTAATTAACGTGTTGCTTGTCATTTTAGGGTCAGTGGAACGGGGACGATGTTTTCCTTTGTCAGTTTTTGATTGTCAAAATTGTCAATGCGTTCCTAAATAACCAAACGCAAACATAATCAATATAAGGCAACTAGACTTTTGAACGTGCCCAACGTTTTTTTTTTGTTATGGAATTGTGGTTTTATTGGCCGTTCAATGTGTCATAATAGAGGCTTCATAAGGTGATCCGGACTTTATTTTGCAGTAAACCCTTGTCTATATGGTCACTGAAAGGGGTCAGATTCTGTAAGGCGAAACGTTAGAACGTTTTCGTGTGCACGAAGAAATTAGCATACGTAACTTAGGGCAATTCATTCGTGCGCACGAAAACGTTTAATCGTTTCGCCTTACAGAATCTGACCACAGGGGTGGAAAAAAATGCACGTCAGATAAATTTAGAAATTGCTTTCAACATCGTTTATCAAATTGTGTAGAACATCAGTTTGTGCTAAGGAAAATTCAATTTTTAGTACGTTAGGTCCTGTTTCACCACTTGAAATGCAAAATGCGGTTTTAGAGTAGGTATCTACATAAAGCTCAACACAAATTTTATTCCAAGTCATGCTGACTAACTTTCAACTCTCTCATTTGCGTTACCGCCATTTTGAATAAAAATACCATCGATCGAACCATAACAACTGAGCAGACATTTATAGTCCTACACAAGTGCACCTCATTAGCAACCATTTAGCACTTAATTTACCGCCTAATGTGTGTATATTTTATTTATCATTTCAGCTAACAACAGAGACCATCCAACAGCAACGCAAAAATATAAAAATATTCTGAATCACAAAGCCGCCATAATTACTGCCGGAATTGCCATACTAACACTCTTAGTCGGAATTATTGTCCTCACATGGACTTACATCCTCAAGGACGGTGTGTTACAGAGTAAGCCTGCCAATAATTCGATATATTTGATCATTTAATTTCCCTTTCAAGACGTCAATGGGGAGCCAATTCATCGGCTGGTCTCGCGTGATGAATGGGTGGCACAGCCACCCAATGTGCCATTGGATAGTCTCGAAACTCCAATACCGAATGTAATAATCACTCATACGACAACACAAAATTGTTCCTCTCTAGTAAGTCAATTAGTTTTATTTGAAAATTTCCAGTATAACAGTTCTTCCTGCAGGCTATGTGCATCTTTCGAACGAGATTTATTCAAACCTTCGACATGGAATCGAGATCATTTGACGATATTCAGTACAATTTTCTGGTGGGTGGTGATGGCAATGTGTATGTCGCCCGTGGTTGGGATAAATCGGGAGCACACACCAAAGGCTACAACGACGACAGTGTGGGTATAGCATTTATTGGAACATTCAATAAATGGGCACCGCCAGAAAATCAGTTGAGTGCCACCAAGTGGCTGCTGAACGAAGGTGTTCGCCTGAATAAACTTGATCCTAATTTCAAGCTGTTCGGAAGCAGACAATTGGATCCTTCGTCGGACGGACCTGGTGATGCGCTGTTTAAAATTATAAGTAAGTGGCCAAATTGGTCCAGTTGGTCGAATGAACTTTGAAATGTGGCCAAGTATTTTTTGTTGTAATCCAAGCAAACATTAATCTGTAAAACTAGGTTAAGACAGATGCTAGCGACTATCAACGATAATACATGCAGAAATTAGAAACTAATTATTTGTGATACGTATGGAAATAAGTTATTTAAAATTCGTGGTAAAATGTTTTATTTAAATAAAAAGCGAAGAAACACAAACAAAACTGACAAGAATTTTTGATTTATTTATTTTTGTGGTAGAATTTGTTTAACACGAAACAGGATATGAAGAAGCCTTGGCACTTGTCCTTGCAGAAAAGTATTTTACAATAATGCTAGCTGCAATGTAACAGAAAGCTGCCTCGATATCTGAAGATATTGAAGATATCACGCAAGATTGTCCCGTCGTGGATGCAATTGGAACATGAGAATAGAATGGTACTTTGCCTAGGAAAACAACATTTTGGTGGATTCATAAAAACGACCTTGTGTTTAAATTATTGAAAGCTTTTTTTTAAAACCTTTGATGATAGCATTAACACGGTGCCGTGAAATAACGCCGAGGGAATAACGACGAATTCCGAAACTCGGCGTTAACACCGAATACTAAAATTCGGCCTTATTTCGCTTTCACAAAGTCAAATAATCATGCTTATTTTGACATTCGAACGAATAGCCAATTCGAACGAATGTCTATCAAAATACACACAAGTTCATTCGAACGAATAGAGACATTTGTATGAATTGACTATTCGTTCGAATGTCAAAATAAGCATGAATGCCGAACATTGCTTGAGAAATAAGGCAAACAAAAGTTTTCAGAATTGCCGAGAACTATTTACTTAATATAAAGTATATCTTTAATTTGCAGAAATATATAGATGTAACTATTATTTTGTATATAACTAAATTCTAAATGCTAAATTCCCTCTAGGGGAAATTTGAGAAAATAATAGTTCAAAAATCGGTGCGATTTTTGATATTTTTTCTCTAGTTATTTAAGCATTTACCCCCGTATTAAGTAACACTTTGTAAATCAACTTGTTACTCAGCAGTTATGTCAAATTTTTGTATGCTATCTGACGTTTGCTAGCTAACTTACTTGTGCACATTTTTGGGGTTAGAATTTTAGAAAATATTGGTTAAAATTTCGCAGGATTTTTAAACTATTACTCTGTCAAATTTCCCAAATTGAAATAACAGAGGGGGAGATTTGAAATAAATTTATAAATTCAAAGCGAAATAAGGAAATTCTGCGTTATTTCGCTTTCACAAAGTGAATTCCAAAATTCGGCGTTATTTCGCTCGGCGTTATTACACGGCACCCATTAACCTTACTTAAGTTAAATTGAATCTTGAGTAAATTTGCAAAGTGATTTTTGCTTGCCAGTGCGGCCAAGCTCTTTTGGAACAATCCACCTAACACACAAAATTGAAATTGAAAATTGACAACAGGGTGACACTGAAAGAGCAAGCCAAATGAAGAGCAAACTTAAAAATACAGACTACCTCTCAAGGTGTACCTTATTCCACAAACCTCGGGTACAAAGCTTAAAGTCAGTCTAGGGTATTTAAGATTTAAATCTTGGGACCGAAAAAAAAAAAAAAACAAGTACAAATTGCTTTTATAATGCAGATAACCTGGCCGCTTGAAGATGCTTCTTTGCTCAATAACAGCTTTCTCTACTTCTCTCTGTCCTCTTACAACTCAACTTTTAGAAAAGATATTAGGGGATCCCCGTAAAATAATCGGGTCTATCACAGAATCCTTCGTATTCGGAATTTTCCTACGAACCCCGAAAGAACTGTTACAGAATCCGTCGTAGGGGAATTTTGAAATTCGTAGAAAGTGGTATCGCTGAATATATCACGTTCGAAAGCAAAAAATGTGCCCTACGACGGATTCTGTGATAAATCTTTCGGGGTTCTTAGCAAAATTCCGAATACGATGGATTCTGTAATAGACCCGAATATTTATCAAAAAAGACGTCTTGCTCGAAACGCCGCTAACGTCGCAAATGTTTAAAGTCAACCGCTTGTCCAAATTTCTATCTTTAAGACCAGAATCTCTGGATGTGGAATTTATTTGATGATTTTCCTTTATGCTCGCTTTCTTTCAAGTCAACTTTTTCCCTGTTTCTATTAATCCATTGCGGTCCTAATACCTGCTGAGTTTCGCAAACATTAGCTCGTGCGTTCTAGCGTTATGTGATAATTTTGAGCTATTTTAAGAGAAAACAAATACAATTTTTGGCCATAAAATTACTACTACTACTACGGCTACAAAAACCAACTCTGCAGATACTCTAGGAACGATGTCAGTTTTGACGCGACTGTTGAGAAATATTTTCGACCGGAAACTGAAGTTATACAACCCTTAAAACTTCGCCACTCCTTTCCCAATATCAGTCGAACAGTTAAAGTAGAAACATTTTCTCTTTTTTAGACCCGACCTCATTTTACGTCTGAGGATGGAAATTGTCTTTGGTTACTGAAAATTTTAATCATTGCTCAAAAGCCTTGTAAGCACTCAGCTCGATGAGCTCTTTTCCTAGGAACTCTTACCAAATTCAACTGAAATCTTATCAATGGATTATTTGCGCACATCGCCCTTTAATTCGCTTGGTTTTATCAGCACCTGCTCTACATCATGGCGGTGCAGGTGTATACATCCATCCATACGTAGCATACTACGCATTGCAGCCTGTGTACTATGACTATCTCATTTATAAGATAAAGAACCGAATATCCTCAACAATGGAATTAAACTTTTCTTCTCGAAATAAGCTGGTTTTACAATGTTTGCCGCATGATGCGTCACCGGTTACCTATATAGTTTAGAGCCTCTCCTTGGGCCAACAAACTTATTTAAACAGTAAACAAGATTCTATCCAGAGGGGCTGTTGTCACCATCTTCATCATTTGGCCCGCCAACAAAAACAAAAAAATAAATTCAAATGCTGGAAAAAATAAAAAAATAAATCTGCTTAAAATTAGCTTTAAACACGGCTGCACAGAAACAAGCTGTCATCGAAACAGCTTAACTGTTGGGACTAGTTTTAGATCATGTACCGGGGCAACAATGTATCATACATACAGAGCTTTCACAAGTCATTATTTACCCATGAAAAAAATCTCTTTTTTTTTTAGATATACACTCGTACGCATAGGGAACAATTACTTTGAGCCGCTCAATTGAACAAAGAGATGACGAAAATCAGAGGAGTTATAAAATATACATTGCTGTATTCAGTACTCGCTTTTTAAGAAATGCCAGTAGTAAAAAAAAAAATAAAAAATATGAGTTCATATTGAGGAAAGATCGCATAAGATGGGTAACAGTTACGCCCACTTTTTGGGGGAGCTTTTCTCTAAAAGGTGGTAGATAGAAATCATCTGGTGAGATATCTAGCATCACATCATGCTGTCAAGTAGCCTTGAATACCTTTCGAGGTTTGACGATGGACTTTTGTAAGCAGATGAGACACAAAATTTATAATGCCATTTGATGAGACAACGGAAATTTCCATGGTTAACTTTTTGCCGTACATTACCATTGAATAAACTTACTGCTGACGTGAAAGAAATTCAATCAAAATATTGATTTGGCTATTGGATTCACATTTGGTTTTTGTCGGATGTTTTAATTAGCATGGATGTATTATTGGCGGAGCTCTTTTAAGTCGTATACATGAGGTTGAGTACAAATTCTGTTTATTGTAAAGGGTGGTTAAATTGTAAGGGCCGATGTTGAATGTGAACCACACCTAAATGTCAAGATTTTTTTCTGCATTTCATTTGACATTTATCAATTTGAACCATGGAAAGATACACAATTGAGCAATGCGTTAAAGTTATTCAGGCTTATTATGAAAATGGGCGTTCAAATCAAAATGCATATCGTGCACTTCGTGATTTTTTCGGTCAATTTAATCGTCAATTTTCAACTCAGTGGATTCGTCAATAATCAAAATTAACGCATTTGGGCGAATGATAATCCAAGAGTGATTGTCGAAAAACCAATGCACCCACAAAGAGTGACTGTTTGGTGCGGTTTATGGGCTGGCGGCATCATCGGGCCGTATTTTTTTCAAAATGAGGCCGGTCAGGCAGTTACTGTGAATGGTGTTCGCTATCGTGAGATGATAACGAACTTTTTATGGCTCGAATTGGATGCGGTGGATGTGTGGTTTCAACAGGACAAGGTGCCACTTGCCACACAGCTAACGAAACAATGGCTCCTTTGCGCGACAAATTCAATGGCCGTGTTATCTCACGTGGTGGCGATGTCAATTGGCCGCCAAGATCATGTGATTTGACACCGTTGGACTTCTTTCTTTGGAGTTATTTGAAAGAAAAGGTGTACGTCGATAAGCCAGCAACAATTCAAGAGCTAAAGGATGAGATAATTCGCCCATTAACGGCATAGAACCTCAATTATGCCTCAGCGTCATCGAAAATTTGGACCATCGGATGGAGTTGTGCCGCCGAGGTTGCGGCGGCCATTTGGCCGATTTCCTTCCATACATAATTAAACCATACCAATATTATCATAATAAAATGAAATGACAGTAATTTCCTAAATAATTTGTGTTTTTATTCAAAATCAACATCGGCCCTTAAAACCTAACCACCGTTTATAAGGCTTTTTTTAGAAAGGTTGATAGCTGTCATTTTCTCAGAACATTTTTTACGGCTAACCTTCTTCTTGAAAACTGGCAGCTTCTGCACATAAGTGTTCCATCCATATAAGTTATAAAAATAAGCGAAGCCTTTAGACATCACAGGGATCGTTAAGAACGGAAATTGAAAGTCACGATCTCAATGCTGAGTAAAGACAGCCCTATTCAAAGGGTCCCTATAGTTTCTTTTGGAAAGGTTACTGCCTAATATCATTACCTTCCATGCTTCCATCGCAACGGCAGAAGCAGCAATTGTAGAAGTAACCAAATATCTAGCAAGCCAGCTATTAATAACCGACCAGACAGTATGGGTTTTGAAACTTATGAACTTATCAAACTGATAAGATACCTTTGTTCTTCCCTTAACCTAGAAGCATTTACCCCAACGAGTTCCGACTTCAGTTGTGTAATTTTCTCTGTTAACTGCCAGCGTTCAGTATAGTTCTCTGTATGTTTTTTTTTTTTTTTTCCATTTTATCTCGCCAGCTTCGCTTTAACCTACTTGTCTGGTAGTGACGGCGGCATGGCAAAATCAAGACTTTGCCGCTCGCGGTGTAAACAACTTGTTTCAAAGCTCGGAATTTCCAAACGAAGCTTATTCGGCATAATTTTATTATCTCTCATATAAATATAATAAAAAAATATGAGAAAAAAACAAAACAAATTCAATGATTGATTTGATTGGTAATAGCCCAGCCGGGAAACGGGGACTTGGGATTTCACGTCGAAATATAATAATTATGGTTCGAATTTGTATTTTTGGGAAGTCTTGTCGACTTAAAGTTCTGAGTGGCGCTGAGGATTTGACGGTGGATCATAGTTCACAGAAATATTCCGCACATTAGGGGCGTATGTCTACTCCTATAATATAATGACAATGTGCAATAATAATACAATACGAATGCGAGTAAAGTCTCACGATTCATGCAACCGTTGTTTAACCCTGCTGTGGTTTGATTTTTGTTCTGACAGTCGGTCGCATTGGAGAGATAACGACTCATACTCTTTTTTACTTTGTTTTGTGTGATGAAAAGTGCTAAAGCATTTTATGCCCTATCTGTGTGGATGTTTTTTTTTTTTGTAATAATTGATCGCAACTGTACGATGGAAGGCAAATTGTCGCCGTTTCTCGATTTGCACTAGTTTGCTGAACTTTATTTAAACTACTGACTGACTTTACGATCTAAAATGGTTAAGTGGCTTTATAGTTTATTTTTTATTTAAATGAATATTAAGAACCTAACCGGATTGGTATATTTTTGACTTAATTGAGTAGTTTTACTAGTGGCATGAATATTTTAGACTCACCAGTTAAAAAACTTTTAACTTTTAAATCAAGTTTTATTTTTGTTGCATCCGCAATAACGAATAGCGAATAGTTGGTAGCACTACTGGTTGTCACCGCCACTGAGCGATGAGCTCAGCTGTCATCTGTCTGTCGTCTGTCACCTTCATTCCGTGCACGCTGCACTATTAATTTTCTTTCCGTATTTTGTTAATTAGTTTCTAAATTTATGAATAAACTTTTGTAACCGAGTTAACGCGTGTTGAATATTTTCTTTCACAACCAACGGTTGCAACAGTGGCGACGAGGATTACGGAAATAAACAAGGATTACTTTTCATCGTGAGCAATGGCCAATCCACAACCTCAAATTCCTCAGCATGTTCCGCAAGATTTCATTACGTTTTTCCAAGCATTGATGGCAAATCAATCAGCACTGATTGACCGCTTATCTGCTAACGTATTGGACTCGAAAAAGGAAAAATCATCTGTGGAATACACCATTGAAGTCCTGTGCAAAAACATACAGGAATTTCACTTCGATGAAGAAAGCGGTATCACATTCGCTCACTGGTACGAACGTTACTCCAGCCTATTCGACAAAGATGCAGACTCATTGGACGACAGCGCAAAAGTTCGTCTACTTTTGAGAAAACTTGGAATCTCAGAGTACACTCGCTACGCCAACTTCATTTTGCCGTCCACGCCTGCTAGCTTCGATTTCAAAACCACAATCGATAAGCTAAGCAGTATCTTTGGTAAGTCTGAATCAATGTTTAGTTTACGCTTCAGCTGCTTACAGACAACAAAGAGCAGCCTGGAAGACTTCACGACGTACGCCAGCAATGTCAATAAAAACTGTGAGCAATTTCAACTCGGCAAGCTCACAGGTGAGCAATTTAAGTGCTTGATCTTCGTTAAAGGTCTTCAGTCATCCAGCGACGCGGACGTCCGTTCCAGATTGCTTTCTCTGCTTGAAACGGGAGATGAAACAAAAATCACACTGGAAAATTTGCTGTTGGAGTGTCAGCGCGTGTCTAAACTAAAGCAGGATACTCAATTGTTGGAATCAGCACCATCCAGGACACATGCTATTTCCTTCAGCAACAAACAAAATAAGAAGCAGCGTCATAAACCAAACGGCAACACCGATTCTACGAGTCACAGTTCATCAGCGAAAACTACACCGAGGACTCCCTGTTGGGGTTGCGGTGAAATGCACTTCTCCGCAAATTGCCCGTACAAAGACCACACATGCTCATCATGCCAGCTACGGGGTCATAAAGAGGGCTACTGCGATTGTTTTTCGAAGAGGGACAACAATAAAAAGAATACTGCAACAGCTACAACCCAGTCATTTCGCAGCAAACGTAAATTTCATCGAAGTCAACAACAGAGAACAAATTCAGTCATCGTCAACTCAACCCGTCAAGCCAATCGGAAATTCGTGCATGTGAAAATCAATGGTGAACGTGTCAAGCTTCAAATAGACACCGCTTCAGACGTGACGATAATTTCCAAGAAGGTATGGAAACAGCTTGGCAAACCAACTCTAACAGCCGACATACAAAACCAAACAGTGAAGGATGCTCAAGGTAATTCCATTAAAATGCTTGGTTCGTTTATTGCAGATGTCGAACTCTTGGATACAAAAGCAAACCTGCCATGCCTTGTAGCAGACCTTCCATACCTATGCCTTTTCGGTATCAATTGGATGGACGAATTTGGAATTTGGGATCATCCATTGAACAGCATTTGCCAATCAGTTCAAGAAACAGAGTGCACATCGAGGGAAATAGAGATCAGTAAGATTCGTAAAAATTTCGCTGAGCTCTTTACTGCCACCCTGGGCCACTGCAAAAAGTTTAAACCCAAGATGTATCTCAAGGAAAATGCCACACCAATCTTTCGAGGCAAACGTCCAGTGCCTTATGCGTCTTTGACAGCAATCGATGAGGAGCTTCAACGCTTAGAACTGTCCGGGATAATATCGCCGATTGACTTTTCAGATTGGGCTGCTCCCATAGTAGCCGTCCGCAAAGCAAACGGATCAATCAGAATTTGTCCCGATTATTCAACTGGATTGAACGATGCCATCCAACCACATCAGTATCCGCTTCCAAGGCCAGAGGATATTTTCATAAAGCACGGGGGAGGCAAACTATTCAGTCACATCGATCTCTCTGATGCATACCTTCAAGTGGAAGTGGATGACGAATGCAAAAACTGGCTCACTATTAACACACACCGGGGGCTTTTCCGTTTTAATCGTCTGCCGCCCGGAGTGAAGTCAGCACCTGGTGCATTCCAGCAACTTATGGACACAATGCTGGCTGGTCTCGAGGGTGTCTCTGCGTACTTGGACGATATTCTTGTGTCCGGGGATTCAGCAACGCAACACACACACAGACTTTATGCCGTTCTTTCGCAATTGCAAGAGTACGGTTTTCGCATCAAATTAGACAAATGTGCTTTTTTCACATCTTCACTTCATTACCTAGGTCATGTGATCAGCTCAAATGGATTAAAGCCTGATCCTGACAAGACCAAAGCCATTGTGTCAATGCCAGCACCACAAAATATATCTCAACTTAGGTCCTTCCTGGGGGCTATTAATTACTACGGTCGGTTCATACCTAACATCAGTAAGCTGAGCGGGCCACTTCACGCATTACTTTGCAAGGACACTCATTGGAAATGGACTACGAAATGCCAAGATGCCTTTAACCAATTCAAGCGTATACTGTCGTCGGACCTGGGTCTCACTCATTATAACCCCGAGTTACCGATAATAGTAGCAGCGGACGCATCCAATACAGGTATTGGCGCCTGCATTTCTCATCGGTTCGAAGATGGAAGTGTCAAACCTATACAACATGCTTCGAGAACACTCAACCCAAGCGAGAAAAATTACAGCCAGGTGGAGAAAGAGGGATTAGCACTTGTTTTCGCCATCAAAAAGTTTCATCGAATGCTACTAGGACGTCACTTCATACTTCAAACGGACCATAAACCACTCCTATCTATCTTTGGTTGTAAGAAGGGGATTCCAGTCTACACCGCCAATCGACTGCAACGTTGGGCACTAACGCTACTCAGGTATGATTTTTCTATTGAATACGTGTCAACTACAGATTTTGGTAACGCAGATGTCTTGTCACGCTTGATTGGTCAACATTCACAAACCACCACGGAAGAGTACGTCATCGCGAGCACCACAGTAGAAGATGACGCTTCCGCCGATTTGACACACACCATTCAACAACTGCCACTTACATTCCACATGGTGCGCAGTGAGACAATGAGGTCACCAGTTCTACTACAAGTGAGCGGATTCATCAGAACGACCTGGCCAAACAAAAATGAAATATCTCCAACTGTGCTCCAGTACTTCAACAGACGCGAAGCTTTGTCACTAGTTAATGATTGCATTATGTTCGGAGATAGACTAGTCATTCCCGAACGCTTCCGAACCAAGATCCTTCACCAAGTACATCGTGGACATCCTGGCGTCGAGAAAATGAAGGCAGTCGCTAGAGGGTATATTTACTGGCCGCAAATCGACAAAGACGTCGAGATTCGTCGACACACTCAAACGTTCTCTTCAAAAGTTGAAAAGGGAGGGAACCACACAAGAGATTCTGCAACAATTTTTGTTCATGTATAGAACAACACCCAACCGAAGTACACCAAACGGAGCATCTCCAGCCGAACTAATATATGGGCGCAAGATAAGAACGTCGATGGACTTACTTCACCAATCCTGCCCACCGGCTAAGGGCCGTACCAATTATAAACAAAATCAACAGTTTAACCGTCATCACGGAGCGAAGCAAAGGGATTTCAGTCCAGGAGAAAAGGTCTTCGTAAAGATCTACAAGTTTAACAAAAGCAGCTGGGTGTCAGGCGAGATTATTGAAAGAATGGGAGCTGTTAACTATAACGTCATGGTCAACACAAGAGACAAACTTGTTCGGGCGCACACAAATCAACTCAGACGTAGAGGTTCCACTGAGCAGAGCATTCAGTCGCACGATGATCGACTGCCTATCGAGATACTCATGGAAGACTTTGAAATGCCATCAACTCCGGAAAAGACATCAATATCTACAACATCAGCTACTACCAATCCAAGTCAAGATAACTACGAGGTTTTGTCTAACGACAGACTGCTAACACCGCAGATACAGACCCGGAAGTCGGGTAGGAAACGTCGGGCACCTGTGAGGTATAGTCCACCCTCGCCACCAGCTAAAAGGGGAGGTGTTGCATCCGCAATAACGAATAGCGAATAGTTGGTAGCACTACTGGTTGTCACCGCCACTGAGCGATGAGCTCAGCTGTCATCTGTCTGTCGTCTGTCACCTTCATTCCGTGCACGCTGCACTATTAATTTTCTTTCCGTATTTTGTTAATTAGTTTCTAAATTTATGAATAAACTTTTGTAACCGAGTTAACGCGTGTTGAATATTTTCTTTCACAACCAACGGTTGCAACAATTTTATAATAAATCCAGCCGAATGCCGAACTAGGCAAGGTTCTTGTTATCCTATAACAGATCAACTAAAGCTAAAACTAACTACTAAAGCTTTTTATGATATGTCAAAAAATTAAAGACTATAAAGGTTATATTGATGGAAAGAAGGCTGCAATATGTTAGGCAGAGACTCTCCACGGGTCGGGAGCCCGTAAGGTAAAGTTAGCTGTAGCTTAATCTACCTGTTAGGAGTTTAAAGGTAAACTAACTAGGACTGTTACTTTTGAGGAACTTTTTATTAAGTCGAGGGACCTTACTTATTATCGTTTTTAACCTTAACCTATGTATTTTGTAGATTATGCAATTTTGTACAGAAAATTTCTTGAGTTGAAAAATTTACTCTGGACAATAAAAATGATTTTTAGTATCGCGGAGTATTAGTTCAACAAAATAGACTCTCCACGGGTCGGGAGCCCGTAAATAATTTGTAGATTGAAATACAATTTTGTGTTGACATCTGAAAATCTAAATTTAGACTTCTTTACTTTCTTTCACTTACTTTCATGTGTAAGACCTAATTTGGTGTTTTGATGAGCAGCATCTACTTCTACTCTGAAGTCACTCATTTAAACATTTGCGGCTTTTTCTGCAAAAAAAAAAATCGTTGCGTATTCGCGCAGTGGCTTAATGGTAAGTGTGCTGAATTACTGATTGATGGGTCTCTTGTGCAATCCCCGTAAAACATATTTGTATAGCTACGATTACACATGCCACTTTTTAATCAAATTTTGAAATAAGGCGACGCCATTATACCGTAAACATTTGTCCTAAATTTGTCACTACCTCGGCTGTCAAGCATCTGGTCACGCAGCACACTTTCATGAAAGAGACACGAGTGATCACCAAATGGACGAATTTTTGTTTCCTCAGCATGTCAAAATTGCAATTGTAGCTTATGTTCTACAAAGAAAAACAAATAGAAAAAAAAAAAAAAAAATCGTTATGCAAGGTTATTTAAAGAGTTCTATACGAATCTGTTCCGCCAACCTATTTCTTAGGTGCAGTTAGAACACATGCAAGACCACAAAAACAGTCGAATGGTGTCAAATCGCACGATATGAGTGGCCAATTCACTGTGGTCCATTTCCAATATATATTGCTGTTGTTGAATCATAACAATTCAATTTAACTGGATTTATTTAAAATTTTAAAATAATTATGCCAATTATAATGAGAATTCCAATTCTGGGAATAGTTATGGAACATTTAAGAACATATATTGAGGGAATAATAATTGATCGAGGGAAGAACCATTGGAGTGATAAACTGAAAGGTTTGCTCTTGAAGAGCGCATTCTTTGAATAACTAATATTCTTTGATTTGTAGTTCATGAATGAATGGGTAAATATCCTTTAAACTGGTCGGTTATTTTAAAGTTCATCTATTGGAAATGCAAAAACGTATTTCCTTGCAATGGTGTGCGGTAATTCTAAAGAAATAAGTTTATGTACAATACAAATGCCTATTATTTATAAAAATGCTTCAAGCATGACTTGGATGATGGCAATAGGTGAGTGCCATTGATACAAGTGCTGCCAACGCTTCCTGAAACCAATAGTTCAGTGTGGTGTAACGGTTCAGATTGCTTCTTGGCATCGATTAATCTGGCCTTCTCCTTAACCCTATGACAGCGAGGCACATACATCAAAATAAATCTATGCATAGTTAACTCTTCAAGAAACCACTTTTAACGGATGCAAAGTTTGCTAGGAATGTCACTACCCTTATGAAATATTTGCATCAATGAAGCAAAGGCTACCTTAGCTCGTAATTTACCATTTAACAGCACGTGCGACATCCATATGCAGATTGGTCGAATGCAAAATACAATTATGGAGTCTCAAGACCGTTGTTATTTCAAATGCAACTGCTGTTTAATAATTCAAATCTAATAATCATGCAAATTGCTCAGCGAATTAATCACAGTTTGTAAAAATTAACATAATGCAAAGCGTTGCCGGTTGCCACAGCTCCCCCTTTACAGAGCATGTTAGCTCGAACTTTGAGCATATCGTTTTCTATACAAACCTGTGAAGTTCCAAAAGCCTGATAAGCTTCCAATAGAGAAACAGGTTCATCTCAATAAAGTCGAAAAGTGTACTCACTGTCGTTCACAAACAAACTTTCAGTTGTGGTAGTGCGTAGTGGTAATCTCACCCAGCAAATTACTTGACAAAAAAAGCGTTTTCACGATCCGCCAGCCAGCTTCATCCACCAACCGAACCACCACCAATGAACAATCTGAAATCAGTTGATCGTAGCCATCCGTGAGGTTATGTTAAATCTTTGCGCGGCTAAAGTTTGCACTGGATTTTCAAAGTTTACACGTTGCAAGTTTTAGCTATACAAGTTCCGTGTTTTCTTTTCTTTTGAATTGACCAGCCCAAATAGAAAGAACGCCGAAAGTAAACAAAACGTCGGATGAAAAGCTTTGTGTGGGTTCTTGGAGGTGGTAAAACAGAAAAGTTTTCGCAATTAAAAATCCACTTCGAATGCGCAATGGGTGTCAAGTAATTGATTTACTGTCAAAAAAGTGTTTTCGTTGTTTACTTTGGTTATTGTCGGTTTTTCCGGGGGTGAGATTTTAAAATTTTCCACGTCTTTGGTGAAAAATTGCGCAGTGAATGAAATTTTTGGCAAAACTTCGACGCCCTGCGCCTTCCACAAAAATCTGATCGTCAGCTTATTATTATATCGAGCCGTGCAAGTGTGCGATTTGTGTACCTGTGTTGTATTCGTGGTGGGCTTATCAATTCCGGGAATATTTCGAGCCTAGTTTACTTGTCACGCAAGTCTTTCCTGTTTGTGAAATCAAACCTGCTTACCGTGAACCTTAAACTAAGTCGACAATGCCATAGTATTGTGCCAACATCCATGCATGCGCCCCAGCATCGATTGTGTGTTTGTGTGAAAAATCTGTTTCATTGAAAATGCATACAGATGATAAAACTGATAATCAGTCGAATGATAGTGCCGCTTCATCGGATTCGGGAGTGATAATTGTTGATGAGAAATTCATGTCAGAAACAAGCCCCTGCAACATCGACATAACCACGAGCATCGATTGCGATAATACTCTAACTGCCGACGATACATCCATAAATATAGAGAACATCATTAACTTGGCGCAAAATGTCCGACCAACACGCAAAGGATCATCGCCGAGAGCGGACATCACGCCCTCCAACAAATCGTCACCGACATTTTCCATTCGCAGCACAAACATATCGATAACATCGATACAATCAGATGCTTCATCGAGTGTTATCGATTCGGATTGCGACGAATTCGAGGACTCAAATGGAAACTACACCATTAGGAAGCTCGGCCAGCAAACCTCCTGCACGCCCGGCAGTGCAGATGTTCCGAATATCACCGGCAGTGATGGAGTTGTCCTGCTGCAGCAGCGGGTCGACGGAGGGCATATGGGTGCTGTGGCGGCGTCAAACTCCGGCGGCCCAAATGTGGCCAGTATGGCGTTCACAAATTCGACAGATATTACAATTGGCCAAAAGAATTATTACCAAGGACCGGTTACGATACAACAGTTTTTGATCGAAGGTCGGAAACGTGACGGTATAACCTCAGCTGCTGAGGATAGTGGTACTGATAACCCCGCCTTCGTGAACGGCAGTCCGACGGGAGCGCGGAGAAAGCCAGGCGACACTGGTAAGTTGAGCTGCGATTTGGATGGCTATTTTTAGAGTGGTCATTAATGAAAGTGGAACCGGGTAGGTCAGCAGTGAATTTGACTGAATTTCGTTTCGTAAGCTTGGTAGATGAGTGTACTTCCGAGTTGAGGAATACTTTGGTTAGGCAATCAATTTGAGTTTCATTCTTTGAACTTGGTATAGGGTGGACCAAAAGTTAAGATAATTTGAATAGTTTCTTATTTGCTAAGTGAATTTTGACAAAGTTAAAAGAATATTGTAGAAGCTTCAGCTTTTCTGATAAACCAATCGTGCTCATCAGCTATCACACACCCTTTGACAGGTACCTGTTTGTCGTCTGGTCAGTCTTCCAGTTGAAAAGTATGGACAGACAGCTAGAGCTGTAGAGCTGAATTCTAAAAATACTTATCAGCGTGCTAAATTCAACGAAACTCTTCCCCACAGATAGAGGGCGCTCTCGTATTTTGGCACGGGATGTCAGTAGTTAGTGTCTTGGAATACAGAGCGAGCGATTGTACGTTAAAGACCAAAATTTATTACTCCTGCATTTTTTTTTGGACAGTCCTGAATGTTATTGTGAGCTTGCTGAATTAAATAATGCGACATGAGATCCCGAAAATAATAAAATATTGCTATGGACTTAAGCTTAGATTGTAAGTGTCATTTTTCGTGGCAAATTTTTATATGCTAAACTACATTTTCCATATTAAGATGCATGTGATGAGTGATGACCTAGTTCTTTATCTCTGTTCTTTTAGCTAATTCCAGTACGTTCGGATCTCCATCCATTACTAAGTCTGACAGCTCTTACTGCTGTTTTATGAATATTAATAACCCGATCCAACTTTTAGTTTATTTTTAAGGAGTTGTAGTTCAATCTATCTGACTCCATAATTCCCAGTTGATATGTTGTACAGCACTTGAGACTCTTTTCAGAATTTCAACTAAATTCTGACAGATAGCTTACGAGCACAAATCATATACTAGGCACTAGGAACAAAACTGTTGCTTTTTGATTGAACTGTCTAAATTACAGCCACAGACCAATTTAAAAATTGCCAACAACCTACCTACCGTCAATAAGGAATCAGTCCTATGCCTTTATTATACAGAATATGCACATTTATAAATAAAGATAAAGCAAATAGCAAAATACGTTGTTTGAGGGTGTTTATCAGTTTCCGTTCTGTGCAAAGAACATTACAGAACACGTTGTATAGATTATTATCGAAAGAAGTTCATTTATATTATTTACTTAGGGTTGTTGTACTCATGTGCGAAATCAAATTGAAATCTGTACTTGTTTGTGTGGTGTGTAAGCGTTAATTAAATGTTTGCAATAGTAACATTGTTACTGATAAAACTTTAAAACTTGCAAAAATGTTTCGCCACCATTTGTAAAAATGTAAACCAATTTACTGGCCGCTCTTAAATTAAGCTACAAAATTCCTCTAAAGATGCAAATAAGCTTTTTTTTCAATAAAATTGCGAATAACTATAACTTTCTATATAGTTCATTGCAAACAGTTTTTGAACAGACTCGCAGGTAGGCCCCCTTCTAGCAATATGTTTTTATTTTTTGGTAACATTTGAAAAATGGAAACTAGAAAAGTCTCTCAATTACGAGTTTGAGTTGTTTTTTTAATTTATTATTGTCGCCTTTAAAAACAAATTAATCAGAATAAGTGTGCCTAGGAATTACAAAAAATGCGCATTTTTAATCTTGATATTTGGGTGCATATATTTTGGGCTCCAAAATTTCTCAATTTGGCTCCGAACATTTTATAAAAGCTGCAACACTGCAGTACAAATGTCAAATTTTCGCAAGCAATTAATGTCCCAAACAATAAATGTGTGCGAAAAGAGAGTGGAGAATTGTACCAAGCAATCTACTACTATTACCCACTCTTCCGCCATCATTTCGCAGCAACTGCGTACTGCAAAACGAAAAGGAGACGCGAAATTTTTCATTCATGATTTCATTGCGTCACTTTTGTATGGGATTATTCGTTCCGGAACAGCTGCGGACTAGGCTTTAGCTGGTGCAAAAAATACGCACATTTTCGTAAGCAAAACTTTGACAGATTAATAAACTCATTGATTTGTTCCTATACTAATATGAAATTCAAACTTTTGACTAAGAAAGCATTTCCAATTTAAAAACAGAAAATGTGGACGATCTAAAATTTCCATTGATTGTTTAATTGAATAAATATTTCAACTAAAATGTGCAGTTTGACGTTTGATGTTCTTTGATAAATGGTCGTGACTTCACTGGCTATAGTTCTTAAATTTCTGTAAGTGAAAAAAGGTTCACAAAACTGCTAGCTTGCAATACATGTTACTTGAATTTGATTTAAATAATATACAAAATAAATAAAAGAAAGAAGTCTCAGAGAGTAAATGTGAAAAAATAGAAAATGTAATATTTAGCTAATTTATTGACAGAATTACAGCGATACTGTCAGAATATTAAATAAAGCAGCACAAATGTAATACCACAATTATTACAAAAAGGGGAACATTTGTATAGTCTGGTAGGTTACAATTCAGTTCCCCTACAAAAATGTCTCCAAAAATAAAAGTAGAAGTAGAGCAGTATACTTTCTGCTCATTTTAGACCTTAAATTGTTTCCCCATCATATAAAAATTCTGCACAAAATATTGTTATCTAGCGATAAGCTGTGAATATTTTCGAACGAATTAATTAACAAATAAAATGAATTTAGTGCATTTACAAATAATAATATAACCCAACAATTAAATGTGGAATAATTATTTTAAGTTGTGAATTGTGACATTTCTTCGTTCAGCTGTTCTGCTGAATTTGCAGAATATTACAAAAGGTGTGTTTATTCCAGCAACCCAACGATTGGAAGTCGTTTTCGTGGAATACGACTTTAAACGACTCGTTTTGAAAACTTAAATGTACCTATGGGAAAGCTTCTGTTTTCGATGAAGTTTCTGAGTGTTTTCGCGAAAACCCGGCTTTCGGGTCGGTGTGAATGGGGTATGAAATGAAAAGTTATGCTTTACGTGAACACCTGCCTTGACGGCTTAATTTCACGGTGGGCACACCCACATTTGAGTCACTGAGAAAGACGCTGACAAAGCGTCCCAAGGCCAGTTCAAGTACAAGTACAAGTACTGACCCTAGTAGAATTACCGTGGCTGTTAGGTAAGATTATACAGTCCATCGACCCATTCGTGATGGGCGAGGCCTATCTTGACACCTCTTCGTTCTGAAAGAACGCTTTTGCCTTCCGCATTTGGATTAAACCACAGCCACCACGAGTCCAACCTCTAAACGATGGAGGCTGACCAATGGTGAAATTGGTACAGGGGCCCCTCCATCTCCCGTGGTACCAGTTTAAGCTAATGGTGAAGCTTTCGCAACCCGAAGGTTACTCCCAATTGAACTGTCTTACCCAGTTCCGGCATGAGTATCGCCTGTGCGTTCAAAAGTGTTAGGTGAACAGAGCATCTTGAATTCCATATTACTAGCGAAAACAGATAGCTCATCACCTTTTTGCTCTTGCACTGATTAATTTGGTGATGCCCACAATAAAGGCATCACTCAAATTTGGGCAGTGCCCCTGTGAATGGGGTATAAAGGAAGTTTTTGAAAAGAAGATGGGATGATGACAGTGATAAAGATAGGTATTGCCAGAGTGACGCCCGAGACGCATTTTATCAGCTCTACCGAGGTATCCGTCGGAACGGAAAATTCTCCGATTTTATACGATTCGGAGGATTTTTGCTGCCAGGTATTCTTCGGAACAATTATTCGCAGAATCGTTCCGACATTTTAAAACGCATATTGGAATTACTTTGTGCGATGAACTGCATTTTATGTTATATTTTTGACAGCTAGGTTGCAATATCATCCGACAGAAATTGGTTGCGGAATTTGTTTACGATTTGGAGCGCGGTGCGGAAAATTTTCCATTCCGACGGATACCTCGCTAGGGCCGAATATATCTTTGTCGTACAATCGCGTTCAACTCATTTTGAAAAGGTTTGTTCGATCTTAAATATGTTCTTGCGGAAATATCATAGCGACGAAGAAAAAATCCTAGCAAGTGAAAAACGATTGTTGACATTACACGAAAATTAAATTAGCGGTCTCGTATTTAGACACTAAAATTGTATTAAGTGCAAAATAAGGCGGGTTAACACAAGCGCTTATTAATGGCATTTTTCATTGAAGACCCGACAGAATTGCCCCGAAATTCAGAATTGCTCCTTTCAATGAAATTTGGTGGAACACTTTTGTAATAGTGGTAGACACCATGTGTGAAATTATTCTGTCACTACTTTTTATGTTTTCTACAGTCAATATGAATGTTTTAATGGGCCAAATCAATGTATTTTAATTTAAGTTTACATTTCGCACGCATAATAATGTATTTTGTGAAAAATTTGTTCCTAATAACACAACAAACATTTCAATCTGAAATTTTTCTTGTGTGAGTTGTCGAGTTCAGGACAGTTCTTTAAAAATATCTCGGACATTTCTGTCGTGTAAAGAATTGACCTAGAAGTGCACTTTTTTTGTCAATGAAAAATAGAAAACATAGAAAAAGCACTTCTGGATTTGCTCTTTTCATAGAAAATTCAATTCTTTTCTTCAATCGAAAACCCCATTAGAAATTTAATGTTTTGTTAAAAATCTATTACTGTGACGCATAACCACATTAGGAAACGTTAATTAATTCAAGTCCACGTGACCATTCCCATAACTAAAAACAGTTGAACAACGATTTTATTTCGGATTTAAAAAAACAACTTTGCAAACCAGATTTAGAAGATATTTACAATAATCATTTCGAAAGCTCGTCAATATGCATATGTCCAATAATCTCAGAAACAAAAACTTTAACCCACACAATTCCATCGTTGAATGTTACATACCTACTCAACTTCAGACACCCCTTCGTTTGTATGTATGTACATCAATAATTTTGTATTTACTTGTGCACACATTGTTACGGCCTTAGTGTTGATGGTTTTTATTGTTGGCGTTTTTAATTTGCTCTCTTCTTTTTTTTTTTGCGTTCATCCTCCAACTAAACAAATTACACTTTCAATTAAGCAAATTATATTGTGTGTGGTACGCGGTACGCCTGATATTAGCGGTCACATCAGGTGGCTTTTGGTTGTTTGAAATTTTAATTTCGCATTCAATACACACACCGGTTAGTGGTTGATCAGGAAACATTTTATATTTGCAGAATTCTGGAGCAATTGTATTTTATTTGCTATCTATAGAAAAATATTTTGCTGGGAAACGCTTTGTGCAAATATTTTTGCTATGCCGTTTGAGAATACATTTTGTTTTTTTTTTTCAAAAAGTGATATAGCAAATAAATACAGAAGCGGGTTTATTCTATGAAATATCTTTTACTTTTAGAGCAAACGTCTTAAGAGAGTGAATGATTCATTTTAAACAATATTTTGTTATTATGTAGAATATCCAGATGACTTCATAGAGTGTTGGAATTTTAAGAATTATAAGATAAGAGACGAGGAACCGTATCTGATTCATTAAATTGGTGAAGAACGATGAACTCGAACTTTCGAGAAATTCGAAAGCCGTTCGACTTTGGTCTTATTTTTAACCCAATTTCATTGCAATAGAAGGTCGCAATTTTGTTTGAATGTTCAATTTGTCTATTTACTAGTCGCATAGGTAGTTATCTAAGTCAAAACAAGAGACTTGTTAGCGCATTTACCAGGTTCTCGATGAAATAGAACCCGAGAGTGTATATGATGAAATACCTATGGCCGCAAGAAAACTCACAAAAACAAAACAAAAAACTGTACACTGATTTAAAAGTTTTTTTTTTATAGCAAATAAGACGTTTCAAATCTTCTACAAAAATGTCCAAGGTGACCCTTCTTCTGCACGTTCTTTTAACAAGTCTCCACTCTCCAACCGCGTTCAGTGGATCAAAAATATAGCTGTTATAGGCCTCTTCCACGAGAACCCGATCTACTGCGTTGTCTATCGGTTTTGAATCACAGAATCTGCGCGCCGGCAATAACTATTTGCTCTACTTGTAACATCGACTGCGTTCCACTGCCCGCTAGATGACTAGCGGCATGTCAAACTTCATTTAAACAAATTGACATTTCACCATTTGCGCTAGAAGTCTAGCGCTTTTTGTGAAATATCCCTTTCAGGGAAATTTCTCAATCCAGCGCAAAACTACCTGCTGCATTGAGAAATAAAAAAAACAACGAACTGTCAAAGAAAACCGTTCAAACGTTTACAAAATAAAAATTAATACGAAGCCGATCAAGTATAATTGTGATAAAATTGGTAATAATGTAAATAAAATAGCAATTCAGTTTCAGATATTATTTTTTATGATATTTGTATCATTTCTTTAATTGTAGTGGGGACTTTGCCGCTGCCGCTAGTGTTCTAGCGCGAGCGTTCCTTCATCTGGGATATTTTGTTCTAGATGTCTAGCGGGCAGTGGAACCCGGCCATTGACCTTCTGTAACACCGCATCTCCACGGGTCTGATTTATGTCAGACTTTTAAGTCAGACCTCTTGTCCACCTTATTTGGTTGGGAAAATCGTGTTATGACATTTCATTTCGCACAAGATGTCATCAACGAAGAAACGAGTGAAAATGACACTCGCTTCTTCAGATTCGCTCTCAAATTTTCGTGTGTCATTGAAGGTCCAACGTAAAAAAAAAATCACTTTATCTTCTTTTTTTTATGTTCGTGCGATTCCAATATTTGTAGCCTTCGACAACCAGGTCGATTTCCAAACACTTGTACATAAAGAATTAACAGAAACAGATCCACCCTATGCAACAAGTTTGCTTACAATTGAAAAATTTCATGAAAACGTAAATAAACCTCTAGTTGTTGTCAAACTCAAACGCCCTTGCATTGGTCTGAAGCAAATCTGGAAAAAATCATCGAACAAGTCAATTGCTATATTTTTTTATTTTAGCCAATATCTTTATAAATATAAGCATATTTATTAGATTTAAAGTACCACTTTGCGAAAGTAAAAAATCAGCCATAATTGAATGCGCGCATTATATTCTCGAGCATTACCAAAACAAAATAATTGTTTGCTGTCAAACGCTGGTCTAGACTTAAAATGTTAAATTTCAGTCGGAAGATATGTTTGCAGAGATGGCAGGATAAAAAATCTGACTGAAAAGTCTAGATTTCTGTCATGTCCACAAAAACCGCGGTCTACACGAGACATTTTGTTGTCGTGACTGAAGTCTTGACTGAAATTATGTCTCCTGGAGACGCTGTGTAAAGATCGTTCGACGTTGAATCTTACTCTCCAGTAAATTTGTTGGACTTTTGTTTGGATAGCGAAATCCTAATTTGTTTATCATCATTTTGACTATCATCGCCCGCGTTGAATAGATCGTGCATATTTTGTATTTGTCCTTTCCGTACTAAAGACTGAGGTAGTGTTTTTTCCAAATGCATTCAGCATACTCGTTTGAAAACGGGTCGAAAAAAAAAATCCTGAAAAGGAAAATTCTGGTTAAAAAATGCGCAAACAATTTTCAAAACCGTCCCTTTTTATAAAACATGCCTTAAGGTGCGACTACACTGCCATTTTTTCGAGTCAATTAAATGACGATATGATGTCAGGAAAAAATGTCGCATTAGAGAGACATTTAAGCTACGATTCGTCATTTGTCATTTGCGAAAAAAATGGCAATCACAAGAAATGACATGCCTCATCAAAATGGCAAATGTCACCTTTCCTATTATTTCAATTTTGCGTCATTTATCTGCTTTGCGATCAGACGGCAATGACCAATGACAAAATATAGCTACTGCCATTTGGTGTTTTTCTCTCGGCGAAGACGCGTACCAACGTGTGGTATGACTTTATTAAATTAAATAGACGCGAAAAAAAAATAATAATAATTATAATAAATACAAAATGTCGAAAAAGAATTTTGCGATGATGGTGGAGATTGAGGAGACGGCGTATTTGGCAGCGTGTATACTGGAAAGCAGGGACGACGATCTTGATTATGAGCCAACGCGACGAAAGCGGAGTATTTGGCAAAATGCAATGAACAGCAATTCTCGAAAATGTGGATACTTTACTTCATCTGCATCGATTGCACCTTTACCGGACATTGTCTTGCGCAGTTTCGTCACGAACGCCTTGAAGTTGTTGCACATGCTATTCCACTTTCTTCTGGCTGCGGTAACATCGACTGCGTCGATGGCCAGCTCTGATCTAACAATTTCCCACGCATCGTTTTTGACTGAAGTTTATATTCTGGAACTGAGCTATCCCAAAGCGCCCGTTGCTTTTGCACCGCCGCAATTAAACGCGATTCCTCTTCGTCGCTCCACGAATGCCCAATTTTCCTATCCCGATTCAATCCTGCTTTCGGCGTTTTGCCTAAATTTCTCGACTTCGTTGTACTTTGTGTACTATCCAAATTGCTGGCACTTGACGGTGATGGTTCGTTTTCCATTTTTTTCAATTAGTAACGAACAAAACCACAACAAAACAAATTTAAACCAGTTTATTAATTATAATACGTCCTTTCGCCACGAGAAAAACACCAAATGAAAGCACAGGTATCGTACAAAATGCTGCGTCATTCGTCATTTGCATAGATTTTTTCTATGCAAATGCAGGGCATGAATTTCGTGTCTAGTCATTTTTTGGAGGCTGACATTTAAATGGCGCATCAGCCAAAAAGTTCTGTCATTTTTCCTAGGCGCCGTTTAATAGCGATCACACGGCCATTTTTTTCCGCCATTTAAGTGGCACAAAATTCATGCCATATGATCCGCCATTTTCCTAGTCATTTAAATGACGCCGAAAATAGTGTCTCAAAACTGGCGATCACACGGAACGACACTTAAATGACTGCTTTGTGACGCGATTTTTACGTCAAAGCGCCATTTAAATGACACAAAAAAATGGCCGTGTAATCGTAGCTTTAGAAAGTGTGGCGTCGAAAAACGAATACCTGTCAAAATTGAGTCAAAATGCATCAAAAAATGCAGTAAAGTGTTAAAAAACGAGTCAAAAGAGTTTAAGAAATCATAAAAAAAGAATACATCAAACAAAAACTCGCCAAAAAAAAATCCGTCAGAAATGAATTTAAAATGTATCAAAATCGAGTTGAAAATTCGTCGTGTTCGACGCTCTGCTCTGTTCGCGTTAAAGAGCACATAGAAAAAACATGTCGAAAAACGCATCAAAAAACTTTCAGAAAAAAGCTGTGATAACTAGAATCTTATGTCGTTTTCCATTGGGAACAAAAATTAATCTTTTTTATTTTTGATCTAAATTACTTTTCATGTTCCATTGCGCTGAAAAAGCTATTTTTTTTTTCGATTCCAATCCCTTTTTACAGACCTCGATATTTTTCAGATTCACACATACCATTATAATTTGCACAGCTGTTTTACGTCATTTTGCGAAGTTTGCTTTCAAAACAAATGCGCAAAGTTTCGTGAAAATGAAAATAACGAAATATGTAGATAAATAGCCATGGATATAATTTTGATCATGTCTTCCTCGTCATCTGAAGACTACGAATTACCAAAAAAACCCCATTTGTATCTACAACAAGTGAAATATTTTTCAAGTCGATATCCATCTGTGACTTTTGCAAAAACAATGCAATTCGAACAGCTGATATTGCTGCCAAATAACGCACTAATACATTTCCATAAGCAGAGCATGCTGCGTGTTCCACTAGCCGCGTAAAATCTGAGATCTGAAAAAGATTTCTGGTAGGCTCAATAGAAAACGACATTATCAATAACAACTTGACATCAAAGAGTCTGTTAACAAAGAAAATAACACAGGTAACTGTCTCATTATCTAGTTAGGTTTCAGATACGAGTATAAATTTCACATAACTTCCCTATCATTTGAAATTCGTGATTTCGTTATTTGAGTGAAGCTGCCAGTCGACGAGACGCAAAAGCGTCACTCTCCAAATGAGTATTTGCCCAATATAAATCCAAGCTTATTTACTTATTAAAATATAAATTTATTTATTAAAATAATTCCCCCGTATATGTGTGTACTTCCCCCCAATGTTGCCTATTGTTCTTTGTAACAATAATATCAGCATTTTTATTTGTCTAAGCTTTAATCATAAAGGTAGTAGATACGTACTAGCTTGAGAGTAAACAAATTTAAAACTGGTTCATCAAACAAGAAAAAGTTCCAGCCGGCGCTCAACTGGGTGGTTTACCCTAAAATTCACAAAATGCTGTATGGCAACAATGAAATACGAAGCTGTAGTCCTATCGGGGACCACCACACTCAAGAATTATGAACCAATCAAAGTATTTATTGAATTATCGTCTACACTTTCAAATACGTACAACTCTCTCTGCTGAAAGCAGCTTAATTGGCTCTTTTAACCCTCTTAATCAGTTTCGTAGTCTTACTCATTTTTAAAGTGATTCGATTTCTTAAAAGCATCTTACACAGTTTATATATACTACATCCTTGCGAATTGAAATTTCTTCTCAAAACCATTTTTCGTTTCTTTTCAGAGAACGCAGGAGAGGATCATGCGTCACCACATCCTTATAAATTTATTTTTAATCGCAAAGCCGCCTTCATAACAGCTATCATCATTGTCGTAACCATAGTGTGTGGAGTTATTTTTGTCACGACCAGCTCCGCTCTCAAACGCAAAAGTAAGATAAATTGGGATGACGAAGATAGAAGAAAAAATATTCCAGCTAATACAACCATAGGTACTTCCAAAATTCGATCCTTGTTCTCGACCTTAAGCCTCTAAGTTCTTCCTCTTCGTAACCCGTTTTTCGTTTAAGACTATATTTCCTCAAATTGGGTTTAAATTTGTTAACACGTCACCTTCTTCTTTTACACCTTCAGAGTTTTCTAAAAGTGGAATTTGTTTCCTTTTTTAGGGGTAGACAATATCGGCGGCGGCAAGGTCCTTCGGCTGGTAGTCAGAGATGAGTGGCTAGCAAGGCCACCTAGCGAACCATTGACCCCACTCGTATTGCCAGTACATCGGGTGATTATCGCCCATACTGCAACGGAAGATTGCGCCAGCCAGGTAAACATTGAACCAATTTTCTTGAGTATATCTGACCTGTGTGTTTCTTTTAGGCTGCCTGCACATATCGCACTCGAATTATACAGGACTTCCACATGAAGTCACGCAATTTCAGTGACATTGCGTACAATTTCCTAGTTGGTGGAGACGGAGCTGTTTACGAGGGCCGCGGCTGGGACCAACAAGGCGCCCACACGAAAGGCTACAACGTCGACAGCATTTGCGTTGCTTTCATTGGGACTTTTACAAACCCAACACCGCCAGAGAAACAACTAAATGCGGCAAAGTTGATTATCGAAGAAGGTGTTAGACTGAAAAAGATTGTGCCGGACTATCGGCTGTACGGTGTCCGACAGTTGATCAGTACAGAGAGTCCAGGCACAGCACTGTACGAAATAATCAGGAAGTGGCCAAATTGGTCATCGACTCTTTGATCATCGATTGAGTTGTGTAAATTGAAACAACAAATAGATTCGTCATATTTATGTAGATTTTGTTGTAATTGTAATAAATATTTTTATTCACATAGAGACTAGTTAGCATACGTAGAATAGAATTAAGGAGAAGAATAAACAAAATAAAAATGTACCTTTGTTGTGATATAATATATTATGCAAGCATAAGTCATTAGGAATAGAAAAATGTGAAAATAAACAGAAACGTTGTTCGTTATACATCAAACTTTTAGTTGCGAAAGATTAAGGATTTGTTCTTAAAATCTAGCTGTTGAATTTGCTGCGAGGAATCCATTGAAGTCAGACAAGACATAAACTTGTTAACAGCTTTAAGCTACGATTACACATGCCACTTTGCATGTCAAATTTCGACATGCCGACGTAGTTATCGCCTGTCAAGCGTCTGGACACGCGGGCTGATGCAGCGCACTCTGACGAAAGACACACGAGTGACCACCGAATGGCGGAAATTTTGTGACGCATGCCAAAATTTGCCACGAAAAATGGCACGTGTAATCGTAGCTTAACCCAAAAGCTTCATTCGTTAACAGTGAAGTAGACGCTGCTGTTGGCATTATAGAAAACGCTTTCTAAATACGACATCCTCTATTCCAGAAAGAGCTGACGCTATAACGTGACCATCAACAGGACTCGAGTTTTAAGATGGAGGTGTTTTTTGAGAGATTTGTTTTTAAAATTGGCATCACTTTTTCCATCAACAAACCACATAGACAGTTGACAGATGATTTGCATCTACTCATTTCAGTTGTGGAACACGTCCCCAGCTGCTCGAAAAAGTAGTCACAAAGTGTTGGGTAGGACACGTATTTAGAATGAGTTTGTATGAGGCCCTCATCTCGAAATATGAAGTGGTACAATGGGTGTTTTCATAAACGTCGAAAATCTGCGCTAGTACAATTGTCCTTCTTTTTTGTTGCATTAATGAACACACATTATTCTGAAGCACGTGCGCAGGCCTGCTTTAGTACAATTTTAAGTAGTCACTGAATGTTCATAAACGTCAGACAGAAATAAAAAAAAAAACATCACAATAGTTTTGTTTTCGCCATATTCCACGCCGCAGCTTCTTTTTCCCTTAAAAAAAAGATAAATTTAATTGTGGAAACACGTAAAAATTGCCAATAAAACTTAAATTTTTTCACGTTGAATTTTTTTACCTCCCGCTCTTTCTGCAGTCAAAAAAATATGAATGCACAATCTGCCAGACGCTGATGAAATTTATGACGTTTACGAACAAATCTTCTGCAATTCATCTGGTTTTGTTCGATCAAAAATCAAAAAAAAATACTTAAGAAGACGTCTTAAGCCCGCACCAGACTTGTAACGTGTGGTGTGTTGTGGTCTGGTCTGTCGTTTCGTGTTCTGTGCACACTTATCTAGTGTGCTGTCATTTTTTTAAAATGTTGTTTGTTTTGCTTTTATGACGTTATTCATTTCCTAGTTCATGTGTACTCTTTCTTTCTCATATGCAATTTCAGATAATATATATGTCTCGTTTCATCGCGCCATAGAGCGTTGTGGCGCAATCGGTACAGGAGCGATTTCGACACAGCGCGACACACTGCAACACAACACACGAGAAATATATGTTTCTACGCATATGAAATCCATTGGAGTGATAACGACACGCCACTCCACATCACAACACACGTTAGTGTGGTTCCAGCCTTACGCAGATCTTAGTGTTGAGAAGTACTATTAATGTGAACAAGTGGCAACCTTGGCAAAAGGTAAATATTGTAAACTTAACGACGCTGAATAAATGTCAAAAGAATCTAGAAGGAATTGAAGTATTAATAAAACGTGGTTTCAACAAGACGGACGTCTCCTTTGTTCTTTTTTCTCGTTTTGAGTTTAGTTTCCATCACTTTGGGTTTTGATCACAAAAGTTCCTCTTCGCAGTTCTCGGACGCTTCGGAATTCACTCTTTTAAACACTTAGTCAGGCAGACGTTTATGAAAACACTCAACACTTAAGCAATCGCGATTTGCAAATATAAAACAAAAAATTCATCAGAATTTAACCTCAAAAAACTCCAATTTTTAACTTACGGTTGAAGTTTATGAATCGCTACCAACCGAAAATGTATTCATGTGAATAAATTATTTTATTATGTATTAGAATAACCTACTTTAATATTACTTTCTTTTTATTTTACTATAAGATATTAAAATTAACGTTTGCGATTGGCTCTTATATAAAAATGTACCTATGTAGTTCTTAGCAAGTGAAATTCAATTTCCAAAAGTCAGCTTGACGTCAGTATTTGCTAAAGTCGTTTTCCATTGGGACAGAAAAGGCATTTTTCCAGATTCAGAGCATTTTCTCTGCTCTCGAAATCAGCTGGCTGTCAGATTTCATGTTCCATTGATCGCAAAAAAGAGTCAGATCAATTATGTGAATCTCTATTTCTTAGCGAGATTTACACCAATTGACGTATTTTAGCTGTCACTTAAGTAGTTTCTATTTGTATTTCTTATTTGTTGTATTATTTGTATTTTGTCGTCGCTTTTGTAAGTTTGTCGAACGGCACTCCGAACGTCATTTGATTGTTTTTCAGCCCGCTCACAGAACAAGCACCAGTCAAAACATTTTCAATTAAAATTTCCAATTTGTGTGCAAGTTGAGAATTATGCTGAATTTACACGAGCATACACTGCACGAACAATTAAAGAGAAACTAAGTACGAAATACCCGTGTGACTGAAAGGGACAGCATTACCTAACACGCAAAAAAACGTGAAAAGTATTTTGGTCGGCCATCTTGTTTACGTGGTAGAAATTATGGGAAAGCTATGCATGTCGATATTTTTATAGCGATGGCTTACAAAATTTCGCTTTCATATAAAACAAAATGGCTTCCGGAAGCGATGAACGGAAAATTATTTATTTGTTTCGTATAACTGATTGATGAATTGTTGCTACGGAAATTAATTACCACTCTCATTTCACATGTTTTAAATCAGAAATATACGCCGGAACTTGTGTTTATTTCCGTTTTACGTATCTACAATTGTGGGTAGGTACAACATCAATGATACTTTAGGCATCTGATTTGTGATCTCATTCTTATTAACATTGACGGATTTCTCCTGCAAAAATACGCATGTGTGATGATTTAAACGCAGTATTATGGGCCATAAAATCTGAGAAGGAGCTGTACAACAATTTTTGATTTCGAAAAAAACAATGCGCGATACTAAGATACTAATATTTAATGTCCAATACTATAATAGTGTTCTGATAGGCAACTGTGGTATATTTAAAGGATTTTATTTGGAAATAAAAGCATTTGAAAATTTTCGAAGCTCCTTTTCCAACCAAAAAAGGGCCAAAATAGCAAAAAATTGTGCCAGGCTCTCGATTGCAATTTTAGTTGCACAACGTTCATGATTGCGAGGAATAGTTCCGTTGTAAGGTAGTAATCTGTTTTGTTGTTACCTAGAACCTAGGCAAAGATAAGTAAATGTGGCACAAACTTTTTCAATGAAGAAAGTCTTGTGCAGCAGTTGTATTTATTCATTTGTCTACACTGGCCACACATAGCAGAAACAGCTTTTCAGCAAAAAAAAATGTGGCCACGGTCGTTTTGAGTGATCATTTATTCACCGCAAACCCTAAGCAAAAATCGCAAGAAATTATCAAACTCATAGGTAACTATTTTATTTAGCTAAGAAGAATTATCTAGCACATTAAAGACTTAAGATATACCCACCCCCAATTAAAAATGTTTGCAAAGACTAACAGCTCATTGATATTCGCTACCGCAATCAATCCCTCGGATTATACCCATCGATGGTACACTCGTTCTGGTTCCGTAAACACCATTCGGGTTGAATTGACTCCGCTGCTATACCATTCTGTGTTAGAAATTCTCGATGGACCATCATTCGCGACTCAGCTGACTTCCAGCCTGTCTCTGGATTCGACCAAAGGCGCTCAGCCCACGCACTGGCTCGCGGCCACAATCTTGCATCCACACTGTGTTCATCCACCTGCTCCGTCCAAATAGCTACTTCCCCTCCCAGTGTCAGGTTTTTATAAGGACCAGCAATCTCATCCAGACTGTTATCATAGACCTTCTGCCAAAGTATAGTAGCCGGACATGCGTGGTTTTCATCAAAAACCCACCCCCCGTATTGGCAGTTAAAGAACAAGATGTCATGATTTGAAATGACTATCCTATAGCCCATTTTAAGGATCTCTCGAATGTTCTTATCACTGGCAGGCGTCCACACTTGCATAATATATCGATCCTTATCAAGATACTTCTCAATTGTAGAAGGATTCGTCAACCGGCTTGTCCACATAATTATCTGCTTTTTGTCATTTTGGGAAAGACTGTCGAATTTGGCTAGAACTGTGGTTTGAAAATATCCCCACAATTTGATGAAATCCTCCTCCTGTAAGCCCCAACCCTTGGACAACATCCAATTGCGTATGCTTTCACTAGAATTCCAGCAATTTGATGTGATCTCGAAGCCTCCCATATGGAAGACATCCGTATCGAAGAGATTGAACATCTCCTCGTATATGTCGCCCAAAATGTTGTACAGCTCGTCAATGGTGGGATCAAGTTGACCGCACGGGGGATGAAGGCAGAAATGCTTCCAAGGCTGTGCTTTGAAGCAAACAGTCATTCCGGTGTCCTGCCAACCTTCCGCAATGTGGGTAGGACCACCAAATTCGGGTATCACACGCACACCTCTGGAGAGTCCATACTCGACCACGTCCAGGACATCCTCGTGGGTGTAAACTTTAGTCGGCGCATATGCGCCGAGATTGTGCAGATCCGGATGGGATTTCACCACAAACGGAAAACTATTCGAGTCGATTATGTGCCAGTGAAAGACATTCATTTTACTCATTGACATGGCATCTGCAATGGGAAACTTAAGTCAATTAGCGAAGCAATATCCTCTAAATACTCACCTATAGTCCTTTTGATTGATTTCACACTGAAAAAGTGTCGTGAAGTGTCCAATAAGACACCGCGGTGCTTAAAGACCGGACCGTCATTCACCACTGCGACGGCCATTATTTGGAGGCAATTTGCTATAGTGTCGTACACGATCAACTGGGACAATGTCTCCATGCCATGCCTGGCGCCGAAGAAGTTCTTAGCGCTGATGTCAGCGAAGACAATGTTATTGTTTCCCTGACTGATTTGCAGGGCATAACTCTCGTCCGTGTCGTAGGTCAACTTGGGTAACTCGGACGGGCTCAGTATAACCTGATCCAATTTGATCCTGATCAGGAGACTCCTACCTCCTGTCGGAAGCAGACTAAACTCTGGTACTTTGCTATCAATCTGTCCCTGAAATTTAACTTTAACCAGTTTCCAGAGAGCGTCTACTTTCGGATTGGTTATGGACGGAATGGTGTATCTTATCTTGGCGCGATCTATCCAAACGACAGATCTTCCTTTCTTTACTGTTCCAGTCGGTTTCGGCCACACAGTCCCAAAGTCATCATCTTCGCCGCAGAGCAGCTTGCAAACCGACAAACTTTCCACGCCATGCTGGTTTCTGAAGCGAACTTTATCGCACTTTTTGTCTCGGCACTGGTAGCCCCAGACCAGTAAGTGGCTGAGAATATCACATGAAATATAAATGTACTTGGAAAAACAACAACAACAACGCATGAATACACTTACTCAACACAAATAGCTGGCACAGCTAATGCAACCACAATCAATATCAATTTTAAAGTGATCATTGCATCGTAGATGCGAGCGAGTTTTAATTAATATATCCACTCTGGCAGAAGTTGTAAAGCAAACTGTGTGATTCGTTTGATCTTGTGGTGATTCTCGTAGCCGCAGTCCAATATGCGTTCCGACTTATCGCTTATTCATACTTGCAAAAATATATTCGATTTTATAGGGTATAATACTAAATGAATGGATTCTTTTGGATTAAGACTTATACAATCAAATGTAAGCAATAATGGATTTTGTTAACCATCCCTTTGTCCAGCGATACATGAGTAGTGACAAGGGATGAGCCTTGAAAGAGCCAACTGTTAAGACTTTTGACAGTTAAACTTTTCCCATAACAATGGGCACATTTAAAAACCTAAGTAGGGGGCGTTCAAGTATCTAGTTTAGTAAGTCTGACAGCTGTCTGACTAGATCTATCTCGGTTGTGATTGGTTTAAATCGGTCACGTGGGCACCTGTTACATTTGACGTTTATGAAGGGGTAGCCGACGAATCTAGTCAAGAAATTCGTGACTGAGTACTAAGTTGACAGTTCGGGTATGTGGCTGACGTAGAAAAAGAGACGTTCCCGACCAATCTAGTTTTTGCGTTCAGGTTACATACTATCCAGACCAATCTAGTCGACTTAAGATAACTAGATTCTTGAATGCGGCCATAGTTATCTTTTCCTATGTCAAGTCCATATGACACTACATTTCTTTTTTGGCATTTTTTATACTATTAAAATGAAACAATAGCAGTACGAAAAATTAGAACGAAAATTCCCGATTGAAGTGAGTGCGTACATTTTTACATTTTTCAGCTGCTGGCAGCTACTTTTTTTGACATTTCAAGATTTTTTGAAAATAAATTCGTTTGAAAATGTTTGGTTGCTTTGCAAACAATTGCTACCTCTTTCGTAATACACTTTTAGTCTCTTTTACTCGCAGCTGACTTTTCAACATATTTTAAACTACATTTACACTATCACGCACACGCATTTTTGCACGCGACGGAACAGAGAGATCCGTTTGTCCGCAGTCAATGCTAATAAAGGCATAGGAATGAGATCACAAATCAGACGCCTAAGGTGTCATGGATGTTCTACCCATAATTATAGATATGTAAAGCGGAAGTTCCGGCAACCAACATTTCTGCAATCACATGAAAATAAATATTTCTATTTCCGATTTGAAATATGTGAAATGAAAGTGTTAATTAGTTTCAGTAAATTAAACCAACAATTCATTTATCATTTATACGAAATAAATAAATAATTGTACGTTGTCACTTCCGGAAGCCATTTTGTTTTATAGGAAAACGAAATTTCGTAAGCAATCGCTATAAAAATATCAACATACATAGCTTTCCCATAATTCCTACCACGTAAACAAGATGGCCGACCAAAAAACGTATCACGTTTTTTTTTGCGTGTTAGGTAATGCTATCGCTTTCAGTCAGACGGTTGTTTAGTATTGGGCATTCCGTTAATTTTCCGTAATAGGAATGTGTGACCGTGTAAATGCAGCATTAATGTGATAAAAATGAGGAAAAAGAATGAGAGAAAAATGTAGTCTCATACGGGCTTTAGCCACATATTAAAACTGTCAACTTAGTACTTAATTACAAATTTCTTGACTGGATTCGTCTGCTACCACTTCATAGACGTCAACTGAAAAAAACTGTATGTAATCGACCTAGGCCAATAAAATCTGAGACACATCAGCTGTAAGATTTATCAGTAGGTATTTTTCTCTTTTTCACTGTCTTGAGTATGTCAAGTTAATGGATCGTAATCATAGCGGTTTGAATAATTAGTGAAATACATCTGACCACTAGCTGTCACGATTATAGTCTAAATTTATGTGTCAATTCTTCGTTTTAGTTCTTATTCCAATTGTTTTATTCTTTAGTTGTGAAAAACAATCTACTACACTTGTTTGATAAACTACAAATACAAACTACATTTTTCAGTACCCAGAATTCTCACATGCTGACAGATAATGGTTGACTGTTAGAATATACTGTGCACAGATTTTTTTATGTGGTATTCGGTTGTCGTTCTCAGAGCACTTGTATGCACTCACAGCACTTTTTATGTACATTTGGTACAAAAAAGCAATCCTTTCCAGATTTTAGAGCACTTTTGTGAATCTAGATTTTTTTCTCAGTTTGTTAACGTTTTCGTGATGTTTTTCTACTGCAAAATAAAAGGCATTGCATAGGGTGAATCTATATTTGTAAATTTTTTATGTACAAATATTAAGAAACCAAATGAGACGCAAATTTCGAATGTTTTAATAGGCGTGTTTTTTTGAGCTTCGATCTCCGCAAAGCAAAATAAAGAACGATTTTCACCACGCAGTTACAACAAATACTGTAAGTGTCCAGTGCCTGGTGAAAATCAAACTTTACGTTGCTTTGCTGAGATCGAAGCTCAAAAAATAGGCCTATTATAAAATTTAGCCAGTGAATGGAAAACGCGTAGAAAAGTTTACACCCACGAGGATGTCATTAGGCGTTTTTCTTTTTTAGTTCAGAGCTGAGCACTGAACTGAGCCCGAGCTATATGAGCGCGCTCTGAACTGAGCGTGCTCAGATCGTTCTGATGATTTTCTGTTTTTCCTGTTTTTCTTTTCTCTCAAATATGACTGGAAGTGTGAATGTATATGTGTAATCAGCATTTTACTCAGCCTGCTCAGTCAATTAATTCTGAGCTCATAGAGCGCGCTCTGATCATGCTCTGAACGAAAAAAGAAACACAAATTCGAGCTCTGATGTATCTGAGCTAAAAAAGAAACACAAACTTTTTGTATAACAGTTCAGGTTGTGCTCTGAACTAAAAAAGAAAAACGCCTATTGACGTGGTCGAGTATGGACTCGCCAGAGGTGTGCGTGTGATACCCGAATTTGGTGGTCATACCCACATTGCAGAAGGATGGTAGGACACCGGAATGACTGTGTGCTTCAAAGCACAGTCTTGGAAGCATTTCCGTCTTCACATATTCGAATCGCACGAAAATCAACACAATAAAAGAGAAAGTGACGTTTTTATGTTCGATTAGGCATATTGCATATACGATACGAAATCTGAAATCTGACAGCGAATTTGAAGATTCCCAATCGAGTATCACATTAGGGTGCTCAGTTAATTAATTTATCTTGAGCTAATTGGAGTCCAATTGGAACATTCTCTGAGGGCGAAAAGAAATAAACTCAAATGTGCCAGAGCCTAAAAATAAACCCGAACTTTTATTTGAAGATTTACGCTCTCTATAGGCGTTTTTCTTTTTTAGTTCAGAGCTGAGCACTGAACTGAGCTCGAGCTATATGAGCGCGCTCTGAACCGAGCGTGCTCAGATCGTTCTGAGGATTTTCTGTTTTTCCTGTTTTTTTTTTTCTCTCAAATATGACTGGAAGTGTGATTGTATATGTATAATCAGCATTTTACTCAGCCTGCTCAGTCAATTAATTCTGAGCTCATAGAGCGCGCTCTGATCATGCTCTGAACGAAAAAAGAAACACAAATTCGAGCTCTGAAGTGTCTGAGCTAAAAAAGAAACACAAACTTTTTGTATAACAGTTCAGGTTGTGCTCTGAACTAAAAAAGAAAAACGCCTTATGGGACATTTCAATTCATATTTCCAACTTGCGAAGAGAATGGAAAAAAAATTGAATTAACTTGGCACCACTAGGGAAAATCTTTGGAATTTTCTCAATATAGTTCGTAAGATAGAAGATTTCAAAGTGTAGATGGAAATAACGACGGAGTGGCTCAGTAGTTAGTGTGTGGGATAACTAAGCGAGGGGTCCCAGGTTCGAATCCCGCCACCTCTTGCGAACGTCTGACAAACTTCCGAGACTGTCATGAAAGAGCTTCTCAATTGGCTTTTTGAATTGGACTCGGCATAAAATTGTAGATCTCTTCGAGATTTAGTTGTCGCAGTAGCTTAGTGGTTAGTGTGTTGGACTGCTATGCGGGAGTCCCAGGTTCGAATCCCGCAAAAACCCAATTCCGACTTAGGGTTTTTTTCCGCTGCGCTAACTCTCGCGAACGTCTGACAAACATCCGAGAGTATAAATGTCTTGTAAGAGCTTCCCAATTAGCCGTTTGGAGTCGGCATAAAACTGTAGATCCCTTCCATTCGTTCCAAAAATGAAAAACTCACACAAACGAATGGTTGTGAGAAGCTAGGCCTAGGGTCTCTCCAGACCTGTTGCGCCAACTATTTATTTTATTTATTTTATTCGTTCGATTTTCGTTCCAAAAACGAAAGGAATAAAGACCAACTGAATACGAATGGTTGTGGGAAGCTAGACCTAGGGTCACTACGGACCTGTTGTGCCAACTATTTATTTATTTTATATAAGATGGAGATGACATAGAAGCGAAGAAATAGTTTACGAAATGTTTCGTTTTTAAGTCGAAAAATCGTTACATCATTTTTAATAGATTGCTTTAATTATTATTATTATTATTACTTTACTACTTTGCTCTCTCAGTTGCCTTCTGTAAGTTTAGTACAATATCGTGAAGTTTCGTAAAATTGATCTCGTACCAGATCTAACAATCACTTCCATTTCACTGGCTTTTCGCTGATCGTCGATTATTAATCAATTTATGGCACAATTACCTCAATGAAGTTTGCTACACTTAGAGGTAAACTGCACCAGCAATTTCAAACTTCCGAAACCAAAAAGACGAACGCAAATGTTGCCTTTTCGAGGTTTGTACGCTTGCTATAGTTTATTTCTACTCAATTTTGACAAAAAATATTTCCCACCAAAAATTGTCAAATATATTACGATCACGTTTTGCAGTTTGACAGCTCGGCCCATGAAACACGGATGAGGGCGCAAGTCATAATACATCTTCCGGAGATAGAAAATTCCACAGGTAAGCTTGGTCCTTATTCCTTTTGATGTTTAGAAAAAGATGACGGACCGCTAGCAACAACTCCAAAGTGATGGCTGTTATTTGTGCTCAAATTTTTTGTTCGCATTATACTTAAGACTCATCACAATTGTCCGAGTCCTCGCCAACGTCAAATTTTGACATAAACTGATGGATAGAATGCATGGCAGCTAAATGAAGGGTGAGCCATAATGGTTTTTCGGCTACTACGGATAAAAAAATGAAGGATACGGAATTTGTATTTTCATGGCCTATCCTTAGTAAAAAAAAATAATTAATGTCATTTTGGGCAAAAAGAAGCGTCCGGGAGAGTCCGAAATCGAAAAAATCACTTCTGAAACCGTTGCATTGGCACAAAAAATACACTTCTGGTGATTCTGAGAAGAAAATTTCGCTTCTCGTTTTGAAGTCAGAATCCGCTCAAGAAGCACTCACACAAGTGTAATTTATGTTTTTTATACAGGTCAGATGACAGCAACCGTAGATCATTTTTTGGCATTTCACTAATATTTTTGTGGATTAAATTAAAACCAATGGAAAACGACATAACGAAATTAAATTTGATCCAAAACTTTTCGCTTTTTTTGTAAGTACAAACAAAATCGGTTTATTTTTGAATTTGATGTCTACGACATAAGTCAATAAAAGCATAAAATACATGAAATTTCATATTTTTAAGTTTGGAATATTCAGTGACCTTCTTTGAAAAAAAGAAGACGTTAATCTCAAAGTCCACATTCGCCGAAGTAAGCTTAAAACCATTAGTATCAATAAATTGAACTTCATTTTTATTTTCTTAGTCTGTCATTCATTGTTGTAATACCTACTTCGTGAAAGGGTAAAGACGGATGCCAGTTTCATGCGACAAACACCCATAAACAGCAGCAATATTCAGTAAAGAATGTTGAAAAATGTGGATATTCCCAGTGGCTAAAAAAGTCCACATACGCCCGAGTGAGTACAAATACTAAAATTTGTTTTATTTCTTTTCTAAGTTGTTGACTATTGGTAAGCAGCGGGAATGTGCGTGTGTTTTTATTTGGATACGCCCTCTCCCTTTTTTGTTTTATTAGTAATGCTTATTTTGACATTCGAACGAATAGCCAATTCTAACGAATGTCTATCAAAATACACAAAGTTCATTCGAACGAATAGAGACATTGCAAGCGTTCCACTGCCCGCTAGAGGAATAGCCGCATGTCAAACTCCATATACAAAAAACTGACATTTCACAAAAAGTGCTAGACATCTAGCGCAAATGGTGAAATTTCAGTTTTTTTTATATGGAGTTTGACAAGGCCGCTACTCATCTAGCGGGCACTAGAACGCGGGCATTCGTATGAATTGGCTATTCGTTCGAATGTCAAAATAAGCATGAGTATAATCAGCGTTTGCTTTTACATCACGCCATAAACATTGTAGGTCGCTTCCTAAGTTCCGCAAGCTTTAAACCTCCATTTCGATTGTATGTTCTTATTTTTATTGTAAGTGGTTCTTGATTTCTTGACGCATTTAAATGAATGTTGAATGTGTCAATCGTATAATTTAACTTTAGAGGCTGAGTTAGCACAGCAATACTTTCATATTTCCCAACAAAAGTCAAACGCAGTAGGGTGCAGTACAATCCACAGTTGCAGTGGATTTTTCCCATATTTGTTTATTAATTATAATTAATATATGTATAACTTGAACATTTAATTAGTTATTGTAATAGAAAAGTGTACGTAAGTTCTCTTATATCGAAGTGCAGAACTGTTTAAGCCTATTTTCAAACGAAACAAGTTATACCAATCGTACAGAATCTAAACTCATATCCGATGGAACGTAGGAGTGCGCTTTCATTGAATCTTCTTGACATTTGAAAGTACAAAACTAGAATTGCAAATTAGAGATATGTACCTGCCGACAATTTGTTAAATATACTGTTAACAAAATTTTAAATTGATTGTATTTTAATGATTTTCTCTTTCTTTTGAAATGGGTTTTGGTGTATTACAACCCTGGAGATGGGCGTCATTAGCCACGATCCTTGAATAGTAGCACATGCATATAATTAATAGAAATAAACTTATAGACAGACAACCGACTGAGAGGTGCTGCTGCAACAATTACTCGGTTCAGCATTGAATACACGTAATCGTATATTTGCATTGCAAAAATAACAGTTTTCCAAGTTTTAGTGGAGGAAATCCAAGCTAAAATGATTAACTGTAACAAACCAGTTACTTTGGTGACTAACTTTTGCAAGTTACCAATACCTTCGTCATTCATCCAATGAAAGCACTACAATCGATTGGTAGTAGTTCAATGAAATGTGAACGCGAGTCGACAGCGACGTCATCCAGTTTCAATTTACGTTCACGATTTCAAGGTATTAAATGTTCATTAACATTTTTGAAAGTTTAATTAAACACTTTGTAGTTTTTATGGGAGTTCATAAAACTTCATTCCCTGAATAATCTCATAAGCAGAAGGAACAGAAGTCGTCAAGTTATTTAAGTCGTTTTAATGATTTCCTGGAGAACAGAAACTACTAAAAAGATCCTCCTAATGGTCCGTTTTAACATTGTCTTCCCACTGCTGGCTGCTGTCTTTTTCATTCCTACCACATGCCAGAGGTCAACTTGAATCTGAGCTCATTGCTGCCGTTCCTTCTTCACAATTAAATTCGATAATAAAAACAATCCAATTGGAAAAGTAAATCTGCTTTATTTTATTTACAACAGGAAGGTGCACATCTCTCAGCTAGGTACACACGTTCCATTCCACTTTAACACTTAAGAACACCCACCGCCACAGAAAGGATCAACGAAATACGTCAAAAAATAGTAAAAACTCCGCATTATCTGTTCGATTCGTTTTTTGTATCATACGCATCAATTGGACACTCTTTTTCGTTCTGCAAGCACCATTCGGGCTCAATAGCTTCGGCGGCTATACCATTCTCGGTCAAACGTTCGCGATGCACTAACAATCGCGATTCTGCTGAACGCCAGTTGTCCTTCGGATTTGACCACAAACGCTCCGCCAACGCACTGGCTCTCGGCCAAAATCTCGCATCCACAGTTTGCTCATCGATTTGTTCCGACCAAATAGCTGCTTCGGAACCCAAAATCAGATCGTTATATTCACCGGCTATCTTCTCGGGGCTGTTGTCGTAGACCTTCTGCCAACCGATATACGGTGAACACCAGTTATTGCCATCAGTGACCCAACCACCAAATCCGCAATCAAAGTATAACGCGTCATAGTTCGATAGGATCATTTTGTAGCCACGTTTGAGGATCTCTTTAATTTTCAAATCGAAGCCTGTAGTCCACACTTGAATGATGTAGCGATCCTTATCGAGATACTCATCAATGAATGGCACATCGGTCAATCGACTCGTCCACATGATAATCGGCACTTTGCCATTTTTCGATACATCATCGACTTTAGCAAGTGCATTGGTTTGGAAATGACCCCACAACCGCATGTAGTCCTTCTCCTCTAAGCCCCAACCTTTGGCGACCATCCAATTGCGAATGGTCTCACTGGAGTTCCAGCAATTTACTGAAACCTCATCACCGCCCATGTGAAATATATCCGGGTTGAATAGTTCAAACATTTCGCGATAGATGTCCTGCAAGACATTGTACAGTTCGTCAACTGTTGGATCGAGTTGACCACATGGTGGTTCAACGCAGAAATTCTTCCACGGCTGAGCGTTAAAGCACGCAGTCATGTTCTTGTTTTGCCAGCCCTCACCCACATGGGCTGGAGCATCGAATTCGGGCATGACACGAACACCTCGGGCTCGTCCGTACTCAACCACGTCAGCAATGTCCTCGTGCGTGTAGATTTTCCGCGAAGAATACGCACCGAGTTTGTGCAGATCGGGTTGCGAGTTCACCACAAAGGGGAAACTATGCGAATCGGTTATGTGCCAGTGGAAGGTGTTCAGCTTAGTCATAGCCATGCCATCTGGAGGTAGTAAAGATAATTTCATTAACTTGCTGATATAGTTTAATAGCCCTGTCAGCACTCACCAATAGTCCTCTTGATGGACTTCACACTGAAATAGTTCCTCGATGTATCCAACAGCAGGCCACGATGTTTATAAGCCGGTGCATCATTAATCTCTGCTTGCGCCAGCATTTGAACTTCTCGTCGAATATCATCGTATACGATCAACTGCGACAACGTTTCCAAACCATGCCTGGCGCCAAAGAAGGTCTTCGCCTTTATATCAGCGAATACCTGATTACTGCCCTGACTAATCTGCAGCGAGTAACTCTCATCAGTGTCATACGTCAGTTGTGGTATCTCGGCCGCCTTTTCCGGACTCTCATCCACATTGACCTTGACCGTAAGCAATCGACCCTCACTGCGCACCAAACTTGCATCGGGTATCTTCGCTTCTATTTGATCAACGAATCGCTGTTCATTGTCCTTCCACAGTTTGCCGGCCTTCGCCGAGGAGGGAAACACAAATTTGATCTTGGTCCGATCGATGTGCACGATATACTCGCCAATTCGCACAGTTCCCGATGGCTTGGGCCATAACGTTCCAATGGTATCGCCACAGAATATCCTACACACCGGCAGGCTGACGGCTTTTTGGAAATTCTCCTCATTCAGAGGAATCTTCATGCATTTGCTTTGGCGACATTCGTAGCCCCAAACTAAGCTGTAAATTAGAAATTATTGAAACCAATTAGTATCCGCCGGAGTCAGAAGGTTAGAAAATAAAATTACTCGTGTTGAGGGGTCACAGCTTCGTCGGGTGACCTTGTATAGTAGACTAAAACGGCGATCAGTGCACAAATAGAGGCGAACACAACCACCCCGACTATTAAGTGTTTCCAGCTGAACGTCATGGGGGCGGAAAACAATTAAAAACTGAGCCCCTTATTTATCGGGTAATTGCTTTAGACACTTATTGGCACCATCAATTTGGACACTCTTCAATTGAGTGTTTTAAGTCAATTACTGATAATGGAATTGAAAACGTACACACGAGTACTTGTGGATCTTGAACAGCGCTAATCAATGGGCAATGGACTGGAACGGGTTTCCCAATTTACCTGCGTTTGATTGCAATAATTGCATTGCACAGTGGAAGGGGGGCAGCTGTCCTAATGGACAAATTTTGTACTCACTTGTGCATAAGAACACTTTAGTAACCTTGTTCAAGAATACTGAAGAAAACACCTGCGTTTACTTATATTTGAGCTCTTATCAATGAATTCCCGTAGTCGCGGTATTATCTCGATTAGATTAGTTTTCGAAGGCGAATCACGAAGCTAATACGAATAATGATTGATCGCTGAGTATGAGAGAAAACTGTTTTTTTTTTATAAACGTATTTGGGTAGAGAGGTAGCGATTAAGTTTTAGTCTAGAAAATTGGCCAACAGAAACAATGTATGGGTGGAAGAAGGCAGGCAGGAGGACTAGACTTTCAGCACCAATCTGGAAAGAAAGCCGACCTATGTCTTGCAAGAACTACCAAGACAGCTCCGTACTAAATGTCGCATATTATAAGAGCAATCACTTCGGGCTAGTTAAGGAGTTCGAAAAGGACTAAATGTACACCAAACGTTCCCCTATCCTTCCAGTTACGCTTTATGGCGCTGAGTCCTGAACGATAAGCAGAAATAGGGAGCTGATACAACAGCGAGTGTAATGAACTGTAGGAGGAGCCACGTGAATAAACAAATATAAATCGCAAATAAAGTCTCCCAGGTAAAATTTGAAAACAGATCGCCTGGTTTCCTTGGTAGTTCTACAAGTTTATCTGAGCAAAAATCTACAGCCTGTTAATTTTTATAAATACCTACCCAAACACTACGCAAACTTTAAAACACACTTCCCGGCGACATATTTATAGAAAGAAATATGAAACATAAAACACCTTTCGTAAACGAGTTTAACGCTAAAACTTCTAACGATTGCGAGAACAAAAAAACAGTTAAAATTCAGTACAAATTAACTAGAATAGAAATACCTAGAGAACTTTGGAACTTCGAAATAGACACAGGCGACTGGCTTAAAGTCCCAGTACAGTCAACATATACGATTATAACCAAACTGCATAGAATTAAAATCGTTGGGGATTTTCTCGTCATAACAACTAAATTGCAAATCAAACCAAACCAATCATACAAAAAATTCCGCAATTCCAAAGGAAAATTCCACTTTGGTAATAAATTTATTCCGAATTCCCAAACCATGTAATACTTCTCACCCCCACTGTTCGCACTCATTCCACAAAATTCTGTCAGAATCCGCATTACGTCACTCATTTGTTGAATTAAAGTTCTGTTCCACTAGTACAATCGTACGTCAAATCGGTTTGTTTTCATTTTTCTGTGCAATTTTGTTTTTTTTTTTGTGTAAATAATTATTCCCAAATTTTGTGAGTTTATGTTGCCGGATTTATTGTCAATGCAATAAATACCAAACTACGCAACAAATTAGTGAATAAAAGTGTTCAATTAACTGTCCGAAGTTTGCCACATAATCAAGGTAAGTGCGGAACAAAATTGCTTAATGCGAGACAAGCCGATTGGGGACTTTCTCTGTCTTCAATGGCGAAGGGGTGCTTCGATTGGCATACACATAAACTATTATATTACCTTATTTAATATTTAATAATCACCTATAGAAACTAGTTAATTTAGTTGTTGGAAATTGTTATTTCATTTAACTTACTCTGTGCATGCGGCTGGTGCAATCGCCATTGCAAGGAAAACCAATGGGTAAATCACCATTCTGCTGTGCCAGGTATGAAAAATCTCTCTCGAAACACAACTGCGAAACTATTTTTCGGCACCCACACCCGTGCAAGGTGTTAAGTAAACTAACCGATATAATGTGCAAGTTCAAGAAATTTATATAAAAATCATCATCCGCACAGTGGCCAGAGTGGCACGTAAAATACTTTCTGTGTTTCTGTTGGTTGCAGCTGTGTCTCACAGTTTGCATGGCATAATAGGAGATGTCTCTGGCTCTACCACTTTTACCAGTTTTTGGTTGTTTCTTTTTTTGCTTTTGTTCTTTTCTGTCGACTTGTTATCACAAATTTAGTGGGTCGGCACAATTTGATGGAGATTTTGTTATAATTCGATGTTCTGCCGTTATCCCTAGCAGTAGAACTGGTTTGCCTGAGGTGAGGCTTTTTGTTTAATCGGTCAGTGACCATAAGCTGCACCCAAACACACCTTAAAACTTTAAACAATTATTAATGACACTGCACAGATGATGGGTGTTGTTTACAATTCGTTAGCATACTAATACTACACTCATGCCAAGTGAACTTGAAGGGATGGTTATCTTTGCGCTTTGGGACTTCAATATGTAGGTAATGATGTACGCAACCAATAAATTCATAATAAATTAGTAATAAATTGTAATTATAAGACACGGGAGGGGATTCGGTCCACTGCCGTGCCAAAGCCAATATCAAACGCAGATGAACAGCTGTTTTGACATGACGTCATAGTATGACTGTCGCGGCTAAAAAGTTATGTTTGTTTCGATATTGACCGTGGTCACCCGACGCTAAAATTAGAGCAGTCACATTAAATTAGCGTGTTGCATTCACAAATTTGGAACCCACTTGAAAAAGGGCGTGAGGACTATTCACATGAGCGCGAATTGCAAACAAATCAATGGCCGCATTCAAGAATCTAGTTATCTTAAGTCGACTAGATTGGTCTGGATAAGATGTTACCTGAACGCAAAAACTAGATTGGTCGGGAACGTCACTTTTTCTACGTCAGCCACATACCCGAACTGTCAACTTAGTACTCAGCATAGTTGGGAAAAAATGATTACAAACAAATTCCATTACAATTACTTGTAATTGTAATTAAAATTTTTCCAATTACAATTACTTGTAATTGTAATGTGTAAAATCTAATTACAAATTACTTGTAATGAAAAAACATTCAAAACCTGTATTTCAATTACATAGAAGTAATGGAAACAAAAGTAATTTTGAAAAAATCTGTAATGATTACATTTTTCCGTAATGATTACACATATATGTAATTGAATATATTTTCTGTACTCATAATGTTGTCATATCATAATAAAAAAAAGTTTTTACTTCATTACATGGATATCCCTGCCTTTTTTAAACCTACTCCATTGTTTTCTCATAATTATCGGTTTTTTTTTTCCTGGCATGGAGATAAACTGTGTTGCAAATTCATTTTTTAACTATCATTTGGCTTTAAGCAAATTATTAAACATTTAGTTCTAAGAAATGTAGTTTGTATTCCATACACCTCGTTAAGCTTTGATTTAAGGAAACATTTTTTCTTCTTATGGTGTGTGAAGTTTGCACCGGGAGCACACAAATTGCAACTACAATTTACAACGACCCGAATGAAACTGTGCTGTACAGTGTACAGTTGTTAACTGCTGTTTGCATTTGAACTGGACAAAAAAAGATAGATAAGATAATTTAAGTTAATTTAAAATTTTAGTAATGAAGTAAAATCTAAGTAATCAATTACTTAAAAAGTAATTGCACCGCGTTTTTCTTCAATTACTTCCAGAAATCAATTACTTTTCTGTAATTATATGTAATTTGTAATTGACATTTCTAATTAATAATTAACAGTCAATGTAATTGATTTTTTTCAATTTCAATTACAAGTAATTGTAATTGTTCGAACACCAATTATAAATTACTAATAATCGTAATTTATGTTGTAATCAATTACCAAAAGTAATAGTTATTTCCCAACTCTGGTACTCAGTCACGAATTTCTTGACTAGATTCGTCGGCTACCCCTCCATAAACGTCAAATGTCACAGGTGCCCACGTGACCGATTTAAACCAATCACAACCGAGATAGATCTAGTCAGACAGCTGTCAGACTTATTAAACTAGATACTTGAACGCCCTCAATATAATTGGATTTATGAATTAAAAATTGATATTTTTCTTTTAAACATTAGCATTATATTTAATTAATATAGGTACCGAACATATAATCTAAAAAAAAAATTCTGCGTCTCATTTGATTTAAATAGTTGAAATTACAATTATAACAATTTTCTCGCGAACTGTCAAACTTGATTCACATATACACAAACCAGTCGCGACCCACAAACCCACGAATGAAATATTCGTTCGAACTTAACCTTTAAAAATGAAACTTATACGCGGCTATCTGCGACGAAAAAAAGTTTTCATATGAAAGAAATGTCAGGATCTACGAATATTCGCTTGTCCACAGTTCGCAATTCACTCTCATGTGAATAGTTCTTAAGTGGTGGAAGTTATTTTGATTTCACTTTTCGTTAATTTGTAATATAAATTATTTTTTCTGAATTCTGCCGTTAATAAGGACATATTTGACAAGCGAATCAAAAAACCACATCAGTGTATGCAGGTTCCCCTTTGCGGCTTAGCAAATAAGGTATTGTAGGTTTTCATATTCTCGTAGATGTCACCTTATGACTTTAAAAAAAGACTGATCAACTTATGAGATGTTTAAAACTAAAATTAATCTGAGAATATTACACGCTTGTGTAGCCGTTATATTTTGTATTTCACTTGAACTCGTGAGCAAGCGCGCTAATAGTTTGATAGATGTTATCAAATAATTGTTTAAAACACAAGTATATAATGTACAGTCGCATCAATAGCAATATTTGTCGAATGATTTCTACAACTAATTTCCGCAGTATCAACTTTTCAACAATTTGAATTCCTAAAATTGTTCAACCCAAGTTTACCCTACTAATTACATTAGTATTTAAGAAGAGCAGTTGACAAGAACACAAACAAGAAGTGTCGCCTTATATACCTATAACTTTATTGAGAGGAAGATTGTACAAGCGTAAAGTGAAAATTCTATGCCGGATTGGGTCCTTTCAGCGTCAGCGTATTGTCCTCGTAAACCTCCAGAACGTCAGCCAAATGCTCGTTGTCTCGTGGTTTCTTGAACTGTCTCTTCTTGTTCGACATCTTCTTTCGCTTGGGTACTGGCTTCTTTGGCCCGTGGTCTTGCATGGACCTGATGCCTGCAAAGAGAATCAATTGAGCTAACGGTCACCTTATAACTCATATCATGTCTTACCCTGCTTTTCGAGGTATTCATCGATTTTGGCATCGTCCATGGCATCTACGGTAGCCGATCGCCACAGTTTTTGAAAATCATCATCGACCTACAGGAAAATCAAATCTATTACTGTACTGACTTCCGAAGGCCATCGGGTATTCCTACCACAAAATTCGCTGTCCTATCGTTATAGAATAAAATCTTCTTCTTGTCAATTGGTCGTATGATGAATATGATTTCCGACGCTCGATTCTTTAGAACCTTCTCACAGTGTGGCAGTGACTCTTGAACGTCATCCAGCAATATTCCTCCCAGTCCCTTTAGATCGTGTTGCTTCAGCAGTCGCAAAAGACTCTTGCCGTCTTTTATTTTGTAAACTGGCTTGAATGCGAATCGACAGTTGTCCGGTGAGACTTCAATCTTTGGATTGTTCATTAGAGCTTCTGATGCTAGCCACTGAAAGAGAACAAACGTCGAGGGTTGACTCATCAAAACTTAAAAAGACGGTTCTTACATTCTTCACTGACTGACCAATGTCCAGTTGATTGGTTTCATCGAGAATCTCCTCTATTGTCAGGGGATGGTCGTCGCCATCCTGATGACGGGTACGCATGTGTTTGACGATTTTGGCCAACACACCAAATCTATACTGCGAGCTCCCAGACATGGATTTGTATCTAAAATGGTAGGGCATCAGATGTGCATGTGGTCTTTTATTTAAGGCACTGCTTACGTGTTGGCATCCAACTTGGGTGCCGTTGGTGGACGCATTTTCTTCTTATCATCTCTTGGCGGTGGAGCGCTCTCAACCTTTGTTTTCTTTTCAACTCTATGGATGAAAACAAAAGTTATGCATAAAGTTTGGGGGAGGAAAACTTGTTTTTACGTTGGAGTGGCCATAGCCCGCTTTTTGAACGCCTCGCGTTCCCGCAGTAGGGCTGGATCCATGATGTAGGATGTTAAGCTTCCGTTGGGGGAAAAGATTTATTATTTAAACGTATTTGCACGTTATTTGTTGCTTATTTTGTTTAGTGAGAAATTTTTACAGCGACCACCATCACACAACACACAACAGTGACAGATAGGAATTTTGACAACTGACGTTTTAGGAAATGTAGTAGAAAAATCCAACCAATGTACTAGTAGAATCTTAATCGATTAAAGGGGGTAATAGAATCTTTGAGTACCTATACATCTTGTGTTTTTTTTTTTTTTATTGCGTAAATTACATTCACGATTTGAATCGAACGCACGAGTCTATAAATTTCCTCATCACACAAAAACAATTAAAAAAAATTTGATTTAAACTGGGGGTTTGACGTGCAAATATTAAAATGTTGTCAATTCGCTAATCTAGATTTAATTAAAAAAATGAAAAGTGGGCCTTATACAAATAAGACTGAGATCAAAAAGCTGTTAAAAATTATTTAACGCACACTATCCATTAAAAAAACGGTAAAAACCAATAGGAGAATAGGCAAATCACGCCGGGAAGTAAATAACAATTGTCGTAACAGAGCATTCATCTAGATTCGTATGGAAAGCTATGGTGGAAGCCCGGTTTTTTAATAGTGTATTGGTTTTATGTGTATCTTGCTGTTAAATTGCTGCATTCAGCCTGCAAGTTAAAACCCTATTCACACCGAGCCGAAAACCACTCGAAAAATTAATCCCAAAACGAGTCGTTTTCCACGAAAACACCACGAAAACGACTTCCAATCGTTGGATTGTTGAACAAACACACCTTTTGCAATATTCAGCGAATTCATCAGAACAGCTGACCGAACAAATGTCACAACTCGCAATTTCAAATCATTTTCGCAATTCATTGATGGGCTAATATTATTTTTAAATTCACTAAATACATTTTATTTGTTTATTAATCCGATCGAAATTTGTAACCATACCAAAATAGTTTGCACTGAAGTTTAACAGCTAGAAAAGTGTCTCACAGCTGACTGAAACGTCAAACTAGTTGGTGTTTGGTGTGAGTATGTATTGATGGGTTTTCGACGAAAGCACAGTTTTCGGTTAGATTGAATGCGTATAATACTATACCGTAGAAAGTCCTATCCGCATCTATTTCCATTTGCACAAATAAAATGCAACTGTAACTTTAATATAAAAAAAAATCTACTACCTTCTTTAATATGACAATCCTCAAAAATAGTTGCATTTTTCCAAACGCTCCCCACAATTTGACAACTTTGTGGAAACTCAACATCGACGTGTCAAAATCAAAAAAGAAAAGGAAGTAATTTTTCTGGTAATTTTGTTTTTTCCCCCCAACAAAAGACTCATTTGAATCGAATATAATCGACATTTTTATTAAACACTTTATTTCCAAGTAAGTCTACGAAAAACCCACCATGGTATTAGCGGATTTGGGTCGTAAAATCACGACTGCTTTGCACTCGTTGAGTAAAGCCACAGTGATCAATGAGGAAGTTCTGAATTCTATGCTCAAGGAAATTTGTGCAGCCCTCCTCGAGGCCGATGTAAATATTCGATTGGTCAAACAATTGCGTGAGAATGTCCGAGCCGTAATTGATTTCGATGAAATGGCTGGAGGTCTGAACAAACGCCGAATGATACAGTCGGCTGTCTTCAAAGAACTCATCAAACTCGTGGATCCAGGAGTGAAGCCATACCAGCCTGTCAAAGGACGACCCAATATCATCATGTTTGTTGGTCTGCAAGGATCTGGCAAGACAACCACATGCACCAAGCTGGCCTATCACTACCAGAAGCGCAATTGGAAATCATGCCTCGTGTGTGCAGATACCTTCCGTGCTGGTGCCTACGATCAAATCAAACAAAATGCAACCAAAGCGAGAATACCCTTCTACGGAAGCTACACAGAAATCGATCCGGTCGTGATTGCCCAGGATGGTGTTGAGATGTTCAAGCGGGAAGGCTTCGAGATGATTATTGTCGATACAAGTGGTCGACACAAGCAGGAAGAGTCTCTGTTCGAGGAGATGTTGGCGGTCGCAAATGCCGTACAGCCGGACAACATCATTTTCGTCATGGACGCCACAATTGGACAGGCGTGCGAAGCTCAGGCGAGGGCTTTTAAGGAGAAGGTAGACATTGGCTCGGTTATTATTACAAAATTGGACGGGCATGCGAAGGGTGGTGGTGCCTTGTCAGCTGTTGCCGCCACACAGTCGCCGATCATCTTCATAGGCACAGGCGAGCACATAGACGACCTGGAACTATTCAAAACAAAGCCATTCGTAAGCAAACTCCTTGGAATGGGCGACATTGAAGGCCTGATTGACAAGGTGAACGAACTAAAGCTCGACGGCAACGAAGAACTCCTGGAGAAGATCAAGCACGGCCAATTCACAATCCGAGACATGTACGAGCAATTCCAGAACATAATGAAAATGGGCCCATTCTCACAGATCATGGGAATGATTCCTGGCTTCTCGCAGGACTTTATGACCAAGGGCGGAGAACAAGAGTCCATGGCCAGAATAAAGCGCATGATGACCATGATGGACAGTATGTCGGACGGGGAATTGGACAACCGCGACGGAGCCAAGTTGTTCAGCAAACAGCCGACGCGTTGTGTGCGAGTGTCACAGGGCGCTGGTGTCATGGAACGCGAGGTCAAGGAGCTGATCGCACACTACACAAAGTTCGCGGCGGTGGTGAAGAAAATGGGCGGCGTAAAGGGTCTCTTCAAGACCGGCGACATGACAAAGAACGTGAATCCCACACAGATGGCGAAACTGAATCAACAAATGGCCAAAATGATCGATCCGAGGATGTTACAGCAGATGGGCGGTGTTGGCGGCTTACAGAACATGATGAGACAACTGCAGCAGGGGGCGGCCGGAGGCCTAGGCAACCTAATGGGCTTCGGCGGGAAGTCGTGAAGAACATCAATACCGCCTGTCGGTTGATTAAGTTTATATTTCGCTTAGTTATTTGGTTTAAGTATGTTTTCCGTTCTAAATGTTTTGTAATCTACACACCATTTTGTTTGCAAGTCAGCGCACGTTCCCCCTGTTTAGCTAATCCCGATTTTGGATACATCTGGATACATTTTCCATAGGCACATCGCACATGTAGCTCACATCTCGATTTGATATGTACATTTCCAACAACAACGTCGCTGATTTTGTTAGCGAAATGAAAAAGAAAAGAACAATAAAAATAAATTTCATTTTCGATTAAACATTTTGTGTTTCGTGTGGGGAGTAAGATTTGTGCACTTGCAGGAACTTCCATAAGGTACAGTAAACTGGTGCAACATTGAGCAGTTAAGGCAACTACATGGACGGGGTTGAGATGCATCGCATGCTGTTTCCAAGTCCAACAGGAGAAGAGTTCTGCATTCATGTAAACGTCTATCACAGAATCCGTCGTACTCGGAATTTCGCTACGAACCCCGAAAGAACTATCACAGAATCCGTCGTAGGGGACATTTTTGCTACTTTCGAAATTCGTAGAACGTGGTATATTCAGTGATACCACTTTCTACGAATTTCAAAATTCCCCTACGACGGATTCTGTAACAGTTCTTTCGGGATTCGTAGCCAAATTCCGATTACGACGGATTCTGTGACAGACGTGGTAGTCTAAACATAAAGGTGTAGAGAAAACAATCGAGCTGTTGTCTAAGTAAGCCTATTCTGATGGGACATACTCTCTCCACTTGCTGAGCTTATCATTATCCGTCATCATTGAACGAAGTTCTGACTTCTCCGACTTTGTAGCCATGCGTGCGTTCGTTTAGTGTGGTTAAATACGTCATGCACACTGCAGGCCCACTTGATTTTCCACTTCATATCCTGGAGGAACTCCTGTTCAAGTTTTTCTATATCGAGACATCTTCGATTTAATTTTCGATCTGTACCTACTTTAGGCCCGTTTGCTGATACTACTACTTAAAATCTAATGTGACAGTTTATGACATAACGACATAAATCGCTATGAGTAATATCAACAAGCGGGCCTTAATTGCATAAAGGGTTCCTACTGTTGTTATCCCTTTACTGTTTTATTGTTTTTGGCGAGTTCGGTACTCCGGTTAGAAGAAGGTTTCTGCGAATACTTCATATTGAACAGCTTACATAGTAGAAGTTTTGTCACACAGTTTTCGGGTGCTACTGCTGGAATAATGTGGGGTTCAGTTACCCTTTTGCAAAAAAATTGCATGCCTTCATTGATTGTACGATAGAAAAAGCAGTTCGGAATATTTTTGTTGTAATGCGTGTTGCTAACATCCTTTCTGTTGAAAACAATGGAAAGGGTGGTGGCGGAATATATGGAGAGTACTCCGCTTTAGATGTTTCCTTTAAATAGTAGACAGCATGCCTACAGGCCAGGCATGTCTACAGAAACGGCGCTACATCAAGTAGTACGCGTTGCAGAAGAAGAGCTAGATACCGGGGGCATTGTGATGACCACCATAATGGACATTGAAGGTGCCTGCGATAATATATGCTTTGAAAGTCTGAAACAAGCCTTGGAAAAACGTAGGGTTAACCTACTGGTGGTAAGATGGGTGTACAATATGTTGAACACAAGGGCGATAAATATTCAGACGGGAACCTCAAAACTCAGAGGAAGGGTTTGCAGATGTTGCCCAGAGGCAGTTTCATAGACGTCACCGCAGATATCATGAGGAATGCGCTCAAAGTGGTGGAACGGTGGTGTCTGGAACAAGGGCTTTTCATTAATGCGAAGAAAACAGATCTAATAATCTTCACAAGGAAGATGAAAAATCTGGAATTTCGACCCTTAACACTTTTCGGATCGGAACTAAAAATGGTTAAGTATATCGGAGTCTATCTAGATACTAGACATACTTGGAACTACCATGTTGAGGAGAAGGTCAGGAAGGGAAAAAGGGTACTACATCAGTGCAAACGTGTATGTGGACAGAGGTGGGGAGGGGACTCTCGCCTAGGTCAGCATACTGGATGTATACGATAATAACTAGACCCATTATTAAATACCTACGCCTCGATTGTATGGTGGGCGAAAGCCTCCAGAAAACTGTGAGGAAGCACCTGGATAGGGTCCAACGTTTAGCATGTATAGGAGTTACAGGTGCAATAAGGACAAGGACAACACATGCGCATTGGAAGTGATCCTGGGGAACTTACCGCTGGACTTTTTTATTAAGAAAACAGCGGCCCTAACGGCACTTCGTTTGCATCGAGATGCGAAATGGCACAATCGTGGTACCATCTATGGACATAGGAAGATCCTGAAACTTTTCAAAAACGGAAATTAACCAATGGTGGCGATTAGGGAGCTGAACATGCCTATGGATGGGATTACAAGGGTGCGTATTATGGAAAGGAATCACAAGACTTGTATTGAGAACGGATTACTTACAGAAAAATTGAAATACTGATTTTCACAGATGGATCCATGATGGATGGCGGAGCGGGTGCCGGTATCTGTTCAGCAGAGCTGGAACTAGCCCGTCACGTTAGCCCCGGGAAATGCACTTCCGTATACCAGGCTGAGATGATTGCATTGCTGCATGCGTTGGTGGAAGGAAGAAATATATTTATAGCACTGGACAATCAGGCGGTGATCAGACGCATGGAACAAACAAACATCACAACATCAATGGCATTGGAATGAAAGAATGAAAGTACCACTGACGTGGGTACGAGGACGCATAGGCAAAACAGTGGTCAACTGAAAAGTAGCTGGGACCAGAACCATTCTCTTCAATTGGAAAAGGAATGGTAGAACAGCTGAGAAGGTTGTCAACCAATGGTGGTCTGATTCGAATATCTCGCGAAATCTATATGTATACGTCAGTGTGCTGAAATACACACTAAGGCAACGATGAAAATAAACTACGCAACACATCCGCTCTAATTCCGAATCCTTCGATGGCGATCCTGATCCTAGTGTCGGTAAAGAATGGTTAACTGATACTAGAGTATATGATCCAGGTTCTTAATATTTGAGACATTTTTTTTCATCATTATCTGACTATCGTGGATTGTCTGGAATTAGCTCAGGGCTCGTCGCATTTTTTCGTCCATTTCCTGGTTACCTAGTTCATTCTGTTTCTGTCCCATCTGCCAAAATAAACCTGCCCAGCATCCTAAATAGAAATACGCAACTTTCTACGCAAACACGCAATTCTCTAATCACCTCCCAAATTGATTATCATAAACAGACCATACCCCACTCCATATCTTCGATGTACTAGACTGTTGTGTTGATTTTTCAGCATTTGTCTACCGCCGCGATGCTGGCACACCGGCCCCCGTCTGTGGTCCGACTATTTAGTATGAGTAAACATCAATTAAGACAAATATAGCCGCTAAGGTCAAAACCGAAACCGAAGGTCGGCATGTGCAAAACAAGGAATAGCTGCAAGCGCGTTTCGCAGCTACTTATGATCCACGCGTACGCTTTGCGCATATATGCCATATTGACGCTTTATCTACGGCACGGCTAGAGGAGCCGTTCTAGACTTGGACTCTTTGCCGATACATTATCGCAAAACAATCAAAGCGCGTTAGTATTCGAAATCAATTATTTTCGCCTAAGTGCGTCTATTTTTGGCGCAAGTAAAAGATATTAGCAACATTGCGAGATTTGGCGGATAGGTTTTAGTTTCTTTTCTTTTTTCCCACCAAGTGTGAGTAGGGTGTAAGACGTATTATTGATTTCAGGGGAATAGCAAAAATGCGACAAGTGTATTCCACTTAAGCAATCAAGTCATCTTAATCAAGATAAATGTTGTTTTGGGCTGTAAAGATGTCAGCATTCATACTGTTGACGTGTTTCACTTCTATTTGCATAGTGAAATTTCAAAGCGGGTTATAAAATCACGTTATGTGAAGCACGTGTAGGACAAGGCGTTGGAGTAACAAAAAACAAATTAAACCAGATTTCATACACGAAATTCATTGCGCTTTTTGATTGATTTGTTTACAAAAAAAGAAAGCTTGAGGTGAATTTAACGTTTATATGGCAGATCAGCGTCCACTAAGGCCGTGACTGATGTGTCAAGTATTGGAGGTGAGCTCACCATCTGAAACAGCGGTAATCAAGAGTAACTGTGTTGGAAGTGAACCTTTGGATGGCCATTTTGTGTCTATTTGTGTGAGCAGCGTGAGCAGAGTTGTTTGACAAGGAGGTTAGGGTAGGTGCATAGATTTTTCTAAATAACCGGGATTCGTGTCTGGCCAGTCAATAAAGATAAAGATGGTGTTTTTAAGGTTAAGAATATATTTATTCCAAACTTCAGTAAATTTCTTACGTCTTGGGTATGGACACGGAATCTCGGTATCTTCCAACCGAAATTAGTTTTACTTTTAAAGGCTGGCTTATGTCATTTTCCATTGGTTTCACTCGAGGATCCACTCTTTCTGTAATCGAATGGAACAATAAAGCTGCTTCTGATTGAATTCAGAAAATTATTGGTGAAATGCCGGTCCTTGAGGTATTGAGGAATAATTTTTAGAAAAAAGGCCGAATTTTTTGAGAATTGTTTTCATAGAGAAATTCATACATAAATCTAGTACATTCTTCGATTAAAGTCGCATCACTAATTTTCATTTATAACTGTGCATCAGCGTCATGCTTGTTTTCTAATTCTCTATTTGACTTACTCACTATTACTACTATTTTTTGTGCTAATGGAACGGTTTCAGAAGCGAATTTTTCGATTCCGGACTCTCCCGGACGCTTCTTTTTGCCCAATGGAAAACGACATTAATTTTGATGACAGTTCTGCTTTCGGATATGATTTTCAAACGCAGCGAGATGACAAAAGAGAGGCCTTTTCTGGGATCAAACCACAAACCTCCTGTAGCTATAATAAAATTTGTTCATGGAAAAAAAGTGGGGACGTTCGGATTCATAGTTTAGTAAGACTGACAGCTGTCTGACTAGATGTACATATTTCAGTTTTTATTGGCCCAGAGTGTCATCTAGCGGGAAATGGTACGCGGCCAATGTGTAGAGATTTTTAGAGGTGTCATATTTTATATCTGGGCTCGTTCATATTAGGTCTGTCTCTGTTCTATTCCTTTACTTTTGTAGGTAGTAAGAATGGAAAAGACTGTCAAAATGACAGTGGTGGGGATAATTTTTCTCAAAGAGAAAGAGACACTAACGAAAAAGTTAAGGAGCGCTTTTGTAGTGGTCTGTGAAAAATGACAGATACATAATTCAAATATTCAAAAAAAGTGGTACGAAAAGTCGTTTAAATGTCTGATAAACTCGAGGAATTTAGTAATTTATTAAAAAAATTGTAATATCATTTACATAGCGATAAAAAGAACGCTTCTGCGCTCCATTTTTAATATTTTTTTTTTTTTTTTTTGATGAATCCGAGTATGTAATATATGTATAAGAGTTAGTATTACTGATAGAACTACAAGCATTCGATAAGAGGAAAAAGCGCCACTGCATTAAAAATTACGTGGAGGAGATTGTCCGTTTTTTGAGAGACGACAGAATTTCGTAGCCACTGTCGATGTCAATTCGTTTCATAAATTGTAGAACTATTACCAAGGCCTGTAGCGAAATGTCACACTTTTTGCACCGCAGTTCCAGAAACTCTTGGAATCGGAACATGTTTGTCAAAATGGACCCCCATATCTACTCATAATATTTTGACGCGGTACCTATGACGAAGAATGTCTTCGTTCATTATTACGCTTTTTTCTTTTTTAGGCCCTAGTTATAGCAATACGTAAAACCAAACCGTAAACATTTTCGTTTTATTTAAATAATTTATTAATTTTTCCGTACGAAAAACTGTTTCTGATCAACGTCTCAGTCAATTCCACAGAGAAAAATCGAATCATTCCACTGAAATATTTCATTTCTTTACTGTTCCTTCTGTCAGGGATATTTTTTCTGATGGAATCCAATCAGTGGGGGTTGGTTCGTTGTAATTGTTTTCGTAGGGAAACATTTTTCTGACAGATTTTTCGCTATGGCCGCCTAAACGAAAAAAAAACGCATTTTCATACTGTTCCAAGTTTTTCGGTTGCTTTTTGCGTATGGCTATAACTGGGGCCTTAGTTGAGAGCAGAGCCTGAACTGTTATACAAAAAGTTCGTGTTCCTTTTTTAGCTCAGACAAATCAGAGCTCGAATTTGTGTTTCTTTTTTCGTTCAGAGCGGACACATATTTCGAATGTTTTACTATAAAATTTAACCAGTGAATGAAAAACGCTTTGAAAAGTGTTGAAGGCTACACATGCTCGAATCGCACGAATATCAACACAAAAAAGAGCAAGTGACGTTTTTATGTTCGATTAGACACACGAAATCTGAAATCTGAGAGCGAATCTGAAGAAGCCCAATCGAATACCACATTAGTAGGTAATATTTCGAACTAACAATGGCGAAATGTTTCAAACAAAATTGCATGTTTGCGACCTACAGAAGGTTAAAAGAAGGTCCTTATTGCACCGTTTCTTATTGAAACAGCAATAGGAAAGAGTTGTTCTTGCTTCTGAAAAGATGTCGTTTTCATAGGTTATACCAGACCTAAGGTGGACAAATTTAGTAATTTTAACTCACGATTATATCATTCTAGTGCAGTGTTTTCAACGGTCCTTTTCACAGGGTTATTTCTTTGATACATAGAGCCACCAAACTTAAGGACCAATTCTATTCGATACCCGCAGCACGAGCATAGTCTAGATATAGTTACACCTTTTTATCGGACCGACTTCAGCCATATGTTGTGCTTGTGGAAGTAACACCAAAAGTCAGTGGGCTGTACTGTGGACACTTTCTCTAAGCTAGCTCCAACACTACCATCAGCATCGTTTGAACTTGCAGCTCAACCTAAACTTGTTTTATTCTTGAATTCAATTATCCGTTCTCATATGTTGACAGGAGTAAATTATGCCCAACTCGAGTATAATTTGTATACTCCCTCCCATTGGCTAACGAAAATTGGAAACATAAAATGCACCCATCCCCACTCTGTCTACAGAGGAGCCAATCCCACCGCCATTGTCCCCATATATATAGGTACTTATACTCGTATAACGAAACATCGATAACTCAACAATAATCGCAGAAAATCGAGTGTCAATCTGCACCCCATTCTGATGTAAAATATTTAGTCTCAACTTGTCTATATACTGCGAAAAGCTTTTATACGGATAAGACCGCCATCCCAAGGCAATTTGCTATCGCAAATTTACGAACCCTCAATCGCATTGCCTCGAGCTATCACCATCCAACCCATCACCGCCATTTAGATATGGCCAGTTCTACTCGCAGGTGAATGACATCTAACGCGGCGCGGCGCGGCGCTCTGCATCGCCAGCAGAGCAAAGTTATACGACCAGGCAAACACAATTTCTGGTGAACCACACCCTGAAAAACATATGCAAACCTACTTCCTGCTATACTGCCAGAGGATGGATGTCAGACCCGCCATTTAAACCGGTTACAGACAGAGAGGGAGAGCGCACAACTCTAATGGCGATCTGCAAAATTCATTGCAATTAATTTAAACTATAACTCAGCGGCAGAGATGTGTGCGTCTTTTGGCAGAAAAAAAAAAAAAGAAAAAAAAAGAAAAAAAGAGAGCGTATACTATCAACTTCCCCTCGGACTCCCCACCCATATTCCACTGGGGTGCAATAGCACCCCACTACTATACTCAATGTGTATGCAAAAGACTACTCTATGAAAATTAGGAACAAAATGCGCGCCAAACCTGCCCTGCCTTGCATTCGGATTCAGTGTACACATCATGGCTGGCGCTCCTACTACGCATATCGATTTTTCGCGCTGACATAAAATCCAGCGTAGGGATGAGGGCCTAAGCATCAACCCCTGCCCCCATTTAAAACCGAGCGCCGCCGCCGCCGCCGCTCCCCACCAATATTATCATTATCAACAGAGTGGATTTCGTGTGTGTTTCAGATTCCAGTTCATTCCCCCGAAATGGGGTGCCAGCAGGTGCCCACCCCATGCCCGCATTTTCCACTTTGAGCCCCCAATAACAAACACGACCAGCACAATCTGCAATGAGCGCACACGTCGTCGTCGTCGTTGTCGTCGGCTATATGCTATGGCTGTACGAAGATGTTGTGCGGGAGGATGACCCGGGGTGTGGTGATGTATACGCGAGTATAAAACGGCCATTCACCTTTTTCAGCGGCGAATAGGAAAATCTGAAAGCCAACACAACGACTCCTCTGCCTTCTGCCGATCCGTCTCCGCATCGTCAGCGGCGTCACCCCAATTCGGGTATGGCGCATTCTGTGGCGCTTCTGCTACCCTGCACATCCCTTATATTTAATCTGGGCTTTAACATTATGGCTGTCTTTATTGCTTCTCGATGGGATAGGGAACTGGAACGGGAACGGGAACGCACAAAAAAGAGAGCAGATACGAGTATACACGATGGGAGCACAGTGGCAGCGGAAAGGTACCTGCTCTGCTATCCAACCTAACCTACCACTGTACGGTTCCAAGTGTTAGTTTAGGAGAGGAGCTCTTCCACTGCCTCTGCCTTTTGCTCTGGCTGTTCTCATTCGCCTTGTTATGTAGTACACAAACCCAGCATGGGCGAGGTTATGTACCTACGCTACGATTCAAAGATTCAGGGCATATGGGTTTCTTGGCTTGGTTTCTTATGTGGGGCCCACCCTCCTTGCTCCTCCTCATTTTCCTGCATCTACCGTTCTTATAGTACGATGGTGTGCTGTGCTCGTATTAAAGGGAAGAAATATTTAAGAAAGTTTTTCCCGCGCGTCAGGGAATGCCGCCAATGCGCAGAATCTGGACAACACACGCTATACCACCAAAATCCAAATTTAATTGTTATAGCCTTTTGTACTCTATAGTTGTTGTTGTGTGTGCACTGATGCTGGAGGAGGAACGAGGAATAGTCGCATGGCGAGGTGGGGGGCCAGTGTGCTAGCTACTACTACTACTGCTGCTGCTGCTGCTGGGATGTTTGCAAATTAGTTTTGTTAAAAAAAAGAAGGACGGCAAGAATATGAATAAATGATTCTTGAGTATTGAGGAGATGGCGGTTGGAAGTTGGAGGTGGGATAGAGATCATTGCAGAAAAAACGCTAGATTCTATGATTATTACGAAAGTCGATTTGTGGATGACTCTTGGGAATTATAATGAATGCTTTTATGAATTACGAGAATGGAAAGATTACTTGAAGAAAATCCATGACTTTTCGATCGTTTGGCGTTGTGTTACTGCTGTTGTGCTGTACTAATTAATTGGACAGGCCCTCAGGAAGCAGTCAAGTGCTGGTTGTTGTGTATACGAAGTGAGCAAATATCGAAAAGAAACGGCGGTCCTAACCTCAAATGGGGATACTTGCGAAAAGTTCATATAATGAGGGGTATAATTTAAAAAAATGTCTATTGCACTTTTTTTAAAAACCATTTAAGTATGATATAACGTGTTCTTTAGAAGCGGAGGACCCTCGTCTACCTCGGCTCCGCTATAAACTCTGAAAATGACGTCACCTCAGAAATCAAGCGAAGAATCACTCTTGCCAACCGCTGTTTCTTTGGCCTAAGACGGCAATTGATTAGTAAGGCCTTGTCAAGAAGCACTAAGGAAATTCTATGTAAGACTCTCATCATCCCTGTCCTGCTCTATGGCGCAGAAGCATGGACCCTAGCAAAAACGGATGAGGATCTTCTTGGTCGCTTCGAACGCAAAATTCTTCGAGTGATTTTTGGTCCCGTTTGCGTTGACGGGCTTTGGAGGAGAAGATTTAACAGCGAACTCTACGAGCTGTACAGCGACATCGACCTGGCCAGAAAAGTACGCATTAGTCGTCTAAGATGGTAAGGACTTTCAGAGCGAATGCACACCAACGCTCCGGCCCGGAGAGTCTTCGATTCCAACCCGGAGGGACAACGCAGTAGAGGAAGACCTCGCCTTAGGTGGCGCGCGCAAGTGGTAGGGGACCTCAACCAACTTGGAGTGCGCAACTGGAGGCAGTTAGCCAAAGATCGCGCTAACTGGAGAGGCGTATTGGTTGAGGCCCAGGTCCATCCCGGACTGTAGCGCCGCCTTAAGTAAGTTAGTAAGTATTCCAATGACATTAAAAAAGGCGAACATTTTTGTTATTTTAGGAGAACATATTAATGGGTTGAACTAATTTGTGTTGCAATAATTCTTGGGAAGAAAATAAGGTCTCCCTGAAATTACGCTAAAGAAAACTATGAAATGAAATGAATATGGAAAAAAGCCCAAAAATCTCCATACAAAAACGCCAAAAAATTAGTCTTTTTTTTTCATGAATATTTTGGGCATTTTTGCCATTTAAGAAAACTGAAAAAAAGCAAAAAAATATAAAAAAAAAAAACAACAGAAAATGTTTTGGTCTTTTTTCTAAATTGAAAAGGAAAATACGCCAAAAAATGAATATGGAAAAAAAGCACAAAAATCTCCATACAAAGTTGAGGTGGTTTTTCCTAGGAAAATTTTGGCGCATATTCAGCGAAATTTGACTCGTCATAATAATAAATATTTTGGGCATTTTTTCCATCAAAGGAAAATGAAAAAAAAAAACAAAAAAATTATTTTGGAAAAAACACCAGAAAAGTTTTTGGTCTTTTTTCCAAATTAAAAAGGAAAAAATACGCAAAAAAAACTACTTTTTTTAGAAAAAAAAACACCATAAAGTTTCATTTTTTGGCTTACTTTTTATGTTGTTTTTCCGTAAAAGTTCAAGAGCATTGATGTAGCACGGTGCAAGATGGCGCGAGGCGGCAACGCGACCTGCGGCAACGCGCGCATTTCAGAAGAACTATGGCTAAATTAGTATACAACGAGCTTAGGCCCTAATTTCCATAATAAATTCTGGAAATTAAGGCACAAATAAAGAAGTTTTTTTTGGTCTTATTTCCAAATCAAATTTGTGCCAAAACAATAAACTTTTTCTGGTGTAATTTCCATTTTAATTTTTGGCTATTTTTCCAAAAACATGGCCTAATTTCCCGGTATTCTGGCAAATTTTAATTTTTAATTTTTGGCGTTTTTGCGAAAATGATTACGCCCAATTATTTTTTGTCTTTTTTCCAAAACATTTGTTGGCGTAATTTCAGGGAGCCCTTGGTAAGCTCGCAAATAAAACAGGGTCTTATAAATTCATTTTTTTTTTATAAAAATTATGTATACTGCTGAGTGGGAAAAATCCCATTAACTTTTATTTTCTAAAAGACTTATATAGATGCAAGTCTTGATACAGAACCAGAAATACATAAGTCAAGTTTGTGAAGAACAAGAATAAATCATAGATCTTTCTATTGAAGACTTTAAATTTGTGTGTACTTTAAATACTTCGGTAAAAAGACTGAAACTTTGTAAGATTTTTTATATCATGGAGCTAACATTTCAGTGACGTAGTTTTTAAGTTATTTTTGATAATTAATGTACTTTGTTGTGATATAATTTTGAAGACTGTTGAGCTTTCAAGTTTTTGGTTAAGTTTTTTTTTTTTTATATTTTAAAGTTTCTTTTAAATAAACCAAAATGAACTAAATGGAGAAAAAAATAAGTTTTCTTTTATTTCAAAACTCCTCTATTCCTAAATAGGTTGAGTCAATAGGCAAAGTCAAGTATTCTAATCATCATTTTCAAAACTCTTCTTTTCCAAATTAAACAGATTTTTTATAATTTGTATGTTAACCTTATTCAAAACCATAAGAAATATATAAAAATCACTTCAAACTTGCAATTTAGTCTTCAAACCTATCGCTTATATCATTTTAGCAGCATTTAACAGTTTTTCTCGTTTTACTCCAAATTCTTAACAGTGGAAAAGAAGAGTTTTGAAAATATACATCTCAACTATGAAGGTTTCTTCTTATTTAATTATTGTCGCAGAAAACAAATATTCTTGTTGGGCAAACCAGTCGGGGAGTACGAAAAATGTGTACAGGCAGAACAATCGAGATCGAAATTGGCCTTAATCGAGCTTATGCAGGCACGCAATGGAAACTCTCCCAAATTCATTTCTTTTTGGTTGGAGCTAAAAAGGCTTCGAGTATACCAGTATAGAGAATCACCAACGATTTGTTAGCTTGTTTAAAAGCTTTTCTACTAGTTTCGTGATAAAAAAAACAAATTTGCCATCTCTTTAACAGAGGTATAGACCTCAACAAATTTATCTGTCAAATTCGTAGAGTAAAGCCTTGTACACTGTTCGCGATAAACCTTTAAGCTTAGTACTCTACTCGAGCTAAACAACATTTAATCTACTCTCCAACTTTTCTCCCAAAGCATTATCTAAAATTCTAGTTAAATTTTGACATAGCACACCGTCGATAATTATTGTCACAGAAAACAGCTGTTCTTTAAAATGACTTATCTGAAAAATTTAACTCTCTTTGATTTCAATCATTTCCGATTCTAGGTACTCCGCGTCGAGGTATTTGTTAAAAAAAACTCATCCTTTTTTACTTCTCCCGTTTTCTGTAATATAAAAACGCAATTCAGCTTAAGAAAACGTGCCGCCCCATTAAATGGGCAACCCATATTTTGACAGATACGTATGAAGTACATTCTGAATTAAAAGTTTCATTTTTTATCTCGAGCTGCGTACCACTTGCCTTAAGGGATGCGCTTAAATTTAACTCATCTAAATTTTGGAGAGAATTTATTATGGGAGCTAAAATTTAGCTCCACAAAATTTAAACTTACGTAATAAATGAACAATACATTTTTCCACAACTTAAGTTTTACAGATTTTTTTGTCAAGCGACATCCATACAAAATTGGATTGACGAAAAAAATTAGTTTCGTTTTACTTTGCGTTTTGCAGAACACTGTTCCACCGAGAAATGATGCCCGCACAATTGTACTAGATTATTAGGGAAAAGTTTCCATAGGTACTTGTAAAATAAAGGCAAATGACTAAAAGACAACTACTACTGCTATAGTTGAATACAATCATCACCCTCGATATGCTCAGACAATATTTCCCAAATAACAACAACGTCTTAATTGAAGGGAAGAATAAGAACTGTCTTATTTGACAATTCCGACTTTTTTCAAAAGCTTTGTCTTCCTGAACTATCACCGACGTTATAAAAAACATTTGTGTTTGTCAAATACCCAAAAAACAAAAAAAAAACTATGTTTGACATTCAAGAATGACGTTCAAGAATCTATAGTTTCGTAAGTCTGACAGCTGACTGACTTAATGTGTCTCAGTTCTAAACGGCCTGGATTGGTCATATGAATAGTTTTTTTCAGTAGACGTTTATGTAGCGGTAACCGATGTCAAGAATTTCGTGTACTGAGCACTAAGTTGACAGTTCGTAAATGTGACTGACGTAGGAAAAGTGACGTTAACGAGCAATATAGGTTTTGCGTTCAAGTCCATCTAGTCCAGAGTAATCTAATCACCTAAAATATAAATCGATTTCTGAATTTCAGTAGTGCATTAGTGATACTTCAGTTAAGGACTATTCCGATGAGAACGCATTGCGAACTGTGAACACGCGAATATTCGTAGTTTCTGACACTTCATTCACATGAACTTTTTTGGTCGCAGTTACCTGCGTAGCGTTTCGTTTTTAAAGATTAAGTTCGAAAGAATTTTTCATTCGTGGGTTTGTGGATCGCGACTGTTTTGTGTGGATTGTGAATTAAGTGTGACAGTTCGCGGCAAAAATTTTCAATTTACGGAAAAATTGCTTTAATTCTTAATTTAGCTGTTTAAATCAATTGAGATTCATGTTTTTTTTTTTTAGACTAGATGTTAGGTTAATTAAACATAATAGTTTTGTGATAGAACAAATAGCAATTTCAATTCATAAGTACCGTTAAATTGATTTGTTCGCAATTCGCTCGCATAATAGTCCTTTAGAGTGAGTAGCTGTTTCACCAGAACTAAATTAAATTTCATAAAAACTCGTAAATGTCTTTGAAACAGCCCACAAAATACACTTTTTTGTTGGTAACAAACTAGTTGTTCTTTCACTAGTGAGTGGCGACTCCCATCTACTACAATCTACACCTAGTTAAATGATTCCATTACAACATTCTCTACAGTTCTATGTGAATCCGCTAAAGTAGTCTTCCAGTTTCGTGGCTGAGAATGTGGGAATTGAAGTTTTCGAGCTCTGTGTCCATCACGGTAAGAACGTACATTTCCGCATCCAATAACTGTCATAAAACCAAGCATGCGAATATTTTCTTAAGCACCAAAAGAATATAAAACAGTTACTTTGTGAACACACACACAAAATAAACACACAATCCCAATAATGTGTTAACCGTTACCTCCGACAGATTCAATGGCCAGCATTGTTCGTTGGTGGTTTCTTTTTATTTAAAATTTGACTTCGTCGCGATATCGTGAGGTGTCCGTCGGAAATATTTGAATGGTCCCGCTGCCGAGTATTACTGTTCAATTCCCAGCACGTAGTAATGGGCACATTACTTTTATTTTTAAATAAAAATTAAGCAATTAAATGACAGAGTAAATTGATCATAAAACAATTAACTCGTTTTTATGTAGCTGCCTGACAGGTGTTGCTCACTGAAAGGTTGTACAGTTAATTGCTGATAAGCTAGGGTTCTTCCATTTTGTTTTGTATTTTCGTTCAGATTTTGCAGTGTGATTTGGGTTAATTTTTAATTGAAAGGAGTGTAGGTGTATATGTCGTGGGTAGATGGCTGCTGATTAGCATATTGGCGCCGGATTTGCAGTTAAGATTCAATTTAATGGTTTGACTGCTTTAGAGTTATGTAATGGACTTGTTATTGTTGTAATACAGGTTCGGGTAGTTAGAAGTTGTGCTCAAAGGAATGGTTAAGGGTGGTACTAATATTCGTTTTCAAATAAAATTATTTACTATCCATTGTGACCTACAAAATGTTCGAAATGATTATTGGTAAGTTACACTTAGTACTTATGTTGCCACATTACACCCAACCTCACCTGTCATTTCTGACGGAAATGTCAGAGCCTCCAGCCAAATCACATAATCCGAGCCAAGCAAGAACCGACAGTTCAACGGCAGGTCACGGTTGGTGGCCTCAATCTACATATTTTTCTGACATCTCCAGATTGCAGATTATCTCCCAACAGTTTACGAGAGTGAGAGAGAGCCCTTCCTGTACAAAGTTCCTTGGCCGATATCCAATCAGTTAGCGCTATTGTTGTGCCCTGCACCCATTTCCCTTAATTTCATCGTTCGCTTAAATATGAAATATAAAATACCTTTGCCCGCCTCCGACCTGCAAGAACGGACACAATAATTACTTCTTAATCGAAAAATAACCACCGGCGCGTTGCCTGCCAATAATATTTGCCATGCCATGCAACAAAGCCGAAGCAAGTCGAAAACGCTCAGAGCAGCAACCTGCTCTGCTGCAGTCACTATTATGCTATGGCATGGAACCGGCAACCGGGATGGGCACGAGAAGAAGTCGTTCGTTACCGGTGTAGTATGCCTGAGTTGGTATCCTACTGCTGCAACAATGTCTCAGCTGCTTGGCGTAGAGGGGGCGGTTTCGGCTCCTCCACCCATTGTTGTGCACACGTAGGTATACGACGCAATCAACTGACAACTGGACCTCCCCTAACATGGAATTTCTTAACACGAACACCCGTCTGATTGTGTCTGTCTGCTTGCCAATTGCTCGATCATGGAAGCGGCAGAGGGGGTGCGGCGGGAATCTGGCTACTGGCTCCCTCCAGCACTCTTACTCACCTTTCTCCTTGCCCTACACCTTGGCACGGATAGTTGCATCTTTTCTGTTAATGTTTTCAATTTTCATGTGCTTATGTTACGAAAAGAAAAACATAAAACGTGGCGAAAAGAAATGCACTATGATGGAGGCGAACAGGAGGTGGAAGCCCGCCAAAAGGTGCAAATCACTTAATTTATGAGCCAAGTGTGCACTGCAGAGAGTCTGTTGCAACAACATTGTTGCACAAACGTCGTTTCGCGGCAAGCGCACAACTTCAAACAGAGGAAACATGCCGAACAATTGGTCTTTTTCATTTTTAGGTCGCTGCTAAGGCGCGCCACGAGATATCTCATCCGCGGTTAATTTATCTCGGTTGCAATGCGGAATGAATTCTATAATGGGACTACACAAATGGATTACGAGTATATATGGTTTGCCTTGAATGCTTTTGGGAGCAATTATTATGTTAACGTGATAAATGAAGAATGGTTCTATTTGTAACAATGTTGTGATAGGCGAGGGTCTACGCTCCTGCCTGTGAGAATCTAGAAAGGTATAACGAAGTAAATGCCAGTGTGCAATATTGTGGGAAGACGTGAATAGTATTTATGGAATCGGGAATTTTCTGCTATTCAGATTCATATGCACAAAGATTCATATGAAAATGAATTATTGTTTCTGTTGGTTTGGCCTCTTTAAGGCTTTGGTTGGATCGCAGTACGAGACAGTTTCCACGTGATCCGCTTATTAGTTTTCGGACTCAACCAACATATACATCTCCTGTCCGGATTTTTACCTCCTGAAGATGTCGCTGTAGAGTACAGAAGTAGGCATTAAATTTCCTTCTCCAACTGCCTGCAACTCATATGAAACCAAAACCACTCATTTTACTAAATGACCAATGATATCTTCGTCGGGTTTCTCTAACATCCACGTTGCCTGATCGTGACAAGTCCTTACTGCTCACTTGCCTTGAAGAAGTAGCGAATGGCAAACATATAATCTCCGCTTGATTTCTTCTGTCATGCCATTTTCCAGGATTCAAGATTATTTTGACGCTAATTATTAATTTTTCAGTTCATATTTGACAGGTAATAAAAATTGTACAACTTATTATTATTAATGTCATTAAACACTGTCCTGGGGCCCAATTGCGAAAGAGTGAGTTTTTCGCTCGTGCACACGCTTAACAGAACTTACACTCACTGCCCATGTACACCAGAACACCAGTCACAGTTCAAGCGATTCCGCAACGAATTTGGCCCCTGGTTCCATTGCCCGCTAAAAGACCAGAAACATTTCAGATTATTGTGACAATTAATTTAATTTCTTTATCAGTATCTGACAGCTCATTAAAATTTGACATTACTACAAGTACAAGTGTCATTAAACATTGAGACCATGAAAAATCTGCGTCTAGATGTACCTTGAACGGAAAAACTAGATTGTTCGGTTACGTCACTTTTCCTATGTCAGCCACATATGCGAACTGTCAACTTATGTCGTTTTCCATTGGCCGCAAAAAAAAAACCTTTTTTTAACAGTCAGAGCAATTCTGCGAATATCGATTTCCGATCGAGATTTACACCTATTTGCACTAACACTAAAAATGTTGTCATTTGCCAAACTTTAAAGTCTGTATACTTACGTTTTTGGACGAGACGTCTGTAAAAAATAGAGAAAATTTGACATTTGTCCGCTGCAATGGATTTCAACATAAATTCAATGGATTTTTATAAACACAAATTACAGTTTAAAAACAGCTGACTTTTAAAACACGCACCACCACAAATGCAGAGAAGGAAAAATCTCGTTTTATGAACTCTGAAATCCGAGAGCAAAATCTGAAAATGCTGAGTCATGAAAACGACATAAGTCGACTAGATTGGTCTGGACTAGATTTACCTTGATCGCAAAAACTAGATTGGTCGGTTGCGTCACTTTGTCTACGTCAGTTACATATGCGAACTGTCAAATTCGTACTCAGTCATGAGATTCTTGAGTTGATTCATCGGCTACCCCTACATTAAACTTCAACTTAAAAAAACTGTTCAATGAATCGATCTAGGCCAATCAAAAATGAGAAACATCAATTCAGCCAACTGTCAGAGTTACTAAACTGGAGGTCTGTAGTCTGTTCCCTTACTTTCTGGTTCAATATTGGCAAGATGTCACATTTCTCTCAATGCGAGAGAATTCGCTCACCGAAGTGAAATATAGCAACAAGAAAAGGAACGCGTTGAAATTGAAACACAAATTTGAAAGATGTGCATTTTTTGACAGTTATACCCTCGGAAGTTTGACAGACGTTCGTGAGGGGTAGCGCAGTGGAAAAAAAACACCTAAATTTGAATTTGGGGTTTTTGCGGGAATTGTTTTTATTGCAGAAATTAAAAATGTAAATTCTTTTGCTTCTTACATCTATTTTAATGCTATACAAGCTCAAAATATAAATGAAGTCAAATAAAAAGTCAGTAACAAATTGGCATTTGAAAGATTTGACAACCATCTGTCAGCAATAACCAACTCGACCAAAGAAATTTCTAGGGCAAATATTTGCAGTTTTTTTTATGAAGGGGAAATGCTTTGTTTTCTCTTTTTGGCTCTCTTCTGCCCAACTTTTGCGTAAGGGAACGAGGTTTGACTAAATTTGGCTAATGTGTTCGAATGCATTATCGTTAGGGAACAGACCTTAGGCTACTACATGAGCCTGGGACACGTCAAATGAATGTCAAACTCCATTTACTAAAAATGCCATTTCTGACAGATGTCATTAATCGTGATATATCTCTTATTGTAGCGTTTATGTCTGCCGAATAACTGACCATGTGTCAAACAATCTAATCGTAGGTACCTTCAGAGACGTCATTCACTAATTGATTTATTTCACCCCCTCATTCTACTACGTTCCTATAGTTGGTGTCCTTCAGTTTGGTACAAAAAGAAGCACTGCAACTCACAAACTGCCGTCAAATGCCACTACAAACAGATAAAAAGTGACGCCGTTTGCATACATTTCGACAGCTTCGCAGTTCGCAACTTGTCTTGCTGACGACGATGTTAATTAATACACCGTATAACTGTTCCTAATTGCCGTCGCTTCGATAAATTTGTCTTCATCTGATACGAGTCGCTTGCAAGATAAATTGCTATGTTTACTCTTAAGTTTAGCCACTAAACTCTGTCACACGGTGGGTACCTCTGTTTTGTCATCAAACATGGATGGCAAAATATTGAATTTTGCGAAACTGTTTTACTATGTATATCTCTCGCTGTGTGTTGATAAATTTGGTTGGCTATTCAAATTCAGCCACCAAATGGTTGATCATAATTCACCTGGTCAAACTCTCGAAACATCGAACAACAAGTTTTTCATTCACCTTCACATCGTGCTTGCCGCCAAAGTCTCAGTTGAGTTTTTGCACGTCTTTTTTTATTTGTAAATGGCGGGAATTTAATTGAACTTTTGACTCATAAATAACACAAAAGTCAGACAAAACCCAAGCGAAATGATAAAAATGTACGAAAACGAATTATTTGCACAATTACTTGTCCTCGTAATTTTTGTATTTATTTTGGTTTTGGACGGGTTCGAAGAACTGATTAACAAATTTTCTAAGGCCGGCCATTTTTTATTCCTTCATGGCGTCAAACTGCGTAATTTCGGCTTTCTGGTCAATGACATTGACACATTTTGTTTATAGCTGCCCTAAGCGTTATGGGCAAGCTAACCTTGACACAGAGTTTAGCGACCTTTTTTATTTGCTCAAAGTTTTGCGTATACCCAAATTGGTAACACACACAGGCCCACGCACGACTCACCCGGGGTAGACAACATTCGTCAATGCGAGCGACGACGTCAAATGGTCAGACGTATTAAATTGGAAAAATAATATCAAAACTCGTCGTTGTAGTGCTTCGTGTATCACAATCACAATCAGGGGGTGAGTGCCTCCAAGTGAGAAGGGGTTGTTCTTCTTATATGAATGGGGTTATAATGGATACGATGATAATATTACATTACATTACTCGATTGGATGATTTGCGTGCGTAATATGCGTAGGGCTTTCATTTAAATAAAAGATAATTGGGTGCTCGTTTGGATTGTGCGCTTATTTTTTTTTTTGCTATTTCTGTGGACCTAAGGCGGCCCATTAAATGGATACAATGTCACTTTTGGAAGTCGACTCTATCAATAAAAAAAAAAAAACAACAAAACTGTATAATTTTGTAAGGCTGTGTTCTATTTATTCAAAAAAGCTTTAAAAAGTTTACAAAGTGTTCGCTCAAAGTGTTAACAATGAACTTTGAATGATCCTTGCGCGTCACTATGTGGCTCACCTCCCAGCATCATTTATAACTTCATTTAGACCTACAAATAAACATTTTTAGTTTTGACTTAGAGTTTTAGCGATGTTTTTCATAGAAATTTTGCAATTGTGAGCCTCCGTAAATTTAAAGTCGAGATTACAATTTTTTATAAGTAAGGCGAATTGTCGTGCACTTGCCAATGAGAATGACAAAGGAATATGTACGGAGAAGACTTTCAGGACTTAATTATGCATTTAACCAATTGAAAAGAGTCTGATGGTAAATAAGTAAAGTGGTTCCAACCAAAAAAGTTCGTGTTCTCTGCAAACGTCAAACGAAATTTTAGCGAATACTTCTTAACAAAAATTGTCAGAAGATGCTTCCTTGTTTAAGCTACAGCCCTTTTTGCTTCTCGCATTCCCCAGTCCAGATAATGTATCACGTTTTGATCTGTTTTCTTACAATTTCATTATAATTGGATCGCCTGTAAAACTTCAGTCATACCACTTGACTGCCTCTGCTTTTGTCTATTTCCTGCGATTGTCTTATTCCATTTTTCCTGCAAACGATTTTTGAAAACCTCTGTAGTGTAGCTCGCAGCATCGCTCGACTTTCTATACAGTCATCGACTTTTGGGATGTTTTTATTTGTTCTGAGCTGTCAGTTTTCGTGGCCTCGTGCCTAAACGTACTTAACCTCCTGTTGCAGCTATAGCAAATCGCAATTCTTTATTGATTTCATAAGAAATAATGTTAAATAGTTTGTAATAAATAAATAAATACACCTAGATCAGCGGGAAGTGACGCCTGATTTTATATCATCTAGAAACAAATTTCTATTACAAAAATAGAGTAGAATCTAATTGAACATATTGTTGAGGGAATACCAATAAATTTTGTAAAAAAAAAAATCAATTTGGTTAGAATAATATATAGAGTTTAGAAAAAAAAAAAAAAAACTACTAATTCGTCTTCCGACACAGCTGTCATGTAAATTTTAGTATATGCTGCTCAAATTTTATCTCCCATACAAAGTTCTCACCAAAGTTAAGCCAAGCTAAATTTAAGCGAATATCTTTAGCCGCTCGGGCTAAAAACTCAAACTTTTGTTTCAGAAAGTTGCATGTATCTGTCAAAATTTAGCGTGCGCATTTAATGGGGCGCGCACAGTCGTTGCTGAGGACATTAAAAAAAAAACATTTCTGCAGACTATCAAACTGCGAAGGCATTATTAGATGAAAGCCAAGACTTCCGTCCAGATGACCAAAATGAAGTGAGAATAGCAACATCCAACCTGAAGTCCAACAAGGCTGCTGGAGCAGACGGCTTACCTGCCGAGCTCTTCAAAGCTGCTGGAAAGTTTGCCCGATTTATAGCGGCATCATTCTCCTTAACATGACATATAAGATCCTATCTGCCGTACTGATGGAACGCCTGAAACCATATGTCAACGAACTGATTGGACTCTATCGGTGGGGATTTAGGCCCGGTAAGTTCACATCCGACCAAATATTCACACTACGTCAGATTCTGGTAAAATCCCAAGAAGTCGAAGTCGATATCGACCTATTTATGGCCGCATATGACAGCATTTTTAGAGACGAGTTTTACAGAGCCATTTCTAGTCTTGGCATCCCTGCCAAACTTGTCAGATTATGAAGAATGACGATGGCGCTCGCTTCACCGTATCGGTAGGAAACAATCTCACAGAGACCTTGATGTAAAAAAAAATGATTTCGACAAGGTAACGCGCTGTCATGTGACTCGCAAGCCAACATCAGAGGCACAATTTTCCAGAACTCTGTGCACTACTTGCATACCGCTGACGACATCGACATCATTGGCAGAATACAGCGAGCTGTCACTGGTGCGTTAACAAGTTCCCTTATGGTGATGAATGAGGGCAAAACAAAAAAAATACGCTGTCAACAAGAAGAGACATACAACATCGGCGAATCGGACAGAACGTCACGATAGACAGCTATAACTTTGAGGTAGTTAGGGACTTTGTCTACCTCGGCTCCGCTATAAACTCTGATAAAGACATCACATCAGAAATCAAGCGAAGAATCACACTTGCCAACCGCTGTTTCTTTGGCCTAAGACGGCAATTGATTAGTAAGGCCTTGTCAAGAAGCACTAGGAAGATTCTATATAAGACTCTCATCATCCCTGTGCAGAAGCATGGACCCTAGCAAAAACGGATGAGGATCTTCTTGGTCGCTTCGAACGCAAAATTCTTCGAGTGATTTTTGGTCCCGTTTGCGTTGACGGGATTTGGAGGAGAAGATTTAACAGCGAACTCTACGAACTGTACAGCGACATCGACCTGGTCAGAAAAGTACGCATCAGTCGTCTAAGATGGCAGATCGAATGGACACCAACGCCCCGCCCGAAGATTCGTCTTCTTATTTTGGACCAGAACCTTACTGCAGAGTCAATTGGGCTACTTTCCTAAAGCTAAATAATGAATGGGAACAAAAACTTCGCCTTAAACACGGGGAAAACATCCCTGGTCTAAGACAATCTTAGTGATTAATTAAGCCTTACTCCTACAAGAAAATCCCTAGCCTCAGTAAGAATAACATAAGAAAGCTATAGTGGGCTTCCTCACAGGCCACTGTGGCTTAAGATACCACCTCAACAAAATAAACCTTTGTCCGGACATAGAATGTAGATTCTGTGCGGAGGATGTCGAATCATCTGAACGTATCTTCTGGGATTGCCTTTGCTTTTCATTGGTTCATTGGTTAAGAAAACGTGTCTTCAATAGAGACGCTCGTACACCACCAGATTTTTTTAACTCTGCTACTAAGGACTTATTATTAGCCTTCATCGGGGAGGTCACACGTCTCGTAGATTAACTTTTCCCCATTGATACAATAGATCTTTCAGGTCGCAGTGTCAGTCATCAGGGTCAGCACTCAGGACAAGGGATTTATATAAAAAATAAAAAATTGGTGCGACTGTATAACAGTCCTGAAACATGTGTATGTGTAAACATCGTGCGTACGGTATGTGTGTGGCTTGATACACGTCATTGAAAAAAGAAGGAATTGTAATAACCGTATTCTTGATATATTATAAAATAACAAATACCCGTTTGCATATCCATCCCCGCAAGTTAAATGACATCAACTGTTACACAGTAAATGAAAGTGTCATTGGAATTTCATTCCGCTTGCATTGCATATTGTAGAGGTGCTGGTCAACGACATTTTTGTTAGTTGTTGTCCAGCTGTGATTTCTGCGTGCCTGATAATTCATGAAAGATTTGGTACTGAATTTCCTCGAGATGTCCGTCACAGGGAACAAATGACCATCATATATGAAAAACATGATTTATTTCACATCAACAAAAAGCTGAAATAAATAAGCCCCAGCTCATAAATGTATGCAATGATAAAATGTATGCAACGATAAAACACAGTGACGCATTTTCTGTCCCCGCAAGTTAAATGTGTGGCATTACTCAACCAGATTCCAAAAAATGTATGCAATGATAAAACAAAGTGACGCATTTCCGTCCCCGCAAGTTAAATGTGTGGAATTACTCCACCAGATTCCAATAACGCGCGAGTTATGTGGGAGCAAAATGCTTATTTAAAAAAAATACAATTTTATTAGACCAATAGGTCTTTTATTTCCAAGAGTACAATACAAACTGAATAAATTAGTGAACATTATTGAATATGAAACCTAATTGCCAAAGTGAATTCCAAGAACCAATTCCGAATGAAAGGAAATGCATCAGACGCTAGGTCATCAGTTCTTGGGTCACCTCAGCAGTACATTAGTTGGAATTGGATACAATGAATTATTATTGCCTACGTTGCAGGTTATCAACCTGATTGGTGCTGCGTGTGGTGTACTGGAACTGGAGTGGATGGTGGTCAGGCTGGTGACGTAACTCGCGCTTAGATGTTGACACATCAAAACTTTTTTTTTTTAGTGTCGTTTATCTGACTGTTGTTTTTACTCTTATTATTGTCAGATTTTTAGTACTTTGCTCGGGAAAGTACACACGAATAAATCGATTTTGTTTGTTCTTACATCAGAAACCTGTCATCTAAGCCAGCAACTTGTTTGCGTTGCCATCTATCTCTATTTGATGATCGAGACTGTTTTTTTTTCTCCTGCAAGCTGCGAGTCCCTTTTAAAATCATGTAAACGGGTACGGGTTGTATTCTCTTATACTAAAAGGTTTAGCTAGACATTTTCGTAAAGGTCAATATATTCAATGTTCAATTAAATGTCGCCAAAACTAATGAGACTTATGTCGTTTTCCATTGGGATTTTCAGATTTTGCTCCGAGTTTTCAGATTTTTCGTGCCCAATGGAACATAAAACGAGATTTTTCTTCCTTTGCATCTGTGGTGGTGCGTGTTTTAAAAGTCACCCGTTCTTAAATTGTAATTTGTGTTTATAAAAATCCATTCAACTTATTTTAATAACTTTTGCAGCGGCCGGATATAATTTTTTTTCTATTTTTCACAGACTTCTCGTCTAAAAACGTACGTAAACACACTTTAAAGTTTGACAAATGACAAATGTTTTGGTGTTAGTGCAAATAGGTGTGAATCTCGCTCGGATATCGAGATTCGCAAAATTGCTCTGACTCTCAAAAAAAGTGCTTTTTCTGTCCCAATGGAAAACGACATAAGTTTCCTATAACCTAACGACAGGATTTTCGGCCCAACCTTCGCGTTTACAAAACTCATCACTTAATAAGGTTATGTTTCACAAAACAGGCTTAGCTATGTAGAAAAATTCAATGGAAGCCATTATCAGTGTACAAGAAAGCAATCAAAATCAAGAGGTTATGTTCTGGCAGCACCTTGGTCTTTTCGTGTTATATTCTTGTCCGTGACTTTTAATATTTTGTCGAACCCAACATCAACTCTGATATATCTAATATATTCCCCCCTAAAGCCACGCCAAGTCTAGGCCCACCTCCCTGCTTGCCAAATTTTGACAAATGATTTTCAAACCCATCTTAATCCTCCTTGAATTTGAATTTGCCGTTAATTAATGTTTTGCTAAAAATTTTGCGATATACCTACAACTTCGTTTGTGTTTTTTCCAAGGCTTAAAATGACGCACGTTAGTTAAACCTGATGCCGACTGATACCTTTCACAATATTCACTCTTCTCAGGCAACTCATCAACCTGACCTTGTAATTCTATACCAGCCACAACAAACAGCCAATTCGCCAACATCTATCTAATCACACTCCCACTCCGCTGTCTCGTAAATTTGGTATTCCACAAGAGTAATAGCGCCAAATATCTTGCTGGCATCTAAACAGTTCCAACTAAACTATGATTCCGCGATTCTGGACAAAGCAAAACAAACAAAGCCAATTCGAGTAACCGTTCCTGGAATTCAATTCACAGCCGTATGAATGCGCCGCGGTTTACTGTCCGCGTTCGCGGTCGTCTGTCAGATGATTTATAAGACCAAAAAACAAAAAAACAAAAAACCGTACCATACGTACAACGTACCCAGTGTATGGTAGTAGTGTGTGCGGCTGTTTGTCTGGCTGTCTGTCTGAGAAAGAAGTGTTTAGAAATCAATGAACTGACAACGACCGACGAGGACGACGCCGCTACCATGACACTGGAATCGGAATGGAATGTCATGCTGGCTCTCGAAAAGTGAAGAATGTGGGGGCATTCCATCGAATTGATTCCAATTAGTTTTCCGATTTCTAATAAATAAAAAGAGTTCTCATTCTCATTCCTTTCGCTGTTGTCTTCAGGGACGGGAGGAGGCAGACAGACAGACCTCTTGAGTAAAAGTTCACTTCAACAATGGAGGAGGGAGGAGCCCTCCGCTCCCTGTTCCCTGAGGAGAACGTAACCTAAATATTTGTCTGCATTAAAAAATTGTGCTCTGTTTTTTTTTTTTTTTTAATGAAAGTCACTCCAAAATGTAGTCAGATGCTGACAGATCGACTCGACATGGTGTATGGTGATGGCAAGGGAGGGCCTAAACTCTAAAGCGTAAACTGTAGAGATACTTAATTTTGTTTTGGCGGCCTTATGACCAGAGTTGCCTCTTTGCCGCTGCAGAAACCATCCGTGGCGATGATGATGATGATGATGTGCCCGAAAGTATAAATTCGCTTGAAACGAAACAAAACAAAGTTTATGTGTGGGAAAGACATTCGATCTTTGTTCCACGGAATTTCCGGTGACTGGGAGTGAGATGCTGACTGGCTGCGGCTGACTGCGGCTGTTTGCCACGATGTGTGTAAACATCTTAAGGCAGCATCCACCGCCAACCTCTAATCCTGTTCGTTGCGATTGCTACGAGTATAATGGGATGTATGGCATTGTGCTTGTGGGGCCGATATATTTATGGCTGTCAATATTTATTGCAACAATTCCGCGTACTGTGCGGAGGAGACGACGATGTCTAATCTTAATTACATGGAAATGAATTACGGTTTTTTTTTTTTTCTTCCGAATATTTTCTCTTTCGCTGGCTTAAGAAACGCAAGCGAGTTTGATTGCTTTTGAATCTGCTTATAATATTGTTTTTTCTTTGGGTGGAAAAATGTGTGGGTGAGTCAGTAATTTTGTTTGCTGGATACAGTGCTGTGGGTGCAGTAATCGCTTTCTTGTTGTTTATTGCGGACAGGAGGAATAAAAATTCGTTTGTTTAGGTATAGGTATACCATTGCCAAAAGTATGAACATAAAAGGAGTGTAAACCTATACGATTTCGTCCTTATTGGTGAAATGGGATATGTTCAGTGAATGTTTCAATTTGGAGGTTAGATTAGATTAGATTGTAAGGCGGGAGAGCTTTCAATGAGCTCTGGCACTGCGGCTTCTTTGAGGAGCCTATTGTGCCTTCCCTGGTAGATTCTTAGAGCCATATTTTCACTCCAGAGACCGTCAGGAAGACAAGGATCTTCTCTGGGTGTTCATTCGCAGGAGATGCTGAATCAACGATTTCATCACCAAGGACGTTTTTCCTGAGACGACAAAGGGCCGGACATTCTGTGATTATGTGAAGAGAGGATTCGTCACGCTCGAGACAAAGTCCGGTGAGACGCCAATGCGGTGAAGATGTTTTTTCACGCCATGGTCACCATGGCCACTGATTATTCCTGTTAGTATTCTCAGGTTGTTTTTATCCAGATTAATCAAGAAGAGTGATTTTCTGGAGGAGTATTTGGGGAAAAATGTTCTGGTGCAATTCTGCCCAGCTGTGTTTTGCCAGATCTCGTTAGACTCTATACGAGATTGGTTCTTGATGTAGTTCCTGAAATGTTTTTTGCTGACTCCGCAGAAGGTTTCAGGGCCAATGAGTGGAGTGGTTGCTCCGATTTTAGCCAGTGAGTCAGCCGATTCGTTACCCTCAAATCCTCTGTGGGCTGGAATCCAGTGGAGGATGACTAGATTTTTCTTAGAAAGTTCATAGATGTTTGAGAACGTTTCTAAGACAAGTTTGGATTTGATGACAGGTGAGTCAAGAGCTTTGAGAGCTGCTTGGCTATCTGAGAATATAAATATGGTTTTTCCACGTGTGTTAGAACTTAGATTTATTCTAGCGCAATGGTTGATTGCAAGGACTTCAGCCTGGAATATGGATAAGTTTTTTCCCAAAGCTGACTGACAAGTTCACCTGGTTTGACTCACCGTAGATTCCAGAGCCAGTCCCTGGTTCCATCTTAGAACCGTCTGTGTACCAGATGATCTCAAGTCGAGATGGATTAGGTTTATATTTTGCCCATTCTTGTTTTTATGGAAGACGCATTCCGGTAGCATGTCATCAAGAGGCATGCTGAATAAGCTTGAAGGCTCAATGGTGCCGAGTAAGGACAGATAACCTCCCTGATAGGTATAGGGGTCAAAGTTGTTCGAATGGAACAGGCGGTGAATACTTAGTCTGGCTTCCATTTGAATATGTGTTTGAAGGGGTGTTAGACCAAGGATGACATTGAGTGCCGTTGTCGGTGTGGAGCGTAAGCAGCCCGTCATTCAGTTTCCGGCTATACGTTGGACTCGTTCTAGCTTTTTGACTGTGGTAATTTCGTTAGTCTTCGTCCACCAGACCACGGTAACCACTGGTCTTACGACGAGCGAATGGAGCTAGTATATCATCCTAAGACCCCAGTGTTTGATGCAGACTCGACGACAGATCCATAGAGCTGGTTCCATGATAGCTTACTGTCAAGGATAATTCCCAGATATTTGGCTTCTCGAGAGAATTCAATGGTTTCGCCAAACAAGGTAAGGCGAATCAGGAAATCAAGTTTTCTCCATTTTGGATTAAGATCAGTTGTCATTTATTCGATGGTATCGTACACTCGTCTGAACAGTGCGCTCATGAAATAATAGAATCGGCTAGTGGTGCGCTCACTAAAAAAATGGTTTTCCTTACTACAGTGCAAGATGTCGACGCAGTAGTTTCGGGGAGGCACTGGTTGGCACTAATGAGAAATTAAGCCATCATTCGTCCTGGATCGGGACTTTCCATATAAAATGTTCGTACCAGTTTGGTTTGTTCGAAAATGGCTCTAACAATTTCAACCAAAATTGATATATAAGCTTAATTGGGTAAGGTTAACATAACTACATACTCATTTTTTTATTTTTCTATTCGTTTCTGAATTTTCTTTTTTAATTTTGACATATCTCGAAAACGGTCCACACGATTGTAACAAAAATTAATTTCAAAGGTAATATAGTCATTTCTAACTGAATAACAAACTCAATTTTTCTATATATTTATCGTAAAATTGTTTTTGAAGAAAAAAATTTTTTTTTTTTTCAATTTGGTTTTCTTTAGTTTACCTAAAAACGGTAAGAACGATTCTGATCAAAATGCAACCTTACAATAAAAATGATGTTTTCAAAATTATTGCCTCCTTAATTTTCGAATAACCGAAAACGCAAATTTTAAAAATTACTCATATCTCGAAAACCCCAATAACAATTTCGATAAAAATTTAAAAACCAAACAATGCCGAACAACTTATACTCGGTTTTTAGCTAAATAGTTATGCAAAAGCATTTTCCAAACTAAAAATTGCAAAATTTGATACTGCATTGTTTGCCAAATTTTACAAAAACCGCTCTAACGATTTTGATAATTGTACACATTAAAGATAATATCAGTATTTTAAATAAGAATAGTATGTACTTAGTTTTTCTTCAAAAAATCGAATAAATCACTTTTTTAAGTACCTAATTCTAAAAAATGACTACCCAAAAGTTGATCTGGGTCATATATATTTTTAAAACTCAACACCGCACTTTAAAATTAAATTGCAACAGCCATTAAAAATGCAATAAAAGTAACGCAAAACTTATTTTTAGCAAATATAACCCACTTCTTCTTTCTTTCTTTCTTTTTTCAACAATATTGAATATGCTCCTTAAAATAATTCCAACCACTTGGAGTTCACACCATCAGCAAATCTGGCTTCATTTGCAGCCAAACACACGTCCATTGGGATACTCAGTTTATAACTGCTAATGCAAAGTCAAAAGCATTGACACCTCAAACCAGCGTCACTAATCTATTCCTGTCAGAAATAAAATCATGCCCTAGGTTAGGTTAACGGGTGGATACGGCAGAGTAAACCCTGCAGTACCCCACTTAGGTCCATGTGGACCCATTGTGATGCCCTTGTTGGGGGGTAGCCGATGTTGTTGGCGATGGTTTTAGTTCCTTCTAATTACTCGACCTTGTCCAGCCATCCTGATGTATTTATGAACCTGTAAAGATTAGATAAATTAACATCTGAAAGTTCTTGTATGTCATGGAAGTGGTATCTTCCAAGTGTTCTGTTCCTCAAGTGACACAGACTTGGGCAGTGACAGAGGAAGTGAGGTGTGTCCTCATGCACTTCCTCGTCTTCGCAGCCCCTGCATATATCGTCATTCTTGAGTTTTAATTTCATTGTGTGGTTTCTCAGGAAGTTGTGCCCTGTTAGGGCACCTACCAGTTTATGCAGCGACATTCTATCAAACCGCATAAGCTTGCTAGTCCGACCTGCATTATACTCCGGCCATAGCTTCCGTGAAATTTCGCAGGTAGTTAATTCCTTCCACCTGTTGTTGGCTTTCATTCGAATCTTGTTTTCCACTCTCTCTCTGAGATTACAGAGCGGTGGATTGATCGATTTAATCGCCCGATCTTGATCCATAGCAGATCCATTTCTTGCCAGTTTATCAGCCATCTCATTGCCGGCTTTGTCCCTGTGTCCAGGGACCCAGCAGAGGCGCGTAGTATGCTGCGAGCAGAGAACCTTAAGCTCTTCACGGCAGCGGCGAACTAGCTTCGATTTTATTTCAATAGCAGACACTGCTTTTATAGCCGCCTGGCTGTCAATAAATATGGTAATATCATCATTTGGTATTGCCATCATTGACACCATATGGGCAGCTTCGGCGATTGCCAGAACCTCCGCCTGAAAAACACTACTGTGATCAGGCAGTCTGATCGAGTGGTGTATATTTAGCTCTTCGGAGAAAATTCCAGCACCTGTACCACAGTCCATCTTAGATCCATCTGTGTAGATGGATATCGATTTCCTATTTGTGGGTTCGTCTGTGTTCCATTCCTCCCTGCTGGGGAAATAGCAAGAGAATGGTTTGTCAAAGTCAAGGTTGGGAGACAAATAGTCAGAAGTGACAGAGTCTCCCACGTATTTGTTCAGAATCTGTGCATGTCCCATTCTGTAGGGTTTCCAGCTTTTGGTTTGGCTGATCCTGAGGGCACTTTTGGCTGCAGATTCTTGCATGTGTAGGTCTAGGGGTACCAGGTTGAGGATTGCCTCCATTCCAGCAGTAGGTGTTGTCCTTATTGCGCCGGTTGTACCTATACATGCTAGTCTTTGTATTTTGGTCATTAGTTTTAAGTTCGATGCTTTGTTTGTGGCTTGCCACCAGACTAAGCTTCCGTATGTGAGTATTGGACGCACAACAGCCGTATACATCCACAGAATTATTTTAGGGTTTGGTCCCCACCTTTTTCCGAAGATTCGGTTGCAGGCGTAAAAAGCATTTGCAGCCTTTTTTACTCTCTCATCGACATTTAGTTTCCAATTGAGCTTCCTATCCAAGATCGTACCCAGATATTTAGCACTCTCCGCTACCCTGAGAGGTATACCCTCAATAGTTGGAGGATCGAAGTTTGGAATCACTCTTTTGTTACTGAACAAGACTAGCTCAGTTTTTTGTGGATTGACTCCAAGACCGCATTGTTTTGTCCACGTATTAAGTGTTCGTAATGCGTTTTCTAGTAGTTCGCTTATGGTAGGTAGGAATTTGCCTGTAGCAAGTATTACTACGTCATCTGCATAAGCAGTTACTTTGACCCCTCTGTTTTCGAATTTTAGTAGTATTTCGTTTATGACAAGGACCCAGAGTAAGGGGGAGATGACTCCTCCTTGTGGTGTACCTCTTGAGGCTGTCACTCTAAGTTGAATGTCACCTAGTTTTGCATTAATATTTCTTTCATTGAGCAAACTTTCAATCACATTGGTAAGCTTTTGGTTTACGTTGTTATTGAGTAGTGCTCTCTTCACTGCACACGTCCTAACATTATTGAATGCTCCTTCAATGTCGAGGAACGCGGCCAGTGTGTATTCTTTGTCTTGTAAGGACTTTTCTATGATGCTAGTGACCTCGTGCAGCGCGGTCTCAACTCCTTTACCTTTAATGTATGCGTGCTGAGCCGTTGAGATCATTTTTTCGTCCAGTCGACTGCGGATAAAAACGTTTAAAAGTTTTTCCAAGGTCTTCAGGATAAATGATGTTAAACTTATAGGCCTGAAGTCTTTAGCAGTCGTGTGGCTGGACTTGCCTGCCTTCGGAATGAAGACAACCTTTACTTCTCGCCATGCCTTGGGAATGTGTCCACATTCTAGGCAGCGCGTGAAGAGTCTCATCAGAATTGGTACAATAATTGACCTGGCTTTCTGGAGCATGATTGGGAAAATCCCATCCAACCCAGGAGATTTGAATGGAGAAAAAGTCTCAATCGCCCAGTTAAGTTTTTCCTCGGTTATTATACCATCTGGAATTGCAACGGTAGTTGCGGTGCTTGGTGCAGACTGGATGGTTGTATTGGGGATACAACCCGGAAAGTGTGTGAGGAGAAGGAGACTTAGAGTCTCTTCCGAAGACTGTGTCCAGTTGCCATTATTGTCTTTGAGATATCCCGGAACCGCAGGTTCTTTTGATAGGATTTTTCTAAGTCTAGCTGATTCCCTAGTATCTTCTATTTCATTACAGAAGGTATGCCAGGCAGTGCGTTTAGCACTAGTGACAGCGCTTTTAAATTTCCTCTGACCGGCTTTGTATAGATCCCAGTCTGACTGGGAGTTGGTACGCTTGGCCAGATTGAATAAAGATCTGGCTTTCCTCCTGATTTCAAGGAGGTCCTTAGACCACCACGATGGAGAGTTTCTTTTCTTGATTGTCCGTAGAGGACAGGCTTTATCGTATGCATTACTTAGAATTTTGTTTAAACTCTCTGTAAATGCATCGATTTCGTCTGGTGTCCCTATTGCTTTATCTTTCAGGTTTTGACCATTTTCCACGGTCTCTGAGACGAATACGTCCCAGTTGGTGAGCCTTGGATTTCTGAATTTACCTATAACTATTGCTTTTTCTTCTACTAGAAATTCTATAATTCTATGATCCGAAAAGGATGGCTCAGAGGAGACCCTCCATTCCTTCACAGTTAGAGTTTGTGAGTTACTGTAGAGTGTTACGTCTAGCACCTCACGTCTATTCCTAGTTATAAAGGTCGGCTCACTGCCGATATTGGCTATCAGGAGATTATTTTTAATAATGAATTCTAAGAGGGACTCACCGCGTACATTGATGTCCGTACTGCCCCAGAGCGAGTGATGGGAGTTGGCATCGCAGCCAGCAATCAGGTCCCATTTTTCCTTTTCAACTGTTCTGGCTAGTGAACAGGATAGCTCTGAGGGTGGGTTGTCCGACTCGTAAGGCATATATATTGATGCCAGTATCAAAGCGCCTTTTCTTGCCCTGTCCCACTTGACAACTGTTTGGTCCGAATCGCTGAGACTAGGTAAAAGAAAAAGTTTAAGCTGTTTTCTGGCTACAATACAAGTTCGAGACTTACCATTATTCGGTGTATGGTAAATTATCAGGTCTTTGGAACTCAGCCCTCTTATCTTTCCCCGGAGAATCCAGGGTTCTTGTATGAGGGCGACATCTATATGTTTCGTTTCCATGAGGAGAACGAGATTGGCACTAGCCGCCTTACTGTGATGAAGATTTAGTTGTATTATCTTCATCACGAGTTGTCGGTTGCTCTCCCTTGTCTTTGACCGCTAACAGCCGGAGTTTGCATCGCGTTATGCCTACGCGGACTTTAAACTCTTGCTTTCGGAGTAGCGGCAACGATTTGTGACTTAGTTGTATCGTCACATCCATACCGTTCTGGGTATATTCACCCGTTTCCAGGACTTTCCATTCCCTGCTTTGTAATTCCGGGTTAAGGAATTGCAGGTTCCGTTCTATCCTTTCCACGGGTAAATAAGGCCCTCTCATGTGGATAATTCCCCTCGGTCTGGTCATTTCCAGGACTTCTTTTCTGTCAACAACGCGCAGGTCAGCATTTGACCAAGGTGCGTTCATGTTGGCGATGAAGCCCTTCAACCAGTCTAGTGTGTCTTTATTATCACACTCTATCGTCTTGAAGCCTTTGAAGGTAGACAGCTGGCCAAACAATGGAAGCCTGCTTTCCGCCTTCACGATAGCATCGTTGACACCATCAAGGATTCGTTGTTCTACAAGCTCCCATTGGTTAGATGAGAGCTTCCGTTCTGTGTTGCCATAGTCGACAATAGCGACGCGTAGACTTTCTTTCATGCCCTAACATATCAGAAAACAGAAACTTTTAGTATAAGCTTATTAACCCAAAAATCTTGTAAAGTATAAAATCTTATAAAGTAGCTTACAGTAGGAGCTTAAAACTCTCTAATCATAAGTTGCGACAGAAGCCTGTAACTAAAGCTTCAACATGTAAAAACTCCCATTGTTATTTGATACTGACGGATCAGATGAATAACTCAAAAGTGGATTATATTTAACACTGTTGGTATATTTCACGAACCGTTTCTTTTATCTAGCATCGGTTCTCATATTTTTACCAACCTACCGAATAAAATAGGAAAATATCCAACAAAACTTTTGAACGAGAAAGTTTCGTTCGACGCAGTCGTGCACTTTATGTCTTATAGGGGCCATACACGACACAGACATGTCGTTGCAAATTAATATATTTGTCTCTATCAGTGTCGTGTATATCCTATGTCTATCCTTTGCAACGACCGTCTGCGTGAATTAAAAACTTTACGAATTTTCCTTGGTCTGCAACGACATGTCTGTAATAACTGTAATAACGACTGTGCAATAACACTTAACCTTACCACTATCGTCCCTAATTGTCATTATTGAAATATATTCGGAAAACCAGCAGTATAAGTCCCTATCAAATAGGTAACCGGAAACTCATGTCCGACTAAGTACCCCTCAACGTTAAGCAATGTTAATATTTACCCAACCCAAAGTCATCCATGATAAGGGAGGTACCAACGAGTACTTCATTCACCGAATTTCATTGATAAAATAGAAACCACAAATCTATAGGGAACCGCAATAAATTTAAGGCCTCCAGAAGAATAACAATCCTTATCGTCTCGTAAATTATCATTTAAGGGGTTCACAAAAAAAAAAAAAAAAAAAAACGCCTCCCTAACCCCAAGCCAGCACACATTTCGTAGCATAACCACTTGAAAGGGATTTTCCTTTTTGTGTGTACCCCCTTTTCAACAACGAATACCTACATATGCCCGACCAACGCTACTTATCAATCTTAAGTGGTTTTTGAACCTGTCTGTGACAAGTTTTCTATGTCAAGAAGCGAATTGGTAATAGTGCAGTCGTAAATGTCTGATAGACCTATATCTTTTTGTAAAATCAATTTGTGTTGTAGTTTTACACTTGTCAGAACTGAGCGCAAGTAGCATGATTACTATCTTTTGTAGGTTATAGCACAGTTTAGGGCGATAAGAATCCGTCGTGTTGCGGCATCGTGTAAGGTGATGTAAGACAAGTTTTTCGAAAGATGGAATCTACAGAGTCGTTATTGTCTGGGCTACTGCTTTCGGGTTTCTTTTGGGAAAATTAAAATACGAAATCCTTAAGGATGCTTGGAGTAATAAGTGGTTTATCAGCATCAGAAATACATTTTATAGCTCAAGAGTAGTGTCCTGGGTGGTGAATGTGGCAAATGCGATGAAAAGGCGTTTATGACTTGTTTAGTGAAACAGAAAGTTGTTCACAGAAAAAAATAAGTGCACGACTGGGTCGCACGAAACTTTCATCAGAAGTTTGGTTGAGTCAAGTGGTAGGTAGGCAAAAATGTCAGAAGCAACCGAACATAAGTAAAAGAATATGTGTAGTGCTAGATAAAAATCCCTTTTAGGTTATTCATTTGATATGGTTTAGTAGCAGTGTAGCAGAAAAGCCTTTCGTACAGTTAACCTCACCTATTTAAGCTGAAATATCAATTTTGGTTAAAGTCGTTAGATTCGTTTTCGAACAAATAAAACTGGTATACAAATTTTGAATGGGAAGTACCATTAATATTGAGGTTACCTTGCAACAAAAGAAATGGCCCCGAACTGTTAGCCCCCAAACTCCAAATCCGAGGTTTGAGCAAAATCGGGGCAGCCGTTCAGGCTGTAAACCTCGGGACAGATGGACATCATTTTGCGACCCACATTTTTCAGCTCTGCTGTCAGAATTATTAACATCTCAAGTTCGAATTTTTGTACCAAAAAATCATTTATTTCTTGTACTACGTAATGGATAAAGTTGATAAGAAGTATTACCTGGAATGCAGTGTACGTTAACGCACAATTATTGTGTGCGCAATCGAAATACCACGCAGTTTCATTCGTAATATTTTGATTTGCTTAATATAAGTATGTAGATGTAGATGGTATTTCAACTCTTCAGATTTGAGGATAATAATATCAATTAGTGTTGTGCTCTCTGGTTATCAAACTTCAGACCTCCCAGTTGTCCAATTGTTTTTGGCAATCAAATGTGTGCCTCAGTACACACATGAAACTATCTTCATAAAATAAGTAAAAGCTAAAGGTAGGAATACTAGGTATACGTAACCGCACAATTGTGTGCGCAAACGGAATTAAATGCAATTTTCTTCTCATATCTTTAAAAAAGGTATGCAGATGATATTTGGTCTCTAAAACTCTTCAGTTTCTAGGATTAAGAGCCTATTGGTGTCGTTGATCCTTTTTTGAGGTCAAATCTCAGAACTCCCACTTAGTAGTCCAATGCTTTCCTGCAGTGAATGAGGTCGGGTCACGGTTAAATGATTTCAAGTTTTCTTCACAGAAGTGGCAGAATTGTAAGATGAAATGCTGGGTATTGTAACGCACATCTATGTGCGCAAACGGAATTGCATGCCTTTTGACAATTGAATGTTCTAAATTAGTTTAAAAAATCGTTTCCTTCAGAAAAATAGTTAGAAAAATATTTAAGAAAGCTGGGTAGGTACTATAACGCACAATTGTGTGCGCTAGTGAAATACCGTGCAGTTTTCTTCTCATTTGTTAAAAATAGGTGTATAGATCCATGGAGCTAAGAATGTCGGTCTGCTTGTGCGCAATGTTTATCGAAAAGAACTTCTGGTAAAAACAGGACCGCCCTACAACTTCGTACAGATGTGTTCCCTGCGCTCCAACTACCAAAGTTATCGGAAACTTATTGAATTAAAACAAGGCGTTGTTCGGTTGTTACAGCTTGAATAAGGTACCTTTTATACTCCCACTGGTTAGCTCACATCACATGCCGAGTGAATGAAGTCTAATTTTACATTTTTGTGTTCAAAACTATTGAAAGCTCCAACATTTCTGAACGAAAAAGAAACACACATCCACAATAATCGTTTATACTTATTGCAGTGTTGGTGGCAAATTACAAATGTTGCATTAATTATAAAAGCAACATTCTTTCGGTCGCTAAATAAGGACCGACCTGCATGCATTCCCATACCTACAGCACTGTTCCCATCCCAAGTTCGGGATTTTTTTTTAGCCAAAGGGAGTCGAAATAATTGCCTTGTAACATTGTTGCATCTTCTCCGATACGTGTGCTGTCACGTCACTGCAACATTGTTACTGTTAAAACATTTGCACATATTTAAGAACTCATTAATTCTCGCTTAAGGGGCACAGTGCACAGCACAACGACAACGAGTCGAATTCCAGGAAAATTGCGGCGCTCTGTGTCCGTATAAATATAAAACAACAAAAATCGAATCTGAAGAAGGCCCCTTGTGGGATCTTAATCATGGCTATAACCACCTGTGAAAATTAACCCGTCCAACAGACACCGTTCTTCGACTGGTCATTGTTGTTTAAAAAATTGGAGAAGGAATAGCGCACACCATATTGCAATCCATTGACGGTAATGAGCTGGCGTATCTGAACAGAGAAACGAAAAACGTAAACATTACAACGTAGAACGACACTCGGAATCGGGTTTGAATGAGCGAAACACGTGCGCACGTTAATCGCATACACAATATGAATTCATACTTCGCGCTTGGGGTGACAATAATGCAAACAATAAACAGTCCAAAAGCAGCCCAAACAAATGGACTGTGTGTATGTGTGGGGGGTCGCCTTTAATTGTTGTTTTCCGTGCAATTATTGCCACATTATCAGCAGTTAATAAATAATACGAAATGTGGCCCGCAGCAAACAATCAAATTGAATTGACAATAAAATTAACTACTTTTTGTGCAAGCCAATTTCGCTTCATTATTTTGTAGCTTGTTTTGTTTTTTTTTTTTTTTTGTTGAAGAGCAGTCACGAATTAATGAATCAGCATATTCCACCGACACCTTTGTCGAGTGTATAGGGGCACCCCTCAGAGTCCGATGTGTTTTGTTTTAAAGCCACACACTCGTAAACAAAGGGGTTTGATAAGAATCTACAACTTTGACTACGGCTGGACTGTTACTCCTTGGAGAGAATAGCTGAAACCTGATCACGAAGTGCTGGGCAGTCGACAGCGACAGTGGAAAGGAATTCTCTTGTTTTCGGCATATTTGCATGTTGTGATAACAAAGTGATTGCGACTGAGAGGTCACAGGTTACGAATTTTATTGGTTGACTAGTTAAAGGCGTCACGAAGGCGCTATCGTTATGTGGAAGGCTGCCACTCATGAGGGCTGAAACTCATTTTCACTATCCAATCGTTTGAGACGCTAAAATAATGTTTGGTGTGGAAGCGCACACACGTGTGCGCAAAGGAATTTCTTAAAAACTGTTTTTGTTTGGTTGGCTTGGTTGTATAGGAATTATTTTTGAGGTTTTCATGAGAGTAAATTAGTCGTTTAGAATTATATGAGCTCACGTGCACGTGATTTACACAATTCAATCGTTTGAGGCGCGAAAATAATGTTTGGTGTGGAAGCGCACATACGTGTGCGCAAAGGAATTTCTTAAAAACTGGTTTCGTTTGGTTGGCTTGGTTGTATAGGAATTACTTTTGCGGTTTTTATGAGACTAGATTAGTCGTTTTGAATCTAATGAGTTCACGCACACGTGATTGACATATTTGTGCGGTAGTGATACATGCCAATAAATCTAGTAGAAGTGTTAAAATACAACTTACAAATTCAAATGCCTTTACGGGGACTTCGGTTGCAATACATATGCTATATATATAGATAATCATTTAAATGTGCGGTAAGTAACGTGTGCTTTTAAATTAATGCACAAGCTTTACTGATGAGAGTTATAAAAACCCACTTCGTAGTATATTCTCAAAAGTATTTGACTGATGTGCGCAAAACAAATTTTTATCACTTTGTAAGTGCCCATGAAAGTAGTAAACTCAAGGTTCTAAAGGGCAGAGACGAGTGTGCGAAACAAAAACTATACATGAGTGTGTCAGTTGTTAATAATTGCACCAAGTTCTTGATTTTATCAGATATGTGCGCTAATCTATCAAATGCATACCTGGAATAACTTCTTTCTTTGATGTTTATAGTGTGCGCAAACAAATATAAGATGTGCGCTACAAACATTATACGAAAACTAAGTTTTTGACAGTACGGTAGTTCAATAGTGATTGCGGAATTTGCGAACACAAGTGTGTATATGTATTTAACAAATCTTTGCGGAGATTTATTCGCTGACATTTTTTCTAATCGTAGCACAGCACCACCTCTTATTTAATAAGTATTCTGAAAATTATTATATAATCCCATCGCAGGGAGTAATTGCCGCCAAAAGTCCAAGTGTCAATGGACTGGCTGTGATGCTATACTACTATGCTTATCATGTAAATATATATCCACAGAACATTTTCGGGTGTACAATGTACATTATATAAAGTGGTGAAATATTTCCAAAGAAAATTCAGCGTTCCACCCCAAACTCCTTGCTCATTCAGAATGTTTACGAAAACTCCCGCCAAATGTATTCATCTCTATCTATCCCCACTGCTACTACGCCACGTTGTCATCCCGTCCCGCCCTGTTCAATGTTTATATTTTGAATTTATTGATTTTATCCTGTTTCACATCCCAAAATGTTCTCCTTTCATATCCATGTCCCTGTGAATGTGTGTGTCTACTGCCAAAAAAAAAAAAAAAAACCAACCAACAAATATTATTTCTGTTGATGTATGTATACTATAATGGCACTTAAACATTTCAACTAACACTAACATAGTACTACACATTATACTTTCATTTGGCGGCAGCCGCAGAGAATTTTTGGAGCCTTTTTTCCTTTTTGTAACACCGCCACCGCCTGGCTGATTGTATGAATGTATTTGTGCGACAAAATAAATAAACGAAGGAGAGCAATGCCCTGCATCATCATCATCATCATCATCGTAATACTCCATCATCACCAAACCAAAGTCGAGGAGCAGGAGCAGGAGCAGCGCTCTTTTTCATCTTCTGCTCCAAGTCCTGGCTGTTCCCTGAGAGAAGCCCCAAATGTTTCGGCAGACAGACGTCTTTATGGCCATGTTCCCCTGTTGTACATTTTTGCTAGTTAGACCATTTGAAAAGGATGGCGGAATCCCAAGTACTGGTGTTGGTGGTGATGGTGGTGATGGTTCTGGTGGTAGTGCGATGGGGGTGGTGGAATGAGTATGAGCACAGCACAGCAGCATCTCTTCAATTCATATTTATATACCCAAATGATTGTGATTTGATGTGGGTGGGTGAGGTTAATGTTTTCTATTTTCGGGTGAATCATTGATTACCATTTGGGAATTTAAAAAAAAAAAAATACAAAATCCTACCCCGAATTCGATCAGTTACAGATTTTACCATGCGTACACGGCTCTTCTAGAACGTGGCGGGGGTGGCTGGCGGCCTATTCTAGTGAACCTAACGTGTCTGTTGGATTGAGAAATTGAAGAAGGACTTTCGTCATGACAGTAATTAAGTAGGCATTTTCTTTTGTTATTAATTGAGTGTGCAAGATGAATTTATTATACGGGGAGTCCCTATACTTATGCCTATACCTCTATTTTTGGAAGACGTGCGCTCGATTGAAAATGTGTTTGTTTGAAGAGCGTATCATAGAACTAAGTGGTCCGTTTGATAAAAAGATTGTTGTGAATTTATGAAACAAATTTCCTAGATGCTGATGTTTCGTGCGGTTTATCGACAGGGGTTAACTTTCTCTTCTCAAAGATTCAACAGAAAGGCGAAAATTAATGAGAAATATTTTCATTATGAAATAACACCCCAAATTTGGGGCCTTGTTGCATTTTCTCTTTTTGGGCCTTATTTCATTGGGGCTTTATTTCCTACAGCCGAAATATGTACTATGTAAGTGATATAGCCCATCAAAAATATAGGAAAAAATTGACACTAAGAAACCAATTCTATACCGTCAACAAGATCTAATATATCTTGCTTTCGCGACTTGGACAAAAGACAAACACGGAGACAAAAAATAATAATAATAAAAAAGTTCACGACTGGGTCGAACGAAACTTTCTCGTTCAAAAGTTTTGTTGGATATTTTCCTATTTTATTCGGTAGGTTGGTAAAAATATGAGAACCGATGCTAGATAAAAGTAACGGTTCTTGAAATATACCAATAGTATTAAATATAATTCACTTTTGAGTTATTCATCTGATCCGTCAGTATCAAATAACAATGTGAGTTTTTATAAGTTGAAGCTCTAGTTACAGGCTTCTGTCGCAACTTGTGATTATAGAATTCTAACCGCCCACTGTACTACTTAATAAGCTTTCATACTTTACAAGATTTTTGGGTTAAGGGATATAAGCGTGTACTAGAAGTTTCTGTTTTCTGATCTGTTAGGGCATGTTTTTTTTTTTGACAGGAATAGATTAGTGACGCTGGTTTGAGGTGTCAATGCTTTTGACTTTGCATTAGCAGTTATAAACTGAGTATCCCAATGGACGTGTGTTTGGCTGCAAATGAAGCGATATTTTCTGATTGTGCAAACTCCAAGTGGTTGGACTTATTTTAAGGTGTATATTCAATATTGCTGAAAAAAAGAGAGAAGTGGGTTGTATCGGGTTTTTCAATAAGAGCGCTACAAATAAAGCAAAAACGGTTTTGAATATCAATGAAATTCTTTATTCCTGTGAAAGTACGTTCGATGCCATTATGTATGGAACTCGATTTCTTTTGCATGGCCACCATGGGCACGCTTGCAGAAATCCAGACGCTGATCCCAATTTTCGACGGTTTTCAAGCATAAATCGGCCGATACTGCTGCAATTTCCCGTTCGATATTCGTACGAAGTTCATCAATCGTCGCTGGCTTGTTGGCATAGACCATAGACTTGACGTAGCCCCACAGGAAATAGTCTAAAGGCGTCAAATCGCACGACCGAGGCGGCCAAGCGAATGGATCATTTCCTGATATAACACGTTCTCCAAACTTGGTTTCCAATAAATTGATTGTGACATTCGCTGTGTGGCATGTGGCGCCGTCCGGTTGGAGCCATATGTCCTTCAAGTCCATATCATCCAATTGGAGCCAAAAATATTCGGTTGTCATTGAACGATAGCGATTCCCATTCACAGTAACGTGCCGGTCTTGATCATCACGGAAGAAGTACGGCCCAAGACGCCGCCGGCCCATAAACCACACCAAACCGTAATTTTTTCGGGATGCAATGATGACTCATGGTGTACGTGTGGATTGCTGCCTGACCAATACCGCATATTTTGTTTATTGACGAAGCCATTCAGCCAGAAATGAGCCTCATCGCTGAAGATGATTTTTCGATGAAAATCCGAATCATTTTCAAGTTGTTGCTCAGCCCAATTCACGAACATACGACGCTTCTGGTGGTCAAGCGGCTTCAGTTCTTGCGTCAATTTAATCTTGTAGGGATGGCGCAAAACTCGCCACAACGACGTCACAGAGATGCCCAACGCTTGAGAACGACGTGTGAGAGACACATTTGGGCTTTCTTCAACTGAAGCCTCAGCGGCAGCAATATTCTCGACACTACGGGCACTTCTTTGTCTCACTGGCACGGGAACATTTTGTACTGTGCCTGTGGATTCAAATTTTTCCACTAGACGCTCAATTGTTGATCTGCTAGGACGATTATGACGACCATAAATTAGACGTAGCGTTCTTAACGTTGAGGCCACTGACTCCGAATTTCGGTAGTAAATTTTATGTAATAATTTCGACTCGTTGTTGGCTCGTATATCTTTCCATCATGAAACGGCAAACCCTATTGAAGAGAAATGTCAAAAGAGCGGCAAGAAATTCGGCGTCGTTTGCTGTCCCTGTCGCTCTACTTTTGGCGTTGCTTTTATTGCACTTTAAATGGCTGTTGCAATTTTAATTTTAAAGTGCGGTGCTGAGTTTTAAGAATATATGAACACAGATGGGTAGTAATTTTTTAGAATTAGTTAAAAAAGTGGTTTATTAGATTTTTTGAAGGAAAACTAAGTACGGGATCTTATTAAGAATACTGATATTTTCTTTAATATGTATTATGATCAAAATCGTTAGAACGGTTTCTGTAAAATTTGGCAGACAAAGCAGTACCGAATTTTGCAATGCTTAGCTCAGAAAATACTATTGCTTAACTATTTACCTGAAAACTGAGTTATTGTTCAGGATCTAAGCATTACCTGGTTTTTAAAGTTTTCTTGAAATCGTTATTGGGGTTTTCGAGATATGAGCTGTTTCTAAAATTTGCGTTTTCGGTGATTTGAATTGAAAATGAAGGATACAACCATTTTGAAAACATCAATTTTACTCTATGTTTCCGCATTTTGGTCAAACTCGTTATTGCCGTTTTCAGGTAAACTAAAGAAAAGCAAACTAAAAAAAAATGTCCATTGAACGATAATATATAGAAAAACTGAGTTTTTTATTCAATTAAAATTGTTTATTAACTTTGAAATGAATTTTTGTTACAATCGTATTGACCGTTTTCGAGATATGTATGTCGAAATTTCAAAAAAAAAAAAACTACAAAAGCGAGTTCGATTTTTAGCGAAAAAAACTGAGTCTGCCTATGCACTTATGCAGTCATGTTAACCTTACCCAATTAAGCTTATACATATATTTTGGTTGAAATCGTTAGTCGTTTTCGAACAAATCGAGCTGGTATGAACATTTAATATGGAGGATATCTAAAACGGTCTCCAATCTTAAAGCCCCCAAACTTCAAATCTGAAGTTTGAGCGAAATCCAGACGGCCGTTTAGGCTGCTAAGCCTCGGCACAGACGGGCAGAATTTTTCGATCCACTTTTTGAAGTCTTCTGTCATCGTCAGAATTCATTAACATCTCTAGTTCGAAATTTTGTACGAACACAATATATTTATCTTACTACGTAATCGAGAAATTTAATAATATACTAAACAAACTCGTTATATTTAGGTTAGGTACCCCTCCTTCAATTTGAATCTTCAGATATTGACGAGGAGGAACCTAAATATTATTTGTCAAATTGGGCCAATATCTTTCGAATGCATTATGGTTTTTGGAGGCTTAATATGAAGACCAAATTCCAGCGCCAGATTTTTCATAAGTTTATATTTTAATTTTATATTTAATATCTTATGTTTTATATTTTATATTTTACATTTTATATTATATACCTATTTTATATCATATTATTATTATTATTTAGTTTCTGTTCAAATAGTGTCCGTCTCTATGATTTTGAGACGCAAACAATTTTTTTGGAAGCAAGTTGAGGCGTGTCACAAGGTCCGTTCGAAGACCCACTGCTGTGGAACGTTACGTATGATACAATTAAGCATCTGCAGACTCCAAGAGAAGTGTATCAACCTATCGTCTGTGCTGTGCTGGTTTTGGCAAAAAAAAAAAACACCTTAACGAGGCAATTTACCTACATCCTAATATTTTCTAAACAAAATATTGTTGCCAGCGATGGCTGTTGCCCTACCAGAAGTAGGTTTGGCACAGGCCTCGTAATCAGTCGCCGTCTACCTATTGTTCCAACAGTGGTTCATCAATTATTTTGTGGTTCAAGGAAGCCTTAGGAATTTATTTTTAAAAAAGCCCTTGATGTTGTAACCAAGTATGGTGTAAGGTGTACATCTTTGCCAAGATGAAAATGGAAGTCTTATTTCATAATTACTCATTAGTGTTTTAATCAGAAGTTGCAACTTCAATATCTTTCGCTTCACCAGTACTTCTTTGGCATAAAATCTTAAAGCAAATCCCCGTCCAAAGTCAGCCACCCAAAGCCTGAAAAAAATCTTAAAAAAAAAAAACTTAAAAATGTCAATTTCTTCTTGTGGCATTCCTTCTTCTTTCTAATTAAATCTGCATATTTACATCTTCATTTCAAACATGCAAAATATGAACTACCCAACTACTAATGAACACATCCAAATCCATTGAACCCGTATATTCGGAATGCGAATGGAAATTTCAAAATCCACTGAATATCGAATAATTGCGGATACGGAACGGAATATTAATTTATTTTTTTCCCCTTTTTTGCTTACCTACTTCCTCTACATCGTCATCGTCCCCCACAAAGAACCACCAGAAGAATAAAGTGAACAATCTGCCAAAAAAAAATAAAAATAATAAGGAACCAAAAAAGAAATGCCACACAAAAACCGCCCGCACTAATAAGAACCAAATCAAGCAGCAACTAATGAAGGAGACAACCAAGAACAAGCTGGGGTTCAATGAATTTCCAAAATTTTCGGCTAAACGTTCAAGGACAAAATTCTATGCACACTATGCAAACACACGTACCATATGCGTGTGTGTGTGTTTGTTTGTGCCTAAGTCAACCACCATTAATAATAGAGGAACGATAAAAGACGCAAAAGAAGCGCAACTGGAAGCCAAATGAAAAATTAGGCGAACAAGAGACGACGCATTCTTCGCAGGACGAAGCGAGAGGGGGCAGGAGTTTGAATGTTGAGTTGAACTTTACTGAATTTGAATTGGATGGAACTTGGTCCGGAACAGCGATGACAATTTTATGATGAATAAAAGTGTTCTCCCAACTGGAGGCAGTCAGCTCAAGACCCTCGCTTACTGAAAAAGTGTTTTGTTTGAGGCCCAGATCCACCCGAGGCTGTAGCGTCACCTAGATAAGTAAGTAAGCAAGTAAATGTCGTCTTCCGATTTTTTAAACCCTGATGACATCGATATCAATGGAAGGCGATCATCAAACTGTTACTAGGACATTTGCGAATATTGCGACAGAACCGGCAAAAATGAGTTTACTTTTGATTGAGGACGAAAACAGACTTGCGCTGCTGTCAAGCAAGGCACAAACCTCGACTAATCAAACTGAGCATCAAAATCAAAATGGACGAGGTAGTTCGGGACTCTAAAAGAGAAATCACAGCCGAAATCAAGCGAGGAATAACTCTGGTCAATCGCAGTTTATTTGCCCTCACAACCCCGCTCAACCTAACCTTAGACAGCTGTGTGAAGAAAAACTAAGGAGGCTCTCTAAACGACCATAATCATCCTAGTTTCCTCCCCAAAAGAACCCAATGCTTGATGGTACTCCTAACATGACCTACAGTCTTCGTGACTCTGAAAAGTGGAATATACTCACCTCTTTTGTAGATCTGAGAAGCCATTCTTACTAATGCATCTTCATTTGTCAACTTAGTTCAGGGGACTTTAGCTTCCATCAAGCTCACACATCCGTCGCTAAAACTGCATACAGAAATCTTAAAATGCAGCTTTAAAAGTCTTGAAATTTGACTTGAAATTCGTACTTCCGCAGCACCTTTATACCACAATCTACATGGGTTTCAGCTTTTTTTTTCGGTCTAAAATGATGTGAGTTGAAGCCCTCCCGTTGTAGTGCACTTCCACTAAACATTCGTCCAATAGCATCAGCATCAAGCCCTCAAGTGCCATCAGGTGCGAGGAGCCTAAATCATTTGGTTTACTCCCTCTGAAGAGGGTCATTTGTCATTCTTGCAAATTTTCCCACCCGCGATACTACTTTGCGCAATCTTCCTCGCTCGGTTGAACCCCCAAGAAAGACACAAACCACATTTTGTATTTTTCACTGTACCAAATCTCACAAGTCTGAAAGTCGATAGTATGCCCCTCCTAAAATGGACTTCTCAACTCAGCCTCCGGAATCGGCATCAAATTGCAGGTCCCTTCTAGTTGTCCTCAAAAATAAAATCGCTGGGCCTAGGTTTCTCTTTTATTAGATCCGTTGGGACTAGGCAAATGAGCAAGGGCTCCAGAACCACAACCACGAACTACCTCTTGTTGAGCGCTACCATCACCTTTTTGTGAGCAAAACCAACAAGTGAAAGCTCAAATCGGTACCGAACGGGACGTCCAGCCTCAAGACCCGGCGCTCCTATCAAAGGTGACAGATTCACTCCCTTTTAACTGCGTATTTGAACCGTCTGCGAATTTATTGAACTCATTTTTTCATATATAGCGGCTTCCTTCTTTTTTTTTTTCTTTTTTTACTGACCGTTTTTATTATGATTAGGCTGTTGTTTGGATTTTTTTTTATGGTGATTCTAGCAACCTAGGACCGTTGGCCTTTCGACCTTCAACAATCGTGTGGACATCAACACGCACACACATGTTATGTGCGGATCTACCTTCATCCCCTTTCCTATTGTCCGATTTTTTTTTACATCTTTTCGTTTGAATTTGAATACAAATACAACTTTCGGGTGAAGAGGATAAGGTTCTTTTTTTTTTGCTGTCTGTCTGTGAATCAAATTCGATCGGTAAGCAGAAGATACTATTGCAGCAAACGTGCCGTTATTTGATTTGTTTGTGAATTGTTTTGTTCTTTGTTTTGTTATTGTTGCTGTTGTTGTTGTATATCTTTGGAAAACTTGTTCCCGGTTCATTCTAAAATTTCGCGCGCCAGACGAGACATTATGTGATGTGATCGTTGTCGTTGTCGGTGCGGTTGATGTGAGTCGTCGTCGTCTTTAGCGATACACTGATGGGAATGGGATCTATGGGATGTCTGCTACATAGACCGAGTCTTGTTGCGAATACCTATCCCTCTTGTGTGTGCTATAATTAATTTGGGGAGAGATTACCGTATTTTTTTTTTTTTTTTTTTTTGCTGTTAGGTTGAATATTTCACACATCCGTTTGTGAGGAGGCTGGCCGCGTCGCTATGGATTTATGGGAATTGAATGAGAGAAGACACTGCCCTCGATTGGCCCCCAGACGAAGAGGTTTGTTTTTTATGTAATTTTTTGTTTGTCGGCATTGTCAGACAGAATACCAGACAAAGGATTTTTTTTTTTTTTTTTCTTAACCCCTCTCACGGGTTGCTTGTTCTTTAAGTAGTTTCACGTTTGTCAACGTCCGTTGGGAATTTGAATCTGCCAAAGTGAGCACACGCGAACAGTTTCCAATGAAAGGGGTAAATCGATTGCTGAGATCGAAGGATAATGTGCTTGTTTTATTAAAAAAAAAGTAAATAAAATATATATGTCTGCATATGAAATTTGTACACAACGCCCTAGAAAGTTGAAGTGGGTTTCAGGATATGCCAATGCCACCCCCATGCTTGGGGACTGAAGAATGGTTTGCTATTATTCACGCCTAATATGTGCATAAATCATAAAAGACACGCAAAAGATAGTCTTGTTGGATGCGGAATGGGTGGTGGCTGATGGTGGAATGCTGAACAATGATTTACATACAAATACATCACATGACACGTATTTAATGTCCCTTAGAAGGTTACGAATGTAACAAGAAAAGTCATAGAAAATTAAACACAAGAATCGTTGGGTGGAGTCTACTGGGTGGGGGATAAAGTTAGGTTAGGGATTAGCTGAGCCGAATGAACCTTTATCAGATGCGTAAAGGCGACGGGCTTATTGAATTAAATGCGGACTGTCATTCAGATTGCGATGCTATGCTGGTTGGGCGCCATTTTTTGGTGCCATTAGCAGCGAGATTTTTTTTTTTAACAAATTGGGAGTGGTGGCTACTACTTAAACAAAGTCGAACTTGAGTGAAACTCGGACTCTTGCAGGCGGCCAACATGTTATATGCAACAAATTTTGGTAGAGTTTTTTTTTAAATTGGTGTTATACAGGATTGATCTGCTAATTTAGCGCCCGACTGTCTCTGGTTGTTGATGCGAAAACAAACTCCAAAGGTAAGGTAGTAACGATTCTGATCGTTGTGAAACTGTTCCTTAGTATTACGAGAAACTGATGGCATGTTTTCTTGTTGCTACTGTTCTGTAAAATATAACTTTTGTCAAAAAATGCATTCAATCTATTTTCTGTAAGCAATCGAAGGTTTTAAACACTTTTCAACTACCGAGGAGTAGATATTTTGCGGTTGCCGAGCCCAGATTTGGATACGGATAAGTGTCTTCCGCCGTTCAGCCAACAGCTTATTATAAGCTCCTTTTCCCATTTCTCAACTGTTTTTATGAATTTTCCACGAGCCTTTGAAGCTTTTCTGCAGATGGTTGTTTTCAAAAAGATTGCCAATTTAACTGTGTACGAAGTGAGATACAGCTTATTGCAAAAGAGATAGTAGAACACTCCCATCCCTACTCCGTGCTGTTAACAGGGTGAGAAGTAACACCGGTAGACCCCTGGCGGGGAAAGTTGATCAAGTGTTAATTGATCAGCTATCGACCGGGGTTAAAAAAGGGAGGTAGGAGGGTGAAAATTAAGGACTGAATGTATTTTTGAATGCCACACCATATAAAAATATCCAAACATACATTTTTCGGGTGAGCCACCCTTAACACTTAAGGGTATGCAAATTAGTTATAAACCTTTTCTCAGACCTACTGAATATACATCGAAAATTTCATCAAAATCGATCGAGCCATTTCGGAGGAGTATAAACACTAAAACTGTGACACAAGATTGTATCTTTTAGTTGCCCGATCTTTTGAAAACCCCTTAAAATTTTTCATATTAAGACCTTAAAGAATTTTTAAGTGACTTATATTTAGTTGCTTTCATGTCGTGACAAACGCGTGACAGAAACCCAGTAGCATTCTTTTTACTCCTTTCATATATTTTTAACCTTAAATACTAAAAATACCCCGAAATCTTTGAATCACTGTGAATTATGTGCGCGACCCAATTGTGCAGATTTTTATATTTCAATTTGTTGTTAAAAATGTTGCCTCACTACCATGGAACTCTTTTGTTTTTTACAGAAAGTTGTAACTACCAGTATACATTGCGTTCGTCTTAAGCGTCTTTCCGGTAAGTGTTTGAATAGTTGTATTAAATATTTTTTAAACCAATTTTTAATGGGAACATATTTTAATAATGAAAATCACACAAACTGCTGTCTATCGGAAAAGGGAAGACTTTTTTATTTTATTTAGCTCTGCGTCAATAAAATGTCCACGTTTTTACTGTGTTATTCGTCAATAAACAGTACCTACGTGGCGACTTAATTTCGTAAACGTTGTTGATAAACTAAATAATCTATGTCCACTTAAAAGGATCTTCTTTAAAATTTCCTATAGAAATATTTGCTTCTTTTTGAACCTTTCCAAATACCACAGTGCTTGTTGATAGACTCCACGTCCTGTGTCAAAAATACATAAACCAATTATCCGCCCAATTAGAGTAATAATTTAAGTAGATTTCCTTGATCGAAATATTCGCTTCCTCGTCCCAAAACTTGTGAAAAACCCCATCCAGCGATCTTCATGTCGATATCGATCACAATTAGATTGCCTGTCGTTTGTATATTACCAGTGCCAAGATTAACGAACACTCACGTAGTTAACCAAAACAAAAATAATAAAACCTCCCCATCCAATGGACTATGGGTGTATGTAAAGCAGGAGCCGCTAACGAGTCAACACGCCCATGGAATCGCCAATGAAGAGTTTCCGGCATACTTTGCCCTGATATACGCGTTTAAACGAGGATGAAAAATAATCCCCTGACGGTTGAATGCAGACGAAGTCAGCCCCAAAGAACCATGAGCCATTCACTTGGACGTTGATGACTATCAAATAACATAACCATATAGAATGAAGTGTAATAGGCTGTCTTTAAAGCCTCAATCGCAATTGTATATTATCCTGGCCAAGGGCGTGGGGCCATGGAGAGAGCGGCGAACAATTTGCCTTTATGCTTCGGATATTATATTTCAAAAAGGGGCAGTGCGAAGTAATCTCTTTTTTTTTTCTTTTTCACGCATCAATTTCTCACGCATTTGGCGCCTCTATTTAAATAGTAGGTAGGCACGATTGTGGGCAGAGCGACAACTACTCGTACAAAAAATACTGCAAAATGGAAGTGAAATCCATAAGACCGAAGGGAAGGAAGCAATATACATAATTACGATACGAACTGTTATCAGGATTCTGGGCAATTGTTTGTGGCACCTTTGCGGAAAAATGCGGCCCGTTTGCACAAAGGCGCCAGTTTTTTTTTTTTTTTTTATGGTTGCGTCCAAAGGATGTGTAATCTTCGAAAGATACTAGTTGCCCGTGCTACTAGCATGCACGATTCGCGGGATATGTTTCTCCAGTGCCACGCGCCTTACGTACTAAACCACACCCTGTGTACTCTTCTACCACTCTCCCCGCGGAACTGCCGTTAGGTATTACTTCGCGGGGCTGGTTTGCAGTTTATGCAATTCTTCTTGTATTTGCTTCTTCAGCTCTTCTAATTTGTTCTATTCTTCTTAGCTCATTTTGCACATTTATCACAAGTGTGCCGATTTCCATCCAATTTTCCTCCGACTGCAACATTCGGTCTATGAGTAGTGTTGGACTGGGCAAATTATTTCTCCATTGCGAAAAACGCCGGCAATGAAATATGGCGTGCTCCGTATCCTCCTCCTCGTTTGAGCATTCTGGGCACAAAGGGGAGCTATCATGTCCGAATCGGTGCAAGTATTTGCGATAGCCGCCATGACCAGATAGGAACTGCGTAAGGTGGTAGTTGCTATTCCCATGTGCTCGTTTTGTCCAGGTCTCGATGTTCGGGATCAGCTTGTAGGTCCATCTGCCTTTTGTACTATTATCCCACCTAGCTTGCCAGAGGGCTGCTGAAGCCGCTCGCTCTTCTTCTTTTATTCTTGCAATTTCACCTGCATCGCGAGGATGTCGATCGGGACCATTCCTGCTATCACGAAGGCTGCGTCATCCGAGATTGTTCGAAATCCACAGATAGCTCTTAATGCACTGAGTCTATATGCGGACAACAGTTTTCTCTTGTTTGATTTTATCGCGAGTGCCCCCGCCCAAACCGGAGCAGCGTATAAGAGGACTGAGCTAACTACTCTAGATAGGAGAATCCTCCTAGCATATCCAGGTCCACCAATGTTTGGTAGTATTCTAGAAAGTGCTCCTTGTAGCAGTAAAGCCTTGTTACTGGAGTACTCCACATGCGCTTTGAACTGTAATCTGTTATCAAGAATTACTCCCAGGTATTTGATTGATTCTTTCGATCGGACTATTTGATGTCCCACCCGTATATTGGCGTATTCCACAATTTTTCTACTGGTAATTAAGACGGCTTCCGTTTTATGGTCCGCTAATTCTAGGCCGGCGGATACTAACCAGTCTTTGATGCGAATAATTGCTTCGTTTGTGGCTGACTCTATCTCCTTTATTTCTTTTGCCACCGTAACGACAGCGATGTCGTCTGCAAATCCGATTACTTGAACTCCTCTCGGCAATATGAGCCTTAGCACTCCGTCATACATAATGTTCCATAGGAGTGGACCGAGTACTGATCCTTGTGGAACCCCAGCTGAAACGCTGTAGTATTTCAACCCTTCATCAGTTTCGTACCTCAGTTTTCTGTTGGTAAAGTAGTTTTCTACTATCCTCAGCAAGTAATATGGCGTATTCATACTGGCTAGTGATCTTCTGATGAACGCCCAGTTTGCCGAGTTAAAGGCATTTTTGATGTCCAATGTCACCACTATACAGTATTTTTTTGTACCATACAGCCATCTTTCTCCTTGTATCGCTTCGGCCGCAATGTCGACCACAGTTTTTATGGCTTGAACAGTAGACCGCGATTTTCTGAACCCGAACTGATAGTCTGATAGTGCTCCTCTCTCTTCTGCTACCGCGAGCAATCTATCATATATTATCCGTTCCAGTATCTTTCCCATTGTGTCTAGAAGGCATATTGGACGATACGAGGACGGTTCCCCAGGTGGCTTGTTTCCCTTTGGGAGCAGGACTAGGTGTTGTAGTTTCCAAGCATCTGGGAAAACTCCTTCTTCAAGACATTTTTGAAATGTTTCCATAAAAATGTCTGGCCGCTTACGGATAGCTGCTTTTATTGCTTTATTTGGTATGCCATCAGGTCCGGGCGCTTTACTGTCGCCTATCCTCTTGCATGCGTTTATGAGTTCATCTGCTGTGACTATTGGGATGTCCTCCGTGTTGGTCTCCCTAATGATGTTGCACATAGTAGATGTACTTCGAGGGAAAAGGTGCTCTACTATGGAGCTTAGGATTGCTGGACAAGTTATTTGCGGCGACCTGCTGCCCCTTACCTTAGTCATGACGATCCTGTATGCTGTGCCCCAAGGGTTTATGTCGGCTTCTTCACAAAGATTTTTAAAACATCTTGCCTTGCTCTCCTTGATTGCCTTTTTTAGTTCGCGTCTTGCCATTTTAAAACCACTTAGGTGTTCCTCAAAGCGGTCTCTTCCCCTAGATCTTTGGACTTTGCGCCGGGCTTTTAAGCACTTTGCTCTAAGCTTTTTTATTTCCTCATTCCACCAGTAGCATGGTGTTCCTCCTCTAGTACCCGTTCTTCTGGGCATTGATGCATCGCACGCAATAGTGAGGACGCGGACGAGTTGTTGCATACAGGCTTCAGCTGTACCGCTTTGAATTATGTTTCCGGTATTTATCATTTCTTCAAAAGCGTCCAGGTCGAAGTGTGTGTCCTTCCATTTTGGGCCCGTTCGTTTAGTGCGTTGCACGGTACTCTTCTCCTTCGTCTCAAAAATGATTGCTTGGTGGTCACTGTGCGTGTATTCCTCGCTGACTCGCCATTTTATATTTCGCAGGAGGGAGTTGCTTACGAACGTGATGTCAATAATCGAGCCCGTTCCTGCCTTACGGTATGTATTTGCACGACCTTGGTTTGCAATGCCTATGTTAAGAGTTGCAAAACTTTCTAGCAGATTACGTCCTCTGGCGTTTGTAAGTCTGCTACCCCACTCCGTTGCCCATGCATTAAAGTCGCCGCCGATAACCACAGGGGCTCTACCACGAACATCGGCGGATAGGTTGTCTAGCATTGCCTGGTACTCGTTCATGGTCCAGCTTGGACGTGCATAGCAGCTGTAAAAATATATGCCATTTATTTTTGCCCGTGCAAAGCCCTCCATTCGTCCGTTAGTTTCTTGAAAGGCATGCCTTCCACATGTCCATATAGCAGCATGCTTTGTCCTATCGCAGGTCCATATATTGCTGTCGAGAGTTTTATATGGTTCACTTATCAAAATAACGTCCGCTTTTTCTTCTCTAGCCGTTTGTGTCAGTATATCCTGTGCAATTCTACAGTGATTTAAGTTAATCTGTATTATCTTCATGTTTTTTTGCTGTTGATGGCCTTCCTAAAAACCGGACACTTGCTGCTTCCGGCTACATGCTTCGAATCTTTTGGGCGTTCTTTTCTACAAAGCATGCATGATGGCTCCTTATCGCAGTTCCTTGCTATGTGGCCTTCTGTTCCACACCTTCTACATAGGATGGAGCGGTCCTCGCTGCTTTTGCAATGCCTGGCTATATGCCCAAATTCAAGACATTTGAAGCATTTTTGGAGAAGCGTTCGCTCCCGAATGCGACAAATGACCCATCCAATTTTTACCTTTCCTGCGTCTAACAGTTTCTTTGCAAATCCGACGGGAAGGCCAATTGTTGCTGTTTGGGTTCCACCGTACGCTTTTCGCAGGGATAATATGTCTGCTGGTTGTAGTTCCACCCCGAGCTGAGTCCTTATTGTCTCGCAAATGTCCTCCTTTCCGGTGACTTCGTCGATGTCTTTGAGCTCGATGGTAGTGCGATGTGTGAGTGTCCTTACACTCGCTCGCTCTCCTAAAACCTCGCCAATGACACTTTTAAACTCTTCTGTCTTATTTCCAGTTTCCTTGAGCTGTATTGGGAGCTCTCCTTTCTGGGTCCTTCTTATCCTGGATACCGCTTTTCCAATAGCCTCTAGTTTGGGGTCTGCTTTTACGCTACGAAGAATCTCTGCGTAGGATAGTCCTTCACTTGCTTCGATGACGAACGCGTCCGGCTTGGTTCTTTTCGCCTCAAGCTTCTTTTTGTTAGTCTCCTTTTTTGTTTTTCTCAACTGTTTGCCATCATTTGACTTCTGTTTTGTCGGAATGCCGGCGTTTTTCTCCTTGCTCCTTGGAGTTATGCTACCAGTATTGTTTTCCTTTTGTTTCAACTCTACCACCTGGGGTTTTTTTTTCCTCTTTGGTTCCGGGGTTTCGCCATTTTGACCCTGCCTTTTCTTAGGTTCTTGAGCGTTTCTCAGCCAGGGAGAGGTTTGTGAGGAGTTGTTTTTTCTTATTGCCTCTTTTGCTTTTTCGTCCTGCAGTTGAATAGCAGAAAGCTCATATAGAGATCTAATGCTTTCAATTGCGTCTCTCATAGGTTGGTGTATTGAGCGCCTTTTCCCATCTTCTAACATTTCCACCAGTTGCCGTATCTGCTCACCTAGTTTTTGGAAGGCAGATAGCTGCGAAGTTGTTTCGAATGCCACCTCTCTTATTGCAGGAGAAACACTGCTTTCAGTGCTTCTCCCTAAAGGTGCTGGTGCGGTATCTGGTGACCTCAGCATCCTTGAGCTCCTTTGAAAGGGATTTTCCTCATTACCTTTCTCTTCCACTTGTATTCTCTCCGTTGATTTGATTTTTGTTGAATTCATTTCAATTGGGTCCCCTCTCAAAGCCGTTATCGATGTCCGAGTGTGTAGTAACCTAAGGATTCCATGGTTGTCTTTGCAAGCAGTGAGGCCATGCTAGGGTTGACACAGACCCTTATGAGGTGTTGTGCCAGAGCCAAATCGGTTTTAACAAGGAATGTTACATCTTGACCTACACCACCAACTTAATGGCGACGAGGCATCGAGCGTTCTTTGAGTCCTGCCAAGGTTTTAACGGGACGGGGGCGTTTGCAGCATTAGCCTGAAAGCCATTTCCGCAAAATTTCACTCTTGCTTACTCAGGTAACAGAATACTACAAACGTCAGCCCTCATAGCTGTCGTTCCAATTCTTTTTCCAGTATGCCATAATTAAGACCTTACTGGGCTCAGTCTTAATGCCAAAAAGGTACCGATTCATAACAGAGACGGTAAAAGTTATTACAAAAACACGACTGTTCCGCAGGAAGCAGAATCATCGCGCCGCTGTTTAGATACTTGTATATCCCACGTTGTGACTGGTACGTCTGGGTCTCGCCATTTACAGTGTTCTGTATCCCCCGTAGCCACCTTGCGAGGTGGGAGGCACTTTATTAAAGACGGTGCCTATACGTCTTGTCACAGAAAGTTCATAGGGGTTCCTGTGGCCTTTTAAGCCACGCCCTCCTCTTCTGTCGCTCTTGGTCGGGGACTGCTTATTGGGTATTCGCAGCTAACCTACATATCTGCAGGCCGTTCACCATCCGCCACCTGTGACCCCACAGTAGCCTGAGCTCGGCCCTCCCATCCTTGATGCACCGGCCCATCTGCCAAACTCCGAAACATAGTCGAGACTACTTCCCGACTACTTCACGGAGCCTATAGCATGATGTGGTGGTATCTCACCGGGCGACAAGGGGATGGGCCCTGTCTACCACCTGTAGACAGTGCAAAACAATAATTGTGTGTGCGTGTGCTTCTGGTGGGAGAATGCGTATAGGCTAGATACGAAACGATGGAGGAACTCAACCGTGTCCTAGAGCCCAAGACAATTTCATTTGCACTTGTACACACAAACGTGCGATTGTTCTTAAATTAGAATTTGTTCGCGCCGAGCATTTCGACTCGAAATGCAAATGAAGGCCTTATATGGAGTCAGGGGCTGGTGCAGCACATTTTACTGAAATTGGCGGGAAGGCAATCAGTTTGAGTATTCAATTTCAATTCAATTCAATTCAATTTATTTAACAATCTGTAAAAAGGACAAGTAAAAGTTTGGCCTCAGTTAATCGAATAGAGTTAATAATCTGCAAGTGTCTTGCACTTGAGAGGCTCAAGTGTTATCGGGAAAAAAGAATGAAAGTACACTTTTTTAAATGTTATTCCTGGTCCAAACTTTGGTAATACCACAATCTGAAGCTTTGCTAATGCAGTGCCATAAAATGTCAAAGACTGGGAGAAGATCAGTTTCAGTTTGTGCCTCCTTGCAGTTTGTACTTGAATCGGATAAAAAATGAAGATCTTGTTGGATCTGTGTTATTCGATTCTTAAAATTGAACAATTTGTTCCGGATAATTTTTTTAAATCTAACCGACACTTGTCTGTTACAAAGTTCCTTCCTAAAATGTGAGAGCCTATTAACGATATTGGTCAGACCGCATTTATCAAGCAACTGATGCTGTCTAAAATCGACTTTAAAATTTCAACAACGTTCATCATTTATCCGTACCTTTATTTTACATAACCCTCTGTTCATTATTGTTGGTGCTTGGTTATGAAATACAACGGGGGGTTTCCACTGCCTTCAAACTTCACGATATATCCGGACCTTGATAATACAACCCCTTGGTGTTTATTTCCGTTTGGATTTGTTGTAAAATACAACTTCGGTGTACAAAATTTGAAGTCTTACAAAGTTTTTATTGATTGTTGCTGAAACGGATAACGAGATTAACTTTATCCGGCAGTCAGCAAAGCACGACGAAAGGTGCCAGTGCCTTCGTTATTCAAAATTTGACGTTTTCTAAAGTTTTTATTGATTGTTGCTGAAACGGATAACGAGATTAACTTTATCCGGCAGTCAGCAAAGCACGATGAAGGGTGTCAGTGTCTTCGCTGTTAAAAAATTGACGTTTTACAAAGTTTTCATTCATTGTTGTTGAAACGGATAGCGAGATTAACTCTATCCGGTCCTCAGAAAAGCGCAACGAAAGGAGTCAGTGCCTTCGCTGTTCAAAATTTGACTGTTTAGTTGTTATTTATTGTTGCTGAAACATTTTAAATACAAACCACTTGGATAAGGTTTCGTCTCACCATTTCTGACTCGTATTTTTATTCGAATGTGAATGTGAATTATACGAACGAATTAAAGCATTGATTTTCTTTGATACTATCGCAGGAGAAGTACGGATAATGACGAATTGAGAGTCTCTACACGAGTGTATGTTAACCAGATGAATGCTTTTTGCGGTATACAGTTCCCATGTAAATTGTAAATTGTGGCGGAGTGTGTCGCTGTGTTAGAAAATTGGATAAATATTTTAAGCCTTACAAAATCATATTTCATAATCATGCTCATATATTTCAGCGGATTCTTTTGGTTATCCGCGCCTTAGTTACTCAAACAGATGATTATCTTTCACGAATCCGGATTATGTGTGACTCCGTAAAGGCTGATAAATGAGTAGGATAATCGATATATTGTACACAAGAACTAGTAATAAAGCAGATAAATACAAATACAAAATGAATTCAGACTTCGTTCTCAAACGGACTCCTCCGGATAATCAGTGCCAGTTATTTCAAGCTTGGTTATCACAGATTTACGACGAAGAAAATTACCTACTCCAACCGGATAAGAGATACGCGATTATCCGACCTTAAGAAGCAGAGGAATTTAAAGCCTTAAGAAGGCTATAGATGACCGAGTATGCAGTTGGTCTTCAGGCTTCAAATAACATAAAATGGATAACAAGTCCCTTTTTATCCGGGTCTATCCATTCTATATGTCTGGTAAACCAGAACGATTTTAAACGTATTTTGCTTGATCGGATCGGCGAACTCTTTCGTCTCTTTAACCGGATAAATATAACAAATACTTGCAACGCTGGATATCCACTTGGTTTCAAAACATCGGATAACCTATTCCAACGTTGGTAATATAAGTACCGGTCTTGCTCACACGTATTTCCTCCGGATAAGCGATAAACGATTATCCGACTGTAAATAAAGTGAAAATAAGTGTTTCACACAGCTGACAAGTCAATCGGATAATCGGATAACACGTTTGTCGAACTCCAAATGGGCTACAGCTGGGTAAATTTTGAAAATCATTAAAATTTCATCTCGCAAACGATGAAACACCAAGAAACTTCCATTTGGAAACCACGAATACATTTTTTAAAATTTATTAAAATGTGCCAAAACCACTGCAGCCGGTGTGCACTGCCTTCCCACTGTACAGTTCCTCTTTAAGCATTCATTACTTCTATTTACGTTTCACTGCAGTCTCAGATTACACGAGAACAAGAACTAGTTTTCTATTCTTAGAGAGACACAGATGGACTCAGATTGCAATTACAGTTTATATACGCGCCGCAGTATCATATTCCTCCTTCTATCTACTTATAGCCTCTTGATTATTTTTTCTTTTTTATTTCGTTTTTCTCTGGACTTCTTCCGCAAACTCAGCCCAGATTCACGTAATACTCCCACTCGGCGTCGGCACTATATGGCGGGTAAAGAGCTCGCACCCACACCCACTCACCTCAGTGCGCTGTTAGAGCGTTTTGACTTTAATTCCATTTCAGATGCAACCACGTCTTCTTTCACCCAACAGGTATAATCTTAATGACTTGAGCTCTCTGCGGGTATATCTTGGGGCTTGGGGGTCTCTATGAAGAACCCACGGAATGATGTTGGAAGAAGTCAAAGTCCACAGAGCCGTTTGTTGTGGGCTCTCTCGGGGTATAAAAGGCGCCACTTAATACTCCTGTGTGCATTTGCATCAGTTGTTCGCCGAATGCCCCCCCACCGGCGCACCGCGAATGATGAATGATGATATAGCGTTGGGCACGCGTGGGTGCGTGGGAAATACATCTCCCCCACACGGATAGAAGATTGATTTGTTGGAAATGTTTTATTCTTGTGCAGAGCGGGCTGCTTCTTTATCATCATTTGGTTTGCATGTCTTCGCCGATGCAAAGTATGACGTTAGCGGTCACAGCGTGGGTGTGGTATACATAAATGTAGCCTATATAGCTCTGTGTAGGAAGGATTATGATATAGTAATCCTGCAGAGCGGTTTAATTGGACAGCGACCACGACGAACGGGCGAGTGAGAGAAATGTGAGTTGGTATCCGTCGTATCCTCTTTTATTGCATTTCAATTTAGGGTTTTACCCATGGCTGCGCAATAAGCTGTCATAGCGGCGATATATCGGCCGGTTGTTTGGGGTTAAGATCGGTTTGCTTAATGAGGTTTTCCCCATAATCGGAGGCCGCCTTTGCACCGTAAAAAAGACTCAAATAAGTCGAAAGTAGATGAAATTCAGGCGATAAATGTCCAACAGTCTGACACAATTTGTTTGATAAACAATTTTCAAAAAGTTACAGATATACCTGGAAATACTGTCTTACATAATCTGTATAAACTGACGAGGTCTTCATATCGCTTTAACAACCTTGTAGCGCCTTGATAAAAATACTACTTTAATATCTTCGAGTCAATGGCCGTGCTATCAGAATTTCGAATGCCTAATAAATTTAGAGGTTCCCGCATTCAGTTATCAGGCATGTTTTCAAGGCTTATAGAGCTTGGGGCTTGGAGGTTTTCACTTTACGAGGTTCAAGGAAGAACTTTTGTCAGAAAATTGCTGGCGTCATATATTTTTCTGCGGAACTTATTAGATAACCACGAGCAATATATATTTAGTAGGTTTAGATGGTAGACGTGTCGCGGAGAAGATTGTTGTGTGTGTGGCGTTGATTAGGTGGCCAACTTGATTGTAGCTGCTTACAAGGTGAGGCTTCGTTTTCTGAGCAGTTATCTATAGCTGAGTATATTTTATAATGTTGTTGAAGAGTGCTATGGTAACGCAGAGATGTCATCGGAGTCACATCCAAGTATTTCCACTCTTTTGTTGGCCTCCAACATACGAGCCTAAATAACATTCCACAGAGCTCTATCCAGAAGTGGATATCAATTTCGACAGCTGTGAGTCTTACTTACTTAGATGGCGCTACAGTCCGGGGTGAACCCGGGCCTCAACCAATACGCCTCTCCAGTTAGCGCGATCTTTGGCTAACTGCCTCCAGTTGCGCACTCCAAGTTGGTTGAGGTCCCCTTCCACTTGCGCGCGCCACCTAAGGCGAGGTCTTCCTCTACTGCGTTGTCCCTCCGGGTTGGAATCGAAGACTCTCCGGGCCGGAGCGTTGGTGTCCATTTGCTCTACATGTCCTAACCATCTTAGACGACTAATGCGTACTTTTCTGACCAGGTTGATGTCGCTGTACAGCTCGTAGAGTTCGCTGTTAAATCTTCTCCTCCAAAGCCCGTCAACGCAAACGGGACCAAAAATCACTCGGAGAATTTTGCGTTCGAAGCGACCAAGGAGATCTTCATCCGCCTTTGATAGCGCCCATGCTTCTGCACCATAAAGCAGGACTGGGATGATGAGGGTCTTATACAGAGTTTCCTTAGTATTTCTCGACAAGGCCTTACTTATCAGTTGCCGTCTTAGGCCAAAGAAACAGCGGTTGGCAAGTGTGATTCTTCGCTTGATTTCTGAGGTGATGTCATTTTCAGAGTTAATAGTGGATCCGAGGTAGACAAAGTCCCTAACTACCTCAAAGTTATAGCTGTCTATCGTGACGTTCTGTCCGATTCGTCGATGTTGTGTGTCCCTTCTTGTTAACAGCATATATTTTGTTTTACCCTCATTCACCACTAAACCCATTTTTGCCGCTTCTGTACTAATACTTGCAAACGCACCACTGACAGCTCGCTGTGTTTTGCCAACAATGTCAATGTCGTCAGCGTATGCAAGCAGTTGCGGAGACTTTTAGAAAATTGTGCCTCTGGTGTTGGCTTGTGAGTTTCGCACAATTTTCTCAAGAATGATGTTGAAGAAGTCACATGATAGCGCTTCACCTTGTCTAAATCCTTTTTTGACATCAAAGGTCTCGGTGAGATTGTTTCCGACCTTTATGGAGCAGCGAGCGTTTTCCATAGTCATTCTGCACAATCTGACAAGTTTGGCAGGGATGCCAGAACTAGACATGGCTCTGTATAGCTTGTCTCTATAAATGCTGTCATATGCGGCCCTAAAATCGATAAAAAGATGGTGAGTATCGATCTGGTATTCTTGGGCTTTTTCCAGGATCTGCCGTAGTGTGAATATTTGATCGGTCGTGGACTTACCGGGCCTAAAACCGCACTGATAGGGACCTATCAGATCGTTGACGAATGGTTTCAGGCGTTCACACAATACACCAGACATGATCTTATACGCAGTGTTCAGGAGACTGATGCCTCTGTAGTTGGCGCAGTTTAGAGGGTCTCCTTTCTTGTGGATCGGGCAAACAATGCTGAGGTTCCATTCATCAGGCATACTTTCCTCTAACCAAATTTTGGAGACGAGTTGATGTATGCATTCTACCAAGTCATCTCCGGCTGCCTTGAAGAGCTCGGCAGGTAAGCCGTCTGGTTCAGCAGCCTTGTTGGACTTCAGCTTGGATATTGCTATCCTCACTTTATTTTGGTCAGGTGGACGGAAATCTTGGCTTCCATCGTCCAGGTTGAATGGCTCGTTCTGCCTGACAGCGGAATTTGTTTCGTCTTCGCCGTTTATCAGTCTGCAAAAATGGTTTTTCCATGTCCTCAGCACCGACTGTGACTCTACTACAAGGTTTCCTTGTTCGTCTCTACAGGTCTCCGTTCGGGTCTTGTTGGCATGGCACGTTCATTTTACCTTTTGGTAAAACTTCCGAACATTATCCTCGATCGCGCGCTTCTCATTCTCTGTCTTTTTTCTCCGGAGGAGCCGATGTTCTTCCCTCCTTTTTTGCTCGTAGAGCTGACGAGCTGCTCTCGTCCTTCTATGCAGCGACTCATCGTAGGCACTTTGTTTTACTGCATGTGCTTGCTGGCACTCTTCGTCAAACCAGGGGTTTCGGAGGGTGGGCTGGTGAAACCGAGCACATCAGTTGCGGCGTTTTTGATGGCTTCTTGGCATCGGCGCCACTGGTCTTCGGCACTTGATGCTGGCAGCATAGCACTTCTCGAGAGGTTGAGGGATACGCGATCGGCAAAGGTTCTGGCGGTTTGTTGCGTTTGTAGTCGTCCAACGTTAAATAGCTGTGAGTGTACTAGCTGTAAAATAACTCGTTTGTAGAAGTGGTTGGTGACAACTGACATTACAACTTAATCTGACAAGTGGAATTTAAAATGGGTCGCATTTGGGGCAAAGAATGAAACTACTGTTCCTTCAATGCCCGCGTTCCACTGCCTGCTAGATGAGTAGCGGCCATGTCAAACTCCATATAAAAAAAAAATTGACATTTCACCATTTCCACTAGATGTCTGGCACTTTTTGTGAAATGTCAGTTTTTTTTTATATGGAGTTTGACATGACCGCTACTCATCTAGCGGGCAGTGGAACGCGGGCAATACCAAGCAATCGCCTGTCAAAGTGGGTGTTCACTTTCCAGATCTTCGTTCAAGATTAATTTTCTTAAATTGCCTCCGAAGGTGAATTTTGTCAATGAACCATATATGTCGTCAAAAATCGACTTTGCCAAGAAATTGAAGATCGGTCAAAGGAAATTCTACATCAATTCACTGACTTCCTGTGACCCAAAACAAACTCGAAGGCTGATTGACACCAACAAAGCTTGATTAAGTTTCTTTAATCTTTCGAAGGGATGAATCGCCAGTTTGGCACTTACTTCCTTCCATTGAAATTGAACACCAGACCACATCTTTCCCATCATATCTGGACATAAAGAAACAATGACAGCCCTTTCAATTGCTCAGTTCATCTCATCTCGTCTCATTTCGTCTCATTTCGTCTCATTTCGTCTCACTTCATCTTATCTAAGAACCCTAAAAGTCATTCGAAAAAAAAAAACCGGTTAAATGTCGGCTCGTGCGCGTCACTTTCTGATGAGCCTCACATGGCCAAAAATTAGAAAAACAAAACTTTGCAAAAAAATAGAAAATAGACCCCCAAATAAACGCGCATTCTAACTCTAGCCTCCACGTGTCGAGGTCTTACTATCTGCGAATCGATGTCATTGCCCTGAAAAAAACCAAACCGATCCGAACTGAAGGAAAGAGAAAAATCAGCATATTGGCCAACTGTCACAAGTGTTTACTACATCATCAGAACAGCAACAACAAAGCCGCGCACTCGTTGAATCTTTTTCAATTGAAAATCCATTAAGCATCTTTTAGGAATTGAGGATAGGTAAACATCAAGTCTTTCAAATCTTCTTATATCGCTTTAATCTTGCACGCGCGCCATCTATTTGCGGTTCTCATACATCAAACAGGGTTCATCTTTTATTATTTTTGTTTTTGTGTCATTTGGTAAAATGTTCCAAATATAAAATTTTGACACGTTCATCATATTTAACAGTATTTGCCAATGAAAAAAAGAAAAGAAACGACCAACACTTATACGCGTACTCGTTGCGATTGTGCTGTTAAAGCCTTGTACCGATCGCCCATGGAGACCTGCCAAAAAGTGTCCGACATCTTTCATTAATAGGTTGCTAATAAAATGTAAAAGCTAAGTACCTGCACGAGGAGTCTACTCGGAGTGGGTGTTGGTTTTTCTTTTCTTTCTCAAATTTCGACCTAAATTTATTTATTTTTTTCTTCTCCTTTCTTCTGCAGTCCGCAGTGTCGGTCAAGAGAAACGGAACAATACACGTGTTCTCACTTAGTGTTCAATTCAATTAATTGTGTGTGTAGCCAACGCAAAATAGTTAATAGTAATAATAATAATACATTTTTATTAATTGTTTGTTTGGTTGTGTAATATGGCGAGGAAAGTTTTTCGCTTGTGTGTCCCACTTTATGTTTTCGTTTTTGTGCGTATATACAGTCAGCATGTACGGTACAAAGTTCACATTCAATTTGCGTGCGACCAAAAGCGAATAACAAAATTTGGCTAAAACTGTGCGTCAATTGTTGCGCCGAGTAAACAGGGTACGAGTATAAGTCGCACATTTGAACTAATATTTGCGGTAAATTCGAGCGGCGATTTATTGATGTTCTGTATTGAACTGTCTGTAGAAAAGTCTGTTGCGAAAAAAAGTCGTCTTGTTGTTTGGTTCAAAAGTGTTTATCATCGCCCCCAATTCGACTGTTTATTCACTGAGAAAGTGGAGCCATTTTTTACGCTCGCGGTGGTCTGACGTCTGAGCAGAAATGCTAAATCGGAAATGGAAGGTAGGCAAAAGACTCGGGAAACTGGATCTGGATCTAGGACTTACAGAGGCTCCTTTGGGGTGAAAGAGATTATTTGAAAGTCGCTCACAGAGACAGATCTTTTGGCTGGCTGAAATTAATTTGAATAACTTGTCATTCTACAGTTGAGGGTCTTGTTTATAGTGAAAAAGCTCGTCATAATTGATTTTGAGGAATTGTGGACCTATAGATGGATTGGAAGGATGGAAGGATGGATTTCCGTAGGTGAATTTTCGGATGACGATATTAATTTAAGAAAAATACAGTGGTGTGGATTATATTGAGCCTTGTGTAGTCTTTTATATTAATAAGCTTTGTAACGAAACTCATTTCCACTTAAAGGTGAATTCAAAGACTGATTCTGCTCTTGAAAAACGGCTTAGCGTGGTTGATGGAAGCCAGAATTTTTTTCAAGAAGAAACCTAGTAACTTTTCTATAGTTCTTCTTTCCCCAGCTTCAAAGATTTTAATCTTAGCCAGTATTCCGACCCTCTAATTGGACATACCTATAAGACTTTTGTTACTACACTCTATAGCTTTCTCTGTTTTGGAGAGCTTAAGAATAAAATCTTTTTCGAACGAAGGGGCTCACTTTGCAATATTTATAAGACTTGACGACTTCCAAATATTTTTCGCTGTGTTTCCGTTTATCGTTCCTTGCAAGTCGACCTGAACCTTCCAAGAAAATTATAACTTTTGACGTTGAAGTTGGGAGTAAAATCGATTCGAATGAGACGGAAATTCCGGGCGTCATGTCGAAAATTAGCCTGTCGCCATCACTACGCCGCCGCTCTCGACTCCTAAACCACTCAACCGATTTCAATGAAATTTTTTGGGTGCGTATGGGTGCTTTCAACTCGAAAGATAGGATAGTCTTGGACCCGATAGATGGCGCTCTTGTCGATCTTCTAAACCACTCAACTGATTTCAATGAAATTTTGTGGGTGTGGTTGGTTGGTTGCAGTTTTAAAAATAGGACAGTCTTGGGCCCGATAGGTGGCGCTGTTGCCGAGGACCTGGGAGTGAACTGATCACACAGACACTAGATTTCTGAATCAGTTGATTAAATTAAACTTTAGGTGTTATGATATGAAAACAAAACGCTGACAAAAACTCTAAAAATAGAAAACGTTGGATGGGATTGCGCTATGAAAACTTTTTAAATGAATGAATACTACCTACAGTATTAAGATTACAATATTATTTATAAGGATTTGGTTTTTAAATTAAATGTCTTAATACAATTCATGTACAAAATAATTCAATTTAACATGCACATTTAGCGAGAGATGTTTCACATCTGGTGTGTGGTCACAAGCACAAGTTTTGTTTTTTTTTTTTTTTTCTTTGCAAGGTAACCTCAATGTTAATGGTACTTCCCATATTCATACCAGGTTGATGATTTTTTTTAATGATTTCAACCAAAATTAATATTTAAGCTTAAGTAGGTGAGGTTAACATGACTGCATACTCAGTTTTTCGTTACAAAATCGAATAACGGTAGTACTTCTGAAATTTGGACATACTCATACATATCTCGAAAACGATCCATACGATTGTAAAAAAAAATCATTTCTAAGGTAAAATGCTCTTTTCTAACTTAATGGCGAACTCAGTTTTTCTCTATATTATCGTATGATGGGTTTTTGAAAAAAGAATTTTTTGGAAAATTTAGTTTTCTTTAGTTTACCTACCTACCTCAAAACGGAAATGACGAGTTTGACCAAAATCCAAACATAGAGTAAAATTGATGCTTTCAAAATTATTACGTCCTTAATTTTCAATTCGGATCACCGAAAATGCTGATTTTAAGAACTGCTCATATCTCGAAAACCGCAGTTTCGATTTCGACAAGACTTTAAAAACCAAGGAATGCTTAGATCACGAACAATAACTTATACTCGCTTCTAAGCTACATGCATATCATACATGGTTAGGTATTATTTTTCAAACTAAACATTGCAATATTTGGTACCGCTTTGTCTGCCAAGTTTTACAAAACAACGCTCTAACGATTTTGATCAAAAGACATACTAAAGATAATACCAGTATTCTAAATAAGATCCCGTACTTAGTTTTTCTCAAAAAGTTCGAATAAATCACCAAATAATGAAAGGTCGACTACCTCATGCACTTATTTTTCAAAAACAATTTAAAAAATAAAGAGTTGTTACAAAAATGCATATGGGATCTTAACTTTTATCATTTCGTTTCTCTTAAAACATCGAAGAGCTCCACCATCTCGAATGATGCATTCAAAATATGTTCGTACACATTTGGCATCATGGCACCAACTGCAATTTACTTCATTTGCGGATTCGGAACTTATTGGACATTTTTGCAACAACAGGGGTGGCTCCACTTGGCTGTACTCGAGAACCTCCTAAAACGCCTGTCGTTTCATTTGCCAGAACATAATATTTCAGTGATTTTGTCTTCCCCAAACATTATATCCTTGTACCGATAAATATTCGCTTCAAAATATATTTTACTTGTAGCTTCTTCGGAATTCCCTTTCTAAAAAGGTTGGGAGACCCAAGGGCTTGTTATCTGAACCTATAACAATTTTTATCAAACCACTTAACGAATACAATTCTTCGAGTCCCATTTATTGTGCCCTGACTGTCGGCAGGCTCAGATTCACCCCGGACTGTAGCGCCATCTAAATACTAAGACTGTCGGCAGCTTAAGCACGTCTCTTGATATTTCCGCTCAGTTTCTTGCAGGTTGCTGATGGGGGCTCATATCTGAAGCATTTGTAGGAATGAAAGACCAACACCATTCGAAGTACTCTCATAATGTCGACAAAATACCGGTCTGAAGCATCTGCAATTTTTCTATTCCGGCTTTCGGGGCTACTCTGTTCGTTTCCGTTATGACGAGTCCGATGGCAAATGTGGTGTCTAAAATTGCACAATCACAATACTGCAATTGATGAATATTTTCCCTCGAAGTCTTAACTTCCATTTCCAAGCGAAGCGTCCATCCGCATGCTGGTTAACTGACACAATTGCATACTCTTCACAATGAATCCCAGACGTTCTTAATAGCTATTTATCCGCAGCGAGTGTAAATCTGCCAAATATTTGCCTATATGTCTGGCAGTAAGAATAAATATCAACATTTACTTAACTGAATTTAGGATACCCGTCACTTGCTCCGCGCGCTGTTGCATATACTCAACACACGTAACCCAACAAAATATTGCATCAGCTCTGAGATCAGAGTGAAAAGACTCCGCTTATGACAGCTTGATCTAAATTAAGAAATATCACACGATGTTTACTGAAACGTAGCGCACAAGAAACCGCCTGACTTTTCGCTGACCTGAATGACAAAACCTATGTCGCAGGGATCAGCTGCAGTTACCTACCCTAGGGTGAGAAAAAAAGACGTTCAGGTCAAGTAAAACTTTCCCGCCGCAATGAAATCATATGCCAAAAGTGACATTTCCATGTAAACTGTCAGGTACGATTGTGTTGCAGGCAAAGTTGTAAATTCGTAGCCTTTCTCGCATGTTCCATATACACGATATCAAATCGTTTTGGTTGCGCTGAACGATTCATTATGTCATCGCTGCGATCATGCGATAAAAACTTCCGACAGTCTGTCTTGTTGTTTGTAATTGCCGCCACAATTGTTGACATTCGACCTCTTGAAACGCATTAATCATTTCTATCCTTTGGCTGTTAATGAATGGGAAAACTTGGAGCCGGAATGATAAATTGCCCCCGCCATGGATTAATGTGGCCAGAGAACACATAGAAACCGATTGTGGGGACAGGAAGTTGCGAAAGAGTGCTTTCGGTGTTTGGGGCGTGTTCTCCTGTCAATTGGCCTTATTATTGAATGGAGTAAAATGTTGATGGTATTGCGGGCGTTGACAAATCTCAGCGGCGTACCAATGGAGGGCTTTGATATGGGATTTGTTAAGGCAATTGCTTGAAAAGGTCTTCTACATACGCAGTATACAGGGTGTTTGTATAGATCCTCAGTGGGTTCCGTTTTCATAATGAAATACAACTTCTCTGTAGAGGTAGGATATCCAGGTCTTAGCTAACTTGTAATTTTTCCCTAAAAATTATTCAAGCTGCCCTAATTTTATGGATTGACTGATAAAAAGCAAACCCTTCCAATCTATCTCTCGTTAAATAGACATTATCGGCCGTCGGCCGCTCAAATTACTTCCCAATCGAGGCCATTGTTCGTGGAATCTCTTTTTTGTTTCAGATTTCCATCAACGAGCTTAATACATTTTCCCCACCCTATAGTTCCACTACACGCCTAATGGCGAAGTAAACACACTTAAAAGTGAAGCCATTCATAAGTGCACAGACATGGCGTATGGGTGGATAAACCGAAAGCCCTTGCTCTCCATAATGTGGATACATACATCACACATGAGTTTCCCAACGACGCACGACGTGCTGACTTCCTCGTCATCATGACTGCGTTATCGATATAGTAAATCACAATGCGTGCTGCTCCAAGCCCATTTCACACACGTAAGGGGGGTAGGAGCAAACGACTGTCGCAGTCGTCGTCGTCGACTATGCTCTATGTCACTATATGCGGTGCGTTGTTTACTTGCAGTGCGTTCACTATTTGTTATCGTCATCAAATTTATGTATATCGATTGCATTCCACAAGTGCGATGAATACGTGCAAAGATCAGCGTAGCGTAGGTATCTGCCTCCGAAATTCGTTGCCACAATCACGTGTGCACTTTGGAAAATATGTTTGCTTCCTTCGTTTTGGATCGAAATTCGTGGAAATTACCGGTAGATAGATGCGGCGTCTGTTGACGCTTTGAGGGTCAGTTACATATGTGTGTACCTAATCTATTTTCGGTTCTATTGGGCTTTCTTTGCTCTAAAAATTAGTTTGGCTCAGTGGTCCACCATATCAACTTGGTTATACCTAATAACCTATTCACATCGCGCCGAAAACCGTGTTTCCTCGAAAACTCGTCGTTGAATTCACACCGAACACCAACTACCTAGTTTTCGTTTGACGTTTCAATCAGCTGTGAGACACTTGTCGCGAAACTTCTGTCTAAACTATTTTGGTTACAAATTTCGATTTCACATTGATAAACAAATAAAATGAATTCACAGCATTTTAAAATAATATTAGCGTACATTTACACCATAGAAAAATTCATCGTTTCATCTATATTCAGCAATTCAGGCCAAATGTCCGGCATTTCGCCATATATTTTCCAACTTTTCCAAATGTTGAACTTCAGCGAAATGTTGAATTTCATCGCTGCATTGGTAAGTTTGTCAAATCGAAAAAAAAACTCTTTACAAATTCCGCACGTCATTTAATGACGTTTAATGACAGCTGTCAACAAATCAATCAATCAATCAAAATGAGTCAGAAATATATTTAATATGTCTGAATTAGCACTAAAATTACTGTTTAAACTAATACAGCTAAAAAAAATAAATTCCTCTTGTTCAACCACTTCTGATTAATCAATTTTGACAGTAGCTGTCATTTGAAATGTTGAAGTTGCAATGGGAAGGCAAAATTGACTTTCGAACATTTTTTCTCCGAAATCTTGATTTATAAGTGCGGTGTAAATTTACTATAAGTGTGGAAAATGATTTTAAGTCGTGAATTGTGACATTTTTTCGGTCAGCTGTTCTGCTGAATTTGCTGAATATTGCAAAAGGTGTGTTTGTTTCAACAACCCAACGATTGGAAGTTATTTTCGTTTTTTGAAAACTGAAATATATATGGGAAAACTTTTGTTTTCGATGAAGTTTTCGAGTGTTTTTGCTCGGTGGGAATATAATTTTAAGGGTTAAATTTATTGGAACTAAAAAAATTAAATAAAAACTAGGTTTAGATACCCTATTATTTAAAATATAATATAATTTATTTGAGTAGTATAAGATAGGATCTTGAAATATAAAAAAATTGGCGGTATATTGCACAGTGCGCAAATTTTAGCATGAAGCCAAAGATGTCCGCTGTCATCGCCCTGATAAAGCATGGTAGAAGACATGCGAGATGATGATCCACACACATCTGCATCTGTTGAAGAATTTTTTCGATCTGATAGGGGGATCTTTGACGTCAGCTCGCAAAAGCAGAAGAATCTTGCCGAAGTGCTGGGCTTTAGTGCTTTTAAAGATGCAGCGCCATGTTGAGGAGTGTTTCGATTTTTTTTTTAAACTGATCGACGTATTGGTCTATTCATTGAAAAAAGAAAAGTTTGTTTTCAAACGCTGCGGTTGGAGTTATATTTTTTTGAACACCTCAAATCTGACAGTTTCCTTGTATATTTCTATTGGGAAGGCTTTTTCTGTCAGAAAATGGACCTTGCGACGAGCACAATAATATATTGAATAATACAGAAGGGATGATAGCGGTGATGCATTTTTTGTTAATTTTGAAAATTATTTTGGTCTATTCAGACGTCACCTCCTTTTTATCTTCTTGGACTTTTAGGCCTGTACTAATTGACTCTGCTGTACATGGGTTGGTCCTGCTTTAGGAGTGAGGATATAATCCAAAGAAGTTCTTTTCAGGTGCCTGTATGTTGAACAAAGTCCTGAGATAGCCTTGTTCGAATTTCTTGCATGGAACACTACAAAATCTACTGCTGGACAGTTCTTCATATAGAAGTGAAATAGGACTCCGAATAGGGATAAATAACTCTGACCTCCACAAGTTATAATGCGCAACACGAAAAATGAGTCTTGTGCAGCAGGCAGTGGAGTTACAAGGTCTCCTGGTTGCAAGCTCTCCACCAGTTGTCTTCGTTTCAGTGGTTACTCATGCAAAAAGGGATTTTTCTAGATTTATCCGGAGTGGAGGGGCAACTTCAGGAGTTGCTTCCATATAGATCTGCCATTTTTCCTTTTGCTTTCCTGTTTAAATTTCTTCAACTAAGTTGAATTAGACCGGTCCACTCTACTAGTGATTTTGGCTCTGTTAAAATGTTTCCGCTTTTTTGTCCTCAGAAGTCAAAGTAGCAACGTGAACTCAGCTGATCCAAAGTTAGCCAACACGGAAATAAAGACCAATGTTCCACTCCACTGCGTATATTTTAAACGGTGCAGGGAAATAAGTCCCCGGGAACTAAGTCCACTTAGGGGCTTAGTTCCCACCTAATGGGATATGAAACCACTTTCGTGAAGTGGACTTATTTCCCGTGTATCATGGGACCTAAGTCGCTCAGTGGACTTAGTTCCCGCGGGGACTTATTTCCCTGCACCATTTAAAACCAACCCAGACCATGCAGTGGAAAATGGACCCATCTACAGCCAACTTGGTGTGGATCGTATTCGGAGGTCTAGTTTCAATAAGTAGAATAAAATTGAATAATTGGACTTATTTACATTCCGAAAATCCTCGACGAATATAGTACTCCAAAAATGAATTCAGATGAAATTTAATATAAAGGGTTTTCCAATAAGAGGTGTTATTGTGAATGACCCGATATTTCGGTTCATTTTGACATTTGACAAGTGGAAACTACGCCATTACTAAAATGGAATGATTCACGCTTCAACAACGCATTGAAATTATTAAAATTCACTACAAAAATGGTGAAAATCTTGCAGTCAAAGTTCGCAAAACTAAAGCATTTTTTGGTCGTCGTGAAGTACCTTGTCGGACCGCAATACGGAAATTGGTGGAAAAATTCGAGCTGTTGGGACAAGTTAGTGATGTGAAGAATAAAACCCGTGCACGTCGCTCAAGAACAACTGAGAATATTGCTGTTGTTGCCCAAAGTGTTGAAGAAAACCCAGGTTTGTCCATTCCTCGTCGTTCTTTGGAATTGGGCATTCCACAAACGTCAATACACGGTATTTTGCATAAAGACTTGAGTCTTAAGACTTATAAAGTTCAGTTAACAAACTCAAGCCGGCCGATCATCAACAACGTCGTGTCTTTGCTGATTGGGTCCTTGAAATGCATGAAAATGATCCGGAATCGAAAAATCATCTTGACTGATTAGGCCTATTTCCACCTCGATGGCTACTTCAACAAGCAAAATTGTCGCATCTTGGGCTCGGAAAACCCAAGAGTAATTATTGAGAAGCCTCTCCATCCTCAACGTGTGACCGTTTGGTGCGGTTTATGGTCCGGCGGGGTCATTGGACCTTACTTTTTCGAAAATGAAGTTGGATCAACAGTAACGGTGAATGGATTGCGCTATCGAGAGATGATTAATGATTTTTTATCTCGGAGTTGGATGGTATTGATCTGGACAACGTTTACTTTCAACAAGACGGCGCTACGTGCCACGCAAGCAACGAAACCATTGATCTTTTACGGGAAAAGTTTCCGGACCGTGTTATCTCTCGAAGAGGTGATCACAATTGGCCACCGAGATCTTGTGATTTAACACCTTGCGACTTCTTCCTTTGGGGCCACGTGAAAGATAAGGTCTACGCTAACAGCCCAGCGTCGATTCAAGACCTCAAAGATAAAATTCGTAAGGCTATCGAGGACATAGGGCAGAGATTTGGTTATGGAAAATTTCATGAAAAGGATATGGTCCTGTATGCGTGCTCGGTGCGGCCATTTGGCAGATGTTGTTTTTCATTACTAATGGCAAACGTTTCTCTTTATTATGAAATAAACATCCGATCATTTATCTCAAAAAATGGCGTTTTTCTTTGAATACCAAAATAACACCTCTTATTGGAAAACCCTATGTTTTTTCTGTATAAAGAATTATTGTAAAAGGGCTCATAACATGAGGACCCTAAAATGGGTAACGCCTTGGTCAGCATCTTTAATCCATTCATTTCCAAGTTAAGGGATTTCAGCAGCGCTATAAAAAAAAAGAAGAAGAAAGTAAACCCGCAAATAAATCACCGCAACCTCAGCCAAAACTTACCACTGTGATTCCAATCAATTAGGTTAATCAAAAATTTCCTAAACATACCTTGCCTGTATTTATTTATTTTTTTTAAAGTGATTATACCTCAGAAAGGCTATACATCAATGGCCCCGATTACTAAATTTTAATTATACACCCAATTTTCCACTACATGATTTTTATTACTTAAATTAGATTCTCTTCATGTGTCATTGGGCTAATAATAATTTGTTGTAACAATGTTGTAACATGTGGGTCTGGGTTTATATGGCGCAGAGTTAGTTAAAGCTAATTAGACTATGGGTACAACCTGAACCTATAACAAAGAACAAAATGTGGGAAAGCGATCCCCTCGCAGAGATAGCCAGACTCCATAAACGTATTACAAATTTCCGCTAATTATTGTTATTATTCTGTATGTTATTAACAAATTTGTGTCGTACTTAAAAAAAAAGCCACGAGAACCAGCGCGATACCATTGGAACAGAATACCTTAAACAAATTATGATGACAAACAATTTTGACCGCCAGGTTAGTATAAGTAGGTAAATTTGGGTTAGGCATGCGACGTTTTCTCATGTAATCATGAATATGAGCATTAAAACGATTAAAACGAACGTTCATCATTATTTGTGGGTTGTTACTTTGGTACTGCATTACAATGACGTATCACAAGCGGACAAATCCCACCCGACATTTAAAGGGAGACGTATAATATAATTACGTGGGAGTAATCCAACTTAAGCTGATTGCTTGATGTACTCCGAAATTGAATGTCGTGGACATAAGAGTCGGACTGAGCTTATGTGGACAAGCTTACGTCTACATGGGGATGGCGATGGGCCCCCCACTCAACCTAACCTAACCTAAGTTTACATGGGGCTAATGTGGCTGACCCTTAAGAAAGCCATTCACTCAGAAAAAAAGATTGTTCGGCGAGGAATTTTGAGATTTTTAAAAAAATTATCACCTAAAAGTTTAAATGATTTAAATATTAAATATCTTTGTTAACAAGAACTGGTTATTAAGTTTTCAACAATCAAGTATTCAGCGTAAGAATAATTTACTCCCCATAACTATTTCCTTACATCATTGCCAACAATTTTATTCTTAAATCAAAAACTTTGACATTTGGGTTCATTTTAACCAACGAAAACTGTTGCCATTACAATGTTTTGTAATTTGCCAAACGTTCCTTACGTCATAAACATATTTTCAGTGGCCCGTCCTTTTACTACAAATGATGTTCCGCCACCGGTCAATCCACCCCGTAGGTGTAAAAGCGATATATCAAAAGATACTTACCACATCTGTCAAACAAAACTGAAGACGCTTCCTTATGTCTAATGACAACAATCTGTCTTCGTGTTTCCGTTCGTCTTGTGCCAAAATTGTCCAAGAACATCTGTCAATTGCGCTGTGTATCTATTTTTGAATCATTTTTTGACATACAAGGTTTGTTCCTTTACTTTTGTCGTAAGAAAAGAAAATACTGTCAAAGTGACAGTGGTGGGGATAAATTAATTCTCAGAGAGAGAGAAAGAGAAACTTACGAAATCTATGAATAATGACAGATAATTCAAATGTCTTTAAAACGTAAACGCGAAGACTTTACAAATTTATTAACAATATTTAAGTTAATTCTTCAAGAAGTGATTCGGAGTTTTCCAACTTCTTTTCGATGAATTCGTGCATGTGGAAGAGTTTGTACTGACTGAGCTACCAACTACCAACATTCGGGAAGAGAAAGCAGTGACTAGTATAAGACAACCGATGTCAAATCATCTGTCAATTGTCAGGTGACTGACAGCTTTTCCAATTCTTAAGCCTAGTACGCAGCAGCAGCAGTTCCGGAACGAAAAATCCCAAACAAAAGTGACACTACGAAATTATGAACGAAAAATATCGCCCTCCTTTTCGTTTTGCAGTACGCACCTGCGAAATGATAGCGGAAAAGTGGGTAATTGTAGTAGATTGCTTGGTACAATTATCCACTCTACTTTCCGATACATTTATTATTCGGGAGTCGGGACATTAATTGCTTGCAAAAATTTGACACTTTTACTGCAGTGTTGCCACCTTTCATAAGACGTTTGCCAAATTGAGAAATTTTGGGAAAAAAATATCCAAACTCAAATGTTAAGATTAAAAATGCACATTTTTTTTTTTGTAATTCATAGGCACACTTATTCTGATTAAATTGTTTTTCAAGACGACAATAAATTTATATTTAAAAAAAAAAAAAAAATACCACAAACTCGTAATTGAGACCCTTTTGCTGGAAGAGGGCATACATACCCGTACCGCATACCTGCATACTTGGACAGTGTGTTTAAATATTCATGCATATCTTTTGAGTTGATTTTACTACTGAGATGTAAGAGTCTGTTCAGAAACTGTATGAAAATGCAGTTGGTACGAAAAGTGTCCATTCGCCTATGCATTTTTTTTATAAATACCTAAGGAGCCTAAAAATCGCCAAAACTTTAAAGTAAATACACAAAATTAGGATAATTCCCAAATGACAATTTTAAGGAGCCAGTGAAAAGTTCGAGTATCCAATTCGGAAGTAAATAAGCTGGTAACACTGCTACTTGTGTAGCGTCTTATGGAACTATGCACACATTATTTTCTTCTGCCTTTTCGCAGACGTTTCGCTGTACATTTGGGGACCACCGGGAAATTTCGTTCCGGAAATGCTGCTTATGTATTATTATGTTGAATAAGAACTAGGTATGTAGTAACAAATATTCGGTGGGAGGTCATATGTTGTTCCCCCAACTCTACAAGGTTGAAAAGGTTAGTTCACCAAACTTGAAACAGAGCTTCTTCCAATTTCAGACTCTAAATTAAGAAATTCAAGTTCAGTGCCTCATTTTATAGAAACATTCAAGCAATAAGTGACGGAAAAAAGTCAAAAAATCAAATCCCAGAGCAGGTTATCATTTTTTTTTTTTTTTTTTTTGACAGTTGACATTTTTGCTTTTCATAACAGACCAGTGTCAAACAATTATCCGAAGTTTAGCTTTTTTGAACGCAATTGACACACGACCTTTATCTCTCTCCGATGATGATGAAAGACCTTCGTAAGGGAACGCGTTAAACCTCTAATTTGCAAACGATTTTCTTGGCGCCAAAATTCAAAAAAACATGAATACCTATCTTTGTATTATGCCATTGCTGTTCTAGTATTATTTCGTGCATATAGGCGGCGCGTTTGTGTCGGATAAAGCGCATTCTGAACGACTTCTTTTATTAGCAGCTGGAGCCGTGTTTTGTAAGTTCTATGGGTGAATTGCCATGTAGGTAAGTACATTTTCATAATGAATTAGAACACAAAAACGTCCACAAATCGGCTGCCAGCTGTCAAATAAGTTGTCGCTGGAAAAAGTACCGATTGGTGAGAGCTCAAAAACAAATCTGTAAAAAAACAATAACCTCCACAACTAATATTTAACAGCTTATGCACGCTTGGTAGAGGAACGTATATAGGTACCTATAAATTGATACCGCATTTTGGACAGTGTATCAATCGTAGATCTTACCCCCTTCAACTTTTCATGCTTTTCCATTAGCTCTTAGGAAGGTAGGTACCTTTCTAAACAAATGCTGTGCTAATAGGTAGGTATCTAACCAAGTTTGAATCTAAAAGTAGATACCTACCTACCTACCTCCCTATCTCCAACCGATGGTCCTTATTTTAAAGCCCATTTCATGACGCCTTTCAAAGACATTATCGGCGCGATGTCGTCAAACGGGGTGAAATTACATTTTCACAATGACGCTACTTAATCTGGACGCACGTCAGTTTCTTTGTCCTGTTTTTATGTAGATAATGGATAAGATAACGCAACTCACAACTCCTAGGTATGCAAAATACCTATAACCAACAAACCCCCCCGACTACCTACCTAGGTACCTATTACGAATACTTTTTCATGGAATTTCTTTGCATCACCACTTGAGTCCTTATTTCCTTCTTTGCTTTGGGTTCTTCAACAGATTTTAGGTCATGGTACCTAATAGCAATAGGCGAGGAATAGGTAGGTAGGTGTAGATACCTTCCAACATTATACCACAATCTGCGCATACCTATACCTACCCTTCGCAGTCTCTATACCCTCATCAACATTCACCAGCCAGCTACCCCATTTTCTCTATCTGGCATTTAATTTGCCGAAACTGGGTCACACGCACGCAGACCTCAAGCTGAAGCTTCTACAACTCTCCAATTTAATCGATGACTAATCTAAATCTAACGGATGAACTCCTACACAAAACACAACACCAAAACAAAAACAAACAAACGAAAGCCAGAAAGAAAAGCCGCGCGCAGAACTCCAGAAGAACTTTCCCAAAAAAAAAAAAACCTATTCCCCAATAAAATCATAACCATCCCTTCAAAACGCTGGCCCCCACCCTGCCATCACACAAACTCCTCCAAAACCGAAAGGAATACACATTCCCGCCATCAAGCTACAGCCTACAGCTCCCCCTCCCACACCACACGCCACGCTTTACCATCCGCTACAACCTACAACCCCTTCTAGAGCGATCGTAGTATACGCGTGTACTATCAGTATGATGTATGATGACGCACAAACACACACCCTCTCTCCAATTTCGCTTCGAAGCCTACGCCAAATGCCAGATGCCTTCGTAAGCAGTTTTCATTTAAAAAAAAAATGTTACGTCACTGGATGTGCTGTAGGAAGACAGACACACACAAACTCGATGTCGAGTCGACAGCGCGACCGACAGCGACACCAATAGATGCGAATGCAAAGAGAAAGAGGAACCCCAACAAAAATAATAACACAAAAAAGAAGAGGGAAAATTGTTTGTTGTTCTTGTGTCTCTGTCTGGCGCGCACGTAGCTGGCTTCAGGTTTCATTCAACCTCGGAGCACACACAACACAGAGCTGATGCGAGCCGAGGCCGCCTTGACGAGCTATATGTTGATGCTGGGCTATCAGGCCTATGTATGGGTGCTGCTGGTGTTTATATTTTGAAAGGAATGGTGTGCGATTGATGTGGGAAGGAGGAAGCAACGGCGGGAAGTTTTGTAATTTTGTATGCTTCATTTTGTTTTTGTTCGTTTGTTATGCGCATAACCGCTTCCAAGTTTCATCTTCCATGTTGTTCCGTGCGGACAGGACAGAGACAAACGAGAAGGAGAATTTCCATTAGAAGAGACAAGAGAGTTGAGAGAGAGAGTGACTAAGTTAAGATTTCCGAGTGAATTGTGGACGTGAATCGTGAACTTCTGTGAGCGAGTGAATGAATCGAAGAGGGGAATAGTTTAGTTCATCGCCGTAACGGAATTTTCGCTCAGTTCCAAGTTCATCGGCAGTTGCTCTTGGAAAGGAATGGAATATGGAATGTTTCTTGGACTTGTGTTCTTTTCTCAATTTCTCGCTTCCTCTCCTTCTCCATTGGTATTTTGTCTTCTCTGCGCGCGCGAAACTGTTACTGTTCCCCTCCACTAAATTATATGTCTATATCTCTACTTGCTGTCCAACGGATGTGGTCCAAAGAAAAATCTAGAAAAAACAAAAACATTCGCCCGTCGGGTAAATGTGTGTAGAAAGCGACGTTTGGTTTTGTGAACGTACCGTACGTTTGCCGTTGCAGGCGACGCGCATTGTTGCTGTCTCTTATCGCACCACCCCACCAGGACCAGCCACCAGTCAACAGCAACACCGCTATCATGACCGTCGTCGCGTCGCATCCCTCCTTCTCCAGAGTTTGAGTATGGTCCTCTATACCTCTATGGGATGGGATGGTGTGTGTGTGTATGGTTTGGAAATTCCCTGCGTTGGCTTAATTAGAAAAAAAAAGAAAGAAAAGAAACAGTTGACTCGATTTTCGACACAAACAAGTGAAACAGTGAAATACAGAAATTGGATTTGATTGTTGGTTCCAAAGTCCAAAGTTATAACTCTGCATGGACTAGATCTGGATGGTTCCCGAATTCTATGTAAGGTTATCCCCCTTTCGATGGGTTTTGCAGTTTTGCTCTATCTTTTTTCATTTTCACTGTTGATTACATTTACAGAAAGACATAATTTGCAAGAATTAGGTAGGTACCTACCTTTGTACCCTTTTTCCAGCGGGACAGGTGTAATAGTCGTGTACGCTGTACCTACCTATTCCTTGAGTTGAGTCTCCCTCTTCCTTTTCTGCTTCATTTTCTGTTCGCTCCCCCCACGAGCCACGAGCCACGAGCCGAAGAAAAGTTCAGAAAATAGGTCAATGCGCGTCGTGGCAATAATTGCACAGTCCCAGGCCCGTTTTAGACCATCGGAAGAGGAAGATGCGAAGTTGGTGGGAAGAGAAGAAAGCTTTTCTGCGAACGGTTTGTTATTGATTTCGTTTTACATGTTTTTGTTCCCCCTCTGTACGCCAGATGAGACGAAGAAAAGTTCGCGAAAATAATTTGTTTATTTGGTTTGGTTCTTCTTTTTTTTTATCTCTTCTGCGAAGCAATAGAGGTAGGTACATAATTATTTTAAGGAATAAGGCTGAAAGAATGGATGTAAACAATTTTTGCAATGGGAGATGATGGTGATTCATGGGAATCTTCGTAGGAAAAATGACGAAGAAAGTCTGTTTGCACTGAGCCGTGAAGTGACTGGCAAACAACCGCAACCAGTCATCGGATTCAAAATAACAAAAGTGACTCAAAGTGTTTTTGCGATTTCAGTTTTAAACGAAGAAGGCTTCCAGTTCCAGGGCTTTGGCATACCTAGGTTGTTTAGTTATTACGGGACAAGTTAGATTAGTAAGTAGGTACCTACCTAAACCTATTTTATAGCGGACTTGTAAGAGGTGGGTACCTATATCTACCTACGTTGTTATTCAGCAACGTTACGACCTGGCTTGCCTACGAGTATAAGGGAAAAGCTTGGCCTATACCTACCTATAACCTATACCTACCTACATTTGAAGAAGCTTTGAGCGACTTATAAGTACCATACCAACCTTCTACCTACCTAATCTTTAACTAGGTACTTTATTTTGATATGTGGTAGAGGTTGGTGTCACAAAGAAGGATTTAAAAATCTAGGTCTACAACAGTATTTAAACGCGAAAAGTTGCGGATATAACTGAAGACTGGGTAGGGTGATGGTTGGGAAACGGGCGGTTCATCAATGACCAAAATGAAAGGTTAAAACTCAAGCTTCAAGTGCTGATTTACTTACACTTCGATTTTTTACTTTAAATTCTCTTATTTCTGCAGGTTCACGGAGACATTTCTTCAATCATTTGTTAGAAAAATACCTGGCTGCCTAAGAATTAAGTTTTCCGCCAGATTGAATAGGTTTTAAGCAAGCTGTTGACAGTGTTAACTGTTAACCTTGTCTATCTATTGGTATTCTTTATCGACTTCATATGGACCCCTCGCTTAAGTGATAAGATAGTTGACGAAAGGTTACAGACGTTCACACAAAACTTTCGCTCCTGTTGATGATCTTTTTATGTTTGCAATGTTGAGGAGCCTTTACCTTGAAGTTGGACCTATCCCAACCCTTAGATCCGTCAACTAACTCCGTGATTTACCTATCATTTCAACAAGATTGTCCTTATTCCCCACGCGCTGTCTATTTCACACTTGTAAGGCCCGTTAGCTGATACTACTCATAGCGATTTAAGTAGGCTTACTTAAATACCCTTTGGGCTGCTTTTTCTTTGTGATAAACTGTCACAGATTTTATGTGGAACTTAAATCGCTATAGCATCAGCAAACGGGCCTAAGAGTCATAACCTCTTTAGCGCTTTTAATAAAAAATATTGTTCACTTCCTTCTGACTGTAGGGACAGCTTGCCTTCCGACATCTTACCAGTATCTCTGCAAGCCTATTACCTTCCACCTATTAACTTGCTCCTTAAAAAAAAAACTTTAACGATTACCTTCCCATATTCTACACCAACCAATGTCGGATCAATTTCGTTAGTTCCTACCTATTAGCGTTACGAAGCCAGAAACAGATAAGATTGACGGTTGGCGAATTTAAAAATGTGGAGTAAGGTATACGGTATATCCCCTAGAATTTTGAAAGTTTTTGGCACGTGAACTTGCAATTTGTCATTTAATCGCTGGAAACGTAACACAGGAAATTAGCTCTGATAGGGAACGCATGTCACTGGCTACTGAAGCTGTCCTTATTCATTTTAAAGACGAACCGTGGATGCTTTTTCGTTTCGTTTGAATGATTGATTCGAATGACTTTCGAATGACTTTGCTGAGTGTTTAATATGCTCGTCATGAACTTTTCATGACTTTGAACTTGCTTTAGTACCTAGGTAGAGGTTTATTTTTAGTGGTACAGGTGATTGAATCTTTCTAGAGAACACCAGGCCAAAAAAAAAGGAACTCTCTTAAACTTGAACATAACGCAGTATTATTTTTGGACCTTGAGAACAAAATTGTAGTCCAAAAGTGCTAGGTCCTCCTATAAGTTCAGAAAAAAATGGACGTAATGTAGGTATCGTTTGGGAGACTAGTGCTGCATTTACACGGTCACACATTCCTAACAAGCAAATTTAAAGGGATTCCCAATTCCTTAATAGCCGTCTGACTGAAAGGAACAGCATTACCTAATATGCCAAAAAACGTGACACCTATTTTGGTCGGCCATCTTGTTTACGTGGTATGAATCACGAATACGAAAGCTCCACATGTTGATATTTTTTTTATAGCGATGGTTAACGAAATTCCACGTTCCTATAAAACAAAATGGTTTCCGGAAGTGATGAATGGACAATTATTTATTTATTTCGTATAAATATTTGATGAATTGTTGGTTTAATTTACTGAAACTAATTAACACTCTCATTTACAAGTTTTAAATCTGAAATAGAAGTGTTTTCATGTGATGGCAGAAATGTGGGTCGCCGGAACTTGTGTTTATTTCCGCTTTACATATCTAAAATTATGGGAAGAACATCCATGATACCTTAGGCGCCTGATTTGTGATCTCATTCTTACGCCTTTATTATCATTGACTACGGAAAAACGGATCACTCTGTCCCGTCTCGTGCAAAAATGTGCGTGCGTGATAAAAAGTTTAAGGAATAGAAATTTAAACTTTTTTTTTGACATTTTCAAACGCAAAGCAGGAATGTGTCGGCAGGTTGGGCATGAAACTGGACTGGAGCGGGTTCTTCTGGAAAGCCTTTTTTTTCATCCCGGCACGCAATTATTAAGGTTTTTTAAACGCTTTTATCGACTTTTATGATTTTTCTTGTCAAAAAGTTATAGTCCCTCTGTCACCTGTCGAAGACTATCCTTAATATAACTACCTTTCCACTGAAGCAAATTTAATTCGTACCTACACTGCGTTTGGACTTACCTATTTGAAGTTATGAAGTTTTTCTACGTCTTTTCTAAAGCGCACGGCGTTTTATTGGAATTGCAAGTTTTTATCAAAGTTGTTTAGAAAAAAAAAAAAAAAAACTCTTGTATGGGAAGTAGGGGAGAGTGGGGCAATAGCTATACCTAACTATTCTGGCAACTTCATCATTTCTTTGGCGTAGATAAGTGAAAAAAAATTGTAGAAGTGGTCTATTGAGAGTTTTGTCCCTATTTTAGTTTTCTTATAGCCACGAGAGACTGGAATTTCTGTTACGTGGATGCTAATTTTAGTTATTAGTTAAATATATATTTCGTGCTTTATGACTAAAAGGCCAAATTTATGTCGAAATTAGGACAAACCAATATACCTAATCAAACAATTTTTATAAAAAAAAAATATTTTGAGTCCTTTCTCCCCTAAAAACTTAGGTATATGTGTTTTTGGAGCAACGAAAATTGCTTTTCGGACTCAGTTAGACTTAAAGTTACTCACATAGACAGACATTCCGGAGGCACTTGCTTAAGTAACTTTATTGCCAAGTTTGATCTTCCTAAAGTGCGCGAAACCTTAATTTCTAAATAAAAATATTCGCAGCTTAAAATTGTACGTAAAAAAAATATTCTTCCAACTTAAAACAAACGTTGTCAGTCAAAATACTTCAAAATCTGTCTTTCACACTTTACAAAATCACCCAAAAGTCATCAGTGATATAGAAGAGTGTCAAACAAGAGTTCAGGCGTGGATTCAAAAAGCTGATAATGTTCCCTTTTGCTGTTTCTTTCTTTAAGTCCTCTTTTTTTTTTTTTTTGTAAAATGTCAAAAGCCGATTTTTCTTCATTAAGTTTGCATTATTCAAACGCGTCAGTTCCCGGGAAAGTTTGAATAATCATCTCCATATTCGTAAAAGATTTTACCTGTTAGTGTAAATTATTCTCTCGCAGCCAAATTCTTCACCGGTAATCCCAGCAACGTCAACCGTATTTCATACGAAACATATATCGCCGGGGATTCTTCGATGAACTTGCCGGCGAATGAAAACCTCTCAGAGTGAATTAAATGCGACTTGGCAGGTTTGCTGGGAAATTCAGAAAACTGTCCTTAACGTTAAGACCAACTCTTAATTAGTTTTTAAAATTGTTTTGGACTTTTGCAGTAATAGTGGGTGATGTTTTTTTTTTGCTGTTGTTACTTTCAAAATCGCAGCTGTACGGTTTCACCAGAAATCACAAATGTTTCTTTCGGGCAACAGTTTGCGACCTTTAGGACTAATTTATGATTTTTGGTACAATTTGGATTGATGTAAAAATAAAGTCTCTAAATTTGCCACCCGTTTTTAAACGTAAACCAAAAATAAACCTTCGAAGAAGCCTCAAAATCACCAAAAAAAGAAACGTCTTCTTCTTCTTGTATTTACTCGTATTTCCAATAAATCATCCATTCTAAAGTTTTCCAGAAACAACAGTGTATCATACCTATCCCTATTAAATTTTCAAAGAACTTCCCGAAAAGTCTCCGCACAGCGCCATCTCGTCCTGAGTACCCAAAGTGAAAAAGCGTTCACTCCCAATCTCATCCTCAAAACAGACGACATACGTCGTCATTGCCCGACCAAGTGCTGTAGCTTTTTAGTGCTTCGCTGGCACCGCAAAAAAGTACGTATTCGCCTTAGTTAACGTGAAAATCCTTCGGCATGACAGTTCGGTTATTGTGTTCATTAGTCAATTGTTTATCCGTTCTGTCATCACAATGAAATATCATGTAATCGAAATCCAACCCCTTTATCAGTAAAGTGTAAAGAAAAATAAAGTTACAGTAGTTTTCCACGTCTTCTTTGAATATTTTATAGCTTCGCCTACCTACCTCTTTGTTATTCGCTTTTTTTCTCATAATAACCGTGTCCCTCTTGCCGCAGTTCTATATATTAGTATCCTTGTAAAGCATCCTTCTGCGCCGCACGGTATTATGTCATTTGCCGTATGCCGTTATGTGTTCTTGAACAGTGTTGTGTTCATTCGAAATAAGAGCGTATATGTGTAGAAAATAAGCTTTTCAAATATATAAATGTGTTCAAATAAGCTTCGACTTTCTGTGTTCGTGTTTTCGTGTTCAATATTGTGAAAGCTTGTAGCTTTTAATCAAGTCCTTAGTGTAAAATCAAAAACACAGCGAATCCTTGACAAATTGTAATAAATTTTCTGGTGTAGTTAATAGGGACTTTTCAAATTCAATAGGATACACTCCCCAAGGTAAGTGCCTTGAGATTTGTTGCAACATATTTTTTATAACGTCCAATAGAATTCACTGCTCGCACACGCCGCACCCTTCTAACACAACGCAGACGGAGACTGTGTGTTGTTTTCTGTTTTCTGCATTCTGCCTGATGCAAACAGTAAACAACATTGATGCCTGTCAAAGTCATTTATTTTTCTGTTCTTGGGGAAATTAAACGAGGTCAAGGATTAATTGCGAAATGTACGCATTTCGCTTTGTTAATTACAAGCAGAACTAAAATAGACGCGTAAAAATAAATAAAAGTGACAGTTCAGGGAAAGGCTTTGACTGTCGGAATCTGTCAAATCGCTGTCAAAAAAAAAAACGTAGTATAGAAAAAAGCTTTTGCGTGATTTGCAGCCGAGTTTGCAGCTGGTTTGCAGCGCAGAGCCTACTCTCAGATTAGATTGTATTAAAACGTAATTTCGGTTATTGTTTACAAAACGCAGGTGGACACTTAGGTAACTGGATTTAACTAGATAAGGCTCTTAGAGTTGAGATATGGGGTAGGTAATAATTTTGTTCTCTAATCACCGACATCGCAATCAGCGGACAGTGGTGCAGTAGTTTGGAAAACATTTCCAAATGAGAAAGTAGGTTTTTGTTTGTTTGGTGTCACCTATTTTAGCAGAATAGTACTATACGCTGTAGTTTAGCGATCCCCGAATTCATCTTCAAAACCGGTGAGTTGCTTATAGCTTTTTGTTTGTTTATTTGCTTCAAAGAGATGTTAAACTAAATGCACTGGACTAACTGAAGATTGTTATAGTTACAGACTTGTGAATTGTTAAAAAAAATATTTCCTCTCCACTAAGCAGAAACCTTTTGACCTCTTTCCAAAGCGAGTTTAAGCTTGAAAATCTCTTAAATTCTTGACGAAAAACCAACTCATCATAAATCTAACCACAAATGCTGACCTGAGTTAGGTTATGTTAGGGTGGAGAAGGCTGTACGCAACAGGTCCGTAGGGACCCTAGGCTTAGCTTCTCACAACCATTTGTCTTGTGTGAGTTTTTCATTTTTGGAACGAATGGAAGGGATCTACAATTTAAGCCGACTCCAAACGGCTCGTTGAGAAGCTCTTTCAAGACAGTTCAGAGGTGGCGCAGTGGAAAAAAAACCCTAAGTTGGAATTTGGGTTTTTGCGGCATTCGAACCTGAGACCCCATCGCTTAGTAGTCCAACACACTAACCACTAAGTCACTGCCTTTATACAAGGCTGTATGGTGCGCGGAAAAATTACCACTCAGGAACCTTAAGGTGAGGCCCTTTATATTTCTTAACAAAACAAAAACTAGTCGAGTCGTCCAACCAGTTTTTGCATTGCTTAAACCAGTTAGTGGTCTTGACAAACTTGAGAAGATCCGATATTTATATTCTACCCAGTTCCGACGCAGGTTTCGGAAGTACCTGGACCCCAAAGATGGGAATCGTTGTTCCTTAAAGACGGACCAGTGACGTAAAATATGTTGGATCATTTCTCTATTCAATCCTCGTCTGCGCAGATCGTTGGTTTTTAGGATTCATATCTCAGCGTAGGTTCAGAGCCAAAAACCTCCTCTAATCCTTTCGTTCCCCTTGGATGGTAGTGCTATTCGCAACCAGTTCCCAGTTCCAAAGCATACATACAGACTTGCGACCAGCTTTAAAGAGTTCTTAAGTTTAATCCTACTTGTCCTCAACCTACTATTCACATCCTACCGCAAGACCATTTGGATTGCATGTGTCTCTGCCTGAAAGACCGAAACATTTGCCCCTAGCGAGAGGTTTTTCGATTTTAACAAGACCCTTGCACCAGATTGCTGGCTAGTTTTGGGGTTATCCGTAGTTATTCGATCACACCCCCCGCCCTGTTTTAGTTAGGACCTGACCCAGTTCTGAAAGCAAGGAATGTCGACGTGTAACTAGAATACGGGTACGTCTTTTCAATCAAGAGATAGCTTGGATCACGTTTTAGAGAAGTTCCATGCGCCTATGGGGAGGCATCAACAGAAGCAATAACACATTGACCTGTCAGCATTCGAAATGAGTCGTCAAATCATCCAAAAGACTTTCGTTAGTAATAAGCCTCATGTTTTGCATAAAGCTGCCTAAAGCTGCTTGAATTTATTCATTGAGGTCTTCGACTCGACAGGGATAGAGCGCAACAGCTTGCTATCAAGGATTACTCCGAGCTATTTGATCTTGCTAAGTAATAAAACTTTTGAGCATTGACAGCATCAGTCAAAATGGAAGCCTCTACAGACAGTGCCCTGTTTTTGAGCTTTAAATTAGTAAACAAGAAAATAAGAGCTTCATTCACGCCCCGTTTTTTAGTAGAGCCACTCAAGCTTTTAAAAGTAGGTATATTGCTCAACTTCCTTCTTCCGTCTTTTATCACTTCTACCAACAGTTTGGAAGCACAATCTAGCAAAATTTATCACATTGATAGGCTCCAGCTTACAGGGAGGGTGGTTAAGTAAGGCTTTCTTGAAAGACCAGAGCAGGTGCGTTGTCAGAGCGTGATTTCGAGAACAAAATTTGGACAGAATGAGTTCTACCAGTCTATCCATGTTTTTTTACCTTGAAGAAGATGGGACCAATCGGCTAAATTCTTGATGAACTTGTTATCTTGCCTTTGTGTTGGGGCAATGTTCTGGGTGGATCAAAATTCTGTTTTCAAAATTCTTTTTCCAAAATACTGCTTTAAAAAATTCTGCAAATAATAAAAAAAGGTTTGAAAAGTGTTAAAAAGCGTGCGATCTTTTTTATGTAAAGCAGAATTTTGTAAAAAGAATTTTGTAAAAAGAATTTCTATTCATCCAGAATTTTGACCCCAACCCTCCCTTAGAACCAGGCAACTTGCAGCTGTCATAAAGGTCGGAATATCATATCTGATAGCTTCATCGTCATCTGCCGTCGCGATGCAATATATATCAGTCTTGCCGCGTTATTTATTGCGATTCACCGTCGGATATAAAATTTGTTTCCGAAAGGGGAAAGGTGCTTGGTTATTTGATTTCCTGTAAAGTGACTCTCCTAGCCCAAGGGTCTTAGCCAGAAACTTATTAAATATTTACCGCATGAAATTGAGAGCCAAAATGTCGAAAGGTCGCGACAGAGGTCGGGGCTATTACCCTGAATGCGTGACATAATTTGAAAATCGAAAATCTTCTAAAGCTATCTCGGTATAGCTAATTGCGACAGTCCCCAGTGGCAAATGTGCACCTCCACTTGATCTCAACAGCGAAAGACACTCACGGAGATTAGGTACCTCATCAATATATAACACATCATCGCTGTCTGGGTGTATATAACCCCCACAGAGTCCTTAAACGTACTTACAACCCGCAGACTCCATTTCAATCTGAAGACGTAATTGCTTGTCTCGATTTCACCATCTTTTGAAATCTCACAGATTTAACGCAACTATCGCGGTCGCTTTCACCGTCTCTTTCCCCCAATACAATCTAAAAGTAAAGCAAACAATACCCTAAACAGAAATAAACACAGTCACCTCATTATCATCATCATCATCACTCATCACATTCGAATCAGTTCTAATTGAAGAGGAGACAAACAATAATTGAAACGCAAAACTTTGCTCCAGAAACTTAAACTAAACGCGCAGAAGATACCACATACGACTAGCATTGCGTCCCGCTAGCGGTATCAATATTATAAGTGTCATGATTTACAATTTCTGGTTGCCTTCCGTTGTAATTATAGTTTCGCCATGGTAATGTCACATTCAATCTAATTCCCGTGGCGTCAAACCCACCCACCGCCAGTCGCCAACTTTCTTCTTTCACTGTCCCTTTCGTTGCGTGCCCTTTTTCAAGTTACCTCGCATTTGTTTTAAGTAGACGCAAAAAAAAAAAAAGCAGTTACTACTAACATACTTAATTTGTGATTAGATTTGTCAAATACAAGTGAGTGTGTGTGTGTATGCGGGGCGTAATCTAAATCATAACATGACATGCCTACGCACTGGCAAGTGGCGGTATCAGTACAGTAACTCGAGTTCAGGTTAATAGACGTTTTCAAGGCCATCCACTAACTAAATAAAAAAAATCTATGTAGGTATATAAAACAGCTTGCCGACGAAAACCCATACAAAAGGTGGCGGTGGTGGTGGCTGGCGGGGGACAACATGGACAAGGCTAATAAAAAATAAAAAAAAACAATATTTTTGTTTGAGCGACGGTAAAGGGTGAGTGCAGAGTGCTTTGCGTGTATGGGAATTCCATTCCATCCCTCTATGGGTGGTGTTTGCCGTCTGTGTTCTGTATCTCACCCGAACTCGGTCGGGGTGGCTAGAACTGCGTATAATTTGTTAAATTTCTAAATACGCCGTAATGTTCGTCTTAAATGCGCGCCTCTGATTTTTGTCGTGCTTAGCAGCTAAGCGCTGTGTTTGCCATTCAATTTAGATCGAGTCGTTGTTTCTACACACACACACAACACATACATACAGTAATTATTGACTTATTTAAATGTGAGAGATTAGAGGGATTTCTGCTGAGTTATGCTTCGAACTTCGAAGAGCATTAACCTCATGATCATCTACAATCTGGGGTGGGTTATTAGTTTCTTCGCGCGCAAAATAAATCGCTCCGAGAGATCAACTGGATGGCAATTAGATGTTGACTGATGGAAGAGCGGGCATCGTTCAGATTGTAGTTTGCTTGTCGATTAAAAAAAAAATGGGTCCACTTGTCTGATTTCGTCTTTGTCTGATTGTATTTGTATGTATTTTGTCTGTTTACATTACAAGTTCACGGTTACAAATGCTGGCGTTAAATTTAATTTCATATATTTTGTTGCTGTAGATATAGGATAAGTCACCGCCGAAAAAATATTAAAATTTAATCTTCTATATACATAAAAATTGAGACTTAAAATTGTGTTCGTTTGTCGCCGATTCATGCCTTAACACATTTACCGATTTTAACAAAAGTTACACACATCTATGGTATTGGTCTATATATGGTTTTTGTGAAGTTTGGTTGAAATCGGAAGACGTATGTGTGTGTTACGCGTGCGTGAAAAAAACATGAATTTCAGTAAATTTTGTTGTCGATTCCCTAACACACTCAACCGATTTTAATGAAATTTTGTGGGTGGCTGTGTGTGTATGGTTGGTTACAGTTTGAAAGATAGGACTATCTTGGCCCCGATAGGTGGCGCTGTTGTCGATCTACTATACTATTCAACCAATTTCAATAAAATTTTGCATGGTTCGTTACAGTTGGATAAATAGGACATTATTTTGGTGTGGTTGGTAACAGTTCTAAAAATAATGTAGTTTTGGACCCGATAGGTGGCAATTTGTAAAAGATAAGCGGGATAAGAAAACGGGTTGTAGCAACTCCCATTCAAAAAAAAAAAAACAACAGAAAATTCAAACGCTACCTATATCTAAAGTTGTATAACTCAAATTATTATTGGACAATTAGAACTTTGCAAGATCTGAACGGGATTTAATACGAAAGGCACAGGCAATACCAGGTTTTTTTTTTTTTTTTTTTGGTTGCGTCCAAAGGATGTGTATTGTGTAATCTTCGAAAGATACTAGTTGCCCGTGCAACTAGCATGCACGATTCGCGGGATATGTTTCTCCAGTGCCTCGCGCCTCACGTACTAAACCACACCCATGTACTCTTCTACCACTCTCCCCGCGGGACTGCCGTTAGGTATTACTTCGCGGGGCTGGTTAGCAACTCATGCTAAATCATCTACGTCAACGTCTGCCACTTCGACCCTTCTTTGTCTTTCGGCTCTTCTTAGCTCATTTTGTACGCTCGTTATGTATGAACATATTTCCTGCCAGTCGTCTTCTGAGCTCATCATACGCTCTATGAGAAGCTGTGGAATGGGTAAGTTCACTCTTCCTCCTGAAAATCTTCTGCAGTGGAACATTACGTGCTCCGTATCCTCTTCTTCATCTGGGCATTCTGGGCATAGAGGCGAGTTATCGTGGCCGAATCTGTGAAGATAACTTCGATAGCCGCCGTGCCCGGACAGGAACTGCGTGAGGTGGTAGTTGCAGTCCCCGCTTTTTCTTCTTGTCCAGACCTCGATGTTTGGGATCAGTTTGTGGGTCCATCTGCCTTTTGCCGTGTTATCCCACCGGACTTGCCACAGTGCTAGAGATGTTGCCCTTTCTTCTTCTTTTATCCTTTTTCTTATGATGGACTCTTGCCTGTTGACAGTTAGCCAAAGGTAGATCCTTTGCATTTCGTTAGCGAGAATGTCGATGGGAATCATTCCCGCAATAACGCAGGCTGCTTCGTCCGAAATTGTTCGGAATCCGCTTATTGTTCTTTTTGCGCAGAGCCTGTATGCTGACGAGAGCTTCCTTCTTGTTTCCTTTGATGTAAGAGCCCCTGCCAAGACCGGTGCAGCGTATATCAGTATTGAGCTGACCACCCTGGATAACAGAATCCTTCTGGCGTATCCAGGGCCACCGATGTTTGGCATAATCCGGGAAAGAGCTGCCTGCATCTGTGACGCCCTTTTGCTGGCGTACTGGATGTGCGTTTTAAAGCTTAACCTGTTGTCGAGCATTACTCCTAGGTACAATAATGACTCCCTTGATCTAATTAGTTGGTTCCCAACACGGAAAGATGCATATTCCACAGTATTTCGGCTGGTTAACAACACAGCCTCGGTCTTGTGGTCAGCTAGTTCTAGCCCTGCAGACTCTAGCCATAGGCAATACCAGGTGGGTACAGCTATGTGTAAAAGAAACTGATGTCCGTATGTGCACTCATAGCTCGGGAATGGATCGTGCTTGGTGGATTCGTATTGACCCAAGGAAGGACATTTATGCTCCTTTTTGTCGTGAAGATAAAAGCTTAAGGGGATGGGATTGGGGATAGAACTTTGTGTGGAGAATCGAACTTTAAAAAAAATAGATTGGATAGAAAAACGGGTAGTGTCACTTCCAATACAATACAAATTATTTAAATTGTTTAATTTTTAAATTATTTTGAAGTAATTTTGTTGCGCAATGCAGTGAAATTTTGTAAGTGATCGATTCTGATTTGATTGTGAATAATCCCGATCTCAAATCATACAATAAGCGACAATTTTGGGTGGAAAATTCAAAGGCAAAGCCAAATATTCTAATTCAGAACGATTTTCCATTCGTATTTAAGCGTATATCAATTTCCCGTTTCGCTGTGACAATTACTAAGTCGCAGGGACAATCCATGAAAATTGTGTGAATCAATCTTGCATTCATATGTTTCTCATAAACAATTGTATGAGGCGTAACTTTCCGCTTTATACATCGTGTATCGTAAACGATTTTAGTGAAAAAGCGGAAGGTTGACTGACACGAAAGATTTTAAGTAGCATGTGCATGCTCGGAATTATTTTATTACATTAACGAATTTGGGCGGAACGAAGTTCGCCGGGTCAGCTAGTATACAGCATAAATTCAAATTAAGCAACTAATTAACGATTTATTAATTTTTAATAATGTCTGCTATTACAAAACATGACTGAAATATTAAATTTTAATATACATAGATAGAAATGGGTTTCAATGCAAAAGTATTTAAATTAAGCCCTTACCTATTTGTATTGAAAAATTAAATATGGTATTTTAATACATTACCTATTTATATTCGAATTAAATAAATATAATTTCACCTCAAATTCAATAGGTAATTCTTTTGTTATTTTATAAATTTACTAGCTGACCCGGCAAACTTCGTTCCGCCAAAATTGTTTAATGTAATGAAAATAATAATTGCGAGCATGTACAATGCACTTGCTAATTTATGTAATTCGGTCAATTAAATTTCTTTATTGAAAAGCTATATTAAATGCAATAGAAATAAATGGCGAATATCAATGTTGATTTGTTTCGGCCAACCTTCCGCTTTTCACTAAATTGACCAATTGAGAAACATGGGAATTCAAGATTGATACTACAAATGCACAAACATCCATCGATTATACTTGCAACAAATTATTTGCCATAGTGAAAGCGAGACGCACGGGAAATTTAAGTCGCTTAAATACGAATGACCAACCGTTCTGAGTAAGCAGAATCTGCAGAATGAGAGTCTTTGCCTTTGGATTTTCCCCTCAAAATCGTCACTTGGATGACATTTGATTTGAGATCCTTCACACTAAATCAGATGCGATCCATTACAAAGTTTCGGTACATTGATGTTGCGCAACAAAATTATAACCGAGCCGACTTTCAAAACCAAATTATTTAGAGGTAAGCCCGGAACATCCAAAGAATTCAAAAATTCAACTATTCCGCATAAAATGTTGTTTTCACGACAAAAGGTTATGCTACCTTTTATGTCCTTCCTTCCAACCAAAAATCATAAAAATCGAACGATCCGTTCCCGAGTTATGAAAACACATACGGGCGTCAGTCACTTTTATATGTGACTGTATCTTTGTACCTTTCGTATTAAATCTTGCTCACATTTCGCAAAGTGCTTTATTCGGACAATGTCCATTAATAATTTTAATTATACCTACAACGTTAGGAATAGCGTTTTGTTTTATTTTTGAATGGGATGTGCCACAACCCGTTTTCCTGTCGCGCTTATGTTTTGCAAAGTACCACCTATAGCGTTAAAAACTATCCGAACTTTAAAACTGAAAGCAATCACACTCATCTACAGAATTTCAATCAACTCGGTATAGCTGTTTCGGAGATCGGCAACAACGCTACCTATCAGGTGCAAAAGTATCCTGTCTTTCAATCGAAAACCATCCATATATATCCACAAAATTTCATTGAAATCGGTTGAGTGGTTTCGGAGATCGACAACAACGCCACCTATCGGGTCCTGTCCTATCTTTTAAGACTGCCTAAACCTGAAATATAACAATACGAATAAAAGAAAAGAGGAATCATACAAATTGGCCCAGTGGCTATCGAGTTATATCGTCACCGAGTTTAGTATTGAAGAAAACTGAACTGAACTGAAAAACGAAATATAGGCCTATAACGCCACATGTTGAGGATTTTCTGACTTTTCTTTTTTCCTAAACCATCCCTGATTCAAGACCAACAAAACAAAACAAAAATCATTGAAATCGGTCAAGCCGTTCTGGAGCCTTTACCCGACTAACACACAGCAATTGATTGTTGTCATCTGGTGTGTAGATGTAAGGATTCAACTTTACTCTGCTCTGCTGAGAAAATTCTTTCCTCTAAATAAATTGGCTACCGTTGAATTCCACCGTATATTGAGCTACTTTCCGACACAAAGTGCTTAGTGCTTCTTCCTTTTGTCTTTTCAGTTTCCTTAGGTTTCCCAGGACGCCAACTGCTCCATTTTAGTACCATGAGTGAATGTTCATATCAATTTAACCCTACTTTTGCATTCAATGCCTTTAAACGAAGGTCCCGCCCACGACAATCCACCTCTTCGCAACTTGATACGCCAAACACAAAAATAATGTTGTTGGGCATTTATACAGTAAACATTCGACCGATCTATTCCTGAAAATGAAAGAAAAGCCAACAACACTCGGCGAGCGCAAACAAATGACTCACTTGGTCTTGTTCAATTTCCATTCACTAAATCCAAGACGACTTGGATGGGGTCCAACGCGCATTCACATGACACATGTCACATAGCTGAACAAATGTCTCAACTATTTCCTCACTCGTGTAAGTAACATGTGAACATGCTACCAGCTTGGATTATCCCATCTCGCAAATCACTCAGAACTGCACAACTTTTACAATTTACAGGAAAAACCAAAAAAAAAAAAAAAAATCTCACTTCTCGCCTGCGCCGATCGGCAGAGGGCACCGTCTGCGTCTATACACAAAGTTGCACAGACGTCACATATATGAGCCGTATGATGTATCTGTCCGTTTGAATTAAAAGTGAAAATTATGTCGGAAGATTGTCTTTGATGCATAAAGGACTCTGGTACAGTGTGCACCTACCCCTTCCATCAACCGAAGCAATTTGTCACTTGATTCGTGCGTGTTCGCTTATGAAAACGATCTGTTAATGCACTTTTCATAGTGCTGCAGTGTGAATGCGCGCAGGAAGCAGTCACCTACAATGTAACAGTGCGTTACATGCGCGCAACGATTAGGTGGCAAACAGTTTCACGAAATTAGATGTTAGCTTCTGTGGTTTGAGTGTGCAAAGCGAGTGCTCGATGACAGTTTCCGCTACACATCACCTGTCATTTTCAATCAAAATTTGAGTACACGCTATACAAGCAGACTGCGGATGAACATTTCACACACAGATACTGCGCACTTGTACCAAAAATACTGATAACACCGTAGATTCACTAAACGAATGATGAACGATGACACGGGCCGGGGGATGGGGAGCGAAGCAAACCTACGCACGTATAGCATGACAATCGCCTTATCAATGGAACGCTGATGGGTGTTTATGAATGAAATTTAAATTTCCAAACAATCCACCGAACAGGTCAGACTCCGAGGTTACTCCACATCCGCAGTAGAGAATGGAATCAAAGAAGAATAGAAAGAATCTGAACGCGCCAGATAAGTGAGGCTTTGTGCGCGAGATTTGAGATGGGGGGCGCAATCTTCGTGAAACAACCCATTTCCGGTTAGTGAGTGTGTATAATATCGGACGATTGGCAGTTAATATTTTTGAAAAACTTGCATTTGCCAAACGCACGCACAGTTCTAAATATTTGACGTACAAAATCAGCCAACTTGAGCTGAGTTTCAATCAAATGTTTATCACATTGAAGATTACGTTTTAAAAAGTCGACCTCATACCCAATTCATTTAAAATCTGCAGCCTAATTGCAACTGGCACTCCGCACTAGCTCAAAAAACTTTTTTTTCGAAACGCAAAGCTTCTGTACAATTACAATAGATGATGATGTATCTCGCAGCTGACTTAGCTGATATCAGTTGTCTCAGATAAGATGAGGAATAAGCACGATAAACGATTTCCGCTCCCAGTCAGAACGAAGCAGTTTAATTGAGAGCGAAAACGACCAACACGATGTAAAGAAAGCAATACCTAATCTAGAACCAATCATGCCGATGGGCTTGATAATAAACCAGACTATACCTCTTGGGACTTTTTGTATATAAAATTTCATCAGAGTTTGTCTGATAACAGTATCGACCCAGTGAAAAGAGGCAACTTAACCGCGTAGTCTCGAATATATTATCCTCCGAAAGACTTTTCTTATCAGTGACCCAATATTCACACTACGAAGATTCTTGTAGAATCCACGAAACGGAGACTCTATAATACAAGGGTCGCCTAATTCGAGGGTCACGGCTGTCGGACAATTTGTGTACTTACCATAATAGATTTAAAAGTCTCCCGTGACAGAGTCTAAAGTTTTTTTTAGAAAACAATTTCTAAAAAAAAAGCGAGGAGTAACAACGATTTGCGCTTGTTTGGGTGTTACCCTGACAATTTCTGTTGGGAAATTATGTCGAATTTCAGTTTGTAAATTGTTGTTTTTTGAGGGACAACACTTAACAACAACAATTGTTTTTTTTTTTTTTTTTTTTTGAAACTAAAAAATCGAATTTCGGGTTTTTTTGGGCGCCAGTTAAAGTGATTTTCATGTAACTTCCGTATGTAGAATCTTCTGTCTAACTTTTTGACACACTTAACATAGAATTCTAGACCATGCTTCATCTTTAGTCGCAGCTTACATATTTTAGACAAAATTAATAAAAAATAATTTTAATATTTTAATGGTTTTGTTGTTTGGTCTTTTGTTCTTTTTTTTTCAATCGCGAAAAGTGTATACTGACCGATTGAATATAGTAACACATTTTCGTCATTATGTATGAATTTAAATGAGTAGAGTATTTAAATATTCTTTACTTCAGTAATATAAGTTTGAGATTAATTAAAAAAAAAGTGTTGCCCAAAAAACTAAGAAAAGAAAAACCCGCACATCTTGTTAAAATTGGGAAGCAGCTGTCAACATTTCTTGTGCTAAATTTCAGTCTAATTGCATTAAAATTGTTGCTGAAGAGAACTATAGACAACACTTTGGTTGGAACTAATGCATTTCCAACCATTACAGCATCACACTCAATTGAAGTAGGCAAATATTTAAACATTTCAATTGTGGCAGTAATTTGTTATCTAGGAAACACATGTTTTCGTTCTTCCGTTCTGTCAGGGAGTAGGTAAACCTCGTACACATTATCCCATTACAAAAATATAAAGAAAATACTATTGATCTGTATCGATTGGATAGAATCCTTGTCACAAGAAGTTGTTGGCCAAGCACAAATTTCATCATAGTACTGTCGAATGATAGTGTCTCCTACAGTGGTGTGGCGTGAACATTTTCAAGTGGGAAGTCGAAGCAAAATCATTAATCCCTTACAAAAGTAAAAAACGTTACACCTGTTGAAACAAAACCATACATTGAACATTTGCAAATTGGCCTCACAATACTCGAATAACTCGAGTACGATAACTGATGGCTTACGTGTGTGTACCATTTTGTGAATTAAAAATTCATTTGGTAGGGTTTCATGTATAATTGGTTTTAGTTAGATATTTGTTTGACTGGTGGAAATTTAAAAAGGGAAGTCGGTAGGAATCGGGTTATATGGACGCCACGCCACTGGTCTCCTAGTAGATACGATGTAAAATTGGAAATTTTTGTAAATTCTATGGGCCTTACCAATAAACATTTTTAGTTTAGTTTCGACTTTAAATTTAACTAGTTCACAGTGGCTATATTTTTCATAACATTTTTTGAGTTGTGAGCTTCCGTAAATTTAAGGTCGCGACTAAAATTTGTTATTAGTATGTTGCTATTAATATTTTTAATTTTACGTTTTAAGAATGCCAAGTTTCTTATCACATGGTAAAAAAAGAACGTCCTCATACAGGAAAATACTGTTCGATGTTCTTGAAATTTTTTAAAGATACTAAAGATGTTAAAAACCTTATCATTGTGTAATTTTTATTTGGACCACCACAGCCATCTGAAAAAGTATGCAACTGCTGGACGTCCTTCATGATACTTTCAAAAAATTGATTTAAAAAAGAGCGAACTTCATTTGGGCCCTTTGCAGCGATCCCTTCATGGTAAACAAAAAAAGTTGCCGTGTTGCCCCGCAGATCGTGTAGCTGTAGATAGGCATACAAATTACGCCAACACTCACTTCCTTCCACTTCCACTTTTTGTTTCATCCAGCTATAGTTTTTCCTGAATTGACTTAATGGTCGAATACAACTTATAAGCCCGTCTAAGATGTTAGATGTAGTATTTTTCCGGCAACTATCATCCTCTAAAAAAGAAGTAAAACAGTTTTGTGGAGAAACCGCAAAACACTGAAATAGTAGGTACTCACAGCTTTCGTACTTTGAGGGGTCAATCCAGCGTGACCGTTGTGCGACAAAATAAGCAATTTGAACATATCGTTGAAAAATACTAAATGTGCAAAACAGCTTCAGAAAGGACACTTTTTTTCCTCACTGGTCCTTTTTCTTGCAAGTTTTCACAATTCTGCAGCGGTCACGTGTAGGTATTTATTAAGTTCAAAAGCTTTCATTAGGGAATTTATAGAGTTATAGAGTATGTTTGCATTTAGATCTAAATTAATCAACTGGTTCGGTAGTTTAGTTTCTGTATAAGATTTATCGGTTCACTCCACAGGTCCAGCATGCCCGTATAAGTATTCACTTTAAGAATTAAGTTGAAGGAATTGAAAAAAATGTTAATATCTCGGCAACAGCGCCACCTATTGAGTCAAAAACTAACCCTATCATTGAAGTTGCAATCAACCATACACACCTCCAAAATCTCATTGAAATCCGTAGAGTAGCCTAGAAGATCGACAACAGCCCACCTATCGGGTCCAAAACTAGCCTACCCAGCGTTGCCAGACAGTTGAAATATTTCCCCCCAGAGAAATCTGAAAAACCCCCAGATTTAGTTATTTTCTTAAAAAACACCCAACTTTTGAACAAAAAGTTGAACGCAGTTAAAAAAAAAACCCACCCAGATTTCCCCCTAAACAATAAAAAAAAAAACCCTAGATCTGGGGGGAAAACCCCCAAACTGGCAACGCTGGGCCTACCTTTCAAGTTGCAAGCAACCATAAACAACACAACCACAAAATGTCATTGAAATCAGTTTAGTGGTTTAGGAGTCGAGAGCGGTGGGGTATTGATGGCGACATGCCAATTTCGGCCGTCGGTCGCCCCGGAATTTCCGTCTCATTCGAGTCCCTTTTACTCCCAAGTCGTGCCAATAGATGTTTCAGATCAAAACCAATTGGAAAAAGCTGACTTATGTTGTTTCTGAATGAATGGTTTATTCAAATATAGTCGCGGGGAGCTTCTGAGGTGACATATCCATATGTAAAAACATTTTTTTCAGAACCTCAAACTACAACATAAATTAATAAAATAAGAACAAGTTCTTTTAGGCTACTTACGTGAATTTGTCTATTGTTTTTATTAGAAAATTCTTTTATCATTATACTAGTGGGCTACGGCGCAGGGTCATAAGTCCAGAGGCCAAAAGTCCATAACGGTCCTTTGACTCACTGATTGTGGTCTTGTGGATCAAAATTCTAGTAATGACCTCATTTGTGGTATTTGCAATTTGAAAATTAAAAACAAACTACAAGCAAGTAATCCAACAGTAAACCCAAGCACGGGGGTTGCCTTGGTTTACATTGGTTACATTGCATTTCTTAATTGAATTCGCGTGCGCCATTAAATAATAATACATTCCCATACTTTTTGAGTTGTTTTAATTTATTTTTTATAGTCATTTGGATAATTGTGGACTTTTGGCCAACTTTCATTTTAAGATTGTGAGCCTATGGCCCAAATGATTGTGGACTTTTGGCTCACCTGGGTGTGTGGGTTATTAGTTCACAATTGATAGGTAGATGCACTTTCGAATCAATTGTCAAGAACGATTATTACGGGAGAAAGCATAATCATTTTTTTATAACTTATTTAAGATTATTCAGAGAATGTGTAAACGCAAATACAACAAAATTAAGATTTTTATAGAATTTCAGTTGGAATAATTGTAATTTCAGGAGATTGCGTTGTTTATTATTCGATCCTAAACATTTCGAGTCGAAATTATCATACTTCCAGTACAACACAGATGCATTTACGATGTGTAGTCATTAGGGCAAAAACGTAAACAAAATAAATGAAATGAGTAAATGCGCCTCTATTCGATGAGTCTTTCCGCGGAATGATTTCAAGTTTTAGCCGCCTTGTTTTTTTGTTTTTTTGTTTTAGGTTAAATACGACAAAGAAGTGTCCGCCACACAAAAATTCCATTAATTCCCGTCAAATCTAGTAAAACATACCAATACCAACCTTCCGTTCTGAATTCAGTGACTACAGTCCACCGTCATTCATCTGAAACCCGCTAAGCCGACCATGAACTCCTATGCAAAAACGCCAACCACCTATCGTAAAAGGTTTATAAAACTCTTGTCAAATTTCCAGAAAACATTCACAGTGATTAATATCTAATTAATATCTAATTTATAAATATTTACGTCGTCGATAATCGAAAACCATCTTTGATTTGCAAAAAAAAGTGCTAAATCGTCTTAAAAGCAAAAACCAGATTTCACACATCTTTATCGGCAATAAATTGAGTTGAACTTCAAATTGAAAAAAGAGACACAAAAAAGACTCTTGTCTTATTTGACAACGCTGCAGGCAGGCACATAAGTCTCTGGCTATGTCTATGTCTATGCCCTGGTGCGCGCCATTGACTATGACATTCGGTCATAGATTACTCCGCACAAAGTTGAATTTTGCAATCGCATATCGACCTCTGTGGTCACACACAGACAAAGCTCTGCATATATATTTAAATTGTGCCAAATGTGAATTTTTATATTTCATTTGCAATGCAAAGCCAACCTAATTACACTGTGACGAAAGAATGTAGGTACAAACAAAAAAATTAAAATACCCCCCATCATATAAAAACAAAAACAAATTTAAAAACAAGTGCGTCAATCAAATTGCTGCGATTGTTTATCTAATGCTTGGAGAACACCAGCCAACCGACGAGCGGGAGCGCCTTAAATTCAGAACTCACAAGTTCAAGGTTATGCGGCAGTCTCATCTCATGAATATTCCTTTTCTTTTCAAAGGGCATTTCCCTTTCTACGTTTGTCTGCTATTTTTGGTTTTGTTTTTAGAAATACGAGAACGAGGAACGAGCATTTATATTTTGCGAACCCTCTTAGGGGTTGAATGAATGGAAAAAGAGATTTTCGATTTATTTTTGTATTATTTGCAGAAATGAAGAAGTTCTTCGAGTTGAGTCTTCTTGTTGAGGGGTTTAGTAGATCAACAGAAATTATTTTCAACAAAGGGCTGAAGAGGACAACGGCCTATTATGGCGGAATTGATGTTTCACCAAATAATTTGTGTAATGTCAATCTTTATGATAAAGCACCGTAAAGGAGTCGAAAGCGCCCATAGGAAAGAAAATATAGATTGAACCAAAACTGAAACTGTGGAGGGCTACGAGAGAGTGTGGTGAATAGGGTTGCCAATGCCTCAGTTATGGGACTGTGAATTTTTCACAATAAACTAAAAAACCGTCGGGCACAAATCACAACTCATCCATGGTTTCAGAGCTGAGCTTTAGGGATAGTAATTATTTTCGATCGATCATCTCATCCACCAATATTTTGGGGGTGGACATTGGACAACAGTTGAAACTTCATCAAGAAGCTGAAATGTCAAACTATCAGAATTTGGTCCATGTCTACGCTGTCTTTAGGTACGATTACACGGCCATTTTTCGAGTCATTTAAATGACGCTGTGCCGCCAGGAAAAAATGTCGCATTACAGTGACATTAAAGCTGCGATTCGCTATTCGTCATTTGCGAATAATTGCCGAACATACGACGGGCACTGCGCGGCATTTACAATTTTCCGTTGGGATGATCACATAGTAAGCCAAAAAAATTATTCATTTGTCCTAGACGTCATTAAGGAGCGATCACACGGTCATTTTTTTTCCGTCATTTTAATGACACAAAATTCACCTCATTTGGTCCGTCATTTTCCTAGTCATTTAAGTGACGCCGAAAATGTTATCCCAAAAATGGCGGACACACAGAACGACATTAAAATGGTGGCTTTGTGACGCGATTTTTACGTCAAAGCGCCATTTAAATGACGTAAAAGAATCGTAGCCTTACTTTTATTGCAAAGAAACATTTTTCGATGGATTTTTTGTCCTCCGTACGAAAAAGGCGAATGGAAGAGACTACGCAAGAGGTCCATTAGCTGTACCGAGTTGGAGATGTAGTCCCATATGTCAAACTGCTATGACTCGTACTCATCTTTGAGCATTCATCTTTTTTCTTCGTGTGGTGATTTTTTTATTTCTGTCCCGTACCCTCGATTTACAATAGTTTGCAGCGGTTTTGGCTGTATTTGCCAGAACGGAACAGACATTCGAGCGAAGCATTAGTCTTCAAGTTTGTTGTTTCAGAAAATCTTACACCCCACTCCAAGCCCCGGTTTTCGTTCTTGCCCTCTGTGTTAACTTTTCGAAATGGATTTCTGATTCACTGAAAATTTTCTCTAATGGGGATGTCTCCTTATTATTTTCTTTCTTCATTCACCACTTCATTCGTCCAGATTCACATAACTAGATTAACATATCCCGCAAGGGCCCACTTAGATCGCTCTGGAACATGCTCGAAAACATTGCTTCGGTGGCCATCTTTTGGCTTTCTGTTATTAAAACGTTAGGGCATTATAATCGGGACTCTGTATACGGCTCTGCGAACTAAGGCCCCAAAAGAAGAAATGAAGTAAGTACCCGAAACTAATTTTTGTATTATTAATTGCTACCCTTCCGACATGAAATGCATATCGGGGGGAATGCTGCCATTATTTCATTATAAAATAACACCCAAAATTTGGGGCCTTATTTCATTTTCTGTTTTGGGGCCTTATTTCATTGGGGCTTTATTTCATTGGTGCCTTATTTCCTACAGCCTGTGTATACACTCCAAGCGGACATTTTGGAACCCACAAATTGTAAGAAGTTCACACAATTTACATTAAAATCAGGGTTCTCCTAGTCACCGCTCTCTGAAAGTGAATGGCGCTGAGAGCATTTTACCTTGTCCCAACTATGAACGTGTTCATTTCGTGTAGGTGTGTAGCCTATCGCTCTTTGCAGTCCAGTGTAATGTGGTCAGCGTTTTCTAAAAAAGTCGCAAGAAAAAGAGTCAATTAAAAAAGTGCCATCTCTGAAGCTGTTCTGAAAATTTAGCAACTGCTTCACATCTCAAGGGTTTTTATTTGAAAATGCCAGCGTTTGGAAATTTTGCCAAGCGCCTTTTCCGACTAAAAAAATGGGCCAAAATGACAAAAAATTGTGACAGGCTCTCAAAAAAAGTACAAAATTTCAACTTTAGTTGCACAAAGTTCACGCTGAATGTGCTCATTAATTCAATTCTGAATGGATATGGGTATGTTCAAATCGCTCTTCACCACTTGGTCGGCATTTATGAAATAACAACGACACTCCGTCAATGCTGCAAAAACAATCCCACGCACAGCGTTGCCAGACGGTCAAAATATTTCCCCCCAGATAAATCTGAAAATTTTAATTTTTCTCTGGAGGCACTTTTTTTTAGGTTACCAAAAATGATTATATAATGAAATACAAATAAAACAAAAAATTAGAAAAAAACCTAAACAATTCCTACCCCCAGATTTCCCCCCGTCGACCAAAAAAAAAAAAAACCCCTAAATCTGTTGGAAAACCCCCAAACTGGCAACGCTGCCCACACAATACAGGAGATATTTCCAGTGTAATCAGCTTCCCTTCGAGCTTTTTTCAAAATTTAAAATTTTTCAAAACCCGACTTGTCGCGGTTATCTAAAGCTGTCGCAAATAAATTCCTTTTGCGATTTGAGCGCCATCTCTCATCAAAGTCACCGACCCTTAATCTTATAAATAGGCGAAGGCAAATAGTTAGGAATCACTTTCATTGCTTTAAACGCATATTGGCTTGATGTTTTTTTTTTTTTTTTTTTGAGAAGATTGTGCAGAGGCGCACAATTTTTATTTTCGAATATTTTATGTACCTATTCCTACTCCAGAAAATATGAAACACCCCACCTCCTCAGTGCGCAATTGCGAAAGATTTTCGTCAATCTCTCACCGCAAGAGCACCCTGCCAACATTCATATCTTTCACTCTTGATTATCCACTGAAAAAGCTAAGGCGTTCCCCTAATTAATGCTTTCCTGTTCTGAACTTAACTTCTTCAAAGACTTTTTAAAAAAGAAAACTACTCGCCATCATACGTTTGGACTTTGTTGCCATCGCGTTCTCCACCTATAATGAATCCCCTGACATATTCGTCTCTAGACAAGCCCTGACACACTCTCCCCAATTTCTTTGACATTTTTCGTTTTATTATCTGTCTGTGACCCTTATTGCCAGTTCGGTTCAGTTCGGTTTAGTTCGGATGACTTGTTTTTTTTTTTGTTTTCGAAAACAAATTCTCAATTTATGTTGCAACATTGTGTATACCGCCGCGATCGTTAGAACAAATTGGGGACAGTCTGATGTAAAGAAAACAGAAAAATAAGAAAAAAAAAAAAAAAAAACAACATCATCGAGTAAACAACGAAAAATTCCAATTAAATGTGTTAAAAAATAAAGAAACGACAACAAAAAGTTGCTTTCTTCTTCTTAGTTGTAGTGAGGAATTCAAATTCCTTTGCACCCCTGCGAGGTGAACTATTCAAGATCTGTTTTTACAACAACTCCCCGTCTTGTTTTTGTTTACATGGCATAAGTCTTAGCCTATATCCGAGGATGTATACCATCCCACTCACGATCGATCTATAGAGTCGCATGTCATCCGCGTTAATTCTTGAACTCAATTCCGGCGACATAAACAACCACCAGCTGCAATAACCTCGAATAGCAAAACGAACAGAGCATCAAGTCGACTCTTTATCGGAAAGGGAGATCCGATTGCGGACCTCTTTTTTTTTTTTTATTAAAAATAAAATCGTTGACGAAAGATGAGCAACTGTTACTAGCCAGCTTTCCCCTCGTCATTGGTAAAACGTAAAAGAAACAAACGCGTCATCGAGTAGTGGTGGCGATGGCGATATTTTTAGATCTGTTTATTTTTATCTAAAAATAAGCGTTTGGGGGCACACACTGCTTCCCCGATTTCGATGCTCATAGATGGCTCACCGCTGTCAGATCGGTGTGTTGGAAAATATATTTTCAAAAACGATAGAGAGCAGCCGTGTGGTATGCGAGTATTTGTAACTGATTGCATTGACGTTTCCCCTCAGCTTAGCCGTCATATGACTGTGGCGGGGGGATACGTCATTGAATTTTGTGCTTAATATTCAGGCAGTTTTTTTGTTTGTTTTTTTTTCTTTTTGTTAATATTTTTAGGAATTTATTTAGTCTCTCTTAAGTTTTACGTAATAATAAATAAACTCGAAAATCGTAAACTTTTCTGTATTTTTTTTTATTGAAAAAAATTCTTTCGAAATAGGTAGGATATCTGGGTTGGAAAAAACAGAAGTGACGGCGATTTGTATTTGTATGTTTTTGGTCAGAAAAAAGTGTTCTCCATGACCTAGTATAATGCCACCGGGGCAGTCCAGTCATGAGCGTTCGCTTACGTCTGTACGTGGTGGGAAGACGTCAACAGTTTCGTTGTTTAATTTAGGAGCAAAACGTGCCAAGAATTGCCAGTGACGTATGTTGCCGTATGTGGTTTCACTTTGGGATGCTGGCCGACAGACGGAGGCGACCAAAAATGGTAATGCTACTGGTGGCGAAGGAATGGAGCGTAGAATTCCAGCGAAGAGTGGATCAAGCGCATTCTTTGTCTTTCATTGCAATGTGACGTGTTTTGTTGATGCAGCACTCGTGGTTGACAGTTATGACGAAGAAAAATTCCAAAACAAGATAGCTGACTCTAGTGTACCTAAAAGCACGTCACACCCACTCCAAATGACATTTTAGAAAAGTAAGATTATTGAGAACTTCTGTGAAGTTTGAAGCTTTCTTTTTTGAATATTTTTGGGCATCTAGACGGCGTAATAGTTTCTTCCTTCCAGGCTTTTGTTCGTCCATTTTGTGGCGTGAGTGTGTTGCTGTTTTTTTTTTTTTTTTTTGTACGCTTTATGTCAGATACGGATTAGCGCGGAAACTTTGACAGAAGGAACAACTGGATCAGCAGAAGTCGCGTGGATCAGATTCCAAACTCCGACAGTGAACATTGAGGAAGGGAATTGTGTCAGTTGACAGTCTTAATTAAAGGTTATGGGTGAATTGACGTTCGTTAGAATGTTGCACGGCAAAATTGATTTTAGAACTCAGTCTGGCGTCGATACAGATTTTGATGTTGCTGCGCTAATGCGTTGCGCGCATTTTGTTCGTCCATTTTGTGTCGCGAGTGTGTTGCTTGTTTTTTACACTTTATGTCAGATACGGATTAGCGCGGCAACTTTGACAGAGCGAACAACTGAAACAGCAGAACTCGTGTGGATCAGCAAAGATGTTGCTCTGCTAATGCGTTGGGCGCCATTCAAAACCAGTGGTTCTGAAGAGTTTTTTTTTTTTTTTTTTTCGGACATCAATATTGCTGATATTTTGGAACATATCCGACAGACATTGGGTTTGGCCAAGTGCAGTCATTTTCTTGGTCTAGAACTGTAGATCTTCTTAAGTTTCCGGTAGAAATAAAGTTCGCACGAAGTAAACGCTTCGAGAGAGTAAGTTATGATGGAGTTATGATGATTTTTTCATTCTGCGGGAGCCTCCTTCATGATCAGAGCATGTCAATTGAATCATGCAATAGCGGTTCACAGAGGAAGACTACTTCAAGGGTAGGGAAGGTTACTTAACATAGGTTCAGTACCTACTGCTTTTGTGGGATCATTTCCAAGGCCTATTTAACAGTTTTACTCTACTGATATGAGCGATGACCTCTCTTTTCTTGAGATAGGTATCCATGTCCTGTCCATTTTGATAGAAACTTTTTCGATATTCAGTCCCATTTACGTTGACGGGTTTTTAATTGAACTTTTGTTTCCTTCATCCTTCCATCGACTGTGAGATGGGTAGTCACCCAATTCCTCGCACTTCAGTATCCTTTCAAACTCTCCTTAAGGTAGGTATAACGTGAAGATTCCAAATGATTATTTCAATATATTTTCCCACAACTGAAATAACAAAATCATGCGAGGAGTAAAAGCGGAAGTGTTATCGTATCCTCCCTCCTCTCTGCGGCAGATGCGAAAATCACATTTCCCTCGCTTATCAATGCATCCACCATAGCAGCGTATCCTTCTGATTCCATTCGCACCCTTAGTTGGAAATCCATCAAAACAACTGCATCAATATCAACAACCAACAGATGTTGTTGTCGTCCTCAACGTGCCTTCTTATTTTGCACTTTACCCACTAACAATGAACTCGAAACATCTCCGCCCAAAGGAACCAGCAAACAATCATTTCCCAAAGTGCATCTGTTTCTGGGATTCTTGTTTGTGCATCAGCGATCCCCTTTTCACACACGTAAATTACACCAAGAAAGGACGAGCAAAAGGAAGAAAAATAAAAACAATGCCATCACAGCCAGCATAAGAACCAACCGACCATGTGTGTCCTGAGTCCTTCGCAAAGCAGCCTCTCACCTGTTGTTCGGGCGAATCCCAAAAACAGGAGGCGCAACAGTAAACACCGTATTACATAACACACAAGTGGCCAACAGTAATGAGAATAACAAGAACGTCATCAGAATAGCATGCAGCCGTCAGTTGCAATTGGTACTGCGTTGTTGCATAATTGAAATTGATGCCCCTGTTTTTCCAGTTATTCTCTTCCGACAGAAAGGATGCGCACAACAGGTGGTTTTATTTATAAAAAAAAATTGTTTCCCAGTAACTGCGATGCGACTGTTATGACGCATTCGGAAAGGTATCACAATTTGGACACTTCTTTTTACTTCGGAGATAGGCGCCGTACTTATGATTCATTTGTTTTGATGTCGAATCGCGACGCGCAGCTCCAGTGTCGCCGCACTTTCACGGTTTGGCTGCGCCGCAATTGTTTACTGTTTACTGTTTACATGTTGAACATGAACTCATGGTGGAAAAATTCGGTTGTTTAAATTTGTGTTGGGAATTTTGCGCAACCCCGCAAGATTTCACCAGATTTCGCAAAATGCCAGCGTTTGACGATTTACTGTTGTTAATGAGTCTATGATGCGTTGGGGGTGGGCAGAGAGGTATTTTGGCATGTTCTTGATTGAGTTGGAATGTCAGTTCATAGCGAACCCCTTTATTTGGGTAACATTTTTGTACAACTTGTTTTTGTGATAAAATTTGATAGCGAAATGTAAGGGATCTTGTATTGTGACGTATATGAGCAGGGCCAGAGGAAATGCAAAACCCTAGTGGCGCAATTTATAGTACAACTCAGCGTCTATTTGTGTTTATGTTTTCCTGGTTTCACTGTTGCAATTTGTCACGAAAGAACTTTATGAAACTGAATGTCGTAGTTATATTTTCTTCCTTTATGGGTAGCCTAGGGAGGACGAAGACAGTATCTCCGCATAACGTCCATCATAGATCATAGATATAGATTTGGCACCACTTCATAACCACTACGAGTTACTCGATTGAAGCGGTTTTTTGTTTTATCCAGAGGCAAGTTGTATATACCGAGTATCCCAACTCCTTTTGCAGCTGGTCCCCTCATTTTTTCCGGGATCCGCCGATATCCATTCTCCTAAAATGTTTAAATGTCATTTGGAGTGGGTGTGATGTGCTTTTAGGTACAGTCGAGTCAGCCATCTTATTTTTACAAATAATTGGGTAAAACTGTAGTTCACATGAGACAGCAGTCCTATGTCTGAATTTAGCATTTCTAACATTTTGTGACAGCTGTCATTATGAATATTCATATGGCAACACTAATGCTAATCATTTATTTAACAGAGTGAACGGGGACGTTCAAGTATCTAGTTTAGTAAGTCTGACAGCTGTCTGACTAGATGTCTCTCGGTTTTTGATTGACTGAAATCGGTTATTTATGAGCAGCTGTTTCAGTTGACGTTTATGGAGGTGTAGCCGACGAATCTAGCAAAGATATTTGTGACTGAATACTTAGTTGACAGTTCGCGTATGTGACTGATGCAGACAATGTGACGTTCCCGACCAATCTAGTTTAGGTTACACCTTATCCACACCAATCTAGTCGACTTAAGATAACTAAATTCTTGAATGTGCGCAATCATAGCTTGTTCGGAGTGAGCTGTCATCCACCTCGAAGTTGGACGCATTCATTTAAATGTCAAACTGAAATGAGCACAAATCAACTGTTATCTCTCAAATTGGCTGTCTGTGGAAAAAGTCTTTTTATATATACTTGGCGCAAGAGGCCCGTAGGGACCCTAGGCCTAGCTTCTCACAACCATTCGTTTTGTGTGGGATTTTCATTTTTGAAACGAATGGAAGGGATCTATTATTTTATGCCGACTCCAAACGGCTCATTGAGAAGCTCTTTCAAGTCAGTTATACTCTCGGATGTTTGTCAGACGTTCGCGAGAGATGGCGCAGTGGAAAAAACTCTGAGTTGGAATTTGGGTTTTTGCGGGATTCGAACCTGGGCCCCCTCGCTTAGTAGTCCAACACACTAACCACTAGGCCACTGTGCCGTAGAAAAAGTTTTGCCAAATCGAAAAAAAATCACATTTTTGTAACGCAGAATTACAATCTCAATTCTAACCACATTTTGATGAATTCAATATGCACTCCTAAGGTTCGTCGATTTGCTAGCTTTTGTAAAAAGGCCACTGCTGCTGTTTCGAGTATAAAAGTAACTACTGCGAGTTGAAAGCCCATTTTACCTAAAATAAGTAGCTCAATTTGAGTCACGTTGACTTTCTATGTCGGTTTTGTTAGTGTGACATGCTTTATGCCATTTTCGTCTCTTAAGGTCCAGCATCCTTTATTATGGATACAATTTATGGAACCCTTTCAACAGAAGAATGTCTGTGCGACTGCCAAATCTTAGACTAAATAGGGAAGGGAAACTCTTTCGTCTATAATCTGTTGAAAAACTCTGAGAAGAAACTTCTTTAAAATAGCGAAGCATGTTCGATTTTTCAATTCATCCGTAGAGAGTAGTAGCAGGAGGTAGTAGTTTGTAGAGGTTGTAAACCAAAACGGGCACCCAATTTTGGGCGTTCAAACCTACATCTAGAGAAAAATATTTTTTCCTATGAATTTTTCAAGGTCCTTACACAGAAAACACATCAGAATTGAGTTGATCAACATCTGCTCTTCAGTCATAGCTAACCGCTTTCAAAGGAATTAAAATGTTGCATACTTACGAGCGCGCAATGAAAGAAAATGACTCTAGAAGCTGTCGCAAACACTCTTCGTTGTTGAGTTGTTCTTGAACTGAATGTTCTACAAAACCCAATTCGTCAACTTCCGAAGGTCCTTAATTAACGTTTTGCATAAAATTCATTATTTACAGTAGCAGCCCGATAGTTTTTATACTCCTTAAAACACCAAAATGGAATATGTTGGGTATATAACTTTTTCTTCGCTCCCGACAAAAAGACTTTAAACTCTAGTAGACCATCTTCGAACTTCATTTTTTAAGCCTAGGTGATTATACCTACCACTACTTCTGGCAGCTGATTTTTAAAGCCATGCGCGATCTTATGATTGGATATTCGTTCTTTAGAACCAAGCCGAAATTTGTCGCCCTAACCTGTTTCCCCTGCGTGCATTGGAAGGTTTACAAAAGTTTAGAGCTTAATGTCGAATTTTGAAATTTGCATACCCAGCCTTCACTTAAAAAAGGCTTTTCCTTCAATAGCTGCTTCATTGAACGGTGTATACCCTTACTCTATTCCATTTCTTGGATAAAAATCACCGAAGAAGCCCTTGAAAAACCTCTCCGCGCAGTATACATCCAATTCATGGGCACACCTTCCCCCTTTTGGCTATCAATAAATTTGCAATCTACCTATACCTTCGTGACCTTTCAAATAGCTTCACTGCACCCCATCATCAGGGGCGTCCTTGTAACCTCTCTCAACCAAAGATCATGAATCAACAACTTTTCCCCGTCGACCTTGGCACATGATATGTATGATGTGATGAGATTGACACATCATATACGCCTCCATCGAAACCAATTTCACCAGTCCACAAATGTGTTTCACCACTTTTTCCCTTTTCCAATGCGAAACTTCGTGGGAATTCAGAAAACGAAAAACAACAAAACCGAATTCATTACACTCGACATGGTTTCATCAAAAGGTATGACATGACTTCGGGCACGTCATCGCACACCTTCCACTCGGCGTCGCACCGGCACCATAACAGTACGCGTCACTTGAACCTTTAACATACACCGAACTGACAATCTCGCACCAAAAGCCAACAAAAACAAAGTCAATGCCAAACACGGGTTTTTTGTATTTTGTTGTGTGAAAAGTCATTGCTCTGCTCCTGCGTCTAAATACAGCGTTTGGCGGGAAATCAAACCAAACCGAGCAGTAGCATGGAAACACAAAACAGAATACCACAAGAGGCCATTTACCCAAACCGCTTACCCTCAATTAAACTGAAACTGAACTCAAATAAGAATAAAAATGTAAAAAGCCAAAGCGCTTATTGCGCAGTGCGTTCTCTATCCTCTATGTCGCGTATCCGGGTCTCGTTGTGCCTGTCCCTGCCACCACCATCCCCCTATCCACCCCACAATTGGGCAATTGTTCGGCAACTCTGTGTAACCCAGAATTAAAAAAAAAAAAAAAAAACAATAAAAACCCAAACACCGAGTTCACACAAAACAAAAACCCACCGAAGGAAAAGTAAAAGCATAATCACATACAAGTCACAATCGCAACTCCAAAGTTAAACAAACGTAAACGAAACGTGCGAATCACCATCAGTGGTGGTGGTGGTTGGCCTGGATGATTCTCGAATCTCGAGACGGAAAGGGTTGCCGAAATAAAGACGTGTGGGTCTATCGGCGGTTATTGACTCCTTTTTTGTGCCGATTTGGCGAATACTTTAAGTCGATGTCATTACCCGGGTCCGCTTTGAGGAGAAAACGCGGCGCGTTTCTCTTTTGTTAGATTTATGTTTTTATTTTTCCGAATCTAAGAACGTCAGAGTCAAACGGAGTCAGAGCGGAGGCGAATGGCACCGCACAACGGAAGCGAAAAAAAAACTATAAACTCGTCGAAAGCGAAGCACGTGGGGCCGATTTGGTTCTGTTCTGACTTCTGACTGACTTCTCAAAGTTGGTTGCCCTGCGTGAGTTGTTTTGTTTGATATTCCTCGGTCTCATTCACTATCGAAAGGGGTTTCTTGGTTTCTTGAAAAGAACCCAAAGAACTATGCTACACCTGCCGCCGGCGGCTAAAAGTATTTTTATTTTGATATAGCGGCTTTCTACAGTAAGTTACGATATAGTTACAATTGTTGGTATGGAAGTGATGATGAATCGAAGAGCGCCGGCCGGTGTGTTGGGCGGTTTATGCTGTGTGGATCTTATGGATGATCCGTACTAACTTGGAAATGGTGACGGGTGAGTGGCTTGTCCTTATTCGCTTTGAACAAATGGTGGTTGCAGTCGGACCTCGGACTCTGTGGCACCAGTAAACCATGCGGGTTAGAGACGGTTTCTTTAATGCGGGAACCTGCATTTTCTTTTGGGAAATGACTCAATTCGACTGATTCATCCAACTTCTTGACTTTTATACCTCAGAAGTAGGGAAATACAGGGCAAACAAGTTTTCCATTTACGCACCCATTTTTAACTTGCTCGATTACATAAAGGGTGGTTAAGCTTTAAGGGCCGATGTTGATTTTGAATAAAACACAAATTATTTAGGAAAATATTGTCATTTATTTTTATTATGATAATATTGGTATGGTGCAGTTATGTATGGAACAAAATATCGGCCAAATGGCCGCCGCCACCTCTGCGGCACACCTCCATCCGATGGTCCCAATTTTCGATGACGCTGAGACATAATTGAGGTTCTACGCCGTTAATCTGCCGAATTATCTCATACTTTAGCTCTTAAATTGTTGCTGGCTTATCGACGTACACTTTTTCTTTCAAATAACCCCAAAGAAAGAAGTCAAACGGTGCCAAATCAAATGATCTTGGGGGCCAATTGACTTCGCCACAACGTGAGATAACACGGCCATTGAATTTGTCGCGCAAAAGAGCCATTGTTTCGTCAGCTGTGTGGCAAGTGGCACCGTCCTGTTGAAACCACATATCGTCCACATCCATATCTTCCAATTCGGGAAATAAAAAGTTCGTTATCATCTCACGATAGAAAAAATACGGCCCGATGATGCCGCCAGCCCATAAACTGCACCAAATGAGGCAATTCTGCTTATTGACGAATCCACTGAGGTGAAAATGTGCCTCATCACTGAAGTTGATTTTCTTCGAAAATTGATCATCCCCTGTTGCCATTTCTTGCCACCCTTAAAATTTAACCACCCTTTAGTAAATGAGCGACAGCGACTGTAGTGACGATTGCGATGATGAGGGTCCGGAAAGCCCGATCTCAAATCCAAAAAGAGCGCAAACACGACAGACCCTCAAAAATTTGTTACTGCGCGGACGTTGCTCTCATTCCGGACAACAGATTTAAATATTTTGAACGAATGATGAAAATGACCCAAGATTTTTGGCGGTCATGGAAACGTGATTATCAAAAGATTGCAATTTAAAATCCACAAACACAAAAAAAGACGCTTGAAAATGCAGAAATTCAAGAAATTTCACTGAAAATCCGTGACATTTTATTGGTTACTCAGTCCCAACAGCGAGTGACACGGTAATAAAATTTGTCACTTAATCGTGACATTTTTGCTATGTCACTTGTATCAAGCATTGTTACAGACCGCGTGACCAGACGATGGACAGACGATCACACGTATAAACAAATTGCGGACAAGTGTGTCATAATGAAGACGAAGTGGCTCAGTGGTTAGTGTGTTGGACTAATAAGTCTCAGATTCAAATCCCGCAAAACCCCAAATTCCAACTTAGGGTTTTTTTCACTGCGCCACCTCTCGCAAGCGTCTGACGTTTGTCAGAGATCCGAGAGTTAAACAAACTTGAAAGAGCAATTGTAGATCCCTTCCATTCGTTCCGAAAATGAAAAACTCACACAAAACGAATGCTTGTGAGAAGCTAGGCCTAGTGTCCCTCCGGACCTGTTGCGCCACGAAAAACGACACGTGGAATCTTAGCTTAGGTCGCTGATGTATGTCCCCACTAGATTCTTCTTCCAAATACCATCATGCGGCTGTCAAATAATCCCGCTCCATCTTCTGCTTTCAAATTTCCTTCCATACCAATTTGATGAAATCACAGTTCAACGTTCACCGCAACCATTTAATTATCCTGCCGAAAAAAAAAACTCCCAAAAATGCAAACTGTCTGAAAGTGAGTGGATTGAACTGCAAATCACAAAACAAATTGCAAATACTCTCCTTCGACTCCATTGGGACATACACAAGCACACAAATTTGTATGCAGATTGCAGATCCTCCTGTCAACACAATAGCGCACAACAACAAGACCAACTCATCTCGTTCTTTCTTTGCAATGGAAATTCACTTAATCTAATCGATTTACCCAACCACAACGCTGTGTTTCATTGCCAAAAAAGAAGAAACTCACACACGCAAAACCTCAAGCGTCATTTCAATACCCAATATGCAGAATTAAACTGAACAAAAAAAAAATATATATATAAACTGATTGAGCATTCTCAAGCGGAAATTCACTCTCGATACCATGGCACTTCCACTTGAATAGCGATGCCATTTCAATGCGGCTTCGTCAACATCTCTATACCTCAAGTGGCTAGCAGCATCGTTGTCGCCATCTATATGCAGATACACACTCGTAGCTCGTACTCGTATATCTGCATACTTTTGCCATTTTAGAGTACCTTCGGGTTCAGGTGGTTTCCTTCGATCTTTTGCTTCTTGAAAATTTTGTTTCTGCGGTGGCATATCGTCTTATAGCGTTGGCCCGCACATTTCCTATTCCTATTTGCATAACGACATTATCCATTTTCGATGGAAGTATATCTTTCCAATTCGACTTGTGGTTTGAAGGATTTTCGCAAGGATTTCTTTCGTGGTCGGTGGGTAATTTTTTTTTGCAGCTCTCAACGATAAGAGAGGTGTGATTGGAAATTTTTTTAAAGTTGCTGGCGAGTGCCAAAATGCAGATTGAAGGTTGTTCGATGAGGGTTGATAGTGCTGCATTTCGGTTTGATAAGTAAGGATAAGTGTTGCAACTTGGAGTGCAGCTTGGCAGCTATCTATGTCCCAAAACGGGTTGGAATCTTGCCTTCAAGTGAAGGATACCACTCAGTGGATCGGGATTAACACTTTTTGGTGATAGTTCTTGCTCTTTTACACCCCTTTTATACAACTTTTTAACCGAGCTTTAAGGTAAGTTAAAGAGTGGTTTTTTGACTGATCTCTGACGTTTGGAGCATCTTTTAAGCAGCCCAGTCCTAGGTATATAAACGGTCACTTATAACTTAAAAGTTCTCGACGGGCTTGAGGAAGCAGCGAGCTCTCTCTCAAATTGCCATTCTTACTACGAAGAGCTGGTGATGGCAATACTTGAAATAGGTCTGTATATAGCTCGGTATGAGACAGGAGACTTTTGAGGCTTCCGGTTATAACAATTATGTTTGAATTTAGCTTCAATTAAACAGATAGCAGCGGGCTGCAACGTCGGTGTAACCATTTACAAAAGGAGCAAGTTCAAAGCCCTTTCTTGGTGGTCACATACTTTCACTTCTAACCTATTGCTTATGCTGGAAGCACCACGATTGGCCTGGGTGGTAACCTTGAAAAAGGTATTTTACTTGAGGGACAGAGTTTTAGCACGTTTTCAGGACTATGTCAACTTCTTTCCCTGGATCGATAACAGCGCACAATTAACATTTCCCATATTGGGTCTTTCTTGTTCAGTGAGGGTGCATATCGTGTGAATCGCATTAGTCGTTCATTTACCGCCAAACGTTTTGCATTACATGTCATTGGAAAATTTAATGATATCCATTATAAATAGCATTGCAACTCAAAACTACCTACCATTATCAGATATTTCTGCTACGTTCTCAGAATGCAGTGGAGATATAAGCGAAGTTCAGGGAGGTGCTCCGAATAAGCGTGAACTTCTAGCGCACGAAAAACGCCATTTAATTACAAAGACACTTGTTGAGTGCGGTTTTTAAAAGCCTCTACAACTAAACAATGAATCCTGTGTGGCCTGGCTAAACGCCACGAAAGCCTTTACAAATAAATTCATCTTTTCAGGGAAAATACGTTTGTTTTACCCGTATCAATATGACCACCCTGTGCTACGCATACATTTATAAAATACCTTAAAGTTGAAGTACGTACCTTACAATTTTTTGTTTTAAAAAAGCCCTGATTAGATCTAAAATAATAATTTTTGCCTTGCATTCATATTTGCATCAAGAACGCCCCCCAAAAGTAGGCGTGTCAAATTAGCAAAGACTTAAGACACTGGGACCCAGATGAATGAAGAAACTGTCGAAAAATAGGAAAAGTCGCAGATTTTTTTGATCTCAAGCTGTTTCTTTAAAATATTTATGGCAGCCCTGAAATTAATGTCAGCTTCTAGGAAGAAATTTATGGCAACCCTAGCCCTAAAATGAATGTCAGTTTCTATAAGAGGAAATTTAGCTGCCAAAAATTCAGGATTTTCTCCAAAGTTGTGTTGCTTTTTAAGGCCGTTTTTAGTTCAATGATACTTTCATTAATGATTTCGTTTTTCAGACCAAACAAAATTTATTTATTTTATTGACGTTTGTTTAATGCCAATGACAAGTTATATATATCCATTGAATCATTCGTCTTCATTCACTGCGTTGATGTTTACGTCAACACCAAAGTATTGAACGAAAGAAACAGTCTTATAAAATTCGTCGTTTATTTGGTGTACAAAAAATATTTTTCGGAACAATTATTCTACAGGCAGAATTTTTTTTATTGAACTGTCATCGCCGTTTCATAGTTTCAACCAATGAATGTGCTTTGCCTGAATTTATTCAACGACTAGGACAGTTTCTCTCTCTCTCAATATTTCGGCCACATTTACTCCGCACATTGTGCTGGACTAGATGTACCCTGAAGAGAAATAAATGGATTGTTCGGTAACGTCACTTTTTCTATACGTCAGCCACATATACGAACTGTCAACCGAAGACTTTATCACGAAATTCTGACTAGATTCGTTGGCTACTTCTCCATAAACTGTTGACTGATCTAGGCCAGTAAAAACTAAATCAAGTCAGCCAACTGTCAAACGTACTGACTAAGCGTCACGAGTATGTTTTATCCCAAATTGTGGAATCTTGTAACGCATTCAACGGATACAACAAAAGTAGAAACTAAACTCATTTTAACCGTCACATTCGACGTATGCGTTGCTTAAAAGTCACATTCCATAAGCATTAGGTGGAGTATGAGTATTCCATTTATCTGTCAGTTGAGGACAGCCAGCTGTGAGACTAACTAAACAAGATTCTCGAACGTCACGAGAGTGTTTTTTCTCAATTTGTGGAATCTTGTAAAATATTCAACGGACACAACCAAAGTACAAACTCAACGTACTTTATCCGTCGCATTTGGCGTATACATGCTTATAAGTTATGTACTTTCTAAAGCATTAGATCTACGAGTATTCCATTCATCTGTCAGTTGATGACAGTAAGCTAAACTTATTTATATAGATTCTTGAACGAGTGTTTTATATCTCAATTTGTGATCTCACAGCCCTATTAATGATATGTATCAACAAAATTAATGTCAACCTATCAACATTTTTGATGAAAGATCTATTGTGAATAGTTTTATTTATAAACTTGGTATTACGGTTCTCAAAAAATTTGATATTCATCAAATTTTCGATAAACCACATGCGTAGGTATCAAATATTCGGGCGGTACGAACTCAACGTACTTTATCCGTCGCATCTGTCATATGCGTTGCTTATAAGTCACCTTCAGCCATTCATCTGTCAGTTGAATACGTACTTTACTGCAACAGACTTTACGTGAAGTGACACGTTTATGCCAACATTATTCATTTTTCCCAGTCGCACGTGCTTACGATTATGTATTTCCAAAATCTTACGGCATTGCAAAGCTTAAGTATCCTTTACTAACTGACGTCTCCCTTATTTATAAAAAAAAACTCAGGTAAAAGATATTTTAAATATATTTTTTAACCACTTTCCTACATCATTTTCCAATTTTTTAGTAAGCATTTTACACTGGAACAACTTTCCCACCTGTTCAGACTCGGGGGAGATTAACAATTACCACATTTCAAAAATGACGACTAAGTTGCGTAAATAATTCGAAAAAATAAAAAAATATAGAACTGAACAATTTAAAAAAAAAAAGTGTCTTCCAGCTGTCACACTGTTTATTTCGCAAGACTCAGTCTCACCCATACTCGGTGGGAAACGAAAATAACACCGATTTGACCGAATTTCTTCCCAGAAAACGGGGCTTTGAACCCTATTGCGCGTCTTGCGGTGAATTTCCAAAGCTGTTTTCGTTATTCATCATCGCAATTGGTACTTATTTCTTTCTGGCCCCATTAAGTAGGTAGTTAAAATAGAAAGAGCCCCTCAGCAACCTCCTCCCCACCCCCGTCGCTTTGCTTTTGTGTGTGATTAATGTCAGAGAAAAGTTCAAAGAATCGGGAAAAATCAAAAAAATTATCTGCGCCACACACAGTTTTCCTTGAACCATACCATACAACACCGTACACACTCATAAGTGATTATTTTTACTTGCAAACTTAAAAATATTTACGAGCAAATAATAGCCAACAGGAATATATATTTACAAAACAGAGATGAGATACTCGGGGCATAATTTCTTGGTATAAATCTTCTGCCAACATTCTTCAAATTTAAAGGCCATTCCGTCGTCGTTCGCACTCGCTGCCTGCTTCTTTCTCAATACGTTGCTGCTCGGGTTTTTTTTTTTTTCATCGATTTCGACTTGTTTACAAAGATTTGGTCCGAAAAGGACCGGCAGATGGTGTGGGGAGGCAGGAAATATTGGTGTGCCACTGCCAGTGATGATGTGCAACACATTGCAGTCTCACACACGTGCGCAATTCATCATTTTCACTTCAGGAAACTGAATCAATACTGGGACTGCATAGGTATGCACTAGGCACACCGATGCGTCGCATCTACGAGTATACATGTGTGCTGTCTATATGACTGTTCAAAATTAAAAGGAAATTACGCAGAAAGTGCATTAGCAGCAGGGGCAGTCTTGTATACACAAGGAAGACACAAGGAATTTAATTATGTACGTTGAGTCGTTCAATGTTGGATCAGAATGAAAAAAGAAAACACCAACAAACAAGGACACCGACCGACGCACTGCTCTGCGGCTTCTTTGTTCGCACAAATTGCGCTTGAAGATTCAATGCGCAAAAAAAAAAAAAAAACATCCTTTTAGATACTCCCACATGTCTTCTTGTACTGGGGTATATGAATTGTTTTCCTGCTTGCTGTTCTTTTTCTTTTTCGCCTATCTGTTCATCTATTTAGAGGAAAATTCAATTTTCCTCACATCCACACAGACATACGCCTGCAAAGACGTTCGAACAAAGCTCTAGACGACTGTCGATGGCATGTGCTTGGATAACGTTCTATACATTAGACATTAGACAATCGACTGTAAGAATAAATCTTGTTAGGCGGTGTATCCTTAGTGCACATCCTTCTGTCCCGCCGTATCGTTTAAAAATGCCATCGCATTGCTTGTTTTTTTTTTTTTTTTTTCGTTCGCTCCTTGCGTAAGAAATTACATTCCGGAATGGACGATGGCTATATACTTGAAGTGGATCAGAATATAAGATAAAGCCGCACACAGAATTAGGAGCGAATACGTAAGAAGTTAACTGACAAGTTACATTGTTGTCAGACGGTTGATTTAATATAGTTTGCTATGCCAGCCTTTGGGTCACATTTGTTGCATCGACTTATGGAATTATGTGGCTTGGGGGTCTTTTTTTAAGAATTCCTTACGTTCTTAGCTTTACTCCAAAGTTGGTGGTCGAAAAGGTAGGACTTATTTGACTGTTTTGAGAACATTTTCCGTAAAATATTCGGTCACGTTTGCCTTTACGAAGGAGACAATTCGACGACGAATTATGCTTTGATGCGTTCTTTTGACAAAGAGGCACCTTGCCAACAAACATTTTAATTTGACTTTTTTAAACCCCAAAACTAGTTCGAGATCGAACTCCTTTAAGTGATTTTTTTTGACAGTTGAATTCGGACAGTTAATTCTCCTCCTGAAATGACATCGGGAACGTTCAAGTATCTAGTTTAGTAAGTCTGACAGCTGTCTGACTAGATGTACCTCGGTTTTGGCTGAAATCGGTCATTAATGAGGAGCTGTTTCACTTGACGTTTATGGAGGGGTAGCCGACGAATCTAGTCAAGAAATTCGTGACTGAATACTAAGTTGACAGTTCGCGTATGTGGCTGTCGTAGAAAATGTGACGTTCCCTACGAATCTAGTTTTTGCGTTCAGTTACATCTTAGCCAGACCCATCTAGTCGAATTAAGATAATTAGATTCTTGAATGTGCCCGTTATTAATTTTCCCTGTCAGAAAGTGAACCTATACTTTGCTTCGCCGTTAATTGACCAAGAGCCCACCCTTGAGCCAACTGAACTATGTGCAAAATAAGCCCCCAATTATTGTACACAGCTACACATAAAAAAGGTTAACAACTGACATCCGTAAAGCTGTTTGATATCGCTTTGGTTACAACATTTTGTCGATCTTTTGATCGATTCATAACCAAAGGGCCGTATGGAAAGACCTCACCTTTTGTGACTCACATAACAAGAAAAGGAACTCGACCAACTTCAAGTGCACAACTGGATGTATTGAGCTAGGGACCTGGCTTGGTAGTGGAAATTCACCATTAGGTACCTATGGCGCCCTCTACGTAAGAAATTAAGTAACATATCCCCGATTAGGTTTCGTAGGGCTCCTGTCAAATTGGAGCACGACTTTGTCGAAAACGTTCTTCGAAAAGTGCTAAGTTATATTTCATCTAGGAGCGACTTGGACGGTGGAGGCCTTTTTTACTACTAAACGCCAACATTTTTCCTGCAACCTTTGAGTGACTCAAAACCGGCCAAAAAAACTAAAAAAAAAAAAAAAAAACAACAACTGTCAAAACAATAGAATTCGCTAGAAAAACATTCAACTGCATGGTCAACAAATCGTACAAAAATAAATCAAAAAATATATCCATGACTAAAAGAGAAATAACAGTCACAGCCACGTGACAAAATTTAAAATATTTTAGCGCACGGATCCGTTTGCATCAGCGTTTAAAATTAATTTCCACAGAACTGCGTCATGAACTGAATTAATACAAACATGACATACACATAAAAATGTTCGTGCAGTGTTGGCGCCAATTACCATTTTAGAAATAAACATATCATTCGTCTCGTGGCAAAATTGCATCAGTCACAAGCAATTTATGTTTGTTTCTTTTTGACAAACTCAAAAACAAATGACGTCCTCGTACAAAAGAGAACGATTGCCAAATCGACAACTAAATCCACTTAACTGAGAAAAATAATGCAATACCTACCGCTACCAGCTGTTTCCTCGCTTCTAGGCTGAAAATTAGTTTATAAACAAATTGAGAGAAGCACTGAAAAAATGACATACAGGCGAACTACGCAGTGAGGTGTACAGATAGTGGTTGGATAGGGTAGCATTCAAAAGGTGATATATCTAATGTGAGTTTAAACTTAAAAGTATCTAATAAGCGTATGGCACTCATTTGATACTGAAAATTTATTAAGAAGCTTAAAATATGCAATCGAAATCGTGGAGACGGAAACGCACATGTTTGTGCGCGTGGAAAAAGTCTCATAAAAGCTGTCTGAGTTGAAAGTTTCATGTACTTAAGCAAAACTTAACGATGCGATTTCTATTATTGCCGAATGTGAACGCATGAACACTAATTGTTGGACATTTCTTATGCGCACATAAGACATAACCCTGAATGCGCATTTATTTCATACCGGCCGTTAAATGTGCGCTATACCGCAGATGCTTGTCAATCCCCAAGCGAGCTCAATATTTTTCATTGGATATTCAGCAATCCATGCAAAGAATGACAGAGTCATAAAACAAATTGCAAAGCGCACACCTATCACTAAACAGTGGTCCACTGATTGAGCGAGTATAGTTACCAAAACGGAGTTTTGAATTAGACCGTAAAATGGATCTGAAAATTTTCTGTGGGACTATAAAAAACTTCATCTTTTGCAGCTTGAATTGCGTGCTTAAATATCTACAGAGGACTGTGCTTTGTTTTATAAGCGGAATACTGGTTCGTGAATATTAATAACTAATAAAGGTAATATCCGCCGTACATTTAGGCGTTTACTCATCTTAGGGAGTTCTTCTTTTAATTCATGGATAGCATAGCTCTACAAAGTTTTAGCATTCAACTTCACGAGAAAACAAGACTTACCTAATAAAGGTTTCTGAAAAATAAAGGGTCTGGTCTTAATATTGCCTATTGAGGTTGATTCTTCTTGCTGAGCGCTAGCAGACGGACTTTATCGCACAGAATGCCTGGTGAATAACCGCCATGGAAACACAATAACGAATTTCAAATTTGCGTACATTGATCTGCATTTTATGTTGTTTGCGCACATCAGGTTAACTCAGTTTCCAGCTGCTACCCCTTGAAGTTGATTCTTTTTGCTGAGCACTAACAGACAGACTATCGCACAGAATGACTGGTGAATAACTGCCATCGAAATACAATAACGAATTTCAAAATTGCGTACATCGATCAGCATTTTATGCTGTTTGCGCACATCATGTTAACTCAGTTTCTAGCTGCTACCTCTTGAAGTTGATTCTTTTTGTTGAGCACTAACAGACAGACTATCGCACAGAATGCCTGGTGAATAACTGCCATCGAAATACAGTAACGAATTTCAAATTCCGCATTTTATGTTGTTTGCGCACATCAGGTTAACTCGGGCTCCAGCTGGTTCTGTTAGATAGTACATTATTTACAATTCATTACAATCATCTTGGCTACACAAAAACGGTTTCACTTTTACAGACGACTTAAAGTACAATTACGAGAAACCGAAATGTGCGCAAACACAATGTTAAGTAGTAAAAACCAAAAATTACTTAAATTGTAGTTACATAAGAAAGAATTACACTTTCTACGATTTATTTACACATTTACTGAAAGAACCGACAGTGTTAATGTTAAATGTGCGCAAATTGTATAAAGTTAAAACAGTGTGCGCACAGCATAATTCCTTAAAAAAGTCGTACAACGTCGACACTTTTTCATCTGGGTATGCAATATGTGAGTCCCAAGTTAATTTATCGCACTTAACCGTGTGCGTTTGCAAGTGCCTACTGTGCGATTAAGAAAATACTTGTTCTTCTCTTAGAAGTGTCTTGTTTTTACCAAGGCTGGACAGTTTTCTTTGTTGTTTCTCAAACGACTTCGGTGGTTATCATTTTTTAAACAGGTAATGCCTATTTAGGTAACTCTCCTTTATCAGCGCATTTTTTTCTTCAAGAATACTGGGACTCATACCATAATCCCACTGACTGTTTTCAATCATCGTTTAAACTTCTCAATAAATAGCAATGTCTTCCATCGTCCAGTCAACCGCCCTATGTTCTCTCGCAGGTTGTATAAAACCAAGCCCTACCCTATAGGCCCAGGCGTCATCGACTACGGTACAACGAAAAATCAAACCAAACAAACCATATATCCACAATATTCAACTGTTCACAGTCACAGCCAACGAGTACATTTCCATTCATCAGTCAGCGAGAGGTGGAACACAAATGCAGGTACCGAGTGCATGCATACAGTCAGCGTCAGGTCTGCGCTGTTGTTGGTTATTACTGGTGTATGGTACTAGTCTGGGACTGTGAGTGTGACTGTGGCACGTTAAAAGGGGGGCGAGCGCATTCCCTCGGAATGTAGGTCGCCGCCAAAAGTGCATTCAAAACAACACACAAAAAAACTCGCAGCCAGACAACCACACGGCTTTTCCACTTCTCCTTTCGATTGCGAGCAAAACGCCAGTCGTAGTGCTACTCGTATTCCATTCGTTCGTTCTTCTGTACCGATTACCTTTTGTTCGTATTTGCAAGTGCCCGCCTGGCTATAGCGTTCGTTGGTGAAGTTGATCAAATTCTGTAGACATGGCTTGATGAAACATCCTCCACAACAACAACAGAGAGATTCCAAACGAGATGTAGATGTAGCAGCGCCGCCGCACGCCCCTGAGTCTAAATTCAGAGAAAAAAACGAGACAAAAATGTCCAAAATAGAAAATCGAAATCCTTCCTCTGTATGTGCGCGTTCGGATATGGCTAAGATAAAGTATCATGCAAACACATTCGCAGACCCATGCGCGGTACATTGCACTCGCTAGCCGACCGATCGCAGGAGGGTATCCGCAAGGAGATACCTTTCGAACTATTTTTAGTTTTGAAAAGATGTACAAGTACAAGACTGCCCTCGCCACGACTAGACAGATGGTTGTGTGCTGGCTGTTTTTGTAAATTGCATGGCAGAAGTGCACCAGCCCAAAGCAATGCCGTTGAATTATTGCATTTTTATGCGTCTAGATTGCAGACGCCACCGTTAGATTGGCAGTGGTATTCTGTTCGAGATTTATTCCGTAATTAATTAGTCTGGCGCGTGTTGGGTGTGACGAAAGTTTTTGGCCATCACCATGTCGCATTCAAAGAGGGACTGTCCCGCGTCCAAGAATAGATGACAATTTCTATGCTATATGTCTGGTTGCGAATGCATCTTTTCAAGCGAAAGATTTTCAAATTTGCCGAGGCATTGTTATGTTGTTGGCTGAAATTTGCAACATTCCTGATTAGTTTAGAAGTATGTAGGAATGTGGTTTGGGGGGAAGAGCTCCTGAAGTGAGCTATTACCGGAGAAGCCTCCACCAAACTGAGAGTGAAGGTTGGTTTAGGGAAATGTGGTCTTGTTGAATTGGAATTGGCAGAAAAACATATGCAAATGATAATCCGTCGGACAAAAGGCGGAAATGCAGGTTTGGCTGTTTTACGTTTTCTGACCATATTCGGTGTTCGAACTTCGAAAACATCTGCAGTCCGCAAAGTCTTGCACCACAAAGCTGAACCAAAAGGCAGGCCCAAGAACAGCGAACTTCCAAGTAGAAAGCTATTGAAAACCCAGTCACATATTCGACAGGAAAGTTTGATAGCCGCCCGCAAGTGTAGAGGAGGTCGGCATAGCTGAAAAAAAAAAAAAAAAAACAAAATAAAGCCGCCATCTTGGATGTTTTGTCTGCTTTTGAAGTACGGATTTGGTGTTTTTTAAGGCTACTGCATCACCTTCTTAAGCGATAGGAAAAGCTATTCGGGTAGACTTTCCTGTCAGCACTGTATGCCCCATTTACAACAAAATTCGAATTCTATGTCTTATAAGGACTGTCGACGCGTGTTCCTGTTAATTCCTAAGATTAAACACGCTGTGTGAATGTCTCAAACCGGTCCGCAATGACCCATACGACGTTCCAATACGAGTGTTCCTTCCAGCCCGACAGATCGACCACAAACCAAACCTTGAGACTAAGAACAATTCTGACCAGACGTACAAATTTCAATCTTTCCATCGACTTCAAAGCTTCATATATGTATGTCGCAAAAAGTGAACCGTGTTAAAACGAGTCCGTGCTGTAAGAAGTACGCGTTAAGTGAGGCCAATCTGATATAGCATTTGTTACCAGAAGATGAATTTAGGATTCCGCTGTCACTCTTGAAACTCCCATCCAATGAATTCCGTTTTAAGGCTTAAAAATCTGGAAGATAAACATGAAGGGGGCTAATCTGTGCTCTTTGAAAAAAAAATTCATGGACGAATTTCTGGCCTATTTGTAGTTACAATAAATCCAGAGCTGCAGCTTTGAGTTGTAGCAAGATGTGGTCTGGTCTACAAAATTTCAAAAATCAAACTCCATTCAAGAGAACTCTCCAAGACCCGGCCCTAGGTTCAAGATGAGAAAGGAAAACCGAACCTCTGTTTCAAACATCAAGCCATCGCGAAAGTCAGAGCAAATTTATCAAAGGATGCAAAGCTGCTGTGTGGTAGGTTTAGGCTCATAACAGGTCGGGAGCGAAATAAGTTGGTCATATTTGCGGCGAATCCGAGCGGCTAATTTAATAAGTTTTTTCAGGACAGTTACTGTCTCAAAGGGACACGTACCCGTGTGTCCCAACCCAGACCATTTTTGTACCTAGGTCTATCTCTGAAACTAATTGACGAAGAAGGCTGAAATTTGCACACAACATCCGGTATAACCTCCAGTTAAACGACAAATGGTTTTAGAGTAATTAGTAATTTGATGAAAAAAATATTTTCATTCGCACAAAAAGCTGTTTATTTCTTGATTGACAAAAAAATTAATATAAACTTTTTTGTAGATCATGCTCGTAGCTATATATATGCCGAAGGATGTTTTGCCGAAAAGTTACTATTTGAAAAGATATTTACAAAAAAAAACATCAATCACTTATAAAGGCTCTCGGTCATTAGAACGTGTTCTGTACTCTTGCCCTTATATTCATGCAGTTTACCTCATCTGCAAAAGAAAAACTTCGCAATTTCCAACTCTAAAAAGAACGGAACCTTCGGTGCGCGAGTGACACTCTGACTTGGACGGTTTTTTTTGTTGATCACAAAAATATAAGGGTAACTGCACCTACACAAGTATTCAGGGTTATCGTGAACAAAATTCCGCCGAAATATTTCCCATTTTTTCAAAAATAGGTATCGGCAATAAGTTTCGAAAAAGGGAAAAAGTTGCAAGTTGCAACGCCTGTGGTAACTCTCAGGGATTGGATTTATCTCTTAAAGTTCCTCAGTTCAGTTTCACTACAGTTTTTTCTTGTTAAGTTTGTTCATCGGCCAGCAATCTAAACGCTGCGCTGTGCATTTTGTAAGCTTCTTATATTTTGTTTTCTTTTTTACCGAAACCTTTTTCACTAAAATATGGATAGATCCAATTCGCGTCTTTGCTAATTGCAATTGCTAAAATTAACAAATTTAATTGGCTTTAAACAAATATTTGTAAAAATATTTCCAAATATGAGCTTAATTGAAAAGTAAATAAATCAAAATTGACAAAAACTGTCAATGCATTCGAACATATTTTCGAAAAATTACCGGGGAAATAAATTCCGATGGATATTCGCGATAGGAGAAATATTTTCCAGGGAACAAAAAATTACCGGGGGGAGCTTGTATCCCTCGGAACTGCCGATAGCCCTGATTATGTCACAAGTATTGTAAGAAATTCGGTGCAATTTTTAAAAACAGCCTACACCTACACAGTGTTGAAAATCTGACACGTTTGGCTTTCAATCGTAGAAATTGTTTTTTGATATTGAATCGTTTTAATACCTCTCCTTTATATATGAATCCTTCAACCCCGGGTGGGGCATAGGGCGGCGACAAATTTCTTCCATCCTTCTCGATCTGCGGCCAGATACTTCAGCTGTGGCCACGTTTTACGCTGCGTTGCTGCTTCGGCCGGTTGATTTCCACGCCGTGTACCTTGAGGGTTCCATTCGAAGGATTGATTCGCGATGTTGTCGTTTGGTCTCCTCAACCAATCCAGCGCCACTTCCTCTGCCTAATTTCGGCATTTAACAGCTTTTGATGCGTTATATGCCACAATTCTTGGTTGGATATAATTTGCGGCCATCGGATCTTAAGGATGTGTCGCAGGCAGCGGTTAACGTATGCCTGCAGTCTTCTAGAGATGGAGGTAGAAAGTTTCCAGGTTTCGCAGGCATACAGCAGTACGGACCCGACGTTGGATTCGAAGAGCCTTAACTTGGGAAATTTGACTGGAGTTCCATACTGAGGAAAGCATTCCAAAGGCACAACGGGCTTTACTTATTCTGCTATTAACATCCAGATCCGTTCCTCCTTGGGATGAAACAAAACTGCCTAGATAGTTAAATTCCTTGACCTCCTCAATAGGTGTCTGTCTCCGAATAATGGGCTGATTCGCTGAGCGGCCAGTGTGCATTATTTTGGTCTTGTTGCAATTGATCCTAAGACCAGCCATCTCTCCATTCACTTGCAGTGATTGACACATCTCATTCATCCCGCTGTTGGTTTTTGCCAGGACAGGAAACAGATATCGTCGGCATAATCCTTAGCCTCTCAAACGGTCTCCATTGGATACCATGTCTCTCGGATGTACCTACGGTGGCAGTCAGTACGTCGTTTATCGCCAGTATAAAGAATATTGGTGACAGAATATCCGCTTGTCGCACTTCAAAAGCACCGGAAATCTGTCCATTATGTAGAAGGAAGCATCTTGCGGCATGATAGGACTCCTTTATAACAGAGCAACAATCTTCAGTGGAATCCCTCTCCTATCTAAGGATTTCCAAATCCATTTACGGTTGACTCGGTCAAAGGCCTTCTCAAAGTCTACGAACATAAGGTAGAGCGGTGACGTAAACTCGGTTGACTGTTCGAGTATTATACGCAGGGTGTTGATATGATCGATACAGGACCGACCACTACGAAAGCCCGCTTGAGGCCATACTTGAGCGTATTTTTGATCCTGTACTTTGTCCGTTCGAGAATGATAGTTGCCATTATTTTCGGGAAGACAGACAGTAATACCACGCCAGTTATTGCAGTTCTTAAGGTTTCCCTTCTTGGGTATCTTAACAATAACTCCATCCTTCCATTCCCTGGGGTATTTTTCATTTTCCCATATAGCCTGCATTAGTGGTAGTAGGATACAGGCCGTTGTGTCGGGATCTGCATTCAGGAATTCGGCTGGTATACCATCAAGTCCAGCTGCTTTGTTGAATTTAAGGAGTTTGATCGCAGATTAGATTTCTGCAGCTGTATAGAGGGCCCGGTGTCAATACCCATGTAAGAACGTTGCATTTCTAGATGTTGGGAGCTCACCGTTGCACTCAGCTCATCTGAGTCCTCATTTAGCAGGGCGCAAAAGTGGTCCCTCCATCTTGTCAATTGTTCTTCTATTGTTACCAATAGCGTGCCGTCCACATCCAAGACAGGATGGTTGGTGTTGCTTTTTCGGCAAACAATATCCTTGGCGATTTTGTACAGCTCCCTCATCCAAGCTCCCTCCTCTTCTTGCAGCGCTTCCGCATTCTCCGCAAGATCGTCCATTCTTTTCCTCCTGTCGCGCCTCACACAGCGCTGTACTGTCTTTCTACCTCTTCTTTGGCAGATTCATATGGCAGTCCCAGTCGTCGAAAGTGCCTAGTAAAAGATTTGTGGATGGCCTCACTTATTGAAGGAGGGACTCACTTCCATTGTCCCGTACAGTCTTTTGTATAAATATCATGCTGGCCTTCGCTTACACTTTGAGGGGACCGTTCCTTGTAATTTGGTGAGAGTGAGTCACCAATTCCTCAGACACCCGTCATTCAAAAAAAAAAGTACCGCCTGTGATAAATAAGTCAATTCGTACGCCTTTGGTCAAATTTGCCCACCAAATTTCCCTATTCCCTATGACTAGCAACACTCTCCATCAGTTGATGCATCCCCCTCCAACACTAAACCAGACTTTCCCATGATGTAAAATAGAACAAAATTCCTTGCGACAGCGACAGAGAGACTAATCTTTTCACACTATGCGCGCCACCCTCCTTCAACCTCCTTGCGCCACACTCAACAATCAAATTGATTCAACTAGGTACATTGTATGCAAGTAGTTGGAACAACTTGATTAAGATTGATTTGACAATCCATCTCGTTTGGCACTTCATTCAAATGCACTCCTTGTGCGAGTGTATGCGCCTGGCTGCGCATATTATTTGTCGCAGTCGTTTGTTTAAATTCAACACGAAATGGGGGTGCACTGGCACTGGGTAGATGACACGGAGCTTCCACAACCAGAACACTCGTAGTTGGTTGTGTGTTAATTAAATGATTACTTTCTTGCGAGGCGTTCACTTACTTCCTCCATTTATACGCGATGCGCTTTGTGTATTGTGTCTCGTGTGTCCCGTGTGAGTCTAATGTCGGGGCCGCACTCAGAATCGAAAAAGAAAAAAAAAAAAGGTCGACCGAAAAACCGAAACAAACAGAAATTCAAACTTTGAACACGCGATGAATAGATTATGCGACACACACAGAGTGAAGAATGAAGATTGACTTCGTGATGTCGAGCCGTCATCTGTCATTCTTTATGGGGTGTGTATAGAACGTTTTTTTTTTTTCTTACACTTTTAATGCATGTGACAAGATGCGCCCCATCAGATGTTTGTTTTGTCGCGGCTATACAGTTCATTCGGTTCATTTTGTTCATTAGCACAATTATGACTTACGTAACGAGAAATCAGCGTTTACATTGCAATGACGTTTAGTGGATTATGTCTAGGGTCAACCAGAGAAGATGGTTAGTGTTGCGATGGGTTGTGAAATCGGACCAACTTTAGGTCGTTTTGACACGTCTCATAATTGAAGATGAGACTAAGACTACAACGTACAACAATTTAAGTGCACAACTAGTAAGAATCTTGGGGTTGTCGCAGCTCATTTTGGAAAACTCCATGTTGAAAATAAGGGAGTAGGATACGGGAGCTTAGGGCGGTTTTATTCACTCGAAGTTGAACACAACTTGGGGATTTTATATATCAAACTCCCCAAGTTGTGTTCAACTTCGAGTGGATAAAACGGCCCCTAGTCCATCTCGAACGTAAGGATAGGTAAATTTATAAATGGTCTTTCATTGGCGACTTGACGAATTCAAACTTTGAATGTGAATGCACCCTTAAACCGATTAGCGAACTGCCAATGTCAAAATATTCAGTAAAATCAACATTTTCATCATGGTGAAGTACACGAAGGAACAACGCTTACAAATAATAGAAATTTACTACAGAACTTTCGAGTCGGTGGTCGCAACTTTAAGAGCGTTAACGCCAGTTTTGAATCTTCAGCGATGAAGCGCATTTTTGGTAAAACGGCTTCGTCAATAAGCAAAATATTCGTTACTGGTGAGAACCCTCATGTGCTTCATCGAACATCACTTCATTCGCAATAAGTCACTCACTGTTTGGTGCGGTTTTCATGCAGGCGGCGTCATTGGACCGTTTTTTTTTTTCGTCGATGAAAATTACAGTCACGTTACGGTAAATGGTATTCGCTACAGGGATATATTGGAACGTTATTTCTTTGAGCAATTGCATGAATTGGACATCGGTGATATGTAGCTAAGCCGAGACGGTGCCACGAGCCACACAGCGGGTGCAACCATCGAGTTATTGAAGTTTCAGTTCGGTGAACGTGTTATCTCGAGAAACGGACACGTCGATTGGCCGCCGAGATCGTGTGATTTAACGCCTCTAGACTTTTTTTTTACAGGGCTACATTAAATCATTGGTCTATGCCAAGAAGCCGGCGACGTTAGAGGAGCTTAGAGCCAATATTGAAGCGGAAATAGCGGCCTTATCGCTCGAAATGTGCAGACCGGTCATCGAAAATTGGGTTCAACGTATAGACCGCTTCATACGTTCCCGTGGTGGACATAATAAACGAATTTGAATTCCATTCAAAAATGTTTTGATAGTAATTCAAGGCAATAACATTTTTTTTAGATATCTCAAGTAGTTTTCATTTTATTTGAAGACGAAGTTGTCAAGTCCTTAATGAGAGACCCTTTACTTATTTTTACTTACGTACTTTGGCAATCTTTCTAAATTGTTCTTGATACTTTTCGACGATAATACAATTTGAAAAGGACCAAAATCGCTGGTGTACATCTTACTGAGCTGTGAACTAATGTGAACTACACTGAACTCATTGAACTAAATGGAAATAAAAGCGTGTTCAATAGGTAAATAGAATTCAAATGAATTGATCTATACCTATCTCTGGAGTGAACTCAAATGCAGAAATTTACGCATACAGAAGAACGCGAATAGAACTCACAAAAATGAATGGTTGCCACTGGTCTGGAAAGTCGTGGAAAGTCTCGGAACAAAAATTTGGTCAGGGAAAATCAGGAAATGGATAGTTTTGGTATTTGTAATAAAGACCGCGGGTACGATCTTTGGTAAGGTGTTGCAGATGACCCAACCCGGGGATCAACATTTTTAAAGTTTTCCCAAATATTTAAATAGAAGGAGCTTTTTACCGACTCTATACAAGACAAAGACGATCAAGGACTATCACAGAATCTCCATACTTGCTGAGGATAGATGAACATATACTCGACAAAGTTTTAATCTTTTTAACAGTAGGTGCACGACTTGCGAAAGACTTTTCCTTAAAAGTTCCCTCTGGGGTTCCCTTCAGAGAACAGTTCAAGCGAAAGACCAACTGTAGTCTTTTTCTGTTCCATGGTCCATCGCAAAGCGTAGACATTCGATATCCGCGCAAGATATGATCCACGATATTTACCAAACACTGGCAACCAGTTTAAATTGCGTACCACATATGAATGCAACCAATCTGACTTCTGACAGCGTATAGACGTCTTGAGAAACCCGCTTCTGATTGATGTCAGATCAACGCCAGAAATTAAGTCACTAATTTGTTACAGTTTATAAAATGCAACTCCGCACAAAGCGACTATCGGTATCGATTTCAACCTCAATTGCGGGTAACACTCACTCGTTGGAACTTGGAACGCACAACTATAATATCGTTGTTGCTGGTTGCAAGCCCGCCTTAAAAGTCAGCTATGGATCTGTGTTATTACAAGAGGAAAAGCTGAATTCAATCATACAATCCCACTGGCGTTACATTGTAAACACAATTAGCAACAATGTATCAGTCGCAAAACAGGCTAAGACTACCTACTCCCCTTGTGCACGAAGCCGACATTTTTTCAACCACCACCACCACTTTGGGGGCACCTCGGCGAAACATGTCAACAGCAGCAGGAAGAGGGTATCCCCACATTATCATCATTGTTGTCTCAGCATCTGTATCTGTGTCTGTTACTTGGTTTATGTAGATCTGTGCACGAAACAGCAAAGTGCTCCATGGAAAAACAACACTGCCCATCCATCTATTCGTCTATCCATCTTGGAGAAGACCCTCTTTAGCTATTAAGATGCATAGCATGTAATGCAATTATAGTCAAGTCTTCCTTTGCATCTCTTTCCCTCTTTCCCTCTCTGTCTCTCTTTCTCTCTCTGTTTGTGCATATCTGCACAGCACACTCGAGAAATACAATCACCAACTGTAAGGAAAAACATGGCTTACATTGTAAGCAAGACGGCACCTGGTCATACAAGCCGAAATCAACTAAATTGCACCAGCAGCAGAGCGCGAAACCCGCATCCACAACTGTCAATAATCTGTCAGCCTCGGCCACTTCATCAGTCAACGATGTTTACCATCATGACGCGACCGTAACAATATATACCATCTTTCTCCCCGCGATCCGCACTCATCTGCAGTGATGCCAGACTACAAGATTTTTCAGCTCCAAATATCTCACCTCAAATTCATCCGATTTTAAAATTCTTGACATCGATCAATATTTATTTTAAGACATTAAAACAATTTAATTCCATTATCTACCTATTATTATTATATAAATAAAAAAAAATAATCGCTATTTCCCTTGGTCATGGCATCACGCGTGAACGGCTGGACCGATTTCGCTAATTTTTTTTGTTGTGTTTGTTATTGTCAGGAGAAGGTTTATATAAATGATAAAATTAAGAAAATTGGGCGGAAAATTAGAAAATTCAAGAATTCGGGGTGAAACTCGATGACGATATAACTCGATAACCACTGGGCCAATTTTTATGATTCTTCTTTTGTTTTATTCGTATTGGTGTATTTTAGGTTTAGGTTTAAAGATTTATATTCTATTTTGCGTTTAACTGGTTCCAACTTAAAAGATAGGATACTTTGGCACCCGATAGGCGGCTCTGTTGCCGATTTCCGAAACCGCTCAACCGATTTCAAAGAAATTTTTTAGATTTATATTCTTTGTTCCCGCTTGAAGGATAGGATACTTTTGGACCCGATAGGTGGCGCAGTTGTCGAACTCTGCAACCACTCAACCGATTTCAATAAAATTTTGTGGGTGTGTATGGTTGGTTATAGTTTAGAGGATGTGATAGTTTTGGACCCGATAGGTGGCGCTGTTGTCGAGATATACCTACAGTTTTGTTTATATTCCTTCAACATAATTTTTGAAGTGAATACTTTTATGTTCCGAAGTTAACAAACAAAAACAAAATTCAATTATAATTAGCAATAATTATTTTTCCGATATTTATGTCGAAAATCTAAATATAAGTTTTATTTAAATCACTTCTTGCCAATTACGATTTTTTATTTTAAGAAAAAGATTTTACGATTTTCCACCTGGGAACACTGCTCATCAGAATGACCAAGGAGAAGACAAATATAAAATGAAACCTCTGTCGGTTGCTACGGACGCAGGCTTGCGTATCAGACGCCGCCGCCGCGCCGCCAAAAAGCACATATTGCATGCAACAATGACTTTGAGCCGCGCCACTCCGCGTTGGTTCATAATACACGCGCATACAATGTTGCACGCTGCCAGCGCAGGGGGAGGAGTAGCAAAGAACCCATCAAGCGCCGTTCAGGATTGAATGAATAAAATTACATGAAAATTGATCCAAATAATTGCAGCGTCTCTAAATCGAAGAGAGGATTCATGCAAATGCAAACTTCCCTGAGAAAGCGAAATGCTGGCTGTCCGAAGGCAGACACCAAGGAAGACGTGTCCACGCCTTGGGCGTTGGTGAGGTGCTTTCGTTCGTCGTTGTTGTAGTCATCACCGGCCCGGAGATAGTTGGTTGTTCACTATGATTGTTCGTTACAATGTTGCATCGCATACAATCGAGAGAAAAGTATTTTGAATGTACGACACGCTGGTAAAGATGACGCTAATGCGGATGCCCGACCGACGATGACAATCTAGCGCACAAAAATTCGAGTGCAGTTATGTGGCGTAGACAATTGCTGGGATGCCCATAGTTGCAACGGCGCCGCCGCTTTGCTTTATCACGAAAAAATATTTGGATGGATGGTTTCACCTAAAGGCTTGAAAAAGTGGGAATCGCTTGGCGTCGCGGCGTCTCCTCTCTTAGGTAGATATAGATACTGCAAACCTGTGCCTTACCTAGGTTTACATTGTATTTGCAGTCGTGCGCTCTTACAAGTTACAACTTATTGGATGAATTATGCTGTCGTTCGTCGGCTTTTGTTCGTTGGTTTCGTATGGCAGTGAATTGAGGAAGTGAGTGAAAGGATAATGAAAAGTGTTTCTTTGGACGCGGTTATGTGGTTGATTTGAGAACCCTGGGCATCAGTTGGGCTTGGGGTACGATATATTTTTTACCGACGACGTAACAAATTGGAATGCACTTTTCAGCACAATTCACTTGATTCGATCTTCAAGTTCTTCCTGGCGCTTTTCCACGTGCTTTTGATGCGTTCTGAGAGTCGTTGCCTTTTTCATCGTCGTCATCCTTTTTGATGTCCCGTCTGACTGTTCAAGGGTCGAAGGTGTAAGTCGTCTTTTGATGGCTGCCTACCAACTGTCTGCGATACGGATAGATAAGACTTCATCGGTAAGTGGGGCACTAGATATGGGCCTTTGGTTCAAAACTGAGGTTGTTCTCCTTACGAGACAGATTCTGAAAGGCCTCAACATTCAGATCTCTAAAGAAGCTAAATATGTGGGAGTTCCCCGAGCTAACAAAATCTTCCTTGGGCAAAGTATAGGTCAAGTCGGAGATATCCAAGACGCTCTCAGTTTTATGGCAGTACCTATATAACCGTGATTTTGGCAGTTCACGCGGGCTATCACCAAAGACGGCCTTAGCGATCTATGGTAAGACCTTTTAAAGTTTCTTTGTTATAGGTCGAAAAAAAAAGAAGTAACAAAAATGATTGTGAAAAGCTAGGCTTAGGGTAGCTATACAGACTTCTTAAACTCCAACGAACCGCCTATCTCGCCTATCTCGTTCCTTCGGAACTTCTCCGAAAACGAAAACTTCAAGACGTTCTTTATACTTTTATCATGCGCTGTGCTATCAAAGCGATCGACCGTCGTTTTGGTACCATTCTGACTGAAGTTTCTATACCATGGTCCCATGGATATAATACAATAAAAGCAGAACTTTGGCTGCTGAATAAAAGAGTCGACTTTCGTTGCGTTCAAGACTGACCTTAGGCCTGAGTTTGAGCCTCGATTCGGTTGTAGTTCGATTTCAACCGAAAGCTCCAAAACCAGTCAAGGGTCCGGTCTTCCTGAGAGCAGCCTTCACTGCATGTTAGGACACCCGGTTTTCTGGAGAAGATCTAACTCCCCTAATGGCTGACTGTGTTATTGAGAACAACCTAGTCGGAGTTGGAATATATGCATCTTGTTCGAAACCCATTGCAAATTACCTTGCAATTGCAAGACCTCTTTGAAATCGTTGGCAAAGCTTAAATTTTCGACTCTTGCTTGTGTTTTAGGTCACATGGGACTGCGCCAAAAGAGAGCTTCGATGAGAAGTCCAAACGAGGGTTGGAAGCTGATTTTTTAACTCCTGTGATGGGTCTTTCATCTACTTTGGTCAGGGCCTCTATTGATGATAGTTTTTGTTAAACACAATTGTGTGTGGAGCAGCTCTCCAGGATGCAGTCATGTCTGTAGAAATCCGTGGCTCTATGCCAGGCTTTTTGAGCCGGCAAGTATATCAAGTAGGTACTTCCTGGCTTAAAAAACCGTAGACTCTTGTATTTTGCTAAGCTTCTTAGTGCACTAGGCTTGAGTGACAGCGGTGTCGCGGAGTTTGAGCGGCTATATTTCAGATCATGTCTTATCTTTTCTTGATTATGGTGGCAGATTTTAAGGGCTGAAAGTCTAAGCTAAAGTGCATACTTTTTACGAGGGTCTAAGAAATTTTAGTTCAAAGGGTAATGTATTACAAACGACCAGTTGCTTTTGACGGCTCCAGTGGAGTGCTACTTTACTCGACGAAAAAACAAGCCTACCCAAAGTTTTGCAAAAGTTTATTTTAGCCTAGGTCGACAATTTCATCGAAAGACGTTCTTTTTAAAGCCAAGATTGTATATCATAGAAAGTCCTGGTTTTTTATTCAGTTAAAGGCAGGCCTCAATTTTGTTACAAGTTTCCTTAAGTTCAAATTTGTTTTTGGAAAAGGTAAACCGCGATCTTGAAGGGTGCCAACGAAAACAGCATAAGGAATTAACACTGCCCCCCGTAAAGCCCACCATTTTGACGAAATTTCTAAAAATTGGTGCTGCCAACATTTCTCACTTTTTAATAAAATAAGAGCTTCTTTTTTTGGGACATCTATTGGAACATTCTAGTAAACCAAAAACCCATTTTCTGTGAACTAGGGCAGGTCTTCTCTTTTCAGAAATTTGCAAAATTTACTGGAAGGTGTTACCATCTCTGAGATATTGGCTAATTACCGGCGGCATTTTCTATGTTTTTCTATTTCTCAAATCTTTAATGCGCAATTTCAACTGGCACAGTTTTGGGGCCTTAGTATAGGTTAACTCTAATGTGGCTCATCACATCTGGCACGAGGGTACCTATTTTCAGATACCAACTAGTGTTTTTTGAGTTGGCTGTACATCGCCCAACCAAGAGGTTAAAAATACATTCACCCGTTTCAAAGTGTCAACAAACCCCGTCCCGGATATGTCGCACCACTCCACGTTCCGCCCATGGTCAAACCATATGTAAAACACAAGCGGATTCGCTCGAATTCCTCCACCTCACAAACACAAGCTTGTTGCCTTGTGCCAAATTGCTGCCAATCTTATTCAAAATCGAACGAAATTTAGTCAGCATTTCAGCGGGCATCTGCAAATGTCTTCGATAAGTCTACAAAGCCGTACCCAGTTACGATCCCGTTTCTTTTTACTTATAGTACCCGCAGACAATAGGTACCAGGTGAAAGAAATAAAGCATCTCAGCAGCTGGTAGCATGATTCATGCGCAAGCTATTTACGTAGAGACGCAAAAGCTGCCTCGTGGCCAAAGCCAATCATTATCTCAAACAATTTAACCGCACGCTCTATTTCGGCCTGAACGCTTTTGAAACCTCAATGGCCCAATTTTCGGTGGGCGCCCGTCAATTTTCCTCTCCAAGTCCTCGAATAACAAAGGAGACGGTTCCGCGCTTTGCCGGAATGCAAAAGTGATTGTCAGTTGCGACGGCTTGCCACCCGTGTCCCCGTGTGTCACAGATTGGAGTCTTCACTTTTGTATTGTTTTTTGTTTTTTTTTTTTGTGCAAAGCTGGTATTTGTTTACAAACAATCATTTTCAGGTCATGTTTGTTTACATCGCAAAGTGGGTCAGTGTAATTTTCATGCAACGATTCTCTTTTGCTAGTTTCGCTTGGTTTTTATTTTACGTTTTGTTTTTATTTTGTCTTCTGTCGATTGCCTTCTCCTCTATGCTCTACCTCTCGTTCGTTCGTTTGTTCATTTGTTCGTATATGTGGCTACTTGGAAATTGATGTTTTTCTATTGTCGGTTGTCGCCGAGTGTCGACGCGGTCCAAAGTCTAAAGAGCGCCATCTATTATAGCCAACTAACAAACGGTTGCGCTTCAAAACAAAAACTCACCTCGAAGTCTATCCTCATCCGCTTTAAAAGAGACAGGTGTTGTTCCCATATGAATTGTGCTATGCATGTGTGTCTATGCGATATAATTCACCAATTCACTCGCGAATGCAACATAGATATACACCGCAGTGTCATGCATTGCAATGCAATTTTCTGTTTACTATCTGATTGAAGTGTTTTCTATGGCTAAAGTCGATTCGCGCTCACATAAGTAGGTACAATTGGAAAGTTATTTGTGTCAATGGCGTTCGAGGTGATGTATGGTGTTTGGAGCAAAAAAAACAACAACAGAAAAATAGCAACAAAATAAAAATAATCATGGAACCTTGCATGGAATGCAGACAGAGTGCACTTGTCAGTCATTAGGGAGGATAGCGCTCAGAGTTATCCAATTCTAACTGGGCGGGTAATAGACTTGAGGAATTTTTTTTAATTCTTAGCGATTATCCCTGAACAACATGCTCATTAGCGCTAATGACGATCTGATTGAGCAACGCCAATCGAGAAAGGTAAACTGTCTTTGGATGGAGGAAGGTTGGCAAAAATATGACCTACTCTTGGTTAGATCTTAGGCGAGGTAATCTACACAGTTGGATTTGTCTTGGAGTGTGTGTAGTGTGCTTAGCTTCTAATTACTCTATTGTCATTCCTGAGTGACACAAAAATGTAAACCTGTCGTTTCATCTGTCATTTACTACACTCACTAGACGGTCTTCTTAATGATTGATTGATCTAGTTCTAGTACATTATGAGGTATTTTAAGACTTTTAAGACGGCTTTCAACCTGTCTAACTATTTTGAATTGAAAATTTGCCAATTGAAGTCACGCCAAAGCAAAATTCTTAAAATTGTTGTGAGTTTCGGACTCATATTGGTGAGTTCGAAAATTCGAAATTTGTTTCTCTAATGAATTTTATGTCTTATACACGTATTTCCCGCTCACTTTCACTTTGTTCAGAAGCATAATTATACAGCATATTTATTTATAGACGAAAGCTATGAAAACATGTCTATCTGTCAAATTTGTTGACGGACTGGTGACTCACAGGTAAAAACAGAATTTTTAGGACTCTAATTCTAAGGTTTCCCTGCTTAAGCCCGTATGACACCACATTTTTCTCTCATTTTTTATTACATTTAAACATGTTGAAAAGGCAGCTGCGAGTAAAAGAGACTAGAAAGTGACAAGATTTTTCCGAACAACTATAAATTGACATTTGTCGAAGATAAGACGATGATGTTTGTACATTTAAATTACGAGGGATATCAACAATCATTTCTGCTGTGTTAAACTCGAATGTTTCCTAAAATATTAGGCCACCGGCTGATCTGGTGAAAGGTGGGGTGTACTTTTATAGGACAAATCTTTTTGGGTATTACTTTTGTAGCATAAAAACGTTTATTCGTTTTTGCTTGTGCGAAAGTTTTTCTTCAAAAACGAAAGAAGTCTTCGTATCCAAAAAGAAACGTATGTTTGGGATTTACTTTTGTAGTATGAAAACGTTTATTCGTTTTCACTTGTGCGAAAGTTTCTCTTCAAAAACGAAAGAAGTCTTCGTATACAAAAAAAAAAAAAAAAACATATGTTTGGGATTTACTTCTGTAGTATGAAAACGTTAATTCGTTTTCGCTTGTGCGAAAGTTTTTCTTCAAAAACGAAAAAAGTCTTCGTATACAAAAAAACAAATCTGTGGGGTTTACTTCTGTAGTATGAAAACGTTAATTCGTTTTCGCTTGTGCGAAAGTTTTTCTTCAAAAACGAAAAAAGTCTTCGTATACAAAAAAACAAATCTGTGGGGTTTACTTCTGTAGTATGAAAACGTTAATTCGTTTTCGCTTGTGCGAACATTTTTCTTCAAAAACGAAAGAAGTCTTCGTATACAAAAAAAAACATCTGTTTGGGATTTACTTTTGTAGTATAAAAACGTTTATTCGTTTTCACTTGTGTGAAAATTTCTCTTCAAAAATGAAAAAGTCTTCGTATACAAAAAAACAAATCTGTGGGGTTTACTTTTGTAGTATGAAAACGTTAATTCGTTTTCGCTTGTGCGAAAATTTCTCTTCAAAAACGAAAGAAGTCTTCGTATACGAAAAAAAAAAAATTTTTTTGGGATTTACTGTTGTAGTATGAAAACGTTTATTCGTTTTCACTTGTGCGAAAATTTGTCTTCAAAAACGGAAGAAGCCGTCGTATACAAAAGAATAAAGAAAAATAACAAATCTGTTATTCAATGGCTTTTTCGATTTTTTCTTTTTACTTCAAAGGAAAACGTTTTCGTTTTATGCAAAAAGTTACATGGTGCGTACGACTGCCATGAAAGAGCTTCTCAATTCATCCGCCCGGACCCGACATAAAAGTTTAAGTCGCTTTCATTCGTCTTAAAAATAAAAAGCAACTCACAAACGAATGGTTAGAGCTACGTTGCTCATATAGATCTTAATTTTTGTTCGAAAGGTGATTCTAGTCAAGAATTTCTCGACATGAAAGGTACATATTTGACATTTCGATCGGTTCCGAAAAGTGTGCGTTCGGGGAAATCCATTCAAATCCAATCAATTTAAGACGACTAGATTTCTGAGTGCAGCCGTTCTCTTTCGTATTTGGAGCCCCAAGGGGAATTACTCGTTACTTTGCACTTTTAACTCGTTATTTTGTTTATGTTTTTTCTTTCTGTCAGTTTTTATGAGGCTGTTCATTAACTGCGTGTCCACTTGAGCATTCTACATCTTCATCCGTCAACCTGGCAATAAATAGGAGGGACATTTTTAAAAGGCAATAACTATGAGGAAGCCTCTTTTAAAATGACATTACACGGTGTGAAACAGCTTTTCGAGGTCTGCTATTATCAAGTTATTTGTTCTACCTTTAATGCTTGTAAGCTAGAGTGAGCCATTAGACTATTGTGAATTGTAAAAAAATGGGCGGCCCAGCGGAAGATAGATATTTTGAAGAGGCTTTTTTAGCCGACTAACTTGATTTTTTTGTTTTTTGAGACTTTGATGACACCTTTGACGTACTAAAAGCACTTGTCTATCTGGGCACGATTAAGGACGGTCCCATAGTAAGACTCGACCTTATGCAACCTTTTACAATTAAGCTTGCATTGCGAGGAGTCTTAAACTTGGTCCAAACCATGCTGATGTATGATAAACTGGCTTGACCATCGAACCCAGACTAAACGTCGTCCTTTCTAATGCCCCCCCCCCTCCCCCCTCTTTTGAATTACACTCTCAACGACGTTCAATCCATCATTTCGTTAATCCCACTCATACATTCCTATCGTTCGCACTGGGTCGTCTCCCCTCTTATAATTTGTCAAAAATTTGCTTGTTCATCATGAACATTGGTCATTTGTTATGATATCTCATTAAGTTCATCCATGTTATCTGTACACTGTACGTCGTCCCCTGAGTGGCTCTGTTATTTGGGTCAAACCGAACGCAGGCTATAGTACGCGGTAACAGGTCCAAATAAAATTACTTCTTCTTATCACGTTTATTCAATTCCCACTCTCTTTGAGTGTTTTCTGTTCTGTTTTGCCCACTCCAAGTGATATCACCCGCTCCCTTGAAGCCGCGCGCATATTTATATCTGATAATTTTGTATTGTGTACCCCCCCTAAGGATGCCCTCGCCAGATTAAGTCATCCAAAGTGAAAAATTAGCCTTATAGTCCGCACTGAGGGAGGGGAATCAAAATGGAAATGGAAATGGAAATGGAGTCTCATCCTCTTTCATCCAATTTATCACAAAAAAAAAAAAAAAAAAAAAAGGAATATGATTCCCATCGCAGTCTGATTCTGATGACTCCTGTGCAGCGCTATACACAAAAAACATGCTACCAGGCTTAAGCTGCTGGCTTACATACAGCTACTACCTACAGATTCACTTTTCCCCGTGCGTGGTGGGTGTGTGTGTATACTCACATTTCGTGTGCTGCTCCCGTTGTCCGTGCTGATGAAAATGAAAATATCCCGAACGCATTAAACAACGTGTCACACTGTGGAGCGAAACACGACGACGATTATCGAGGGAGCGGGCTTTAGTTGGCTGGCTCTCTATAAGCGTTGTGATGATGGCTTGATAATGACGACGACGCTTCGTATCACACATCACAGCTGCAAGAGATGGAAACGCATGTTAAACGCGCTACTCCTCCTGGAATGCTAGGTGGAATATAGATAGACGCGTTTACGGAATATCTAATTGGACGTGGAGTCGCCGTGACATGCGGATAACGGAATAAGGAATCATCTACACTATTTGTTTAGTCCAATGGGGGGGGGGCGGCGGAAATTGCAGGCAGTGAGCTAAGTGCACGCGTATATTTTTGTCAATGGAACGCGGGGATTAGACGCTTAAATTACATTAAGCTGGAAAAATGGTGTCGGAAATTGTACATAAGCTCACACCCTTGGTGGCGGGCTATTTTTACACGCGGTATCTTGCGAGGGGTCTTGCGCGTATGGTGTGGCTATGGGGAACGATTGTTTTATTAAAAGATCTGAATGTGTTTTTTTTTTTTTTTTTTTTTTTTTGACGTTTTGTGTGGGTTCTTTTGCATTTGTCAAGATTAGTGGCAATTGTAAAAAATGGAAGAATTTTTGTCGCTCACAATAATTTCTGCGATATCCTTGCGTGGAAGGTCTAATAAATTGATGTCATTTGAGAGGCACTGCTGGAAGAATGCGGCATTCGGTTTAAGGACGTATAGCATTAAGCACCAGACTAGGGAAAGGTCGTCGATTTTGATATCGATAAGTTGCGGGGGCTTATCACATCGGTATCGACGCCTACAATTCGACAACTAACTACCAACGTATTCAGAGAAATACGTGACTCGCTGGCATATGGACTATCTTTAGTATTGGGTGTGTTCAACTAATAAGAATATACGACGAAGATGATTTATGTCGAAAGAGCCTTAATCCCCAGAGCAAATGTTTTATTAGCAATCGCACTCTCGTTTGTTTTCTGTCGAGCTCGTCATAAATTCGACAAATTTAGTAGGTATTGCCTTCCGACTTTGACATCCTGAATCTCATCCAAAGAGTCTTTTTTTTTGCAATAAATAGTGCTTTCATTCCTGGAGAACTAAGAAGCGAATTCCGGTCCAGGGCGTTTCTAGCAAGCAGAACCTTTTTGACGGCAAGTGACAAAGAAGGACTGGTAACCGTTTACAGTGTTTGTTCGGCCGTTCGGGTCGCGACACGGACAAAACTATTTTCTAAACTGAAAGTAGACGTTTCTTAAAACAATAAAATAAAACTTAAAGTACGTTTATTGTCCAAGCCAATTATTTCTTATTTTTTAATATTTTCATACCATGTTGAATCTAGAACGAAAAAAAAAAAAATCTAAAATTAAGATAGTTTTTCTGGATTTAAGAAAACAAATGCCTCAAGAATTTTCTTTTTCGAATAAGATTTTTTTTCTTAAATCGTTCACAGGTTTTTTCGACCCAACAAACTGTTTATAACTCTTAGGCCCGTGGTGGGAAAATTGTTTCTGATCTTACGCATAAAATATTAAGGCCCGTTTTCTGATACTACTCCCTCGAAACAGACAATATTTTATGTAAGAACTTTTATATAATGCTGTGCGATAAGGGGGGAGGGGGCTAAATATAATACAGAGGAATTGACGAGAATATGTGACTTAAACTTGGTTTGAAACCAAAAATGCAAATATTAAAAGGTCCAAGGGTTGACGGTAAACCCAGTCGAATAGAGCAGCAATCTAGAACCAAACTTTTTTAAATAAAAGCCTTATGATCGCCACGTCTAAAATGGCTTCGAATGACAATAGCGGTTTGGTTCTGTTCGACTTAAATTAAATTATACAGACAATATTGCATGTAAGAACTTATTTTTTAGTTAAAATATATAAATATAAATCGATTATGTTTGGTGTGAATATGACTACAAAATTCATTTAGTTACTTTACGACAATACGAAATATGTTTTTCTTTATTCGTCCTTGTTTCCTGTTTACTAGACTTTAGTTATTGTATGTAGCGTAAAAGGAATCATCAAAAAAAGTGAACCAAAATGAGGAGTGAATTTCTTCTACTGTGCATGTTTTTCTCGATATACGAATTTATTTTTTATGAGCAGTAAAAATCAAGTAACCCCTTCCTCTCCCACCCCCTCCCCTAGCCGCTTCTCCTAAGTGATATCCATCTAAACAAAAGACGATAATCTTATGCACATTCGATCTGAAATATTATTAGAATTGAATTCAATAAACTAATAACCAATTTTCGTCTCGACTTTAAAATTACGGAAGCTCTTGCAATTGCGAAATTTGTATGGAAAATGTAGCCACTGTGAACTACTGATGTTTAGAGTCGAAACTAAAAATGTTTAGTGGTAAAGCCAACTTAATTTAAGAAAATTCTTCAAAGAAGCTGAAATTGTTTTCTTAATGTTAGAAAGTCTGTACTAATTTAAAATTAAGTTTGAAATTCATAGTACCTATCAAAAAAATACTTCTTGATTTCAGAATATATTTCTCAACTTTGCTATACAAAATTCGTTTCTTAAATCAAGAAATAACTGTTAGTTAAACTGAATTAATCATTTTTTACTAATAGGAACTACAGTAAAAAAAAAAAAAAAAAAAAAAAAAAAAAAAAAAAAAAAAAAAAAAAAAAATAGGAACTACTTTCTGGTGGTTGGGTGCTGTATGAATAGGGTAGGCACTGATTGGCGTCAACTTGGCGATGCCCAGTCGTTGTAACTGTTCATACACATCAATTGTGCTTATTTTACCTCCGCGTGGTAGCCACCGGGTACTGGTCTTGTCCTTCCGGGCATGACTTGCTAACCTTATAAGCGCGAGTGTTGAACACGAAGAAAATAGCAACACTATAATGCTCTGTCGGAATGACTGCCTGATCGAGTCTCAGAGGTCTTACATGAGCCCCTCAGAAAGAGGACGTACGGCGGATGAATTCACATGGTTGAATCAACGGTGGCGTCAACAGTCAACATGGCAGATACCTCAATGAGCTACTTTGACGTATTTGGAGCTGAGGTCATTGAGGATTTTTCAGCACTAGTCAGGGTGTTGAAATAGAGATGGTGGCGGAAGAGCCCTTAATGGGTCAACGGCAGCTCTCACATCCCCGCAGCGGGTTACTGACTCCGGAATATTCCGGCTCCTTTTGCCCAAGGGGTTACAGAAAGGGCCTGGTCCTCCAGGTTGGGGGTTGTGCGTGGGGTTAACGACCCTACCACGGAAAAAAAAGAATTGTTGCGAAGCAACCAAAAGCCTCGGATAAGGACGGATTCACTGTTGACGACCCTGCAAAACGAAAAAAGGACAATGACGTTCGGATCTGCACGTGGAATGTTCGAACTCTGAACAGACCGCGTGCAGCCGAACAACTAGCGGAGGCCCTAGACTGCTACAAAGCAGGTATCACCGCCATCCAGGAAGTGCGGTGGGATGGGCCGGGCAAAAGGAGGATGAAAAACTGTGACATTTACTACGGTGACTGCTACAGAGAACAAAAGCAGCGTCTATTTGGATGCGGATTTGTTGTAAGCGGCAGACTTAGGCAAGAAGTCTTGAGCTTTCGACACGTTAGTGAACGCCTTACAACTATCCGCATCAAGGCTAAATTCGCCAACATCAGCCTGATATGCGCTCACGCCCCCACAGAAGATAAAGACGATGCTACCAAAGAGTGTTTCTACGAGCTCCTCGACAAAACATATGAGCAATGTCCTAAGCATGACGTTAAAATCGTCTTGGGTGATTTTAACGCCAAAATAGGAAAGGAGGACATCTTTGGTAGCACAATCGGAAAACACAGCCTACACGACACCACGTCTGGAAACGGACTTAGGCTGATTGATTTTGCTGCGGGACGTAATGTTACCATAGCTAGCTCACGGTTTCCTCACCTCAATATACACAAAGGAACATGGCGGTCACCTGATCATCAAACCGTCAACCAAATTGATCACGTTGCGATCGACGCAAGGCACTCCTCCAGTATTCTAGATGTCCGAACTTTCCGAGCGGCCAACATAGACTCGGACCACTACCTTGTTGTAGCCAAGGTACGGATGCGGATATCCAAGACGCCACAACAACGAGAAAATACTGTGAGGAGATTTAACGTACAAACGCAACAAACCGCCAGAACCTTTGCCGATCGCGTATCCCTCAACCTCTCGAGAAGTCCTATGCTGCCAGCATCAAGTGCCGAAGACCAGTGGCGCCGATGCCAAGAAGCCATCAAAAACGCCGCAACTGATGTGCTCGGTTTCACCAGTCCACCCCCCCGAAACCCCTGGTTTGACGAAGAGTGCCGGCAAGCACATGCAGCAAAACAAAGTGCCTACGAAGCGTCGCTGCATAGAAGGACGAGAGCAGCTCGTCAGCTCTACGAGCAAAAAAGGAGGGAAGAACATCGGCTTCTCCGGAGAAAAAAGAGAGAGCATGAGAAGCGCGCGATCGAGGATATAGAGAGGTGTTACTCCAGGAACAATGTTCGGAAGTTTTACCAAAAGGTAAAAAGAACGTGTCATGGCAACAAGACCCGAACGGAGACCTGTAGAGACGAGCAAGGAAACCTTGTAGTAGAGTCACAGTCGGTGCTGAGGACATGGAAAAACCATTTCTGCAGACTGCTAAACGGCGAAGACGACACAAATTCCGCTGTTAGGCAGAACGATCCATTCAACCTGGACGATGACAGCCAAGATTTCCGTCCACCTGACCAAAATGAAGTGAGGATAGCAATATCTAAGCTTAAATCCAACAAGGCTGCTGGTCCAGACGGCTTACCTGCCGAGCTCTTCAAGGCAGCCGGAGATGACTTGGTAGAGTGCATACACCAACTCATCTCCAAGATTTGGTTAGAGGAAAGTATGCCTGATGAATGGAACCTCAGCATTGTTTGCCCGATCCACAAGAAAGGAGACCCTCTAAACTGCGCCAACTACAGAGGCATCAGTCTCCTGAACACTGCGTATAAGATCATGTCTGCTGTATTGTGTGAACGCCTGAAACCATTCGTCAACGATCTGATAGGTCCCTATCAGTGCGGTTTTAGGCCCGGTAAGTCCACGACCGATCAAATATTCACACTACGGCAGATCCTGGAAAAAACCCAAGAATACCAGATCGATACTCACCATCTTTTTGTCGATTTTAAGGCCGCATATGACAGCGTTTATAGAGACGAGCTATACAGAGCCATGTCTAGTTTTGGCATCCCTGCCAAACTTGTCAGATTGTGCAGAATGACGATGGAGAACGCTCGCTGCTCCGTAAAGGTCGGAAACAATCTCACCGAGACCTTTGATGTCAAAAAAGGATTTAGACAAGGTGATGCGCTGTCATGTGACTTCTTCAACATCATTCTTGAGAAGATTGTGCGAAACTCACAAGCCAACACCAGAGGCACAATTTTCTATAAGTCTGTGCAACTGCTTGCATACGCTGACGACATTGACATTGTTGGTACAACACAGCGAGCTGTCACTGGTGCGTTTGCAAGTATTAGTACAGAAGCGGCAAAAATGGGTTTAGTGGTGAATGAGGGTAAAACAAAATATATGCTGTCAACAAGAAGGGACACACGACATCGACGAATCGGGCAGAACGTCACGATAGGCAGCTATAACTTTGAGGTAGTTAGGGACTTTGTCTACCTCGGCTCCGCTATAAACTCTGATAACGACATCACATCAGAAATCAAACGAAGAATCACACTTGCCAACCGCTGTTTCTTTGGCCTAAGACGGCAACTGATAAGTAAGGCCTTGTCGAGAAATACTAAGGAAACTCTGTATAAGACCCTCATCATCCCAGTCCTGCTTTATGGTGCAGAAGCATGGGCGCTATCAAAGGTTGATGAAGATCTCCTTGGTCGTTTCGAACGCAAAATTCTTCGAGTGATTTTTGGTCCCGTTTGCGTTGACGGGTTTTGGAGGAGAAGATTTAACAGCGAACTCTACGAGCTGTACAGCGACATCGACCTAGTCAGAAAAGTACGCATCAGTCGTCTAAGATGGCTGGGACATGTAGAGCGAATGGACACCAACGCTCCGGCCCGAAGAGTCTTCGATTCTAACCCGGAGGGACAACGCAGTAGAGGAAGACCTCGCCTTAGGTGGCGCGCGCAAGTGGAAGGGGACCTCAACCAACTTGGAGTGCGCAACTGGAGGCAGTTAGCCAAAGATCGCGCTAACTGGAGAGGCGTATTGGTTGAGGCCCAGGTCCACCCCGGACTGTAGCGCCACCTAAGTAAGTAAGTAAGGAACTACTTTCTTGATTAAAGAAATAATTTTTAAATTCAATTAAACTAAATTCGAATGAAGAAGAATTTGTTAATTTCTAATCTTTCTCGTTTACAAGAAACGAAATTTGTTTGAATATTTTTCTTTCTCTGAAGCAACCACTCTAACCACAACACGCAGTGGGGCCTATTTAGCATATTTCCTGATAAATCTAGCAGGGTATTTTTGTTTTTAGTATCTTTTTATTTTAATCATTCAAGCACTTTTTTAGCGGAATTTTGGTTTAGCCAAATTCTCAATTAAAATAATAAAATAAAATAAAAGCAGCCGAACCTTATGCTACTTTCCACCGGACACAAGTCCCGGGATTAAGTAAAAAGGGTTTAAAATTTAGCCTGATGTATTTCCACCAAATTAAAGAAGATTAACTTGATGTATTCTCTCTGGCTCTGTCCATAAGAGAGAAAATGACGTTTCACGAGATAGAAAGAGAGGGAGAGACATTTTTCCATTTTTGACGTCTTATTTTTCATTTCTGTCAAATGCAGCTCTGTTTGCTTTGTATTTTTCACATCTCGAACTGTGGGAAGTGTCTTCACAATGCGGACTGTACATACATGGGGTCGAATCGAATTGTCCTTTAACGAGCATTACGTGACGGAATTTGTTTTTGTTTCACATGTAAAATCAACTTTACTCCGTGAATGTATAGCTCGTTCACGGAAGCGGCGATTCGACCCCTGGTTGATAGAAGAGATTTATTTCTAATCTCCCTTTTCATTAGATTTACTTTTGTATGATAAATCCCGAAATTAATGCGGGATTTACGGACATTTTTTCTAAGTTTCGCAGTTAATCTCCGGTGGAAACGTAGCGTTAGCGTGAACAAGCCATTACAATTCTCATTTGACAGTGAACACAGCCACTCAATGAATTCAGCAAGCTTGCAATTGTAATCGACTTTCCAAACACATACTTAGTTTAATGTCATATTTTTTAAATATATCTTATTTTTTTTCTGAAAAACAGCTTCTTTCCAAAAAATATTTAGCATGATTCTTAACACTTTTTTCATACAAAAAAAAAAAAACATGCTGAGCGTGATTTCAAATACTGAATTGGTCACACTGACTACACGCTGGCCATCGCTTCTTTTCAAGCAAAAACTGCTTCAGAGAGTAAATTTTATAGTTCACGTTGGTCTCTTCAGGCTTTTAAGAAAGAGGTGTAAAGTGTAACTAATGGGGGAAATTACTTGACGTCAAATTAGTCACAATCTTGACAGAAGTCCGCCATGCTTAGCCTTGAATTGGAAGTCGTATTTAAAACCACCTTTATGGCCACTTTGTCAAGTTTACCTTTAAATACTTTTCAACTTAGATTTTAGCAAGGAAGTAGTCTTCTATTCGGCTCACGATTTCAGTATTTGAAATTTAGGTTTTTGAATAGCGATTTCCACCTTCGGTCTTGTTTTCAGTGTAGTGCGAAGTTCGACAGATCGACCAAAAACGTCTCCAAATCGTTCGTCCTACATGTACGTTGCCGGGGTACTCCAATTTATCATCTTCAATAGTCGCTATGTATATTAAAAAGAGCCTCTGAAGGGATTTTGAGAAACTTTTCACGATGCGGCTGTAGAAAAATTTGTGTCTTAAAACATAAAAATAAAAGTTCCTCATCACTTTTATACCTATATCAATGTCGGTAGTTACAAAAATTTGTCAATACTTCATGCTCCGAGAATCCCGAACTTGGCAGCACTCTCATAGCTCGCACTTTCAATTTCTCAAATTGATTAATTTGACCTGTCAAATCCACCTGAAAGTCAATCTTCAGCTTAGCATCAACGTTATCGGAAACAAGTTTCTCATTCGCATTCACAAAACGTAAATTCATTGACACTTTGACATTTGGAGAGATTGTAATTAACGGCTTATCCACCGTCCGATCTGCGCTGTGCTGTCATTATTTCCTTTTCCTCTTCGCTGTCATCGTCAATACGAAAAATTCCATTGATTATTCCATAATTTATTGAATGAATAACATGAGCGGAATCGAGGAGTGTTCCCGCTCAAAAAAAAAAAAAAAAAAGCAAAACAACAAAAATACAAACTTTACTTACTAAATTTATATCGCGTGGCTTTGTGGTTGATGTTTGCTTGTAATTGTAAGTGATATGCAACATTGTATTTTTACAGTCCTTCTGCTTGTTTATATGAAATTTAAAATTAATACAACCACTGTGCTGGCGGACCTCACGATCATGTTCATGACAAAGGCAAATATTTACCTACCTGTTTCGAAAATATGTAAAAAAAAGAAGTCATAAAAAGCATCCAACAACAAGACGACGACGACGACGAACTACTCGTACAATACAAAAGGTGAATGAATCAAAACAAATCCCAACTTAACACACAAGGTGTGTTGTGTTTGCATCGGGGCCAGCAAAACACTCGCGCACAACGTGAGTTCCGTGATGGTAAACAAGATATTTTCGCGCGCACACACAGCCACCGAGCACAGATTCGGGCCAAAACACAAAATATGTCGGCCAATCGACAGCTATAGAGTTTAGAGTGTACACGGACGCGCGCTCTGCTGCGGATGTTGATTTGTTGATGCCTGTGCCTGATGCAGTTGATGGCAATGCCCATCAAAACTGAACTTCGGTTCGGAACATCAAACATAATTCTGTAGATGGAGATGGATTCAGATTGACTGGAATAACAACAACATAACAATACAATTTTGATGTTGTAACTTGTACATTGAGAGGAAGAGAGACAGAGAGTCTACTAAAACTTGAATGAAAATGCGCGACTTCCATCGTCGTGATGGGTGGCTTCAGCTTCAGCTTCAGCGTTCAGCGTTCAGCCTCTTGGCTCAATCACTACATGCATCTCACTACAAATTTACGACCCTCGTCCGAAGAATCGCTGATGGCGAGGCGCTCAAATTTACGACGCTGTTGTTTTACTTGTTGTGCTCGTCCGTTCCTTCGGGCGGGCGCTATTTCCACGTTTCGATTGTTTTGATTTTGATGCACTTTGGTGGAGAGTGATGCGCGTCGAGGTTATGGCACGATTAGCATTCAGTTAACGCAATACGAACTCGGATTGTGGGATTCCTTTTGTTTTTGTTTTGTCGGTGGTATCTGCAGCTGAAGGTTCCAATCAAATTGACAAAAACAAAAACAGAAACAGAAAAATCCCCAGACAAAGCGCTGAAGATATTTCCGCCAAAAATGGTCCGTCTTGAGCGGATCTTGGCGGCGTAGAGGGAGGCAAGTGCTTTACCCGCACGCAGTCCACTCGTGATGGGTTGATTCCCCTCCGGGAGGGGCCTTTACACTTTAAATTGTTTACAATTTGCAGTTCAGTAGTTTATTTTTTTTTATTGACAATCGAGTGTAGATATGTACAATAACAATGACAGTTCGTTGTTGTTTTGATGTTTTCGGACAAGCGTGTCTTTTTGTTTCAACTGCAACGGAAATTCCCAATGGCGCACGGCTTGTTTTTGTTTGACGTATTTCACAAAATTCAAAGAAGTGGCAAATTTCTGGCATTAGTATTTTTTTTTTTTATAAATTTCGTTTTTAGACTCTAACCACAAAAATGCGGTTGGGGGTTTTCTTCGCCGGCGACTGAAATAAGTACTGCCCAACCGCAGATAAAGACATTTAGTCGTGAAAAAAACACTTGTGTCTTATGACAGTCGCTGGAACTGGTCAGTTCTGGGAAATTCTCGAGTGGTCACCGGAAACAGTACTGGTGCGATAAGGGGGGGTGATAAATATTTCTATGTGCCTAGCCCCTAAAAATAGTAGGTACAGAGGAAGTGACATGTGAGTTAAAAGTTTTATGAATTTTCTTCAACCTCAAGTGAAAATTGGTGTGAATTTTAGAAAGTGTTGGCTCAGCCAAAAAAGCAAATATTAAAATGTCCAAGGGTTGACGGTAAACACCAGTCGAACAGAGCTGAAATTAAGAACCAACCATTTTTAAATAAAATGGCTTCGAATGACAATCGACAAATTAGTTCTGTTCGACTTAAAGTTAATTAAATGGAAAAAAATTATTGAACGAGTGTTTGTAATTTTATGCAATTTTCACGGGTCTATAGAGGACACCAGAGCTACAATCTGAATTTTGTTTCAACTCTCTTAAAAGTCCAGGAACAAAAAATAGAAAAGGAGTATTTTTTTCTGAGTTTTTAGATTTTTTTTTGTGTTTTTTTTTGTCTATGTCCATCTTTGCCGTAAAAAATGTTCGACAATTTTAAATATTCTTACAGCTTTATTATTCGTTATCATTTAACTCGATAGCATATGACATAAATAAGCAAGATTTAAAATGTTTCTCAATGTGCACTTTAATTTCAAATTAAACATAGCTATTATTTATTTGAGCCTTTCGATCGGATTTATGACGGACAGGGAGACAGAGACAGAGACGGTGACAAATAATAAGACAGTAAGAGAGACAGTAACAGTAACAGGGAAACATAAACAGAGACAGTAACAGACATAGTAATGGAGACTCTTACAGAGACAGTAAAAGACATAATAATGGAGATTATTACAGTCAGTAACAGAAACAGCAACAGACGAATTAATAGAGACAGTTACAGAGCTATTAACAGAAACAGTAACAGACACAGTAATAGAGACAGCTACAGAGACAGTAACAGAAAGAGTTACAGAGAAAGTAACAGACATGGTAATAGAGATAGTTACAGAGACAGTAACAGACAAATTAATGGAGACAGTTACAGAGCCGATAACAAAAACAGTAACAGACACAGTAATAGAGACAGTTACATAAAATGTAACAGAGTCAATTACAGGGATAGTAACAGAAACAGTAACAGAGACAGTGCCAGATAAAGTAATAGAGACAGTTACAGAGACAATAACTGAAACAGTTACAGACACAGTAACAGACAAAGTAATAGAGACAGTTACAGAGTTAGTAACAGAGCCAATTACAGACAAAGTAACAGAAGCATTAACAGAAACAGTAAAAAAATCATGTTAAATTGTATGACGCAGCTCGGTAGTAATGGAGCTCGTTTTTTGGATCGAAGTTACGATTAAAAACAGCAGTCTGCGGATGTCAACTGCTGCATTCCGAAATGGGCATAGAAATATGTACCTAGTATAACAGTCAATATTGAGCACACTCAAATAAGTAAGCTAAGCCCTGTCGTAAAATTGTTATAAGTAGTCTTTTGGGAGATCTTTCTCTATACCGTCAAGGCGTGCAATCCAATCAGTTACACTTCAAATACGCCCCTTCGCCTGCTTACAACAAGTAACCCGCCCTATGCCAACCTCATTATGTTCGAACTTCGAATCTGAAGGCGACCAACGGCGAACCAAAGACCAAGAGAGATATAGACACTCATTATGCCTTAAGTAGGCTTATTAGGGCCATCTAATTGAAAACCCACCAACTGCATCGGTACACGCGAAAGCACAGACCACCACCGTGTGCGCCTGACGGCCTGTATGAAATCATCGTCTACACCAGTCCACTCGAATCAGTTCGTGAGGCAACGATTCGCGTCGGTTCTTGGAATCCCATTGCTAAGCCACCATTATGATCTATAATAAAGTAATTAGCTATGTAAACCACGCACTCCGTACACCAAATACTGATTAGAGGGTTTTACCTAACCTCAACTCGACCACAAAAAAAAAAAAACAAACAAACAACGCAACGTTTAAATTAACTTTTTTGCCTTTAACTCAACAGCATTGCACTGAGGCTCTGGATGGGGACCGGTGGCCTCTGCAATTACTATTGGCCTTATTAACTTTGGCAATTTTCGTGTGCACCACTTGCAAGTTCGTCCCCATGATAGACCACCAGTTGGGGAAGATGGCAAGAACACACCAAGACAGACCGGGAATCACCTAGCGGGTTTGATTTACGTTCAATACACCCCGACTCCGAATCCGACTCCGTGTGTGCCTTGGAGTTGCTTCAACTATCAGTAGTCAGTCACTGTGGTGGTGGTGGTGGTTGGTGGAGGCTCGATAATTAATTAATTAAATATGATGTCGTGTTTGATTTATATCGTGGCGGCTAGGAACGAATTATGAGGACCATAGAGAGAGAGAGAGAGCAACAACTGCATATAGGTAAGATATACCTTTATACGATAAACCTCACGTTCGTCCGTGTGCCCGAATGGTATTGTTTGTCTGGCACGCCCCAAGCGCAGTGGCCCCTTTTGTTGTTCTTGGTGTTTGGGGGGGTTATTTCCCTTTTTATGAGGAAATTAACTTAATAGAAGTGTATACACGTATAATTGACATGTTAGTTCATTAAGAGTGGCTGCGTATAGATGTTTTTTCCTGGAAAAAGAGTGCCGGTGGTGAATTGTAAACACGCGGAGAGGAGGACTGTTTACTTTGGGAGCGCTCCGCTTGAAGATATTTATACGGCTTTCTGAAAATAGAACCAGAACCTTGGGTTCGTTGTTTTGTGGAAAGTGTGGGGAGCTCCATTTGCAAAGGGATTTCAATGACCCTAATAAAAGGTATTAGGAGTGTGTGACATATTACATGGTGGAAACGTCGACATGGGTTGTGCTGACAACGCGCGTGCTACCATAAATTTTTATCCATTGGAGGCGGCTGACTTATATGCTGCTTGATGCAGAGTGTGAACACCAAAAACAATCAGGGAAGAAAGATTGTTAAGCGAAGAATTTCGAGATTTAAAAAAAAAAAAAAAAAAAAATTGTTAGCTTAAGCCCTATTATTTTTGATAACAAGAACTCATTTTTAAGCTTTGAAGAATCGAGTATTCAGCGCAAGAATAATTTACTCTCCATAACAACTTTCTTATGCCATTACCTACAAATTCATGCTTAAATCGAATTTGTTTTTATATTTGGGTTAATTTTAACCAATAATCACGGAGCACTGGCCAATAGGAGATCAGGCGGCCAAGCTTGGGATCCCACACAACCCTCATTGCCGCAGTTGTGGAAATGTAAACGAAAAAGAAACTCTCTCCCATTTCCTCTGCAAATGTCCGGCACTAGCAAGAGCCAGATTGCGCACACTAACCCAACCTTTTTTCAACGACTTTAGCGACATTTCGGGTAAAGGGATATTAGACATGACCGTTTCCTCAACTCCACAGGTTGGATATAGGCGCCGAATGAATCACTCCCATAACAATCATCACAAACTAGGTCACACGAGTCGTGGTAACAAAAAAACCCATCATAGGGCTACTTGGGTTCAAAGCTGAACTGCCAATTCTACCTACCTACCTACCTAATTTTAACCAACGAAAAATGTTGGCATTACAACTTTTTTTCTCAGTGTACGTCTCGTCTATACCTACACCAAATCAGAAAATCAAAATTTATTGTTTATAACCTTGCTGTTCGCTTAATGTTAGCATTAGTTTAAAATATTTTAAGTTTGTGTAATTGATATATAAAAAAATGTTATAAAGCTGTAAATAAACAAATAGTTGGCGCAACAGGTCCGTAGGGACTCTAGGCATAGCTTATGAAAACCATTCGTTTTGTGTGAGTTTGGAACGAATGGAAGGGATCTACAATTTAAGCCGATTCCAAACGGCTAATTGAGAAGCTCTTTCAAGACGGTTATACTCTCGGATGTTTGTCAGACGTTCGCGAGAGGTGGCGCAGTGGAAAAAACCCTTAGTTGTAATTCGGGTTTTTGCGGGATTCGAACCTGGGACCACTCGCTTAGTAGTCCTACACAGTAGCCACTGAGTCATACCTATTAAAGTCTTAGGGGTCTTTAATTTGCTAACAACATTTTTTAGACTTTAAATAAATATGCACTTGTGGGACAATGCCGCCGCAGCTAGTTTCACTTATACAGGTTGGGTCAGATACAAGTTTCTTTTTAAAAATGCAATAGAATGAATAAAATGAAATTGTTCCATTTATTATCTGTCACTCCAATTTTCCAACACCTTGTTAATGGTTTCGGGCTGTAGCTCACGGATTGCTTGGATGATATTGGCCGTAAGTGCTTGAATCGTTTCCGGATTGCTGGCTTAAAATCGGTCCTTCAGGGTTCATCACAAAAAAAAAGTCCGTAGGGGTCAAATCGCTGCTTCAAGGCGGACAATTGACATCGCCAAGACGGCTGATAACATACGATTTGAGAATTTTGTGCGCAAATGATCGGTTGTGACACGGGCTGTGTGACAGGGCGCCCCATCCTGCATAAATCAGAGGTTGTCCAAACTATTGTCTTCATTTTTAGTGAAAAGAAAGTCGTCTATCAAGACTCATTTCGAAGAAGAAAAATGGTACCTACAACATCTGGCATTCATCCAAAACACCATTCGAAATATCACTCGCATTCCACTCCCCTGAGGTAGGCATTCTTCTCTCGAAATCGAGAAAGCAAGCACGGTAACCTGACAACACAACAATTCCAACACTCCACAATCCGCACCAAACTGTCACTCTCTGTAGATGTATTGGCTTCTCGACAATAACACGCGGGTTTTCCGAGCCTCAGATGTTGCAATTTTGTTTGTAAGCGTTGCGTACAGCAGGCGCTGTGGGTGCTTCATTTCGACCAAAACTTATTTTCAAAAAACGTGCTGTTTGGGCTACACAGCTCACCGTTTTTTTAATATTTCCCAAAATTGTTCAAGCGTAAAGCGACTCATTTCATTCCGCGTAGGTATGAAACTGACATTCTGTCAAGATTTCGAGCAGGAAACAACTATCAGTGTCAAAATAACCTATGATTTAAAAAGAAACCACTAAATGGCCCATTCTTTAAAAACAAGATAAAGAAAAAGAGGAAAACTTATTTTAACGAAAGTAAAAATTTCCTACGAAAGAAAAAAAAATATCCCACGGACTACTAACACTTGTTTCACAGTAAAATTAGAAACGCATATAACCACATTTGTAGAATGTTCGAACTTTGATGGGTTTTTATATGTTGAGCGTCTAAATTACTACATCCAACTGCAAAAAGGATGTCCCCATCGATATTCCCCAATCGCATTTTATATGTTTGAAACTTTGCTCGTTCAAAATTTAGTTTTTCACCATATTTGACTGAAAAACATTAGAAAAAAAAAATCTGCTTGTAAGAAATTCGCCATCTTGTAGGGGAGAATATTTTTTGTTTGTTATAGAGAATCGCTCGATTGTAAAATCAACGAAAGGCACGCGAGGAAGCCTTCTGAAAGAGTGGTAGACTCAAAACCTCCTGGGGACTGATTCAAGTCTGCATCAAATAAATATATATGATAAAATATTAAATAGGAAATTGAATCTGCGTTTTTCGCAACAAAATCACTCTCAAGATGGTTCTACTTTAAAGTTTTGGGGCATTCAACTGATGGGAAAAAATAATAGGAACAGCCGCCTTAGGCACCCTGCAATTCTTTTTGAAAACTCAACCGAACAATGAACCGCCTCGTCTCGGTTGTAAAAAAAGGCGGCTATGGATACGAAGTTGTATATATCACGAGGACTTTTCTCTAATATGCTATTATTGATGTAGAAGACTTGTTCTTTTTTTGTGGATGCTAACGACAAGACCTTTTACAAGCCGATGAAAGCTCTTTTGTACCCTGAGGCATCTTTGTAAATAAATGGTTTCAGTGGTGGTCAGCTACAACCGCAGCTTACGAGCTATTCAAAATTTAAAACCCCACCAACAAACCAATCCTATTTCTCCTTTTACAAACCTAGGAGATGAATAGCTCATGTATATCTTGGTAAAAAGTTTCAAAGTCAACTACAGTCTGACAAAGAGCAGTTCGCTGGCAGATTTTTTGCGCCAAAGTCTCTTAAGTTAAGAGCCTTTACGCATTGATTTCCACAAAGTTGCTTCAGCATTTTCTGACATACGACTTTATCCGACTTCCTGGCCCTTCATTGCACAATTCTTTATCAATCAGCTCGCAACAGAAACCTATCTTTGGCTCGGTTATTTCTGCTAATGCGACAGACGTCGTTACACCAAAAAATTATGTGCTCCTCATCTTAACCATTTTTAAAACAAATTTTATCCCTTCCAGCTGTTGCCCTTCAATCTTGCGCCAGCAGTTTACCCTAATCACTCGCCCCTTTCGCGCGTATTTTCAGTTCCACACACAATTTGAGGCAAATGTTCCCTAAAATCGGTTTAATTTCCCATTCAAACGCACATTCCCATTTCCCCAAAAGTTGGATTGTCATTATCCCCATATAGTCCACATAGTTTTATACGATAAAATTTTACTACCCCAACTGCGACGTCTACAGACACTAGACTGCAACACCATCTAAATGCAGCTTGTCCATTAACCCAGAGAGACGACTGTTTGTTTGTACAACCCCCCATACCGCTTCCCGATTTTTATGACTCTTTGAATGGAATTTAAAAAGCCACGGCTACAATTCCAATTGATGGCGCTGGGGGTGGGTTGATGTCCAACTCTGCGACCACACTCTCATTTGTCGCAACCACGACCACCCAACGTAATAATATTTTATGGAATTTGTTATGGCTTTTGATTTTTGTCTCCAATGGGGGAATAGACGCGCGCAGATTGTGTTCGTTGTGAGGAATGGGGTTTTACGACTTTTCCAGAATACATTCCTGGATTTATATTTTCATTTTGTGATGAGTCGTGCGTATTTTAAGTTGAAAACCCTTGTACACTTTCAGTGAATAAAATTTAATTAGCGCACGATGGAGGACGAGGTGGGACAAGACGCCGGCGGGACACTGGTCCGCGAAGAAGGTAAGCCCAAGCGCAAAAGCCTATATACAATTAAAATTCATTTTTTCCTCCCATCGAATAGATCTGGAAAGAAGGGTTCAATCATTGGAAGCTGAGAACAAGAAGATGCACATTGAGTTCAACACCCAGCGGGCCAAGCTTAAGGAGCTCTTCATCCAGAAAGAGGCTGAATACGCCAAGTGTCTGGCCGAAAAGGATGCCATCCAGCGGGAGTACGACGAGCTTAAGAGTGTCGTCATGGTGGCTGAGTGTAGGTCCGACAACGAGAAGGAGCTCCATGATCTGCGGACCCAAGAGGAGATATCCTCGTTGCAACTTTTGGTTCAGGGTAGGTTTGGTTGAATATTTCTGATGCCAAGATGATGCACAATCTCATTCCCTGCAGAGACAATTGAAGAATCGTCTATTTGCAAGGCCGACCTGGAGAAGCTACAGGAGGACAACAGTCGGCTTAGGCTGGAGAACCGGGAGCTCAAGGAGGGCATTCTCCTATTGCAGCAGGTTCATAAATCTCTCTCTCTGATTTGTGTCTCTTTGGCTGAGGTTTTTCTTTCTTTTTTCCAGGAAACCCCAAGCTTGGCCCCGGTCTTGAGCCATGTGAAGAAGACAATAGCCCGGAAGTTGGGCGCCGACTCGGCAGCCGGAGGTCACGATACCCTCGACGACTCTATGCGGAAGGTAAACAAATATGTACGTAATTCGGTGACGACGTTTCTTTAGTTTCAAAATTATGTAGACAGACTGCCAACGCAGTTAGGCGCATTTGTGACCGGATTCTTTGTTCTTATCGCACTACTTTCAGGCACAGGAGGACGCAGAAGTTCTACGCTCGCTGGTCGTTCCGTTGGAGGAAGAAATCAAGGCGTTGAAGGAGAAACTCCGTTCCACTGATGAGGAGCTTCAAGCGCTTCGCGGTCAGAAATTGTCGCCACAGGAAATAGCGCTGGCTACCTTAACGTCGGGAGTGCCACAGCCCATAGACGCCGTCGACAAAAATTCGGTCAGCAAGAGTACATCGATGGAGTTCCAGTGCGACTCGTGCCGCAGTCTCGACGAAGAGCTGCAGAAGGCCAAGCAACAGCTCGCCGAGAGTCAGCAAAAGATCGAAGCATTGAAGAAGACCATTGGCGAGTCTGCCGAGGACATACGTAAGGAGGCGGCGCTTCGTAAAGACCTCGAAGATCAGTGGCAGGAGAAACGTGAAGCTCACAAGAGCGAAGTCCAATACCTGAAGGATCATGTGAAGCAAAGCGAAACCGAACTGATGGACTTGCAGCAGAAATTCCTCGACGCCAAGGATGAGATTACCAAGCAGCTGTTGAGGCTGTCAGACGATCGGGAGAGGGTCAACAAGCAGTTGGAGACGCTACAAGCTGATAATGACTATCTGTCGGGTCGGTACCTGGCCACCGCCGAGGAGATTGAGAACCAGTACATAAACCTTCCGAACAATGTCGACGAGCTGCACGAGTTGCTGTTGCGTCAGCAGAACGACTTCATCCAAGCTAGAGTTGGGTGTGAGTTTGAGAAGCAGAAGTGTGTAAGCTTTGCCGACGAGGTGCAGATTTTGCGGGATCAACTCGATGGTAGTGTCAACGAGAAGCGGGCGTACAAGAAGAAGGTCCAGACAGAGATGAAGTCATTGCAGTAAGTTAGTGTTAGCTGGTCTTTTGGCCAACCTGATGGTATTGGTTATGTCTTCAATAGGGACAGGCTGACCGAGTACTTGGTGACCCAGCAGAAGTATGAGACGATGAAGAACACCTTCGAGCGCAAGGAGTCGGACTTGAACAAGCAGATTTCCGAGTTTCGTGTGCAGGTTATCGAGCTGCAGGAGATAAACGTATGGGTGTTGTTTTAATTGGGGGGGAGTCCTTACAATTTTTTTGTTTTTGTTACAGGAGAAACTAAACCGCATCAATGTGGAGTACAAGTCGAAGATTAAAAATTTGCAAGACGATCTGGCCACGAGTGAGCATGTGCAGAGGGACTTTGTCAAGTTGTCGCAAAATTTACAGGTAAGGTGGTTTTTGAGCTGGGTCACACTTGGAGCAATGAGTTTGCTTGTGGCAGCAGAGGGCTGTTAGTCCAAAAGCCGGTTGGACCTGTGATTGCACGGATGTTGTAGAGCCAGGTTTTTGAGCACCCTTTTGTTTAAGCTGAGTTTGGTTGGATTTGACTGATAAATGGCGCCACCGTTTCTATAAAAACATCGGAACTACTTTCAACAAATTATCCAAGCCTGTAAATATTTCTGATCACACCGTCCTGTTTATTTTAACAAATAACTGGCAAAAGTCGTTGGTTACATCAAAGCTCAAGCCATTAAACTGTCATGGGCGGAATAGGCGGCGCCACTTTTGTTTCGCCTTAGCATTCAATAAAGCAGTTTAAAACTTATTTGCGTCACACCCCCAGACGACTTTAATCCACTTTTACAAGCTCTGAACTGGAAAGTGTATTACAGATTGCTCCACAAGTCTTGGCATAATTCTACGGCCCAGAACTTCTGAAAAAATTGCTCAACACCAAACTTTATTCTTTAAAAGTGAACTCTAGAGAAATGCGCTACAAATGAAAACTAACACGGTTCATGTCTTCGCTAAAATCGTTTGTTGTTGCTTAAATTTATTGGTGGCCTGCATGGCCAGTTCCATAACTACTTTCTGGCAAAAGAGTGCTGCAAACCCACCTTATTTAAAAAGAAGTCCCTTATAAAAAATACCGCCCTAGTTCTAACCATACCCACTCACCGCAAACAAGCCCGTTCTTCTTTTTCAGATAACAATTGAGAAATTCCGTCAACCGAATGCCGAAGTGCGCTGGCAAGACGACGAAGACATTGACAACTGTCCAACGTGTAATGTCTTCTTTACCGTGACTGTTCGCAAACAGCATTGTCGTCATTGTGGTGTGATCTTTTGTGATAAATGTTTGAACAAGTCCGTGCCATCGGGACCAAGGCAAAAGCCGGCTCGAGTATGCGAGCTGTGTCACACCTTATTGGCGCCAAATGCTGCACCATATTTCAGCCAGGAGCCACCACAATCCCCAGCTTAAACGTAGTTGCTGGTGGTTAAATGATAAATATCGATATTGAATTTTCCGGACATTGTCCACATTATAAATGTTATATGTATAAGTTTGTGGTAGATTTAAGGTTATAAATGTTTAATTGATTTTTGTTTTCTCCAAAAAGTTAATAAATCGGTTCTAAACCATTTGATGCATTTTAAAGGTTGTTGTCTTTATTTATAGTTAAATAAACTTTGTAAGTTCAACAAATGCTGTAAGTTTTCTTAATTCTCAAGGTTTTTTATAGGGGTACCTCTGGAGACCTAAACAAAAACCGTGACAAGTCATAACATCTACTGAATGTAAAATGAATTGAAGGTATCAATTCGACCAGACTTGAAAGATTGAACACGAACCAATCGATGTGCGAACTGTGGATATCAACCCAAAAAAAAAACATCCTTCCTTTAACTTTCGACTTTAAAGTAGCCTTGCACTGCTGCCTAAAAGCCGCCACCGAGTTGGAAGGATTTTTTATTATACAGCGATACAACCTCCTTTTTATGTCAATTCAATGCAAAGAAGATGAATTGAGTACCTCACGGAACTGCCGTACTCAATGACCTTTAGGTACCTATGTCCTGTGAAATAAAACAAATTAAGCATCATTTTAGATGATCAACAAGAGAAAAATAGAAAAAATACATGCCGTCTAAACAGTTTCCAGCGGTGCGCTGCTTATGAACTTATTCATGGTCGCTGGTGATTTTTGGACCCATTTACCTGATGGGCTTTGGCGGAGCAGACGTAACAACCAACTGTACGAACTGTAGGCTCGGTCAGAAAAGGGACAATTTTTTGAGTATAGAAGCTAGAACATATACTTCGGTTGCAGGTCTAAGTTTCGCACTAAGAAGATGTAAAATTCGAACTTCGAATTGGAGGGAAAACACAGTTTTGAAAGACCTTAGCTTAAGTCGGACATTCAAGTGAAATGAATGACTTTAACCACCTCAAACTCGAGGCAATCACCTTAAGACCGCTGTAACTGGAGAGTAATTTTTACTAAGTTCACCACAGACTGTAGCGCCACCTTCATACATAAGTATGTACGATGAGACTTGTGAGAAATGTTTGAAGAAATCAGCTAAAGTTATTTTTTTTTTTTGTATACTCAATGGGAATCCATTTTGGAAAGAATTTCTTCGTCTGTTACTCAAGCTTTTACCTGGGGGGTCTAAAATAAAATATCCCTTTACCGAAGTTATACCTAACTCTTGCTAGGCTTAAAAGTTTCGAAATTTAAATGCAATCGGCCCTAGCGAGGTATCCGTCGAAACTTCGAAAATTATCTGCAACGCATACTCTTTCGCAGGCTCAAATTCGATTCGAGGTGTCTGACTTCGGAAGAAAAATAAACAATTGCGATGGCGCACCGCACCGCACCGCACTCCAAATCATAATCAAATTCCGCAACCAATTTCTGTCGGAGGATATCGGAATCAAGCTGTCAAAAATTTTAAAAAAAATCACTTAATCGCACAAAATTTCGGAACAATTCTCCGAACAGTTCCGAAGAATACCTCCAGGCAAAAATCCTCCGAATCGCATAAAATCGGAGAATTTTCAGTTCCTAGTTCCGACAGATACCTCGCTAGGGCCAAATAAGATGATTTTTTTTAACTCAAATTGAAGGGTACATTTCTTAAAAAAGAAGGTTACCTTATCATCCACTTTCACACATTCCTCAACTTAATTCATCTTTAGAAATATTTAATCGCTTTGCTGAATTAACTGCAAAAGGTCTAAGGTCCGAATAACCTTGACTTGAAGCCGCACAAAAGGAAAAACCATTCTTAAAGCGAATTCCTACAGTTGTTTACTTAAAACATCGGATAACAAGGTTGCAGCTTCATACTCGTGGTAAAACTTGTAAAACCATTTTGCTGCTCGGGGAATTCCAACATTGATAAAGCACAGAAGTAAACCACAGTCGACCTTGTTTGAGTAATCAATGGGGGATTTCATTGTTTATCGTATGTTGTCGCTGGCTGTAAAACCCCTTTTGAAATTGAAAAACCGTGACTAAAATATTAAAATACGTTGTTGTGCGAATGTAGAAATTTTGTTTTCGGATTAAGATGAGGTGGACTTTTTCTTATCTTTAATGATCTCGTGAGTGTTTGTAAACTTGTATTTCAAAGAGGTTGTGGTAATTCAACGACAGCTTAGTGTCCAAAAACACACCCAAATCTTTGATTACGGAAACACGGGGAATGACTACGCCATGAAAAGTATACGTGTACATGACAGGTGATTTACAGCGGGAAAACGTTATGACTGAACATTTAGAAACACTTAATGAAAGGTAGCCTTTAGAGCACCACAGATGAAGTTTCTGAAGATATGAATTTAGAAGGTGAAAAGAATGATAATCATTTCCCGGCAAATATATCTTAAAGTCATCCGCAAACATTAACAAAGAACATTCAGGAATAAATTTGACAATATCATTCACAAACAGAATGAAAAGAAGAGGTCCAATGTGACTTCCTTGTGGAACACCAGAGGTTACCGATATATTTTTAGAAAAATTATTACGAAACTTAACATTTTGAAATCTCTCAGTAAGGAAGGAAGAAAGCCATTTTAAAAAGAAAATTGGAAATCCCAATTTTGTAAGTTTAAAAAGTTTGTCTGGCCTGGAAACAAGAGTATTCTGTATTTCGTTTAAATACACAAGGTATGCGTGGTAGAGAGAAGTTTTCAACTCAGACTTCTAAACAAAAAGAAGTCTTCTTCTGTCAAACTACAACGCCATTTCTTATAGGCTCGGTTTTTTTGCGATTTTAGGTTGCGCGTAATTTCGTTGTCCCAAGGACATGACTCAGCCTTATTTTTAACGCGAACAACAGGAACATATTTAAAGATAGTTAATAACCGCATATAATTTGGAGCAAATGTCATTAATTTCAAATGACAGATAAGGTTCCCAGTCATAATTATTAAGTTCTTCACATATATCGCTATAATTAGCTTTTAAGAAATCAAATCTGAAGGATTCACAAATAAATATTTCATTAAAATTTAAATTGCAAAAAAGGTTTAAAGAAGGGTGATAAGAATCTTCCGGGACGAGAGGAACTGAAGAACTCCATAAGCAACTCGATTAATGATGGTGTGCTAATTTCCGCCGCCATGTTTTCCGCGAAATTCCCTCCCTTGCGATTCAGACGCCGAATAAGAAGGTTGCGTCTAGAGTGTGGTGGTAATAAATTTAATTCAGGAATATTGTAAAGTAACGTACATTTAAGGAGCTTTTTTGTTAAATAAAATATAAGTGTAAAAATAGCTTGTTTTCCAAAAACCTATAATTAGGCTTGACAAGGTACCGCACGCAAAGGGTGTCTTTTGGTGCAGAATTTGAAAAGAAAAATGTTTTTTAACTTGCCCCGTGATGATAAAATTTGTTTTCTTCATTTGCGAGACTTACGGAAGATTGTGGTGACGTCTTTCTGTTGTTTTGTTCATGAATATGCTAGCAGTTTACTTCCGGTGCCATTCACTTTCAGCTATCGGAAACGAGAAAACAATTTAATCACCCACTAAAAGTCAAACCAGAGAAGTATATACCAGTTTATACCACTTTGTCGCCAAAGTCACTGTGAAGTTTGAACTCTTTTATTGGACAATCGTTTATTTCGATTTGCTCTACTTTCATGAGGATAGAGGTGTTCAATAAAACACAGCCGCCTTAAAGTCTAACCCTTATCAGAAATTTAAGTTCAAACGTTATACCATAGATAAATTAATATACAGATGTCTCATCCTAATGTAAAAGAATGCTCTACTTTTTGCGATCGTCCAACAAAGATCGTCCAACAAATGGAAGGTGAAAACCAAAACCCACCACACGCCACACCTCATTTGAGAAGGATTGATTTTCTGTTTCAATGAATGCTACTTTCAGTTGAATTATGACCACAGGCCGAAAAGTATCTATGCGGCGTGGTGCGGTATGGGGGTATGGGGCAGGTAAATTTCCTTCCACACTTATAGTGGGTTAAAGGGTAAGGAGATAAGGTAATAAGAAAAGAGGAAAGAATAAAATTGCCTTTATTTCTATTATCTTTCTTTCATTCTTTGATATTGTCAATGCCTTATGATTGTACGCCGGCGGGGTTGTGTGCCGTGAGGAGATCTTCGGTTATGTAATGCATGATGGTTTTTGTTGGGAAGAGCCGCCGATTTACTTTTGGATTTGTTTTGCTGCAAAAAGTATCTCTTTGCGATATGAATAAATTAATTTCATTTTGGCGATCAAATTTGAATGTTTTTGTGTGGATAGGTGCATTCGCATTATTTTTACGGTTTTCATTATTCGATACAAATATATGTCAAATTTTATACTATTATAATTTTCTTTTGAAATTAATTAGGTAACTCATTAATAGGTACCCTATTATAGGTATCAACAATAATACCTATTTAAACTGAAAACAGTTCTAGGTATATCACTTACTTATCTTATTTTTCAAAGACATGCTGTTGGGTTTTCTTCTCTGTTAATAAATAAAGTGGGATAACGAAACAAGAATTCAAACTTTTCAAGTTTACTCTGACTTGACTGGATCTGACTTTGCATTATGAATACATTTTAACATTAATACCAATAAAACAATCAGTATTTTTAGCTTTCTCGATTAGGTATGTAGTAAGAGAAAATACATACAAAATTTTGAACTCGCGATGTTAATCAATTCTGACATTACGATGATCGAGGAACTCAAAAACGTGGGTCGTAAAATGCTGTCCGTCTATCTATCTGTCTGCTTGCCTGTCTTGGCGTACGCTCCCGAGGCCTAGAGCCTAAGTGGCTGCCATAATTTTGTTATAGCTTCAGATTTGGAGTTTAAGTTCGGGGCGGTTTTTATCATACTAAAAAAATTTAATACCGATACTTTTGAGTTTTGGACATATGTATGTATCTCGAAAACGGTAGGTATAACGATTGTTACAAAAATTAATTTCTAAGTTTATACATGTAATCATTTCTAACTTAATAGAAAACTCATACAATAGATTTTTGAAAAAATATACTTTTTTTTAAAATTTGGTTTTCTTTAGTTTACTGGAAAATGGCGATACTTAACGATTTTAACCAAAATGCATACTTAGAGTAAAATTGATGTTTTCAAAATTATTGTGTCCCTATTAATAGAAAAACTTTTATTTCGAAAACCCCAATTTCGATTTAAAAAAAAGCTTTAAAAACAAAGTACCTAGATAATGTTTACATCCCTAATAATACCTTTTTCAGCAAAATAGTTAAGCAATATCATTTTTCAAACTAAACATTGCAATATTTGGTCTGCCAAATTTTACAAACACCGATCTATATTTTGATTTAAATAGATATTAAAGATAATATCACTATTCTTAATAAGATCCCGTACTTAGTTTTTCTCAAAAAATTCTAATAAATCAGTCTTTAATCATTTCTCCAAAATGACTACCCAAAAGCCGACCTGTGTCGGTATATACATTTTCAAAACTCAATATCGCACTTTAAAATTAAAATTGTAATAGCGTTTAAAAATGCAATAACAGCAATGTAAAACTTATTTTTAGCAAATATTAGCAAGTTCTTATTTTTTTCAAGCATATTCAATATGCACCTTAAATAATACCAACCAACCAGAAAATCTTACTTTATTTGCACCCCATCGGGATATTCAGCTTATAACTGCTAATGCAAATTCAAAAAACAAATCTCTGATTTGGGTAATCATAGACGATCGTCACTAATCTATTTCAGTCAAAAATAAAATCATGCATGATAAGAAAAAAACAGAAATTTCTATTACGATTTACCTCATCCTCAAAAACTTGTAAAATGTAAGAGTTATAAAATAGTGCAGTAAGCGCTTATAACTCTCTAACCAGAACTTGCGACAGTTGCCTGTTACTGAGAGCTTCTATTTTTAAAAACTTACACTGTTATTTAATATATTATACCGCCATTCGGATTTTATCGATTTGGCAGCAGATATCTGAAATCTCGGATCAAAATCTGAAAGGACAAATCGAAAACGACATTAGGTAGGCACCTAACCTTAAAAAATCATAAATGTACTTCTTCTGGGTATGTCATCTATCAAGCCAATCTTGCGTATCTATTACCTACAAAAGGAACTTGAAAAGTTTGAATTCTTGTTTCGTTATCCCACTTTATTTATTAACAGAGAAGAAAACCCAACAGCATGTCTTTGAAAAATAAGATAAGTAAGTGATATACCTAGAACTGTTTTCAGTTTAAATAGGTATTATTGTTGATACCTATAATAGGGTACCTATTAATGAGTTACCTAATTAATTTCAAAAGAAAATTATAAAAGTATAAAATTTCACATATATTTGTATCGAATAATGAAAACCGTAAAAATAATGCGAATGCACCTACCCACACAAAAACATTCAAATTTGATCGCCAAAATGAAATAAATTGTTCATATCGCAAAGAGATACTTTTTTCAGCAAAACAAATCCAAAAGTAAATCGGCGGCTCTTCCCAACAAAAACCATCATGCATTACATAACCGAAGATCTCCTCACGGCACACAACCCCGCCGGCGTACAATCATAAGGCATTGACAATATCAAAGAAAGAAAGAAAGATAATAGAAATAAAGGCAATTTTATTCTTTCCTCTTTTCTTATTACCTTATCTCCTTACCCTTTAACCCACTATAAGTGTGGAAGGAAATTTACCTGCCCCATACCCCCATACCGCACCACGCCGCATAGATACTTTTCGGCCTGTGGTCATAATTCAACTGAAAGTAGCATTCATTGAAACAGAAAATCAATCCTTCTCAAATGAGGTGTGGCGTGTGGTGGGTTTTGGTTTTCACCTTCCATTTGTTGGACGATCTTTGTTGGACGATCGCAAAAAGTAGAGCATTCTTTTACATTAGGATGAGACATCTGTATATTAATTTATCTATGGTTATACTTTTTCACGCCAGATGTAACTTAATATTGGATACTTGAACTACGCATTTTAATAACGTTTCCCGGACATTGAACCTAGAACCTTTCGGTGAAAAAAAATCAAAGCCGCACATCCATTCCAAACGCAACGCTTTTCAACTGCCCAAATACCACTTGAACTTAATTAAAAAAAGAAGATAAATATATAACCTTCATTACCGCGCAACTCGCATAGTTCTCCGTCAAACAGACACAGTGACACAGTCCTCATCTTCAACGTCGCGTCGTCGTCATCGTCGTCAGTCATTAAAGTCACTCTGGTCTTGCAACGAAAATAAAAAGCTCCTCGCGTCGTAAAACCCGCCGTACAATCTTTGTTTACATCAATTTCAAATTGGCCTAATAAGAGCGGCTAACAGCTAGCAGCGCATTTTAATCGTAATAATTTCTCAATTCCGCTCCATAAAAGCATAATTCACATGCGGCAAGTTAATTTATGTTGCTGATGCGGTTGCCTGTTGCTGGTTGCCGCCTTGCCGGTGGCCTCTCATCAGTGTCAGCTTTTTGTCGTTCATTTCTCACGTTTCTTTCGGAAATCTTTATCACACGCGCGATGATAATCTCAGTCGGAGAGCAGGCAAACGAGAATAGCGTTATTTGTGCGGTCGTGGGTCGTGCCATTGATGCAACTGACCCCAACGCACGCGTTAAATTAATGCCACACAGTAGCTGACTGAAACGCAGATTGAAATGACAACAAGAAATGACGCACGCCAATTGATTACATCTCTATAAGGGGGCGGACTGCGGAAACCCCCAAATTCTCGCATCGCGTGTGGCACCAGACACCACTGTCATGCTCCGATGACAACAAATGACACTCGCTGCTTGGTCAATGGTATCTACCTACTTCCTGATTCCAGTGTGCGAAAAGCCGCGGAGTTGCAACTTGCCAACATAAATTGCAAACACGTGGACTCGCGTATTTTAACCCCTGCGAGGTGGTTAGCATACAGACTACAGAGGCACAGAGCCGCCACAGCCGTTGACAGTGACACACGAGAGCTTGAATTAATAAAAAAGTCTAAAATTAGCTGACAGCATAAGGAAGGAGTATGCGTGAGGCGTGAGGAATGTTCTTGTCGTTAAGAGAAAGGGTTACACCCTCCAACTGAAGGTGGAGGTGGTATTAAATTTCTCTTCCATATCGCAAGCGGATCTTTTCGTTTCAACAAGGCCATTAATTGGGTTTTCTAAGTGCTGCCTGATGGCTGATGTCGCGCGTTCTCTCCCTTCAAACAGGAGCTCACTGTCCTAATGACTCACACGGGTCACACACGATACCGAGTGAGCCTATATGCGCCGTTATGTTAATTAGGCTTTGTGTTCGCTTCTATTTAATTAAATCAACCGAAAGTGAGGAGTCCGACTTCGGCTGCGGGCCGACTCGTCAAGGGTAAAGTTTATTGTACCCCGAATTATAAAAAAAAAAACTTTAATGCGCTCGTACGTCAACTCAACTTTATTTGCGTTTTTGTTGTTCTCTCTAGTTTTTGGACGATTTTGTAAGGTTAACGACTTTGACACCACACAACTCTTAGAGTGGCGCAATTGTGACGTTTGCTGTCGTCAAAACGCTGCTTGATTGATGGACTCTTGCAAATGACGAAGAACAGTGGTTTGGGTTTGGGGTTTGGGTTAGTTATTTCCTAAGAAGGCTGTTTTCGGGTGAACGGATGGGTGAACTAAATTAGTCCATGCAGGAGGGGGAAGTGGATTTTGTTCACTAAAACGGGACGGTTTGACGGAGTTAGTTATGTATTTAATCATGGGGTGGTTCTGGGTTAAGGATGGTGTCCAGCAGTAGTTGTGATGAAGCCCAAACGGTAGAATGGCTCTGTAAGGATCTTTATCAAACATTTGATGGTGTAAATTGATTACTCGCCTTAATGAATAAGGTGTCAAGAGAGAGCCAACTGTCTAGAACTCTAGAGCACTTGATTTTACTTACTTTATATAGGGTGTTTTTATTGGATAACGTTGCAGAACGTTGAAATGGAATGAAATGCAGTGAACTCCGGATATAACGACGGTGAAGGGACCGGGCTTAAGCGATCGCAATAGCCGAATGTCGCTTCAACCGAAGGTCAGAAAAATTAAATAAAAAAAACGTATTCCTTACTATTCCGAACTTGTATGAAAAATAGTGTAAAATCAAGGGACCCAGAATTTGCGTCGTTATATCCGCATGGTCGTTATAACCGAAGTCGCTATAAGCGAATTTCACATGTACTTTCAGATCAGAGTAATGAGGATATTGCTCTGACTTTATTTGAAATACCATTTTATGTGAACTAGAGATCAGCCAATTTAAATTCTCAAATTCGACCATAATAGTAACCCATTTTGTACACAAAAAATCACGCGAATATGCTGTGTTTAGGTAGTGAAAGTGGCTCCTTACTAACGGGTGATTTTTTAAGAGTCTTAAAACTTAAAAAAAAAAAAACACAAAAAATTCGAAAAAATGAATGAAATATTTATTTGAATCGATAGCTTGAACTTTGCAATTTAATGTTTAAAGATAATTTCATGCAAATGTTGACCGCGGCTGCGTCTCAGGTAGTCCATCCGCTGAGTTCCAATTTTTTACTCTTTCACACATATCGGCCGGTATCTCACGAATGAATGCATGGATGTTGGCTTCCAGTGCGTCAATCGAAGCGGGCTTGTCCCTATACACATTAGCCTTGACATACCCCCACAAAAAATAATCTAATGGTGTCAAATCGCACGATCTAGGCGGCCAATTGACCGGCCCGAAACGTGAAATTAACTGTTCACCAAACTCGCCTCGCAATTGCGCCATTGTTTCGCGTGCTGTGTGGCATGTGGCACCGTCTTGTTGAAACCACATATCATGCAAGTCAAGAACTTCCATTTCGGGCAAAAAAAAGTTTGTTATCATCGCTCGGTAGCGTTCACCATTGGCAGTAACGCTGCGATTCGCATCATCTTTGAAGAAATATGGCCCAATAATGCCGCCGGCCCATAAACCGCACCAAACAGTGGCTTTTTCGGGATGCATTGGTAGCTGTTGCAATGCTTCTGGCTGATCTTCACTCCAAATGCGGCAATTTTGCTTATTTACGTACCCATTCAACCAAAAATGAGCCTCATCGCTGAACACAATTTTTCGATAAAAAAGCGGATCCTCGGCCAGCTTTCCAAGAGCCCATTCACCAAAAATTCGGCGTTGTGGTAGGTCGGCTGGCTTTAGTTCTTGCACAAGCTGTATCTTAAAAGGCTTTACGCACAAATCCTTCCGCAAAATTTTCCACGTAGTGCTGTAACAAAGGCCTAACTGCTGGGAACGGCGCCGAATCGACATTTCGCGGTCTTCTGTCACACTAGCTGATACGGCCGCAATATTTACTTCACTACGCACAGTACGTAAACGTGTTGGTGGTTTAATGTCCAACAAAGTAAATTTGGTGCGAAATTTGGTCACAATCTTCCGAATAGACTGCTCAGAAGGTCGAGAATGCCGATCATAAAATGGAAGCAGCGCGCGATGAACATTTCGAACAGAGCACGAATTTTGATAGTAAAATTCAATAATTTGCAAGCGTTGTTCATTTTTAAGACGATCCATGGTTAAATTGCAAACCAAACTGAAGCTGTTTGACAGTGACACAAGGTACTAAACACACGTCAGCTGTCAAAACCAGTGTTGCCAAAACCAAACCAGCTAAAAAATCACCCGTTATTTGCCCTCGCCTATTTATAAAGGGTTTTTCAATAAGAGTTGTTATTGTGAAAGGATATGGTCCTGTATGCGTGCTCGTGGTGGCCATTTGGCTGATGTTCTTTTTCATTATTAACGGCATGCCTTCCTCTTTAATATGAAATAAACATCCGATCATTTATCTCAAAAAATAGAATTTTGCTTTGAATACCAAAATTACACCTCTTATTGGAAAACCCTTTATAAAGCTACTGTACGATACCGGACGTCGCAATCAGTAAATCTTTTTGGCGCCTAGATTTCCGAGCAGCTGTGGCCCCGTATATCAAGGTGAAATAGCAACCCAAAAATTAGTTTTCAACTGCTCCGAATTTATGCCAGAACTCGGTACCCATGACATTCGACCAAGTGGGAAGAGGTTATAGCTCGTGTGGCACTGGCTTAAGCGTTTCTGGTAGGTCGGTTACTAGTGTTACCACCCATCTTCGGTTAAATGATGTACAGGGTGGGCCGACTTGGACTGACTGATTTAAAATGCTTGTAAATTTTGTATTTTTAATTATTATTTATTATTAAAATATAAATTATTAAAAAAATGTTTACGCTAAGTGTGAAAAATGACATCCTTTAAATAACCTCCATTTTCCTGTTGGCCAGTGATTGGCTCTTTTTAAGGCATTTGGCATTACGATGCGCAACGTTCCTGTGTCCAATTTCGCAATTTCTGTGCGAATGTATTTCTTTATTTCCTGAATGTTTTATGATCTGTTGACCTAATTCCGTTCCTTCAAGAAACACTACAAACAAAAAATCTGGGGCCGTCAAATCTGAGGTACAAGGTGGCCACGCGAAATCAGTATTTTTTTAAAACAATGTGGTCATCGAAAAATTCACGAATAATCCATAGCCATTGTGTCTCTCGCGGTATGAGCTGTATCTGTAGCTCCATCTTGCTGCAACCATATGCCATGACTATTGAGCTTCTCAATGAGATATTTGGAATCGGCATAAAATTGTTGATCCCTTCCATTGGTTCAAAATATGAAAAACTCATACAAAACGAATGGTTGTGCGAGAAGCTAGGCCTTCCTTCCTTACGGACCTGTGGCGCCATCTATTTACTTTTATTTTAAAATCGGCAATTCTGTTTATTGACATTTATATTTAAATTAAAATGTGCTTCATCGCTCATAATGAGATTGAAATTTTATAAAATTCTTTATTATCTGAAAAAAAAAAAAAAAAATAAGATAACAAATAAAACATAAATCAATCAGTCCAAGTCGGTCCACCCTGTACTATCCCCAAAAATAAGACCTGCGATTTTTTTAGGCAAACAAAAAGGTGTTGGAAGTGACTTGGCGAGTTCACCTGCTTATAACAGCTGCCTCGAGTGTCACTATATCCACATACATATGTAGGTACCCAGCATCGGGTGTTCGATATGATCTGCAGTTCAATACAGCCTTCGAGGTGTTTTTTTCTGATTCCAGTGATTTGATAGTAGTCTGGGTGTTAACAAAATTCGTGATGCTCTTCTAGGATACGGGGCTAACACCAAGACTGCTGTTGACGCAATTTTTACGTCTGAAATACGACAACATTTTCAGAAAAAATATATAAAAATTTCGCATTTCGCATTCAGGAGAAAGCAGCACCGCCACGGTTTTTGAACAGTTAATTTTGCCTTCAATTCTACATTTTTGTGTTAAGTGGAGAGTAGAAACTAAACAAAGCCTCAGCTTTGGGACATATGTACCTACTGCTTCTTAACTACGAAACAGTTGTGGTCGCAGCTGGTCTGAAATAATCTTCCATCTGTCAAAAAAGAACCGCCTGCATCTCAACTACAAATAAAACTCGAAAACAACTTTACTCTCTGAGGTAGCTTTTCAAGCATGCTAATGCTAATTTGGTCCAAAAAATACCTCGCCAGTGGGTAAATATTCAAAGAACTTCCCCTCAAACAGCGCCAGCGAGTGGAAATTCTCCAGACACCATTCAGCAACCGCGCACTTGACCTGCCACCGCCCGACAAGATCCTTCAACAAGAATAGAGAAATTTGTATAAACACCACCACGTCGCGGCAGCGCAGGCCTACACTCACAAAATGCATCCATTTCACGGTACAGCTATTATTTACGACACACACCGCAGCAACCACAACTTGCACAACAATAGGCAAGCGTTCACAATACCGCTAATTAAAAAGGCATCCATTACACTCGTGCAAATGGCAAATTAATTCCCTCATCGTCTACCCAAAATCGCCATCGCCATCTCCGCTATATGCTTTCTTTTATAATATAATCTTCGTTCTTTCGTTCCGTAATTTGTCAATTAATCAACATAAATTTCTAAGGAATCCTAGCGTAACGCCAACACTCTCACCAACTCACCGACATCACGCTGTGTGTTAATGAAATCAAAAACAATTAAAAACCAACAAGTCTTGTTGGTTGAGGATGAACCCTCCCGCACGCCCCTAAGGGGAGATTTGTGTTTATTTTATTACCCCTACGCTGGCAACGTGGAACATAAATCCACATCCTAATCAGCAGAGCGTTCATTAATTTAAACCAGAATCGATGTTGAACACCTCTTCGGATATGCGGTGGGGAGAGCCTTCTATTTAAAGCCTCACGGAACTCTGTGCCGTAAGCCGTATACCCTTGCACTTATATGGGGGAACATGCATTGGGTTTTATTTATTAACCGAAGACACGCTCGCCTTTGTGTAGAGATGCTTGCGTCTACGAGTAGTAGACGAACAACTTGAGCATTCTAAAGCGGGGGCTTATGCGACGACGATTCGTAGTTCCGAGGAGCCCACACAGCTCATCTCGTTCACTTTGGTGCCCATTTAAGGGTTCGTATGGCAACTCAAGAGGCGAGAGGTGTTCCTGGAATCAGGAATCTACGGCCGGAGTGTGGAATTCTATGAAGAGCGACACCGAAGACCGCATACGAACCTATCGCATACTTGAACGCTGTCGGTGCGGAATTTTAGGCGGCTGGTGATGTCCGACGCGACGCCAAAGCGACGGACGCACGCGGGAGACGGAAAGGTTGCGCCGATTAATGAATGTGCCTAAAGTTTAATTGCCGTGTCGTAAAATGCATGCCACTTTGTTGCGGTTGTTGTTATTCATCTTGAGCTGTGTTGTTTTGTTGGAATTCCTCACCTGTAAGTAGCGGGCTAAGAATTATGATTGGAACAGCAGTCGTGCGGCGGTTTGTATAACTGAATAGCGATTCGCTTGAGTATGTTTTATATGTGCGAGCGCGCACTGTCTGATGGCATCGGTATGTGGGAGGGGGTGAGCGCTGAGCGAGCAGTAAAAAGTTATTTCGAAAATCTTGGAATTTAACAATTAACTTTGGACTTTCTTTTCGTTATCTCTCTTTCTCTCTCTCTGTTTTTCTGGCTTGTTGCGCCGTCGTTTTGTCGGTGATTTTTATTGCAGATTTGACATAACGTAACTGGTGTTTTATGAGGTATTCAGGGCAAGCTTGACCCCGGCGCAGCGCATGACATGGAGGAACAACTATACGACTTGTGCGATAAGGTGAGTACAATGACCTGGAGACGTTTTGGGGACTCTGCTTTAGGTTGGGCTTTCAGAGGGCATTATAAGGAAGTGAATGTGGATTTATGTGGCAGTGGTTGTATTGAAATCTCAATGACTTAACGAGCAAGAGCGCAGTTTGGAAAACAATTTTCAAGTAAGTAGTGGGCAAGAAGTGCTGCCCAGTAGAGAGTTCCTTCAAAAGTTTTACAAATTTTAAGTATTGTCCTAGAAGGGTTTATTTTATTAACTACAAAACATTTGAGCCACAATTAATCAATTATTAATGAATATTTTTAAAAAGGGTTGTAGCCTTGAACTCCCTCCTGGGTATTTCTCTCGAAAATAACGATTTTAATTTTATTTGAAATGAAACTATGTATGGTATTTACAAAGGAAACAAATGAAGAGCGTCCTGTTACTAATACTTCGGAGGAAGACTGAGGACATCAACTACATAGGTACATCCACAAAATTCTATTGAAATCGGTTAAGTGGTTTCGGAGTTCGAAAACAGCGCAACCTATCGGTTCCAAAACTATTCTATGATCCAAGTTGAAACCAACTTTACATACCTACAAAATTTCATTAAAATCGGTTCAGTCGTTTGGGATTCCATCGCGGACAAACAGTGACTCAAAATTTGTATATACCTATTACTAGATGACCCGGCGAACTTCGTTCCGCCCAAATTCTTTAATGTAATGAAAATAATATTTCCGAGCATTCACAATGCACATGCTACTTAATTTCGTTCGTATCAGTCAGCCTTTCGCTTTTTCACTAAAGTTCTTTAAATGAATTTCACAATTTACATAAATTCTTATGTCACCCACAACTCAGCATTAGCTGTCACGGCAATAAATTTGAACTCAATCGATTCGGTAGATTTCAAAATATAAGATTTTTTTTTTATGGGTGGTGCCACGCCCCTTTGTCCAATATTGACCAATCTTCACAGGTATACTCCTGGGCCAATATCTAAGATTGTGTGTAAATTTCAACTCAATCGATTCGATGGCTTTCGAAATTTAAGGTTTTTAATGTTTTTTTTTTTTTTGTATGGGCAGTGCCACGCCCCTTTGTCCAAAATTGGTCGTACCAACTCAGAAACATTCGCGGGCTAATGCACAACAACTTTGTTAAGAATCATCACATGATCAAATGCATAGTTTAGGATTCAATAAAGGACATACAAACAGACATTCATTTTTATATAAGAGAAGATTACATTTCTTGTAATATTTTTGTTTTAAATTTAATTTTTTTAGGTTAAAATCAACCACATGATGGAACTTATTAAAATCCTTCGTCAAGTTTTTGATGGGGCCATTGCTTTCATAGTTACATCGAGACGTCCTTTGATATAAAGTTTAGGACGCACATATCGTATTTTAAAAGTTGTCCACAGGGCTATTTGCTCCACTCTATGATTAACCTCTTCAATTCATATGGGTACAGGGATAACTTCGCCAAATCTCGTAAGTACTTTCCTGATTCGGTGGCTAAGACGGCTCTAAGCCTAAGTTAGCAACAACCATCTCAGCCTGACCAGTATTCAGCTACAGCTGATTCCGACTTCCAGTGCGGACAACAAGTTGATAGAAAGACCTTCTTCTGCTACGTTGTTCAAGTCAGATTTCAAGGCTCTAAGGGGTTCCGTGGTCGCAGTGGCTTAGTGGTTAGAGTGTTTGACTACTAAGCGAGGGGTCCGAGGTTCGAATCTCGTAAAAATCCTAATTCTAACTTAGGGTTTTTTTCCACTTCGCTACCTCTCGCGAACGTCTGAGAAACATCCGAGAGTATAACTGTCTTGAAAGAGCTTCTCAATTAGTCGTTTGGAGTCGGCATAAAATTGTAGGCTTTTGCCCGTTCACTTTGGTATACAGGCCGTCTTTTTGAGACGCGGAAAGTCTTAACTTTGAGGCAACAAAGATAGCTTCATCGACCTTAGATAAGAGTCCAAATCTTCTGCGCCATAAAGTGGCATACTAAAATAATGAAGGCCGTCCATTTTTTGACAAGGGCCTTACTAATCAATTGCCTTCCAAACTCAAAGAGACTTCAGTTGGCAACAGCTACTCGCTTCTTTTGATTTCTGATGATGATGGGTATGTCGCTTTAAGATGTGGTATCTAACAAAGCCTTTCCCCTATACGCCATACCTACCTCAAAGTTGTAGTTGTGGAATTTTGTCCGATTTGTAGAAGTTGAAGCACGCTTCGGAGCTTTAAATCTTCACGCATTTTGTACTCTGTTTTGCCAAAGTCACTCTTGCTGACAGTTTTGGCTCATCTGTCTCAGTTCATTACACGGCAAATTTTGTCAAATGTTGTACTCTTCACCTCAAAGTGCGTCAACGCCTTCTGTCTTCTCTCATAATTCCGTGTCCTTTTAATTCATCGAATAGACTGTGAGTTTCCATTGTCATTGTGTCAGCAGCACACTTCCCTATGCAATGGGTAACCATAAAACTAGGCCACTATCCGGGGTACTACAAAACCCCCGCATAAAGGACACCACCCGTCTACTGAAAAGTGTTCGCATCATTCTAAGATAAACAAAGAATTTGCTCCTCAGACGTTCCACTTTCTACGGGGAAAAAAAAAATAATGCATTTCATCTGTCTGAAAAAATTAAACGAAAAAAAAAAAAAAAAAAAAAAAACTGTGTCCACTTTCATATCAGATTGCATCACGGTCTGTCTAACTATCTGGGTGCATTGGTTGTCATATCCCATGCGAGTCTGTGTTTATTCGATCCACTTGCATCTATTCGATGTCTGGATCTCTCGAATCAGATATACAAAAGCTCAGTGAGATACAGAGTTCCGGTTTGGTATTCTCCCGTCGCGTCGTCGTCTAACCTTGCGCTAGATTCACTAAAGTACTTGCTGTCTTGTTGTCTGACATAATGATTGCTGGACTGGGGCCGTGCCAGTGGGTGTGGTTGAGGTTGAGGTGGTTTCTTCATACAAATCCATTCACGGATATGACAAACAGCGCGTGTTTCAGTTTTTTCTTATTTTTTTTATAGATATAGCTCGAACCTCGAATATAGTCTGCGCCAATAAAAACGGGATTACGGCCTATGAATGCAAAAAGGCGAGCGCATGTGATTGTTTGTTATGCTTCCGTGTTTGGATTTTGATGGGTGAAAGGATTTTCCTTTTCGGGGAGAAAAACATTTCACAGCTTCCATACGTTTGGTTTATTCTCTTAGTTGTACTGTCCTTTTGCACCAGGAGTGATTAAAAAACGATTTTTATAAGGATACGAATGAAGGCACTGAGTCTTTCATGTGTTACAAAGTCAAGTAAAAAAAAAAAGAGAAGGAGCGGATAAGTAGAACGTTTTGCTTTTTGTTTTAAAGTTGGAAACTAGCTTCAAGTTGAACTTTAAAAAATGTCGTTGGAAGTAACGCGACGCATCAGAAGCTCCAACTGGTTCAACAATTAGGAGGAATGAATACAGGGGTGGGATTCTGTAAAAAACGAAACGAAAAACGCTTTCGTTTGCACGAAGAAATTTGCTTGTGTAACATAGGGCAAAATATTCCTGCGCACGAAAACGTTTGATCGTTTCGCCTTACAGAATCTGGCCCCAGATTCATGTGGTATCGCAAGGGACCTTATAATGGTCTAAGTGTTTCGCCTAACCTAACCAGTTAGCCGACAGCCATTTCAACCTAACCTAACCTAACCTAACGCGACGCACAATAACCATCAGTCGAAGAGAGACATCTGTGAGCTAAACTGAAGGACCGACAAGGGTACTCCAGTTTTGTTAAAAAAAAAGAGGAGCTCGGAGCATTCTTTCCACGACAAGAGATGTTGGGTTGAATTTGGTATACAAAAGTTTTGTAACCAGGTTTACCTACTTTTTAAATAAATCATGTTGGTGGTTTCTTTAAGAAATTGACTATAAATAAGCTTCCAAGTCGTTTTATGTTGGGATAGCTGACCTTGTATAACCGATTTGTAACCAATGAGCTACAACTTCTCCGGGACAGCAACATTCTGTCAAACATCGGCAGTATGAAACGGATAAGTTCAGCAACGTGTCAAAAGGTTGTGACCGCATTTCCAAAGTAGAGCCGAAACTGTGCCCGGCTTCCACAGAACTGTCACTTGATTTCCTTGCAGCTTTTCCACCCTCAAAAAAACGATGTTATGACAACAATCCACAAAAGATTAGGCAACTTAAGCAAAATATTTGTCAGAGATCAAGCTCTTCAAGAAAAAAGACTCTAAGTCATATAATCTTTACTTCAAAAATGGGTTGACACGATTGACTTCCGCAAATTTAGCCGAGGCAGTCATTTAAATTAAGTTACCGTCTATAATTATAGGCGGACTACTAATCTATCGTCTTAATGAAGCAATAGGTCTATTCGCGTACATTACCGAGACAAGCACTGAAAATCTGTCAAACTGGGAAAAAAATTGAGCGAAACTCTCTCAGAGAGCTAAAATTATACAAACTCCAAAAGTCCAAAGAGTTCCAGGGTAAGCTACTTAGAGCTACTTACGTACATCCTGGACATCTTTTTCAAACATAAATATATAACTAACGTTTTTGCAACGTATGAAACGTTCTGATGGGAGAACATGCGACCAGCATCGAATTTTTGTTATTTTCACAGCGCGATACCAATAATCATATTTTGTGTCCAGGCCAGGCTAGATTTTACGAACTCAGAATGGCGAAAAAATTTCTATTAAAATTACCCATGGTGACCCATTATTAGCCTTTATTTTTGCGCGCAATTGATTTTCAAGACTTATTTTGAATTTGTTTCTTTTCAACTTTGTGCATTATTTGACATGTTTATCAGTATTTGCCGGTTGAAATTCTCTGTGCTATTTCGAGTCAGGCAGGAGGGGAACTGCTCGTTAGTCGTTATTTTGCTAATTCTCCGAGCTATTTCGAGTCAAGAGGGGAACTGCTCGTTACTCGTTATTTTGCTAATTCTCCGAGCTATTTCGACTCAAGAGAGGAACTGCTCGTTACTCGTTATTTTGCTAATTCACCGAGCTATTTCGAGTCAAGAGAGGAACTGCTCGTCACTCGTTATTTTGCTAATTCTCTGAGCTATTTCGAGTCAAGAGAGGAACTGCTCGTTACTCGTTATTTAGCTAGTTTTCTCTTCTTCTGTCATTTTCGATGAGAACGTCAAACGTGTATAGACTTTGAGCGATTGCTATCGATTTATATTGATTGTTTTCGATTTAAACCGCGTACGCAAATGAACCTTGTTTTTTTATTTCCTAGCAATCTAAGAAATAACCAACAGATGGCGCACCCTTTCTTTGTCATTTTGGCATTTATCATTGGGGACGTTCAGTTACCTAGTTTAGTAATTCTGACATCTGCCTGATTAGATGTATCTCGGTTTTGATTGACTGAAACCGGTCATATGAGCAGCTCTTTCAGTTGACGTTTGTGAAGTGGTAGTCGTAGCCGACGAATCTAGTCAAGAAATTCGTGACTGAGTACTAAGTTGACAGTTCGGGTATGTTTCTGACGTAGAAAAAGTGACGTTCCCGACCATTCTAGTGTTCAGGTTACATCTGATCCAGACCAATCTACTCGACTTAAGATAACCAGATTCTTGACTGTTCCCATTGTCTTTTCTGACGCAAAGCTTCTGTCAAAAGAGTGCTGCAAGTTTTAACATTTTCGTGGTAGCGTTTTGTAAATGAGCGCTCAAAATACAAATAATACGATGTCCTACTTGTTTGGAATTCACTTCTGTGATTTCCACCATTCAACGCAATAAAAGGGTCATTCATCCCTTTGCGCGAATAGAACACCAACACCAACACCAACACTCCTCCTCTCCACTCGATTGGCTTCCGGGTGTACGAGTGCCGGCGCACTAGTCGGTCATCCTAAAGTGGCCGCTAGGAAACCGTTAACAACCGGCCAACGATTTCTGTATTTATAGCCAAAGAGTAATAATTCCCCGTCCAATTTTAAATACCATGTTCCCTCATAGTTTTATCCGCCAGACTTCTTCTCTCACCAACCGAATGGAAATTCCAACTTTAATTGTCTCTGCGTTCCTTTAAGTGCCACCGTACATCGAACTATGTGCTGAGGTTGGCGTTTTTTTTTTGGTACTTCGTAGTTTGTACTTGTTAGGTCGTAAAACGCATACCAAGCGTCATTAACTTTGATGGAAATTATTTAAAAAAAGACGCGTCACATCTACGAAAGTGGCCTAACGAGGTCCCCAACTCATCACGGCCCAACACGGCTATATTTTTATTATTCGAATAGATAACCGCCCCACTCTAGGTCGTTAGGAAACTTTTTGGTGGAACGGGAAGTGTGTCGGTGTGCCGGTGGGAACGAAGTCACTTTTACGCGCAGTTTTTTATTACCCACAGCGAAAGCAGTCAAGTGGAGTGTACTCGTTATTATGAGGTCAACCATACACACTCTAAGGAACAATTTTCGTTCGAAAATTTTAGTTGGAAAACACTTTGACAGTTCGTCATAAAATGAAAGAGCTCTCCGTGTCCCACCTAAGCCCTTCCATTTTCCTATTGATAGTAATATACGGTTTTTAATTTTAATTAATACCCCGATCACGTCGCGTGCGTGTTATTCCAAATTGACGTTTTCAGCCAAACAGACAGTTTTCGATTGGCTAGATGAATTTGATTGGTTTATGATTGCCGGTGGAGGTGGCTTATACACAGGTGTAGCTCTCCCATGGGAAAAGTAATGCGTGTGGAGGAGGACCACAATGGTCGGTGCTGGCTGTCACTGTCACATTGTAAATCTATCGTTCTCTCTCGATTTGAACGAATCGAATTCCGGTGTTTGATGAATGATTGGTGAAGAAAAAAAAAGTATCTCTTTGTAAATGTGTGTAAATAGTATTTAGAGAACGTAATGCGGTGACACTTTTGTATAATAAGCGTGTTCACTTGCGTAAAGATGAGGTCGGTGTCCATTGAAGCAGCAAAAATTCGTGTAGACCGCAAGAAATTCGGATTCGAGATACCTAGTTGTCCGCTCAGTTAATTGTAGTGACCGGGGATGTGAAATTTTGGCCAATTTGTCGCTGTTTCCATGAAATTGGCTGCGTTGCTTTGTGTCAAGTTTGTACTCGTTTCCCTTGGCGGGCTTTTTTTTATAAGCTCTCTACATGCGAATTTGTCGCCTGTTCTGTTACTACTCTGCTATTACTCTTATATTGCTCTGTTTTTGAACTTATATTGCTCTGGTATCCACTCTGTTTCTGTCCTGCTAGTGATCTGTTGTTGATCTGCTATTATGCTCGGTTATTTCCCTGCTATTGCTCTTTCTTAAACTGTTTTAATGAGCTTACTGATCAATGGTTTCCGAATCAAAACAATAAACTATTTCTATTCGTTTTCTTTCTGTTATTTTTTGATAGGTCAATGCCTTGCTGTTGTTTAAATTTTGATCTCTTTCTGCTCGATACTGCAAGGTAATAAGTCCAACTACTATCCTGTACAAGTCTGCTACTGTTCTGCTATTGTTTCTCTACTCGTCTGCCGGTCTGTTATAGTAAATCAATTCTTATGTCTTGCTCGGTAACTGCTGAGTCATAGCTCTGCTACTGGTCTGTTACTGATCTAAAATTGCTCTACTACTACCAGGGAATAGTCCAGTACTGTTTTTGTTTGGACTTTAGTAACATAGTTTTGCTACTTATAACCTTATTGACTTCTTCTTCTTCTCGATAACTTCTCAAGTTGCTGATCTGCTTCTACTAAACTACTCTGTTACTTCTCTGCTACTGCACTGTTATCGCTTGTATTCCTATGCTGCTACTTATCTGATGTTCCGTTTGCTTGACAACATTAGTGCTACCGCTCTTCTACTACTTTACTGTTTTTTTTATGTTCTGCAACTATCAGACATTTCGCAGAAACTGCTCTGCTTCACTTCTAGTACTCTACTATACTCTGTCCAAGAAAAATTGTCAGTACAGGGAAGATAGGATGTTTGTCTCTCAGTCTGGTTGCAATGACTTACATAAATCGGTCCCTTTTTAAAGCTCTCACAGGGTTGCCGTAGTATGTATGATAATTCGCCATAACTCAGAGAGCAATGCTGTTAGGGTTACCATCTTCCAATTTAAAATAAAAATATTGCTGAACGAAATAAATTCCAACAAAAAATTCTTTCGCTGACGTTTGACGAATTTAAGTCCGAGATCTTTTTGCAATATTGTATGCAAAGTGGATCTGCTTAGTTTTGTTATATTTTCACTTTTTGTACTTCCAATAATATCTTGTCTAGCATTGGAAGGTCATTATTCATAAAAAAACTGATGGACTATCCGCCTAATCGCACATTTGTCAAAATCATCCACCTTGCTCTTGATACCGGAATTATTTTTCTTCTTTGGTGGTGAATTGTGGCCTTTGATTGCTTTTTCCCTTAAAACCCTGTATACAGTTTGTTCCGTAACAGGAAAAACCGTAGCCGCATTTCCCACGGCTTCCGATTTACTTTTAAAAAGGCCATAGCATTTTTCAGTTGCATCAACAATTTGTTGTTTCTTTTCTACACTTAGGTCTTTGAAGACTTTGTAGCCATGTTTCTGTTTATTCATATGCACAATAAAGTTAACCACTTGTTTAGATGCACTATCCGCTATTGAGATAACAACCATTGTTTCCGCCTTATATACACAAACAGGCAATTAGACAAAATTATATAACCACGACGCAATGCCATATACCTAAACAGATGGTAAAAGGACTGCACTTGTGCACATACATTTTTTTAATATAGACATAATACTAGATTACATATTTGTTAAAAAAATTATTACCCGTCAATGCAGAACTTCGCGGAAACAGTAGCAAAAAAAGGATCATAAAATCCTTTCAAGGCATTTGCTTTACTGGGGAGGGGTGACCGGATGTGGTAAAACCCAACGACCAAAAATAAACAGAATAGGTTTACCTGCTTCATCATTTTGATATTTCAGTGTGAAAAATATGCTCTACAAAGTGAAATTTGAATTTATACCTACCAAAACATGCAGAAATATGCCCTAACGAATAAGGCTGAAAATTTGTTCTTAGTTTTATATAATAAAATATTTGATCAAATTTTATCCCTTAAAATATAATGCTTTTACATGAATCCGGTTGAGTTGCCTTAGTAATCACTATTAATTTATTGCAATATCTCTACAACGCACATATATGATCACTTGTTGCGTTAATGAAATGAATGCATTAAAACACCTCCCGAATAAACATTATTTCTAAAAGACAACATTCAAAAATATGTTTTAACTGAATGTTATTGGATCTTTCAGAAATACAAACAAATTAAAACCGAATGGCAGCACCCCACATAATATGCCGCTCTCAAAAGCTCCAAAAAGCTCCAAAAAGCACGAAAACCGAAAGTTCTTTGACAAAATTCAAAGAAAAACCCTTAATGATATGCTAACATTGTCATATGGTAACACTTCTCTGATGTGCTTCAGTCACTCACACTGCTTATTTTGGTTGATGATAATAGCAAGCGAACACAAGCGATCGTGCTCATTCTGCGCGCGGCTGCGTGGCAGACTGGTTCTGGGGGGATGTATGCGATTTTCAGGAAAATTACAACAACAAAATGCTTTAGAATGCCAGTGGTTTCGTTTTTATTTCAGTGGCAAATCCTGTGTTTGAGTGCCGTGAGAGTACTACAGGCACCACTGGTAGAAAAAAGAGCTTCCCATAAGGCCTGTACTGACAATTTTTCTTGGACAGAGTATAATGCTCTGCTACTGCTCTGTTATTGCTCTGTTACTGTTCTCCCAGGCCTTAAACGGGAACTTATGCACTTTTAATTTTACAAATAGTTTCGCAATTCATTTTTCTTTACAACGTCAACGTGCAAAGTTCTCACGTTAAATTGTAACTCTTTAACGCTGTCAAACGCATGTCATAGATGGACATAGGTCTATGCCCAGACTCACAACCCCAAGTCGTCCCGTGCGATTTATAACATACCTGCCTGTAGGTAAATTAATTTCTTACAATATCATTAGAACTATACAAAGATAATAAAAAAATATCGCACCAATTCTTATCTTATCTGCAAAGGCAAAAGAAATAAATCAAAGATTTTACTAATATTTATCTCTCACCATATTTACGAAGAAAATTGGAACACAAACAAATCATTCACTGACCCAGCATCAGATTCCGGGAATCACCAAGAAAACATTCCCACACAATGCAAGAAGGACAGCCATTTAACCTATTAACACTATGTGTGCGTCCTTTACTGCGGGTTCTGTGTACTCAGGATGCGGCCTACGGTGCGGGCTTACCCAAAAAATAAAAATAAAAAAATACATATACTAAACAAACCACTCAAGTCATTCAAACAAAATCCTATGGCCAATCCCATTGATGAATTTAATGGAGAAGATCTTTAAAAAAAAATAATAATATAATAAATCCCATTGAAAGGACAAAACTGTGAACACACACCCCGCCAGGGATACATCACTAAACCAAAACCAGGCCAGACAGATTAACACTCAATTGAGAAAGAGCCGTCCCGCTTTAAGTAGGTATACGTATCTCCCTTGGGAAGGCACACAAACGGATAAAAATGAATAATTCCTGGTGTCCGTCCCGATCCGGACTCCCGACCGACACACACCCGAAATGATAAAGAGTCCCACATTTCCTAGCTGCAGATTCAACACAGAGATCTGCGCTCTTAACTTTTGTGTGCGGCGGAGCCTTTGAACAAACACCGATAATTTTCCAGGAAGGATGTTTGTTTATTTTTATTATATGAACTCCGATTGCAGTCCAAGTGAGTGAGTGTGTGTGGGATTGACTGTGTAAACTGGATAAGCGAGGTTCATTTCTTTTTGTTTTGTTTTTTTCGCAAATGGAAAATACCACGAAAACGCCTTAAGATTTCACTTGAATTCGTAGAAAAGTACTTGGGATTATATTACCGTGGTGTGGAATGTCCTTTTAAGTGTTTATCGTGCATTTCCATGTGTATTTGGGAGGAAATAAAAATTGTGAGAAATCCTGTGGGAAAAGAGGTGTTTGGGAATTCGTTCTTTTTTTTTCCTACGGAGAAGTCGCTAAACCGTTTAAACAGTAATGGCCGTCTAAGTCGAACCTCTGACGAATTGTTTTATTTTACAATGTTTTTCTTTTCTACGCACCGTGCTAATAAAAAATTTTAGTCTCGACTTTAAATTTACGGAAGCTCAAAATTGCGAGCGTCGAAACTAAAAATATTTATTGGTAAGTTAAAAAGTTTATCAGTCTTCAAGTGCGCATTGAAAAGGTGGATATATGTACGCTTAGTATGAACTCCAATAAAGTGATCTTTTAAATGTATTACATTTATTTGAAATATTAACTGTTCGGTTTCCCAGTAGACTATTACTTACTTACTCACGATAGTAATAAATCCAAATGTTGTCAGTAAAATGTTTAACTTCCGCGAATCAATTTTTTTCATTCCCCGCGAGTAATTCATAGTTCGTCACTACTGTAGCATAACTCAGGAACTTCTAGAAGTTGATCGAGCGCCCATGACTGTTGTTGTGGAAGGAATATATAAAATTTAACTTCGTCTAATCCAGCTGGATGTTAAGGACCGCTTCAGGCTAAAGCTGATTTCAAATACGAGTGACTAGAATTTTATAATTCATTACAGTGGAGATGTAAAAAAGAGTCCACTCTTATTTATCAATTTTTGTAAATTTACTTCTTTAAAACGCAGGTTAGTTTTGCAGTGCCTCACTATGTTCGTATTTTCTATATAAAGAAGTTACTATGACTTCAAAAAATTCCGCAAAAAATTACAATTTGACTTATGATTTGCGAAAGGCTTAAATTTTCAATTCAACTGCTTTTGTACTTAGAAAAAGATTAACAGCAGTATGATTTAAAATTAACGTAAGCAAAGTTTATAAACTTGAATTTTACTACAACCTTCAAGACTATTTTTTGACGTCAGCCTGTCAAAATTTGCAACGAAAAATGACACGTGTAATCTTAGCTATAGCGATTCCACTGTTGGTGTCAATTTTGAACTTGACACTTGGCCGATTTGTGTGCCCAGTTCAAAATGATTCACACAAGGTCTACAATCTCATAAAAAGTTAGAAAAAAAAAGGCAAACTAACGAGTAACGAGTAGTTCGGTCACAGAACTTCTTCCGCCAATTAATTTAAAGCTCTGAAAACTAGTCCCAGTCTATAAAAAAATAGAAAATTCTCGCTTCGACTTAAAATTCATATGACAGCTCATAACTTCAAAAATTGCTTACAAACTATAGCTCCTTAGGTTTAAAGTCGAGGGTTAACAAATTTTGTTTCTATAGAACGTCCCTTGTAGAGATGTATGCATATTTTCCTTTCTAACTCAGTTCGAGTGTAAAAGGAAAACAGAACCGCTCAACCAGTTTTAAAGTGGTCGTCACAAAATTGTTTTATGAACTCCCTATCCCTCGGTTGGATGGGCTTCGGGGATGGCTATGCCGCTACGGCTCCATCCCCGATCTAAGTGAATTTACTTCATTTAAGAACGATGGCATCATAAAAACACCATGAAACGTGCGCAGCCAATGGGCTATAGCTCTAAATGGTGAGAGGATCAGGAACACGCAGCATGCTGTCCATCCATCAGCAACTCTGTTTTACGACGCGCAATGTTACTCGCGTAAGGTATTCACAACAAAACAAAATGCTAGTATTTTGTTTTTATTTTATTAGAAAACATAAAACAATTTATTGAACTATAGAATAGGCAATGTTTCGGAACGGCTCATCACAAGGAGCGTGAGTTTGTTTACGCCAAAAGCTCAAACAACCGGAGAAAAGGGTTTCAAAGTGTGCCCCTCTTAGTATGCATGCAGTGGGTATATGGTTATGGCGCTTAAAGAAAGATTTTTAATTAAAAATTATTTAGAGATAGGTAGGTATGAAGTATTTTATGACTCACAAACTGTGTAACGTTCATGAGGCTTACAACAATTTGGGATTTGTTGAAGTCAATTATTTGAAACGGCTACGGGGGGTTGAATCTTGGATGTGCATATGCGTGGATTAGTTATAAGGATATTCGGGTTGTGTATTGAGCTTTGTCGGTTAGGAAAAGGTCGTTCGGTTCATGGTGAATCGTAAATGGGAATGGTTAATGAGCTATGTGAGAGCGTGGGTATTTTCTAAGCGGGTTAAAAGTGCGCCTTAAACTTTGTTTCATGCTGTTTTAATTTTAGTTGCAAATTTAGGTCGGAGATTATTGAGAGTGAAACAGTTCTCTTTATTTTTTTTTTTTGGTTGGAAAAGTCCCTAATATGTGTCACATTCTAGTGAACAGCATCTGACCTATAAGCTAGTTCAGAGCCAGCTTGGTATTGGTCTTTTAAAAATGAAATCCGACCTAACGTAAAGAAGTCTGCAAGAAATGTTAATACAGAATATTTATTCAAAGGAAGCTTGAACTCCGTGGGGGGACATTTTATAAACAGGACTCTCAAAGAAAAAGCCAAAGGCATCAACGAGGATAGCGCTAATGAGCTATAGGCTGCTTGATATGTCAAAAGTATGAATAAGTAGGTAACAAAAAAAAAAAAAAAACCTATATATGTATATGAACAGCTTCCTCTGAAATATATTCATGACGAAGGCTTTAGCTGGTCCTCAGGTAGAAACAAAGGGCTTTACGTCCCGCAAAATTTGTATTTTCACCTTTTATTTTACAATTAAATCTAAGGCCCGTTTGCTGATAGGTTTCCGAATTAAGTTCCACTTAAATACCTTATGGGCTACTTTTTGAATGTCAAAAACTGTCACATAAGATTTTAAGTGGAACTTAAATCGCTATGAGTAGCAGCAGCAAACGGACCTAATTTTAATGCGACTATTGTTTGACATTTTATATCTGTAATACAAGCTGAGTCATCTGCGAAATGAAGTCGCGTGCAGTTCCTAACATTTTTGGTTTATTTGACGTGCCTGCCTATATACATTTTGAAGCCTTCCTACGGGCGATTTTTCTGTCGGAATCGGTATGACAGAGATGACAAAGAAGCTCAACAAATCGGGTCCGCTCGCTGTAAAATCCATCTGCTTGCAGGTATGTATGACGATTTCACTATTTCGACAGAAGATTCCCTTAAAAGCCAGCACTACAGAATTTGTGTCACCTTTCTAAGGGCAAAAAGGCTTGTTTCACTCTGAAGTACACGATTCGGAGGCCCGCCCTATATAATCGGACATTTTTAAGCAGTTTTTGGGAACATTTTCATTTTCATTTTCTTTTTTCTTCATCTTTGTCGGAGGTTGTTACTATCCGATGGAGCACTCAGATACAACTACTGGTCCATTGTACTACCAAACAGACACATTATTTTTTTGAACTTAGTTTTTCCGTCTTTCGAAGAAAGATCAAAAGGAGCTTCAGTGATGAAGAACTTAGATGTTTGGCACTCACCACATCGGCCCCAAAAATCTGCCACCTGATGCGAGCAAAGGCAGATCATCTATACAGAGGAAATGTTCCGCTGTATCGTCGTCCTCTCCAAAAGCAGGACAGATGTTGGTGACGCTCAAGCCCAAAACATTTAAGTGTTTGGCAAAAGCTTGGTCTACAGTCGATTCTCCTGAGAGACAGAAGGAAAGACGCTGACTTTTTGCGGATGTCCGGACACAGTCGTTTGGTCTGCCCACACCCAGCGCAGCCATGCCACCGACACTCGTGTTCGCGAGAAACTCCAGTTTCAATGGATGACTTAACCACCGATGAAGGCAGATCCAACTCAGGTTCAGGTCCTAAGAATGCTTCTTCTGAACCCAGCCTGGCAAGCTCATCAGCGATCGGCTTTCCCTGGATACCAGTGTGACCTGGGACCCAAACAAGATACACTGTAATTATCCTTCCGCCAAAGCACTAATTTCGACGGGGTAGGAGGGTTAAGCAGCGCTTTTAATGCAGCTTGGCTATCACTAAGCACATTTTCATTTACTTTCGAAATTAAGGTCCTTATCCCAAAAATGGCAATAGCGAGACATAATTCCTTTGCGTTGATATATTTCTGATGTAAAATGTCGCATCTTTGAACCATTTTTGAAACTTTTCTCCCAGTTCCAAAGGAACCTCCTCCTTCCTCGTCCGCCATTCATGGCACCAAAAGTTCACCCTATTTGCCAGCGATCACCAAAACGCTGATGAGTTCAAAAATCACTTAGAAGCACCTCTCTAATAAACGTTGGAAAAGATTTAAAAAAAAAAAATTCATTCACACTGTTGTACAAAAGGGCGCACACACCGCACGCATGCACGCCTACTTACGCCGCACGTACAACGTACCCATTCCCAAAACAAATAAACAACAGCAACAAGATGAAAAAGAAAAAAGAAAAACAACAAACAAAACATAAACAAGAATCAAACTTACGCGACTGTCCTCACGTTACACTATACGCTCCTCCATCTCGCAATACGTTCTCACATAATTAACCTTTCGTCTACATGGATCGCAAGAAATAAGCAAAAAAAAAGCAGAAAAAGAAAAAGAAAAGGAACAACAACCCCAGCCAGCTCAGATCGTAATAAAAATCAGAGGTAAACGAAACTTATGGCTTCCCATCTAAGCGTTCAAGGCCAACAACACAAATCAAAAGCATAAAATTCCTCTCTCTACAATGGACAAAGGGAGCAAGAACCCCCAATGAAAAGAAGAAGAACACAGCAACAGCGAAAACATAAACATCGACCAGCAGCTACAGCTACAGCTATATAGCGAGCGAGTCACCTTTGCTATAACCTATGAGTTGCCAACATCTAGCCGCAGTCCAGCCTCAATCTCATGGTGATGGTGCATGTGCAGCACTATCCGAACGGAGCCCTTTGCTGATCGTTTCATCAGATGTCTCACATCGCCTTCCGATTGAGACCATTCGCTCCCCTATCCACCCTCGAGCCCAAAGCCAGAGCACTGACACTGAGCTCTATCAGAACAACCCAGTGCCAGTGCCAGTGCGAGTGGACCGGGTTATGGCGCTAGCGCGCACTCGGTCTCAAATGCGGTGTGCGCGCACAGTTCATTACGTTGCTTCCACTTCTTCTATGCAAGGGTACCGAACTACCGAAGCGCGATGTCCGTCTCCGTCGTTGTTTTGGTATTTGCGTCTGGGCTGCTGCTGCTTTTGTTGTTATTTGTGGTCGCCATCGTCTGAGGAGAATTCATTGAACTCGACCGCACCGAGCTGGAGTGCTCTGTGTCTGTATATGTGCGCGCCTTTTATCGCATCAAAACATCTCCACTCACGGCGTCATCGGCAGACAGGGTGGAGCGTGGAGGATGTGGCGGAGAACGCGTTCACCATAATGAAGGATCGCACCCCGAACCCGAGCCTGCACCCGCACTCGCACCCGCATCCGCGATCGAAAGACATTCCTCTTCGTCTGTGTAGCGCTTCCTCTGTGCGGGGTATATGTGTATACTTTCGTGCGATTATCGTGTTCGCAATGTTTACTTGTTTTTCGCGGAGGCCGAAAATTTATGGGACACAGCGAGGCGGCGATTTTGTGATTTCACTTGGCTGACTCTTCTCCCGACACCATAATTTGCTTGGCCACAAGTCCTAATGAGTCTGCGCGTTTTATTGGTTTTTGTTTTGATTTTTGATGTCGCTTCGGTGTGTGGCAGGGTTGCCGTTAACTCAAAAAAAAAGTCACTAACTCGAACCTAAAAATCCACCAGATATGCTATAATTTTTAAAAAAGTCACTAGAAAAAAATGTTCACTACCAACAAATGAAAAAAAAAAAAATATTCAATTTTAACAACATTTTTATTTTTAACAATTAGTCAAAAACTTACAATATGTTAATAGATTTATGTTAACTTATAAAAAAAACAATTTCAGTCTCAAAGTTACAATAAAAAAACATAATGCCGTTCATTTATCTCTTATTTTGGGAATGTCGTATTCGTGACAACTTTTTTTTTTGTATTTTAAGTTGATTTCTGATGAGCTTTTTTTTTTTTTTTTTTCTCCGAGGAGATGGAGACCTTCTAGAAGACACTATAAGGACACTCGGCGCGTGCTCATAGTAGTGTGAGATTTTTACTCACTAAAACCACCTCCTACAAATTTCTTTTGTCCTGCAACTAAGTTATGACTTATCAAGCAATTTTTTTAATCACGAAGTTCTTTTACACGTTTGGCAGGCAACATTCCGGCGAAAGTTCCTGCTCATTCCGCAATTTTGACGCGGTTGATAAGTATCGGACTAAGTCCGAAGGTTTAGTTCGTTGTAGACGCCGCAATAAATTTGTTTCATCGAGAATTTCACGGACCGAGCTATTAATATGATATGTCCTAAATCGATTTCTATGCTTTCGATAGCATTTTTTTGTTTCGTCCTTAACGGTAGGAATTCCGAGGTCTCTATGGAGATTAACCAATAAAGTTCTCTATATATGATTTTAAGGTCTTCGCATTTTTTCTTTACATGCGGTTTCCATTTCAATTTTGTGTCAAGAGTCATTCCGACTGACTCTTGATGAGCCTTATTGAGTTCAAAGTTTTCGTTGATATTTCGTTTCTCAACTTATTATTAACTATGATCATCATACTAAAAATGCGTTCGACTTAGGCCTTTGAATGTGGAAGCAAAAAGTCAAATTGAATTTTGCAATTTGCAAGTGTCAAACTCGAATACCAGGGATGTAACATCACCAGATGCTTAATAATTTAGAAAAACATGTTTTTCCAAAAAGTCACCAGAAAAGTAACTAGAATTTTCTAGTGACAAAAAATAAATTTTTGTCACTAAACTTTTGAAAATTCCACTAGATATAGCGACAAAGTCACTAAAACGGCAACCATGGTGTGTGGCGGTGGCGGCTGGCCGATTGGTATTCTCGTTCTTTTTTGTTCCACTATTTCCGTTGCGAACTGTAAGTGGGACGAACGGAGGAGGAAACGCCTGTAAATCATGTCGTCGTTGGCGTAAGTGATCGCGCACTCAATTGGGGGTTGTTGATATTGTTTGTCTTGAAATTTCAAGTGTCCTCTGTCGTTATTGGTATGGATGTGGGTTTGGTGGTTGGTAAGAGTTGTGGGACAAAATGTGTTGCTCAAAATTTTTCCAAAATGCTTCAAACTGAACCTGGCCTCAATCAACATGCTTCTCCAACTTGCCCGGTCCTTAGCTAGCTCCCTCCAGATGCGCACTCCAAACTCTACTTGTGCGTGCCACTTAAGGCTAGGTCTTCCTTGACTGCGTCGTCCCTCTGGTGTGGAGTCGAAGAATCTGCATCTACATGTCCTAGCCTTCTTAGTCGCCCAATGCCGTTTTTTAACTAGGTCGATGTCGTTGTACAGCTCGTAAGGTTCGTCGTTGGGTCTCCTTCTCCAAACCCCATCAACGTAAACAGTTTCGACTATTTTGCGAAGGATTTTGCGCTTGAAACGACCAATCCATCTTGTAATAAAGTCCATGCCTTAGCGCCATAGAGCAGGACTGGGATGATTTTGGTTTTGTATAGGGTTAGCTTGGTGTTTCGGGAGAGGGCCTTACTACTCAATTGCCTTCTTAACCCTAAGAAACCGCGGTTGACAAGACCTATAGCCTACTCTTAATCTTCTTATTGATTTTGGGACCTTTGAGAGCATTTAAAGATACTATAGATCTATAGAATCATGCCCACCCTTACCAAACTGGTCAGAATGTGCGGACTGACGGTGGAGAGCGATCGATATTCTTAGGTCGCAAACAATCTCACCGAAGCTTTTGGTGTCGAAAAAGGATTGAGGCGAAATGAAACGCTCTTAGTGAGTGACTTCCTAAGCCTCAGGATTGATAATAGTGCGGAAAATAGTTCGAAACTCGCAGGGAAACACCAGATTGCACAGTTTTTTAAAAAGTCCGTACCTTCAAGGTTAGCGACTTCGTCTATACCTCGGCTTAGCAATAAAATTTAAAAAAATGACGCAGAAAATAAGTGAAGAGTTCAGCTTTAAGCCGCAGTACCAGAGCCCCTTGAAGGTTCTCCCGCTTCAAGCTTGCCTATCGCTGTTGCTTTGGTATTAAAAGCCAATTGAAGGACAGAGCCTGGAAGTACTAAGAAGACTCTATAAAAGACGCCCATCATCTCAGTTCTGATCTGTACATAAGTTTCAGAAGTAATGATGTTAGTGCAAGCGGGTAACTCTCGGTTGTTTTTAATGCAAAATTATTCGAGATCTTCAGTTATGGTTGCAAAGACGGACCTTTGAAAAGAACATTTGAAATTAATCTCTGCGATCTGTACATCAATCTAGTAAAAAAAAAATAGGCCTGCTTTTTTAGGACTTGTTGAGTTAATAGACACTATAACGCTCCGTTCGAAAGGGTCTTCGATTCTTATTCGCAGAGACAAACGCAATAGGTAAAGAAAGACCTCAGCTTAAATGGTGTGCTCAAATGGAAAGGGACCCCAACCTACATAGATCTTAGAGTGCCTAACTGGATGTGGTTATCCAAAGACCGCGCTAACTAAGGACGAGTATTGGTTAAGGTTCACCACGAACTACGCGAGTAAGTGATTTAAATATTAAAAAAAAAAAAAAAAAATTATAAAAGGCGTATGACTCAAATGTATAATCTACTTGCCAGGATATGAGTTTTGAAAATAAAAACTGATCATCGCCTAACGCCCTGGTACCTAGTGGGGTTGGGTACGGTACCCTGCTTTTCAAAATACTGCTTTTAAAAATCCCGCTTTTTTTTTTTTAATAATCTAGCTTTTGCAATAGAAAATAGATGTTTTATTTGAAAAAATCGACGCAAAACGGGACTTTAAAAAGCGGGGTTATAACAGATCGGGATTTATAATGAGCGGGATTTTCAGAGGCAGTATTTTAAAAAACCGGGATCTTAGAAGACGGTATTTTAAAACTTTTTAAGCGGGATTTAACAAACAAAAAAAAAACCGAATCTTAGAAAGCGAGATGATCAAGCTATGTCCCAAGAACGGATGACGACCTTATGACCTTGTGAGATATGATTTTTATGAATATCCTAGGCTCAGTCCTCAGCTCAGTAGTCTACTGAAGACTACGTAAATTGTTGTTCCATAACTGAGTCTGAGTATGCAAAATGAATGGAAACATCAATCTGTCTTGATTCTCGCAAAAATGTCGATCAATTTTCTTTCTTTTTCAGTAGTCAGCCCGCACCTGTACATTTACTAGAGGAATGGGGGCTGACTATAAAAGACACGGTTCCTTTAAACTCTCTCCAGTTGCCAGCCCCCCTGTTCTTATGAAAATGTCTAAAATAAGTTGGGACTGACTACTGGAGCTGAGGGGCTGACTGCTCCCACATCGTACCCAGTTCACTTGTTTTGTAAATACTTAATAAGCTTAGTTATTTCAATTCTACAGACTTCAGTCATTCAGAAGGACCAGATACCTGATGAAGTAGTTGAAGAATTGATTTTTTAAGGACCAATAAAACATAAAAAATAAGTTAAAGGCCTGAATACTGGTGCCATCACCCTAGGAGCTTTTCATGGAGGCTGTAAGTTTTTGAATTACAATGTGACCTTTATCGAAATTCTGGCCCGGAAAAGACCCACTAAAAGGGGAGGATATTTATTGCTGTTTGATGGTTCCTAAAACGTTTCCCCGAGATGGCTTCTTTTTACAAAAATACTAAAGCGCAATTCTATCCCACCATTGTGCTCCAAAGTGGATGGTATACAACTTGTGTTGGCTTACCCACAAGGGAAACTTATGTCACCATCACTGTAGGTAATAATTTGTTTTTCTCCCGGGAAACTTCTGCCCCCGCCCAGGCCCTGTATTGGTATCTATTAAACGGCAGTATTAACAGCATGTCACCGTCATCAATTACCATTAATAAAAATCTCTCTTCCCCCTCGTTCGGTTTGTCAATAAATCTTGAAACTTATAGCCAAACTCGGAGAGTTATTATCTATGCGATGCCAAACCTCTTTGCGTCTCGAATAAATCAAGCAAAACAAATTGTAGCCAAAACTATTAATACGTCGTCCTTGTGTGTATAAGCCCTCAGATAACAAGCATACGGAATACCGATATCGGAGAACCCCCTCGCTCCTCAAACCAATTTGTTCTCATCGCTCTTGGACGACCGACGTCTAAAAAGGAATCAGTTTCTTTAAAACTTTTTTTTTTCTGTTAGTTCGTTCGTTGGTTTTTTTGTTTTTTCTTTTTTTTTGCGCATAAAACTTTTCTAATAAAATCAGACACAACATGCACAGCGTATTATATCCACCCCCTCGCACAGGAGGGGTTGAAAGGCACCACCACCCACCCACTTACCATTGGCCAATAATGGCAGGAAGAAAACTTTTCGCCGCATTATCGCTGTAATTAACTGACATCATTCATAATTGCATTGCAGTTTGCAGGAAGAAAAAACGAAGAAAAGGAGACGGCCATGGCAACGGTACACTTTCAGATCAACCAAATTAGGTTCATAAAATTGACAAATGTGTCTGAAAACTTCCCCAATAAGGCGGAGGACCGCGTGCTCCGCTCGCAGAAGAACATTTCAAGGGTTTTCAGATAACAAGTAAATAAACGCCACTCTGGAGGACAGGACAACGACCCTCCGCATGACCAGCACCAATATACTCGCAATAATAATCAGATTCATTATGTATGAATGTATGATGTATGAGGTATGAGGTATGGGGACGCGCAAAGAAGTCATAATTCAGCTGCGATATCATCGCCAGCAGTTGCGAGTGTTTCATCCTGTCTGGTAGCGCCGACTGCGTCACAGACACGCCGAATTGTCAACAAGGGAATAGGTATAGGGTACAGAGAGAGATAGGCCATTGTTTGCCACATCATGCGTGCGGTGTACAGTTGCGTGTACTGCAATGGCGAATTATTTGTCTTTCACATCAGAAGCCGGCAGATAACCACAGACAGGAAGTCTGTGACGATGATTATTATCTTTTGAAAGCAGCCGCAGGAGCAGTGTGCTTTTGATGTCCTTTTTTGTTTTGCTATATTTTTTTGTTCTGGTTCTCTTCGGGTCGGTTCAAGTCTAAGGACTTGTCGCAGACGCTTTAACCTGATTCGGTTTTATTTCTTTCTTCTGTTTTGTGTTGGCTTTAAAGTTTTTTTTTTTTTTTTTATCCCTTGTCACTCCTCAACTGCGAGTGTGATAAGATTTCTACTCGCATGTACAGAGCGATGTTTAATCGAGACAAGCTTATCTTTGTTTTTGATGTTCGCCTTGTTTGTTAAAAGGAATTCCTTGTACAACAGACGCTGACAGTGGCAGCGACAAATGCGAACAACTTAACTGGGCTGGAATGTGTCCGAAGGATTTCGATTTTTATCGTGTGTGGGTGGTAGGTATGTGCCGTATTCGAATAGTGAAGTGACCCTTCGAATCCAAATAATGCTGGGTAATAGTTTGTGAATTTCTCTGGCAGATGGGGATTATTCGATTATTCTAGATGACGTCTTCTGTTGCTAGGCACTGCGTTAGTACGCACCCTTTTCTTGCATTTTAAGCCTTGGATACGTTTTAGGGCGATTTGAATAGAGAAAGTGATCGCCTTAGAAAGTCAAGTGGACATTTTTAAATTGGGAAATCATTTTGAACAAGCATGGCAGCATTTTTACTGGTACATTAAGCTGACTTGTAAATTGGTAGGTAGGAGTGATTTTATTTTTGCATTTTTAAGCATCCCTTTTTTGGGCTAAAACTCCCTATGGTAAACGTCATTGATGCGAACTGGCCCTTGTCCATCTTGTCGCCATATTCTAAGAACCAGTAGTCTGCCCTAATTTTTTTTTTGTGAGTTTTATTCGTCCTTAAAAATCCATTTTTCAAGTATTTAATCAAGTATTTGGTTCTTCTGAATGATTAAAGTCTGTAGATTGGAAAATACTTAGCTTATTAAGTGTTTACAAAATAAGAGAACAGGGTACGATTTGGGAGAATTTAGCCCCCTTAGTTCCAGTAGTCAGCCCCAATTTAATTTACACATTTTCATAAGAACAGTGGGGCTGACAACTGGAGAACCTTTAAAGGAACCGTGTCTTTGATAGTCAGCCCCCCATTTCTCTAGTAAATTTAAAGGGGGGGTTGATTATCGCAATTTTTGCGAGACAGATTGAGTTTTTCGTCCATTTTACTCAGTTATGGAAAAAAAATGTACATAGCCTTCAGTGCGGCGGAGGACCTGAGACTAGGATAATCATAAAAATAATGTCCCATAAGGTCAGCCCTCCTCTTAATTATTTAACAAAATATATTTTTAACATTTTAAGTTAAGAAATAATTAAAATAAACTGTCAATAACATAACAATAATCACAAAATGCAAATACCTCAAATGGATAAGTATTTGTACCACTTTTCCAAAACCAGTTCCACTGTTTATTTTTTTGGAATACCATTCTTGTTCGTCGTTTATAAGAACTGTACTCAAGTATATAACGGGTGATTTTTTAGCTGGTTTGGTTTTGGCAACACTGGTTTTGACAGCTGACGTGTGTTTAGTACCTTGTGTCACTGTCAAACAGCTTCAGTTTGGATTGCAATTTAACCATGGATATGGACCCTCAACTTGCGGACGGACGGAGAGGTGCTACCGCCTTTCAACACTGCTAAGACTTTTATTGAAGATGTCACCACACAACTGGCTAAGGAACAATGGAGCAACACCACCGGTTGCGTCATAACCCGAAGTCTGTGGCCTGTGGTTGACACCAAAAGATCAAAGCTCCTAATCTCCCTTAATAGAAGCCAAATTCGGATGCTCGTCGGGGTTTTAACCGGACACTGTATCATAGGAAACATGGCTAAAAGGCTGGGACTTTTTGCAAATGACTTCTGTAGAAGCTGTAGAGACGAGGAGGAAATAGAGTCCGTGGAACACCTTCTATGCCACTGCCCAGCTTTACAAGAACGCCGCTCATCCTGTATGGGAACTAGGTTCTTCGAAAGTTTGGACGACTTGGCAAGGGTACCTCTATCAGACATAAAACTATTCCTCAACAGAACGAAGTGGTTTTGTTAGCCACATGTCCTTACATGTACAAACAGGGTACTCACAATGGGCCTTCATGGCTTCTGGGTGAAATTTGCATTGGTTGCAAAACTGCCCTCCCAACCTAACCTAACCATGGATCGTCTTACAAATGAACAACGCTTGCAAATTATTGAATTTTACTATCAAAATTCGTGCTCGGTTCGAAATGTTCATCGCGCGCTGCTTCCATTTTATGATCGGCATTCTCGACCTTCTGAGCAGTCTATTCGGAAGATTGTGACCAAATTTCGCACCAAATTTACTTTGTTGGACATTAAACCACCAACACGTTTACGTACTGTGCGTAGTGAAGAAAATATTGCGGCCGTATCAGCTAGTGTGACAGAAGACCGCGAAATGTCGATTCGGCGCCGTTCCCAGCAGTTAGGCCTTTGTTACAGCACTACGTGGAAAATTTTGCGGAAGGATTTGTGCGTAAAGCCTTTTAAGATACAGCTTGTGCAAGAACTAAAGCCAGCCGACCTACCACAACGCCGAATTTTTGGTGAATGGGCTCTTGGAAAGCTGGCCGAGGATCCGCTTTTTTATCGAAAAATTGTGTTCAGCAATGAGGCTCATTTTTGGTTGAATGGGTACGTAAATAAGCAAAATTGCCGCATTTGGAGTGAAGATCAGCCAGAAGCATTGCAACAGCTACCAATGCATCCCGAAAAAGCCACTGTTTGGTGCGGTTTATGGGCCGGCGGCATTATTGGGCCATATTTCTTCAAAGATGATGCGAATCGCAGCGTTACTGTCAATGGTGAACGCTACCGAGCGATGATAACAAACTTTTTTTTGCCCGAAATGGAAGTTCTTGACTTGCATGATATGTGGTTTCAACAAGACGGTGCCACATGCCACACAGCACGCGAAACAATGGCGCAATTGCGAGGCGAGTTTGGTGAACAGTTAATTTCACGTTTCGGGCCGGTCAATTGGCCGCCTAGATCGTGCGATTTGACACCATTAGATTATTTTTTATGGGGGTATGTCAAGGCTAATGTGTATAGGGACAAGCCTGCTTCGATTGACGCACTGGAAGCCAACATCCATGCATTCATTCGTGAGATACCGGCCGATATGTGTGAAAGAGTATGCCAAAATTGGACTCAGCGGATGGACTACCTGAGACGCAGCCGCGGTCAACATTTGCATGAAATTATCTTTAAACATTAAATTGCAAGGTTCAAACTATCGATTCAAATAAATATTTCATTCATTTTTTCGAATTTTTTGTGTTTTTTTTTTTAAAGTTCTAAACCTCTTAAAAAATCACCCGTTATTTTTTACGCGCGAAGCAGCACCAGGATTGTTGCAAGTTTTTTGACACAGATGAAAGAAATGTTAGCCAAGCGAATAATATTTTTTGCCTGAAAGAAAGACCAAAGGATTAACTATTGCGCTTGACTTTGTATTCCAGAGGCTGACTACTGGAGGGGGCTGAACTTAGGTGCCATCACCCTATAGTTAATTAGTACTTGTAAGAAAGGAAAGGAAAAGGCACGCCCTTCTTTGGATGGTGATATTTCAGCAATAGAATTTCACTGGGCACTGGAAAAGCCTATTGAATTCAGCTATTTACAAATAAGCTACCTATAGTTTTATCTTTCAAGCTCAAAGTTGACAAACTGGAAGGCGACACACCAATGGCAGCAACAATTTTCACAGCGACACTATCCAAATGGAACGGTTTTTTAATAAAGTGCACGACTGCGTCGAGCAAAACTTTCCCGTTCATCAAAAGTTTTGTTGGTTGTTTTCTTATTTTATACTAGCTGTGCCCGCAACTTCGTGCGCGGCGTGAGACTGTGTAATTTCCAATAAAAGCGATTGGACCGTTTTCTCAACGGCATATTTGTTTAAAATCAACAGTCTAGCTAAAAAAAAGCGGTGAACATTGTCAATGTGAAACAATAAATCAAACAAATCTATTTACCTAAAACACCAATTTAAGAAAATTAAATTCAACAGCGTAAGTACTGAAGTTTCACTTCCTTACTGTAGGTACCACGTAGGTAATATCAAAACAACCACTTAAACAAAAGCCTTAACGGAAATTTGTATCTACACCAACAATAAATAAATCAAACAACATAATTCACCTATATCGTCTTTACTTCTTGAATTCTTGAATTCTGTACTGTAGGTATCAACGTAGGTACTATAACAACCATTAATACAAAAACCTTGAACTCAATTTCCCCATACGTCCATCAGCGCATGTCATCAGCCACCTGCGCATTTCCTCAGAAACACATTGTCGCTGTTGATTACATACACATTCACGTCGCATACTTCCCTTTCGTTTCACTTAATTTGGAGAAAACACCACGCAGTTTTTTTTTTTCATATGAACGTGCTTGTGCGATCGATGTGCGACGCCACCAAACCACCCCAAAGCAGAACAACGATCAGGAACCGCGGCTGCTGATAATATTCGATTTGAGAAAATAATTTTTTTGTTTTTTCGTGTTAGATTTTAGATTGTAACTCATTTTTTAGAGGACGATGGCTTGAAATAACTACAGAAGTGTTGGCTCTCCTAAGTATTTTATTTTGTTTGCATTGATTAAGAATTATTTGAGTAATGGCGAGTTAAAGGCAGTAAAGTCAGAAGAACAAAAAAACACATTTTGGTCAAAAACGCTCCAAAAACAGGCATGGCAATGAAAGGGAATAGCCTTTGTGTTGCACAAAATCTTAAGGAACATTTCAAAAAAAAGTTTCATCGAAATCTGTGCAGTAGTTTTCACGCCATTAGGTAACAAAAAAATTGCCTACAGTTTTATTATAAGTATAGATTAGATAGGTAGGTAAAGATCTGAGAAGCAGTGCTAGAAAAAGAAATGGTTCATAAAATATAGAATATTGAATAGTGTTAAATAAAAAGGGGCAGGGAAATAATTTCCCGGGTAATAGCATGGGAAACAACTTCATCTCAAGTGGGAAATAATTTCACTTACCTTATGTGAAGTTATTTCCCAATGAAATTGAGCAACAACTTCACTTTTTATGGGAAATAGTTTCTCTTAACATGCGAAGACATAATGAAAGCCTACAATTCATAAAGAGTGGAATATGTGTGGGGGGGCATGCTGCCCCCCTACAACTCCCCGGCTTGGGGTCTCTGTTTAGGGGTAGGAGTTGCGAGTTTGGGTTAATTACATTAGCTATACTAGCTACTTATTATTATTATACAAATTCTCAAATTGTAGGTGGGAAATAATTCCACAAAAATGGTGGTGATGTTATTGCCCACTTCAAGTGGGAAATAGCTTCACATAAAAAAAGTGAATTTATTTCCCACTCAAGATGAAGTAATTTTGAAGTTATTGCCCGTGAAGTCATTTCCCTGCACCAAAGAAAATTGAAATTGGCAATTATCGCTGGTTAGAGAGTTATAAGCGCCTCAATGGGTTTCAGAACAGACTGCTTTAATTCAAAATGTCTCTCCGCACAACTAGAGCAAAAGTTCGAAGATTTGCATTTGCTCGGCCTCTTTAAGGAGCCACCACTGAATCTGTTGAATGTCCTGCATTCCAACGGTGTTTTTGCCACGTCTTATCGAAGTTGGTACCTATTTGATGTGGGTCAATTGGTGTAAACGTTCCTGCCACAGGTATAGGTTATAGCACAACCGTTTTAAAGCCAATCGTTACATCAGCGCTTGTTATATGTACGCTCTACAAACAAACAACGGTACTAATCGATCTTTGTTATAAATTCTGCCAACGATCCTATCTATCCTTTCGAATGGAACTCATATGTCAGACATTTAAGGCAACAAATCGATGCCGTCAATCATTTTAATTCACTCGACTGCGCAACACGATGTGCGGAAGTTAATTGATCCACAATCTACCTACATAACTTGTAACTGTCATCTTATTCGAAATATTCCACCACCGAACAAAGGAACATCTACCGAAATCGCGGTTTTGTTCGGACCCTCAAAATTCCCCTATTCCCCCGCATACATGAGAGACTGTTAAAATACCTTTCACAAATTTTGACTCACACCGACTGCCTATATGGCAGAGCAACAACAATCACTTAAACCAGCCCACAGTTCCGTGGAATCCAATCATTTCATTCAGTGCATTGACTCTGGACATTCTTTGCGAAAAACTTCCAATTCGGGGCGATGAGAACGGACGCCGGCCGTTTAAGCGAAGAAATTCGCCATAAAAGGGGAAGAAAAAAAAAGAATACGTCCTCCCAACCAATCTAATCGAATGCGAAACAAACTCTCAATGAAACCGCGCGAACGGAAACCATAAAGGACGACCGGACCGGACCGGAGCGGACCACACAAAAATTAAATACCTACTCTAACATTATATCGCCAAAGAAAGGAGAGCGCGACCGGCAGCTAAGCCGACGGACGGTCGGTGGATCTTCTTAAGACCCGCACATCCGTTCATCGGGCTATTCGTTTGGTTTGGTGGGGTATGTGAACCGAAAAAAATAAAAATAAAAATAAAACAGAAAACCATTGGACATGTCCAATTCACAGTCCGATTGTCCAGAGAGATAAAATATACACACCGACCAAAGATTGCACTGCGGGCCACCAGATCCAGTGCAGCATCCAGCGACAGCTCACCTAACCAAACTGAAACATTCCATTCAAAACGCCTACCACCGTTGTTCGCCGGACGAATCTATACACGGCATTCCATTCCCTGAACCCAGAGAATCCCTCATCGCGCTGCCATTCTCTTTCTCCTAATGGTGAGAGTGCGGCGGCGGGCCTGGCCTGGCTTGACTGCATTCCAATTGTAATTGACTAACGTGCACAAGAGACAACAACGACGACGACGACGACGACTCAAAACCCAACACACACAGGACCCAGAGAAAGAGCCCGAGATCATGGACCTTGGGACGCTTTCTCAAGGATTACACACCAAAGTAGTAGAAGAAGAGCCGACCGCAGCCGCAGCCCCAGCATCATGGGAACCACGGTGTCGTGGATAAATAATCTCTGCCGCGAGGACGGTCATACGTCAATGGACCACAAACGATTCCCTCAATCGCACCTTCTCTCACCTCGTTCACTTCGCAGTCGTACACAGGTATTGGCGTTGGGATGGAGCGCTGTGTGTGCAATTCCAGGAATTTTATTCTCCAATCCGCTTCGCGTGGTAGCAAATAGCAATATGGAAAGGGGCTGCCCAGGCCGCCTGGCCCGTACAGCATGGTAAATTGGACATACCATTGGATGTCGGTGGCCGAGTCCATCGGCACCGCCGCGCGGCATTATGTCGCTTCGAATGAGCATAAATAAATACGTTTTGACTCTCCGGGATGAATGTGGATCCGATCCGAGTGGCGCGTCGCACCGCAACAGTGTGAGCATGGAGTGGATTTTAATTCAGCGGAAAAGATTCTTGAGACATGTGAAAGCCGCACGTTTTCGTCGTCTGCGAGTGGTGTTCTGGTGTTCGTTTTTCGTCTGTAATTAACCTGGTGTTGGGTTCAACAGGTTCCTCTATGTACATAGAGGTAGACTATGCACCAGCCGTGAGTAAGTGAGTCATCCAGTTGTCATCGCGTAAAGCAACAGAAATTTATCTAGAAGCGAAGGTTGTGTGGTGTCTCGAAGGTTGTCGGTGATAAATTGCCCTCTGCAATGTCGTTAGATTTGTTGGAGCTTTAAGAGCAGACGCCCGAGGGCATGGAAGACATATGATTATTGGGGGGACCTGCTTTAACTTTAGTTTATAGGGCATTAACACCTCATGACATTTGATATACCTGGTACAGTCGAATTTAATGCTTTGGAGGAGGTTTTTTGGACGGTGGACCAGATGCTGAGATATAGTTTCACTTCTATCCCAACAGCTTAGGGAGCTGTAAAAAATTCTTTGATGGATTCCATTCACAAATATTTCATCAGAAAATTGCGTTCTCAAAAAAAAAAAAAAAGTGCACGACTGGATCGAACGAAACTTTCTCGTTGATCAAAAGTTTGATTAGTTCTTTTCTTATTTTATTGGGTAGGTAGGTAAGTAGGTAAAAATGGGAGAAGCGATAATAGGAAGCGTTAAAGAAAATCCACTTTTGAGTTATTCATCTGATATGGTAGTATTATATCCAATAGCAAAGTGAGTGAGTTGAAGCTCTAGTAAAGTAACAGGCATTTGTTGCAAGTTCTGATTGGAGAGTTTTGGGCGCATACTAAACTTTTTTGTAAGCTTATAGTAGAATTTTCTGTTTTATGATCTGTTTGGTATGTTGGTTTTTAAAGCTTTATCGACGTCGAAAATGGAGTTTTCGAGATATGAGCAATTTTTTAAAATTTGCGTTTTCGGTGCTTCAAAGTGAAAATTAAGGACGCAATCATTTTGAAAACATCAATTTGACTCTAAGTTTGCATTTTGGCCAAAATCGTTTTTGCCGTTTTCAAGTAAACTGAGGAAAACTAAATTTTTAAAAATGGGCTTTTTTCAAAAATCAATTTTACGATAATACAGAGAAAATCGGAGTTTGCCATTAAATTATAAATGACCATATTACCCTAGAAATAATTTTTTGTTTCAATCGCATGGACCATTTTCGAGATATGTCCAAATTTAAAAATTCGATATTTAGTCATATTAACCTCACCTCCTTAAGCTTAAATATCATTAATGTTCTGACTTGAATCGTTAGAGCCGTTTTCGAATAAATCAACTGGTATACAAATTGTGTGGGAAGTACCCATTAATATTGCCTGGGGATGGCGATGGGCCCACTTTGGTGCCTGGTCTTCTGTGACGATCTCACAACCCCACCCAACCTAACCTAACCTAACCATTAATATTGAGGTTACCGTGCAAAACGGTAGCGAACTGTGAGCTCCCAAACTCCAAACCCGAAGTTTTAACAAAATCCGGGCAACCGTTTAGACTGTAGGTCTCGGCACAGATGGACAGACAGACGGACAGAATTTGGCGATCTACTTTTTTGAGTTCCTCTTTCATCGTAATGTCAGTTCGAAATTTTGTACGAATACTGTATCTTTCTTTTACTACGCAATGGAGAAAGTTAAAAATCCTGCGGACGTTAGTGGGGTTCTACTAGGTACTAAAAATTAAACACAAGACTTCATGTACCTGTTACGGGAAGCAACGCGCGACAGCATCTGAACCAGCTCTTACTTCCCTAGGTGGCCCTACAATTCAGAGTTCACCGAGGACTTATGTAACAAGCCCGGTCCTGAGCCTTAGTTGCGCCCTCCAAGACGGTTGAGGTCTTGTTTTACTTGTGCGCGTCACCTAAATCGAATTTTTCCTCTACTGCGCTAACCCTCTGAGAAAGACTCCAAGGCGGAAGACTCTATGGGGTACCGGAGCATTTGTGTTTATCCACTTTACTTGTCCTAGCCAGCTTAGACGACTGGATGCGCAATTTGTTTAACACGTCGATGACGCTGTATATAGTTTGACGTTGAATCTTCTCCTTCAACGCCCATCATCATAGCCGGGACCGAAAATTGTACGAAGAAAACTCCTCTCAAAGCATACGAGGATATCTTCATCAAAGTTAAAGTTTCAGCACCATAACAAGCAGGACTGGGATTTTCAGTGTCTTCTACAGAGTTTCCTTAGGTGCTTACGATGGAGCCCAATTGTCTTCTAGGAACAAAGAAACAGCGACTGGTAAGACGATGATGAAGTTCCATTTATCAGACATGCATTCATCTGCACAATTCTGGAAATAAGTTGGACCAAACCCGTCTTCATTGGTCTTTAGATTCGACATTTCTTTTCTTACTTTGATGGTTCGGTCAGGTGAAGAGGTGGAGGAAAGCTGTCTCCATCGTTGTCTATGTGGAATGGTGCGTTCTGCTTAGCAGCGAGATTCTGACCCTATACGCCGTCAAAGAGCTCATAACTTTTCAACCTTTTCAGCACCGACTGTGTTTTTAAAGTTTCATTCAAAGGGGCAGATTCCGTACATCAACGATCGTCCGAACGATATCGTTATTGAAACTTCCATCATCATTAGAAGTTATACTCTGCTCGAATTTGTTTGAATATAATCAGCTTTCATTACATTTATGGAAAAATAACTCTCAAACTTGTAATTTTAGCTCTTAGTTGCTAGTTTTGGAGCTCCATCTTTTCGACGAAAAATTACGGAATCTGTTACCAGGTTTCTGTGTCGGATTCGCTGCCTGGCATTATCGTTTTACTTTTAAATTTCTTCCATTACTCGCTTCGGTGTCGCTGGCAACATCCTTGCCCCTCAAACTCGTCAACCCTCAATCCGCAATCTCCAACGCCGGCATTGCCGTGACCGTTAATGAAGCATGTCGAATATTTTACTTTAACTCTACTCCAATTAACCCGCAGGACCGATTAAATGTATCCAAACCACGTCCACTGACCCCTGCAAAGGTTAGGTATGCTTCCCAAGACAAATCCAATTGAGATAAACATACCTACCAAAAAAAAAAAATAAAATAAAGAAACCTCCAGACAACTGCCCAAGGTCACGTTATGAGAAAACAACTCGAGGACAATTAGTTATCCATAATTTTAATATGTATATTGCCATTTTAGCCCCCCAAATTGGTAGACCTTCCCTAAACCTTGACTTTTGTTATTCCTCGCCTACAGTGGTTCCCAAAATCGGTCACGACACGACTCACAACCAGTCACCCTCTTACGCACTTTCAACTTGTGCACTTGGTCTGTCTTCAGACGAAACAAATATCAATACACGGCGCTCCCCTTCAAGAAAACGGGCCCAACATACCTATTTCACCGCCGCCGCCGCCAGTCTTGGCTACACAAAAGTCTAATCCAATTCAAATTCAGCCTTCGCAAACAACCCCCACACCGTGTTGTCTCCCATTACAAGAATTCGAAACCTCCACAAAAATTTACCAAAAGAAAAAATAAGAAAAAAAAATATTTAATTGTCCTCAACAGATAGACATGCGGAGTGAATAGACTCGCAGACAGCCATATATCCACCGTAACCGTACCCTCAAACAAATCCCGAAAAAGCAGCAGCAACAGCGAACAAAAAAGGACCTCAACCGAGATGTTCCATGTTACGTGAGTTCAATTGAGTTCAAAACACCGGAGAGCTCTCAGGAAAGTTTTCCCGCCACGCCAACTGTTGTCTGTTTGCGACTGTGTGTGAGTGTGCGAGTGTATTAGAAAATCCCCCAAAATGCCATACGCCAACCAGAATCTGCCATCAGGCACAATGATGATGATGATGAGATGGTTACGTGTGTCCTTTCGTCGTTTTTGCTGCTGTATGTTTGGTGGGTTTCCCCTTTCTCTGCATATTCCACCTTATTATCATCCCAATCTGTCTGGATGGGCCGAGCCCGAAATAAAGAGTAAAATACGCAAAAATGTAAACATGTGATGGGGAGAGAGGCGACCAACGACGACCGTCAGTCGGTTTAGCCATTTGCACCCTGCGTATATGCGAAGTACAATTTTTCGCCGCTAAAAGGACGGCCGCGAATTAATTTTGCATGAAAAACCACCGCCACGCCGAATTCCAGTTTCTTTTTACTTTTGCATAATCAAAACATCACGTTCAGTGATATTCTTTGTCACCCTGTCTTTCTAATCAGGTAAGCAGGAATGAACAGGAACCAGCACCCAGTAGGCAATGGAAAAAAAACGTCCTTATTTCAATTTCGAACAGAGGGTTGTCAAAAGGCAGTACAGCCAAACAGATGTGAGATGGAGTGATGGAGTTATAGGGAAACGAAAAATGCGTAGAAAAGCCAGCAACGCAGAGACTCGCGCCATCCGTCTTTCAGGCTCTTCCTTGGGCTGGGTTTTGTTATGAAAATAATCCATGCAGCAGGCATGCCACAGTCCAAAGGAACCAAGTTGGGAAAGGTTGTGGCTGGCTATACCGCAAGTTGCAGCAGACATTAACTCAACCCTGACGTTTAAGTGAGTACATGCACATGCACAGTATGTTGAACAAAGAGATGAAGAGGGTTTTGAAACATTTTATACTCATAAGAGTGCAGAGGCTCGGGGATGAGTTTGTTGGAATACTAAGCGAGGGTTATGTTGTCAGGTTCAAGCCCCCGGGAAAAAAGTTGTCCTCGAGGTTTTGAATGTTTTAACGCAAGAACTGAAAAGTGAAACATGATTTTCGCTATAGACGTAGGAAGCTATTTGATCATAAATATAATCCGTATTTTTGAAGGGTTTTCTAGTTGTAGTGTTCTAATGGTAGTTTCTCTATCCTAAAAGTTCTCAAGATCAGGTCGTGGTGAAATAAAATTTTGCATTGCGACACCCATAAGTCAACTCTTTAGCAACTGAGTTTCAAGACAGACTGATTGAAGATGGCCTGTTCTCAGATGAAAACGGAATAAGTCTGCATACAAACTTTGACTCCATGGGCTCCCTATCACATATACCGTGGTTTGCCTTAGATCTGCAAGCGAATCAAACTGCCAAATCGAAGCAAAATCTATTAGCAGAGACATATACATGATGGAATGATGAATTGGAAAAACTCACAAATAAACCCCTCATTCTTTTTAGCCTGACCAAGGCAACCGAAGATTATCGTTCAGTACCTACGATCTACGACTCCATTCTAAGGTAGTCCGAAAAACAGACTTGGAGGTCTTTGCGAACAAAAATTCAAGATCTACCAAGTACCAAATTCAATTACAGAAATACTGGACTTGCGCCTTCAAACCTACTTCCCCGACTTGGTGGTGTATGGTCCAACCTTCGACAATGAATAGTGCTGCAAATACCTCACCCAAAAGCGATGATCTGCAAGTCTATGGGGTCAGATTTTCACTCCTGGGAGCTTTAAATAGACTACATCTACCCTAAAGCTTTATAAATCTCCAAGATCTAATATTCCGTAGGCTGATATAAAAAGAAGAATCGCAGCACCAGCGGCTGTCCTTGTTGATGCACTTTGAAGACCCAGCTATGGCTATATATCACGCCTCAGTGGCTTAAATAAAATGTTCAATTCATACTTAAGACTGACAACAACTGTGCTTTAGATCTAAATTCATTCTGACCGATAAATCAGACTTTCGACGAATCGTGGAAAAAGAGTAGACTTTTGTATTCGAAGGCAGTTTGTGATGTTTTTGATGGAAAGCGAAGACAAATTTACCTACCAAGCTAACAAAACCACGTGCGCAGCCTTTCATCATTTATAGTAAGGAAGATTTAAGAGTCAATCGAGACAAAACATAAAAATTTCTCTTTGTTCCTCTCTGTTTTTCTGGATGCTGAGGCTTTCGGCAACTCGTCATTTTCATCCATCAAAAAAGAAGCTAATTGAAACGGAATAGACCACTAACTATCAGATCTTAAGTACCAGAATCATGCCTAAAGGTCAACAGTTAAAGCTTTTTAAGGGCTAGTTTAATTTACTGATTCGATTTAAAAGGTTCCTCTACTATTTAGAAATGATGGCATCAACTACAGATTCTCCAATGCCAATCGCCTGCTCCAACTTTTTGGGGTACATTTTTCATTTAACCTCTTCTTTGGACGGACAATCGCCATAAACAACTGTGGGTTCTACAGTTGTAGAAAGATATTTTGAAAGATATTCGAACCAGACCACCATTTTCGGGTCTGTTTTCGCCTCACTTAAGGCTAGGCCGATAACCTGTAGACCTAGAAATCATCAGGAGAGGCTCTCATAAACCAACTCTAACTAGTCTTGTAAAAGCCCTTACTAAAAAAAATGCATAAAACTGAACAAGGCCAGTGGCGAAACCTCAAAAACTACGCCTAAAACATTTACAAAAAGAACCAATCTCAATCTCTATAGAAAGGCGTTAACCAACATGCAAACTCGCTCCTTAGGCTAAATATTTAATCACATAACTGCTTGAAACGGCCTTAAAAGAAGTGTCTACCCTAAAATAATAAGGCAACTGTTCTCTCATGGGTCTGTTCCAAGGGTGTTCGGCAAAAAATTGGATTTTTCTGCAAAAGCCAATTATTTACTTATTTTTGGCTGTACTGTGGTAGGTTAAGGCAAATCAAACTTTGACCCAAAAGTCACTTAAAATAGTGGAAGGACTGACGTTAGTTGACAGTACAGGTATTATGCGCTTCTGCCCGCATAAGTTTTCCTCAAACTTTTTCCATGCGACTAAAGAAGACCCAAAACTTAAACCAAATGACCGAAAGGGGCTTATGAAGTTATGAAGATCCTAACATCGACGAATATTAGATATGTCAAGTGACTGAGTTCTTGCTTTCAAAATGCATCTTTCATCCCAGACCGGTCTGTGTGAAACCGGTGATCGCACGCTAAAGAATCCCTACTGGTGTTTCAAAACTCGTTTGGAACTGTCTAAACATCTTATGGCAGCCAGCTTCCCACCAGTGCTACCAGACTTTGAAGACTGTTTTAAACAATTTTTTTTTTATCAGGAAAAGCTTTTGTTGTTTTTTGTAAGTCTCCTTTTTCTCCCTTAAGTCAAATTTCCACTTGTTTTCATAACGAAAAGAGAGATTTCTTTATTCATCCCTTTTCTAAAGCTTGTCCCGCTTTCTCCCCTTTTTCATTCAAAAAGCGCAAAGATAAGCGCTTTTCCCCTCAATCTGGGACCACTGCTTCCCACAAAATAGTCACTTTCTTTTAGGTTCCGGATCACGAGGGAGTTGAAGGCAATGATAGGGTTGCTGAGGCTCAACAATTCGCTTTATTGGGCTTAAATCTTTTTGCGGCCTGCCAACTAACAAGATAATGGACTGTCCATGATGGACAGCTACACTTGATAGTTAAAAATAAGGCAATCGAACTAGACTTTCATACAGGTCATATATCTGAAGAAAAATAAAACGACCTCGAAAAACAAGAGGCACAAATCGATCAAGTCAAGCCCTAGTTATTTCGAAGAGAGAACAAAGGACTTACCCAAGTCCCCACGCAGATAATTTCGAAAGAAAAAGGCCCAAGGCTAGAAATTGAAGCCATACAATTCCTCTCATAGCGCCGCCTCGCGCTTCCTAGTTCCCATACCTATACCCGGAACCTATATCTGGAAACCCGAATCGCCCGGTCGCTGTCCCACTTAACACACGTTCCAAATCTAGACCATTGCAGCCTTTAGGCTTCGATTTATTTAGATTTATTTATTAACTTGGAACTTTGCACTTTGCAACACTCTTCGTTCCAAAAACCTTTTGATAGCACACTGAGCATAGTGATTTCTGTTTTCCAAATGTAAGCCCTCCTTCCGCACACACTGTTCATCAGACCGTTTGCCTCACAGCGAAAAACACCCAGAGACAGACATGTGCAAACGGCTGCTCACCATCAGGTTGTTTTACGATTTGTTATGTCGCCCGTCGACCGTCTTTGTTGTTGTTTCAATTATTGTTTGGCTGTTCGTTTGGTTCGTTTATCAACACACACCCCATGCGAAAATACATAAATTGTACGGTGCTGCTATGTGTCCTTTTAAATCCTTCATCGTGGGGTATCCGTATCGTATACATTTCGTTTTCGTGTGTTCCTCTTGTGTGCTTAGCAGTAGCGCGCAATAGACCCTCCATATCCTAAACCCTCTCTATACCACACACACAGCAGCAGATCATTGTCCTTGGCAAGTTCATTCACTTTTCGCAATAAAAACTCTTTCCCATTTTTCTGTTCTTTTTTTTTTGTTTTTTTGTTTTTGTGTAGAGTTCGCAATTTTTAGATTATTCCAGAGACAACCCTCCTCGATTTTGATAGCCAGACAAACAGACACATACACGGAGAACTGTGCATGAGACTGAGACTGAGACTGCGACTGGGGCTGGTTCAGTGTACTTGTACTTGTACTTGTACTTGATTCAGCAGCCATCCTGCCTGCCTGCTAACTGGGGTATATTCGCATCGGATTCGGTTTCGGATGTTCAGGGAAATGATGGAAAACTGGGTTTGAGGTCGGCAACGGCAACGACGAACGCGACCGACGACCGTCTCCGTCTGTCATGTCTCGGCTGACGGCTGACGGCTGAGTCTGAGTCCCTTTTATTTCACTGCGAGTTCTGTGGGATGTTTTATTATTTGCTTCGCACTGCACGTTAAGTACGTGCGTACACAAAGCGTATTCCGGCGGATTGGCTTTCTATATGTCTGTCTGGCTGGCTGGCCTATGGGCTGGATTTACTCTACACTGCGACAATGGGAGCAAGGAGTTGTAGATTCTACGTGGATAGGTACATGGCACATCTGATCTTATGCTGGGGTTTCATGCGTACGTTACGCGTCGTCTTTTTTTTTGTCGCATTGTCGTTCAGGTTCAGTTCATCAGACGAAGTGGCAGTTTAACGAACTTTTTCCTATTTTTTCCTTGCGTAAACTACCGCATTGCAATCTAAGGCAACCCTCTTGTGAGATGATGATGATTTGGTTATGGCTAAGAGGGGATCGTCAAAGTTCGTTACGAAGTTCAAGTACAAGTTTTGCGTAGGTATACCTATGTATCTATATGTACCTAGAAAGGTAGAAGACCTTTCAATTCAATTTCCATCAGGGTGGTTTGGTTTACTGATTATGTACCTCTATTGGCATTGAATGTGGAACTCCGTCCTGCTGCCCCTTGGCGGTTGGATTTTCTGCTTTGATGAAGAGGATTTTCTGATTTATAGGCATTGAGATAGACGTTAGATTGTTTTTTTTTTCTGCTGTAACGTCTGTGTCTGGGCTATGCGTACAAGTCTAGAGTGAGTGTAATGATAATAAAGGGTGTTGATAATTACTCGGCTTTGATTTGACTTTGATGAGGCGGCGGCAGGGGTCATTTACCCTGTTCAAATGTAATAACGCGTCTTTATGGCCTAAGAAAGTCATTAAGACGACAGTAGGTGGGTATATATTTGCAGAGTTCATCTGCGTAGGTACTTAAAGGAGTGGAGAAAGGTAGGTAACGTCAGGATAAGGATAGGAATAAGATATGGCGTTTTTCGCTGTCGACAGGCTCGAAAAAAGAAACAGCAGGGCTAAGAATACCTTCTTAAAGTGGGCTTCGAAGGTTCTTGACAAGTTTTGGAAATACCTAAGGAGAAGTTCGACTCTAACGTCTAAAAAAGACTTTATGTTCGTATCCATATGAAAAGCAATGAAGTTTAATTAATAGAGGTCTAAAACGAGTACCACTGTCGGAACCGATACAAACGACTACCGGACTGAATCGAGCGAAGACTCAAAGCACCCCATCTTACAGTCTTCGAAGAGGTATCTGTTCACGGTGTTTGGCTCTTGCTATTTACATGCATTCAAAGGGAAGTATCGTCAAGGCTTCTGCTTCTTTCTTGTGGCTGTTCATTATTTGGCAAAAGTTTGACTACCTATAGGCGTTGCTAGAAAAGGATACTTACTTTCCATACCCCGTAGGTATTTTCTGTTATGTTAACTGTTAGCTTCGAAAAAAAAACGATCCCTGTCACGGGAAGATAGAGCAAGTGCTTGGTTTATAAGCTACGGAAGCTTGAAGGCAGGTATTTTGTAAAATTTAATAGGTAAACAGGTATCATCAGTTTAAGACTTAAGGTGAAGCTATTACTTACTCGTATTAACTCCAAAATTTGCAGCTTGTTGTCTATCGTCTACGCGCTTAAGCCTACCTGTGATTTTCGTTTTCACTCAAGGGAACTTCCCTGATACTGAGACAAACAAGTCGTCCACATACCCGACTACCCTTGATTCCAATACCTACCTCTTAACTCTTCGGGATTTTTTCCCTAACCATGCGCCACAAGAGAGGTTAAGAAAGTGATGCTATGACCGGGACATGGGTTGATAAATCATAACTTTTGCACTATAGCTTCCAATGGCATTTTATACCTATGGTTCGTAAATCGTGTAGCATTATTGGACCAAAAAGGGTCTATAACTGCAAGTACTTGCAGTACAAGCGAATACTAAAACAAGTCCCATGCTCATGCTATCACAACTTGTAGCCAAATACAACACTTGGGAGACTTGCGAGTGTTATAGCCTCTATTAACAAGTTCCATCAAATTGAAAAGTCACTTACAAAACTATAATTACAGAAACAGGCTTCGATTGGGAGCTCCATAGTTTTTGCAGATGAAACCGGTCCTGGCCCCAATACTTTTTCGCCGAGAGTATTCGGCTTCTCAATTTTAAACTAACAGTCTTGTAGAGTTCTTTAGAATTTCCATGGGTGAGTTCTTTGGCAGAGGTATACCCAAACTTCCGAGACATTTCGAATTTTTTAGATCCCGTATAAGCCCTATGAGAGTACCTAAAAAAAAAACTATGTGTTTGCTTTTCACACCTTGCATTAGGCACAGCTGATCCTCGTATCTTTTTTCAGATCAAAAACAGTTTATTAAACAAACAAAAAAAACAAGATCGATTTAAAAAAAAAATCTGTATTTTGCGCAGTAGTTATACATCTTCGTTTTCCATTTCTATATATCCTTCTGTGATTGTTGCTTTGTCTTATGCGAGAAACAGATTAACACAGCGACAGCGACATCAACGTTCGAGCCAATCCTAAATTCGCTGTTGCTGTTGCTGTCGCTGTGTTAATCTGTTTCTCGCATTAAAAATAGTATAATACTGCGAAAATCAAAGTAAGTTCCCTTGCCTACCTACTCTTGAAAGGTTTTTATACCTCCAGAGTTTGTCTACCCCTGCCGTTAACACAAGACTTTATTTAGTGGTATTTTGATCTTTTTTATTCAGCAGAAGCACTAAAATTTCAGAAGAACACCGAAATTATACAAGAGAGACCATCTCTTCCCATCACTTCAATTCAGTTCCGTAATTAAAAGAGGTCTTCTGTGGAGGTCAAGCTTTGCAATGGTGACTTTACCAAATCCGGTCCATCAATTACAAAATACCTGCCTTCAAGCTTCAATGGCTAAAACACCAATCGCTTTCTTTATCTTTCCGTGACATGTCGGTACTGCTTTTACGACTCATTACGAGCTTATGAATCTCTGCCTTGAGATTTACATTGTTGGCTAGCCAATATTGATCCGAAAACAAATTCAGCTGGAACCCTTCTCGGAGAACGCAAACCTAAGGTAACGAAAACACCCCGAAATGCTTCCAAAAAGGTGATAGTTCTGAACTTAAAAATCGTATCGATACTTTTAGCTAAGATTACACCTGTCATTTTCGTGGTAAATTTTGACATAAAAAATACAAAAATAAATAGTTGGCGAAACAGGTCTGGAGGGACCCTAGGTCTAGCTTCTCACAACCATTCGCTTTGTGTGAATTTCTCATTTTTGGAACGAATGGAAGGGATCTAAAATTGTATGCCGTCTCCAAACGGCTAATGGAGAAGCTCTTTCAAGACAGTTATACTCTCGGACCTCTGACAAACGTCAGACGTTTGCGAGAGGTGGCGCAGTGAAAAAAAAAAAAAACGAAGTTGGAATCTGAATTTTTGCGGGATTCGAATCTGAGACCCCTCGCTTAGAAGTCCAACACACTAACCACCAAGCCACTGCGCCTACATGACGTAAACACTCGTCCTGAATTTGTCACTTCGTGTGATCACCTGTCCAGCGTCTGATCACGCAAGATGTCGCTGGCCACTCTCACGATAGACACTCAAGTAACCACCGAATGGCCGCATTTGTATGCTTAGCTTAAGTTCTAGTCCTCCGAAATACGGAAGCGAGTTCTAAAGTTTGCCTGTCGACTTAGAGGATTTTTGAAAAAGTAAGGTCCCAATGGTTTTAAAAGTTACCTACTGATGATGCGTTTTAACTGTTGGTCTTGAAGATCACTTATGTCTTAAATGGAAGACTAGTGACTTAGTGCCGTATCTAGTAATAACAAATTTTAGGCTCGACCTTAAATTTACGGAAGCTCACAATTGCGAAATTTGTATGGAAAATATCGCCACTGTGAACTACTAAAATTTAGAGTCGAAACAAAAAATGGTTATTGGTAAGGCCCTTAGTCTACTTTGAGGCCGTATTTGGAAATATGGCCTTATGTCGCATGGCTTTGTGTCGCGCCACCGGCAGATTTGATGCTGAAGTAGGTACCTACCTATACCTCTAGGACCTCCTATTGACAGAACTCTTCGCCTTTTATGCCGTGATTGAGGTCTACAGCGTTTCTTGGAAGCCGAATATTCGTTCCCTTGTCTAACCTGTAGGTACCTGAAATGAAAACTGAGGGCTTGCTTGAAGCAACCTTCTCCCTCTGTTAAATTTTTGTCAGCTTGCTATTCCAAACAAATTCAATGTCATAACCCGATCGTTATGACGTCCAATGACAATAATTTATGGCTATTTTTTGACATCACTCTCATCCGGCTCACTAATTCAATTTCCGCCAGACAAAAACGCAATTATAGTCGCATGTTGTGTATGTTTATTTTCATTTACCGCAAAAAAAAAAAAAAAAAAAACATAACATAGGACACTCGTCGCCGCAGCCAGCCAACAACCTTTGACATTTTCACTCTCTCTTTCTTGCCAGGACCAGGACAAACAAACACAAACCCCAAGTCACCATCGCCTCACGCCCGATCCAACAATTCAAATTCAACTTAAACATAGCAATCGCTATCTCGCATCGTATTCGTCTCGTACAGTCGCAATCAAAATGGAAATTTTTATCGACCAAAGTTCATAAAAATCGATCCAATTTGGTCCTCTCATTGTGTATGTGTAATAAAATAACCAAAAAAGAAGAAAGAAAAACCAAAGTCACTTGCCTTTCCCTTCCTCTAGCACGGTTCGGTTATTCGTCTTCTTTGCACCCAAACAAACCATTTGGCGCGCATTTCTCCCGCCCTTTTGAATGCGCATGTTTCGAACTTTGTTTGTGTGCGTGTGTGTGTACTTGTGTAGTACCAAAACATAATATTTTCTTTGTGTTTTTGTTTTCCTTCTTATTCGTTCTGTCTCTGCGGAAAGGCAGCGAAAAATAACGCAAACAAAACAAATCGCCTGAAGCTCAAAGCTGTGCCCCCATCCTCCCCGGGTCTAAGCTAAATAAAAACACAGTGCAGCAGGCAGACCCGCAACCGAGTTGTGCACTTTAATTTCCAAACAAACAGCGAAGAGAGTGGAATAGTGAATGGAATGGGGCATGGCCGCATTGGTGATGGTAAATGGTAAGGCAACAGCGGAGAGATGGAATGCGCGCACATACATTTATCAACATCCACAATCCCCATGAATACGGCACAGGCTGCGCCAAGTTTGTTTGGGTTCAAAGACCAGGAAATTGCGCTCGCCATCAGCTTCCCGTCCACACCGCACGCTGTTAACCATAACCGCACGAATGCGAGGACAGCAATCGTTCCCTATCCCTACTCTAGTATTCCAATCGAAGCCGGAGACGGGGACTAGCAGTAGCAGCATGGGGCAGTAGCAGCTAGCTAACTAGAGGAGAGCAACGTTTCGTCTTTGAACAGAGGCAGCGAGTGCCGCCGATGTTTGTTGAGTTGAGTGGACTGGGATCTGGGAACTGGCAACTGGGAACTGGGAACAGGGAACTGGGAACTGAGAACTGAGAACTGGGATGCCTGGGAGCTAGGACAAGGAGTAAGGTGAAGCCGGCGCAGTGTGGTGTGGAGCTCGGAGAGAATTCTCAGTTTTACGATGCGATGGCGTGCGGTAATTGTCGTAGTAAAATAATATTATGCTGCTGTTGTTTCCTCGTTTGTCTTTGTCGCCTCTTTCTCGATGGAGCCACAGCCACAACCACCCTCCCAACGCCAACGACAGCTATATAGCCATTCGCTTTGTTGTCTAAGGCGGGATGGGTGGCATGTCTGTTCGGTGTTCCCTGGTGGTCCCTCGGGGCGAAAGATTCATTTATTTTTGTTTTGTATTCTTTCCTTCTCCCATTCTACTATGGAATTTATTTTTCTCCCCCTTTTTGTTTGGAGTTAGGTATATTGTTCCCGGTTCCCGCTACCAAAACCACCACCGCCAACGTTCCTGTGGAACATTACGGAATGAAACAAATTCATGCGCGCCTTTTCCCGCCTTCGCGTCGCTGCTTTTCGAAAACTAGTCTTGATTACGGATCACAGAATAGTAGTCACCGAACGAAACAGCAACTAAAAGAAAATTCCTTTGGCATAAATTTTCCCCTGAGGTGGCGAGGCGTTTCCCCGCAATTACCATCGAGGAATTCCTTCTTTTAGAGTTGACACTGTGTGCACGGTGCAACTATACTCGGTTTGGTTCCATTTGTGCTGCTGCCTCTCGTCCTACTTCGACTGCGTCCGCGTCGTCGTCTTCTTCCTCTATATTTGTTTTGATTCGATTTTTCCTCATTTCGAATGCGAGATACTCGTAGACTCGTACTCGCAACGAGTACGTTACGTATGTTTTATGTGGTGTACACTGTACACACTCGGTGGTATGCGGAATGTAATAAAACCGTTTTGCAGTCTTGTTCTTGCTGCGGGCTGATCGCTGTTTTCATTTAGATGCGCTTCTTTTTGGCGTGTCTTAGGAAGCGCTTAGGTATGCGAGCAGCGAGACATCGGTGCAGAAGGAGTATTGGATTGGTTATAAATAGCTTTCCGGGATATAGCGAAATAGATAGCGGCAGGAGGAGAAAAAATGTCTTTTACCGTAGGCTTGTGGAATGTTATCCCATAGCAGATATTAAAAGTCGTTATTTGCGATGGCGATAGTTTTAAGAATGCGACGAGAGAAGGTAGGTAGGATGAGGTAAAAAGAGACTGATTTTCTTTAATGTTGTCTGTTGATGACAATAAAAAAGAAATTGGCAGGAGTCTTCTATTCGTTCTCTTTATTTTTCGATTGAAAATAGAAACGAGACGTTGATGTTGATAAATAGTGTATACCTAGGTAGGTACCTACTGGGGGGACATGCATAGTGCATTGGTATATGGAGGGCATGTACCCTAACTAGTGGAGGAACCTACATTTAGCCAGTTTGTAGAAGAGTGGAGGATTTTTACCGATTGTCGAACTTGTACTGGGAGTATGAAGTTACCTGGGTGAAGTAAGGTACTTCGGCATCATTGCAAGGACTTGTATTATTGGGGGAAAGAAAAACTGACAACGCTTCATAACTCGAGGACCATTCTTTTAAAATTTTACGTATGGAAAGTGACCTCTATATAGGTAGGTACAAGTGCCATCAAGGGGTGGGAAAATCTAATTTAGAAAAGTAGGTAGGTAGAAGCTAAATCAAATTTAAATGGGATATTTAATCAGGTACCTATACATATGCGACAGCGTATAATATTAAGGTAAGCTTTCGGGTTGTCTCAGAAACGTTTGATCTTCGACTTGCGGTACCCCAGATGGAAATGGATCAAAAATGTCTGTACCTACCTCCAGCTAATACCTGGTGCTTTAAGTTTCGAATAAAGCCTTAGACCTTTCTTATTTAGTTATAAAAGAGATCAACACGATTATGGGTCAGTTTTAGGAATCTTGAAGCGTATTTTGAACTGCCAGGTTTAAGTTTCAAGTCGATTGGCTTAGCAATATTCACTTTAAACTGACCAATGGCCAATACTGTTTGAAAACTTTTTTTTTGCTCGAAATCTACAAAAAGAAGCAGATTCTTTGTATAAAATGCCAATTGTGATCTACAACCAATCTTAGGTAAACTCGGAATGGGCGCGTTTTATTATTATTAGATATTATTATTATTATAACTTTATTGTTTTATAAGTAAATTATACAAATAATAACAAAAGATATAGCACTAGCTACCAGGGCTTTAGGCTACGTTTTCTATATACCTTCAATTGATATATGGGTATTTGGACACATATTATACCTACTTAGATTAGATTAGATTGTGAGGCGGGAGAGCTTTCAATGAGCTCTGGCACTGCGGCTTCCTAGAGGAGCCTATTGTGCCTTCCCTGATAAATTCTTAGAGCCATATTTTCACCCCAGAGGCCGTCAGGAAGACCAGGATCTTCTCTGGGTGTACATTAGCAAGGGATGCTAAATCAATAATTTCATCACCAAGGACTTTTTTCCTGAGACGACAAAGGGCCGGACATTCTGTGATTATGTGAGGAGAGGACTCGTCACTCTCGAGACAAAGTCTACAGATGGGATCCGGTGAAACGCCAATGTTGTGGAGATGTTTTTTCACTCGACCGTGGCCACTGATTATTCCTGTTAGTATTCTCAGGTTGTTTTTGTCCAGATTGATCAAGAATAGTGATTTTCTGGAGGAGAATTTGGGGAAAAATGTTCTGGTGCAATTCTGCCCAGCTGTGTTTTTCCAGATCTCGTTAGACTCTATACGAGATTAGTTCTTGCTGTAGTTCCTGAAATGGCTTTTGCTGACTCCGCAGAAGGGTTCAGGTCCGACGACCTACTTAAGGTGATGGTGAAAAACGGATATTAGTAATTTCCATTTCTGAATATGAGATGGTGGACACTGAAATTTTTAGTACCCAGAAATTGGTTCGTATAATTTTCCAAAGTTCGAGTTGCTTTGAATGGGGTCTAAGAGGCTTAGCAAACATTATAATAGAACTCAACAGGCCTTCCATTTTCTGATGTGTCTGAAAATGTAAGCAGATTAGAGTAGCTATAGTTTGTATTCTAATTTCGCAATTGTGCGCTTCCCAAGACTTACGGTCGGGACTAGAACTTGTGCTTGATAAAGCGCAACGTCTTCGCGATGGGTTTTAATTGTGTTTGTCCGTTCTCAACTCAAGAACCAGTGATCCAATTTACGTGGATTTTTTATTTATTTAAAGGTCTATTGCTTGGCAAGGCTTTAGTACCTAAATCTTATATTATGGCTAGGTAAAAATCATAAATCATTTACATGCACGTTCAGGTTTATCATCAGGCATCTGGGCATTTGACAATATTCAAATGCACTTTGAATATTTTTGTGTCTAGTCCGGTACTGCAGAAAAAACGGCTCCAGGAAATAACCCCCCAACGAAATAAGCCCCCAAATGGAAAGTGAAATAACCCCCCAAAATATAATACAATGATAGAAGTTCGCGTGCGCCCAATTTGAAGTATGAAATAAGTCCCCACCTCCAAATTTTACAAATACAAATTTTGAAGAGTTATTTCATTTTTCATTTGGGGGTTATTTTCGACAATTAAACGACACACGAAACCAGAGCCATGATCAAAAACAGTCATTAGAAACTAATATTTCGTATTTTAATTTGTAATTATATACAGTAAAAGTAGTTAAATTGGGAATTCTTTAATGCGGAAAACTCGTTTATTCGAGAAAAAAAAAATTGTCTGAATAAATGAGAGTTTTAGATTTTTTTATGTAAAAATGAAATTAAATTAGAAAAATTAAATAACGCAATGATTGAACACGTATAGGTAGCAAATAGACCTCAAATATATAGAAGTCGGAACAAATCATTAAAATGTGTTTTAGGGGAGTCAGGAATAAATTTTATGTATTATCTGCAGTCTTTTGTGTTGAAATATAATTTTTCGTTTTAAGTTCTTGCATTTTTTCATCAAAAGGAACGCGTTTTAGTGCATAAAAAAAAAACTCTCATTAATTCGGAAAATTCGTTTATTCGAACTGACCCTCCCCCGAACCATTCCGAATTAACGAGCTTTTACTGTAAATCTATTTTAGCTTCTGAATGATGAACAAAGCAGATTGAAGCTTAAAATATATAGCGAAGTGTTGAGTAGTGGCAGATTAAAATCAGAAAAGTGAGGAACAAATACGTTTCGATCAAAAACGTTCACAGAAAGAAGGCGTGGCAATGAACGAGACAACCTATTGCTTTTCCAAGGTCCTGAGAAAGATCTCACAAAAAGTTGAATGAAAATTGAATGTTTGTCCAGTTCTTATGCCAACTGGTTACAGACATAAGACCCCCAACAGTTTTCTACCATAATGTAGAAGTAGGTTATGTTGAGTCCAAATAAATCTGTTGTACGGTCTCTATCCAGAAGATTTAAAATCATTAGTAGCAGTTTTTTTTTATATATATATGTTGGGTTTTGTCGGTGCAGGGAAATAAATCCCCGGGAACTAAGTCCCTCAGTGGACTTTCGTGAAGAGGACTTAGTTCCCATATAAGGTGGGAAATAAATTCCAAAAACTCTGAGTGGTTTTATTTCCCTTTTAATATGAAATAAATTCTCACTGTCGACTAAGAACAAAGTAAAATTAAAGGGTCAATTTGGTACTTTGAAATTTTTATTAACTAAACAGAAATTAAATTTTAACTGAGACAGAGTAATATATATCAAAAATTTCAAAATCGAAATTCGGTTTCCAAGACTCTGAAAGGGGATTCGGTCGGAATTCTGCTTTCAAAATTCTGCTTTACAAAATTCTGTCTCCTTACACAAAATTCTGTTTAACGAAATTCTGCTTTAAAAAGGTCTGCATTTCTGGTTTTAATAATATTTTACAAAAAAAAAAAAAAAATCCAAAAGAAGCAAATTATTTTTACATTTGAAATTACCAAAAAATTAAGAAACTAAAAAATAAAAATATTTTTTGATATTGGTTAAGAAAACCAATATGGCTAAGATCTGCTCTCTTTTTCTTCTTATATGTTTTTTTTTTAATAATTTTAAATTCCGAATACTACGGATTCTGTGATAGACCCGACTACCTGGAAAATTAATTGTCTAAAACAACACTGCAATCTTAAAAAAAATGTCTCTAGCCTTTATGCTTAAACAAGTGAGAGGATTGTCTTTACAAATTTGAAAAGCAGAATTTTGACCCCAACCCCTCTGAAAAAAATCAAAAAAAAAAAAAAAAAAAACACGCACACCAAGACCGGTCGTGCGAATTTTTTACTTTTATTTTCTCAAATTTTCGAAGTCTGAAAATGCCAATTTATTTTCTCACACAACTTTTCTGTTTTAGCGCACGATTTAGTCTCGTGGACTTATTTCCCTGCGCCGAAAAATCACTGCAATCTTCTTTGATTATTTTCAGAGTCCTACAAACTGAATACTTTGTTAAACAAAATCAAAAATTCCAATTCTAAATGTTGGAAGTTAGTTGCCTCTTCTTATTTTTGAATGCGTACTAAGTTCCCATAAGGAATTGGGCTTAGTGCCCACCTTACATGGGAACTAAGTCCACTTTATGAAAGTGGTTTTACTTCCCACTAGGTGGGAGCTTAGTCCCTCAGTGGATTTAGTTCCCGGGAACTTATTTCCCTGCACCGGTTTTCTTGTTGTTTCCCTTCAAAAATCTAAATTTATAAAATATTATTGGAAATATTTAAGATTACGACATATACCCTTGATCTTGGGTCTGTGCACATCTACGGCACAGTACCTTTAAAATAATATAAGTTTCATTCACCTCATTTCATATTAAATACGAAAAAAGCGTATGGAAAGCTCCGATGTTCACGTATTAATATATATATAATATTTCAGTTAAAAGATATACATACCACATATAACATTTCTCTATATTTAAAATTGTGTGATGGCTTTCCTTTGTAATTTTATAAAAAAAAAAAAAATATAGAAGCAGCTTCGTTTGTGCGGCAAATACTGCTTTTGCTTTTGTACCTTTTATCCTTTAAAGGTACAAAGTTGAGAAAGCGATACCAGTACTGGTGAGAAAGTTTGGAATTAAGCTGGTTAAAAGCACGAAATTCCGCAATAAGACACACCCAACTCAACAATGGCCGATCGCATTTAAAAAGAAAACAAACTGCTTTCAGGAAACAGGTTCATTCAGAAGCTGAGCTACGCCAAATCTGAAACATATCTCATTTGACGGCGAACATGTTTAATAATAAGTTCTTGGGCCGAATTACCGCTTCCGTAGGCGAGCCATACGTCACTGAATTTTGTGGATTTTACAAGGAAAAAAATAACAAATTCAGTCGTGGTAATTCGACCCCTGCCTGCCCTGGTGTTGGGCGAAATCGCTTTGAGTTTCCCTTCCCAATTGACATGCACATTTTTGAATGACTGACATTTTGTTTTGCAGATGATAGTAGATTTCCATAGTACACTTCACCAGGAACAGCCGCAGTGTGGCTAAAATTTACGATCGAGTGTAGACAGCAATTATCTAAAGCATGTTTGCATTATTTGTTACAAAGTCAACCTCACTATCGCACTTCAGAGAACACCGTCTTCCTATACATTGTTGCACCTTTCCCTAGGGCCGCTGACGTCAATCACCTTGCCAAGTGGCTCAACAAAGTGCTTTCAAAGCCCCATTGCACTTTACAACATATTTGCTATTCCATTTCAATTAGCCAATTATCAATAGCGCATGCAACATGTTTACCTGCACAAAACTCAACTCGAATCCATATGCAACTGTCACCAACCCAAATCAGTTTTATTCGCGTCAACTCCTTACATAGACCAAGCACTCTTTTATAGGCTCCCCCGTATAATGTAGAAATAAACACAAGTTAAAATAACAAATACGGCACAACTATGCAAACAAATTGGAAATGCGTCAATAAATCTCATTTAACGTCATCACTACGCGTGTGTCGTGTCGTGTCGTTCCAAAACGTAAATATTCTATTTACTCTAAACAAGTGTGCATTATTCAATATTTGCCAATCCACGTTCTGTGTTCACTTTCATTTTGAGAAAAAATGATAAAGGTGGCTGTCAGTTCCACCTTTTCTCAAACCGCAGTGACGTTATTCCAGTCCTGTTTACGATCGTCGAAGTACTAAATTTAAACAAAGATAAAAAAAACACAAAATTCTATTTAAATATAGGTACGCAAGTCCATTCATAAATTCAGTCTCATTCTTGTTGTACTTCTATTAGTTTTAGTATTTAAATTTTTGAGTCATAAAATTTCGCTAGAAAGGGGTAGTAAATTTTCGGAACGCATATTTGTTTGGGACTTGGAATATTTTTTTTATTTTATAATTTAAGTTTTCTGATGAAATACACCCCACTCTATCTGAAATTTTTTATTATATTTATATTTTGCAGGTAAGTGGGTCTGTAGGTAGTTATTTTTAACATTTTATTAGTTTTTGAAAGCGGATTTTATTTTATTTCTGCACGATTTTCTTGGGACACTGTCAAGGTTAGTTTTTGGTTCAAGGTTGTTTCTTTTTTGGTTTACTGACATTTTTCAGCAGCTAACAACCAGCTAGTGTCTTAATTTCGGAAGACACCATTTAGGAATCTTCCTCGTTTATCACCGTGACGAAAGTATTCACTTTCGGACCCAAGCCGGGTGCCGCATCAAACACGAGTTCGTCACAAACCAATTATCACTCGTATGCAGGAGGGTTTGGCTTTTGGTGAAACGGTTTCATTGTTTTAAATTATAAGCCTAATTAAGGCTCCTTTGGTGCCATCTATGGACTCATTGTTAATAAAATTGTTTATGTTTTGTTGCTGGTGCATTTAGTTTTCAATTCTTTATATAAATTTTGGTGTTAATTAAACGCGTGCATATGTTGGTTTGTTTGAGAAATGGCCTATTGGTTAGGAGCTCACTAATGCGCGAAACACGAGCCCCGTGTCGCAGTTAAATTGTGGGAATTTCTTTCCTCATCTATATACGGCATTGCTCAATTGACAGATCATTGGTTATATTTAGAAACATGAAACTTGTGAATAAGTTGCGAGCTATTAAAAGATTTCATTGGTTGTTGATCGAACTGCTTGCAACTGAAATTTATCGGACGGGGGAATGTGACACGGAACCGAATTAGCACATCAGTTAAGGGTGATTGAAAAATGAAGTGCATGACTGAGTCGCACGAAACTTGTTCATTCATCAAAAGTTTGGTTGAGTCAATTGGAAAGTATGTAAAAAGTTCAGACGCAACTGTACCTACATAAAATGTAAGAATAGGTTATGTTAAATAAAATCCACGTTTAGGTTATTTAATTCATTCGATATGGCAGTAGGTTTTAGGCAGTAAGATTTTATTAGTTAAAACTCTCAGGCAATTTTCGCAAGCTCTGGTCAGAGAGTTATAAGCGCCTACTGAAATATTATTTTATAAGCTACACTTTACAACATTTTTAAGAACGATGGTAGGCGTAGTAGGAGTTTCTGTTTGAATAGATAAATGACGCTGACTTAAGTTTTCAATGTTTTGAGTTTTTAGACAAAAACTAAGTAGATTTTATTAAGAATACTGTACTTTTAATATGTATTTTGTTCAAAATCGTTAGAGCCATTTTTGTAAAACTACGCAGACAAAACAGTAACAAATATTTCAATGTTTGGTTTGATAATTACTTGGTTTTTAAGGTTTTATCGAAATGGAAGTTTGGGTTTTCGAGATATGAGCAGTTTTTAAAATCAACGTTTTTAGTGATTCAAATCTAAGTCTGCATTTTGGTCAAAATTGTTATTGCCGTTTTTTAGTAATCGTTTTTTAATAAGCTTAAGAAAATTAAATTAAAAAAAAAACCTTTTTTTAAATATCCATGTTTAGAACATGAGAAAAACTGAGTTTACTATTCAGTTAGAAACGACCATATTACCTTAAAAATCATTATTTATGACAATCGTTTTCGAAATACGTTCAAATTTCAAAAGTACCTACAATTATTGGATGGCTGCAGGCTGCAGGCCTCGGGAGCTACAGACAGACAGAGTTTCTACATCATCGTATTGTCAAAATTGATAATCATCTCGAGTTAAACATTTTTTACGAATACAATATCTTTCATTTATAACGAAAGCGAGAAAATTAAAAAGAAGATTTGGAGTAACCGATGAATTTTCTGATGAATCAAACGCAATCGATATAAATCGATCACAATCGCACAAAGTCTATACACGTTCTCATTCTCATCAAAAATGACAGAAAAAGAGCAAAATAGCAAAATAACGAGTAACGAGTAACGAGCTGTTCCTCTCTTGGATCGAAATATAGCTCATAGAATTTCTACCGGCAAATATCTACCGATAAACATGTCAAATGCACAAAGTTGACAAGAACAAGTTCCAAATCCGGCTTATAGCCTATTAATACCGCACCGAAAACCGTGCGTTTTCGTCGAAAACTCGTCGACGCATTCACACCGAACAACAACTAGTTTCGTTTGACGTTTCAACTAGCTGAGAGACACTAGTCGTGAAACTTCTGCGTATAAACTACATATTTTGTTTACAAATTTCGATCGTATAATTAACAATTAAAATGAATTCAGAGCATTTAAAAATAATATCAACCCATCAATTAAGTCTGGAAAATGTTTTTAAAATGTGATTTGTGACATTTGTTCGGTCAGCTGTTCTGCTGAATTGGCTGAATATTGCAAAAGTTGTATTTGTTTCAACAACCCAACGATTGGAAATGGTTTTTGTGGTGTTTTCGTGGAAAACGACTTAACTTCTGTTTTCTATGAAGTGTTTTCGCGCAAACACGATTTTCGGCTCAGTGTGAATAGGGTATTCAAAATCAATTGCGCACAAAAATAAAATATCTGAGCTAATCTGAAAATTTTACTATATAAATTTTGCGGTGGCCGGGTGTTATCCCAGAACGTTCCATTATATTGCAAAGACGTAAGTTATATATACTCAGCTTTTCAGTCAGCTGTCTGAGAGAATTTCACTCAATTTCTTGAGTTTGACAGAATGACTGGGGAAAGAACGCGAATAGACGACCTATTCTGTCAGTAGTAATAGACTGTTTTGAATGGAGCTCACATGTGAGTTGTCGTCGTTTCTTTTAGTAAATGCGTATTTAAATTATTCAAGTTGTTTCAGTGACAGCTTCTTTAATTCATTTTGAGTGAAATTACATACATTTTTTTATGTTTACATGTACATAGTTGTAAAAAGGGACTACCTTTCCGAATGGTAATTTTATGAATGATTTTGCGCATAAGTTCGTATAACCTAAGTTTAAATCTACTCCTGGGAACATGGAAAAATATTGAACTAAAAATGACAACAAATTAACAGTCAACTGTCAAAAAAGAAGTCGCAAGAAAAAGTGCTGCCAATTCAAAAAATAAATAAAAAACAGGCCAAATGCGTGTGTCACTCGCGCACCGAAGGTTCCGTACTTCGTAAGAGTTGGAATTCGGAAAATGAATGGAAGCATAGAAGGAGAAAACACGCTCTACTCTAATGAATGAAATGACCGAGAGCCACGTTTGTGTACAAATCTAGATGTGCATGAGAATGAAATCCAACGGAAAGAGAACATGGTTTAATGAAGGTGGACTGTAGACGGGGATTGGACTGTGAAGGTTAACTGTGAAGTCTGGAATTTGGATCACATATATAGCTACGAGGATAATCTGCAAAAAAGTTTATATCCATTGTTTTGTAAATCAAGAAATAGGCAGTTTTTTGTACAAATTATTTTTTTTTTTTTTTTTTCTGAAACCAGTTGACGTACCGCTACCATTGTTGCTACCGGATGTTGTGTGCAAATTTCAGCCTTCTACGTCAATTAATTTCTGAAATAGACCAAGGCACAAAATTGGTCTAGTTGGTTCGGACAGACGGACAAAAGCGAAACAAATAAGGTTCCGTTTTTCCCTTGGGTACTGAACCTAAAAAATTACTTTTTTTTACAAGCAGCCCTTAATTTTTGTATTATTATTTCACATCGACATAGCGCTTTAAAATGTTGACATATCTCACAGCCATCTTAATTTGATGTCAGATACTTGCAGACTGATTTCTCATTTATTTAATTTCCTGCACAGAATTCCCTTTAATTGACAATACAACAAAAAAACCCGCACCACGTATGAATCGCAGTGAGACCAATTGCCTGCAGCTGCTTTAATAACTTCGTTTATTTTAAATTTTAAGCACACCCCACACCTGCAGCACAGTTAAACAGTCCATTATACCTCGTCGAGAACGCAGATCAATAGGCCATCGTCTTCAATATTTATAAGCAGCAATTTGTATCGGTCTTGCGCTGTACCCGCCAATTGCGTGTCCTTTGACTTTGTTCCCCCACAAAAAAGCGAAAATTAAAATGAAATGAAAAATGGAAAACAACGCAGTCATTCAACCCGTTCGCTTTTATGGGTCGACGTGATGGACGTGAGCCTGTTTACTGATGAGGTCCCCCTCTGCATAGCTCCTCGACTATCGGCGTGCGTTTCTCTTACAAAAAAGACGAAAATTACAAATAATATAGGTATATGTTCTGTTACTTCACCCCTGTTCTGCTGACACTTCAACCTCCCGAACGATATGCGACCCGCGATTGATGGTGAGCCTTGAGCCTGTCCCAGGTTGCTCTGTTCCCATCAATTGGGTCCGCCCCACAAGGAACGAAAGAACATTCAAGGAATTGACTCACGTAACGCCAATAACCAATTCTTATAATTTTTCGGCGGCAATATCTATGCTAAGCAGCAATTGCCTGGGAATGGGGTTAAGGCAAACGTCCTGTGGAGTTTTTCAACAAAACGACGTTCCCGTGTACACCCATTTTGGCCATGTGAGGAAGACGACATTACTATACTGACGGTGCGTGTGCGGACAAAGTCAACGAACGCAATGCTCTCTGAAATATTCATCCCTTTAAAGCACCGGCATTGATACCTTCAATTTGTCGTCCATTAGGAGGGATTTTTCCTTCTGCCGATCGGGATCGTGGGTAAACTCCAAATCACACACACTTGGTGTCTGGAATTTCCACCGTGTAGTGTCAAACTAAACTTAAACAAATTGCATATATTATTTAAATAAAATCTCCGCGCAGCGATGAAAATTTAATGCACTTCCACGCAGCACATCTGTTTCTGCCTCGCAATTAGCACGGTCTGGGGGAGCGTAAATTTTCCATGGAAAGAAAAAAAATCTCAAGTACTAGTATCTCATTGTTTGCGCTCGCTATTTGCTCTGAAACAATTTGTTGTGAATGGAGAATTGGGTGTGGGCAAAAGACCGAAAATAATAATAAAAAAAAATTCCACAACCCCAATTTTTAAGTGAACGGGAGGAAAGAGTGTGTGGATGTGATTTTCCACTCTGAATAAGTCTAGAGATATTCCGAACTCAGAGAGGAAAATATTTGTGTCAATCACTGTTCGTTTCTTTTTTTTTTCCCTCACAAATACTGAGGCTGTCAAAGTGAATCGACTTGAAGTGTAAATAAACAGAAGCATTGAACTTGCCAGATAAAGGCCACAGAGACTGGGACAGAGGGCCTCTGACTTGGGGTGTAATTGAATCGATTTGGAAAAAAAAGCTGTATAATAAAACAATTTTGAAAGTTGTATTTTTTTATCGCAACACTTTAAAAATTTTGTTTGTTTCTTGTGGAATGTTTTGTAATGGGTGTTGTGGAGAGTTTTCCGATTTACAATTGCGGTGATAAAAATATCTGGCGCTGTACTTGGTTACTTGGAAAATTTTCCACACCGAAGGCGAAGTCTTTGGTGAAGCATTGGGAGCAGTTGCTTAATCATTTTTAGGGGGGCGCTGCTGCAAATTATTTTCTTGGACCATATCGAGCCTTATGGAGACAGCCTGTGCCCAAGTTGTATAAAGAGCCTTTTAGAATAATGCACTTCTAACAGCTTTAGGGGTTAAAACTTAGCCCTAGGGATAACACATCGTTCACGGTTAACAAATTGTTTATGTTGAAAAGCCGTATCTAGAAGACAGTTTTCTGCTATCAAAGGTTCCAATCTGTTTGGTACAGCAGTTGTACAGCCCTATCTGAAACAATTAAGGATGTTATGTATATGACTCTGATAATCCCAGTCTATATTTATGGCCCCGAAGCTTGGACTTTGTCGAAAGCAGATGAAACACTCCCCTATCGCCTTGAGAGGAAAATCGTAAAATGTTCTGTCCCGTTTGCGTTGACGTGCCTTGGAGAAGAAGATTCTTCGACAAACTGTACAAGAAGTACAGCATCATAAGCCTGGTTAAACAAATTGCACTTCAGTCTTCTAATATGGCGTCATTTAGAGCCAATCAACACAAATGCTCCTTACCGTAGAGTCTGCGAGCCCAACTCGGATGAACAACGCAGTAGAGAGGGGCCTTGTTGTAGGTAGCGCCTACAAACAGAAGGAGACCTCAACCGACTTAGATATAGCTTGCGCACCTGGAGGCAATAAGCTATAGAAAGGGCTAATTGGTGAGGCTTGTTAGTTGAGGACTGGATTCATCCCGAACTGTAGAGCCGTATTAGAAGAAGAAGAACAACAAAATAAGACCCGAGGCCAAAGCTTGTTCAATGCTATTCGGGGCACCGTAAATTATTTTTTGATCTTAATGGTTTGCCTTCGATTTTTAAAACAAGAAACAAACCAATCGTAAGTTTTAACCCTTAACTCTGTGTGGTTTATCAAGTAATATTGTGTGATCCACTAAGCAAACATTTTAGATATACAACAAACAAGGAAACCAGTATTTCTGATAGACATAGACTTTTGTGAATTATTGACTAGTAAATTTTAACAGTGCTGCCTCAGTGGTAGACTTTCCCGACACGGTGGTTGGCAATTAAGCTTTTACTGAGTGGGGAAACGGAGAGTAACAACGATTCTCGTTAGTTCTTGGGGTTTTGAGCTAACAATTTCTGTTGGGAAATTTTGTCTTAGCTTTTACTTTGCTTGAATTAGTATATAAAATGATTGATTTGAACTTCACCATGAAATCTTTGTACATAATTTAACCATTACTTTAAAATAAATTCGATTCCAAATGGCCAAGGCAAAGACCTATAAAGGTATTCGTGAAATAGTCTCAGCTCCGCTGCTATACAATGGTTTCCAATAAAACACATCCTATATTTTAATTACTACATTTTGCAATGCAACTGCGAAAACCGGAATCAATTTCGTCGAGTATATTTTTAGCCTATTCTGGTCAAACACCTTAAAGTTAGAAAAATTTACAATTTCATTGGTTAGGACGACATATCCGTATTTTAAGCAAGATTTCGTGCATATTTTTGTATAAAAAGTGCAAACAGGGGTGTTTTATACATTTTTATCAAAATGCCTACCAAAATCCCGCTCTGTCCTTACAGACTTTGATATATTTTCAGGTTATTGATATACAAAAAAAAATCGTCCAAGTTAATCAAGCCCCACAGAATGATAACGCTTTCAATGCCGATACAGCCACCTAAGTCAGCTGTCAAAATCGACATTGAAATACCCTTAATCGGACTGCAATACTTTTTCTACTAAATTATCCCGCTTTGTTACCTCTTCCCTATCTCTTCTCTATATATATAAAAATCAATTGCTGTGCGTTAGTCGGGTAAAGGCTCCAGAACGGCTTGGCCAATTTGAATGATTTTTGTTTTGTTTTGTTCGTCTTGAATCAGGGATGGTTTAGGAAAAAAGAAAAGTCAGAAAATCCTCAACATGTGGCGTTATAGGCCTTTATTTCGTTTTTCAGTTCAGTTAATTTTTCTTCAATAATAAGCTCGGTGACGATATAACTCGATAGCCACTGGGCCAATTTTTATGATTCCTCTTTTCTTTTATTCTTATTGTTATATTTCAGGTTTAGGCAGTCTTAAAAGATAGGACAGAACCCGATAGGTGGCGTTGTTGTCGATCTCCGAAACGACTCAACCGATTTCAATGAAATTTTGTGGATATATATGGATGGTTTTCGATTGAAAGACAGGATACTTTTGGACCTGATGGATAGCGTTGTTGCCGATCTCCGAAACAGCTATACCGAGTTGATTGAAATTCTGTAGGTGGGTATGGTTGCTTCCAGTTTTAAAGTTCGGATAGTTCGAATTAATGGACATTGTCCAAATAAAGCACTTTGCGAAATGTGAGCAAGATTTAATACGAAAGGTACGGGCAAAGCCGGGTGGGTACAGTTACATATAAAAGTGACTGACGTGCACGTGAACGGTATGTGCATTCATAACTCGGGAACGGATCGTTCCATTTTTATGATTTTTGGTTGGAAGGACATATGCTACCTTTTGTCGTGAAAACAAAACTTTATTGGGTTGTTATTTCTTAGTTGAATTTTTTAATTCTTTGGATGTTCCGGGCTTACCTCTAAATAATTTGGTTTTGAAAGTCGGCTCAGTTATAATTTTGTTGCGCGACATCAATGTACCGACACTTTGTAACGGATCGCATCTGAATGTCATGCGAGTGACGATTTTGAGGGGAAAATCCAAAAGCAAACACTCATTCCGTAGATTCCGCTTATTCAGAACGAATAATAATATCTATTGCATTTAATATAACCTTTGGCTAAAGAATTTTAATTGACCGAATTACATAAATTAGCAAGTGCATTGTGCATGTCCGTTATAATTATTTTCATTACATTAACAAATTTGGGCGGAAGGAAGTTTGCCGGGTCAGCTAGTTATCATATAAATGTAAGATGTTTCCATTTTCGTCATACCTCCACCAACACCAAAAACTCACATTCAGCAGAATCATTAAAAAGAGAAAAATATTCCAAACGACTACTGAAAAAAAAACTTCCCTCACCGGATGACAATGCAAGTCCCTGAACTTTGCGAAGAATTCATGCAGTGCAACTCAATTAAATTACTCCTACCTTAATTGTGAGGACTTCGGACTCTAATTGAATTTTTTTTAACTGCACCGTCTCACACAAAAGGCGGGGTCATAGGTCCTCCAACCGAACAACAAAGATGACAACAAGCACAAAAAGATTGCCAGTCCAACTTTTACTCAATTTGGAACGACTTTTCTGTTTCGCAGAGCAGATAAAACAAAAACAAACTCAACCTGAATGCCAAGGCTTCGGCATTGGCCAAAACCTGACAGTGCCAATAGTCGTTTCAGTATAATATCGTCATCGTCACCTGTCACTTAACCATAGTGCAGGAATTCATAGTCACTTCCCCCACTCCAACCAAATGATGAACTTTGGATCAAAAAAAAAAAAAAAAATGTTTTCCACTACTTGCAAGTTAATAACGCAAAACACACATAACTGGGTCAAGCCAGAGCGGGGTGGAAAATACGTTAACCCAAATTCGAAACACAGCCACCGATAGAGGCACCAAGCTGCGACTTAGATTAGCCCTGCTAATGCTATACGCATTATAGAGACGTTTGTTTTTCTTTCGTTTTCCATTGAACAGCGAAACTTGAACGGTGCGAACTGCGAGTAGCGTGTGCGACTACGTCAAAGGCTTAGTGCTGTTTCTGTTTCTCTACGAATGCACTTTGAACGGAATTTATTGCGTCGTCTGACGAAAAGCCCTGTTGTCGTGGTCGTGGGAACTGGTTTAATCTATATGCGCACACGCTTTTAAGTCAATCCAAGTCATGCGTTGTTCGCTTTTGGGGTGCGTTGTGCGTAGTGTATGGCAAGTGCAAAAAATTGAAAAAATTGAAACTGAAAGTAGCAACCACACCGAGGAAAAGCAGCAGTAGTATTCAGACAAAGGAACGTGAATGCAAAGTGACAGAGTCGACAGGCGCGAGTGCCGTGAAAACTACCGCATAGATGCATATATGCAATATGCAAAAGCGTTGCGTAATGACGCGCTCGCATAAGGTCGCGTCCCCCATAGCAGAGCTACGAGTATATGGGGCTACCCAACACTTTGCGCTGTGGTCGGAAGGCGGTCGGCTTGGATTTGCTTTGCAAATTGAAGTTGCACACATAGTTTCCTTGTTTTTGAATTGATAATTGCAAGTTACGACTAACGCACTTTGAGTGGGTTAGTCGTAACTTGTGATCTATGGGAATCAGGTAGACCTTGTTGGTGTCCACATAAGGCAGATTGATTTAGGAGGTCTCACCACTTGAAGGCAGACACTCACTTCAAGTAGTAGAGTTTACTTGGTTTGCACTGAAGATCTAGGGGGAGTTATTTCAACAGAGATTAGGCGGTCTTAACGTCTGCGAAGTAAGCCGATATCATAGCTTACAGTACATGGTGGTGGTCTCAGGTATTCACCCTCGAATTCTATTTGACTACTGACTATTTTCAGGTAAAATTTCGCTGAAGAAACATGGGGCGAAAACGAACTCATAGGTATAAAAATGAAGCTTCAGAAAGACTTAAGTTCCAAAATAGCTTCGCAGACAATTATTAAGAATTTCCAACTTGGCCCAAGTAAATCGTAAATTTTCTCCGTAGCAAATTTGTAAATTTGGTGGGGAATTTTCTAGACGGTCCTCATTCTGCCTAAAGGGGCATGTACGTTTTCACCAAGTTTATGATTTTTCTTCTCAATTTGTCCTGGGTAAAGCCTCAGGTTTTGCCCAAACTTGCTTCTCAACAAGAAGCTCAAGGCATTCAAAGAGAAAACCGATGGAATTTTCAATATTTAGTCAGAGTATTGGGTTGGAAATAGGGAACAAAAAATTGGCGGGTCCGACTTTCAAAAACAATTTGGTCTTACGGCAGTTAATTGAAGGCTTTGGTTTCAAAAATTGGGTGGTTTCACCCACAAAATAATAGTTGGGAGGGTTAACCCACCAAAAAACCCATCATCGTCCCGTAGACAGTAGTGGTTCCGTTTTGATTACAAAACCATAAGGTTAACTACATCTGAAAGAGTCTATTTTCTCTTAATCCTGTATAGCACCTATTTCTCTAAGACCAACACCTTTCTAGCCCCAATGGACAACTTAAAACTACCTAATTCGTTCCTATCTCTACTTCGTTCATGTAAAAGCGGCAACACAACTTGCGGAGCTACTCTTACTCTGTCACACTCCTAATTAAATAGTTGACAAGATGCATTCCCAACAGGGCTGACTTGAGTACCAACATTAACAAGCCCGAACAAAAATCAATGTCGTTCGCTCCCCCTCTCTTTCCAAGTGTTTACCTCTATGAACCACTGACAGAGCCATCATTTTGACATCTGTGACATCTACATGTAAATATGCACTGCTGCACAAACTCTCAGGCTCCCTCCCCGCCTGCCAGTATTATGCACGAACTTTTGCCCATTTACTTTGAAAATGAGCTTGTACGTGAAGGAGTGACATCGTGTGGCATCCATTACTGCCACGGAAAAGGAAAAACGGAGAGAAAAAGTAATATTGCCTTCCCCCACAAGGGGAAGCTGTCACCGGCCATGTGAAATCCCTTTCCTGCATCCTGTCATACTCTTCCACTCCTGCCACGAGTACATAATGCTATTATCACTGCCCCCCAATCTAGATGAAGGTTTTAAAGGATGGAGAATCCATTTTGTTTCAATCCCCCCATTTACTGCAACAGAAAATATAAAATAAAAACGAAAAGCTTTACAAACCGTCACACGTGCCAAAGTGGTACCCACCACTATACCCTGTAAACATGCAACAATATTGCTCCTGTATACCTCTACCTCCCCATGCTCCACGGCCATCTCTGTCTTTCGATCGATAAAAAGTAATTTAGGTCATACAAAGTAGCTCATGCAGTTATTACATTACTTTTGGGTCACATTTTGCCTTCTGCTTCCTTCTGCAACCCACTCCATGCAGCGACACATCCACCATTACAGCAACCACCCTGGATACTTCGATTTGTTTGCGCTTCGTTTTGCTCGAAGCTTTTGTGTGGTGCGAACACAAGCGCCAAGTGGGAGCTAATAAACAGCAGTAGGTAGGTACATGTGGGTTTGTACAGGGTTGTGTGCGCAGTCAGTATCTGGTGACAGCAGTTTAATTAAGGGATCGTAACGACAATCTACGACTTTTACTTTTTTTTTGTCATTCTCCGCTATACATGGTCGCCTTCTTCCTGATGCGTCCTTTGAGTTTGATTTGATTTATATGCATCAGTGTGTACTCTTTCAGATACTCCTTCTCCACCATGACATCGACATCATCGTCGTCGTCGAAACGAAAGAAAAAAGGACGAATTTGCATTAAGTATCAGAGCGAAGGGCAAGTTATCAAGTGTGTATACTCCAGCGAACCATAAATGGGGGGGCAGCGGAAGGCAAAATACAACGCCACAGGTTGTTGCGTGACATGGTTTCTGGTTAAACAATTCAGTGACGGAATGTTTACACAGCCCCACACATGTCAGTAAATGGTAGGGTAGACTGAATATGTGCTTTTGAGTTAAATATTAATTGCTTGGTAGGCTGAGTCGACTTCCAAGGGTTGCGGTGGCGGCGCGGACTCTTATTCATAGTGACCTACATTTTAGACGGCATCTTAGTATATGTGTCAGTCGGAAGGGACGCTCCCAAGGTGAAATATTCATGCGATAAATTCAATTCAATTTGAATAGCGTGCGAGAGTGGTCATCAATACGTACACGAACACTTTAAACGAACTACGCAGTTTGTTGATGTATATCTAACTGGGTCAGGAGAAGCGGAGTATTAGTTGATGACTGCCTCAATAGATATATCTTGAGAATAATGGATTTTGTTTCTAATGGGGGTCGTCTATATGTCTATAAGCATGGCGCACGCATGGAATTATTATATGGCTATCATCATGAGGCTTTACATGAGGCGTTGATCGTTGGCAGGGGAAAAAAACTGCGACAGAATTTATTGTTCCTCTACTTGTATGTCATTGCCATCGTCGGAACTGGTAAAGAGGGATTCTGTGAGCCTAGGTCATGATCTTTGGTAAGATTACTCTTTTTCAATCTGGTACTTCTATGCCACTAACCATCCGTTGAGCTTAAAATTTCCTTAAGCTTGCGCCCTCAGACTTCAAAAGACTTTTTTGAAGACCATAAAATTGGATATATCTTTATCTCTCTGTACCATTCGTCGTGACCCTTTATAGAGTCATTGCAGTTGTAATTGGGCTGAAGTGGATTTTATTGCTGAAATGTCTATCCGAGTACACCGGAGTCCAATTTTTATAAGGCCGCGCTTATCCAATTTTATTTAATTCGACATTGGGCAGAAATCACATTGCGACAGTACCCGAATATAATGTTTAAAACACAAATTTCACTAAAGCTGACCAAGGCCTTTATATTCAGGACTGATCTGACCTCATTTGTGACACCGTGGGTTTCGCAGTCAGAACTCTTTGCTACGTTGATTGTGTGTTGTAAAACATTTTAGTTTATGTCAGTCATAGCATTATATTCGTCAAAGTAGCTCCTCGTATTCGTTCTTCCAATTAGTTAGAGCCTTAGTATGCTCCAAAAAGTATGGAAAGAGTAAGGGCTACTTGCGACTGACCGATGTCGCTCTGTCCATGAAAAAATCGCTAGTCGCTCAGAGCTTACGTGGCCACCGCCATACGATTTTATATATATATATATTTTTTTTAATTTCAAGACCGACGTCGCTTACTCACCCTGTCGCACACTCCGTAGCTGCAGCTTAATGAAATAGGTTTCCATATAATCTCAGCACTTATTGTTGCTGTCATACACATTTCTTCCATAAGCATTTGCTCCTTTTTGACACCCGGATTGACCCTTGATCTGTAGAAGAACATTTTGGCCTACAGCTGCAAACATAAAGTAGGTATGCTCCGAATTGTGGCTATCATACACCTTTCCAACGCTTATCTCTCTAAGATTATCAGTACAATTTCCAACTATCTATACAAATGACCCCTTCGCCTTCTTTATGAATAGACAAGCTCAAGAAATCCGCCCATCATCAATTACTAAGCTAAGCTAAGCGCTCTTAAAACTCTTCACGAAAAATTAAAACTCAACTCAACCCCGTCGTTAAAATGCGAGCACGTCAACAGGAAATCAGCCTCAAGCAGTAACGCCTGTCTTCCTGTGAAACAATTTCAAAACAAGCATCACGGGTTAATTATACTTGCAGTGGCGGACGCCACTTTGATTAATGTCAACCCGCCTGCCCTAAAGTCCTTTTTTTTATACATTTCAGTCACCCCACCATCAGCACGGCTGATGACTTTGCGTCTATAGAAGCTGAAAGTTTCTCATTACATCGTGTTGTTGTTGTCGCGACGTAGTTGGTATTCGGTGGCAGGGAAAGTACCGCACATACTGTCACTGCCACTGTCGCTGATCTGCCTCTAGCGTTAGCGTACCATATTAAATGGCGAATTGAGATTGTCGCATTCCAATGTCCGTCTGTCTGTCTGCGCGGTTGCGGATATACACACCGTGTGCAAGTCTGCCATCATATATAAGTACATCTTTCTCTCGGCGTCCGAGTCCGATCCGAATACTCCGACTTGGTTGTGGCACATTTTCATGTGTGTGTCCCATTTACGAGAACACGAAATAATGAATGAATAAGTCAGGGCATTCAGCCAACAACGTCAACTAACTATAACTATAATACTTGTGCAACGATGAAGAAGAAAATGACACGACACCGACAACGGATTCATTCATTAGTGTCCAAAGATGTCTGCAGCGGAAATGCCAACGGAATTTGCTTTCTTCTTCGTCGCTGTTGGTTGTTCTTTAGCTCTGATGACAGCTGAATGTGCATACGAGTACACGGATCTATCTGCTAACTTATGCGTGACATTTTTATTAGCGTTGACCTTTTCCAAAGATATATCGGTCTCGGTATACTCGGCGATTCATTGAAAAGGTCAAGCGGACTTTAGCAATTTTGCAAAGCTAAGAATGTGTACTGGAAGTTGTATGTGATCGCGTGGAAAAATTGCTTTCGATAGGGAGCCTTCATTTTATGCCGAATCCAAAGTTAAAAATAAAATAAATAGTTGGCGCAACAGGTCCGGAGGACCCTAGGCATAGCTTCTCACAACCATTCGTTTTGTGTAAGTTTTTCATTTTTGGAATGAATGGAAGGGATCTAAAATTTGTATGCTGACTCGAAACGGCTAATTGAGAAGCTCTTTTAAGACAGTTATACTCTCGGATTTTTGTCAGACGATGCTATCCTAAATTCATGTTGGTCTGCTTGGAACTGAAGTCTTATTTTTGTTGAGTTATTGTTTTTGAGGGAATAACTTTTAACATCAACTCGTAGACACAGTCACTTTGGTAGGAATGATAGCTATTTCGAACTACACCACTAATTCATCAGCAGGCTCCTTTTAAGTCTTTTTTAAGTGATTTGATTTGAATTCTGATAGTCAATTCTCCGTATATACTCCACTTGGGAAGACACTTTTGCTATCCCCTGTCAGGAAATGATCTTCCATTTCGATTTTGTCAATTGACCAAGTGAATACTATTTGCGACAACTGAACGACGAGTACAAGGTACAAGCCTGCCGACTGGTGATTTGAACGGGAAGATCAACCTCTGTGCGTTGTTGTTGAAACGAGGTGTACTTTTCATTGACCACATCGAATGGTTCGTTCGGAAGCTCCGAAAGGCCATTGAAATGATCATGCCTCGGCCGTATTTCCGTTTGTGAAGTGTCTTCAAGAGTTTAACCTAGAAAAGGTATCATTAGAGCTCGATGTTTTGTATAAGACTTGAACAAAAAGGCCTCACATAGTTTCCGTTCTCAGTGATGGCTCTTTCAATCTGCAAAGTAGAAGAATAATAAGTTCTACTTACTTACTTACGCCTTCGCAGGAATGTGTATTTTGACAAACAATCCTCTTTAGCCTTCCCTCCCAACTTCAGTCGTCCAGCATTTAGTAGGTACATCGCTCTTGGCATTCAATTTTCAAAACTCTTAAACGATTTGGCTTCAAACACCAGCGATTGCAAAAAATCAAGAGTAGGTTACCTACAAAACGATAAACACGCGTATGAATAAAAATGAATAAAAACCGTACCTTCACTTCTCTTTCTCTCTCTATCAGTCTCTCGTATTTCCATTCAGGAAAATAACGACATAACCGACTATCGCAACTGGCCGCCAAAGGCCATCTTTCCGAAGGTAACTGGAACTGCGCGTGCGGCAACGGAATAGGGGGATGGGGGGCAGCGAAATTATATGAACTTCCATCGTGTGTTTAAAGATCAAAAAATGAAAACGCGGCCGTAAACCATAAACGAGCGCAATAAACGAAAAACAAAAGCATAACAATCGACAATTACAATAACAAGAAGCGCACAACAGCAAAAAGAAAACACCGTAAAAACAAATAATAAATAACGTTTTTCCGCTAAGCGCTTCGCTTTCGTGTCAAGTGAACTTTGCACCCATTGAATTGGCTGAAATAAATTCGTAGTCGGCCACGCAAATAACACTGGTACTCGTATTTGTGTATCTGATTTTCTGATAGTGTATTGTGTATAGCGCTGGTGATGGATGCACGCCGCTCTTCCCCCACACCGATTCCACTTGTTTTGTTGTTTTTGAACAGAAAGAGGCCAACAAACACAAGACGAATGCGAACAGTTGTATCAAAACAAAAAGCCAACAAAAATAAAAACGGTTATTCCCAGCGCACATTCGTTTCGGTTTCGGTGGGGCGCGCTGGTTCTGGTGTTGGTGTGCCTGTAGCCTGTCTGCTGTTGCCCCGGATAACGTCACTTATCATATCCGAGATTGTATTCGAACGAGTGGATCTGGATCTGGATCGACAAAATCGATTAAAATCGAAATAGAAACGAATTTCATTTCGGCGACTGTTTGGCCACTCAGCACAGCACTCACTTTCATCCCCTGGCATGGATCATGGTTTCATGGTTCATGGATGCATGAACGGACAGGCGGGGTGGGAACTGGGAACTCGTCTACAGCAGGTAACACAAATCGTAATCGGTGGTGTTTTACGAGGCTTTAATTTTCCCCGGAGGAGGGTGTGGGTGGGTATGGGAAATTCGCCCAGACGAAAGCAAAAATGTTCGACATTCCATTATTGTTTTCGCATTTGATGGCAACTCGTAAGCGTAACCGTTCCGTTTGTATATCTCGTGGACGGCCAAGATTGCGTTCAGCTGGGGAAAAGAGCGCGGCGGCGAGTGAATGCCGCTGGCATTAGGAAATATGAGGAGATACACGAGGTACGACGTACGAGGATAAGGAGAAGATGCGGCGGAGCAGTATTCCGCTTTTTTTGTGTTAAACATTAGAAAGTGAGTCAGGCCAGATAATAAAGCACGAACAAAACGCAAACGAATGAATCAACTGTCTGTTATTGTTTTGCTGACGATGTCGGTATATGGCATACTTTTGAAAGGAGGAAGACACATGTACGAATACGAGTATGAGTATCTGTATATTTATGGGTATCTCGATGCACGATGTATTGGTATGTAGATTTCTTTATTATTTGACGGATTTCGTATCCAATTAAGAATGGAGGTTAAATACTCAGTTATAGTGGGTATAGATGTTCGGCATAATGCTTAAAAATAACACCAGGCCAGGCATATCTACACTACACACCGAACACCGAAGGAATAGATGCGAGTCTGCTTGTTGGGTTGTCTTCAAATTTGCAAAAGAGAAACCAACCGCAATTGCTAAGCAATATAGGCAATCCATCAATCTGTTGATGGTCGGTCAGGTGTACCTATACCTATACCTATACCGTCCTATGAGAAACTTGCTTGCAGAAAGTTAAGACATTACTCAGTCTTAAAAGTTAAAAGTGTGTAAATGCCAGGAATGTTTGCTGCCCATTGGGGGTCGTAAAGATCGCAAGTACGGTTTATTTTCTTTAATGGGGCATAAATCATGCACTTGCATTAGGCAATAACATAGGAATGGGTGAAACTTTTTTAACGGTATGCGCGCAAATAACTAGTGCGGTAAAAAGACTTGTTCCCTCGATAGGACTGCCTTAAATCCGGATGTTTAGGGTACAGCTCTTCCATTGCTTAGGTAACCATCATCAGTGCACATTTCTACATGAATGTGTTCATAGGATAGGAAGTTTCTATTTTTTCTCCTATTTTGCTTTAGGTGTCTTTGTTCAAACCTGATGGATGGGTTTAAGAGCAGTTAAAAAAATAGGTGACGCAACTAAAGACGGGAAAGTAATAAAATTTGGAATTGGGCTTGTACTTTTAGCAAAATTCCAAAAAAGACATGAAAAGGGGAAAACATGATGAAATATATACCTGTTTTCGAAATAACACAAAGCGGAGCTTAAGCGCGCCTACTTGAAGTTTGATGAAGCTTTACAACCCGGCAAACACGGGCCTTGCCAAACATTTATTTTTAGACCGCTCGATCTATGGCCTGCTCCTTCTAGTTGCAAAGTCTTGACAGCCAACCGGGGAAAAAAGCAACAGCGCAACAAGTCGGACGATGTCACGTTTGAGCGCTAAATTTTCCAAGGGTAGGAGATGAGAAATGTAGGCGCAGTGGCTTAGTGGTTAGTGTGTTGGACTACTAAGCGAGGGGTCGAGGTTCGAATCCCGCAAAAACCTAAATTCCAACTTAGGGCTTTTTTCACTGTGCCACCTCTAGCGACCGTCTGACAAACATCCGAGAGTATAACCGTCTTGAAGGAGCTTCTCAATTAGCCGTTTGGAGTCGGCAAAAAATTGTAGATCCCTGCCATTCGTTCCAAGAAGAAAAACCTAGACCTAGAGTCTCTCCGGACCTATTGCGCCAACTATTTAGGAGATGAGAAATATTTAAAAAGTTTAAATCTCTATTTCTATATGAAGAAAAGTGTATGTTGATGAAGCTTTTACCTCACACTATAAAGCGGCGCAGGGACATAAGTCCACGGGACATAAGTCCATAATGGACTTAAGGCCAAGTGTCATAAGGCCAAGTCTCGAAATTTGGTCTTATGTCGCTTTTTGAAAGAGTGACATAAGGCCAAATTTTAGCATTTGGTATTATGACTCTTCGAGAAAGTGTCAAATCCGGAAATTGACTGTGGGTTGCAGGGGGCAGCATACATATTCCATGTTGGAAGGGTAACATTTTGCGCGCGGTAGGTGCTGTTGTCCAAGTTTCGAGATCTGGCCTTATGACGCTTGGCCTTATGTCACGACACCGAGCACATTTTTAACACATTAATTTCATAACAATGAACAGTTTATTTTACTATTTTACTTTAAATAAAGCTTTCAGTGTGTAACAGGTACAGCATTTCTTTAAAAACAAAACATGTTATAGATGGGACATAATTCCATACAGATTTGCTATGGACTTATGTCCCGATTCCCTGTGCCCTATAAAGCTATGGCAGAATATTGTTGTAGCAAAGTTTCACCAGCCGTCGAAAGATAGCCTCAAGCCATCAGAAATGCTATAAAATTTAAGCAAAAAGTCTGGAAAATATATAGAGCTAACATATAGGAAGTTTTGTAGGCGCAGTGGCTTAGTGGTTAGTATGTTGGACTGCTAAGCGAGGGGTCGAGGTTAAAGTCCCGCAAAAACCCAAATTCCAACCTAAGGTCTTTTTCCACAAATGCGGCAATAATGGGTTTAGTGGTGAATGAGGGTAAAATAAAATTAATGCTGTCAACAAGAAACGACACACATACGTCATACGACATACAGAACGTCACGATAGACAGCTATAAGTTTGAGGTAGTTAGGGACTTTGTCTACCTCGGCTCCGCTATAAACTCTGATAATGACATCACATCAGAAATCAAGCGAAAAATCACTCTTGCCAACCGCTGTTTCTTTGGCCTAAGACGGCAATTTATTGGTAAGGCCTTGTCAAGAAGCACTAAGGAGATTCTATATAAGACTCTCATCATCCCTGTCCTGCTCTATGGCTCTATGGTGCGGAAGCATGGACCCTAGCAAAAACGGATGAGGATCTTCTTGGTCGCTTCGAACGCAAAATTCTTCGAGTGATTTTTGGTCCCATTTGCGTTGACGGGACTTGAAGGAGAACTCTACGAGCTGTACAGTGACATCGACCTGGTCAGAAAAGTACGCATTAGTCGTCTAAGGTGGTTAGGACATGTAGAGCGAATGGACACCAACGCTCCGGCCCGGAGAGTCTACGATTCCAACCCGGAGGGACAACGCAGTAGAGGAAGACCTCGCCTTAGGTGGCGCGCGCAGGTAGAAGGGGACCTCAACCAATTTGGAGTGCGCAACTGGATGCAGTTAGTCAAAGATCGCGCTAAATGGAGAGGCGTATTGGTTGAGGCCCAGGTCTACCCCGGACTGTAGCGCCACCTTAAGTAAGTAAGTAAGGTCTTTTTCCGCTGCGCCACCTCAAAAGAACGAGTCATCAGCTGGAACGTAAAGTGAATTCCATCTAATAGAAATAGATTTTGGCTACGGGACCAACAAAAACAGAACAATACGTACTTTGGAACCTCCTTAAAGTAGATTCCAGCATCCTACGATGGAGGATAATCATGTAAAAACAGCAAAGTTTTCGGAGAACAAGAAATTACAAAGTTGAAGAAAAAGGGGCCAAGTGCGAGTCGGACTCGCCCATGAAGGGTTCCATTTTACCAAGTTGGAAGTGTCTCTCGTGCAAACTATTCACTTTAGAAAAAAATGACACTAGAAACCTAAATATCATTTTTGAAGACCTATCCATAGATACCCCACACGAATGGGTTTGATGAAAAAATGTTTTTTGAGTTTCAGTTCTATGTATGGGGACCCCTAAATTTTACTGTTTTTTTATTTATTTTTGTGTAAAATCTTAATGCGGTTCACAGAATACATCTACTTACCAAGTTTCAACGGTAAAACTCGTATAGTTTCGGAGAAAAGTGGCTGTGACATACGGACGGACAGACAGACAGACAGACAGACAGACATGACGAATCTAATAGGGTTCCTATTTTTGCTATTTGGCTACGGAACCCTAAAAAGTGGACAAGTGAGGCCATAAGCGTCGGCCAAGTCTCGGAAGTACTCTTTCATGTTGGCGAGCCCGGCCGCTTATAAGGGCCCCCTACTCTGAAACCTAAAAATACTAACTTAGTATCTAGCTTAAGACTAAGTAGGATGGTACGCAAGTCCACCTTCACCTCTTCCTCAAGCCACAAAAATTGGGTGAATTCCTTTTCCGTGTCTTTTTTGTCGCGTTTCGTTATGGCGGTACTAAATCGGAGGAGCTAATAAGCATTGGCGGCGTACCAACGCAACGGTCACCATATTTTGTCTGGACTAAGCCTTTCATGTCTACATGAAGAAACGCTTCAAGCGGGATAAAGCCAGGCCGAAGGGTACTCTGGTGGTACATTAAATTAGGGTAGTAGTCCCCCGAGATCCGGTTATTATCACTGGCCATCGCCCTTGCAACGTGCCTCCGAATCACCTTAATAATCCTATTCAGTCGAGCCCTATTGTATAGGGTCTTGATGGGATAGTATTTTATGTACTCAGATTCAGGAATTCTAAACAACCCTAGACAGGCCCTGAGGCATTGCCTCTCAAACACCCGAATCTTGTTCATAGGACGGCGCTATATTGAACCACATGGGACAGCCATAAGCGATGATAGGCCTTATAATGGCAACGTAGCAAATGACTTTCACCCTGACTTCAAGTAGACTGCTGCTCCTTGTCAGAGCAAAACTCTTAGCACAAGCATCTATATGTTTGTCGAAAAACAGATACTGGTCGAGCCGAATTTAGCAAAATGGAATTCGGTCAAATGTCAGATTTTAACCGAAAATCGATTTTTCTAATGGCAACACTGTTTTGGCGGCTGAATTCCCTTTTGGGAAATCGGCCCTAATTAGCAGTGTCAGCAAACTCAGTTGTCTTGCTGTAAGTAAGTCCCTCAGGAAATATGTCTCGCAACGACCACACCCAATTCTGTCACTTTTACCAGAAAAGGAAGCCAGACCATGCTTGGGTTACATAAATCTAACACTCCGCGGATCTGCAGTCTCCACCTCCTCCCCAGAGAGTTTATCATTCTGTTCCAAATATATTGTTACTAAAATGAGGATAAAACTTTGTCAGTTGATTTCTTAGTCATATTGTTGAAGCGAGTCAATGCGCCATCGAATTGCCCATCTTCAACTCTCAGATGGCAGGTGCAAAAAGGTGCAAAAGGTAAACCACCTCTAGAGCATGTGATGAAATTCCAACCAAACTTGAGTAGCCCTCTTAGTTGACTCCCGCCTTCCACCTCACTACAGTTCACCACAATCCGATGACATTTGTCGATTCGACACCTCACCCAAACAGATTCCCATGTTTAACTTACATCATGTCTTCGAGGCTCTTGGCCAAATGATGAATTGCATGGTCAACATACAAGCGGCCGCAAAATGGGTTAGCACAAACTGTTCGCGTAAACAAAGCCAAAACACGTGCATCACTCAGGTCAAAAACAGAACTAGGTCGAGGCTAGAGGGGGGCCCCAAAGCTCCAGTAGGGGATTGCTGCCACAAACAATTAAATACAACAAAATGGATATGGAATGGATCTCAAATTGGAGTTAATTTATGAGAAATAGCTATACACAAAACAAAGAAAAGAAAGAATGAAACCTCGTTCCTCCTGTCATTCTGCGCGCGTGGTGTTGGTCGGTACAGCGATTGGCCATACCATGGGTTGTTGACTTTTTTGATTTACCAAATACCAAGCACAAAAAAAAAAACAAAAAAAAAACAGCAACAACAACCAAATTAAATAACGAAACGATGTAATTGCAAAGCAAATCACATTCAACAGTTCCAGAGAAGTGGGACCGGGTCAACGCCCATTTTTCCTCATTTTCTGAACGTTTTGGTTGCCGGTTTTGTTCCCTCTTTTTTTCGGGGAATCACTCTCATATTATATCGTATTTTATGCGATGGGTTTCGAGTTCAAATTTGGCTACGGATTTGGTATTCAATTTAAATGGCTAGAGCCGGAGTGCGCGGTTGGGAAATAATGATAATGAGCTGCTAAAAATAACGTTGTTTCTATTCTGGCTTAATGGAATGATCTATATTGGGAATGGAAAAAAACCTCAGCCATTTATCACACTACGAGTAGGCAGGCATTGTTTATGGTTATTCTTTGGTAAGCACCGGGTACCACCTATATAATCTGAGGCGGGGCTTGGAGGCGGCGGAGTTGTTGTTGAACACCTTTTACAGACGCGTGGTAAATTTAAATTTTGTGGAGAACATCATTAATCGGAGATGTTGCTTAGTGATTTTTATTGAGATTAGTTGGATGGAATCCTTTTTGGGACTTTGGAAAATTCGAGGACGAACAGTAGGGAGGCATGCGTGGGAAAGCGCGCGGCTGGGTTATTCAGGGAATTTCAATTGCATTATAAAATTGGAGTTGCACACTAGTCAGGGGATATGTATACAAACAAACAAAAATTAGGGAGTCATACCGAATGTGGCACAAAAGAAGAATATGTGCTCGAGCTAAGTTAAAAGTTCGAATTTTAACCTTGTGTGGTCAACTAACTTTTCTGTACTTCGAGTAGAGCCAAAAAGAAAAAAGACTCAAGTACCAAACCAACTAGGACTGGTTTCTCACCACCTTGCTGCCAGTTCTTTTTTTTCGCAAAGTGTAATATTTTCTAATAAAAAAGACTTAAGTGCCCTAGGCCTGGTTTCTCACTACCTGTTATTTATTTTTTCCGCAAAGTTTAATATTTTCGAAATTCCTGTCCTAAAATATTGTTTTTTCTTTGGAGCCCAGGTTCGCCAAAATTGCAGCCCTGAAAATAATAATAAAAGACATAGGTAATCACGATCAGTTATACCCGGATTTAAGTTCGTGGCGATTTCGAATTTTCGATGATCCTACAAAACTTGCCAGTTACTGTCAGACAATCTCAACTCAGCTCTCAGCTGTTTTGTATGTAGGCCGTCTTAGCCAAGAAAACAAATTAAATAAATACGAAACTGAGTAATTCGATCTATACCATCTGAGCACACTTAAAATTCGGAATTCGAAATTCATATAAAATCGATTTCGTTCGAAAATGACTACTTAACTTATGAGTAAAGAGAGACTTTAAAGGGGAAAATTTGTTTTTTTAAGAATTGTTGTACTCTCAATCGGGAAATTTGAGCGAAAAACGTTGTTACTCCTCATATGTTTCAGTGCGGTTAAATGTTATAAGTTCGAAATTAGCTTTGGTGTTATAATTTCGAAATTATAACATCTAAAGAGACACAAGAAATGGGTTATCTAAACCATATTTGATTTTTCGTGTCGGCTTGGGAGGTTCGAATTTTTTCGAAATTACATATTCGAAAATTCGACTCAAACACATTCGAGTATTTCTTTGTAAATATATTCGATTTGCATTTATCGATGCATTTTTCAGAAAAAATAACAATTTCTTTCGATTTCGAAATTTGTTAGTTCGAGCTTTACAAGCGCAATTCCCCTTCCGGGAGTTTATCAGACGTTCGTGAGTGGTGGTATTGTACTTAGAACTTCTGGTAGACGGCCTTCAGTCAAATCATTTGAAAACTTAAGTCAAACGTCAAGTTAAGAAAATGTGAATTATATTTATTTTCGAAGTCAAAAAAAAAAAAAATGCTTCGAACTTAAACTTACAAAAAATAAAACAGTTTATGAAAATTGCTCTACTTTTAAGGAACTTCACCATATCAGAGCAGCAACATTTTGAATTAAAAATAAATTCTACCATTTCTACTCCTAAAATGGGTCCGATAACTCCTACACCACACTGTCCACGACCAGTTCCACTAACGTCTGACCCGTGTGAATTATTTTGTTCAATCTCCCACCCCAGATCGGACTCAGAGATGAATGTTTTGTAAAAAAAATGTGCTCTTCACAATAACAAGCCGGGGTAACAACTTAAACACCGTGCCATCTGCCATCGGACAAAGCTCTCTTAGTCTGTTGACCTTTGGATTGTGAAAGATGTGAAAGAACCAGCCAACGGAGGCAACCGCCTCTACTCCGGCTGCCAACTCCGCACACACATCCCATCCCGTCTTCTCCCTATCCATCTATTTTCAGATGTCTATCTCCTGTTTTGCATATCGCGTCAGGTTATTGTTCTATGATGTGGATTGCGTTATTAATTGGCAACACGATGAGGGTTCCCTCTCGCGTGGATCGCGGACTGTGTTTTGAAATTTCGAAACCTTGATCGCCTGAGTGTTTGTCGGAGCTGTTTTGTTGTTCTTATTATGCTCGTTCATTATCCCAGAGCCAGACCGCTGTACTTATTTGGTGTAGAGCGGCGAACATGTGCCGATGCCGAGTTCAAACTCAAAGTATACCGAGAAATATACTTCACAATACGACGACCGACACGATATCGTATATAGGGGTAAGAAGCCAATGATCGACAATGGATTTGTTTTTATTTACCTTTTCTCTGCCTTTGTTGTTTAAGTTTTTTTTTTCTTTTTTATTTATTTCATTTTTATGTTTATTTTGATTGCTTGTTCTGGTTTAGGATGAGCGCAGTTTGTTAAGACGTGACTGTGATTGTAAGTGAATTTGTTTTTCGAATAAACAAATTTCGACAATTGGTGAAATGTTGCAATTAAAAAAAATAAATAATCAGGATCTTTTCTTATTTTTTTAAGAGTCAACCAATAGTTTCTTTGGCTTGCTAATGGGTATGCGGGTAATTTTCGATATTGACATCGTGGTTCTGTTTAGTCGTACGACATAGTATCCTGTTTGGATCGTCGACGTCGCTTCAAAAATAAATTTATACAATCTTGCACTGATTTGTTATTGTCATTCGCAAATTCGCCCTTCGAACGCAGAGTTATTAACCAGGGGTCTAAGCTCCGTTAAATGCGTTAAACTAGACCAGCGTTTCCCAGATCCCAGGGTTCCGTAGAAGGGCCAAAGGGCTTCCGTAGAAAAAATATAATCGAGCCGTCGCGTCGCACCGAAATTCATCATCAAACAAATTTATACATAGTCGTCAGTATTTTTAGTTGTACAACAAATCTTTTACAAAACTTAAAATAATTATTTTTGTATCATTTATTCTTTCTTTTCTTGTTAAACATAAAAATATCCAAACCGCACTTCAAGGAACGATGTTTTCTGTTAGTATTAAAAATGGGGTCCGCCAAAAAAAGTTTGATCATTTATGGTTCCGTGGCCGAAAAAAAAAATTGGGAACTAGATCATTCATACGCGATTGAGATAGAACTAGGGAAAGTAATATCTTAGTTAAGGCGGCTTCTGGCCTCCGTCTTTATCCGATTTGTAGATAATAACTTTTTGAATTTTTCAATTTGAGTCAAAACCGCCACCCGAAAAATGGGCGTGGCATTTCCAGATTTGTTTAAGCAAAAAGAATGGCTGAATTAAGAAGCCTTCTGAGGACAGTTTAATTCACGATCACTGACTCAGTAGTCTATTTCACACCATAGGTACTGAAAATTCAGTAATTCCATGGTCTATTATTTAACCAGGCATGTAGCCCTGTCAACCTTTTTGGGCATGGTCTTCTTACAACTAGTACTTACTAGCAAGATCACCTCTGAAACGGGGAAAACGTATCCAAATTTATTCAGTAGTTCTCAAGATTGAGGCAGTCATACCTCCAGTCTGAAACAAGCCTTGGAGAAACGTAGGGTTAATCCACTGGTGGTAAGGTGGGTGGACACTGGACAATATGTTGAACACAAGGGCGATAAATATTCAGACGGGAACCTCAAAACTCAGAGGAAGGGTTAGCAGAGGTTGCCCACAAGGAGGTGTTCTCTCACCTACACTGTGGAATATCACTGTGGACTCTCTTCTCGACAGACTTGAGTCGACTGGCATTAGCACAGTGAGATATGCCGACGATATAGCAATAATGGCCAGAGGCAGTTTCATAGACGTCACCGCAGATATCATGAGGAATGCGCTCAAAGTGGTGGAACGGTGGTGTCTGGAACAAGGGCTTTTCATTAATGCGGAGAAAACAGATATAATAATCTTCACAAGGAAGATGTAAAATCTGGAATTTCGACCCTTAACACTTTTCGGATCGGAACTAAAAACGGCCAAGAAGGTTAAGTATCTCGGAGTCTATCTAGATACTAGACTTACTTGGAACTACCATATTGAGGAGAAGGTCAGGAAGGCAAAAAGGGTACTACACCAGTGCAAACGCGTATGTGGACAGAGGTGGGGACTCTCGCCTAGGTCAGCATACTGGATGTATACGATGATAACTAGACCCATTATTAGATACCTTCGCCTCGATTGTATGGTGGGCGAAAGCCTCCCAGAAAACTGTGAGGAAGCACCTGGATAGGGTCCAACGTTTAGCATGTATAGGAGTGACAGGTGCAATAAGGACAACACCAACATGCGCATTGGAAGTGATCCTGGGGATTTTACCGCTAGACTCATTTATTAAGAAAATAGCGGCCCTAGCGGCACTTCGTTTGCATCGAGATGCGAAATGGCACAATCGTGGTACCATCTATGGACATAGGAAGATCCTGGAACTTGTCAAAAATGAGATTAGGGAGCTTAACATGCCCATGGATTGGATAACAAGGGTGCGTATTATGGAAAGGAATCACAAAACTCGTATTGAGAACGGATTACTTCCAGAAAAAAGGAGTGGTGAAATAGTGATTTTCACAGATGGATCCATGGTGGATGACGGAGCGGGTGCCGGTATCTATTCCGCAGAGCTGGAACTAGCCCGTCACGTTAGCCTCGGGAATCACACTTCTGTATACCAGGCTGAGATGATTGCATTGCTGCATGCGTTGGACTACTTGCTTGAGAGTCAGGTGGAGGGAAGAAATATCCTTATAGCACTGGACAATCAGGCGGTGATCAGATGCATGGAACAAACAAACATAACAACATCATTGGCATTGGAATGTGTACTTTAGCTCAATAAGTGTTCATCTAAAAATGAAGTAACACTGACTTGGGTACGAGGACAGATAGGGATCAAAGGCAACGAAAAGGCGGACTCCCTTGCAAAAGAGGGGTCAACTGAAAAGATGCTGGGACCAGAACCATTCTCTTCAATTGGCAAAGGAATGGTAGAACAGCTGATTCCCAAATGGATCACGGCGGAACACCTGAGAAGGTGGTCAACCGTGGAACAATGTAGACAGGCTAAAATTGCAATTAAGTGGCCGACCTGCTCCACTCAAAGAAGGGTTCTAAGCATGAGTCGAGGAACATTGAAATGGGTGGTGGCTTTGTTAACAAATTCAATTTGAAATTAAGGAAGATGGGCCTTAGAGAGGATGATACCTGTAAACTATGCCTGGAGGAATCTGAGACAGCGGCACATATACTGTGTCAATGTCCGGCGCTGGCTGGCAAAAGAATGAGGATCTTGGGACATCATTGGGTCAAGACCCAGTCGATGAAACAGATCTCCCATAAACAGATGCTAGCGTTAACACTAGGAATTGAGCTCAGGGAAGAACTTTGGAGAAATCCAGAAAATCTCTCTGGGTAAGATTTATAGTGGCAGAGAGACGAAAAGAGACCCGACAATGGTGGTCTGATTCGAATATCTCTAGAAGTCTATATATATACCTCCAGATTACAGATGAATTCAATATACAAGGTAAGTTCTGTCAAACATCAGCGCCATCTACATCATCAACGGAAATCCGTTGACTAGTTTTTGAGTTCATAAGGCACACACAAAGGAACCTTTACATTTTTCAATATATTTTAGGTCACAGTAGATCAATTTGTGTTTGGTAAATTTCGCCATTATGAGTTCGAACACAGATGTTCCTTCATTCGTTAAGACCGCTTCGGTGTTAGAATTATTTTCTACTATCAGCTGCAATGAAAACTTCTACAGCTGCTTAGGATTCCTATTCACAAATGGGAGCTACATACATAATTCACAGAAACCCATATGGCGATGAAATTTTTTACCTATAAGCTTTAAAATAAACCTGAGCTACCTGATAAAATAAATTTTCCGCAAATATTTCCAGTTGCCATGGAAATATTTAAGAACCTTCTTTCTATTCACAATAAAAAGACTTTTGTTAACCAGCTTGTTTTCATTTTTTTGCTCCATTTTCTAATATTCCTAGAACGCCTAAGACCGTATCACCGTGAAACCAAGAAAATCCGTGCTAAATAGCTGGAAGAAATAAAATAAAAAATCCTCGCTAGTGACTTTCAGTTTCTAAATTTACACACACAAAAAAAAAATGAAACCTTTCAAGGAAATTACCGAATAATAAAACTAAATTTAAAACGTTTATCAAATAGATAAGTCATAGAAAGGGAACCACCACAAATTGGTGTCATCCAGAGATTGTCCAAAGTCCGACTTGATTGAATACATATTTTACCAGTTTGACACGATTAGTGTCAACCAACGAATTCTATTTCTTTCTAATGAAGCTTCAAGGGCTTCAAGGGCTACTACTAGAAAACACAAAATTAGCCAACTGTTTTACATAACAATTTCCATTATTATGCGAAGCAATAGACAAAATTCCATAAAGCACTTAGCTAGAGGCATATTCGTCTGTGGAACTACAAAAAAAAAAAAAGAGGAAAAAAAATACTTAACCTATTTAGCGGCTGAGCTGAAGCGATTGAGAAATTGAGATTGATTAGGCGGATTCCATGTCGTGTTTAATTCAGAGCTGAGTTGAAGAATGAAGGTTATTTGGACAGATTCCTTTCACATATGCAAATCGTGCTTTGAAGGAACTACTGCGATACAGTCGAACTTGTGCAAAGAAATCGAATCGTTTAGCATTGGCACAAATCGTCAGGTGTCACAATAATGTCGAGCAATCTGTCTTTTTTTACCCGACTGGGCACAGGGAGTCATAAGATCGGGTTGGTAAAAGTTTGGCGCAACAGGTCCGTATAGGTAGAGGGATGCCGCGAGCAGTAATTTAGCTGAATACATTTCTGTCCGTCGTGCCGAGGCCTCAGCTTTCCTTTTTATTATCGTACAACGGATTTTTGAAAAAAGGCATTTTTCCAATTCAGTTTTCTTTGGTTTACCTGGAAACGGCGCAAACGATTTGGACCAAAATGCAAACTTAGAGTAAAATTGATGTTTCCAAAATTATTGCGGCCTTAATTTTCAATTAGAATCGCCGAAAACGCTAATTTTAAAACTCGTAAACTCGAAAAGCCCATTTTCGACTTCGATAAAAACTAAGTAAATGCTTACATTACGAACATTATCGAATACACAGGTTTCAGAGTGCTATCTAGGCCGGACATGCTAGTGGGCGCATTTGCTATCTTTGTGCTTATAAATATTGGTCTTTAACTGCAATCGTTATCCCCGGACAGTTGAAGGGTGACCGAAACAGTCTTCCCCTCGTCTGTAATCCTCAGACAACTTCTTGAAGAGAGGAGACTGGGAATAAGTAATGGACGATATGTCTTCGAAATAATGCGCCGGGTAATCGAAACAGTGTGCCCTTCGCTCATAATCATTTTTAATCATTTAACGGCTCGTCATAATGGCGTAAATCGTATGCGCCATCGGTGATTAGTAGATGGGCCCTGGTTCGTGCACCTTACTTGAGGTTTAGTAAAGGCTGGTCCTTCGGCCTTCGGATGGGCGGGTGGTGACCGTATCGGTTAGACCCTCGCCTGTGTCCTCTGGCAACTTATCAAATAGGGCGGATGTAGCAAAGAGTGTAGTAATTGTAATAGTGGCGATTGCACCAATCAGCCTACTACGCATATTACGGGGTATTACAACTTGGTCAAAAGGTGAGTTTGACCGAGTGACGGTTTGTTTTGGATATACGAAGGGTGACTGAAACAGTTCACCCCATGATTGCAATCCCCAGACAAGCCTTCTAAGAGGTCCGATTGGAGCGAGCAGTAGTCGATAGGACCAACTGCTGACGCTGAGTATATGCGGACAATCATTGAAGCCATTTGGTCTTTGTAATGTACTTGCTGATACAGCGTATGTCTGTACGAGACAAGTCACTGAGGTCATCGAAGAAGTAGTCTCCTAAGTGGGTTTTGCGAAAATTTGCAAGAGCTGGATAATTACAAAGAAGATGAAGAACGGTTTCTTCCTCCTCCTCATCCATGCAGCTCCTGCAAAAGTCATTGTAGGGTGTACCCAACCTACGAGCGTGCCTTCCTATCAAACAGTGTCCTGTTAATTCGACGTTGAAACAACGTATTGTTACCGCTAATAATATTTTCATACTGGAGATATCGAAAGTAAATAATCAGGCAGAACTGGTGACAAACACCATCTCACTTTATATTACGATTCAAATTTCAAAAAAGAACATTCTCAGTACAAAATGCATGGAAAATAAATTTTTATGAATTTTTCAAGTTCCCTTGAAGCTTTTCCAATTTTCGTATGAGCCTTCCGTATAAACCTTCCTTAGGCATAGACACAGACAACAAAGGAAAGACAGCTCAAATCGGACGATTCGTTCTCGAGTTATGGGCGGTCTTACGGATGCAACTTTGTTTTATACATATAAATTTGTTCGCAATTCGCAAAAGTCCTTAACGACGCTTATCTCATATTTAGGCTTATTTCTAAGAAAGAAAGAAAACATTCCTTAGCAACAAAGACACCTTCATATGCCACTTGATCCACAAATCAATTTTGAATTTTGTAGCCCAGATTCCTCGCCAAGCTCCATTTGCACTCACATTCCATGCAGCGGTATTCATTGGCATTGGATCCCCCTTCGATTTGTCGCAATTTCCCTTCCAAATAATTGTGCCTACTGATTTATACGTACTCACCCTGCTTTTTGTCACTCCACGTCCACAGTCCACATCCACAGTCAAGTCGCCCTGAATGAACGACCAGCATTCTTGCACCCTCTCGTCTGTCAGAAATAATTCATTCACATTTCTCAAAGGCCCGCCATTAATGGGTAAAAATTAAACTGAAATCCACACCCGATTGACAATTGACAAACAGCACCGAGTGAGAGTGCGTTCGGGCACTCCATGCACACACAGAGCCAATAAAACGTTTTCGTACTAATTTGTTTGTCACACACTGTCCGCGATCGTTAATCATCGAACGTGCGTGTACCTACACCATAGGGACGGAGGAAGGACGGCGCAGTTAGTCAGATAAACGACCTTTCGGTGAATGGATTGGGTGCATGTGTGCGTGAACGTACAGTGTGCATGTGCACCCTGGCGCGATTAGGAATGCACCAAAGCCCAATGAAGTTCTGTGGGATAGAAAATTATAGAAACCTTCGTGGACGCTTTGGAATTCAACTCTATTGACATTGTACTGTGGACTGGCACTGGAAATGTACACATTCGTCTCTGTCAAAATGTGTATTCCCACCCAGTCCCAGTGTGTGTTTTCGATTAGTGCCCGACCGGAGTGTTTGTGGAATATCACTTATAGATACGAGTTCGACTTATTGGATCGGATACGTGACTATTTTGCCACACGGATTGCAGCGGGGATTGCTGCATGCTCACATATTGAAGGCGCAACATTAAATTTAGTATAGGGGAGTGCAACTGTACGTTAGGGTGTCCCGTCGTTGTATGAAGAAAAAAATTTCGTGGAAAATCTCATCGAAAGGGGTATCAAAAGTTGCGTATTGACGAGGAGATTCCAAATGTGTACTTACTTTCTGATTACGGCATAACTTTTGGGCCTCTACCGACGATTGAAGGACAGGGAAAAGTTACTAAGGCGCTTATATTTTTCAATTTTTCTATTTCTTCAAAATATTATTACTATTTCAAAAATATATACACAAATATAACTTGGTACTAAATTAAAATAATAAATATTCATTTGCGTATAATCAACAATTTTAAATTATTAATTTAAAAGAAGCTATTAAGCCATAAATACAAATTTTACATTGAAAATTGGCTTTTGAAATTAAGAGATGGCATCCGATTTCTAGATTCAATTTTGTTTTATATCTGGTATTCTGAGCTCTGTTGCATTTGCAAACAATGAAAGTTCATCATCAGGCAGATCTTTTAAGATAGGTGGAGGAGTTGTCTGATTTTTCGAAATACAAAATTGCATATTGTGACCTACAAAATATTTAGTCTCAATGTTAAAAATGATTATTAGTATAAGGTCCATGCCATAGACATTATTTTTTTAAAATGAATCTTTGAATTGCATATTTCTTCTCCTGTATAATATATCGGAGAAATATTGTTATGTTCTTCTAGGAGCTCCTTGCGATAATGACGTTTATATTTTTGATCTGAAACAAGAGTTTTGTCTTTCCGTCCGTCAAGATAAATATTCTTAGGAATGGCATCATTGTATTGCCTTCTTAGATGCTCTCTTGATTCTGACAAAGCTCGGTATCTGCACAATGCACTACGTTCTTTTCGATCTAGACGCTTTTGCATTTTATTCGTCTCTAGCTTATCAACACTTATCCTCCAAAAATACCCTTTCATTACTAGGCACTTTTTTGCTTTGTACAGTGGCAGTTATCAAATTTACACGAGGCAATGTCAAACAATTTTGTACTAGAAAATGTTATGAAATCTTGTACTCTATTGTGATAGTTTGCATTTTTTCATACTTGGGTATCTTTTTAGAGTCATGTATTTATGGAAGTTAATTTTAATAAGTTCTAGTATTTGATTGTGGCATACAATTGGAATTGAAGCCCTCTTCAAAATCTGTTCGATATCTGCATGCACTCACTATAATAAACAATTCGGAATCAGAGGGATTTTTCACCGTATTCGGTTTTAAGATTTCTTTGGATCAAAAGCATGGGTATACTTTTTTACATCTCTTACAGACGGTAAATGATTTTTTGTTAATTCACAATAAAGGGATCGAAAATAGGACAGAATAGCTCTCGGAGATGGGGTCCGGAACTCATTTTGCTTACATGTTTTAATATTTAAATTAAAAAAATCGAATTTACTTATTTTTGTGAACATATAGAATTTTGTGGTTAAGACAAAACAAATGTATTTTTTGATTCCAGCATTTAAGAGATATCAAAATAACCTCTCAAGTGCTCAAATGCTATAACTTTACAAATGTAAGCATTACTAAAAAAATATTAAAAAAGAAAAATGTAGGGGAAAACAACATTTTTTTTCCAAAACTTCAACGGCCGGTAGAGGCCCAAAAGTACCCTTGAATATTTTTTATGTTATTTTTCCTGTAATGAGCTCAGCAATACGCAACTTTTGCGGGGCCTCTTGTTAAGATACAACAAAAAAAAATTTTACGGGACACCCTACTGTACGTCGACGAGTGTGTTGGAAATGTATTTTCCACTTCTGTATAACACGCTGAATATACTGGTGCATTAATCAAATTTATTAATGACTTGCGCAGGGGAGTGGCATTGGGCATTGGGCATTTAATGGATTGTAACACATTGTTGGGATTCAATTAATCTGTCAGTGATTGACTAAATGTGTGGTGAGGTTATTACGGATTTTGTTTTTTGTTTTTTTTTTAATTGAAAGTCGATTTCCAGGAAATGCCGTTGGGAGGGCTGTCTGGAGAAAACACTGAATATACTGATGAATAGGTCGTTAAGGTGTTTCTTTAATGGCCCAGGTACTGGATGAGGTGTGTTAGAGAGAATATAGTCACGCCCTTGGAAGGTGGCGGTGGATACCTGGCGACTCGTTGTAAAAATTAGAATAAAATAAATGTAGGTTTGCTTTAGTAGGACTGTATGTATATGTATACCTAATCGATAATCTAAAAATTGTTGTAAACAAATGAAAGACCCCTCATACTTTTATAGGTATGGCGCAGTGGCTTAGTAGGTAGTGTGTTGGACTACTAAGTGGTGAGTCCCAGGTTCGACTCCCGGAAAAACACAAATTCCATCTTAAAGTTTTTTTCACTGCGCCATCTCTCCCGAACGTCGTACAAACATCCAGGAGTACGACTGTCATGAGAGAGCTTCTCCATTAGCTGAGCTGTTTAGACTTGGCATCAAATTATGGGTCCCTTCCATTTGTCACAAAAATGGTTGTCAGAAGCTAGGGTCCCTACAACCCTCTGCGACAACTATTTATTTTTTAAGGTTCGCTTTAGAATTTTTTTTTAAATATACTTCTCTCTAGACAGATGAGGCTGTATGAGGCTTGCAAATTTTCTGGGCACGCCTGGAGGTAGGTGTTAGATCGGAGCTTTGTTGACTATTAATAGTCCAATTGAAATGTTTTTTTCGGCTTCAAGTTCCAAGGTTTGCTTTCCCCTGTATAGATAGACAAAAGAGTTGTCGCAAAATGGAAGTCCCACCGGAATGCAAGTGAGCTGATAGGTGCACAGTGTACCGTTTTCTAATTTTATAGGCCGCTCAGAAGCTTAATTTTTAAGAATGGTCTCATTCGGTGAACGTACGTGTAATCGTGGTGAAATGGCAACCCAAGGTGTACACAAATCAACTATCGGGTCCCAAATTGGTTGTCGCTAGGGAAAGTGCTGCCAATTCAAAACCCGAAAAGTCTTGAAAAATTCACCCTTTATCTACCATAGGATTACAAGTCTTCTGTTCTGATCTTGCAAGAAAATCTTTCGAAAAGAGAAAGTCCTTGGCATATGCTCCTTGGTTACGATATCTAAGGAGGGCCAAAAGAAGTCATCCGATGTTGTTTGGCTCTCATTTTTCTCATTTTCTAAATGAAAAACTTCGATTCTGATTTTTGATTATGTTTACCTGAACCTTTAGAATTTTATTGGACAAGTCGAGAAGATGATATCGGCCGTCACAATTGATTGCCATACGGGCTCGTTTTATGGCAATTTTCATCACTTCGGCGAGAACTTCGGGCGACAGATTCTCGCACTCGTGTCGAATGTTATCCTTGAGGGCTTACAGGGTCTCGGGCCTGTTCATGTAAATACGGGACTTCAAAAAACCCCACAAAAAAAAGTCTGCTAGGCACCTCTAGCAAATCTGTATTTTTTTTAGGAATAAGTCTGAGGTTGGTTCATGGACATCAATACACCTTTTCTCATCCACAGACATGGTCTTTGTAAAAAAATCAGAAGGTGTTAGCCTCCAGAAGATGGAAGGTGTGAACGGGGTCTATGTTGAGGCGACCTTACGTGCGTAATCGAAGAAGGAACTCTGGGGAGAATGAGCTTTTGGGAATCATAAATGTCCCGATCATGTGTAAATACAACTCGATTGTATGAGGATAATCTTTGGACTGGTAAACTGCAGATGACTTGCGCGCACGTCTGACAAACATCCGAGAGTATAACTGTCTCGAAAGATCTTCTCAATTAGCCGTTTGGAGTCGGCATAAAATTGTAGATCCCTTCCATTCGTTTTAAAAATGAAAAACTCGCACAAAACGAATGGTTATGAGAAGCTAGGCCTAGGGTCCCTACGGAACTGTTGTGCCCACTATTTTTTTTCCTTTTTTTTATAGGATGTATACGTCTTAGATCAAGATCAGCAAGGAAATAAGAAGAAGACACTTTGAAGTTCCAAGGAAGCTGTACCTCTTTACCCAGCAGGGCTTTTAGCGAACCCTACACGGCGAAGAAGATCACCATGCCCTTCACCTTGCTTAGTTGTAGGATCTGGGTCGACGCTCGTCGCACTCTCCGAAGTATATAAAAATTGATGGCTTGATTGCGGAGTCTAAGACTCCTAAGAGTATCAAGCTCTTAGCGAATAGTTTCGCAACCAGCCGCCACCTTCATGTGCATAGCTCTATCTCCAAGACGACCTAGGTTATTGGATCTAGAAGGTTGGAACCTTGAATAAGCAAAAACCTTTCTCTCCTTGATCTGAAGTCCTTTTAATAGGGACAGATGACCCGCAAGAACATCGAAAATACCCTCCACGGCTTTTTCTGGGGCAAGCAAAGCATCTCCATGCAAATGAGAACGCCTCCTTTAAAAGCGTCCCACTATATAACAGTCTTGAATGATGAACGTCATAGTCAAGCTTTTCACTTGTTGCCATAAGTAGAGCGCGCCACCATTCCACGTACGCTCCAAAATGACAAAGGAAATCCGATCTCCAAATTAGCAATTACCAAGCCCGCGCCAGCACCAGCTTAGAACCGGAACTTGAAGTTTCCTTCCTTCCGATTGACCATATGCAACACAGATTTCCCAAATTAGACTTCCTTTTCACCAGTCTCTGAGGTCTGAGCTGAGAGCCGCCCAGCCCACCGTGAGACCCACATTTGTTCTTGTTTCACAAAAGCCCACACGTCACTGTGGGCCTATACAAACAGACAACCACCTGTCTTCTTCGTCGTTGGCGACGCACAAATATGGCCAAGCACGTAGGCCATTGTTCAGTGTGTGCCTTTCGTGGCAGCAAATGATGAATTCGATGAGTAATCCCACCTGCGTCATCGCCGGGCCAACACTCACTGTCCATAGTGCTCACAAGTGAGCACCATATGTTCGATGACAGCGACGACGACAACACCACGCCGACAGTTTGGGACGGCCAAATATGGCTGTCCCACAACAGTCTTACATGATGTAAACGCTTCTCGTTGCTGGCCAAAATGCCATTACCAGCAATCGGGCTGCTTAACATGCACCACGGCTATTTCTTGAAATGCCATCATTCTCTTGCGGTGGCGGTGAGACTGTCAAAGACACCTCCTCCCCCGCCTGTCTGCCCTCTTCAGACTTCAGTTCAGTTCAGTGCAGAGTGCGGTAACGCATTTCATTGTGCCTGGCTATATGGCTACCGATCCATTCATCTACACCAGCGCACTCTCGTCGGCTGATGTTCGAGTATTTGTAATGGAAAGTGTTTTGAATACTCGACGACAGCGACGAACCCACTCAGGCTCACAGAGAGCGAAGTTGTGCTTCGAAAATTCATTCATGAAAATTAGTCAACGTATGCGCTGATTTTGAATGGGCAACGAGTCGCCGAGTGTGTGTGTGAAAATGGCAAACAAATTGTTGAGACGCCGGCCGTGCACCAAGTGCCACTGATAGCGGCGCCAGAAATATTGAAATGCCCTGCTCCATTGGACGGGAGCTCCATTAAGCTGGCGGAGTTTTATAAATAGAACAGTCTGTCACAGAAGCACAGCCGTACTGCAGCGCAGGAGTCGGTAATTGCAAAACTCTGAGTAATTCGGTTTTTGGTATTCATGCCTTCGCGGTCCGGGAGAGGAAGCCCAAACAGATTATCGGTGGGGGCACACCGCGCACTGTATGCCTCTATGTAAATCCGTTGCCCATAAATGGCAATAAACTAATATTTGCCTGCAGTTTCGTATCCTACTCGGTTTAGGTATTTGTTCAACTCTGCCACCATGATGGGTGTACAACGAGGTTTTTGCGCCTTTTTTGGGTCTATAGACAGAGACACGCTATCGTATTAAATTTTTTTTATTTTTTTTGGAATTGTGGCGCCAACATATCAATGCCGCAGCGCAATTGGAGGTGCAATTTTAATTTTTCTGTGAACAGGGTGGTCTTTTGTGGCACGCTATTTCCAAAAGCGAGCATTATAGTATGACCCACATTCTTGAAGGGATAATGGAAGCGTATTGTGTATGTGGAGAAGGGGTGACTTAATCGATACAGTGTTGTGTTCAGATGGAGCTCAAGTTTGGACCTTTTTCCGTACACGACTCTGCAGCTTGGGTTGTTTAAGTCCTTTTTTTAAGTTTTAAAATGTTGTTACCTTTAAAAATTTGATCACCTACCTTTAAATTAACGCAGTTTTTATAAGTACGAGGGTAAATGTTTTAGATATTATTTTTCGCGTTGTATACGAAATAAAATTTAATTCATTTTTATATATTGTCAGAACTGCTAAGTAAATGTGTCTTCATTAACTGAGTTCTGATCCAAATTAATAGGTACCTTAACAAAAAAAAAAACGATTTAACTTTTACCAAACCAATTTACTTACTTAGGTGGCGCTACAGTCCGGGGTGGACCTGGGCCTCAACCAATACGCCTCTCCAGTTAGCGCGATCTTTGGCTAACTGCCTCCAGTTGCGCACTCCAAGTTGGTTGAGGTCCCCTTCCACTTGCGCGCGCCACCTAAGGCGAGGTCTTCCTCTACTGCGTTGTCCCTCCGGGTTAGAATCGAAGACTCTTCGGGCCGGAGCGTTGGTGTCCATTCGCTCTACATGTCCCAGCCATCTTAGACGACTGATGCGTACTTTTCTGACTAGGTCGATGTCGCTGTACAGCTCGTAGAGTTCGCTGTTAAATCTTCTCCTCCAAAGCCCGTCAACGCAAACGGGACCAAAAATCACTCGAAGAATTTTGCGTTCGAAGCGACCAAGAAGATCCTCATCCGTTTTTGCTAGGGTCCATGCTTCTGCGCCATAGAGCAGGACAGGGATGATGAGAGTCTTATATAGAATCTCCTTAGTGCTTCTTGACAAGGCCTTACTAATCAATTGCCGTCTTAGGCCAAAGAAACAGCGGTTGGCAAGTGTGATTCTTCGTTTGATTTCTGATGTGATGTCGTTATCAGAGTTTATAGCGGAGCCGAGGTAGACAAAGTCCCTAACTACCTCAAAGTTATAGCTGTCTATCGTGACGTTCTGCCCGATTCGTCGATGTCGTGTGTCCCTTCTTGTTGACAGCATATATTTTGTTTTACCCTCATTCACCACTAAACCCATTTTTGCCGCTTCTGTACTAATACTTGCAAACGCACCAGTGACAGCTCGCTGTGTTGTACCAACAATGTCAATGTCGTCAGCGTATGCAAGCAGTTGCACAGACTTATAGAAAATTGTGCCTCTGGTGTTGGCTTGTGAGTTTCGCACAATCTTCTCAAGAATGATGTTGAAGAAGTCACATGACAGCGCATCACCTTGTCTAAATCCTTTTTTGACATCAAAGGTCTCGGTGAGATTGTTTCCGACCTTTACGGAGCAGCGAGCGTTCTCCATCGTCATTCTGCACAATCTGACAAGTTTGGCAGGGATGCCAAAACTAGACATGGCTCTGTATAGCTCGTCTCTATAAACGCTGTCATATGCGGCCTTAAAATCGATAAAAAGATGGTGAGTATCGATCTGGTATTCTTGGGTTTTTTCCAGGATCTGCCGTAGTGTGAATATTTGATCGGTCGTGGACTTACCGGGCCTAAAACCGCACTGATAGGGACCTATCAGATCGTTGACGAATGGTTTCAGGCGTTCACACAATACAGCAGACATGATCTTATACGCAGTGTTCAGGAGACTGATGCCTCTGTAGTTGGCGCAGTTTAGAGGGTCTCCTTTCTTGTGGATCGGGCAAACAATGCTGAGGTTCCATTCATCAGGCATACTTTCCTCTAACCAAATCTTGGAGATGAGTTGGTGTATGCACTCTACCAAGTCATCTCCGGCTGCCTTGAAGAGCTCGGCAGGTAAGCCGTCTGGACCAGCAGCCTTGTTGGATTTAAGCTTAGATATTGCTATCCTCACTTCATTTTGGTCAGGTGGACGGAAATCTTGGCTGTCATCGTCCAGGTTGAATGGATCGTTCTGCCTAACAGCGGAATTTGTGTCGTCTTCGCCGTTTAGCAGTCTGCAGAAATGGTTTTTCCATGTCCTCAGCACCGACTGTGACTGTACTACAAGGTTTCCTTGCTCGTCTCTACAGGTCTCCGTTCGGGTCTTGTTGCCATGACACGTTCTTTTTACCTTTTGGTAAAACTTCCGAACATTGTTCCTGGAGTAACACCTCTCTATATCCTCGATCGCGCGCTTCTCATGCTCTCTCTTTTTTCTCCGGAGAAGCCGATGTTCTTCCCTCCTTTTTTGCTCGTAGAGCTGGCGAGCTGCTCTCGTCCTTCTATGCAGCGACGCTTCGTAGGCACTTTGTTTTGCTGCATGTGCTTGCCGGCACTCTTCGTCAAACCAGGGGTTTCGGGGGGGTGGGCTGGTGAAACCGAGCACATCAGTTGCGGCGTTTTTGATGGCTTCTTGGCATCGGCGCCACTGGTCTTCGGCACTTGATGCTGGCAGCATAGGACTTCTCGAGAGGTTGAGGGATACGCGATCGGCAAAGGTTCTGGCGGTTTGTTGCGTTTGTAGTCGTCCAACGTTAAATCTCCTCACAGTATTTTCTCGTTGTTGTGGCGTCTTGGATATCCGCATCCGTACCTTGGCTACAACAAGGTAGTGGTCCGAGTCTATGTTGGCCGCTCGGAAAGTTCGGACATCTAGAATACTGGAGGAGTGCCTTGCGTCGATCGCAACGTGATCAATTTGGTTGACGGTTTGATGATCAGGTGACCGCCATGTTCCTTTGTGTATATTGAGGTGAGGAAACCGTGAGCTAGCTATGGTAACATTACGTCCCGCAGCAAAATCAATCAGCCTAAGTCCGTTTCCAGACGTGGTGTCGTGTAGGCTGTGTTTTCCGATTGTGCTACCAAAGATGTCCTCCTTTCCTATTTTGGCGTTAAAATCACCCAAGACGATTTTAACGTCATGCTTAGGACATTGCTCATATGTTTTGTCGAGGAGCTCGTAGAAACACTCTTTGGTAGCATCGTCTTTATCTTCTGTGGGGGCGTGAGCGCATATCAGGCTGATGTTGGCGAATTTAGCCTTGATGCGGATAGTTGTAAGGCGTTCACTAACGTGTCGAAAGCTCAAGACTTCTTGCCTAAGTCTGCCGCTTACAACAAATCCGCATCCAAATAGACGCTGCTTTTGTTCTCTGTAGCAGTCACCGTAGTAAATGTCACAGTTTTTCATCCTCCTTTTGCCCGGCCCATCCCACCGCACTTCCTGGATGGCGGTGATACCTGCTTTGTAGCAGTCTAGGGCCTCCGCTAGTTGTTCGGCTGCACGCGGTCTGTTCAGAGTTCGAACATTCCACGTGCAGATCCGAACGTCATTGTCCTTTTTTCGTTTTGCAGGGTCGTCAACAGTGAATCCGTCCTTATCCGAGGCTTTTGGTTGCTTCGCAACAATTCTTTTTTTACCGTGGTAGGGTCGTTAACCCCACGCACAACCCCCAACCTGGAGGACCAGGCCCTTTCTGTAACCCCTTGGGCAAAAGGAGCCGGAATATTCCGGAGTCAGTAACCCGCTGCGGGGATGTGAGAGCTGCCGTTGACCCATTAAGGGCTCTTCCGCCACCATCTCTATTTCAACACCCTGACTAGTGCTGAAAAATCCTCAATGACCTCAGCTCCAAATACGTCAAAGTAGCTCATTGAGGTATCTGCCATGTTGACTGTTGACGCCACCGTTGATTCAACCATGTGAATTCATCCGCCGTACGTCCTCTTTCTGAGGGGCTCATGTAAGACCTCTGAGACTCGATCAGGCAGTCATTCCGACAGAGCATTATAGTGTTGCTATTTTCTTCGTGTTCAACACTCGCGCTTATAAGTTTAGCAAGTCATGCCCGGAAGGACAAGACCAGTACCCGGTGGCTACCACGCGGAGGTAAAATAAGCACAATTGATGTGTATGAACAGTTACAACGACTGGGCATCGCCAAGTTGACGCCAATCAGTGCCTACCCTATTCATACAACACCCAACCACCAAACCAATTTAACCGCATTAATTTTTAGCGACGGGATTTTCCTAGTTAATACGAATTTCTCAAACACATTCTAAGAAATAACTGTTGGCGGTGAAACTGAATTGTAAACACTTAAAATTCGATGGACCATAATACCGCATTTACAACATCACGCACTCGCATTTTTGCACGATAAGGGACAAAGAGATCCGTTTGCCAGCAATGAATGCTAATAAGGGCGTAAGAATGAGATCACAAGGCAGACGCCAAAGTGTCATCGATGTTCTACCCATAATCATAGATACGTACAACGGAAATAAACACAATTTCCGGCGACCAACAATTCTGCAGTCACTTAAAAACGGTCCTATTTCTGCTTTAAAACATGTCAAATGAGAGTGGTAATTAGTGTTAGTTGAAATAAACAATTCATCAATCAGCTATACGAATAATAATTCCCGGTCATGATTTCTGGAAAACATTTTGTTTTGCAGGAAAGTGAAATTTCGTTTTTTTTATCTCTAAAAAACTATCGACATTCTGAATTTTCCCAGAATTCCTACCAGCTAATCAAGATGGCCGACCAGAATACGTGTCACTTACTTTTCGCTCTTCACGGATTGTAGCGTATTAGGTAATGCGGTTCCTTAAAGTCACACGGCCGTTGATGTTCCGCATTAGAAATGTATAATGGTTAAGTAAATGCAGCACAAAAAGTAAAAATTTGAACAGCTTTTGTTATGAAAATTTGTACCGAAAATTGGATTTTACATGTAATAACCTACATCGTCTATACTCAACCTGCGGCCCGCCAAGCTTTTAGAACTGGCCCACCTGACACAGTTAAATAGTTTCCCATATGAAACATTTTAAATTTCGCGCAGATCCAGAGAATGTGCGTGGGTAAAATAAAGCCGTTCAAAAACTGCCTAAATCATGTTAACATTGTTTGGATCTACTAACGTTTGCGAATCGTCGTTTTCGCAAATTAAATACGCAAAAAATGTGAACAGAAGCAAAGTTTCGGACTCCCATCTGGATAAGGTTAAAACGCAGCAACAAGCCAGATATTGGCAAAGTTTTGAAAAAGTTTTCACAATGTCAGAGATCCCATTAATTAATTTTGTGATGTTTGTTATGATTTGATAACTTTTTCCGAATTCTATGTAATCCTCACAACAAAACTCACAAAAACACAAATTGACACTTAATTTTCCGTAAAAGCCCAACCTCATACACGAGGTTAATAAAAACATATATTTATTTGAAAGATTTTATAACTGAAGAAAATTAAGTAGGTATTTACGACATTTGTCACAAATCAAATTCCCTCTTAGTTTTTTTTATATACAAATACAGTCGAGTTCCTTTAAGTCGAACGTCCTTTAACTCGAATTTTTGGACCCAATTTTTGCACTCCCTTCAATTTTGCATAGAAAAGTCATCCTCTAAGCCGAAACCTTTAGTCGAAAATCCCTCTAACTCTAACATATTCTTTTGATTCTTGATCTATTACAATATTCCTCTAAGTCGAATTTTTCGTCTGAAGAAAAAAAAAAAAAAGATCTCCCTCCCGTAAGTGTTGCGTTGCGACGATACGTTGTGTTTCTACATGAAATATGTAATAGAGTAAGTGCTGCAAATATGGCCCACCCTTAACATTTTTTTAAATAAAACTATAAATTTAAGTCTAATTCATTTTTTTTTTTAAACAGTCTTACGAATTATTTTTAATTCAGTTTTAAGTAACTTTAATTAAAAAAACAAACATAACTAAAAGTTAAAAACAAAAATTTAAAGGAACTCTATAATAAAGTTTTGAAAAAAGGGTGGCTAATATGGCCCACCTGGTGTTGAAAATGGCCCAGACTGGGCCTTCAAAGATCCCATTATTTTGTTGTTGATTGCCGATATAGCTTTCATCACGTCCTCCTTCCGCCAAGTCTTCCGTGGTTGTGGACTTTGTTTAGACATTCTAGCCTTCAAAAAAACAAAAATTAAATTAAATAAATAAATAAATCAAATTTCAATCGAAAAAACTTGTCAAAAATGGCCTACTTGGTCTTGGAAATTAAGTCCGAATAAAGTAATTTTCCGAATTAATGAGAGTTTTTTTTTTATGCACTAAAACGCGTTCCTATTGATAAAAAAAATTAAAAGGCACTCCGGGAGTGCCGACAGAAGTGATAACTTGAACAATTACGTGTGTATTTTTCGAATCGTCAGAAAATATATTATTGTGTAGGAAGTACTTTTAAATAAAGTGTTTTTTTATTCATTATTATAAACTACTACTACTACAAAAATTATGTTACATTTTTCATTTTCATTAAATGCGGTATTTTACATCAAAAATAATACATATTATTTTACATACAAAATTGCAATCTATTGCTTAAAATGTATAAATTTACAGATACATGAAATATTAAATTTAAAAATTAATGGGTATTCTTTGAAATGAATACCAATGACACTTATGAAATTTCATCAACAACTTCAAACTCTTTCATCATCATCATCATTATTATCATTATATTTGAGAACGGATACTATAGGTTTATGGTAGGTAACTAAAATAGGAAACAAACAATTTTGATTCGAATCTATTTAAATATCTTGTAAAGATGGCATCAATTGTAGTTTTATGTCTAGTCGTGCTAAGATTGCGATCATTGCTCATCGTTAAATCAAATTTGCTATTTAAAAATTCAATTAATGGTAGTTTTTATCATCTGCAAAGTTGATGTTGAAATCCCCACTCAAAATGATTGGAATATCATCAAATCTCTTCCCAACTTTATCTTGAAGTAATGCAGAATTGTCTTTAGCATATATAAGTAATTTTCATCGATGCTGTCTTCCAGCGTAATCTAGATAGATTACAGTCTCGAATGTACATATTATCTTACTTCAGCTACCACAATCCGATTGTATCTACTTGTATTCTACCGAAACTAGCACAGAACGAATAAATTAATAATAATTATACTGAAGCTTAATTGAATATGAATTTCTTTCCGAAAAATACAAATTTTACTTTTAAAAGAAAAAGAACGAGAAAAGACAACAATATTTTTCTGTCTTGCCGCATCGCCATTGATAATGCTCTAGATCTCGTGGTACGGCATCAATTGTAGTTTTATATTCATTATTTTACACAAAAATTACTAATCATATTTTACAGTATACACTAAGGCGACATGAATATTACAATTATTTATATAGTATAGGTACCTACTCTTAGGGTGGAGAGTTTACCACAGTTTTCTATTTCTTGTTTCGGTAATTATAACACAAGCTACTGTGCCGTAAATGTGCACAAACCCAAAATCGTGGATATAATATGTCGGAATTAAGCCTGGTAAAATTAAGTTATGAATTCCCCATACAAAACAGGTAATTGAAATAATTTTGGTGACAATCAATTTGTCGCTACCATAAATTACCATAGTAACGTATTCAAATAAAAATCATCGTAGATTAAGCTATAAATTACCTACCCCTAAAAGTAAGCAATAGTACAAAAGTTTACAACTAAAAGTATGCAATCGGTGTCGGTGTCGGTGTCGGTGTCGGTGTCGCGAGTTTGCTAGTTTTTGCCCATCCAAATAGTGCTCAACGCGCATAAAGTAGTATGCAATCGGTGTCGGTGTCGGTGTCGGTGTCGGTGTCGCGAGTTTGCTAGTTTTTGCCCATCCAAATAGTGCCCAACGCGCCTAAAGAAGTATGCAATCGGTGTCGGTGTCGGTGTCGGTGTCGCGAGTTTGCTAGTTTTTGCCCATCCAAATAGTGCCCAACGCGCCTAAAGAAGTTATCACTTCAAAAATGCAAGAACTTAAAAACAAAAGAAAAATGTTAACACATAAGATTGCAGATAATACATCAAATTTATTATTGTACAGTTTTTCCCGATTTTTATATGTGAATTGGCGGGACTCCCCCAAAAGATATTTTGATGATTTGTTCCGACTTCTATATATTTGAGGTTTATTTGCTACCTATACGTGTTCAATTATTGCGTTATTTAATTTTTCTAATTTAATTTAATTTTTTCTTAACAAAAATGTAAAACTCTCATTTATTGAGAAATATTTTTTTTTCCGAATAAACGAGTTTTCAGAATAAAAGGGCTTTTACTGTATTCTGCTTAAAAAAATTAAATGGGTGATGGGAAAAAAAAGTAAACTAAATTGCAGGTGCCCAACATTATTTGTGTCGTTGGTTGAGTATCAAATTTAAAATCAAACATAGCTAACTAATTTTGTTCAAAATGTACCTACTTTCCTATTTTTTACCTTAAATAAATTCGCTTAAAAAAATATAGTAAATCCCTCTAACTCGAATTTTTCCAGAAATCTCTCTAACTCGAACTAAATTTTATCTCCCGTAAAAATGCGACTTAAAAGGGATTCGTCTGTATTTATATTTCCCGTAATGATTATAAATATAGCACGAAATGCAATTTTCGGGTCATTAAGTATGTGGAAATAGGGAACCAGTGCCAACAATACGAATATTGTCACTTACGAGTTGTGAGCCCTTATGATTGGTTTTATATTTTGTGACCTGCTCCATAGGAGATCACAGTTTCGATTGTTTTGTGAGCCTCACAAGTACTACTATCAGAATACGAAATCATGGAAAAATAACATTGTGAGGGTCTTGTGACTTGTGAGCTAGCAGTCAGGTTTGCCAGAATCAGGCAGTTAACTTCCCAATGTTTTCATATTTATGTAGAGAAACTATATTTGAGATCTTACTACATACCTCTTACATTTGATTCACAATTCTATTTCCACCTTAACGTTTTTCGCCCAAGTATACTCTTCTCTATCACTTTAACACGTTTTTTTTTTTAAATAAATAAACTTTGTATATTGTATTTATGTATCTACTCCTATTAACTTTTAAGGGCAATATGGCCGAGCATATTAAATTATTTAAATAAACTAATTTAATTTTATAAATTTATGCTTAACAATTTCTTTTGCGTTTCTGTTTTTATTACTTTCTCTAAATAACCTACTAATTTATTGTTTTGCCATATATATGTAAATATTATGTCCTTTTTTCATAATTTTATATACGTAATGAACTTATTTAAATAAAATCTAAGAATTAAATAAAATAAATTCAGCATTTGAAAAATGTTCTTTTTTTTTCAAATATTATGTAGGCAAGTCGATTTTTAGGGCAAATAGTACCTCGGTAGGGAATTTTTGAACCCGTGGTAGGAATTTTTTTTTTGTTTTTTGTTTTTTTTTGTTTTAGTTAATCACTGAAAATAAGCATTTTTTAAACAAATATCAGGTAACCTGGTTGTTAGTCGTCATAAATAATTTCTTTACTAAAATGTAACAAATGTGAAAATCAAAAACTAAAGCTACTATCAGACGGTTTGTAGATATACACAAATTTCATTTGAATATCGCATACACTGATTTTATACAAATTCATACACTAATGCCATTTATGTATTCAACAAACATTTGTGGTTCAGACGGTTTGTGTATTTTCAGAAAAATACACAAATTTCATTTGCTTAATCCCATACACAAATACGTCATCTACAAATTATTTTGTGTATACAGATTTGTGGTTCAGACGGTTTGTAAATTTCTATACAAATGGAATTTGTGTATATGTATATCAAAAAATTAAATAAATAAATATACCTCCTGCCATCGTTTCGGTTCGTTAAAATGAGAGTTAAAAAAATGTGCCTCAATTACTTTGGCTGCGTATTTACTTGGTACCGACAAGGAAGACGAAAGCCAACAAAATGTCGTCGTGTTACCACGCAAGCACCGTTCGTGTTGGAGACAAAATTGGCTCGGCCACCGCGAGACAGACGGCATTTAAGAATTGCGTGCCGAAAAGCCGCAATTGTATCAGAATTTTGTCCGAATGACTGCAGTTCAGTTCAATCATTTGCTTCAATTGTTAACGCCGTACATTCAAAAGGCCGATACAGTTATGCGCACCAGCATTCCTGCATCTGTGCGACTGATATTGACGCTCTGCTTTCTGGCCTCTGGGGAGAGTTTCCGATCGCTACAGTATCTTTTTCGGATTCCACAAAATACAATTTCTACCATTATTCCGGAAGTGCTGGATGCAATATATATAAAGTTCTTTTGGACGACGACTACCTGAAAGTCCTTATTTAACACTCTTTGTCAACAGCGGCTGGTTGGGAAGCTATAGCGCAGCAATTTAATGAGCTGTGGCGATTTCCCAACTGCATCGGCACTATCGAGGGCAAGCACGTCGTTATGGTGGCACCATAGCCAAGCAGCTCTCAAAGCTCTTGACTCATCTGTCATCAAATCCAAACTCGTCTTAGAAACATTCTCAACCATCTATGAATTTTCTAAGAAAAACCTAGTCATGCTCCACTGGATTCCAGCCCATAGAGGATTTGAGGGTAACGAATCGGCTCACTGGCTAAAATCGGAGCAACCACTCCACTTATTGGACCTGAACCATTTTGCGGAGTCAGCAAAAATCATTTCAGGAACTACATCAAGAACCAATCTCGTATAGAGTCTAACGAGATCTGGCAAAATGCAGCTGGGCAGAATTGCACCAGAACATTTTCCCCCAAATTCTCCTCCAGAAAATCACTCTTCTTGATTAATCCGGATAAAAACAACCTGAGAATACTAACAGCAATAATCAGTGGCCACGGTCGCCTGAAGAAACAATTTCACCGCATTGGCATCTCACTGGATCCCATCTATAGACTTTGTCTCGAGAGTGACGAATCCTCTCTTCACATAATCACAGAATGTCCCGCCCTTTGTCGTTTCAGGAAAAACATCCTAGGTGATGAAATCGTTAATTCAGCATCTCTTGCGAATATACACTCAGAGAAGATCCTTGTCTTCCTGACGGTCTCTGGAGTGGAGATATGGCTCTAAGAATTTACCAGGGAAGGCACAATAGGCTCATCTAAGAAGCCGCAGTACCAGAGCTCATTGAGAGCTCTCCTGCCCTACAATCTAATCTAATCTATGGTGGCACCACCAATTCGGGTAGCGTTTTTTATAATTATAAGGACACGCACAGCATCGTACTTATGGGTATCGCAAACGACGAATATTAACTGATTTACGTCGATGTTGCCCGCACCGGAAGTTCGATGGCGGCGTTTTTTACCGCTGTACTTTTGAACAAGCGATATACACCCAACAGCTTTGCTTGCCACCGCCGAAAGTACTACCCGGCCGTGAAATACCCGTTCCGTATGTTCTCGTCGCTGATGATGCATTTGCTCTGCGGCCAAACATCGTGAAGCCATTATAGCCAACGGCCAACGGGGTCTCAGAATAATAATAATCTACCATAAAAAGCAATAGATTTTAAACCATATTAATTTAATTTATAAATAACGGGTGATTTTTTAGCTGGTTTGGTTTTGGCAACACTGGTTTTGACAGCTGACGTGTGTTTAGTACCTTGTGTCACTGTCAAACAGCTTCAGTTTGGTTTGCAATTTAACCATGGATCGTCTTACAAATGAACAACGCTTGCAAATTATTTAATTTTACTATCAAAATTCGTGCTCGGTTCGAAATGTTCGTCGCGCGCTGCTTCCATTTTATGATCGGCATTCTCGACCTTCTGAGCAGTCTATTCGGAAGATTGTGACCAAATTTCGCACCAAATTTACTTTGTTGGACATTAAACCACCAACACGTTTACGTACTGTGCGTAGTGAAGAAAATATTGCGGCCGTATCAGCTAGTGTGACAGAAGACCGCGAAATGTCGATTCGGCGCCGTTCCCAGCAGTTAGGCCTTTGTTACAGCACTACGTGGAAAATTTTGCGGAAGGATTTGTGCGTAAAGCCTTTTAAGATACAGCTTGTGCAAGAACTAAAGCCAGCCGACCTACCACAACGCCGAATTTTTGGTGAATGGGCTCTTGGAAAGCTGGCCGAGGATCCGCTTTTTTATCGAAAAATTGTGTTCAGCGATGAGGCTCATTTTTGGTTGAATGGGTACGTAAATAAGCAAAATTGCCGCATTTGGAGTGAAGATCAGCCAGAAGCATTGCAACAGCTACCAATGCATCCCGAAAAAGCCACTGTTTGGTGCGGTTTATGGGCCGGCGGCATTATTGGGCCATATTTCTTCAAAGATGATGCGAATCGCAGCGTTACTGTCAATGGTGAACGCTACCGAGCGATGATAACAAACTTTTTTTTGCCCGAAATGGAAGTTCTTGACTTGCATGATATGTGGTTTCAACAAGACGGTGCCACATGCCACACAGCACGCGAAACAATGGCGCAATTGCGAGGCGAGTTTGGTGAACAGTTAATTTCACGTTTCGGGCCGGTCAATTGGCCGGCTAGATCGTGCGATTTGACACCATTAGATTATTTTTTGTGGGGGTATGTCAAGGCTAATGTGTATAGGGACAAGCCCGCTTCGATTGACGCACTGGAAGCCAACATCCATGCATTCATTCGTGAGATACCGGCCGATATGTGTGAAAGAGTATGCCAAAATGGGACTCAGCGGATGGACTACCTGACACGCAGCCGCGGTCAACATTTGCATGAAATTATCTTTAAACATTAAATTGCAAGGTTCAAACTATCGATTCAAATAAATATTTCATTCATTTTTTCGAATTTTTTGTGTTTTTTTAAAAAAAAAAGTTCTAAACCTCTTAAAAAATCACGTTACATACGTATACAACTATACATATCAAAAAAGAGAAATCCAAAAGAATAGTTTTGTTTATTTAACACAAACAAGGTTGCAGGATATTTTAATATTCAAGTGAAAACCAGTATATTTTTCATATATACATATTTCATCAACATTACTACCAAGTTCTCGTAGAGGAAATCTCATTTATTTATTTTTTTTTCAACTGAACTCCTAAAACCATTTGTGTATTCGCATGATGATTTGTGTATGTTCTAATTTTAGGAACACACAAATGAAATGAGGTACGCAAATGATACACAAATGCAAACAAATAAGCATAAATAAATTTGTGTACCCGATCAGACGATTTATGTTTATACACAAATTCGATTTGTATATGCTATTCACAAATGATACACAAACCGTTTGTGTATCCCATTTGTTGCTATAAAATCTGTGGTTCAGACGGTTTATGTATATTATACATAAATTTATTCACAAATTTTGGCGTATACACAAACCGTCTGATAGTAGCTTAAGTATTGCTAATTAGTTAATTGTGACAATCAAGTCATCCCTTTAAAATACTTGGAATAAATGGGGACGTTCGGATTCATAGTTTAGTAAGTTGACAAGCTGTCAACTAGATGTATTTCAGTTTTGATTGGCCCAGAGTGGTCACGTGATTAGTTTTTGCAGTTGACGTTTATGGAGGGGAAGCCGACAAATCTAGTTAGGAAAATCCTGCCTGCATACTCAGTTGACATTTCGAAGAGTCAGATTTAAAATAAACAGAGTGGCCGTGGCAGAATTCTGACGTGTCGAAAAAAGGGCCAGTGAGAGAAAAGGGTGCCATTTCTAAACGTACTCTGCAAATTTCGAATTTTCGCACGATATTTAACAACCATTAGTTCGCATAACAGTGTAATATAGTTGTGATAGGCAACCGTGTTACATTTTAAATGTACTTATTTGAAAATATCAATTTTTGAAAAAATTATGAGGGGTCTTTTCCGAATAAAAAAGGGCAAATCAAACAAAGGCAACGCTGACCGCGAGAATACAAAAACAATTCAACTTGCTCAGTCAACGCGTTCGGATTCCTAGTCACGACCAATCTAGTTGACGTTTTACATAAACTATGAATCCGAACGTCCCCAATATTTTTGCCTCGACGAAGTCGTTTCGAATTTGAAACTAAAATTTAAACCAAAATTGTTCAAATTGTCACCCAATTTTTAAAAGATTTCCTTACCCTGTTTCTGGACTTTTTCCCTGCCCCAATAAGAACACAAAAGTTGCGATGATGCCTACAGGCGCCTTCATCATTGTCGGTAAGTTTATTTTATTTTAGTCATAGATCTGCCCAAATATTTAAGATATAGGAAGAACCTATTACCAAATAATGAAAACTAGCACGCCTCTTCTTATATATTCTCGATACAAATTTGTAAGTTTAAATTTTACAAATTTAAATTTATCGCTCGCGATAGCTCCAAAATCACCTCAAAACTTTATCTCGCGAACTACAATAACCCAAAGCGAAGCTATTACGGACCAAGTAAACCATAACTAACGGCCCCACTTGGTACAGTGAACAACCGGGTACGGTTATAGTTGGTCCCAATGGTGATGATGCTTCTGTTCTGTTTCGGACGATGATGTCGTGCGGCGCAGAAAACACTTAAGCGCTATATACGCCCACGAGTGTGCCTGGTACAAGTTTGGACTTTTATTCGAATCGCCCAGTCTAGTCGCTGGCTGCAATTGAGGGTGTCATCCACATTTGTAGCGTGTACAATTGCACAGTAAACGAAAAAAGTAAACAAGCAAATTTGCTTCTTTATCGCGCTGAGATTGCCAACTTGGTGGTCGTAATTTGAGATTCATTGACTCCATGACCTTGACGTTTGTGCTCTCATGTAGCACAGACTGTGAGAAGATTCTTATCAGATGACTGGCGCTTAACATCCGGTGGCGACAGCCGGCAACATGAATAAACATATCAAGCTGGCGCCATATTTAGCGTTGAGATGACAGCATCCAATTGGTTCTCAGCAGATCAATCTAAATTCGGAGGCGTAAATTATAAGCCCAAAAATACTGATGCACTTGTTTTTCTCAGATGCAGGCATTTCAAGTCCAACTGCCTTGATAAGGGGCGCTTCTCCGAATCGCGTTGCAATTTGCAACAGGCGCTTGATTAAACGATAGAACAGAATGGCACGCTCTCGTCACGTGAACAAGTAATGAGATGTTTGATTCACCATAACACTCGTTATTTCATTATTTACTGGCAAAAGTACGCTGACACGCAGTTTTATGGGAACGTGTGCCCAGTCGTATGTTCCGAGTGCAAACAAATGTAGAGACGTAGTTGCAGGAATTTGAACTTTCAGCGGAAGCGGGTCGGGCTCTTTGGCTCAATGTGCATAATGGGTTTTCGCTCAAAAAAAAAAAAAAAAACACGAGTACAATCATCAGATTGAAATGATCTCGGCGGTAACAACCGTGAGTAGTGCTGGGTGACGGCTTAGGGGTTGTAGTGATGTCTTCAAAGGAGTTTAGAGTCAAATTCTGACTGGGAAATTCGTGCCTGTGATATTCTGATGATAGGGAGCGGGAAATTTGCTTACCTATATCCGACAATATTACCTGAGTGAGGAGTCAGCAAGAAGCTAGAACCCATTTCTACAAATTTTGTCCGCCGGCAGTTCTAAGATGGAATTTTATGTGATCGCTGCTGGAGTTAATGGGTATAGATTCCAAAAGCTATAAGCACTGATCAAAATGAACCAAAACCATTCAAGGGGAGGTGCACGCTAAATGAAGAGATATGTGTTTGGAAAGACAGCATAATAGTGTTCTTATCTATATTCCTTTGGGGAGTTATTACATGTTTCTAAATCATAAGATACCAATCGGATCAAGGCTTTAGGACTGTCACAATCTCCTCCAAGGACTGACAGTATATTCACCATGATCACCACACCATGAGGACTTTTCAGGCTTCAGGGAAGTGAATGTACAAATTGTCGTGGAAAAAGAGAATCATCTTGAAATTTCATCGGTTCTGAAGCCCTATTCAGAGTACCTTGAGTCAAGTTACCTAAAAAATCAGGAAAAACGATAGCCTTGCTGAAGATTGGACCAAAAACAATACTCAGAGGCAAGCTAAGGATTTCGTAAGCCCCGCCAAAAGTTCCCTTTACCTTAACAGAGACGATCTTAAAGTCTGAATTGGTTTCTAGCGGGGAACTGTCCAGTAAGGTGTCATCTTAAGAAAATACGACACTCTGACGATGACTTCTGCTGACTCCACTGAGAGATAATGACACACAAATAGGTACTATAAAAACTGCCCTGATATGTATGTGAAGTCATACCTCGATAAACAGAGTCCGTTTCTGAGCTCGTAGAAAGTATGCAACGTTATATAAGCAAACAATAGTACAAATCTTTAGAAAAGGCCTTCGCATCTCTTAATATTACAAGAATGAAGGACAGCATAATAAACCTTTTGGGGGTGAGGTTTCTTCTAGTTCCTACACTCTCCCTAACTGGTGACCCAGCAATCTAAACATATTGGCCTTCTGAAACGGCTTCTACGGCTTCCTATTTTTATATAGAAAAACTCTTTAATGCTCTTAAGCCATAAGACTACATGGGCCCTTTCGCCGTTATTAAGTATCTTCTTATCCTTTAATCTTGTGGCTCGGTGATCTACCTTTGGCCGCCCTTCTTATGCTTGGAAAGGGTCTTTCATTAAGGACTTGACAACTTCTTTTATATTTATATACATAAAACAAAGTTTCAGACATAAGAACGCCCATAACTCGAGAACGGAACGCCCAATTGTAGCTACATATTATTTGCCTTGTTTGCCTACACCTAAGGAAGGTTCATACTGCGAAAAAAATTGGAAAATTCGAAAAGAAAATTGGAAAACTCGAAAATATTAATTTTCCATACATTTTGTGGAGGGAATTTTTTTATTTTTATTTATTTTGATTAATATAGGTACAGTGAGATTGTATTTGTCAAAAATTCTACATGAATTTAATTATTTAGTCCATTTTTTTTCGGAAACAATTTTGTTTAGCACGGGCAAGGCAGGGCGGGAACAGCTAATTTTTAAATAAAATGCAAACTACTTGAGATATCTCCAAAAAAGTTGGTTGGCTTGAATTACTATCAAAACATTTATGAATGGAGTTCGACTTCGTTCATAATGTCCACCACGGGAACGTAGGCAGCGGTCTTTACGTTGAACCCAATTTTTGATATGTCGGCCGCCAAATTTCGACCGATGCGGCCGCTATTTCTGGTCCAATATTGGTTCTGAGTTTCTCTAACGTTGCCCGCTTAAAGAAATAACGTTCATACACGTCTATGTAGCGAATACCATTTATGGTCATTTTGATCGACAAAAAAAAAAAAACGGTCCAATGACGCCACCTGCATTAAAACCGCACCAAACTGTGAGTGACTTTTTGCGAATGAAGTGCTGTTTGATGAAGCACATGAGGGTTCTCACCAGTGACGCATAATTTGCTTATTGACGAAGCCGTTTAAGCAAAAATGCACTTCATCGCTGAAGATAGAAATTTGGCGTTATCGCTCTTAAAGTTGCGAACACCGAGTCGGAATTTCGGTAGTAAATTTTAATTATTTGTAAAAGTTCCTTCGTCTACTTCACTGTGATGAAGATGTTGATTTTACTGAATATTTTGACACTGACAGTTCGGTAATCGATTTAAGGTTGCGTTCGCACTGAAAGTTTGAAGTTGTCAAGTCGCTAATAGAAGAGCCTTTACATCGTCTGTCCATCCAATCACGGACTCGTTCTCTGGGTTGATGACCTAAAGAAGCTAAAGTTATACCTTGGAAATAATAGCTGTACAGTCACAGAATGGAGCTTCTCTGTAGACCGCCTCTAGTGCGCCAAGAGGTATATCTGTTGTCGAATTTCCTCGCTCGAAGTTTGCAGTTATTTTCCCCGTCAAATCCATACGCAGTAATCTGATTCTATGCTTGGGATAATAGTGTACACTTTGACGTTGAGAATGTTCGATGTGCGCCTTGGTCCATTGGCAGTTTGGCCGTCTTCACGGAGACTCAGGTCGCCCTGTGTAGATCATTTGCCTTGGTAACCTCTGTTTTCGTTTTGTGCATGCTGCGCTTATCAATCAGATCACTGAAGATGGTTCCTACCCTAGACTTGAGGCTGTACTGTACATAACCTTGTCATTGTACTCGGACCACGCTGTTTGGGCTTCACCTAAAAGCTTTATCGCAAGACTTTGTCACAAAACTCCTTCCTGAAAGAGTTTTCAGCATCTTCAGAACGGTTTTGAGCACCTTTTATAGGCTCCTGTTCCGGGAAGTAGCTTACTCAAAAAGATCACATATTTAAGGGACCAATTTAACCGACTTTCGCGAGTTTTAGTCCAATTTTATGAATATGATACTGATACAGATACAACTGTTGTCCTTTTGTAACCAACCTTTTCTATCCACCGTATCCACAGGGGTGCTGATATTTATCAGTCTTGTACCGCGTAAGGACGGACTCAAGTCTTTAAAAAAATATGGAGAGTAAAGCGCTCGTATGTAGTTCTCCGGTGAAACTCCTGGTTCAGTTGGGGGGAAGTCGTCTTACGAATTTTGTATTGTGTATTTTTTAAATCAAGAAGTAAGTGCCACAACCCACCAGGCCCCAGCTTTGATCCTGGGTTAAATCCAATGCCCGTTAGCCGTTACCCATTTCGGGGATCTAGTAAATAATGCATCCGCCCAACTTCCTCCTTATCCGACAACAGGTGGCACCCTTTTCATTCAAGTCTTTCAAGTAAGTAGTGTAATGTCACACAACACATACACAACCGCTGTAGAACCACACCACATTAGGCACTTAGTCAGTCACTTAAAACCAACAAGCCGACACAATTTCGAAAACATTTCGAAAACATTTCGATGGCATCCACATCGATTATGTCGTTGCCTATCACAGACATTCAGACAATTAGTGCACAATTGGAAAGAAGATCTCATTGACCCTAGCTGTACCAAGATCACGCACTTATCACGCATCTACTGCGCGCAAGCCTCTACTACATGCACTGGCCGCATGATCAATGTCACCGCATAATCTCCAATGTTGGCCCTTGCTTGATTATGATTTCAATGAAAACAACTTTTCAGCTCTCCGCTGTTAAGGACGATCACTTCGCTTGGGAGTGATAGCCTCTGTTTGGTGCTACGGTTCCATGAGTCACAGCCAAAACACTCATTAGCGGGAGTTTCTATTTTCAGATCGATGATACGCCCCCTCCGAGCCAGTAAAACCCCTAATTATGTGTTGGTTTTGATTGTTGTTTTCGGGTTGTGCTCTTTGGTTTTAGATTTTGATTTTGACTTCTGATTTTGATGGATTTCGGTTCGGGTTTCCTTGCGCTCTCTCTCTCTCACGCTCGTTTCGAACATAAAATTTATCACTTTGCGGATGAGTTCAGTTCGATAACACATTTCGATAACACATGCTGCCAAGAAGCGGAACGTGTGAAGCTGTTTTTTTTTTTTCTCTATTTACCTACTACAGACCCCGCTGCGCGCCGCTGTGCAATTGACAAGGTTGCGGAATGAATTAATTTCTATTATAGATGTGTGTTCCCTTACCCCCTACCCCACTGCGAGTATCAAACATTTTTATGGGTAATTTTGGTTCTTCCATTTTACACGCGCATCTTCTTGGTGTGTTTGACGAAAACAAAAAAAATCCCACAGATACCTACATCTGAGACATCACGTCCCACCGCCAGCGCCACCGCCTCGTGTATACATTTTTCCTGTTGGAGGTCGACAGCGGCATCGGCTACGGCATTCGCAGTAATTAACGACGTACAAACATTTGTGTCGTTCCCACTATCACTCGGTAGAGTGCACTTGCAAATCTACGAAACTACTTCCACTTCCCATTCAATTTCCGTTCACTTTTTTTATGAATGAATTTTCAGAGTTTTTTTTTTTTTTTTCTACCATACTATAGATACACGATGAGAGTACTACGACGGCGAGTACTATAGCGACGACGGCATATTACGGATACGAACTATAAGTAGGTACGACACAAACGAATGAATGCGCAAAGGAAGAGTGTATGCGGTATAATTGCGAAAAATAACTTTCCATGCAGATTTAGTATTCCATTCAAATCTAGGAGAAAAAAAAAAAAGCAGATTTCGCGTTACCGTGAGTCAGTTAAAGCCTCGTGTCGTTCGGTCGGTCGAAGTCGTTCTTTTAATTGTCGTGTGAAGAGTTTCGTGAATGCTGAGGAACCGGATGTGATTGGAATTTTCATGACTTGTTTTGGAAAATCCCATCATACTCGACGAAGAGAAATAACGCAATTAAAACGATATAACGGCCCATAGACAAAAACTATGGTGCCAGCTTTTGGATTGGATGAATGGGATTTGGATAGTTATCGGATCGTTGAGAGTGTAAGAGAGAGAGAGAGAAATTTTGTGGATAGCATGTTAAATAGGAATATCAGATGTGATGACATTTACTAGGGTACACGGATGGAGGAAAATTTTTTTGTGATATTAACTTCCGGAAGCAAATCAACACCCGATGGGAAGGGGCTTTCATTAGGAAAGGAAACTATAGGAGGGTTTATTTCTGTTACCAGTTGGTGTGGAAGCTACTGGATAGATTACGATGAAAATTTCTTTCAAAGGGTTTCTTAAGATTCCGGGAACATTATAGAGTCAGTCGTTCAATGCCACGCCTACATTTTGTCATTTTGTCCGCGATTTCCACCAACATTTTCTCTTTTGCTGACTCAACTGCCTTTTGCTAGGTATTTCTTAAATTAACCTAAATAAAAACAAAAGAAAAAAGAAAAATTAAGGGAACCAAGACTTTCATAAAAGTTTTCCAACAGTCTTGTCTTCTACTTCATCTAGAAACTGGGATACAGACCAAGACTTATGTTAGGTTAGGTTAGAGGGGCTGTTTGCATTATAAGCAATTTCACCCAGAACCCATAGAGGCCCATTGTGATTACCCTTATATATAGAACATGGTAGGATATGCAACTAACAAAACCATTCCGATCTGTTGGTGAATATTTTTGGATCTGATAGAGGTATCGTTGCTAGAACCTCCAAGCCTTCATAGAACCGTGCTCCCAAACATGAGTAGCAGCAGATTCTATTTCCTCTTCATCTTACCAAGACCAAGATTTAATATGACAGACTTATTGCTCTCTCTTACTGAGTTGAGTAACTAAACAAATAGTTGGCTCAGCATGTCCGTATAGGGACCCTTGGCCTATCTTCTCAGAACCATTCTTTTTTGTGAGCTTTTTATTTTTTGGGAAGGTGGTCTGCAATTTTATGCCGAGCCCAAAATGCATACTTTTTATGAACGTTATACTCTCGGATGTTTGTTAGACGTCGGAAATCGAACCTGGGACCCCTCGATTGGTAGTCCAACCACTACGCCTACTTGCCATAACTCAAATTAAATTAAATTTAATCAAAATAAAGCAAAACATTATCCCTAAGGGAGCCAACACTTCCATAAACGTTTTCAGCTATCAATCAGCCTTTTGCTTCATCCAGACACTGAGCTGCAGACCAAGATCTTGCAGGATTAAGTGTCAAATAGTGTTCTCTTTTGCTCAGTTTATTTACTGTGATTAGGCGAATAACAGTGAACATAGTTATGGCAACAACTTATTTTTAATAAAATAAACGTTTGACATATCAGTTTCGTTTTTGACTGATTTTGAAGCATGACATATTTGACGCACGCCATCGCTTCAGGTTTTAAGCTCAAACTTTGGTAAAAGGTATTTTTAAATAACTTCTATACCTTCGAGAAGAGTCGAATTCTGCATGATAAGACTGCAATGTATACTGAATACTTTGTCAACTGAAAATGAAAATAAATAAACATCAGAAAATCTTTTCGTAAAAAAGTGTCCCAGCCACCCTATATTGAAACACCATTTTTCTATGCGAATTACTTAAAAACCTTCCTTCAACGGGCCTTGTGATAATAATAAAATCTAGGACGCTGGCTTACCAAGAAATATACAACCATAATCTTTACCAAAAGACAGTAAAATTGTTGACACAATAAGTCTATTTACGAAGGTAACCCAAGTTTTCTTCAAAACCATTCGCAGGTGGGAGTTTTAATTTTTATGAATAAAAGGTGTTCCAAAACTGAGGCCAGAAATAATTTTAATGAAAATTACAGGTTTTTAGTAAAAATTGCAACATTGGTATTGATTTTTTTTAAAGTGGAAGGTTATATGTACACTGAACAGTAGACGCTCGATATAGTGAACTAATAAAAACCGCTCCTGTTCACTATATCGAAATTGTTCACTCTTTACAGCGGGAATTTTTAAACATTTACCAAAGCTTTAAGCCTAGTATCCTGCTCGCGCTTAATTGTATTTCCCATACAAAAATGTCTACAAAGATAAAATTTAGTGAGGCTATTTAGCGAAGTAGTTTCCTGTTTGCACGCTAAATTCTCTCTATCACAATAGCGAATTTTTCCGGAGGACTTGCTTTCATTTGGCCTCGTCTTTTGGATAATAATGAGTGTTCAACTATGTTAAGGCCATTGTGGAAAGTTTGGGGACACCATGTCGAAGTTCTTCTTATAATTTCTATAAATTTGTATTTCAAAACACAAACAAAAATAAATAAATCTTTTAAGAACACAAACATAGAGATATGTTTTAAGGAACACTCTGTGTTAAATAGGTGCATATCAATTTTTCAATAATGAACGAATTAGATTTTTGAAAAATAATTTTCACCTTCATTTCTGTGTTCTTTAAATTTTAATTTTAATTTAATTGCACTGCTTTTTCTTCGAAAATAAAAATCTGAGTTCACTTCATCGAGGTTTTCATAGTTCACTATTTAGAGTAGTCTGATGTGTAAAATTTTGTGGTGGTCCACTATATTGGATACCTAGTTCACTTTACAGAGGTTCACTATAACGAACGTCTACTGTATACGAAATAGAAAATTGGCGAAATAACCTACATTTTTTTGCTGAACAGCTCTCCGCTATCAAAATTTTGTATGACATGCTTGCATAAACCTAGTTGAGCCTTGATGACACAATTTAAAGTGAGTTTTAATACCTAGTATTTTATAGCATAAGCCTGAAAATAAAAAAAAAGAACTGAAAGAAATACCTCCAACGGCGCTAAATCGCATGATCCGGACGTCCAATTTTGGGCACAAAACGGTTAGTTGGAGGACTAGAAAATGACTCAAGCAATGAATGAAATAATTTAATATTTTGATTCGGAAACCACTGATCAGTAAGCTCATTAAAACAACTTAAATACATTTCTTGACTAGATTCGTCGACTACCCCTCCAAAAACGTCAACTGCTGTTCATATGACCGATCTAAGTCAATCAAATCTGAGATACGTACATCATTTTCGAGGCTAAGTTTGGACGTTCAAGCATCGAAAATGTTCAGCCATATCACCCTGGATCAAGATTTCTTAAAAAAAAAGAAGAATATGTGAACTTTGTAATTGTTACTAATACCTACAATGGAATTGCTAAAAATGTTATCTATGATTCAACATTGTTCAACTTTTGTGAGAAAGGATATCACCCATCGAAACGTAGAACTTGAGTTGCGTTTTGTTTTTTTGAATTTGTGAATCTACAACATTATCGCCCCCAACTGCAAACAATTGTTAAACGTCTCCAATTTCCACTCCCAATTCCCCCGTCCCAAGTCAATTTCAAAAATACCATTCCATCGAATTTCAAGTATCCGTTAACAACTCTATTCGAGTGCAATGCAAATTCCATATTATCTACCCTGGGTCCAAGATATAAAAACATATCAACTCTCATACCGCCTTATCTATCAGCGAAAACATACACGTGACTCGGAATATTTTTATTTTATTTTTTCTCCACCTCATTCCGTGCGTCAACCAGATAATACAATACACTTAGATAAGATTCTCATTCTCGTGCGCAACCAAAAATATTCCATAGCCTTGACCCGATCAAAGACATCAAAATTGTTTTACTTTGATTCTTTCTGAACCCATAAAAAAGCAATACGAAACAAAAAACGACTTCAAACGCAGAAAAATCTAAAATAAAGTGACTCTTGTTTGTCGTACTTGAAAATATTACTCGACAAAAAATTTCATTTATTTGTTTCCGGTCGTAAATAACAAAAATTCGAATGACATTTCGCGGACCACCCTTTGGATTTTTGTCAGGCTATTTACAAAAATTATCTGCAGCGTTTGAGATTTTTAATGACTTTGGTGATTATTTGGAAGGAGATTGTGTGGTTGTGTGGGCAATATGGAGGGGTCGTTCTAGGGAGCGATTTTTGAATGCCTCTAGCATATAAATACTACAGATTAGATACTGGGCCTTACTAATAATCATTTTTAACCTTCACACTAAATACTTTTCAGGTCACAATATGCAATTTTGTATGGGAAACTTCGCCATTGTGACTTGGAAAAATCTAGTCTCGACACTTAAAATGATTTAGTATAGCGGCCTAACTACTAAGTTGCACGATTCTGAAAATAGTAATTTTTGTGACAAACCTACAATTTTATGCCAAAATTGCTAAATCGAAAAGTGTAAGAAAAAACAAAAACAATCTTAGAGTGGAATTAGTAGATATTTTTCCTAGGGGTCGAACCGGAATAGTGGTAGCTTAGCCACACAGCACCCTAACCACCGGGCGACTGCACCCACAAACACTAGTTGCTACTAACAATTCAACGAAGGCCTCTTGAAAAGTAGAAAAATAAAAGAAGTAGATGCATTATAGTTCTTCAATCGATCGCTCTTTCCGCCTGAATATCAACGATCATGCCGTTCTACCAGTAAGTTTTAGAACAGACTGATTGGTCTATAATTACCACTGCTGGTGCAGTCTATAATTATTTTCACCTCACTAATGAGGTATGAAATAAACGACATTCCCCTAAAGGCCTTTCAATTTTTCACCTGCTTTGATGCCGCCATCTATTCTGTATAGATGCAGACACTTTTTTGGAGCCGCCATGATTTATTGATAAAGCCAATACGACTTGGCCCTTAGCTTCTGCAATGCATTTATACCCAACTAAAACCATCAACGATCGCCTTTTCATTATGCATCTATAGACTATAGGTCTGTGAAAGAATCGTTTGTTGAGGGACTTTTCGCCAGGTCTTCACTACTTCGGGTGCTTCAATCCGGGTATCCTTTGGGTAGGTACTATATCTTTCTTTCATCTGCTTTTTTGAACTAGCGCACAAATAGGGCGAGAAATACTAAGGAAACTCTGTATAAGACCCTCATCATCCCAGTCCTGCTTTATGGTGCAGAAGCATGGGCGCTATCAAAGGCGGATGGAGATCTCCTTGGTCGTTTCGAACGCAAAATTCTTCGAGTGATTTTTGGTCCCGTTTGCGTTGACGGGCTTTGGAGGAGAATATTTAACAGCGAACTCTACGAGCTGTACAGCGACATCGACCCAGTCAGAAAAGTACGCATCAGTCGTCTAAGATGGCTGGGACATGTAGAGCGAATGGACACCAACGCTCCGGCCCGAAGAGTCTTCGATTCTAACCCGGAGGGACAACGCAGTAGAGGAAGACCTAGCCTTAGGTGGCGCGCGCAAGTGGAAGGGGACTTCAACCAACTTGGAGTGCGCAACTGGAGGCAGTTAGCCAAAGATCGCGCTAACTGGAGAGGCGTATTGGTTGAGGCCCAGGTCCACCCCGGACTGTAGCGCCACCTAAGTAAGTAAGTAAGCACAAATAGGGCTACCTTAGGGATATCTCCTTTTAACTGGGACACTGGGTGGATATATTTTTTAAGGTATCTACGATTTTATACCGTTTCCAAGTTGCTGAATTGAGTTCTCGGCGACATTTATCATCTTGGATGCTTAACAAATGAGAGTCAGTGCAAATAAGTATTAAAGGGCAACTTTTAGTTGCCCAGGGGTTGAACCAGATGCACTGAGACGCTCAAGAATTGCAATAATATTGATGGAGAATTTCATCGATCCTATTTTCGGACAGTTTCGCGCTGTTCAACTTTCTCAAAGATCTCTTTCTTCTAACGGGTGGTTAAATTTTAAGGTCCGATGTTGAATGTGAACAACACCTAAATGTCAAGTTTTTTTCTGCATTTCGTTTGACAGTTCCCAATTTCAGACTAACTCAATTTGAACCATGGAAAAATACACAATCGAGCAACGCGTTAAAGTTATTTCATTTAATTTCATTTCATTTATTCAATCTACGATTTATAATCCACAGATTTCGAAAAACATAAAAAAAGAGTTATATAATAATAATTTAAATATACATTTAATTGTTGATAAGCAAAATTAATCTATCCTTAAAAATATTCCTGGGCAAAAATATTCAGGTTTATTATGAAAATGGGCGGTCAAATCAAAATGCATATCGTGCACTTCGTGATTTTTTCGGTCAATTTAATCGCAGAAATGTGCGTACAGTCGGAAAAATCGTGCAAAAATTTGAGCAAACCGGGTCTGTAGGAGATGTGAAAACACCAGTGCATGCTCGTACAGCTCGTACTGCAGAAAATATTGCTGCTGTTCGCGATAGTGTGGCTGAAGAAGTCCACCTCAACACGTCGTCGTGCCCAACAATTGCACCTCTCACGCTCGTCGTTGATGAACATTATGCATTAAGACTTCCATTTACGCGCTTGCAAGGTGCAATTGGTCCAAGAACTAAAGCCTCTTGAACATTTCAAGCGTCGTCAATGGTCAGAATGGTGGCAAGAAATGGCAACAGTGGATGATCAATTTTCGAAGAAAATCATCTTCAGTAATGAGGCACTGAGATCATGTGATTTGACACCGTTGGACTTCTTTCTTTGGGGTTATTTGAAAGAAAAGGTGTACGTTGATAAGCCAGCAACAATTCAAGAGCTAAAGGATGAGATAATTCGGCACACTAACGGCATAGAACCTCAATTATGCCTCAGTGTCATCGAAAATTTGGACCATCGGATGAAGTTGTTCCGCCGAGATCGCGGCGGCCATTGGGCCGATATTTTGTTCCATGCATAATTGAACCATACCAGTATTATCATAATAAAAAGAAATGACAATAGTTTCCTAAATAATTTGTAATTTATTCAAAATCAACATCGGCCCTTAAAACTTAACCACCCTTTATTTATCGAAACGCAATTTTTAGTTGTCCAGTGAGCACTGAGGCACTGAGACGCTGAAGCCTTGGACCAATATTGATGGAGAACTGCATCGATCCTATTTTCGGACAGTTTCAAGCAGTTGAACGTTCTCAATGAACCGACACCTAGATGTCGCTGACTATGATCGGCAAATCTAATCTAGATTGATAGATTTTTTGTTCGATGACTTTTATATTAGGAGATTTAAAATTAATTTCCTCAGACAGTTTAAGTCGTTTGTTACATAGATTTTCTTCAGACTTTCACTGAGCCCCTTCTTTAAAGCCTTCCCCTCGACAAATGTCACGTTTTTAAAACGATCAACCCGCCAAATAATGTGTAATTTCTGTATCGGGCTTCACTTATTTTCGGAATCAAATACACAGCCGTAATACGTCTATTTTAAGACCCATCCCCATCATAGAGAAGCTTCTGTTAACAGGTGACAAGTTGACAAGTTACGTGAGAATTTTAATAAAATCTCGATAACCACAAAGTGCTGCGTCACGTAACCTGTCACATTTTTCCAAAATAAATCTAAGTACACATTGTTTTCGCAGTTCGTCATTGGCATGTAAAGTGTCACGTTGTATTCCAGTAAATCCCCACCAAAGGTATTAAGAGCTTGCTGTGTATAGACATTGACAATGTGAACAACATCTTTGAAACGCAAAAACACTGATAACAATTATGTGACCCAAGTGTAAACATGAACACGTAAAATTCCACATACAAGAAATATAAAATCCAATTAATTCTTGAATCATCACAGACCATTCCGAGTCCAGTGACTCAAGCCTTTGATGTTTGAACAGAATTGACTCGCCGTCGTACACCTTCCAATTGTAAGCTTTATTGATGGCGGTGATTAGTTTTCTAAGAGAATCAGGCTCGCCGTCGGAGTCTTTACAACTCTTGGTGATGACTAAATAAAAGTTTGTTTACAAATCGACATTATTGAGAACGCATTAAAAAAAAAAAGCTGCAATTACTTTATTTTCAGAACCTATTTACAAATAGAAAACTATAAGCACTTATCTAATCGTGGGGATTGAAACATCTACTAGGCACCTACATCTGCACACGGTATTGTTGTACCGCGACGAACCTTTAGCCCCTTTTCGATTAGAGCGCTATTATTGTTATTTTGTGTTATCTGTCATTTTTAATATTTTCTTTTGTATGTTTATTGCGACGTTTTGTTTTGTGTTTATGAAAATAAACACAAAGTGTTAATAAAAACCAGTTAACAACTCGAGATAGAAAACAAAATAAACAGATTCAATCACAGAGCTGTCGCGTGCCATCGTGTTTTATGTCTAAAAATTATTTGACGGTCAGCGAAAAAAAAATCCGATAACCACTTTGCTAATCATGCGGCGAAATGAAGTTGATTAAGAGTGTGGATTTGGTCAGAGTCAAAAATAAATAAAAAAACAGGGATAGAGCAGCTATTATTATTATTCAAGTTTCTGAGGAACTACTTGGATTTAGAATGACACTCGATTCTGAGGTTGTAAGTGCGTAGAACTTTATCCAATGTTAACACTGGATGGACGTTTGCAAGCTTTGAAAAATGAACGTATATGTAATGTTCCGATCCGTTGGTTTCTTCACAGGGGGCACATTTTCAGAAGGTTATGAGGGTAAAAACACAGACAAGTTTTTAAGTACAAGTAGGGAGAGAGTTACTCTTCGAAGCCAGCAGGGAACTTACTCGTTACTTTGATTGTTTTATTTTTCCCTTTTAATTCTGACTTGTTTTGTACCCACTTGCTTTTATGTCAAGCACAGCAAGTCTTTCACATTTGAAAAAGTAAGCGAAAGGCTCCCTAGAGCCAGAAATATTCTCGAATGGATGGGAATAATTCCGAGTTACCGTGATCCGCCTCGAGTTAAGCTTGCCAATTTGTACAAAGCGAAATGTTTCCATTCAATGTGCACTGAAAAATATTCACTCCTTTTATGTCCCTTCTTACTTCGCATTTCGACCGAAAAAACTTCAGGAAATATTTCGTTGTGACCTTTTTGCATTTGGCAAACATAGATACCAGTTTATGACGGAAGAATGTCGCAAGCCTACTCGTTTCTTTGCTAATTTTGTATTATTCTGTAAATGCTTACTAGAAAAAAATATCAGTCTAAAAGAAAGTCTAAAGAGTCGAACTAATCGTTACTCGTTACGTTGACAATTTTCCCTTTTTCTGTCATTTGTTATTAGAACGTCTATAGACAACATTTAGCAGTACCCGAAAAAAACTTGTTAAGCTATTAGGGGACCTATTCGTTACTCGTTGCACGCTTCTTTACTATTTAAGCTTTAATTTGTAAGTTTTATTCTACCGTGTTTAGGCAAATTAATTAGTAAATGACGGAAAAAGTTATCAAGTTTAAAGAGGAACCACTCGTTAATTGTTACTTTGCCAACTTTCCTTTTTTGGTTAGTTTTAGAACATGTGTAGATAAAAATCAATACCTTGCGGAGAAATTTTTCAAATTTGTAGGGTAACCAAACTATACTAACTAGTTACTCGATACTTTGCTAATTATTACTTTTTCTTCAGTATTTATTAGCACGTTTTTGTTAGCACAAAAATAATTACCTGAGGGAGAAATTTATCATGTTAGAAATTGAACGAAACTATACTCGTTACTCGCTACTAATTTTCCTTTTTCAGTTATTTTAGAACGTATGGAGACAAAAATCAGTACCAGACGAGGGAATTTTTTTTCAGTTTTCTAGGGGAACCGCACTATACTCGTTACTTGCCACTTTGCAAATTTTCTCTTCTTTCTCTAATGTTTCATTAAAACTTTTATCAACTTTGTTCGATTGCATTCGATTTAAACCGTGTAAGCGAGTAACCTTAAAGTAAATCCTGCAACACTAAATACATTCTTTATCATTTGAACTAACATTGTTTCTCTTGACCAAGCAACCGACGCTTCTGACTCTAAGTTTTTGTTCATCATGTTTTGTCTAGATTGGGGAAGCGAAGAAGTAGAGGAAGGTGTCTTTTTCCCACTTTGAAGATCTCTAAGTTTTGAATGATCATTAGTTCAACAAATGAAATGAATGAAAGGCAGTTTGTGTTGAAGTGACTTCCAATTATGACTTGGTTCCATTCCGACCCTCTGCCTTATAGGCTGCAGATCCCGAGCATTGATTCTGTGACCGTAGATCAGCATGTCAGCTCAGTTTTGGATTTCTGAAACCAGAAAATGGTAAAAGGGGGTTAAAAAGGAGACCCCCCACTCAGTAGTCCAAAGTAGTCCAACACACTAACCAACTGCATCCATGAAACCATTCTCCAAAAAAATTCAGAAGCAAGGGCAAACTCCCATCTAAATTCTAGTTCAATAAACTGAATTAACTCGTCCCTAATATTTTCACCCACAACCTCCGCAATCCTATTTATATCTGAGTTTCTGTAAGAAGTACGAGCCCTGCAATATTGATAAATGCGTCCATAATTGAAAGCCAAACGTTTGTATTATTTAAAATCTCTTGCTGAGTACTTTCCGGTCATGGCAAAGCCAATTTGCAAACCCCATGACCAACTATGTCACGCCGTTTGCCGCGGCTAATCAATTTCCCAATATTCCTATGTCGGCCAGTAAATCTATATGCAAATGCACAACACTCTAATAACAACGTTCCACACAGCCAATCGATCACTCTTTCGACTTAACCGTTCCTCGTGCTAATCACAAGGACAGCAAACACGAGTAATGTGATCTTAATTTCTCCTATCGCTCACATCACTTGGCATGTCGACTGATCATAAACCGTCGATGTGGGCCGCTGATAAAGACGCGACAAATATACGCATGTATATATCCGGCATATGTCAACTTTCAAATAAAACCGTCAACAAGCCACAAGGTGTGGTATCTGTCAGGTCTGCGGTCAACGTTTTATTGTGTGTTGTCGTTCTCGAGTGCCGCAAATTTGTCTATCCCCTCGAATAAAACTTTATGGAGCTGACACGCCCCATCGTTAATCCCACACTCACAAGCTGCACGTGAAACGAATAAATTCAAATCAAAACTAAGAATAATATTAAGAATCCATCGGGCTACGTGCAGCCCTAAAAATAGCGCAGGTCTTTATTTTTAGAAACAAATCATCATTCGAGAGATACTCGCTCATTTGCAATCGAATACCGAGTATCGAGAAGAAAAATCTCCACCTCCGCGCGCTGGAAAGGAATCCATCCATCGAAGGGTAACCAGAACCACACATGGTGACGGACTTCCAACCTGGCATTCGGGTGCTGTTGACTCAATTATTCGCGAATTTGGCTCTCGTATAACTTTCCATCTGGCTGTTGTTTTCGCCGTGTGTTTGTTTATAAAAATTCGCACACACTTGACTAAACAAATGCTACACGTGCCGCATTTATTGAACCACGAACACGCGCAAAGTCTTATGCTAGAGCCCGATGTAAATTGCAGCTGAATCAGAATCAGATACTCGCAGTCGGTGTTGGAATTTTTTTTATTTTTTTGAGGGGAGGGGAGGGGTGCTTGCGGGTACGAAATCTAGAATTCCATGGAATCAGTTGCCAGCATCTGCTGAGTCTGAACTGTGAAGGTGGTCAGTTATTTGGCGGTGGGGCTAGCGAGCTTCTGAAGTTTAAATATAGAATTTGTCGGAAATCATGTGTGTTCGCTTTAAGCGGATTTTCTGTGATGAGAGATGGGTTGTTATGTCACTAATTTTAATGCAGTTGAGAGTTTGTTTTGTTGTCACAGATGCGGGGGTGGTTTTTGGGGGTGGGCAATCATTCTACTCGGATTTTTCTTTGTCGTTTTCTTCAAGTGAATTTCATTCGATAAATTAGCATATGATCTAAGCAGCTTCTGACGAAGTGGGTGGCGCCGCGGCAGCTACTATACTTTATCTGCAATAGTAAAGGCATTGGACATAGACATGTCACCGCATTCACAATCGGCTCTGAATCAATTTTTTATTAACACACGTTGGTTTATTTCTTCCGTATATTATATAAAGGTGGCAGTTACGATATGTGAACAGTTAATTAAGTTATTCAGATATTTCAAAGTGAAGTTTGACAGATTGTTTTGGGAGTGGTATTCAATTGATTTACAGACCGAGGGGGCCTGTGATTGGTAAACACTTTGAGTGGGCCGGGGCATGATACCATACTGTTAAAATTGGGACCAATTGTTCAATTTTTAATGGAACTCGTACACATTTTGGAGATATGTCAATATTTTCCCCATTTCAATTTACTGTCAAACTTCAGCTGAAGGTATAAGTGCAGAGAAGGAGGGTGTTCCGTAGCCGTTATGGGAAAATGAAACGATCTAGCTTCAATCGAACATCTAACTTTTTGAATTGTATAAAATTTATAGTTTATTGCTTATTGTTCGGCTCCAGGATAACGTATAAAGATTATTTATATCTTAAAATCTTTGTACGTAATTGAACTTTATACAAAAGAAATCCTATTTCATTTGGAAGAGTCATTCCAAAGCTAGGAGCTAGAAGGCATTCGAGAATTACAGCTTTTCTTAGATATCAGCTTAGATATCCGCTTTCATACAGCGGATAATGGTAAAACATGTCCTATAATCTTATACCGGCAATTTTTAATGCAACTGTGAAAACCGGAATCAATTTCGTGCAGTACTTTCTTAATCTATTCCGAACAAACAGCTTACAGACGGAATAAAAGTTACACTTTTATTATAAAAATTAAAAAAAAAAATTTTGTAATGAAAAGTTTAGTTTGACAACTTTGACACTTGACACTTTCTGTAAAAAGTTCGACTTTATTTAGATAAAAGGAAAGCAGATGATGGAAGGGCCCAGGTCCACCCCGGACTGTAGCGCCACCTTAATAAAGATGATGGAAAAAATGTTCTTCAAAAGCCCCCGATAACTTGCAGACAGGGGTTACTTCTTCACTTAGATTGTTTTGTATCGGAATATCGGATACAACAGATCTTTCAGGTCGCAGAGTCAGCCAACTGGGCATGGGACTTATTAAAAAAAAACATGTGTCTAGAAAGTGAGTATCAAAGTTTACTTGTCATTTATTCAAAGGATCTTTGAGTGATTATTAGTTTTCTGTCGTGTCTCGCACTCATAGCTCGCATTTCGTGGAATAATTTAGAAAACTTCCTCGAAATATTTGTCAGCGTCTTTCAAGAGCCAGGGGCTCTAGATTGGACTATTTTGTTGGATCTTATATTAGTCGAACTACCCCTCTCTCTAGTTTGTAAACTGTAAGGTTTATTTGAAATGTCTTCGGTTTTAAATATATCTCAAATGAAGACCTTAAAATATCCGCCATTTTTAGCCCCACATCATTTGAGACTAGATTTCAATGATTTCTGAATAAAGTAGTCGGGGTTCCGTTCGAATTTGGCCTTTAGATTGTCGATTGTTGTTAGTTTGTAACTGCGAGCCTTTTCTATTAGATACCGCAAAAAAAGACAGTTGAAAGAAGCTGATGGTAGACTGAAATATTCATCAAAATAGATAAAAGGTTGATCTCGCCTTCGATTCAGAAGGACTATGACAAGATGACGCTTCCCGCGGTAATACCCCTCCACCTCCATACTGTTTGTTTTATTGGGTGAAATTTATGCTAAAGTATAACTCGTTCATTTCTTCTTTTCCACAACTTGCAGCAATTTAGGCGCAGAAGCTGAACCTGTATATAGTTAAAGGGTTAAAAGTTCGCTCCAAGTTACAAAAATGCAAAAATCGTTTCTTACCCTTGCATTTGCAGGAAATAAGCGAGGCGTCAGGCGTCAGGGCTTTGCTACCTGTCCTTGGACGAATTGCACTCCACTTTTACTTACACTTCTAATACTTTTGATTCTTCTTTGGATCTGACAATTTTTGTGCCCACAGACGTCAAAATTAACACTGAAAATTGTATGTACGTTGCTCAAGCGGCAGAAGACACTCCAACTGTGTTTTCGGCGGCAATCAATTTTGAAAACCGATGGGTGATTTTTGCTCGTTCCATCATGACACATGCAGGTAGGTATATCTGGTCGCCTTAGGCTTGTGATTTCTGCTATTTTGAGAAAATTGTTTAGAAAGAAAGTAGAAGAAACCAAGAAGCCTAACCAAAGAAATATAGACACTTTCGGCCTTACCAATAATCAAACACTAATGTTGACTATTAGTTGGCTGCCAGTTTAAACAAAAATGTACAGTATTTTTGAAATGGTACCAATAAACAATTTAATCTCCACCTTAATTAGTTCGAAGGCTTTCTGTTGAATCTATTACATTTGTTGTCACGCAGAATTTGAATTTCATAATTTGTTTTCGTGAAAAACAAGTTCAGTGGTGTCTCTCACAACGAGGATTTTATTCTAAAAAAAGGAATACATAAATTGCAATTAAATTTGCCCAACAGATATCTTTCAAAGGCTTTTTGAGGCTTATTATAAGCAACAAACAAAACACAAAATAGGAAATCCACAAAGTATCCGCCGATCTGTCAAATATCATATGCAAATCATTAATGCCCTATCATTCGTTCGGGCTCAATTTTCGGTACTTTTTATAGACACTTTCCTTGATTTCTAATACTTTATTATTGATTGATGAGTGTTTGTTTCCTAATAATATACCTTTCAAATTATTCAATAATCGGAACACAGTTTATTAGAATGCTTTAATGCAAACCTATTGGTGGTGTAAAGATCACAATTATTTAATGGTTAGCAAGTGAATATTTTCGCAAATAGAAATAATAGCCTGTTCATTCATTTCAGAAATAGCTATCACGTAGGAAGCCTAAGCATTTTAAGAACCTATCGCTTCCGTTTTTGAATTTCAATTTGCAATGAGACAGTGCTTGCCAAAGTATGTAGAAGTGTAAAAATAAATACCATTTGATCTTTTAAAAATTGTGTAGATTATGTTACTTAATTCGGGAAAACTAGAAACCGACAAAATTAAATTCTCACAGAAAAGTATAAATCTGTGGCGTACATTTTTATGGGCGAAAACTGTCACACATACTACCTGCTATTCCGTCAGAAGTTCCTAAATTTGTTAAATTGCTTGTATTTTGCTGAATCGTGACAATTCTATTTAACTTACATTTTCCGTGAAGTCAACCTTTTCACCCCAACCATTGTTTCCTCGTCCTCATTCTCGGTAAACAAACTCCTTTTGCAAAGAGTTTAATAAGGGTTTGGTTGCAGCCAAATATCTACCTGAGTCGCCTTAGGTTCTGAGAATTGTTAAAAAAGTAGGTCTTCAGGTATGAGCCGTTCAAATTTAAGAAGCAGATATTTTATTTCGTTTGCGACGACTATCAAGAATGTCTTGGAAATATCCAAAACTTATATATTATAATAATTTTTTTTAGTAAGCATCCGTTCATTGCTTACAAACTATTTTAAAAGGAAAACCATTTCATAGGCAAGAACTAGCGCTTAAACAAGATAAAACAGAGAAAAACACAGAAATATATGCTTCAAGCGATTAGAAATAAAACAAAATTGCAATATTTTTCAATTTTTTTATATACATTTGTACAAATATGTGCTTGTTAGACTTAAAAACCATTTGCCTTGTTGTGTTACAACGAATAAATTTATATAACATTTACAATTTACTAAAATTAATTTATAATTGTAAACGCCCAGACTGAACAGCAGCAAATTTGCTGCTATTACGAAATTTAATACCGTGATTTTGGACGGTTGGGCAACACTCGTCTTCAAAATGACATTAAGGGAGGATTTATTTAGCTAATGCCCGAGATAAACATGACTTTCTCACCATTAACATTTAACCCTACAGTTAGCGATATTCTGGCATCTATTTTTGTTTATTGGTAAAGCGATTTTGGAAAGTCTGGCGTCTTTCCGTAAACTGCCAGACTAAAGTTCATTATTGGTAAGGCCGTTTGTCAACAGGGACGCTAGAGCAGAAGTGCTTAAAGTGATCTTTTAAAAAAATAGCAAAGCTATTAAAGTTGAGCCATTTTCCGTTTGATTATTTTTTTAAAAGGCGTATTATCTACATTCATTTACAAGAAAAAAATTTGTAAATTATATAGGTAAAAAAAAAAAAAATAATTCCTGAGCTTCTGGGAAGTAAACATTGTACAGAGACTCGATATGCTTAAAACTTACGACCTTAGCGATGCAACTCGCATGCCAACAGTAAAACTGTTTCCAAAAAAAAGCTACGCTCTATCCCTGAGGAGTACACAAATATCCTATCAACCCCACAGAAAACTGGAACGATCGGTCCAACAATCCAATGATCTGCGTGATATTCTACGATCATGCAATGTTTTCAAAAGGATAAAAGCCAATACGCAACAATAGGTCGCGCTGCGCGATCGATTTTGGAATACAACCTCAACCTCTCACATGTGCGGCAAGATCCTAATATTTTAAATGACCGGCCCATTATCGATAGTTAGTTTCCACCATTAAACCCATAATCGGCCGACCATTCAAATTCACGGACTTCTCCACCGATGTAATCATAATTAATGGCTCGCTGTTAATTTCCATGATGACAAAAGAATGAAAAGCCAGTAAACTACACCTTCCTGTTCGGATTCAATTAAATTTATTTAAAACTTCTTGTTCATCTGTGTCCATGTCCATGGGCTCACAATGGCATATGGGTGTTTGGTTTGGTTGCACACGCATCGATTTGAATCACCGCAGCATGAAACCGCCATAAATAGTTCCAAAGCTGCTGAAATACAAAACGGCAACCGACCGAAGATCATCATCATCAACAGAGTCGTGCCGTGCTGTATACCAAGTCAGTGGCAATGACATAGTCACACAATTCTCGGAGGACAGCGTCATCATCGTCATCAGCATTTTATTTTTAACCCAACCGATTTGATACCTAGTGGCATCACACTCATCACAGTGTTGGTTAAGTGGCAACTCCAACTGAACTGTGACTGACTTGACTACACACATCCGGGGGCTCAGTTGTAAAGTTTGTAACAAAAAAAAATTCATTCATGAAAAATATTCGAATACAGAGAGAACTACTCAAACCGATTGTGGATACTATCTGACTATATCTGGTCACAGATTGTGGAGGTCGTCGTTCGTGTTTTGGATCTCGGTTCTCGAATCGCTCGATACAATGTAATTTTTGGGTCAACCAGCTAAATTAATGCAATAACTGCTCATAATAACGATGCCTGCTCGTGATGTTGTGTTCATTCATATTTGTGTTGGACGGGGCTGCGGGGTGATCATGACTAATCTGATCGGAGTGTCTCCAGTAACAGAGATTACGCTGATCGTGATGATGACGCCAACGGCCGTCGTCGGTGGTTGGTGGGAGACTTTGGGTGTGGATATTCCACTGGGTCTGCTGTTTGCATAGTGGATTGCGTGCGTGCAGTCTTTGCATGTGGTTGTGCGGTGTTTGACGACGTTAGTCATTCTATTGGCACTTGGCTTGGAATGTGAAATTTGTCGGCACCGGCACCGGATGTCCTGGGAAAAAAATGATTTCCTGCAAAATTGATGTTGCTCCCATGGGCTGCAGACCTAACGCATATTGTAATTTGATCGTAACTGCTAAATGGGATGGGAATCGCTTTTTAAAGTCATGTTGCTGCCTGATGGAAATTTTGTATTTTTCTGCAAATTCCAACTATGAACTTTTTTTCAGTTCAACAATTTTTGAGAATTGACGATTCCAGTTGAGGGAGTTCTTTTTGAATGGATCTGTTAAAGATGCATTGACATCTGTCGGAGAGTGACACATTTCCAAGGTCCGGTAAAGTTCGAAAATCATACTTCTAAATTGCAAGAATTTGCCATGTGTTTTCCAGCGCAACAAAGCTGAATCAGTTTTGACGGAATTTCGGAGAGAGATGAGGCGACCCGGGAACGCCGCCTTCAGAATATCGGCTGTGGTTCGTGCAGTGTGTGCCGTAGCTCCTTTCTGTTGGAACCTCATATCCTCCAGTCCTAATTCATCCAATTGCGGTGGAAAAAACTCGGTTAACATGGCCCTATAGCACGCACCGTCCGCTGTTGTCGTTTGACCAGCGGCGTTCTCGAAAAAAAAAAATTGCCCGATGACTCCTCCAGCGTGAACAGCGCACCATGCAGTTACTTTGAGCGGGTGTAATGGCTCCTCGTGCATTACTCGTGGATTTTCGGTGTCCCAAAAGCGATAGTTTTGCTTGTTCACGTACCCGCTGAGGTGGAAATGAGCCTCATCGCTCATTATGGCTTTGGGCGAAAAATCGAAAATTCGAAATTATTCCGCGTTCTTGGGGAGTGTATCACTCCATGGCTTGTTCGCTTGTAGTCTACATCTGCCTCGTCCACAAATGTCAAAACAGATTTGACATTGGCGGCCATTTGCAAAAATAAGAGCATCTTCCAATAGGGTGATCTCTTTTGGCCCACCTTAGTTACACTGGCACCCTTCCAATTGGTTATATAAACGAAAGATTGGTATACATCGCCATTAAGACTGGTAAAATGAGATTAAGAATTCCCCATACAAAATGCTTATCTGTTAATTGAACCCAATTTTGTGACATTCAATTTGTCGCCGCCATATTGCCATAGTAAAGTACGTGTTCAAATAAATATCATCTTAGATTTGAACCTATTTGCAATTATGCAATTTACCTATGCCCCTAAAAGTAAGCAATTGTGCAGGGTGTCCGCCGGTTAGGCTTACTATTTTGTTTGTTTATAGTTAGTTTTTGATTAAATGAAAGAGAATGGATCTTATATCCGCCCCTGTTAGTCTCACAAATGCGAGCCCTTTTGAGCACATTTTTCATTACATTCTCACACATTTCACGCGGTATTTCATTAATTTCATCAGGAATATTTTGTTTGAGTTGCTCAAGTGTTTCTGGTTTGTTTGCATAAACCTTGCTTTTCAGATATCCCCACAAAAATAAGTCCGGAGCAGTCAAATCAGGCGACCGTGGAGGCCAATAATTAACATCACCATTTCTTGAAATAACTTTTTATGGAAAGAGGTCTCGCAGTAATTCCATTGTAATCTTGACTGTATATGATGTGGCACCGTCTTTTTTAAATACCACATATTAATCAAGCCCAAAGCATGAAGTTGTGGTGTTAAAAAGTTTTCAATCATATCACGTAAAATTGTCGCCAAAGTTGTTTTTTGAAGACCAAGCTCCTGGGCACAGCGTCGAATTGAGGTTGATGGATTGTTTTGAACACTTCCTTGAGCAGCAGTAATTTTCAGCCGATCTTGCAGTACGTTGTGGTCCATGCTTGGGCCTATCACCTACAGATCCTCTTTCTTCGAAATCATTCACTACACGATAAACAGTGCGTTTTGTTGGCACGCTGTTTCTCCCCAAAATTTCACGTAACTTTCTCATCGTCACAGTAATCGATGATTGAATTTGATAAAATGTTTTAGGGATTAAAACACGTTGGTTTATCGAATATTTTTCCATAATAAATTTGCCACATATCTACTTTACGACTGCCAAATAAAAACTGTCAAGACTAATGTTTACCAAAATGGCGGCAAAACAAAGTAGTATACCTTCCCGGCGGACACCCTGTATAATTTTGTTTCAATGATATGACTATGGAAACGAACAATTTTCGAGATAACTTTTTCCCGCTGAATTTTCATAGTGTCGCATTAAATCATGAGTAGGTAGAACTTATTTTCAAATGGGCGTATTTTTTCGATATCTAAATATCGCTGTTTCGTTAGTAAAAAAAAGGAACATAAATTTCGAAAATTGTGGTACTCTTTTTAGTATTCCATACTTATAAAAGGTAGGTTCGATTTTCGACCATAAGCGAAACTAGTACAACATATATTAAAATCTGCCAGTAACCATAGGGGCACCTATTCAAAAAATATCGTATTATGCTCTGTAAAAATTATTCAAATAAACTCTTATTGTGGTCGGTTGAATTTTCAAAAAGCAACCATCAAAATAATATTCGTCATAAATGACTTAAAAACAAAATAATAAATAAATAAATAGTTGGCGCAACAGGTCCGGAGGGACTCTAGGCCTAGCTTCTCACAACCATTCGTTTTTTGTGAGTTTCACTTTTGGAACGAATGGAAAGAATCTACAATTTTATGCCGATCCAAACGGCTAATTGAGAAGCTCTTTTAGGACAGTTATAGTCTCGGATGTTTGTCAGACGTTCGCGAGAGGTAGCGCAGGGGAAAAAACCCCTAAGTCGGAATTGGGTTTTTGCGGGATTCGAGCCTGGGACCCCCGCATAGCAGTCCAACACACTAACCACTAAGCTACTGCGACTACAAGTGTTAACCTATAAATTGGGTACAGCTTCATTGGACAGGAAAATCCCTCCTGCTCAAAGGTATCATAGTGTTAGTATAGGACTGCAGCTCGTCAAGTGGGTCAGACGTTTTGAGTTAAGATCGCAGTTCGTATCTGACTTTTAAGGGTGCTTGACGAGTTCGCGCAGTGCAACAAAAATGTCATTTATCCTGAAAAGCTGTAAATCGCTCTCAATTTAGGCCCAAATTGCTTCTGTCAAATATGGCCCATCAAAAATGTACACTCGTACCGGAACTGCAGTGTCCAAAACTCACAGCTACACAACATTACCCCAAAACATCAAAACACTTCTCTCCATCTATTAATAAACCAAATGTCATTCAAAATCGCACGATACGCAACGAATCGCTGAACCCAACCTGTCATTGACATGTCTCCAGCTCATGGGCAATTCAAAATGAAGTGTTCACTTGAAACAAACATGACATTCACATTCGTGACCAAAAATAGAACTCACAAAGATTTCAATTGTTCCATCATTACATACCGTTATCTACAATCGTCATCGCTCTGATATTCCAGTCATGTGACCGATTTTTTCTTTATTATTCTACTAAAAACGTTAAAACCACTTTAATTACAGTGTAAAAAAAAAAAAAAAAACAAATAACGAAGAAAACTGCAAGTTCCTGAAATTCATGCCAATGAATTTGACAGCACAATGATGTAGATGCCCATGCCACATTGACGTAAGCTTCAACGAATTGTGTGCAGAAATTGTATCATTCGGTTGGAATTTACTGCGCGTACATGCGCCAACTATTCAAAGTAAAAAAAAAAAAAAAATAAGTGGAACCCTACCCCACCATCAAACTCAGTTGTTGTATAGAAGAGCATTTCTCAGAATTTCGCAAAGTGATTAGCAATTTTATGCGAAGAATACACACACACACACAGACACAGAGATAGATCAGAGCGCAACTGTAAACAATAAAAGTTTATGGTGGGAAATGGAAATCCACATTTGACGGCCAAGGAGCCGTTCTCGAGACTTATGCAACAAAATAAACAGATTTCCATTAAAACAGACTGTTCTTGAGAGTGTTCTTGAAAAAGATTGATTATTCACGCTCACTTGTCAGATTCGGCTTGATGCACTGATGTAAGCGTCTGGGTTAGATTCGAGTGAGGTAAGCAGGCGTCGATGGCAACATTATGCATTATGTTTTGTTTACATTCGAGATTTGCGCAACTTTCCGGGTCAAATACGTACGAATTGTGGCAACGTCACCCTGACACGCAGTCGTTTTCTGGATGCACGTGTCGGAAAGTGAAGCAAAAACAAAAAAAGTTTTAAGGCCGCACAAAATGGGAATTTCATAGAACTTTCAGGTAAGACGTAGTGGTGTGGGGGTAAATGAATTTCTGTTATTTCTCAACTCAAGGTGTACGTACAATTGAGATGGGGATTTTTTGAACGTAAAAATACGTGTAGCATGTAGGAGTAGGTGTATGTGCCGATCGTTATCTTTCGCATGCGGGAAATTGGTTACGTACGAGAAATTGATACCTTGGCTTTGCAAAGCGACTTTCTTCGAAGGGATGTTTGTCGATGCGACTTACAGCGACTTACAGCGACTGGAATTTTTCATAAGAACTAATGGGTGATTTTTTAAAAATCGAATCAAACACTCAAATTTGCATCAAATATTCAAAATTTTTATTGTAATCGATAGATAGGCCTTTGCCATTAACGTTTTCAGGACAACTTCATGTAAATGTTGTCCGCGGCTCCTTTTCAAATGGTCCATTCGAAAGGTCAAATTTTGCTTCACTTTTTCGAGCATTTCGGCCTGTATTCCACGAATTACGCGTGTTATGCTATCCTGTAAGGCTTCAATCGGCTTGTCCACATAGACTAACGACTTTACATAACCCCACGGGTATAACTGAAGAAGTTCTCTGCAGATGCTGCGATGAGTCCAGTGAAATCCCAGAACACTGGCTGGGATCATGTGGGGCACTGACCCATAAAAGATTGAAATACCTGGGCAAGTACCAACTGTCTGATGAGGAAATACTGTCACTGGCGCCAGCTCTTATCCTTAGATTCTTAAATTAAACTGGACTGGAGAGAGTGCTAAAGGGATTTCTTCCTGGGGATATATTTCCAGAAGACTACAATTTGCAGCACTTTAAGTGCAGAACAAACATACATCTGCAGGCATCTCGGGGCGCTGTTGAAGCGTTATAGGTTCGCCTTTCCCGGGAAAAGTATATATAAAAAAAAAAAAAACAGGAACCTCTAAAATGATTCCGAAAGGAATTGTATTGTGGGGGAAACTCTTATGAGGGATTATCTTTCTGAGGCGTAAGCAGGGGGTACAATAGACCAACAGGTCGCAGTAAAACAACCCTCTTCCACATAATAATAATTACATAACCCAACAAGAAATAGTCAAGAGGCGTTAAATCGCATGATCTTGGCGGCCAACTCACAGGGCCATTTCGAGAGATAATAAGGTGAGCACCAAATTCATCCTTCAAAATTTCCATTGTTTTACGAGCTGTGTGGCATGTGGCACCGTTTTGATGAAACCACATGTCAACCAAGTTAAACTCAGCCAACTGGGGCAAAAAAATATCATGGTATCATGGCTCCATATCGTTCGCCGTTGACGGTAACGTTTCTTCCACTTTGGTGCACATTTTTCACAGAGCACGAATTTTTATAATAAATTTCAAGAATTTGCAATCGTTGCTCGTTTGTAAGTCTTTCCATGATTAAATGGCAGAGTAAACTGAAAACTTTTCACTTTGACATTTGACGTTTGGACGCCATTACTAACCAGTGCTGCCAACCTGAAAAACTTAACTCTTAAAAAATCACCCTTTACTTTCTGTAAGGTTGGATATGTATAACCTGAGTCTCTACGGGTTAAAGATTATTTATCCAAATGGACCAGAAACATTCAATTTAATTTATCGAGTACTCTACAAATGTCTGGGACTTCTTAAAAGACCTTATGTACAATTTATCAAGTTACTAAAAACATTCCTAAGGGAGCTTCCACACCGGATGGAACAAAACGCCTTATTTTGTGTTCTAGCTTTGTTTTGTCTTTAAATATTTTTTAAATTTGTGCATTTAAGATTCAGAAACGCACAGAAAAATGGGTTGGTTTGTTTAAGGCATTTTATTGCATCCGGTGTGGAGGCCCCCTTACTCTGATAAGAGAGCAACGAACAGAATCGTTTCATTTTCGAAGAACTTGATTTTCTAGAAAATGGATCAAACATTTTTCTTTCAATTTAAATACCTGAAATAGTATCGCTGTCAAAATAGTTTCCTGCACAATTTTTCTCCAAAAATTATGTATTATGTAACAGGAAATTCTGTGGCCTCAAACAAAAACCGCTTAAGTCTGAATATGAATCTATCGGAAAAGCACTTTGAAACTTAATTTTAAGTTTGGAAAAGATCTGACACATTTAAGAAAAAAAAAAAAAAAACTACAGATTCTGATAGAGGGCTTTAATCGTAATCTTTTGAACAATTTTTCATTTTTTTAATTGCTTTATTTTATTTTTCATTGCCAAAAGCGTTATAACATTTTTGTCTTAAGTCGACTTAAGCGGTTTTCGCTTGTGGCCACAGAATTTTTGAGAAAGTCCATTGGATTCTATGTCTGTTCCCCCCCCCCCCCAAAACCAGCATTGTCGCTGAACAATTTCGAAAATTGGAGTAAAAAGGGCTAACGAAAATACTAATATGTACCTATATATTAAAAAAAATACAACAAAGCAGCAAAGACATTTATTTATAATAAAAACAAAAATACATAAAACAATTTTTCAATACGAAACACTTTTTTTCATATTTTTGCGTACTTTTTCGTTCGATAAAGAATAAAATCTTACTTAAACTGAAAAATGGCCATTTTGATAATTTTTTAAGAAAGTGGAGGCCAATGGTCTTGAGGTTTGAACGGTCCCCATTTGTTTGCACGTGATTATGTTTTCACTTCTTAATTATTATACGACTTCCATGAAAAAAAACATGTCCTCGATGAAACTTTCTTTTCAAGCTGTGTAAACATAACTGCATGCATGTGTACGCTGCTTCACTATTCAATCGATTTTCCTTAAATGAGTTTAATGTATTATTGACACTAAAAATGGCAGTCGACCATCAAGGGACTATTAATCCTTCCCATGGGAACCCGTGTTTTTGAAAAAGATTTGTGAATAGGAGGAAATACTTTACTAATGTTTTTTTTGAAATAACTCATCAAAATAAACAGATTTCCATTAAAACAGACTGTTCTTGAGAGTGTTCTTGAAAAAGATTGATTATTCACGCTCACTTGTCAGATTCGGCTTGATGCACTGATGTAAGCGTCTGGGTTAGATTCGAGTGAGGTAAGCAGGCGTCGATGGCAACATTATGCATTATGTTTTGTTTACATTCGAGATTTGCGCAACTTTTCGGGTCAAATACGTACGAATTGTGGCAACGTCACCCCGACATGGTGTCGTTTTCTGGATGCACGTGTCGGAAAGTGAAACAAAAACAAGAAAAGTTTTAAGGCCGCACAAAATGGGAATTTTACTGAACTTTCAGGTAAGACGTATCGGTGTGGGGGTAAATGAATTTCTGTTATTTCTCAACTCAAGGTGTACGTACATCGTACAATTGAGATGGGGATTTTTTGAACGTAAAAATACGTGTAGCATGTAGGTGTATGTGCCGATCGTTATCTTTCGCATGCTGGAAATTGGTTACGTACGGGAAATTGATACCTTGGCTTTGCAAAGCGACTTTCTTCGAAGGGATATTTGCCGATGCGACTTACAGCGACTTACATCGACTGGAATTTTTCATAAGAACTAATGGGAGATTTTTTAAATATCGAATAAAACACTCAAATTTGCATCAAATATTCAAAATTTTCATTGTAATCGATAAAAAGGCCTTTGCCATTAACGTTTTCAGGACAACTTCATGTAAATGTTGTCCACGGCTCCTTTTCAAATGGTCCATTCGAAAGGTTCAATTTTGCTTCACTTTTTCGAGCATTTCGGCCTATATTCCACGAATTACGCGTGTTATGCTATCCTGTAAGACTTCAATCGTGTTCGGCATGTCCACATAGACTAACGCCTTTACATAACCCCATGGGTATCTGAAGAAGGTCTCTGCAGATGCTGCGATGAGTCCAGTGAAATCCCAGAACACTTGCTGGGATCATGTGGGGCACTGACCCATAAAAGATTGAAATACTTGGGCAAGTACCAACTATCTGATGAGGAAATACTGTCACTGGAGCCAGCTCTAATCCTTAGATTCTTAAATTAAACTGGACTGGAGAGAGTACTATAGGAAGGATTTCTTCCGCCAAGGAGAAAGAAGAGTACAAGAACCACTGAAATGATTCCGAAAGGAATTGTATTGTGGGGGAAACTCTTATGAGGGATTATACCTTTCTGAGGCGTAAGAAGGGGGTACAATAGACCCACAGGTCGCAGTACAACAACCCTCTTCCACATAATAATAATTACATAACCCCACAAGAAATAGTCAAGAGGCGTTAAATCGCATGATCTTGGCGGCTAACTCACAGGGCCATTTCGAGAGATAACAAGGTGAGCACCAAATTCATCCTTCAACATTTCCATTGTTTCACGAGCTGTGTGGCATGTGGCACCGTTTTGATGAAACCACATGTCAACCAAGTTCAACTCAGTCAACTGGGGCAAAAAAAATATCATGGTATCATGGCTCCATATCGTTCGCCGTTGACGGTAACGTTTCTTCCACTTTGGTGCACATTTTTCACAGAGCGCGAATTTTTATAATAAATTTCAAGAATTTGCAATCGTTGCTCGTTTGTAAGTCTTTCCATGATTAAATGGCAGAGTATACTGAAAACTTTTCACTTTGACAGATGACGTTTGGACGCCATTACTAACCAGTGCTACCAACCTGAAAACTTAACTCTTACATCATCATATAAGAGGTTGGATATTTGCAACCTGAGTCTCTACGGGTTAAAGAATATTTATCCAAATGGAGCAGAAACATTAAATTTAACTTATTGAGTACTCTACAAATGTCTAGGACTCCTTAAACGACCTTATGTACAATTTATCAAATTACTAAAAACATTCCTAAGGGAGCTTCCACACCGGATGGAACAAAACGCCTTATTTTGTGTTCTAGCTTTGTTTTGTCTTATTTAGTGTGGGCGCGCGTACTTTTTAAATTTGTGTATTTAAAATTCAGAAACGCACAGAAAAATGGGTTGGTTTGTTTAAGGCGTTTTATTGCATCCGGTGTGGAGGCCCCCTTACTCTGATAAGAGAGCAACGAACAGAATCGTTGCATTTTCGAAGAACTTGATTTTCTATAAAATGGATCAAACATTTTTCTTTCAATTTAAATGCCCGAGATAGTGGCGACGGAGTAATAATTTCCTGCACAATTTTTCTCCAAAAATTATATATAATGTAACAGGAAATTTTTGAGAAAGTCCATTGGATTCTATGTCTATCTCCCCCCAGCCAGCATTCTCGCTGTAAAATTTCAAAAATTGGAGTAACAACGGCCAAAAAAATACTTAAGATACTAATATGTATTGTATATTAAAAAAATACAACAAAGCAGCAAAGACATTTATTTATAACAAACAAATAAATAAAACAATTTTTCAATACGAAACACTTCTTCTCATATTTTTGCATTCTTTTTCGTTCGATAAAGAATAAAATCTTACTTAAACTGAAAAAGGGGCCATTTTGATAATTTTTTAAGAAAGTGGAAGCCAATGGTCTTGAGGTTTGAACGGTCCCCATTTGTTTGCACGTGATTATGTTTTCACTTCTTAGTTTTTATTTTTATTTTTTTTTTTATGTGAAAAATGTAATACACTCACTAGGAAGTCAGTTATTAACATTTTGTTCGATTTGATGCGCTTCTGTCGATAACATATGTACTTTATATAGCAGAGATCAGTTTGGCGTAGCTCTTCACTAACTATAAATTGTAGCTCCCCATAGTTGCTTTAATAGGGAGTGCATCTCTTTCGTAGTCAAACAAATGTATTTCGTACAGCATTATTTTAATTATTATTATAACTTTATCGTTACATTAATCTATATATATAAAAATGAACCCCTATTTCCCTTGGTCCCAGCATCACGCACAAACGGCTGGACCGATTTCGTTAATTCTTTTTTTGTTGTGTTTGTTATTGTCAGGAGAACAATGTTATGAAAGAAAAAATTAAGAAAATTGCGCGGAAAATTAGAAAATTAAAGTTTGAATGGGGAAATACACTTTGAAAAAAAATTAACTGGATAGAATTCAAGTAGTGACACTTCAAATAAAAAAAAATATTTTGAATTTTAAAAGCAATTGTTGTTGTGAATTATTTTAATTGTTTTTTAAGCAAATTGTTGTTGTCAACAATTTCGAAGTTTTTTTTTTTAAATACATACATATACCTAAAAAGTTTGTTCTAATAAATTATGTTTACTATGTTACATCGAGTAACTTTTTGAAATGAAGTAGATAGGTACTTTGATTATACAAAGATGATATTATGGCCGACGATATTTTGCATCGAATTCGCACTGTGACATCGGATAATGAACTGGAGATGTCAGATGAAATGCGCAACAAAGCTTTGATTTGACGCATTTAATCGAGAATAGGAGCGAGAAATGGACTTCGAACGAATCGCATTGAGTCAAGCTGTTCGAACAAATGTGCCAATGTTGAATCTATATATATAAAAATGAATCCCTATTTCCCTTGGTCACGGCATCACACGTGAACGGCTGGACCGATTTGATCAGAGTTATTATATTGATAAAATACATATAAAATAATTAATTTATTATTTTTAACAAAAACTGAATTTCTTAGTGCACATGGTCGGAAAATCCTCAACATGTGGCGTTGTATGCGTATGTCGTTTTTCAGTTCAATTAAATTTTCTTTAATAATAATCTTCTTAATTCATACCTATAATTCTTTCGGGATGAAACTCGATGATGATGATATAACTCGATAATCACTGGGTCAATTTTTATGATTCTTCTTTTGTTTTGTTCGTATTGTTGTATTTCATCCGATTTCAATGAAATTTTGTAGATTTATATTCTTCGTTCCCGCTTGAAGGAAAGGATACTTTTGGACCTGATAGGTGGTGCTGTTGCCGATCTCCGAAACAGCTCTACCAAGTTGATTGAAATTTTGTAAATGGATATGGTTGCTTCCAGTTTTCAATTGCGGATAGTTTTTGACCCTATAGGTGGTTTTTGAAAAACTTTGAAAAACACAAGCGGGATATTTTCCCATTCAGTCCCATTCAAAAATAAATTCAAACGCTATTTCTAAAGTTGTATAATTAAAATTATTAATGGACACTGTCCAAATAAAACAATTTGCGAAATGTGAGCAAGATTAAATACGAAAGGTACGGACAAAGGAAGTACATTATACTAGATACCTTTTGTGAAAATAAAACGTTATGGCGATTAGTTGAATTTTTGAATTATTTAGACGTTCCGGGCTTACCTCTACATAATGTGGATATCACGTGCGACTTCAATTTCCCGTGCGTATCGCTTTCACTATGACAAATAATTTATTACAAGGATAATGGATGGATGTTTGTGCATTTGTGGCATCAATCTTGATTTCCCATGTTTCTCATATTGTCAATTTAGTGAAAAAGCGGAAAGTTGGCCGACACGTCAAAATCATTGCGGTTTGATTGAAACAAATCAACATAGCTATTCATCATTTATTTATATTGCATTTAATATGACTTTTTAATAAAGAATTTTAATTGGCCGAATTACATAATTAGGAAATGCATTGTGAATGCTCGGAATTATTATTTTCATTACATTACCAAATTTGGGCGGAACGAAGTTTGCCGGGTCAGCTAGTGAATTATATAAACAAAACAAATTATACCACTAGCTACCAGGGCCTAGGGCTAAATTTTGTACAGTATAGATATTTAAAGAACCTAACTATCGAGCTTGAAAAACTGAGAACAAAAAGGGTACGTACCTACACACGACTTCCATGAAAAAAAAACATGTCCTCTGTGAAACTTTTTTTTAAAGCTGTGTAAAAATAACTGCATGCATGTGTGCGTTACTTCACTATTCATTCGATTTTCCTTAAATGAGTAAAATGTATTATTGACACTAAAAATGACAGTCGACCATCAAGGGACTATTAATCCCTCTAATGGGAACCCGTGTTTTTGAAAAAAGATTTGTGAATAGGAGGAAATACTTTACTTTTTTAAAATAACTCATCAAAATAAAGTGATTTTGACACGTTCACTTAAGGGAACAATAAAACAAAAATAACAATTTTACTTGCAAAAGGTACACAGTGACTTTTTCTTAAATTTAAATCTATATATATAATTTAAATATAAGTAGGAACGAAACTAATTACTTTTTAAATTGTTTCTTGAGCTTACTGGTTAGTGGTTTCCGAATCAAAATAATAAGCTATTTCATTCGATGGAAAGTACATCTACAACCGACTTGCCTGTGACTCACAAAGTATTAACACCGAGCAGAAGTAAATTGGGACGGAAGCTATAGTCAATTCAAAATACATACGAGTACAAGGAAAAGCCACATTTCTTGGAAGTGACAGCATTCACCTTAAAGAAATTATCTTATTAACTTTTGGACTTAAACAGAGGTAGAGCATAAAATATCTTCTACCTTAGCATGTCTAGACTTATTGGAAGGCTCTTATAATAAGTCAAGTGGCGTCCCGCAAACTTTTCGTTAATAAATCAATCAGACCATTAAATCCTAACAAATTCAATAAATTTAACCGCACGCTTAACAACGCAATTGACGTCTTTCGCGTACTACAATACGAAATATCCATTGATACGCTCAATGATAAGACTACTGCAAACATATACTTATACATCTGCAAAGTAGCTACTTATCTTCGCAACCAATATGGTGTGACGTTTAAGGCAACAGTTTAATAAATTCATCACAGTGTTAATAAATTCAATAATTTCCTTATCTAAAATTAATAAATGTTTTGTTTTTTTTCTGGAGCTAAGCTGACGAACATTTCTGCGAAATTAGCTGTTGTAAATTATGTTGCGAAAAAGAGTTCCGAAAACTCAACAAATTATTGATTTTAAAAATATATTTATATTGATTTTTCGTAATGCTTAGGCTCTCTGAGAATGGAACGGTACAAGTGACATCAGTCCATCAGTCATCAATTCAACAGAAGTGAGTGGATTTTCTGAGATGGAGACTTTGAAATAAATGACATTAAATGTTTTTACAAATTAATTACTCAGTGACCTAATTGTGCAACTAGTTAGTGGTTAAAGCAGATTATATTCGTGATTAGTTTAATGTGCACGAAATGTAGAAATAATTCAGTGGCAATGTGTATTTTGTACAAAGGGTTACACAAAATTATTATAGATTCAGAAATTTCTAACTGAAGAATTCGACAAAATTTCTAGTTAATAAGTTAGACGTACTGTCAGACCAATTTTGGTCTTTGAAACGGAGGTTCGGTCGATTTATTTCCTTAAGGTTACATGTGTACTTTTATTTCGAAAAAACCCAGCATAAGTTCACAATAAGAATCATATTTGTGACTGACCTTGAACCAATTTTGTCGGTCGAGTTCTGTGTGGGGATTTAAAAGTAAACATTTTTTTCCAGCTAATTTATGAGCACTTATAATCAGCAACTATTTTCGTAAACAAGCAAAAAAAAGGAACAAAAATATATCTTGTACATAAACAGGCTCAGGTGCATCGTGCAGTGGCACTGTAGTCAGGTTAACTCCCGAAAAAAAAAACTGAGCTTCATTTTTGTTTTTACTGCTCCCAACCCTAGAGCAAATTCACAAACATGCGGGGTCCTGCAAGATCTTCTCATTTCAGTCACTCGGATATGGCATACAACTGTAGGTCCCTCCAGTCATGCATTGAATGAATTTATTTATTTTTTTTAAATATCGGTGGCGTATACGCAACATTTTTCTGTTTTCGCAGTTTAAACTTCGGGTACCTACTCATTCCTTGTGCTCGGAATCAAATTTTACATTCAATAAAAAATAAATTCTTTCCATTCAGAACATTGACACACTGCCAAAATTGTGCAAATAGTACCTAGATAGGCCGCAGGTGTCACAGTCCATGTGCTGCTCTCAAAGAATCACACCGTTTGTGTTCATGTAAAACACATGGGACATGGGAAAAACGCTTGCAGCACCATTCTCTTCCATCAAATGGGTATAAGAAGAACGGTGAATAAAAGGTTAAGTGAATGAATATTCTTCGCACTGGGGGACCTGAAAAATCCGTACGAGTCTCCATAAGACCGCTGGCTGATCCTCTTGAAAAGCACATTTAAACCGCCGATGACATTTTTATAGTTGTTGCAGCTACCCGTTCATAGCAAAGTTATGCTGAAGCCACTATCAAAATTGTGCCATATTTTAGATTAGTCTACCTGCTTCCGTCAACCTGACTCAATTCTGCAAACAGCCGCGCTAGATTTGTCATTCAAATAATGCTTTAAATTCCCTTCTACGTACAAGCAAATAAATGCAAACACCCACATCTGTCATGTCATGTGAAACCTCTTGTCTGTGCGGACGAAAAACTACAACAAATAACTCTTACACAAATTCCTAGAATGCAAGCGAAATCACTCAATCACTTGAGTTCTTAATTGCGATCCAATCGTGTGACTGTGGTTTGCACACTTTCTCCCTCGCTGATGAACCCTCAGTCGGTCGGTGTGGCTTAATTTGCGTCAGTTCAATGGTTCCACTAGAACTCAGTCGATAATGCAAATCCATCGTGCCAGACGATCAAAGTCTGCTTCAAGTACAACACCATATTATGCCAGAAACGAACCACAACACACAACGCTGCACAATATTTTTATTATCACCTGTCGTGTGTGTGGCGTTGAGTACCTACCCTCTTACTGCGTAGTAGATGACAAAGTGAATTACTATTCCTGCACCACTATGTTCTCCCCCCGAAATAGCGCATTACGATCGAAACACCATTAGCGACGATTTATCTCAGCAAGAGTTCTATTTGCATACAGGCATCGACAGGCAATAAATGGTCCGACCAGAGGAGCCACGCGTGCATCGCCATATCTCGTCGTAGATGCGCACTTTTTTTTTATGTGTCCATATTTCATCGTATTTAGCTATCATTTTCGTGTTCCGCAGCTACCCAATTATAGTCGACACAAAGGTAAATAAGCAGAAAAAGCTCGAAAACAAGAAATCCCGTGCATCGTGAGTGATCAGAGGGAAACTATCGAATGGAATTTGCGTCTAAATTTAGATGCGCATGATGGGCGCGTGCGTTTGACTGAATATGGAGTACTGATAACAGCAAAAAAAAAAAAAATCTGGTGACAATAACGCTATCGGTGGTGATCTCGTGAAATTTGTGCAAATATTTGAGATAGTCGTTCGCAGTAACTTCGTAGGTACACGTATCTTGTTCGCATATTAATCACGGGAATTTGTACACGCTTTTTGCAACGTCATGTCACGTCATGTGTTTGTGCTATTGCGGGCATAATTGGTGCTAAGTCAACTCGAGGCTGGCTTTGCATGACCGGTCTCATGATGTGCCTGAGCTAAGCCTTTAATACGGTAGTCTTTTTTGTTTGGCTCGATCGGTTGCGCCATTTGCACCCATGTGGCACGTAAACAAATCGAGTTATCTGTCAATCGGTTAATGGGGGTATTTATGTGGTGTATACATTGGGACGTCGCCGATTTTTATGGCGGTCCTTAGACTTGCATTTGATTTAGTGTCGGCCCGCATTTGGAGTGTTCTTTGTAAGAAGGCGGAAATTTTACGATTTCCTTCACCCGAATAGGACAAGTACCCACCGATAAGGAAAAAATAAGTTGGGGTCCGCACTTTCCTATAAAGAAGGTGTTAAGCTCGTATACGAAGAGTTACTTATTTACAGGGATTCTATTTACCGCGAAAATGGAAAAGGTAACAGTTTTTTTATGGAAGATATTGGAGAACTCTGTGGTGGGTTTCAAATAAACAGAATCGTGAAGGGCATAACTCTATGGTTTTGAGATGGAGCAAACTTGCTACCACCAAAGACACTAATAAGCTTCAGTAAAAAAACGATCAAGAGCAACAAGATCGCAGAGCACTTTCTCTATGACTACACGGTTTAAAATCCTGACGGTAAATTTAATATATTTTGGGTGGCATATATATAATGGCAAAGCCGAGAAAATATTAAAATTGAATACTTTGCTACATGCAAATTAAAAATAAAACTAATAAAAGGTTTATTAAATTTAAATAATGTCTGCTATTACAAAATATGTCTGAAATATTAAATTTTACTATAAATGCAAAAAAAGCATATTTAAATTAAACCCTAATTTGCATTGAAAAATTATATAATTTTAATACATCGGATTAAATAAACTGCAGATAATAATTTAATACTTTTAATTCGTATTAAAATGAGCATTTTAATGAAACAATTATTTAATTTTAACATAAAAAATTACACAAAAAGTTTAATAAATTGGAAATATTAAAAGCTTAAAATTCGGCTCTACGAATTTATTGCAATTGAAGTAACTTCAAATGAAATACTTCCTAACGAAGGAACTTCTAAATGATACAAGTTCTTAAGCAAATTGAAATAAGTCCCAATCCAAAGTGGAAGTTAGTCCAAATATTTAGGAGCAGTAAGTCTTAGTTTGCAGTTATTTAATCTGCATGGCTTTGAGATTTATTTCTTTATTAATAATGAACCATTCCGATTTTAAGGCGATCCTCATTATAAACTATTTGGTTTAGAATAATATATTATGGAACAAAATGGTAACGCTAAAGTACCATTACTTGCAGAACGAGCAAACTAGTAATCTAGTACTAAAAAACGTGTTCTAATTTTATCAAATGAAAAAGAATTGAATAATCAATCGAAACAATCGAAAATCGTTCTGAAGTTTGGGTCTTTTTCCTATTGTTCATTATTTGGAGTTCTAAAACATTGCGGTCACCGTATGTATGACTTTTTACCAGGATTAGACTCCCGATTAAGAACTTTTAGCACCGTGGCGTCCTCTTGCTGTCCTTTAAAAATAAACCGCAGTAAAAGGAACTATGTACATATCTGTCTGACAGTACAATTGTCCAGCGTATATACAAGTCTCCTATTTTACAAATAACCTACGGACTACAAATTTGGTATGTATAATAAAAGTGCGTTTCATATACCATAACCGAAGCAACGCAAGACCGGCTTATAACAGAAAGTAAACTTGCCTTTGCAGTCTTCATTGCAACGCTTTTTAATCATGCAAACTGATGACTGGTATTTATGGATGCCCTCCTGTCAATATAAATTATTGGAATCGGTCAAAGGGTTCACCCCAAATGCGATTATAATTCACATCAATAATTCACATGAGGACGACCACAATACCTCATAGCAGTGCTGCACAAAGGGCCATAATACGCCTTCCGATATCCGACTCTACGACCAACAATACTCCAAAACTCCCAGGGTCGGATTGACGGAATGTCGGGTCACAAGGGGGGCCGCCTTATTCCATGACCTATATTTAAAAAAAAAAAAATCTTAGCGCCTCCACAGTACAAGAAAGTGGATGTTGGTGTTGCCACTGACAACGGTTATTTGCCCTTGCATGTTATTTTGGTGCCTCCTCTCTGTAAGTCATTTGTTTGTCTCGCTTACAAATCTAAATGCTCCAGCCATTTGTCGTAAAACCAGGACCATGGTTAGTTTTTGACACAGAGGCGGACATAGGGTACATTTTATCACGATGGAAGTAGCAGTTTCCTTAAAAAAAAAAATTGAAAACGTGAAATTTTCTTGTTTTACGTATAAAAATTAAAGGGCGCTGAATGCCTATAGTCGACGCTACCTCAGTACCAGCATTGGCATCTTATGCATCACGACGCTCAAAACCAATTAAAATGCAAGAGCTAAAAGTGTTCATACTTGGAATCTACTGCCGCTCGCTATTTACAAAAGTAAGATCTTACTGATCGATCAGTTGGGAGGATTCACCACACGTGCAAATTTAACGAAAGTGGTCCAAGACTTAACTTTGCACTGAATGGAAGTTATCTAGGACTCTAAATGAGATCTTTGAAACGTGTTTCAGACTCTTTATGAACACCTCAAACTAAGCTCCGAGCGTAGTTTTGTGTTATTTTCCTGGGGTTGAACTTTATTCCCCTCGATCTGTCTAGTGAACTAGTCACCGAGTCACTGTAACACGGTCTACAATTGTGAAACGAAAACCATTGAAAACTGCTAGTCATCCTACAACATTTCGCAGCTCGTTAGCAATTTAAACTGGTGCTAAGCTCGTGTGAGCTTCCTGATTACTCGGTATATCAGTTTGCAACCTCGCTGCCCAATTATCTAGTCTATTTCACAATTTTGTAATTAACAAAACTACTCTTGCCCCCCAGCCTCAGAATGACAGACGTGAGTGGCGTTTTAATCTCAGATAAGGCTGTAGTGACACCTGGCGCCAAGAAGGTGCCTGATATAATCGCACCGAAAATTAAAAAAAAAAAAAAAAAATAGATTAATGTATGTGTGTAGATTTCCGTTTTTTTTTTCCAAGAGGAACCCAGTCCGATAAATGCGCGCAAGGTTGCTCGCGAAGGTTCTGCATCTGCATTCTTCGAGCCACATAATCCAGTCAGCTAGACTCTACCACATCAGGTGCGTAAGATTAGCCCGCCGCCACTGATTGCGATCACCCGCACCTCTGCACTCGTGACCAGATACAAATGTCACAAGTGTTATACCTTACGTCAGATAAGTCGCTACCCAAAGTTTGTTCCTTATCGCTGCTACTGAAGATAAAATTTGGACACCAAACGCCAGTCGACACACGCAATGCTCGCGATAAGGTTCTCTTGGCCAAAAAGAACGCGTGTGTTGGCTCCGTACCTTACGTGTGCGCTCTCTTTTTTTAGTCAATTCATCGGACATGTGGCTGAAAGGTTATTTTTACCCATTCTTACGTATGTTGGCAGAATGCGAAAGGAATTCGCCACTCGGATTGATATACTATTCTGTATTTGCCGGACAGGTAGGAGTATCGATTGCAAATGTTTTTTTTATTACCTATTGGAATTGCCACCGAGATAGACGGGGGAAATTTACTGCGACACATGATTTCTGCATGTGCTTTGGATGATGACATGATGACGATAATCGTCGCATTCCATTACAGTGGTCTTGTGTTTTGTTAGGAATTTATGATACTGCGACTTTGAACTTTGTAAAGCCTTCTATATACAATTTTACATCTTGCGATAGTGGGGGCAATTCGGGGTCACTTTAGTTAGCCCTCTGGTTAAATGGTTGAATGTTCAGTTAGGATAGTATGTTAGACGTGTCCTGAACAAATTTATTTGTTGACATACATTAAAGTCAAGTCATGCAACTGCGTTTGGTTTTGTTTACGGGCATTTGTCTGAAGGATGATGAAATTCGGGGGCCAAAGTTGATGAACGTGACCTGTCATAGATTAAGTGAGTTTTTTTGACTTCCGACCCTCACATAAATTGAGACTATTAACGAGACTTTGGAATTTCAATGATAAATGGCAGCAGCATTATTTTTGTAAAGAAAAACATTAGTCATACAGTTGTGGCCATCAATGTTAGCGAAACGAATGTCACTCATTTGCTTGTGATTGTTCAATAAAAGTTACTCAATTTATTGTGTTGTCCTTATTAGAGGATAGATAGCTTTTCCGATTTTTGGCTTAAAGTGCTGAGATTATTAACCAACATATCCACTAAATCGTGCAATGAAGTGCAGTGCATTTCACTGTCAAAGTGTTGCGGGTGGACATATGCAACTATTGACTAAGCGAACGCATGAGCAACAATGACGTTTGCGTCTTCGCATTGACAGTAGTTCGCAATCCGATGTAATTATTCATACGGACGACGAATTTCAATTTTGAGTGAGTATTTCTATCATTATTATAGTCGGCGGGTAGCCAACTGTAATGAAAAAAATTGTAATTTGGAACGCATCCACAAGTCTCTTAACGAAGGATACGCCACCTATATTGGAAAGGTAGACGCATGAGTGACAGCGGCAAGAAGAGGAAACGAGGAGACGTCCATTTTTGTTCCTTTTTTTTATTTCTATCTCTTTTTTGAAGCGTGGACTGGAAAAGAAGTGTGTGTAAAAAAAGATAGATTATAACCAGCGATGCCAACTAAGGCTTTTTCATGCCTTTTATGCATTGTTTCATTAGCTAAGGCTTTAAGGCTTGTTTTTTTTACAAAAAAAGGCGTCTTTTTATTATTTCAAAAATGTTGGTTATTTTTAATTCAATATGCTGAATTTTTATTTTTTAAAACATTCTTAAAAAATCTTGGCCAACAAGAATTTTAGATGTAACCTCGGTCTTAAAGAATGAGTTTCCACCTTCAAACTCTCAACATTTTCATTCTTTAAAAATAGTTCTAGCCTCCACTTCCAATAAGTGGAATAAAATTGAAAACAAATTTGAAAGCTGTTTGTTTTTTGTTCGTTACTTTGTTTCGGCTACGATTTACTTTCGTTTTCAAGAAATAGTTTGTTAAATAAAGAAATTATGTAAACTATAAACTCATTTTATTATCTTGTCTTAAAATTTAGAACTCTATTCAACAGATTATCACTCTAGATTGGATGATTTAAGTTTTTCTTGGAAATTAAAATTGCTTTTATTTATTCTTTTATATTAGTATTTATTTTTTTATTTATTTTTTCAATTTACCTAAAAAAAATTATTTTAGGCATTATTTTATTGAAAAAGGCATCTTTTTTTTGCAGGTTAGGCATTTTTTCGTCAAAAGTGGTTGACAACGCTGATTATAACGTATAGAATAAGAATAAAAGAAAAGTAACTGAATAAAGAAATAAAAATCATTCGTGTCTTACAATTTTTGGTTTCTATTTCAATGAAATCTTATTTTGACAATAGCAGATTGTTTGCGCTTTAGAAAGGGACAGTAGAAATGTTGATAACAAAATTTACTCGAAATAAAACAGAAAGCTGCAAGCAAAATATTTAGAAAACTCGCGAAAATTTAAAATTTTGATTGAATCCTATTTTTGAAAGCGCTTTTTGCTAGAACAAGTGTTTGACGATGGGTGGCGCTGAAAATCGACTGCATTTATATTCTCTATCTGGTTATCTTTTATACATTTTGAGAATTGTAATCCTTTCTATATTCATTAGTTCCCTCGAGTGAAACATAACGTGCACGACTGGGTCGAACGAAACTTTCTCGTTCATCAAAAGTTGGGTCGGTTGTTTTTATTTTATTTTATTAGATAGGTAGGTAAAAATACGAGAACCGATCTTAGATAGATTTTAGAAACAGTTCCGGAAATGTAGATAAAATCCAATTTTGGGTTAGGTATTTATCTGATACGGCAGTACATCTAACAATGTGCGTTTTTAAAAGTTGAAGCTCGCAGTAACAGGCAATTTTCGCCAGTTCTGGCTAAAGAGTTAAAAGCGCCTACTGTACTATTTTATAAGCTCTTACACTTTACAAGATTTCGCAGTATAAGGACAAGAGTAGCAGGAGTTTATGTTTTCTAATCTGATAGGGCATGCTTTATTTTTGACTGGAATAGATTATTTTCATTGGTTTAAGGTATCTATGATCGGAAGTAAGGTTCGTGGTATACCGGTATCTTTATATAGATATATGTAGGTTACAGGTGGCCCAGGTCCACCCCGGACTGTAGCGCCACCTTAAGTTAAGTAGGTTGCAGGTATTAGTAAGAACTCAGAGTTTTCTTTTTGATTTTTCATTAGCAGTTATAAACTGAATACCACGATGGACGTGTGTGGTATCCCAATGAATTGAAATTTTCTGGTTGTGTAAATTCCAAGTGGTTAGAATTATTTTAATGTCTACATATTCAATATTGTTTAAAAAAAAAAAACAGAAGAAGTGGGTTATATTTGCTAAAAATAAGTCTTGTGTAGCTGATATTGCATCTTTAGTGGCTATTGCAATTTTAGTTTTAAAGTACGGTATCGAGTTGTAAAAATGTATAATTATGAACAGAAATCGGTTTTTGGGTTATCATTTTTGAAAAATAATTAAAAAAACGATTTTATTAAATTTTTTGAGAAAAACTAAGTACGGGATCTTATTTAGAATACTGATGTCATCTTTCGTATGTATTCTGATCAAAATCGTTAAAGCGGTTTTTCGAAAATTTGGCAGTCAAAACAGTACCAAATGTTGCAAAGCTTAGTTTGAAAAATAATACTGCTTAACTATTTAGCTGAAAACTTAGTAAAGGTTATTATTCGGGATGAAAGCACTACCTGGTTTTAGAGTTTTATTGAAATCGAAAGTGGGGTTTTCGAGCTATCAACAGTTTTTCAAATTCAGTGATTCGAATTGAAAATTAAGGACGCAATCATTTTGGCAACATCAATTTTACTCTAATTTTGCATTTTGGTCAAAATCTTTAATGCCGTTTCAGGTAAACTAAACAAATTTCAATTTAAAAAAAAAAAAGTCTTTTTTCCCAAATTCATTGTACGATAATTTACAGAAAAAAAAACCGTTTGCTATTACGTTAGAAATGACCATATTACCTTAGAAATGAATTTTTGTTACATTAATATTCGGGCTTAAATCGTTTGAGTCGTTTTCAAATAAATAAATAAACTGGTACACAAATTTTGTGTGCGATGTACCATTAATATTGAGGTTACCGTGCAGAAAGAACGGTCGCGAACTGTAAGCGCCCAAACTCTAAACCCGAAGTTTGAACGATATCCGGGCAGCCGTTTAGGTTGTAGGTCTCGGCACAGATGAACAGAATTTCGCGACCCACTTTTTTGAGTTCCTCTGTCAGAACTGATTAACATCTGGAGTTCGAAATTTTGCACGATTACAATATCTTTCTCTTACAACGTAATAGAGAAAGTTAAAAATATGACCTCCGTGAAGAGCTGTTTTTTGACGACAGTTCTCCACAAAAATACTAGCCTTATAGTTTTGCTACTTGCCTCCTGTTATGATGCGACACCATCGAACTTGATCAGAAATTCTCAGTCTTTTCGCAATTCCAGCATGTTTATGATCTTGTAAGATGGTCATACTGTGCAGCAAAATTCAACCATCCACTGTTGAAAAAGAAAACAAAATTTGTATCGGAGACTAACTTAATGTAAAATATTTGGCTAGCCAGCTAACTAGATCCGTCAAAGTTCCTTTCCGTATGTCAAAAATAAAATCTGTACACAACTCAATGTCAAATAGAGTTTTTTAGTTACATATTTTGAAAAATACGAGAAAGGTCTATTTTTTTATAAAATAATTCCACGTTTTGCTCATTTGCTGCCACTTGTGTTGAAGTAAAAGCAGATCATTAAAATTGCATTGTTTCTTTTGGTTTTGCTTTTACAAAATACACCAATTTCAATACCTATTAATGTAACTTAAGATTGGTCTTAAATTTAAATAAATTGAATTTATTTAAGAGGTTTGAAAAAATAAATATATTATTATTATTATATTATATAAATATTTAAAAGGTCTAAGTCCCCTTATTTTCGTCATATCCACAGCCAATATCAATTTTTATTAGCTTGTTGTTAAAAATCTGTTTCGACTATACTAAAAATTCAACAGCCAACCACTTCTAATTGTAAGACCGATTAAAAAATAAATATAACCCAGGTTATAACAACCACAATTCACTTTTCATAAATCCCCCCAAATTACCTGTAATCACCAATTTGTTGTTAAATTTCCCAATTGTGTTCAAAATCCACTAATAGCTTATCTGAAATGTAATAAACAGCAAATCGAATTATCCATAAATCTATTCGCCTTATGGTAGGGCATTTTTGTTTTCATGCCTCATGGACCCTATTAATTGATTTGTTTTTGAATGGAATGTTACTGGCGCTTTGTAGACACTTGCGTCATTCACTGGCATTTCGTTCGTGTTGTGCTCTTCCTCGCAATCGGCGAGCTGATTATGATGATAGTGAAATTATCTTCTTCTTTTTTACACGAACTTTAAAACAGAGAATTGTAAAATATTGTGTAAGCGAAAGTACAGGTACTAATTTTAGATTCACCACATAAAATGCGATGTTTGGATTATTGGGATTTGGGAAAACGAGAAGTGGGAAACAGCGATCTTTACTTTAAGGACGAAGCAGATAGAGTTACATGGTGATATGTCAAAATAAAATACAGAAAAATCTGAGTCAAGTCTTGAAGTTTGTTAATTTGCAAAACTTCCCAATGAACTCCAAGAGTTTGTTGAAAATTTGACAGCGCTTTGCGACACAGACGCACAAAATCGACTTCGCTTTCTTCAAGTAGAAGCGTGCCAAATTTCACTTTGCAAAACCACCCAATGTACTCGCACTGTTTGTTATAAATTTGACAGCTGTGAGGCTGACTTATTCTATATGTACCTACTTATTTGTGATTCTGTGATTCTTTGAATCCAATGACAGATCGTTGGCTGTTTGAGATGATTTGAGAGGAAAACTAACTTTTCTGGTTTAATGTCAGAATTACAAGCCAAATATATGAGCACAATGAGTGCGTTCAGACCATTGGATCTGTAGTTTTTGACAGTTCACATTATAAGTCTTTTCTTTCTTTTTTTTGACAGATGTATTATCTGTCTAAATGGAAACAGTTTTCGACTGGCCAACAACGACTATGCTATGCATGCTTCACAAACCAACATTCGACCTCCACGTAGACATGACATCAGCCTCTAAAAAAATACAACCTCTATCTACCAGTAAAGTAGTGCCGATTCATCGAAACTGAAGATCGACGACCTGAATATCAACACTCAAAATACGCGTGTCACTCCCCCTCTTGCGAGCAAGACTGTTATTATTAGTAAGTCAAATCGAAAATAAATTTGCCTACATCATCGGGAATTTCTACAAAAACAAGTCGACGCGTCACTTTGTTTACAATTTCATTTTAGCCTACACGATAACTCAGTAGTCAGTACATGGTATACATGCATTGCTCATAGGGGTGTACAAGAGGAGGGCGGTCGCTCGTGTGAGGTTTAGCCTCATTTTGCGCGCGCAAACCGTATCATTTATTACCCGTGTGCTCTTCATGTGATTGCACTTAAACGGAAATTCCTACAATCATCAACAGGGTGTGTGTGTGTGTGTGTGCGGCCTAGGTGTTTTGTCAGTACCTTAGCTTAGGCACCTGCACGCGTGCGGTTTTGCCAATTACCAGCCAAAGCAAATCGTTTTTATTTGGAAATCGAAGGTGCGCGATCGTATAACATAAACAGCAAGTTTGACGTCAATTGACGTAGGTAGTCAAGGGGGTTTTCATGGAATTCGTGGAAGTTGTTGTGAAATGACAGCCAAACAAATGTTGTAAACTGACAGAGGTAAGAATTGCAGGAATCTATGTCAGATTGTTGGGAACAAATATTTATTTACTTCAAATCGGGGCGGTGTGCAGTGCGATAAAATATTTCAGTCCCTTTTGTATTTAATTTCGGCTGCCAATTGCGGAAGTTGGCGATCGCTGATCCGCAACAACGACGCAACGCTGCAATTTGAGTCGATTTCGCGAAACGACAACAACAGACTTGACCTTGATGCCGGATTCAGCTTGGATTTGAAGTAACAACACACGATGTGCTTGTTGATGGCCGAAAATAATTATTGCTTAATATCAAAAAATTTCGTTTTGATATCTCTGCGGACTTGGGACCTATTTGTTTGTGCGTGCGTCATTTTTTCTTGGAATTTTTATTATTTTGTGACTTGCCTCGTTTCTTGGGAATTATTCCTTTCGTGCACAGAATCGCTCTCTTTTAATTTACACAACCGAATAATAATATAGAATTGATGAAAAATAAAAATAAATAGTTCGTGCAACAGGTGCGGATGGACCCTAGGCCTAACTTCTGACTAACTGACTACCATTCGTTTTGTGTGAGTTTTTCATTTGTGGAACGAATGGAAGGGATCTACAATTTTATGCCGACTCCAAACGGCTAATTGAGAAGCTCTTTCAAGACAGTTATACTCTCGGATGTTTGTCAGACGTTTGCGAGAGGTGCCTTTACAATTGATGTACTAAAATTAAAAATACCTACCGAAAATACTCTCTTTTTTTCTTGCATTGAACTCATGGCTGCTTAAACAGTAAACGATTAAGCGACAAAATTTGTTGCTTTGGCCTTGCAACTTGTCATGATTAGATATATACCTATAGTTTCGTTTCAAGGGTATTCATAGATACGATATCAGATTATTTACCATACCTGCCTACGCGTAACCTTCAGTTTGTGATACACTTGAAAAATCTTCGATCAACACCCAGCTCCTAACCGATGTGGAATATTTGGTACCTACTCATATTTCTCGTGTTTTATGTCATGGCCTAGTTGAGTTTTAAGCTTGGATCTAAACAATCTCAGCGATTCACCATAGAAATTTATTAAAAAAATCTCATTTCGACAGTTTGTATCGGCAACCACATCATGCACAAACTAAAAACAAAGTTCTTAATGATTTAACGGATTACTTTTATTAAGCAGAAAATACATAACTTATAAATAATTAGGTCCGACTCAATAACTTAGAGCTCACAGTTTAAAGATACGAGACTTAAAAAGAAATTTAATGTTGGCATAGTTTTTGTTTTTGATTTGTTTTCCATGGAAGTATTTTACTTATTTTGGGAGGAAATAGATTGACACTTTGACAGCTATATGACACTTTTTAGAATCTCAACTTTTTAAACAAATTAGCACAGCAACATCGAGAACGACAAAACACGTTAGATCTAAGTCCTCGAAAAAATGCTACCAAACCAATTCACTTTTTTCAACTTCCAAGCAGCGTTGCCAGATACCTGAAGCACAATAATAAACAGCAGGGTTTTTTAAGCACTTGCATTAAATCTCATCGTTTTATAAATTGCTGCGGTCGTCAACATGACAAATAATTTAGCGGAACACTTTAAAAATATAAAATTGCTTACAGCTAGTGCTTTATATTAGTGTAAGAAATTTTGGAATCGGTTTAAAAGTCGCAGAGATTTTCCCCTTACAAATAAATTTTAACTCTATATATAATAGCGTAGAGTCAGGCACTTCATATGAGGGCGGCACATTATCTGTGGCTCAAAAACGGTGCCAATGGTGCCAAGTTGAAATTGCGCTTTAAAAAATAAATAAATATAGTTGGCGCAACAGGTCCGGAGGGACCCTAGGACAGGCTTCTCGCAACCATTCGTTTTGTGCGAGTTTTCCATTTTTGGAACGAATGGAAGGGATCGACAATTTTATGCCGACTCCAAAAGGCTAATTGAGAAGCTCTTTTAAGACAGTTATACTCTCGGATGTTTATCAGACGTTCGCGAGAGGTGGCGCAGTGGAAAAACCCTAAGTTGGAATTTGTGTTTTTTGCGGGATTTAAACGCATAGGTCCCTGAAAAAATATTTCGTTTAACTCTAAAATTATAGGAACGTAAGTCTTATGCGCATTAATTCTCGATTTTTATTGAACTTTTTCCCCAAAGAATTGTTATTAAAATTTATAAATCTCTATGGTATTATTATTATTGATACGGAGGTAAGTAGCAAAGTTATTTACATTCTGAGTTGGAGACTCAAAATTACCATTCTTTTTGTGAAAAAGTCAAAAAACGTTTTGACACTGACTCACATGGCTAGGTAGCATTTTTTCCATTAGAAATCTAGTACCAAACACATATTTTAGTACAATTTATGTGTTTTGACATAAGTCTCCCATTGACAATCAGAATATAAATATTTAATATACTCTTTCTTTCTCCGAAAACTTTTAGGTTTACAAAAAATGAATTCCCAGTGAAAAAGTGTTGAGGTTCAAGCAGTGCTCCCATACTTTGTTGACTTTTTTACCCCCTTTTTATCAAGAAAAGCTTTAGTTTTTCCATAAATCCAAAAACAAATTCCCCTTTTGCTCCCATAAGTGAAATTTGCACCTGTTTTCATAAACAGTAATTTAAAACTGTAACTGTTTTTATAAACAAGCTGAAAGTATTGTACATTGTACATTGTTCAATTTATATAAAAGAGAGTTGCAAAAGCGTTGTGACTTTATAACTCACGAACGGTCAAACCGAATTCGATCAAATTTGTAGGGTTTGTTTGCATGGTCGTGTAGTTGGTTTATCTAATGTTTGAACCTAAATTGGCCAATGCCTTCGTGAACTATGCCAACATCTGATTTTGTCCATAAAATAAAAAACGTAGGCGCCTATGAGCGTGTGCTGTATGTTTGCTGTGTGCTGATGTCACACACACGGGAAATACACGCAGAATTTGCATTGACGGAATTACTATATAAAGAAGCATGCGTTGTGCATGTGCGAGTGCATTCTTATAAATACTATTTTCATTACATTAACAAATTTAGGCGGAACGGAGTTCGCTTGTTCAGCTAGTTGTAAAATAATTTCCTTTTCTACTAGAGATAATTTCAAAACGAGTGAATGCATTCAGATGCAGAAAAAGTCTTACGTAGACGTTCGATGGGCTGTTTTCTTTCATGGTGAATATGAACAATTCCTTTCCTTTTGTTCTCCTTTTCATTCCCAAATTAGCGCTTTTCCCCTCAATCTGGGACCAAGTATGTAGTTTAGCAGTTCTGACAGTTGCCTGACTTTATGTATCTAATGGCGTTTTTCATTGAAGATCCGAGAGAATTGTAAGAATTGACCTGGTGGAAGTGCACTTTTTTTCAATGAAACATAGTAAACATAGAAAGAGCACTTCCAGATTTTCTCTTTTCATAGAAAGGGCAATTACTTTCTTCAATTGAAAACGCTATAAGTTTTGATGGGTTGAGATCGGTCATATGAACAGCTGTTTCAGTTGACGTTTATAAAGGGGTAGTCGACAAATCTAGTCATGAAATTCGTGACAAAGTACAAAGTTCGCATATGTGGCTGACGTGGGAAAAGTGACTAGTTTTTGCATTCAGATTACATCTAGTCCAGACCAATCTAGCCGACTTAAAACAGCTAGATTTTTGAACTTGCCCAGTTTCTTTTATTACTACCTATTATTAGACAAGTTTGAGAAAACTTCTAAGAATTCTGAAAAGTGTTGCCATTCGTAGAATGCCAAGTCCTCAACCCAAAACTAATTTACATCAATAAAGAAGGTATTCTCACAGATAGTTCATAATGTAAATTCCCTTGAATTTATAATTTCCCCACAAACTATTAATATATTCGTAAGAAAACCGTACTTAACTAAAAAATGCAAAGTTAAAATAAATTCTATCCCCATTCCGAGTAAAATACCCACCCAATGTCGTTGTCGATTCATAGAATTGTTTTTATTTAATATTTTCCCAATTAAACATTGAAAATGTCGACAAGTACTTCCTGCTAATTGTACAACGTACACTCATTTGTTATTTAATATTGGCCTTTCTATTTTTATCCGCAATCACAGTGGCTTGAGCAAAAACAATCACAAAAATATCTCACATGACTCAGGTAGTCTTCGTTTTGTACGTGTACAGCGTATAACTATCACAGGTAGTACACCATGTTTTAATCAACTGTCAGTCTCAGCTTCGTCGAACGTCAACAAGTGATTGTGACAAGAAACAACAACAAAACGTTAACCACTTGAACGAGCTGATATTTGGCCCCATCGAATCGGGGATCCCCTACACAGATTGGTGTGCGCGCGTACAATCACAATTTAGCACAACTATGCCAAGGTATCCGCTGCGAGACGCGCCGAAGGAAGGCGGGAGTGCGCGTGTGAACTGTACTTACTCACTGTGCTCGGCACCGCACTAGTGCGGGAGAGGCGGGGTGGTCCGGCGCAGATAAAACCAAAATATGACTCAATAAGAAAATGGAATAAATATTTTATGAATGAAATGGGCGTTCGGTGTGTCTGTGTATACGAATGGCGGCGTTCACCGCGCGCTGCTCGCCGTCACAACACCATCCGAATCCGACCGACATTCCCACAGTGTGTGCTCGGAGTTGGAACTATTTTTTGATCGATGTGTAAATCTAGGGCGCCTTACTATTGATGTGTGCGGTTTTATTTGTCGATTTTGAAATGGTATTGTGGAAATATTTTTCAAATGAATAGAGGCGCCGCACCGCGCCGCGCCGCAGTATTAATAATAATTCGTTATTAGATACATTAACTGGATATGGTTAGTGGATAGTGGATAGGCAAAGGCACGTAACGCTGACGTATAGGGGCGGCAATGGAAAATTTGCCATTTCATATTCTGGGAATGCGAACTGTTGCTTGAATTTTAGTTATCAGCTTTAGTGTACAGCGCATGCCGTAAGTATTTTTCGAATGGGTTACTGTGAGTTACCTGGAATTTCTGAAGTCGATTCATACAGGTTAGGAGGGAAGATATGTCTTTTTTTATGTATATGTTGCCATATCCCCTTGGCAAGCACAAGTAATTTTCAGGTGGTAAATGACTTTACATTTTTCGACTCATGTTGGCAAGGCAAATTTTGGAAAACTAATTTAAATCGCTTCCATCTTTGCTTCATTTGATACACAAATTTCGTTATCGTAGAAAATTGAAAAACAAACCTACCGATTTGTATATGAAAAAATTGGTAGGTTCACTGCCACGCCTACTTTTAAGGGGCGTTTTTGAACAAATGTATTTTTTCTCCTAACATTGCCGCATTAAACCAGTCACTTACTGTTCATTAAAAGCATATGATTGGCAACGACTATTTCTGATCGTGGGGCTCTGCTTAGGGTTGCCAGTTTTCTAGATATTTCGGAGTCGCCATGTTTTTTTTTTTTTTTTTTTCGAATTTCGAATATTTCATTTCACCAAACTACGCACATTTAAGAAAAAGTCTTATAACGAACAAATGTAATCAGCGCCTAATACAATGGATTTGGCATTACTCTTTTTGTTCTCGAACTGCCACATTGACATTGACATATCCCCAAATATTATTTATAATTATTGTTTGCTCGGTTATTTGTTTGCTCGGTGGTTTTCAATTTTGTTGAGTTTATTAAAACTTAAAAAAGAGGACAGGGAAATTGTCGTTCAATACCAAAGGGCTGAAAAAAAAATAATGCCATTTAATGTTTTTTTTTTTGCATTTTTGTATACTCTATTTTTTGTTAATTAAATTTTGTGTACTGTTTTTTTATTGTTAAGTCCGTATGACACTACTTTTTGTTTTATATATGTATATATTATATTATATACCTATATATATAGAGATTTTTAATTTATAATATTATTTATATCATTTACATAAATTACATTTTGTTGAGGGTATATAATATATTTATAAGATAAGGCCATATTTATATAAATATAATTAAAAGACGCAAGAGCAGTTAGAAAAATTAGACCGAAAATTCCCGATTGGAGTGAGTGCATACACACCAACCTTATTAATGTAGAGATGTATAAAAAAAAATGCATTTAAAATATATTCAATTTACATTTTTAAGCTGGCAGCTTTTTTTTGACATTTCAAGATAATTTTAAAACAAATTCGTTGTAAAATCTGTTGTTGCTTTGCCAAAAATTGCTATCCCTTGCGTATTACACTTTCAGTCTCTTTTACTCGCAGCTGACTTTTCAAAATGTTTTCTTTTAATGTGATAAAAATGGGGAAAAAATGAGAGATAAATGTAATGTCATATGCGCTTTAATTTAATTTAACTATAAATTTATTTTTTACTATGAAGTAATGAGATTTTCTGAAACCTCCCGTTTTGTTGCCAGATATTCATGACAACCCTAGTTACGCTTTGGGGATGTGGGCGCACATCGAAAACACTGTGTATCGTTCCTACTGTTGAAGCGAGCTTCAAGCAAACATGCAGAGTAGAAAGAGCATAAAAAAATGATTGGCCCAAGGCGCAATAGGTCCGGAGGGACTTTAGGCCTAGCTTCTCAGAACCAATCGTTTTGTGTGAGTTTTTCATTTTTGGAACGAATGGAAGGGATCGAAAATGTTATGCCAACTCCAAACGGCTAAATGAGAAGCTATTTCAAAGACAGTTATACTCTCGGATGTTTGTCAGACGTTCGAGAGAGGTGGCGCATTCTTAAAAACCCTAAGTTGGAGTTTGGGCTTTTGCGGGATTCGAACCTCGACCCCTCGCTTAGTAGTCCAATGCACTCACCACTAAGCCACTGCGCCTACCTTAAATGCATACGTCAAGTTTAATAAAAACCTGTTACTCACTCGCATAATGTTGAAACGTTTAATTTTAATTTTTAACTCCCACCGCAAACTGTGTCCCATATAAATAGAGAATTAAAATCCGCTAGTTCTCAAGGGATCACTTTTTGAAAGGGCGTTTTTATGGCCCAAACCTAACAATTTGCCTCTTTCAAAGTTCATTCACATCGACGAAATAAATCTTTCTCACTCGCAATTACCTCCTGTGTCCCCATATCTCACCTTTGCCAAAGCCCATATAACCACCAAATTAAGTAACCATTGCCCAAACTGTATAGTAAATAACAAAACAAGGTATCCACCGACTACCTATGTATATACCCGAAATAGGTGTGCTTTTGTTAATATGGCTCACGCAACCCATTAATTAAATTGTTATTGAGTCGAATGTGCTCTGAGAAACGCATATATACCTAAACACTTAACTGACAGTCAAGCGGTTTGCTGGCTCTCGCGCTTTCCCGCTCTAATCATCCAAACGGTTATTGCGTTTTGTGTAGTAAACTTGTTTGTTTTTCTATAGCTATTCGTATATGAACTTGAAATTTGAAAACTATCCAAACATTGTGTAATTGAAAGAAGTTCTAATTTTAGATCAGACAAGCGAAAAAGGTTATTTTGATCATAATTGCTTTTGTGGGAGTAGGTGCTTAATGACAGTGCAAATATTTATCTATTCGCTTGCTGCGCATTAGCCTAATGAGTTGCAAGCCTTCTTTATGGGTTGAATGTCAAATGGCAATTAGTCACGTTTTAATGCAAAATATGTTGTGAATGATGCTATCTTTTAGCTCCTCTTAAAAGAGACTCCAACTTTTTCGTAATAATGGTTTTACTACTGATATTTTACAAAAATAGTTAGTTTTAGTTGCATAACCCTTGTTTCGAATGTTTTTTTTCTAAAAAGGGAAGTGATGAAAAAAGTTTAGAGTGAAATTGAAAAATATGGACGACTGAGTCTCACGTAACTTGCTCATTTATACTTTAGTTGGTATAGGGCAAGTTCTATTAATGTAAGTGATTAGAGATCAACAAAAAAGGATGAGGATCTTCTTGGTCGCTTCGAACGCAAAATTCTTCGAGTGATTTTTGGTCCCGTTTGCGTTGACGGGATTTGGAGGAGAAGATTTAACAGCGAACTCTACGAGCTGTACAGCGACATCGACCTGGTCAGAAAAGTACGCTTTAGTCGTCTAAGATGGTTAGAACATGTAGAGCGAATGGACACCAACGCTCCGGCCCGGAGAGTATTCGATTCCAACCCTGAAGGACAACGAAGTAGAGGAAGACCTCGCTTTAGGTGGCGCGCTTAAGTGGAAGGGGACCTCAACCAACTTGGTGTGCGCAACTGGAGGCAGTTAGCCAAAGATCGCGTTAACTGGAGAGGCGTATTGGTTGAGGCCCAGGTCCACCCCGGACTGTAGCGCCACCTTAAGTAAGTAAGTAAGAGATCAACAAAATTAGGGTCAACAAAATTATTCTCCCCTTTGGGAGCGATCGAGAAGAGGCTTAGTATAATTTCGCGAAACCGTTTAAGCTGGAGCTAAGTATACTACACGCGGCTTAAATAGTAACAACACTAAAAAGCTTTGTGAAATCTTTGTAGATACGGGGAGTTCCGTTGATTTTGTATCTTTCATAAAAATTGTGAACCTAATGGCACACGCAGGGGCGGCCTCAGGAGCTTGCGCCCCCCTCCCATAGAATAGAATATTATTGACTTTATTTATAAAGATAAGGTTTACAATTATTTTTGCTTAGCAAGTCAAGTCTTTTATGACCTGGTTTAACCGTCGGTCAGCAGAAAGCTATGAAAAACTCTTTGATGGATTCCATTTTCAAATATTTCATCACAGAACTAAGTATCAGCCCAACCTAAATACAAACAAAAAAAATCCAGCGTACGCTACCTAGACTCCAAAGATCCCAAATAAAAACTAATCCGTCGAACGGTTAAGACTATAGCTGAGTATGCAGACAAATCTCGTTTAGGTATAGACGAGGCCGACATTTTTCGCGAAAACAAAGCTTGCCCTTTAAGGAGGAAGTAAAAATCTGTTAGTGGAGTTTCGAAATCCTTCGCACTTCGATTTTATCAGAAATAGATTAAAAATATTTGTTATAAATAAAAAAAAAGCAAAATCTATGTAACCCTGCATGTAAACCCAGTTTTTTTTTTTTTTTTTTTTTTGCTTTTTCAGATTATTTAAAACACGACAACTGTCAAACCGGGTGACGTATTAGTTTTAAACCTGCAGTGTGATAGAAAAAAAAGTAATTAAGCAAAAAATGTGAAAATTTTTTTAAGTAACCCCTTGCCCCCCTTTTAAGGGGCGATATGTTAAAATGATGTCTTTTTCTTAAAATCATTTACTTCCTTTCCGATAACTGTAGCGATGTGCAATTATGCAAAGTGATAGTGGAAAGCAAGTACATAACTGATCAGGAGCACGTATCTTAAGAGAATTTGATTTTCCAGAGGGGTATAACCGTTTTTATTGAAATAATTATATTTTTAATCGGATTTACATACAATAGTTATTATTCTTATTATCATTAGAAGCTTTTATTAACTATTAGGATTACAAACTTTTGAACATATAATAGTAGGTACTTTTAGATAATTATGCGACACGTGCATTAGCATTGTTCAAAATTCGTCCAGTGAAGGGAGTCAGGTGACCCTTACCATTTTTAGGCGGCCTTTTCATATGCATACAACATATATAGATATTTTTTGTTTTGCTTAAGATTTAAGATTTCGCTTGTAGAGCGATAAGTTAAAACATTTTGAAAGAGAAAATCTTTCGTTTGTTTTCAAATGACCCCTTTTTGAGGGGTCAACGGTTAGATACTTTTTTTGAGAGGTTGGACTTCTGAGTGCTAACTTCAGGGATGGGATTTTACGTGATCATACATAAATAAGTTAGTTGAGCACATATTTCAGTAGTCTGTATATTTTTAAGGGGGCAATACACCTCAGGGGGTCAAATTTGGTTTTACTAATTTTACAAAAAAAAAAAAAAAAAACTGGCTTAGTGATTAGTGTGATTTTGTGTTGGACTATACTAAGCGAAATGTATCAGCTTCAACCCCGGAATTTACATGAAATTATATCTTGAGGCTTTTTCTCTTGTGCCACCTCTGGCAACTGACAAATATCCAAGGGTATAATGGCTCTAAAAAAGCTTCTTAGTTCAGCAGTTCGACTTTGACCAAAAACTGCCTCGAACTGTTGTGAGTTGCGCCAGCTATTTGTTTTTTATCAAAGAAAGGCCATCCCTAGCTTCGACTGTCAAATCACCAAGGACCCCTTCCTGCACACTTACTTATTCGAAGTCCTTTTGCATGTTGACTTTCCAATTTCATCAATCTACTCTCTGTTCATTAATAAATTTAGCCACTCGCCCTTAGTGTGCATAGCTCTCTCACATAGCTCCGCCGCAACTCTATAACATCGACCTCATACCCTTAAACTTAAGCAAATATGGTTTCGGCTCTCTGTTCGCATGAGCCAAAATGTAAATTAGCCAAAGTGGGGTGCAAGAACGTAACGTTTCGCCTCTTCAAGATTTATTGGATTCATTGGATTCCTACTAATGGGGTGAAACGATATGGCACCGTGCGTGAGGGTGAAGGTTTTTCACATTTTCATTGAGTAAACTTCAAACAGAGTGCTGCGAGTAGTGCCTCTTGGGGTTCTTTAAAACTTGACTTTCACAGAGCGACCACAACTCAATGGTGGCAACTATGTATTGTTTGTCAGTTTGGTTGAGGTTTCTCTTACCTCCTCGACTGTATGATGACGTGGAACTAAACAAAACCCCAGCTATCGTAACAGATTCACATATAACATTGAAAGTTCACTGTCAATGTGTTTGTAAGATAAGATTCTAAAAATATACCTCTTTCGGTTATTTGTTTGCTATTTTCATTGTGCCAGTGACGGAGTAGAGCTGGTGGTCCCAGCACAAAAGAACCAAATTATATATTTTTGGCACTATTGAGGAAGTAACCGCTATTGGTTTTGTCTTTTGTGTATACGACGAGTAGGTGGGTGAATGGCGGGGGCCTGGGGAGGTGTTGTCTTGTTTCGCGAGTAGGTACATATGCGGTTGGATTGTTTTTGTTTTTTTTTTTTTTTTTGCAAGTGATATTAATGCAACAGGAAATTGTGAATTTGTGTCATGCTTTTTTATTTTGTTTTTGGTTTATTTTCTTGGAACTCGTTGATGTACTCAATGGAACAGCAAAACAAACACGTGTAGAACCTTGAAGCGATTTTAATTGATTTGATTGCAGTTTTTATATCTACATATATGACTGATGATTGGTACCTACATCGAATAGAGTTGTTCATCGAGTACGACTGATTTTTGATGGAACCATCACTTAGAGTTAGTTTGGTTTATAAGTTTTTTTGGTGGCGTCAATAACAAAAAAAAAAAGCGGCCAAGTGCGAGTCGGATTCGTCCATGAAGGGTTCCATAGCAGCAAGTAACATAACATACAAGTTTTTTTATTTATTATTTTTATATTTGAGTTGATTGTATGAAAGGTAAATTGCGGTTTACGATTTATGACGTATAAAAAAAAACTACTTACTCGTTTAATCAATTTTCGGTGGAAGTTTACATGGTAATGTACATCAGATATTTTTTTTAGTTTTATCATTCTCTTATTTTAGAAGACACATTTCACCACTTTGGAAGTGTCTCACGCGCAAACTATTCAGTTTAAAAAAAATTATATTAGAAACCTATCCACAGATATCCCACACGTATGGGTTTGATGAAAAAACAAAAATGTTTTTTGAGTTTCAGTTCTAAGTATGGGGAACCCCCAACATTTTTTTTTTCTTACCAAGTTTCAACAGTATAGCTCTTAAAATAATAAGTAAGGCCTTGTCGAGAAATACTAAGGAAACTCTGTATAAGACCCTCATCATCCCAGTCCTGCTTTATGGTGCAGAAGCATGGGCGCTATCAAAGGCGGATGAAGATCTCCTTGGTCGTTTCGAACGCAAAATTCTTCGAGTGATTTTTGGTCCCGTTTGCGTTGACGGGCTTTGGAAAAGTACGCATCAGTCGTCTAAGATACTAGGACATGTAGAGCGAATGGACACCAACGCTCCGGCCCGAAGAGTCTTCGATTCTAACCCGGAGGGACAACGCAGTAGAGGAAGACCTCGCCTTAGGTGGCGCGCGCAAGTGGAAGGGGAACTCAACCAACTTGGAGTGCGCAACTGGAGGCAGTTAGCCAAAGATCGCGCTAACTGGAGAGGCGTATTGGTTGACGCCCAGGTCCACCCCGGACTGTAGCGCCACCTAAGTAAGCTCTTAAAATGTCGGAGAAAAGTGGCTGTGACATACGGACAGACAGACATGTCGAATCTATAAGGATTCCGTTTTTTGCCATTTGGCTACGGAACCCTAAAAAAGGATGTATTTTATAATCTGGCATCCCTGGCTGCTTTCGAAGTGCAGCGCATCAACAATCCCAAAGCAGAACCACACAATCAGGAAATATGGCTGCTAATATTTTTCGATGCTATAAAATACATTTTATGTGATCTTGTAAGAATTCAGTTCCGTTTGTGTTGATGGGCTATGGAGGAGAGGATTTAACAGCGATCACGACGAGCATTGCATTACAGTGACATCGGTTTGGTTAGAAAAGTACGCATCAGTCGTTTACGACGGCTTTTACATTTAAAGCGAATCCACAGCAATGGAGGGGCAATGCAGTGGAGGGAGACCTCGCCTTTGGTGAGGCGCGAGTTATGTGTCGTACAACAATTACAACAATGCACATCACAACTTGTACTTGTATCGAAGGAGCTAGAGAGCTGCCCAGCAACAACGGCAAGCTTTCAACACATCTTCTATGTATATATAATTCTTTCGGGGTGAAGCTTGATGATGTTATAACTCGATAACCCCAGGGGCGATTTGCATGATTCTTTTTTGGTTTCGTTCGTATTGCTGTATATCAGGTGCAGGAAGAGAGAAAGTTCTAGAAATTCGCCGTGCGGTCCTGATTTGGCATCCAATAATTCTTTCTATTAAATATTTATTTTGACATTTCTATTTCAAAAGCTTCTGAATGACGCACAGGCTGATTGAAGACATAAAATATTTGAGGAAGTTTTGCCACACTTAAGTGTTTTTATCTTTTCTACTGATTAATAATTTTTTCAGCTGTGGAAAGTTAAATCCAATGAAGTAAGAAAAAAACTGCATCTCGTTCAAAAACGCTCCCAGATCGTAGGCGTGGCAATAAACGACATAGCCTATAGTTTTCTCGGAGGCTTGATAAACATTTGAAACCAAGTTGAAGCGAAGTCTGTAGAGTAGGTTTCAAGTGATCTGGTAACAAACATAGAGCCGGCCTATAGATTGTTTTTTTATGTTTAGGTTTGAATGCCTTTTACATATAGGTAGAAGTATATAGGGGGCAGATTTTATATAACAAGAATTGTATGTAGGATATCGTTTTTGAAATTTGTATGACCAAACAAAATTTGTTATATACGGCCCGAATTTAGTTGACTATTGTCAGCTTTTATTTTGATTATGGAAAATGAACTGGATTTAGTTCTCAAACTCGTAATATTTGCACTTAGTTCCTATTTTTGGAGGTCTATCGTTTCGATGATAATCGTTACGGAATGAGTGCCCAGGGTTTTGTAACTTCAGGTTTAGTTTTAAATGTGCCAATTTTAAGTTTTTTATTCAAGCTGTCATTTAAAAGTACCTAATTTTGAAGTGAGTAAATATGATGCGATGTATGAAGCGCTTAGAATATGAAAGGCTTAAGTGACATTTTCTAACATTTGTGTAGTCAGCGTTTAAATTTTTGTACGTAACTATAACTCTTGTGAATATAATAATAAAAAGTATGTATTCGCAGTTAAAAGTAAAAAAACGCAAGTGCTTTTAATGCTAGTAATCCTTTGTATATTGAAAAGAAAGGATTTGCGAAATATTTAAAGTTTTGTGTACTTATAACCTTTATCCAAGAAATTTTTTATATTTGATTATTGTTTTTGATGTGAAACATCTGTAGGCGCGACTTTTAAGTAAAATCGACAAGGCCCAGACGAAAATTCCGTCGCCATAACTACGGCGCCGCTCTCGAATCCTAAACCGATTTCAATGCCATTTTGTGGGTGTGTATGGTTGGTAGCAATTTGAAAGATAGAACAGTTTTGGACCCGATAGGTGGCACTGTTATTGATCTTCCAAACCACTCAACCGATTTTAATGAAATTTTGTAGGAGTGTAGCGTATGATTGGTTAAAACTTGGAAGGTAGAATAGTTTTGGACCTGTAGACTCTTACAGTCTTTGTTTTCGAGGTCTTCTTTTTCAATATAGTGTTTTTGAAAACGCTTAATGAAAAGTGAAAGGTATTTTTCAAAAGATTTTTTTTTTGAGTAGTGCAGTTCCTCATCGGGAACTGCTCCATATTTTACAGATTTTCTCCAAAAAGGTGTTAAGTTCCCACATAGCACCTTCATGTACGAAAAAGAATTCAAGTATATCCTCTTTTTATCCGACTGGAGTGGACACAGGGAGGATCATTTGTTTCGCGCGTATCATATGTACGTTCCTACGTGACGCTCTTTAGCCCAAACGGCTTGACCGATTTCGAAGATTGAGGTATTCTTTCCTTGAGTGTTATAGGCTTAACGAGATCCTTTTTGCAGTCAGTCGGATTTTTTGTTTTTTTTTTTTAACTACCCGATTGGTTGCATATGAAGGGCTTAAGCGTTTTTAACACATGCTTTCATTAAGTTTATTCAAAAAGTGGTTACATATAACACCTTTATCTTTTGCTAGAGGGTGAGAAGTTCATATAAGACAGACAAATCTCATCTGGAAAGAGGCAATTGCCAAAAAATAACACCTTAGCCTTCATCTAAGCGTTTCATATGATTTCGCAAGCCATTTCCGGAAGTTCAGAATAAAACAAACCTCACATTTTATTTCGTGGGAAAAACGCTATCGTGCGTATGTCTTTTTTTTTTCGTGGGTATTTGTATTTGGTAACAAATTGCACCTTTGAGTTGCATATTCTTCAAAAGGTAAACGATATCGACTTGCGTTTTCTAATTCAAATTCCAAGTAAATAAATAAATCAAAATCTAAATGCAAATCTAATTGTTTTTTAAAGACAGCTGTTAAATATTTAATCTTTTTAGGGAATGTCGTTAAAAAAAATTAGTGAAAATTGTGAGGCTCGGCGGATGGTTTTAACATTAATTCCAGGCTCATGTCCACTTACTTAATTTATCGGGATGATACTCACCTTTTCTTGCATAGTCCTGTTGGTGAAAAACTGTTTTTGTTTTTAATCTTACAGGTATATCGCCGAAAAGTCTTAACAACAATTTGAGAGTTGAATACTCTTCACCAATCAGTCGTTTAAACTGCTTCTTTGAAATAATTATTTTACGGTAGCCGAAAGCCCTCTGTGCCATCTGTATTACAACGAAGTTTATCTGACATTGTAATTCTTAATAAAAACAAAAAAATATATTTAAACTCAAACTTAACGCGCTCAGATATTCTAACTCTCGTCCAAAATTTACAAAATTTCGCACATTAATAACAATTCTCTGCGTGCACTCCTGCTAAACTCAATTAATTGGAATAAACAACACCCAGCATGTGAACACATCAATCACGTGTATTAGCTTCAAAAATAGCGAAATGGCCACCCTATTGCCCATCACCTCCACGAGTATACATGAATCTGGGTAGCGCATGGCATGACCCACTTGATAGTGGAATTTTGCACAAATAGCTTTGCAATGTACAATCGTGTGGTGTTTATATGCCACCGAGGAGTACTGGTACGACTACCTACGCTACACGTGTGCGATATTTCGGGGTGAATCTTACTAAAAAAAAAAAAAACATAAAACAAAAAGACGAGATCCTGTTTCTTGCCTCATTTCCGGGGTAAATACTAGATAGGAGGTGCCCGTGCCCGTATTTAATATGTGTGCGCATGTTGGTCATGTTTGTGTCTCACATATGCTGCTGTCAGTGAACGTAATACAGCAAAAGTGCATTTGGAATAATTGTTTGTTGTTGGCTCCCGAATGGGGCGTTGTGGCGCCGCCATTTCAGCTAATTACTGAAATGTTAGCCATTTTTAAAGGGAAGCACGTCAGATGATTTGCATTTTTTCGTAATTAAGGTACAAATTTGTGTATTTTGTGTTTTTTTTTTTTTTATTATTTTAGGCACCCCAGGTACTTGGCGTGCATAGCAAAACTGTACCTTTGCGGTACTAGATGTCATTAGCTTATCATAAATGTTGGCTATTTTAAAATAAAACAGAAAGCAAACGAAAACTGTATAGGTAGGTGCCATTGGAGTTTTAATTTCGGTATAGAAATGCGGTCAGGCTGGCTATGTGCATTTGGTGAGGTGTTTTGTGCATGATGTTTAAGTGGTACGAATGTTTTCTGTCGCATAATAGCGGGTTTTGAGTACACCAACCTGATGACCTGTGGTGTTTCTTTTTTAAGTGAGGTCGATGGAAGTGATTGCGCAGTCTTTGTAGTGGATGTTGGCCGTTTAGCGGACCTGGACGTCAGTAAGCGCGCTCTTCAGCTATCTGTATCCAATTGGACAGCAGCAGCGTGTCCGCTGTAGAATTCTTAATAGTCGCAACAAAAAGGGCCAATGAGAAATAAACGGCGCAGGGACATAAGTCCCCGAGACATAAGTCCCAATTTTTAATTTTGGGACTTATGACCCACTTGAGTGAGACATAAATCCCAAAACCTAAAATTTTATAAGTTTCTTTTCACGCGCGATGCAAAGTCTGAGCCCTTACATAACATTTGCAGTTATTATAGTCTTACTTTCCATTTCCCCGAAAGTAGCTTATAATATTAAAAACTGGACTAACTAAGAAACCAATTACTGAAATGCTTACATTGTGTTCCACAAATTGTTAGTAAACTCATTGCGTTTGACTTTCTTCTGGGAAAATCTGTAAGCTTATCAAAACAAAAAAAAAAACAAAATTGTTGGGTGGGACATAAGTCCCAAGTCCAATTTGGGATTTATATCCCACTCAAGTGGGTTATAAGTCCCAAAATTAAAAATTGGGAGTTATGTCCCGGGGACTTATGTCCCTGCGCCGAAATAAACGTGGCATTTCTGAAGCTATTCTGCACATTAAGTGTTTTTGAACGATATTTAATAAGCATTGACTCATTAATCTTATGTGACAGTTTATGATATAGAAAAAGTAGCCCATAAGGTATTTGAGTGGAACTTAAATCGCCATGAGTCGTATCAGTAACCGGCCTAAATACGATAATAGTGTTGGGATATGCAACTGCGTTACATTTAATGGTTTTAAATTGGAAATAGCAGCATTTGAAAAAAAATTCAAGAGCCTTCTTCAACTAAAAAAACGACCAAAATGGCAAAAAATTGTGTTAGGCTCTCAAAAAAAAAAAGTGCGAAATTGCTAATTTAGTCCACTTCTGGGCGCCAGCTAAGGCAATGTTTTTCACTACTTCTTTGTCACTAAATATTGGAGTCAAAGAGTTCCTAGAAAATAATACACTAACCACTAACATATTAAGGTTCTAGAAGAATAAACTCAACGTTTTTACTGTCCAATCTCTCTTTTTACGTTCCGGGAATTCCGTTACGTGAGCATGGCTTGTTTTATGAACCCAATCATTCTACAAGCTATGGAAGGAAAGAGCCTTTAACAAGGAGCATTAGGAGTTTTAATTCAGTATGCAATTCCGTTGATTCCATTATTGATATTTCGATCAGCAGAATTGCATTTAAAAAAGATTAAATGAATTTTTAAAATTGCTCATAGGGCTTTTTTTACTTGTGCTTAGAATTTTACGAATGTAATTATTAAAAGCACAAGTTTTTCCCTGAGGGTAATTGATTACATGGTGGAAGTTTTTTTTCTCGATAAATTTTTAAATTCTTTTTTTTTTCTCTTCACTTGAAGAGTTTTTTTTTATCTTAATATTAAATTAAATTAATATTTTTCAGGTTTCTTTTTTTTTATTATTTTTAATATTATTATATATATTTTTATTTGTTTATTAAATATTTTTCATTTTACTTTAAGAGTTTTTTTTAATTATGTAATTATATAGTCTGTAAATTGTAAAATGGTAGACTTAAATAAATAAACAATAAACAATTTATTATATGTAGGGGGCGCCACTTACCGAAGTTACCTCAAATGCAAGTTAAAAGTTCCAATTGCAACAAAAGGAAGTTTTTTTTGTTTGTTTGTTTTTCAAAGAGGTAGCACTTTTTGGTTCAGCGGGAACCAATTTGACAGCTGACAGGTGATTTATGCTCAGTATAGATTACTATTTCATCTAGAGGAGACCTGCGTTTGGCACTTCACTATATGAGCAATGGGGAAAAACCTCCTCAGCTGCTTGGAAAATACGTCAAAGTATTTTAAATATTTTTCGATGAGTCCCCTATGCCCAAAAACTTGCTTAAACAGTAATTACATAAAATAATAAAATAAATAAAATTAAATTATTGTCATTCCTGTATTTAATTTAAAATTTCTGTGTTTGGGTGGTATATTGCCACCCAAGTTCAGAACCATAGCTTCACGCTAAAAGTGCGGCGAATCCATTTCCCATCGAACAAATTGAAAATTACTTAGTGACGACAGCTGCACTATCACCGACTGACAACGACAACGTCTAAAGCACGCCACCCACACGCATGAGACTGCATCCATGCGAAGCGAATTTCTCCAATGGAATTTCAATTATTTTCCCATGCATTCAAAACCGAGAGAGACACACATAGAGAAATGATGGCGCCAATAGAATTCAGCGCTCCTGCATCCAACTGGGACCATGAGACCATGGTTATGGTACTGGTACTGGTATAGTACATTGGCATGGATCACATATCATTTGCACCCACACTCTCGGCCGACGACTAATGATGAATGTCGCTGGCATTACGCCCTCGTGCAGCACGAGTTTGATTTTTTTTTTTTTTTTTTTTTTTTTTTCCTCCTTTCCGTGAGTTCTTATCGAGCTCCATTTTCGCCACTCTGCAATATACATAGTGACATGTCATTGGAATTGGATTATATTTATATATCCATTGCGGAAAACCTACGCGCATCTGAGATCCACAAGACCGCATTTCTGAGTCGCAAACTGCACACACCATGCGAAGGTCTATCTGACCGGTTCAAAAGCGGTAGCGCGTGGTCGCCGCGGCCATATTCCATTCATAACGACCACAAGCCAATTCGAATTGAAATCCCGTGTTGGACAAAAAATTTCCTGAACTCATTAATCACGGGTATGCTAATCGCTTAAAGTGAAACATCCAACATTCTTTCTCCGGGTATGCTAATTACACACAGTTGTTGCCAGATACGCGGATAGATACAACGGATACTAGTTTGAGGTTGTTTTCTCCAATCTGTTTACATCGGTTCTGAGATACTACTTATGAGTGTAGTCATAAGTCATTTACGGTTCTCTTCGTTGAACTTTTACTCGAGGATATACAGGTTGGGCGAGCGTGTGCCGCTGCCTGTGTGTATATGCTAATCAATTATATTTAAAACGTGCTGGATTGTATGGGCTGTTTAGGGTTAAATTGCTGCATTTAATCAGTATTAGCTGAAGGTCCCATTGCTTTGGGTCATTTAACTAATATATGGCTCACAAGAAAAAATTGTGAATGGAATAAAATTTCACGGGTCGCGAGCGAGCGCGCGTATGTGGAAATTTAAACTCCTGAAGGGGTCGTTGTATTTTGTCGAGAGTTTTTTTTTTATGGGCCCTCGTATCTTGGTTGGAATGTTTGTAGCTATTGATGGTCAGATCGAGGTAGGCAGGCGGAGATCTTATGGCAGCAGGTGTACGACTAGAATGTTGACGATGATCTATTATTATTATTATTATAATTTATTACCATATAAATAAATTTACATGCTAAAATAAGGTAGAGCACTAGCTGCGAGGGCTTTCGGCTCTTAGTGACGATGATCTAGATTTATTGTTTGCTTGTTTTTTGGCTTTTATGAGAGCATTCAGGCGTTTTTGTAGGTAGAAGAACTTTATTTATAGTTCTTCATCGATAAGCGGATACGCGACCGAAAGCATTGAGTTGAGAATTTGAAAGTAACATCGGTAACATTCATAATTAACTAAACTGATTTGCCCCAAGATAAAGACGGAAGTGACTGCTACAATTTAGTGCAAGTTACTGGTGTATTAGTTGTATGTGTAACATCGCGTGGAGAATATAAACCTACTCGTAGAACTAGAAATTAGAATTCTAAACTTTCGGCCAAACTGAGGGTAACTACTTTGCAGAGTGATCCCAACGTTCGAACCTACTAATACCATTCAATATGGCAGGAGTAAAAGTTGCTATAGTCTTCGCGATTGGCAGTAAGCGGTTGGTGGGTAATTATTACATTTGAGAATGAATCTGAATGAATTTGTTTGTTCTGTCAGCCTCAGTGATTTTTTGCTTTGTTTTTAAAGACTATTATTAGACCAAATCAAAGTTACAGAAGCTTTCGGTTTCACTGACCTATTCTAGCAAGTGTCTTAAATCGATCAATGAATTATCAGTCAAAATGAAAAACGTGCTTCAAGTTAGTTCTGGCGAGTTGCCGAAAGGCCTTCTTGATATATACATATTTTTTTTTAGATTCCAAGTTTGATTCGGCCAAACCTCACTGATACCTCACCAGTCCCAAAGGGTGCCGTGAAATAACGCCGAATTTCGGAATTCGGTGTTATTACCCGACTGTACACAGAGAGGGTTATGTGTTTCGCGCGTATCCTATGTAAGTTCCTGCGTGACCTCCTGTAGCCTAAACGGCTTAACCGATTTTAAAGAGTGAGGTGTCACTAGATTCGTATTCTTCCCCGGAGTGTCATAGGCTAAACAAATAATTATAAAAATATAAATTTAAAAAAACAAACTAAAAAAAATAATTGTCACACAGTGGAAATGTCAAGAGATGGAATACACTGAACTGCGGAATAAATTACTTTCTGATGTATTCACAATCGCGGTCTTGTGGAGTGTTAGGCCCGATTCGCCAGGGTGTGCACCATTTTCCGGAGTTTTTATTTTTATTGGACCGGGCGGTTTTTTAATTTATATATTATATTATTTTTATTGCATAAACATATCGAACACTATTTGAGACCGGCAAAAAATAGATAGCTACAATCCTAAAACACTGACAAATAAATATACTGTACACCATTCACAAAAGAAACTTTTTTTGTGTATTCTTCTAAATATATTAAACTAAAAAGCTAAAAATAAAAAAGTTAATTTAAAAAAACAAAAAACCCGACTGACTGTAAATTTAAAAGGATTGAAACAAGACACTTTTAAGTATAACTGATTGGCAGTCGGAGGCTGCGCATATTTTTGACAGATTGTCTAGGTAGTCTCCGATTGTCAATCAGTTATACTTAAAAGTGTCTTGTTTCAATCCTTTTAAATTTACAGTCAGTCGGGTTTTTTGTTTTTTTAAATTAACTTTTTTATTTCACTTTGTGAAAGAGAAATAACGCCGAATTTTCTTGTTCGGTCTTATTTCACTTTGCTGAAGTGAAATGAAGCCCAGTCGTCCTTATTTCGCTTTGAATTTATTTTTTTTAAATACTTTTCAAATTTCCCCCTCTGTTACTTTAGCATTTAGAATTTGAGAAAATAATAGTTAAAAATTCAGGCGATTTTTGAACTATTATTTTCTCAAATTTCCCCTCTAGTTTTTTCAGCATTTAGAATTTAGTTATAATATAAAATAATAGTTACATCTATTTTTGCAAATTTAAAATATACTTTATAATAGTTCTCGGCAATTCTGAAAACATTTGCTTCGGCCTTATTTCTCAAGCAATGTTCGGCATTATTTCACTTTGTCAATGTGAAAGAACAACGAATTCTAAAATTCGGCTTTATTTCGCTTTCACAAAGTGAAATATCGCCGAGTTTTCGAATTTAGCGTTATTTCGCTCGGCGTTACTTCACGGCACCGTCACAAAGTTAAAAAAATATATATATTTTTGAAACAGCAGGTAACAGTGAAATTTGTCGATAATTTTTTTTTCCCTTACTTTTTTATACAGAGTTAACACAATCGCCCTTATAAAGTTAATTTTAGTGCCCAAAACTCAGTTTTAGTGCCGAAAAAGTAGATCTAGTGCTTGGGCGTTCTTTTTAGTGCTTTAAAAAATATTATTTTATATTTTAGTGTTTTATATTTTAGTGTTTTTCTTAACACTGCCGGTGCACACCGCCTTTTTTCTCTTTCTTTCAATGCAGCCATCATTTTATACAAGTTCATTTCTCTTGAAATGTAATGCGTTCTTCTGATGCGTTTTCGCTAGTTTTTGTTGATCTCGCAAATCTATTTTGATAGTGAAAAGCTAAAAAGGGAACAAATGGAATGGGGAGCCCTAGTAAATATAAAGTGGCAATCAAAAACTGCAAAAAATGTATAGCTAGAAAGTCATAGTCAGACATAGTTGAAGGGATTTAGTAGGTGAAAAGCCTTTCCAAAATATTTGCGAATTGGCCTGAAAATTGCTATGTTTGCCAAACTCAAATGAAGATGTGGAAAGGGTTATTAGCCAAATGAGTTTAATTCAAAAATAAACTTAGAAATAACAAAAATAATTCCTGAAAATGTTATTTCAAAAACCGGTACTTGCAGGCATATATCACAGGGGCAATTTAAAAAAAAAAGACAAACAAAAAAATGTTGTACCTACCTATTATTAGTTTTATTGAAGTCTTCATTTTTATTTTACTGTGCAATTGCTACATGACCGAATATGAATAAACTTCTGTTGTTGTTTTTTTACTTTTATTTTCCTTATCTACTTTGGAGCTGGTTTTTTTTTTAAATTGGTGCCACTGTATCCAACAGTCCCGAGATATGTGTATGTGTAAGCACCGTGCGTGCGGTATGTTTGGGGCTTGATACACATCATTTAGAAAAGAGGGAATTGTAATAACCGTATTCTTGATTAATTATGAAATAACAATAATTTATTCGTTCTGTGCTAGTTTCGGTAGAATAGATACAATCGCTTTGTGGTAGCTGAAGTAAGATATGTACATTCGGGACTGTAATCTATCTAGATTACGCTGGAAGACAGCATCGATGGTTGTTCCATATCGTGTTGTTGAAATTTTCCGGTTGGAGTTCATTTGAAGATTAAATTTATCTTGCAAAAAATCAATAAATGGTTGAGCTTCTGGAGTTGCAAAATTGATATTGAAGTCTCCGCTTATGATCATTGGTAAAAGATGATAATCTCCCTGCAGAATTCTTGAAATTTCTTCCGAGTACGGTGCAAGGACGGAATGGAGAAATTTTATTTCACATCAACAAAAAAGCTGAAATTAATATGCCCCAGCTCATAAATGTATGCAATGATAAAAACGTAGGCAATGATAAAATGTATGCAATGATAAGACACAGTGACGCATTTCCGTCCGCGCAAGTAAAATGTGTGGAATTACTCCACCAGATTCCAACAACGCGCGCTTAGATGTTTACACATAAAAAAGAAGGCAGTTTTGATGCCCAAGAGTTCCTAAATTTAAGCTCTTCGGGATAACTTCCAGAGAGAACACTCCGATTAAAAAGATGGGCCAAGACATCAACTGTATTAAGATCTTTCTTTTTTTACTGACAGCAAGTGGAGAACAAAATTCGAAAACCAACAACAGGTGGATTGAAACAACTACCTGTGAGATATCACGGAAGCTTTGGCCAGAATATAATATCAGGTTTTTCAATAAGAGTGCTACAAAAGTTTTTTTTAAATAAAACAAAAACGGTTTGGATAATGAAATTCTTTATTCCTTTAAAAGAACGTTCGATGCCATTATGTATGGAACTTGATTTCTTCTGCATGGCTATCACGCTTGCAGAAGTCTAGACGCTGAACCCAATTTTCGATGGTTTTCAAGCCTAAATTGGCCGATACTGTTGCAATTTCACGTTCGATATTCGTACGAAGTCCATCAATCGTCGCTGGCTTGTTGGCATAGACCATAGACTTGACGTAGCCCCACACGAAATAGTCTAACGGCGTCAAATCGCACGACCGCGGCGGCCAAGCGACTGGACCATTTCGTGAGATAACACTTTCTTCAAACTTGGTTTCCAATAAATTGATTGTGACATTCGCTGTGTGGCTTGTGGCGCCGCCCTCTTGGAACTGTATGTCCTCCAAGTCCATATCATCCAATTGGGGCCAAAAATATTCGGTTGTCATTGAACGGTATCGATTCCCATTCACAGTAACGTGCCGGTCTTGATCATCACGGAAGAAGTACGGCCCAATGACGCCGCCGGCCCATAAACCACACCAAACCGTAATTTTTTCGGGATGCAATGATAACTCGTGGAGTACGTGTGGATTGCTGCCTGACCAATACCGCATATTTTGTTTATTGACGAAGCCATTCAGCCAGAAATGAGCCTCATCACTGAAGATGGTTTTTCGATGAAAATCCGAATCATTTTCAAGTTGTTGCTCAGACCAATTCACGAACATAGGACGCTTCTGGTGGTCAAGCGGCTTCAGTTCTTGCGTCAATTTAATCTTGTAAGGATGTAGGCCAAGATCTTTTCGCAAAATTCGCCACAACGAGGTCAAAGAGATGCCCAACGCTTGAGAACGACGTGTGAGAGACACATTTGGGCTTCTTCAACTGAAGCCTCAGCGGCAGCAATATTCTCACGGGCACTTCTTTGTCTCACTGGCACGGGAACATTTTGTACTGTGCCTGTGGATTCCAATTTTTCCACTAGACGGTCAATTGTTGATCTGCTAGGACGATTATGATGACCATAAATTGGAAGTAGCGCTCTTAACGTTGAGGCCACTGACTCCGAATTTCGGTTGTAAATTTGAATAATTTCGACTCGTTGTTGGCTCGTATATCTTTCCATCATGAAATGGCAAACGTTACTGAAGAGAAATGTCAAAAGAGTGGTAAGAAATTCGGCGTCGTTTGCTGTCCCTGTCGCTCTACTTTTGTAACTTCCCTATTGAAAAATCCTTTAGAAGCCTTACCAACAAACTATTACCGTTCGACAGGTCATTGATATCTAAAATAGTAGGGGCTCAAACTGTTCATAACTTCCTTAGAAATATAGAAAAGATGTATGTAGAGGCTGCGGACAAACCTCACATGACTTATGACTTACAAGAACTTTCTGAGATCTCACTGTCTGATCTTCAAAGGTTTTATTTTTAGGACATCGGGGTGGCTAGACAGGGTCTATTAACAACAAAGGAGAGGGGAAGAAGAACACCGATGCAACACCAACGGTCAACCCCAAAAAGGGCATCAGAATGGGTCCACGAGAACCTAAGTGGGGCAGCGCACTCTACCTGTTCTCACCCTGCTCTACCTACCCGTTTACCTAACCTAACCTAACCTATATTCACTATTGAATGTTCCTGTGCCACTGAGACAACGCACCGCAAATATCGCAGCCGCATAAGCTTCAGTTCAAAATGGCCCAAATTAGTGGATCCTCCAAAATGGATTTTTTTCTTTCGTTGTTAAAATCGTAACCTTTGAACGAATTGATATATCTCAATCAATGTATTCTACAGGGTAGTACAGAATCTTTAGATGAAGTATCCGTTTTATTCAGAAAAAAGGAATTAAACGATTTCTTCACTTTTAAAACAGCCCTAAATATTGCGGATCTTATGAGAGAAAAAACTCATGACTGTGTTCACATAAACAGAAAAATAAATGGATGGCGCAACAGGCCCATATAGTGACCCTCTCACAACCATTCGTTTTGTGTCAGTTTTTAATTTTTGGGACGAATGAAAGGGATCTACAATTTGTATGCCGAGTCCAAACATCTAATTGAGAAGCTCTCTCATGACAGTTATACTCTCAGATGTTCATCAGATGTTCGCAAGAAGTGGAACAGTGGGAAACAACCTTAAGATGGACGTTTTTTTTTTTTTTTTTTTTTTTTCGGGAATCTTCTGTGTTAACAGGGTGTTTCAAAATACAACCGACCCCAACAGTTGATGGACAAAGTGGACGAGCCAATTCTTAACATGTTTTTAGCAAGTTTCCAAAGAGTACTATTTTTTTTACGCATCAGAGAAGGTATAGAAAATCGTGTATTTGTATGAATCCCGCTGATTATTCTTGCATTGAAGACTGATAGTAAGTCGATGAGGAAAAGAAGTATATATTGGGCCCATCTGTCACCACTTTTTCTTCCATTACGACCCAAAATCTTAAACGACGCGACGAACTCTTCAGACCATGTTGCAGTTTTTCTCTTTCAGACGTCTTTTTCAAGGTCTACCATCAACGCGAGTGGAGGCGAATATCAGGCGCTTTTAATTGGTTTTTATTATTGTGCGTCATACAGTTCGGCAATAAACTATTTTTTACTAAAATGCCCAAAACTCCCTCAACTGATCTATGCTCACCAAAGTCACATAACTCCATTGGAAGCTTTTTTTTCTCAAATAATCCCCAACATATGGATAGGCACGCTCTCAATGCCATGAATCTGGAAAATAACCATTAACCCATCTCCACTTCTGTTCGACATCGACTGCATACGTACGACGTACGAGTACATTACATAAATTATTTTCAATGAATAAACTTTGGCGCTCGTAAATAACGATATAATGTACTCGCTCGCATAATCTGCAATCATTTTCATAAAATCCTCGTTTCGGTCTGTTCCAAATAAAATGGGAGTATAGTGATACATCCTTGGCCGGGGCTCGCGCGCAAAGGAAACTGATTACACAAACTGCCATTGCAGATTTTCCTTCAATATTATTTAATAGGCAGACAGCCATTCGGTCGCCATGCGACATTAAAATGCACCCGCGCTGCTAGACCAACTTCACACAAAAAGCGGCTTCCTCTTGACGAAATTCACTTCATTTTGCAGTGTACAAAATACGACGTGCAAACACGGCCTCCACTTCACATCTGAACTACACTTGTGTAAAAACAACAACTGGGCGAAAAAAAAAAAGAAAAACCTATAAAAATAAAGTTTCGAATTATTCCTCTCAATTGGGTGAATAAAGGATAATAAATCCCGAACGTTGATACTGCTTGTCCATGGTATGGTGTTCTTCGAATGCGATTTGTCGCAACAAATTACTATACAAGGATGAGGACAACGACGATGTTGATGAGGCAGCCCTCCCGTTTTATTGCCCAATAATGTCCTTCCTCGGGTGCGGTAGTTGCTAGTTGGTATTTTTGGTAGCCCGTTTCTTGGCCCCAAACTCCAATGGAGCAGCTCCGGTGGGGGCTCTTTCGTGTGTCGCGACAATTCTCCACAATTCCACATACACACAACAACAAGTTGTAAAACACAACACACCAACCAACGGTGGGTGGTGGACATCGGCAGCTCAGAACTATAGGGGCGAGAAAAACTCACAAAATATATTTATTGGCGACAAGTTTTATAGCCTACGGCACTAATGTCCTCGATTATTATCGCAATAAAATTGTTTTCCTTGGAAGCAGGCAGTATGCTCGTATATACACACAACACGGATGCGAAAAAGGGCGCATACAACAAGATGCCAGAGGATTGCTGCAGAGCAAAAACTAATAGGGCCGACAAAAAACTACCGTTATCCACTATATGCAGTTACATGTTGTAACTCAAGTATATGGAAGAATAATCGCCAATAATGCATGTAAGCGTGCAGCGTGCAGCGTGCCCTGGACTCCTTTCATCACACAGAGGGGAAGTATTTCCAGGGGTTTTTTTTTTGTGTGCCCTGAGTTTTTTATGACATTTCTTGTGCTACGGCCTGCCAAAAGGACATGTGGAAAAACAACGTTAGACCAGAGACAATCAGTTGATGGCTTTATTGCTGGGATGGAGGGCACACTATATATCGCGGTGTCGTGAGCGTGACTGTTGATTGCTTTGCATGTGCCGTTGAAGTGGACTATAATTGCCCTTTCGAAAGGAATGTCAAAAAACTGCGGATAAAAAGTCAGTTACAAGTTACAACTCTATATCCACTGGCATGCACGAACCGTTTGATAAAGTTACACAATCGTGGAGAGGTATGAGTATTTGTTGTGTCAGAGGACACGCTACCGCAAAATAGCCATCCGTAGGAGTAGTACTGCAGTAGTTTAAAATTTAGTCCCGCATGGCATAGGTACGAGTACCTGTATGAAGGTAGTGGAAATGGAGCTGTAATTTCTGGCCCAATTGTTGAAATGTCCTGATCGGAGATGGTTGGTAAGAGAAATCCTTGAATCACAGCTGTCGCTGAAAAGGCTATTCCTCATCACAGAAGTTGCACACCCTTAGCGGTCCTCAATTACTCAGAGAAGGGCACTAGCGGTGCCAGACGTTGCCCGGATTCAAGGCATAATTTCGGTTATTCCGCCGGGATTGCTTTTATCCCGGTTGCGACTTAAATTCAAAAAAAAAAATAAAAACAACTAGTGCGAACATCTTATATTAGGTTTGTAAGGGGTGGTTAAATTTAAAGGGCCGATGTTGAATGTGAACCACACCTGAACGTCAAGTTTTTTTCTGCATTTCATTTGACATTTCTCAATTTCAGACTAATTCAATTTGAACCATGGAAAGATACACAATCGAGCAACGCGTTAAAGTTATTCAGGCTTATTATGAAAATGGGCGTTCAAATAAAAATGCATATCATTCACTTCGTGATTTTTTCGGTCAATTTAATCGCAAAAATGTGCGTACAATCGGAAAAATCGTGCAAAAATTTGAGCAAACCGGGTCTGTAGGAGATGTGAAAACACCAGTGCATGCTCGTACAGATCGTACTGATGCTGCTGTTCGCGATAGTGTGACTGAAGAGCCGTCCACCTCAACTCGTGCCCAACAATTGCACGTGAGATGATAACGAACTTTTTATGACCCGAATTGGAAGATATGGATGTGGACGATATGTGGTTTCCACAGGACGGTGCCACTTGCCACACAGCTAACGAAACAATGGCTCTTTTGCGCGACAAATTCAATGGCCGTGTTATCTCACGCGGTGGCGATGTCAATTGGCCGCCAAGATCATGTGATTTGACACCGTTGGACTTCTTTCTTTGGGGTTATTTGAAAGAAAAGGTGTACGTCGAGAAGCCAGCAACAATTCAAGAGCTAAAGGATGAGATAATTCGGCACATTAACGGCATAGAACCTCATTTATGCCTCAGCGTCATCGAAAATTTGGACCATCGGATGGAGGTGTGCCGCCGACGTCGCGGCGGCCATTTGGCTGATATTTTGTTCCATACATAATTGAGCTATACCAATATTATCATAATAAAAAGAAATGACCATAATTTCCTAAAAAGTTTGTATTTTATTCAAAATCAACATCGGCCCTTAAGACTTAACCACCCTTTAGTAAGAACGGAAAAGCTGAAAATCCTACTTTGCTTTGCTGAGATAGAAGCTCAAAGAAACACGAAGCAGCCCTAACATAATTTTTTATTTTGTCCCGGGAGAAAGTCGGAAATCCCGTGTTTTATGTTTCCATCTTTTTGCAACTACCCCGTCGATCTGGGAGCAAAATCTGGCAACCCTAAGGGCACCCAAAAACTTCTTGCACACAAGCATCACAGTGTCAGGTTATGCCTACCATCCCCTGTCTTCATAGCACGGCAGCCCGATTCTTCTGTCTCACTACCAAGACACAATCCCAGTTAGCAGTTGCATGCAAGCAACCACCCAACAGTTCCTACTCACTGCCTATTCTCAGTTCAGCTCTGTTTCTATTTCGTAAGCCTATTTTATTGCATTTTATGTAGGTGCCTTCCGGAGGAAACGATAGACGCAGAGTCGCAGAGTAATTAAATATCTCTCCACTTCCTTTTCTGTGCAGTCGGTGGGGCGGCGGCGGCCGGCCGGCGCCTCCTTAGCACTGTCGGGCGTCGGGCCTTGTATCTTACATGAAGTCACCTGCCAAATGGCTATGAAAAATCACACCCCACGTTCGCGCATATGTAGATGTACTCCGTGTGTACACGAGTACGCATTGAATGCGACCCACTCGGTTCCAGCTGCTATTGGTAGGCAGCGTTCAGATCCAGCACGACTACTAAACCGACGCGACGTTTCCACTACCAGCACCATTAAGTTGTACTAATTTAAAGGCATAGGTATTGCCCCATAACAATTTAGGGCGTCGTCGTCGCCGCCGTCGCCGTCACCGGCGTTGTGCGGATTGAAGTACCTATATGTTTTTTTTTTCTTATTTTTTTTTGCCACCGGGTTGTGCCATTACCAACACCAATAGCAGTACATCGAACCGTTGCTGGCGAGGGAAGGAAAAATTATTGACTCTAAAAAGATACCCATAAAGGTGGACTCAATAAAAGTGTCAACCATATCCGACCGCACTTGGTAATTTACGAGAGCAGCAGTGATTATTTTTTGTTGCCTTTCGCTTCCTCACCTCATTCTTTTTCTTGATGGCGTTTCTTTTTTCTTCTTTTTGTTCCTTCTGCTGCCCTTTCCCATTGCTTTGCCATCGCCATATAGCGTTCGCAATCAATTTAAATGCCGCCACCACCGCAGCGCAATCCAATCTCATTCTCAGCCGCAAGTTCAAGCACTGGTGATGGAAATTGTAAAACAAAAGATACACCAAGTGATATACATTCGATTTCGAGTACTCGACTCGTGCGCGAATTTTTTGCTTGAAGCACACCGCCTAGTGTCACATGACGAGCTTGCCCACGCGTCATGTGTGCCCACATATTCGTATTTCATACCCGCCGGTGGTCGCTGATGGTGGGCTGCTGGAAATACTATCGACTTTCCTCCGCCATTGGCAAGACCATTCACAATATTCCTTCAGTTGTCAGTGTCACCTTGACAGCTTGCTGGCCTAAAATCGTAAACCGAAATGCAAATGAAATATACCTAAGTATTCGCGAAAACTAATTAATAATTTTCAGCCAGAGAGCGAGAGAGACTTCGCCGCAGAAAAGTCAAATAATTGAGTTAATGTTGATATGGTTTGGTTAGCGGTGCATTATTTGACAAAGTGACAGATGACTTTAATTATCAATTAAGCCGCGGAGGCGGAGTGTGAAGATGTCGCCTGTGTGCGTTATTAAACGTATAATCTTCTTTTGAAGTGTCTGTTGTTATTATTGTGCGTTTGGCTGTGATTCATCAATCTTGAGTCTGAGTTGGAATAGTCTGATGCGGAAACCGGTTGTGTGACAAATACCATTAAATTCGTCAAATATTAATAGATTGACACGCGCATAAAAGGCGATATTTGAGCTTCTGACAGAAATACACTGCGAGAGTGATCTGCCCAAATGCGGATCACTTACATTTTCATACGAGTGTCTGACGTTGGTGTGGATTATGTGTCTATTTATGTGACAGCCGATTTAATTTGCAATTTATTTCTGATCATACGTGCTTTTTCTTGATGACAGCATATTCATTTTTAGAGCCGTTGTCTAACGATAGATATATCTCTACTGAGGAAATTTGACATAAAAAGATGTTAAGAATCGAGGTGTGTGGTTTTATGTGAAGAAGAACATTCTATTTTGACATTTTGAACGACATTGTCATACCAATTTTCGGAGATTAACATAACTTGAAGTTTTTTATACAGAATTAGCTATTGTGAGCTATTAAAAGTGTACATTAATAACTTAAAATGGTTATTAGTAGGGTATATTGATTTTAGCTGTCAAATTGTCATACAATTCGAAATAAAAATCTGTGACATTTTTGTATTCGCTTAACATTTATTAGGTGTATTCACGATTCGGTGTAACAAACCTAGTAGTAATTTAATTTTTTTTGAGAAATTTTTTTTTTTATCAGATCGTGAACACACTCTTGTTCTCATCTCTAGCAAAACTGAAACTAATGACAGATCTGGTTTGACAATAGACATTTGTTATGAAAAAAAAAACTTTTCTGAAACTGACAAAATTTGCTTTTAATTATGTATTTACTATGCCGAAAAAAAAAACGACAAAGAAAACATACTTCAAGGTTTATTTGAAGATGGTTCAGACAAAATTATTTGGATTGAAGGTATGAAGAAACAAACGAAGAAAAAGATAAAACAAAATATTGACACGTGTTATTTCCGATAATGAAGAGAGTTAAGACGAAGATGATATCGATATTCTACTCTTTATTTTTTGCCGATAGCTACACACAGGAATTAACAATTTGGCGATGAACTGTCAACTTGACAAGGCTAAACCTTACTCTGTTGTATTTTGGGTTACAGCTAACAATAGGATCAGGGTATAAATGAAGTGCAAAGGCGTGTAGCGAGATTTTAGTCGGTATATTTTGTTGTTGTTATACCTACGAAATAAAGTTGCAATTTCTCACTTTCGCAATAATAGAAGACCAATAGCAACGGATCGTGAATATCTAAACCCTATTGATAAATAATTATAAAATTGTTTTTAATTATTTTAAAAAGAACATTACATTTGAACATTTACAACATTTTTGAAAGAGTTCGAAAAATTCAAATCGATAGATGTCGGCGATTTTTTGTGCTATTTTTTAAGTGCTGAATATCATAATGGGTTTGTTCAAAAATATTTAGCTCATGACATGGTTTATAAAACATAGCTATGTCTCAATACCTCAATAATGATATTAATAATTTTTCGGCTCCAGTCTAAAGTTTCCGAACTCACAATGGCGAAATTTTCTACACCAAATTGTTTATTGTGACCTAAAAAATGTATAAGGCAAAGGTTAAAAATAAATATTAGCAAGGCAGGAACTAGGAAATCGACAACGTCAAAATAATAAACTATTTCATTCTTTCCCTACGTTTCGTTCGGGTTTTCCAACTTCCTCAGGGGGATGAGTCTTTATTAGGGCTGCAATTACAAATTATATTTACACAATATTCTTTGACTATTGCTTAAATGGTTCTTATATTTTTAATTGGCTTACATATTAGAAAAAAAAAACAAAACAAGAAAACCGATCTGAGCAATTATTAAACACTATGACAAAATATGTATTGGGTTGGGGTCAAAATTCTGGATGGCTCAAAATTCTTTTTGCAAAATTCTGCTTTTCAAAAATCTGCTTTACAAAATTCTGCAAACAATAAAAAACGCTTTTAACACTTTCCAAACCTTTTTCGTTGGGGATGGGGAGAAATTGAAAAAGGAAATTCGTTTTTAAAAACAAACAAATAAGAAGAATTCTAAAAAAGAGAGCAGATCTTAGATATATTTTTTTAGACGAATATAGTAAAACAACATTTTTTGTAAGCAGAATAAGCGGAATTTTATTGCTTACAATTTGAAAAGCAGAATTTTGTAAAGTAGAATTAAAAAAAGCAGAATTTCGCTAAGCAAAATTTTTGTGTGAGGAGACAAAATTTTGCAAAGCAGAATTTCAACCGGATCCCCAAAATATTATGTACGTTAAACAATAAAACAACAAACTTAGATCCTAATATCACAGACAATTTATTGCTACACTGTAGTTGGACTTTATGTTGTCTTTGTCCGCTTTCGTATTCATCGTTCTTTTCAATTTCTCTTGAATACGTAAGCTTTCTAAGGTAAGCTTTCTAGGGTAGGTATATCTGGTATATCTGGTGTTGTCTCTTCTTTCCTTGTCCAATAGTGTTATGTTAAGTCCGAAGGTTTAGTTCATTATAGACGCCGCAGTAAATTTGTTTCATTGAGAATTTCACGAACCAAGTTATTAATGTGTCCTAATAATCGATTTCTATGCATATTTTCAGCCCATTTTTTTGTTTCGTCCTTAACGGTGGGAATTCCGTCGTAGCGCAGCGTGACCGTTTGAGACTATAGTTGCAATTTGACATATTTTTTGAGAGCTTGGCACAATGTTTTGCTGTTATAGCCCTTTTTTAGTTGGAGAACGCGCCTAAAATTGTTTTCAAAAGCTTTTATTTCCAAATAGAAACCTTTAAAAAGTAGCACAGTTCCCTATCACATCAGTACTGTGGTGTTTAGCAAGGCAATGCTGGTTAAATATTGCTCAAAAATTCTAAATTTCAAAAATAGCTTTAGAAATGACACTTTTTTCTCAATGGCCCTTTTTCTTGCGACTTTTCAGAATTCTGCAGCGGTCACAGTCTGATAGGTGGAATTTGACGAGGAATATGGATATAGGAAGACACATAGATAGATGATTGAAGGTTGATATTGCAGCAGTCCCTCCGAAGACATTTCAGAATTATGCCAGATGACTTTTTATTGTGGAAAATGATTTCACTTAGGTGCGAAGCTAGTCACAGCTGATGTCGGTTTCAAAGCAAAAAGTAATAGATTTCAGTGTTTTTGTAATAGCTTATCGAAGATCTTACCTTTTTAGACACACACCTCGTTTTGTAAAGTTACCGGGAAAAAAATGTTTTTAAATTTCTGTTTCAGATAATTAAAAAAATAATAATCAATTTCAGGAAAGCCACATAGAGGCTGCGTAGATTTGTACGCGAAGTTTAACTAAACAACATCGCAGAGAAGGCATCTTAAGTGAATATAATAAATACGGCTGTCATTGCTTACGCAGTTGCACTAAGCGATTTGCAAAGCAAAGCAAAGGTCAACGCTAAATGCCTTTGCGAAATATCATATACACGTCAATAGTTTTTAAATCGCGCTTTAAAACTTATGGAGAATGATTACGCAGTACGATCTATATCGAGAATATTATTGAACCTACCTCAAATGGTAAAGAGGCAACCACTTCTATAATCTTGCGCATCAGTGCATTAAGTTGTTTACGGAAAACAGACTCACCTTATAATGCAGCAATTATCGAGACTCGTCCCAAACAATAAGCTTAATGGAGTCATTAACTTTGTTTTTCTCCGCCGTAGGTAGTTACAAAGTTAAACAACAACAACAGATGACCAAATAACCATCAGCATTTTCCACACATAATTGCCAGCAGTTCCATACGAATCATGTCTTAAATTTACATTTCTGCTACCGTGCTAGCCCCTGAGTTATAACTATATACAAACACATTCAGCTCACAATTCCATGTCCTACTTTAATTCGACCTCAAGGAATGCTTGCAGTGGCATTTTTCCTAATGTCCGTAATGCGAGTAATTTACCATTTCGTATCCGCAACCATAACCCGCGCCCCCTCCCAACGACACTTCCAAATTGGGTGGCAACTTATTACCGCAATTTACTTGCAAAGCACTTTCATCGCAATTCTATACATATACAAGCTGCCATTAAACGTTACACCACACCTTACACTGGGCATACTAAAACCGATGATGTAATCATTACACCCTTTTGAATTTGCATATAACGAGTACGGCAAGGCAAAGGCATTGCCTGAAGACGTATATGCTCGCTCCCTCGGCGAGTGTCCTCGTTGCTTAATCCGAAAGAATACTGCGTCAGGTTGACTGCATTTCCTGGATCGCTCTTGTCCACCCGCACACCAAACGCATTATAACACCGTTGGTACCGCATTAATCGTTGAAATTATTCACAAAGTGTGAAAACCCCATAAAAATGACGAAACGGAAAGAAATATAATGAGATCTACACTCTTTGGGGAGAGGGCTGCCGGAACAGCGCAGCGCATCCATCCAACAATGTCGAGCGTAGGATTTAATTGGAATGAGTTCAGCTTCAGCTGGTTCAGCCCTTCTGCGTTATGCGACAACTATACGGCAGGCCATTGACTACAATCGCACACACATAATAAAACGCGGCTCTTGAATTTGAATATGCTATTGCAGGAAGGAAGCCCTCGACGGGTGTTGTTTGCCACCCGCCATCTAGCTTTTGCTGGAAAATACTTGTATCAAGTAGATTGAAGCTGTAAGCGGAACGAAATTTAAAGTAATTAAGAAATTTTGGAGTAGGCCCTATTAAGACGGCACAGTGGAAGGGCTGCAGATCTAATTGTCATATCTATTTGTCAATAGGAATGCGCAACTGGAGCGGGTGCGCATTCTAGTCTAGACATATTGTGAAGCGTTTTAATGGGGAAAGTTTAAGGATCTCTTAGGCGCAGAGAATTTGTCAAAATGTGATCATTGTCCTGGGTTTGGTTGGAGGTGAGCGAACAATTAAGGCGAATAGATGCGGACACCAATCGGAAGTGACAGCTGGCGTGAGGTCAATTTCGGGCCAGAATAGGAATACTCTCCTTCCAACGCAGCATGAGATTAAATACGAGGGCTCGAAAGTAACGACCTAGGCTGGTTTAAATGTGAAATGCCAAATAAAATAGAAGAATCTTTGTGCGGTGGGTAAAAGCAGTAAACACATTTAATTTGTTCTTTAGAATAACAAATTTGCAGAATAAACTGGCTCCGGTTGAACCCCCATAAAATAAAACATATTAGACTTGAACCTTTTTTACACTGTTTCAAATTTTGCGAATGTTTGAGAGAGCTTCTTGAGTGCGCTATCAAATTGAGAGACCGTCTTATTTTTATCGAAAAATAAGGACATATAAGGACTATCAATTTTATTGTTTTTTTTATTCTTAAATTGGTGAAATAATACCCTGGATTGTTTTTACATTTTTACAGACCTTAAAGTGGCAATTGAAACAGAAAAGAACTGATTGTAAGCACTTAGGCAGGGGCTTTGCGAACTTTGTTGGTTTACTAACTTCTGACTTGCTTAGGCCATAAGAGCGGTACTTCGAACTAAAATAGGGTAACCGTGTGCCCTCTTTTTGGAGGAGGTGTCCTCTTTTTAACCCCGGCGCGGAAAGTCCTCCATCGTTTTAAGAAACTGTCCTCTTTTTTTCCCCTAACAAGTAATTTTGAAAATAAAAAAAATCGTCGTACTCTGAATTAATTAAGTCATAAATAAATAAACTGTAGGCGCAGTGGCTTAGTGGTTAGTGTGTTGGACTACAACTTAGGGTTTTTTCCACTGCGCCACCTCTCGCAAACGTCCGACAAACATCCGAGAGTATAACTGTCTTGAAAGAGCTTCTCAATTAGCCGTTTGGAGTCGGCGTGAAATTGTAGATCCCTTCCATTCGTTCCAGAAATGAAAAATTCACACAAAACGAATGGTTGCGAGAAGCTAGGCCTAGGGTCCCTCCGGACCTTTTGCGCCAACTATTTTTTTTTTTTTTTTTTTGAAAGGTATAATTTCTACTAAATTTAATTACAGTAACCTGAGCTGTTAGTTTGTTTATGACCTTATATTTAATATAAATGATGAAATCTTGAAAATAATTCAATCTGAAGATAAATACGAGTGTAAAAGACTTAAAAGCATTAAAAATCTGTTCCTACTTTATAAAATGTTCCTTTTAAAAATAAATTAATAATTTTTTGTATTCTAATCTATGTTATTTTAAAAATTAAATATATTTTTGTTTGCGTTCATGGGCCTAGTTTTTGTTTTCATTTAGTCCTCTATTTAAGGTAGATGATGTCCTCCAAAGTCCGGGATTTTAAAACTTTTTGTCCAAGGTTTGTTTACACAGCCATGGCAACCCTAAACTTAAATATTTGTTATACGTCGATACATCGCTTGTATCAAAAAAGAATTGGGGCTGTTGATTCTCCACCTTCTTACTAAAGTTGATAAGAAATAGCTGCAAAGGATTCAATTTCAACTGGTCCTATTTAATTCTGTAGAAGGTTCCTCCTCTTAAGTTGACAAAGCGCTGGATATTCACAATGTGAAGGTTCTTCTTCAAGACATAGTTGGTGCTCAAGACATATTTCTTAGAATGTTAAAAACTCTCATAAAATATCGCAACTCTGTTTAGCTGAGAGATTGGAAATTGGAAATAGTTGGCGCAACAGGTCCGTAGTGTCCCTAGCTCTAGCTTTTCACAACCATTCGTTTTGAACCGTGAGTTTTTCATTTTTCGAAAGAAGGGAAAAGATGTACAATTTTATGCCGATTCCCAAGTGCAAACGGATAATTGAGAAGCTCTTTCAAGAAAGTTGTACTCTAGGATATTTGTCAACATTCGGAAAAATATTCTGAGTTGGAACTTGGGTTATTGTGGGATTCGAGCCTGGTAGTCCAACTAACTAACCACTAAGCCGCTGCTCCGACTTAGATGAGAGATACCCTATTAAATTTGTATTATCACGACTGCTTATATTCAGAAAACAACAATGAAATCGTTTGTCTCTCAGAGATCTTTAAACTCGTATATCTTGTGAATGAGCTGGCCTATTGCGATAAAATAAAAACTTTATGTCGCTCCATTAAGCCTTATACGCCATGGCTAAAAAACCCACGCGGATTGGGTGAGTGATTTTAACGTGATGCGTTAACAAATCTACACACAAACAGAGAGACAATTTTTCCGTAAAAAAAAGGTTTAAAAGTGCTTTAAATGTTTTAGGTCTTCTCAAAGAGCTTTTCTAACTTCTGTTCATCAGATCATTGACATTTTTTAACCTTGGTATATCTAATACGCGAAATCCATCTCCATTTGATTGCAATTCTAGAGTTCTTTATTTTAAGGGGCTTAAGACTGGTTTTAAATCGTTAAGTCTTAGTTTAGTTGAGCTTAACAAGTTCTATTCGGCTTCATAGCCATTTCTTGGACTTTCGTTTACAAACTAAATGTTAAACTGATATAGAAACGCCAGTGAATGTATGGGTGTGAAAGTCTTTAATACCCCGAGCTATAAATATGGCCTGGCTTATTTTTGAGCGAGCTCTTAATGAGGTCGGATTGCGATTGTATCCTTAAAAACGTCTTCAAACATCCAAAGTCATTTCAGAACCATTCGTATGCCAATTAAAGCTGTTTGTGGGGTTGTTGCTAACTCCAAAAAACAATTTGAAATCTCCTTTGAGAATATTTTTGTTGAAGCATAGACATATAGATCGTGTATAGTTAGGGAAGTTTGGAGAAGGCAAGCTTGATTAAGACCAGAAGAGACCTTTGTTCTTTTGACAAATTTAAGAACACTCATTCCCAGGTAACATGTTCTCTTTATGACAGAAAAGAGAAGTCGGTTCTTCGGATTCTTTTCTGTAATTGGCTCGGTTTCCAATGCCTAGAGTCTTTAGAGTTTTATTCCCCGCTTCGGTCATTTTTCAACATTTTCTTCCGCTCCCAACGCTGCTCCAAAATAGATTTAATACTCGACTTAAACATACATTAGTCGGTCCTAAAGAAAGGAGATCCTCAAAGTTGCACAAGCAGTAAGAGCTTGAGGTTCTTCGACATCTTAGGCGGCAAAAGGACTTCATAGAACCTTTGGCCAAACCTCTCTCAACTCAACCAGGGAACAGATTCTATATATCAACGATCACCTGGACGATATATCGTTTTTGAAACTTTCATTACCATAAGCAGTTATATTGTGCTCGAATTTTGTTAAATGTCGTCAGCTTTCATTACATTTGTTGAAAATGAACTTGATTAATGTCTCAAACTTGTAACTTAAGCACTTTTGCTAGTTGCTAGTTTGTGAGCTCTATCGTTTTGACGATAATCGTCCGAAAAGTTACAGTATGAGTGTCCATTATGATATTTTTGGACCGAATGGAAGGACCTAGAGTTTGATTCCAAATCTGAAGAACTAAAAGAGTGGTTTGGATATGGCATCAATTTGTAGGCCCCATGCTTCCTGTCCGAAAAAGGGAAAATATCGCACAAACGAATGAGAAACTAGACTTGGGGTCCTGGTATAGCGACCGTTCATACACAGAGGGTTCTCAACACATAACTCTAGGTTTAGTTTTTAAGTATATCCCCTCAATTTTTGCAGTGAAATTTGAGATCTGCCGCTGTTCAAAACTGTCCAACTTGTACTTTTTCTTAGACAAGGCTATGGTCATGTGGATTTTTTAAGATATTGATATTTTGTTGAAAAGAATCCAAGCCCGAAGGCTGACCGGGTCTCACCATGATCACAGCTCATCATGGTTGATAGAGCTCAAGGCTCAAAAGTTGCAAGCCAAAATACGTCGAACGTCAATAACATTGATATAGGTACTCCAAAGAAATCGACTTGCAGTCAGCCGCGAGTTTTGAAGAATATGACGACCGAAGTGTTTTACGTGCTGATCCAATAAAATCTGGACAAACTTTCTTGAACCAGAACTTCTCAAGAGACTTCAGGTAGCTAAAATATGTTCATATAAATAAAAAGGCTCTGTAACTTTATCTTAGCGATCAAATGTAGAAGTCTGTCTGTTCACCACTGTTTCAACTAGCAAAAACCTATTTCGGTTACAAAGCTCTTTCCTGAGCGGATCCCCCTTCAGTCTTTAAAAAGGCTGTTAACATTTCGGTCCTATTCTAAGGCGCAGAATTATGGCTCCTGCCGAAGGCGTAGGCAAACACATTTGTGGAATAGTGATGCGTGCGATTTTCGTTCCAGTTTGTATCGAAGGACTTTGTCCACCAAGGTGTAATAGACTAAGAACTGTTTAATCATCAAAAAACACCAATGCAGCCGTTAGCAGAAAGTTCAAATCTACTCTATAGATGCACAAGGCGGTAGAGAAAGACGACTCCACCAAAGTTGATATGCCCATACTTAGTTTCAAGGAGAGAACCAAGTCTTTGGAACCAGCTTTATGTCCTAATTCCACCAGTAATTAAGCTAAGACTACGACCTATAAAAATAAATTCGTGGTACACCCAACAACCCCGAACATGATCGACAACTTGTGCCCCAACAATACCCCAAAGTTCGCATCGAATCCGGCTTTATATGCCACCTTCGGTGACTCAATTACCTGCACTCCTTGCAAATGCCAGTTAGGCACTACTTCCAATTCAATTCACGTGCAATCGCGATAAAAAAAAACACAAAGTCTCTCATCGACGTCAATCAAAGAGCAAATGACGACAAAGGCGCCTATATAACCTTTCCGCCAGCTATTCGGTGGAACAATTTCAATTTGTCACCCTTTTGCGTGGGTACGGTATAAAATCGCACGAATGACGCAAACGAAATAATGTCACAGTAAAGTCTTTTTATAGTAACCAGATTTTGTTGAGGAATCGAGTGAACAAGTTTCTAAATTCCTCAACCTCACCCCTATTGGGATAGGGATGAATTTCACCCAATTTTCCAAAGAAAACTATGCACACACACAACTGGATTCCATCGATTTTCTACGGCACGTGTAGCGAGTGAGCTTCATTAAATATTCCCAAGCACATCTTCCAATTATGTGCTCAATTTTCAGTGCACCACCCTCCCCCCAACCCCCACACTTATTCGCATCGGATCATAGCACCACAGTCTATGGTCTATGCACACAATTCAATTCCCACGTGCCGGGGTGCTGGCACAGTGTACATAGGTATATACCCACGGTGACATTCACGATGCTATATGCACCGGACACACTCTGTCATTTACGATGATGAAGCTTCCACTACCATCCCACCGACCGAACCGCCGAGAACGTGTGCGCTTCCTGCACCTCCTCAGATGCGAACCAGAGGAGAAACTTTCAAACTGTGTGTGAGAACTTTCCACTGCGAGGCTGGCAAGAAAGAAACGCCACCAATGCAGCAACAACTGCGCAGCACTCTGTTAAAGTTCACCCAACCAACCGAACAACCTACTCCCTACCGCTATATCGACCCGAAAGAGTGAAGCAGGCCAAAATACAAACTACGCAGCTGAAAATTGGATTTCACAACTTTGCGATATTTTTCACTGCCACCAGCCGCAGCAGCAGCAGTTTGCTCCGCCAGTATTATTGATTGGCTGCATGTGCAACGGGGCAAAGACGTGTGCACCTACTCCCGTAGATGAGTGATGCGAAGCAGAGGACGGCCGGCGAAAGGATTCCCCACTACACACCCACTTAGGGGCTGTGGGTGCTGTCGATTACCCAAACGGAAGATCTCATTTCCGTGACTGCTTGTTGCACGCGTGGGCTGTTGCAACTTTTGTATGCGCCATTCACCGGAAGCGCATTGCCACCGCAATCACTATGGCTCTGACATTATATGCGGCGCCCACAATGCCATTTCAAATATGCGGCCCACTTGCATGTGTGCACAGTTCCATCGTCCATCTGGCTACCGTCTTCATGCAGCCGAAGAGCGGATCCCCGGCACTTTGACACATCAGAGATGAAATCTGCTGGAGGTCCCAAGTCCCAACTCCCAATACGCAAACCTACGGTGCAGTAACCCTGATACTTTTTGGTGAGAGTGCTGCTGCGGCGGCGGCGTCAATGACTTTTTTAATTGCAACCACATGACATAAGATTCCATCCAGTTCCAGTCCAGTCATATTTGGATTGCTGTGTGTTGCACCCATGAGTTCCATTTCCATATATGCAGTGAGTCACGTCTCGGAGTTCACTGTGAGGCGGCGGCGGCGGCGGAGGCGGCAGCTACCATGCTGAGTAGATTGAGTGTACCCCGACCGGGAATGGTATGTTAGGTAGATTAATGCTGAATGGGTGGGTGGATACTGGAATTCGATTTGTAGAACGGTATTTTCTACTCGATTTTTTTATTTACTTTTTTCGTTTTTTTTTTATTGTGGTAGTGTGGAGTGTGGACCGTGGGAAAGTGATCGTTCATTAGTTGTGTATTGTCTGTGCCATTGGGTATAGCTGTTTGATGGGTCAATTCAAAGTGAGTTATGAATGGAGCACAGATGTCAGTTGGTATGGACGGCTGTGAGTGTGTAAGCTGTCACGGTTGTGTATAAATTAATTTTACCGGAAAGTGAGGATCGTATGTAATGTTGTTTATGTGATGCGCTGAGGTATGGCTTGCGTTTGAACGGTTGGGGTGGTGGTGTCGGTGTCAGTGTCGATGACGGTGTCGGTCGTACATTAACAGAACGTGAGATTGGAGATTCAATAGATTCCTGCTGATGGTATATGGTTATGGACTTTGGGAATTTTATCAAATGTGGTAAATTCTGGACCTGAGAATTCAACTTTTTGACTATGTTCACGAATCTCAGTTAAAGGCTCCGGGCTGGATACATTGAGCCGGATGCCATCCTACATGAAATTAGCATTTTGTTACTTTCACTTAACACTTTACGTATAGAATGGCACGTATCGAATGGCAGCTTAAATGAAAGCTTTAAGTGAGAACTCAAATCTAATGTTGGATATCCTTCAACTCACTGCCATTTACACTTCAAAATTGTAGCTAAAAATAGTTTCCTTTGTCCTTTTACACTTTTAAATGTTCAAGCTCTCTATAGCAAAACAATGATCGATTAGAACAAATGCGAACCGTAAATTTATTCACTTTTTCGTTCATTTCCTTGTTTCGCTTTCCCCATTAACTGTTACAAGGATCGAATATTGAGTGCCTTGTCTATTTTTTATGCAAAATAGAAGCAAGTTCCGTTATGAATGGTATTCGCTTACGGATGCTGAAATTGAGCTCCAGATTTAGAGGTACCTCCCTGTAAAATGTAACGCTGTGAAAAATTCCTCACACTTTTCAAAAATAAATACCGAAAATGCATCAAAAAGGCCTAGAGTTTGAACGTGATTGGAATTTACTATTTGTCCTTAAGACTATCACCTATTACTGTAGGCGCAGTGATTAGTGAGCTGCACTGCTGAGCGAAGAGTCTCAGCTTCGATTCCCGGAAAAAAACACAAATTGCGTCCTAAGAATGTTCCACTGTGCCACCTTTCGCGAACGTCTGACTATTGTTCGGGAGAACAACTGTCGCCAACCATAAAAGAGCTTCAGTTAGTCATTGAGACTCGACATCAGCGTTGTTCCGACGAAATTTTGGAGTTGAGCCACTTTCCGAGCCATTCCACACAAGTTTGAGCCACATTAGTTAAATGAAAATGAGGAGGAAGTTTTTTGTAATTTCTTAGAAAAATAAATTCAAAATTTATGGGTGCGTTCACTTGGTGAAGATTTTATCCAGCTGATGTTTTTGTCGAGTAAATTCTCATTTCCCGAAAACGAGATTTGTTTTTGAATTTGCATTAGCAGCTTTAGACTGAATATCACGATGAATGTGTGTGGGGGTGCAAATGAAATGGGATTTTTTGATTGTGTAAACTCCAAGTGGTTCGAATTGTTTTAAGGTGCATATTCAATTTTTTCAATTTCAATTTCAATTTATTATTATTAAATAATATAAGTACAATAAGACTTGGTCTTAAAAAAATGTAGAATTGGGTATTATTTGCTAAAAATAAGTTTTGCATTGCATTTTGCATTTCTAATGGCTGTTGCGATTTTAATTTTAAAGTGAGTTTTTAAAATATATGTGACACAGCTTCTGCTTTTGGGTAGTAATTTTTGGGAAATAATGAAAAAACGGTTTTATTCGAATTTTTTGAGAAAAACTAAGTACGGGATCTTGTTTAGAATACTGATACATATTATCTTAAATATGTATTTTGATCAAAATCGTTGGATGCGTTTCTGTAAAGTTTGGCAGACAAAACAGTACAAAATATTGCAATGTTTAGTTTGAAGAATACTATTTTTTAACTATGTAAATTAAAACCTATTACAGTTTATTGGTCGGGATGAAGGTATTATATGGTTTTTAAAGGTTTATCGAAGTCGAAAATGGGGTTTTCGAGATATGAACAGTTTTTAAAATCTGCGTTTTCAGTGATTTAAATTGAAAATTAAGGACGCAGTAATTTTTAAAACATCAATTTTGCTGTACGTTTGCATTTAGGTCTAAATCGTTAGTGCCGTTTTCAGGTAAACTCAAGAAAACTACATTTTAAGAAAATACTGTTTTCAAAAATCAATTGTACGATAATATAGACATAAACTGAGTTTGCTGAGTTATAAATGACTACATTAACTCACAAATGAATTTTTGTTACAATCGTATGTAATGGACTGTTTTCGAGATGTGTCAAAATTGCAAAAGTACTGTTATTCAATTTTTTTTTTAGCCAAAAACTGTGTATGCAGTCATGGTGAACTCATCTACATAACCTAAAATATAAATTTTGGTTGGAATTGATAGAGACGTTTTCGAACAAATCAAACGGGTACGAAAATGGTATATGGGGAGTACCATTACCATTAATATTGAGGTTACATTGCAACAAAAACAAAACAAACAAAAACGACCCAAAACTGTAAGCCCACAAACTCCAAATCCGAAGTTTGAACGAAATCTGGGCAGCAAAACAGACAGACTGACAGACAAACAGACTGACGGACAGAATTTTGTGACCCACTTTTTTGAGTTCCTCTATCATCGTTATGTCAGAATTGATTAACATATCGAGTTCGAAGTTTTTTACCACTACAATATATTTTTCGTAGTACCTACGCAATTGAGAAAGTTAAAAATTAGCAGATATTGTACACTGAAATCTATACTCTCGAATGTTTGTCAGGAAAAAAGAAACTTGACTCTACGATCTACGAGTAGGTTTTGGGTTTTCGAAATTACGCCCAAAAATTTATTTTTTATTCTTTGTATTATTATTTTTTAATGTTATTAGGTATACTTATGTATATTTTTTTGTTTATTAAATACTTTTTCTCTTACTTTAAGAGTTTTTTTTTTATTTATGTAAATTTTTGCCGGCCATGTAATTATATAGTCTGTAAATTGTAGAATGATAGACTTAAATAAATAAATAAATAAACAAAAATGGGGGAAAATTACTATAAATTACCTTTTTTTTTATAAGTGAAACGAAAATGTTTTCAACCCTTCATCGCAATTTCGATTCTCGTTCTACGAAAATGTGAAACCAAACTTCAAAAATGTTCATGAATTTTTTGAGTGAGAGTTTGAAAATTAAGAACCTTATTTCATACAACACCAACACAGTGTGCGATATTGAAAGTTTCACTTATGGAGTGAGAATTACTTTTTAGTACCGAATGAATCAAAAAAATGAAAGCGATGTTTGAAAGCGAATGTGAAAACGATTTATTCGATTCACTCTTTCACAGAACCAGAATTGACCCCACAGGTGTATAATATTTTAAATTGTTTTAACCCCTTTTTCAAGGGAAAAAGTGAAATTGCTTATTAATTTGATTCGGAAACCACTGATCAATAAGCTCATTAAATCAATTTATTTTAATGAAGTTATACCTCCATTTCAGTCGGGAAATATAAATTTGTGGAACGTATTGTGTGCGCTCCAACAGTGTCCCTCTTTTAAGAATACCATGAGTCCAAAGTGGGATTTTTACGAGCCTGATATAACTTCTACACTAACGAAAAAAAAAAACCGAATATCTGCCCTCCCTGCAGTTTGTAATAATTTAAAATTATTTGAATCGGACAATTTTCGAATTTGATTTTTCCTCTACAAACTCACCCGTATAATGCCGGTCGCACACTACAACATATATTTGCACAGCTCCTCAATTTCAAATTCAAAGCAATCACTCTCATATTTAAAAATTGCAACTCTGTTTAACCAGTACTTTGGAGATGGTCCGAAATCTTTGCTCAACACATTGCTCAACAAGTCAACGGGTGATGAACGAGCTGTTGTTGCTTCTTCGAAATAGCTAAACTGCAGAACAACTTTTCGCAATAAAAATATTTTTTTAATTTTTGGAATGAATTGAAACTACAACGTACTTTTTTTGTTGTCAAATTTGAGAGCTTATTGTCACCGAAATGTGTGGAAATTTATGTTGCCTTCGTTCCATTCACCGCTTAATTACTAGATGTACCTTAGTGTCAAACTCTGTAAAAAAAATGGTCATTCATTTGACATTTCCCTTGTCACCTAGCGGTCGAAGAAACGCGGGCATTATGACAAAGTCATTTTTTACATTGCGACATATCTGTTTGAAATAAAACAAAAAAAAAAAAACGCTCGTGGCGGAATCTTCCCCACAAATTCACGCCACCTGCTGGTTTACCTTTCGGCGATGACTCCGCAAAGAGAACGCCAAAAACGCCAAAAACACGCCTCCTTCAGATAATGTCTCGGGAATTTCGAAAGGACACTCTACTTGACAGATCTAGTTTTTAAGTTGGGCTTCATATCGCTTTACCAAACCTATTACTTATCCGAACCGATTTCAAAAGAGAAACCCGCAAAAGATCATCTGCAAGGTCTACAGCAACGTATTTACATGATGATTCACTGACCACATCAATAGAACGCATTTGGTTTTGAGTTACTACTGCCAACGACGTCTTAAAAATCACATAATCCTTGTTGCGACAACAACAGGATAATCAATACAATCTCAGCATCGCACAAGACAATCCCTTCCTACGCAAGCACTTATGCAATCTGTTAAGTCATCTGTAGGAAATTCCAATTTATTTTGGAAACACCCTTGATGTATCATGTTTACTAATAATGCCCGCATGTTCATCCAGAAAAAAATGGATGCATATCAAAAGCTGTCCCCATACCAGTGCAAGTGAAAAGTCCGCTAACACGTAACCAACGCATGTTTCTTTTTGTTTTCTGCATGCAGGCTCTGGCGATTATGTGGAGCGAACCCTATACCGCCCCACGAGAAAATCCCAATTATTCCACTCTATTAGTTAATTAAATACGTGTAGCCACTTACATTAATGCTTAGTTGGTAGAGTGCACCTCTTTTTATTCGAACGCACAAAGTCTACCTCTGCATTGCCGCTATACGCAAACATACGGATTACCCAACCTCAATGGCTTCTATTTCGTTCTGGAAAAGCTTAGCTCCCACCCCAAAACCCCAACGCCTCTGCATAAAAGTTCATCCTTCTTCTTCATCATCCTTGTGATTCGAATTAAAAAAAAACAAAAAGAACAAAAAAATGGGGACGGAGGAGAAAAAAAAAACATGCATCACAATATGCGAGGCAATTTCGAATGACGTACAACTGACCACCAGCCGTAGTTCGTTGTCGTTGTCGTTATCACCGTCTCTGGCCCGTTTGTCGTTAACTTTCAATTACAACCACTCAATTTCATAACATCACATAACGGTTGCCAGTACAGGGATGTAATTCCCTACCATAAGTGACGTAACAGCACCCGAAAACGCCAACAATGCCGTATACCAACATTTGTTCTAGTTTGACTTGCGAAACTATGACGTCAGATGTGGGAGCTGTATACCCTGACTGTGTGACATGCGCATCGACTTGATGTGTATATGGAATTTTCACCAGGCATTTACTATTTACTACTACCACCTGATGTCCTGTATTTGCTGATAGTCCTGGCGCAAAAAAAAAAAAAAACATCCAAACCAAATAACTCAACAGAATGAAAGCACACACACAGCTGAAGTTTTTTTTTGAGGGATGAGTGGATGAGCGGAAGGGTCTGGCGGTCTTCACTAGGTCTGTAGTACAATCTTCGTCGGTTCGCCTTGCTCCTCTCGTGTACCAGTGCTTTCTACATGGCTTGTGCTTGTTCTTTCTGTGGCACGTGGCTGGTGTCGGCGAGGTCACATATGGCATTGCCAGGTTTATCGTGAGGTGCTCGTATGGCGAACTATTTTTGGCAAGAGTTTAGCTCTCCCTTGGCGAAGATTGTAATATCTAATTTATTTGGAGCATTTGCATTACATTAGCGTTTCGGAACCGAGGCAGAGGCAGACACAGGTTGGGTATGATTAGGTTTGGGACATCTCCAAGGGTTTGGGCAATTCCCTTATTGAGAATTTACCGACACCAGGAACGCAAGTGGAGCTCAATGACCTTAGGATTGTTAATATCTACGTGTGGGAGAGATTTGTCCTTTTTTTTTAACATGTCATTTGGTCCGCCTTTTTCCCAGTTATTTAAATAACGGCGAACATGTTATCCCAAAAATGGCTTTCACACAGAACGACATTAAAACGACGGCTTTGTGGCGCGATTTTCGACGTCAAAGTGACATTTAAGTGATGCAATAAAAATGGCCGTGTAGTCGTAGCTTAGTTGTGGGGCTCGAAATGCTTGACAAATTATTTGGTTCAAGCACCGAACTGTTATTCGACATCTATATATATAAAAATGAATGTTCGTTAGTCTCGCTAAAACTCGAGAACGGCTGGACCGATTTGAATGATTTTGGTTCTGTTTTGTTCGTCTTGAATCAGGGATGGTTTAGGAAAAAAGAAGTTTGCAAATTCCCAACATGTGTCCTGTAGGCGAATATTTCCTTTTTCAGTTCAATTCAATTATCTTCAATAATAATCTTCCACATATAATTATCTCGGGGTGAAACTCGATAACCAATGGGCCAATTTTCATGATTATTTTTTTGTTTTGTTCGTATTGTTGTATCAGGTTTAGGCAGTCTTACAAAATAGGAATATTTTGGACCCGATAGGTGGCGTTGTTGTTCGGATATCGACCACTTACCCGAATTTAATCAAATTTTGTGAATGTATATTGTTCGTTTCCGCTTGAAGGATAGGATACTTTTGGATCAGATAGGTGGCGCTGTCATCGATCTATGAAAGAACTTAACCGATTTCAATGAAGTTTTGTGGGTGTGCATGGATGTTTGCAACTTGAAAGATAGGATACTTTTGGACCCGATAACTCGAGTTGTTGTCAATCTCCGAAACCACTATAGCGATTTTAATGAAATTTTGTGAATGTCTATTATTCGTTCCCGCTTGAAGGATGGTATTCTTTTGGACCAGATAGGTGGCGCCGTTGCAGGTGGGTGTGCATGGTTGGTTGCAACTTGAAAGATAGGATACCTACTTTTGGACCCGATAAGTGGAGTTTTTTTCTATCTACCAAACCACTCCACCGACTTTAATGAAATTTTGTGGATGTATAATGTTTGTTCTCGCTTGAAGGAAAGGAGAGTCTTGCACCCTTTAGGTGGTACTTTGCAAAGCATAAGCGGGATAGGAAAACGGGTTGTGGCACCTCCCATTCAAAAATAAAATCAAACGGTATTTCTAATGTTGAATAATTCAAATTATTAATGGACTGGTAAAGCCGGGTGGGTACAGCTAGATATTAAAGAGACTGACGTCCGTTTGTGAACTCATAACTCGGGAACGGATCGTTAGATTTTTATGATTTTTGGCTTAAATTCGCATGGGCTCAAGAAAGGACATTTATGCTGTTCTTGTCGTGTGGATATTCCGCGCTTAACTCTAATAATTTTGATGCGCAACCCTTGAGGTACCGAAACTTTGTAAAGGATCACGTTTGATTTGATTGTGTGGGATCTCAAATCAAATGTCATACAACCGACGGTTTTGAGGTGAAAATTCAAAGGCAAACATTCTCATTCCGCGGATTCCGCTTATTCAGAACGATTTGCATTCGTATATTTAAGCATCCTGAATTGACAAATAAATTGTTGCAAAGATATTTGTGCATTTGTGGCATCAATCTTGAATTCCCATGTTTCCACATGGTCAATTTAGTAAAAAATCGGAAGGTTGGCCGACACGTCAATCATTGCGGTTTGATAGAAACAAATCGCCAATCCTATACCTACTTCAAATATTTCTATTGCATTTATACAACTTTTGAATAAAGAATTTGAATTGACGGGTTTACAGAAAGTAGTAAGTGCATTGTGCATACTCGGAATTATTATTACATTAACGAATTTGGGCGGAACGAAGTTCGCCGGGTCAGCTAGTTCTGAATATAATTGCAAAACAAATTTCCTCGCCTACTTCGGTTTTCTCCATTCTATTCAGAAATTTCCGTTTAACTTAATCTTAGATCAGTTTTTCTTCAGACTCAAAGTTGATATTTCAAATGAATTGTTTCCATGTGACAGCGAAAATGTTTTCATTCACATTTGAAACCACTTACACAAAAAGAATACCTACGCGCTCTTATCGCAATCAAATATCCCAAAAGTGCGACAAATACTTATCATCTTTGCCGATTTCGGTCCGACCGGTTCCGACAAAGACAAAGTGCACCGATTAAATATACATCGATGCATTGGGTGATAAAATTGTTTGACCAAAATATTCAAACAGCCAATAAAAGCATAGACGGCAATAAGTTTCTATCAGTGGACAAATATTTGATCACGAAGACAAATAGTTTGATTGGAAATAGCTGAGAATCGTTATTTTATCGAAAGTACATTCGTTTGGATTAAGGAATTGTTTTGACAATTTTCTATTGGGAAATCGTAGTCAATTGAGGAACAAGGGCTCAATGGAATCATAGATATGTCGAACGTTAATACAAACTTATCAGCGGGACAGTCGAAGGATCTTATTAGTAGGTTAGGTTAGGTATGTGGGCTGGCGTGGAGTACTCCGTGCCACACTCAGCTCAATATTGACCCATTTTGATGCCCATAGGGGAAAGGTTGTCCCTTACCCATAATAACCCTGTCCATAAATAATAGCAAATAATTACTCACCATCCTGTGGATTTGATAAAGCCCATTATCTTGTCTACTGGTGTGCTGGAAAGTTCGCCTAGATCGTGAAAAAAGTGTCTCCCTAGGAATATGTACCATTTGCTATGGAGACCTGTACAGTGACATAGGAAGTGGGCTGTGTCCTCAAGAGCTTCCTCATCACCGCAGCCTCTACAAAGTTCTTCTTCCGTTAAGCGTAATTTCTTCATGTGATACCGCAGAGTGTTGTGTCCCATTAGGATTCCTACGAGGATGGAAAGAGATTTTGTATCCTTTCGTATGAGACTCTTGGTTCTGCTTTCATTAAAGATTTTCGAAGATTGGTCATAGCATTCCTGTTGTACGAAAAGTTTCTAGTGCAGCTCATCTAGCGTTCGCCTCTCTTATGGCCATTCTCCCTGCTTCAAGTTTGAGTGAGCAAGGCGGGATGTTCACCGAGGGATCAGCTTGTTTTGTTACTGCTACCGAACCTTGTCTAGCTAATTCCTCCGCTTTCCCATTGCTTGGAATGTCCCGGAACCCAGCAGAGCAATGTCTTGTACTAAGGACTAAGAACCTTGAGCTCTTCGCGACAGCATTTCACAAGCTTCGATTTTATTTCACTTGCAGTTAAGGCTTTTATTGCTGCCTGGCTGTCGATAAAGAAGGTAATACCTTCAGGTTGTATTGCCCTTGCCGCAGACTCACGGACTGCTATTGTCACTGCCAGGATCTCGGATTGGAAGGCACTGCTGTGGTCGGGGAGGCGTATCGATTTTGATATATCCATAGATTCGGAGAAGACACCTGATCCCGTCCCGGTTTCCATTTTAGATCCGTCCATAAAAACGGCTACGGATTGCGTGTTGGGTACGAGTCCGTCTCTCCATTCTTCTCTTGTGGGATAGGCGCTCGAGAAAGATCTTGTAAACTCTAAGTATGGCGTTATGTAGTCCGTGATCGCTATACAGCCAAAGTGTTTCCGTAGGATCGACGAGTGACCCATTTCATTCAGTTTCCAGTTTTCTGATTGGCTTATTCTCATGGCACTAGGGGCTGATGTTTGTACAAAGATTAGATCTTATTAGTAAGGAAAATGTGTCATCATCACCATGTTGGGGTTGGTGTGTATTGCTTCGAGCGTGGGGTATGTGGTTCACTTCCTGTTAAAGCAAAAGTAAACTTATTCCTTAAAAAAAAATACTATCAACACGTAACGAATTATTTCTTCCCTCCAGATGGTGGGAGGGATTTAGGTTGGCTGACGTTTGAAGGACATTTATCTGGAGTCACTGCAGCAGACATTGCGGATTTCTCTTTCAGTGTTTGGTGACGAGTAGTTGACATGATTTTGATGAGCAATAACGCAGTACACAAAATAATTCAACACTTTTGTACGTATATATCAAAGAAACTTATGCATATGGTTCAAGTATTTTTTTTAGGATTTAGTCGATTACCACTTTCTGTCAAAAAAAGCAAACAAGAAAAAGAGCAAAAATGGTTAAACAAGTGCTTTAAAATTGCTTTTGCCATTGTTGGTAAATATATTTAAAATTTATTTATAAATTGATATGTTTTGAGGGTGTGTTGGTGTGCTGAAGTTTCGTGACCTGAAAAATCCATAAGAATATAGCTTGTAGGCAAAGTAACGGAATATCGGCCGAAACTGTTGGTATCGGTATTCTCTCTGGTCTTAACTGCGAAGCATAGTAGCACCGATAGTGATCTAATTAAAGATTTTGTGCTACAAAGAACATAGGCGAAGAAGAATTAATCCACCGCGAATTAACTACGATATTTTAGATTAACAAAAAGTTTTGGATAAAACGTGCTAAAGTAGAAACGTGCTAAAGTTGCCACTCGCTAATTTTAACATTCATTATAGGTATTAAAAAATGTCCCGAACAAAACATTTTTCTAATCGCGAATTGAACCAGAACTAATTTTCTTCTGATTATTCATTAAAAAAATAAATAAATAAATAGTTGGCGCAACAGGTCCGTTGGCAGAAACTCAGTAAACAAATTTGTAATTATAATTGTATATAATTTGTTGATTACCACGTAAGGCTTGCATTGTTCGATTAAATGCTTCTAGTGGTTTTTTTATTCGCCATTGTACACTCATCCCATAAAATAATTGACGTTAATTGCAGAAATTTTGCCATAGCAGAATTTCTCGAAATATTGCAAGTTGGAGTTTCGATCACCTGTACATTCAATGGCAATTTTAATGCAGAGTGCGCAATCCGACCACCTTCTAATAATGTAGCAGCAATTCCCGAAGATGCAAGTGCAATTTTCTGTTCCGATCGAATAGTCGCTAAAATCAATGATATAACGAAAGTTTTGCACTGAAAAAAGTTTTAATTTGACAGCACAATCCCCATTTGAAAAAAAGTTTCAATTTGACAGCACAATCCCCATTAACAAAATGATCCGCCATTTATTGAATTCATTTATTACAAAAAATGTGATAAATGAAGAACCACTTGACCGATTTTATGCAAACTTCACATAAACCATCTACTAAATAGTCCGAACAAAGACTAAACATTTGGTTTGGATAGGTGAGCCCGTTCTTGAGTTATAAAATTACAACGAAAAGTGGCATTGATTTTTATATATATATATAGATTTGTTGAATTAGACCACAATCAATAGAATAAGCTAGAATAAAATAAATGTTAGTTTTAAATTAGATTTTATCATTTTTGTCTGGAACCTATATAAGTGAAAGAAATAATTAAATAAAAATGAATTAAAAATGAAAACAAAAAATAAACCAAAATCAAATTTTTGCAAAAAAACATTCAAGTGCCGACTGAAAAGATTAACTTTTGAATTATTACGCATATCAGGAAGATCAAATGGATTAATATTAAATATTAGTTCCAGCAAAAGTGATCCTTGTTTTCGGCTAAACAAAAATTTAAAAATTTATGAACTATTTTCAATTATTCAACTATAAGTTTTTATACGCATTTAATACATTTGTCTCGTTTTGTAAGCAATTCAGTGACGTAAATTAAATAAAGCTCCATTTCAACCCAAAACCTTTTATTTAATTAAAATCGTTTATAATAAAAGTCACAAAATTATAATATATTTTATTCTATTATGAATTTTAACAGAATACATACATAAAAGATTTTCGCACACAAAATAATACCAATTCCAGAGACCGTAATAGATTTCTTGACAGTTCGAACTTTCGTAAGGAAATTTATAACAGAATAGCACAATAAATGGATAAACGATTTTTTCGAATAGGCCTGCTTTTCATTTTAGTGAATGTAGTGAAAAAGATGAGTGACAGCTGCTTAAAAGTCTTTAGAAACCCATATTAATCGTCTAATGTGATGATTCCCATCAGGCGTCCCCCAAGATGGAGCATACCTATGGTTCGAATCCAAGGGGCAACAAACAAGCTGACCAGGCAAGTGCCATATCTCGATTTGTGATCACAACTGCTTCATAGAAACGGAAAAGTACAATGCAACGTCCCTTAAGAGAAAATATCGAATTTAAGAAGCCCATAGAGGAAGTTCACCCCATAAATGTGCTCGCAAGTGTTACGAGAAGGTGAAATGCGCATGTGGAACTTAAAGCCTGACAAGAACAGTATCCATTGATAACTTTATACACTCCAATCTGTGGAACACCCAAAAACCCGTGAACTATTAATTTATTATTTTTATTTATTGAATTACTATTCAGCATCAACCAAACGTCACAAGTCTCTCGACTTCGTTCGAGACCAGCGTCAGAATGACGCATAAGAAACCCTCGTAATAGCTTGCGTAAACAGCATTCAGTGGTGACAACAGTTACACCTTTATCACTGGCAATATAACTCCAATTATAAATAACTAGTCGTTAAAAATAACGATGTGCCTGGTCGTCTTCCAACTGCTTTAGCAAACACAAAACTGCGCTCTCATTTGCAATCGTACGTACCTAGTCATTTTTTACATCCACTCATTAACAGTTGCTTAATGTTTTTCTCACCTCGCTAACCCATTTACTACCTTGCGAGTTCGCTGCAGGTGATCCAGTTTTATTTACAACAGCCCTGGCAATACTGCGCATCATTCTTTCCGCTGCCCCTCTCTCTCGCGCTTGATTTCCGCCGATTCTCAATTCAATCTCTACTATGCCAACCCCCAGTGCTGCTATATAATGCACCCTCTCCGTCACTGCATACGTCACTCTACTATACTACTCTTCCGCTGCACTATGCATTTTTTGTTGTTCGTACTACTACTCATATTCTTCTACTACAACTACTCGCATCCACTTCCATCACTTGCATACACTCGTCGTTCTCCATTAAAGAAGAAGTTGGAAATGCAATAAAAAAAAAGAAACCAATTCGTATCTGCTACCCTTCCAACCAACCAAATATCCGAACTACACTGGTATGGGTTGGTATCATGAGGAAAACAAAACAACAACCACCACTCGCACTCGGAGGGTTGTGGAACGACGAAAAATGTGCAATTTCATATTTAAATTGTTGTTCTACGGGAAAAAGCTTCACACTACGGCAAGCTTTGACACACTGTGCAATCCATTCGCTGCCTCGGTGCCAGGTGCTCTTGAACTTGAGCGGTATAGTATTTTGTATTTTATTCATTTTTTTCTCTGCTCACTGTAACAGTAAACAAAATAACAACAAAATCATAAACATATCGTAGGACATTTGTAAAAATCCAGGCAGAAAATATAAAACAAGAAAAAAAAAATCCCCGCTACACTCGGGCGTATGCGTGTTATTTTCTCGGTTGTGTTTGACGCGAAGTGACCCGATTTTTTCGACCCTGTTACGTGTGCATTGTTATTGTTTATACGGAGAAGTATCTCACTGTGGTGTTTACATAGTAACGCGCGTAGTGCGAGCCGATTTTGTAATCACGAGGACCGTCATGTGTACCTACATGTAACCGGGTGTTTGTGGGCTGCAAAGTTCAGTGTTTATTGCGGAGCTACGCCAGAACAGAACAACACGGTGGAGTCCTTTATGAAAAAGAAACTCAACCGCTTTATCAGAATGGTAATTGATTTTCCTTGTCGGTTTCTTTTTATTTTTATTTTTTGTGATTTAAATTAGGATCCGTGTTGCGCGCTTTTGACATTTTGCAACTCTTAAATCGATTGAAGGGTTTGTTTGCCAACCAACTAAACCACCCACCAACCCCCACTATAAACAGTTCCATTTATTCATGTCTGACTTGCATAGACAGACAAATATATAACAAAAAAAAAAAAAAAATACCAAACAAAAATCAATAAGGAGAAGGACAGCTGTTTGTTTGTTATTATTTCAGCAGCATTTCTGTGTGCAATGTGCAATCTATGTAGTGCACGAATAACCTTTGAGTAATTATGGGGTTTCTAGGCCTAGCTCGGGGAAAATGGCACGTTTGCGATGTGTGTGTGAGTGTGTTTTAGCCTGACATTGACTGCGTAAAAGGAAGATAAATAAAATCAATCGAGATTGAATTTTCAAGAGGACAAGACTGTAGGTATATACCCGTGCTTGTAGAGCTAACAAGTTGCTTTGAGGGGGTAAGCACCCACTTACAGAACCGCCATCGTCGTCGTTGTCATCTTGGTGCGTAGCCAGTATTGCGATGCGTATTTTCCGCTGTATTTGAAAATTCACGGGTGTGATAGATGGTAGAAGGCTTTTTCTGAAGGAGGTTGTATTTTCTTTTTGTAGTCTTTATTTTGTTGAGGAAGGTTTTATATTTTGGATGCGTATTTGTTGCGCACTGTATACTTTCTGTAATCGGGGAGAAAGTTCATATTGCGTTGTTGGAAAATTAGACAAATATCTTGGCAGATGTTCCCATTAATGCTTGGTTATCCGCTTAATTTTTGTATCCACATTGAGGGAGTTGAAATTTGGAAAAACTGAAAAACAACTGTCGTGTTTTTACTCAGAAATTTCGTTCAGTATGAAAACTACTTTAAACCTTCCGAGTTTAAACAAAAATATCCCTTTTGCCCTGGGTCGACCAACAAAAGTGTACATAGATTGAAGGAACTTGGGGAAACGGCAAGAAAAATCGACTTAAGTCGATATAATTGGTCTGAAAATATAGTCCACATTTTTATAAAAGTAGGTAGTTAGTGTGTTGGACTACTAAGCGAGGGGTCGGGGTTAAAATCCCACAAAAAAACCCGAATTCCAACTTAGGGTTTTTTCCACTGCGCCACCTCTCGCGAACGTCTGACAAACATCCGAGGGTAAAACTGTCTTGAAAGAGCTTCTCAATAAGCCGTTTGGAGTCGGCATAACATTTTAGATCCCTTCCATTCGTTCCAAAAATGAAAAACTCACACAAAACGAATGGTTGTGAGAAGCCAGGGCCCTCCGGACCTGTTGCACCAACTACATATTTAATTTATTTTAGTTTTTTACTAAAATATTCCAGGAAGAACAACATTTTCTATTTTTTATTCAAAAGCGTTGATTGCAAACATAGTTATTTCGAACTTTTCTTTCGATCTTTTGGTGACATTGTTTGGACTACCTGCAATTCCAACCAAAGTTACTACTTATTCAGAGTTTTTGTTGTTGTTTTTTTTCTTAAATCCGTACAAAAATTCGCTTTAATTTTTCAACAGAAGTTGTGAGTGGAAACCTATTTTCAATGAGAAAATTTGTTAGCTCTCGTTTTCCCATGTCCTAGTAAGAACTACAGCTTTTTTTTTTTGAGCTTCAATATCAAAGAAAGCGAAGTAAAGTAAGAAAATGTGTAACTGCTCAGAAAACTGGTTTTATCGCTGGAATGTTGGCATCCTGTCCTATTTTCTCAGTTCTTGACATTTTGTAGGTACCTACACCACAAACAATCAAATCACAAGAAACAAAAGCAACCGCGGGGACGTTCGTTAAGTGAAAACTATGATATTTGCGATAAATTTTGAATGATTAATTTTGTTAAAGTTTGTAGAAATTGTATGGAAAGATTTCTATTTATGATCTGTAATAATTTTAAAAATATACAAAACCTGCAAAATGTGAGCAGTGCATAATAATAAACATTTTTAGTTCCGACTCTAAATTTTAGCAGTTCCATACTATTATTCCAGTGGCTATATTTTCCATACGATTTTCGCAATTGTAAGCTTCTATAAATTTAAAGTCGAGACTAAAATTTGTTATTAGTACGGCGGATTATTATATTAATAAGGTAAATTTGTTTCAAACAACACTTTAGAATAAATAAAAAACAAAAGTTATTGCATATTTTGATAGTATCCCTAATATTAAGTTGTTATTTTGAAATAAAGTTTACTTATGTATTTCTGTATGCATTTTCGCCAATCACAACCAACGCCTAGTATGTACTATAAATAGAGAAACTTTGCGAACAGATCCATATTCCCCAAGGGTGACAAGTGGCAACGTAAAATGTTCTCCCCCTGGTGTTCAGAAGTGAACATTTACTCCCAAGTGGCTCTTGCTGCGAATGAATAGCTAGTGTGTGAGTCGTCGAAGTGTCGAGTAGAGTGTAATTGTTGTAATTGCGTTCTGAAGGTCCTACTCTACTTTGCTTTGCTGATTTCGATGCTTAAAAAAAAGCAAGCCAAGCCCACAAGAAATAAATAAAAAACAAAAAAAAATTAGTTCCAGTTCCAGTGACAAAAGTGTGTATTTTTAAGTTCGTATTCTTGTATTCCATTAACAATAGTTTACCTACAGAAATTCGACTCCTATTTTCTGGAAGAATTTTTTAGAGGCTCCTCAGCATTGAATTTGGTTGGAGTGGGGTCTCTGGTGTAAACTTAGGGCAAATATAAATCGTCTTCAAACATGCAAGAGTAGGTACCTATATAAGACATAAAATTCTCAATCAATCCCTATTGCAGCAAAAATAAAATCTCACACAAATCAATGTTTGTCGAAAATGATCAGGTCTAGAAACCCATAACATTTAAAGCCAAAATACGTGTTTTTTTTTTACTCGAAATGCTGGCTGAGACTTTCTGTCTCCATAATTGGAACCAAAAATAACTTGATGATGTCTCAAAACATAAGTTATGTTTCACACTTAATGCTAGCAGAAATTCATAGACGTTAAATAATGCTACAAGCTTAAACATCTGCTTGGATGTACAGGGTGAACCAAATACAAGTTTTTTTTTTAAATGCAATACAATGAACAAAATAAAATCTGTTCCATGTGTTATGGCTTTATTAGTAAGAGCAAATATTTTTCAATGGCCGCGTTCCACTTCCCACTAGACGTCTAGTACAAAATATCCCAAGTGAAGGAACGCCCGCGCTAGAACACCAGCGGCAGCGGCAAAGTTCACACTAAAATTAAAGAAATAATACAAATATTATAAAAACAATATCCGAATTGCTATTTTATTTACATTCTTACCAATTTGATCACAATTACACTTGTATATATTTTTAAACGTTTGAACGACTTTCTTTGACAGGTCTTTTTTCTCTCTCAATGCAGCGTGTAGTTTTGTGCTATGTTGAGAAATTTCCCTGAAAGGTATATTTTACAAAAAATGTCAGAATGGTAAAATATCAACTTGTTTTCATATGGAGTTTGACATACCACTAGTCATCTAGCGGGCAGTGGAACGCGGCCAATATTTCTCAACTTTGTTCAAGCGTATTTCGTTCCGCGGAGATATGATAGGTACTGACCTTCTGTCAAAATTTCGAGCGGGAAACAACTGTCAATGTCAATATGATTTAAAAATAAACCACTAGATGGCCCACCATTAGCTTTAGAATAGATTTTAATTCGTTGAATATTTCATCGGATTATTATTTCAAGATGTCTAAGGTTACTTTTTGTACTTTACTAAAATTTTATAAATATCTCCATGATGTGAGTAGATGTTAAAGATAGAACTTGCTTATTTACATAAACCCATAAGGCCTTCGGCTAAATGAAAGAACTTACACTATAAGTTAGTTAAGGTCTTCTTTAATTTAAGGTGAGATGTCTGCATTGCTTCTTCTTATAAGAATCAAAAATTCGCCATTTCAAAGAGTTGAAGTGCAGTTGATATGTCGTTTGTCCTCTTCATCCTCAACGGATGCGCACTTTTTCGACTAAGGCCATATGAGATATGACATAACGGGACGAGTACTTGTCTTAAAAGTAAATTTCCACAATCCTGGAACATAATACAATTTCCTTGTGAAAAATTGCGACATTTCTTGGAAAAATGTGTGCCCAAATTCGTTCATTAAAAACTTGAGTACTTGAGTAAAGGGATGTCATTTTTAGACGGCCTATAATGATTGCCACGACTATCATTCTCAAGTCTTTCATTTCAACGTGAGTCGTCGCCCTTAAATTCTTTTTATTAGAAACTAAGAGAAATACTGGTCCATTTTCAAATCACATTCAATCTCCATTCGATTACTTTTTTTACCCAACTGGACACAAGGAGGGTTATGTGTTTCGAGCGTATACTATGTACGTTCCTACGTGACGCCATGTAGCCTAAACGGCTTGACCGATTTTGAAGAGTGAGGTTCCATTAAATTGGCATTCTTTCCCGGAGTGTCACACGCTAAACAAATAAATTAAAAAAAACACAAATGTCAGCGAGATCTTTTTTTAAAGTCAGTCAGGTATTTTTTTTTTTTTAATAAATTACTATTATTTCAGAACAGAAGATCCCCCATTGCCCCATTCCTCTGATCAAGATGATCGCCAAACATCAAACCCTAAGAGCACATATTATGCTCATCGTCATTACTTCAACAGCACCGTCTGACGTCTAGACTGACTGACGCGTGAACTATTCCTGCCGGTCAGCAAAGTCATGCCACACGAGAGCCATGAATATGCACACTCATATAGATGAACTACTTTGTAAATTACAAAACAACCAAAAGTGTCGTGCTCGTGCTGCGTCGAACGTTTATGTGAAAATGCTAAATCATTAAATATTTCTTCGGTTTTTGTTAGTCTGTCATTTTAATTCTCATTGACGTATTAATTGAAAATTTACATAATCTCGTTTGTCAACAAAAATTTTGCGATCGTAAAGTGTTTACTTTATGATTGTCTGATTTTATTCCTCCTCTGACGCTTTGAAACGGTTTTACTACTGTGTCAGTTGAAAGTTATGTTTAATAATTTTTAATTTAACTGTTGGAATTGATATATTGCAAGTTAGAGTGCCGCTATGTTGCGGGATGTTGTTGTCAGGAACTGCTTTGTGTGATCTGTCAGAGAGGGAGCAGAATTTGTGGAAATTCTTTTCAATTGGGGTGAAGTAAATTTGCAAGCAACTGTGGTAAATGTCTTGGGTAAGTTCGAGATCTCACCTTGAGGTGGAACGATAAGGGATCTACTTGTATGGTTGACAGACACTGTGGGTGGTGTACAGCCGTTATTTATGGTTATTGGCTGATAAATTTGATGGCCGTGTGTTTATTTAATGGGTTTTCGTTTGGCGAGTTCATGAGGAAATTTCGCGGTGACAGCAGTTTATTACTCATCAATGAGTAACGGCACAGCCAGACTTGTTTTGAGTTTCGGACATGAGACATTTTAATGCCTCTTCACGGTGGAGGTGTCGATCATTTTAGGTGAAAAAAAAGCTGAATAAATAATTTCCTTTGTAGGCAGTTTTTGACAGTAACTTGATTGTGTAGTAAAAATGTTCGTGGAAAATATAAACCGCAGCTCTCCTGTAAAGGGCGTGGCGTTATATAATAAAATAATCAAGGTGTACCAAATAGTCCTACTAAAAGAAATATAAGGGGCAACTTGAATTATAGTTGATTGGAAATTAGATTTGACAATAAACGTCAATCTCCAACGAGATGTGGTTGATTTCCCAAAATGATGGAATTAAGATGTCAAGAATCATAACTTTAATGTGGTATGTGGATTTCTGGCCGCATCGCTCTGAAACTACTCACCCAATCGGTATGAATTTCTCAGACATTCAGGCATAACACGGGGCTTAATGGAACAACATTTGGATTTCATTTTATCGCAAGCGGGCAACTTTTCCAGAAGGTATACATATACATTTAATTTTTTTCTAAAAAAAAAAAAAGGTACAGATTTCATGGTTCGATATTTTGATTTGTTTATGAAATAAGTTGGACTGCTTGGTGTCATTTTGCTTTACTTTCCCCTTCTGTAATCGTATGACGTTCACGTTCACTGTCCGTGAACTTGAAATCATAAGCAGTTCAGTAAATTTATACAGATCTCGTAGAGGGCGCTCTTATTACATCATCGACTAAATAAAAACGTAAAACATAAATTCAAAGATCGACGCTCTCAAAATCAAACGCGCGCGAACTAATTTTTGACAGCTCAGACTCCGCTCTGAACTAAAAAAGGAAGGCACCAACTTTGCGATTCAGGAAAAAATCAATCGCAACCGCGCAGAGTCTACTTTCATATTCTCATCAAAGAATACATAAAAATAGAGAATTGTTAAAATAACGAGTTACGAGCATAATTTGGCACTTAGATTGCAAATAAATTATTCCGGCTTCTGTCATAAACATTCGATAGTAGAATACGAACAAGAAAATTGCGGGAGCTTATTTTTATTTCTGCAATAAGACTTAAAAAAATATATTCCATATCCAGATAAAAGATCACATTAAATGGACAGTAAAAATCTGGCAATAACAAATTGTTGTTGTCGATATTTAAAGGTCAGTCGCCGACAGGAGGTAAGCAAATTTGTTCCCATGCTCACAAACTCAAAACCAGTGTTGGCATTTTACATAATCTATTTCTTTATTCTCTATCCGATTTGTGGTTTCCTTCGATATATTTATATTTAACATTTATGGAAGGGAAATCGTTTTAAATATAATTTAAAAACATTTTCATATTTTTGTTTTTTAAACTAAATTATGTTTTTTAATAAACAATAAACATGCCTGTCAAAGTTGCCCAAATCCAGGTCTAACATTGACCGCCCTATTTTTGTAAGGAAACTAACTTTTTAATTTTAAAAAATCTTAGCTTCAAAATACTGAAGTAGGTACAAAAGCCAGTCGCTATTTTTTTGTGGCACTTATTTCCCACTCGAGCGACAAACTTAAATGATACACCTGTTTGAAATTTAAAAGAGGTCAATATTAGCCCGTTTGACGGTAGCTTATTAATAACAATAATCATCTGACGGGAGTGAACACTATTTCTCTGCACTGAGGAGAAACATTTCACTCAGCTTCTCGAACCCAATGAGTGGTATTAATGGGTTGGGTTCGATATCCCGCTTTTTATAATGCCGATTCTTAAAATCCCGCTATTAAAATCCCGCTTTTTATAATCCCGCTTTTTATAATCCCGCTTTTTTAAAATCCCGCTTTTTAAAATCCCGCCTCTTATAATCCCGTTTTTTATAATCCCGTTTCTTATTATCCCGCTTTTACAATCAAAAGTAGTTGTTTTATTTTAAAAAATCGCGCGATTTTTTAAAATAAAACAACTACCTTTGATTGTAAAAGCGGGATAATAAGAACATTAAAATAAATTAAGCAATGAGTGTTTTTTTGAAATGCAGTTTATTTTAACATTTATCATTTTTAGAGGAAGTAACAAAATAAGAAATAAATAATATCAAAATAAATTTTTAAGTACCTAATTAATATGACAATCTTCAATAATTAAAAAAAAAAAAAATAAAGTAATGTTTTATGATATTCTACACAATATAAATTGGTGTAAACTCCAATAATTATTAGATCAGTAAATGATAAGGTTAAAAGCGTTAGCAAGAGGAAGGTTTTTATGTGCATTATATACTATTTTCGCAAAAACAATGTTGAATATGTAAGCAAAAACAAATATGTGCTTACAGTAAAAACATTCGGATGCATTTTCTTTTTGGTCGAGTTTTTTTAATATTTTAAAATATATAATAATAGAATAAAAAAGCGCATATAACCAACATCTATTTTTTTTTTTGATAACAATATTTTGTAAAAAAAAAACGGGATTAGCGGGAATAGGCGGGATTTTAAAAAGCGGGATTATAATAGATCGGGATTTTGAACAAGCGGGATTTTAGAAGACGGGATTTTAAAAAAACAGTATTTTAGCAGACGGGATTTTAAAACTTTTTTTTCGGGATTTTTGAAAAGCGGGATTTCAAAAAGCGGGATTCCGATACGCTCCCGGTATTAATAGGCGTTTTTCATATCAGTACGGAGCAGGCACTTAACTGTCAAAAATAATGGTCAAGTTTCTCTTTTAGCTAGGACACTTGGGGCCTAGGGGACTTAAATTTGCTATTTTCTTTCTTGGTCCAGCGCATAACCAGAGCGCACTGTACTAGCTCAAAATGAATTGACTTAGTTTTTTGAGTGAAAGTCTGGACATATTGATATTTTGACAGCTAACCCATATAATTGCTGATCTGTAATGCTCGCGTTCCACTGCCCTCTGGATGAATAGCGACCATGCCAAACTCCATATAAACAAAATTGCCATTTCACCATTTTCGCTGGACGTCTAGCGATTTTTGTGAAATGTCTTTTTTTTATAAATAGGTTGCGTATGGGAAAGCTCGCCTGGAATTTCCAGGAACAAGGAAACATTAGAACAGGAAATATTGGAAGTTGTCGGTTCTCGAAATCCCTCACACAATTTATAGAATCCGCCTACGTGAACCCTTTCCGCCATTGCGGAAAAAACCGCAAAAAATCAAGGCACAGATTGTAGTAGAAAATTGTTGTAGATGAATAAAAAGTGTAGCAGACTTCAGACGATCTCAATCTTATACCCTATTTACACCGCACCGAAAAAAGTGTTTTCGCCGAAGATGCATTCACACACAACTCCAACTACTCTTCGTTTGACGTTTCAATCAGCTATGAGACAGTGATCGTGAAACTTTTGTGTAAACTATTTTGGTTACAAATTTCGATCACATTAATTAACAAATAAAATGAATTCAAAGCATTTAAAAATAAAACATTGATGGGCTACAATTAAGTGTGGAAAATGATCTTAAGTTGTGAATTGTGACATTTGTTCGGTCAGCTGTTGTGCTGAATTTGCTGAATATTGCAAAAGGTGTTAGTTTCAACAACCCAACGATTGGAAGTCGTTTTCATGGAAAACGAGACGTTTTGAAAACTGAAATATGTATGGGAAATTTTCTGTTGTCTATTAAGTTTTGGAGGTCTGAATAGGGTATTAGTTCGCGCTCGCTGAAAGTGACAGTTTACTAGCAGCTGTTAAGTCACTTCTACTTGGAATGAATACCTTTTTTAAATTGGAAATTTCAAGTAAAGTTCACTTTACTTTGCTGAAATAGATGTTCGAAAAAAAACGCCTACTTTGTTGACAGTTTACTTACCACGAAAGTATCAGCAAATAGGCTGAAGATAATTACTTGAAGCAATTGACACATGGCCCTAAAAACGAATAAAATTTAAAAATGTATTTCCAAAAAGTAAATCACGCTTCCTCTTTAAATATAAAATCCACTTGGACATAGTTCAGTTTTTAAGCGCTTAAAGTTAGGACTGTGTTTTTTCGATATCGAAACATCAGCGATTGACTTACATAAATCTGAAAACTGTTTGTAAAAACCATCAACCCCAAGGGAGTTCACGCTTAAACACGACTGTTTAATGCGCCAAATATCAAACTGTAAATTTCATGTATATATTTTGACAGATGCAACATTGTTTCTGCTCCCTTTCAAAATTATAAAGCAGACTACACTATAGTAAAATGACAGATATATCACAATTACATGGCCATCGCATTTAATTCGAAAAGAAATGCGAAAATGACAGTTTGTGGCGAATGAAACAATTTTTTTTTTGACAACTATCGCCGCCGCCAAAGGGAATAGGGAAACTTACATTGTATTATGTATATATGCATATAATGCGAAAATAAAAAGAGCGGCAGCGTCGAACACATTTTCTTGGATAAGCAATTAATTAATTTATACGGATGGAATTTTGAAAGTGATACATTTAAAACAACGACAACGCAAAGGCGCGAGCGCACAATACACTTAAACTCGACTAGGTCATCAAACTTGCTAGCCATTTATACCGTGTGCCGCTTACGTCAATGGAATACATTCGAAAACCAAGAACCGGTTCATTAGCATTTTATTTTTCGTAATGACCTCGAATTCCAGTGGTTAGTATTTTCGATCAAACATACCACTTTTCCATCCGTGCCACATTAGAAAGCAAATCGGACACGGATCCGAAGAGTTCTACGATACAAGACTGCAAACCATGCGATTAGCGTTTTGAAAAAATTAATTCCATCTTCAGGAATCTGGAATCTGAAATACGGTGCTCTATGTAGTCAGACTGTCTGCGGCATCTGGTCGTGGTCGTTGAGTGTGCTTTGGGTGTTTTTAACGCTGAATTAGCCACAAGCCAATAAAGAGAATAAAAGATGTGATTATGGAGACGATGGCGATGATGAGCCAATTAATCGCGATCGCAAAGTCGCATTTACCATATATCTACATATTAAACCAGTTTGGCGTGTAAGGTGTGCGTTATTTGATCTCGCACCGCCAGCTCTCTTTTATTTTAATTTTAGCTAATATTAGCTTTGTTTTCGCTGGCGAGGAGTTCTGCGAATTCGAGAAGCGTTCGTCTTTTGGAGGTGTCAGTGTCATTCGCAAGTAGGTTGAATGAATGAAAAGTTGGCGCAAGTTCTGTTTGATTTTTGGATTTAACTTCTCTTTCTCTGTTTGTGTGAACATTCGAACGACCTTGCGGTTGCGTGTTTGGCTTGGCTACTCCAGTTCAAAATAAACGCTGTTAACGGATCGATTGCATCAGACAAAGTGGCTAAAAATACACATAATCAAGCAGGTGGTTTTGTGTTTAGGTATAAAACTTGACCTTATGATGATGATTTCTTGTTTGGGTGAAGGTGATAATAAAAAAAATTGGCATTTTGGCTCTGTAATGTCACTGTCAACTTTGCTCTTTAAATTGCAAGCGATCTAAGTATCTATTTGTGGATTTTTCTTTTTAGACATTTTTACTCATTCAGTCACAGCTCTTCGAGAACACGAGTGCTTTTGGGACATAACGGGATTTTCGATTACGGATGTTAACCTGTTCCATGGAATGTGGAAGCGCCAAAAACATGCAAATCCATTGACGTAGGTAGGTAGCAAACAAACAAACAACTGCGTGCTATTGTAGTTGGCCATTGGGGTTCCTGGCCTTGTGTCGAAATACCTACATAAATTTGTACGTTTCAGATAAGTTTCAAGTTGAATAACGTAAAATCTAGTGCTTAACATTTTTCTTTCTTAAGCCCTAGTTATAGGTAGCCATACGTAAAACGAAACAGTAAAAATGTGCTTTTGCTTTTTTGACCACTATTAGTCGTAAAATGTGGCTTATGAATTATCAAAAAAATAAGCAAATTATCTTTAAATTTTCTAAAACAAAAATATTTTTTTTTGATTTTCCGTACGAAAAACTTGTTCCGATCAACTTCTCAGTCAATTAGGGTGATGGCCCCTAAGTGCAGCCCCCTCCAGTAGTCAGCCTCTGGAATACAAAATGCAGGGAAATAGTTAATCCGTTAGTCTTTCTTTCAAGCAAAAAATATTATCCCCTTGGCTGACATTTCTTCTATCTGCGTCCAAAAACTTGCAACAATCCTGGTGCTGCTTCGCACGTAAAAAATATATACTTGAGTACAGTTTTTATAAACGCAGAGTGGTATTCCAAAAAAATAAATAGTGGAAGTGGTTTTGGAAAAGTGATACAAAGGCTGTAGGAAATAAGGCCCCAATGAAATAAGGCCCCAAAAGAGAAAATGAAATAAGGCGCCAAATTTGGGGTGTTATTTCATAATGAAATAACACCCCAATTTCAACTATGAAATAAGGCCCCACTGTGATGAAATAAGGCCGCAAATTTGGGGTTTATTTCATAATGAAATTAAAAATAATAAAAACTACTTTTTATTTAATATTGTTGATATTGGATAAACTAATTTAAATTAAAGAAACTTTTTATATACTCAAACTCGCACCCATCCCGTAATCTACCAGTAAACCCAAGCATGGGGGTTGCAGGGGGGCAGCAAGCCCCCCCCATACGCATTCCAATTCAGAAGGGTAACAATTAATAATAAAAAAGTAATTTTGGGGACTTATTTCATAATGAAATAAGACCCCAATTTTCATTAGGAAATAAGGCCCCAAAAAAGGAAATAACACCCCAAATTCTATTAAAAATCGTTGTTGTTGTTTCCTGTATAATTTTTTGGGGCCTTATTTCGCAGAGCCGATACAAATACTAATCCATCTAAGGTATTTACATTTTGTGATTATTGTTATGTTACTGACAGTTTATTTTAACTATATCTTAACTTAAAATGTTAAAAATATGTTTTGTTAAATACAGGGCCTGATCAAGAGTTCTGACCACCCTAGGCTAATTCTGAGGACGCGCCCCTGTCAGGTGTGTTACGGACGGTCTAAAATGTAGTAGATAGGTAAAGTAGTAGTGGAAAATTTTGACATGGTTTATAATACTCATAAAAGTTTCCAGATCGATCTGCAAGCGGAACTAACGTTGTTCTTTAATCTGCATGACATTCAACCTTAGGGTCGAGGCAAGCTGCACTTAGTGCCTAGTGAGAGTTTTCTTTAATTCGCCTCACAGAAACGCGCGTATACGTGAAGATTATTTTGTATGGGAATGTAAACAGTGCAACCTAGAAGATAAGGAATAGAATATGATACAGAGTCGTCTAGCGGCAAACGCGAGAACTAGGTTGCACTGCTTAAATTCTGAATTTCCCATAAAAAATGAAGTTAAAATTTACATCCGTTATTGCGAAGCGGATGATACAAAACTTGCACTAGGCACTCTGTTACCAGCTCACTCACTCGCTCGACCACCGACCGATTCAAGTAACAAGTCAGGGTTTGTTTTACGCGCGCTTTTTAAAATTTCAAAATTTTTTGTTAAAATCAGGGTTTCTTTACTCTTAAGCACATTTAGTTTTAGTGTTTTGTCTCGGTCTAGTTGAAATGTGTAGGGTAGATGCAATGATGCTAGATTAGTACCTACATGCGAAGATATGATTTTAGCGCGCCCCTCCGATCCTCGCGCCCTAGGCTGCAGCCTACTTAGCCTAAGGGTTAATCCGGGCCTGGTTAAGTAATTAAGAGGGGGGCCGACCGTACGAGACATTATTTTTATGATTATCCTAGGCTCAGCCCCTCCGGCTGACTACTGCAGACTGCGTTAATTTTTTTTTTTACAATAATTGAGTACCTATGCAAAATGAATGGAAACTTCAATCTGTCTTGACTCGCACCAAAATTTCTATCAATTTTCTTTGTTTTCCAGTAGTCAGACCGCCCCCCCCCCCCTCCCTGTATGTTCTTTTAAACGTTCTCCAGTTGTCAGTCCCCCCTTTTAATGAAAATGTGTAAATTAAGTTGGGGCTGACTACTGGATACTTGCGTGGCCGACTACTGGAGCTGACTACTGGCAAATCATACCCTTTTTACTTAATTTGTTAATAGTTTGCATTAGGTAGCTCATACACTTAATAAGCTTAGTATTTTCGAATCTACAGACTTCAAACATTCAGAAGAACCAAATAGGTACCTACCTACTTGATTAAATAGTTGAAGAATTGTATTTTAAAGGACCAATAGGTAAAACACAAAAAATCAATTAAAGGGCCGTCAAAGGTAATGCAACTCTTTTCATAATTACAAAAATCTACTCCGCAAAATTCGGATTTATACCTACCTACCTACTCCTTTTTCAAAAAAAGGTAGGTAGGTATGTAGGTACCTACTGCGTAAATAAATTGTTCAAGTCCGATACCTGTTAACTACCTTCCTACGTCCGTTTGCTGTGATGATGTGGTTCATAACTAGGTCCATTCCTACACTCCATCGTGCGAGGTTTCTGGCAATACCCAATACGTCAACCTTCTTCAACACCTCTCCAATTGCCGCTATGATTGTATCCATGTAGATTAGATAAGCTAGACATACCTACTCAACTCTTGTATCAAAGCTTCACATCGCTCTTCTCTTCAACTGTCTTAGCCAGTGTGGCGCCTTCCTCTCAATCTCAATCGCAAATCAAAACAACTTTCCGAAGCAAAGTCCAAAAAACATTGATTTCTCTCCTATTCCCAAGGCAGTGGTACCGAAAATTCGAGAAACAAAAAGAAGGCAAGTGGGTAAAAGGTAAATTATGTACCTATTTAAATATTCCCACACATGGGCCAGCGACGATAGGTATTCGAATTTGTTCGAGGCCCAGGCTTAACCTACACCCATATCAAACAAAACAACATTATTCTGTTTCTTAACTGCATACCTAGGTAGGTACCTATGTATGCCCAGTGAATGGTACGGTACCTCGTCCTTTCACTTTGGCCCCCTTTCCCAGCCACTCGATCCAACACCACTATCTCTTCAGTTGTTGGAAAACGACATAAAAATTATATAATTTCAAAAATTCCAACAAACAATCTACTTCCACCAGAGCCAACGGCCAACCATCAAAATACCATTTCATGCACAACACACGCAAGTCGCAACGGCAACAGTGAGAGCAGTCGACCTCAATTTTGCAAAAGAAAGACAACACACAAACACAACAGTAAACAACAACAAAAAAGGAAAAGAAACAAAAAATACACGACAAAATTGTTCATAAAATAGCAACAACAACAAAATGGCAAACTGCAACACAACAAATACAAACCAAGTCCACGCCGTCCACGGGTAGCGGATAGCGGTAGGGTGCTGCTTGGGCTGGACTGGACTGGACTTGGACTATCACCAAAACCACCATCTTAACCATTTATTCAACAGCGAAACGCGCGCGCAACCAGCCAACGGTATTTCCCTCAAATTCTTTGCTCCCAAGCACCAGGCAGCACACAAAAGAAATATGCACAACAACCGAAGAGATAGAGCAAAAAACCCAACAACTCTATGATGAAAAAGGTACAAGAAACAAGAAAGCTACTAACAAGTAACAACAAAAACAATAATAATAACGTCCCCCATCCAACAAAAGCCTGAGCGGAGCCTCTCCTTCTCGTCATATCGGCCAGAGCAGTGCAAACGCAAAGGCAAGGCAAAACGCAAAACTGCAAAGATTATTATTTATTTTGTTTTGTTTTGTTCGGGTTTTTTCTTCGTGCTTCTGCTGCACACCGCATTCGCGACAATCGAGTTTGGCTCGCAGGCTTCTCTTTCGTTTTTCGGTGCGTTTTCCTTCTATTTCCATTGAGCTGCCCACGGAATGGGGTATGGTATGGGGTTTCCAATTCCATTTCCAATCAACAAGAAATAATTTTGTAATTATTGCTTTTGTTTTCGTTGCGTTTTCATCACAGTTTTCCTCTCCTCACACTAATAAATAAAACTCTCGTCAAATGAATGAATTGTAGATGGGGGAAACAAAATAATCTACTTTAATTCATTGGACTTTTAATGAACTGACAACTGAACTGAGTAGGGGCAGTTTCCAACTAAATGAACTCGAGAGTGAATCTGGATTGTATTGACTTAAATTTGTACAGCTCCCCTCCACCATCCCCTGACATTGTTCCACATTACACCCAAGTTCTTACGTAGAAAAACTGCAGTCCGTTGTAATCAGCTTATTGGGTTTTCAAACGATAAATCGAAATAAATAGTGGAACGCAGTTCATTTTAATCATAAAATCTCACTACAAAACTATTCATTCACAAAAAAAAATGTTCCAACTATTAATTTTTATTTTTTAAACTAAAAATTGAGTCCTTTTCCTGTCTCCCGCCAAACATTCCACAGAAACAGAGTGGGAAAAGTTGAATACAAAATTCATCCAGCAAAAGAGCGACTGCCGTTTTCGCTCTCACTGTTTTCATCCCTTTCCATTCCATCCATTTCTTTTTCTATATATACACAGCAACACAGACAAAACACACAACAAGAAAAACGAAGAAACAAAACCCCAAAAGCAAAACAGAAAATCGCTGTGTGTATAAAGTATGATGCGAGTTTTTTCAAAATAGTAAAATATACGTGAATTCAAATTTTAATTCTTCACAGTTTATTCGTAGGCTCTGACCGTCGCGCACGTATTGAGCGGATGCACTGTACTTTCATTTCTTCAATCATTTTTTGTATTATTGAAAGTTGTATACAAAATAATTCTCATCATTATTTTACACCCGAAAATAAGAAAATAATTCTCAGTTTTCATGTGAAATAGTAATCATTATTTTTTTTTTCGCTGGATAAATGCAAGTGTTAAACAAAAAATATTAAGTGCATCACAAGTGAAGGAAAAATATTTCAAAGTGTTGGAAAAAAATATAAATATACATAACAAACAACAAATTCAAGAGTTTTGTGTTAAAATATTGTAACAGATGCACTCTATGTGCAGCATCTTGTGTTTGAACAAATAAATAAATTTTTATTTATTTAAAATTATTTTTATTTTTATTTTTTTTGTGCAAATTGGAGTTAACAATTAAAGCCTCCTAATGAAATGTAAAAGTTGGTTGAATGAATTCAACAATTTTGTTGTTCGCAAAGTGAAATCAATCAAGGTGAGTTGTTGCGAGAAGGATGTTTTATTTTTGGTGGGCGATGGGAGTCTAGTAAAATAATTTATTGCTTGGGGATTGGATTTATCTTTACAAAGTTTTCTTTTCTTTTTTTTTTTTATTGAGTATTCTATCACTGAACGAGTGATGAGAGAATTTACTATTATGAAAGGGATTTTAATTTTCCTTTTTTATGTTTTGGCGGAAAAACAATTATTTTGCTGGAAAATGCATTTTTAAACGAATTTTCCTTATGAATTGGGTAGCTGAAAAAGGTCATTTGCAGTTTTGGGCAGAGCCCTAAAAAGTCCACCTCTTTAAATAATACTGTGTTTTTTGGGAAAAGGACAATACAAAAAAGCAGACATTTTCGTTGAAAATTAATTTCAACTGCGAGTTTTTGAATAATTTTTTGACGCACTTCAAAGTGTTATTCATTTGTATTATTCAGCTTAAATTTTATTAGGGAAGGGCGCCATATTTAACACAAAATTATTTTTAAATAATTAATAATAATAATATTTATTTTTATTATTTTATAAACCGCGCGATTTATTTTATTTCAAAGGGGAAAAAGGGGAATTTTCAAAAGAAAACATAATGGCAAATATAGGTTCCCACAGTATTTTAAAGTTTTTTTTAAAAAGATTATTTGAAAAGTCCAATACCCGCCTGTTCTTGCCTTTGTTTATGAATTTGTATTCTTTTAAAAACCCTCTACTTCTGCTATTATATATATTTCGCGCTTAAAAAAAATATTGTAAAAAAAAAACTATAAAAATGTGAATGTTGGAAAATTTATAAAACCAAAAATTTTGTGCCCAATGTTAAAGACCATTTTTTGTAGATTTGCGCATGGCTAGCCAATGTAGTTGTCTAATAATTTTAATAAAAATAAAATTTGTAAAATTACTAAAAAAGGAGATACATATTCACCCAATTAATGTCCTTAACATTTTTAGAAGCCTTCGATTTTGCCTTTAGCTTTTTACAACTTTTTGAACAAGTTTCGAACGACAAAGATTAATTTATTTTGTTCGAATTCCCAAACAGGTACACCTGCCTTTCTCTATAAATAAAAACGAAACAACAACTTTTACAGTTGCTTTGAATTTATTAGCCACAAACAAAACAATAGGCGACTACCTAACCTATATGATATCTGGAGTACGGACGCCCACCTTTCTACTTAATTGTATAATAACGTAGTCGATCAAGTTTGTTACTTGTTTTTAAAATTGACGACAACAAACATGCAAATAGAAGACATTTTTAGACCCATTGCCATTTATGAAAAAATTGAATTCACTTGCAGTTTTGTAAAAATTGTCCTTTTAAAAAAATAATTAAAGTTCCTACTAATGTTTTGATGGATCGTAAAAAAAAATCACATCTAAAGATGTCGTGTCTGTCAGTTTTTTTTTTACATTTCCACCACGATCTTTAACAAAAAATACAAAGTGACTATTCGCACGATCTTTTTGTACAGACTGACGTTTGTCTGGCTTCGGGACACGGCTACGTATTTGACGTAACGTACCTATTTAATTAAATTTTTCATTAAAAATATTGATTTAAGAAATAAGTTGGACCCTAAAACCTAAAGGCTCGTGCCCGAAAATGTAATACTGGAGTTTAGAGTCCTTTTTGCGATCCACTGTTTCGCGCGAATAAACTCTGACGTCTGACGTTTCGTTACGTAGCCGTGTCCCGAACGTCGTGCGAATGGCATCGGCCTAAAAAAATATTCCAAAACGTGAAAACCACTAGCTACCAAAACATCCTAGTACAACTCAAAGAAGAACGATTCAAAGATTGCACTAGAGTAATCCAGCTTAAGCCAACGATCTATTCCATTCAATTTGTCTAGCGTTTCGTTGAGTTGCCGTGTCCGGCACGTCCTACGAATAGCATCAGCCTCAAAAATATTCCAGGACGTTAAAACCACTAGCTACCAAAATAAACTTAAGGAAAAACGATTCAAAGATTGCACTAGAGTAATCCAGCTTAAGCCAACGAGCGATTACATTGAATTTGTCTATCATAGGTACATACCTACCTACCTGACCAAAGATGTTAGGGTTAGTCTTAACCCTACTCGCTTAAGCCGACGTAAGCTCTAAGGTTGACACTTATAAATGAGAAACTGCTCGAAATATGAAGGATAAATGAAGACCATTCCCATGGAATTTTCCCTTGATCTTTATCTACCTAGAAAACCATGGTGACCAACTAATATAATATTTTGGAGGTTTTTTTTTTTTTTTTAAACCCACATCCGCTTGTGAATTTTTAATAAAATTCAAGTAAACAAAATTTTCTTGCAAAAGTTCATCACATAACAGCAAGTCCACGAACGTAAAATCTCCCAATCCAACAAATTCAAATGCCTTTCACTTGTAATGTTTTGAATTTTTTTTCTTCAGTTCAGAGAAAAATTCCATCTATCCGTTTTGTTTTTCTTCCATGTTTTCTTCAAATCAATTGCGCCCTCCTCTTTCATACTACATTCTGTTTGTTGTGGTTGTTGGTGTTTCTGTTTCTGTTTCTGTTTCTCAAGTGATTATCCAATTCCAAACATTCTCCTTCTCCGCCCGGGAAAGAGCAATTGTCTCTTGTGGACTTTATTTGAAAGTCTACTCTCCCGTCCGTGCCTGGAAAGCCCACAAAATGAACTTCGAGGGGAAAACGAACCAAATGACTCGTGTTTATTTTTCGCTAAGTTCACTGACCAGTGACCACACCACGTACAAATTCATCACCCACAGGGGGAGCTAAAAAAATGTACCCTACATTTTCGGCAGTCTACAGTTGAGAAAAATAAAAACACAAAATGAATTCAGTCGAATTCCCCCCTTTTCGAACACATGTACTCGTGGATAAAGTCTCTGGCTTAGAAAATTAGTTTAAATTAATTGTAAAAGTACAACTCGGGGAAATAAATCAATTTCTAGTGAAAAAAAAAGTGTTAAATAAACGGGGAAAAGAAAGAGGACGTGCATTAAATTGAATAAAAAAAAAAAAAGAAGGAAAGATACCTACACAATAATATTTTCTCAAACTTAGTGGAGAGAAAAAAAAAAATAATAACGAAAAGAATTCCGTTCTCCTGTCTCGTTCGTGCTCCCGCGTTTCAATCGTGTCTTTCTCTACACAAACATCTTCTTTGTGTTTGTGTGTTGTGTCTTGTGTATTATGTGTTTTTCGTTTTTTCAATTTGGAAAGGAGGTGGATTTGACTTGTGGATTTTACCGCGTAACCGTTTATTGAAAGTGTTCTTTTTTTTTCGTTCGAAAAATAGAAGAAAAACAAAAACACTATCAATATGCTCTCTTTTTCCCGTGTTACGAATAGGGGTGAATAAAAATTCGGAAGAAAAACATAACATTGTGGCCATCATTCAAATGTATGTACATCTACAGCTACTTCCACTTTATTTGTTTTTATTTTAAGGTATAGATACCGTTAGTGAGTAAAAAATACAACAAAAAAAAAAAAAAAAAAAAAACTTAAAACAAGCTTCAATGCAAATTAACGTGATCTATTAGCTCTAAGCGATTAGCGCGGAATGCCATTGAAAAAAATCTATTTTCGAAAATGTTTCATAAAAACAACGTTTTCCTTTTTGTTGTAAATGGTTAAATTGTTGTTGCTGCCTCGCTTGTTTACATAATAACCGTGAACAAAAATAACACACAATTCTTGGATATTAGCAATAAATTTAAATAAAATCGACTCGTCGACAAATCGAGTAAATAAATAAAAAGTAGGATAACTCTCCTTGTTTGTGTGTGGGCTGTGTGAATAGAATAGAAATATTAATTTTTCTCATGTCAAAGGCGGAGGCAAACAAAATGAAAAGACAAAAAAAAAAAAAAAAAAAGTGAAGCAACCAAGCCGACACGACCACATCAAAGGGGATGCGCGTTCGTTACTAGGATATTTATTTTTATAAAAAAGAGTACGCATAATATAAAATATTTCGTCTAGACGGGGCTCTTTTGTATTTATTGGTTTATTTATAAACATTTATTTTTCAACTGAGATGGGAAGTGCTCCGACGACGGGCCGCTTATTTTATTAGAATAAATTATCGAGTCATTGTTTTTTTTTCTTAAACAATTTTTTTCCATCAACGAAATGTCAAAATACGAATATAACAGACCGGTAGTCATTAGCAATGTTTATATTTATAACATAGGTATTTTATTTGTTTCATTCTGCATTTAATAAATATGAAAATAAAATACCTTTGGAAATTTTCCGTGATCTCAAATTAAAGAGGACAAAATATTGTTATAGTATTTTTTAACAAGTTTCTTTCAAGTTTTGCTGTGTCAAGTCACAACCTGTCGGAAGACTTATGCGTAATTGGGTTTAGCCGAGACGATTATTGCGATTTTTTTTTTTTTTTTTTTTTTTTGAATTTGTTAGTGACTTTGAAGTTTGGTGACATTTTTCGTACGAGTGGGTATTTTGACAGAAGAAATGTAGTTCTGTTTGATGTCCCCGATATGACGGAAGACGGAATTTGCTTTTGTTGAGTAGTTTCTCTTTCATGTTTTTTCAAAGCCAGTCACTCATTATACTATATCAAATTAATGGCAATCAAATTTACATACAGAATTTCAGTATATACCTATTTATACCTATATAACTTATGTCATAGAAAAAAAAATGCAAATTCGCAAACTATTTATCATCGGGCGTTGGCAGCACTCGTAGGTGGCATAATGATGTCCGTGAACTTTTTTGACAGCTCGCGATCGGCCACAGTTGATTTTCGTTGAACAGTTTTATTCACTCAAAATCAGCAGACAAGGTGCGAAGTGATATAATGTGGTTTTTGTGGATAATTGGATAAGTTAAAGGTTTAATTCAAAAACAAAAAAAGCATGAATGGAAAATGAGTTCCTGATTTCATTATAGTGGGTCTTTCAAATGTCATCATATCCGGCTTAATTTAAAAGTAGATTATGTAGGTATACAAAAATGTGGACAAAAATAGTACCTAGGTACCTAGTCTTTTACAATGAATACCCTTTTCACACCGCACCGAAAACTGTGTTTTCGTTAAAAAATCGAAGATCCATTAAAACCGAACGTTTGACGTTTCCATCAGCTGTGAGACACTAGTGCTGATTTTTTTTTTTTTTTTTTCGTTACAAATTTCGATCGCATTAATTAACAAATAATTTATATAAATTGAATTCAGAGCGTTTAAAAATAATATTAGCCCATCAAAAAATGTGGAAAGTTATTTAAGTTTAAGGGTTGCCAGAATTTAGTTCGCTTTAAGCCCCCAAACCTTTAAAAAAATTTAGGCCCCAATATCGTTGCTCAGAAAGAAGGCCAAAAATCGTTGAAAATTTTGATATTTTTCAGACTTAAGGACTACCTATTCACATGAGAGCGAAATTGCAAATAGATAGGCGAATTGCGAACAAATCAATTTAACTGTACATATTTATGAAATGAAAATTTGCTATTTGTTCTATCACAAAACCATTATATTTAATTAATCTAACATCTAGTTTAAAAACATGACTCTCAATTGATTTAAACAGCTAAATTAACAATTAAAGTATTTTTCCCGCGAATTGAAAATTCTTGCCGCGAATTGTCACACTTTATTCACAATCCACACAAAACAGTCGCAATCCACAAACCCACGAATGAAAAATTCGTTCGAACTTAACCTTTAAAAATGAAACTGTGAATGAAGTGTCAGAAAACACGAATATTCGCGTGTTCGCAGTTCGGAATTCGCAGTTCGCTCTCATGTGTATAGCCTTTATTCTCACCGCTTTTTTTTTTTTTTTACTTCTACGCCTTGGATTTTATTTGACTTTTTTTCTGCTATTGGCTTGTGTAAAACCAAAAGGCCTGCAAAATGAATTGGTGTGCGTGCAACTTGAACGACTGTACGATGTCACTTGACTGCAAGAGTGCTGCCAAGTCTTAAAAGTGCGGGTTTGTTTGAAAATATTTCTTTTTTTAGTTTTTTGAAAGAATAAAACAAACAAAATTAGCACACAATTTGTTAAACGATATGTAGCCCAAAATTGTGTTGGACGCTCATGGAAGAAATTTCTATCATTTTTTAAGTAAAAAGATAGCCCAAAATAGGACAAAGTGCCCAATCTGGCAACCGTGGTTGTGACATTTGCTCGGTAAGCTCTACTGCTGAATTTGCTGAATATAGCGAAAGTTGTGTTTGTTTCAACAACTCAACGATTGAAAGTCGTTTTCGTGCTCATAATGCTCGAGTTCAGTTCAGTGCTCAAGGGTCGATTCGCCACTTCCGTGAACGAGCTATACGTTCACGGAATTAAGTTGATTTTACGTGTGAAACAAAAACAAATTCCGTCACGTAATGCTCGTTAACGGGCGACGCGATTCGATCCCTGTACTGAACTAAAAAAAAAAAAACGCCTATAGTCGAAAGTTATTATCTACAAAATAGTTTCAGTGATAGATTAAACTCTGTGATAATAAAAGGGTCACAAACGCCCTCCACAAGCTATCTAATCGAGAATAACTAACTCGAGAGTTGGTAAAAAATTGCCCAGTCATTGAATTGTTTTCAAAAAGCAAGCTAACGAACGTTATACTGATTTTATAATTAACTAACTTGTTTCTAAACCTCATTTAGCTTCCCATAAACTATTTCTATACCTTAAACCCATTTAAAATGTTGCGCCAATGCTTTCGCCTCGATTTCAATTAAAGTAGCTAATAAATTTCGTAATACCTGTCTGGGCTTCAAGCCTAAGCCCAAACTTAAAATCCCATCAATCTGTTTGTTAAATATTTCATTGAGAAACACGAACCCTAAAAGCGGCCATACCCTCCAATTAACACCATTTTTATTTTTCTAATCGCTTAATATCAATTTAAGCGCACGAGCTGTGGCTGTTGGAATAACTAGAACCGATAACGAAAATAATAATAAACGAACTTAAAATCACGCGACACACCACTTAAGACATACCCTCGTGATGTTGTTTGTGTTGTTCGTTCGACTTCTACTTCCTCTCGGCCCCCCGAAATATAAAAAATTATTTGCAAAAATAGTCTACACTGTCGAAAGCCTCATTAATTAGCAAAAATTGACATGCGCGCGCTGAAAAGGAAACGTTTATTGAACCTCGAGTAGACTAAATAGAAATCAGAACGCTTGCCCGCCACATACGTTCCACATATACCTACCTAGGTATATAAAAAAATCAATTGAAAACTGATCATGATAACTCGCGATGTGATTTATCCGCCTAAAGAGCTTAAGAGCACCCCCGGTTTTCTTCCCCGAAGGTAAAACTCGATCAATAAAAACATTTTCAGTCTATTAGGTCATTGGCATTCCTCGAATTAAAAAACAAAGATTTTTTATGATTTAAAAATAGCAAACTACACAGCTATTTGTGATGTATGCTACTGTGTATTCATACAGCATTTACCCAAAGCCACATGTGTGACCAATAAACTTCGGCGTGTGTTAAAGAGAAGTTAATGACCCCCCAACACTATCTACCTAGTTTTTTATATATCTCACACTCTTCTCAGCATGTTTATCATTATTTGAAATGTGGTCGACGGGCAGGGCAACATCCTTGAACCCCGTGAATTTTGTTTACCTAATGAATTGCAAAATGTCTATTACATCAGACAAAAATCTAATCTCAAAAATGTTCATTTCATAATTTACAGATAAACGGTCAACAACAAGTTTCAAGTAACACAATGCCAGCTATGCCAAAAGAAAAATCCACTCCCGTATCGCTGAATGAAAGTAATTTCTCGGAATTGGAAAAAATGAAAGAACAATTGACTGTAACAACATCGAACACAGCAAATAATGCCACCAGATACGGCAGTGGCCATCATCAGCAGCAACAGTCACATCATCGGAATAGTGTTTGTGGGTGTGGTGCTGCATCAGCCACAGTTGACACAATGAGTCGCCTGCCAACGGTGTTGACAGCTCAAACAGCGACCGCTACAAATGGTAAGTACCAAATGAATGAGAGACTTATGCTGGCGCTCAATTGTGGAACAGAGTGGAACAGATTTGCTTCCAAATACATTGTTTTCATTTGAATGCACTGTAAAGTTGGAATGTAAATTGGAAAATCGTCTTCTTTAAACGATTTTTCAAAGGACAACAGCTTTTGATCAAAATGCCGATCGGTTTGAAATGGAAAAAGGAATTTTTACTATCATTTGTGGCGAATTTAGTAAAACTTTCGTAAATCTGGATCTTGTAGAGCTTGCAACGATTCCTCTTCCATCATAAAACCACACAAATGTTCCACGTCCTTAATGAGAAACAATGATATCCACTTCCTGTCTCTCACAATTGGCGCACAGAACAACCTAGATCAATTAACTTTGTTCCTATATGTATCCTATATTTCCATAAACTATTCAAATGAATAAAAATAAAATCATTTCAGGAACATCATCATGTTGTTCATCAACAATCAACACAGCTACAACGACTTGTTCGAGAAGCAAACAGCAAAATGGAAAAACAAATCTCACAACAGACTCCAATAAATTATCATCGTCATCATCACCAATAACAACAACAAATACATCCACAACGTCGTCATCAACACCAGCATCATCATCAACTCCACCAAAGAAATCCCCCAATGACTTTGTCTTTGGCAAAGTTATTGGCGAAGGAAGTTTTAGCACCGTCTATTTGGCAATGGACGTTCACACTAAACGAGAATATGCAAGTAAGTATTGAAAAATTCAAACCTATAGACGATTTCGAGATGAGAATCCACATGATAGATCGATAGATCGATAGATCTAGACTGCCCCGCAATGGAACTTTTTATTCGTTTTCCGTTAAACGTATTAATTGTAGTAAACAAACAACAAGGTTAAACAACAAATTTTACTCAAAGAAAGAGAACAGAAACTTCTCGGCTAGTACGTCTGCTAACAAAACAGACGACAACGTAGCTAAGCACCGCCAGCTGATCATAATATTTATGCGTAGATTAAAACACGATCACACTTCATGATCAGTGCAAGTGTTGTTTATTTTTATTTCCTAAAACGAAAACGATCCACTATCTCAATATCTGTCGCCTGTCGGAAAGAAAAACATCTACGCCTATATATAATGTCATTAGAAGTAAACAAAAGTTTGTGGATCGTATCTGCGTTTCTCTGTCTGGCGATCAATGTTGAAATAAAAACAAATCTATTAAATCTAATCAACAGTATATTATCTGTTGATTAGATCAACTCTCCAATACGTGTTGGTGTGACAACTCTATTCCGGGAAGGTGTAGATTTCTTTCTAATAATCACGATGGCGATTGTGTAGTCATAGAGACGCGTGGAAATGATACCATTGAGAAGATTACCATCTATAGTAAAGACAAAGACTTTGTAGGTGATTTGTTTCTTCGATTTCACGCAAAGTACTTCATTGATTGTTTCTGAACACTGTAGATGTACCCTACAATTCATTAAATTGGCTTTTTTTATGGTACCAACTCCCCCTGTTGCTCATTTATGCTGTTGTAGACCGTGTGTGGAATTTATGTTGTGTGTGTCTCTACTTAACAACACTTATTGAAGCAATGACACTTCAGTCGATATTGGTCAGCTATTAGTTTTCTAATTTTGTTTCAATTTGTGTAACGTCTCCTCAAGAATCATCGACACGTGTAAGTGATAATACTAAACGGGAAACAGACAAAAATAGAACTAGCTGTAGTGTCACTGGAATTTTCATGCTCCACTCAAGTCATACCAATCACGCAACACATTCCTCGTACTGTAGGCTGCCTCCCCCCTAAGCCGCATGGCTTGCCAGCCCACCTCGTACAATGTGTATTAAGAGTGTGGAACATGATAGAATTAAAGAGCACACGCGCGTGAATGTACTCGATGTAATCGAAAAACGACAAGCGAAAAGCCATTGCGCAAACTTACCTTCCAAATGTGACTACTAAGCTATTGAAACTCCAGAAAACGCCAAAGAATGTAGGAACCTATAAGAAAATTCTTTCATTCATTCATGAATACGACTCGTTCTCTGTCCCAACCTTTCGTGTTGGGGAAAAAATAAAAATATTCCCCTGTGCTGCTTGATCAGATAGAACAAGAAGATGATGAAACTTGTTAAGTCACTTTTTTTTTGCTACGTGATGATTCCCGGCCACAAAAACGTATCCACAGTAACTTAATGAAGCGAAAAAAATGTACAAAATCTGCTAAAGAGCGAACCAATAGAACCGAGAGTAAATATTTTCACTTATGAGACAGATTTTACGCATATTACACGAGTGTAAAGCTGAAGGCTTTCACGAAAGAGGTCTAGAAAGAAACTACCACTAAACAGGTTTGTGGAATGTAGGTATTCAAATGGCAATGATCTAAGTTTGGACCGAAGGTCGTCTTAGTTGTGCGGCAATAATCAGCATCAGTGTCCATGAACTTTTAGAATGGCTGTAGGTATTTTTTGACTTCATAAAAAATTGGCAACAACAATTGGACATTGAGAACGATCGTTAGTTAAGTCCTTTTTTCCTTTGGGATTACGTTGATACCTACTATGAGAATCCTCGCTGCGGAAAGATTTCGTGAAATAAAAATAAAAACGATCCCCACGCACCTTCAAATGTTGACTCTCCCTCTAGCAGACGTTCTATTTAAACGATCTCTGTCACACACGACCTGAATGTTGATGAAACATTTCTCAGTATTTCCCACAGAAAATTGGCACAACATTATCCGCCCTTGCTTCTGAACAAAAATCCTCTCTGATCGTGCGAAACTTATATATACCTCATGATCAATGTGAAAGATTTTCAAATATTTCTCGGAATTCCTTTAGACTCTTGCAAATATACCTACCTGGCGGCAAAAAAAACTTGCAGCTGTTTCTGCCGGGCCACACACGAACATTCATAGGAATTTCTTAATCTTACGATTTTCCAAAGTGTTTTGTGTTTCGGAAAATCTAAATCTCCTACCTGAGCGGTCGTACCTGATATTCCCTATCCGTCTAGCCATATCCAGACACACGTGCGCGATTGTCTTCCTTGTAATACACGAAAACATCTGGCCTTGGCATGTGCTGTCCTCGCAACAAAGAACCACCATCCCTGAAGTTGGATTGTAAAATATGGACGAGCGCAAACCCGATTACAAACGCATCATCATGGCCGAATGACCGTACTTAATACAGCGAATGTCAGGGTAAACCATTACGAGAATGAGAATTAGATATAAATTAGAAGGGCGAGCGCACAAACACAATCCGGCTTCTATTTGAATTCGTCTCTGAAACTGATCTTGTTTGGGTGAAGAAGATCACTCGACCGTTTGGATGGACTTTTGTCGACTAAGCTTTTGGAGATAAATATTTTCCTGTGTCGTTTGTTTGTCAAGATTAATGACGACTCAATTTTTAATCAAAAAATACCAATCCCCATCCTTTTAAATGGCACTATCCCTTCAAATAGCATCTGATCAGTGATCTTGTGCAACAACCTTGTATAGAAGCAAAACACAATACAAAGTCTGAGCAAGATCAACGATCGTGTAGAAGGACAAGATCCCCTTCTGCGATCCTTTTGCCTTGTCTCGAGAGTTTATTGACTCTGAAACTTCCCTCCAGACATTCGTCGTCGGGTCACCGCCATTTGTTTGACTTCGAGAAAAGGCAAAGCCAGGTGACGAACATTTCTGAATGCATTCAACGAGCAGATGCACTCTTGTTTTCAAAAAGTCAGGGCATCGTCTTCTTCTTCCGCAAATGAAGTAGTGTCGAGTGTAGCATACCCACGCTTAATTCGAAAAGAAAACTAAAAACATCTGTCGTCCTTATGCGTCGTGTGTTTCTTAAACTGGAACCAATCACCTCGTGAGGGTTGCAGCAACAAGAAATTCGATAGTCGAACGAACAAAGGGCTCGCAGAAAAAACTGCAGACATAAAATTGCAATGTGTCAATAACCTCCAGACATAATAAACAAAAGGGGCAATAAATGCATCAAAAAAAAAAAAAAACAAAAAAAACTACCGCGCAAAAAGAACAACAAACAGGGGCACACTTACTTACCAACACCACCTGTGCAGGGCGCACCGAAAACCTCTCCAAACGAGATGAACATCTCATCGAGTCCACCTGCATTTATGGGGCAGATGTTTTGTTTTGTTTTCTAATCATTCGGTTTATTATTATATTTTTTATCCTATGAAAATTAATGGCATATGGCCATGGTGATGTCGCCTTAAGGAGGGCAATAAACTTTTACATTGATGAGTCACTGCCAAACTTCTATAGAACTCTAGACATCCTTTGTGAGTATGTTGTTTTTTTTTTTTTTTTTTTTTGTTCTGCTGGTATGGTGGACATAGGAGAATTGGACGCACATTGACCTTCCTTCGTCGCGTGTGTAGGTTTTTGGTCGTTCCCTCATTTTGTGTGGGGAATAAATTTAATTTTTGTGTCAGAAAAGAAGGAAGAGGAGGTACGTATATTATATTAAATGCTAAGGGTGTCTGACATTTATCAAAGCGGGGCCCACACACTATATACGTTATTTGATAAAGGCTCTGGCAGCATCATGCATTTAAACCAAGTCGAGGACTTTTCTTCTCTTTTTTTTTTTTTTTTTCTTTTTTTTTGCATTATTCCCTACGCCCACTGGTGAGGAAATGACGATGTTTTGCGAGGGTTTTTGTACGCAGATTCAAATGAGTTGTGGCGTGATACGAGCGACTGATTTATTGCCGTTCGACGCCAATTGAGAGTTTTGCCATTAGCAAAAAAAACAAAAACCGAACCCAAAGTGGTAATAAGACTCTTTCGAACAGGAACATCCATTTCGGTTGGTAGTATGACTACGGTGACCATCTGACCTTGGTCTTTAGGAGTCAAACCCGGGTCAAAAAAAGCGAAAATTATATAACACTTAAGGAGTATTCACATGAGAGGGAATTGCGAATAGGCGAATTGCGAACAATTCAATTTAACTGTATTTATGAATTGAAAATTCCTGTTTGTTCTATCACAAAACCATTATATTTAATTAATCTAACATTTAGTCTACAAAAAAACATGAAACTCCATTGAGTTAAACAGCTAAATTAACAATTTAAGCAATTTTCCCGCGAATTGAAAATTCTTGCCGCGAACTGTCACACTTTATTCACAATCCACACAAAACAGTCGCGATCCACAAACCCACGAATAAAAAAATTTGTTCGAACTTAACCTCTAAAAATGAAACTGATACGCGGGTATCTGCGACCAAAAAAGTTTTCATGTGAATGAAGTGTCAGAAACTGCGAATATTCGCGTGTTCGCAGTTCTCAATTCGTTCTTATGTAAATAGTCCTTCTAAGTTGAATGAACGCGTTCAGCGGGTATCCAAATATGGTACACAGCAATAGATGTATTATTTTTGTAGTAGATTCCCTTGTGATTATTAAGGGGCTATTTGCACTTTATTAGTGATCATGAAATGAATAATTTTGTAAAATGGGTAATAAAATATTTAAAAGAACTTAAAAAATATGTTGACAAATACGGGACTAAGGCCCGTTTGCTGATACTACTTTTTCGGTCATAAACTGTCACATAAGATTTTAAGTGGAACTTAATTCTCTATGAGTGGTATCAGCAAACGGACCTAAAATTTTAATGTATGTCCCGTATTTCTTAAAAAAAAAAAAAGCGGTACCGGTATTGAAATACAGTGACGTATGGTCAGCGTATTATGACTGATTTGAAAGTGTTTCAAAAAATCAAGAGTGGGTCGTTAAATTAATTCAAATTTGAACGGCCTTTTACTCGAGGAATTCCTTTTTAACCCAATGTGCACTTCATCAGTGGATCAAGGCAAAGTGACATTCATTGGTGGTGTTTGCAGAAACCTCCTATTGCATCAAGTATAAAATTGTTTAAATACGATCCACAAGCTGAATTCCAACTAAAATCAACATTTGCATCTCTGATCCAGATTAACATGAAAAAAGATCCAGATTAACATTCATAAAACCCAAAGTTAATGTCACATAAAAGAAAGAAAGCAATTAAACTCTTTTATTGGCTAAATAGAAAACAAAATAACAACAAAAAAGCGTTCAACGACACAAGGTATTTCTAATGTCATTGATCCTTTTTTGTGTGCTGCTCACACATTCTCTTCCCCAACTGAAGAGGAGACACTCGGCACTGGTGTGTGTTGTGTGTTGTCTGTTGTGATCTCTCCATTCCAAACCACTATATAATTTAACATTCTTTCATCGTTTTCCTGTCGTTATTTTCTTGTCTTCCTTTAGTTTGTGTCTGTGTGTTTTTTTTTTCTGGTCTGTTTTTATGTTTATATCTTGTTTTCTCTGTTTGTGCCTATATGCATTTGGCGGGAAAAACAAATCTTTTTTTAAACTCAGCTCATGTGGTTTGTGTTGCATGCATGCTGCTGCTGCTGATGGTTGATGCTTCGGCTGGAGGGAGGGAATAGTTCAAGAACCTTCTTCTTCATCGACCAAACCTGACTGTACAGTATACTGTACATGGCGCGCGCGCGTTTATTCCTTCTTCCGTTCTGTGCATGGCATGGCTGTGCAGTGCCTGGCCTCTCTTTTGCGGTGGAATGTGATCTTTCGGGATTAATGGAACGAATTCAACAACAGCTTTTACAGAAATAGATTATTAACATCTCTAAATGTCTTTGAAAAGAAGAACGGAATGCGAGGGGAAGGTCGAACTACGTGTAACTGGTTCGCGTTCATGTGGAATGCGAATTTTCTGGTTTTTCGGAACTAGAATATGGAAAAATGAAAGTCTCAAGGCAAGGTGTCATTTGCCAAATCAAAAGGTTATACTTACCTCTCTGCGAATTCCAATCATAGAGGCATCAGTCAGGTCAATCCCACACCTACCGCTAGATTCACCTCTGTGGAATCTGGAATAATGATTAAGTCGGCGCTAAAAATAGAATTTTCTTGTTTTCCCACTCAAGCGGAATACACATAAAAACCAAAAAACAAAATGAAAACAATCCACAGAAGAGGGTCAGAGAATTAAACAAACAAATACAGAGCCAGAGCGATAGTATTCTTGCTTACAAAGCAGCAACAGCCAACAGAGCTCGGAATCAAAACAGAGCACAGAGCGCTAAGGTCACAGACCAAAGTCTATTTGTTGCGAGACAACAACAACGACGCATATCAAATCTACTCTCGTATACTCGACTCGTACGTACAACACTGCATTCCACAATTTGAAGCAGCCAAAGCAGCTCTCCAACAAGCAACAACCAGCAACAGTCACAGTCACAGAGGAGGCCTTGTGCCTAATAAGACATTTTTCTTCTGCCTCTTCGTCTTCTTCTTCTTCGGTTTCGTGTTTGTCTGCTGTTTATCCTGTGCGCTGAGTGTGTCTTCTCTCATCTTTTAGTTTCTGCATTTTATTTGTTCACAAATCACAAAAGAGGTGGGTTGGGAGGGGGGTTGGTTCGGCCGACGAGACGGAGGTCAGCTACACACAAACAGGCTGCTGCTCTATGCGATTCTGTTCCCACATTCCACGCTCTCTGACACGGGGCAGAGAACAACAACTTGTTTGGAATGCTTTCTGGAATTTCAGCTTAACCGCATTTTCATTCAAATTCAAATGCAACACACAGCTACGCCACAGTTGGAGCAAGACAGAAACTCTTTGGTGAGTTTTTGTTGCTTAATTCATTCAGCAGAAACAGCAATATTTCTATTTCATTTCGAGAATTCCATTTCGTCTTGTACGAGTAGTTGTTGTGTGTTTTGCGCCACGGAAAAAAACAAACGAAATAGGTATCTATCTAATTTGATTGGCGAGTGGTTTGTTCGTTTGAAATTTGCCTATAACCGCTTCCCGATTTAATTTACCACCTCAATGATTGACTCTTTTGCTTTTTGGTAGGCATGATCGTGTGTATTTTGAAATTGTAATTACAAATTACAATTGCTCCGCTCCACACAGAGCGAACTAAAAAAGGAAAAGCCGGCACTTTTGTCGCCAGAGAGAGACCGAAAATAGGTCGTAAAATTGTCGATTTGTATTCAGCCGACAAAAAAATAAAAAATAAAATAAAACTATAACAGCACAAAACAAGAACAACAAATTTATACATTCGAAAACTTTGTTCGGGAGGCGTCGGCAAGTCGAAGAATTTAGATCTAGAAGGGGGGTTCTTTGCGTCAATCAGCTGTGTAAGCGTAGGCATATATTGTGGATCGTAAATGTCTCTTTTTTTTTTTTCGTTTGTGGTTCGGTTTTTTTTTTTCTTACTCAATCTATTGCGGTTTGTTTGCGTGAGTTTTCGCACAAATACACCAAGGTCATTCTTTTCTAACGGATTTCGTTTCTGTTATACAAAGTGGTTCGTTTTATCGTTTTATGATGGCGTAGCCGGTGGAGGGCGAGATCCGGGGGCAAGCCATGTGGAACCCACTGTATTTTGCCATGGGAACTCTCCACACGAACAGTGTTTTCACTTTTTCGATTTAGTTTGTTTGCAGGAATACAATTTCCAAGGGATGTGACATCTGAGTGGGAAATCGACTACTTTCGAACAATCTGAAAGGCGAATGTGACTCAAGACACATTTTTCTCCATCCAGGAAATGAATTTTGTGAGTCAGTTGAAATGAATTGTGACTGTCAGCGTCACCTAACACGCATTTTCAAATTCAACGAAAATGCGTGACCCAAATTCGTGTACTCATGTGACATATGAACAATCTGAAAGGCGAAATGTCTTTGGAATATTTTTAATTAAGGCAAATTCTGACGGGCACAAAATTATATCAAATTATTCACAATTTTGACTTGAATTTTGGAGCGAATTCTGGGTCGGCATTCTGTAAGGCGAATCGATCCAAGGTTTTCTGTGTGTGAAGAAATTGGCTTGTGTAACATAGGGCAAATCATTCGTGCGGCCGAAAACGTTTGTTCGTTTCGCCTTACAGAATCTGGCCCCTGACTTCCCGATGAAAGAAAAAAAAAAAACGTTTGTTCGTTTCTGTAAGGCGAAACGATCAAACGTTTTCGTGTAACATAGGGCAAATCATTCGTGCGAAAGAAAACGTTTGATCGTTTCGCCTTACAGAATCTGGCCCCTGACTTCCCGATGACCAGAGTTCACAGAAGCTCAAACCAATTGTATTGTCATTCAAAAACAGCAAGAAAATTGTGTCTTGCCGTATGCGAAAAAGTACAAAATTTATGTCAGTCTCCCAAAATCCAGGGGTATGATTCTGTAAGGCGAAACGAACAAACGTTTTCGTGTGCGCGAAGAAATCAGACGTCAGGTTTCGACATTGGTCCTAAAATTTCAACCAGAACCCAAGTTCAAACTGATTTTGAGATCCTTAAAGTAGAACATGACTTTTTGACTTAAGGGAAAACCATATCAGGATTGCGTTGGCGTATTCCAGCTTAAGCCAAAGTGCGTTTACATTAGAATTGCATGCCATTAGCATTACACGAAATGTGGTTCAACCATTTGTCAGATTTCGAGGTAGACTTTGTCTGACACTAGCTTAAGCCCACATAATCCTACCTACATCTTGAATTGGTTAGAAAGTTTTCCTTTCTCATGCAAAATGTGATCCTGATCATGTGGCAATGCTACAGCTGAAGTGATATTTTTCCGCGGTTATTGACTGTATCCAGCATCCAATACTACATCATTGAACTCCGCCACTGCAATCTGCCAATTAAAAATAAAAAATAAAAAATGCAAAACTTGCAAAAAATAAAAAAAATAAAATAAATGTAATTTATTACTCGTATCGATAGCTGTTTATTTTTGTCTTAACAACAAAGTGTGTATGTGGAAAGCCTCCGTGCTCCGTTCGTTCACTGGGAAAGCATTAAGTTCAAGGCTAGTACAGCGGTAATCTGTTTGCCACTCTCATCATAACAGCTCAGGCAATCTACATTCTCTATCTCTACACAGCAAACGGCCCAAACACATAATGTTTAGCTAGTCTCCCTCTGCTCGCCCTGATCCCATCCCGCTGTCAGCCCCTCCGCCCGTTGTCAAGTCGTTGCCGTGCGCCAAGTAGTTGAAGAATTTTAAATCGGTTCTGATTCTGGTTGCTGCCTGACTGGGACTGGCTCTCTCTCTCTCTCTCTCTCTGCCTCTCATATCTTGCGTCCGAGAAGAAGTAGAAAAACAAAAATATTGTTTACTTTGTGTTTGGTGATTTTGTTGTTGCTCTGTCTGCACAGCACACCTCCCTCTGCCGTCATCAACTCCACATTCAGGCTTTCCACTAAGATCAAGTCAATTGAAGTTTTTTTTTTTTTAATCAATGATACGTGTGTGGAAAATACCCGACATTTTGTTGTCGGCACGAAGAAAACACCAGCTGTCTTATCACCTCTCACTCTGGCCGTAATAATACATAAAAATGTATAAATATTTGAATAATGTAGCGCCAAACAAGAAATAAATAGGAAAACAAGGTGATTATCGGGGTGAATCGAAAAAATTTCCTAATTCTGTTTTCGTTCGTCTCCTCGCTCGGTCTTTTTATATTTCCGCCAACCGAGCCGCCCTGAAAAAGGATAAGCTAAATTGTGAAATCAACACCGCGAAGAGAGAACGATTAGAAACCACCTCGCAATTGGCTTTATCAGCAGCCAATAATCATTGCCAGACAGAGCCATAATCTCGCTATGTGGATTCTATTTCAGTTGAGGCGGCAGAAATAATAATTTTTCGTTGTCCTCCCACCACCACCACCACCTCCCTGAGCGACGGCGGTTTCTGTTTTATTTTGTCGCTCTAAATATTTTGTTGTCGTTTTTCACAGGCAATTAGCCATACCAATCGAGTGCTCATGGCATAACTCACTCACTGCCCCAAAACTGTAAAGTCGAAAACAGACCGACAACCGACAACCGACAAGATGACTATACCAATGAAATGGACAGTGAGGGGACGACAAGACTCTTGAGCCTTGTTTCTTTTATTTTGTTATTTTGTTTTCAATTTTTATGTTTTGATTGCCAAAAGTGTACACAGCAACAGTGTCGTTGGTGGTGACAATGTCGTAACCGCAAAAGAAAAAAAAAAGTTTTTTTTTTTTTTTTAATAAAACAATTCTTTGGCAGAGACCCGCTACCACCACCGAGCGGAGCTGTTTATTGTCGAAAGCTGAAAAATAAACGAAAACAAAATGTATATCTCACTTTGCATCGAAAACAAACAAACAAATGAACAGCGCACGATACGGATCAGCGTAGTGTGAGATCTGTGATGGCTTTAATTTTGATATTAGCCGCTTAATTGTGCGACAGGCATAAACTAGTTGGGTCCGATTTGGAGTGGAACTACAGTTTGGAATAAATGTCTATCTATAGTAAAACGGATAGGTGGTGGGTGCCTTGTTTGTATGCATATTATTTTTGGATTGAGTGGCGCCAAACTTTTGCCAACCAGACTGATAAGGCCAAGTGATGGTTGCACCTTGTTATCTCTGCGCTGTCGTCGTGTATCTGACTTTCTTTGAGGGTGTTATCTTTTGGGTTCGTAAATTTTGACCCAAAGGTAGCAAAATGTGTATAAGAGATATGTTTGTATGCTTTCTGTATTTTAATCTGCAAAAGTACTGCGATATGAATATGAATACGATCCACAGGCTAAAATCAGACCTATCTAGCAAACCCATTGGTATGTTTTGTTCCGCATGCGTGTACAAAATGGCTGTGATCAAATGGGACCAACTGGATTTGGTTTTCCTCCCTCGATTGTGCCCGAAAATGTAAATAGAATCCACAATATAAATACAAGTTCCACAACCACAATAAAAATGTGCTAGTTCAGAAAATCGTTTGCAAAATCGTCATTTTAACAGCGACTAACCTTACCTTCCAACAAACCTAACCACAATCTTTTGTCTTTTAATTTTCTTTGCAGTTAAAGTCTGTGAGAAAGTTCACATACTCCGTGAGCGCAAACAGGAATACATTCGGCGCGAACGTGAAGTTATGAACGTCATGACGAATGTGCCCGGTTTTGTGAATCTCTCGTGTACGTTCCAAGACAACCGTCGGCTGTACTTTGTCATGACCATAGCCAAAAATGGTGATCTCCTGCCGTATATCAATAAAGTCGGTTCCTTCGATTTGGAATGTACGCGTCACTATGCTGCCGAACTAGTATTAGCCTGTGAGAATATGCACAAACGTAATATTGTGCATCGTGATCTAAAGCCCGAGAATATCCTACTCGATGAGAATATGCACACATTGATAGCTGACTTTGGTTCGGCGAAGATCTTGGGTCATGAGACATCAACAGGTACCACAACAACAACATCACCAACAATAAAATCTCCAACCGAATACAACCAACAACAACAACAACAGGCGGGTAATTTCCGTCGAAGAAAAAACAGTTTTGTGGGTACCGCCCAGTATGTATCACCTGAAGTGCTTCAAAGTTGTCCAATTCGTCGAACAGCCGATCTGTGGGCATTGGGATGCATCATCTATCAGATGATCTCGGGATTGCCACCATTCCGTGGTAACAATGAGTTTATGATCTTCAAAGAGATTCTCAACTGTAATTTGGAATTTCCGGAGGGTTTTGACAAAAATGCCGAAGATCTAGTCAGAAAGCTGTTGAAATTGAATCCCGACGATAGGATTGGCGCTCAAGACAAAGTTGGTCGCTACGAGAGTATACGATCGCATCCATTCTTCGATGGAGTCGATTTCGATACGATTCGTGAACAGACACCACCCACGATATATCCATACCTGCCGGGTGTGTCCAAGGACGAGGAATTCCGCAGTCATTATCGTGTACCAGACGATTTGGAACCGGGCTTGGGTGAACGACAGCTAACACGTTTGCTGGGCCTGGAGTTGGGCACATCAATGGATAGCTTTGAGATAGAGCAAAAGACTGTTAGAAAAAGTGAGTCACCAGCGGCGGCACTATACCAATGAGTTAGAAATGAGTACTATTTTTGGTTTTTCTCTCTCTCCCTCTCTTCAGATATATTTGATTTGTCCGATGCGGAGAAACAAAGACGCCTCGAGCAACAAAAGTCTGACAAATGGCATCCGTTTGCCAAAGGTGAAGTTATCCTAAAAAAAGGTTTCGTTAATAAGCGCAAGGGCTTGTTTGCACGAAGGAGAATGCTGCTGCTGACAACTGGACCGCGATTGATCTACATCGATCCGGTGCAGATGGTGGAGAAGGGCGAAATTCCATGGAGTTCGCAGTTGAGAGTGGAGCCGAAGAACTTCAAGATTTTCTTCGTGCATACGGTGAGTTTATTGGAAAAGTTTTGCACTCTCAGATTTGGATTAGGTGGATCCACACATAGAAATCGACAGAAATTGAGTATGATCTCTTAACCACAAACAATGACGCACCCATTCGACATTTTTATCAGGAAATAATTTATAGTTTCTTCTTTCGCGACAAAAATACCCTAATGGATTCCACAACTCATTTGTTGAAGGTGAAACCAATTAAAGCGACACAAATTTGATGGCTGTTGATTAATATTCAATCAATCAAGAAGACAAATCTGTGAAACACAATAGAAAATAGAATGTTAGACTAGTTTTTATGCAAATTCGAAGGATCGCATGGAGAAAACCGGCGAAACAGCATTTCACTTTCACAGAACATCCGCCAAACAACAGTTTTTTTATATTGCAGACACAATTCCTGTATTCGTATTTACCGTTACTGCTTGCATATGAGGACCAACCGACAAAGTTGCAAACAAATAAATTCCCACATTCATTCAGTTATACCGGGCTCTTGAGGTTTTTTATTTTTATTCGTGTTGCTAATCAAAAATTAATTGGCTGCCAAACCGAAGCCACATTTAGATAACGAATTAAAATTTGAATACGAATGCAAAAAGTTGAACAAAAAGAAATCATAATTCTTGTTTTTCCCTGTCCATTATCAAATAATGAATCGATTTAAGTCGTTCGCGTGCAAGATATTTATGTTGGATATGCATTTTTTTTGTCTGCAATCAGTAGAGCTATAGATTGGGTGTGCGAATCAGGTTCTAATGCTTCTCTTCCTGAAGAGAGTTTTGCAAAAGAACAACTTCCGTTTGGATAGTTCACTGAACCTGACTTGATTTGTGTGTTATCACCCCGAACAGAAGGGTGTAAACAGCAAATTCCCTGTTAACATAGGTGCAGGGTACACAGCAGTTTATTTTTTTATTTTGTGGGCCACATGTAGTAGGTATACGAAAATGTGCCTTCATTTGTGAGGGCGATATAGGAAAGTCCTCCCCATCGAATGGTGTCAAATTCTTGTATGTGTACTTTTTTCTGCATGAAGGAGAAAAAGGACAACGAAATTTGAATGCCGTAACAAACTTGTGTCCGCTTCATGTGACGCCATTTATGTGGCCAATCCCCGTATGCATTTGCTCATATATCCATCCACACATAGACGAACAGAACACTTAACCAGCTCAACAATGGCGACAGTGAGTGTGGCACGTGTAGCAATGTTGACATTGAACTAGGCTATACTACCAGTGGGTTTATTATGGGGGTAGTGATGGGTGGCATGTGGACTGTGACTCTGTCTATGCGCACACGAAGTACTCAAGAACTATTACCTAATAATCGTATTTGCACTATGCAGCAAACACGATATAAAACCTGCACGCGCTAAACTCAGACATAGATAAATTCTCACGAGTAAAAGCAAAATAAGAATCTCATAATAAAATAGAAATAAACTTGTAAAAATAACCTGGCGGCGGCAACGACAATTACGACGGCGACACCAACTATTACATGACAAGCAATGCAGCAGCGATTTGTCGCGACTGTAAGGTGTGTTGTTAGTTCGATTTGGCTAGGAGTATATGTATGCCTCGACGGCAGACACTGGGAGTGCATAAATTGCTCGTCGAGACGAGAATTTAATGTTTTTTTTTTTCCCTCCACCAAGATCATTTTATGCTGTTCTGTTTTTAAAACAGAAATTGCATTTAAAACTCTCGCTCTCTTCTGGTGGCGATCCAATCGGATAAATGCATTCTCTTCGGCGGGAAAGGGTTGTAAATGTTGTCACTGAAAACGACTAGAAATGACCATCTGGCTATGGGAGACGTTTCAAAAATAGATCCCACAAACGATGAATATTTTTGGTCGGTGTTATGTTTCACCTTGATGAATCAGGCGTTTGTTTTGCTGCTTCTGCAACCTGAATGTAATGAGGTAACTAGACGGTTAGCAGCGACTGACAACCACAAATGTTTATGGCTACTAAATTAGCACATGCTTTCCACATCGAGCGCATGATGGTGACGGTGTATACGTACGTATACTGCGAATAGTGCAGCGCGTGCACCAACACCAACTGCTGTTGAAAATGTGAAATGACACAAGGAAAAACTATTAAAAATAATAAAACCATACACGAGCGGGTATCGTAAAAAGTAAATTATCTAGGTACTCCCATGTCTCCTTGGCTGGAACGCGGCGGAGGGGGGTAGTCGGAAAAATGAAAATTATGCGAAGCCATAAGCGAAGGTTAAGGAACTAGTCACGTGTGCTTTCCGGAGACGCTGTTCCTGACTTGAATAGTGCACACGACAGCAGAAATAAAACATGATTTTGAATATTTTATGAAGTGCTCACCAGAACCAGTAAGATGGGACATTTTACGTCTGGACACTTTTACTTTGTCATAGATTATGTTTCAAAAAATGCTGTTATGTGCTTTGGGGGTAAGATGTACGATCTTGATTCATTGTAAAGTGTTGAAGGTACGAGAGTAAATTGTGGCAGCCCAAGTTGATGCCAGGAAATGATATATACGCTCTGTGGTTGTACCAACAGGCTTTCCATTTGAACAATGTTTGCGTAAATTTCTGAGAAAACTCGGCTACTGAGTAAGGAGAGTTTGCCTCTTTGGTCTTAGTTCAAATGTCAGTCTACAAAGTTCTTCGAAAAACACTTATTCTCGTCCCATTTTTAGTTGAATTCTTGACTGTCGCCCACCAATAGAATACAACCTATCCCAAGCGCACACGACCGACTTAATTTCCACTTGAAATCTTATGTGACAGTTTATGACATTGAAAAAGTAGCCCATATTTAAGTAGAACTTAAATCGCTACGAGTAGTATCAGCAAACGGGCCTAAATAGTTTAGCCTTCTGTCTACCGCCGCTCTTCAGTGATAAACTCAACCGCAAACCCCCATCTAAAACACATTTTAATCAGCTATTTCTTTTTCTTTTTTTATTGCAGCCCGATCGAACATACTATCTTGACGACCCCGAGGGCTACTCCCTGGAATGGGTGGATGCCATCGAAAACGTTCGAACCATAACCTATAACGAACACCAAGACTCAAATACAAAAACAAAATCATCATAATTCGCAAGAAGCAAACACCAACCACAACAACAGCAGTTCAAGTCGAAACCGGGATGTGAATAACTAGATTCGAGACAACCAAAACCTTAAAACTGATATATGCGGCGGTCCACACAACCAACACTATTGTGCAAAGCCTGTGTGTATCCGCCGGTCATTGTCAAAACCATCATTCAACAACAGAGAGAGAAAAAAACAAAAATAAAAAAAATAAACAAACCTTAAACTACAACAAAAACAAACAAACAGAAAGAAGAAAACTTAACATCTGCTATTTAAGTGTAAACAAAATATACTAAATAAATTATTTAGATTATACATATTATATTGTAGGTAGTCACAATTTAATAAATTATATTTACCCTCGTCTCTCCTCTTCAAAAGGAAAATCAACTTACATCCCCCTCCTCCTCCTCCTGTCCACCTCGTCCTCCTCTTCCGAACCATACAAGCCCCCGTGGTTTGGTGTAAATAAACATAATTTAATTTAGCCAAGAAAAGAAAATAAAACCAACACTGAATCACTATATGCATCTACATGTACATAAAATTAAATTTAAAAACTAAAATAATAACTTAATTGTAAAACAAGTTTGCCCTACATAGAAACAAATAAGACTTTAAACAAATTATTACATTTAAATTATAAACAAAACAAAAACATGCAAAATATTACTAAAAAAAAACATTATTAGTTTCTAAGTAATTTAAATGTACCCTTGAAGAGAATTTAAGTTGAATTTCACTCATTTTCGTTGACCGCCCTTGACCCGCTTTGAAAAAAAGAGCCCCAGTCACACAAAAAAACACACACAGAAGAAGCATCTCATTCTCTTTTTCTTTGTTTATATCTCATAAATAATAAAACGGATTAAAGGAAAAATTAACCTTAATTTAAATAAATTAAATAGAACAAATAGCGAATCAATATTAATGGTCAATCTCTTTTTGGATTGAAGTTAAACTTAAAAACTATACGGAGAGAAGTTAAATCATAACAAAAAATGTGTTCAACTGTTAGGTGTGAAATATTATTACATTATTACATATTATAATTTTATTTTTGCTGGCTTAGACTAAAGAAAACGAGAGTGTGAATGTAGCCGAAGAGCGAGAGAGAGAGCGCGCGTATGTTTCTAAAATGAATTATAGCTAAATTAACAAAAAAGGAAAATGAAAAAAAAAAAAATACTAAATCAATATTTAAGGATAAGGAAAACCAATTTAGCTGAAATAGCACCGAAAAGAGACGTTAGAGTATGCATAGCAAAAGAAAAGAACAAACGTTCTTGAAACAAAACAAAAACAAAAAAAAATGAGTAGATTAATAAAAAAAAAATAATAATAAATTAAATACCAAACTAGATGAATAAACTACAAGAAAACAGAGGCATTTCTCAGAATATTCGTTTTCCTATACACAAAAGAAACCCTTTATGTTCGAAAAATTGTTTAATCCTTAAATGAAAATTATTTATATTACATGTGTATGTTAGATGAATTCTTTTTTGTTTAAATTATTGTTTATTTTTTTCTCATTTTTTGTTTCCTTTAGTCTTATAGTTTATACTTTATTGTAGTGAAGAAATTATTATCAACGAGAGTCCGCAACAACAGCCGGAGATGCAGATGCAGATGCAGACGACTGTGACCGGGAGGGTTCTGAATTTAATTTTGATTCCGATCAAGAAAACAAAGAGAGAACCACCAAGATTTGTTACTATAATATTCCAATTGAAACCTCGCTAATTATTTTTCTTTTGTTTTTCATTAAAAAAATAATAAAACAATTAACAATACGAAAGGGCAAACTTTATATGATTTTCTCAGCAAAAGTAAACCTTGCCCTCCACACTGAAACTTGAACTGCGTCTGCATCTATCGATTGTCTGTGCGTTAAGGAATTAAAACTCTCTGCAGTGTATTATCCTTTTGTTTCGTACTAAATTAAATTAATTTGGTCTTTATATACAAATCTGTACATATATACATATCCTAAATGATAAAGAAAACAAAAGAAATAAATTAATTAGATTATTTTCCTTATTTATATAAACAACAAAATCAAATTAAATCAAATTCATTGTATATTTAAAGCATTACTATAAATATTATTAACTTTTCAGTTTGTCCCTTGTGTAGTGTATTATTATTATTTTTGTTTTCCTATTTTCTTTTCTTCTGCTTCTTTTTTGTTTTCGTATAAAAACGAATAAACTATTGTCATAATAATTATTATTAAATTAATTTAAATTAAATCATTATAAAACAATTAATAAAACTTTAAAAGATGATACGATTTACAATTTAAGTATACGTGGAGAGAACAATTTATTAAAAATGGAAAAATTCGAAAAACTAAAAAAAGCAATTTACCAATTGCCAAAATATTAATTTAAAAATAAATCGATTGAATAAAAACAAAACAAAATACCTATTCAATTTAAAAACAACACACTTTTGGTTTATTTTATTTTTGGTTACATTTTTTGTTTTGGTTTCAGTTTTCCACCTTTCCACCTTGGCTGGGGCTTTTCATCTTTGGTTGACGTTTGTTTTTTTTCTTGTAGTTTCCTGGCATTTTGTTTGTACATTTGGCAAGACGTACACGGTTTTGAGTTTGGAAATTGATTGGCACAATTATTGGATTTCTTTGTTTTACCGTGAGCTGTTGGAGGTCTTCATGGGGTGGTTTACCTAAGAGTACGGGTGTTTTCATAAACGTCGAAAATCTGCACTAGTACAATCGTCTTTCTTTTTTGTTGCAAATGAACACACTTATTCTGCAGCACTTGTGCAGGCCTGCTTTAGTACAATTTTAAGAAATCACTAAATGTTCATAAGCGCCCGACAAAAAAATCATTGTAATAATTTGGTTTTCGCCACATTCCACGCCGCAACTTCTTTCTCCATTAAAAAAAGTTGAATTTAATTGTCAAAAATCCAAATAAAACTTACAATTTTTGCACTTTAAATTTTTTTACCTCCCGCGTTTTCCGCAGTCAAAAAAAGGTGGATGCACAATCTGCCAGACGCTGATGACATTTATGACGTTTACGAACATATCTTCTGCAATTCATCTGCGTTCGTTCGATCAAAAATCTGACTTTATGAACACGTCTTACGCAGATCCTAGTTAGGCAGACGTTTTTGAAAACACCACAACATGTAAGGCTGACGTATGGGAAATACAACAGTTACACGTAGTACAGTCGAACCCGCTTAAGTAAAATGCTCGAATATCTGAAATACAATTCCTTTAAAATGTTATAACTTTTCATAGAAAAAACTCCGCTTAAATGAAAGAAATGAAAATGTAAACACACCTACATGAATTGAAAAAAAGGCAAAAAGTAACGAACAGGCGTTGAATGCATCCATTTTTTTGCATTATTCACCTTCCCACAATTTTTGCAATTTTCTTTATTATTATTAATAATTTGTTTTGATGAGAAACTAGTCGGGTAATAGGCTATTCACAGCGAGCCGAAAACCTCGGCTTTCATCGCGTAATTTATGAACTGATCGTCGTCGAAACGATTGACCAAACGACGTCGTTTTTAGTGCAAAATAGTTTACAAAGGCGTGAACAGCTGATAGAAACGTCAAACGAAAACTAGTTATTGTTCGGTGTGAATGCAATTTCGAGTTTTCGACGAAAACACGGTTTTCCCTGCGGTGTGAAAAGGGTATAAGCTTCACTGAAACTATTTTTCAGTTATCCGGGGTTTGCTTAACTGAAACCCCTGTTAATTGAAACTGAAGTTAATGTTTTTGGTCATTTCACTTAAGCGGGTTTGACGACTGTATATTTTGTTGTGTCTTGACGTTTAGTTCCATTCCGATTCGCTAAAAATGAATGACGCTGAAAGCAGTTTGCCAGCATAGTAACGAACACATCCCGAAAAGCTTTGAAGATAAGCTACTGCTGTCAAGTCACTTGCGCTTGGGATAAAGACCTACGTATTATTAAACACTGCGTTATAGTTAACAACTGCTTACACAAAAATTACGTACAATTTTGTTTATGCTAACTGACGTTTGTTAACTAACTTACTTGTGTTGTTGAGTTTTGTTCCCCACTTTACTTTGCTGGGATAGATGTTCAAATAAATACAGCCTTTCAACATCTGTTAAATAGAAAAAAAAACTGTCAATTATGACGGACATTGTGGTTTGTGAATCAGTAAAATTATAGTCGCTCGAAGTGTCAAAAAGCAAGGAAATATAAACAATTAAACATCTCAGTTTTGCAGTAAAAATTAAATGGAAAGAAAAAAAACTGATAAAATGGAAGGTTTGAAGATGAATTCTCTTACAGAGAGAGAGAGGCGGAGGTTTCGAAAAAGTTTAGGAACACTAGCAATAACTGGTTGTCATTCAGTCAAGGGCTATCGACAATTCCTCGTTTTTCGTTCACATAAAAGTAGTCGCCCTATCGTCAATCGTCATCATGTTTTTATTTCCTATGGAATATCAGCATCGTTTTCGAAATTATGTTCGAATGTCGGGACAGTTGTCAGTAGCTATTTATTGTTCAGTTCCTATTTAAGCTCATATAGATTTTCACAGATTTATAAGTAAATTTTTGCTATGATGCTGCGGTTCGATCGAACTACTGCCCACATTCTCAGTTTCCATGGTTCAGCGGTTCATTATATCAAATGAATAACGTAAACAAGAGTGGCCAAGTTGTCACTGTCAAAAATTACTTAATTTTTGTTTTATTTATTGCTTTCACAAGTATTTATGTGTGTAGTCATAACTATGCTAGAAAACTGTGCGAATTTCTGCTCGAAAAGCATTTGACGCTAAGCTTGAATCCGAGAACACATAAATAATGAACAGCTGTCAAATTTAGATCAAATGACCACTTGTGTGAGTGCTGCTTGAGTGGATTCTGAACTCAAATCGAGAAGCGAAATTCTTTTCTCAGAAGTCAGAACGCCCAGGACGCTTCTTTTTGCCCAATGGAAAACGAAATTATAAACTATAATTTGTGTCGCGACTTGGTTTGAAAGCCATTTGTTTTATTATTGGTCCAATCCGCTTTGGTTTCAATTGGTTTTATAAAGATTACCTAACCGTAATGTTAGCGATGAACATGGAGGGCAGTCCCATTGACATATTCCGGTAATAAAAGATGGTAGATGTCATGCGAAATAAATAAGTACTGACAGCCACTGTTGATCAATTATAAGAAAGACATCTTCATTCGAAAGAAATGCATATGCAACAAATCATCAACATTATTGATGAATTTTTAAAAGAATAAAAGTCGTCTCGACGATTTGGCTAACTTTTCACAGATGCAGGAGCAAATCTCATTATTTTCAGGTAGTAAAATGGAACAGCCTTGTGAAAGTTGTCAAAATTACCTTCTCATTCTATTTAATTACAACCCAATGTTTGTGCCTTTGCAAATCTTAAGTGTGTTTACTTTGCTGCCTTATGCAATACGAAAGCGAACTTATCTGTACTAATATTGACAGTTTTTTGTTGTTAAAATGTGTACCTATCTAAGAAACAGAGCACAATAGCCTTTTTACAATGTTTAGTCTGTCCCTTACTTTCTGGGTCAATTTTGGCATTGTGTCACATTTCTGTCATTGGGAGCGAATTTGCTCACCGAAACGAAAAATAACCAAAAAGAAAAGGACCGTGTTTAATCACAAATATGAAAAATTTGGACTTTTTCTAGGTGGGAATATTCAAAAAATCATTGAACCAAGCAAAAATTTATATTAAAAACCAACATTTGAATTGCTTTTATTGCAGAAATTAAAAAGTTAAATTCTTTTGCTTCTTACCTCTATTTTAATGCTATACAAGCACAAATATAAATGAAAACAAATAAAAGTCAGTTACAAATTAGCATTGGAACGATTTGACAGCCATCTGTCAGCAATGACCAACTAGCCCCAAGAAATTTCTCGTGCTAATATTTGAAGGTTTTTTTATGGCGGGTAAATGTTTTGTTCTCTCTTTTGCCAACTTTTGTGTATGGCAACGAAGTTTGACAATTTGATTAATGTGTTCGAATGCATTATTGTTTCTGTTTTCAAACAGATGTCGTCGAAGTAAAGAAAGCCTTAAATACCGCAAGGATATAACTGTCTAATGTGACGCCTTGCCAATTTTGAATGTTCCATGTTGTTATAGCGCTGTTTATCCTAAAAAATTGTTTGAGCAGTTGATCTTTCTGCTTGCATACTCGCAGCTAGCTGAATTCCTGCAAATATGTCAAAATCTATATTTATGCACGTATAATTGAACAAGCTCCTTTTTATTCCGAAATAGTAATAGAAAAAACAAATTAAAACCGAGCCCCGAACTTTGGCGACGATTCTTTCAATTTACATTGAAAAACTAAGTTGTGCAGACATTTTGTTGATCATTTCTTTTTGACACTTGAAGACGCAAAAGGAAATTGGTACCAACTTACCCCCGTATTAATAAGCACTGTGTAAAAGTTATCAACTTGTTACTCAGCAGTTATGTCAAATTTTTGTATGCTATCTGACGTTTGCTAGCTAACTTATGTACTTGTGTACATTTTTTTCTTAATAAGAGAGCTAGTGTGCAGTGTCATCGATGAGTTTTTTTTAAACAAAAGTGACATTTACCATTCCACACACAATACGCCGGGGAGCTGCTTTAAAGCTTGATCTGTCATCAGAGAATCTATTTGAAGTCAGCGGTTGTAAGGTTGTTCTTGTTGAAAAGTTTGACGTTTGTATTTCTTAAATGCGGAATTCCAAAATCAGTTTGTATTTCTTTGATAATTAATTATTTTAAGTAGTCTTGCACGGGAATACAATAAGAATTCCTTACCTGACTATCGATATAACATTCAGCAAGAAAGTCTATAGATTTATAGCACGTTCCTGTACTCATGCCTCGAAACACAATTGAATTATGTACCGACAAAAGCAATGCCAAGAAATGTCTAATATGCAAATGTACCGCGCATTCTTTCTTTAATTGGTCCGTTGACAGTTTATGAATACGAGCGTGAGACAAGAATCGTAATGCAAGCAACAAGCTTCCGATGGTTTCAAATAGCTGCCTTAAGTTGGATTATAGATGATTTTAAACTGAGAGCCGTTTTAACAACAACTACCTGTATCCACATCGTTTGAGAGGTCATAACTCATAAGTCATAACATATCGCATTATAATTGTTACGACTTCCTTTCTATGATAATGTGAATAAGAGTAATCCGCTCCAGCAATTCCGTGCTCTAGTCTAGAAAGCTCTGCAATTTTTCGCATCCCCCTATTATTTTCATGACTCGAGACAATGACGCAAACATTCGCCGATTGACGTTATGAACCAAAAAATAATTCCCCACGACTTACCCAAAGCATCCACCACCACCTTTTCATGTTCATTTTTAATTACTCCCGTTTCTGCGTTTTATTGCATCAATTAATTACGGATTTTATTTTCTAAGATTGCAAATTCCATTCTTTTGAATTATGTGTATGTGACTTATTTTGAATCTCCTTCAAAATAAAATGATCACCAAGCGATTTTTTGTTGTTTATTTTATTTTGTAAATAGCTATACAATTTTGTATATTCAGTAATAATAAGATTATTAATTAAACAATAATATACCCAGCGCTTTTGACGTATTGTGTTCAGTAACAAAGCATTAAATAAAAGAAAACCCGGACATATAACATAAAACAATTGCGATTGCTGATTCGCTGAATTATTTATTATTTATTAACTAATTGACATGATTGACAAATTACATTTAGGGGGCCGTAGACTGAATTTAATGAATTCGTATTGATTATATTTAGTAACATATAGAATTAGTTTACAAAACAAACAAAAAGACACACACTGAGAAAACTAAACTAATGTAAATTAATTTTAACATCTAAGGTATTTTTGCAATAAGTTATTTTTAAGTAAATAAATAAAAAAAAAAATATTTTCATGGAAATTTCAGAATTTATTTTAAAAACAACACACTCACGTTTTAATGTATTATTATTACTACTGTTAGACTATTCATTTCGATAATGTTACCAATAGATTTTAATGATAATGGTGGATAATAGCATTAAGTTAATTATATTAATTAATATTAAAGCAGAACAAAATAAAGAGAAAATACTTAAGAATCTTACAGTAATTATAATTATGACTAGACACATATTGTATAGAGTAAATTTTGAGAAACAAAATCAACAGTACTAATGGAAAGTAGCTAAATTTGTGACATTGGTTAAATTTAAATTTATTGTGAACTTTAACTGAATTATACAATGCAAAAACAAGGACTAAGATTAAACATAAACCAATTCAAAGTAAAAACAAAGTATATGAATTAAAAAAGTATGGAAAATTTATGGGTAATGATTGAAAACATATGGAACCAATATGACAAATGTTTGAAGTTGCAACTAAAGAAAGAGACACACGTGGAAATAATAAAAAAAAAAGTATTTGGAGATGGAAAGCAAAACAGAAGAATTGAGTTTGTTTTATTTTTGAAAGGAGCTACATTTCATGAGCAGCAGGTATTTGAGACGTTCTTGTATACAGTTTAGTAAGTCTGACAGCTGGCTGACTACGTCTCAGTTTTGATTGACTTTGAGATCAGGTCACATGAACAGTTCTTTTTAATTGGCGTAGGTATATGGAGGGCGACGAATCAAGTCAAGACAGTTGTCAATTTGACAGTTTGTATATGTGGCTAACGTAGGAAAATTGGTGATACCGCACAATATACTTACTGCGTTCAAGGAACATCTAGTCCAGGTTACTCCTGCCACTATGGACATCTCTGTTGAGATCTGTAATTTCTATTTTCTTCTAGGCCAATGTGAGGCGAGCTGCTATTTTCGCACACACCCGAATACCCGAACACCCGAAATTCAAATAAACCAGAAGACGAATGACACTGAACGCATAACAATCCCCCTATCGAGGTATCCATTCGGAAAATATTCCGATACGCAAGTCAAATCCGATCGGAACTCCAAATGCGTTCGAACTATCCGTTTCGTAACAAAATAAATGAAGCACATAAACGCGTTCATTTCACATTAAAATATTCCGCGGAAAAAATGTGCCGTGAAGCTGTCAAAAGTAAGTGGTATAACGCGGTTCCACGCAATGCGACAAGGTGCGCTACATGTCATTGGAGAATTTTTCCGAAAGTTTTGTCGAAACGTATAGCTCGAATGGAAATTCTCCGATTTCGTACAAATCGGAAAAAATTCCGTTCGCAATGGATACCTCGATAGAGATGCATGTCCTTGGAGTCGTGGCGTCTGTAGAGATTACGAAAAAAGAAAAAACAGTTCGCATGAATTGTCTTTAATGTTCCAATTCATAAAATTCGTCGTATTCATCTTATCGATGTATGCAACTGACAGTTGTTTAGATAATACGTCAGCAATAAATAAATGTTGGATGCGATGGACAAAGTAATAATTTTACTTTGGTCTTTTTCCTCCGTTAAGTGCGTTCGAAGTTCTAATAAATAAAGCTAAAAGAAAGTACATTTGGAAAGTGAAAGAAATCTAGCAATCGTTATAAGAACTGAAATCAAGCACATTCATTTGTCTTCATTTTGGAATGTCTATGACATTTAAATCACAAGACATTCTATCTGTTGGAATTATGTATAATGGAAATATTTTGTGCAACAGATGTTGGTTCGTTAAACACACGAACGTTGGCGATTTCGTTGGCTGTACTGGATCTACATTTGTTGAATAGTGACAACAACAAAAAAAACATCAACTGGTCCGGTCCGACGCCCTTTGTGCAAAAACAAATCAATCAATTTGCCAATTCGTCTACTTGAATTCATAACCGGAAGCGGAGCTTTTTATAGGAACCAACCACTCCCTATTGTATGCAATCAATATTATCACGGATAATTTACAACAAATGCCTAGAAGTATGCAATCAATTTTAAGAAAACTGAAATAGGAATGCTCGAATTCCACAAAGTACGTTTGTTACATTCGAATTATGGGACATGAAACAGGTAGAAACATAAAAAACATAGTAGATGAATTCTCAAAAGTCAAAGTGAAAATACACATCGAAACATCCGTTTTTACCCAAAACATTCGTTAGATTACTAGAGCTGGGGAGTTAATTGTTACATGCACGGCTTTAATATATTAAATTCTGATTTGGCTATTTTTCTCCAAAATAATCCGACTTTTGTCATTATTACCTATTTTTTTTAACATGTTTTTATACGACTTAAAAGAAGGAATTTCGAATTTTTAACGCGAATATGTAAGTTTGGTTTCCCGAATACAAAAGTGTGCGCCAAATAAATACAACGCAAAATGTCAACGCATTTTGAAGCCATCTTGTAAGAATTTACGCAGCCCTTACGTAACTTTGGTGAAATTGGTTTTATCTAATGTCGTTTTTCATTGGAACAGAAAATGCATTTTTTTTTTTCAGTTTCAGAGCAGTTTTTTTGCTCTCGAAATAAGCTGGCTGTCAGTTTTTATGTTCCATTGGCTGCAATATCAGAACAATTTTACGAATCTCGATTTCAACAGTTTTTCTGCTCTCGAAATAAGCTGGCTGTCAGATTTCATGTTCCATTGGCTGCAATGTCAGAACAAGCTTAAGAATCTCGATTTCTGAGCGAGATTCACACATAATTACAGTAACACCAAAACATTTGTCATTTGTCAAAATTAAAGTGTGTTATTTTACATTTTTAGAGATGACAAGCCTGTGAAAAATAGATAAAAATTTACATTATTAACGAAAATTGAATAAATTTTTATAAAATCAAATTACAATAGGTGTGTTTTTTTTTAACTTCGATCTAAGCAAAGCAAAGTAAAGCAGGATTTTCAGCACGCAATTACAATAACTACTGTGAGTCTTCGAACTGTCAAGTAGAGCGTAGTTGTTGTAATTGTATGCTAAAAATCCAAATTTACTTTGCTTAGCTTAGATCAAAGCTCAAAAGAACAGCTGACTTTTAATATTTGCACCACCACAAATGCAAAGAAAGACAAATTTCGTTTTATTCATTGCGCACGAAAAATCTGAAATCTGAGAGCAAAATCTGAAAATCCCAATAAAAACGACACAAAATTAACAGTGATATTGGTGCTTGAGTCCGAAAAAAATATTTAAGTAACTATTACAAAAAATTATAACTTTTTCTTTATGAAACTGGCTTTAGCTTTTTTTAAAAGACTTGCAGCCGTATTAATAATTGTCGCGTAACTACATGTTAGGCCTAACTAATGGCAAACACATTCGTTAAACTCAAATTCCTATTAATAAACAATTTTAGAAGATAACTAACGCTTCGTAACTATCACATAACTAACTTACGGTAGGAGGTCTGTTAGCGAGTCAATAACTCTAATACGCTATTCACACCGAGCCGAAAACCTAGTTTTCGCGAAAACTTCATCGAAAACTGATGTTTGCCCATACATATTTCAGTTTTCAAAACGAGTCGATTAAAATCGTTTTCCACGAAAACACTGAATAAATGTCACAACTCACAACTTAAAATCATTTTCCACGCTAATTGAAGGTCTAATATTATTTTGAAATACTCTGAATTAATTTTATTTATTAATGCGATCGATATTTGTAAACAAAATAGTTTACACAGAAGTTTCACGACTGGTGTCTTACAGCTGGTTGAAACCTCAAACCAAAACTAGTTTTTTTCGGCGTGAATGCAATTTCGATTTTTCGACGAAAACACGGTTTTCGCTGCGGTGTGAAAAGGGTATTAGAAACATGGTTCCTGTCAAAATGACAAAATAAATTAAATTTAAATTTGAAAAAATTGGGGAACAAAATGGCTCACCGTTATTCAGTGTTTTTGAATAATATAAATATTTTAGGGGAGGATTCGGTTACCATCGCTCCAACTCGAAAAAAAGTGTACAAAAAACGAGAAAACCCTATGAAAATGTTTACAAATTACACTTGTTTTGATTTTTTTTGCTCGATTTTATTTTTATTTTTTTTTTTTTTTTTCACTTGTCACAATTGAAATGTATTAGCCAGCCGTGATGACATAATGTAATAGTTCTTAGTACAATTTGGTTAGGTGATGCCAGCTCTAAGTAGCTATTGTAGAGAAAACATCAGTTAGTTATTATATGAGTTATTTTCATTTATTAATAAGAAAATTTAACTAATGTGTTATTTATTTAACTAGGTGCTAGGAAACTTATGAGTTAGAGAGTAGTTATGGGTTTTTTATTAATACGGCTGTTGTTTTGCAAACAGAAATACTCTAAAGATATAAGAAACAAAATATTTTCATTGAAAAATGTAGTTTTGGGGATCGACCGATTATTTAACAGCATTATTTTAAAGTGACACACGCGTTATTAGGTTACCAAACAGGATAAAATAACGAAATATGTAGTTACAAATAAAATCGAATTTTAAAAATCGTAGATTTGCTCCTAAACAATGTCTTCATCCAGATTTCTCCCCCATCGATCAAAAATAACCCTAAATCTTGGGGGAAAAACCCCAAACTGGCAGCTAATCTTCCATATTATAGATCTTCGGCCTTCGTCGCCTTGCTAGTGCACTCTATTACGTGCAGTCATTCTGTAAAAAAAAAAAAACGGTGTAAATTTGCATTGAAAAAAAAAAAAAAAACCTATACAGCATTTATACTAAATATCAAAAACACCATAATGCTTAAACAACGCAACTGCAATATATAATCTGTCCACAAGAAAACTCAGTGCAGACACCCCATCAACTCACCACTCGCTCAAACACACCACACTCTCTTCCCAGTTCAGTGTATAGTCAGCCATGTTTATTCCGAAAAGAAATCTGACATTTCACCTTTAAAAAAAATTGTGTTGTTTGATGTCAAACTGCCGTGAAACAAGAGTGCGTGAAGTTTTGTATCTCGTTCGGAACGACAATTGTTTTCCTCTCCTTGCCAACGACGGAATTGCTGGAAAATTCCTTCGAAATCGTGTCCCAAAAAACCATTTGTCGTGTAATTACCAATCTCTTGGAGGATAATTCGGCAAATTCTCCCCTAGAATTCGCCAAAAATCCGCATCGATTTGCAAAATGTTTTCGTGTGAAAAGTGAAGAAGAAGCAAAAGGTGCAAAAGAAAGAAAGGAAAAAGTTTCCACTTGCACTGTTCGATGTGTCAGAAAGTGTACGGAAAAAAAATAAGTGAAATAAATATTAAACTCAACTCCGCGTTAGCTCAAATAAATTTCAATTTTTTTGTTCATTTTGTTTATAATCTTTGTTATTGTTTGCGCGATTGTACGCCGCGCTAAAAACGCCCTCTGGCTGTTTGGTTTTTTGTATTATATTTTCGTTTCGTTTTCTTTGGATTATTCAAGTGGAAATCAAAACAAACATATTGCTCGTCCGATGGACTGACGCTGACGCGCCACCGAAACTTCAAGACGAAGGTAAGTACGTAAGTACACTCATACAGCGAAACAGACAGATGTAGCCATAGTGCATAAACAAAATTTGATAAAATTCCAATGAAAATTATATTCTCCCCATACGTTGAGTTCGTGCTCATAAGCGTCATTGAACGAGGAATGAAATTACGAAACAATGCAAACATGTGTTTGATCTATCGTCGACGTCGACGTTGGTATTGGACTTGGGCCCCCGTGTCTGTTGCGAAATAAACGCCAAAGAATGTGTGTAAAACGAGAAAAACATGGAAATCGCTTTGGGAAACATTTGCATTTCTAGTAGCCACTGACACTGGCAGTGGGAGATAGATGCAAACGAAGCAGAACGCCCGTCTGTCTTGACTTTTAACTATGACGCTCTTGTTATTGCTTTCCATTGCATTGCACTGCATATGTTGTGTCCTGTGTATGGCTGAAGAAGTTGTAGGTGGAGGTGCTGATGGTGATTGTGATGCTGGCCAACCAGCTGCAACCTACGCACGCAATCAATAGTCGGTTGTGTACTCGTCGGTGATTGTAGTAGCGTCTCGTGGGTACACTGTTGTTCGGATGTTATGAAACACTCGTGATAATTATCATTTTTGAAGGTTGAATTGAAATACGATTTGTAGCTGAGATTTGAAGCAAGTGGATTGTGAATGGGACGTCTACGCGTTTAAGGATGTTACAAGGAGTTCAATGCTGCCAATATGTGACATAACTATTCGAAGTTCTTCGCCTTGGACTTGCAAAATGTATATTCTTTCAGGTTAAAACTTATCTATCGACGGTAATGCCGCAGACGTCATACGACAGGTAATGTGGTGTAATGTTGCCATTGCTTGGCTTGCGTGCTAATAGATTCAAAAGTACATTATGTACTTACTTACCATTCGAAGCTCTTCGCCTTGGACTTGCAATTCATAATATTCTCCCTTAAGCATTGGAAATGCTTATGGCTTTCACTTCAGACATCATTGTAGTTTGCCAGAGATAGACCTAAGCCTATCGTGTATGCTGAGGACGTAGGTTTGTTTTACCTAGATGAGGGATCTTCGAATTAAACCACCACATTGCGTTGGGTCCCCTCAATTTGTATTTGTCCAGCTTTAGATTAGATTGTAGGGTGGGAGAGCTTTAAATAAGCTCTGGCACTGCGGCTTCTTAGAGGAGCCTATTGTGCCTTCTTGTCCAGCTTTATGAGGGATCTTTTTTCCTTGCACCTGACCCTCTGCTAAATTATCCAGCGCTTACAGCAGAGCTATCATCTCAGTTTGAAACACTGGCAACAGGAGAATTTGTTCCTTAACACAAATAGTAGATGAAATAAACTACACCTGGAAAGACACTTAAGTGTTTGGGAGATTTTGTAGATCCTAAACTTAGCTCAATGACTAGGATATAGAAAATCAGATTGGAAAGGCAAAACTTTTATGAGAAACGTACCGACATAATCGCTAAATAGTTCTATGAATATGTACAACGATGAATTTGTATCCTATTCACACTTGTAAGTCACTCATTTGCTGTCCAACCTTTGGTAAGGTGGTGTGCTTTCCACGTTGTTGTGGTCACTTGTCATAGAAAAGTTATTAGTCAGTCTACATAATCTGGATTATGACGCCATCGATTTGGCCATTTTCATTGCGCTACCATTAATAGTAGAGTGAGGAATGCCCTACTACATGTTTTAGAATGGTGTACTACGGAAGGTTTATCTATCAATCCTAATAATACTATTCTAGGTCCTTTTACCATGAGGAGACTGGTCTATTTCGAACCCATTATCCTGAATGGAACGACATCAAGTTACTCCAACGAAGTAAAATATCTCGGAATCGTCCTTGATAAGAAAATAAACTGCAACTTGCACATCAAGTCCGTCACAGAGCGTGCCTATAGAGCCATGGGGGCCTATAGGTGTCTGTGCGGCAGAGCTTGGGATCTTAATCCCAGAATGATACACTTGGTTGTATAATATGATGGTAAGACCAATTATCTCGTACGCAGCAATCGTCTGGTGGCCGAAAGTACTTGACTAAACTACGGCAAACAAGCTTTGGAACCTTCAACGCATTGCCTGTATCGGCATCACAGGTGCAATGCGCACTCACCCAACAACAGTACTTGAGGCCATTTGTGGGCTCTCACCCCTGCAATTCTTCATTATGACGACGGCTGCTAGATGCGCCATTAAACTACAGCTAGAATATACGTTTAAATCAGTTGAACATGTGGGACGCTTGAAAATACTTAACCTAATCCCAAACTTGGACTTATTCTGCTCCGTCCCTGACACTACGGTTAGGGAGTACAGTTTTGGGCAGTTATTCAAAGTAGAAGTAATTGATCGCGCTAGTTGGACCAATGGTGTTGCGACACTGGACCCAAAAAGCATAGTCTGGTACACCGATGGATCAAAAATGGATTCCGGAGTTGGAGCTGGTGTCTTTGAACTGAACTCCAAAGTCTCGATACCCATGGGAATGTGTTTGACGGTTTTTCAAGCGCAAATCCATGCGATCAAAATTTGCGCTAATCTAATCTCAAAAAAAAAAAAAAAATATATATATATATATGTATATATATTAAAGGCGCAATCATACAATTTTTTTTTAGACAGGCAGGCAGCTTTGCAAGCCTTAGCTTCCAATACAATGAACTCCAAAGCCAAACGCAAAAAAGTTAAAAACTAGGCTGGGTACCGGGTCATCAGGGTATTGCAGGCAACGAACATGCAGATAAACTAGCTAGGGCTGGTTTCGAATCTGTTCTCTGTGGACCAGCACCATACTGCACAGTCAATTGGCCTACTGCGCTAAGGATAACTAATGAATGGGGAAAAACAACTTCGTCTTGAACAGTAGGTACATGTCCCGGTAAAGATAATATAAGAAAGTTAGTGGGCTTCCTCACAGGTCCTCAGATACCACCTCAACAAAATGAACCTCTGTCTGGAAACAGAATGCAGATTCTGTCTGGAGGATGTTGACATCTGAAGACATTTTCTTTGACTGCCCGGCTTTTCATTTGTTAAGAAAACGTGTCCTTAATAGAGAGACTTGTACACCAGCATATATAGTGCACTCTGCTACTAAGGAGTTATTGACCTTCATCAGGGAGGTTGTACGTCTCATAGATAAACCTTTCCCCATCGAAACAATAGATCTTTCAAGTCGTAGTTTCAGCCATCTGAGCATGGGACTTATTTTGGAAAAAACCTTTGTCAACACGAACAAAATCAACACCAACTTAGTGGAGAACAAAGAAGGGCTGTAAAAAAAGAACAGAAGTTATGAGGTCAAGCACGACTGAAGCTCTAAAACGAAGAATTCTAGAGATGTTCCCTTTTTGACACCTTTTTGGACATCCTAGTTTGCTGGTTGGCTTTATTGTCAATTGTAACGACGCAATAATTTGGTAAGATATTCCGTTTGACTGCGCTCTTTCAGATGAGACAATCTCACTTTTATGTCTTCCTCAGGCTTATTAGCTGGAGTAGGGGTTTTGAAAGATCGTCTCCTAATGTGCAATGATGTCGGTAACTAAAATCTGAAATCTTCCTCGCTATCCACTTAATTTCGGGCTCTTTTCTCAAGTATTGACGATAATCCTCGTTTCGTCTATACGGATATAAGGTAGGTTTGTTCCGAAAACAGCAAATCCACTTACGAGTCATTCAACACCAAATAGTTACTGAATGATTTACTATTACTAGAGTTGGCCAAGTGTTGGAAGTTCGACCATTATAGTAAACTTTATACACAAAATATTGGAAAACAAATTACACGCAGCATTGCATCTCTCCACAACCTTCTCAACAAAAAAATAAATCATGTGAAAATGTTGTATGTAAGACATTGAAAGTGGTTCTTAACTATTTCCCTTCGCCTATTTATATATATAGGATTCTTCCTGTAGCCGTTATTGAATTGATTTGTTGTAGAAATATTCGTTTTTCACGAAGAATAAATAAAAAACAATAGAATACAAATACAATACTCCTCAGCCGAGTCTTTTAAACAGTCCTGCGATGGAATACTTTCTCAAGGAAACTTTTCCTTTTGAATGCAACTACGTACAAGCCTTTTCGGTACTGATTATTTTAAAGTGCTATCGCGGTGCATCTGTTTTACCTTCGACATGGCCTTACCTTCCACTTAGGACTATTATACTCGAATAAATCTCGAAATATTTATCGCCTTTAGCTAGACACGTTGAACTCCTTTCCGTGCTTTTTTGGGCTCTTTTATTCTTCCCCCCATGGCATACTGAAATGTGCACTTTCAATTTATGTCACTCCAAAGTGTCTGACACGAATATTTCGTCATATACACACCCTCGTCGCATGTCGGCACTTTGTAAATCCCCTGACACCATATCTCACAAAAAAAAAAAAACACAACAAAAAAAACGAAAATATTTCATTTCATCTTTCAAATTCCAGTCTAATGAAACACACGCCTTGTAAGAAGCTCTTAAAATCAGATGCAATTATGCATAACCACCGCCGGGCTTCTCCGGACTCCATTCGAGCAGATTCTTAAGTTAAAAGAATCTACCATCTACCGACAATTAAGAAATGCTTCCCATTCCCTAAAAAAAGATTCATTGAGTATCTATCGGCATAAAGAGCGACTCCCCCTCACATCGCCCTCGCTGCATTCAACTTGTTACGAGATATGTTCTTTAGAAATCAATTTCCATGATTTTCATCGTTTCCCAGGGAACACGTGCGGTATGCGCACGATTAACCGTATCCTATCTTCTTCTCTATTTAATGGAATGCATATTTAAATTTTATTTCATGTCCCCCCCCCACTACATCTCGTTTTATTTTTTATTTTCTTCTGTCAGCGGGAAAGGTATTTTGATGATTTTTATTGATACTTATCCCTCAGTTCCCGCTGAGTCGATGTCGCCCACTTAAAAGTTCCTCAAGTAAAAAAGGCAAACGTGGAAAACAAATATCTTTAGAATGTGTCCCCTGCCACTGGCACAATGGCAAGCGATTTAGTCTGCTTGTACCCTTTTTCTAGGCTACAGGAAATGCATTGAGAGAAAGAGAGAGAAAGAGAGAAAAAATAGTATACTTGAGCTAATTGAATTGAAATGAATAAATAGGGATAAGGTATGAAAAGAGCTCAGATCATAGCTGCTGTCTCTGTGTGTTGCGCGGGCATAGATGTGCTTTCCTTGAATGTTTTGGGTTACCTTGGATTTGTTGGCGGTTTCCCATCGGGCTTAAATTTATATTCCATCTCCATAAATGCACTTTGACATGCAAATGTTGTGCCATGGAGGCGAAGGAGATATGCATTTCAAATGAGCGAAACCTTTCACTGGAGCACATAGTTGGGGTTGAAGTAGTTGGTTGGTTTTTTTATTTTTTTAGTTAGTTTGGTAGCGTGTCTTTCGTCATTTTATGCCAAAGACGACTTAACTGGGGGTATGGCGTATGGTATATATTTTGTGTCCCGGCATATTTATTATTCCTCGCGAGACTACATTTATTGAGCACATTCAAGGATGCAGAGTGACACAAATTATAGGGTTTGAATAGATCTAGAGAGATATGGCGAATGAGAATTTTTAGATTTTAACTAACCGATGGAACTGTTTCGCAGACAAGGGTTGTTATGCCCTCTACTGGAATAGTTTCCGATTTACAGCCAAATCTATGAGTTTTCCAACGTTTGGTATAGGTACGACACGCATTTTGCTGTCCTTTAGAATCGAAGTATGAACAATCATCATATTAAGGTACAGAATTGGGAGCTATATGCACTACGCCAACGTGTTATAGGGAAGCGATTTCGTGAATCGTTTAGTAAACGGGACTGTGGCAGTAAATCTGTTAAATTACCGCGAAGGATGATGGACTTAAGTGGGTGTTACAGGTCAATCTTGCCATTTGGGAATAGGAACCTTAACTTCAGTGTATCAAACCGATGTGGCGTCCGAAATGCCATCAATTGTTTAACCGCACCGTTGTCACAAACAAACTAATCTTGCTCAAACCTTCGTTCATCCACAATCCACCGCGTTACTCAACCATTCGTTTTAATGACAGTTCGGTGCCTTCCGGTTTCGTTTTCAATAAATATGACCACAGCTTTCTTTTTGGTTTTTCACCGGTCAACTGGTGCTAGTCGGCTGGGCACGTGGTAAATTTAAAGTAAAATATTTAAAGTAAAGCACTACACTAAAGTGTGTATTAAATTAAGGTGATGTGCCTTCGTACGCCCCACCAAACCGAGATGAAAGACTTGCTCCACGCGCTGGATCACTTAGGGTCACTTCTTGATTGCAACAAAATAAATTTCGGTAACCGCCAAACAATCAGGCGTTGGAGTGCCTCCAAAAGCTCGACGGATGAAAGCCTCATAATTTTGTAAATGAAAGACTGAACGTCTCACGATCAGCAGGATCACCTGATTTGTTTGGTCCGGAGCCATTCACTGGACTTGACATGGGATTGGTAAACAAACCTGATCAAACGTTGGACGTCTGACCAACGATTCTCGTGCTGGAATGTACGCAAGTTTAAAGTTTTAAATACCATTCTGTCAGAAGAATTTTTATGAATAAACTTTACCTACTAAGAAATAATGGAGGAGCATTTGTGATTGTGCTATATCCCTTAGCTTGTGTCCCGCAATCGATGTAAAAAAGTCAAAGGTCCAAACGTATTTCGAAATAAACCAAAATCAAGAGTTTGTTGGGTAATAGCCGGACGAAATGTGGGAGGTTGTAAAAAGGGAGAAGTGGGTAGTAAATTTTGCGTTGCTGTTATTGCATTTTTTATGGCTGTCAGGTCTTAAAGAGCGGTATTGAGTTTTAAAATTATAGATCAACACAGATAGGCCTTTGAGTAGTCATTTATGAGAAATAATTTAAAAAACTGTTTTATCCGAATTTTTTGAGAAAAACTAAGTACGGGATCTTATTTGGAATACTGATATTATCGTCAATATGTATTTTGATCAAAATCGTTGGAGCGGTTTTTGTAAAATTTGTACCAAATAACAGTACCAAATATTGCATAGTTTAGTTTGAAAAATACTATTTGTTAACAATATAGCTGAAAATCGATTATAACCTATTGTTCGGAAGGTTCAAGTTTCGAGAAAATGGGGTTTTCGAGATATGAGCAGTTTTTAAAATTAGCATTTCAGTGATTCGAAAAAAAAAACGGCCCTGAACTGAGAGCCCAAACTCCAAATCCGAAGTTTGAACGAAATCCGGGCAGCCTTTTGGGCTGTACAGGCCTCGGGACATACGGACAGACAGACGGACAGAATTTTGCGACCCACATTTTTAGTTCCTCGAGTTCGAGTTCGAGTTCGTAATTTTGTACTAAAACAATCGGCCCTAGCAAGGTACCCGTCGGAACGGAGATTTCTCCGATTCTATACGATTCGGAGGACTTTCGCTGCGGGGTATTCTTCGTAACAACTGTTTTTTTTTTTTTTTTTTTTTATATCTCCCGGGAAAGGCGAACCTATAACGCTTCAACAGCGCCCCGAGATGCCTGCAGATGTATGTTTGCTCTGCACTTAAATTGCTGCAAATTGTAGTCTTCTGGAAATACATCCCCAGGAAGCGAGTTCCAAAGTTTGCTTGTCCTGTAACAGAAGGAATTTTTGAAAGTTGATGTCCTCGCGGTTGTCAAGTGTACGGTATGGTCATGAGCATTAGCAGCCTGTCTTGTTGGGCGCCCAAAAGTTGCATTTCGAGGGATAATGTCTTTGAGTTCCTCAGAACATCTACCATGGAAGTACCTATAGAACAAGCATAGGTCAGCGACTTGTCTTCTATGCACCAACGGTTGTAGATTCGATGTGAGTGTAGGGTCTCCAATGAGTCGAACTGCTCGTCTCTGTATGCTATCAAGCAGGTTAAGTGAATGTTTTGGGGCCGAGCTCCATATATGGGAACAATATTCCAAGCCTGGTCTAACCTGTGCTTTGTAGAGAAGGAGAAGTTGCTTGGGGCTAAAGTACCTCTTTGCTCTAAATAAGTAGCTCAACTTTGCGGACGCCGATTTTGCGATATAGGATATGTGGTCTGCCATGTAATTCCTGAATTGACTGTGACTCCTAGAAGGTGCATTGAGTCCTTGTGATGGATTGGATGGTCATCCATTTGGATCTGAGGAACTGTTGATGCATTTTTTCTGGAAAATGTTGTGAGCTGTGTCTTGTTTGCATTAAATACAACCAAATTGTCCCTTCCCCACTTCAAGATTTTGTCCAGATCATCATTTAGAGAACTAATTTGTTCACATCTCTGACTGTGCGATGTAGCCGTATTCACAGGCCCATTGTTCGAGATGGAGGATATAAGAGTGCTGTCATCTGCAAAGCTGTAGATATTATTATTTGTTGATCCAAGCAAATCGTTGATGTGGAGAAGAAATAGAGTTGGAGAAAGAATAGATCCTTGGGGCACTCCTGCATTTATAGCAAACGAATTGGATGATACACCATCTACAACAACTTGGATCGATCTTCCCAGAAGAAAATTTTGCATCCATCCGCAGAGTTGTTGTGGTAATCCGTAAGACGCTAACTTGCCTAATAGGGCTCTATGCCAGACTCGGTCAAATGCCTTCTAAGCAGGTCACCAGTGGAACGACGGCTCCGAAATCCGTATTGCCTGTCGCTTATTAATCGATGGCCTTCTAGATATTTGATTATTTCGACATTTATTGCCTTTTCCATTACTTTGGAGAGCATTGAAAGTAACGCTATTGGACGATAGTTTTGTGGCAGACATTTCTTCCCTTTCTTTGGAATAGGTTGAATGCGAGCGGTCTTCCAGCAAGAAGGAAACGTCTTCTGGGAGTACGACATGCTAAACAGCTTACAGAGTACAGGTGCAAGTTCTGGTGCACAGTTCTTGAGTACTATAGCCGGGATTCCATCGGGTGCCGTTGCCTTATTGCAATCTAGTTCTTTAAGGATGCGTTGAATTATTCTAGGCCGAAATTTCACTTCTGCCATCGATGATTGTATCCTCGGGATATTTGGTGGCTCTAGCTGTGCAGAATCTAGGGTGGAATTCTTTGAAAACATGCTAGCGAAAAGATCTGCCTTTTCTTTAGGTGTTGTTGCTAGCGTGCCGTCTTCTTTTACTAGAGTTGGAAAAGAAGAGCAACTAAAGTTATTACTGATTGCCTTTGCCATGGACCAGAATGCGCGTGAGCCGCTAGGACATCCAATCACTTTGTTAGTGACTCTTTCGCTGTAAGTTGTCTTCGCCGATTCAATAATAAGGTTGCATCTATTTCGAAGAATTGTAAATTCAGATCTTTTAAGTTCTGAAGTGTTTGACCGCCATTCACGGAAAGCCTTGTTTTTCGCTGCGGTAGCTCGCTTGCATTCTTTGTTAACCCACGGTTTATTTGAAGCTAATTTTGTAACGCATATCGCCGAATTACGTTGAAGTGCGATCAAGTGTATTTTTTTGTTAAATTTTTGACAGCTAGGTTCCGACATCCTCCCACAGAAATTGATTGCGGAATTTGTTTACGTTTTGGAATGCGGTGCGGTGCGCCATCGCAATTGTTTATTTTTCTTCCGAAGTCGGACGGATGGAATTTGAGCCTCCGAAAGAGTATGCGTTGCGGAAAATTTTCCGTTCCGACGGATACCTCGCTAGGGTCGAATATCCTTCTCTTACTACACCTAACCGAGTAAGTTAAAACGGGTCAAAATCGCAAAAAATTGTGTCTGGCTCAATTTGATTGCGTGCTTCCAAATGGACCTACCCTCGTCCTCAATACCAGCCAGCGGCACTCCCTTACATTATCGTTCGATTGGAATCGGAATCTCCTCTGCTTTCATTAAAAACTAATTATTAAGACAGCTCTCCACCCAGCACATATGCCAAAGCACACTCCCGATGCACTTTTATGTTTTCCTAAGCACTATGCGGAAAATAAATCTAAAAATATACCCGTACATCGCCTCCCCCTCGGACGCCAACGTAACTAATCCACGAAATTGAAATCGCTCTCGTAATGTACATTTCCATCAGCATACGTTCGCTGGGTGTTTATTTACCTGCTCGTCCATCACATGGTCGCTACTTGTACGCCCACCCACCCGCTGCGGGTAGATTCTGAAATAAATACTTAATTGGCATTCTCTTCGGAGCGGCATCAACATAAGCATATCAGCAGTTAGTTATCCGCCGAGGCAGCAGATGCCAGCGAGAAACAGAAATCTCCTCGAGTCCTGCTGAGTGCGCGCATTTTCAGCGGGGAATTGTGCATCTGAAGTTGGCATTGCTGTTGCTTTCCTGCAGCTACCCTTCAACTGTCGATTGATAGATTTCCAGCTGCAATAACATCTGTACTACAGTGCACTGCTATTGAAAAATCACTAGACCGCCGCTGCCACTGCCACTGCCACACTCTTTGCGATTAGCTGTTGAAGCTGATGGGTTTTCTTTGTTTGTTCCGCCCGATTTTGTACATTATGGCAACCCTTATCCTTTCCATTTTTACCACCACCGCCATTACTGCACTATATATGTCGACTCATTGCTCTAATTTTAGTTGCGAGAGAAAAACCCCATTGTCACTGGGGAAATGGAGATTGACTTTAGTGTGTGCGGTGCGGTGCGGTGCGGTGCGGAAAGCCTTGAAATACACCCTGCACCAACAAAAGATTGTGTATGGGTATACACAAAGGATATGGTGCTTACATTTACCCACTTTACCTTATGCGGTGTGTGTAGTGTATATACACAAAGTCTGCCGTTATAATTAAGGCGAAGGTGAATCCTTAAGCCGCAATCTGTGCGGAAATCCTCTTTCTTTTCTCAATTCTGCTTTCCTCCATTGTACTCGTATATGGTTGCTGTCGCTCTACCTGAATGTCAATAGTTTACGGTGTCAGTTGCGAAACAAAGCAACAAGAAAAACAAATCCTGTCATTGTGTCGTCGTAGTCGTGTAAGTAATGTTTCGGCGACGACCTGTTCTGGTGTCTTTTTTTCTTTTGTTTAAAAAAAATCCGTTTCTCGATCAATTTTACGTGCATGTCCAACTGGATTGGTCATTGTACTGCCCCCGTAATAAGGGAACAATAAACTGTCTCTCAAGAGGTGAACTCTGGCGGTCTAAATATTTTTTATAGACTAAACCCGACAACAAAATGAGGAAAAATTTTCCAGAAAGGTCTGCTCTCCTTATTATTTATTTATTTCCTTAAGTTTCAGTGTTGGTCTGCTCGTGAAGGTGGTTGATGTGGGCTGGGCCATGCTAGCCCCCGGCGGAATGGTGAAATTGGAAATAACTACTAACAGATGGGCAAGTTTGCCAAAAAATGAAATGAAAAACGGATTTTCTCTTTGTGTCGCGGCAGGAGAAGTCACAAATTCTTCGTTTGACAAGTAAAATGGGTCGAGTCGACATCAGTGCTGCTGGCACAGTTCCTTAGTTCAAATTACTGAATGGAATTGATTGGGTGAATTTAAAATCGAAGCAGAAAAATAAATCTAGAACGGAAGGGACACCATGTACAATGACAGGCAAAACTCTTGATGGCCAAGAAGCAGGCGGGTCTACTTTCGGAGAAGAATGGAATGGTTGGTGGAAATTTCAAAAAAAAATTTTTGTCGAAAAGGTGACCCACAAATAAAAAAAAAAGAAAAGAGAAGAGGTTTAGGTCCTGTCGATAAATAAACAGGAATTCAGATATGAATAGGAGCAGGAGCCCGCTGGTGTTTCAAACAAACTGAGGGTACAACGTGTCAGTACAGGGGCCTAGGCCTAGCTTCTCCTAAGCATTCGTTTCTGGGAGCTTTTTTTTTTTCAGGTTTGACGACAAATCTGCGATTGCCCGAGTTAATTTTAAACATCGTAATCAAAGCGTTGTTCTTGTTTGCATTTAAATAATAATTGTTGCAATTGTCAAATGACGTTTTTTTGTCACTCCTGTTTGCCATTTGTACCGCCATCGACTTGGTCATCTTCCGACGAAATGAAGTACACCTGCGGATATTGGTGTACGGCTTCATTTACTGGCAAGAATGCACCCATCCGATGGTAAATTTGGCCTTGAATCTGTTAATCCGATTTGTGCGGCGTAGAATCCCGTGCCATTGTTAGACCATGTGTGTTTGCAGGGTGTATAAGAGAAAATATTGCCTTGCAAGTCGCCATCAAACCCAGTTTTATGAATGATTTTTGTTACGAACGAAGTCTCCCCTAGCTATTAGGACGCCACTCGTGGAGAATATCCACTGCGCCACAAACTCTTTCCTATCCCTCTTTCTCTTCCTAAAAACTTGAATGCCCGCGCTGTGCCCTGCATTATAAGGGTATTCATAACCCCTTGAGCGCGAATAAAATTATAAAAAAAAAATACGGAAAAAGTTGTTGTACTATCGAATGTTTTTTAGAAAATAATCCGATTCAAACGATTTTAATGGCTCCGGAGGTGCATTTAATGGACTCAATTTCACTTTGCCACTCGCACAGCAAAGAACGGCCGTTTCGCCTTTGAATTTTAGCGCGTTTCAATGGTGGCACACAAATATAGTCATCGCTCCAATATCGAAAATCACAACACCGTCATCATTTTCTGTTGGTTCATACTGAAATGCCAGTCGTTCGAATGTCAGGAACGACACACATCTTGCCACTCTTCAGTAGTACGGCCTACAACTTGACGCAGTTCTCATTACATGCACTCTCAATTTTCTTGCCTGTTGATCTGATCTTATGCCATGTTATGTCCCATTCTTCGCGTTCTTCTTCTTCAGTTTGGCTTCATTTATATATTTGTTGTTGACTTGCTTGCCTTGTTCATCGGCCAATATATGCGCGCATTCGTCTTGGCATTTTCAAAAAAAATCACTGAAATTTGCTTTTCAATTGCTATTCTGTTCGCGTTTAGACTTTAACTTTACTTTAACTTTAAACTTTACATTTAATTTGTACGTTTTCAACTGTATAATAGAAATGAAACTGTTGGAGCGATGCACAAAATGAAGAAAAAAAAAAACATCACTATTGACCAAGGTATAATACATTAATCTGAAATTATCGATTTTATTAATCCACTTTTTGAAAAAAAAAAAAATCCGCACATTCTACCTACGTAGTTTTCCAATTAATTTTTGAGATAGAAAAGTCAAAATAAATATTTATTAGGAAGAATTATTGGATGCCAAATCAGGATCTCAAGGCGATGTTCAGGAAATTTTTTCTCTTCCTAAACCTGATACACATCAATAAGAGCAAAATCAAAAAAGAATCATGAAAATCGTCCCAGGTGTTATCGAGTTATAACATCATCAAGTTTCACTCGGAAAGAATCTATACTTATAATAAAACTGTAGGCAATTTTTTTTGTTACCTAATGGAGTGAAAACTACTGCAAAGATTTCGATTTAATTTTTTTTTTGAAATGTTCCTTAAGATTTTGTGCAACACATAGGCTATTCCCTTTCATTGCCATGCCTATTTTTTTTAGCGTTTTTGACCAAAATGTGTTTTTTTTCTGACTTTACTGCCTTTAACTCGCCATTACTCAATGCAAACAAAACGAAATACTTAGGAGAGCCAACACTTTTATAGTTATTTCAAGCCATCAATCAGCTTTCTATGTCCTCTAGAAGCTGAGCTACAACCTAAAATCTAACATGAAAATGGTGTGTTCTCCAAATTAAGTCAAACGAAAGAGAAGTATGCGACGTGAATGTGTATGTAATCAACAGCGACAATGTGTTTCTGAGGAAATGCGAAGGTGGCCAATGACATGCGCTGTTGGACGTATGGTGAAATTGAGTTCAAGGTTTTTGTTTTAATGGTTGTTATAGTACCTACGTTGATACCTACAGTACAGAATTGAAGAATTCAAGAAGTAAAGACGATTTAGGTGAATTATGTTGTTTGATTTATTTATTGTTGGTGTAGATACAAATTTCCGTTAAGGTTTTTGTTTTAGTGGTTGTTTTGATATTACCTACGTTAATATCTATAGTAAGCAAGTGGAACTTTAGTACCTACTTACGCTGTTGAATTTATTTTGTTTTAAATTGTTGTTTTAGGTAAATAGATTTGTTTGAATTATTATTTCACATTGACAATGTTCACCGCTTTGTTTTATCTAGACTGTTGATTTTAAACAAATAGGTATGCCGTTGAGAAAACGGTCAAATCTCTTTTATTGACAATTACACAGTCTCACGCCGCGTACGCTAGTTATATAGATAGAACAAAGAAAATATACAATCTTACCAAATATTTAAGTTTTAAATTCTCTTGATTGCAGAACATATGTATGTTAACAAAATTCTTTTGTTTGATCAAAGAAACTTATAAAATTCTAGGTTTTGAGAATTTGAGAAAATAAAACTAAAAAAAAAATCGCGCGTTTTTTTTATTTTATTTTTCTCAAACTAGAGTTTGAAATTTTCTTTTGAGGATTACGGCCGTAACAGCGAGTAACCGTATATTTTTTTTTTCCAATCGTATGCAATGCGTAAAGCTAAACCAGAGCAAATAAAAAAAACAATTTGACTTGCTATACGTATACGTTCTTGTTGCGTGCTCTTCTGAGAAAATTCTGTAATAAGCTTACAAAAAAAAAAAAAAAACAACATAAGGCCCAACACTTTTGTTTGGGACTTATGTCCCGATGGTGTGGGACATAAGCCGAATTTGGGACTTATGTCTCACTTAAGTGGATTATTTATAACCTTATAAGTCCCAAAATTAAAATAAAATGAATATTCCTTATCAATTCTTCCCTTTGATTTCGTTGCCTTTTTGTAGAATACATGTTTTCGTAGTCGTGAGAAATAAAAAAACAAAAAAAAAAAAACTATGAATTAAAACTCTCAGTACGCATCCATCAGCTGATAGAAACCCACGAAATATATACTAATCTCAGTCAGTGTTCTTAGCACTCTCTCTTTATTTTTCCCACGATGAGTGATCATTTTTCCCTTTTTCACCGAACTCAAATCCCATCGATTTAAAAGTAAAATTTATATTTTTCGGATAGGAAATCTTGTTGGCTTTTTTATTATGCCCACATGATCATTGATTTCCATGGTTTACAACAACAGTTGGATCTCGTACTATTGTTGTAAACTGTGTCATGTGGGTATTATAAAAAAAAGGCGTATTATGATGACTATTTTTTGGAACTAAATTTTTTTACTAATGACATTTTAGGGAAATTCAGTGCGTTGGTATTTATGGTAAAGTGTAGTTTGAATGTTTTTTTTTTGTGTCAGTTTATTGATATTCGCACAGTTTTGATGTTTCTTTCTTGTACGTCCGGAAAGTTTTTCGGAAATCGAAATTCCCACAAAAAGGTAGAGATACCACGATGAAGGAACACTAATGAGTCTCAGTAGTTTATTACACCTCCCGACATTTAGATTTTTTTTTTTTGCTTCTTCACATGTATTCACAGAGAGCGGGAGGGAGGGGGTATTATTGAAAAAATTTGCGGGTGAAATCGGGGAGACCTAGGAATGCTGTTCGTTCGTTCGTTTTTCGTTTATGCTTTTGTGTATATCCATCTTGTTTCTACAAAACGACTTAGGTACAATTGGGGGTGCTATTGTGTCCTGTTTAAAAAAAACTACTGCCATTTGGACCATGTTTATTGCCGTAGATGGATAGGTTCGCCAGACCACTATAGAACTCTCTGTCTAATGCGTTCGGCGCGTGTCCTACCTTGCGAACATGTTTCAAAAATTGACCATTTACAAACAATAAATCCCACAAACGACAGTCCCATCACGCACAATCCCACTGACCCTAGGTGCACTCTTTCATTATACATCCCGTAATGACCACACTAACCCAAGGATCACCGCAACACGATTCCCACGTTGTACGATACGCATAAACCAGAAAACCAGAGTGCGTGACATTGTAACGTCGGCCTTATGTTCTCATTCAGATTAAAAAAAAAAAAAAAAAAACAAAAAAACAAAAAAACTACACAGCATCATCGTTAATAACACAACTAACCGAAAACACGACAAAAACAATCCAAAAGCATAAAGCAAAAGCAAGAGCAAGAGCAAAAGCAATCCAAGCCACCCTGTGCCTGTATATGCCGTCACGAATCAAAAACTCATATTCGATGTAAACACAGAGATTAACCTACTTCAGCTGTGCTTGCACGAGTACACTGCCCAAAGCGCTCCTAGTGATTTTGTTTTCAGTTTTTAGTTCTCATTTTTTTGTTTTTTTTGTTGGCTTGATTTTAGCAAAACTAACAAAAAACTGAAAAACTTTGAAATGTTATACATCCCCCTCGCAACTTAGCCACGAGCAGATACATGCAGCCACATATGCATGCATAACTGTGTGCCACGTTCCAGTATTTGTTTTTGATAGGCCATAGGACAAAAAGCAAAACAAAACTTGCAATGGCAACCAAACTATGCGGTGATGGCATTCATGTGCAACTAAACCTTTTTTTACACCCTCCCCGCAGCCCGCACTCAACTGAAACTGGTATGTCCTGGATGGCCGTTTTTTCAGCATTTTTACATGCAAACAAATAACCGCCAACACGGAGCATCCATTATCAGGAGGCATACGGCCTGCTAAGTTGGCTATCGTTCTTTTGGCGGTGTTTTTTTTGCAATGTAAGTTTTTTTTTCACAACAATGTATATATATATTTTTTTGGTATAAGTGCGGAACAACTCCTCGTGCTTTATGCAATGTACATGTTCTGGTCAGTAGTTGGTATTCCACAGGGACGACAATCATCGGAATTGTTTTTAAATAAAATGATCCCGGATATAAACTCGGGGGAATTAGCACACGATCCGCCGCGAATTGAATGGGATGTTTGATTTGGAAATTAAATTTGCCAATTTGTCTATAGACAGATGTATCTGATGCTTGCACACATGCAAGAGAGTGGGCGGCATTGCTCGAGATTATTTACATTCCCGCTTGATGGGCAGAAACTTTGATATTCGTTTGCTGTGTGGATGGAACGTGTCCACTGGCATCAGCAATCGCATTAAGCGTCACATTTAACTTTGGTAATAAGGAGCAATTCGCCTTGAACAAGCATAAACTTCATGTCAATGAATGTAATCAAAAAGTATCTCTGGGAACTTTTATCCTCGAACTTTAATCAAAGTGTCTTGCTCTGGGATTGCGAAGTCTGGATGGGGAGCAAGCAGCAAGCAGAAGGGAAAAGCAAATATTTTCGAATGATGATATTCTTCGGAGAGGTTAAAACTTTTTATGTTTTGGCCAATTACATGCGTACATTTTTATTATTTTGTTTGTTATCTTCTCCAAGTGGATGGAGGCGGATGAGAGGTTATTAGTGAGTAAATATTGGTAAGGCCTTTACCGTGAATAATCGCAACGGAGGCCTGCGAGGTAGATTTAATTTTTTGAAAGCTTTGCTTAACTTTGTTTGTCTTAACTTCTTTATGTGTGTTTCTATTTTATAAAGGCTGCAAGGCTGCTTTGCTGTAAACGGTGGCAGAAAGACTTAAACTGACTGGTCTGATGGTGAGACTACGACTGTGAATGAAAGAATTGTCAGCATTGGCGATTTTTGGGCGAGGAGAACCACCCCTACGAGGCTGTACGAATTGAATCTTTCATTCTTAAGAAATTGCCGCAAACAGTGTTCTTTGGCTGAGATTTCACAGAAGTATACGGACAAAAATTTACTCTCCGACCATGCGTTACTTGTTTTCTCAGTAGAGACTATTTTTTGCGACTGTTTGACAGGTCTGTAAATGCCAAAAGGTCCCTTTTAACCTTACGTCACCAGAAGTACAAAAATAGCGAATTGTATAATTTTAGCTGAGTGAGTGTGAAGGAATTGAGAAGTGCCTGAGACCTTTGAAACTTTGTACGGCCACACAAAAAACCATTGCGGGTGTCATTGTATTTGCTCTATCTAAAAATTGGTGGTAACCGCTTTATTTATAGGTGAAAACCCTTGAAAATGCCCTTTTAAAGCTCTGACGAATATTTGCAATATTAATCTCCAGTAAGTTCGCAGTAAATTGACATATAGTTCGTTCCCCAAGTTGTTTGTACAATCGTCCTCTATGCATCCCCCGAACTTCGTCTGAATGTTCGCATTTTGTTCGCCGGCGAATGTATTGGCGAATCATAGCCGATTCTTCCAACGACATCATCCATTTCACTCGAAATATGGTAAAATGTTAGAAAGCGTAACATTTCATCGTTCAAAATCGTCACTCCTTATATTTTTTTTCCAAAAAGTTGTGGTCACCACTATGGAGGTGCAAAATCTGCTGTGAACTCGCAGAATCCATTCCCATACATTAAAATATTGTTCGGCAGGAAGTATACATATTCTTCCTCTATATGAATACGCATTCGCCTCGTCTAGATGTTCCCATTTTGTTCTTCCGCGAAGGTTTTGGCAAATCGTAGGCGATTCTTCTAACAACATTTGTCGCGATACCCATAATCTCACTCGAAACATGAAGGTATCGCTTGGGTTTCTCCAGTGAACTCGCTGGCGAACGCAATCTTCCGCAGAACTCTTTTTGTAACTTATGACTGATTCATTCAATCTAATCCCATTAATGAACATCGACTGCATTTGGTAGTAAGTTCTTCCGGATAACTGTATACTGTATACACAAATTGCACAACCATTACAAATTCATTACTCACTTCGGTGATTGTCAGCGTTAACAAAAAAGGAAACTCCCTATCCCTTACTTAACATAATTAGATAACATTTAAACTAAAAGTTTATGCTACTTAAAAATTACCGCCAAACTAGGAAGTCATCGAGGATTCCGTTGCACACTTCCGCCTTCATATCACGAGGTAAACTTCGTTCCAATTTATGTAATTAAATCTGGCAGCTCCGCGCTCGCAAAAGTCTTCATCCGGTAGATATTCTTATAGTGTTTCCTTCTCTCTGCTTTTCTTTTATTTTTCTTTCGAATATATATTAGTTAACGCTAATTACTGTCAGGATTCTTAACTTTTTTTTCCGCTTTTTCTCCTGCATATACACAGCGTCCACCCCCAGAGCAAAAGGACACGCAGCAGGCGAATCTCTTTCATCTTGCATTTGCAGTACAACTACATTGTTACAATTGAATGCACTTCTACCTCTCGTTTTCAGTGTCTTTATTTGCTTTTTATAAATATGTAAGAACTTGCAATCATTGGCTTGAGTGCATGCAAAAATAAAATGTATGGGGTGTTGTGCGGGAGTTCAAGAGCATCGGCGAAAAAAAAAAAACAAGGAACCTGTCAGCAAAATAGAGCTCGCGCCACCCTCTTAACCATGACAGTTGAAAAGATGCCGACACTTGGTTGGGTTGGAGCTGAGTTTTGATGGCGAGGTGGCGCTAGTGGTTGGGGCAGACCAAGGACCGACCAAGGACCGACGAAGACCCCGGCGGCGATGATGGTGACGATGCAAAAACTCGACTGGGTAAGCGCTGCATCTCGGAAATTGTTGTTTGTCATCAGACGTCGCAATGTTTGCTCTTCACATCAAATTGCTGTATGCATCATTAATGAGATTGTGTGTGTTTGTGTGTGTTGCTCGTCCTTGCGCGCGTCTTTCTGTGTGTGTTTAAGGATGAAACAACAACCCAGAATGTGTACCAAGAGGAGTTCTATTGAGTGATAATCATGATAGCTGTCAGACATTACACAGAGCGACCATAACGACAGAAAGGAAAAGAGAAAGACTGAGAAATAGATAGAGAGAGAGACAGAAGTGGAGAGGCAGCCAGGTAAAAGGGGTAAATGGAATAAAGGATCAAAGGATAAGCGAGCATAGTTGATGAAATAAAGAGATCATGTGCGCACTTTACAAGGATGAGCTGCTGGTTCTTAGAAACCCAGGATATTGGCTACAACTCCTTGCAGGATAATGGAAATGTTGCTAATTTATAATTTACACAATCTGGAGCTGTGGCAGTTGTTTGTTTGTGAGCACCCATTTCAATCTTCAAAGCGATGAAAGAGAGTTCGTAATAGCGGTGCGTTTGTAGCTGCCGTTCACTTTTAAGAACATGGGGGCAGTCTTTTGAAGCACCATTCGAGAGGACAATTTTACTTTCTAGAGCTTTATAAAGTTCGTAGATGGCGCGATATACGAAGGTAGCACAACAGAATGTGAAGTTTGACTAATGAGCGATGAAAAGACACGACTGGTGCTAGAACGTGCAAAAAATATTCCAATCGCAAGCAAAAGAGGGGCTCGCTGCCGCAAATGCATCCACATCTTCATTCGTATAATTAATTGCGTAGCAAGAACTAGAACGTATTGTGTATCAAATCAGCTTTAGCAGATATCAAAAACAATTTTCAAAGCGTGAAAGCGTTAAAATTCATTTGCCAGAAGTGGTCGATTAGTATTTGTTTTGCGGGCATGATGAGTCAATCATATAGAAACGAGAATATTAATTCAATTCACAACTTGATCGGAACATTTAGAATTAAATGAGTTTTTGTACAACAAAAGCGTATGTGCTGTCGATATAGCATATTCTTAAATATATGCGCATATTTCATTCGCGCAGATATTTTGTGGCTTCGTTATTGGTGAAATTGAAAAGTGTTATTTTCTGTTTTTTTATTATTTTCTTAATTGAGTGGCAGTGAATTAATGAGATCTTACGGGGCGACTATTTGTCTGGTGGAATGACTATAAACCCAAAAGCTATACATATTTAAATTTTGGATTTAACGGTCGAGGCATGTCATGCATATTGAACTTGATGCTAGATCTGCGAAATTAGAAAACCATTTAAAAGGGGTAAGTGACTATCGCTGGTATGGATGCTGAAAACATTGGTCGATAAAAATTTGAATAGTCGGTTGGTGCAATTTTTCATCACTCTTTCGAGTAGTAGGCGAAATAAAACTTGGACAATGGACACTTCGTCCACATTTTATCTTTATTTTATTTATATTTTTATTTATTTATCTTTTAAATACGTAAGTAACAAAAATCCCATTTTGAGAATTATAAAAAAAAATGTTAAAGCAAGTTTAGTCATCAAAAAAGGTCGTAAGTGAGTTTGAACCCATTGTTGAGATTTCGTTTTTTTTTGTTCTGTTGTGTAAGTGATATTTTGTAATTGTTGCGGAGCACGAATAGGCGTATGTGAGCATATACGCCTCTTTGAGTTTCCAAAACTCACTTACGCCCCTTTGTGTTTCTATGGACGACTTGATGTAGAGCATCATTTGTTGTTAAAAAATTCAATTTTCACTTGAAAATGTATATTTTCGTTGAAAATGTATATTTTGTTACTAAAACTTAAAACGTCTAGTAAAAGTGTGCATGTAATGAAAATAATAATTCCGAGCATGCACAATGCACTTGCTAATTTATTTAATTCGAACAATTAAAATTCTTTATTCAAAAGTTATATTAAATGCAAAAGAAATAAATGACGAATAGCAATGTTGATTTTTTTTTTTTGTTTTATATACTTCTCCCGAGAAAGGCGAACCTATAACGCTTCAACAGCGCCCCGAGATGCCTGCAGATGTATGTTTGTTCTGCACTTAAATTGCTGCAAATTGTAGTCTTCTGGAAATATATCCCCAGGAAGCGAGTTCCAAAGTTTGCTTGTCCTGTAACAGAAGGAGTTTTTGAAAGTTGATGTCCTCGCGGTTGTCAAGTGTACTGTATGGTCATGAGCATTAGCAGCCTGTCTTGTTGGGCGCCCAAAAGTTGCATTTCGAGGGATAATGTCTTTGAGTTCCTCAGAACATCTACCGTGGAAGTACCTATAGAACAAGCATAGGTTAGCGACTTGTCTTCTGTGCACCAACGGTTGTAGATTCGATGTGAGTGTAGGGTCTCCAATGAGTCGAACTGCTCGTCTCTGTATGCTATCAAGCAGGTTAAGTGAATGTTTTGGGGCCGAGCTCCATATATGGGAACAATATTCCTAGCCTGGTCTTACCTGTGCTTTGTAGAGAAGGAGAAGTTGCTTGGGGCTAAAGTACCTTTTTGCTCTAAATAGGTAGCTCAACTTTGCGGACGCCGATCTTGCGATATAGGATATGTGGTTCTGCCATGTGATTCCTGAATTGACTGTGACTCCTAGAAGGTGCATTGAGTCCTTGTGATGGATTGGATGGTTATCCATTTGGATCTGAGGAACTGTTGATGCATTTTTTCTGGAAAATGTTGTGGACTGTGTCTTGTTTGCATTAAATACAACCAAATTGTCCTTTCCCCACTTCAAGATTTTGTCCAGATCATCATTTAGAGAATTAATTTGTTCACATCTCTGACTGTGTGATGTAGCCGTATTCACAGGCCTATTGTTCGAGATATTATTATTTGTTTCAATCAAACCGCAATGATTTTGACGTGGCGGACAACCTTCTGCTTTTTCACTAAATTGACCATGTGAGAAACATGGGAATTCAAGATTGATGCCACAAATGGACAGACATCCATCGATTATCCTATTTGTCATAGCGAAAGCGAGACGCACGGGAAATTTAAGTCGTTTAAATACGAATGGCAAATCGTTCTGAATAAGCGGAATCTGCGGAATGAGAGCCTTTGGATATTCCCCTCAAAATCGTCACTCCCATGACATTTTATTTGAGATCCGTCACCATAAATCAATCCAATCCAAATTATGTAGAGGTAAGCCCGGAACATCGAAAGAATTCAAAAATTCAACTAAAGTTTTGTTTTCACGGCAAAAGGTAGCATATGTCGTTCCTTCCAACCAAAAATCATAAAAATCGAACGATCCGTTTCCGAGTTATGAGTGCACATACGAACGTCAGTCTCTTTTATATGTATAATTGTACAATGTCCATTAATATTTTAATTATACCCACGACTTTAGAAATAGCGTTTGGTTGTATTTTTGAATGGGACGTGCCACAACGTGCTACAATTTTAAAACTGCAAGCAACCATATACCATACCCATCTACATAATTTCAATCAACTCTGTAGAGCTGTTTCGGAGATCGGCAACAGCGCCGCCTATAGGGTCCACAAATTTTCTGTCTTTCAATAGAAAACCAAACATATATATCCACAAAATTTCATCGAAATCGGGTGAGTGGTTTCGGAGATCGACAACAACGCCACCTATCGGGTCCAAAATCTTATCTTTTACGATTGTCTAAACCTGAAATACAATAATACGAACAAAACAAAAGAAGAATCATAAAAATTGGCCCAGTAGTTATCGAGTTATATCGTCATGAAAAAATAAATAAGTTATTTTATTAGAAGTATCTACATACCTATCTCTAAAAATTATTTTCAGAATCGAAATTACTTCGAATGTTCATGTTCTTTTAACACAGGCGACAGGCGAAAATGTTTTTCGACCGACGAACGATTCCTCACAGCAAAACCAATGAATGAATGAAGCAAAGTAAATTTTTTTTTTATTTGACCAGGTATAGCTTTTATACGTAAGCTGCTTTGCAGTGTTTCATTCATAGGTAGTGCAAAAAATCAAAAAATCTTAAATCAAAAAAAAAAAAAATAAGGTAGCCTATCGCAATACTCTATCCGGTAGCTTTCTATTAGTGAACGAATTTTTGAAATCAGTATGGTAGTTCCTGAGATTACCTCCCACAAACAAACATTACCTCTTTATATAATAGTGCGAGTGTGATGTGATGTGATGTGATGTGATGTGATGTGATGTGATGTGATAAAGCCTTAAGCTACAATTGAGGTTTGTCATTTAAAGTCTCCACTATATTGTGTAATTCGCAAAATAAAGCCCACTTATAACGTGGTAAGAAAATTACCGTGCGTACTTCTTTATTTTTTACCCGTTTTCAACAGTTTTTTTTCGTATTTGCACAGTTCTTCCTCTGTGCAAAATATAATACAGTTTTTGGACAAAACAATAGGTTAAGCTGCTCGTGAAACTATATACGACCATCAGTGCTTGAAAAAGTGACCCAAAATTGGACATCCAGACAACGATTCATGTCACAAATCAATTTCAAATCGTCATGCTTGCGCTTTTTCTTTCAAATACTACAAAAATGTTGATCGATTACAATTAATTTTTTTATTATATTTAGAATTTAAGTTCAAATTCTATAGGGATTGAAATACTCTTATATATGCTAATTTTATTTATTTATTATTTTTTTTTTTTTTTAACATAAATTTCTACGATAAATATTTTAAAATACTTCTTTGTATCTTTTCAGGTTAGTGGACTAGGCTTCTGTAAAGGCTGATTTTCATAAGTAAGCTGATGGATAGATGGATTGGTTTATTTCGTATACAAATTTGCAACAAATATCAAGCAAAAAGTATATGGCTAGAACAGATGAAGTGGTCACTAAATGGTCAAAACATTTGATTATAATATAACCAATAACTTCCACAAAATTTATTCATTTCTTGATTGTTTCTTTATTAGGAAATACTTTTTTTTACATTTACGGTAGGTTTTGTTACCAGACCACCCATTTTAATGTTAAAAAATATAATTAGCTATATCTTTCTTTTATATCAATTTTTAACTTTCTCGGTTACGTAGTAGGAGGAAGATATTGTGTTCGTACACAATTTTGAACTCGATATGGTCAATTTTGACATTACGATGATACTCACTCAAAAAAGTGCGTCCCAAAAGGTCTGTCCGTCTGTCTGTCTGTTTCTAGCATTGCTTCTCAGATCTTTACCTACATATCTAATAAAATACGAAAACAATAAACCAATCTTTTGATTAACGAGAATGTTTCGTTCGACCCAGTCGTGAACTTTATTATTTTTAGTACATTAGATTAATTTTTAAAATTATAGCAAACAATGAAAATCCTACCCATAGTCGAGTAATCCACAGTAGGTTAAGAATATTTTTTTAAAAAATTTACTTCGAGATGTATAGTTTCTCTATATAAATATTAAAAAAAAATATGGAAAGAAATTGAAGATTTGCTTCGAAAATTACTTTATGGATAATTAAATATTTTGTTTTCATTTAAAACCTGAGACTTTCAATTTATAAAAGGATGCAATATTCTGATGGCAATTGTAGGTTTTTGAAAGGTATTTTTGGAATATGGGTACCAAAAATCAACTTGGTGTCCAAATATACGACAAAAATTTGCCAAATTTACTCCAAGCTAATGTCAGTACAATTAATTGGTAAATGAGCAGTGAGCACTGAAGAAAACAAGGTTATATTTATTTTATTTTTGACTGTATTTGTTATTGTTTTGCTTGTAAAATCCACAAAATTCAGTGATGTATGGCTCGCTTACGGATGTGGTAACTCGGTGAACATGTTAAATTTAAAGAACTCATCAGTTTCCAGATAAAATGTAAGGCCGATTGCCTATTTACCCAGCTTCTTCTACGGTTATACCTACACTTGTTGATGGTTTATTGGTATTCATAACTATTAAGTTTTGGACCGCTCTGCATACTTACTATAACATCAGTATCGCTTTCTGATCGCCGTTCATCATTATTTTTAATGGTGTAAGGTGTAATCAACTGGTTATTTTCATTTTTTCTTATTTATTTTCTCACGAACTCTGCTACTAAAGCGTGGGAAATGTATCTGAAATCATGTTACTAATAATACTACTGCTAAATTTTATTTATTTTTTTGTTTGCTACATTTGATGAATGATGATTAATGTCGGGAGTATGCTGAGATTTGATGTTTCCTTTTTTGAGGGTGAATTATTGCCAGAAAAACAATTTGTTGACAGCTTTATGCGAAGAGCTATTAACAGAACATTTTTATTTTACAGTGCTCTTCACTTGATTAGACGCACAAATTTTTTTTTACGTAAATCTCATTTTTTTGTGAGTATGTGTGACAATTATCGAACAATTGCATATGTTAGAAAGGTTATTAAGTTTTCAACAAAAAAACACAAACAAATGGTAGGTGAGCAGAAGTTAACGGATATTTTTTCTCTTTCTTGCATATGCTGCAAGAAAAAGTGCAGCTTTTTTTTGTTCACATGATTAGACGCATACGTTAAATTAGTTAGTTGGTCGCGATCTGTTACGTGGAATTGAGTAAGCTACAGAGTTTAAGCAGTGACGAGTATTTGATATTGAGTTCAATCCAAAATGGGGAAAAAAAAAGTTTTAACCGCGGAAGAAAAGGGAAAAATTGACGCTTTGCACTCCGAAGGGTTTTCCATGAGAAGCATTGCCAAAAAAATAGGCCGAAGTGACCATGTCGTAAGAAATTATATAAAAAACAGTGCTTCATATGGTAAAAATTACAAGGGAAGGACAAAAACCGCTAACACCTCAGGAGAAAAGAAAGATTCTAAGAATCGCGTCAAATTCAGCTGCCTCCACCAGCAAAATAAAAGAAAAAGCGGGGATAAATGCCAGCACATCAACTGTTCGGCGAGCTATTTTGAGCGCAGAACACCTAAAATTAGAAAAACTAAAAAAAAAAGCCTCCACTAAACGCCGTAAGAAAACAACAGCGGTTGGAGTTCGCACGCCTTCACATGACGTGGGATACCAAGCTTGGAAGTGCGCTAAATTGGCGAAATGTGTTTTTTTCAGATGAAAAAAAAATTAACTTGGATGGCCCTGATGGATATAACCACTACTTCCATGATCTAAGAAAAGAGGAAACGTTTTTGACACGTCACCATTCGAGGCAAGGAGGAGTAATGGTTTGGGGAGCCATTTCGTACTATGGGGCGTTCGATTTGGTTTTCGTTTCCAACAAAATGACGGGAGTTTCCTACAAATCTCTTTTGGAATCAGCCTTCCCTGCAATGAAAGAATTATTTGAACCTCTACAGTGGATTTTTCAGCAAGACAATGCGCCAATCCATAACGCTCGTGTCAAAAGCTTTCTTGCCAACGAAAATGTGGAATTGTTGCCGTGGCCACCTTATTCACCTGACCTAAATATAATTGAAATTGTTTGGGGATGGCTCACGCGTAAAATTTACGAAGGAGGTAAGCAGTATGAGACCTGTGAAGAGCTAATTGTCGCAATCAAAGAAGCCTGGAAGACAATATCCTTAAATTATTTAGAGAAACTGTATGATTCATTAAAAAATAGAATTTTTGATGTAATTTTAAAACGTGGTGGTTGTACAAAGTACTGAAAATATAAAAATAATCAAAAATAAAAGAGGAAAAAGTAAATTGAAAAGCTTATGTTTCATTTTTACGATCATTTTACAGGTGCGTCTAATCATGTGAACAAAAAAAAGCTGCACTTTTTCTTGCAGCATATGCAAGAAAGAGAAAAAATATCCGTTAACTTCTGCTCACCTACCATTTGTTTGTGTTTTTTTGTTGAAAACTTAATAACCTTTCCTAACATATGCAATTGTTCGATAATTGTCACACATACTCACAAAAAAATGAGATTTATGTAAAAAAAAAAACTTGTGCGTCTAATCAAGTGAAGAGCACTGTATTTTTGGGATCAGAAAATAATAAATACCTAATTTAATAATTTTAGACGAAGGGAAATAGTTATGAACCACTTTCACTGCCTTAAATTATAACGTGTTCTTACTTTTGGTGGCGCTTACAGTTCGGGGTAGACCACGGCCTCAACCAACAAGCCCCTCCAGCCAGCTCGGTCCCTCGCTAGCTGCCTCCAGTTACACACACCAAGTTGGTTGACGTCGTTTTCCAATAGTGCGCGCCACCTAAGTTAGGGTCTTTCTCTGCTGCGTTGTCCCTCAGCGATGGATTCGAAGACTCGTCGGACTGGTGCGTTGTTCTCCATACGCTCCACGTGTCCTAGCCATCTCAGCCGTTGTATTTTAAGCTCTTTGACCAGGTCAGCGTCGCTGTATAGCCCGTATAGTTCGTCGTTGAATCTTCTTCTCCACACTCCATCGTCACAAACTGAACCGAATATCACTCGAAGAATCTTTCTCTCAAAGCATCCCAGAAGATTTTCATCCTCTTTTGACAGGGTCCATGCTTCTGCACCAACAAGCAGGACCGGGTCTTATACAAGATTCCTTGGTTCTATGAGAGAGGGCTTTGCTTCTTAGATGCCTTCTTAGCCCGAAGAAACAGCGATTGGCAAGAGTGATTCTTCGCTTGATCTCTGCGGCGATGTCATCTTGCGAAATGATGGTGATGGATGGTGGATCCCAGGTATACAAAGTCTTTAAATACTTCGAAGTTGTATGTGTCCATCGTGACGTTTTGTCCGAGTCGCCGATGTTGAGAGTCCTTTCTCGTTGACAGCATATATTTCGTTTTGTCCTCATTAACAGCCAAACCCATTTTCGTCGCCTACGTTTCGACGCTTGCAAAAGCGCTACTGACAGCTCGCCGCGTTCTCCCAATAATGTCAATTTCATCAGCGTAGGCAAGTAGTTGAACGGATTTTTGAAAAATTTGTACCTCTGGTGTTGGCTTGTGAGTTTCGTACAATTGCTTCTAGAACGATGTTAAAGAACGTACATGATAGCGCGTCAGCTTGTCTCAGACCTTTTTCGACATCAAATGGCTCAGTGGTGCTCTTGCGGACTTTGACGGAGCAGCGAGATTTCTCCATAGTCATCCTGCGCAAACGGACGAGTTTGGAGGGGATGCCAAAAATTGACATGGGCTTGTATAATTTGTCCCTATATACGCTATCATATAGGCGACTTTAAAGTCGATAAATAGATGGTGTGTATCGATCTGGAATTCCTGGGTTTTTTCCAAGATCTGTTGGAGTGTGAAAATTTGGTCGATGGTTGACTTTCCTGGCCTAAAACCACACTGATATGGGCCGATCGGATTGTTGGCGAAAGGTTTTAGGCGTTCACACAATACAGCCGACAAGATCTTATACGCGACATTCAGGAGACTTGTTCCTCTGTCTTTCTTGTGGATGGGGCACACGATGCTGAGGTTCCATTCGTCGGGCATGCTTTCATCCGATCAAATTTACAGATGAGTAAGTGCACGCTCCTTACCAAGACATCTCCTGCTGCTTTAGAAAGCTCGGCCGGAAGCAGCAGGAAGCCCAGCAGCCTTGTTACACTTAAGTTTGGATATCGCTATCCTCACTTCGTGTAGGTCGGGTGGACAGAATAACATGTTCGATTGATTTTTTTTTTTTTTTTGAGAAGATTGTGCATAAATGTTGTCTGTAATTGGTTCTTCAATTTGTTATGTATAAGCCAGGTCAATATAATGGAAGAATTTCTACCACTAGGAGTTAGGAGTCGAGAGCGCGCGTAGTGATAGCGACAGGTCAATTTCCGCCGTCGCCCGGGAATTTCAGTCTCATTCGGATCGATTTTACTTCCAAGTCGCGCCAATAGATGTTTCACATCAAAAATCAAGCGAATATTTTGTGTTTAAGACAGTGAAAGTGGCTCTTAACTATTTTCCTTCGCCTATATAAGTGAGAATTGCATGCAAATATTTTATTGAGCACTCACCCCAATGCTCTTCAAATGAATTGTTACTCCGAAAATAGTTTACACAAAACAAAAAAGGTCAAATTCAAATATCCAGCTCTACTTCTCCACTAAATATTCAAAGCATTTCCAATCGATTATAGTCAGAGAATACCATCACCTAAAAATGAAAATCAAACCCCATGCTGATGAAATAGAAAAAATTCACCAAATCCTGGATGTGTAGAGTACCTAAAACAATTCGTATCAGAAAATCCCATTAACTGACATTGATGACTATCATGGTAGGCAGCATTCGCCGCAATAGCAATTATATTTCAGGAGCTTGTCAAAATTGTGTTTCTTTTTTGTGAATTAAAATTGATTCCGTCATCCGCAGAACAGAATTTAAATTCAATTAAATAACATGACACCAGTACAAAACAGAAAGCACTGGCCAGTGGCTACTGAATAGTGAAGGTATACACAATCCGTTTGGTGTGCCAGTGGGTAAAGTATTCATATATAGTTTTAACTATATTTCACCCGCAGATCCATCCGGCTCGTGTCAAAAAAGCTCAATGTCATAATAAATTATTTTTGTCGCGGCTTTAATTTAATGCAATCTCTATGTATATTATGTATTTTTATTTTAACTTTGGCACTTTTGATAAAAGGTTTTTTTTTGTCAATTATTGATAATATTTGTGTGACATATGATATTTTTGCAACTGACATGGGGAATCAATCCATCAGCGTAGGTCTATGATGGCTTTAAATTGAACTGAATGGTAAAAGAGCATGAATCATATATATTTTGAAGTATTGCATCAAGTAAAACCGAGCCAAATCGGTAAAATAAAAATACAAATCTGTTCGTAGTAATATTTTGGGAGTGTTCATAGTAATATTTTTGAGCGTACCTATCGGAAAAGAAGTTTGACACCCATGCAGGAAGATCAAGGAAAACAGGTCTTGAAAATTTCAGTCTGTGGAACTATCGTGGCCTGACGTAATTCTTTGGATTACTGCAACGAAAAAGTAGCAATACTTTTTTGCCACCCGAATAAAACTGGAAAATTATTAAAGCTGACAATTTTGACAATTTTTTGACTTCAACATATCTCTACCGATATGCTAGAACTGATCCGTAACCTAGGGCCATTGTGCCCATAAAATGGAAGAAATTTCTGCTTGCTAGTAACTTTTTTTTATGAGAACTAAAGTTTTTTTTATGTAGGTAGTAAAAAAAGCGGGACCCGGCATAACTCCGCTTTGGTTGACCACCAGGCGGCAATTATGTCGACCGCGTTGACGTTTAGCTCAACGCCATCTATCGTAAATTGCTAAAATTGTGAATTAATCGGAGTTTCCGATAAATCTTGCCGTCTAAACATGAAATACAGTAGTACGAACAAAACAAATAAAGAATCATGAAAATCGGACCAGCGGTTATCGAGTTATAACGTCATCGAGTTTCACCCCGAAGGAATTCCATGTATAGATAGAAGATAAAATTACGAACAGTGTCAAACAAAAACTTATAAATATGTCTATTATGACCAATGTCCTGGGTATGTTTTGAACATGCTTTCAATATGTCTTGATCTCAAGAGCACAGTTGTAGAAGCGTATACCTACTGGGTTATATTTGGTCTACTCCTTTGGGCTTCATCTCGACAATTACGAGCTGAATATTGACTTCAAACTCACACAAAACGAATGGTTGAGAGAAGCTAGGTCTAGGGTCCCTCCGGACCTGTTGCGCCAACTTTCAAAATAAATGTGAATGATAAGGAAGCATTTTTTTCAGTGAAAGTTTATTCATGTTACTTTGTCAAATACATATTACTAAAAATGAATATTTAAGAACTATCAAAAATGACAGCACGACCTGAGAGTTATGCCTATTCGACGATCTGTCAATCAGTCTAAAACGCACCTTCTGTAGATCGGTTTTGGAGTCGGCGCCGTACAAATAATAAATTTATGTCCCGACTTAAAATTTAAGGAAGCTCTCAGTTGCGAAATTCGTATGGAAAATATAGCCATTGTGAACTACTTAAATTTAAAGACGAAACTAAAAATGTTTGTGGGTGAGGCCCTATTAGTTGAAATCAAATTGTTTTTCAAAAACACAGCCAAGAGACATTTTAGAAGGGTAACACCTAGAAAGTATTTCTCAACCTCAGTACAGTTTCAACACGAAATTTAATACGTTCATACTTTACTATAGATCTCGCTTTCAGTCCGGGGTAGACCAAGGCCTGTACCAATGCAATTTGATAGGCTCCCCTAATTCAAGATTGGTACTCTGAACACAGTGGCTCAGTGGTATAGTTGCTGGATTGCTAAACGATGGGTCTGGTTGAGCCCCTAGAGGGGCTCACCTTTAGGTTTTTTTTTCTTTTTTCTTTCACTGCGTCTCCTTTTGCTAACATCCGACGTACATCTTAGAGCAGTAAAAATGTTTCTAAATCCATCTCAACTAAGTTGTGTTTTTTTTGGGGGTCGAACCGGAGTAAACTCGCTCTGTAGTCCATTACGCTCCTTTTTGAATCACTGTGCCTTTTTAAGCAACTCCAACGAAACAATTATCTAAAGAGACTAAGGCATCGATCAGTCTAAGTTAATATAATCCGCAAAGACCAACTCGTCTCAAAACGACTCACTGGAGACGCAGAAAACTCCAGAGAAAAACAGTTTCTCATAGCTAGATTCATCAGCGAAAACCCCAAGATCCCTTTCTGGAATTCTAGGTGGCACAAAATATTTGGAAAAATACCAAATATCAATCGGAATCGACCTACAACTCAAATTCATCAATGAAACTGAACTGGATTGTGGAAGTGTACATTTTTACCACAGCTTTTTTTAAAGCAAAACCCTCCAATGATATCACGTTTCGGGTTGAAAGCTCAGGGAAGAATAAACAAATTTCAAAACTACGAATATTCATTCACTCATGTGAAAAGTCCCTTACTGTGTAGATTTACAATGAGGGTAGGTTAATAAAATATGGTCAATAAAAATGTTGTGCTTACGGCACATCCATCTAAATAAATAGACAGCTCAATAGGTCTCTATAGGTCCCTAGGAACCAATTCTGTAGAACCATTTATCTAGGTTTTTTTTCGTGACAAATTGACTCCATTTATTGTTCGCATTCATGTTGTCGATGATTGCCATTACAAGCGTCACAACCTTGCCCAACCCCTTGACACAAACATTTCGCCGCCATATCTGCCTTTCCAACTCGGACCTCATAATTAGAAAAAAGGGTAGATCATTGTTTCGTTAAAAAAATAAAACGTGGCCAATTAGTAAAATTGGCAAGTAAATGCTCCACTGTCTTTGGGACATACAAAGCTGTATAGCTGCGGATGCTACTTTCGGTCCAGTTGTTTACTTTTCCCATTTTCACACTCCCTGCCATGCCAACGAAGGGCATGCGATACCTATTTCTTCATGAATATTTTAATTAGTTTTTCCACCTTACACTGACATCATCAACAGGTTGACCTTTTTTTCTGTCGTTAGTCGTCGTTATTCGGCGTAGTGTACCCTGTACACGGAGCAAAGTTGGTTTGTTTAATTTTAACAACCAGTCCGCACTTCGCGCAGAGGGAAACCTATTGACTTTCAATCTGAAGTGATTTGTAATGCTTATTATCCCCCCTGAGCTGTGCCGTGTCAAGCGTATCACGAACTAATTATGTCATCTGTATGTCAAAGTGGATGCTTGATTAAATTGACTCTTATCCTCTGTCCCGGGCGGCATTTTGTATTTCGTATATTTTTTTGTCCACGTTGCGTCGTTCTTCGTCGTTCGTTCTAATCTCCGATTGAAATGAAGCAAAGCTCAGCGTTATATTAGATTTCCCAGCGTATTATCGTGATGGAGGGCTTTGTGGGACATTATCCAATGAGAAGAATTATCCGACACCATCAACTTTGAGATATATATATATGTACACAAAAGATAAGCGCATATAATATTGTAAAAGGAGGCGAGGGGTTTTGAAGCACAGGCAAACAAAAAAGGAGTATTCCGCTTATTCAGTTTGTATAAAAAGGAATTTTTCTGCTGATGTGTGAGGGTTAGGAAGGAAGTGCCACCCACGTTTTCCTGGCACACAATAAAAATCGATTGAGTTGATGTTATATGGTGATGCGGTGGGGCGAGTGGTTGGTACACTGCCGCAGGAGATGGCGATATAGATATGGTTTGCACCACCCTTACGTGGGGCGGCGGCGGCGGCGTTCGTTTTTATTTCATTTCGTTTCGTTTGCTGCTCCCTAGATATATATTTATCATCATCTCATGGCACTTAAACATTCGATTCGAGTAGGTACCTATAGCTTCTAAAAACCCTTTTATTTTGCTGGTTCTGCTTCTTGTCGTTGTTGTAGTTGTCGTCGTTGTCGTCGTCGTCGTCGTCGTTGTCATCCCCTCTGGGTATGAGCTAAGTTGTTTTCGGGGTGGTTTAGGGCGTTGAGTGCGTCAATAGGAAGCTATCGGGATGATTTTAATCAAAAGAATCGACTCGAATACAGGCCGGGTATTGTTGTAGACCCGAATCGATTGAACTCCTTCTACGATGGAAAAAATGTACACGAGTGTGTGTGCGCGTAAATAGACAAATAAACCGGAAAGTAGTAGACGTTTGAAATGCTTTTCAAATACAATTCGAGTGAAGCAGCAAACTGGGGCTTGGGACATTTGCGAAAAAGGTCCTTATCGGGGGAGGGCTGTTGGAAGCCAATCTATTATTTTATGCTTGTCATGTTTTATTTATTTATTACTGAAAATTGAATATTTATGGAAGGATTATTGTATTACCTCATGCGTATACCTAGATTAGGTTTGGGCTTTCGCATGGACCTTAGGTGTGTCGGGATGAGTTCTATTTCTTTGCATATACCTAGATTAGGATTGGGCTTCGCATGGACCTTAGGTGTGTCGGAATGAATTCTATTTTAGACATGAGTGAGTAGCATTTCAGAGGGGGTGCTGAGGTTCTTTTGTGTAGCAGCATGTTGCCGCTCTTGAACAGGTTGGTGGATTAGAGGATTCGAGAGAGTTTTACAACCTTTCTATAATTGAAAGACAAGCGTAATCCAAACTAAAGGAAAAACAATATACTGTGTTTGTTTATAAAATTTAAATACATTTTTTCCTCAACCCGTAAAGAGTCTCTCCCTGAGACACTGCAGCTGTCCATCCTCTTTGATCCCGCGCAAGGTGTTTACAACTATCCAAAGCCGCGATTGCTTTTAAATACCAGTCGGGAATATTTTTGGATGGGTAGCCTTACCTATACGATTTCCATTCTTAAACGGCCAAGTGACATGGACGTAAATATTTATGCGGATCGGTTTTGCTAAAAATCATTAGGTATCTGTGATGTACCTAGCTTGAAGTTCGTAAACATTACCTGGTATTAAAAACTTCGCCCTGTCAGAGCTTTACAGAGACGTCGCGTATATATGCGTTCATTTCATCGACTTTAAAGCCTTGTTCATAGATTAAAGTTGTATGACAGAATTTTGATCCTTAACAAATCTGATAGAGCTAAGGAGTCCTGTTCAATTTGGAAATAGCTCTTCTGAACTATGTATGTATTCCAAAAGTGCACCTACTTTCGGCACAGAAATGAGCTCAAGTGCGACTTCTTCAATTTCGTTTTGGATGAGATGACGAACTCGGTAGGTGTCACCATGGAAACACAATTTTTAACTGAAATATGCCAACGCTATCGACATCATCGGCCTTGACAGGTGAAATAGATCCTCAAATAAAGGCGACAAGAATGTAAGAAAACGTTTTTTTTTTTAAACAAACGAACAAACATCAGTCCATCGTCTAGGACAAAACATCCCTATTGACAATAGCAACTTCGAGGTAGTTAAAGAGTGCATCTACCTTTGCGTAAGCATCTTCACCCCACGAAGAGCAAACTTGTGAAGATTTGAGTGGCAATGGCCTAGGAAAACTGCGTAACTTTGGCCTGGAAAAATGAGCTAAGTGGAGAACGTTTAGCTTAATAAAGAACGATATGCTGTACAGTCTATAGAACCATTCTTAGTCAATTTTCTGTACTGAGTTTTAGACGATAAGCAGGATAAGTTCTTCGACACCGTTTCGGTCCTATTCTGGAGGCTTAGGGGGTCAAATGGAGGCGATGACACTGCCAAGAACTTGATGAGCTCCACCAAGACATGGGTGTGGTACATTATAGACAAATAATGTCGGGTGAATACATCACCTCAGCCTTGAGGTTAGGCTAGGTTGAGTGGGAAATACCATCTTCGAAATCCAGCTCACAGTTTTGAGATTCCCTGTTTAAAAGATAAACAGCCTTATTAAAAATCGTTTTTAGCCCTCTAAATATTTTTTTTTTAGTTCACAATGGGTAATTTTATACGGAAAATCTCGCCGTTGTGAGTTCGTAAAATCTAGAACCAGAATCGACCCCCTAGACACTAAATATGATTATTTGAACCGCGCTAAGTAATCGCCGGAGGCCGGGGAGCTTAGTCTTGCCTAAAATTCAAAAATCACGGGACTTAGAGGTTAGAGCCCTTTACAGAAATGGTGGTTCTTTCCCAGTGAACACGGGGCGACCGCCGTGATCGAATTAATTTTCTCTTTGGCACGATTTTTAATTATCATCGCACTTTTTGAATTAGAACTGTTACAGCTTCGATTACTTTAAAGCTCTCTATGCCATATCAATACGTACCTACTTCGTTAAAAAAAGTTTACCCATACCGCTAAGTGCTCCAAGTGCCTGATGTTCAATTTTCTGTCGTCTTAAGGTTCTCATAGACGTGGGTCTAGCTAATCTCTTAAAGAGAACCACCATTTCTATAATACTGAACTGTTTATATAATACTGAACTGATGAAAACTACCGAGTAGACGTGCTTTCTTCGCTTCTCCGTTGATTTGTTATATCTTGTTTACTGGTTATATTTGTAGTTATCAGCAAGTGTTATAAATAGTGTAATTAATAATAAATACAATTCCGTGTCTTAATCGTCAGTTGTATTCACTCGTTAATAGTTATACAAATTCATATCACTTTTTCTCTTGTCGGTCTAAAACATAAAAACTAATAATAATGCTCCGTTCACCTAAAGCTCGTCAGTGCAAAGTGTCATCGCCCATTGTCTATCCCCCTGTCAACTCTCCACATCTACATCAAGAAACCAACCAGTGTCAAGTGCAACTTCCCTCTACCTCGCCGGCCTCTGCCATGTCCGAACAACCTCAAAATAGTTTTTGTGATCAAACTGAAACCCCCCTGTCGTCTTGCATGGAAAGTCTGGATGCTAAGCTTTTGAAACAAAGTGAGTTTATTGTAAATCTTCTGTCTTCAAAGCTGGTAGAGTCTGAGCAGAGGATCTTTACTAAAATCGAGAAAGAAGTAAATGCCATCAAACAAAGAATTGCCGATATTGATGAAAGAGTCATACATCTCGAAAAAAATCAATGCTCTATGGAAACTCTTAAAAACGAAGTCAACTCACTAAAGCAATATATCGAGGTTCAGGAGAACAAAGCAATTGCCGCCAATGCCCTTCTATATGGTGTACCCTCTGAGCAAGGCGAAAACTTGACATCGCTTTTCAACCACCTCTGCAGCACTGTAAATGTACAGGCCCCTACTCTTAAAAACATTTATCGGGTTAGATCTAAACAAAACACACGTAATCCACCAATTTTGATTAAGTTTCAATCCGCATATGAAAAAAACTTTATTTTAAAATCCATCACATCTCATTGTAAACAAAAAAATGGTCCACTTCGGCTGCGAGACATTGGGATAAAATCTGACGTTTACATACATTTTCATGAAGCTCTAACTAAACATAACCATCTGTTAATGCAACATGCACTGCACAACAAAAAAGAAAAAAAATTGGTGTCCGTGTATTCTTCGCGCGGAATTGTGTACGTTAAGCCGAATGCAAATGGGAAAGCTCTTGCTGTTGACAATCTGGACAACCTTGTCAATATCATCAATGGATGCGAAAGCTCAAAAGCTCGTCGACCAATCTGAAGAAACAGTAGCGGCCAACTTTTTTCTTTCTCTTTAGTTAAAGATTTATTACTTTTATTTTTTGTTTTTCTTTTCATTCTTTTTATTTTTCTTTTTTTACTTAATCTTCTTTTGTCCTTGTAACTTCCTCAAATCTTAAAATTACATATTATATTTACTTATTTAATTCTTTTTTATTTTTATTTGATCTGTTTAAATCTATACATTAAATTTTTGCTTCTACTTCTCTTGTAACATCTCGTTTTCTCTCTCTGTTTCCCTTTGTTATTTATGCCAAATTTAATGGACCGAGATTCGGATATTCAGCGGTGGGATTCTCCAGAGACCGATGGTAATACCATAATGCGTTCTATGATTAGAGTATTTTCCAAGCAAAAGAATGGCCTTCAGATTTGCCATATTAATGCACAAAGTCTTCGGCCAAAAATAGATGAGTTTCGTTATCTGTTTGTAGGTTCTGGGGTCGATATTATTTGCGTTTCAGAAACCTGGTTTCCTTCAGACTCTGACTTAAACGATAAATTGTACGGTATGGAAGGTTATAATATTTTTCGTGGTGACAGAGTCGGTCGTGTTGGTGGTGGAGTCGCTGTTTATATTAGAACTGGTATATTTCGTAATGTTAAAATAAATTGTGTGTCTAAAGGTAATAGTGATATGGATTTTTTGTTTCTGGACCTAACAAGCGATGCCGATACAATTCTTCTCGGAGTGGTCTACAGACCAAATAAGAATATTAGCCTTTGCCACCTTGCTTCATTGTTAGAAGAAATATCTGTCAGCTCGCCCAACGTCATTTTATGTGGTGACATATGTTAGGAGCTCAGGTTAGGCCACAGAGGCGTCTTTGGCATGGCGGAGGGGGACGGTGGCACGCTCGCGGTTGCACGGCTAAACTCGTCGGACGGGGTAGTTCTTGTCTCCCTTCACACCAGCCACCTGCTCTTCACAAAAAAAAATCGTGCCATGAAACAAAATAAGAGGGATAGCAGAAGATCTAAATTTACTTGACGGCGGACGGACTAAAAACTATAGATGAAAGAGAAGAGAAGAGAAGATAGGAAAGAAGAAAAGAAATTGCTCAATAGAACCTATGCCTATACCGAGGAGCAAGGGTGGAAGGTCAGATGCTTTCGGATACTGTTCAAAAAAACTATAATATATCCTAATCCTACCCGACACCAAAAAAGAGAAAAAGAAAACGCAATCTAAAAATAACTAACCTAATGTATCCTAAGCATCTTTCCAGCCTTCCACTGTCACCCCTCCGTATAGGTTCGTCTCATTCCGGAGATGTGCCTGATGTTGTTGGCACAAACGCGGCCTCCCCACCCCCATGCCATGAGTGGCATATCCGTGGTTATCTCCTTGGCCGAGAAATCGGAGATAACCCCTTAAAATACTGGAACCAGTCAGTCGTCAGTCCTTGTCTGTTACGTCATCTGTACGTAGGCGTCTGTCGTGTCCTACGAAGCCTCGATAAATGAACCCGTGGAAGGACGGCCTTCCCAGCAATCCACACACCACATCACTCCGAAACTTACTCCATTTGAAACACTAAAACACTTTCAATTTAAATAAATAACACAGAAGAATCTTTATTTGCGTGGCTCATTAGAAGCTAAATTTAACTATCTTAGGTTTGATCTCTGAATTCACTCTATATAAAGTTACGTAAAATCTTAACCAATAAAAAAATTCAAAAAAAAAACTAATGGACCGAGACACTCATGAATTAACTATTTTTAAACCAAAAAAATTACCTTAAAACTACACTTCATTCAATAAAGAAATAAAAAAAACAATCCAAAAAAATATATATAAAAAAGACTCACGTGGCGTTGTAGGTGGAGAGGATCCCTCGTCGTCCTGCGCGCAGCACTCGGAGAAATCGTCGTTTGGAGGACACCTTAAAATGGAATTTAAAATCCTGTTCACGCGACTGTTTGGTTTAACTATAGAACTCTCGGCTTGTACAACACAAAATAATTCAAATTAAATCAAAAAAAAACTTTGCTACACCTTAATTAACTAATGCTCATCAAAATTTTATCACCGAATTCAAATTAAAATTAAAAAAAAACGCACTCGCTCACAATTCACTATAAAAAAATTAATGTCCTTGATCTGCCCTCTGTGAGGGACTTTTCAGCTGGCACTTTGGTTTGTCACTTGTTAGCGGTGACCTTTTATGTCCTCTATTGGAGAACTCGTTGGGGCTTTGTCCGCCCGCACAGTTTTTGAGACCGTTGCGCAAGTCTTTTCCCCGCTCACCGAAATACGTGACCTCCCACGGTTTCTGAGGAGCCGCTTGTCGATAGCTCTGAACTTACAGCGGCGTAGATGTCCGTATAGGAGTCGTAGACGGTGGCTAGTCCAGCGCTTGGCGGACACAAAGAAAATCGCAGAGGCCTGGATCGTTTCTACGACCGGTGGCCTCAATCCAGTACCTATGTACGAGAATTAACTAAATAAATCATCCAAATCCATGACCGGCAGAACACCTACCTCTGCTTAGTATCGGATATTTTATCCCCTTTTGAATTACTGAATTCCTTCTTTCGAGATTTTCTAGTCAATGGAAATCTAGAGTACTACTCTTGGTTAAAATTTATTTTTCTTTAAATATATATATCTATTTTACCTCACTGAGCTTGATTGCACCGCTTAGGATGTAAAAAAAAATCTCCTCAAAATTGTTTCAAGTAAAACGAAACTTGTTGCAAATTCGCACTATACTTGAATTATTATTGCGTTGCGGCTCGGCAACTCTGCTATAACGACACAGCTGTTTCTAATGACGCTACGATTGGCAATGACCCATATAATATTTCTTGTTACGTAAGTGTCATTGCCCTTTCGTTTGTCTTTTCTTTTATTGAGTGCTTCGGTGCTTTATTTGAGTGCTTCTGCCTCTACTGCCGCACAACACAGTTCGAAACGGGTGACGGACCATTGTGTGTGTAGGGTAATTTGCTTCTCATTCTTGCCTCTCTCTTTCCTACTTCGATGAGTGAGATCGGTTCTGATCACAGTTGAATTGCTTTATAACAAACTCAAATCTTTCCACACACAGAAATTTAAGTCTTCAAATCCTTACCTAAACTAACTTATCTTGTCATTTATAAAATTACCACGAAAATACATAGCCCTAATATCTATCCTTATCCTAAGTGACGTAAAATAACATACATAATTTAAAATTCTAACATACATAATTTAAAATTCTAACTGGTCTAAATCTGTTTTCTATTAATAAAAAAAATAATTAACCCAGTTCTTATTGTGACCTGACCTACATTAAAATTTGTCACGAACACTAGTGAAGTGAATGACAGAGGTAGCAATGGTTGTCAATCAAGTGAGAGACAAGGACAACAGTGAGTGGTACATGTAGAACATACGAAACACTCAACAACTGTCAAAACAGAAAGACAAGTAAAATTTAAAGCACGCGTTTGGACATCCACCACAGGTAATTATTGAATTTTGTTTTCTTTTATTATTATTTTCCAGCCTATTCCTATTTTCATGTCATTGTATGCTCTTTCTAGGACTAACTAGATTATGGATGCGACCAATGCATTGCAACCCAAGGAACAATCATCGAATTGGTGATAAAACCCAACCACAACTGGATATGGTGGCGACCGGGTGTAAACCATTCGATGATGTTCCATGCGAATGGGTAGGGAATAGCAGGGATTTGTCGTCAGTGACGCATGTGTACATCGGTGAGTACATTCTATTGACATTGGGGTTGTTTCGTGTCTCTGCTTCTAGGCAGCTACTCGAACCAACCCCCTGTCGATATTAGTTTGTTTATCTGTTTTCTAATGATTTTTTTTTTCTCTGCAGGTACACGCAACAGGATCGACGCCGGTGGGTGAATGGTCGTGAGCACACCGACCTCGTAGAAAAAGTCTACCTGCAATTTCATTAACTTTTGCGAGCGTGCCTCTGTGCTGTAGTGAACGAACGTGTGGCAAGGGCCCACTTCCTGAGTTGTATCTCATGCTCTGTTGTCACTTAACTGTATCCACACGACACTCTGGGTTTTTGGATTTGGGAGTTCCAGTGTCATAGCACATGGGATAGGCGTATTTAATTAAATGGGATCTGGTATGTTGGCCTTATTGATATATACTTATTGCCTATCTTATATTGCACAAGTTATCTAGTAGTGTAGTGTCGAGTAGTGTTTTCAATTAGGGAAGTTAATTTATTCTTGAATAAAAAAATTCTATTGAAGTTACTATTTAAAAACTTTTGTTTAACTTCGTTTCTGGTTGCTACAACTCGGATCTGTGATATCACAAGTATCTTTTCTTCTGCAAGTAGGTGGGCTACCAAAGGTAACTCGCTTTACATAAGAGTAACAACATAACTAGGGCAATGAGCTAATCCGTCTTATATGGACATAGCTATAGATAAATAAATAAATAACATAGATAGACGATACAAGAATAAATAAATAAATAAATAAATAAATAACTCTAAAGTAAATAAATATATATAAATAAACTATGTAATAAATAAACTCTAATATATATAAATAAATAAACTCTCTGATAAATATACTCTCTAATAAATAACTCTAATATATAAATAAATAAACTCTCTGATAAATAAATAAGCTAAGTCAGTCAATAAATAATTAAAGACATAAACGATATTATACATAAACATAGCAACGGCCAGCGTGAGTGCGTCAAAGTGTAGTGAATACTAGGCGTGGATGTCCTTCGCGTGGAAGACTCCTACTTTCTCTCCTCTTTGGTTGCCTAGTTCGTAGAGTGAGTTCCCAATTACCTTGAGAACAATGGACTTTAAGAATTTGGGCCCCAATTTCGCATTGTAGCAATTAGGTAAGCTGCTCTGCTTAAAATTGCGTCTATATACGACTTGTCCTATTGAGTACTTCACGTCTCTACTTCTTGTATTATATACCTTTTCGGCTCTTTGGTGGGCTAGCTTTAAATTGTCAAATATCTTACTCCTAATTAATTCTAATTTATCAGTCTTATTTATTATGTTCAGTCTTGTGTCTCTTAACATGTCCAGTTTTCGGAGGATCGCGTAAGCACTTGCGTGCTGAATCATTGGCATTCCGAATACGGCATAGTACGGCTCCATGCCAGTTGACTCATGAGCCACACTTCGCAGTGCAAAGGCTGCATTACTGACGTGAGAGTCCCAGTTCTTTTGATCACTGTCTAGGTATGATCTGATTTTTCCTAGCAGTGAACGATTGACCCTTTCTGAAGCGTTTGCTTGTGGCGAATAGAATGCCGTCTTTACGTGTTTCACACCGTATTTATTTAAGAAGCTGGTAAACAATTCAGATACGAATTGTTTGCCGTTGTCAGAATGGACAAATTCAGGGACACCAAATACATGAAACACATTAGACTCTAAATAATTAACTACCTCCGCTGCCGTTGCTTTACGGATAGGCCGTAACAATACATATTTACTAAGATGGTCCAATACAATAAAAATGTGTGTGTTTCCTGTTTTTGATCTTGGGTATGGACCCAAGAAGTCAATATAGAGGCGTTGGAAGGGTCGCTCGGTCGGCGTCTGTTGTCCCATCGGCGGCCGAGTCACCACGTTAGGTGGCTTGCTGCACTTACAGATTTCGCAGGACTTTATGAAGTTCTGCACCTCAGATGCCATTCCTGGCCAGAAATATTTTTGTCGCAGCTTCGATAGGGTCTTGTTGATGCCCCCATGACCTGCTGCTGGTGAATTGTGAGCGGATTTTAAAAGACCCTCTCGCAACTCCTTCGGTACCCAAAGCTTCCATGCCCTGTCTTCTTGGAGTTCGTCTCCTGTCCGTACTTCTGTTCGTTTGTATACATACCCGTCGGATATGCATACGTCTGGTAGTCTGTCTTGGTTCTCCCTGATTGTCTTCCTCAACTCTTCATGCTCTTCCGAAGAAAAGCATGGAGAATCGAGGTCAACTTCAAGGAGAACAGTGTCGGCTGTGATCTCCTCCATGTGGACACGTGAGAGAGTGTCCGGGACCACGTTTTGGGTACCCTTCCTATGTTCGATCACGAAGTCAAACCCTTGGAGTTTAAGACTCCATCTTGCCAAGCGGCCAGACAGGTCCTTTTGGGTCATTAACCACTTGAGACTTGCGTGATCCGTGATTATAGTGAAAGGTAGCCCTTCGACGTAGGCCCGAAACTTCTTCACTGATAGGACGGCCGCATAGCACTCAAGTTCCGTTACGCTATAATTTCGCTGTGCGGAATTAAGCTTTTGGGACATGAATGCTATCGGCCGCTCATTATTCTCAGCGTCCACCTGGAAGAGAACACTGCCAACACCTGTCGTCGAAGCGTCGCATTGAATGTAAAAATGTTTCGTAAAGTCGGGGTTAGTCAGTATGGGCGCAGTCACCAATGACATTTTGAGCTGGTTGAAAGCTCTTAGGGCTTCCTCCGTCATGTTGAAATTTTGGCCCTTTTTTAGACAGTCGGTCATGGGGCTTGATAAAGACGCGAAATTGGGAATGAAGCGCCTGTACCAACCCGTCATCCCTAGGAACCGTCGGAGTTGCTTGGGGGTCTTTGGCACAGGAAAGTCCTCGACCGCCGACACCTTGTCCTTGTCCGTTCGTAGGCATCCATCACCGACTATGTACCCTAGATACTTAATCTCCTTATAGCAGAACTTGCTCTTTTCCACGTTGATGGTTAGCCCCGCTTCCCGTAAACATACAGCTACCTCTTCAAGCAATCTGGCGTGTGATTCAAAGTCTGGGGAGCAAACCAAGAGGTCATCGAGGTAGACAAAGACATGTTCTTTCAACCGTGAAGGTATGACTTTGTCCATGAGCCTACACATTCTCTGGGCAGCGTTGCACAATCCGAATGGCATAACCGTGAACTGATACAGCGGTCGCCCAGGGACTGTGAAGGCCGTCTTCTCCCTTGATTCCCTCTCCAGAGGAATCTGCCAGAATGCATCTTTCAGGTCTATACCTGAAATAAACCGCGTGTCCTGCAACCTACTGAGCAGACCTTCTATGTGGGGAAGCGGGTACGCATCCTTCTTAGTCACGGCGTTGACTTTACGGGAATCCAAGCATAACCTGTTCTTCCCTGGCTTCCTAACTAGAACAACTGGAGAGCTCCAAGCACTGTTGCTTTCTTCGATGACACCTAGCGAAAGCATTCGGTCAAGTTCCTCGAAGAGCAGCTTTTGTATGGCAGGCGAGATCGGGTAATGTCTCTGTTTAATGGGTATTTTGTCGTCATCCACCTCAATTATATGAGTTTCGAGACTCGTTTTACCCAGACCTCGCACTGCGAAGGATGGGAATAGCTGCTTTATCTGCTCCAATCGTAGAGTTTGGGCTGGTGTAAGTGCCTGTACCGGAGGACTCTCTACAGTCGGTGATGGAAGGTCAAGTTCGTTGATAATGTTGGGAGCGACCCTAAACGCGCTCCAGAAATCGACCCCTAGATAAAGTTGCTGTTGCAAGCTTGGAACAACGTATAGTTCTAACTCTTTAACTTTGCTACCCCATGATAGATGAGTCTTGAATCGTCCCTGAATACGCTGACTATTACCGTCAGCTGTCCTAATATCTGTAGCCATTTTTGTCATTGTTATATCATGTTTCTTTAAAAATTCTAGCGCCCCCTTGCCTAAACAACTAATAGAAGCACCGCTGTCTAATAAGCCGAGAATCTCTTCCCCGCATATGGCGACTTTTGCGTATGGCCTATTATCGTCCGTAGTGTTTAAAATTGTAGCTTCTATTCTGTTCCTACATCGTCTAAATATTGCACATTTTTCCCTTAACCTAGCTATCTTGTGAAAATTTCTACTTCTTTTAGTTTGCGTCAATTCTTCTCCGAAAATTCGTCGTCTAGCTTCATCATACTCTTGCAGTCGTCTGTGTAGGCTCTTTATTGGAGCAACCTTTTTCACTGAGGTGGGATTCTCGGAGTTTGGGTCCCTTCTCAGAATTCGGACTGCTCTTTGTCCTTCGATGTTCCCGGGACTGGTTTCGTCATCGACTGGCTGGTCCCGGTCGCACCGTCGACTTTCAGGTTTCCCTGGCACTTGGCACAGTTAAACGCTAAACTACCTTGCCCACAACTAAAACATGTCAGCGTGTGGAATGTAGACTGACATATCGTTGGGGCGTTCACTGTCTCTCGCGGCCTAACTTGCTGCTTATTCTCTCTATTATTGTTATTTGTTTGTCTATCCATATTGGAGTGATTGATTGGCCTATTTAGCCGCTTGTGTAGTAGTGCCGCTAACTCTACATCTTCATCTTTGCAATCTACCTCCTCGTCTCTATTTTCATCATTATCGTCAATCACTTCACTTATGTTGCGTCTACTCCTGATGTCTCTTGCCGACATGTGCCGTTCGGCACGTCTACACTCTTCCCTAAGCTCTTGCATTGTCCTGATATGACACCCGAATATAAGGTTAGCTACCCTATCTTTAATATTTTGTCTGAGGATTGCTACGAGGTCCTGCTCATCCGGTCTGATTCGCATTTGAAGAGTCAAGGTTCGTATGTCGCTGTAATAGTCGTCAAATGATTCATGGGGTAGCTGGCGTCTATCCATAATGGTCCTCAATATTTCGTGATCCCTTTTCTTATCTTTAAATTGGTCAATCAAATCCATTTTCAGGTCTAAATAACACATCGTCTCATCATTACCCTTTTCCTCCATGTATTCCCAGTACCATCGCTCTGCTGGGCCTGTCACTAGGTGATGGAAGTTGGTGAATAGTTGTTCATCTGATAACCCATTTTTCCTTTGGAGGGACTCTATCCTAAACAGGAAGCTGTCTACAGTCATGGACTTGGACGACCCATCAAACTTAATTCCCCACTTGTGAATGTCTGGATTTTTACCGGAGAAGCGCGGCGATAGCTGTTCGCGCCAGACTTCTGGCCTTCTTCTGATACCTTCCCCGCTCAAAGTTGGGGTGGATTCCCTATAGTTTGCGCTCTGAGCGCTATCTTCTACTCTTACTCGGCGTTCAGCCGGCTTTGGAAGGTCTTTCCACCTGCTGTCGATTTCGGTTAGCTTATCTTGCATAGTTCGCATGCCTTCGTTGAACTGGGTCATTATCTCGCTCAGGTTCTTCGCTACCGCCCCCATAACACGCTCCTCGCTACGCCCTACTTCTGTCGAAACTAATCCCGTCAAGTATTGCGATATTCGCTTATTCTCCTCACTTATTTTGTTGCGAGCATTTTCGTCCCCTATCTCGTCAGTCTGTTGTGGTTGTCCTTGTTTCTGAGGTCGGCTTAGTTGTTGTTTTTGTTGTAGTTGTTGTTTTTGTTGTATTAATAGTCTTTGTTTTTGTTGTCTTTGTAGTAGCAGCATTTGTTGTTGCTTCTGCTGTTCTTGGAGTTGAAGCAGCTTTTGCCTTTGTGCTTCTTGTTCTTTGTAGAGCTTGGCTTGCAGTAGCTGTTGCTCTTTTAATTGTCGCAACTGAAGTTCGGTTTCGGCCTGAACTGCTGTCAAGTCGATGTAATCGTCTATGTCTTCCTGGTCGGTCGTTGTAGTCTGTTCTACCTGGTCGGTCTGTTCATTTGTGTCTGTCTGTTGTTCTTGTTGCAGCTCCGTTGGTTGGATTGCGTGTGCAGATGTTGTTTTCTGCGAAGAGATATCAATTGTTGTCGTCGTTTGCTCTGCCTGCTCCACCAAGTCTTGCCGTGCAGGCAATTCGACCTGCTCTAATATGATCGGGGGCGTTTTTGCTGGCTTTTTCCCCTCCGAGTCTGGCGTTTTGGCTGGCTGAGTTTTGCCAGAAATAGTGCCCCTATCGTCCTCAACGAACGTTAGACGTTGGCCACTCGGAGGTAAAGGGTCCCAAAATGGTAGCTCGCAACCTGACAAATTCATCTCGTAGATCTTTTCGTTCCAGGCCTCTTGACTCTGCCCTACATTCCCCTCTTCTTCTAATTCTCTCTGCCTTTGTTGCCACTGCCTGGTGACCGGCCTCTGCGGGTTCTCTACTGGCTGAGGCTTGGGGTTTTTCGGAATAGCCCCCTTGTTGCTATCCTTGTTCGGCATTTTGTTTGCCTAAGGACTCTACCTGTCTGACCTACTTAGTTATCACTTAAAAATTTCAAAAAAAATTTATATAAGAATTCACTGAGTATAGTAAAATGAAATTAATAAAATTCAATGTCTTAAAAAGGGTTAAAAGTAATTGTATGTATGTATGTATTCATTCACTAAATAAGGTAAAAAAATATAATAGAAAAATTCAATATTGTAATAGGGTAAATATGTGATTTGAAATGTTTTATTTCTAAAATGAAAGATTGTGTTATCTGGGTGTTTGAAATGTGTTTATAATTGTGTGATGGTGTGTGGATCACTTTTCAGGTTTTCCTGTACTCTTCCGCTGAAGATCTATCGTCGGTCATGTCGTCGAGTCCGTTCGTGTGTCCTCCTAGTCAGTAAGTTGTGTCTTATGTCCGTCGCTGACTGGTTCTTTCTCCGGAATTCGACGAGTGTCGAAAATATGTACCTCCAATCCTTCCACTACTGTTATCTAGCTGAACTAAATACCAGGTTGGTAAGGCTTTTCAGCACATATGTCCAACACGAACGAGGCTTTCGGATCAAGGCTCCAGCCTCACGAAGAACCGAACTAGTAGTTCTTGCCCTTCGGACAGCTGTTAGAGCAATAATCTTTCCGCCTCGTTCCGCTCTTAGTGCTAGCATAGACTTTGGAATACCTCACATTATCCTTTGGCTCATGGCCTACGGACCGGACAGCCATCCTCGGTCTATGATCTGCACTCCGAGCATCTACGGTTATTGAGCAATAGAGAGAGATAGGACAGTAAAATTAAAAAGATAAGAAATGTATACTAAATTCGCGAAAACTAATAAAATTTTAGTTAAAAAAATGAAAAAAAATCAAAAAAATCAAAAAAAATCTTTTGCAAGTCCAAGGCGACGACCTTTGTAAGCAAAAATCGTCCCCTTGGAAGCGCAACTGGACTTTCTGTAAATTAACGTTGGGCGCCATTGTTAGGAGCTCAGGTTAGGCCACAGAGGCGTCTTTGGCATGGCGGAGGGGGACGGTGGCACGCTCGCGGTTGCACGGCTAAACTCGTCGGACGGGGTAGTTCTTGTCTCCCTTCACACCAGCCACCTGCTCTTCACAAAAAAAAATCGTGCCATGAAACAAAATAAGAGGGATAGCAGAAGATCTAAATTTACTTGACGGCGGACGGACTAAAAACTATAGATGAAAGAGAAGAGAAGAGAAGATAGGAAAGAAGAAAAGAAATTGCTCAATAGAACCTATGCCTATACCGAGGAGCAAGGGTGGAAGGTCAGATGCTTTCGGATACTGTTCAAAAAAACTATAATATATCCTAATCCTACCCGACACCAAAAAAGAGAAAAAGAAAACGCAATCTAAAAATAACTAACCTAATGTATCCTAAGCATCTTTCCAGCCTTCCACTGTCACCCCTCCGTATAGGTTCGTCTCATTCCGGAGATGTGCCTGATGTTGTTGGCACAAACGCGGCCTCCCCACCCCCATGCCATGAGTGGCATATCCGTGGTTATCTCCTTGGCCGAGAAATCGGAGATAACCCCTTAAAATACTGGAACCAGTCAGTCGTCAGTCCTTGTCTGTTACGTCATCTGTACGTAGGCGTCTGTCGTGTCCTACGAAGCCTCGATAAATGAACCCGTGGAAGGACGGCCTTCCCAGCAATCCACACACCACATCACTCCGAAACTTACTCCATTTGAAACACTAAAACACTTTCAATTTAAATAAATAACACAGAAGAATCTTTATTTGCGTGGCTCATTAGAAGCTAAATTTAACTATCTTAGGTTTGATCTCTGAATTCACTCTATATAAAGTTACGTAAAATCTTAACCAATAAAAAAATTCAAAAAAAAAACTAATGGACCGAGACACTCATGAATTAACTATTTTTAAACCAAAAAAATTACCTTAAAACTACACTTCATTCAATAAAGAAATAAAAAAAACAATCCAAAAAAATATATATAAAAAAGACTCACGTGGCGTTGTAGGTGGAGAGGATCCCTCGTCGTCCTGCGCGCAGCACTCGGAGAAATCGTCGTTTGGAGGACACCTTAAAATGGAATTTAAAATCCTGTTCACGCGACTGTTTGGTTTAACTATAGAACTCTCGGCTTGTACAACACAAAATAATTCAAATTAAATCAAAAAAAAACTTTGCTACACCTTAATTAACTAATGCTCATCAAAATTTTATCACCGAATTCAAATTAAAATTAAAAAAAAACGCACTCGCTCACAATTCACTATAAAAAAATTAATGTCCTTGATCTGCCCTCTGTGAGGGACTTTTCAGCTGGCACTTTGGTTTGTCACTTGTTAGCGGTGACCTTTTATGTCCTCTATTGGAGAACTCGTTGGGGCTTTGTCCGCCCGCACAGTTTTTGAGACCGTTGCGCAAGTCTTTTCCCCGCTCACCGAAATACGTGACCTCCCACGGTTTCTGAGGAGCCGCTTGTCGATAGCTCTGAACTTACAGCGGCGTAGATGTCCGTATAGGAGTCGTAGACGGTGGCTAGTCCAGCGCTTGGCGGACACAAAGAAAATCGCAGAGGCCTGGATCGTTTCTACGACCGGTGGCCTCAATCCAGTACCTATGTACGAGAATTAACTAAATAAATCATCCAAATCCATGACCGGCAGAACACCTACCTCTGCTTAGTATCGGATATTTTATCCCCTTTTGAATTACTGAATTCCTTCTTTCGAGATTTTCTAGTCAATGGAAATCTAGAGTACTACTCTTGGTTAAAATTTATTTTTCTTTAAATATATATATCTATTTTACCTCACTGAGCTTGATTGCACCGCTTAGGATGTAAAAAAAAATCTCCTCAAAATTGTTTCAAGTAAAACGAAACTTGTTGCAAATTCGCACTATACTTGAATTATTATTGCGTTGCGGCTCGGCAACTCTGCTATAACGACACAGCTGTTTCTAATGACGCTACGATTGGCAATGACCCATATAATATTTCTTGTTACGTAAGTGTCATTGCCCTTTCGTTTGTCTTTTCTTTTATTGAGTGCTTCGGTGCTTTATTTGAGTGCTTCTGCCTCTACTGCCGCACAACACAGTTCGAAACGGGTGACGGACCATTGTGTGTGTAGGGTAATTTGCTTCTCATTCTTGCCTCTCTCTTTCCTACTTCGATGAGTGAGATCGGTTCTGATCACAGTTGAATTGCTTTATAACAAACTCAAATCTTTCCACACACAGAAATTTAAGTCTTCAAATCCTTACCTAAACTAACTTATCTTGTCATTTATAAAATTACCACGAAAATACATAGCCCTAATATCTATCCTTATCCTAAGTGACGTAAAATAACATACATAATTTAAAATTCTAACATACATAATTTAAAATTCTAACTGGTCTAAATCTGTTTTCTATTAATAAAAAAAATAATTAACCCAGTTCTTATTGTGACCTGACCTACATTAAAATTTGTCACGAACACTAGTGAAGTGAATGACAGAGGTAGCAATGGTTGTCAATCAAGTGAGAGACAAGGACAACAGTGAGTGGTACATGTAGAACATACGAAACACTCAACAACTGTCAAAACAGAAAGACAAGTAAAATTTAAAGCACGCGTTTGGACATCCACCACAGGTAATTATTGAATTTTGTTTTCTTTTATTATTATTTTCCAGCCTATTCCTATTTTCATGTCATTGTATGCTCTTTCTAGGACTAACTAGATTATGGATGCGACCAATGCATTGCAACCCAAGGAACAATCATCGAATTGGTGATAAAACCCAACCACAACTGGATATGGTGGCGACCGGGTGTAAACCATTCGATGATGTTCCATGCGAATGGGTAGGGAATAGCAGGGATTTGTCGTCAGTGACGCATGTGTACATCGGTGAGTACATTCTATTGACATTGGGGTTGTTTCGTGTCTCTGCTTCTAGGCAGCTACTCGAACCAACCCCCTGTCGATATTAGTTTGTTTATCTGTTTTCTAATGATTTTTTTTTTCTCTGCAGGTACACGCAACAGGATCGACGCCGGTGGGTGAATGGTCGTGAGCACACCGACCTCGTAGAAAAAGTCTACCTGCAATTTCATTAACTTTTGCGAGCGTGCCTCTGTGCTGTAGTGAACGAACGTGTGGCAAGGGCCCACTTCCTGAGTTGTATCTCATGCTCTGTTGTCACTTAACTGTATCCACACGACACTCTGGGTTTTTGGATTTGGGAGTTCCAGTGTCATAGCACATGGGATAGGCGTATTTAATTAAATGGGATCTGGTATGTTGGCCTTATTGATATATACTTATTGCCTATCTTATATTGCACAAGTTATCTAGTAGTGTAGTGTCGAGTAGTGTTTTCAATTAGGGAAGTTAATTTATTCTTGAATAAAAAAATTCTATTGAAGTTACTATTTAAAAACTTTTGTTTAACTTCGTTTCTGGTTGCTACAACTCGGATCTGTGATATCACAAGTATCTTTTCTTCTGCAAGTAGGTGGGCTACCAAAGGTAACTCGCTTTACATAAGAGTAACAACATAACTAGGGCAATGAGCTAATCCGTCTTATATGGACATAGCTATAGATAAATAAATAAATAACATAGATAGACGATACAAGAATAAATAAATAAATAAATAAATAAATAACTCTAAAGTAAATAAATATATATAAATAAACTATGTAATAAATAAACTCTAATATATATAAATAAATAAACTCTCTGATAAATATACTCTCTAATAAATAACTCTAATATATAAATAAATAAACTCTCTGATAAATAAATAAGCTAAGTCAGTCAATAAATAATTAAAGACATAAACGATATTATACATAAACATAGCAACGGCCAGCGTGAGTGCGTCAAAGTGTAGTGAATACTAGGCGTGGATGTCCTTCGCGTGGAAGACTCCTACTTTCTCTCCTCTTTGGTTGCCTAGTTCGTAGAGTGAGTTCCCAATTACCTTGAGAACAATGGACTTTAAGAATTTGGGCCCCAATTTCGCATTGTAGCAATTAGGTAAGCTGCTCTGCTTAAAATTGCGTCTATATACGACTTGTCCTATTGAGTACTTCACGTCTCTACTTCTTGTATTATATACCTTTTCGGCTCTTTGGTGGGCTAGCTTTAAATTGTCAAATATCTTACTCCTAATTAATTCTAATTTATCAGTCTTATTTATTATGTTCAGTCTTGTGTCTCTTAACATGTCCAGTTTTCGGAGGATCGCGTAAGCACTTGCGTGCTGAATCATTGGCATTCCGAATACGGCATAGTACGGCTCCATGCCAGTTGACTCATGAGCCACACTTCGCAGTGCAAAGGCTGCATTACTGACGTGAGAGTCCCAGTTCTTTTGATCACTGTCTAGGTATGATCTGATTTTTCCTAGCAGTGAACGATTGACCCTTTCTGAAGCGTTTGCTTGTGGCGAATAGAATGCCGTCTTTACGTGTTTCACACCGTATTTATTTAAGAAGCTGGTAAACAATTCAGATACGAATTGTTTGCCGTTGTCAGAATGGACAAATTCAGGGACACCAAATACATGAAACACATTAGACTCTAAATAATTAACTACCTCCGCTGCCGTTGCTTTACGGATAGGCCGTAACAATACATATTTACTAAGATGGTCCAATACAATAAAAATGTGTGTGTTTCCTGTTTTTGATCTTGGGTATGGACCCAAGAAGTCAATATAGAGGCGTTGGAAGGGTCGCTCGGTCGGCGTCTGTTGTCCCATCGGCGGCCGAGTCACCACGTTAGGTGGCTTGCTGCACTTACAGATTTCGCAGGACTTTATGAAGTTCTGCACCTCAGATGCCATTCCTGGCCAGAAATATTTTTGTCGCAGCTTCGATAGGGTCTTGTTGATGCCCCCATGACCTGCTGCTGGTGAATTGTGAGCGGATTTTAAAAGACCCTCTCGCAACTCCTTCGGTACCCAAAGCTTCCATGCCCTGTCTTCTTGGAGTTCGTCTCCTGTCCGTACTTCTGTTCGTTTGTATACATACCCGTCGGATATGCATACGTCTGGTAGTCTGTCTTGGTTCTCCCTGATTGTCTTCCTCAACTCTTCATGCTCTTCCGAAGAAAAGCATGGAGAATCGAGGTCAACTTCAAGGAGAACAGTGTCGGCTGTGATCTCCTCCATGTGGACACGTGAGAGAGTGTCCGGGACCACGTTTTGGGTACCCTTCCTATGTTCGATCACGAAGTCAAACCCTTGGAGTTTAAGACTCCATCTTGCCAAGCGGCCAGACAGGTCCTTTTGGGTCATTAACCACTTGAGACTTGCGTGATCCGTGATTATAGTGAAAGGTAGCCCTTCGACGTAGGCCCGAAACTTCTTCACTGATAGGACGGCCGCATAGCACTCAAGTTCCGTTACGCTATAATTTCGCTGTGCGGAATTAAGCTTTTGGGACATGAATGCTATCGGCCGCTCATTATTCTCAGCGTCCACCTGGAAGAGAACACTGCCAACACCTGTCGTCGAAGCGTCGCATTGAATGTAAAAATGTTTCGTAAAGTCGGGGTTAGTCAGTATGGGCGCAGTCACCAATGACATTTTGAGCTGGTTGAAAGCTCTTAGGGCTTCCTCCGTCATGTTGAAATTTTGGCCCTTTTTTAGACAGTCGGTCATGGGGCTTGATAAAGACGCGAAATTGGGAATGAAGCGCCTGTACCAACCCGTCATCCCTAGGAACCGTCGGAGTTGCTTGGGGGTCTTTGGCACAGGAAAGTCCTCGACCGCCGACACCTTGTCCTTGTCCGTTCGTAGGCATCCATCACCGACTATGTACCCTAGATACTTAATCTCCTTATAGCAGAACTTGCTCTTTTCCACGTTGATGGTTAGCCCCGCTTCCCGTAAACATACAGCTACCTCTTCAAGCAATCTGGCGTGTGATTCAAAGTCTGGGGAGCAAACCAAGAGGTCATCGAGGTAGACAAAGACATGTTCTTTCAACCGTGAAGGTATGACTTTGTCCATGAGCCTACACATTCTCTGGGCAGCGTTGCACAATCCGAATGGCATAACCGTGAACTGATACAGCGGTCGCCCAGGGACTGTGAAGGCCGTCTTCTCCCTTGATTCCCTCTCCAGAGGAATCTGCCAGAATGCATCTTTCAGGTCTATACCTGAAATAAACCGCGTGTCCTGCAACCTACTGAGCAGACCTTCTATGTGGGGAAGCGGGTACGCATCCTTCTTAGTCACGGCGTTGACTTTACGGGAATCCAAGCATAACCTGTTCTTCCCTGGCTTCCTAACTAGAACAACTGGAGAGCTCCAAGCACTGTTGCTTTCTTCGATGACACCTAGCGAAAGCATTCGGTCAAGTTCCTCGAAGAGCAGCTTTTGTATGGCAGGCGAGATCGGGTAATGTCTCTGTTTAATGGGTATTTTGTCGTCATCCACCTCAATTATATGAGTTTCGAGACTCGTTTTACCCAGACCTCGCACTGCGAAGGATGGGAATAGCTGCTTTATCTGCTCCAATCGTAGAGTTTGGGCTGGTGTAAGTGCCTGTACCGGAGGACTCTCTACAGTCGGTGATGGAAGGTCAAGTTCGTTGATAATGTTGGGAGCGACCCTAAACGCGCTCCAGAAATCGACCCCTAGATAAAGTTGCTGTTGCAAGCTTGGAACAACGTATAGTTCTAACTCTTTAACTTTGCTACCCCATGATAGATGAGTCTTGAATCGTCCCTGAATACGCTGACTATTACCGTCAGCTGTCCTAATATCTGTAGCCATTTTTGTCATTGTTATATCATGTTTCTTTAAAAATTCTAGCGCCCCCTTGCCTAAACAACTAATAGAAGCACCGCTGTCTAATAAGCCGAGAATCTCTTCCCCGCATATGGCGACTTTTGCGTATGGCCTATTATCGTCCGTAGTGTTTAAAATTGTAGCTTCTATTCTGTTCCTACATCGTCTAAATATTGCACATTTTTCCCTTAACCTAGCTATCTTGTGAAAATTTCTACTTCTTTTAGTTTGCGTCAATTCTTCTCCGAAAATTCGTCGTCTAGCTTCATCATACTCTTGCAGTCGTCTGTGTAGGCTCTTTATTGGAGCAACCTTTTTCACTGAGGTGGGATTCTCGGAGTTTGGGTCCCTTCTCAGAATTCGGACTGCTCTTTGTCCTTCGATGTTCCCGGGACTGGTTTCGTCATCGACTGGCTGGTCCCGGTCGCACCGTCGACTTTCAGGTTTCCCTGGCACTTGGCACAGTTAAACGCTAAACTACCTTGCCCACAACTAAAACATGTCAGCGTGTGGAATGTAGACTGACATATCGTTGGGGCGTTCACTGTCTCTCGCGGCCTAACTTGCTGCTTATTCTCTCTATTATTGTTATTTGTTTGTCTATCCATATTGGAGTGATTGATTGGCCTATTTAGCCGCTTGTGTAGTAGTGCCGCTAACTCTACATCTTCATCTTTGCAATCTACCTCCTCGTCTCTATTTTCATCATTATCGTCAATCACTTCACTTATGTTGCGTCTACTCCTGATGTCTCTTGCCGACATGTGCCGTTCGGCACGTCTACACTCTTCCCTAAGCTCTTGCATTGTCCTGATATGACACCCGAATATAAGGTTAGCTACCCTATCTTTAATATTTTGTCTGAGGATTGCTACGAGGTCCTGCTCATCCGGTCTGATTCGCATTTGAAGAGTCAAGGTTCGTATGTCGCTGTAATAGTCGTCAAATGATTCATGGGGTAGCTGGCGTCTATCCATAATGGTCCTCAATATTTCGTGATCCCTTTTCTTATCTTTAAATTGGTCAATCAAATCCATTTTCAGGTCTAAATAACACATCGTCTCATCATTACCCTTTTCCTCCATGTATTCCCAGTACCATCGCTCTGCTGGGCCTGTCACTAGGTGATGGAAGTTGGTGAATAGTTGTTCATCTGATAACCCATTTTTCCTTTGGAGGGACTCTATCCTAAACAGGAAGCTGTCTACAGTCATGGACTTGGACGACCCATCAAACTTAATTCCCCACTTGTGAATGTCTGGATTTTTACCGGAGAAGCGCGGCGATAGCTGTTCGCGCCAGACTTCTGGCCTTCTTCTGATACCTTCCCCGCTCAAAGTTGGGGTGGATTCCCTATAGTTTGCGCTCTGAGCGCTATCTTCTACTCTTACTCGGCGTTCAGCCGGCTTTGGAAGGTCTTTCCACCTGCTGTCGATTTCGGTTAGCTTATCTTGCATAGTTCGCATGCCTTCGTTGAACTGGGTCATTATCTCGCTCAGGTTCTTCGCTACCGCCCCCATAACACGCTCCTCGCTACGCCCTACTTCTGTCGAAACTAATCCCGTCAAGTATTGCGATATTCGCTTATTCTCCTCACTTATTTTGTTGCGAGCATTTTCGTCCCCTATCTCGTCAGTCTGTTGTGGTTGTCCTTGTTTCTGAGGTCGGCTTAGTTGTTGTTTTTGTTGTAGTTGTTGTTTTTGTTGTATTAATAGTCTTTGTTTTTGTTGTCTTTGTAGTAGCAGCATTTGTTGTTGCTTCTGCTGTTCTTGGAGTTGAAGCAGCTTTTGCCTTTGTGCTTCTTGTTCTTTGTAGAGCTTGGCTTGCAGTAGCTGTTGCTCTTTTAATTGTCGCAACTGAAGTTCGGTTTCGGCCTGAACTGCTGTCAAGTCGATGTAATCGTCTATGTCTTCCTGGTCGGTCGTTGTAGTCTGTTCTACCTGGTCGGTCTGTTCATTTGTGTCTGTCTGTTGTTCTTGTTGCAGCTCCGTTGGTTGGATTGCGTGTGCAGATGTTGTTTTCTGCGAAGAGATATCAATTGTTGTCGTCGTTTGCTCTGCCTGCTCCACCAAGTCTTGCCGTGCAGGCAATTCGACCTGCTCTAATATGATCGGGGGCGTTTTTGCTGGCTTTTTCCCCTCCGAGTCTGGCGTTTTGGCTGGCTGAGTTTTGCCAGAAATAGTGCCCCTATCGTCCTCAACGAACGTTAGACGTTGGCCACTCGGAGGTAAAGGGTCCCAAAATGGTAGCTCGCAACCTGACAAATTCATCTCGTAGATCTTTTCGTTCCAGGCCTCTTGACTCTGCCCTACATTCCCCTCTTCTTCTAATTCTCTCTGCCTTTGTTGCCACTGCCTGGTGACCGGCCTCTGCGGGTTCTCTACTGGCTGAGGCTTGGGGTTTTTCGGAATAGCCCCCTTGTTGCTATCCTTGTTCGGCATTTTGTTTGCCTAAGGACTCTACCTGTCTGACCTACTTAGTTATCACTTAAAAATTTCAAAAAAAATTTATATAAGAATTCACTGAGTATAGTAAAATGAAATTAATAAAATTCAATGTCTTAAAAAGGGTTAAAAGTAATTGTATGTATGTATGTATTCATTCACTAAATAAGGTAAAAAAATATAATAGAAAAATTCAATATTGTAATAGGGTAAATATGTGATTTGAAATGTTTTATTTCTAAAATGAAAGATTGTGTTATCTGGGTGTTTGAAATGTGTTTATAATTGTGTGATGGTGTGTGGATCACTTTTCAGGTTTTCCTGTACTCTTCCGCTGAAGATCTATCGTCGGTCATGTCGTCGAGTCCGTTCGTGTGTCCTCCTAGTCAGTAAGTTGTGTCTTATGTCCGTCGCTGACTGGTTCTTTCTCCGGAATTCGACGAGTGTCGAAAATATGTACCTCCAATCCTTCCACTACTGTTATCTAGCTGAACTAAATACCAGGTTGGTAAGGCTTTTCAGCACATATGTCCAACACGAACGAGGCTTTCGGATCAAGGCTCCAGCCTCACGAAGAACCGAACTAGTAGTTCTTGCCCTTCGGACAGCTGTTAGAGCAATAATCTTTCCGCCTCGTTCCGCTCTTAGTGCTAGCATAGACTTTGGAATACCTCACATTATCCTTTGGCTCATGGCCTACGGACCGGACAGCCATCCTCGGTCTATGATCTGCACTCCGAGCATCTACGGTTATTGAGCAATAGAGAGAGATAGGACAGTAAAATTAAAAAGATAAGAAATGTATACTAAATTCGCGAAAACTAATAAAATTTTAGTTAAAAAAATGAAAAAAAATCAAAAAAATCAAAAAAAATCTTTTGCAAGTCCAAGGCGACGACCTTTGTAAGCAAAAATCGTCCCCTTGGAAGCGCAACTGGACTTTCTGTAAATTAACGTTGGGCGCCATTGTTAGGAGCTCAGGTTAGGCCACAGAGGCGTCTTTGGCATGGCGGAGGGGGACGGTGGCACGCTCGCGGTTGCACGGCTAAACTCGTCGGACGGGGTAGTTCTTGTCTCCCTTCACACCAGCCACCTGCTCTTCACAAAAAAAAATCGTGCCATGAAACAAAATAAGAGGGATAGCAGAAGATCTAAATTTACTTGACGGCGGACGGACTAAAAACTATAGATGAAAGAGAAGAGAAGAGAAGATAGGAAAGAAGAAAAGAAATTGCTCAATAGAACCTATGCCTATACCGAGGAGCAAGGGTGGAAGGTCAGATGCTTTCGGATACTGTTCAAAAAAACTATAATATATCCTAATCCTACCCGACACCAAAAAAGAGAAAAAGAAAACGCAATCTAAAAATAACTAACCTAATGTATCCTAAGCATCTTTCCAGCCTTCCACTGTCACCCCTCCGTATAGGTTCGTCTCATTCCGGAGATGTGCCTGATGTTGTTGGCACAAACGCGGCCTCCCCACCCCCATGCCATGAGTGGCATATCCGTGGTTATCTCCTTGGCCGAGAAATCGGAGATAACCCCTTAAAATACTGGAACCAGTCAGTCGTCAGTCCTTGTCTGTTACGTCATCTGTACGTAGGCGTCTGTCGTGTCCTACGAAGCCTCGATAAATGAACCCGTGGAAGGACGGCCTTCCCAGCAATCCACACACCACATCACTCCGAAACTTACTCCATTTGAAACACTAAAACACTTTCAATTTAAATAAATAACACAGAAGAATCTTTATTTGCGTGGCTCATTAGAAGCTAAATTTAACTATCTTAGGTTTGATCTCTGAATTCACTCTATATAAAGTTACGTAAAATCTTAACCAATAAAAAAATTCAAAAAAAAAACTAATGGACCGAGACACTCATGAATTAACTATTTTTAAACCAAAAAAATTACCTTAAAACTACACTTCATTCAATAAAGAAATAAAAAAAACAATCCAAAAAAATATATATAAAAAAGACTCACGTGGCGTTGTAGGTGGAGAGGATCCCTCGTCGTCCTGCGCGCAGCACTCGGAGAAATCGTCGTTTGGAGGACACCTTAAAATGGAATTTAAAATCCTGTTCACGCGACTGTTTGGTTTAACTATAGAACTCTCGGCTTGTACAACACAAAATAATTCAAATTAAATCAAAAAAAAACTTTGCTACACCTTAATTAACTAATGCTCATCAAAATTTTATCACCGAATTCAAATTAAAATTAAAAAAAAACGCACTCGCTCACAATTCACTATAAAAAAATTAATGTCCTTGATCTGCCCTCTGTGAGGGACTTTTCAGCTGGCACTTTGGTTTGTCACTTGTTAGCGGTGACCTTTTATGTCCTCTATTGGAGAACTCGTTGGGGCTTTGTCCGCCCGCACAGTTTTTGAGACCGTTGCGCAAGTCTTTTCCCCGCTCACCGAAATACGTGACCTCCCACGGTTTCTGAGGAGCCGCTTGTCGATAGCTCTGAACTTACAGCGGCGTAGATGTCCGTATAGGAGTCGTAGACGGTGGCTAGTCCAGCGCTTGGCGGACACAAAGAAAATCGCAGAGGCCTGGATCGTTTCTACGACCGGTGGCCTCAATCCAGTACCTATGTACGAGAATTAACTAAATAAATCATCCAAATCCATGACCGGCAGAACACCTACCTCTGCTTAGTATCGGATATTTTATCCCCTTTTGAATTACTGAATTCCTTCTTTCGAGATTTTCTAGTCAATGGAAATCTAGAGTACTACTCTTGGTTAAAATTTATTTTTCTTTAAATATATATATCTATTTTACCTCACTGAGCTTGATTGCACCGCTTAGGATGTAAAAAAAAATCTCCTCAAAATTGTTTCAAGTAAAACGAAACTTGTTGCAAATTCGCACTATACTTGAATTATTATTGCGTTGCGGCTCGGCAACTCTGCTATAACGACACAGCTGTTTCTAATGACGCTACGATTGGCAATGACCCATATAATATTTCTTGTTACGTAAGTGTCATTGCCCTTTCGTTTGTCTTTTCTTTTATTGAGTGCTTCGGTGCTTTATTTGAGTGCTTCTGCCTCTACTGCCGCACAACACAGTTCGAAACGGGTGACGGACCATTGTGTGTGTAGGGTAATTTGCTTCTCATTCTTGCCTCTCTCTTTCCTACTTCGATGAGTGAGATCGGTTCTGATCACAGTTGAATTGCTTTATAACAAACTCAAATCTTTCCACACACAGAAATTTAAGTCTTCAAATCCTTACCTAAACTAACTTATCTTGTCATTTATAAAATTACCACGAAAATACATAGCCCTAATATCTATCCTTATCCTAAGTGACGTAAAATAACATACATAATTTAAAATTCTAACATACATAATTTAAAATTCTAACTGGTCTAAATCTGTTTTCTATTAATAAAAAAAATAATTAACCCAGTTCTTATTGTGACCTGACCTACATTAAAATTTGTCACGAACACTAGTGAAGTGAATGACAGAGGTAGCAATGGTTGTCAATCAAGTGAGAGACAAGGACAACAGTGAGTGGTACATGTAGAACATACGAAACACTCAACAACTGTCAAAACAGAAAGACAAGTAAAATTTAAAGCACGCGTTTGGACATCCACCACAGGTAATTATTGAATTTTGTTTTCTTTTATTATTATTTTCCAGCCTATTCCTATTTTCATGTCATTGTATGCTCTTTCTAGGACTAACTAGATTATGGATGCGACCAATGCATTGCAACCCAAGGAACAATCATCGAATTGGTGATAAAACCCAACCACAACTGGATATGGTGGCGACCGGGTGTAAACCATTCGATGATGTTCCATGCGAATGGGTAGGGAATAGCAGGGATTTGTCGTCAGTGACGCATGTGTACATCGGTGAGTACATTCTATTGACATTGGGGTTGTTTCGTGTCTCTGCTTCTAGGCAGCTACTCGAACCAACCCCCTGTCGATATTAGTTTGTTTATCTGTTTTCTAATGATTTTTTTTTTCTCTGCAGGTACACGCAACACATAAATAGTGATCTTTTGTCAGAACGTAATTTGATCGATAGTATGTGTTCAATTAATCTTTTTCCCGTTAATTCCTCTACACCCACTCACTTTAACGATACTTGTAGCACCTTACTTGATGTTTTCTTTGTAAGCGAAGTCCAAAAGGCGCTCTTCTATGACCAATTGTCTGCGCCGGGGTTTTCAAAACACGATCTGATCTATGTTACATTTGATTTTAGTTATCATGAATTACCTAATTCATTTGAGTTTAGAGATTTCAGACACATTGACTACGTGGTTTTAGATAATGATGTGCGCAGCATTAACTGGGACCTAATATACTGCATGTCTTCTTCAAACCAACAAGTCGAGTTCTTACAATCGAATGTTAATCAGCTATTTAATATCCACGTCCCCCTTAAAACTAAGGTAGTGAGACATACCGCTAACTCATGGTTTACAAGTGATATCCGAGAGCTAATCCAAAGGCGGGACGAAACGTATAACCTATGGAAGCGCTTTCGAGTAGAAGAGTACTACAGGTCATACTGTACTTTCCGTAATAACGTGGTCTGCAAAGTTCGTGCTGCCAAAAGACGATTTTACTCTGAACGGTTAAATGCATCATTCTCTGGTAAAAAATTGTGGAAGAACTTGAAGGAAATTGGTGTAGGGAATCTACAGAACCGCCTCCTTGATAATGTTGACGGTGATGAACTAAATCGATGCTTTGTGTCCTGCACTCGTCCTACTATTTCATCTTCCTCGCATGTATTTAACCTCGATAACAGCACCATTTGTCCCAATGAAGCTTTCGAGTTTTCTCTCGTGGAACAGGCAGATGTGGTTGAGTGTATTCTCTCGATCAAATCTAACTCTGCTGGAATCGACGAAATTCACCCTAAGTTCATAAAGGTTATTCTGCCCATCATACTACCATATGTCACCCATGCCTTTAACCACATACTTACAACAGGTGTGTTCCCTTCAGTCTGGAAGAAATCTAAAATCATACCAGTTCCCAAGAATCGTACTGATAAAGATTTTCGTCCCATTGCTATACTATCTTTTCTTTCTAAAGTCTTTGAAAGAATTATGCAGAAGCAAATTAATAGGTATCTTAATTTGAATAATTTATTGTGTTCTCATCAGTCTGGTTTCCGTGCTAAGCATAGTTGTACCACTGCACTTTTAACTGTGGTTGATGACATAAGACAAAACTTAGATAAAAATCATATAACGTTTCTGGTGCTCCTTGATTTCTCCAAGGCATTTGACACCGTCAATCCCGCAATACTATGCAATAAGCTTACAAGTATATACAACTTCTCTTCTTCCGCTGTTCGTTTAATATCCTCTTATCTTATTGGTCGTCAGCAGGCAGTGTTTGTGAAAAATAGAATGTCGGACTTTCTTCCCATAACATGCGGAGTTCCCCAAGGTTCCATCCTAGGACCCCTACTCTTTTCCCTATATGTTAATGAGTTGCCTTCCATCGTCACTAACTCCTATGTTGAAATGTATGCTGACGATACTCAGCTACACATGAGCTGTTCACCTGACACAATTGATCACTGCGTCAGTTGCATAAATTCCGATTTGAATAAAATCTCTAATTGGTCGCAACAGAATTCGCTTGTGATAAACCCTAAGAAGTCTAAATGTATTGTCATATCAAGGAAAACCTTAAGCACAGCATTCTTTCCACCTATCTGCCTTGATGGAGATCCGATCGAGTATGTTGACACCGCTAAAAATTTGGGTATGGTATTTAATAAAACTTTAACGTGGAGTGATCATGTTAACTTAACAGTTGGCAAAGTTTATGGTATTCTTCGTTCTCTTTGGACGACTCAATACTTTACTCCCATGAAAACGCGGGCCCTGTTAGCTAAGACCTTAATTATACCAGTTTTAACATACGGTTGCGAAGTTTTTGGAAAGTGCGACTCGATTAGTTGCCGGAAACTTAATGTCGCCTATAACAACACTGCTCGATATATCTTCGGTCTTCGAAGATACGACCACATTTCACTTTTTTCCTACCGGATCTGTAATATCTCGTTTGACAGACTTTTACAATACCGTACCATATTAATATTGCATAATATAATTAATACACGTCAACCCCGCAATCTTTTTAACCGATTAACGTTTTGTGCATCTATCAGGACTAGACTAATTTTATCCCCGCGCTATTCTTGTTTAACGTCTGAACGTCAATTTTTTGTTAATGCCACTAGACTCTGGAACTCCCTACCGCGCCAAATCAGAGAAATAAGACTGAAAAAGAGATTTTCAATTGAATTAAGATCTTTCTTGTCTACCAATTAATATAATTTCTTATTTGTAATTTTAAATTTTTGTAATTTTTTTTTTTCTTTTTTTAAATTTTTTGTAACTTGTTTTAAATATTTATCATGTAACAAATTCTAATTGTGTTTGTGAATTTGTATTAGCAGTTCATATTCTTATATTTTTAAATACTATAATTTATGTTTAATGGTAGTTTTTGTTTTTTGTAAATCTATAAATTAGCTTATCACTATTTTAAAAGATATAAAATATCTTACTGTGTAAGCCTTCAAATATCTACTTAAATAAATAAATAGGCTTTAAGTTCTGTAATTTGTCTGTGCAAAGGCAAAAATTCATGAAGTTTCAATTTTGTGACACTCTTTCTACCATTACCGGCTCTATCTTACAAATAAGTTTCTTTGAATATTTCCTTCCAAGACCCAAATAGTCCAAGGTTAAGAACTTTCCACTTTGCACGAAGTAACCGAGGCAAATCGCACGATCGTCGAATCCAATTCAATTTACTGACGACTGGACCAACAAGTCTTTACCTCGTGATCGTATTTGGTAATATTCTAGCGAACTTAGCATGTACACTTACCCATTTAGCCGAGTCACAAAGGCTCCGCTAAGTCTATGATTAAACTGTACGGTGTAGGTCACTGTTGAAGTGGAAACTACTGGACAGATTTCAATGAAACTAGTTTTAAAATGCTTCTGAAGTCATTCAGACGGCCTAAATCAATGCAGTTTATTGCCACGCCTACTTTTTGGGAGGCGTTTTTGTCGCAAAATATATATACTCTTGACTGAACTCCTCCATCTCTCGCCATTGCTTAAAATATTCTTTAACAAAAAAAAAAAAAGAAGTGTTATAAAGTTTTCAATAAGAGGTGTTATTGTGAAAGGATATGGTCCTGTATGCGTGCTCGTGGTAGCCATTTGGCTGATATTTTTTTTCATTATTAAAGGCATATTTTCCTCTTTATTTTGAAATAAACATCCGATCGTTTATCTCAAAAAATGTCATTTTTCTTTGAATACCAAAATAACACCTCTTATTGGAAAACCCTTTACTTAAGAGAGCCAGCTGGTTCTAAACTCTCCTATTCGACAATCTTAAACCAACAGGTCAAATGAGTTTTGGTAACAAAACGGCACATAGTGCTACTTGGGTTTTTAAAATAAACCGCCACACCTACCTACCTACCTAAGAGAGCCAGCACTTCCCTGATCATTTCAAACCATCAATCAGCTTTCTGCTTGATCTAGGTACCGAGCTTCAAACCAAAATCTAGCATACGCAAATGGATCTCTTATCTAAAAATATCAGCATCGGTCATTTGCTATTGTGTTTGTAGTTCTGCTTTGGGACAGTGGGTGCACATCTAAGGAGTTTGTGTCCTTTTCTCTGTTGAACAACTTTTTTCCACATATTTGGCAGACATATTTGATTCAGTATTGCTTTCGTCAAGTTTAACGAAAGCCCAGCCAAAAGCCCTGGTAGCTAGTGCTATACCCATTTATTGTTAATTGTAATTAATTACTAATAATAAAAGCTAATAATAATTACCGAAAACCCGCTAAAACCTCACAGTCAAAACTCAATAGCTCTCTCTATTTTGGTATTCCCCCTTAGTGAGTGGGCCCCAATCCCCATTTAAATAAACACTTTCCACAACTGTGTCTAAGGCGCAAACCACCGAGCTCTAAAAACCACACTAAGTACCAGAAGCAGGACTAATTACTGCTGTGTCAGCCACGTTCTAGGTTAAACTCATACACTTGATCCCCCCTAGATCAGAACTCAACTATTAGGGTTTCATTTACCGCTCCCCGGTTTCCCGTTTGTCTCGTGTGTTGTGCTCTATAATCCGCTTAGTTCCGCATTTTACTCAAAGTCTCTTCAGCTCTTCCGCTTATAAACTTCAAATTACCGCCGAAAATCAAATTAGTTTTCCTCCTGCAAAAATCTTCTCACCTACGTAAATGATTTGCCGTTTCCATTAGACGGAAGAACTTTTGCCTCGAGCACCTACACCCTCGAGCACCCGCACCCGCGATACACCATCATTCAAATTGCAAACAGCTTTGCCACCCGAACACATCGTCGTTAATATGGCTTCGGACTGACGGTTAATTGCGATTCTATAATAAAGCAAAGACAATAGGTACACTCGTATATCAAATTTCGTTGTATCCTTATAATTTATTAGCACTTGTTGTCGGTGTGTGCGCGATGACATACAGACACTTTATGCACTACGAAAACAGAAATAGTTGAACCGCATAAATGCGAGAATATATGTGGTGTCGGATGAACTCTGTCTGACTGGAGCTGAAACATCTTCCGCACCGGTTCAAGGAACCGATATATCCCGATGGAAATTAATTTACCTACACTACTGTTGTCGTTGTCGCCGCAGTTCTGAGTCAGGAACTACCATTTGGATAATTGCTGTTGTCCTTCTCCGCAGATCCACCTCACTCCCTTGGCCTTGGTCAGTGGTCACCCGCTGTTAATGGCAGGTGTGGGTTGCGTGTGGGTGTGTGGGTGTCCTTAATGGATAGAGGGAGAGTATAAGGAATTAATATGAAATAAAATTGATTCTTTTACGAGCAAGTAGTTGTGTGAAGTGGCCGCGTGCTCTGCTACGTGCGAGTGTGTGCTTCTCTTTTGTTTGAGGGGTGTAGAGCAGGCAGCACCTTTTTTCTTCCTTCTTAATGTGCCTTCCTCTATCATTTCGATATGGTTCGAAGCACCATCCCATCAGTATAGCAAGAATCAATGGCACAAGCTCCCACAGTGAGTGAGCTTAATGAACATCGAAAGGTGGTGGCACCACTGCTGCATTAAGTTGGTTTCGGGGGTCTGATTTCATCGCAATACACGCGTGTGTATCTGCCACGCATACCGTAACCATTACCACCACCACCGGCAGTGGCGATGGCGGTGGCGGTTGCGACGGTGCGGGGGTTAGGTCAGGAGCATATCGGTTTTATGAGTCAAACTTAAGTTGATTTTTGATCGAATGAAAAGTTCTGCGGAAGGCTGGTGCCACCGTTTGTTATTTGAATGAATAATTGATTAATTTATGCTGAAGCAATTCCAACACAGAAGGGCACAACTAAAAGCTATTATGGCGTCGTGTAGTTAATGGCATCTGGTGAACGATTAACCGATTTAATTCCATATAGGTATATGTGTGCCATTAGCAATATTCTTTGCGGGCAGAATTTCTTTTGAGTCGGAGTTTCAGTTCATAAAGGGGGCAACCCGAAAACTGGGTTAAAACGATCCGGTAGTGGTGTTCTTAATGATTTCATGTGAGACCACAGGAATGTTTTTATTACTTTCTCGTGCGGTCCCGATGAAAGGAAACGTATTTGTGCGGGCGAAATTGGTCTTTCGATTGTAGTTTTCTTGATGATTTGTGGTCAAAGTGTTTGCACAATTGCGTTTGTGACTTTCGGTCAATTTTGGAAGAAAATTTTCGATTTGTCGCTTCATTGAGCCCTTAATGATTGGAGTTTGATTCACTTTCAATAGCATTGCGGGTAGCTATTTAATGAGTTTGTAAAGAAATGGAATTTGTTATTAATAACGTTGTGTGCAAGGAGGTGTAACTTTATCAGGGGGAGAAGGCGAGGTAGGCAGTTTGCAGTATTTTTCACCTGAAGTCGTATATATAAAAGTAAGAGGGGAGCTTTAAAAAAACGAAGAACTTCACAAAATCGAATTGTGACCATTTGATATAATTAAATCAGTTTTTCTAAAATGATAGGAGAACTCAGCACGCAATTTTTAGCTTAAAAGGCATATGATCTCAGTTATAGCGATATTTCTACATCTCAGCATATATAGTCCACGCCAGACGCGGACTCTCATGGAACTTCTGCTTCACCCTGCAACTATTCTACGAAAGAATGCTTTTTTTTTTGCCTGTTTTTGAAGGAAGAGTACGTACTAAATTCTGGCAAAAGCTCTTTACCTTCCGACCGCCCTCTGATATTCAGCCGCTCTTACAAATAATATGCAACAGGTCAGTCTGACAAGTATGCAACGGATCAAGTTCATATGCACAAAAGTTCAGGGTAAGGGCTGTAAATATAAAAGCCCGTTTTACGATAATCCTACAGAAAATATGCTCGCTATAAGAGGTCGGCAAAGGTATTTTGACAGAAATGCAAGTCGCTTTTCAAGGCGAATAATTATTGTAATACAGTAAAATTTAAAATTAAATATTTCTAGCAACTCCTTTGGTTGGCTCTGCGAAAAAAGGCCCCAATAAATTATACAGGATACACAACGATTTTTAATAAAACTATTGGGTGTGTTGGGGTGTTATTTCCTTTTTTGGGGCCTTATTTCCTAATGATAATGTAGTCAGTCCCCTAAACTATTTTTTTATTATTAATTGTTACCCTTCCGACATGGAATACGTATGGGGGGGCTGCAACCCCCCTGCTTCCGAGGTTGAGTATATACAAATTTCCTTTAATCTAAATCTAGTAAACCGTACACTCCTATGCAATCTTTCAAATTCCTCCTATTCAAAGAGGCAATAAAGGCTGCAAACAATAGGTGGAACAGAATAGATATCTGCGTCATACCCAAGCAGATCTGGGCAAAACTAGACGCCAAAAGGGCTCAAAGACTTTTCTCTGTAGGTAGAAACAGAATCAGCTCCGTAGTGGGGACATTAAGAGGAGACTGTTTGATAGGTAGGCACGCCCGTAGGTTGGCTACGCCCTACAATGACTTTTGCAGCAGCTGCATGGATGAGGAGGAAGAAGAAACCGTTCTTCATCTTCTTTGCAACAGTCCAGCTCTTGCAAATTTGCGCAAAACCAACTTAGGAGACTACTTCTTCGATGACCTCAGTGACCTGTATAGCACAGACATACGCTGTGTCAGCAAATACATTACAAAGACCAAATGGCTTCAATGATCTTCCGCATATACTCAACACCATCAGCAGTTGGTCCTATCCACCATTTTCTCTTTTGGGGCCTTATTTCCTACAGCCCTTTGGTTACTTAAAATGTTATCTGCCAATCATTTCTAGTCAAGTAGACATAAATAAAACTCTTCACTTTTTCCTTTTCAACCTTGTAAGACCTGGGTTACGGATTCCTTGTGCTCCGAAAACTTTGCTATTTTTTTTTTACAATAATTCCTAACGGCTATGAACCGACTACAGTTTTCACCCAGAAGTAAACTGTAAATATCCAAATCAATAATCACAAAATAACGATCTCTGTGCAAAATTTACCTCCCTCGATTAAAAACTGAAAAAGTTACAACGAAAAACGTAAAAGGATGGAAGCTTTATTTTGGGGAAGTTTTTTTTAAAAATCCAAGTCTAACTGCTAAAATTCTCGAGCTTAAAGGAAGGATAATTCAGAGGCGCCTTGCTGAACTCTATTTAGATACATATCCTGTAAAAAAATACCGTATAACTACGAAAATAAAATAAAGAGACTACAATTCGACCGAGAGTAAAAAAATAAACCCATAAGATGTGGTTAGGAACGGAAGAGAGTTCATTTGAGCCTCAAGATTTGTTCAGACGCCGACATTTTCTAGTGAAAAATACGCACCAGTCGTTCAGACCAGCTAGCATGAGTGCGGGTTTTGTAATCTTTTTGTAATGATTCTCAAATTTCAACGGATTATTCAAAAACTTTAGTATGTCTACGAAATTCGAAACCCAATTTAATGAAAGCACATTTTGTAGCTTTTCAAAACCTACCTAGAACTTTCGTTTACTTCAGTCGGCTTTTTTTTTTCAACAGATGAACAGAATTCCTTCGTTAAACTCTAGAAGCTGTCGCAATTGTATATCATATCTCTTGGTTTGTTGTATCCAAAATACAAGAAACCTTAAGCACTCACAGTTGAACCATCTACCAAGGTCCTTTTCTTGGGTGTGTCAAAATTCCAGGATATAAAAACGTCTACAAACAGACACTCAAACTAAATAAATTCGCTGGATGGTCGTAAAATTGACTTCGCTGTATAAGGACGACATAAATATGATAGCTCTTCCAGCCCAATTATTGCGTAAGTGGTTAATAATCTATTCTTATTGGCATGCCAATAAGCAACGACTTTTGGTTCCGTCAATTGGTTGGTCTGCAATACACAATTTCAACTGAAGAACAAAATCTCATAAGTTCCGCTGAATAAACCTAGACTTACGAGTTTTGGACGGTAGTGCGGTGGCCTTTTTGATTGCCCGCCTACCAACTGAGAGATTTCATGATCGAAGAGCCGAGTTTATTTATGATGGATCGATGCTTTCTTTCCTTGGTAGAATAATCATTTTTGGATCTAAAACTACTAAAATTATGTCCGAACCTTCACACAAATCCCATGCGGAAACGTGGATGGGTTGAGTTCATACTTCATACATTTCCCAGCACAGAGTAATATTTATCAACCTCTCACCAACAAATTAAAACAATTCTGCAAGACCATCAAAAACAAATGAACCCAACACAACCATAAGCGACCATAAGCAAATGACGTGTGCACTGCGGTTCCACGTTTAACAAATGATCCTTGGACAACGCAGTGTGCGGTGCATCAGCAGCACTGCACAGTAACAAATCTTTGTTGGACAATTTTAAATAGGAGCGTTATTGTCTGCATCCTGTGTGTGTGTGTACGGCGCTACGACCCATTAACTTGGTTTGCAATAAACCGTAATAAATGTCAGCCAATTTGCGCGCGGCCCCCAAAGCACAAAACACACCCCTGGAATACACTGCACTGCGTGTGCATAAATGAGCTTTTTTGCGTCCGCCGAACTCTGGAGCCTATGGCGGACGAACGCAGGGTAGAGGTGGTATGGACACAGCAGAGAAGGAGCGTGCGTCGTATTAATGAGGTGCATTTCGATTGCATTTATTTGCAATGATGCGTATGTAATGAAGTAGCTGCATATATACATATAAAAATCCTTGCAGGAAATCGCATTGTACATAATTTTTATTTCACTTTTCACATTAAGTCGTTCAGATTTCTGCCGTCAGCAAATAAACAGAACATCTCGAAAATGGAAACAAGCATGGCGAGGGATTACTCCTCATTCACTTGTGCATATTTGTTTAATTAAATTTTTAATCAAGTTATTAAAGTAGGTACGCAGAGAGGCTCAGTGGTTGCCGAATATTGACTGACAATTTAACGCGAATTATTGTTGCCTTGTAGTTACAGTCGCAGGGGTAGGTACAACACATGTGTACATCGGTATGATGTCAAAAAATTTACCTGAGGGTTTGTTGAAAAACTTTTGGAATGGAATGCTTTAGGGTGGGCTAATGGGTTGACAGATATGGGGAAGACCTTCCTTTGAAGCACTGTTAAATCAGTGTAGAGGTGAGTGATGTGATTATTTATTACAAAATGTGGTGTTTAATTTTGCTGCAGTACCTATTTTAAATCGTCCCAAAAGTTTGGCAAGGATAGTTGTTTACTCATTAACTTAGCATGAGCTTACCGCAACACCTGGGGTAATGCCAAAGAAGGTAACCAAAAAAGGTTTGTGTTGAGTGCTATATCAGGAACAATTCACAATAGTTTCAATTAGTTGAAAGTTTTATTTCGTTTACCTCTCTTGGTATCAGTCTTTTAGGGCTTAAAAATAAGACCAAACGTCACAATTTTGTTTGAACTACACAATTTTTTGCGAAAAGTAAGTAGTTCACAATAGCAATATTTTCCATACATATTTTGTAATTGTGACCTTTGGTAAATTGAAAATCTATAACTTGTTATTAGCTAGTCAGACTCCGCGATACCTCTAATCATTGGCCCCTACCAATAAACATTTTTGGTTCCGACTCTTAATTTTAGCAGTTCACAGTGGCTATATTTTCCATACAAATTTTGCAATTTTGAACTTCCGTAAATTTAAAGCCGAGTCTAAAATTTGTTATTAATACGGCGCATTGTTAGTGTATAGTATAGGACAATTTTTTTAAACTCACAATGGCGAAATTTTCCGTATAAAATTGCATATTGTAACCTACAAAATATTTAGACTGAAGGTTGAAAATGATTAGAAAGACCCATTTAATGGAGAATAAAATTAAGTTTTATACATGTAGCATCTTTTAAATAGTGATAAAACATTTTAAGCTCAACTTTGCGCACTTTAATGCTCATATTTAAGACGAGGGTCTTTGTTTTAAGTCGAAAACTTCACAAAATAGAATTTTTTTTATGATCCTCCAACTTTTTTACATATTTTTGTTCTCCGCAACTTCTAATTTGTATTTTTACCCAACTGAACATAGGGAGGGTAATGTGTTTCGCGCGTATCCTATGTACGTTCCTACGTGACGCCCTGTAGCCCAAACGGCTTGGCGGATTTTGAAAAGGGAGGTGTCATTAAATTGGTATTTTTCCCGGAGTGTCATAGGGTAAACAAATGAATATAAAAATTTAAATAATAATAATAAAAAAAAGCAAGTCAGTCAGTTTTTTTTTGGCTTTTTAAACTAACTTTTTTTTTTATTTTCGTTTCTCGTAGGAAAGTTGACTTAACCATTAAAAAAACAATTTACAATAGTGGAACTAAATTTCCGAAATTTTATGAATAAATCACCCGCTCGATCTTTCGTATTTTTTGTCTTAATAAAAATACTGCGCGGTACTAATCTTAGTGTCAACTCTTATTTATAAAAAGTTGCTATTGTGACCATCAGTAAATTTATTGTGACTATTCATATTCAGTATAGTAAGATCTAATTTCAAAAGGGACCTAAATACTAAGGGCTTAGTTTGTTTTTGTAATTGTTTTCTGTAAGTCATAATAAAATATTTTTTTATTTAAATAAACGCCATTGTGAGCTCTTACATTTTAAGTGCTAAATTGATGTTGATGAATATATCTTAGAATAACTTTCCGTGGGTATAGACTGGCAGCTACTATAGTCGACTTTTCATTGCTGGGAACTCGACGACAAAAATGTCCACGACCGTCGTCGTGTCTAGTCTAAACTATGTCTATATGAATAATAAGTCGCTAGTAGGTATGCTATATCAATATGAATCTGTTAACGAGAGGCGTAAAGAAAGTGTCAATCTGTCAACTACTAAAACAAAAGGGGGGACTTCTGCTTGTATTTCGTACATAGAATTCAAGTTTAAGTGGCCCAGTTTTTGGACTTTTATTAAAAACAAAAATCATAGAATTTAAAAAAAAATTTTTACCTGAAAAATATGAACGTTACCCTGAAAACTATGCGGACCTTACCCATATGCGACGCTCAAGCGCATCACGATCTCACCCAATGGTCATTGTCAGAGAAATTCACTTAAAACAAACTAAAATCAAGCTCCCATACCTACCATACCTCACTACCCATACCTGGTAGCAACAAATTGTGGCAGGATCTCAAAAAACAAAGTATGAAATTGCAACGGTCACGCTGACTGCCTCACGACTTCTACCGATGCGTGCAAACATCCATTCGCTATGGATGAAATCAATTATTGAAAATTGGACGCTCTACGATTTTAAAAATTCAATAATCCGTAGACAAATTGAACCTCTCACGATGATTACGCTTCATGGATCGCAGCCATACTACCATAGCATCATTAGTGATGTGCCAAACCGATATTATTTCAAACCGAGTTAAACCGGTTTAGAATTGAAGCAAACCGAGTTGCAAACCGAGCTGCAAACCGAGTTAGTCGACTCGATTTGCATGTTGCTACTCGTTAAGAAATCGAAATCCAACACGACTATACGAACGGGTATACGTACGTAAACGGTTCATTCAAACCGAATTACCACCTATGGACTCGCTCAATTGACAAAAACCACCCTCGCTCATAAAAATCATAGCACATACACATTGCAGATGCGAGAAAACAGGAGTAAAGAGAAGAGCACAGCTTTCCAATTGGACTTTGCATCTTGCATGCTCAATAATGTGTTTGTACATTGTGTTTATTTTTCTCACACGCACACCTACCTAACCAATCGAACCGAGATCCGAAACCGAGTCGTGTGTTGATATCGGTTTATGCATGCGTGGCATTTTATTATTCGGTTTTCGGTCGGTTCGTTTCGTTTCATTGGTTTTCGCCAACTCGGTTTGAAATAAAAGCAACTCGGTTTAACTCGGTTTAGTAGTAACTCGGTTTAAACCGGTTTACCAAACCGAGTCGACACATCACTAAGCATCATCACGAAAGGTCACTGACTTTATTTACAAAAATCAATGAACACACCACTGGGCTTTTGCAATTCCTTCGGGTAACCGTTAAAAACTTTAAATTCAAAGTATAAAACAATTCCTGTCATCAAGCAATGTAAAAAAAAAAAAATAAACCCCAAACAGCCCAACGCAAAAAAAAGAAAATTGAGATAAAAATACACCTCCGAACCCAAAGGACCCGTTTAATCCATTTTACCTGTACGCAAATGGTGCTGAAAAAAAAAAAACACAACAAAATAACCCAACCATCCTTGTCTTGATTGCTTCATCTGGTATTACAAACGAAAATTCATTCAAAAACAATACGAGTTAAATTGTCTTTGAGTGCCAAAGCCCCCCTTTTACTTTTACCATTACTACAGTCGAGAGTCGACCTTTTTCTCTCTATCTCTATCTCCTTTATTGCCCCTCCCCTTGAGGATACAAACCTGGGATGAAGTTTCAATTGTCCTTCGTATAGCATAGCATAGCAGTTTATTCTGCTTCCACTATACCATTGCTAGTTAATACAAAATGGCAAAATAGTACCAAGAGTATATTTGCAGCGGCAGAAAGGGAGTCCTGAAATGGAGTGATATGTCTAGGGGTCATTTGCAGAGTAAAGTCGATTTGAAAACAAAGGCAATGTAGCGCACTTAAGGAGATTTATCCTCTGAAGGCGAAGAAATAGCCTTTGAAATATTAATATTTGCGAACATTTACTTCGTAATGCTGGTAATTGGCAATCATTCTGCAAAAAGAGCCACACTCGAGGTGAATTCTGCGAATGTGAAAGAACACTTTGAATAATAATGATGGCAAAGTGTTGTTATCAGATAAAGCAGCACTATTCGAGGATATTTGTGGAATTCCGGGTAGGGATGGGGTACATTTTGTTGTTTCAAAATACACTTTCGTTTTTCGCTTCTAACTGCAAATATTCTTGTACAACAAAATTCGTTTATGACAGCGAAACCACGTAATTGCGAATAGTAATTCAAACGAATAATGAGGGAATTTGACTTTTTTTTTTGTACAGGGTAAAATATTAAGGAAACTTAAAAAAAAAAATCCTATTTCTTTTAAAACTCAAATATGGGGTTGATCGTTTTATCCCGTGCGCTTATCTATGTGATATGTCATCCAGGGAACGCTACTGTAAGAAGAGAATTTTTTTTTAAAAAATGTTCACAATCTTAAAATTAAAAAAAAAAAAAAAAAAAAAATGGGAATACTGTTTAGCAACCAACAGAGAAAAGAAACGCTTAAGAGAATCTACAATATCTGTTGTTCTTTTTAGAGCAACTGTTTATACCCGTTTCGTGCAATATACTAGCCTTGAATTTAATAAGTACTTTTTTAAGCTCACGTAACGGTTCTCCATTTATAGATGCCGCGATCCTTGCAGTGGAATGTTGTCTATAATTTGCTGTCTTCCTTATGTGAGGAGGTGTCACATCTGCATCTTTATCTACACATATTTGATGTTTTAAAAAAATGTATCATATCTTCTTCCCTCCTTGACCACCCTGTTGCTGGTATACGTCGCAGGAATAGTTTAAAAATATTTTTACCATGCCTGTGCAAAGTGAAAATCGAATGATGACAAAATTAGCTGATGGACCTAACCAAAAATTCATTTGTACCCACACTGCTTCAAACTTTCGCCCGAAGAACTTGAAACTCTAATGCCGGGCTTACACAAAGTGCATAACGCATTCAACTCTAAGGTGTTCATACCCACCTTCTTGGGTTTGAATGTATAACGTTATTATCAGCTATAGATAGATTCTAAGCGAATAGAAACAAAAAGACTAAATATGCGCTAACAATTTTGTTTTAAAATCAATTCTGTGTAGGAACATGAACGTTTCGTTTCCAAACCATTTCGTTTTTAACACAATTGTCGTTTGGTATTTACGTTATAAAGCAAAGTCGGAAAAATGACATTCCAGTTCGACTTTAGAGCCGAATTTAGCTGTGTTCTCGATTTTACCCTACCTGCCACAGTGATGCCTATTTGTACGCTCCAAGTAATGTTCGTTATGCTCGGGAACGTGCAACCGGGGTCTTACGTACAAGGCTGCAAAGCGCATTGAAGATACGGTCGTACGGTGCGCACAGACGAGAATTAGGCTGCTGTAGCCGATAGTGTGAGAACAACGTTTCGGTTAACTGTGGGCCTTATAGAGCCGACTTTTAACCGACTTTTGACTACAATTGAAGACATCGATTTAGATGACCTCTGATTCATGCAGAATGGTGCGCCATGCCACACAGCCGATGCTAAAATCGATCTTTTGCGCACTAAATTCCCAAATCGTGTTATCAGCCGTTTTGGCCATTTCAATTGGCCGCCTCGGAGCTGCGATTTGACCCATTTGGAAATTTGTTTGTGTGGAACCGTGAAGGACCGATGTTATGCCAACAATCCGGAAAAGATTCAAGTACTTAAGGCGAATATCATCCAATCAATCCGTGAGCTACAGCCCGAAACCAACAACAAGGTCTTGGAAAACTGGAGAGACAGAATGCGCTACTGCGAAGCCAGTCAAGGCAGCCACTTGAACGACGCTGTGTTCCGTATTTAATGGGAATGTTTGCTCTTACTAACAAAACCATAATACATGGGAAAAATTTAGTTTTGTTAATTTTATTGCATTTTTTAAAAGAAAATTGAATTTGCCGCACCCTGTACTTCAACTTCTGGCACACTTTCGAAAAAATATGTTCAACGCATTGCTCAACCTTTTGAATTTTTTCCCGGCATGAGTTGTCTTGAGTTCGTCGAAATATGGATCCCGGCATGAGTGAAAGCGCTTTTATCAATTCGGTCAGTTTCATTACCATCAATTTGAGGTATCTTCTGTAACGCCGAGTGCGTTCAACGCGTTGCTCAACGTCCGATGGTTGGTCTAGTTCACGAGACGCCAATATCAACTCGTTGGGCAACCACTTCAAAAACGCAGTGCATCAACAACTCGGCGAAGGTTGGAAAATCTAGGGTGTTGGTCAACAGGGTGTACAAGGCTATTCAGCAGTTGAATAAGTCGATCAAGTAGGTCAACGCAACACTTTCAATACAATCGTCTTGCATTTTTAGTTGAAACTGCATTGTCGCGAAACTTCTGCTCCTTCGAGGCTATAATATTTTTCATTAAATAAAAGAGCTTAATAAACAATGGCACGCAGTTGTGCTCGCAGTGTATGACCGGCCTAAAAGATTCAGCAAATTTTGTTAAACCATCCATTTTCTGTAAAGTTCCTGTACCATCATCTTTCTTAATACAATTCAGCATATATTTTTTTATACTCTTTTTTTCTTTCATTTACAGGTGAGTAAACGTGCAAGAAGTTTCACGATATCTTCACAGCAGATCCCTCCAGCTGCGGAAGGTATAAATTTTAAATTTTAATAAAAAATTCAACAAAGGATATTCTCTTCATACATATGAGCCGCCTAATCCGAGAGCACTTTAATACCACCACAATGTATAAGTCTGCCAAAGAGTATACGGAAAGAGAGTCTTGCTTCTAAATTAATAATCCTTCCGCCCCCCCGAAAAATATGTTCATCGCTCCTTTCCCAACAATAGCACATCATCATCATCACCGTCAAAACCAAAAAGTATAAATTTACGACCTTAAGGTATATTTCTACGGAGAAATAGCTCCCCGTCAGAAGCATCCACAGATGCGGTTTCAATTTTCATACTCATGCCTCTCCACAAAGCGAATTCACTCGCACACACATGCTATCCACAGCCGAATGCACATCATAAATTGAATTTCGCTAAAGAAATAGGAAATCAAATTTTCTACCCTCTAGAGATACTTCCTTGTTCATTGTGGGAAGTGGTAGAAAATGTTCGCTCACGTTCCGGTTGTACCTAGTCTCTTCGAATTCTCTGCGGAGAATATATACATTGTATAGATAACCCTGACTTCACGTGCATGAAATTTATTCTCCATTTCTTCTCCTGCGAGTGTATGCTAAATGTGAATATACGATGTGATGTGCGATGACGGTGAATGCAGCAATTTAAATCAATATATGGATATAGGGTAGGATATGTTGCGTGTGACAAGACGAAATGCCAGCTCTTGTAAATTCATTTCAACTAATGAGGTTCTTTAAAGGTCCAGTATATGTTTGCATGAGATATTTTCAAAGCTCATCAGATGACGCGTTTATGAGCTACAAAGTAGCCTATGACCTGCTTAAAGAATCAAGAATTTCTGTAAGATTTTTATTAAAGCGAGTAGGTTCCCCATACGTTCCGGGTCTATTCTTTTACCCCTTCTCACGGGGTGTCACGAAAGACCTATGAAGTCAAAAAGGTTAGGTTAGGTTAGGTAAGGTGGCTAGAAAGACACACTTAGATGATGTTCATTTAGGTCCTTTGTGATACCACATGAGGAAGGAAACAGACAACTCCTTGAAGCGAGGAGACTGGGAGTAACTATTGGACGATAGGTCTTCGGATATACGATGGGTAACCGAAACAGTGTGCCCTTCGCTTATAATCCTTTGACGTCTCGTCAAAATGACCGAAACCGATATGCGCCGTCGGTGATAAGTAAAACTTTAGATCGGCCCTTTCGTTGTGTACTTAGCTTAAGGTTTAATAAGGTTGTACAAGGAGGAAGGCACCGGTCGACAGTATGCCTTCGGGTAGGCGGATGGTAACCGTATCGGTTAGACCCTCGCCTGTGAAGTCAAAAAACTTGGGATAATTTTAGGGGCAATCTACAAAATACTCGTACTTTGCACCCCTTTAAGGCCTTTTAGGTTAGGTTAGGTAAACGGCTAGGTAGAGCAGGGTAAGCCCTGCAATAACTCACTTAGGTCCTCGTGGACGCATTGTGGCATCTTAAGGACGCCCGGAAAGTTCTTTTTACAAAAGCCAATCCACCGGCTCCGATACCTCAAGTACAAACTTAGTTCCCATTGAGCGGAAGGCGGGCTTAATCGACATCTAAGGCAATATTTCACCAATTTCATTACGAAATATGTACCCACTACGTTTCCTTAATTTTGAACTAAATTGCTAAAAAAAAGAAAGAAAAAAATTGATCACTGACAGTAAATACGCACAGATGTATGGGAAGAAGAAAAATGTGAGCAACTTTTCTAGTCCCTTGTGCGATTCCCCATCGTTACTGTTGGTGACTATGACGTCACAAGAAAATCACCATAAAACCTTGAATTCACCCACCGCTGAATACTGCTGAATCCAATTTGACGGATAATGACAGCTGAGATCCACGATTTTTTGTTACCGCGATTTTGAGTACTTTTGGCGCTAATAAATCATAAATTATTATAACGTTGTTAGAAGCAGTTGGCCTTTTTATTTCAACCCTTTATTTGGATTTAGGACAATTTGAATCAGTGATTAAGCTTAATAAAAAACATTGGTCCTTCGAGTCGTTCAATTTGTTCAATAAAATCCAATATTTGTATGCTAATGCAGTCAGTACAATAAGTAAAAACTGGAAAAGATTTATATTAATTTAAATAGAGTGTGTGAGTGTGATATACTTACCAAACAACAATCTCGTGCAATCCTTTTTGTTGGATTTCTCAACGACGTTTTAATCAGCTGAAAGTGCACCACGAGAACAGAGGTTTTTGAGTCTCCGCAGCAAACGAGCGTACAGCGTACAAAGACGTGCAGATTTTATCAAATTGCAGTTCTGGACTTTGGATTGCAGATAGTGGACTTTGACCAGATAGCCATTTTTGCAATTGTGGACTTTGGATTGCAGATAGTGGACTTTGACCAGATAGCCATTTTTGCAATTGTGGACTTTGGATTGCAGATAGTGGACTTTGACCAGACAGCCATTTTTGCAAGTAAGTGAAATTTTTTCTTACTTTTCTGGTAAATTACATAAAAGATCTAATATGTCGCTAAGATTGTTGTCTAAGCAGTTTACAAACATGAAAAATGATTTTGATAATATTATGAACAAGAAAAAATCTCCTTTTTCGGAAAATTACATCTCGGGGCGATTAACTTTGTTGGAGACAACGATGACATCAGCAACCTCAAATTACGAGCAGATATTGGCTGAAATCGGTGAAGCAGATGCCGAAAAATCACTGGAAAATATCGAATTGACCTTCGAGAAAATCAGAGATGTTTACTGCGATTATCGGTGTTGCTTATTGGATGCTCTCGACCAGTTGAAGATTCCCGGCGATAAAGTGGAAAAACCAGTACAATCTGGTGCACCCGCGTTTAACAACAGCGATATTAATCTTCCAGGGGTAAAGTTGCCTATTTTCTCCGGGAATTATGAGACGTGGCGGTCATTTCGGGATATGTTTGTAGCACTTATCCACAGCAACGAGGGGCTATCAAATATAAAAAAAATGCATTATTTAAAAACTAGTGTTTCTGGTGAAGCGGAAAAATTGTTAACTCACCTGAGTATAGATAATGGTAACTACTCAAAGGCGTGGAGTATTCTTACTGATCGATATGATCATCAGCGTTTCTTGGTCAATACACATCTAAAGTGTTTGTTCAATCAACCCACCATAAATCAGGAACGTGCTGATTCCATTAAGGAACTGTTGGACACTTCGACAGAAGTTATTCACAATTTAGATAATTTGAAGGTGCCTGTAGAGCATTGGGACGCTGTTTTAATTTTTGTTCTGCTCCAAAAACTTCCAAGTAAAACGCAGCAACTCTGGGAGGAACGATTAGGTACCAGAAATGATTCGAAAACGTTACCAACATTTTCGGAATTTAGAGAATTTTTAGAAATGAGGTTTCGCACTTTGGAGGCAGTGAGCCAGCAACAAGGTCGAAGTTTGATGGATATATCCCGAAGTACAACACGTCGAAACTCTTTTCACTCACAAACTAATGACGCGAAATATTCCTGCAAGGTTTGTAATAAGGGACAGCATGCGATTCGAAAATGTAACCGATTTTTAAAAATGAGCATTTTTGACCGCTGTCAGAATGTTAGTAGGTTAGGCATCTGTAAAAATTGTCTGGCATATAGCCATGTGTTAGAGCAATGTCAAAGCAGTCGCAGGTGTTACTATTGCCAACAACAACATCATTCCCTCCTTCATTCAAACTCAATAACCAATCAAATTTTACAGGAAAACACCCATCCCATATCACAAACAACAAATTTACAATCTCATCCACCGCAACAAACGCATCAATTCACACAACCCCAACATAATTATGTTCATGCAACGCATATTTCTCAAATGAACGCCAACGCTTCTAATTTCAACCCAACATCCTCGAGTTCAAGAGTCAACGCTTCAGATTTTGACGCAACACCTTCCTGCTCAAAAGTCAATACGCATCATTTGACATCGAACTCCACTACACAAATTTTGCTTGCAACCGTAGTTGTAAAGGTTCAATCACCAAACGGGGAAACAGTTTCACTTCGTGCGTTGCTTGACTCAGGTTCCGAAGCAAATTTTATAACCACAGCAGCAGCACAGTTATTAAGGCTTCCATCAAAACCTACCCGAGTTGAAGTTTCCGGGTTGGGTTTGGTCAGCAGTGGCACCAGTCAAAGAGTCGTTGAAATGACGCTTTCATCATGTCACTCAAACTTTAAAGTCGCCATGCAGGCCTTTGTATTTAAGTCACTGTCTGGGCATTTGCCAACCCGGACTTCAACAATAACCAAATGGACGTATCTTCAAGGCTTGGTTTTAGCAGATCCAGAATTTTACAAACCAGCCAAAATCGATTTACTTTTGGGAAGTGACGTACTGGCTGATATCTTGTTGCCAGAAATAGTAAGACCTGTCGATAACAACTTACCAATAGCACAAAATACAAGGCTTGGGTGGGTCATCTTTGGCAGAGCGCCATCAGTGCCGCAGCATATAAAGGCTTACCACCAGACATGTAATATGGAGACTCAGCTTCAAAAATTTTGGGAGATCGAAGAGGCTCCTTTCCAGTTTCCGGAAACGCCAGAAAATATGGCATGTCAGAAGCATTTTCTGGATAATATACGCGTTCTAGCGGATGGCCGTTGTCAAGTGGCCCTTCCGTTTAAAGGCAATGTTCACCCAGTTCTCGGAAGATCGCGAGAAGGAGCGCTACAACGGTTTAAACGAATGGAAGGACGGCTTTTAGAAAACAAACAGCTATACCAAGATTATACAACATGTTTAATGGAGTACCTCAACTTAGGGCATATGATCGAAGTCACAAACGACGCCATATTCAATAACACGTCACATTATGTACTGCCCCACCACGCTGTAATAAAAGAAAAAAGTTCGTCAACAAAACTGCGCGTAGTTTTTGATGCTTCTTTTAAGACCACTGATGGAACTTCATTAAACGATAGACTAATGGTAGGACCTGCGCTACAGAATAATGTGATTGATGTAATCCTCAGGTGGAGGTTGTATCAATACACTTTCACGGCTGATCTAGAAAAAATGTACCGTCAAATCAGGGTCACCGATCAGGATTCCAACTACCAGTTGATTCTTTGGCGCAGTAGTCCTACAGATCCAATTAAAACATATAGGCTGCAAACTGTGACATTTGGAACCGCATCTGCACCGTTTTTAGCAATTAAAACTTTAAATTGGATTGCAGAAAATGCAAGAGAACATTCTCCACATGCAGCAAAAATGATAACAGAGGAAATGTATGTTGATGATTTACTATCCGGAGCTAACACTAAGGAAGAAGCTGCACTAAAAATTAAGGAAGTAAAAGCCTTACTTGAAAAGGCTGGGTTTAATCTGCGAAAGTGGGCCTCAAATACTCCAGATCTCCTGCACGGAATACCGCTTAAAGATCGAGAGGCAACATTTTCAGTACCATCTCAGGGTTTCGATCAAGTGAAGACCTTGGGAATCCATTGGCTACCTCATGAGGATACGTTTTCCTACAGTTATACGTTTTCAAGCAATCCAGAACCTACTAAAAGGTCGATTTTATCGACAATCGCAAAGCTATTTGACCCGATGGGATGGATTTCACCATGCGTAATTATGGCAAAATGTTTTTTACAGCAGTTATGGAATCGAAAGAAGACGTGGGATGAGCCAGTAGATGAGGACATTCTAAAGGAGTGGACGATTTTTTTTCAAGATTTACAGTCAATCAATAATATTCGCTTATCACGCTGGATGCAAACCCAGGGACGATCCACTCTATCAACACATACGGAAATCCATGGGTTTTGCGACGCATCCGAAAAGGCTTTCGGTGCTGCAGTTTATATGCGAGTTCGGAATGATCAAGGTGAAGTTCAAATGAACTTGTTGATAGCCAAAACAAGAGTTGCACCAGTGAAACCCATAAGCATTCCACGTTTGGAGTTGTGCGGCGCAGTGATTTTGGCAAGACTTCTTAATCATGTTATAAAAACCCTAGATCTCCTTAATATCAACGTGCATGCGTGGACCGATTCCAATATTACACTCTGCTGGATTCAGGCACCACCAACGCGATGGGAAACTTTTATCGCAAACAGAGTGGGTGAAATCCAGCGCCTCACCGACCAACGTATATGGAAGCACATACCAACCCATATTAACCCCGCTGACATGGCCTCCCGAGGAGTACTGCCCTCGGCGCTGGTGGAAGCAAGGTTATGGTGGAATGGTCCTACATTCCTGAGCTTATCATGGGAATTCGAAATCCCTATACAACCAGTAGATCTAACAACAGAAGAAGGTCAAAAACGTGTTCGCGTACACCGTGTGCAAATTGATGAAAACCCATTAGGTCAACTCATTCCACGGCTATCCAATTTTAATCGACTTATCAGAACAGTTGCATATTGTAATCGTTTCATTCAACTTAAAAATCGACACACTACACGAAACGTCGGCCCAATAACAGCAACCGAACTCAGCACAGCGACAAAAACGTTGATCAGAATTGCCCAAAGTGACATGTTCCCCGACGGTATAACAAAGGCTAGAGGTATAGGACAACTCAATCCTTTCACTGACAATGAAGGCATTCTGAGAGTAGGAGGAAGATTGGCAATGGCGAACATTGGCTATAATCAACGACACCCAATGATTTTATCATCACACCCTTTAACAAATTTAATCATTCAAAACGCTCACGAACGCACTCTGCATGGTGGGCTTCAACAAATGGCGGTTTATCTACGCGCGAAATTTTGGATATTTTCGATGAAACGCGCTATCAAGAAATGCATACATCACTGCACTATCTGTTTCAGGTACAGAGCGAAACCAGTATACCAACTTATGGGAGAGTTACCAGCTCCGAGAGTGACAATTTCCCGTCCGTTTTCTCATACGGGGGTAGATTATGCAGGTCCTGTTAACATCCGTGCCTGGAAGGGCAGAGGTGCCAAGTGCTTTAAGGGCTACTTAGCAATTTTCGTTTGCCTAGCAACAAAGGCAATCCATTTGGAAGCAGTGAGCGACCTCACAACCCAGGCTTTCTTAGCTGCATTTCGACGATTTGGAGGACGACGAGGAGTCTGCAGCCACATTTATAGCGACTGCGGAAAAAACTTTGTCGGAGCAGATGTCGAACTGCGTCGACTCTTGAAGGCTGCAATGCATGACTGGAAGGAAATCGCAGATACGTTATCATCGCAAGGGACAACATGGCATTTCATTCCCCCTGCTTCCCCTCACTTCGGCGGACTTTGGGAAGCAGGAGTGAAGAGCGTGAAATACCATTTAAAGCGAATAGTTGGAAACGGCACATTGACGTTTGAAGAGCTCAACACGCTTTTAATTCAAATAGAAGCCTGTTTGAACTCAAGGCCACTTTGTCCGATTACCGAAAATCCCGACGATTTCCAAGCATTAACACCTTCGCATTTCCTAATAGGAGAGCCGATGTTCGTAGTACCGGAATCAGATCATGGCAAAGGCGGTGTCAATTATGTTGACCGATGGAAGCTTCTCCAAGCGCACTTGCAAACTTTCTGGGATCAATGGCGAGTCGAGTATCTGGCACGTCTACAACAAAGACCGAAATGGCTTAAGAAGCAAACTCAAATGAAGGTTGGAGATATGGTCTTACTAAAGGATGAAAGACTCCCACCAGCACGATGGAATTTATGTCGAATCATCGAAACATATCCAGGCGCTGACAATATCACACGAGTCGTTAAAATCAAAACCGCACAAGGAGAATTCCGGAGGCCAATAAATAAACTTTGCCAACTACCAATAAACACAAATGAACAACAAATCAATACAACACAAATCTGAAATAATAATAAATAAACAAAATAATTGTCTTCATTACAAATAATCTATTTTCGTTACATTCAACACAACACACAAAATGGAAACTACAATATAAGCCCGAATTATTAGCTGAATTCAAACCAATTTTATTTACAACACGAAATATGTCAAATTTGACAGCCACATAGTGGGTAAACAACCTACCGAAAACTTTTCCCACTACTGTTATCAAACACAACACAACTCTATCAAACTAAATTTATACACGCACAATCAAACGTGAACTTTTCTCTCACTATCTTTCTTTAACGCGTGCATAATTCACAACACGACACTTCAATATGAATCTCATATAAAACTATCACCTTTGATGAGATTATTAAGACACTAACACACACACTCACTGAAAATTAGAAAAATATTGGCTCACGCTAACCACTAGCGTACCCGTTATCCGCGTTCGATAAAAAAAAAAAAAAAAAAAAAAAAACACGAATTATTTTACCACAGAAAGGAAAATGAAATAATAATTATCAAATTTTACGATTAAACTCACCTGTAATACAAAAAATTATCCATAATCAGCGTCACAGCAAGGATACTAATGATGGCAAATAATCCAAAAGAAATAATCAATTAACTAATCAACTCACTCTCACCCCCGCACTCGAATATAATAAAATTTCGCACTTAACTTAAGACCACGGTAATGGCGCAGACGTATCGCGGCATCACAACAAGAAAAAACACGACCGATATCAACAATGAAAACCGAAAACTACACTATATACTACTACACCTACTGCTAATTTTCAATCGTTGTTGATCGATAATCAACCGTATCACCGCAAGCAGGCTGGAGACTACAAACTACGATGCAAAAGGGAAACAAAACACATTATATGATAGTACACGAGAACGGGATCCTGTGTATGTAACTTAGCTGATACTGATTGCTGAGCATGCATGGGAATTTGGATTTTGGAGACTTGGAGAATTGGCCTCGCTCTTTCTCTTGCGGGCACTTTAAATTTCATGAGCCTTTGCATGATCTTCGTTTTTTGTTGTTGTTGTTTTCCGTTCAAGTCCATAATGCGTGTATTTTGTGTAAAAATATTAAGCTTTCCTTTATTTTCATGTACAAACAATCAAACATGACGACGAGAAGAGGCAGGTTGGTGATGCTGATAACTCACGATGGTCAAGTCACAGTAGCGGCCCATAAAATAGACCAGCATTGCTAATTGTTCGTGAACTTCGTCACCGAGGGGGGAAAATGTTGGTGACTATGACGTCACAAGAAAATCACCATAAAACCTTGAATTCACCCACCGCTGAATACTGCTGAATCCAATTTGACGGATAATGACAGCTGAGATCCACGATTTTTTGTTACCGCGATTTTGAGTACTTTTGGCGCTAATAAATCATAAATTATTATAACGTTGTTAGAAGCAGTTGGCCTTTTTATTTCAACCCTTTATTTGGATTTAGGACAATTTGAATCAGTGATTAAGCTTAATAAAAAACAGTTACAAATGCGCCCTCTGCATCTCTCTGATTATCAGATTCAAACGCCGATAACCCGTATCTACAAGTAAAACTTTTGCAACATCTTCCATCTGGTCCGTTGCATTCCGTATGTCGTCCTCGTCATTGAAAAATGTTTTTTTTCACAAAGTATCCCCCACGGGCTTTGATCCTGATGTAGTCCTTTAGATTATTATATTGCGCCACTCCTCCGCCTCCTTTCTTAAATTCATCTAAAAACACTCGTAGCGTCGTAGCTTACGATTTTAACTCGCAAACAGGACAAGGACCTATTAAACTTGTCCTTTTGCTCTGGTGTGTCGTTTCAACACAAAATGCTGACAGCAATAAATCAAACAAAAAAATCTGTAAAGGATAACAAAAAAAAAAAAAAAACTCGCAAGCAAACTTTAAAGAATTCGGAAACAGTTCCCCGAAAGTTACTTATTTAAGTTTGAATTGTTTCGCGTTATTACGGGTGGCAAGCTTGCTTTTGCAGTTGCCGGTGTTGACTGGGCCACCCGTCGCCTTGGCTGTTGCTATTGCTATACGTTATATGCTGGGGTGTTTGCTGACGACTGCAAGAATTGCCGGAAGTTCAAAAACTATTCCCCAAGTATGCCGTCGCTTCTTTGCCGTACATTAAAGGAACGTAACATTTTTTTTTTTTTCATCTGTGTACGAGATATGCTCATTTGGAATTTTCTCTCGTTTCGTTTCGTGTGTGCATAGGCATACGTATACCAAACCAACTCATGTATTGTGTCTGTTGAAGGAGTTTTATCATGGCGTACTCTCGAGAAATGAAATTAGGTCGATTATGTAGTTTCTGTTGTTATTTTTGGTTTTATAGTTCTAATAATAATTTTTTTTTTTTTTTTTGCAAATGTTTGGATACATAAAATTGGGTGGGATCTCTCCACCAAATGGGAATTCAATAAGATGTTGAAAGGACTTGTCTGTTCGAATTGTGTACATGTGCTCATCCGTATACGGGGTTGCAGAGGGAGCCAAGTTTGGTATTCCCATAAATCGTACATTGAACTATATAATTTGTGTACTCGCTGAACATTTTATTTGATGTTTATTGTAAGCTGTGCAAGATAGAATTGAACAAATTTCGCAGAAGGGGACTGCTGCATTCTGCTACATTTCGAATGACTTAATGCAATAGCCGGAACATTCCTTAGAAATCACAGCGAACGTAAGAAAATTACAGTAGGGTCCACTTTCGTTGTAGTGATTATTTGGGTTTTTTTCTAAAGCGACCACTGTTATTTGGTTGCATATGCGCTATCATTGGAAACTTACTTGTAAAACTTTGGTAAACTTCAGAAAAATTGATCATAACATTGATCTGGTTACAATTTGAATTTGTTTCTTAAGCGACCCATCCACTGACATTGGTAACTTACTTGCGAAACTTCGGTAAACTTAAGAAAAATTGGTCGCAACATTGTTCTGGTTACAATTTGAATTTATTTAAGCGCCCCATTCACTGTCATTTGGTTGCATATGCGCTATCATTGGAAATTTACTTGTAAAACTTGGGAAAACTTCAGCAAAAATTGGTTGCAACATTGCTCTGGCTACAATTTGAATTTATTTAAGCGCCCCATTCACTGTCATTTGGTTGCATATGCGCTATCATTGGAAACTTACTTGTAAAACTTTGGTAAACTTCAGAAAAACTGATGATAACATTGATCTGGTTACAATTTAAATTTATTTCTTAAGCGACCCATCCACTGTCATTTGGTTGCATATGCGCTATCATTGGAAACTTACTTGTAAAACTTTGGTAAACTTCAGAAAAACTGATGATAACATTGATCTGGTTACAATTTAAATTTATTTTTTAAGCGACTCATCCACTGTCATTTGGTTGCATATGCGCTGTCATTGGTAACTTACTTGTGAAACTTCGGTAAACTTCAGAAAAATTGATCATAACATTGATCTGGCTACAATTTAAATTTATTTCTTAAGCGACCCATCCACTGTTATTTGGTTGCATATGCGCTGTCACTGGTAACTTACTTGTGAAACTTCGGTAAACTTCGGAAAAATTGATCATAACATTGATCTGGTTACAATTTTAATTTATTTCTTAAGCGACCCATCCACTGCCATACATACGCTTTTGTGCAGCACTTTGGCTCACCAGTTTATGGCGACGTATTCTGTATTGCTGTGAGAAACGTATACGCTACAATATGTTTAAATAAAGCCACCTTTTGTCAACTGAAAATATTCAACAGGACCAGAGAATTAACAGATTTTTATTATTAACATGCTTACGTCAGTTTTTCAGTTTGTAATTACAATTTATTGTGTACAAGTAACATTTTACAAAGTCACAAGTGGGTATTTTCCAAGTCTATCTGAAATATAGTTAAAGCTATTGTTACATCGTGATTCGAAGGCTTAAATATGCCTTCTGCGGAGACTGTAAGCCATTCGAAATGTATCAGTCAAAAGGGAAGTCAGCGAATAAAGTAATTGTACTAAACTTACTTACTCTAGTAGGTGGCGCTACAGTCCGGGGTGGACCTGGGCCTCAACCAATACGCCTCTCCAGTTAGCGCGATCTTTGGCTAACTGCCTCCAGTTGCGCACTCCAAGTTGGTTGAGGTCCCCTTCCACTTGCGCGCGCCACCTAAGGCGAGGTCTTCCTCTACTGCGTTGTCCCTCCGGGTTAGAATCGAAGACTCTTCGGGCCGGAGCGTTGGTGTCCATTCGCTCTACATGTTACAGCCATCTAAGACGACTGATGCGTACTTTTCTGACTAGGTCGATGTCGCTGTACAGCTCGTAGAGTTCGCTGTTAAATCTTCTCCTCCAAAGCCCGTCAACGCAAACGGGACCAAAAATCACTCGAAGAATTTTGCGTTCGAAACGACCAAGGAGATCTTCATCCGCCTTTGATAGCGCCCATGCTTCTGCACCATAAAGCAGGACTGGGATGATGAGGGTCTTATACAGAGTTTCCTTATAGTATTTCTCGACAAGGCCTTACTTATCAGTTGCCGTCTTAGGCCAAAGAAACAGCGGTTGGCAAGTGTGATTCTTCGTTTGATTTCTGATGTGATGTCGTTATCAGAGTTTATAGCGGAGCCGAGGTAGACAAAGTCCCTAACTACCTCAAAGTTATAGCTGTCTATCGTGACGTTCTGCCCGATTCGTCGATGTTGTGTGTCCCTTCTTGTTGACAGCATATATTTTGTTTTGCCCTCATTCACCATCAAACCCATTTTTGCCGCTTCTGTACTGATACTTGCAAACGCACCAGTGACAGCTCGCTGTGTTCTGCCAATGATGTCGATGTCGTCAGCGTATGCAAGTAGTTGCACAGACTTGTAGAAAATTGTGCCTCTGGTGTTGGCTTGTGAGTTTCGCACAATCTTCGCAAGAATGATGTTGAAAAAGTTACATGACAGCGCGTCACCTTGTCTAAATCCTTTTTTGACATCAGAGGTCTCAGTGAGATTGTTTCCGACCTTTATGGAGCAGCGAGCGTTCTCCATCGTCATTCTGCACAATCTGACAAGTTTGGCAGGGATGCCAAAACTAGACATGGCTCTGTATAGCTCGTCTCTATAAATGCTTTCATATGCGGCCTTAAAATCGATAAAAAGATGGTGAGTATCGATCTGGACTTCTTGGGTTTTTTCCAGGATCTGCCGTAGTGGTAATATTTGGTCTGTTGTGGACTTACCGGGCCTAAAACCGCACTGATGGGGTCCACAGCACAGTACGGCAGATAGGATCTTATATGCGATGTTAAGGAGACTGATGCCTCTGTAGTTGGCGCAGTTTAGAGGGTCTCCTTTCTTGTGGATCGGGCAAACAATGCTGAGGTTCCATTCATCAGGCATACTTTCCTCTAACCAAATCTTGGAGATGAGTTGGTGTATGCACTCTACCAAGTCATCTCCGGCTGCCTTGAAGAGCTCGGCAGGTAAGCCGTCTGGACCAGCAGCCTTGTTGGATTTAAGCTTAGATATTGCTATCCTCACTTCATTTTGGTCAGGTGGATGGAAATCTTGGCTGTCATCGTCCAGGTTGAATGGTTCGTTCTGCCTAACAGCAGAATTTGTGTCGTCTTCGCCGTTTAACAGTCTGCAGAAATGGTTTTTCCATGTCCTCAGCACCGACTGTGACTCTACTACAAGGTTTCCTTGTTCATCTCTACAGGTCTCCGTTCGGGTCTTGTTGGCATGACACGTTCTTTTTACCTTTTGGTAAAACTTCCGAACATTGTTCCTGGAGTAACACCTCTCTATATCCTCGATCGCGCGCTTTGTACTAAAACTGTCCCGAATATATTTTTTTCTCCATTAGCGTTATTTAATTTTGGTTGTCGTTTTTGCAGTGTTTTACACTATGGGATACATATGGTAAGGTCCAGTGATTTTTGAATAGCCAGCCAAATGTCGTTCAAAGGTATTATAAAAAGTCAGACATCCAGTTCGCAGCATAGGAAGGTAGGGTGGCTGTCTACGAACAGCAGACGAAACGTAGTGTACAACGATGAATTAAAAGTGTTTTAAGTGCATCAAAAATAATAAGACTATTAGGCTGAACTTCAACAAGAGGTGAATAATAACAAAGTTTATCGAAAAACAAAATATCTAATTTTTGTCAGTGCCCACGCCGACCGTCAAGAAAAAACCTCCTTAAACCCGTTTGCACCTAAAACTTCCCTCAAGCTCTTTTCAAAGTTACATATGCTATGTTGGTTTAGGTGGACATAGCTACCCCCTGTATACACCATAAAATATGGTAATTCCACTCCAAGGTGCTGTCATTGACATTATCCTTGCTCTACGCGCAAAACCAAAGCCTATTTCCTCTTCCTCATCCTTGGCGAAGATTTATATTAATTTCAAAGAATCCTTCAAAAAAAATATCGATCCTACAAAATATTGTTGTAGCCACACATTCACCGCATCATCGCAGTCGGAAAAATGAATTTAATTATATTCCAAACTGCAGAAAACACCCTCATCTGTGTGCATATACAGGGTGGGCCAAATACAAGTTTATTTTTAAAAATGCAATAAATTGAACAAAACTAAATTTTTCCCATGTGTTATGGCTTTTTAAGTATAAGAGCTAACATTCCCACTAATTTTGGAAGACAACGTCGTTCAAGTGGCTGGCTTCGCAGTAGCGCATTTTGTCACTCCAATTTTCCAAGACCTTGTTGATGGTTTCGGGCTGTAGCTCACGGATTGCTTGGATTATATTCTCCTTAAGTATTTGAATCGTTTCCGGATTGTTGGCATAACATCGGTCCTTCACGGTTCCACACAACAAAATTTCCAAATGGGTCAAATCGCAGCTCCGAGGCGGCCAATTGAAATCTCCAAGAAGACTGGGCACTCATTCCGTAACTTTTCAGATGATTATCGTCGAAACGATAGAACCCAAAACTAGCAACTAAGTGCTAAAATTTCAAGTTCAGGAGGATAATCCAGTTCATTTCCCACAAATGTAATGAAAGCTGACGATATTCAAAAAAATTCGAGCAGATTATAACTTCTAATGGTGATTAAAGTTTCCAAAACGATATCGGTCAGACGATCATTGATATACGGAATCTGCCCCCTGATAACACGATTTGGGAACTTGGTGCGCAAAAGATCGATTGTGTTATGGGCTGTCTGGCATGGCGCGTCATCCTGCATGAACCAGAGGTCGTCTAAATCCATGTCTTCAATTTCAGTCAAAAGTCGGCTACCATGGCTCTGTAACGCCCACCGTTGGTGGAAACGTTGTTCCCAGCTTCATTTTCGAAGAAGAAATTGAGTCTCACACTATCGGCTACAGAAGCCACATCCTCGCCTGTACGCACCGTATGACGTCACCATGAGTGTTGTCCACTACCATACCAGTCCCATGAACTTCTTGCACAAACTTGCGTACAGCAGGCGCATTGGGTGCTTCATTTCGCCAAAAACTTCTTTTCAAAAAACGCACTGTTTGGTCTACACAGCACTCACTTTGGAAATATGTTTTCAATATTTCCCAACGTTGTTCAAGCGTTAAGCGACTCATTACGTTCCACGGAGGTATGATACTGACTTTCTGTCAAGATTTCGAGCGGGAAACAACTATCGGTGTCAAAACAACCTATGATTTAAAAAGAAACCACTAGATGGCCCACCCTTTACTTGCCGGAGATAATATCTTCTCGCAAGTCTCCGAGATTCTCACTCACATCGCCAGATAATTTGCAAAACTAATTACCTATGTAAAAATCACAAGTCTGCTTCCATTAGGCGTGCCACCCCCCCAGGCACCCAACGCAGCCAGGGTTTCGAAAAGCCACCTCTATAAGAGTCTTCAAACGATGAGCAAGTTTTCTTCAACTTCATCTTTGCGTGTCGCCCTCTTCTCCACCGTCGCACAGTGTGTAATTTAAGCAATCTAGGTGGACAAAACTATTGCGCGTGCTATATGATAATATTAACTTCTTGGATGGTTGTAACTAAATGCAAATAAAGTAAAAGCAACTTTTTTTTAAATATTTATTGACTTTATTCACTATCAGAGTCCTCTGAACCCGACAAATCTGAAGAAAACGGGTCCTGACTATCTTTATCTAAAATGTTATGCTGCTGGGGAGTGGTATCTTCTAATAACATCAGTACTTCTGAAGTTATAACATCGACTGATTCTTTAGCAAATACAAATTTTATTGGCCTACAATATCTCGTAGAAGATGGCGATGGGTTTTGCCAAATAATTTTCTTGTGGTCGGCAGTGCCAGAGTACAATTGTATAGGAACTATGGAAATGCTAAATAGGCTTTCGTCCGTATATTGATCTTCAGAAAACTTTTGTCGATACCTGGATTGTTCAGCTCCATCACATCCCCACTTTATAATTATCTGAAAATCATGGTTTTGGTTTAAATCTAAAGCTCGAAAAACTTCCTTTTGAACTTCACAAAGCCGCATGATAGTATGGTTTATAAGTGATTGAAGCCCTATTTCGGCTGATAGTTCTGTAATAATTATGTCAGAGGGATAGCATAATTGTTTAGCACCCTGTACTTTATTGTAAGAAGGATAGAATTTAAAATTGTGGTTATTGGCTTGTTGACGCATGATTTTATACTGATGCGTTGAGAGATTAGCATCAGCTATGAGGGCAAGTGCTTGGTCTGCAGATAACACTGCGGGCTTCTGGCAAAACGACTCGTGAGCTCTTTTTAATTTTGTACCTCTCTTAGGAGATGCTTCAGATAATTCTCTCACAATTGAAGCCGAATCTTTTTTACCCTCGCTTCTCAGTTTCATTTCGGTTGCCAACGCCAATTCTTCTCGAATTCTGTTTTGGAGAAGTTCGTTAACTTTTCGCCTCTTTGACCTATGAACACATGTAGTGAAATCTTTTTGTGGTCTTCCTGGTTTATTGCTTGGTCTACTTTGAGAAGAACTGGGAATTGCATCAGTCACAATTTCCGAAAATTGAATGTATTTCTGAAGCCACAAACTATTATAGTGCAAAAAGCGATCGCGCGACCTGCCAACTTTCCCCCATTTTGTTTCTATTTTTTGGCACAAGCCTCTCATTTTCACTTTAATTTCTTTAAGTGCCTCATCAGGTAGAGCTATATTATTAATGGCTTGTAAAACATGAGCAATGATGGCATCGAATCTATTGTTACTTGAGTTTGTGGTCCAAACATCAAAAACTGATTGATAAGAAATTTCAAGAGCCATAAAATATATAATTCACAACTTGTTGCTTCGCACACTTTCGCAGAGTAATTTCTGTTTTTCTTTAACCTTGAATGTTAAGTCACTCAATCTGATTAAGCTGCCATCGATATTCTGCGATATAATAATGTAAGACTCTATTTTAAACTTTGAACCTTCAAATTTTATCTTTTCAAAATCACTCACCGATTTAACAAGAAAAATTGCAGTCCACAAATAATTATTTTTAAGAATTTTATCACTTTATGCAGAGTCTGTTTGACAATAAAAGAATAAAAAAAAAATGAGTTCTCTAGGCACCACGGAAAACTTGCACTGATCAAGAGAAATGGAGCACCAGAATATAATTTTTCGCTAGTGCAGTTTCCCCAAAGCAATCAACGGCAACTTTGAGATGGCATTCCGTTAGCGTGTGCATGTTTTTTTGCTTTATACATTGGGATATCAGAGAAGGAGTATTTCTCTAATAAAATGTTAGCTTTTTTTGACCATAGAACACATTTCGAAATTTGAATTTTGTCCACCTAAATGGGCTAAACTGAACACTGTGCGTCGTATTCTTCGTGAGTAGCGCAACAATTCAAATTTATAAATGAATTTCGTAATGTATACACATAACACAATCTTGTAGTCGAGGAGAAGTTTTCAAACCTAAAACCATCATAGTTTCACTTGGCAAGGCCACCATCTCTACCAGAAGCGGATCGCATTTCAGCCGCACCAAACACACACACACATTTGCATACACATATCCACACAAACTGACACCAAAGTTGAATTGAAGCTCTTTATGGGGATTGTGGATGTTTTCAAATTTTAGAGTATGGTGCATAGATAAGCAGATAGGAGCAGGAGGACTGCGATGTCTGACAAAGACATCTATTGCAGAGTACACCCTTTCGGCTACTCCGCACCACCGCGTTGACCCAGTTGCTCCTTGGTTGCACTAACATGGTATTCAGTTGGGGGGAAAAAAAATGCATTGTATGGACGAAAGGTATCCATTTCCCTGACCCGGTCTTTCGGATATTAGCAATGCAATACACCACTACCACTACACAAACCAACGGCAAACAGAAGCAACATAAAACAATAAAGGACCAAAAATAGCAATAGCAGTCGCAGTATGTACACTCTACAGGCAGTATAGTCCTTGTTCGTTGGTTGCTTTTTGTTGTAATTTTTTTTTTTTTTTTTGTATCAGTTTTGGGCTTACGTCATCATCGATAATGTCGTTGTCGTCGTCGTCACCGGATAACACAACGGATAAGACGCTGTGCAAGAGGATGTCCCTTCTGTTTTATTTATCCTAATCATTGCATGCATGACTGTGTGTGACGTAAATCCCATTGAAACAGAACGCTAAAGTGAAACGGACATGGCCGTCTATATTGAGAGACGGTGAAAGGATTTCGATGGCAAGGATGTTTTTTTTTTGCATTCCCTAACTGTCATTGGGTAGTATGAATGAGGGCCGTATCCTGGTTGTGATTGTTTAGATTGTTTTTGTTTCTCTTTGGGGGGGAGCAAGAAAAAGCTTTCAAAGGATAATGGCCATTAATGGTGGTCGTCCTTGTCTTGTTGTAGGGGGTAGACGGTTTTTTGTGGTTTCTTCGAAAATCCGGTATAAGGCAGAGAAGTGGTTTAGTTAACAGTTATTACACAGTTTTTACATTTGCATACCAATACCAATGATTAGGGAAGTAATGGTAAGGATAGCTCGTAACGGGCCATTAATCATGGATTGTTTTATGCATGTGAAAGGTAGTTCTAAAAAGTGCTGGGTGCTGGAAGTAAATTATTAACCAGCAGGAATTGATTGGTTTTTTTTTTGGCTGGCTAAATGACGGTTTCGGTAATGTTGGGAAATTTCTGACGATTATAGAGGCTCGAAAATGGGGGTAACAAAATGTTTGCATACTCGCTTGTACTGTAATTTAGCCACGTGGCATTTAAACTGCTGGATTCTACAAGGTACTACTAGACCAGCTGTCCGTTGCCGTTCCATGTCGCCGCAACAAAACTGGGCGAAAAATGTTTTGTTGGCTCCAGAGGTACGGCTTGCACTGATCTGTAGATATGAGGATGCATTTACAATTTCCATTCGTTTGCGCACAGTAATGTGCGTTTGAACTTATGTACGTGCGCATAGGAATTTCAATTTCACGTTTCATGGATATTGTGTTAGCAGTATCTCTTGGGGGAAAAGAGGAACTCAGTGATTTTCAATCAAGTTTTGTCGCCACGATGTGGGGCACAGTATTTCAAGTCTTTGTTTATTTATGTGCGCATACGAGCGCACACTTTGTACGTACATTTAAAACTGATAAAATAACTATGTATATCACAAACTTTTAAGTACATAAGTATGATTTGGTGTCGCACAATTAAATGGAAGTTTCTCAATTTTTTGCCTTTAACAAGATCTTTTACTCATTTGCACTTAAAGCCTAATGTTTCCATTCGTATGCGCACACCTATAAATGAAAACTGAAAATAGTGTGCGCTTGTAATTAATTGGAAGTTACTCAATTTTTTGTCTTTAACTAGTTCTTTCATGAGTCTTGGATGACGTTTGCTCATTTGCACTTAAAGCCTAAAGTTTCCATTCGCATGCGCACACCTATAAATAAAAACTGAAAATAGTGTGCGCTTGCAATTAAATGTAAAGTAATAAATTTTGTACCTCGAACAAGCTCTTTTATAAGTCTTGTATAACGTTTGCTCATTTGCACTTAAAGCCTAATGTTTCCATTCGCATGCGCACACCTATAAATAAAAACTGAAAATAGTGTGCGCTTGCAATTAAATGTAAAGTAATAAATTTTGTACCTCGAACAAGCTCTTTTATAAGTCTTGTATAACGTTTGCTCATTTGCACTTAAAGCCTAATGTTTCCATTCGCATGCGCACACCTATAAATAAAAACTGAAAATAGTGTGCGCTTGCAATTAAATGTAAAGTAATAAATTTTGTACCTCGAACAAGCTCTTTTATAAGTCTTGTATAACGTTTGCTCATTTGCACTTAAAGACTAATGTTTCCATTCGCATGCGCACACCTATAAACAAAAACTGAAAATAGTATGCGCTTGCAATTAAATGGAAGGTAATCAAATATTTTGCCTTAAGGAAGTTGTTTCATTGGTCTTGGAAAACTTTTTCTCATTTAAATAAAAACTGGAAACAGTGTGCGCTTGTAAGCTCACGTTTTCTGTGGTTAAATGCCCACCAGAGTGAAATGCAATAACTTACTAAAACTCATGACTAACTATGATTTATTTAGGTAAAACAATCCCTTTCACATAATAATGATTTATTTAGATACGTATCGTGTATAAATTTACTCGGGTTTTCCGCTCAAAATAATTCATGGTGCTGTCATAATCATTGACAAGAACTTGACTAAGACGAGAGTGCGGCAAACAAGACAGGCTGATAATGCTCATGACCATACAGTACACTTGACAACCGCGAGGACATCAACTTTCCAAAACTCCTTCTGTTACAGGACAAGCAAACTTTGGAACTCGCTTCCTGGGGATATATTTCCAGAAGACTACAATTTGCAGCAATTTAAGTGCAGAGCAAACATACATCTGCAAGCATCTCGGGGCGCTGTTGAAGCGTTATAGGTTCGCCTTTCCCGGGAGAAGTATATAAAAAAAAAAAAGCTTAAGTGACATGAAAATCTCTTACAATTTCTATGCATATTGCGGTTGATTTACAAGCGCACACGTAATGTGCCCAATGAAAGCGATAAACGTTGTTACTATCTCTTTATTGATTTTAATTTTAAATGAATACAGTCCCATTGGTAGTTCCGTCCTCCTGAGCAACATATTGGATCGACGCTTCTTTCATAAAAAAAAAAAACTCCTTTCAGTCCCTTAAACTTTCCATTCACAAAAACGTGCAAAAACGTGCGCAAAAGAGTATTTCAATTTCAACTATCATTGTGAATTAGAAAACCTCATTGAAAAATAGCATAAACTTTGTGAAAGAAGTACATTCAAACAAATACCAAAAGTTAGTAAGTCGCAAATGTGCTTTTATGCACGGAAGCGCTCAATGTGCATGTGCGCTTAAAAGATCCATTCATTTTTTGATGTGCGCTTTCGGTAATTTATGTTAAGGAACAAAAGAACTATAAATCATATGGAGATCTAATTTTTTTAACATAAAATTTCGAACCAACATTCGTGAAAACAGCTAATTTTGAGCGAAAATATTTTTTTTTAATGATTTCCGGTTCAGTTTTTGTCGCGATAATCGGAAATCCATTCATTGGCTAATATGATAAGCACAAATAAGGAAGATTGATAATGAATAAATGAAATGAAAATGAAGAAACTTTGCAAGTGTGAAATCTGTTTTGGAGGAATCAAAATCATAGTATGCATAAATATAATCAGTTATCACCGTCGATTGGTGTCAATGATTCAATGATTCTTTGTTTATATTCGAGTTGCTAATCTGCGCATTATTAAATGTATTTTTAACAAAATTGGGTCAATGCCTATGTCTATCTATTGTACAATTTTTAAAATGTCAACGCGATAAGAAAGAAATCACTGAAATTAATTGTGTCTCGATCTCCGCTGTGGATGTGTTTAGACTTTTATAAGCAAAGTGTTTATGGAATGTACACTGCTGCGACTAGTTACATAAGAAACAAGACACCCACCGCTAAAAGCATCTTCGCTAGTCCCCTTCCGACGTTCAGTGTGATTGCCATTTTTAAGGAAAATATTTGTTCCATGTCTGAAAGGGGTTAAAAACTGCTGCTTCTACCATGTATCCCTTCATAGCTTAAGCTTGTTCACGCTTAGCAGCTGAATAATTTGCTCTTTAAAATTCCAAATTCTAAACAATTCTAGAAGAAATCCATCCCAGAGTGCTTTCTCCTATAGAACACACAATAGAGCTTAAGTATTGATAACCTACTATACTTCCAACTAATGCCCTTTCCAAGCAAACAAATATAGCAACACAGCAGAACAAAGCAACAAAGCACCACGCAACCCCAATACGAATCGTTAAGATTCCACTCCGATACCGTGTATCTAAATGCACCCAATAAACAACAAAATCCCATCTATAGCACAACAGAGCGCGCACGCTCTAACAAAGACCTACATTGTTATGCGTATGATAAATTACAACACCTTCCGAAATCGGTGTCCGATAAGATATACACCTCGTTTGTCTTACGTGTATCTGGCTTTAGAAATCGTGTCCGCAAACAGACTAAACAAACGTCTAGACACCCACACAGCGGCGCACCAGCAGCAGCAGAATAGCCGTAGCCGCCCCCAAAGTCATTTCAATTACCTACAGTCCCAGCCGTTGCCTGTCACAGATGCACCCCAAAAATACCAGATGAGATACTGTCTAGCTTCTCATACCGCGTCCTCCTCCTCGTCCAGCCCTCTGGGGGAATTCAAAGAATTTCTGCTCGAAAAATTCTAGTCCAAAACGATGTCTCCGACTTGTATGTGGTGCTGATCATAAATCATCGTCGTAGCATTTAATATTAATATATTTTTGTTTTTTCTGTCATTCCCTTGATTGCTATAAAATGAGCGATTAACAGCGACACTCTGTGTCTGTACTACACACCAGAGATCTAGCAAGATACACTTGATTATCGCGCGAATAAACAAAACCAACAACAACCGACTGTCTGTTTGTGTGTCTGCCTGGGAAGTGCGCGAGTACATCTAGGATCTAGGCCATCATTATGTTCACGTGAATGCATCCATATGCAGTTTTGTGCTGTCGTCGTTGGTTGGAGTTGTCGCTTGTCGTATACGTTGTCGGCGACGCGTTCAACTGCAAAGAAAGCAGCAAGCACCAGAGACTGACAGGCTGACTGACAAAAAGTGCAACAAATGACTGTACGAATGTAATATGCTCATCCAAGTGTGCCTTTGCAGTGTGCACTGTGCACGAGCATCTAGATATGGGATGTTTCGAATGTCAGACTGTGCTAAGCTCTTTCGTTTTCCTCGCTACTCCTTCTGCACGCCCACAGGTCACAGTGTGCGCCAGTGGCAGTACCACAGCGGGTGCGTGCACTCAAATCAACGGAGTAATTTGTTCCCTTTTCAAATGAAATGTGAAAATGTGTACTTTTTCTACTTCTTGCACTATAAATGTACACATCTTCTTGGTTTGTTTTTTTTTTTCTGTGCACTTCGTGTTGCTTGCCGTTGCCGGCGAACGATTAATTTATCTAAAGTGTCATGCAATCGGAATGTTAACACTTTGTATGTGCATTTTTGTTTGTGAATAGAGGGGCGGCCTGCGGTAGGGACTGCGGCGAAAGTCAATGCTAACGAGAAATGGAGGAAAACTTGTTGAAGTCTTTAAAAATGGAAAGAGTGTTAGAAAAAGTTGTCATAGAGGCGGGCGATTTCCGATGGAAAAGGCGAAAAATGAAGCCAATTAGGCTAAGGGCTGTGATTAAGAGGCTCTTCGTTTCAAAGAGGTTTAATTGGATATGGGGTTTGCTTTGCATACAACCGTTTGACAGTTTTTCCTTTTGTTTAAGGAGGCTGGTTATAGACTTTATATAAACGCACACGGGTGTGCGCTATAAATCACACAGAGAAATGGTTTGTTTGAACGCAATAATGGGGAATGTTATCTGTTTTTCTTTGGTGAACTTGAAGAATGTCAATAAATTTGTATCGCACGAGAAATGTGCGTTTCGGATTGCCTACTTTCTATTGCCTACTTACGTATACTTATTTTCTACAAAATATTTCTGTATAGAGTTGTAAACGGATTTGACATCCCATTTGCCGGTGATTTCACGTATACGACAGTGGTAACGAAAGCGCACATGATTGTGTTCGAAAACAACTCACGCTAACTGAAAAAATATGAGTTTAAAAACTATTACCTATATGCCCATAGACACTTGGATGGGTGAATTCTTGTATCGCACACAAACTTGTCAGTCGACATTTGTTATACCCTTTCTATCACCGGCGTTTACGCATCAATGATTGGATCTGTCTGTCGTTATGTACGTAAAGGCTGCGCATCATATTCGAATACGTTTCGCTTTCCGCTTTATGTATTCTTTGTCGTCGGATGTGCGATATCTCTTTTCTATGCGTACAGGTTATGCGGACATGACCAGGAAAGTGGGGAAACTTCTATTGATGTAGATTAATTACCCATTAAAAAAAATTCGAATTCTTTTCGCTTTAAGTATTCTTTGTCGTCAGATGTGCGTTATCTCACTCTTATGCGTACAAGTTATGCGGACATGACCAGGGAAGTGGGGAAACTTCTATTGCGGTAGATTAATAACCTACCCATTTGAAATAAAATCAGATCAATGAGACGCTAATTTTTATTCCACTGCGGGATATCTAAACTTTTTGCGCACACAAAATCATTTTTACTTAAGTTTTTTTTTTTATCGTTTTTCCTTTTATATTACTTCAAATTATTTGGCCAAGAAGATAACTGCTAGGTAAGAAGATAACTGATAGTTTTTTTTTAACCAAAATTGCCAAACAACATTCGCTCGACAACAAATAAGGAACTTGTTCATTTTAAGTAAAATCTCCGAAAAAAGATGATAGATTTTTGCATACTCAAAATTGCGATGGGTAAGTACATTTTTTGCGCACACACGATTTTTCCCTCCAAGACGTTGTAAGGAAATAATAAAAATAATTTGTAGTATTTTTTAGCGACCAATATCAAAAGGAAAATAGCGCACGCCATCATGTGCGTCTTCTACCTATATGCAGCAGAATCGTCTAAATCTTTCTCAATTGCAACTTAATCGTGCCATTTTCTTGTCGCTCCACTCGTTCTATTTCTTAAGGGGTTTCAATTTGTTGAAGCGTCTTTAGCTGCTTACGCACATGATACTTATGTGTTCGTAATCAAAAATCTGTTTGACAAGAATTTGCGCAATTAAAAAAATATTTTCTTATAGTATTCAATTCTTATTCAATTCTTTACAGAAATGTGCGTTATGCTGAAGAATGTTTTTAATTTTCTTCTACTGACTACGTACTCGTAAGTGGTCATCATCACGTCCTGGAAATTGTAGAAAAGTCGTAAGAATATATAAAATGTTGTGTTTTTTTTTTTTAATTGTATGCGCACACTTTTAATTTGTTTATTAAGACGTTGTTAACATGCCAGCGGCTGTCTATTTCAAAGATCACAACAGATTTCATTCTATACAAACAGAACTGTGTGGGCTATAGATAATCTTCGCACATCACTAATGATTTTTTTCGGTTGTTTTGATGATAACAGCCACATGTCTATTGGGACTAAAGTCTTCCGACAACAGATTTAAATTACCCACACGAGCTGGTAATTTATAGAAACCTTAACAAGCAAAAAATTAGTACTTGTGCGTGCGCACATAAGAAGTGTGCGCTTCCGATACGCTCCTTAAGAACACTTAATTTGCCCAGCTTATGAAGGAGTACGCACTTTAAAAGAGATCTTCTCCCACCACTAGTACCTTGTGTCTGGTTTATGTAAGGGTGTGCTCTAAGAGATAGCTGATCATCATCTTAAAGTCCCTTCGCAAATAGTAAGTTTTCAGAACCAGCATGCCGGTTTAAATGAAGCAAATGGATTATGGAGTTCCCTTCTACCTAATACACAACGACACCAGACTATTTTGCATCACAAATGTCCGTCACAAGTTTCCGGGGATAATTATAATACCATTCATTTCCAAGAATAATGCGCCACCAGTGTCAACTGTCACTTTAATTGGGGCTAATGGGTTCGGGTTAATTAATCACCATGTCCATAACCCATTGAATTTGAATTCTTCGAAACGAAACACAAATGTTGTACGTACTCAGTTCGTCTGTTGAAAAGGAAGCCCAATCCCACACACGATTTACCCACAAAGTATGTGTGTTGCCAAACAATAAGACGTCTTTGTCACACATCTTTTGGTAAAAAAAAAAAAAAATGCCCAAACCAAATATAACACGATTGCGTTCAAACAATTTATGAAAATTTAATCAAACGCTCCGCACTTATGCTGAGAAAATAGAGTGACAGTGATGGCGATGATGATGACAATTGATGAAATATTTGGCCGTTTTGTTGTTGTCGTCTTTTTGTGTAGATTCCAGATATACAACAATGCCTGACAATAGACATAGCGAGTTGGTATGTTTGCGGCACGGGACCACAATTCAATTGAAGTTTCAAAACTCTTTCTCTCGAGTGATGAAAGAACGAAATCACTGGTCGGAGGCACTCACATAAATTCAAAGCAATCAAAACAGCCCCCTGACAATGTGGTTCATAAATAATGGTGATGGTGACACGCAACGGTGACGGGACTGAAGTGTACAATATTGTTTGATGTGTTGATTACAATTGAAATGAAATTGAGACTGATATCGCATGAAAGAAGTGATATGGCTGGTTTTTTTTTTTTTTTTAGAAACGATGGCGCAGCTGAATTGGCAGATAATTTAGCCTGGAAGGGGTAGTTTCGGGAGAAAGTGTCATCACTATTTAAATTTAATATGTTGGATGTTTTAAAGGAGGCTAGTAAAGTGACAAATTTCATAAATTTCAGACTTCGGTACAGTTGGGACAATTTCGAGGAATATTTTAAAAAAGGCGCGATAACATTTATTAGCAGCCTTTTGTTTGTTGGATTTTCTTAATTGAACTCGATTGATTGTAATGAAAAAATAGACATGGCAGCCTTTTAGAAGCACGAAACCCTAATGAGGCAAGTGTATTGTCCATTTGAGTGACTCCACAATAAATTGTATGTTGAAAGCGACTGGACTAATTTGCAGCTACACCCCATATAACTAAAGCTGCGATTACACGTGCCATGTTTCGTGGTAAAATTTGACATGCTGACGTCACAAAAATGTTCGGTGGTCACTCGTGCGGTTTTCGGGAGAGTGCGCTGCGACAGCCCCAATGACCAGACGCTTGACAGGCGATCACACGTATTGACAAATTAAGGACAAACGTTTACGTCATAATGACGTCGGCATATCAAAACTTGATATGAAAAGTGGCATGTGTAATCGTATCAAAGGACTGCAAGTTTCTTCACGTGACACGAAATTGTGACTTTTTTTCTAGAAAACAGCGATTTTGTCGAAGCCTTCTTAGTCGTACCCCTTAGTCTTGCCCACATTTTCTACATCCGCAAGTTCTCTTAGGTCCGCCATGACGACACGAATGCAATCTTTCCATATTGATTGAGTTGACGAAATACAGCGCCCTGCTCGGACAATGGGTGGACTTATACGCACGGATATTCACCGGGACAAAATTGTCCTGCAATCGTTCTTTATTGGACTTCTAATTCTGGTGAACTAGTTCCAAAAGTGCTTCTTGCATTAGATAAAATTGGTGGCAATTTTTTTAGCGTCTATGCGGACTGAATATACCACGTTCTACGAATTTCGAAAGCAAAAAATATACCCTACGACAGATTCTGTGATAGTTCTTTCGAGGTTCGTAGCAAAATTCCGAATACGACGGATTCTGTGATAGACCCGATAGATTCGAGAGATATTCGAATCAGACCACCATTGTCGGGTCTCTTTTCGTCTCTCAAACCTAGGCCTAGCTTCTCACAACCATTCGTTTTGTAAGAGTTTTTCATTTTTGGAACGAATGGAAGGGATCTACAATTTTTTGCCGACTCCAAACGGCCAATTGAGAAGCTATTTCAAGACAGTTATACTCTCGGATGTTCGCGAGAGGTGGCGCAGTGGAAAAAAAAATTGAATTTGGGTTTTTGCGGAATTCGAACCTCGGACCCCTCGCTCAGAAGTCCAACACACTAACCACTGAGCCACTGCGCCTACCAAACTTCTCTAAGTGTATTTTTTTCATTTTAAATTCATTTTTATTATTTCTTTCTTTAACTTACATACTAGACAAAAACGATTAAATCTAATTTAAAACTAACATTTATCTTATTCTAGCTTACTGGCTCTTATCGAGCGCTCTAAACTTAACAATATGCTTAAAATTATTGCCTTTCGGCCTTAAATCTATCTATATCTATGATTTGTTTTGTTTTTTAATTTCCAAGAAACTTTAGAAAACTTGGATTCTTTATTATTTGTTTTATTAAAACTACTTAAATCTGCCTAAGCTACTTAGCCTACATTACCTATAATCAGGGTGGTGAGCAATCTTATCTTAGGAGGATGCTACGTAAGTAGCGCACCGGCCCGGGAGAGCGTATCCACTCTCACCTCTTCCTCAAGCCACCAAAATTCGGTGAACTGCTTTACCGTATCGACCCTGTCCCGTTCCGCAATTGCGGTACTAAAACGGAGGAGCTCCCGAGCATTGGCGGCGTACCCGTCGTGGATGAGCCGCTTATCCCTCGCGCCGCGGTGGCTGTGGTACAATACCGGCACACCATCTTTTTTCTGGACTAACCCTTTCATGTCTACATGAAGAAATGCCTCAGGCGGGATAAAGCCAGACCGAAGCGTACTCTCGTGGTACATTAAATTGGGGTAGTAAGCCCCTGAGATCAGGTTATTATCACTGGCCATCGCCCTAGCAACGTGCCTCCGAATCACCTTAATAAGGAAATTGTCAATCCTATTCAGTCGGGCCCCATTGTATAAGGTCCGGTTGGGATAGTATTTTATGTACTGAGATTCAGGAGTTCTAAACAACCCTAGACAGGCCCTGAGGCATTGCCTCTCAAACACCCGAATCCTTTCCATATAGGACGGCGCTATATTGAACCACATGGGACAGCCATAAGCGATGATAGGCCTTATAAGGGCCACGTAGCAAATGACCTTCACCCTGGAGTCAAGTTGACTGCTGCGAAACAGTCTCCTTGTCAGAGCGTAGGCCCTCTTAGCTCCAGCAAGACAAGCATCTATATGTTTGTCAAAATACAGATACTGGTCGAGCCGGATGCCGAGATACCTGACCACGTTTTTCATCACCAATGGTCGTCCCTGCTGTCCAATAATTGTTAATTTTCTCCAGTTTTTTCTGGTATCCCTAGAGGCCCCAGCCAATGGAGTCCTGAACAGGATTGTTTCCGATTTTTGGAAATTGATTTTCAACTTCCAATCATCGCAATACCTCTTAATTTGCTCGAAGTCACGCTGCAGAAGGATGTTGATGACCTCGATTTTTGGTCCTGACCTGTACGCCACTAAATCGTCTGCGTACGCTATAGCGTGTCTGAGGGAACCCACCAGATCACTTGTGTAAATATTAAACAGGACCGGAGAATTCACTGCTCCCTGTTGTAAGCCGTTTTTAATTTCGAAAACCCTGCTCGAAGTTACGTTGCCAGCTTTGACAACGAACTTCTTTCCCATAAGCATGTCATAAATCATATACAGCAAAGGTTTTTGAATGCCCATTCTGGTCAGCTTATAAAAGAGCCCCTCCAACCATACGGTATCGAAGGCCTTCTCAAAGTCGACCAGACATGCACCCGTGCATTGCTTCTTACTTTTATTCCACTGAATGTCGGAAACCAGTTTCGACGCGGCATGAATAGTGTCATGCCCCGCTCTAAAGCCAAACTGGTTGTCCGGAATAATCTTATTTTCTTCAACCCATCTTAAAAGAGATCTATTGATGACTTTCTTGAATACCTTGCTAATATTCGGAAGCAAACTGATTGACCGCAGATTAGCAGGGTATGTCCTATCTTTATCCTTTTTCGGGATAGGGTGTACCACCGCCATTTTCCACTGCGCCGGATAATATGCATTATTCAGCACATTGTTAAATAGCGTGGTGAAGATATCTATCGCTTCTAGCGGCAGGTGTCTTAATACGACGTTTGGGACACCGTCAACTCCCGCCGACTTTTTGTTTTTCAGTGACTCAAAGATGCACCGAAGTTCATCTATACTCACGAACAGATGAGAATTTACATCGGCGATTGTGCCATTAGCACGGTTGTCGTCATTGAACACGGTGAAACCGTTGTTCTCGAATCGCCAATTTTGAATTTCGGTCCGCAGGTAAAAGTGGTTAAGAAAGGCCCTCTCTTCGAGATCGTGGTTACGGCGAACAGGGTTGTTCACCGTATACACATTCTCAAAGAAAGCTCCCATCAAGTCCACTCTCTCCTGCGGGTCTTCGACCACATAAAAACCGTCGTTCGAGTCAGCACTTTCCGGACTTATGCCAGCAGTCAGTAGTGTCTGTCTGTTCTCGTTCGTCTGAGGTATTCGGACACATGAAATGTCGTTATGATCTTTCCGCCTGAACAGTTTATTTATTTGTGGGAACATACTCGGACTACTGGATTTTATAGCCCGAATTTTATTGCCCCAATACAAACTTACAGATTTTCTGTAATTTTCTGTGATCAACTGTTTCAAGTTTTTGATCATCGACTTCAGTGTCCTTATCTCGGGATCGTTCCTGTCAGTGAACTGTCTGTGTAGCCGTTTAAGCCTCGAGAGCAGTCTACTTTTATGTCTGTACAGAGCATCGATTGTCGCGTTTCGATACTTCTCAGTTTGTTCTTCGTCGGTGGAGTGTCCTACCCGAGGGATAGTCCGCTCCATTGTCTGTTTGATGACGACATTCATTTGCCGTAAATGAATGTCGATCTCATCGTTCGTTAAGTTCCTGTTTGTCGGTGGGTCGATCTCGCATGAGCGTATGTCGCGCTTTAAAACTCTGGTGAAGCGCGACCACTGCGCTTTTCGGTAATCGAAAGAACGCACTTGGTCGTACTGCTCCAGTTGCGTCTGCTCGTTCGGGATCCGTATTACGGCGGCAAGTCCGTAGTGATCACTATCGTACTCAACCGTTCGTAAACAGTTCCGCGTGCTTAGATCAATGTTTGTTAGTTCCAGTCTTTCGTCAACTAGCGCCAAGTCCAAGAACGAACCTTCTCTAGGGAAAGACGGGATATCCGTTGCGTACAATTCGAGTTTGTACTCAATCATATTATGACGCCACCAGTCGTGAAACTGGTTGCCTCTAGGGTTCGGAATACCATTTCCCCATGCCGCATGTTTAGCATTGAGGTCTCCGCCCAAAAAGTAATAATTGTCTGCCGATTGAAGCTCTAAGCAACGAAAAAGCGTCTCGATCTCATTTAAAAATTGAATGCGATGAGGCGATTCAGGCGCATAAAGCGACACCACATACACCCGCAAGTGTATTGCAAGACTCTGATCCATGTAGATGAAGCTCTGTTGCCAGTTTGAGCTTAGAAATCATCACGCACTTTTTTGCTCTTTTTTCCATGAACATACTTTTTTGTTCGTTTCATATATGAACTGTCGCAAGCTGAGTGCGAGCATCCGTAGACTTTCATATCCGGTAGGCTTTGAGCAGTCCATTTGGTCCATTTGCTGAGTGGCCATTTATTTCGTGCTTTCTGGGTCAGATTTTCAATTTTTGAGAGCACTCATAGTACAAATATTTCATAAAAACCCCTTTTACAACAAGGTACAAAGTGACGCTTTCGACAGACAAATTTTGCCAACTTAAAACTAACTTTAACCTAAAATTTATATAACTCTATAAAATCAAGTGGAAATGAATTGAGTAACTTTATTTTTTTAAAGCTTCTGAAAAGGTGCGTCTAGCGGTAGAGATATATTCTAAGGCCCCAGTTATAGCCATACGTAAAACGAAAGCGTTAAAATTTTCTTTTGCTTTTTTCGACCACTTAAACTTGATGGTTGTACTTAATCTTGGTCTTAAAATGTTGCTTATGAATTAAAAAGTAAGTTTATGCAAAAAACATTAGCAAATTACCATTAACTTTTCTAAAATAAGAATTTATAATTTCCGTACGAAAAACTTTTTCTAGAAAATTTAAAGATAAGTTGTTAGTTTTTTAAACTACTTTCCTGCCTTTTTGAGGATAGCTGAGTAACACTTTACATATTCTTATATAAAATGCCTTTTGAAAGGAATTCCTATAGCTTGGAAGCGTGCATATCCAAGGAAGGAAGGCCATCCCATGTGTATGGAAGGTTCAATTTATTTTTGCTTTAAAAATGTTCGATCTTCCTGAAGTTAATGCGGTTTTTGACATTTTCCCATCAAGTAGTGACTTTTGTGAGAGTCGGATCTGGATTTCTTCAAGTCCAATAGTACTGTGGGTAGTTTTGTGCTTACTGGTGAACTAAAATAGATCTATTTCTTTGAAAAAGAAGGTTGTTCTTTTAACTATAGGGAGGACTATGACTGAGCTTGTTCTAAAAGGCATCATTGTCTATGTCTAGGTATCCGCGATTAAAAGAAATAAGAAGTTTCTTTGAGCTACCTAAGCATTTTAGATCAGAGACTTCAAAGGCGCTCTCAGTTTTTGGCAGTGTAAGGCAGGCATATCTCGGTTTTTCAAGAGGAAATCTATGCTGTTCTAAGTGCTGCCAACTACATTATTAGGAAAATGTGGCGGAGTCGGAGTATTTGCATCTGTAGCGGCAGGCTGCGCTTGGCCTTGCTCAACCATGTCATTCGTTGCAAAATATAGATATTGAGGGCACTCTTTGTATTCGGTCGCAAACCTGATCTATTTGACTCTTGTGTCAAGGGATTGCTAAGCAAGGTTTAGAGGAAGTTTTCACGGGATCTAAACCTGCGTTGGGTCTTTCTGCCGCCATCACTGTTCTTGCTGTCTCTTAGCAGAAAAAGACTTGTTATGGACGCTCTTTCAGGCCACTTTACTATTGATAAGCATATTTTTGTGCTGTGCCATCATTTTAAGAAATGCTTGTGAAGAGTACACTTCTTTTGCCATTGCTCGGATCAAGTTGCAGATCTTCGGTATACTGATGCATGCTAAGTACTAAATCTGTAAACTGGTCATTGCTAAAATGCATTCGCTGTTGTTCTTAGAAGGTCGAGAAAATTCTATTTAAATGGGTCACACTAGATACTGACTACCAGGCAGGACGATCTATTTTGTTAGTACATAGTTTACCCGACCTTTTAGGAAAGTTATCAATGGTAAATCAATTTGAAAAAAAAAAAAAAAAAAAAAAAAAACGACTACTCTACTGCTCAGTGGATTGCACGTTTCTTTACCACTCTGTCTGCTTTAACACTTACCCTCAAAGTCTACGTTGTCCCCGTCTCTTTTATCTTCCAATCCACCGCACCTCATATGGCTCTAACGAACCAATCTCTCGTATTTTGAGAAAGGTAAACTTAGGCCTCACTGTTTTCGACTTCAATCGCAGCACTATTTCCCTAAAAACCGATCTCCTAAACCATCCTCAGCTTCAAGTCCTAGTTATAACTTAATTTATTTGAGTAGCTTTAAGTCATTGGTATAGCTTGTGATTTGTTTTGTATTGCCTCCGTAAGAAATCACGCATAGAGGTAGGTCAGGTCCCGGTTCAAGGTCCTTTTTCATAGATTTAGGTATCGGCTCCAAGGAAATTATCCAAAGACATTATGTACCAAGTACTTACGTTCTCCCAGCAGATAAACGCAGGTCTCCGGCGCCGCTTTTCGGAGACTCGTATCGGGTTTTTCAATAGGAGCGCTACAAAAGTTTTATTTAAATAAAACAAAAACGGTTTTGGATATCAATAAAATTCTTAATTCCTGTGAAAGTACGACGCCATTATGTATGGAACTCAATTTATTTTGCATGGCCACCACGGGCACGCTGCAAAAGTCCAGACGCTGAACCCAATTTTCGACGGTTTTCAAGCATAAATCGGCCGATACTGCTGCAATTTCACGTTCGATATTCGTAAGAAGTTCATCAATCGTCGCTGGCTTGTTGGCATAGACCATAGACTTGACGTAGCCCCACAGGAAATAGTCTAACGGCGTCGAATCGCACGACCGAGGCGGCCAAGCGACTGGACCATTTCCTGAGATAATACGTTCTCCAAACTTGGTTTCCAATAAATTGGTTGTGACATTCGCTGTGTGGCTCGTGGCGCCGTCCTGTTGGAACCACATCATATCATACAATTGGGGCCAAAAATATTCGGTTGTCATTGAACGGTAGCGATTCCCATTCACAGTAACGTGCCGGTCTTGATCATCACGGAAGAAGTACGGCCCAATGACGCCGCCGGCCCATAAACCACACCAAACCGTAATTTTTTCGGGATGCAATGATGACTCATGGAGTACGTGTGGATTGCTGCCTGACCAATACCGCATATTTTGTTTTTTGACGAAGCCATTCAGCCAGAAATGAGCCTCATCGCTGAAGATGATACTTCGATGAAAATCCGAATCATTTTCAAGTTGTTGTTCAGCCCAATTCACGAACATACAACGCTTCTGGTGGTAAAGCGGCTTCAGTTCTTGCGTCAATTTAATCTTGTAAGGATGTAGGCCAAGATCTTTTCGCAAAATTCGCCAAAACGACGTCAAAGAGATGCCCAACGCTTGAGAACGACGTGTGAAAGACACATTTGGGCTTTCTTCAACCGAAGCCTCAGCGGCAGCAATATTCTCGACACTACGGGCACTTCTTTGTCTCACTGGCACGGGATCTGCTAGGACGATTATGACGACCATAAATTGGACGTAGTTCTCTTAACATTGAGGCCACTGACTCCGAATTTCGGTAGTAAATTTTAATAATTTCGACTCGTTGTTGGCTCGTATATCTTTCCATCATGAAATGGCAAACCTAACTGAAGAGAAATGTCAAAAGAGCGACAAGAAATTCGGCGTCGTTTGCTGTCCCTGTCGCTCTACTTTTGTAGCGTCCCTGTTGAAAAACCCTTTATATGTCTCACCGTCACGCATCGTCTAAAATCTGTTCAATCATTTACGAACAGCTATCCAAATATTGTCAGGCTAGTAGTGTTTGGTTCAGTATGATTTGTCATTTAAACCGTTTACAGCCTCGATGGATAAATGATGTGCAACGCTCCAAAGCAAGTGTTTCTTCAGGGCCAACCGAGGAGATATAGCTCAGTCCTTGACAAGAAGCGCTTATACATGCGAGAAAATATTCTCAAGTTGTGAAAACAAAAATACCCAAGCGCTCCAGAGGCGTCCTCATAAGGCTCATGAAAATATATCCCCATATGCATCATATCTCGAACGAACACTCCATTTCATGGGTGTTATTTTATTAAAAAAAAAAAAAACATAATCTCCCTTAATTATCTTTGCCACATTGCGACCGGACAGGCACGGCTGAGCAGCACCCCTCCGACTTGCTAATTTCTGACACTTGACCCAGATTGTATCCACTGAACCGTGGCCCTAATAGCCCATCAGCACATATACACTCCCTCTCATCCCATCGTCTCCATATCGTAATCGTAATCGTCACCATCAATTTGGGCAATTTAAACAGATGAATAATTAACTCATTCACACAAGTTTACAGCTTGCTTGAAATGATGACAAATATCCAAGCAAGGGATAGGGATACTGCACAACACGCCCAAAATGTATTATGTTCCAGAACAAAACAAATAAAAACAAACAAACCAACAGACAGACAGATAGACCCAACTTCCAAAACCAATTGAGGGCTACATGGCGCTCGGCTCATCGGTCTCCTTTCGTTTCTCACATTGTGTCTTTTGAATTCCCGCACACACATAGAGACGACATGAACTCGTACAGCCGCATATATCGCTCGGGGGATTTATGAGAAATTAACCCAAGTTTTATAGTCGTAGACCCATTAAGAGCGCAACCCTTACAAACGCAGATAGATTCAAAACTTATTAGCTACGTACTGGCTGGCACCCCCACCCGCCGGCCGGCCGTCTGTTCCAGTTCCTTTCATGCGAACACAATAACAGCGCACACTGATTTATGTAGCTCCCAAGTGAATATATATTTTATTTGTGTCTAAAAAAGACACAAAAAGCCAGATAGAAAGAGAGACTGACTGCCGTAAATAAACATGAAAAAGAATTAACTATTCGAAAGGGGTAGCATGCGCAGGAGGTGAAATTGGGGGGGTGCACCCAACTCCGGGGAGGACCTACATATGAATGATAAAGTCGTTAGTTCTCATTGTTGTAGTATCTCTTCCATTGATGCGCCACTTTTTTCTGTGCATCTCGATGATGTCGAGCTGACTGGTGCTCCTCTCTGACGCTGATGTGTCACGACACTTGGTCGTCCCGCTTACGGAGACGGAGAGTGTTGAAATGAATGAGTTATTTCCGGATTGATTCTAATTCATTTTCATGATGCCCGAGCATAGTCTATGCAGACAGACGTGCGCAGCCCCATAATCGTGAATTTTAATTCTCTTTATGTTGGTTGGGTCTTTTGTTTTAGGTCGTCGTCGTCGGTCGCTGCAGGAGCTAAAAATGCGCTTAGGACGAGCGTCGAGCAGTCACAGTTTAGGACTGGTGTATATTCAAATGGCTTTTAGATGCCAACCTATGTCGGTTGAATATTTGATGGGGAATAGGAAACCCTACGCGTCACTTAACTCGACTCCTACGCGATTGGCTATTGGCTTACGCTTGGCACTCTCTTTCGTAATGGATTAAAGGATTATATTTCATTGCATGGCGCGCAGTTTAATTGTCGTCAAAGGTTTATGGCCAGTTACTATTTTGATGCCCTTTTTGTATTTTTATGATTTTATACGACCATATTCATGGTTGGGTCATGATGGTGCACGCTACGCCTCTGGTAAGCGATGTCTTTCGGATATTTGTTCGCTATTTTATTGTCCAACTATAAATGCCAGAAATTTATGAAGCGGAAATCTGATTCTGCAACTTTTGGCTATCATTATTGGTAATGAAATAATGTACAGTGGACTGCACAGGCGATTGAAAATGGATAGAAAAAAGCACGCGATTCTTCGCAATAGAAAAATCGCGCTTTTTGAATGCAAAATCTGAGAGTGTCCTGGCAACAAATTTGCGAACTCAATTTGTATACCCACAATCAGCCCCAGAAATGACAACTTTGGATAACATTTTAAAGCACGTGTTGGCGTGTTGAGGGTTAAAATTCAATGCGATTCTTGGGGGATTCTAACTCGCATTTTCGGAGATCTAAAGTTAAACTTTACACGAAATTTAGAAGGTCGAAAATATGTTTTTTTACAGGTTTTTTAAGTGTTTTTTATTGTGTTTTTTTCCAAACTTTCATAAAACCGTTTTTCAACGTGGATCATGTCTTCTTTGTGTCGATTTTATAGCAAGACTTAACGGACTTTTGAATCAGTTCGCAAAGCGATTTTAAAGTGCTTTTAATTCGATTTTAAAATATTTCTAGTCACGTTTTATTAATCACCTATTGAAAAACACTTCAAAGAATACGTTAAGCGACAAGCAATCACAACTCTTTCAAAAAAATCGATGAAAATAGATTTAAATCACATTGGAGAGAGCTTCAAAAAGCTGAATTTTTTGAAAAACAAGTCGAAAACTTATTAAAAAACGTCTCAAAAATCGTTTACAAAAACTATATTAAATATAGTTAAAAAATGTATTTATAAAGGCTTTGAAAATACATTAAAAAATATTTCGAAAACGCCTAGTACACGTTTAAAAACTATTTTAAAAAACGGGCTGAAAAACGTGTCAAAAACGCATAGAACATTTGATAAAATGGACCAAAGACTCATAAAAAACATGCCGAAAAACGCATCTAACATCTCTTTGGAGGATAATTAAATATTGATCCTTAAAAAGAATGGAGGAACGTTTTTAAAATCCCGTACCGTGCTAAGGGTCGTTTTTTACTATTCTGGTCAACAATTTTGACAGTTTACTTGGAGGACTATTTTTAAGAGACACATCGGAAGATAAACACCAACTTAGAAAAAAAAAAACTCAAATCGTACGTTTTAACTGATTTCGGGAGGGAGAAGTTTTCCAAATCCCAGATACGAGTATGTTTCGAGTTACATTTAATGTCATTTGTCAGGCTTGTCACTAGTTCTCTCTTTATAAACACTGAAGTTTGTTTTTCAAAACTATTGTATTAAACAGAGTTGTACTGGAGTAGACTATACACTATACTGTCTGTATACAGACCTAGAACCCCTTATCACAGTTGAATCGGATTTTAATCCGCTCCGAAGTTTGAGAAGAACTATCTTCCTAACTTGGCAACGCTGATTGGAAGCTCCACTATCCTTGCATAGTATCTTATTCCTCTTAGGCCCGTTTGCTGAAACTGCTCATAGGGATTTAAGTTCCACTTAAAATCTTATGTGACAGTTTATGACACAGAAAAAGTAGCCCATAAGGTATTTAAGTAGAACTTAACTCGCTATGAGTAGTATCAGCAAACGGGCCTTAAAGTTATGATTTTGATAGATTCTGTTAACCCCGTAAATTGTTGCAGGTGGTCTGTCCAGAGTGCGAACTTATTTTGCGAAGCTTGAACCTTGTAGTTTTTAGGTTCTCAATTAAGTGCGAAAGCTAAAACAATATGCGAGGTACTAATACTCCTAACCATACTCTTTAGATCAAGCTCTACGAACTCACAATGAAAACATTTTCTATATAAAGTAAGGTATCTACTGTGACCTACAAAATACGACTAGGGTTAGACATGAACATTAGTGAGGGTCTATATGTTTAACTTTGTTCAAAGGAGACATACAAAAATGATATACATGTCAAAATCGATGTCATTAAATATTTAACAGAGAAATTGATGTATTTTCTCCAGATGTGGCGTCCTTATAACCATCAGGGAGAATAGTCGGTAATTTTTCTGTTCGCTTATCATTCACTGAATTTTTCTTTACAAACTTGCTTAAATCGATTTTATTAAAAGAAATTGTTGGTGTTGGCTTCTAACCTTCCCACAGCTACGCACTTATAGAGGCTTTATATTTATTTTTAGTGACGATAATGAGCTCTGCACTTTGAAGTTTATGCTAGCAAACTGTTGTTAAATAGTGAGATATATATATTTCAGTGTGTAGAGAAAAAACAACTTTCTAAATACGTTCGCCAAAATTGTTCTGGTCATGGTAGAGTTCAACAAGGTTAACTAGCTTCGTTTTTTAGCTGTAAATCAGAACGATCAAGAGAGTCACTGAAAAAGGCAAAAAGTCTTAAGATTGGTCAAATATAAATCATGAACTCAAAACCGCCGCAAAATTATAAACCCAGCACCGCCCATAACTCATCCGGACACAAAGATGTGGGTTTGACTAAAATTAATTTGACGGCATCCATTTGGCTAAGGTTTTTTAATCATTTTATACACGAATAGGTTATATAAAAAAAAGGTCGCCTTTAATCGTGGTGCGGTATAATAAATATCCAAAAGATGTTTTTATACAAATTTGATGTTGCTTCTATTTGTATCTTTCCAAAAAAAAAAAAAAAAATGTTGATTGCATTATGGAATTTAATTAAGAAGCTTTAATTGGGACGCTCTTTCTGACTATTGCTGATTTACAAGCTGATTATGATTATGGTAATCATATGCGCGTTACGCTTTCAATTTATTTCCAACGCAATGTTAATTTATTCATAGAGAATGTGGTTAAATTTGGAAAAGGTATACAAATTTCAATTTTTTAATTAATCCGTTTATTGTAAGTGTATATATTGTTAACAATTTTTTTTTTTTAATTACAATGAAATGCAAATAGATATCGGTTTGTTATAATAAAATTTTTTAGATAAGGGTTAGTAAAGTTAACGAGTCATAATGATTTGGGTTCAACACACACTTTGGAAGGCATAAAACGTGAGATGGACGTTTTTGTGTAACAGATCGATCTGTCGGTCCCGTCTGGAAGAAAACGCCTTCTTTTTGTTTTCTTGCTTTGTTTTGCCTTATTCAGTGTGGGCGAGCGTATTTAAATGTGTGTATTTAAATTTCAGGAAAACACAGAAAAACAGTTTTGTTTGTGTGAGACGTTTTGTTCCATCCGGTGTGGAAGCAGCCTTATAGTGTAGCCGAGGGAAAAAGGCCCACGCCCAACTTTAACTAATGAATGGCACAGAATGTGTTGAGTTAATCACGGTGTGCATCTCAAAATAGACTGCATTTTTATATCTGTGATGTTAAAACCGATTATTTTGAAAAATAAACAGCCAAGGTTAACAAAACACAGAGTTGTTGATCAATGATCACCTTATAAAAAAAAGCGAGTTAAACAAATGAAAGAATCTGTTGAATATTAAAAGGCTACATGTTTTTTTTTAAGAAAAAAATTGTCGATAGTAAATAGCAAACTGAAGTTAGTCAGTGAACAAACTTTTTAACTTTTTTAGTGTTATTGTATTCATACAAAATTTCTAACTCGAATGTTAATCAATTCTCACATTACGATGTTAGAGGAACTCAAAAAAGTGGGTCTCGAAATTCTGTCTGTCCGTGTGTGCCGAGGGATACAGCCTATACACCTGCCCGGATTTCGTTCAAACTTAGGATTTAGAGTGTGGTGCCTTACAGTTCGGGGCCGTGTTATTTTTTGCAAGGTAACCTCTTTATTAATGGTACTTTCCATATAATATGTTCGTCCCAGATTGATTTGTTTGAAAGCAGCTTGAACGATTTCAACTAAAATTGATATTTGAGCTTCAGTGGGTTAGGTTAACATGAGGGCGTACTTGGTTTTTTCCTATAAAATCGAATAGCGTTACTTTTGAAATATGGGCTGGACATATCTCGAAAACGGTCCATACGATTGTAACAAAAATTAATTTCTGATGTAATAATTTCTAACTCAGTTTTCCTCTATATTATCGTCCGAGAGATTTTTGAAAAAAGTCTTTTTTTTTAAATTCATTTTTCTTTAGTTTTTCTGCAAACGGCAATAAAGAGTTTGACCAAAATGCAATCTTAGAGTAAAATCGATGTTTCCAAAGTCCTTACTGTTCAATTGATGGAATCACCGAAAACTCTTATTTTTAAAACTGCTCACATCTTGAAAACCCCATTTTTTGATTTGGACAAAACTTTAAAAAACTAAGTAATTCTTACATCCAGAATAATATCTTTTACTCAGTTTTCGGCTAAAAAGTTAAGCAATAGTATTTATTAATTTATTTATTTATTTTCAGTCAAATGAGTACATCTACTGTTCTCGCTAGATTACTAGATTTACTAAACTAAATGTTGCAAAATTTATTACTGTATTTTCTGTATAAATTTAAATTTATTTAAGTTATAAATTTTTGATCAAAATACATGTTAAGGATAGTAAAATTATTCTATTTAAGATCGCATATTTAGTTTTTCTCAAAAAAATCGAATAAATTCTTTTTTTATATTTCTCAAAAGTGACTACGCAAATCCCGATTTTTTTTTGTAAAACTCGATACCGTATTGCCAATAAAAATGCAATTACAGCTACGAAAAACTTATTTTTAGCAACTATAGTCCACTTCTGCTCTTATTCTAAACATACACACCATTAAACAACCAGCAACCACCTAAAAGCTATAACATACACGATTGAAAACACTTCATTGATACTCTGACTGTCATACACTTTAATCGGCCTGTTTGTGTGAAAATTAACAACATATAACTCAGATTTTTACGTTTCGGTATATCATGAACCTTTCTTCCAACCATAGGCACAAAAACAGATCAGAAACTCCTGCTACTCATGTTCTTTTACGTACACATACTCAACTATCGTATAAGGTGTAAGAGTCTATGAGCAAAATTTCCTGTTTACTGGGATCTTATCTGAAATGAATATATAAAAGTGCACTTTATTTAAGTGTGTTCTGCTATTTTCTTACTATTTGTTTATCTAGACTCTTAAATCGCTTCTGAGTTTTTTACCTGCATACAAAAGAAAAAGCAATCAACCAACCTGCTGATATGAAGGAGAAAGTTTCGTGCGACCCAGTCGTGCACTATTTTATTTACACACTAGCTGTGCCCGCAACTTCGTACGCGGCGTGAGACTGTGTAATTTCCAACAAAAGCTGTGAACATTGTCAATGTGAAACAATAAATCAAACAAATCTATTTACCTAAAACACCAATTTAAGAAAATTAAATTCAACAGCGTAAGTACTAAAGTTCCACTTCCTTACTGTAGGTATCAACGTAGGTAATATCAAAACAATCACTAAAACAAAAACCTTAACGGAAATTTGTTCTACACCAACAATAAATAAATCAAACAACATAATTCACCTATATCGTCTTTACTTCTTGAATTCTTCAATTCTGTACTGTAGGTATCAACGTAGGTACTATAACAACCATTAAAACAAAAACTTTGACTTCAATTTCACCATACGTCCATCAGCGCATGACATCAGCCACATGCGCACTTCCTCAGAAACACATTGTCGCTGTTGATCACATACACATTCACGTCGCATACTTTTCTTTCGTTTCACTTAATTTGGAGAAAACACCACACAGTTTTTTTTTTCATATGAGCGTGCTTGTGCGATGTGCGCCACCCAACCACCCCAAAGCAGAACAACGATCAAGAACCGAGGCGATTCGATTTGAGAAAATAAATTTATTTTTTTCATGTTAGATTTTAGGTTGTTGATGGCTTGAAATAACTATAAAAGTGTTGGCTCTCCTAAGTATTTTGTGTTGTTTGCGTTGATTAAGAATTGTTTGAGTAATGGCGAGTAAAAGTCGTAAAGTCAGAAAAAAAAAACAAAAACATTTTGGTCAAAAACGCTCCAAAAAAATAGTCATGGCAATGAAAGGAATAGCCTATGTGTTTCTCAGAATCTTAAGGAACATTTCAAAAAAAGTTTCATCGAAATCTGTGCAGTAGTTTTCACGTCAGGTAACAAAGAAAATGCCTACAGTTTTATTATTTTTATTTATTTATTTTTTTTTTTTTTTTAATTTGCGTCGAAGCTGTATTACACGTACGTTACCGCTTGCCTATACGAGTTTTGCGTGGAGCTCCTTAATAATCTATATACAAAATAATCCACTTTAATCTAGAAATTTTTTTAAGGATTTTTTTAAGAATGATTGTAAAATGTCCGTTCGACTACCTCTATATTTTTAAAAGTCAGTATTTCTTCTTGAATAATTCTCACAGGCGACAAGAGAGAGTGAGAAAAAACAACCAACCTGAAGTTGATTTTTAGATTTAACAAACAACTCAGTCCCTCAAATGTGTTAAATGACGCCAATCAGCGTTCACAGCATGTGTTTTGGCACCATATACACATCGATGGCGTTACAAAAGTGTTTACACCACCATATAGCCAACTTCTAGTCGTGTTTCCAGAGAAATTTCAAAATAAAATCAAGCGCGTGCTCACAAATTACCGCTCCATTAGTCCCAAGAACACGTCACACAACCAAAAAACCCCACCCATTCGCTAAAGATGCAAACTGTTCGACATCTAATCGCCCGTAACCATAAATCCATAATACGTAACCCAAATTGAGTCATTAAGCAAACACGTAGTACGCAAGTTTTTTGTAATCAAATTCCCATCAATTCATACATCACTGCTGAGCACACAAATTTGTTTTTATTTATGGCGCGACTACCATTTTGGCATGTCCCCACACTCAACACAATTGAACCAATAAACATACCCACTGAACTATAACCGACCACCAAAAATGGGATCAATCATATTTAAACATCGCTCCAGGCAATTAAAATAAAATCATTCTATTTTCGGTTTTATTCGATGGTACTACAAAAAAATCAAAAATCGAAATCAACCCACAAAAAATGTCACTCTGGCTTAGGGACACAGATAAATATTGTTCGCTGTTGTTGTTCTTTCTTTCTTTCTTTCTGGCATTTACAATTACATCACCAGAGCGGGCAGAGGAAAATGTCACACGAAGTGGAACACACCTTCCAATAGTTCGCCCCGATAAGTCAATCAAATTTAATCGGTTGGTATAGATAAGTAAATGAAATGGAGATTTTCGTGCCTGCCCCAGAAACCCAACGGAAACTATAAATTGTGTATGCACACAAATTCACGGGTGCAAGTATCTGTTTCAATTTAAAAACGACACCTTATCGATTCCATAATGACTGTATGTTGTCATAGATTAAATAGGACAACACCTGTTATCTGGTAAAGTCTGTTTTGACAGTTCAAAGTGACTGCCTATCTAGATTGTGAGGGGGGAGAGCCTTCAAGGGGCTCTGGCACTGCGGCTTCTTAAAGGAACTGCCAATCTAATAAAACGCGTCTGGTAGTTAGCCTGCGTTATGTGGCAACATGGACGGCCTTAAATTACCCTGACGAAGTGAAGTGAAAGGACTGTGTTAATCCGCCATTTGTCAGTATTTTTAAGGGTTCGAAGAGCTCGCTTAACCCAATGGCCCGTAAAATTGCGTTTTTTCTGTCCCCCAATTCATCATCATCACTGCGAGGCTGGAAAATCAATCTAATGACGTAAAGTGGGAGAAGGGAAAACACGAAAAACCTGAAAAAAAGAGAACCCTCCCATAAGTGCCATTGTGTTTCCCCACCCCATTAAAAACGAGAAAAAACAACGAAAACCTTTAAAACAAAGATTAAGAGGCAATAAAGGGCACGGCCGGGCGCTCATTAATTCAAGTGGTGGGCTTTTAAAAAGAAACGCGTGGGCCATCCGTCGGAGCACCCTAAAAGCCAATGTCCATTCCAGCGTAGATATATATACTTATATGTACGATGAGTGCTCTCCAGCTTGTGCTACTCGAATCGATGGACCGGCGAAGCGGCAGAGCGTAGGCGGTAATTTAACCCATGCATGATAATTGTTTTGATTACTCTTTGCAGATATGGATCCATGTGTGGTGGGTATTTGAATTGCAACAATTAATCGCGTAGTAGGAGCAGTAGATTAGGCCTTTCGCTCGTTGTGATGGACGTTGGCATAGATAAATCACTGAATGTGCACCTGAATCTACATGCTCGTAGTTTGATTTATGGCCGTGGTTTGGGGGACCTCTATACAGCTGAGTGGATGTGATATGATGGGCGTTTAGGATGTTTGTAGGTCGATGTTTAATTTGTCGCTCATTCCGAGCATGTTAATTTCGATTAACCTGCAGGGAATGATGCCAGTTAAACTGGGTTGTTTCTAAGTAGCTACGGAACTGCTTGTGGTGATTTTTGACAGCTGACTAGAGGTGCTGGCTTGGTGATGCATCTATAGGCGGTTATGTATTTTATGCGGGCTCTTATCTCATTTTGAGTTATGGGCGCAGTGACCCCTGGGTTAGCTGTATTTTTAATAAATGTTTACTAAGAGTCACTGTCTGTGTTCTGTGATGAGAATGACCATTTCTGTACAATTTTAAATGCGGGTGATGCCCACGATCCAGTTGTCGCGCAGTATTACTATGAGCAACTTAGAAAAGAACCCCTTCAAACTGACAAAAATGAAGTGAAGGTAGCCCATAAGACGTTTCTAAACTTAAAACTAATAAAACACCGAAAACTGCCGACTTTTCCGCTAAGCTTTTCAAAGGCGGACCCGATGCAGAAAGACGATCCTTTGATTTGCGGAAATTCTAAGGCATCAACCAAGGTGGCGTCGCGCAACTGAAGGCGCTTCGAATCAAGCTGGCTAGAGAGGGGTTTTGGTTGATTGGCAGGTTCGCCCTTGACTGCAAAAAATAAAAAATAAATAGTTGCTGCAAAAGCTTATAGGTAGATATCCTAGGCCTAACTTCCCACAACCATTCGTTGGAAATGAGTTTTTATTTTTAGGGCGAATGGAAGGGACCTACGAATTAATGCTGAATCCGAACGGCTGAATTGAGAACAGTTATAAAAACTCGGATGTTTATCTGACGTTAGCAACACCTTAAGATATGATTTGTGCATTTTCGGTGGTCGAACTTGACACCCCTCGCTCAGTAGTCCCCTTAGCGTTGACGGGAAATAAAGCTGTAAAGAAGCTATTAGATTAAAGGAGTTGAGTGTTCGGTCTTACAAAGCCAACCCATCTGAGGAAAACCGAATGAAGTTTAAAAGAGCCAGAAATGACTGCAATGCCCTCATAAAGCGTGTCAAATTCTTATATGACCAAAAGTTGAGGCAAAAAATACTACAATGTCCCAAGGGTAGTAGAAACTTTTGGTCATTTGTAAAAAATATTAAGAATTCGGCCTCGTCAGCAATCCCAACGCTCAATTACAATGACACTCCAGCTGTCAGCTCTTTAGACAAAGCTAATCTGCTCGCCGCACATTTTGCTGCCAGCTCTATGCTCCCAGATTGCGGTTTGTCTACACCTGTACTCGAGTGCGTAGAATTTACCATGGGACCAATCCACTTTCGCACTCGTACAGTCGCAAGAGTACTTTACGATCTGAACATAAATAAATCCGCTGGTCCAGATCGTATCTCCCCCATCGTTCTGAAGAGGTGTACTTCCACGCTGGCAAAACCACTGCGTAAGCTTTTTCATCTCTCCTATTCTTCTGGACTCTTTCCGAGTAGGTGTAAAACAGCATTTGTCCAGCCCGTCCCTAAAAAGGCGAATCTTCTTCTCGCACCAATTACCGACCCATAGCACTTACGTCCATTCTTTCTAAGGTCATGGAAACGCTGATAAACCGTCAGCTTATGAAATATCTTGAATCACGGAAACTCCTCAATGACCGGCAGTACGGTTTTCGTGGCAACAGGTCTACTGGTGATTTGATGACTTATCTCACCGAGAAGTGGAACCAATCTCTCCATCACTTCGGTGAATCGAAGATTGTTGCGCTCGATATTTCAAAGGCATTTGACAGAGTTTGGCATCAAGCTCTTTTGCCGAAAATGCGTGCTTATGGGATCGATGCGTCTCTTATTCAATGGATTAGAAACTACCTTTCTGGCCGTTCAATTCAAGTTGTTTTGGATGGTTTCAGTTCTGAAACTCACCATAAAAATGCTGGTGTTCCCCAAGGCTCAGTTTTGTCTCCGACTCTCTTTCTCATTTTTATAAATGATCTCTTGTCTGCAACTTCTAATCCAATCCATTCCTTTGCTGATGACAGCACTCTTAGCTTTTCATATTCTTTCCAATCCACAATGCTGTCTGCTGTCTCTAAAGCGAAACCCAAATCTTCAGCCATTATCCATGAATGGCACTTGCATTACCGAAACCGAAAGACTTTCTATTCTCGGTATACGGTACACGAAGTCGCCAAGAATGCAGCGAAATGTCTAGGTTTCCTCAAGCGGTGCAAGAAATATTTTACCCCTTCTGATCTGGCTACAATATACAAGGCGTTCATTCGCCCAAAGCTTGAGTACAATTCCCACATCTATGGTCTGGTGCACCGAAAACTATATTGCACTTACTAGATAGGATCCAAAATCGTGCGATGAAACTAATCGGAGACACGAATATCGCGAATTCTATCAATTCGCTTGAACATTGTAGAAACGTTTCGTGTCTCTCATTGTTTTATCGTTTTTTCTACAAACAGTGCTCAAATGAAATTGCCAACTGCATTCCTCCCCTTCAGAAATTCAACCGCAATACTCGCCATGCTAGGAATGCCCATCAGTTTACCATCCAGCCTATCTTCGGACGTACAATGAAATACAGAGACTCTTTCATAAGCCGTACAACGCGAATGTGTAATGCCTTGCCCAGCTCTGTCTTTCCTCCTCAGTACAATTTACAGATATTTAAGACCAATGTGCAACGGTATCTCCTATCTCCTCTTTCCCAATTTCTTTAATGCCCGCGCTGTGTAAAAACACTATAAGAGTGGTCACAACCTCTTTAGCGCGTATAAATTATAAAAAAAAAAAAAAAAAAAAGTTAAACGAAATAAGGCCTAACTCGAAATTTGGTTTAATTTAAGAAACATAGGTACTACTCGTAGTACCTAGTAGTGCGAATAAAATATATACCTTAAGGTTGCGACAGACGACAAATTGTCGGAAACGGAAAAGCAGTTAAACGGGGTCCGAATCGCCACGTCCATGAAGGCGCTATATGTTCAAGAATACGGTTGACTAGAGTTGGCCCAGTGGTAGAAATTCTCCAATTGTATGGACCTGGCTTGTACACAACAAATTGGAAAATTAATTACAGACAGCATTGCATCTCTACACTATCTTCCTAACAAACAAAAATATAAAATCAAGCGAATATGTTCTGGTTGAGGCAGTGAAAGTGGTTCTTAACTATTTCTCTTGGCTTATTTATATATACAGTGAAATTCGCCTAAATATATGTACTGTCTTATCAAGTGAATAACCTAATTGAAGCGGGCGACGCTGAAGCGGGCGACGCTAGCGGGGTGGTGGGTGTGTGTGGTGTGCACGTAGAGCTATCCAAATCAAAACTCCTCGAGGCGGCGAAAAGCGACGAAGAGATTCAGAGCCAGGCGACCAAATAATTCGTTCAGCCTGTCTACTGCTCTATGGAATTTCGAGAAAATCTTCCCAGTTATCAGCGAGCGGTGATGATGACGAAAATTGTCAAAATTGTAATTTCACTTTTTTTATGTGGAGTTATTTTCCACTTGAAGTGGGCAATAAAATCACCACCAATTTTGTGAAATTATTTCCCACCTACAATTTGAGAAATTGTTGATTCTAACTGGAAAACAAAATCAAATTATTTATAAGTAGTATAGCTAATTTTATTAATTTTACATACTCGCAACTACTCCCACACAAAAACAGAGAATCTCAGTCGGGGGGTGCATACATTTTCCACTGTTTATGAATTGTAGGCTAACATATGCCGTCGCATGTTAAGAGAAATTATTTCCCACAAAAAAGGAAAGTTTTTGCTCACTTTCATTGGGAAATAACTTCACATAAAATAAGTGAATTTATTTCCCACTCAAGATGAAGTTGTTTCATGTGAAGTTATTTCCCTGCACCGATTTTTACTCACCAAAACCACCTCCTACAAATTTCCCTTTGTACTGCAACTAAGTTATGACTTATCAAGCAATTTTTTTTATCACGAAGTTATACACGTTTGGCAGGCAGCATTCCGGCGAAAGTTCCTGCTCGTTCCGCAATTTTAACGCGGTTGACAATTATCGGGCTAAGTCCGAAGGTTTAGTTCGTTGTAGACGCCGCAATAAATTTGTTTCATCGAGAATTTCACGGACCGTTTTATTAATGTGCCCGAATAATCTTTGCTTATATTTTCGTTTCGTCCTTGACGGTGGGAACTCCGAGGTCTCTATAGAGATCTTCATTTCTAATGTACCAGGTGCACTGACGAATGATCTTAGCACTTTGTATTGAAAAGGTTGTAAAATGTTTAGATTTATTTCGCTGGTACAGCCCCATAACTGTATACCATATGTCCATAGACGCTTCTTAACTTGCTTATATAATAAGAGCTTGTTCTCGAGGGTAAGCTTGGAATATTTTCCGAGTAACCAATAAAGTTCTCTATATTTGATTTTAAGTTCTTCGCATTTTTTCTTTACATGCGGTTTCCATTTTAATTTTTTGTCGAGAGTCATTCCGAGATATTTGGCCTCGTTTGCAAACGGAACTTGTATCGTATTTATAAATACAGGCAAGTTATTTGTTTTTTTATATGTCAAATCAACGTGGACCGATTTCGTTTCGTTAAGAGCGATCCTCCATGATTTTGTCCATTCATAGACCCGGTTAAGCGCACCTTGTAATACTTTGTTTGTTTCTTTGGTCGTTGTACCAACTGCTAGTATAGCAGTGTCATCGGCAAAAGTGGCTACGGTAGTACCTTCTGTTTGCGGAATATCACGCAATAATAGCAGTTACAACAGAGGCCCGAACACGCTACCTTGCGGCACTCCTGCCCTTTAAATTCAGAATATTCGTTTCCGTGTTTAACACGACAGAGTCTATTCTCTAGATACGATTTTCGAATTTTCCATAACCGTTCGGGGAGAACTTGTCTAATTTGCACTTGAGGCCTTCATGCCACACCTTATCAAATGCTTGCGAAACATCGAAACGAAAGAGCTTTCCCTATTACGTCAGTTATCCGATGCACGATCGATTGATCGATTGTCGAATGTTTGCTTCTAAACCCGAACTGATGGTCGGGTATAAGACGGTTTTCTTCTATAATTGGTTGTAAGCGTCTGAGTAATATCCTCTCAAAAAGTTTAGAAATAATTGAAAGAAGTGCGATGGGTCTATACGACTTTTTTCCACTTCGGTGGTTTGCCTGGTCTTAGAACCATTATGACTTCCGCGATTTTCCATTGACTCGGAATGTATTTTAATCTGATCGCGGCGTTTATAATGTGAAGAAGCTTATATTTAATGCTTTCCGAGGTAACATTTTTAGGAGTTCACCGTGATCAGTTCGTATAACCTGGAGCTTTTTTGGGCTTAAGTTTCTTTATTACTTGTCCGAGCTCGGTGAGTATAGCGTTTATAACTACATTATTTTCAGATGTTAGTCTGTCTGGTGCATTAATATTTCCATTAAGCGCTTGACCATCGAACGGCTTAAAAGTTTCTTCTAGATGAGCGGCGAAAACGTCCTTCTCTTTGTCGCTTTTTGCCCAAACATCTTGGGTTATCTTAATAGGCGGCCCTGCGAACTTCGGCCTTATTGTGGCTTCAATAGCCTTCCAAAGTGAGTAATTGGATTCTTTTTTAGCTGTTAGGCTTTCGAGGTAATTTCTGGCCTCGTCATTTTTAAAATCTTTAATCGACTTTGTTAGCAAGTTAGCATAACCAAAAAGTGAATTTTATTTAACACTCCCTTCTTTTAATTTATGTACGATTGCTTCTGAACTTTTTGCTTCTGCCTACCTACCAAAACCAATTGACTCAACCAAACTTTTGATGAACGAGAAAGTTTCATCCGTGTACTTATTTTTTTTTTTTTTTTCCCCTTTTCTAAACTAGTCCCTTGTTTTCCCCTTTTTTGTTATTAAAGTGAAAAAATGTTCCCTTCCATCTGAGATCACTGCAAAAATAATTCTGTCGAATCTAAAAAAAAAAAAATAAATAGTTGGCGCAACAGGTCTGGAGAGACCCTAGGCCTAGCTTCTCACAACCATTCGCTTTGTGTGAGTTTCTCATTTTTGTAACGAATGGAAGGGATCTACAGTTTTATGCCGACTCCAAACGGCTAATTGAGAAGCTCTTACAAGACATTTATACTCTCGGATGTTTGTCAGACGTTCGCGAGAGGTAGCGCAGCGGAAAAAAACCCTAAGTCGGAATTGGGTTTTTTTGCGGGATTCGAACCTGGGACTCCCGCATAGCAGTCCAACACACTAACCACTAAGCTACTGCGACTACGAATCTGCCAAATAGAAAATTGAGACATTTTGTCTCAGCCCCTCTTAGTATGGCTGAAACGGAAACGGTTTAAGGCTAGGGTCGTGCATTCTGGTGCCTCGAGAGTGTTGACGGCTATCTTAAGTAAAATTTCTTATTGAACTTTCGACATTTTACGCGATGAAAACACTGCATTGACATTCATGTTGAAAATGATTGAAACGGGTTCCACGTATATTTTTAATCTTCCCGAAGAACTTGTCAACTTTCCAAAAACAAAATTCGACGCCATTAGGGAGGTTAGTATCTCTAAGAATCAATTCGCGATACTGATAATCATATTTAGGGTCCAGCCTAGATTCTATGAACTCACAATGGTGAAATCTTCAATCTTAAATTACTAATTGTGACCTACAAAATTTAGTGAGAAGGTTAAAAATTATTATCTTGAACCCGAACTTCAACAGATTTCTCTGCAATGTGACCACAAACTTATGTACTTTTCGCTTCCAGCAGTTAGTATCATAAAAGCATCAGCTTCAGTTGGCTAAACTTCGTTTCTTCCTTTTTATGTCAAAATATAGCCATTACCCAACCGCATTGGAATGTGTACAACCAAAGTATCACGTACCCCCCTCCCTCAGGTCAACTATAATTGTGTAAACAATACAATTTCGAGCCCATGCTGAGGCTCCATTACATCAGCATAATTAACATTAGTACTTTAACAGCTCAGGTCCACAGCCCAGCGCGCAATCAGTCAGCCAACTACCAAATATAGCCAAGCGCCTTGACTGCACGACCTCAAACGCAACTTCTCGTGGTTCGAATTAATTAGAAAAAAAAACAACCGCCTCTAATACAATTAAAATCACTTAACGCGAAACGTATAATAATAAAAAAATAGAAAATTATTGTAACAACCTTTATCAGTTCAAACTAAAACCAACGTCAGTCAATTTGATTTATGTATAAGTATATACTCAATACTCATGCACACATTTTCACTTTCTAATTCCAGAATATAGCAACAAACTCATTTGATCAGGCAACACACGCACCCCAGTCTGCGTGCGATAACCGCACACGAGTCAGAGGCGACGTACACACTCTCTCCCTCTTTCACATATCAGCGGCAATTTCGGCGTCAAATCAAAGCGCTCTCAATGTCGAAGGTGAAAATTGAAAGCCAACAAAGAATACTACAAAAATGCAGACCCAGTGACAGTGACAGTGGCACAGTGACAGAACCGAATATCCAAACGTCAATCGTCGTCAGTAGACAACAAGAAGAAGATGGCCATAGCGCGTTCACAAACTGTTGGTTATATTAAAATTTGGAAACATATCAAATGGCGATCAAACGCGTCTAACAGCAGCAGCAGCAATACTACTATACCACGAGTGATACGATTTTAGTTTTTTGGCGCACACGTTATTTTTGACGTTTTCTGTCCAAAAGAAAGAAACAAAACAAACGAAAGAGAAATTCAGTTCCAGTTGAGCCACGGGAAAGTGGATTTTTCTTCCCTATTATTTATACCCTTTGTATACCGAGAAATATATTTTTAAAAAATATATTCCAATCTACGTAGTGTGTATAACAGCTTTAAGTTTAAAAAAATAAATATATATAAATATATTTTCTGTGCCGTACTTAATTAAGATTAAACATAGAAATACTGACAAACACGCACAAGAGAGCAGTTGAGTAAATTTTGTGCCATAAAATTTGAATCCAAAGTACTCCCAAATCCAATCCGTAACTGTCAAAGTGAAGACAAATACCTCCATCAAGATGACGATATCCGAAAAGTCTCCATTATGGGATTCCAATAGCCAACATAATCACCAGCAGCAGCAAACTTCCTCTTCCGCCGGAGAAACACTATCATCGTCATCAGTATCAGCATCAGCATCATCATCATCGTCGTCGTCATCACCGACAGCATCGCCGTTGTTACAATTGCCACCCACCACAACCACAGGCAGCAGCAGTAAAAAGAAAAGGACCTCACCCCCTCCCGAGCTGAGAGGATCACGTTTGACACCACACCAGCCGCCATCAAATTCGACAGCAATACCTGGGAAGTCGCAAAAATATGAAAAAGCTAACAGCATACCCCTACACCAGCAGCAGCAGCAGCCCTTCCAATTCCAGTTGAACAGCTTTGACGACCAGTCGCATTCACCCCTTCTGGGGGGCTACACGACCACATACGACTGCGAGGCGGGTGGTGTCGTTACACCACACATACGGTCGTCATCGGTAACGTCTTCGACGGCAAGTCTACTGCCATCGCCGACTCCAGCTGCTGCTGGCTCTGTGAATTCTGGTCATCATTCCAATGGCAAGTACTGCGGAAATGGCTCTGCCATCGGCGGCACACCCAGCTACAACGGCACCAGCTGTTCATCGCTCGGATGCTGCAATATAATTACACGCTGCTGCATCGGATTGCCACTACTGAAGGCGATAAATGTGCGGAGATGTGTACTGGCATTACTCGCAATAACGGTGGTAACAATTTTCTATTACACACATTACTTCGATACGGGCGTCTTTGTGGGGTGAGTATACATATATATATATATTGCTACTGTTTTCTTGCTCTCCTTCCGTTCGTCGTTTAGATGGTTTTCCATTTTCTTCTCTCGTTTTTTTTTTTTTTTTTCTTCATATTTATATTGAACTAATCGATTTCTAATGGTGGGTATTTTGGGGGTGGCCATTTCCTCCCAGTGGGGGTGCGAATCTAACCTATATCTATGCTCTCGTATGTGTGGTGGAAAGTTTAATCGTGTGAACACTTACGTCAAGATGGTGTTTACATTTCGGGCTTAAGGAGAGTAATTGAGTGCCGGCTGGGGTTAGGTGGCGGTATGGTAGGTGGTCTTAGGAACTTTGTTTGCCTTGTTAATTGGAGTGGCTTTCCGCTCTCGTCGTGCATATCGGTTTTACTGCAGAATGTCGGGGGAGATACGAGATACCTATACAGCCAACAGTTCTGTCAGTGCCGGTTTTAGCACCTCCAGCGCGCAGCGCCCTGGGCGAAATTTCTACGGCGCCCCAAAACTGCAATTCAAATCCATACGAATAAAGGCAAAGGATATAATGAAATTAGCATTTTTATTTAAAGAAATAACCACTCTTTTATTAAGTTATCAGAATCGATGTTTTCAGCAATTTCATTTTCAAGTTGCCAAGTTTGTCAATCTTAATTCAAATATTGCCGATCGCAGAAAAACTCCTCTCCTCAATAACAACCGTTAAAGGTAGAACCAAAAAACCCAACTGACTGTAAAAAAGATTAAAACAAGACACTTTCAAGTTTGTATAACTTATTTACAATCGGAGACTAAAATCGCACTTCCATAACTCGAATTTTTCCACAACTCAAAGTTTTATAGATAACTTTGATAACTTTTTTTAAGGCTTCTGTTGTAAAATTGTTCTCTCTTTGAAATAAGTAGATATCCTTAAAAAAATTCAAAAAAAAAAAAAAAATCAAGTTTTTGTTTTTATTTCTCTAAGTCGAATTTATTTTTCTTACATTTTGAGAGTTGGACTTATGGAAGTTCCACTGTACCTATACAATCTGACAAAAATATGCGCAGCCTCCGACTGCCAATTAGTTATACATGAAAGTGTCTTGTTTTAATCTTTTTAAATCTTTTTTACAGTCAGTCGTGTTTTTTTGTTTTTTTTTTTAATTAACTTTTTTATTTAGGTTTTTTCTTTATTTTATATTTTAATATTTATTTGTTTTGCCTTAGACACTCCGGGAAAGAATATCAATTTTATGACACCTCACTCTTCAAAATCGGTCAAGCCGTTTGGGCTACAGGGCGTCACGTAGGAACGTACATAGGATACGCGCGAAACACATAACCCTCCATGTTTCCAGTCGGGTAAAAACAGGATTGACCACATTGTGATCAGACAACCAAAAATTCAGACTTATAAGTTCATCACACAGCATAGAAACATCTATATCTGATTTAGATTCCACAGTTAATTTCAATTGGAGTTCACCACAGAGTTTGACAAGGTCGGGTTTTTCTTGGAATATATTTTATTGTATATAAAAAAGACCAAAATTCCGAGTACTTATTTAATCGTTGTAGTCTCAGTGGCTTAGTGGTTAGTGTGTTGGACTACTAAGCAAGGGGTCTCAGGTTCGAATCCCGCAAAAACCCAAATTCCAACTTAGGGTTTTTTTCCACTGCGCTATCTCTTGCGAACGTCTGACAAACATCCGAGAGTATAAACTGTCTTAAAAAGAGCTTCTCAACTAGCCGTTTGGAGTCGGCATAAAATTGTAGATCCCACAAACTCACACAAAACGAATGGTTGTGAGAAGCTAGGCCTAGGGTCCCTCCGGACCTGTTGCGCCAACTATATAAATTTAATCGTTCGAATGGTTCATTGACTGAAATTAATTTGGTGCCCGAAAGACAGTTAAAAATTCAACCTCAAACCTTTCTCCTTGGACAAGTTATAAGCTCACCGAGGGCATTTTCACCAGCCTGACGCCTAACACCTCTTAATTCTTGTTGTGACTCCAAACACAGTTTCAATTTCAAGTTCTTCAGTCAATTCCTTCGCAGTTAAAATGGCGCCTGTATTTCTATAATATCCCAAGAATGTGCAGCATTTTTTAAACATTTCTGTGCATTTGTCTGTGGCGCCCCTTCAACGCCCTGGGCGTTCGCTCTACCGCGACCTACTCTAACACCGCTACTGTATTCTGTGTTATTGTGTGTGGCTGGGAGAAAAGTTGAAACTTGTCTATGGTATTTGTTTTTGATAATTGTTTAGTGTTTGTTGTGTTGAACAAAAGTTACGCACTTATTTTAGTCGAAAAAGTTGCGTATAGAGCATTTTGTCGGGGTGTGTATGCCAACAGATGTCGCTGTTGTTTTTGCAAATGTTCAGTTCTTTAGCCAGGTGTAAAGTTCTCCAACATGAAGCACAAGCAGTAGCCATGGCAATGCATTATTAAGTGGTCTTCGTAGTTTGGGGACGACGGATGACATTAAAAAAGTTTTAATTAAGTTTACTTTTTGGATGCGAAGTATTTTTCACTGATGAAGAGTGAATTGAAAGTGGGTTTATAGAGGATTGAGAATCCTTGTTGTACATGCGACTAATAAGGCCTTCCTGACCTGTGAATGCGTTAAGCTTCTATCAAAGTCATTTATAAACGTCCCTAGCATTTTAAACACGTTTCCAAAAATGCAGTCTCCATTTAACTTACCTACGAGCAATTGTATTTGCTTTCTGTCAAAGTATGTTAGGGTGTTCGACTTTTTAGTGTCAATTGCGAGCAAGGTGCTGTTCCATGGTTCCATGGACAAATTTAATGGAAAGTCATCAATGAACCTATGAGCTCTTTAAAAAGCTAGTTGGTGCTTGTTAGTAAGCTGCTCCATCGGATAGTAACAACCTCCGGCAAAGAAAGAAAGCGCCTAATTCAAAGAAGCATCTGGGCTAATTACCTGTTGTCCCGTTCTCCTCAATTCCAACATGTCCGGGAGGGCAGTTTTGTTGACGAACTTTGACTCGTTTATACCGAAGGGTACCTACTTACATATTTTATGGTGTGCCCGACTTCAATGCAGTAGAATTTGCGAGGACTGCTTTAATGCTTTAATAACAGCAAAGATATCGGCTTGAAAAGCTGTACTAAATGACTAACTTGCATAGATTGGCGCTACAGTCCGGGTGGGACTTTGGCCTGGGTGCTACAGTCTCGGTTGGACCTTTGCCTGGGCGCCACCTAAGGTGAGGTCTTCTTCTATTGCGTTATCGCTTCGGATTGAAATCGAAGACTCTTCGGGCCGGAGTGTTTGTGTCCATTCGCTTTATATGTCTCAGCCATCTTAGACGAACCATGCGTATATTTCTGAACAGGTCGTTGTCGCTGTAAAGCTGCTAAAGTTCGCTATTAAATTTCGCCCTCCAAAGCCTGTCAACGCAAACAAATTATTTGAAGAATCTTCCTCTCAAAGCAACTGAGGATATTTTCATTTGCTTAAGACAAAGTCCAAGCTTCATGGTTATAAAGTAGGATTACAATTATCAGGGGTTATAAAGACCTTCCTTAATTGTCCGAGATACGACTCTACTACCTAATTCTCTTCTTAGCCCAAAGAAACAGCGATTGACAAGATTTATTATTCGTTTAATTTCGGCCGAGATGTTGTTATCAGAATTTATAGCAGAGGCGAGGTAAAAAAAGCCCATTACCACCTCAAATTTATAGATAGCACCTTTGGATATTGCTATCCTCACTTGAGTTTGGTCGGGTAGACGGAAGTCTTTACTTCCATCGGCCATGTGGAATGGTTCATTCTGCCTGACAGCGGAATTTGTGTCGTCTTCGCCCTTTAACAGCCTATAGAAATTATTTTTCCCTTATCGTCAGCACTGACTGTGACTCTACTACAATATTTCCATGAAAAGTCGCGCCCAACATCTTTGAATACCACATACAAGCTTCGTAGGCTCCATCCATGAGGTCATAGAACTTGTAACCTATCATGTCTTTAGCTCGTTTGATAGAGTCATTTGCATATACCTCAGACTTTTGTTTTGAATGTCACAGGGCTACGTTGAACGAGGTTTTAGAAGCTTTATATACCATCCTACGCACTATAATCGGCCCATCGTGTTGTATGATCAATCAATTGGAATAAAAAAGTTGAAATGAAGAACCGGAATACGATATCTTTTGATTTCTAACGACGAATCCGCATCCAAATACATGAAGTCGCTTTTGGAAGGTTGTAGGGAGTTGACTGAAATCCAGAAGTCTGTTTCGAAAAGTCGCCACAAATAAAATAACGGAGTCGTATCAATTTCGTGAGGGTGGCTCGCTTCGCTCCCTCGATGGAACTGTGAGCGTTACAAAGGACACTTCCCACTGCTGTTACCACCTGGAAACAGTTGACTCATATCTGGAATTCTGTTCAAAAAAGCCTGTTTCGAAAAGTCGTCAATTAAAAGTTCGGAATCGTATCAATTTCGGGAGGGTGGCTCGTTTCGCTCCCTCTTTGGGACTGTGAGCGTTACAAAGGACACTTCCCACTGCTGTCTCCACCTCCAAACAGTTGACTGATATCCGGAAGTCTGTTCAAAAATGCCTGTTTCGAAAAGTCGTCAATTAAAAGATCGGAATCGTATCAATTTCGGGAGGTTAAATCGCTTCGCTCCCTCGATGCGACTGTGAGCGTAACAAAGGACACTTCTCACAGCTGTCTCCACCTCCAAATAGTCCTCGAAATGATTCGTAACTTCAATTCAAACCCACTGCCCACTGATAGCAGTATTTTGCGAGATAAAATCGCTCCAATTGAATCCCAACTTTAATCAACTCACTCCCGCCCAAAGTGATTAAATGTTAAACCATTAAAACTTCCACAGTGCGTTTAATTAGCTACAGATTCAAATACACAATAAAAATTATATTTTTCTGTCTATTTGGCTGTCTAAAGTTAATCGGATCTGCGATTTATCTTAATTTATTTCGAAATAAATTCCGTTTTTCGAATCAATCACACGGAATCGCACTTTAAATTCCCTTCAAATCCTTTTTACAACTTATTAACCAGCAATAATCCCATTGAATGGCCCCATCCATTCAGAACGAAATGATGGCCCATGAATGAATATTTGCTTAACCCACCTATACTCATATACTCGTATATCCATCCTTTCCATTCAAACAACATCGCAAATAGAAAACAGGCAAAATGTATTTTTTTTTTTTATTCATTTTTGCGCTGCTCCCTCTGTTTGATATTCAAATCGGGTTTCAGTGATTCTTTTTGCCTTCACTCTCTCGCTGATGTAATCTATGCATACGTATATACATGTGTTCAACTGAATATCCTTTTCTGTAGTTAGATAGATACCACCAGTGCATACAGAACAAAAACCGCCAAACAGGAAACGGAATGGACGAGGGGATATATGAATCTACCAAAGCATCTTTTTCACACTCAAATTAATGTTCAATGCATAAATTTTCACTTGAATTTTGTGCTGGTGTTTTTCTCTCTCTCGTTTTTTTTTTTATCATATCTCTCATACTCTTGGTTGGTTTTGGTAAACTTTGTTTCTTTTTTTCTTTTCTTTTTTCCATCCATCTACACTTGAACGGGAAGGAAATGGAAAAATACTGGCACATGCAACACATAAATAACCATTGGTGGGATAATAATTTTTTTCCCTACCCCCAATACCAGTTTTGCCATCCTTCGTTTTGTGGGACTATCACTCAGACTCTGACGAGAGAGAGAGGGAGAGTGGCTGAGCAACATCCAAGGATATCCAATTTTTTGAACTTTCGCAATATAAATTAGGATGGTGGAGCATCCTTCTTGTATGGTGCTGTGCAATATTTTTTTGTATTCAATTACTTTTATTACCGGCGCAACGTAGGAGCAAAAAAAAAAAAATAAGAAAAAAGTATCCACAGTGGGGTTTGGGAGGGGATCGTGTGCATATTCTGTGGCATTGTTCATTTCATCAGGCGCAGAGATTGAAAGGACATTTAGAGACACTGCCAGCAAAAGTGCATCAGCTTTCTTTTCCTGTCCTTTCATAAAGAACAACAAAAAAAAAGAAACGGAAGGAACCCGCAGTAGATGAAGAAAGAGAACGGCAACGCAGAGAAACAAAAAGCAAATACACTTTACACTCCTTGATAGACATCTTGATTGTGGCAGTCTGGCGGAAATAATAAATGAAGAACTCGAGTTGAAATGGCATTTTCCGGTGAAGGAATTTCCATGTGGTGAAATGTGGTGTTGGACACAGTCGACTTTGAACCTCGCACCTGTCCCCACCATCATCGCATGTTTTACACAACGGAAATCTAAGTCTAAAGTTTTTGTCGTTGTTTAGCTGTTAATGGACAACATTTTATGTACGTAAAAATATGTAAATTGAGTAAAGGTGGCGTTTGCGCCATGAGTGGAGGGGGGGTTAGCTGACTGATTGAATATCCTGCAGAGGATATAATTGCTTGTTGTAATGGGTAGGGCTGTCACGTGTCACTGTCCGTGCTTCTTGTAAACCGCCGACGATGGCAATTAGTCAGAAATAGAGCTATGTTCGATTTGTTGACTCAGTCAAACTGTCCTTTCTATACTGGGTGTGGGAGTATCGCCTTTGGGAGTGATATTCAAATGTACAAATAGAGCGCTTGGATATCGATTTAGCTGTCAGCTAAAAAAGCGCCTGTTGACAGGAGTTTTCTATCGCCTAAATCAACAACTCAGTGTTTTGTTAGTTTTAATTGTCTGTGACAAGAGAACGCAAGGGCCGAGGGAGTAACAACGATTCTCGCTTGTTTTGGGCGTTACCCTGACAATTTTTGTTGGGAAATACTTTATACAAGGCGGGCCAAAAGAGATCACCCTATTGGAAGATGCTCTTATTTTTGCAAATGGCCGCCAATATCAAATCTGTTTTGACATTTGTGAACTAGCCAGATGTAGAGTACAAGTGAACAAGCCATGGAGCGATACACTCCCCAAGAACGCGGAATAATCGTGTCTATTTTTTTGCGTTACAATTCGTCTGTAGTGTTGGCGCAGCGTGAATTCCGTCGCCGATTCCACGGCCGTCCAACAACGACTGCGCAAACACTGCGCCGTTTGGCCACCAACCTTGAAGAGTATGGGACCGCAAGAGACGTTGCCAAGAGTGGCCGGCCCCGGAGCGGCCGTTGTGCCGAGAATATCGCCGCTGTTGACGAGGATGTCAAGCTGTCGCCGGAAACATCGACCAGACGCCGTGCCTCGCAACTAGCCATCAGCCGGTGGTCCCTAAGGCGAATTTTGGTCAAAGACTTGCGCATGTTCCCGTATAAAGTCCAGTCCGTGCATCATTTGCTGCCAATCGAACGCCAAACGCGTGTAACCTACGCCCAAGACATCCTCAATCTCGAGGACGAAGTGGACGATTTTTCGACCAAAATCATAATGAGCGATGAGGCTCATTTCCACCTCAGCGGGTACGTGAACAAGCAAAACTATCGCTTTTGGGGCACCCAAAATGCACGAGGAGCCATTACCCCCGCTCAAAGTTACTGCATGGTGCGCTGTTCACGCTGGAGGAGTCATCGGGCCATTTTTTTTTCGAGAACGCCGCTGGTCAAACGACAACAGTGGACGGTGCGCGCTATAGGGCCATGTTAACCGAGTTTTTTCTGTCGCAATTGGACGAATTAGGACTGGAGGACATGTGGTTCCAACAGGACCGATATTCTGAAGGCGGCGTTCCCGGGTCCCCTCATCTCTCGTTTTGGCGATTTGCACTGGTCCACAGGATCGCCCGATTTAACCGTTCCAGACTTTTCTTTGGGGGTTTTTTGAAGACCCGTGTTTACGTGAACAAGCCCGAGACCCTAGTAGCCCACACGGACAACATTCGACACGAGTGCGAGAATCTGTCGCCCGAAGTTCTCGCCGAAGTGATGAAAAATGCCATAAAACGAGCCTGTATGACAATCTTCTCGACTTGACCAATAAAATTCTTAAGGTTCAAATAAACATAATCAAAAAACAGAATCGAAGTTTTTCATTTAGAAAAAAAAAAAAAAAAAATTAGAGCCAAACAGCATCGGATGACTTCTTTTGTACCACCTTGTATTTATATATTTATTTATTTTTTAACTTTTAGACTTTATTTTTCATAAACAAAATACTTAACACTTGTGTATACTTATCTGCGAAGCCCTTGACTTATCTGCAGAAGATTAAATCTTTTTATATCACCAGTTCCACCCAACATTTACGAATTTAAAGGACAACAAGCTAAATGAAACCAAATCAATAAACCAGCGCACCCTTTCCACCGGCTTCGCCTGAGAATGGGACAAAACATTTGACGCGAGGTGAAAAAACGATTTACTGGAATAGAGCCTTTATTGCATGTAACGTTCAGTCTGGTACTGCATAGCTCTTTCGTCAAAAAACACTCACAATACACTCACCTGCACTTGTAGGTCATTTCGCCCTAAATTGACCCGCTGACACAGCTTGTTCCTCGATATTGGAAACGTCCATTCGCCCTCCTTGTCATCGCACATGAAAAGTGATTTGTTTACGTTCGACCGCCATGTCAATTATGTCAAACCCGATATTGTGTTGTGGGCATAAATAAATTTGTTTCGTAGAGAGTCATATTAGGGCATTGAACTACTGTCAAGTTCTAATCAGAGATAACTTTGGGACTGATGCCTCTGGATTTTTTTATTTACTTAATATTCTTCTGCACTTAGGACTAAGTTCCTTAGAGTTTAGGGGATTTTTAAGAGTCCAGTATAAATATTTCGAACTCACAATTCTACCACAAAATATTTAGTGCGAAGGTTTTAAAGGCTTTTTAAAAAGGTCTAATGAAACTGAGTGACGGAGGGAAGCCAACAGTTGCGGAAATGAATTTAAAAATACGGTTTAAATACCTCGTAGCTTGAAGACGCAGCGAGTTAATGGTTAGTGTGTAGGTCTATTAACCGGGGTGTCCCAGGTTCTATTCCCGAAAAAAAAAACACATCTATCTTTAGGTCTTTTTTCACTGCGCCACCTCTCGCGAACGTCTGACAAACATGCGAGAGTAAAACTGTCATGAAAGAGCTTCTCAATTAGCCCTTTGAACTCGCCATAAAAATGTAGATTCCTTCCATTCCTTCCAAAATGGAAAAACTAACACAAATCGAATGGTTGTGGAAAACTACGCTACGGACCTTTTCCGCCAACTATTTTTTTTTTTTATTGTTGAAAAAAGTCTTTGACTGTATATAAGAAAAAGTTTATTAAATACTGAAGAGAGCGCGCTACCATCACCGTAGACATCCAGACAAAATCTAAGTCAAATGAGAGATTTGGCCGCAACAACCTCGTTCTTCTGGTGAAGTGGCGGTACCTTTCGATACGAACCTGAGTCTTAACCAACTATCCTCCGGTCCGCCTTCAGTTGCGCACACCAAATTGGTTGAGGTTCTTTTTTCGAATACCTACTTTAAATGTTAGAAAATCACAACATCTCAAACCCTTCTCAAGCTTCCAATTGTGCAGTTTTTTATTTTTACAAAGTCGGTACAATTGCATCTTTCGTCGTTAAATCGTCTCGTCTCCAAAAGGGACCAATGAAGAATTTTTCGGCCGGGAATATCTTCCATCGTTTTCGATGCGGTCCATGCTTCAAATCAGTGGCCACGGTCGCGTGAAAAAACATCTTCACCGCATTGGCGTCTCACCGGATCCCATCTGAAGACTTTGTCTCGACAGTGAGGAAACCTCTCTTCACATTATCACAGAATGTCCGGCCCATTGTCGTCTCAGGAAAAACATCCTTGGTGAGGAAATCGTTGATTCAGCATCTCTTGCTAATATATACCCAGAGAAGATCCTTTAATTAAACTCACACAAACGAGTAACTGCTGAACGTGTTTCGTCCAACTTTTTGGTCTTCCTGACAGTCTCTGGAGTGAAAATATGGCTCTAATAATTTACCAGGGAAGGTACAATAGGCTCCTCTAAGAAGCCGCGGTGCCAGAGCTCATTGAAAGCTCTCCCGCCTTACAATCTAAATCTAAATATAAATGCTTCAAATTCATACAGGATGGCTTGGATTATCAGGGTCTCAAAATGAAACTCCGTGTTTGAAAAATGCGAATTCGAGAAGCTGTCGAAAGAGCGGACTACTTTGCCTTAGAGAGTCAGAGATCATGGAAAAAGGTGGACCATCAAAACCCGCGCCTACAGTTCGACGGGTAACCCTCTGGCCTAACGAAAGACATAGATGCCAGTGGTTCTAAAACACAAAACTAAAAGTCGAAAATAATCAGAGAATTCGTCTTCAGTATATCAGTATTGTTGTTGACGCAGGTGGCTTGCAACTTGGACAACCCAGCGAGGAGTTCTTCCTTCGATCCTCGGAAAACTGGAAGTGGCGTAGGAATACCAAATTTTGGTTATGGTTGCTTGGTGAGGGTAAGTCTTACACTCTTCACTGAGGCCTCTGATGGGCCCGTTGTGAAGATCCCCTCTTACCAAAATTTAGTTTCGACTTCTAATTTACGGAAGCTCACAATTGCGAAATTTGTATAAAAAATATTGCCACTCCGCGATACTAATAATCACTTTTAGTGTCCAGGCTAAATTTTCCATACAAAATTTCAATTTCATATTGGGACCTACAAAATATTTAGTGTGAAGGTTAAGAATGATGAGACCCACTGTAAACTACTAAAATTTAGAGTCGAAACTAAAAATGTTTATTGGTGAGGCCTAAAGTCACCAACTATACTAAATTAAGTACAACAGCGACATTGTGATGTTGCTGACAAAATGTTGTCCAAATTTTGAGTCTTCAATTCATCGCGTATGCTTTTTATTTAACTGCTCTATTCTGGCCTATGAAAGTTTCTCATTCTCCCATTTATCTCTAAAATTAAACTCACACAAACAAGTAACTGCTTAACGTGTTTCGCCCAACTTTTTGGTCAATTTTTGGACTTCTAACTCTGTGTCACCAGAAATGTAAAACACTTGTAGAAATTTACAAAGTTCCGGCCATTTAACTGCGTCATCTCCCCGTCTCATATTTCAAAGCAAACATTCCAAAGGTTACAGCCCACGCAAACCAGACTCTTTTTCCTGATTTCGTCGACCAATTCCATAAAAAATAAACAAACCCTTCGTTTGCATATCACTAAAGGTATCAGCCATCGTCTTCACATTAACATATTTGTCAACCTTTCCAATTCAGTGCCTGGCATTTATTTATTTTTATTTTTATTTTTTTTTCAAATCTGCATATCCACCTAAATAACCCGAGGCAAAGTTTATTTGTCAAATTAACCCTTTAAAAGGGAAGCCGGCAACAGATTTAGATTACAAATTCATTTTCCGGCGAGAAAGGTTCCGTCTTTGCTTGTAATAAGCTTATGATGCCTTTGGCCCACACCATGCCACCCTACGGCACACAAAAAGGCAAACGAAAGCGGAATAATGAAATAGAAATTCAATTTTAAAATAAAAATTTACGTTCTCCTTACACCGGCTGCACGAGTGCGCCTCTGCCTAAGTGCGTGTTTGTGTGTGCCACTCGAAATGTCCACGCGGCAATGTACGTGAACATGACCTACACACTACACACTGTTTGAGAAAGCCATATAGACAGAGAGATAGACACTCCACTGCCACAGCCACTCCACATTCCGGACACGTAACTGTTGGCAGTTTATGAATGAAGCACTTGAATCTCGTTCCCATCCCACCGTATCCACATCCATTTTGTATTTATTTGACGCCTGTCGCCTTTTGTTGGCACGCTGACGCTCAGTTTAGTATGTTTACAACGTACAAATTATTTTGCCGTAAAATCATTCCTATTTGTTTATTTATTTTGTAACAAGAAGCGCGTCCGATTCAATGCGGCAATTTGCATGCCTTCTCCGCTCTCCCATCAGCGAGACATTTTGCGCGTGATGTCATAATATGGAAAAAAAAAATTCCAATCAATTGGAACACTGAAGCGATGCTTGCATAGTTTTGTATTTTATTGGCTACAGAAATAAATTGCAAATGAATTGCCGTCCTTTGGAGAGATTTCGAGAAAGAATTCCAAATGTTTGGTGGTGTTTGTGTTATTTCGCAACCGCAATTTGGTATAAAAGTCCGAAAAGCGCACTGGAGAGAAATCCTTTCGATATTTTGTTTGTCTTTAGGCATTTCATAAGTTTGAAAGGAAAAATGTTTACAAATTCCAACAGAAATTCCCGAAAAAGAAAAAAACATTTTCCTTGTTTTGAGAATGTTCCGCTATATTGTGGGTATCCAGGGGGACTACAACTATACCACATTGGTTGCTGTGGAAATGTTCTTCTTTTGTGGATCTGTTTGGGGTGGTGGCAGAAGTGCTGGTGGTTTTCTGGGCCATCCCTTTTTTTGATTATATATACAGTTGGAACGGAACTCATTGGGGATTGAAACATGATTACGTTCGAGGATAGGCAAATTGATTTTTGTTTCCAATTCTTCTGTCCCAGAAACAACAATTCCCGTAGGTAGTCGAATTCACATTTGCGTTCTCCGTCTTTAAATTGATAGGGGACTCGTTTTTTGTCGTACCTGTGAATCAAAAGCGTTATTTAGGTTTGATTTCAAGTAGGTATTTATTTTAAGTTATAGATAGTTAAATGGTTATTAAACCAATTCGCTGGTAAGTGACACTCGCGTGTGGGATTGTTGACGTTGGCTCGTAATTGATGTTTTTTGTCTGTCAGATTTCAACTACAGGGTGTCCGCCGGGAAGGTATACTACTTTGTTTGTTTATAACTTTTGATTAAATGAAAGAGAATGGATCTTATATTGATAAATGTTTTATTATTTTAATGTCGGCAATTATGTATGGAATACAATATCAGGTAAATGTCCGCCTCTGTTAGTCTCACAAATGCGAGCCCTTTTGAGCACATTTTTCATTACATTCTCACACATTTCAAGCGGTATTTCATTAATTTCATCACGAATATTTTGTTTGAGTTGCTCAAGCGTTTCTTGTTTGTTTGCATAAACCTTGCTTTTCAGATATTCCCACAAAAAGAAGTCCGGAGCAGTCAAATCAGGCGAACGTAGACGCCAATCAACATCACCATTTCTTGAAATAACTTGTTGTGGAAAGAGGTATCGCAGTAATTCCATTGTAATCCTGGCTGTATGCGATGTGGCACCGTCTTTTTTAAATACCACATGTTAATCAAGTCCAAAGCATGAAGTCGTGGTGTTAAAAAGTTTTCAATCATATCACGTAAAATTGTCGCCAAAGTTGTTTTTTGAAGACCAAGCTCCTAAGCACGGCGTCGAATTGAGATTGATGGATTGTTTTGAACACTTCCTTGAGCAGCAGTAATGTTTTCAGCCGATCTTGCAGTACGTTGTGGTCCATGCTTGGGCCTATCACCTACCGACCCTCTTTCTTCGAAATCATTCACTCCAATATAAATAGTGCGTTTTGTTGGCACGTTGTTTCTCCCAAAAATTTCACGTAACTTTCTCATCGTCACAATAATCGATGATTGATTTTGATAAAATGTTTTAACGATAAAAACACGTTGGTTTATCGAATATTTTTCCATAATAAATTTGCCACGTGTCTACTTCACGACTGCCAAATATGAACTGTCAAGACTAATGTTTACCAAAATGGCGGCAAAATAAAGTAGTATACCTTCCCGGCGGGCACCCTGTATGATGTTTGCATGTGTTGTATTGGAGGCTGCTCACATTACAGTATCCCTTTTTTTTAACACCGATTTTGAACAAACATGGACCGAAAGAAAGGAGGCCATCAGTAAGAAAAACAAAAACTACATAAGTCAAACTTCTTTATAACGAACTTCCTTATAAAACGTAATTCTCTTTATACAAAAAATATCCTATATGAATTAGGGTCTTTATAACGAAATTCTCTATAGCGAAATTATCTTTATAAGGAACACTGCTTCTAAGGAAAACAAAAAACGGTTCAAAAACCACTTTATGGGCTCCTTCTCGAGTCTTTATTGTTTCGATAACTTTCATACTCGTAACAAGCTCTCTCCAGACCTGTTGCGCCAACTATTTTTACTCTTAACAAGGTCTGCTTCCATTCTGTGAACCGCGTGTTGAAAGCTCTCACTATCGCTACATCTACGTTAAGTTGTGACTGCCTGCTCAGTCCGCACAGTTGTGTTTAAAATCTTTTATCGTTTTTTGCCACAGCGACGTTGGTGTCTCCAAGGTCTATTATAGATATTTATCTTACAATTTTTTCATAATTTCGACTTGCATAATATTCGACAGCGGGAGGCCTAGGATCGAGCCTTGTGGCACGCCGCTCGCTAATTTTTTTATAACCTCATCAGAACTACAATAGAGGACGAAGTATATGCCGTCAGCAGCATAAAGGCTCTTAAAATCAGCGACCTGGGCTAAAAGTCACGTTGGGCAGATACTACTTCGAAGTAGTTAAAGTCTTGGGACTATACAACTACAAAAAGCAAAACTTATTTGAATCACAGGTTGTAACTTCAAAAGTAACAGATTCTCCATACAAGTCTTTGACTATATCCAGAGCAAAAGCTTGGATGGGAACAGCTTATAGTTTTCCTTTACGAACTTTTGCTGAAAGGCGCGTTTTATGTCAGTCAACACTCTTAAAAAACGTTTGAGAAATTTGAAAAAACGTCGATTTTAATAAGGTAAACAATTGCAACCTTCAAATTTGAAGCTCTCACTCTCTCTCTTCCGTCGCAGAGTTTTTTACTTGAACCTTTTGTTTTTAGAGGTGCACTAGCGAGAGTTGATAGAGCTTCTATTCATATTTTTGCAAAGAGATATCAAATTTCAAAAACTTTGCATCTTCAAATTTCAATCTCACAGGGTTTAGCCAGGACTTATGGCGGCTTTTAAAAAGCAGCTATCCTAACTCTATTTGGCAATGAGGTGACAGTTTCTACTCGAGAATCCTTCTTGATGTCTGTGCAATCAATGTTACCTTCGGGACGCTTTAGAGTCACTTTGGCTTTTTTTTTTTGAGCGCCTGGACCCGGACTCATCTTTTTAAAAACCAGTGAATTCGGACTCCTTTTAACAAATTTTGGACGTTATTGTTATATATTTTCATTCAGGACTCTTTTTTTGGACTTTTTCTGAAAATGTTCAAAGGAAACACCGAGTGCAGCGCGTCGGTTCTAGAAGGCAGACATTTTTTTTTTTTTAAATCCATCGAAAGTATTCTTAACCGGGGAGAGGTTGTATTTCCAGTTTAATGGTCTGACTTGTTGCCGCAGTGTTTACAAGAGAAAGATCTATTTTGATACACAGAATTTTTTTTTAATGATAAAAAGTACTAGATTTAATACTTTTACCACACGACAAGAGTTCTCCAGTCGGTTACCTCTGTACAATTGTTAGAGTTCTAATTTTGACATCAAGTTGGTAGGGGTTCTCTGTGTCCGTCAATATATTTCCAAATTTATTTAAAACAAATAGTAGTTTTTTGCCGCAAAGTATGCAACGATTTTTCCAACTTTCGATCTCCATTTACATGAAATAGCACTTTTCCTTCATCACTTCTGTGCATTCACTTAAACTAATTTTTTTAACAAAATTCCCTCATAAGGACCTTTTTGATAAAACTCTCATTTCTCTTTGCAGATTCATCCACCGTGACACACGACCTGCGCCGCTAATTCACTGTCGAATGCTAAACGACAAACACGTGTTGGGTTCATCACAAACGCCCGACCATCGATCGGAAGCCCGACTGCGTATCGATCCAAAAGTATTGGTCTTCGTCGAGACAACATACTCCCAACTGGGACGAGACATTGCCGAGCTATTAGTCTATAATCGGATAAAGTAAGTTTTTCACTAACAACAATTTCAACAAATTGCTATGCAGAACCGCTTCAGGGTTCATCACACACACTCACACAGCACACACACACCCCCGTCACCCACACCACCCAACTGGTCAAATGTTCAATTGAATGCGACTGGACTGTACGATATCCTTGGGCAGCAAACTTCCCTCCAAAGACCCCAAGATGATTATTTCTCGAACTCTGTGGTTTATTTAGAACGTAGGTAGTCGGTGGCTGACTGATGGATCCCCCTACATACATACAGACTCGGGCTATTTATAAATTAATCTGCCTAAGTTGTGGGAAACGTTGTACTGAGCCAAATTAAATTTCCCCCTGTTGACAGACCACTGTCCTCTGACGATGATGGGTTTCTGTTTTTGCGGGAGACTACGGCTCCGAAAAGATCATAATCCCTACGTCACAATCATGGGAATAACAATATTCAACATTTCGAAAGAGTACATCTTGCATGTGCACATCAGGCGCACATGTGCTTTTCGAATGTCAGCCACTGGGATCATTAAAATAATTGCTTCTGGCATTGATGCAGACTTACAATCAGCCTTAGTATTCAAGTCTGCTGAGATGTGACATTAAATAGGGATTTGGAAGCTGGCAAAAACATTATGATACACAAATCCTTCGTAATCTTTGAGAGGACTCTTGATTATATTGTTGGGTTGCTGTGCTCCTCGTGCAGCACTATAAATCAGGAGAGATTACCATGTAGTAGTCGTTGTTGTATGGTGTGCGGATTTGGATTAAAGTACAAGGGATATGTAATTATAAATAAATCCGGAGGGTGAGGCGGTTAGTCTGCCTCTGCATTGTTGTCAATTATGTCTTGCGATGGGATATCCTTGTACGATGATTATTAAATACATCACCGAAGTGTGTAGACAATTTTGGTAGGTGGCTATATTAATATTGTCGTTGGTGGAGCCATTCATTTGCATTTGTAATGGCCGAATGGGATAAGCTTTGTCAATTGTGTGCATGTGGCACTGCTGGGCTGTTAAGAGATTCTGGGTCAGTCTAATGGATGTTCTAGAAATAAATTACTGTACGGGTGCGATGATGTGGAACAGTCTGTTTCAGTGGGACTTATGATGGGTATGGGCAGAACCACTCCTACTTTGATTAGTCCAGTTTGTGATGGTAACTGGTGGAGGTTCTAATCAAACTTGAGGGTGAACATTAATTTAAGTTTAGCTAAAGTCAGGATTTGTGATACAAACCCTTACAGGCATTTGAATGTACCAAAAATAAATACTGCCAACGAAGAGAGCGATTGAACGTCCTGTTTAAATAGTTCAACGGGCAGGCCAGGCAACTGTTTTTTTTTTTTAAAGACTTTACTCGCCTGAGCGATGAAAATGAAAAGGCACGTCGACCTAAAAAGATTTATAGCGCCATTGGGACACTAGGTTTGGGCTAGTTAGTTTTCCACTTTCCTAATAAAGTTAACCATGCTACTAGCAGATGACTTCTTCATCTCTTTGGGGCTCAGAAGTTCCCTGTACAAGATCGTCCTTCTGATCCCACATAGGCGTGGACACTCACGTATTATGTGCTCAGCTTCTTCAAGACACAAGCGGCACAGCGTGAAATCGGTTAGATTTATCGAGAGCCTACACTACTGAAGACAGATTTCAACGTTCAACATAACAAAAAAAGACAGAAAAAAATAAAACTGCAAACGTCTGTCAAATCACTCAAAATCTGGTGGAAGAAATTTGATTTGACCATAACACATAACTCGCCAACGCTACCATCTTTGGGTTATATTCAGCTCTTTCCACTATTAGTTATAGTGAAAGGTTTCGAGGTTGAAGGTTCATATCTATTTTTATGACACACAGATGTCGCTTACTCCGACAGACGTAAAACGTTGGGGAACTATCTGACAACGATTTGCAGAAGTACTTCTTTCCTAGGGATATCTATTCAATTTTGAGCTTGAATGGAAATTGACCCTTCAATCTGTCTATGGCTTCCTGCATAGTTGACAACCTGTCGAAATTTTACGTGGCGTTGGTACGTCTGTTGCCGGCATATGGACACATGCGGTATAAAAACATACTTCTGATAATCATTCGCGTCTTTTGTGGTATTCCCGTCAACACAACATGACAACAACTGAAAAATTGTTCCAAAACTTCTAAAACCCGTCCTCAGTTCACATCGAAAAAACATTTATTAAGCACTTGGTTGATTCATTATACGTACTTTTATGGCAGCGACTTTCCATGGCTGCAACAAAGCACATGTTGCAATAGCTTGATTCCTAAAACTTCCCTGTCGGAGAGGGGTAGGAAATGATTCGAAAAGTCCCTAAATCTTGTTCCCAGAGCGTATACCCAAAAGCATCACCAAGTATTTGCTTGACTAACAGTGAACTTGGCAACGGCTTTCCACGGTAACAACTTTCCCGCCTAAAAAAGCTTACGAAATTGTTTAAAGAGAGTTTAAAGCCTCTTATGCCAAAGAATCAAAGAGTCAAAGTGTTATAACCGAGGATGTTTTTCGGTGTAGACTGAAGGCAAAGTTTCCCTGTCATTATAGAATCAAGGATGTCAAAAGGAGACGTTATCGATGTGCCAAAACGGTGCGCTTTTTCAATGCGCAAAAAATGGTCTACGAATAAAATAGGGTCTACTTGTCAACTTGTCAATCTGCTCAAGCTATCTTTCGGTTTAGTCGCGTTTTTAAAGAAATATAAGATCAGCCGATACATCCGTTGTCCCTTTTTGGGAACACCATTAACGACTTTACCCTTTAAATGAATGTATAGATTCATATGTGTCATTTTTTGTGATTCTAACCAAATTTGGTACTCCTCAAAATGTCTATACATCATGTGTTAAAGCAAGATCCTTGCCATGTCAGCTCGTCTAATCGTCTTATGTATTACAGAATCCGACTTAGGCATAAGTTATAGCTCTCATTGAAATACATCATTGGAACAAATCAGTGGAATAATGGTTTACTTTTTTTGACAAGTCAGTTATAGCAATCATTTGAAAGTTGCTGTCAGTGGAAGGACCTGTCAGTGAAACTAAATAGAGAAAACTCCAAAAATCGGAAAGCAAGTAAATAATCGGAATTATGGGATTGCATTAAAGAAATAAAATGTAATAAAATGTTATTATTATTATTGAAAATGCTCAGTTTAATAAAAAAAAAAAAGTTAAAGTACAAAAGAACAACTTGCAATAAACAATTCCAGGTTTCGAGGTTGGAATTGATCATTGAAAGCAAAACTGACAGCTGAGAACAGAAAGAGAATCGAACACATCAGTGAAACGATTGGGTTCCAAATTAGAGGAACGAAAATCAGCTGTTCATTGAAATCAATTTCAATCAGTGAAATAATAAAAGTGGATTTAAAGAAAAGTCTTAATCAGAATTAAGTTGTTTTTTTTCGTAAAAAAAATCCGCAATTGATAAGCTTTATTTTGATACCAACTAAAGGCAATATTGTTTGATTAATCGTCTTAAAATCGTAAATCAAAATTTTCAATGATGCATTTCAATGAAAGCTATAACTGGGGCCTTATATCCAGCAAACTAGTCCGCAAAAAGATTTTTTTTACCGGAGTTCTACGCAGAATTCCTGGCAATACATTTACGATACGAAATCGGTTAGGTCCTCGTTAAGAATGTCGATGGAAGAATCAACGGAAATTCTCCAAAAACCCCCGCGGAGGAACAAAATGTGAACATTTGGAGGATGTTTATGCGAAATGGTGGTAAAGAAGAATATGTGTCACAGCTGTAGGTATATTTTTCGTCTATGGAAGAATCGCCGGCGATTCTCCAAAAACTATCGCGAAAGAATAAAATGCGAACATCTGCAGGAAGTTTATGCGAATCGGTGGTAAAGAATATGCGTCACAACTATAGGTATATTTTTTTAGGTCCTCGTTAAAAATGTCCACGGAATAATCGCCGGCGATATTTTCTGTCGATCGCCGGCGATTCTCCAAAAACCCCCGCGAAAGAACAAAATGCGAACATCTGGAGGAAGTTTATGCGAATTGGTGGTAAGGAAGAATATGGGTCACAGCTGTAGGTATATTTTTCGTCGATGGAAGAATCGCCGGCGATTCTCCAAAAACTATCGCGAAAGAATAAAATGCGAACATCTGCAGGAAGTTTATGCGAATCGGTGGTAAAGAATATGCGTCACAACTGTAGGTATATTTTTTTAGGTCCTCGTTAAGAACGTCCACGGAATAATCGCCGGCGATATATTTTGTCGATCGCCGGCGATTCTCCAAAGACCCCCGCGAAAGAACAAAGTGCGAATATCTGGAGGAAGTTTGTGCGAATTGGTGGTAAAGAAGAATGTGTGTCACAGCTGTAGGTATATTTTTCGTCGATGGAAGAATCGCCGGCGATTCTCCAAAAACCCCCGCGAAAGAATTAAATGCGAACATCTGCAGGAAGTTTATGCGAATTGGTGGTAAGGAAGAATATGCGTCACAGCTGTAGGTAGGTATATTTTTTGTAGGAATTTTAATAAAAAATTGGGCGCGATTTACCTCTAAAAAGTTGCTCCTTGTTCACACAACCTTAAATATTTTGGCATGTACTATTTCTCGTCGTTACCTTTCGGGACAAAAGCAAGTGCAGTTTTTTCCGTTGTCATACACAAAATGGTATTATAATGCTAAGTAAGTAAGTGTTATATGGCGGATGCATTTATCTTGTTTTTTGTCGAACCTTTCGTCCTTTTGGCAGTTCAAATGGGGAGAAATTTATAAAAGTTGAACAAAAAGAAACCGAAAATGAGTTCATTTTCAAACTTCCCCACACTCGCTCTTTCGAAGTTGAATTTTTACTACAGAGGACACGACACGCTACCCATTCGGTTTGCCTTCGAACAGTTTCGACTTGGTTAGGTTAGGTCTTCCAACCGTACACCCATTTCGTTGTCCAAAACGAAATCGCCTATCTGATATCTGTCTGTCAGATGTGTGTTTAACTTTTGGACAAGTCAACCGCCATAAAACCTGTAAATACCTACAATGACTTCAAATCGAATTGTGTGCACGAAATTTATTAAATTAAGGGCTTAATTTTTTTTACAACCCCGAAACCAATACATACAACCTACCAACTCAAAGCAAACAATATTTGCATGCCACAACCGTCAGCAGCTGCGGACGGTATTCTTGTTCCTTTATGTCATCCCATATACCTCTAATGGCATTCATAAATTTTAATGAGTACTTAGGAATTCCCTCCCATACTCCTACAGCTGCAGCCCCTAAGCTAAGCCAAGAAAACGGAGGAACACACATGAATTCCGACCTCTGTTTGTCGATTTTTCACATTCCCCCATATTGTGTGTTGTTTGCCTCTTTATATTCGACGAAATTGCGATAGATGCAAGGAATTCCTTGCGTATACTTGATACCAAAAGCAAAAATAGCAAAGAAACGGTTCTATTGTGCACAAAGATCTTCTGCTATAGATGTGCGCACTCTTGACAAGGGTGCACCTTTTGCCGTCCCATATGGAACAGGAGAATCGCAAAAAAAAAGAAGACATCTTCCCATCTACTAAAGGGTACTGTTGCGTATACTCTATCGAGTGGAGCAATAACAAAGGATCATATTTCCTGCTTCACAAGGACTCTTCATATTAAGAAGAAGAGCAGATTTCTGTTTTTTTTTTTTTTTTTTTTTTTTTTTCTCATTTCGTTGGAGAGAAGATAATTTTCCTTCGGTAACGACATTTTTGAGCTGCACCGTGCATCGGCGGGTGGTTGAACCTGGTTCTTGTGTTCTTGTGATGAATCACCTCCACCGTATTTATATACGCGAGAACGTGCACAACGCTTAGAAGCAAATTCGCATCGTACGAAAAAAGCTGGCTGCCGTCATCAGCGCCGCTATATTCATAAAACAACAAACGCCACCGCCATCTGTTGGTGTGAGAGCGATGGGCTCTGCAATTGGATGCTAGACTTCAAACGAAGGTAACAGGGTAGGGGAAGCAACCGTCTCCAAGCAAGAAGTTAAGGCTGCCTCCTTCAACCGTTAATTTGAGTTTTTCTCTGCCCCGTTACAAAAAGGCGAAAAAAGGCTATATAAATCACTTGAATAGACGTTAAATACAATAAGCAAAGAGAGAGCTCCCAGAGAGGGGGCCGAAGGATATGGGGGTGGCGTTTAAACTTTCAAAGTTATTTTTTTGCGTTTGCCTTGACTGGGGGGGTGTGTGTGTGTGTTTATGCTGGAAGTTTACCCTTTTGCAACAGAGAGCGGATTGTTTGCAAGTGCAAAGGTACAAAACAACGAGCGCTGGTATTGTTGTGCAAGGACATGGCTTCACTGCTGCTTGAGGGGGAAATTCCTGAGAAGCTTATACACAGAAAGCCACGCTACGAAGGAGCAAAGTTGATTATGTGCTTATCAAAACGTTTAAATACTCCTTGGTAATCTTTTTTTTCATGCCAATAAGCAAAAATAGTTTCCTCTGCTGTATATTGTTTGCGAAAGGATTTTGCGAACTTACCTTTCGCTGGGTATGTGACTGCCAGCGGTGACTGCCAGTGGTGGGTGTGTGTGGGGACCGTCGTGTTTCCTGTTAATTTCTGTGCGAATGGCTGGAGGAAGCGTACAATGTCTCGGAAATAATTAAATGTAATGAATTTCGTGTCAATCTACTGATCCATGGTGTAAATTGCGCAACCCAAGTGCCAGTTGTTGGTTGCACGATTGGGGTTTAAATGCGGCAGGTAATACGAAAGCACATGTGTTTTGGGATTAGGTGGATGGTTTTGTAAACACGTTTTAAATCATCACCTTTGCAGAGTGAAGTTTTCACTATATTTTGGCTCTGCCGCAATTACTTCGAACTTCGAAGGATTGGGCGATGTTTTTGATTAAGGCTTTAGAAACCTGCAAAATGATGAGGGATTATGTTGTGCACCGTCGATTCTAAATAAGGGACTTTTAAGTCAACAAAAAGGAGTAAGGCAGTACAAAATATATTAAAAAAGGAACTCATCAAAGTGATTTTATGTGTGCTCTTATGAAAGGGACTGGATTTCTCCGCGTAGAATAGTCAATCACAATAATTTTTGCATGAAAATCGTCCTTTAAGGTGTTCTGCGTAGCACATATTGCTTTTACAATTGCTGAATCCATGACAATAAAGGAAAGGGGAATACATTGCAAGCGCGTGGATTATCTGTAGAATAAGGACTCGAGGATCAAGTTCAACCCTATCCGGGCACACATACTGATCACTCTATGACTGGGGCTTTGTTACATTTCCGATAGTTAGTTCAATTTAAGTTCTAAGTTTCTTTTAAGCCAGAATGAGACTACATTTTTCATGCTTTTAAAACCAAACAAGAGCAGTACGAAAAAAACACACCAACCTTATAAATGTAGACACAACAAAAATAAAGTGCACGACTGGGTCGAACGAAACTTTCTCGTTCCTCAAAAGCTTTGTTGGTTGTTTTCTTATTTTATTAGATAGGTAGGTAAAAATCCGAGAAGCTATGCTAGATAAAAGAAACTGTTCATAAAAAATGGAAAATAGTGTTAAATAAAATCAAGTTTTGGGTTATCAAATAGGAATGCGAGTTTTTAAAGATTGAAGCTCTCACCTCTCAGTAACAGGCAATTGTCGCATGTTTTGGTTAGAGAGTTATAGTCGCCTTCTGTACTATTTTATAAGCTCTTATACTTTACAAAACTTTTGAAGACAAGAAGCAGGAATTTCTGTTTTCTGTCCTGCTGGTTTAAGGTGTCTATGATGGGAATTGTGAAATAAAGTTTGCAATAGACCTACCTATATATTTTTTGTGTAAGCTCCAAGTGGCTGGAATTATTTTAAGGTGCATATTCAAAATGGTTGACAAAAGAAGACAGTGGGTAATATTTGCTAAAAAGAAGTTTTTTTTTTACATGTTTAAAGGAAGTGCAGTATTGAGTTTTTAAAAAAAATATATAATCGAATTTTGGGTAGTCGAATCTAAAAAAAACTTCCCCATAATCATCCCCCCTAGGGAAGAATGGGAAAAATATAAACCTAATCCATCTCGACTCGACATCATCTGGTACACAGGCGGTTCTAAGTTGGAATCAGGGACTGGCTCTGGAATCTACGGTGAGTCGATCCAGGTGAACTTGTCAGTCAGCCTTGGGAAAAACTTATCCATATTCCAGGCTGAAGTCCTTGCAATCAACCATTGCGCTAGAATGAATCTAAGTTCTAACACACGTGGAGAAACCATATTCATATTCTCAGATAGCCAAGCAGCTCTCAAAGCTCTTGACTCATCTGTCATCAAATCCAAACTCGTCTTAGAAACATTCTCAACCATCTATGAACTTTCTAAGAAAAACCTAGTCATCCTCCACTGGAAGCCAGCCCATAGAGGATTTGAGGGTAACGAATCGGCTGACTCACTGGCTAAAATCGGAGCAACCACTCCACTTATCGGACCTGAACACTTCTGCAGAGTCAGCAAAAGCCATTTCAGGAACTACATCAAGAACCAATCTCGTATAGAGTCTAACGAGATCTGGCAAAACACAGCTGGGCAGAATTGCACCAGAACATTTTTCCCCAAATTCTATCCGGAAAATCACTCTTCTTGATTAATCTGGATAAAAACAACCTGAGAACACTAACAGGAATAATCAGTGGCCACGGTCGCGTGAGAAAACATCTTCACCGCATTGGCGTCTCACCGGATCCCATCTGTAGACTTTGTCTCGAGAGCGACGAATCCTCTCTTCACATAACCACAGAATGTTCGGCCCTTTGTCGTCTCAGGAAAAAAAATCTTTGCTGATGAAATCGTCAATTCAGCATCTCTTGCGAGTATACACTCAGAGAAGATCCTTGTCTTCCTGACGGTCTCTGGAGTGAAAATATGGCTCTAAGAATGTTACCCCGAACTTAGGCCCACTCCAAATCAAGTTTGAACGAAATCCGGGCAGCCGCTTTGGCTGTAGGCCTCGGTATGGACGGACAGAATTTGCGACCTTTTTTGAGTTCCTCTATCATCATATTGTCAAAATTGATTAACATAATATCAAGTTCGATTTTTTTTTAAATCGAGTGTAGTCGGTACGACAAGAACATAAAACCTTTATTTTATTAATTTAAAAATAAAAACTTGAAAAAACTGCTATTTGTAGCTACATGTTACTTTGGCTTAGATGTTACCTTAAACATAGGTCACAGAGAGTGAAGGTTGTTGTAAGGACCGGTCGTATGATTCTCAACTTCGGAGTACCCCAAGGTTATGTGATAGGCCCTATTCATTTTCTTTTTCTATCGAGTTTTTTCTTCAATACCGACACAACAATTTTCTATTTTAGTACAAGCAAAAGCTTTTCCTATGATCTGTCAATGTCAAAACGTCGGTCTAGGTCCTACATTCTTATCATGGTACAATTCACCAACAAGCTATTTGAAATTGCCACCGAAAATCTAAGTCGGCGGTGGAAACTTTAGAGCGCTTAATCCAATTTGTTGGTCGTCCTCCCAGATAGTGTCTTGGCGCTCCAGTGAATTAATTCAAATCAATATATTCACTATCAAGTATGAAAATGTTCCTGTGCCAGTGAGACAACACACCAAACATATAGCAGTGCTTCAGTTGAAAATGAGTCAAAGCAGTCGATTTAACGTCATTGACAGGATTTGGAAATCTCTCAATCCAGATTGTGGCGAATTTCTAAAATTAGTTTTTATATCATAAACCTTATTCTAGTTCAGCTATTCACTTCTTCAACTTCCTCAGTCGGTCTGGTCGACCTTCATAGAAGGACAATTGTCCTTTCAAATGTAATGTCGCTGGCATGCAATTGGTTCTTTCTAAGTATCTTCTGTAATAATCTGTTCTCTGTATAAAATATGTTTTTGTCTAAGTTGAATATGTGATGCTCTGATCTCTGACGTGGATTTCTCTGAGAAGAGAAAAAATCAGAAATGTTCTGTCAAAAAATGCCCCTGCAGACTTTCATTTCAATTCAAAGTCCTTTCAAACACCCCTTCTCCGTTGTAAACCAAGTTGTTGCCTCTTAATGAATACTTCCAATAGCGTTTCCAAAATCTACTTGCAATCTAATCAGGTACACAACTATTGCCTCGTATATCTTTTGGCAATTCCTCGCTCCGAATTTCAATTCATCTATCCAAGAATTTCATTAACCTAACAGGTTTGCGGCTTGCGGCTGATCCCATTCCCTTATTCTTGTTGCCTTGTTCTAACCCAAGAAGCTCCGCCAGGTTCATTAAAACCTAATTAAGTTATGCACTGATGTAAATATTACATGTAAATGGGAGAGTGGAAGTGTATGTAAAAGTCGGATGAATTTAATCGACTTCCGTGCGAATGTTTTGTCTTGGAAATCCCTACGCCTTGTGCCCCACACTATAATTCAATTAGCAGTGGAATTGATTTCCAAAAGCCAACCCAGAGAAGACGATTAACAGCCGGAGGTGGTTTACAATTATACGCAGTACACGGAGGTTTGCTCATGCGAGTGCTTCAAATCGTAATGGGGATTACGTACCTGTGAACGCCAGAAGCTATTACATTTCTGTTTATAATGTGTGTTATTGAATTAACAATCGATTCAACTGTCGCAAAATGGGTCAGCAGAATGGACCAAATTGATCGCAATAATGTGTGGTGGTGTTGTTAATGGCCCAGGGCGAGGGATTTGTTTTTTTTTTTTCAGGAAGACAAGTGGTGAGCTACAGAATTTTATTACAAGTTTGTAAATCGCGCAATAAATACCGAAGTTTAACTATTTTTCCAATCAGCTGCAGCCTAAGCAGTTGCATTTAATTCAGTCCTTGTACCAACTGCTTGTTGGGTCAGTCCTCGAGGAGATACTTGAATTTTTAATTCATAAAGCGTGCCGCATTTTTTATTTCTCTAACCCAGTTGTATTTGAAAATAATGTCCCCCTCATCAACGTAGGTACGTGACGTGAGTAATTTAAATAAAGTGCACGACTGGGTCGCACGAAACTTTCTCGTTCATCTAAAGTTTGGTTGGATGTTTTCTTAAAAATCTAGAAAGCAAAAAAGATAAAAGAAACGGTTCATCAAATCTAGCAAAAAGAATAGTGTTAAATAAAATTCATTTTTGGGTTATTCATCTGATAAGGCAAAACACACAACAATGTGAGTTTTTAAAAGTCGAAGCTCTCAGTTACAGGCAATTATCGCCTGTTCAGCTTAGAGAGTTATAAGCAGGGAACGGATTTTGTTGACCTAAAAAATCCAAAAAAGGCAAAACTAAACTGTGAAAAAGGCATAAATGTAAAAAAATGTTAAGCTTTGTATTACATTATCGCCTGCAACATAGGAGTTTGGAGTCAGCACCATTTACAACACAATTTATTTTTTGGATGGTCTTGAGTCCTTCGTTTGCAGAAAAGACGGCGTTGAACTTTTTCACTACAACTTCAGGAACTGGTCCTTTTGCTTTTTGCAATTTTTTTCTTATCGATCCAATTCCTAATATAACGATATGCATTAAAAAATAATTAAAATTAAAACACAAGCCTTGAAATCACCTGTTTTTTTGCAAACTCAAATATGTGTTCACTTGGGTCCACTAAAAAACAATTTTTTTTTTGGATCGAGGTCTTACACTTTACAATATTTTGAGTACGAGAACAAGCGTAGTAGGAGTTTCTGATTTTTGATCTGTTAGGGAAAGATTTTCTTTTTGATTGGAATAGATTAGTGACACACTAGCAGTTATAAACTGAATATTCCGATGAAAGTGTGTGGGGTGCAAATGAAGTCAGATTTTCTGATTGTGTAAACTCCAAATGGTTGGAATTATTTCAGGTGCATATTCGAAATGGTTAACAAAAATAAGGAGTTAGTAATATTTGCTGAAAATAAATTTAGCGTTGCTGTTATTGCATTTTTAATGGCGGTTGCAATTTTTATCTTAGCGGTATTGAGTTTTAAAAATATAGGTCAACACAGATAGGCCTTTGGGTAGTCACTTTTGAGAAATAATTAAAAAACAGATTTATTCGATTTTTGGAGAAAAACTAAGTACGGGATCTTATTTAGAATACTGATATTAGTTTTATTTATGTTTTTTGATTTTTTGTTTGAGTTGTTTTTGTAAGACTACGCAGCCAAAACTGTACTAAATTTTGCAATGTTTAGTTCACTACGGTGACTGCTATAGGGGACAAAAGCAGCGTCTATTTGGATGCGGATTTGTTGTAAGCGGCAGACTTAGGCAAGAAGTCTTGAGCTTTCGACTCGTAAGTGAACGCCTTACAACGATCCGCATAAAGGCTAAATTCGCCAACATCAGCCTAATATGCGCTCACGCCCCCACAGAAGAAAAAGACGATGCTACCAAAGAGTGTTTCTACGAGCTCCTCGACAAAACATATTAGCAATGTCCTAAGCATGACGTTAAAATCGTCTTGGGTGATTTTAACGCCAAAATAGGAAAAGAGGACATATCTTTGGTAGCACAATCGGAAAACACAGCTTACACGACACCACGTCTGGAAACGGACTTATTGATTTTGCTGAGGGACGTAACGTTACCATAGCTAGCTCACGGTTTCCGCACCTCAATATCCACAAAGGAACATGGCTTTCACCTGATCATCAAACCGTCAACCAAATTGATCACGTTGCGATCGACGCAAGGCACTCTTCCAGTATTCTAGATGTCCGAACTTTCCGAGCGGCCAACATAGACTCGGACCACTACCTTGTTGTAGCCAAGGTACGGATGCGGATATCCCAGACACCACAACAACGAGAAAATACTGTGAGGAGATTTAACGTCGGACGACTACAAACGCATCAAACCGCCAGAACCTATGCCGATCGTGTATCCCTAAACCTCCCGAGAAGTCCTATGCTGCCAGCATCAAGTGCCGAAGACCAGTGGCGCCGATGCCAAGAAGCCATCAAAAACGCCGCAACTGATGTGCTCGGTTTCACATGTAGAGCGAATGGACACCAACGCTCCGGCCCGGAGAGTCTTCGATTCCAATCCGGAGGGACAACGCAGTAGAGGAAGACCTCGCCTTAGGTGGCCCGCTCAAGTGGAAGGGGACCTCAACCAACTTGGTGTGCGCAACTGGAGGCAGTTAGCCAAAGATCGCGCTAACTGGAGAGGCGTATTGGTTGAGGCCCAGGTCCACCCCGGACTGTAGCGCCACCTTAAGTAAGTAAGTAAGTAAGTTTGAAAAATACTATTGCTTAACTATTTAGCTGAAGACTGAGTATAAGTTAATGTTCGGTATGTAAGCAATACTTGTTTTTTTAAGTTTTATCGAAGTCAAAAATGGGTATTTCGAGATACGAACAGTTTTTAAAATTAGCATTTTCAGTGATTCGAATTGAATATTAAGGACACAATAATCTTAAAATCATCATTTTACTCTAAGTATGCATTTTGGTCCAAATCGTTCTTCGTTTTCAAATAAACTAAAGAATAGAACATTTTTAAAAAAAACGCCTTTTTCAAAAAACAATTGAACGACAATATAGAGACAAATTGAGTTTGCTATGTCAGAATAGAAGTTAGAAATGACCGTATTATGTACCTAGAAATGAATTTTTGTTACAATCGTATGTGTACTGTTTTCGAGATATGTCCGAATTTCAAAAGTATACTGTTATCGGTTTTTTTTTTTTTTTTAGCGAAATACTGAGTATGCAGGCTTGTTAACCTCAGCTACTTAAGCTTAAATATCAATTTTGATTGAAATCCTTACAGCCGTTTTGGAACAAATCGAACTGGTATTAACATTTTAGATGGGAAGTACCTTTGAGATTGAGGTTACCTTGCAAACAAAAAGTGGCTTCGAAATGCAAGCCGCCAAACTTTAAATCCGAAGTTTGAACCAAAATAGAGCAGAATTTTAGGCTGTAGGGCATGGGGACAGAAAGACGGACATAATTCTGTGACCCACTTTTTTGAGTTCCTCTATCATCGTAATGTCAGAATTGAAGTTTCGAGTTCGAAATTTTGTACGAATACAATATCTCTCTCTTACTACATAAACAAAAGTTAAAAATACCGTTCCTTGGGGTCTGCACAAACCCATCACACCCTGGCGACCGTCCTATAAAGCTCTAGGTGTCCTGTGTCTGGTACACAATACGTTATCCCTTTAAACAACTACCCCCTAGTGGAACATTTATAAAAGATAAAATGTTCACACTGCAGCAGTGACCCGACCCGACATAAATCAATCCGTAATCCTGTAGTCGCGCGCATTCTTCTCAATTTAATTACCCAAATGACCTCAGCATGATTCAATAACAGAGCCTGCGACATGCCGACAGCCAACGAACTGAACACCTTTTCTCCGCTTCCCGACTATGTCCACAGCTTATAATGGACAAAACGCAATTAATAATGCTAATGACGCCCGGTCTCCTATATATCTCTCCGTAACCCTATTTTTCTCTCTATGCGGGCCGGCGTAAATACCGAGTCGCGCATTGATTACCGCCTCAAAGTGACCGCAAATTATCAAAACCAACTCTTTGGCAAAATTATTGTTCACCATTTAGGCGGAGAAGTGGATCGAAACTCATCGCACACAATTAACCGTAATTAATGCTGGCAGCAGCAGATCTCTATTATAGGGAGTAGGCCATACAATCCCCTGGGTATGCACGCAGAGAACACCAGAAGAGAATCCACTACCAAAGTGTGGGGGTGTGTGTGTTTTTTTTTAGACCGTCACACAATGAAGCTCAATTCTATGCAAACAGTCATCTGAAATAGCAAAGGACTATTTTTTTTTGCCAGTATATTGTCACAGCAGGACCCTCACCGCATGTGATCTCTTTTCTGGCCATTTGAACTGGAAAATGATTTTCATCAGCTCGCGTGCAAGCTCTTCTGTGGGAGTAGGGAGTTTCCCGCGGGATGTATATAGGGAGTAGTGGAAAATAATTATGCACCGCCAAATGGCACTCGGCACGGTCAAATGGACCTCTAAACTGGAGCCGGGAATCCAAAAACGATACAAAATTGGTGGAGAATTTTAATTTCCATTTCTATTAGTTTTGTTTTTCACTGGGTAGGGACGATGCTGCAAGGACAGGAGGACAACTACACACACTCATACGTATATTTATGTAAGAAAGGGGGGGGTGGTATAGTCGAAATTGTTCTTCCGGCTGAGTGCATTTTACCCGCATCCGCATGTCATAGGTCATGGAACGGAGAGGAGGAAGGATGGGAATCATCGCCAGCCGGCTATATGTACTTTTTAGTTTGTTCACTGATGCGGTACTTACACACGAGAACACATCGTGCCTGTGTTACATACTTTAAATCGGTTTTTTTTTATTTCTCCAAAAAGTTAGAAACAATTTATTGCGACGCCATCGATGAAAGAGACAGAGCTAAGTAGTTTGCAAACTGCATTCTGTCTGGCATTGGAGAGGGAGTTCGAAGGACGTGGGGAGTACCAAACTCTCGTTAGGACGTCAGATTAAATAGGATTTTTATGAGTTTGTTGAAGGGCGGTGGGGGGAATAATGAAATTCGGCGAAATTGAATTTGTTATATAATTTGATTTATTGACAAAGGGATAGGGAGGTATATGCAGTCGTTTGAAATGTGTGTTTTTACATTTTTTTCTACATTGGATAGCTGAGGCGCAAATTGTGCAGACTAAGGACACATGAGAAGTAGTGTGTGCGGAAGAAGTGGTAGAGAATGAAGTACTTGATATCAATCTTTAATAGTTGAACTTGATCCACTTGATATGGGTTCCTTAAACCTATAAAACATTCGTAGAAACTAGTGCCATAGGGCCAAGCTTTTCAAAAATAAAAAAAGGATTCCGGGTAATAAGTCCCTTTTGTTCGTCCTAAAAAAAAAATACCGCTTCTGCCATGATTTCAGGAAGCTAGGCCTAATATCCAGGCGCGCCAATAATTTCTAAATTTATTTTTGTCTTCTTGATCGCATTTCGCCTGCTTAGCAGAAATTTCGTTGGTTGCGTATGGTTCGTATGGTTTTAATATTGAGGCTGCAAGTGAAAGGGGACCTTAGCCAACTTAGCGTGCGAAACTGGAGACAGCTGGCCAAAGATCGTGCTGTCTGGAGACGCTTGTTAGTTGAGGCCCAGGTCCACCCCGGACTGTAGCGCCACCTTAAGTAAGTAATATTGAGGTTCATAACAAGGCTTAAAATGTATTTACCTGACCCTCTCCTTCTTGGAAAAGAACCGAATCACTCTCAGTTTGGCAACCCCCATATTAATGAAACCACCATTGTCGCCGTACAGGATCAATTTTTCCAAATCTAACCACATCTCCTAATATTTGTTTGAAATATGTTTCCGTGCGCAAAATTTCGAAGAAGGAAGATCCCAACACGATGAAAATTCAAGCAGAGTGTCACTCAAGAAATTTCAGTTATTACAAGTCAAATGAACCAGCACGTTCCCGCTTTTAAAACGAAAAAAAAAAACTATATTTGTAACCGTTCCCGTACATATTTAATAGTAAAAGTAAGTGGGTACGTTCAAGAATCTAGTCCAGTAAATCTGACAGCTGGGTGCCTTGATGTGTCTAAGTTTTGATTATCCCAGATCAGGGTCACATGAAGTTTTTTTTGTTTCAGCTGGCGTTTATGGAGCCACAGACGACGAATCTAGTCAAAAAATGTTTGACAGTTCGTATGTGTGACTGAAGTAGGAAAAGTGGCGTTTCCAATCAATATTGTTTTTACTTAAGATAGACATTTAGACTTTCTTGCACACTATTCTCAAGTTATCTGAAAGACGTACAGAAATAAATCGAATGCTGAACATTATGGGTCCAAAACTCGACCCCTATGTCACTTCGCCACAAAGTGAACGTCAAAAATCATTAGGTGGCGTCAGAATATTGACAAAATTTAATCAAAAATGATGGTTGATCGTCATTGGTGAATTTTGACGTGTAGGTCAAGTTCATAAATGTGAAAATGCTGCATTCGTTTAAATTTCGCTTTTATTAACTGAATTATCATTGCAGTCAGTTTGACTGTCATCATGCTCTTAATAGCGCATTATTTTTTGATTTTGTTACCGCGCTGCCAAAAAAAAAAAAAACAAAAATGGCAGGAGAGAAAATGGAATTAAAATGTTTGCAAGTTATTTAATCTTCTATACCTTTATATACTTCTTTCAGGGTGAAACGCGATGATGTTATAACTCGATAACCCCTGGGACGATTTTCATGATTCTTATTTGGTTTTGTTCGTATTGTTGTATTTCAGGTTTAGGCAATCTTAAACGATAGGATACTTTTCGATCTGTCGATCTCAATGAAATGTTTTGAATGCGTATGGCTGGTTCCCGCTTGAATGATAGGATAATTTTGGACACAATAGGTGGCGCTGTTGTCGATTTCCTAAACCACTTAACCGATTTCAATGAAATTCTGTCGGTGTGTGTGGTTGCCTGCAACTTGAAAGATAGGATAGTTTGGGAGAACCCGATAGGTGGCGCTGTTGTTGATCTCCTAAACCACTTAACCGAATTCAATGAAATTTTGTGGGTGCGTGTGGTTGGTTGCAATTTGAATGATAGGATAGTTTGGGAGAACCCGATAGGTGGCGCTGTTGTTGATCTCCTAAACTACTCAACCGATTTCAATGAAATTTTGTGGGTATGTATGGTCGGTTGCAACTTGAAAGATAGGATAGTTTGGGACCCGATAGGTGTCAATTCTTTCAATTTAAATTTTAAAATAAATACTTATATGGGCACGCTGGACCTGCGAAGTGAACTGACAACGCTAGGTCTTACACAGACACTAGGCTACTGAATAAGTTGATTAAATTTAATCTAAATGCAAACAAAAACTCTAAAACCAGAACGCGCGAACTTTGGATTGGATTGCATTATGAAAACATTCTATATGAGTGAATACACTTATCTACTGCGCTGTATTAAGATAGATGTGTATAATTTGTTTATTAAATTAGTAAATGCAGGGTGCACCCAATATTTCCTTTTATTATCTCTTTTTTCACATTACATTAATCGTTTCATCGTGAGTAGTCGAATGACATGACAGTTATACATTTTTGGCAACACGCTGCCTTAGTGTGAGAGCCGCCTTAAATACAGAAAGCAAGTGGAACCTTCTCAGTTTTCTAAACACACCATAAGGCACAAAAAATGTGCGTGTTTATATATGCACCTGTATACCAACATACAACTGGCATTGCCTTGTAAATCCTTTCTTTCAATAAATACGTTGCACGATTTTGATTCCACAATACAGAAGCATCCAACTCTATTAACAAAAATCGCATAGAAACAGAAAATTCCTCAGATATATGACAAAGAACAGCTTCCGCACATATTTCCTGCCTTCTGATACATTTCAATTTGCTGCTCTCGCAAAAACCGCACATATTATCCTTCAGTTCCAGCCGCCGAATCGCACATCCCAAACGGAACAATTAATTTCAATTCCCCAAACTCATGCTAGTGCGCTAGAATGTTCGATAGAGGTTTGCGAAAGTCTGTATCAACTCGATCCACCACATTACACCCGTCAACTCCATTTGAAAAGTAATTTCCAGCTTGTATATATGTAGTCGAAAACCAAAATCACTTGCAGACCTATTCAAACCAAATATATATCCGACCCCACCTCAACAACTATCTGCCACCGCGGAGGAACTTTAATTCGGAACACAGCCTTTTGTGATGACGCTACCTTTCCATGTGACTCACAAAGGATCAGCGTAAATTATTCGTGGCACATGCTGCAAACACATTGAATAGTTATTGCTGTTTAAAATCCAAATGTTTACCACCACCGAGCGACCGCCATCGCCATTCACCTGCAAAAGGCCGGTATTTCAATACCCAAAAGAGTGCCACCACTAGTTCAGTCTACAGCCCTTTTCGATTATTTACGAGGTGAAACTTTCATTTGCATTTCCTGCCCCATGGAGGCAGACCTTTACCGATGCAGTATACTCCAACTAACCGAAAAAATGTCTCTCTCTGTGTTCGTTGCAGGTACAAAACAGAAGTCGCTGGGAAGAGCCTGCCGGTGTTAACCAACCTCGACAAAGGACGTTATGGTGTGATTGTGTTTGAGAATCTGGACAAATATCTGCACATGGACAAGTGGAATCGTGAACTTCTGGATAAATACTGTCGCGAATATTCTGTGGGAATTGTTGGCTTTGTCAGTCCCAGCGAGGAGTCGCTGGTGGCGGCACAGCTGCGCGGCTTCCCCCTGTACATACACACAAACCTGAGGCTACGAGATGCGAGCCTGAATCCAGCATCGCCGGTATTGCGACTGACACGTGCCGGCGACACAGCATGGGGCACCCTGCCCGGCGACGATTGGGCCGTATTCCAACATAATCATTCCACCTACGAGCCGATTGAGTGGGCTCAACGCAACACACAAGACTATCCCTCGGATGGGGGACAGGTGCAGTTGCCACTGAGTACTGTGCTGCAGGACCACGGCCATTTGGATGGCATCCAGCGGGTGCTGTTCGGCAGTAGTCTCAGATTCTGGTTGCATCGGTTGCTATTCCTCGATGCTCTTTCGTACCTGAGCCATGGGCAGCTTAGTTTAAGTCTGAATAGAATGATCCTTGTCGATATAGATGACATATTTGTGGGTGAGCGGGGAACAAGGCTGCGGCCGGACGATGTACGTGCTCTGATAGCCACACAGAAGCACATTGCCGCCTTAGTTCCGGGATTTAAGTTCAATTTGGGCTTCTCGGGAAAGTACTACCACCACGGCACCAGGGAGGAGAATATGGGCGATGATTTTCTGCTGCGGAATGTGCAAGAGTTTAATTGGTTTTCGCACATGTGGAAGCATCAACAACCGCATTTGTACGATAATCTGACGATGTTGGTCAATGAGATGTTGCTGAACTACGCCTTCGCCAAGGAACATCAGATTCCGACAGACTCGGGCTACTCCATATCACCGCATCACTCGGGTGTGTATCCGGCACACGAGGTGCTGTACGAGGCGTGGAAGAAGGTGTGGAACGTAAAGGTAACATCAACCGAGGAGTATCCACATTTACGACCGGCGAGGTTACGTCGCGGATTCATTCATCGCAACATTAAGGTTCTGCCGAGGCAGACTTGTGGCCTGTTCACGCACACCATGTACATTGATCGGTACCCAGGGGGTAGGGATAAGCTGGACGAGTCCATCCAGGGGGGAGAACTCTTCCAAACAATCGTCTATAATCCCATCAACATCTTTATGACGCACATGTCGAACTACGGATCGGACCGCCTGGCGCTGTACACCTTCGAGTCGGTGATAAAATTCCTCCGTTGCTGGACGAATTTAAAGCTCAGCTCAGCTCCGCCAGTGCAGCTGGCCGACATGTATTTCCACCTACACCCGGAGGAGGCCGATCCAGTGTGGGGCAACCCGTGCGACGATCCACGTCACATCAAGATCTGGTCGAAGAACAAAAGTTGTGATTCCCTGCCAAAGTTTCTAGTCATCGGTCCGCAGAAGACCGGTACCACCGCTCTATACACATTCCTCAGTATGCACACGGCGATAGCCAGCAATGTGCCGAGTCCGGACACCTTCGAGGAGATTCAGTTTTTCAACGGCAACAACTACTATCGCGGTCTGGACTGGTACATGGAGTTCTTTCCCATCGAAGCGAACACCACGACCAAGTACATGTTCGAGAAGTCGGCGACCTACTTTGACGGGGATGTTGTGCCAAAGCGGGCGCACGGACTGCTGCCGCATGCCCGAATTGTCACCATACTGATATCGCCAGCAAAGAGGGCGTACTCTTGGTATCAGCACACGCGATCGCACGGCGACCTGATTGCGAACAACTACAGCTTCTATCAGGTGAGTTCTGGTATTTGTTGTTGCAAGAGTCGAAAGTTAACGCCAGTTAGAAAAACACGTTTCATATTTATTTTCCCCCGTCCTAGTCCTTCATCGAGCCAATGGCACATTGCGCCCAGCTCCATTCCCCATCTCATAAGAGTCCCTCAAACAAGCACTCCCTCCCAAGTCGTTTGATAAACGATTTAGCTTTTTATCGATTTCCCCTTTCTTCAACTTTCGACTCGCAACTAACCGCTATATAAATACAAGTTCAAATTTTCAATACATTTCTTCTCTTTATTCTCACAGGTAATTACAGCAAGTGATTCAGCACCGAAGGCTCTAAAAGATCTCCGCAATCGATGTCTAAACCCGGGCAAATATGCACAGCACTTGGAACGATGGCTGGCCTACTACCAGCCACAGCAGCTGCACATAATCGACGGTGAACAATTGCGTTTAAATCCGATCGATGTGATGAATGAACTCCAACGATTCCTGAAAATTACACCGTCATTCGATTATTCGAATCACTTGCGCTATGATCCAAAGAAGGGATTCTTCTGTCAGGCAATCGGTGAGAAGAGGAATAAATGTCTGGGGAAATCAAAGGGACGCCAGTACCCGTCGATGGATGAGCGCAGTGCGAAACTTCTGCAAAGGTTCGTATATGTGGGTGTATGGATTGTGAAATGATGGATGGATATCGCCTTGGGCTGGTTTCCTATCAAGTGCGTTAGTGATATTGATTGGCATGAATAGGAGGATTTTGGGACGAAACCCCACTTCCGATTACAAATTGCCCAGATACACAAAGGTTGTCAGGAGCTGAGTGCTACTCCACTAACAAGCACAGGTGGTTTACTCTGTTGTGGCTTCGGATCTAACCCACCCACATATTTGTGTCGTCAAAGGTCGGGTCGGGATCGATATCAAACGAATTAGTATTCCAGCACAGCTTACGTGTCTCTCAACTCGATTGTCGTAAAAAAAAAAAAAAAAAACAATATATTTCGTTCGCAAAGCCATCAAATGTCTCGATATCCGGCCGAGTGTAAATCACAATCATTCGTTGGCCATAAATCACCGAGTTATAAATGTTTACGCGCTCGGTTCGCCTTTTCTTAACCAATAAGTGTGAAAACCCCTCCTTTGTCCTGTGAGTATATAGTTGAGCGTGGGACTGGAAGGTGTATTTCCGGAAACCATAAATCCGTTTTCGTTAACTCATTATTAACGAAGCAAGGATCCCCGGCCTGCTTTGGTCGGAGGTTATATTGTGTGGCTCGCTGCGGAGATTTCCCTCAAATTTGTAATTATAAAGTTGTGCGCGCTCTAATGTGGTCATGGCTTTGTTGCGGGTGAAAGATATTTTTAGACCGCCGGCAGAGTAAGCAATTCTTTTAAATCGAGTTGCTAGGGAGTGTGCTTGTCGGACTAAAAATGTCCGGACTACTTCGCACAGTCATCAAAATGTAAATCATATTCCATTGCGAGGACTTTTTGAATTTCCTTGCAAACGAGTCGTGAATCCAAATCTCTTCTGCAACATTATTTTTGAGGAAGTCTCACATTTATCGTGGCATGAATTATGGCTTAATGGAGGCTAATCTTCGCCACTTTCGTCCTCGTTTTGTGATGTATATTAAGTGGAAGCCGTTCTGCTTTCATGGGGCGTAGATGTTATCTCAATTGGTTGATGATGCGAGACTGTGACTGAAATTTCTCATAGATGCGTGAATATTGTTTGATTAACATTATTCAGGATCAATGATTCCCTTGATGCGCTCTAGCTACGTGAGCGATGGTATCGGATATGTGGGGTATGGGGTGAGTGCTGCTTCGATTTGTCTTCTTGGTGACATTAATACCTTGTCGAGCATTTATAATGGAATATTCGATATTCTCTAGTGGGTGACTGTGGGTAGGATATTAGTTTTCAGAAGGTTACGTTTAAATTGAAATCAGTTTAAGGAAACGAATTCTGTTAATAAAATCAGTTGTTTAGCAATAAGTTACCCCAGTGAATTGTAAGCAATCGCTCAAGTCAGTTAAAATTCTCTCCTGTAGTTTTTTTTGGCGCCACCAATGGAGACAAGCACTAACACCTATTCCATCTTTCTTCATCTCCTTAGCTGACGTCTAAGCCAATAATAGTCTAAGAGCTGATGAACGTTTTGCTAACCTCATCGTTAAATGGAAAATTTATAAATATTATTGTGTATTGGAGTCTTGCAATCACAGAAATCGCCGTCTGGCACCCTGCAGCTGGGGCATTTGCAAGGGTCAGTGCCCCTTTGATGATAAAACAAAAGTAATCCATTACGTTATCGGTGCATATCGGTCATATAATGCCAGACGTTTTTGACGGGTCCTTAAGGCTGCCAGACAGTCTTCAAAATGCGGAAAAATCGCCTCATTTACGTCGATGGTCGCTTCATGGACATTTTTTTTTTTTTTTTTTAATTCAATTATACAAGTATCCCTGAGTCGTAATATATGTTTGCCAGACGCAGGGGAAAAACGCATTATAAACATTTATTCCTCTCTAAAGTGCTAAAAATAATACCTCTTAGGATTTAAATAACTTTCGACCATGAAATTTGGAACTGTTACAGTTCGCGAACGTCTGACAAACATCCGAGAGCATAAATGTCTTGAAAGAGCTTCTCAATTAGCCGTTTGGAGTCGGCATAAAATTGTAGATCCCTTCCATTCGTTCTAAAAATGAGAAACTCACACAAAACGAATGGTTGTGAGAAGCTAGGCCTTGGGTCTCTCCGGACCTGTTGCGCCAACTATTTATTTATTTTTTATTTACAGATAATTGGTGGAAAAATTATTCACAGTTTTCAAGTTAACCACTAGAACCTCCCATACCCTTTGAAAAAATAAAGCAGCCGTTTTTAATGTGACGTAAACAACAATAAACGGAGTCGATTGGGGTCGTATGTACGTCGATGGCAAAATTATTTGCTCAATTTGTTTTTCATACTGTATCTCTTCAACAAAGTGGTACTACTTTAAACGAAAACAATTTTTTGCAAATTGGATTGTCAATTATTGACTCGTAACATTTTCTTGAAACGGTAAACGTTTTATCCAAAAGTTGTCACTGTGAACAGCTCACAGTATTATAAACGCTCGCCCAAAACTATGCAAAAAATAGAAAAAAATTAAACGAGCAGATGAACAACAACTGTCACCGGCGGAAGCATTTTTCACAGTTTGGCCTTAAGCGTAGTACGAAGCTCTTCCAAATCTACTACAATTAACCACTTTTCCGCCATCATTTCGCAGCAGCTGCGTACTACAAAACGAAAAAGAGAGCGAAATTTTTCGTTCATGATTTCGTTGTGTCACTTTTGTATGGGATATTTCGTTTCGGAAGAGCTCTGTACTACGCTTTGCCAATAATCAACTTTAGTCTGGCAGTTTACACAAAGACTCCACACTTTCCAAAATTCCTTTACCAATAAACAAATATGGTTGGTTGGTTGGTTTAAGTGGCTGTATTTCCCCGTCTTCTGACGAGGGTAAAACACAACTAACGCATTGAGCGCCGTTTTGAGACCACAACTAACGGAACCTAAAGATAAAGGGGGAGAAGGAAATTAAGGGAGCTCAAATCCAGCCTGTGGAGTTGAGAAACTTGATGATCTTGTTGAAATGGATATTTTGGATGGCCGAAAAGTCATCATAAAAAGGGTGACCTAGTGCACTGCGTCTGGTTTTAGCTAGGGCGGGACACACGTAAACAAATATAGTCGGCAGAATATCGCTAACTGTAGGGTCAAATGTGCAACCGCAACCCTGCAACCAAATCCTTATTAAACTCTTTGAAAAAGAAGTTTGTTTACCGAGAATGGGGACGTTCAGATAGCTAGTTTAAGTAAAACGTCAACTAGATTCGTCGTGACTAGGAATCCAAACGCGTTGACTAAGCAACTTGAATTGTTTTTGTATTCTCGCGGTCAGCGTTACCTTTGTTTGATTTTGCCCTTTATTATTCGGAAAAGGCCCTTCATAAAATTTTCAAAAAATGTTATTTTCAAAGTACAACACAACAACACTATTACACTGTTATGCGAACTAATGGTTGTTAAATATCGTGCGAAAATTCTAAAGTAGCTTTAGGAATTACAACTTTTTCTCTCACCGGCCCGTTTTTCCACTCTTCAGAATTCTGCCATGGCCACTCTGTTTATTTTAAATTTGACTCTTCGAAATGTCAACTGAGTATGCAGGCAGAATTTTCTTGACTAGATTTGTCGGCTTCCCCTCCATAAATTCAACTGCCAAAACTAATTACGTGACCACTCTGGTCCATAAAAAGTGAAATACGTCTAGTCAGACAGCTGTCAGACTTACTAAACTATGAATCCGAACGTCCCCAATGAGGGTCTCTGATGAAGCAATGGTAGGTATGTAGAGGTTGACTTCACGGAAAATATACATGTATAAGAATAAAACTCAGCAAAATACAAATTCAAAAACGGAAACGATAGGCTCCTAAAACGCTTATGACTTCCTACGTGATATTTTTGGAATGAATTAGCAGGCTTTTATTTCTTTTTTTGAAAGTATTAACGATTAAATAACTGTGATCTTTAGACCACCAATAACACTTTGATTTGCATCAAAGTATATTCTAAGAAACTGTTCGGCTTATTGCATAATTTGAAAGGGATCTTATTACGACACAAATGCACTTACCAATCAATCATGAGGTATTAGAAATCAGAGGAAAATACTGTAAAAAGTAACGAAAATTGTGCCCGAATGAACGATAGGGCATTACTGATTTGCATAAATGGTATTTGACAGTTCAGCGGATATTTTTTGCATTTCCTATTTTGTGTTTTGTCTACCCTTGACTTTGTTTTTCACGAAAACAGAATACGGAAATTCAAATTCTGCCATGACAACAGATGTAATTGATTCTAAGGCCTCACTTATAGCCATACGTAAAATGCAACCGAAAAAGTTGGAACAGTATGAAAATGAGTTTTTTTTTCGCTTAGGTGGTCATAGCGAAACATATGTCAGAAAAATATTTCCCTACGAAAACAATTACAACAAACCAACCCCCAGTGATTGGATTCCATCAGAAAAAAAATTCCTGACAGGTGGAACAGTAAAGAAATGAAATATTTCAGTGGAATGATTCGGTTTTCTTTTGTGGAATTGACTGAGAAGTTGATCAGAAAAAGTTTTTCGTACGGAAAAATGAATAAATTATTTTTCCAGAAAATTTAAAAATAAGATTAAAGATACCTAATTCATAAGCAACATTTTAAGACCAAGATTGAGCTCAACCATCAAATTTAAGTGGTCAAAAAAAGCAAAAGAAATTGTATGGCTGGCTATAACTAGGGCCTAATGTGGTATTCGATTGGGCGCTCTCAGAGCACTTTTTTTGCCTCGGCATGTCAAAATTTGCCACTCAAAATGACACGTGTAATCTTAGCTGAAGATGAGGCTCTTGTTGCCGAAAGCGCACTCTCTTTCGATGAAGATTCATATAGAGACATCTTTCTTGCCGAGCCCATCATCCGTTCTAACAACCAGACGTCGAAGTGGAGTCACGAAGGAGGCGAAATGCGCTACTTGCATCACTACTAGTACACAATCTTTTTGTCCTCATGTTATGACGCAAAAACTGAGCCATCGCCCATAATTAAAAACCTTCTTTGAACTCCACCTTCATCTTGGTGGGATGTATACGAGACTCACAACAAGTCCCGCCCCAATCCTGATGAACAATATTTACGGAAAGACGAATCCTTATGTTCTGCCATTCCAAACTGATTTGCCTAAAAGGTTTTGCCAACAGAGGATATCCCTATTTTCCGTATTCTCTTTTTTTTTCGACTGGAGTCTCCCATTTTCCTTGAGCAAAGTTAATAATTTCCATAGTTGCACATCCCATTGTCTAGAGGAAACAATTGCAAACGTAAAAGACCCGGTATAAGGAAATAGTATACGTCCTGCAGACCCACTTTTTGCAATATTCCTTTTGTGCTCTAATTATCATCCATTGTAGGTAAATATTTCATTTTAAATGAATGCATTTGCTGCCAGTCTCAAGGAAATCCTACCACCAATCGCTACCTCCCCACAGAAAAGTCCTGTTTACCCAATTTGTTTGGCTTTACTATGAAGACTGGGAATAGCTTCCTTCAACCGATGGCGCATCGTTGTCGATTGCAACAAACACACCACAGACCGAGAATCAACCCGCAGAGGAGGATGTGTATAAAGTTGAAAAAAAAAAAAAAAAATCTTACCCTGCGTTATTTCTCCTTCTTTTTTTTCATCCTGACTTTGGTCATGATGAGCATAATGCTGTTGTATTCATTTTTCCTGCTGAATGCAGATTTATGCGGTTGCATTCGGTTTCAAGAGCACGAGGGTTTGGCTTTTGGATAGCGCTGCCTTAGTTAAACACGGCACGATCCTCATCCTGTTCATTGTCCTGCCTGTGCTACAAATGAAAATATTTCCAAACCGCCTTCGGTGTACGTGAAAATGGTGTGCTGAGTTTTCAGGCTCACATACCGAACGTACAACACAGCCATTCTCACTGACAGAAGAGGACGAATACGGAATCCTTGTCGCAGGGAAGCAGGTCAAATCCGCTCGGGTAAAACTTTAACCGCTAAACCCAAAGAAATGGGCGGATGGCAAATGCTGGTTATTTATGGTAAATGGGCGTGTGTATGGGTTTGAAAATTTGCAAATAATTTTCGGCGGCAGCGGCGGCGGAGGCATTAGTTTCGAGTGTTATAGTGGAAGCGGCGGCTACTCTGTGAAAACTATAAATTAATTCTCGAGCTCGTTTGCTGGAAATAATATTCGCGAATGTAGCGGAATGGTGTAGAAGTAGCGCACTGGGGCTTAACAAATGAGTGTAATGCTTCTAAAACTTCTCGCCTTTTGGAGGAGAAATGCGAACCTAAGTACCAATGCTGCTGAAGGACGGAAAAAATTGCATAAAGCTGCATGTCGTGGGCAATTTTCCTCTTTATTTTTTTTTTTGCAATGGAGTCCTACCATTTATTATTCGCGTGGACGTTTTTGTAAATTATACTCAGCTGAATACAGATATGAATTTCAGTGTTTTTAATTACTTAACAAGGTCCGCTGGAGATTCTGGGACTTAAGGCTGCTTTCTCGGTCCGTATCCTTATGTACTCTGGGCAAAAATTTCATTGGTGCAATATTAACGTGGATTAGCTAATGGAGTCAACGGTGTTTGGTCGGATTAATTACTGTATAATGGTAAGCCCGGGTGCAGCTCCATGAATTTCGTAAGTTTTGCTTTGCTTCGTGATTCCCGGGAAAAGTTTGGGGTGAAAAGATCCTTCGGGTGGTCCATGGCGATAACTGAGATGGAAAGAGTGTGTATTCGCTCGTTAATGAACTAAGTCTATAGGTTGAAATGTCAAATGTTTCTGCGCGTTGGAAGAGCTACTTCGATATTTGGACTATGGGTCTATCAACGTTTCCATTGAGTGAGGTTCTTGGTGTTGCTAAAGTGTTTTTGTAGAAAGACTGCAACGCAAATGCGTGACGAAAACTTAGAACGGATTGCCTATTTTTTGAACGCATTTCGCCTGGCAACTCATTGTCACCGTAAAACTTGTCACGAGATCGGCTGGATAGCTACCAACAAATAACTTATATAGCAAATACAACCAGCCTATTCCCTTGAATTGAGTAGACAGTAGACACACTTAACCATGCAGAAACTACAAAAAACTAACCTCTATAACCATCCCTATTTCAGATATTACCTCAGTCACAACACCGCCTTAGTGAAGCTACTTAAAAAACTCGGCTCGCGGCCGATTCCACAATGGCTTAAGGACGACCTGTCGACGGTATCGTGATAGCACGCAAAGCGGCGTTCCAGCCACCACCATCATGATCGAAACAAACGACGACGGCGCCAGCATCGCAAACTGAGGAAACTCCAGAAAAAGATCATACCCATACATCACTCGGACGAAGAGAATTCGTCCCTGTCCTGAGGCCATACGCAACGGGCGACAAACAAACACCAGCTAAAATAAAATAAACATAAAGTCAATAATATAATAAACACTAGGGTTAACTTTACACATAAAATATTATTATATATTGATTCTGTATTTAACTAGTAAGCTGTCAGTAGTTAAGGGAACATCATTTCGTATTTAGGGCATTTTAACCGCCCGCGCCCCACATGCAGCTATATAAATGGACGTTTCCTCATTTAATTAATTAGAGGAAAACGTGCATTCAAATTTCTTTGCTACAATAGGACTCGCGAGATACGTTCTTTCAGCGGAAAAGTGTAAAGCAGCAGCAAACCTTATATGGATCAAGTAAAACGAATCCTGCCTGACCTTCTAATTAAACTAATTTATATATAGAGAGCGCAGTCTATTTTATTTTTTAATTAGAGCTGTCATTCTAGGAAGAATACAAAGCAAAATAAAAAAGTCGCAGACGACTACAGAGAAGGCAAACGAAAATGTAAAGAGAAGGTGAACAGTGTGGTATACATTATACCGCGCATCAGCTATGTATATGTATAGTTTTTAGTTTTTAACTATAATTGTAATGTACATGCGTAAAAGAGAAAGCAGAAAACTAAAGCTACCTTAATGTTTAGTTAACATTTTTATTTTTTATTTAAACACAAACGTATGCGGTAAGCAATAGATGTACTATATTTTGATTTTAATTTTAATTATATTTTGTATCCTTAACGTCTTGTCATGTCTGTGTAGATTTGGATTTGTTGAGCAGTCTTTTTGTTTGCAAAGGTTTTCTTTCTTGTTTTTTTATTGAAATATATCTGGTAACTCGTAAAGAAACTCGTTCGAAAATTGTAATTGAATTGAAACCCAATAAGCCCACCTCTAAATTTAAAATATACCTATACTTAAGAACCATCTTCAGCACTTTATTCCTTAACATTCCGGATGTAAAATTAAACCTCTACCACTGTTGATCTCCGCACCTCTTAAAGTCGATTTTTTTTTTCGTTAACCATTTAATTTGATTTGTTGTCTTTTATTTTCATATCGAATTGTTCTTTCAAATAGATTCGCATAGATGTGTCTATAGAAAATGTAATTTTATTGCAAAAAAAATGTTAATGCTTAGAAAAAATTAAATAGAAGTAAAAAACAAAAGTATAAATGTAAAGCTAAATAAAATGAATGCAAAATGCGATTAGAAATAAGAAAACAATGTTTTAAACAAAACTAAAAGAGGAGATAGAAAGAAAGAGGCAAAAAGAAAAATTTGAGAAAAAAAAAAGCAAATAAATCCCCTTACAGACAATAAAGAGACTCAATTAAAAAAGGAAGTCGAATGTGATGTTTTATTTATTTGCAGAGACATCGGTCATCGGAAATATCGCCGTCATTTGCGAGAGTGGAATGCTTAAGGGGATCGTCCAAAACTTCCGCCTATGTCCCTTCATTATCAGAGGCTAATCGCATCCGGGTAGGGAGAGATGTCAAATTCTTGGTATAAGATGACGAAACAGATAAAAGAAGTTGCTCGACATTGAGTACTCACGTACCTGATGTTCCTTGTACGAACTCGGCGAGTCAACCCAACAATACAAAGAGTGCATCCTTTTTTTTGGGCAGCTTGTCTCTATGGTACCTGCCGAGCTTTTCAAGGCAGTCGTTGACTTGGTAGAGTGCATTTGATAGAGGAAAGTATGCCTGATGAATGGAGCCTCAGCATTGTTTGCCCAATCCACAAGAAAGAAAACCCTCTAAACTGCGCCAACTATAGAGGCATCAGTCTCCTTAACATCCCATATAAGATCCTGTCTGAAGACTCTGTAAACGCCTAAAACTATTTGTCAACGAACTGATTGGACTCTGTCAGTGCGGTTTTCGGTAAGTTCACAACCGACCAAATATTCAAACTACGGCAGATCCCGGAGGAAACCCAAGAAGTCTAAGACGATACCCACAACCTGTTTATCGATTTTAAGGCCGCATATGACAGCATTTATAGAGACGAGCTATACAGAGCCAAGTCTAGTTTTGGCATCCCTGCCAAACTTTTCAGATTGTGCAGAATGACGATGGAGAACGCTCGCTGCTCCATAAAGGTCGGAAACAATCTCACCGAGTCCCTTAATGTTAGAAAACGATTTAGACATGGTGACGCGCTGTCATGTGACGTTTTCAACATCACTCTGGAGAAGATTATGCGAAACTCACAATCCAACACCAGAGGTACAATTTCCCAGAATTCTATGCAACTAGTTGCATTCGCTGACGACATCGACACCATTGGCAGAACACAGCGAGCTGTCACTGGTGCGTTTGTAAGTAGTGCAAAAGCGGCAAAAATGGGTTAAGTGGTGGATGGGGACAAAACGAAATATATGCTGTCAACAAGAAGGGACACACAACTTTGACAGAACGTCACGATGAACAGCTATAACTTTGAGGTAGTTCGGGACTTTGTCTACCTCGGCTCGGCTATTAATTCTGAAAACGACATCACCTCAGAAATCAAGCGAAGAATCAAACTTGTCAACCGCTGTTACCTCGGTCTAAGACGGCAATTGATTAGTAAGGCCTTGTCGAGGAATACTGAGGAGACTCTATATAAGACCCTAATCATCCCAGTCCTACTCTATGGCGCAGAAGCATGGACGTTATCAAAGGCAGATGAAGATCTCCTTGGTCGTTTCGAACGCAAAATTCTTCTAGTGATTTTTGGTCCCGTTTGCGTTGACGGAGTCTAGAAGAGGAGATTTAACAGCGAACTCTACGAACAGTGCAGCGATATCGACCTAGTCAGAAAAGTATGTCAATCGTCTAAGATGTCTGCGATAAGTAAAGCGAATAGACAACAACGCTCCGGCCCGAAGAGACTTCTATTCCAACCCGGAGGGACAACGCAGTAGAGGAAGACCTCGTCTAAGGTGGCGCGCGCACGTAGAAGGGGACCTCAGGCACTTTGAAGCGCGCAATTGGAAGCAGTCAGCCAAAGATCGCGCTAACTGGAGAGGCATACTCCGAACTGTAGCGCCATCTAAGTAAGTAAGTGTCTCTGTGATACTATATTTTCAGTTGTTACCCAAATCCCAGAAACAGGTAAGAGCTGAAGCAAACACCGAAATAAAGGCCAACGACTTAGTTTTGAGGCCAAGTCCAATCCGCGGGAATTATTTAGATAGATCTCTCAAAATTACACTAACCTGAACAATCCTACAGAAAAATTGAACATTGTTTCTTTCATCTGTTAAAATTGTCCATCTGCTTCAATGAAACTTCACTAACAGTGTACACGGGTTGTAGATGTGTTGCCGGAGACGACCAATACGTCAGAGTTGCCAACTTCCGCTCTGCTTAAAACGATGGATCTGTCTTCCTAACTGCCCAATTATTGAGTGCGAACAACTTAAAGGAATGCTCGTGCCACCTACATTACGCCGTATTTTTTTCAAGACCTCGTAAGCCACAATTTTATGAAAAATTACATTTAATGTAATCCTGATACAAAAAAAATTACAGAATTTCAATATCAATATGTACCTCGAAACTCCATCATGATTCCTTTTGCCGCCCTCAACCAGTTTTAAAACCTAGTCTATTGGCCTTCAAATTTCCATTCAAAAACTCGTCCGTTTTAGGTCTTACTGTAAACAGTTTCTCCTTTTTATTTTTTAAATCGGCTTTTGTACGCCTCATCGAAAGTTCCATTGCCAATTTTGACTTACGAGTTTTTGAAAGAAAGCCGACGAAAATCTTTTATAATCGAGCTTACAGAGAAGTTCCCACACTGACCTCCGATTGACCTAAAACATGAAAATATCTCATGCAGAGGCAATGACGTTCATCCGTTTCAATTTGTTCAAACCTGCCATCCTCCAAGCTGTCTCAAGTCATCAGAACCTCGCCTTTGAGAGCATTGAAGTCCCCCTTGAAGATAGTCATTAGAATTAATGCTTGCAAGTTTTTGCAAAAGCAGCAGTATCTTAACTTAAGAAAGCCGTATACTTCAGAATCGATTGATACACCTTCACAAGGTGTAGCTTTTAAGGCTGTAGCCTTAAAACTGGTTGGCCAGTTAAATACTGTTACATTCAGGCTGGGATTCGAAAAGATAAAACACTATTCTGTTTAACTTTTTCAATAAAATCACTTTATTGACACTTACTAATTATTCACTTATTAAGTAACAAAACAATATCACTTAAATCAATTCTTAACGTTTCAATCCAATCACTTAATTCACTGTATTACTTTACACTTATTTATCTCACAACCGATTTCGAACTTTACCATTCACTGCTTAAAAATCAACTGTGTCTCCCTCCTCTCAAACATGCCCTTTTATATCCGCTCTGACACCTATTAGGTATTCCAACTATTCTGGATGGTTCTACAATTAGCTATAGACAGAGTGGTTCTAGAATAAACTAGAAAGTTGTAGAAGTGTGGTGAGTTACACCTTACAGATGACAGATGGCATTGACATTTGACAGATTTGCGTTTCCAATTAGAACTGGAAGTGGAACTTGTTTAGTGTTCGCAGAGGTTGTTTTTCATTTCACCATTTTAGGTTCAACACTCAACACCACAATACTCTACGTCAGCCTATGACTTATAAGTACACCAGCCGACATAAAATGCGTCTCCACACATGAATCAGTTTCCAAACATCAGCAATGGCCTCCAAATCTTAAGACCCAATTGCCTCATTAAGAAAACACCAACTTGTAAGGCCACTGTATTTGCCTTCAATTAATCTCTTCAACAATCCCCATAAATTCCATTTTCCTTTAAAATAGACATTCATAACGACGCTGCGCCAACTTATATCGCCTTTACCACATCGTATAAAACAAACCATTCCGTATAACATCTGCCGCATTCCTAAGACCTACAAAATTATTTTAAACTTTATAGCATGCATAAATTGCTAAAATACAAACAATTTAGCGAGTATACATCCCGATTATCGTCATAAAGAAATATATCACGTATACGCCTCCGAACGATAGCAGTTTGATTTCGACATTTAGTACAAATATGGTAAATAAACAAGGAATGAATAAATGTACTTTGGTAAGTTTGCATTCCATCCAATCCACCCACCAATTTCGTTTGTCAGCGGATAATTGGAATTGGAGTGGTTTTTTGTGTCGGTTAGTTTATTGTCTAAAAGCTTTGGGAAGTGAACTTAATTGAACTTTTATCGGTGCTTTCGTAGCCATGGCATAAACCCACATGGCATGTTGGCCCAGTAAGGCCCGATTCCCCAGGGTTTTCACCACTTTCCTGTTTGTTTTTTTTGTTTTTTTTTGTTTTCTGTTGGCCGCCTTAACTACCTCAACGAGGAGTAGGTACCTGGAATCAGAAATGGTTGAAATTGGAGAGTGTTGAATTTTTGAAGTACGTTATTTTCAAAGAACAGCTGTTTTCTTTGACACTTGTCCGTGGCGTGCTCTATGTCAAAATTAGCTAATGTTTGGAGAGAAAAGTTGGAGAACAGATAAAATGCAGTTCAGCTCGAGCAGCGTACTAAGCTGAAGCCTAGTACCAGTAGCGTGCTGGCGATTATTTTTAACACTGCTTTTTGATGTTTCGGTATACTAAAAACTGAACCGAGTTAGATAAATGGCATTTTTAGTAGCTTTTAAACACGTTTGTTCCCTTGTGCTCATTCTGTGTCAGTAGATGAATTAATTGTCATAGTGAGACCCATGCCATAAAACGTTTTTTCAATCTTGTAGAATAATATATTTAATCCGGGGAAAACCTCGATAATAACAGAAATAAATTTTGTTTAATGAATCACGATTTCTGAGCGAGATTTACACCTACTTTAAATAAGTAGTACTTGCACTAAAACCAAATTATATGCAAACCTTTAAGATGACAATTCTGTGGAAAATAGAGAAAAAATTACATTTGGCCGCTGCAATGGATATCAACATAAATTGAAATGATTTTTATAAATACAAATTGAAGAACAGGTGACTTTTAAAACAGGCACCACCACAAATGCAAAGAAAATTCTCGTTTTATATTCCATTTGGCTTGAAAAATCTGAAATCTGAGAACAAAATCTGAAAATTAGTACGCTGAACTAAATTTAAGCTGCTCTTCAAATTTTCTTTTCAATATTTCTCTCCAAATATGAGCTAAGATCCTAACTAAATTTTGACATAAGCTACGCTGTGGATATGTGTCACAGAAAACAGCTTTTTGAAAAAACATCATAAAAATATACATCTATCTTTGATTCCAACTACTTCGCATATAATTGTAGGTACTCCTCGTCAAAGAAGTCATATAAAAAACTCAGCCTTGCTTATTTCTCCGCAATACAAAAACGCATCAGTTCAGAACACATCGACCTATCAAAATTTAGCTAGAGCAAATGTTCCGCCCTATTAAGTGGGCACGTTAAATTTTGACAGATACATGAAGTACATTCTGAAACAAAAGTTTTATTTTTTAGCTCGACCTCGGCGTACCACTCGGCTAAAGGGATTCACTTATGTTTAGATCAGCAAAATTGTGAAAAGAATTTTGCATGGGAGCTAAAATTTAGCTCGAGCTGGGTACTAAGCTTAAAAAATTATTATAAGCAAGGCCCAATGTGTACGGAAGATATACGACACCGCTTTACACTTCCAGTTGGGCCCACGTGATCAATATAGAAATCAATTATAATACATCGTGTTCGTGTGGGCAAAATAAAAACGCCTAAAATAAAAATTCACAATGTAACACTCACCTTAGTTGGTAATCCCCTGAACTTTCCCACCCAATTCCATGAACTTCCATTAATGCGTTCCAATCGCGCAATAATTTTGACGTTTCCACAAATTCGGCTGAAAAAGCTCACCCCGGCAAATTGTCAACAACAGGAAAATCCCAAGCAAAACCGAATAGAAAACGTGGATAACAAAAATCTACCTTGAGCTTCGGTGTTTCGTATTCGTGTGTGTCGGTCTCGGACTCCCCAAAAAATCCCCATCTATCGTACACTGCGCTCTGCGCTCCCCAAAAAATTAAATAAACTCAGTTTGTTCAGTCAGTTTGCTGGCTGAATCGGAATTCTCCTTCGTTCGTTGTCGTTCAAACATTTCAGTTTCAGTGTTGCGAAAAAGATGGCGCCGGGCGTATGTGTTGCAAGTTTCCGTGTGTTTCTCCGGTCGTCGGATTTACTGCGTTTTCGTCTAACGCCTACCGTTTCTCGGTCCTTTCTCTATGCGGTAAGTAGTTTTTCATTCATCTTATCTAAGAATTTTCCGTGATAAAAGTGTCAAATGTCCCCCAACATCCGTTGGTAAGAAATTTAAAAATCTCTATTGCCCCTGGAAAGTGTTAAAAAAATCCCAATGGAAAAAAAAACCGTATCGATAAAAAAAAAATATATGTATATTTCTTCAAAGGGGAGAGAAGGAAAAATTAAATTCCCAAGAAAGCAGGAATAAAATAAATGAGTGGAGTGCGAATGAAGTGATAGGGTGAGACGTGAGAGATAAAAACTTCAGTTGCCTGCCGTTGCCGCCGCGTTGCGTTTAATACTGAAAAAGCACTCCACTCAATGGAGTTGTTAGTTTGCGTGTTTTTCCCCCCATTTTGAGTGGAGTTTGACATTTGCATAAGTTAATTTTGAGTTTTTTTTTTGTTGTTTTCTCTTATCAATTGGGAGTGCGTTGTGCGTGTTGTGTACGTAAAAATGCGTGTGAGCCTGTGAGACAGAACCGATTATTCTCTTTCACGCACTTTCCCGCTACTACTCCACCCCACGTTCTTATCATGAACATGTAGGTACATGACCATATTTGTGTCATTGGGGTGCACCGTCCACATTTCCATACTCGATTGTCAAGTTGTGTTTTTTTCCGAGTTGGCTTGAGCGCGAGTGTGTGTTTAACTTTAGCGGGCTTTCACCTTAAAATGTGTGAGCTGTGGGGGTCAATGGAACACCGACGGGGGTGTGCCCTCTCACCCGAATTTGCGTAGGACTTATGCTAATGTACGGACTTTTTTTAAACTTCAGTGAGACATCCAATAAGTGGGATATGTGTCATTTTATGGGTGCCTCCACTTTTGCTGTGAACTGGGTTGACACAGTTAAATGCAAGCATATTGATCTTGACCTCCAGGGCACAGTCTGCCGCCAGTGAAAGGAATGGAGTAACCGGAATGTTTGCGTGTAAACATAGTAAATAATAATTGTTAAACAACCGTGCGATAAGGGGATACGATACAGATTCCGGATCGTATGCGAAACAATTTTGTTTCCGTTCGCTTGTTGTTTTTGTGCTATTTTTTGTGTATAATCTGTCATTCGATATCCGGTTGTTTAGGAAGAAAGAAGAGAACGCTGCAATTACGTTACTTAGCTATTCACAATCACAATAGAAATGTTTCTTTGATGAGTGTTCTGTGAGAACGGCACGATTTATATAGAGGGAGGCAACTTTTGGATGTGTTGCGGTTTGCGGATAACAAACCAGTCTCAGCTTCACGTGGTTGATTTTTTGTTCAAAACAATTTGAGAAAAATTAGCATCTGTCAAAGTTAAGCTTTGAGTTCGAAAAGTTAATTATCTACTCGAAAAGTCAACTAATTTGTGAGAGGTCGTGTTTTGTGGAATGCGTTTCGTTGAACGCTATACCTGCTATGACTGTGACTAGCGGCAAAGTCCATAAAAAAAAGTTGACATCTAACGCATGATTAGAGCTCTAGTACCGCAAATAAGTGGATGTCAACTTGTTTTTTTTTTTTTTTCTCTTATTCAGAACTTGAAAGTGAGTTCGTTTTGTTGTTGTTATGTAAGTCTAGGTTTTAAGCGGAAAATTCATATTTCTTTGATAGGCATCACTGTGGAAACACGTAGAGTCAGTAACTCAGTACTGTCACTGAGATATGGACCTATTTTTGACAGCACGATGAAGGGCCTTACTTCAATGGTAATTTATAGATCTTGTACAATTTTAAGCGTTTATCTACTGTCAATTTGCAAACTTATAAAGAAATGTTTTCTATTTATTTACAATTCCTGTGGACAAAGTGACAGGTGACAAAATTATCGACTTTTGCAAGTTATTGGGCACATTTAAAAATCTAGTTATCTTAAGTCGACTAAGATTGTTCTGGACTAATTGTAACCTGAACGCAAAAACTAGATTAATCGGGAACGTAACTTTTCGTACGTCAGCCACATATGCGAACTCTCATCTGTCAACTTATGTTGTATTCGATTTTGTTTTTCAGATTTTTTATCTGAGATTTCATATATTGGTTTTTGTGTGTATTGAGTTGGCCGCAAAAACAAAAACACGAGAAATCTAAAATCTGAGCAAAATCTGGATATTCCAATGGAAAACGACATTACAACCATCTCTGCAGACATATCTTCTTACTGAAATTTGACATTTGAAGTCTAGATCAGCCTTTGACACTTAATTATGGCTGATTTTTCACTTTCGCAAAGTGATACTTTAAATTTAATAAATATGCATATTTATAAAGACGTATTAATATTGGCGAAAATGTAAAATACAGCTTCAGACGCCAATGCAATGCAAGTGCGTTTGAGTTTGATAACAACTAGTGAGTGGAGTTTACGTTTTCATGATATTTTTCAACTGTTAACAAACGCAATGAATTTGAATAGGGTGGATCTATTTCTGTTAATTGTTTATTAACAAATGTTTGGAAATCGTTCTGGGTATCGACGGCTACGCATTTTGCAATCGTACGAATATCAACAACAAAAAAGGAAGTGATGTTTTTATGTTGGATTAGAGATTAGACACACGAATCTGAGAGCGAATCTAAAAAAACGAGAGCCACCTTCACTTGCTTCTTTGTTGATGACATCTTGTGAAATCAAATGTCATAACACGATTTTCCCAACCAAAGCAATATAAATATGACAGACAAGAGGTCTGATATAATTCAGACTCGTGGAGACGCGGTGTTAGTTAAGTCGAGAGAGCTGTCAGTCTTATACCATATTCACGCACCATCGTCGAAAACTCGTCGATGCATACACCGAACAGCAACTAGTTTTCGTTTGACTTTTCAATCAGCTGTGAAAGTTCTGTGTAAACCATTTTGGTTCCAAATTTCGATCGCATTTATTAAGAAATAAAATTAATTCAGAGAGATAAATTAAGTGTGGAAAATGATTTTAAGTTTTGAGTTGTGAGGTTGTGACTTCTGGTCGGTCAGCTGTTCTGCTGAATTTGTCATTTTTTTAAATATGCAAAAGGTGTGTTTGTTTTAACAATGCAACGATTGGAAGTCGTGGAAACGATTTCGATTAGGCACTCTCAGAGCACTTTTTTTTGCTCTAGGTAACTTTTTATGTTGCTTTGGTACAAAAAAAGCAATCTTTTTCAGATTTCAGATCACTTTTCATTCATCATAATTGATGAATGAAAGATCATACAAAAAGACTGGTTTCGTACCAAGCCGGTATATCAATTCATGTTTTATTAAACGTTACAAAATCTTGTAAATAGGAAACAGTAATATTTGAGTTATACAGAATTCATATTATGTAGTTGGAAACTTACTTTGGTTGTCTTTAGTTCATTGGCTTATATTCAATTAAGAGCAGTAAACATTTTAAAGTTGAGAATAAATTCCAGAATGATGCTCGTGGTCTTTCTTTTAGGTTATGGTTTGACAGAAGTTATTTTATTCGTTTAATGTCGGCTTACAGCTGCTGGCGCGTTAAGTTATCAGGGATGTCAACAGGACGCAAATTTCGAATGTTTTAATATAAAATTTAATCAGTGAATGGAAAACGCTTTAAAAACTGTTGAAGGCTAGACATATACGAATCGCACGCATTGTGACCGCTGCAGAATTCTTAAAAGTCGCAAGAAAAAGGGCCATTGAGAAAAAAGTGTCAAATTGTAAATTTAGTCGCGCTGATCGCACGAATGTCCACACAAAAAAAGAGCAAGTGACGTTTTTGTGTTCGATTAGACACACGAAATCTGAATTCTGAGAGCGAGTATGAAGAAGCCTACTCGAATAGCATATTTAAAACTAGTTTTGAAAATTGAAATATTTTTGGGAAAACTTCTGAGTGTTTTTGAAGAACTTTTGGAGTGTTTTCGGCTCGGTGTGAATAGTTAATTACTAAACTGGTAATTGAACGTTCCCATTGACGTAAGTTCGTTGCTGTACTTTTCCCAGTAAAGTTGGAGTTAAAGCTGCAAGCCATTAACTACATAAAAAAACGTAGCCCAAATAATTTTCGAATTGATCACGTTACTTTTAAATGTCAGTACACCGATATTTGGGTGTTCTATTTGACAGTTTACTAACAAGAACATTTTGTTGGATTCCATTTTTGTTGATATGATTATTAATAGAATGATCTTGTTTGCGATTTGACAAGAAAGAGAATTTCACAAGGTTTCGAGTACGGGAACGGGGTCAAATTACAGCATCCGTGAACGAGCAATTACTGAATTATGTTGATTTAACAAGCAAAACATTACTAAATTCCGCCACGTACTACTCGATTCAGATTGATGGTAATTCCGCCCCAGAATTTGGTATAATTTCGTGAAATTTGTTTCGCATCGAAGAAATGGAATTGTTTATAATTTTGTAATGTACTAGATCTACCCTTCTCCATGTGTTCGACAGAGTTCAGTGGTCGGTCTGCTATTTCTTATAAATCTGTGTCTACCTAATGTACCAACCAACATGAGTGGTTGGTTTAGAAAAAAAAAAAAAGTTGTCGCCACAGGTCCGTAAGGACGGACCCTATGCCTAGCTTTTCACAACCATTTGTTTTCTAAGAGTGGCCGGCTTAGAATGGGAAATTTGAGTGCTATCTTTGTTTAGGCTTTCACTATTCGGAGAAAGGTTTTCCTTCAGCATTCCTCAAACCGTATCTTAAATTCATCGCTCATACCTCTCCGCTTTCAATTCGTTTTTATCATATCCAGCATAGAATTCCTATTATGCCCTTTTTACGATTGCCGCCAATAGTCGCGCGTCATACAAAGCCAACTTTTAAACCCAACAAAAACACATTTCCTTGAAGGCGCCAGTCCGGAAGCAAAGCTGTTCTTTTCTCCACAACTCGAAAGTGCTCACAAAAATATCCACCATTTAAAATCAGCAGAATAAATCCACTTCATAACATGATGCTCCAAAAACAAAAAAAAAAATGTGAGGAAAAATAACTGAAAAACACTCGTACCAAATTCCAGTCATGTACAGTACACCATCAGCCATCAAGAACAAGGTCATCCGAATGCTCTGCATTCTTGTGCTCCTTTCGAACACGGTCCCACTAAATCAAGTAACAAAGTATATGATGTACGTGGACCACAGAATGCAGCAGTAGTAAGAAAGAAAAAAAACACACACAGTATACTTGTATACAGCATTAAAAACCAATAACAAAAGTAGATATCCTTGGGGGTCTGTGTTTTTTTTTGGTTCGGAACACCCTATCACCATCGCCATTCATTCGATCCGTGTTCTATGGTTAATTCATTGTTTATTTTAAACTTTACGATTCCTGAATTTCATCGTACACACACATCCGGGTAAGCTGTCGCACTGTTGAAAGCCTGTCAAGATTCCGTTGGCGGGATGCTGCGAGGGTTTTTTTTTGTCTGTGTTTGGAATCAATATCTTCCTCAAATTGTCTCGTTTTTATCTTTATGATGACACAAGGTGTTCGTTGGCACATTTTTTGGATACGTTTTCATTAAATCTAAGACAGCTTAATAAAATTCAGAAATTGACGTCTACAGCACACAGTGACATGTTTGGCTTAAGGCCATCAAAAAATAAGTCTATTCTATTAAACTTTTTCCAGCGTTCAATGGAAAAAGGTGATCCCTTCTATTATACATTCATCCAGGATGACAGTGACGATGATGAATGGAAACCCAATCAAAGGGATAACAGGTTTTAGTGGCTTAAGAGGGTTTCATGACTGAGGTTCGTATACAGTTCTCAACTCAGCACATTGCTTAACTGTGTAAAATGCTTAACGACTTCAGGGGATTTATGGCCTAACCCGTACAATGTTTAAAGTGTCGTTAAAACTCCATTGACACTCTACAGCACGTGTTAATTTTCTTTGATGACACGGAGCATTCATATAGGATTTCCGAAATGGATATTACATCATGAACCTATACACGCAGCAACCAACAACTTAAACTTGCTAATGTGATGTCATATACGGGGGGAGTTGGAAGCATAGTTCAAGTAAAATTTTTACTGTCAAATAGATTTAAGTGAAATTTTTACTGTCAAATGCGGTTTCGAAACGTCGTCGTAAGGAAGTGAACTTTGTCACGGAGGTGGCGTAGAGGTTTCGATATGATTTTCAGTGAAAACCAATTCTTTCGGTTTGATTTTGAGAATACTTTGTTCATGGATGAAACCATTGAGCGAGAAATGGGTTTTGTCTAATCACTTAATTCGCCCTTTGACGAATTTCTATTTAACTCTTGTTTTTCAAGGGCAGCGTGCGGGCCAATAAAACCCTTGACTTGTGATGTCTCTAGCTAGAAGAGTAAAGTGCATTTTTTTGTATAGAAAATAATGCTTATGGTTTTTCCCAACACCTGATAGATGTCGAAGGGGAAGGATGTTCCTCAACAGATGACTTATTTTGTCACGGGAACGTCAAGAAGAATGGCTCCTAGTTTGTCTGTGATTGATCCCAGTTGGTTCTTGCCGAATACAGAAAACAAGACGCACTTTGGCAACTCTAAAAGACCTCACAAAGAAAGTTAAATAATTTGTCGAAAGAAAATATTTGTTCTTCACCTTTAGCGGATGTGTGTTTTAAAGTTCTGTTCATTTACACGACCTAGGTCACGTAAAAATAAAAAAAAGAACAGGGCCTTGCAAATTTATACATTATATTGAACGGAAACTCCCAGGTCAATTTCCAATCTCGGACGGCGACTACAAAACTCAGAAACCACAAGATCGGTGACTCACTCACTCAGGTACAAGTCGAGTGATAACTTCACCAATTCATTTGCTAACGATCTTGTCTTTAACGATTTATCAGGTCTGTGAATTCAACTAAAAAAGGTGATTCCTTAAAAAATTGTTAACCTTCTGACGTAATAATTCGATGAAGACGACCCGTCGCGTCACGACATAATGAATGTCTTGACAAAAACACAAGAGATAAGGCGACAAGGTGTCTCGACAGCAGTCTTAAATCGCTCTACACTTAAGGAAATGCAAATAAACTAGTCATTCAGTATGTACACGTTTGGATGCCGGCTATAAACGTATTTGTATATTTCAAGTTGAAAGAAAACAAGCATAAGCAGACCACTCACTCCATTTGTGAAGAGAGAGGTTCGCATTAGTTCAGGTTAGGTAATGAGAGTGTCGTACAAAGGCAGATGCGATTCGAAGTTGCCTTCTCCATTAATTATACTTCCCGCCACCTCTTAGGCTGTAAAAAGCTATACAGATGTGAGATGTTTTGGTCAAGAAACTGAGCTAACCTAAGCTACATGGAATGTACTTGATAACCTAGTTGAAAAATAACATTACGACACAAGCTGTTTGATTTTGCTGATTGTGACCTGAATGGAGGTGCTTCCATATTTCATTTATTGATTTTTTAAAGATTTTTTTTTATGGAAAAGTCAATCGCAGGTTGGTTTTTATGATTTTGTTGTTTTTTTTTTTTTTTTTTTTCACTTTTACCAACATTCTCTCAGTTTCTCGCTTTTAGGTTGGGTTAGGTTAGGTTAGAGTGGCAGGCCGCCTCAAGTTCAGCCTCACTTAGGCCAAATTAGGCCCATTGTGTTACCACAGGATCGATATCGACTCCTTACATATCTACCCGTTGAACCAGCCGGAGCTAAGAATGAAGCGATGGAGGCAGTTGATACCTATGTTTGCGAGTTCGCTGAGATTGTCGAAGAAATATTCTCCGAGGTATAGTTTTCTATGGAGTGACAGTGCTGGACACGTACAGAGAAGGTGAAGAATAGTCTCCTCCTCCTCCTCGTCCATACAGCTTCTGCAGAAATCATTTGAAGGGAGGCCTTATCTGAGAGCATGTCTCCCTATGATGCAGTGTCCCGTGATGACACCTTCTAGAGTGCTTATTATGGGTCTTTCTCGCTTTTACAGGTAGGAACATTATTCCGCCAGTGGATCTTTTTCTTCCATATGAAACTGCATGCTCTCTTGAAAAAACTGGTGTCGGTAGTTTCAATCTCTTAGGGTACGTTGGTGGGACCTTAAAATATATCACGCGCACAAACTGGCCTAGTCAACCAGATAGCTCGTGGACTCAAAATGAGAGAAATACCATCCGAAGGGCTAGTGTTGTAATTGGTAGTCAACCAAATACGGAAGAACGTTCTACTTTTTCCTGCAGATTCAGTCGAAGTGTTCGGACATGCAGTCGACGCATATCCAACCAATAGTTGCAGGTCCCCTCTTAACAACAACGAGCAAAAGACCTACGCCCAACTCGTTGAAAATTTACCCCACGACCTCAAGTAGGCGGAGAATATTGATACGACCCTCATTCCCTTCAACGACGAAGTGAGGGGCCACCTGCTATGCGACATCTTCAACACAAACAACGACGAGGGAAAAATGAGCGAGGAAAATTCGGTTTCAGGGGAATTCTTAAATTTTATTGACTGGCGGCTGCTATGTAACCGCGGTAAAACTCGTAAAATGCTAAATTTATAGTGCGTTTAACTTTCTGAAAGAAACGGTGCCAAAGTCAAACGTCCAAGAGAACGTGTTTTTACTACCGGCAGAAGCTCTCAAATATTCACACTACGGCAGATCCTGGAAAAAACCCAAGAAGTCCAAATCGATACCCACCATCCTTTTATCGATTTTAAGGCCGCATAAGACAGCATTTATTAAGACGAGCTATACAGAGCCATGTCTAGTTTCGGCATCTCTGCCAAACTTGTCAGATTGTAGAGAATGACGATGGAAAAAGGCTCGCTGCTCCATAAAGGTCGGAAACAATCTCACCGAGTCCTTTAATGTTAGAAAAGGATTTAGACATGGTGACGCACTGTCATGTGACTTTTTCAACATCACTCTTGAGAAGATTGTGCGAAACTCGCAAGCCAACCCCAGAGGCACAATTTTCCATAAGTCTGTGCAACTAATTGCATACGCGGACGACATCGATATCATTGGCAGAACACAGCGAGCTGTCACTGGTGCGTTTGTAAGTGCACAAGCGGCAAAAATGGGTTTAGTGTTGAACTAAATGGGGACAAAACAAAATATATGCTGCCAACAAATAGGAACACACAACTTTGACAGAACGTCACGATCGACAGCTATAATTTTGAGGTAGTTCGGGACTATGTAAATGACATCACCTCAGAAATCAAGCGAATAATCCCACTTGTCAACCGTTGTTACTTCGGTCTAAGAGGGCAATAGAGGCCTTGTCGAGGAATACTAAGGAGACTCTAATAAGACCCTCATCATCATAGTCCTACTCTATGGTGCAGAAGCATGGACCTTATCAAAGGCGGATGAAGATCTCCTCGGTCGTTTTGAACGCAAAATTCTTCAAGTGATTTTCGGTCCCGTTTGCGTTGACGGGATTTGGAGAAGGAGATTTAACAGCGAACTCTACGAGCTGTACAGCGCCATCGACCTGGTCAGAAAAGTGCGCCTCAAAAGTATCGCTAGGATATGTAGAGCAAATGGACACCAACGCTCCGGCCCGAAGAGTCTTCGACTCCAACCCGGAGGGACAACGCAGTAGAGGAAGACCTCGCCTTAGGTGACGCGCACAAGTGGAAGGGGACCTCAACCAACTTGGAGTGTGCAACTGGAGGCAGTTAGCTAAAGATCGCACTAACTGGAGAGGCGTATTGGTTGAGGCCCAGGTTCACCACGGACTGTAGTTCCATCTAAGTAAGTAAGTAAGAAGCTTCCACTGAGGCTGACATCAGACGAATCAGTCTGTCAATAGACGAGGGTTAACTGCTTCAGTCAGCATCTGTCTTCCCGAAGACCAATTAAAACCATTAAAAGACCGTTCGCACAATTATGCGTAATGCAACATCAGCTATACACAGTAATAAGCGTCCTAAAAATTCAGTCCGGTCTAGAATTTCCTGGCCACCTTTGTATCACAATCTACCTCCACATCTTGATTAAGACACCACATAACCTCAACCCTCTCCACCTCAAAGAGTCTCTTTTAGTCTTACATCATTTAACGTCGTATTTCTTAAGGACATCACCTTAAAATTGTATAATAATAATAAATTGAATTGAATTGAATTGAAATTGAATTGAAAAAAGGGACATTGGACCATTCTGCACTCTCCCTGTAAATGGGTTACTCTAGTCTTGTCAAAAACCCCTCAAATCCTAAATCAAAACTCGACGCCTATGTGCTTTTTAGCGCCACTTTGTCGATTTTAATGCGTCTTCTTTAACAGATGAGTCTTTTTGCCTTATGTTCCCCTATCAACGCCTTAAACCATGTTCCTCGTTTTGTACGATTGATTATATAGCTGGAAGTACTGATGAATACTGTTTTTATGGACCGTTTCAAAGGTGGTTGAAACTGTGAAACAAGAGTAAGATTTTCCACACCTAGTGCTCCTTAAATAACCTTTTTCAAATTAAATTTTTAAAACGCCCTCATTGTTTATCGTTTACCCGCAGGCAGGATTCCTGTATAGACCCAGCCCAGACGCCGTGGGCTTATCAGTTCGGATTTCAACAAATGCCACCTCTGTTGATGCCAGCCTTTTCATTAGATCGACACTTGTCGCGCCGGAAAGGCCATTCACTCACTGAAATAAGAATGCCGGTGCTTCTTTTAATCATATCTACTCATTCGTGTAATTTCATAACGATTTAACTACCAGTTTTTCTTCGAAAGCAAAAGCTCTTCAAGCGAATCAATAGACGTATAATTTTCGCACAACGTTCTGGTGACTGTGCACTCAAATTAAATGGTATAGGGCGAACGGGAACGACCAGTCACAGCACAAACAGAGACGTGCAATACATCGCGTATGAGTGGAGAGAGATTCAGATGACATCATCCGCTAATCACAGCGAAAGTTCAGCATCGCTGTGACGAACACGATGTAAGACTTTCAATGAAATGAAGTCGTGATGGGTGTCACTTATCAAGTCGTAAGACGGCAGAAATCAACAATCAAAAGAAGCAACAAAGATGTATGCATTCCGATAGAAACGGAGTTGGAAACTTGAAGAAAATTTCTCTGTCCAAATTTTGAATATCCTCAGTCCTCACCAGGAACGGTCTCAAATTGGGTGGCTTTTTAAGTGCAACAACGATACCCATCTGATTGCACATGGTCACCTAGTTTCGTTTCGTTGTAAGAACAGACAGTTGGAAGGTGTCCAAAATAGGCATCACATGCCGAAAAACTCTCGACCAGTGCGCCCCTGGCCCGTAAATAAAATTCCATTCTGTGTCCTTGTGCGAGACTCCAACTCAGCATGTCGCACAGTCTGCACCAACTAAAAATGTCATCCATATATGTATGCAATTTCCATTTATCACATTTATCATACCCAAATAAATGTCCTTGGCACCGCATGGTGATTCAATAAAACGTCTCGCCCACAACCGTCTTGTGGGAAAAACTTTAAAAGCCTACATAAATCACTTGAGGTGCCTACGAGCGCTGCTGTTACATCCGTGTACCATTACATCGGTCATCTGTCAACGGCGCCATGATAAATTATGTCCATTATTCCCTTAAGCACGTGCTCCTTGTAGGTACACAAAAAATAATTCATCATATACGACGACACAACACCATCGAATATGAGTCCAATTGACATTTGTCGGCAATCGAAGTTGTTTGCACCATATCCCATTTGATGAAGGAGCAGAGATGAAAATGATGATACTTTTATTTTATGTTGAAATTCTTTAAGTCCTTCCACCACCGGGCGGACTCCTTTTTTGGATTGGTAATTTTTTGGCAAAGCGAAAAGGCCAAAATCAACGACTTACGGCGCCATTAAGCTGTTCACACAAAGTGAAAGAAATCAATTTTCAAAAACGTGATCTTTGTTATTTCAGTTGGGGGCAAATAAACGAGTTCAACATTCGAGTTGGAGTTGTGTGTCCTTTTTTTGTTTCATTCCTTGGATTTCAATCTAATTTTACGGCCGGAACTAGTGAAGTTTATCTAAGAATCGATTTTTTGTTTGTTTTGCTTTCATCTTTGCGATGAATGGCAGTATCCTTGTGTTCTAGTTATTGGATTAAGCTGTACACATGTGTATTTGTGGTAGGTATATAGAGAGAGATTCGTCCTATTGGGAATAAGATGATGCGAATCGTTAAAGTCGTTTTGCAGTTGCACACACACAACACATCGGATAAGGATACACGATTTTGCTGAACAGAAAATGGCAAGATAGAAATATTGCGTCAGGGTTAGTAGGTCGATTTGAATCGGGGAATTTCTTTATGAGGCAAAGAAGTGGTGGTATGTCTGAAGAGGCAATTAAAGAAGCAAGTGACTCCTAGGTTGAGAGAAAGCTCTGGTTCTGCTTTAAGACCGCTTGCATTCGTTGGCGGTATTAAAAACATTTCCCATTAGGGAGTTTTGCTTAAAAGACACCGTACAATGGCTCTTGCTGAGATTTCGTGCTTTTAACTAATTCGATTATAAGATCTTTTCAAATTTCCTTTGGGTGCATCGAGGAAATGGCTTGATGAAGATTGTGTTTCTGTAGGTTTTGGTTTTTGATGCTATTTTCCGTTTTCCTACCAGGTGAAAACACAATTATAGCTTGAGCGCCGTTTTACGGCTCCAGAGGTCTACAACTTGCAACAGTTCAAGGGCGGATGTGAAAGTATTTAAAAAAAAGAAAATACTTGTATAAATTTATTTAAAAAGATAACTGTAGGACCTTTTTGTTCGCTAGAGATGTGCCCCAGGCCCCTTTTTTCATTTTGGCAGAAGTCTGTTTACTTTAATCATACATGCAATTTTGTTTCCAAACAAAAGATGGCGGAAGTAACTTAAACTATCTCGCAACGTGGCAACAAACTAGGCACATACAATTTGTCTAAAACTTACAAAGTTCTAAAGGATTCAGTGAGCTTAAGCTACTGTCAAAAATTTATAATTCGGCAACTTATTCTACTCTAGTTAGCTTAAGCTTGTGCAATTGTTGTATACTTTTTTTTTTTCTACGCCGCTATATTAGACCTGTTAATTAGAAATCTCGACTTCTAATTTGAATGCAATCGCACATTGGCTTAAGCTGAATTACGCCAGCGAAATTCGTATATATTTCTTCCTTCACGCCGCACTATTAATCCTGTTAATTTGTAATCCCGAATCAACATTTAATTGAAATCGCTCATTGGCTTAAGCTGGATTACGCTCGCGCAATCGTTATATGTGGTTTCCTTTAAGCCGCACTATTAAATTCGTTAATTTGAAATCTCGACTCAAAATTTGATTGCAATTGCTTGTGTCTTCTTTCATGTGGCGACAGCTTGAATCTAAAATTAAATATTCTTCGTCACTACATTAAGGCAAATGCTCATGAAAAAAAAGACAAGTAACCTGCGAAGTCTGTCAAAACTGCAACCTAACGTATCAAGCTCAACCATGACAGCTAAAAAGCTTAATATAACCTGAAGCCTTGAGCAGTTAACCGCCAGTTGCATCTATTATTCGTTCTCATGGGTAACTTCTTTGAGAAACAATTTTAAGTTGTATACCTACCCTTTGCAGACATTTTTCTAAGAATTGAAAATAAATAAAAGTTGCGCACATTCGTCTATCTTTATAGTGCATAAAGTGTGCGATTGTATGAAAATGGGAACATTCGTGTATTGCGCACATATCAAGCTGGCCCCTAATCACATGACTTTTCAGAGGATTGTCGTCAAAATGTTTCGCACATTCGTTTTTGCTCTTAAAATATGCAGGTTGAACTGGAACTGGAACCTCGTCACGTAGCTTTTCAGATAGACTACAAAAATAGTAGCTCAGTGCGACACCACTTCAATCTGATATAAAGCGAACTCGTCCCACCACGGTAGTTTTTAGTATATAACCCACATATTCTTATAAAAAAAAAACACCCATCCGACATCCAGTCGTGTGCGCAAACTGAACTGATGTAGATCAAGGGACCATTTTAAGTAGGCTTGCATGTCTCATAGAATAGGTTTCTTAAGTAGCTTCGGCGACTCCTCGCCGTCGGTACTAGTTTACTCTGTATGACACAAAGTCTGACAAAAATGTGTCCCATAACTAACTTTTCAATTGATAATCGATAATTTTTGCCTGGAATTCATTGACTTGATTACTAAGTGAAACCTGCATTCACATGCATATTTTAAAATATTCGATGAAGGTTATTCCACTTTAATTTTTGAGAAAATGCGGTGGTTATGTCTTGAAAATTTACATAGCCAAACTTCCCAAATTGTGATTCCTGTAATTGTTATGATAAATAAGTATTTTGGTAGCGCACACACGTGTGCGCTTTGGTTAAACATTGCTAATTCCGCAGCGCTTCACTTCTCTGTATTGATATTCACCCACAATTAAGTCAACGGATAGTTTTTCGTTTGCGCACATTAGTGTGCGTTACCCAAATGCGTCCTGTTAAATTCATTTTTAAAGCAGATTCATTATAACTACTTCATAAACTCGGCAAATTTCCCAAACGAACGACTTTACTCTCGATTGGATTCAAAATACGCCGGCATTTGCGTTGTAACTGGATACTAAAGAGGTAAATTTTAAGCTTCTCTTACAGCATTCTAAAAAAAAAGACAAATTAATACCCAGACCAAAAAAACAAATTCCGATTCCGAATTTCGTTAACTTTACAAAAAGCCCTAAATATATGGAGATTGCATTTCTTCTCCATCAATGGCATTATTTAAATTAACGAGAAATATATTTTCCATTCCATTTGGTTATTTTGGCCGATGGCCGGCGGCGGCGGCGACGACATGTCAGCATCGTCATCACAATCCACATGGTGACTGAAACTAATAATCATAAATGGCGGCTGTCGACCCCGCCAACGTTATATCCAATATTTTCCAGTTTCGTGCACAAATTACAAAAAAAAAATCCAGTCACCAAAGAAAGAGCAAAAATTAAATTAAAATCGAGACAAAAAGAGGTACACGGCGACATGTGGGGCTGGGTCAACCGTAACCGAAAACCCATCAGGCAATATTAAGTCGCAAGGACAATGCAAACTCATTTCATAAACTTTTCAGGATTAATTCAAGCATATAAAATATTGTCCTTCTCTGTGGCTAATCTGAAATTTCACAAAACCCAAAGTCGAATAGAATTTCACTCGAGGTAGGGTCCATCCTTTGTCGAAATGACTGCACACAAACTTGACCCTAATTTCGTGGCATCCTTTCGGCGCATGGAGAATATCCTCCCCGACCGTGGTACGTGCTTAAAATTGTGAAATTATCGCCGTGTGCTCTGCTCGGACTCAGATCCACCCTCCCGGCCTTGAATGGGCTCTAGCTCTATACCGGTTAATGGCATTCACGGATTTCGTGGTCTGCCACATCTATTAAACGTGGCATTTATCGGAGTTAAGTTTTTTTTTTCCTTCCAATGCAGACTTAGATTGTAAATTGCAATTATAGGCACGTACCGGCTTTCTTATTTGCAATCTATTCCTCCTCGGGCAAGGGTTGGGGTGTTTTAAATTTTTTTTTTACAAACTCACCCGGTCGAAGATGATAATTTCTTGCAAATGTCTCCAACATCACCCCATCGTTCGAAGGCAGAAATGGGGAAAAAGAATATTATGCGGTACAAATGTTGGTATCCAGTTTAGTGAAGCAGAACTCCAGAAGAACTATGTGCGAACAAAAGAAGGCGAACTCTTGACAAATCGCCAGGAGATATTACGGTCTTGCAATGTGTTGTCGTGGTTCTGAGAATGCTATCCGCTTCGGACTGACTTGTACTCTGCAATGCAGTTGCATTTGCAGACAAAAAGGCGACACAGAGGCGACGCACTGGGATGCTTGTATTTATGACTGGGAAGCGATAGCTTTCTAGAGAGCGAGCCATTTGTAATCGTGTTAATAATAATGTTAAGGACTGCACTGAGATTTTAAGTGGACTATAACTACATATATTTGTCCCCTAACGGGCTTTTATGTGGAGTCAGTGGTTTTCGAAATTTCGTTCAGTTCTTTGGGATTGGCAATTGTCCGCCTCTCTGGGGAAGAGTGCAAACGTGTTATCTAAGTGTTTGTCGATGGCTAAAGTTGAATTTCATTCCACAAAAGTTAAATCATAGTTGCATGCAGCTTGCGGTCCTTGGGCAATCGCCGGAAGCGTTGTTCATTCAGTGGGCTGACATAGAAGCTCCATTGAATTTATTTCGTGAATTTTAAACCCAGTTCCAAGTGTTCCTGTAGCCTTTTTCAAGTGATTTTTTCGCGTAGGTGAGGTTAGGTAAATGGGTTGATAATGCCATGTAGTTTCCCACTCTAGCTTTAAGCAACTTTACACCATTTTAGGGTTGTAAACTGGAGGGTTCGCACTCACCATATTCCTCGAACCATATAGGTGCATTACATATTTTTGGCATTCGCCTCGAGTTTGAGATTTCAGTTCCAAACGAATCAAATGGATAAAAAGTTTATTCAAAAAGTATTAGATAAAGTTGGCCATAATTTCATTTGAAGCATTTTCGTACATAAAAACTAATCGTTGACATTACGAAAACGGGCGCTAGGTCGGTTTTTGTTAACAAAAAATGTTGTTCAGCACTAGAAAATACTCACAAGATGATAAGATTCGAACTGAAAGAGTTCAGTCAGTAAAAGATTGAAATAAGTCAAGACCTATTAAAATTCAAGAAGACGACTAAAATTATCCTAAACGTCTGTACAATCCCCACTGAAATAAAATCGGTAAAAATGAATAAAAGGGCCGGATCTAATGTGTGACTTCGTTTATTAATCGACTTGACAGTACGAGGATTTTCTTTCGACTGACTTGAAACATATGAACATGAATAAATTTAAACAAGAAGAATGAAAGTTGAAAAGGAAAATGATAAAGTGAATGTAATAGATTATTTACAGTTTATAGGGTGAGCAAATTTCTACATCCTCCGCCCCCAAATGATTAAAATTTAAAGCAAATGATTAAAATTTAAAGCAAAATTCATTTAAATTTTAAAGCAAAATTCAAATTTAAAAACAAATTCAATTAACTTCCAAAGGATATAATAGCTGCACCGGTCGTCGAAGCTTGGTTCCATTGGCCAATCTTATTTGACAGGCCCTTATTTTGTTGTCACGGCCTGGATAAACTTCTTCGACTACCGCCAACTTCCAGAACATTTTTGATAGTGATGGATCATGTAGAATGACCACATCATTAGGTTGGAATCCCGAAGATGAACCCATCCTTGAGTGATGCAGAGTTCGGAGCTGCTGCAAATATTCCAGCCTCCAACGCCTCCAAAGGGACTTCAAAGTTTTTAGTCTCGCGCTCCATTTCAACCGAAGCTCGTTGCTTGATTGTGAATTATCAAGCTGATATAATTCACAAAGTCCAGATGAACCTGTTAAGAAATGAGAAGGAGTAAGAGCATTTAAATCTCTAGGATCATCGGAAATATATGTTAACGGTCGGGAGTTGACAACACTCTCAACTTCAGTTAACAGCGTTCGTAGTTGCTCGTAATTAAGAATACCTCGCCCAATTGTTACTTTCAGGACTACTTTTACACTTCTGATTAGTCGTTCCCAGAAGCCTCCCCACCATGCCGCCCTCTCGACGATAAATTTCCATCTAATACCTCTTGTGCTCACAAAATCTTGGACCATCTCACTACCCAGCGCATCGTTCAAAACCTTCAGCTCCTTCGATGCACTCTTAAACGTTTTAGCATTATCTGAATAGATTATACTTGGCGTCCCTCTCCGCGCGAAAAACCTCCTCAAAGCTAGCAAACAACACTCGGCTGTAAGATCTGTCACGAGCTCCAAATGTACGGCTCTTATAGAACCGCACGTCAGCAACATTATATAGACCTTCCTCGTTGATCCATCATTGGGTGATTCACGAATGTAAAGGGGTCCGGCGTAATCTACTCCTGACATGTCAAATGGACGCGATATCATCATCCTGTCACGAGGAAGAGGAGCGAATGGTTGCGTTCCAGGAAGAGCCGATAGTCGCCTACACACATGGCATCGAAAAATTACAGATTTCACCAGCTGTCTACCCTTTAGAATCCAAAATTTGTTTCTTAACTCTGATAGCATAGTATTTACCCCAGTGTGTAACAAAGTTTGATGAACATGTTGGACAATGAGTTTACTTAAGACAGATCGATATGGCAATATAATTGGGAAAGCGTTAATATCTGGTAGTTCAGTGTCCCTAAGACGACTATGGACTCGTAGTATGCCATTCTCATCTAGCAAGGGGCTTAAAGTAAGTAGTGCAGATGACTTACCGACTGCTTCTCCCCTCCGGATTGCATTAATTTCATCGCGGAATTCTGATTCTTGAACGAACTTAAGCCAGTAGTCCTCAGCGTGTTGCAGTTCCTGAGCAGTGATCACGTAATCCCTCCGAAAAGCGTATTCTTTGCGCAGACAATGTGTAAAGCGCATCACAAATGCAGTTACTCGCAGCATTTTTGTCCAACTGCTAAAGCGTTCAATGGGGAAGAGAGGCTCCTTCATACATGTCTCATTCGTATCGGTAATAGTTATCTGCAAAGAGATGGACGGATTAGAAAAATCTACTTGAGTGTCGTTATTTGGCCAATTTTCCGGATCAGATCGTAACCAATCAGGTCCATGTACCCAAAGCTCCGAAGACGCCAAAAATGTTGATGTTACACCTCTCGTTAAGAAATCAGCAGGATTTTCTTTGCCGGGGCAATGACTCCATTCAAAATTCTTAGTCAGTTTTTGAATTTCTGACACTCGATTTTCCACGTACGGCTTCCATCTTTTTCCCGAATCGTTCCTAATCCAACACAGAGTGATTTTCGAGTCTGTCCAAAGGCGAATGCGCTCAAATGAAACCTTTAAGTTCTGTACTAAATACGCGCAAAGTCTTGAGGCGATTAAGGCTGCAGTTAGTTCCAATCGTGGAAGGGTTAATTCGTTTTGAGTTTCTATCTCTTTCAGGGGAGCGACTCTATATTTTGCACAGAGATATCGTACAATTGTTTGAGCATTATTGGTAGATCTCACATAGGCCACAACACCGTACGCCTTTTGACTAGCATCGGCAAAGAGATGAAGTTCCTTCCGGGCTACGTCTCTTCCTTCAAAAACACAACGTGGGATCGATACGTCCTTTAGAGTAGCGATACTGGAATAAAAAAGATTCCAAGTCTTTAATAAGTCTGCTGGCAACTCTTCGTCCCATTCCAGCTTTCGTTTCCAGATTGTTTGAAACAATATCTTAAAATTAATAAGAAATGGGCCGAAAAACCCTAAGGGATCAAAAAAACTCGATATTACTTGCAATACGCAGCGTTTAGTTGGTTTCGTTTTCAAAAAAACATTTTTGTTCAGCACGGGGCTTAGATCAATGGCTAACTCATCGGTAAGCACATACCATACGATGCCTAAAACCTTCTGTTTATCAGGAGATGTCTCAATAAAATACCTCTTTACCGCCTTGTGATTGCTGTTCCATTTTCTCAAGTTCATTGCGGCCTTTTTCAGGATTTGAGTTGACTGTTGGTATAACTGCACTGCTGATCCTTCATCATCCACACTGCAAACGACATCATCCATGTAGAAACTATTAGTAAGGATGGCACAGGTCTCTGGAAACTGCCCGCGTTCAGCCTGAAGGTGTCGTTTCAATGTGGCCCCCAACAGAAAGGGGCTCGATGTTACTCCAAAGGTCACTCGAGTCATCCGATAAATTTGATACTCTGGAAGAACAACATAATTAGCATCGATTTCGGATGAGAACCAATAAAAACGATGAACATCTCGATCTATTTGGTTCAAAGATATTTGCAGAAAGGCCTTTTCTATATCTGCCACAAGCCCTATGGACCCTAAACGAAAGTTAAGTAACATTTTAAATAAGTCCGGCAGTAAATTAGGACCAGGTAATAAATTTTCGTTAAGCGATAAGCAATGCTCGGCATGTGCAGAAGCATCAAATACGATACGGAGCCTTGAACTAACCTTGTCATTCCGATACACTCCTCGATGTGGCATATAATATTTTCGAACGCTATCTGCCTCCTGACTTACCCGTTCTGCTATGCCTGAATGGATGAGATCCCACATTGCCCTATCATACGTTAAAAGATCTGTGGGTTTCCTAGAAAGTCTTCCTACGAGCGATTTGAATCGACATAATGCACCAACTTGATTATCGTCCAAGAAGGTACACTCATCTTTCCACGGTAAACTAACCTCGTATCGATCCCTTTTTTTTACAACGCAATTGTCTATAAAATCTCGCGTAAAAGATTCGCTATCATGTCTAATTGGGTTGATACCGATCGTTTCAAGTTCCCAGAATACATTTTCGTTTTGAGCACAGATATGTAAAACATTCGCAAAAGTAGTTTGAGTGCTTAAAACACAAACTGGAGCTGGGCCTTGCAAAGTCCATCCAAATAGCGTATCAATTGCCATTAGCCGTTCATTTATTCGTTTCACGTTTCCCGTTACTATTCGCCAATAGTTATCAGCACCGATTAAAACCGATATGCCCTTTTCGGGACGATAATTAAATGGGCGCGCATCAGCTAGAACAAATTCATGCTGGCTTACACAATTTTCAGTGGGAACTGTCAGCACATCGAGACAAATCGTAGGCACTACAACCGCATCTAGTTCAAGTATGTTATCATTAGTTTGCCCCTTCAGTTTTAATCGAACGATATTATATTTTTTATCCCGCGATTGTCTTTCCTCACTACCGAAGGGAATAACGCTAATATTTCGCGAGCCCACAACCTCTAAACACAGTTTTTCAACAAGCGATTCTTTTATAAAAGTCAACTGGCTGCCGCCGTCCAAAATTACCCGCACGTATGCACTAACATTTTCACCCGTATTAAATGCGAACACCGATGCCGTCTGTAAAAATACAGTTGTCGCGTTTTCTCTTACATCGGCGGTATATAAACTAACCGACTGCGTGGGAGTAATTCGTTCCTGTGATTGTACAGTTTGTCGACGATAATCTGGATCACACATTACCTTAGCATGCCAACCCCTGCAAATGACACATCGTAAATGCTTAAGTGTACACCTTTTCGCTGAGTGACCGCGAGAAGTACATCGGAAGCATCTTCCGTCCTGCTTCAGCATGTTTTTTCGTTGTGATAGAGTTATTGAGCTGTCACAGTCTCTGGTTTGATGAGAACTCGATTTGCAGAAAAAACATGACTGTTGTACTTGTGACGTAGTCAATAATCCAGCTGCTGTTGCATATGGTTTCAATTGCCGCCTACTCTCCTTATCTTCAGATGAATTTTCCAAGGCCACAATCTCTCGCTTGATGAATTTTAAAATGTCGTTAATTTGTTTATCACCATCAAAAGTAAAGGAGCATTCACTCTCTGATGATGAAACGTTAGCTGGTTCGGCAGGTCCTTCACTTGCATGGCTAAAACGAAAATAATTAGCGCGGAGTTCATTCGATAAACAACGTAATAATTTAGATTTCAACATGATAGAGTAGTTACTGGATGGGATTCCCAATGCAGTGAGAGATCTGATGGAACACGTGGCAGTATTGTAAATTTTGCGCATTCCACGGAGATCTCCCTTTGCCGTCATGGATGGAGTAGACATCAGCTCGTTCATATTTTGGTCTATCAATTTATCGGTATTACCGAACTCCTCCTGAAGCAACGCTATAGCTCCATCATAGCAGTCTCCACTCGGGGTGAACCCTGCGATTGCATCGGAAGCTGTGCCTTTCAAGGTTGCCTGCAGGTAATTAAATTTATCTGTACCTGACAAGGAACTATTCTCGTGCACAGTGGTTTTGAATTGCTCCCAGAAAGGAAGCCACTCTCTGAAATCGCCCGAGAATGTTTTAAGGGAAAGCTTAGGTAATCTAACACCGTTCGTATTATCACGCGATTGTGGCGTTGGATTCGCACTGACCACTATACCGTTACCGTTTCGCATACGGTACAATCTTTCGAGGCGTTGTGTTAATCGCGCGATAACGGAGGTTGCTTTGTCTTCGTAGTCAACTGCCGTTTCACTATCTTTAATTTGTTCCTCCAATACCGTACTCCCTACAAAGACGTTATTAGCCTTGTTAAGACCTTCATGGGCTAATTTTAAACGATGCAGAAGGACATTAAGCTCCTCCTCGATATTGTCCCAATTTTCTTCGTTCGCGGGAGTAGGTATTGACTCGGACGATTGCAAATAATCGTTTGCACTTTTCGCGACACGTGTCACCTGTCCACGATATGCAGATCGACTCGCGTTATCCATCTCGATAATGAGTTCAAGTTCGTTTGATCGATAAACTAGTCAACGTTCCCGGGTTTCGGCACCATGAAATAAAATCGGTAAAAATGAATAAAAGGGCCGGATCTAATGTGTGACTTCGTTTATTAATCGACTTGACAGTACGAGGATTTTCTTTCGACTGACTTGAAACATATGAACATGAATAGATTTAAACAAGAAGAATGAAAGTTGAAAAGGAAAATGATAAAGTGAATGTAATAGATTATTTACAGTTTATAGGGTGAGCAAATTTCTACACCCACTTATGGCAGACTTATAAAGACTGTTTTAAAGTATAAAAGGGTTTCTTTAGAATCCGAATAATCGGGTTGGACAGAATGTCAACTTATTCAAACCCTCATTCAGCAATTGCTATTTTAAAAAGATAGATTGTCCTCGGTTGAAAAATAAAACAAAAAGCTGACCCAATAGATCCGTATAGACAAAATAGGCCAAGCCTCTCATAACCAATGAAAGGATCTGCAATTCTATGCGGAGACAGTTTTCCACTCTCAAATGATTGTCAAAGGTTGCGCATTCATGAAATGTAACTTGTGTTTTTCTGGGGATCGAAATCTGAGACCTCTAGTTCAGTATTCCAGTATCCACTTAGCCCACGTCCCTGATGGGTAGTATCGAATAATAGGAGCTGTCTATCTACCCCTAACCAGAAGACTTCTCAAAGAATGCACGCCGGTATGGACTTAAATTTACCAAGGTTTATAGTCCCTTAAGCCTGTCCTCTTATGAATTGAAGACCTCGTTACCTGTCCTTGATTTTTACATCCGTAATAATAAAGGAACATGCATAGAGGACGCATCAAGGGAGGGTCTACAGGGAGAGTTCCACTAACGAAAAAAGACCCCTGGCACCATCTTTCGTTTGGAAGGCGCTTTTAACAATGTCTATTCAGCAGCCATTCAAAATTCTCTCTCAGAACCCCCATGAATGGAGCTCGGCCCTTTAATACTTACTGAGCCTACTTAAAAGTATACAAAGACGAGCAGTTCGACTTATAGGAGATGCTACGCTAACATCAAATCTAAAGTCGCTGCCTATGACAGATGTTACAAGAAACTCGATGAAATTATTCCTCGAAATGTGAAATGGAAGTGTCCCAGAACGCATCCAGGCATGATTTACACATTCCGATAATCTCTGCAGTCAGTATATTCACCTTTTAACAAAATCAACAAATTCGACACATTAACGCCGACTCTGTTGTGCCTTACTCCCATTTTATGTTGCTTTTTAGTTTTACTGTCGCTTTTTCGTTACATCGAATGTTGGAACTACTTCCCAACGAGCAATACACTCTGACTGAGGTGCCAAACCACGCGCGATATCTTCTCCAGTTTCCTGACGCTTTTCAATTTTCTGTCGCTTTTTCGTTTCATCGGAGTTTGACTTACAAGCCGGAGCTGCCGCAACACACGTCCAACCTACTCACTCCCATTTGCTGTTGATTTTTCATATCCAGTCGCTTTTACGTTTCATTACAGTTCAATTTACAGCTACTTTGAGCTATAAGTAGTTTGTCTGTAAAAAAAACATTTTCAACCCTAGTCAACCTTGCGTAACCCTTATCTACGAACATTTAAAGAAGAGTTGGCTGCCCTAGGTTTTTTTTTTTTGTATTCATTTATAATTAAGCATGTTAAGGCAGAAAAAAAAAACACCAAAAAGTAGGCGTGGCAATTACCACATAGTCGAATGCTTTCTCGGAGGCTTGAGAAATATTGCAAAAAAAGTTTCATCGAAATCTGTCAAGTAGTTATCCCATTAATCAAGACCAAACATGAAGTTTTATACCTGGCAAGGTCTAAACATAACCTCTTTTTGTCATTAAATCGGCTCTATTTCGGTCGAAACCCTCAATCCATATCCCCTGCCATCTACCAAGGCTTTTTCTTTCTGTGGTGAGAAATTTTGACGTTTTGCAGGGTACCAAAGCAGTTCAGATTGGAGCCTACGGCTCTTGACTGTCCGTGAGCTTTTGGATGGTGGCGCCCTGTTGTTTTAAACTTTAATTCTGTTTAAGTATGTTAGGTAGGAACAACAAACCCAGTGAAAAGTGGAATTTCCTTTCATGCATAAAATGTCTCCGTACAGAACTACTGCACCTAAATTGGCAAATTAATACAAACGCACATAGGAGCAGTGGACCTGTTTGGGTCTAAGTGTAACATCCTTAAAGCATTTTCTATTACAAATGTTGCACATGTGTAAACACTTAGCAGCCTTAAATCTGCATGACGTCAAAATCATCCTTTCAAAGTCCTCCTAGTAAGGCCCGCACGCAATTTCTCGTGCGAAGTCATTTTTCTGTAAACAGAATCGCGGGTTGGTCCTCCGTGGCACTAAGTATCAGTTACAGGGATGCCAGATTGATGGATTTTTTCCGTTATTCAGGACTTTTTGACCCTACATGGAAAAAGGGAAAACTAACCCAGAAATCGGGAATTGTCACCCCCAGTAATGCCCGTCAGTTGCCACTAGCTCCTCATCTAACCACAAATTCGCTACGAGCCTGATTTCATCTGCCTTCAACGTACCCAGATCCCAGGTCTTTCGTCAAGAAAATATCGACCCACTTTGGGAGAAACCGTGATACCTAAGTCTTCGCACCGCCCATCATAGTATTGACAAAAAATCTTGCATCTTAAATCTTGAGCTTATTTATCTCTCCAGCGAAACATGTCATATCTGTTGTGGATTTTATTTCTCTCTTTCTCTCTCTCTCTGTCTCTATCTATCTCTCTCTCTTTCTATATAAATTGATTATTTTGCTGACAAGTTCTATTTTTAACTAAATCCCCAATGCGTGAATAACTGTTCCAAAGCAGTTTCCTCTTTAATGGGGTGTTTAGTTTAAATTATAGAGAGATATAAATATGTTCATGCGGGCAGTGCTACACGAGTAGCTACGTCAATCTGCTTCTACTCTTCTACTATTTCGGAAATGAGAACTCCTTTTGTGCATAATTGCTGCAATTTTCTTTTATGGACTTATGGTGTGTACAACACGACAGAACGGCTGCCATATACATTTTTAATTGGAATCAGGATCTCTCTCTCGAAAGAGAATAATTACCCACGGTTTTTGGCGATGGAAAGCGGAAAATTATCTCGAGGAAATAATTTTAATTACGCGTGAAGGAAAATATACTGCAAAAGTGGACTTACTCTATTAAAGGAATACTTTTCTCAGGGCAGAGGAAAATTAAACCAACTCGTAACTACAGACAATGGATACCTTTCTTCAATACGTTGCAGAAAACTGTGCAAATGCCAGACTGTGTTGGGTGTTGGCATTCACGTGTGTGAATGCGTCTTAAGCGCCCGTAGTCCTTGGATGGAACGAGCAGCTCCTTCGACCAGAACGAAGCGATGTTGAACAACTGGGACTATTTGCAACAGCAGGACTTACACGCACCTTGTTGTGGAATTAGTCCGTCACTAGAAATACAATATGCATGTGGACACAATTTTACAGAACACCTACCGAAGATGTGAGTCGAAATAATCCATAAACGTGGCACCATAAGCCCTGCAATCTGTTTGATTGAATTGTCTTTTACAGTGCACTTCTGAAAATTCGGTATACAACAAGAGTAAACTACGTGAGGATTAAATTATTTGGATTATTCAGTCGAGTGGAATACGAGCAATTTAGCTTGACCTGGTTTATTAACAAGTGTACATAAATGTTGGTATATAGAAATAGAAGCAAGCTCTGTGAGTCGGTGCTGTATTGTGGCGGGCTTCCTGTTTTATTCATCATCAGAAACACCTCGGCAGGTACTTCTTCAATAACTTAGAGGAGGATGGCTTCTCAAACAAAATTGAGAGCCTACCTATACTTAAATTCGGAAGTTTATTGTTTGGGCGAACGACTGATGTTCTGTAATTATTACATTAAAATATTCACAAAAAAATAAAAAATTCAAAAAATCCTAAGTATTCGATGAGAAAATTGATCGCATGAGTTACAGAACATGGGCTCTGATTTATATTTTAACCGTAATGGTTCCTTGGGGGATGACGAACTCACAACCCCACTCAACCTAAAGTAACCTCACCTTCGAATATGTAAGGAAGTGTTGGCTGCCCTAAGTATTCCTTTTTTTAAGGAATTGAATAAAGAATACAATACCCCTGAGGATGTTGGCAAGAAACCGACGAAACGTAGGGTGCAATAACGAATTAAATGTGTTTTAATTGCATCAGAAATAATAAGACCATCAAGCCGAACTTCAACTATAATAATCCTTTTTTGTTTGTATTGATTGAAAACTAAGCAAGTTAAAGATAGCTAAGGCAGAAAAAAACATTTTCGGCAAAAAACGATCCCAAAAAGGAGGCGTGGCAATCAACGACATAACCTAAAGCTTTTTTGGAGTCTTACGAAACGGTTGAAAAAAAGTTTCATCCAAATCTGTCCAATAGTTTTTGCGTGAGCCATGACCAAACGTGAAGTTTTTTACCTGACAAGATCTAAACAGAACCTCTTTTTGTCACTACATCGTCTATTTCATTTGTGTCAGAACTCTCGATACTCATGCCCTGGCACCCGCTAGGCATTTTCCTTTCTGTTTTCATAAACTTTGACGTTTTGCAGGGTATTGAAGCCTTACGGCTCTAAAGGCTGTTTGGCCTGTACGTGGGCATAGAGTGTCACCATCCACTCTTTTGTTTTAAATGGATTATAAGATGTTTTTTTTACTCAGTCTTGTGAGGAATGTACTTTGAATAGGTTATAAGGATGTTAGGAACAACAAACTCAGTTGAAAGTGAAATGACCTTCTGCAAAGCGGGCCAAAGGGCTTAGCTTCCTGTAAAATATGATTCACAAGTTAAAATTGATCTTATTTACAGTCTTTTAAAACTGCCAATTGCGTTCCAATTGGCTTTAACTTGTTCCAATTAATCCACTGGGACCTACAACCCGCAAATTTGTACATCACCACCCCAAAAAATGATGACGACATACCCTCCAACACAGCTCAACATAAACGTGAGTTCCTTCAAATTTAGTTATTTTTCTCTCGAATTTCATGTTTATCGAGGTAGTCGAGCAGTTTTTGGCTACCACTTAAGTCTGTCATTAGCTTGTGACATGAATAATTTGAGAAAAAGTGGCGACAGAAGACAAACTAGCTCAGACCTTGACATTTTCAACATCACCACACAGAAACCCATGTGAATATTCGAAAATGAGCCCGTTTATACTGTGTGTACATATAAATTGATGTCATCAAAGGAAACACTAAACAAACTATTCGGGAAACTCTCTGTCGCGTCAGCGGAGAGCATATTCCGTGCAAAGAAGTCGTCGGGGCCAAATGCTTAAACAATCTTACGGATTACCGAGCGTAACGCGCCACACAACAAACCAATCCGTATAAGGACCCGTTCTTAAGGCTCACCTTAATTATGCATTGCCCCTAATTGCTTTGCTCGACTGTTGCTCTCGGTACTCGTATCTCAGGTCAAAGACACCTTAACCGAGGGGAAATGCTATCCACCATGACGAAGAGAGACCGACAAAGTAACATAAATTAGCAGGCGGATACTATACGCAGGAATCTCCTTAGGGATACATTTCCCTAATTGAACGTGTATGGTGGTGCTTCCTGCCAGTTCGAAATTTACATTGAATCGCGGGTAAGGTGATTCCGAGTACAGACATCCCCTTTAAGTAGGTCAAATGATTTCCCAAACGGTACCTTTAATAAAAAAAATATATATATGTATATATATTGTCCACAAAGAGATAGTGGAAAGACTAATTTCTCATCCTTCCGTGAGCCGGAAAAATAGGCGGATTGTGTTAACGCACAGGAAAATGGATGCCTCCTAACATGTGGTAGATTGTGGTCGCCGGACTGTAAATATTTAAGCAGCGTATTAGAGAAAAAGGAGAGGAGAGAACAAATAGGACTCTAGTGGGAGATTTTTTTTCTTTTGTTCGTAGTCCTGGTAACCACTTTATTATCTCATTGAGATAAAGTACTTTGTACACGCCGAAGCCTTGCTGAAAGATTTATTTTTTGCGATGATAATCACGTGGGACAGGTTTGTGGATGTAGCCCACTTATCATTCTAATCATACTCACGTGGAGCACCCATGCGGAAAGAGAATGCGGTTATTCCATAGTGTAAATTCTGAGGCTCCCTTCAGAGTCCTTGGAATTTGTGATTTCAATTGAAATTATTATGAATTGGGGTGAGCAAAACGTTGACAAATTGTTGGTTATGTTGGTAAGCACCTTTTCGACCGTGACTGGGTTTTGGGTCGACTTAACTGCAGAGCAATTTCCAGGGGCTTATTTTGAAGTGGTCCTCGACCAAAATAGGACAAGGACTGTGCTAATTCATATTTTTATCGGGGGTTTTGTGGATGTTCGTACCTTTATACTCTTCCATTAAATAAACTTCCTAATTTTAAGGTCAAAATCATTCGACAAATTTTCTAAATTTTCAAAGTTTACATGAAAAGTCGTGCCTTCGATTAAAGGTTAAAATGTGTTAAATCAAAATCGATACCGCCCTATTGTTCTCCAAGTAAAATTTGAACTTCAGTTTCAAAAAAGTGATTTGGACCTTGGAGGACACCTTTTGAACGTGGTAGCCATTTCCGTCTCAAGATTTAAATCAGAATGAAGGAAAACCCCGAAAAAAGTGCGCATGGTAGTTCCGTCAATCACACTTAACTACAGTCCAAACGGTTGAACGAATGTTTATCAAATTTTGTTGCTAACTACCTAAGTTCACACCCAAGACGATAGGAAATTTTAATTTATCTCTTAAACTAACGATACTTCCCCTATAACAATTATAGAACAAAAGAGCAAGTTCAGTGCGACCCAGTCGTGGACGTTTTTTCTTCTTCGATTTTTAAGCACTTCTCTCGGGAAAGACGAACCTATAGAGCTTCTGCAACACACTGTGATGCTTGCTGATAAATTTAAACTCTGTGCTTAAATTGCGGTAAGTATCCCTTCCTATTTTGAAGAGTCTGCGTTGCAATCTCAAAACAGAGCAGTCATTGCTGGGCTGTTTTGTAAAAGGTGGGAATGTTTCGAAAGTGATAATCTCCAACCTCTTTGAACTGAAAGACTGCGTGGGCCTTCCATCGAGCACATCTCATTCGAAAGTTGAAATATCGCAACCTATCCGCCTTCCATCGTCCTAAAAAATAAAAGCTATCACAAAGGAATGGTTGTGAGAAACTAGGGTTAGGCTACCTTTATGCGGGCCGGTTTTTATTAACTCCCTTGTACCATCACATGGGGAGCAGAAAATTTGCTAATGGGCTTAACAACTTTATGCCACTCCTACAGCTATAAAATTCTTCACTCTTTCCTGTTTTAAGTATTCCCCACTATCGATGTCCTTCGCCTTTTCTATACACCCATAAGAAACGAAATACCTACTACTGCACTCCCGCTGGTTTGTTCGAAATAATTCTCCACGTGCAAAGTTATAATCCAGCCAATGCTACATCGGCTCCGTACTCTTTAGTACCTGACAATTTTATGTACACTTTTAGCCGACAAAGGATGCCATATCTACTACCCACACAGCACTTAACAACTCACCCGAAATAATACTGTTTTCGTTTGCCTACTTCTTAGAACTTATTTGCGAGCTCCTTTGAAACAAAGACAAGGACCGTTGGGTAAACATGTCTCTGGCCAAAACAAAGTCCGAGGATGACTTTATTCCGTCGAAATTTATCTTTGAATTGAAACCACTTTTGCCAAATTTTAAAGTCCTAATAATAACATGCCGCCGTCTGTACCTGCACAAAATAAATCCTCCAGTTTAGACACAACTTCACAAGCTAATCAAACATTCATGTGTGCATATATCGTGTTCGCAGAAATGGTGCTTTATTTTATTTCTGTACGGCAAACTAACCGTAAAAAGGATGTTCGAGAAGAAAAATGTTCTCCTGGATTAAGTGAAACGGATTACTTGTGTTTACATGGGTTTTTGGGGATGTCTTGTTGGTGCACACAAGTTGTATGGTCCTTAAGCGCATATTAGGGGAGATAGGCACTGAAAATAAAAGAATGTTCACAGGACCAGAAATTTAAAAAAAGGAAAGGAAAATGACGGTCAACGCGATGCCCACTATTTTCCTATGTATAGAAGTTTCTTCTATACTCTTCATTTGCTATGTTCCGACTCTTTTAACTGTCACAAGACCAGAAATTAAAAAAAATAGGGAAAATGACGCCCAATGTGAGGCCCACTCCTTACCTTAGCAAAGAAGTTTCTTCTACACTCATCATTTGCTATATTCCGACTCTTTTAACTGTCACAAGACCAGAAATAAAAAAAAAGAAGGAAAATGGCGCCCAATGTGAGGCCCACCATTTACCTAAGCGTAGAAGTTTCTTCTACACCCATCATTTGCTATGTTCCGACTCTTTTAATTGTCACAAGACCAGAAATTAACAAGGAAAATGCCGCCCAATGTGAGGCCCACCTTTTACCTATGCATAGAAGTTTCTTCTACACTCATCATTTGCTATGTTCCAACTTTTTGTTCCAAGGGTGTATTCCTGGGTGTGCGGTTATAGACCACCGACTCAGATTCCCAAAGGAGAATCTACATAAGGGTAACGGGTAGGTCTGTGATTTTGATTATCTTCCTAAATATTCAATTTAAGTCCAAAACTAATGACTGCAAAAGCTGTTAAAGCCTTAAAGGTTCATCGTTCCCTAAAGAAATATTTTTGCAAAAAGTGTTCACATTTCTCTCGCTCTGAATTCTGAAAGACAATACAACATGCTCAACATTTTTTCCACCTCAACGACTCGCACTTAAACATCTTCTTAATCCCAGGCCACCCATCTTTACATCGAAACAATTCAACTTGCTCCACAAAAGCCGATTTATTAAGGTCAAGCAAATTAAGATACAAATCCTCGAAAGACCTCCAGTGTGCTCGTGTACGTCAAATTAAATACAGGAAACCAAGGACACCAGCCACCGTTGCTAAACCTCTAAATATGAACCCAATGTTGGGCTAAACTGAGAAAAGCCCAAAGTGGTTCCCATTCTGAGCTATTTATCCTTGGTTCGTCCTCCCCATCCATTCGAAACCGAATTCAAAACACAATTGGAAACTTTTAATTGCAAAACAAAAGATTATTTTATTCACTACCACAAGGACGACAACAACGACTGCTTTTACTTCCTACAGGAACAACAACAACTGCATAATGAATGAGATGCTAATTATACCAGCGCTGCTAAGACGACGGCGCGACATTGAAAGAAGAACCAACAAAACAAAAAAAAGATTATCCTCCTACCGACGTTGATCTCAATTAGATTATGCAACGCAAAACAGGACTCCATTTCTATTCATGTAAAACGCGGCGAATAAAACGTACAAAAAAAAGACATAAAAGGCCGGCGAGCCTATGTACGTTTTTAGTGGTGGGCTTCCGGCCGGTTTTATGGGAGAGTTTTGTTTTAATGATGGCAAGGATGAACAGAACATGAATGATATCCTTTCATGATACATATACCAAGGAAGCTTTAATTGTTGTTGATGGCTCCCTCGTAGCGTTCTTGGCGTGTAAACACACTTGGGACAGTGCGCGGGAAGTTAGAACTGTAATTCAGAAATGCTCACGTAGAAGGGGCGCGGGAAGTTTTTATTCATTTGCCCCGTGAAGCGTGAAAATACCCGCGATGAAAATGATTGTAATTTTGTTGATAAATTACGGTCATGTTTGCGGATCAAATTTTCTGTCAATTTGTTTTCTGAAATTCACATCACGCAATCTACAAAGCTTGTGTCGGCCAACGCCATTCGGCGTTATTAATGAAATTCAAAGGAGCAAAAAAAAAGGACTTGGAATCATAGAAACTAGGAATGACTATACTCGTAGATGTGCTATCCTGCATAGTGTGGCGCGGTTTTGTATAGGTGATAGGACTTCGTTGCTGTTTCTACGATCTGATTTCCCTCGTGTGGAGAGCTTCCTTTGCCTGGACGAATTTCTTCATCAAAAACTCAGCGGGACATGGTGCTGAAATATCACGTCGTGCCAAATTTGAGGTGAATTATCAATAAAGTATTATACTGTCTCAGGATGATATGTTGCTATCTGCCGTCAACTGGAATACCACTCGCTGCGATAAATGTTTGCTGATGCTGATTTGTTAGCTTCAATTATTCTATAGAAATGTAGACCGCTTCTTTATACTGTCTTTCATAGTTTTTCCGTGATTTATGCGTGGGATTTTGTGAGAGTGAAATTGTTACGCAAACATCATTTTGCTTCCCTTGTTTCCGTTTAACGATTTTAATAAGTTTGTCTTTAAATGGTAGGAAAAGCCAAAGGAGGAACAAAATTTAAATGTCTTTTAAAGCCTTCACAAGTCTTCTTCTTATCTTCTGACATCTCTTTGTCCTTGCATAGTGCACTAGTATTTCAAAGTAAATGTCCATGGACAATTTAAGGGCAGTTTTGCTGGCTTAGCAATTTCTTTCTTACAAGATCACCTTTCTTTTAGTCCATATTTAAACAAATTCGGTTTAGAATTAACGTCGCAATCGGTACGACAAAAAACTTCTACCCTATTAAAGTGAGGTTAGTTTGAAGTGCACCTCCATGAAATACACTTATACCCTATTCACACCGAGCTGAAAACCGGGGCCAGATTCTGTAAGGCGAAACGTTCAAACGTTTTCGTGCGCACGAAGAAATTGGAAATTGGTGCGCAAGAAAACGTTTTATCGTTTCGCCTTACAGAATCTGACCCCGTGTTTTTCCGAAAACACTATGAAACTGCATCGAAAACAGAAGTTTTCCCATACATATTTCAGTTTTCGAAAACGACTTCCAATCGTTGGATTGTTGAAACAAACACACCTTTTTCAATATTCAGCAAATTCAGCAGAAGAGCTCACCGAACAAATGTCACAACTTAAAATCATTTTCTACAATTAATTAATGCTAGTTTAAAATTCATTAAATTTATTCTATTTGTTTATTAATGCAATTGAAATTAGTAACCAAAGTAGTTTGCACTGAAGTTTAACGACTAGTGTGTCACAGCTGATTGAAACGTCAAACCGAAACATGTTGGTGCTCGGTGTGAAAACACGGCTTTCGGTGCGGTGTGAACAGGCTGTTAGACCAATGTAATTTTGCTTGATTGTGTTTGAAATTAAACGTAGTTTAAGCTCACACACTTTTTTGTTTATAAACATCTAATTTGTTTTCTTTCTTTCTACTTTGCAGGTAAGTTGCAACATTTTTGGACTGTCTTTGTTTGAAATTGGTGACCAGATGATGACTTAAAAGGTTCAGAGCGTAGACTGGGTAGTTTGAGTGCTGTTGAAGTATCTTTTGGTTTTGAAATTGGTCCAGTCCAGGCTCATGGGCCCAACCAACACGCCTCTTCAGCAAGCTTTAGGCTTATAAGGCATACAATAGGCATATAAGGCTAGCCTACTCTACTTACTTACACCCGGTTGAGGTCCCTTTGTCCCTTCGAAGAGGCTTTTGATTATTTTTTTTTCGAATAGGGTCGAATATGCTTTGGCTTATAAGATAGCTTATAGATATTCTACAGAGGTTTTGTGGATTGATTTAAACCTTCTAGAATAGAGTCGAATATGCTCTGGCATCTTATAAGCTTATACGGGCTCCAGGTGTCCTACAAAGGTCTTTGCCGATTGATTTACATCTTCTTGTACAGAAGCTGCATAGCACGAACAAAAGAGGAAGACTAGGGCTTATTTATTGTTCCTATATATGGAGCTCGGTACAAAAACAATAACCTAACTTACTTGTCGACATAATTAAGATGAGATCCTGCCCTCAAAACGGTTCTATAAAAGCTGGCGCACAGAAAACTAAGCGCCTACGTGTTCCTATTGTATATGTACGTCTAGATCAGTTGGAAGGAACTTAACGATGTTGCTGTACTCGACAGACAGTTTATGTATATCACCAAACAAGTTCGTTCGGGTATGACAGTAACGAAACTACACGGAGTCACTATGCTTCGGTCTTTTAGCTGGGAACTGTGTGTCAATAAAAAAAATACAAAAACACCAAGCGCAAAGGCTTTCGCCAGAATGTGGCCCATTAATCGAACAGGTCTAAGGTGGTTAGGAACCCTGGCGGGTCATGACTTCCCTTAGCAACCGTAAAATGAAATATTATCTCAAGAACGAAGTAATTTGCGACGAAGATACTCGCGAGGATACACCATTCCTTCTCTCTACCGGTGAGGAACATACGTTTTAGAACCTACTTCTTCGAAAACATCACAAGAACTTTCTGATGTCTAACTATTTATTTTTTACAGTTTTGAGATGACTTCAAGATGGCTAAACATAGTTGAGTATACAAAAGGAAGGAAAAGGTTCAGTAGACCCCACTGCTGCCTCACCAGTCCGGAAAGCTTTAGCCTAAGCTATGCCTACGACCTTTTTCGATATTAAAAGGGTTGGTGGTGTTTTTATGCAAGATGGACTTAAGGCTTAGTCGACCCCACTGCTGGCTCACCATAGTCCAGAAACGTAGCCTGAGCTATGTCACATCCTCTACGGCTGGACATCGTTGGGTATACAAAACAGTCCGGAAAGCCTGAACTATGCCTACGACCTTTTTCGATATTAAAAGGTACCACCGAGCCGTTTTTAAGGAATTCTCTGAACAGTGATTGTTTTCCACGTGCCTGACAAGGATCTGACAAGTTATTTGAATCCAGTATGCAATATTGTGCAGACCTTGGGTTAAATTACCGCATCCGTGATCGAGTAATAGGTGACTGAATTTGTTATTGTTTTGCTTGTAAAATCCCCAAAATTCAGCGGTTTATGGCTCGCTCACGGATGCGGTGATTCGGCCCCTGAATCTGGTTGGTGGGAAACGAATATCTTTTCTTCGGGACGAGCCAAACAATTCAAAGATTTAAACTGTTCATTTTAAATACGTCTCTGACGAACTGCCATCCGAAAAGCTTCAATAGTATCCACCATTTGTCCAATAAAAATGTACATTGTACGTACATTCGAGTTAATTATGTTAATAACCGAGTCATCTCCTCATGCTTTAAGTCAGCACCCAGAACGTTGCTTAATTTAACTTTAGGTACCTTAGGTACGGCTTCTCGCACTTCATTTAGAGAGTTTATCGAGGTCTCGGGGTATTATCGTTAATGGTGAGTCATTCTTTCTGTCTCACGGGATCCTGAAAGCCAACCACCCAACACTGTACTGGTAAGTGAGCTGGACTACTGGGCTTCGACTCTAAAAACAAAACAAAAAATGGGACCTTACTCTTCCGAACTTTGAGGTTTCTTTCACTCGTTGCCCCTCAAAAAGATTACTCATACAAACGAATCGTTATGAGAAGATTGATCTATGGTCCTATGGTCCCGTTTGCAGCGATTGTTTTTTGTAATGCTACCTCCTATGAACCAATTGTAAAAGCCTGCAGACAATGCGCATTTTAATATAAACCTATATCTTATCCGTTGCCTTCATTCAATCCCTTTATCAACTAAGATTAGCACACCCACCCAACTCACGCTCTATCAGTATACACTACACTCTAATACTATTCGAATCAATCAGGTGGCAATGGCATATGCTTATGCATTCCACTCAATAGCTCTTATCTAATAATATAACAAAAACAAAGCTCTCATGTTAGCGTTAAAAAAAAAATCCCAGACCATGTGTTATCGACTATAAAAACTGCTGCTTCAAAACAAAAACTATTTATACACACTTTCGGTTGAAATGTCTGCCACAACCCTTCGTTCACATTAGCTGACAACCTACCGTTTGAAATATATATATTTTTTTTTTTTTTTTTTGCTAGTTGGGCACTTAGCCAATTAGTAATAGACGGGTTGTGTGCATGGAAGCCACTCCCTGCCACTTCCCACGCCCTGTTAATTTTTTACAGGCCTTTTAGTCTTCAATTTGGCTGGAAAATTACATTGAAGTGACTTTAAACCTCTGGAGCAACCACACACGAGCTCGTCCTGGTTATCAGGGTTGCATACCTGCGGTCTATCAGGGACATGCTCCACAAATATCCCTAATCCCTAATCTCTGTATGATGAATTACATGAATTATATGTCCGCATGCTATGTCTGGTGTGTTCTATTCTCTGCAGGATTCATTGTTTTTTTGTTTATCCAGTGGAAGGGTCGTCATCATGGTGCTATAAATATTTATGGTACATGGATTCGAAAAATAATAGATACGCATACGACGAGGGATGAAAAAAAAAAAAAAGAAGAAACACGAGAAAAGGACAAATGACAAACGGAAAAAATGAGCTTAGGACGTGAAAATGTGTGCGACAGTTTTATTTGCACAGATCCAATGCTAAATGTTCGTCGTATGCCGCAGAGGATTTTGTGTGACAAATTTGTATGAGCATTTTATTCGGGCATGTCGTTACGATATTTAAATTATTCACAAAATGTTTTTCCGGTTTCATTTTGCCGCGCAATGTAACAAAACGTTTGCCATTCAAAATAGTGGAATGCCAATAAAATTGGGTTATCTCTGCAAGCCGTCAAAGTTGGTTGGCACTCATTTTGAATATTGAAACAGGTTGAGTCGGTAGCCGGTAGTACAACTGTCACGTATCGCGGGATTGTCTAAAAGAGTTTTCCCACAAATTGTCCTTGTTGCTTTATATTTGGTGCTAGAAAAAAAAAATCAGAAAAAAAAATCGCCCTAAATTGGAACGTAAGTTGGTTTGATATGGGAATGAGTTGAATTGTTTTGCAGTGAAATTTAAAACGGTTACCATATCTAAAAAGGAACGATTTCATGGGTATCATGCTGTCAAAGAAGATAGAAGTAAATTCACTAAAAAAGCGCTTAACTCATGGCGACCAATTACAACAGAGAGAGGTGCTTGTCAACAATTTAAAAAAGCATTAGCTGTTGCTTTCTACGAAGGACCTCAACCAACTTGGAGTGCGCAACTGGAGGCAGTTAGCCAAAGATCGCGCTAACTGGAGAGGCGTATTGGTTGAGGCCCAGGTCCACCCCGGACTGTAGCGCCACCTAAGTAAGTAAGTAGCCTGTATCTCGAGGGTTATTCTGCTTTATCTGTAAATCAAATGAAACGTAACATTGGCTTCCAGTGAAGATGAGGTCAAAAAAGGTGTCGAAATGGATAAAACATTTTTGCAATTTTTTTGTGGGAATATGTACATAAGGGGTCTTTCATTAGCGACTGGACAACTTCAAACTCTCAGTGTGAACGCACCCTTAAACCGATTATCCAACTGTCAATGTCAAAATATTCAACATTTTCATCATGGTGAAGTACACAGAAGGAACAACGTTTAAAAAATTAAATTTACTACCGAAACTATGAGTCTCTGGTCGGAACTTTAAGAGCGTTAACGCCAATTTTCAATCTTTAGTTATGAAGCGCATTTTTTGGTTAAACGACTTCGTCAACAAGCAAACTATGCGTTACTGGACAGGTGAGGAACCTCATTTGCTTCAAGGAACAGCTCTTCATCCAAAGTTCAAAAAGTCACTGTTTGGTGGGGTTTTTATGCCGGTGGCGTCATTGGGCCGTTTTCTGTTTTTCGTCGATGAAAATGGCCGTCACTGTTAAAGGTACTGGCTACAGAGACATGTTGAAACGTTATTTCTTTTGAGCAATTGCATGATGTGGACAAGAGTGATATGTGGCTCCAGCAAGACGGTGCCACAAGCCGCACAGCGGGTGCAACAATCGAGTTATTGAAGTCTCAGTTCAGTGATCGTGTCATCTCGAGAAACGGACCCGTCGATTGGCCGCCGAGATCGTGTGATTTAACGCCTCTAGAACTTTTTTATGGGGCTATTAGTGAAACGCATAAAAGACAGACACCTGCCCCTCGGTGCTCAAAAACAAATGCATAAAATTCTCATTTTGATCAATTCGATTCTGTTAAAATTCGATGTTTGCTTTCGCCTGAAGTCCTTTGGTCCTGTTTTCGATATACACTCTTCGAGAATGCTGATAAACTGTTAACAAGTGCAACTCTTCCCTTTAAACATCACACACTCAACTTAAGTACAATTCAAATCAAAAAAGTGTTCTCCTCGTAATACCATTCCATTTAGGACATTCTTCCACCGACCTTTCTTCACACATAGGTCCTTCCGAAATCACAGAAAATTTCTGTGTGCTTTTGGGTAGCTACGACCTACCGAAATATCTCCTGCCTACCACTGAAATTCATTTAAACAATTCTCCCCCGAAAAAAAAAGCAATACCCAGCAACAAAAAACTCATACCGCCAAAGATGAAGAAACATCTCCACCCCACAAAAAACAAAATGGAGAAAAATTCGTTAAATGCAAATTCCATTAAATTGAGCTCACGCTGATTGCGGAACCGTCATCCTTCCGGCAGCGTTTGATGTGGCTTTAAGCCAACATTCCACAGGCGTTTTTAAACTTTTTGTTTGCTAATTTTCCTCAACGCGTCCCGACACGAAGAATGAATCCATCAATTAAAGTTGAACACTTCACGGGCGTTTTTTTGAGTGGCTCCCTCTTTTGTGTGTAACATAATTTATAAGCGACTTCGTGACGATGTCGTCAATTGGAGCACGAGGCAACGCGGCCTTCTTGTAATTATTTCCTCTGGCACGATAAAGCGCCACCAACACAGTGACAACTCCACAACTTGTTGGACGTTGATTAAATGGCGTGTCGCGAAAGTGAAGTTACAAACTGCACACACAAAGTAAATGAATTAGACTTTAACACGTGAACGCAGTCTTCTTAGTCGAATGTGTTTCAAAGCAAGACTTTCTACGGGTGTTAAAGAGTTGAAAGTGGAAATTAGTTCAACCTTAGAATAGTACGCACACTCTTGATCCCCAAACGGAGGAGCCAACGTTGACAAGGGTTGTTGGTTGAACTAAATAGTTTGTGACTCTGTGTAAAGCAAACCCACAAACAAGTGTCACGTTCCGTTCCACAACGTCACTGTGCTGGTCCTCTGCGAAACATTGTTACGGTGCCGATGATACGATATCTTCAGACAGCCCTGGATCCATGATAAAATTGGGCTAACAATGACCACGAAAGGCAAAATGGGGTTGATTTTGTTCGTCACAACCACACAGCAAAGGGATTTCCCAACTTGAGTCGGGTACTTGTGGGTGGGTGGGGTGACACCACTCGGGTGTTGAATTACAAGTTTAAAGTTAAATTTGTTCTCGATTGTCTCGCTTCCTTGGATGAGCATTATCTCGCACACAGCATTCTAAACATGAACTTGCTGAACTTGTTTCGAATAGACAGTGACAATGTCCCGTTGGCAAGTGACAAACCAATTTGGGGATAATTCATTTTTCTTTGATCCGGGCACAAAGGGACCTTTTAGACAGTGCTTAGCGGAGTGCTTGTTAAATTATATATCAGACATAAGTACTTGCTGCTAATGGGGTTGCCTGGATTTTTTTTTTTTTTAAGTGCTTGACCTTTTTCATTTAATTTAAAAAGTTGTGTGATGTTAAAAATTGTATATTGCAATTAGTCGTGCAGAAATTATATAACAGAGGTAAGAAGTTTTGTTCGTTCTTACATTTGAGAGAGATTGACTGTGATGAATGTGATGATCAAACTTCAAGCCACTGGCAGCGCATTTGTTTGAATTCACATAGGAAGTAATGCCATCTGTTGAGGGAGGTTAGTTTTAAAATAGTAAAATTGTCAAGGGCTATATGAAGACTTAATAGGTTGACATCTTCTTTGGAATGTCTAATCTCCAGATATGTAAGTATTATAACAAATGTAAAGCAAAAATGGCGAAATGTTTAATTAAGCAATCCGCATTTTGCAAGCTTGACAAATTGATGTCTTAAACGTGGCACGCGGCTTTCATTCTCTGAAGCAACGTCTGATAATCAAGTCAAATACTCGTTGCCACTAGAATTGAATCTAAGTATGATAACTATCCAACTTTTGACAGTAAAATTGCGTGGATAATGTATGAAGTATGAGCAATGTAGGAGGCGTGCTTCGCCCTATTTAAGGTCTTTTTTTCCCTCATTTTTGTCATTAGAGTTTGTCCACGAAGACATTTAGCTGTCAGACTCATATATGGGCCATCAGATCTACGGCCATTTTCTCCATGACCGCGCTGACAAAGTAATAAGTAGGGTTAACCTAAAATTGCGTAGGGGCAAAATTGGAGTTTCAAAAACTCTAGGCATACTTACCTTGGTAAAGCTAGATAAAGAGGTTGTGTGTACCATTTCCAACTATCAGTCAGAAATCACGTTTTATTTATAGCACAGGGTTGCCCAAAATCAATCACCCGATGTTGTTTCGATATATCTTTTAAATGAAACTAAATAATTCCGTAATCTCTTTTAAAAATGTTTTTTAGGACAGGATTTTTGCACATTTATTTGATAATAAATTGGGCGCCGCCAACACTGATGAGTGATGACTATGTGGCCTTTTTTTTTTACCGCATTTTCAATCGTTTTTGTGATAAGTTCTCGCACTCATGTCGGATATTTTCTTGAAAGCTTCCAGAGCCTTTTCAGTAGCCTTTTCTCATAGACCCGTGACTAAAAAAAAAAACACCACAAAGACAGACGTCTGGATCAATAACATCCAGCGAATGGACAGAAAATGTGTATTATGGTTGTCATCCACTGTCAGAAACTATTAATAATTAATAATTGAAATTTATCTATCAATTTTATTAAATGGTATTGTGGCTGTCAACTGTCAACATTGTTCTATTCTATTGTGAACGAAAAATATCGGTATTGTGAACAACAATTTTCATCGATATTCTTGTCAGTTTTTCTTTCAATTGTAAATTTGTAGGAAATACAAACTGGGAAATAATTGCTGTAGAGCTGAATAGCCCAGGGCCTCCAGAATAGGGTTAGCATAAAAAAAAAAATCTGACAATAACACTTTGCATTTTGTTAACTAAACATTTTATAAATGAATTAGTAATATTCAATATTGATTAATTAATAAAAAATATACCTACTTACTTTGTGACTTACGTTAGGTTACCAACGACAGATCAGACGGTAGGTTTCTAAATTTAGAATTAAATGACCGCATATGATGGCTGTCACTTTATTGTTAAAAGTAGGTCTTTTCCTTAACGATAATGAAATTCAACACATTGCGCTGTACTAATAGCAAATTTTAGTCTCGACTTTAAACTCACAAATGCGAAATTTGTATGGAAAGTGTAGCCACTGTGAACTATTCAAATTTAGAGTCGAAAATAAAAAGGTTTATGGGTAAGGCCCATTAGCCAAATTCAGTCAAACTTCGTTCCCTTACGCAAAAGTTTGGCAGAAAGGACCCATAAAGAGAGAAAAAAAACATTTCGCCTCCATTAAAAACCTGCAAATATAAGCCCAAGAAATTTCTTAGGGATGGTTGGTTATTGCTGACAGATGGTTGTCAAAATTCGTTCTAATGGTATTTTGTAACTGACTGTATTTGATTTTATTTAAATTTTGTACTTGTATAGCATTAAAATATATGTAAGAAGCAAAAGAATTGAACTCTTTAATTTCTGCAATAAAAACAATTCAAAATGTTGGTCTTAAATATAAATTTATTCTTTGTTCTTCTGATATTTGAATATTTCCACATAGAAAAAATTCACATTTTTCAAATTTGTGGTTAAACACGGTCCTTTTCTTTTTGGTTATACATATTTCATTTCGGTGGGCGAATTATCTCGGAATGAGAGAAATTTGACATATTGCCAATATTGAACCAGAAAGTAAGGGAACAGTCTCTTCCACTAAACGAAAATAAATGAAATCATTCAAAATCCAAACCATCAAGTTGCATATTTGGATGCATTCAGCAAGAATTTAACTTTTATGATCCTTTTTTTTTGTAAGTTAAAATGAATTAGATATACATTAATCAAAAAAATAATGAAAAAGCCTGATAAAGCGTGAGGCCTGGCCTGAGCCTGACAGCGACCTTAAAAGCCTGGCGGTAACACTACCCCAGAACGAACTTCAGCAAAGAAGCAGAGAGTATGGATCGATATAAAATGCAAAATACAAAGAAGAAAACAGAAAACAAAATAGAAGTAACAGCCACTGGTGGTGGCCCAAACAGGCTTCATCATTTCAGCGATTTAGAAGAAGCTGTTGTTTGTTTTTTAAGACTGAAAACATGCGTCAATTCACCTGGAAGAGAATTTGATTTTGAATTGGGAAACGATATGTCAACTGAAGACGCCGCAAAGGAACAATTCATAGATCAGACTGGCCCGGTTCCAAAGGTGTTGAGCAACAGAAAAAAAAATCCTCGGGAGGAAAAACTTCAGGAAAATCGTACATCGTTACTAGAAATTTAATTTTGTTTTTAAATTTAATGATTTTCTGATTAATCATTTTGTAGGATCCTAAAAAAAAAAACTTCTGTCACATTCACAATAACACAATATTTTGTCAATTCATTTTCGCAATACCGATTTTCATTTGAACTGATGTAGATGTAGATGTAGATTGTAAGGCGGGAGAGCTTTCAATGAGCTCTGGCACTGCGGCTTCTTAGAGGAGCCTATTGTGCCTTCCCTGATAAATTCCTAGAGCCATATTTTCACCCCAGAGGCCGTCCGGAAGACCAGGATCTTCTCTCACCAAGGACTTTTTTCCTGAGACGACAAAGGGCCGGACATTCTGTGATTATGTGAAGAGAGGATTCGTCACCCTCGAGACAAAGTCTACAGATGGGATCCGGTGAGACGCCAATGCGGTGGAGATGTTTTTTCACTCGACCCTGGCCACTGATTATTCCTGTTAGTATTCTCAGGTTATTTTTGTCCAGATTAATCTAGAAGAGTGATTTTCTGGAGGAGAATTTGGGGAAAAATGTTCTGGTGCAATTCTGCCCAGCTGTGTTTTGCCAGATCTCGTTAGACTCTAATTGACTCTGAATTGATAAATTCTATCAAATTGGTACTTGAAACTTGATAGTCGACCTTCGCAATAGGGGTGAATAATTGACATAGTATACGTCGCGTCGCTCAATGCGTAAGTTGAGGGTACTATGCTTGACCAATTGACGGCAATGCGAAGTGCAATGTTCACTGACAGTGGACAAACAGAAATGTCTCTCCAGAAGCACAGCATGCAAAAAATTAACTGTCAGAATAACACGGTTTAATCTATTTGGCAGTGGCGTCTCGTCAGGGTGTGCAAGGTGTGCATTGCACACCCTGATCTAACGAAAATAAGTCCCTCATCAAACACTGTGTAATAATAATTACACACGAATAATGATATGCACAATTCCATAACCCATAAAACCTCCATAACACAGCCAACAGCTACAGCCTACACCATACCAATTCATATTCATCCTTTATAAATTATAAATCTTCTTTCAAAATTCCTTCACCGCTGAGAAAAAAAATTAACTCGTACAAAAACTCGCTGTGCACCATTCTGTTGATTTCATCAAATAAATTCATCCAACTCCAAACTATCCCTCTACAAGATTTCTCCAGTATTCATCCCCATCGTCATTCGTCACCCGCACGCCGCGCGCCGTACTTAAATCGTTTTACTTTGATGAACTTGTAGTGAACTCGTGCGAAGGTTTTCTGTGCACGGGCTGTATTCATTTTCTCTTCTTTTGCATCTATTCTGTTCTGTTTCCGTAAAGCGTCATAAGTCAATGTGTTACATCGATACTCGTGCAAATAAAAGCTGTGCACGAAAGCCGATGAATGAATGGTTGAACTTAGCTTTTCGTTTAAGTGGTTGGGGATTGGGGTTGCAGTTTCGTGCGGTGCTTTTGATTTTGTATGCCAAAGTTTTATTTTTCTATATTTTATTTTGAAAACAAAATAAGATATCAAAAACAGCAAAACAATGATTGAGAAAACAATAAATTATACGTGTTTTCAGGCAATTAATTGATATTTCTAAAAAATATATAATTTTAAAGAATTTGCACACCCATCTAAATAATTCACGCGACGCTGCTGCTATTTGGTGATGAATTGGTCGTGTAGTTCTAAATACACACATTCTCAAGACTAGTGTTCGTATTTTGGAAAGTGAGAGATCACTTCTGCCACTGTCACTTTTAAATTAGCACCACTTCCTCATGATTCAATTCTTTGTGATGTGTTAAAGTGTCCATTTTTTTATTACTTGAATTTGTTTCCTCTTTCATAATTCAATCAGCAGGAGGCTTATACTCTTTGCACATATACTTTGCCATAAATTTCTTATCATCATCATTATTATTCACCATGACAGTTTTTATGGCAGCAACATTTTATGTTCAGAATGTCACACATCTGCCGGCACAACTGAATTATGTAAAAATAAATAAACACAATAAAAGATAAGATACCTAATAAAATTGTTACGAATTCTAAAACAATGCAATCTAAATAACAATAATCTCTTTCCAAACAGCACCCAGCAAACGAGACCCACTCTTCGGCTTTCGGTCTATATTGTTGTAGCAAGCTCTTCTCTGTGGTGGATTTAAATGTTGCCCCCTTGGCTTGATAAGGGTTTCCAGCAAACTACTGATGCCCACTCTCTTTCTCATGTATATACCTTATACCCAGCAGCGTCGCGTGAATTATTTAGATGGGTGTGCAAATTCTTTAAAATTTTTTAGAAATATGCATTAATTGCCTGAAAACTCGTCCCATTTATTGTTTTCTCAATCATTGTTCTGCTGTTTTTGATATCTTATTTTGTTTTCAAAATAAAATACAGAAAAATAAAACTTTCGCATTCAAAATCAAAAGCACCGCACGAAACTGCAATCTGCAACCCCAATCCCCAACCACTTAAACGAAAAGCAAAGTTCAACCATTCGTTCATCGGCTTTCGTGCACAGCTTTTGTTTGCACGAGTATCGATGTAATACATTGTATAAATTTGACTTATGACGCTTTACGGAAACAGAACAGATGCAAAAGAAGAGAAATGAATACAGCCCGTGCACAGAAAACCTTCGCACGAGTTCAGTACAAGTTCATCAAAGTAAAGCGATTTATGAACGGTGGCGTGCGGGTGACGATGGCGATGGGGATGAATACTGAAGAAATCTTGTAGGGATATAGTTTGGAGTTGGATGAATTTATTTGATGAAATCAACAGAATGGTGCACAGCAAGTTTTTGTACGAGTTAATGAAGGAATTTTGAAAGAAGAACTATGAAGGATGAATATGAATAGCTATGGTGTAGCGTGTAGGGTAGGCTGTAGCTGTTGGCTGTGTTATGGAGGTTTTATGGGTGTGGAATTGTGCATATCATTATTTGTGGGTTATTATTATTACACAGTGTTTGGTGAGGGATTTATTTTCGTCAGATCAGGGTGTGCAATGCACACCTTGCACACCCTGACGAGACGCCACTGCTTATACCCATTGAGCTTTGAGTGATATATTTGTTGTTCTTTTGGGTATTCAAAAAAAAAAAATTAACCAAACTGACTTTATCGTCGAGTGATTTGGTTATGCGATAGTGGGCCACTCAAATCAAGAATTTGAAAAGCGCACTTCTACAATAATCCCATGGCACTTCAAATGGAATGTCAAGTTGAGACGTAATGGTGTTCTGTTGACTGTCTGTCATTGGCAGGAAATAAGCTTTATCCATTTGTGGAATGTATTGATCGTTTCATCTTAACGCGGGATAAACAGTTTGTCAGTCAAATTAGAAAGCAATTTACTGCTTTGGGTGGTGGTAAAATGGGGGCGGCATTTGTGAGTGCTGTCAGTTGTACAGGCAATTGACTGTTACCCCAATTAATGTATGTTTCGTTTTCATTTATGTTTGTGAAGTTGCAGGGGGACTTTAAGGATTTGGGGGTATCCTGCATGGCAGATGGATATTTGGGGGGCATTTATTGCGAAACGTTGTTTAAATGTTGTAATGTTTTCCAATCGTATTCATTGGGACTTTAATTTGAAGAAGTGATTGGCATTTATGCGATATATAGATCAATGTTATAGTTTAACATGCTATTGCATTCAAGGTGCCACGCCCACTTTTCGTTAAATGCTTTTAACAGCCTCTACACATTCACTTCACCAATTTCGAAGCTAAAGCTGCCACAAATGCCAAGATCCATCGTCTCCAATGACTCTTCTGCATGGAAGCCGCCACGCCTCGTTTCACAGCTACGCCCACATTTCACAAAAAAAAAAAAATTAAAAAAAAACGTATATTTTATAACTGCCAAATTATGGGGTCTTGTGTTTATTTTTTTACGAATTGTTGTAACATTCAAAACCTTATTGATGTTACTCGCGCGCCACCTATCGTACATCGCTAGAAGTGTGAGAACTATACAAACGTCTTCCGTAAGTTGAATATAACTTTTCGCTGAGTTGCGAAATCGATTGAGTGGTTTGTACGTAACAGATACCCCCACATTGTTTTTATATAGACAGCTTCACGACAGCCCATTCGTCTTGTTTCTAATCATAACCTAGTCATCTGACAGCTGTTCTCAGTAATCTAAGCTGTCTCTGCCTCTGACTAGTTAAGTTAGTCATACTTGAATGTATCTTTATCAGAACGTATTATCTGTTGGAGGGAACTCCAACTTCAGATAACAACTCAAACCAGTTCCAGCTCACTCGTTTCGATGTCAAGGTAAACAAAACTATTTACTTACAAGTTTACCCACTGTTCACACTCGGTAGATGTTTGTGTTTGTATTTATTTTTGGTGTGCAAAATAAATCGAAGCTACATTTTGGCGGTTTGTTGTTGATTAATATACTAAATGCCGGGATATTTGCTGTTTATCTAACGCGTTTGCTTATATGGAATTGGCTCAGCTAATTTAAGCAACGTATTTAGATACAATATCAACTGGAATGTAGAAAGCGTTAATGGCACTGATTTTGTTGCAATTGTGTACATATTAGCCTTAGGGCAATTATTGTTGGTAGATAATGATTGGAGTAGTAGATCAATATCATGTGAGCCTTTAAAGGCCGGTTGAAGAGACAGCTTTAAATTGAGTTTTTATTTTCCTGTTATAATGGGTGATTTTTTAGCTGGTTTGGTTTTGGCAACACTGGTTTTGACAGCTGACGTGTGTTTAGTACCTTGTGTCACTGTCAAACAGCTTCAGTTTGGTTTGCAATTTAACCATGGATCGTCTTACAAATGAACAACGCTTGCAAATTATTGAATTTTACTATCAAAATTCGTGCTCGGTTCGAAATGTTCATCGCGCGCTGCTTCCATTTTATGATCGGCATTCTCGACCTTCTGAGCAGTCTATTCGGAAGATTGTGACCAAATTTCGCACCAAATTTACTTTGTTGGACATTAAACCACCAACACGTTTACGTACTGTGCGTAGTGAAGAAAATATTGCGGCCGTATCAGCTAGTGTGACAGAAGACCGCGAAATGTCGATTCGGCGCCGTTCCCAGCAGTTAGGCCTTTGTTACAGCACTACGTGGAAAATTTTGCGAAAGGATTTGTGCGTAAAGCCTTTTAAGATACAGCTTGTGCAAGAACTAAAGCCAGCCGACCTACCACAACGCCGAATTTTTGGTGAATGGGCTCTTGGAAAGCTGGCCGAGGATCCGCTTTTTTATCGAAAAATTGTTTTCAGCGATGAGGCTCATTTTTGGTTGAATGGGTACGTAAATAAGCAAAATTGCCGCATTTGGAGTGAAGATCAGCCAGAAGCATTGCAACAGCTACAATGCATCCCGAAAAAGCCACTGTTTGGTGCGGTTTATGGGCCGGCGGCATTATTGGGCCATATTTCTTCAAAGATGATGCGAATCGCAGCGTTACTGTCAATGGTGAACGCTACCGAGCGATGATAACAAACTTTTTTTTGCCCGAAATGGAAGTTCTTGACTTGCATGATATTTGGTTTCAACAAGACGGTGCCACATGCCACACAGCACGCGAAACAATGGCGCAATTGCGAGGCGAGTTTGGTGAACAGTTAATTTCACGTTTCGGGCCGGTCAATTGGCCGCCTAGATCGTGCGATTTGACACCATTAGATTATTTTTTGTGGGGGTATGTCAAGGCTAATGTGTATAGGGACAAGCCCGCTTCGATTGACGCACTGGAAGCCAACATCCATGCATTCATTCGTGAGATACCGGCCGATATGTGTGAAAGAGTATGCCAAAATTGGACTCAGCGGATGGACTACCTGAGACGCAGCCGCGGTCAACATTTGCATGAAATTATCTTTAAACATTAAATTGCAAGGTTCAAATAAATATTTCATTCATTTTTTCGAATTTTTTTTGTTTTTTTTTTTTAAAAAGTTCTAAACCTAAAAAATCACCCGTTACAATGAGGACGTTCAAAATTCTAGTGTCTACTACTTCAGTTTTTATTGACATAGATTGGTCAGGTGAACAGTTTTTTTTTTTTTTTTTAGTTGACTTTAATCGAGAGGTAGCAAGCATTTTATGACTGACTACTCAGTTGACATTTCCATTGTGCGCCTGACGTCTAAAAATCTATACAGCATTTGCTATTGTGATCTTTAAAAAAACTTAAATTAAATTGAGAACAAATTCTACGGTATTAGAGGATCTCTATATGACTGACTACTCAATTGACATTTCTACTGTGCGCCTGACGTCTAACAATCGATAAAAAATAAGCTATTGTGATCTTTCATAAACTTAAAATAAATTGAGAACAAATTCTACGGTATTAGAGGATCTCTATATGACTGACTACTCAATTGACATTTCTACTGTGCGCCTGACGTCTAACAATCGATAAAAAATAAGCTATTGTGATCTTTCATAAACTTAAAATAAATTGAGAACAAATTCTACGGTATTAGAGGATCTCTATATGACTGACTACTCAGTTGACATTTCTACTGTGCGCCTGACGTCTAAAAATCTATACAAAATTAGCTATTGTGATCTTTAAAAAAACTTAAATTATATTGAGAAAAAATTCTACGGTATTAGAGGATTTTTATGACTGACTACTCAGATGAAATTTCGACTGTGCGCCTGACGTCTAAAAATCGATACAAATTAGCTATTGTGATCTTTAAAAAAACTTAAATTATATTGAGAAAAAATTCTACGGTATTAGAGGATTTTTATGACTGACTACTCAGATGAAATTTCGACTGTGCGCCTGACGTCTAAAATCGATACAAAATTGGCTATTGTGATCTTTAAAAAAAAACTTAAATTAAATTGAGAAAAACTTCTGCAGTATTAGAGGATTTTTATGACTGACTACTCAGATGAAATTTCGACTGTGCGCCTGACGTCTAAAATCGATACAAAATTGGCTATTGTGATCTTTAAAAAAAAACTTAAATTAAATTGAGAAAAACTTCTGCAGTATTAGAGGATCTTTATGACTAACTATTCAGTTCACATTTCGACTGTGCCTGACGTCTACTAAAAATTGATACAAAATTAGCTATTGTGATCTTTAAAAAAAGTTATATTAAATTGAGAAAAATGTCTACGGTATTAGGGGCTCTTTCCTTAAGGCTCGTTAATAATAAAGCGCGGCATAAATAATATACCATTTTAGTCTGGTGTCCAGCTTAAGTTTGGCAAAGTCACAATGCTGAAATTTTCGATATAAAATTATCTATTGTGACTTAGGTACAAATAAATTGACGTTACAAATTATTTAACGGAAAATCCAATAACAAAAGCTTTGATGAAAAAAAACTCCATTCTTATGAGTACAAGTCAGTATAGTTCACAGTGGATAGTTCACAGTATTAAAACTTCTTTTTTTTTGGGCATTTGGGATTATCTGTTTTAGTTTCAGTGATTATAAAACTTTAGGTTTCTACCTATACAAGCCGAAACGCGCTTATAAAGTGTAGACAGTAAAATACGTTGCTTTTAAGCCGCAAAAAATCTAAATTTTATAAGTTAAGAAATTTGCTGAGCGGAAAAAAAGGCAAAGAAATCTCAGGGTAGCTAGTATTCAAATTCTCCATTGCCTATTTGATAGATTGATTCCATTCATTTTAAGGCTCCACCTGAGATTTAACTAACGTGGTTATTGTGATTTTCAATAAATTTTAAGTGAACATTCACAATCTTAAACGACAAATCGGCAAACAATCCACAAACTATACCAGTCTATTTATATTTCCGTTCTTTGTTGTAAATGTTGTTAAATTGCGACAAATGACCACAAGGCTTTAGAAGAGTGCCACAATAAAGACTCACGAGATAACAAGGCCAACGCCTATTTGTTCTCTATTTCCGTTCTCGCATTTTTTTTTTTTTTTTTTGTGCTTCTCCCCAAAACTTTTCGCAAAACTCTCTGGTGGACAACCCATCTCCTGTGACTGATATTTCCTGTCATGAAATTGAAAATCGTCCAGCAAAAATCAGACCCTTACTTATGACAGTTGACGATGATTAATATATCTTTTCCGTCTTTTGGTAAAGTTACTTAAAAGTTTCCATCAAATTTCGTATTCAGTTTGGCATAATGGACCGTGTCAAAGCAGGTTGTTGACTTTCATAATGGAATTTGGTCATTAAAATGAAAGGATGTCAAACTCTTTTGAATGATTTGCGAGCGGAAAAATATAAAACCGCAACCCATTATTAAATTGCCTTTCCGCATAGTCATTTCACTAATGCACACTGAATAGGTGCAAGCACTTGAACACCCCAGCGAACGTAATTTCACAACTCGTCAAGATGTAGCATAGATACGCGAATGCTGTCTGTTTGTGTCTACATTAGTTTGAAAATAAAATGTAAATTTTATTACATGAAATAATTCATTTTAGCGCGACAGCGATGATATTATACTATCGCAACTCGCACAGACATCGGCAGCGCCAACGAAAACACTTATTCGGCAGCGCACAGTCATTTGTCGTTCCCAGAGAATGCTAATATTATAGCCTCTGCCTCACCGGCAATTTTTGATTTTATTTTGAAAATTCGTCGTCAAAATTATATTCTTTCTTCCACTGAAAGTATTTCAATTTTCCATTTTTTTTTCTTGGCAAGAGATGCGATGAACAAACATTTTGTTTTTTTTTTTTTTGAAATAAACGTGCGTGCATTTGAAATTAAATTTAGAAGACATCCCACGTGTGTGCGAGTCTGTGTTGAATAAAATGGTTGTGTGTTACACTTTTAAACAAAACAATTCGAATGAATATTCAAATGGGTTTCGTTTGAACTCGAATTGTTTACACCAAATGGGTTACTAAAATCATATATACAAAACTAACTTTAAATTTACTACTATTTACTAAACTAATATTTGAATTTTTCGGTTAATATTCCTACCGTCCACACCTTCAACTTGATGAAGGAAGAAAATCGATTTTAATATTCGTCAAGTTTGCAAAAGGTACATATCTGCTGCTGTCATCGGCGATCATGAAATCGATTTTCTTTTTTTAGCTCAAAATGAGTGGACATGATTTCCAATTATATTCAGCACCAGATTGCATGCGTGGAGTGTATTTTAAATTGAAATCATCATCGTTCTCTATTAAATATTTAAAAAGAGTGCCCGAGGCTGGTTTGAGGGAGACCAAAAAATGTGTCGCATCCACATTTGCGTGTTTTGCCTGGAGAGGGATTATACGTTATAATGGTGCTTAAATACATCTGTAGCAAATTATTAAGCTGGTACATGATTATAGTGGCAAATTTATTCGTTTGATTGGTTTTAATCCGCCTGACTTCTGTACTGTGGTTAGTTTTGTTTAAGTTTCTAAAGGATTTAAAATATGGACAAGAGGTGTTCAATTTGTCAGCATTGGTTGGCCATAATTTTTAATAGGTGCAATGAGGTTTTTTCGGGATCTCAGGTGGTCTACTACCTAGATTTTAGAAAATCAAAGGCGGTTTTAAATGATTGAGATACGAGTAAGAGTTGTTCTGATCCATGAGCTTAGTTTTTTTTGGGAAAATGTCTTCCTAATTGCAGACAGTAGCGGAACCATCAAGATCATGATTAAACGTTTGCTGTAGCTTCCCGTAGTTGATTTAGGGGAACTAAATCTAAAGTTTGCGGCTCAGTGGTTAGTGTGCTGGACTATTGAGCCGGGGATCTAAGGTTCAATCGCCGCAAAATTCCATTTTAAGGTTATTTTTCATTGCTACAACACTCGTTAAGGTCTGAAAAAAATCCGAGTATACCCAATTGTTCTGGGAGAGGTTCCCAATAAAAATTAAAATAAAAAAAAATGTAGACCCCCTTTTTACAAAAATTCCAAATTTGCTACAAAAACGTTTTCGAACCGTGCTGCTGCTCTACAAATTATCCAAATTAGACTAACACCAGAAAAACGCTTCTAAATCATTTAAACTTCTTTAAAAATTTCTTTTTGCTATCGAAAAATCGTCTTAGTAAAGTGGCTCACTTTTGGAATAGTAGGTTTTTTAAACAAGAAAAATAGGAGAGTCTAGATTGAACCAAACTCACAAGAGCCTCAGTTACACCCAAGAAAGTGAACTGTTTGATGCGATCTTCACGCCTATAGCTTCATCGGACGGTTTTAAAAAAATCAGATGTAAGAGGTAGCTGAATTCTGAGAAAGCTGTCAAAATACTGCTAGCCAACTGCTTTTGGAGCCATTCAATGTCAACCCATACTTCTACAACTGCTTTTAGAGCCATTCAATGTAAACCCATACTTCAAAATAACCACTTTATATCAATTTATCACAAATCATTGCATACATACAGGCTGCAAGTCACTGTGAGCTGTTTAATTGAGTATTATCTGCTTGAATTTGCTTTGTTTTATACATTACTAGCTGTTCCCGCCCGGCTTTGCGGGTATATTGCTATCAAAAAAATCCATGCAAAATGTATGGAACATAAATTTTTACGAATTTTCCAATTTCCTTTTACAAATTTTCCAATTTTCTCGACGTATAAACCTTCCTCAGACGGAGACAGACACAACAAAGTAAAGATAGCTCAAATTGGATGATCCGTTCTCGAGTGATGGGCGTTCTTACGGATGCAACTTGTTTGATATAAATATAGATGTAAAAAAATAAATATAGGTGGCGCAAAAGTAATCCTCCTATCAGAAAATATATAAATTTTGCGATTGGCCCCTAATGTCAGTTCTGTTTTGACATTTGTGTAGTAAACACATGCGAAATACACGTTAATAAACAATGTTACGCTACACTGCTCCAGAACGCGGAATCCACAAGAAGAATCAAAATTTTTCATTTGTTTTTAAATTACAGCCAAAAAACATCGGAAGGTTATTTTTGCGCCACCTGTTAGATTGTACAATGAACAATTTTCGAAGAAAAGTCTTTGATTCTTTTATTATCACGTGGTATATTTCAATTGTGAATACAAAAAATTGTTTTCGAATTACAGCATGAAAAGGTATCTCCTTATTTTGTTAAAATTCGTTCACCTGGACATTTGTGAGCAACCTATAAGAAAAACAAACAATTTTCATCACATATTGGTCGTTCACGGATATCACGATTCGGCCACTGTTTCCCAGCTGAAATTGTCAACATTTTAAGAAGACATTTTGGCGAGAGAGAGATAAGCTTAATTTGTACTAATACGTTCGTTGATATTGATATAGATTACAGTTCAAGACTTTTACGAGCTAGATCAGTATGATGCTAAATGGATCTCTGAATGTTCGTAGTTCTTTAGTCAATTTTCACAACTCAATTTTTTAGTAGTTTGTGAACTAAACAAAAGCGATGTGTAACTCTTAAGCAAATAGCATGAAATGGTAAGTGGGAAACGGACCTAAGTTTCACGTTCTGCATGGAGAAAAACAGTTTACAATATTTGAGATCCACAGTAGAGTACTGCAAGGCTGCGCTGTTTGGCCCTCATTGGTTTTATATATGATGAGCAATTTTCTTCACGTTGCTTTGTAGACGGGAATTAGATAAATTTAATGGACTCTGCCATCCTAACTCAGATATTTCGTATATTCTCACAGAATTGCAGAAGACCTTTTCCATCTAACATGTGAAGCTTTTGTAGAGGTTAAGCACTCCTCGCATAACTGAACGTGATTTTCAAGCTTTACGCTTTTTTTAGGTACGAGAAAATCACTTCATCAAACTAAATGATTCTCTGACAGTACAATGGACCGGTTTTGAGTCTGAGTGCCCCAACAGATGTACAAAAATTCGAGAACAAAGTTACAAGCCCTAGCCTAAAATATACCTTGTAGAAAATGGAGACTTCAAGTACTCACCCCTCAATAGGTAACTTACCTTTCTGAACTTCTCGCGTTCGATAAGTCCTCGTGCCATCAGCTGTCTGAATGAACAGCCATCTTCAGCAAATATATATTCAGTCCCTAAACTTGCGATTAATTAAATTTTAATTGAATTCCCATGAACTTTTCATCGCACAACTTTAAGGCGCGATCTCAAGATGCTTTCAATGCAATCATATCCGCAACCAAGCGTCTACCATCTCTTGCCATTCAAAAGTTCAACTGAAATTTTACCCGCAACCCATTGTATCGTGTGTATGTGCTTGAAAACTTTTCCCCAACGCTGTGCACACTAATTCAACTTAATTATTCAACAACAACTAACATTCAACTACCGCATAAACAAAAGCTGCTCCCAACAAGAGTGCGGTGTGCTACGCCTTCGAATAAATTATAAAACAAAAAGAAACGGCTCGGTGTACAAAAGAAAGTCTGCACCGAATTTTCCAACGGATGTTTTGTTTTTCAGGATTGTCTTTCATCACAAATCGCTCTCTCTGCCTTGCCACGGATCTACCACACAAACATACCCACACCAGGAACAGAGACTCTTTGAGGCAGTACAATACGTCGGCTCATCCGTTCCCCATCTCTCGACCCGCATCCTCGTCATTTTTGTCATGAGCATCGTCATTGTCACCATCATCATGTCGTCCTGTCAAGCGGTGGCAGCAGTAGAATAATCGCTTAAGGATAGTTGTCTGTCGGCAAATTGAAAGTATGACTGCAAATAGAGGCCTACTCCTGCACAAATGAAAACTGCTTCCGCCGTTTTGTCTGTGATTGCGCTATCGCGAAATGGGACATTGATTGTCGCCTTGAACTTCAACAGCACTGTATGGGCCACCACCCACCATCACGATATCTACTCGATTAAGGTGTCGCTGCTTAAGTGAAACAATACATTGGCAGTAAAAAATCCCATAAATTCGTGTCCTCGAATGTAATTACGATGCGAGTGCATTTTGTGAACTGAACGCTCATTCCATGTGTCGTAAAAAAAATATCCAACCCGTCATCGTCGTTGCACCTGAGACACATGACAGTTACGACTACAGCCGTATTTTTAACGAATGAATTATTAAGGCAGACTGAAAATTCAATGGGCAAAGGGGTTGTCCTCCAGAGCCACGGAAATAATGGGACAAGATAAATGAGTGCCGTCAGTCTGCCTCTGCAGGATGCTGTGCCTTCATGGTTGTTGTTCTCTCTGTTTTCAGTCAGACAGTCAGAATGGCGGTGTCAACAGGCGATAAGTGGGTGATTTGCTTCATAATTTTATGAGACTGTCTATGGGAGAATGTCAGGGCATCGGGTGTTGGTGTTTGTAATTTTGTAAGGCTATTGATTTTTCTTCAGCTTGTGGATTCCTGTTCCATGACACAATGCTTTGTGGTTTCCAATGTTTTTTCCAAGAAGGTTGTGGCTTTTTGCTCGCCTCTTGAGTATCACAAAGATGGTGTTGTGATTTTGCAGTAAATGGAAAGGGATAACCACAGGATGAAGACTTGTTACAGGGAGGATGTACATGTACATTGTACATGTACATATTTTGAAATGGGAATGTGAGAGAAGTCAGTGACGTTCAATTATTCTAAAACTTATCCCTGGTAGTAGTTTCTGTGAATTTACTTTTGTAAAGTAAAGTCCGGACAGAGACGAGTAAGTTGGTGATCATGGGAGTAAATTGACACATGGAGGCCAAAAATGTTGACTAAGGGAGTCATCCGTCACAAGTGGAGTTTTTTTGTTTTCGATTTTTAATGTGAGTACTCACTTTATGAGTCTCAATAAAACGGGTCAAACTTTTTTTTTTATTAGTTTCGAAAACGAAATGTTTTCGCGGGTATGTTCAAGAATGTTCAAGACACACGTTGAGATTTTTAACCTTGCTTCAGTCTGTTTGATTCGTAGATTATAGTCACTTCAAGTACACTACATATAGACAAATTATTTATTAGTAATAGTCGGCTTGACCTAATAAATAAATAAATAGTTTATCGCAACAGGTCCATAGGGACCCTAGGACTAGCTTCTCACATTCGTTTTGTGTGAGTTTTTAATTTTTGGAACGAATCTACGATTTTATGCCGATTCCAAACGGCTAATTGAGAAGCTCTTGCAAGACAGGTATACTCTCGGATGTTTGTCAGACTAAGTTCGAATTTGGGTTTTTGCGGGATTCGAATATTGGACCCCTCGCTTAAAAATATTCCCCTACAGTCTTGACAATTGTTTTGCAGTTTGTATTGAAATATTTTTGAAAAATATTGAAATATTTCAGCAACATCTCTTTAAGAACGCGTAAAATTGTTGTGAATATGTTTGTGATGCAAAAATAGATCAAAATCTGACGTGGACGACGAAACAGACAATCTGTCACAAAGGCACAGCCACGACCCAGTATTTCACACAATAATTTAGCGCCTACTTATTTTTGTATCTTGATGGACACTCCCGCGGGAAAAGCTGCCGCGAAATGGAGTATTTCGAAGCGGTCTTTGTTTGATCAAAAACGTTTGAACGTTTCAGAAAAATGTTGGCGTTTTTGCTGTTGGTATCCCCTAGTAAGTATGAAGTTGAGCTCATAGTACTGGACTCCTTCGAAACCCCTGAAAATTATACTTTGAACCAACCGTTCTAAAATCTTTAACCTGCGATGCAGCAACTCGATCAAAGGTATATTTTCCCCGGAGGAGGTACAGTCTCTCAAAAGTCTGTGGAATTTCTGGCAAACGCCGCTGAAATTGACATAATCAGATCGGGCTTAGAAGGCAATTGAGGAACAAAGGCCTCTCACGAGTTTGTTTGAAGGAGTTCAGAGCTGTGAGCGTTTATCCATCGATCGGGTTGGCTGGAGAGTCATATGGCCCATTTCATTTTCGTCTGCACGGACGATTTATTTCTGAAACTTATAACAAATCATTCTTGGGCACGAAAACCTTACAACCATTTTGCCTTACAAAAACTAAACCCTGGTTTTACATAAAAGTATACCTCGCTTTGTAGTTGTCACATTTTACGATTTCTGTCAATGAATAAAATAATTATTAGGTCCACCGTTGATTTTAAGAGAAACAATTTTAAGTTGTTACAAATTTATGTATAACAATTTTCTCCTATCAAAATGAACGCCATCTGTGGGTAAAATATAGCCAAGACACCAACCGCTGTGTCTAAAAAATAAGGTCCAACCTTAGGCGACTCATTAACTGAAATTCAATTAAAATTCAATTACCAGGCGCATCTTTCGGAGCCAAATCCACCAAGTCCCTATCCCTTCAAACATGTACGATGTAGGTACTCACCATGCCCGTCATCAGAGTGTCAAGTAAATGTTACAGCACTTCCATTCAATTCATACGTCAACGGAAATAAATCTCGCAAAAATAAAAATTGCCAGAAATTCAAAAATTTCTCTCGAAACTTATTTCATTTCGGCGCATAGCTCGGGATTACCCACGTGGGGTGTCGTTTTCCGTTTTCTCATTTTCATGGTTCAAAATCGTATTACCACAAGATGAGAAACCGCACTGGAACTTTTTTCCATTAAACGAAAAAAAAAAACTCTCCATACTCTCCGAACCACCACCCTTTTGTGTTGTGTCATTGTGCAGCAATTGGCAATTTCGCACTCAAAGCCTTTCCCAAAATACTGCAACCGAAAGAACGTCCTTGTTAGCGCATACCAGGGCAAATTCAAAGAGACATACGGAAAGGACACAATGTATGAGGTGTGGACCGCACACAATGAGTCCGTGTCCCGTTGCTGCTCGTACACATTGTTCTCCGGGTGAAGGGTTTTTGGAAATAATTGACGACATCGAATTACCGTCGATAGTTATGGCCACGGGCCGATGCCCGACACACGCGTCCATATAGTCGTTATGCAGTGATTGTGTTACCAGATACTGCGATAATTAACTTTATTAACGAGTTTTGCTGTGTGGGATGATGCAGCACAATGGCGGTATTAATTAATTACAGGATATGTGTCTCTAATGTGGAGCATCGGAAATTTAATCTAACGCGGGGTTAAAGTTGGCAAAACATTTTCTTTTTCATAACTTAGTCGATTGGTGTTATGCGAGGATGTAGGACTTCATTCATGTGCACCATGCGATGGTAGGTTATTGGCTGCGATATGACGGATATGACGAAAGGCAGGTGAAGGGAAACGAACTTTCGAAAGATGATTGACTGAGAAGTTTTCGATGGAAATGGCGAAGTTCGAACGGATATGAAATAAATTATAGCGCAGAAGGAAAATCGAGTTGAACGGGTGTAAGTAAATTAAAAGCTGGGCGAACATTGTTTGAGTGGTTTGGTGGTGATTGAGTGAGTTTGTAGGAGAAACAAAGTTTTTGTTCCGATTGTGATGGCGATTCGTTGGAATTTCTGTTGAATGAGACGTGTTTTCTAACTAAGTATGCATGTGAAATTGAATGGGGTCAATTTGCAGGTACATTGGTCTCACATTGGGCGCCAATCAATTGACCGATTTGAGAAGTGTTTCTTGGTTTTACAAATGTCGTAACTTATCATCTGGGAATAAGCCTCCTTCGCAGGCATTGAGCAGGGCAGTACCTACATCTGATTTTTACAGTGCAGGCCAGAGGCATGCAAGCTAGTTTCTTCATATACGTAAATGTCCATTTTGTGCGTTAATAGCTGGTGAAGCCGCCAGTTTCTACGGTTAAGTAGGACGCTCAAATGCCCACATTTCGACGCATAAAGTCGTTACATTCCTAAAAACATGTACAATTTACAATGGGTCCGATAGCATCGGCATGGGGCAGTCAACTTGCTGTACGTTTAAAGATTCGCTGTTACGAACGTTTCTACTAAAACTTAAACCTAAAATGTGAATTGAATTTCAATTGAATTTCAGTTAATGAGTCCCATAAGGTTGGATCTAATTTTTTAGACACAGCGGTTGGTGTCGTGGCTATATTTCGCCCACAGATGGCGTTCATTTTGATAGGGGAAAATTGTTATAAATTTGTAACAACCTAAAATTGTTTCTCTCAAAATCAACGGTGAACCTAATAATTATTTTATTCATTGACATAAATCGTCGAATGGGCCGGATCCACTATACAACTACCCCACAGTCACCCGCAATTGAAATAAATGTCCGCCATAGATAGTCGTACCCTAATTGGCGAAATGTGTAGCTAAACACCTATTTGCAAAATGGAGCATGGTTCGTAAAAAAAATTGTATAGGAAAAACAAAATGAATATGCAGTTGAGATGGTATCATGAAATTCAATAACACGCGTCTAAGTGGAGGAGCACGTACCACGCCACGTGTATTGCGAACTGCTAGTAGCACATCGAAGCAAAGTTGTGAGTCATATGCTTTAAGCTAACTCGTGAAGAATTTTATCGTTTCCGAGAATATTTTGACAAGGACAACGTTCATGTTGTACGTTTAACTTGCAAGTTGGCTGATGGTAGCTGTGTTGCTTTTGTAGGGGGGAAGGATTATTCATAGGAGCGGACGATGAGATGATAGAATTCACAAAGTTGACATTTTCTTGTACTATTCAATTATTAAAATCGAGCGTGTTTACTAAAACAGTCGAAGTAAGTCTCGTTTAACAAAAAGAATATTTGATATTTGAAGTAGACTTCGAATTTTACAAGAATGGATGGGACCTATCTCAGCATAAAATTTACAGCTAGCGGCTGATCTGAGAAGCTTTCGCGGATGTTTTTCAGACATTGGAATGATGAAATAAAATAAATTCGGTGAAATAATCTTAAGATGTGATTTGTTTCTTGTCGTACGAACCTGAGACCCCTCGCTCAGTAATCCAGCACACAAACCAATGAGGAAATTTAGACTAATGGCGTCTTTGAATATCAAAATACTTCTCTATGAAGACAGTTGCTTTATCTGCATCTTGGGCATATTTTTGCATATCTGTTTTCAGTATTTCCGACTTTAGTTCATCATTTTTAACACCTTTATTCGCTTGTTTTAGCTTAGCGAAGTTCGAAACCCTATCGCATTTGCTTATTTCTGTACTTCAACAGATGGCGCTTGTCTTTATAGATACCCCTAAAAAAATTGCAGAATGGTTACAAATTTACAATCGATACTCATCGCGGGAGTTGTTTTTAATGGAGTTTCGCAAATTTATTGTATACCTAAATAAAGTTTTGCATTTATATTACTTTTGATACAACCTACATCTACCGAGTTATGGGAACGACAGACTGAGGATGGGGATGTTTATGGAATTGACGCATTAATGCTAGTGCTGCCAGTTATACATTCCTACATTAATATTATGTATATTTATGTTATTGCAGAATTATAATTATTGTTACCGATTGTTTTTTAAAACTTCATTCATTAGCAGTTTTTTTTTTTTTTTAATTTTATTGTGAAAATTGTGCCATGCAGTAGATATGACTGTCGAGCTTTGGTACAAGGTTGGATGTTTCACTTACTAGCTCACCATTAAGGACAATGACACTTAATCTCCAAACTTGTCCCTAAGTGCCCCTTACCTACCTATTGTATGGGATGCTCTATTTCATTCCAAAGTTCGACAGGGGCACTTTCATGTCTTCTTAAAAAAAATGTAAACTAGCTAAAATTCGGCATGCTGGATTGTTGAATTTGTATTCAAACTGAGATTAGAAGAATAGCACTGCGCTTGTAACTTTTTGTTAAAGTAACGTGTTGCAATTCTACTTTAATTGAATGATTCAATAATAATAAATAATCAGTTGTTGAAAAAACATATTAAATAAGCATAGTGGATTAAACACGAGTATTCTTTCAAGAACCTTTGAAAATACCTTCAGTCAGTCTTTAACGTTTCAATTTTCGTTACACGTTTCAGCAGATCCAGCGCGTTTTAATTTTCGATACACGTTTCAGTAGATCTAGCGCGTTTCAATTTTCGTTACTCATTTCAGAAAATGGAGCGCGTTTACATTTTCGTTACACGTTTCAGTAGATCTAACGCGCTTCGATTTTCGTTATAGATTTCAGAAGATCTAGCGCGTTTCAATTTTCGTTACACTTTTCAGTAGATCTAGGGCGTTTCAATTTTCGTTACACATAACAGGAGATCTAGCGCGTTTCAATTTTCGTTACACTTATTTTTATTTTCAGTATTTCACTTGCATTTGTATTAATTTTTCCTACTTTTGTATTTCCATCTTTTTCTAGGAATCTAGGTCTGATTATGTGGGGAGAGGAAGGTATTGCAGTACACATTCGTCATCACCGCCGCCTGCACAGGAAGAAGACATTACAGGTAAGCTTAAGGAAGACTTAATCATATGGCGATGTTTAAAATAAATCAGGCGTCGAATCGCGTCACCCGTGACACAACGAATTAATTGTACTTTCTTACGTAAAATCGTTAAGTAAGCTACCATACATCTGAAGTATGATACATATTAAATTCATGTTACAACACTTATGGATTTACGTTTTTACCGTGGACTGTAAACAGATTTGCGAAGCATCTTTGGGGTCGACTCTCCCAACTGACAATACCAGCTGATGATATAAACTGAACTGCCAAACCGTCTTTCACCCCAAGTCTTGCACTATAAATATACATTTTACAAGAGACTTACATTTTTATACTCTTCGACGATCCTTGCAAAAACGAAGTATTGATTTTCTCATAATGGTAAAACAAAGCAGGCTATTACTGAAAAGAAATAAAAATTCGACTGAGGGACCTACTGTGCTATCTTCAGTTATTTTTTGAGTTTTATGTGCACTTCTCTCTGCCGTAAGCCACCGATATATTCAATTGTTATCCATTTTTGTGATAACCAGCTCTGAAAACGCTTCACCTGAAAAATGTGTGTGTGCCTCCCTCTTTAGACACCTCTGTCTCCCCTACAATATATACACAAAAAACCTCATAGTCAAACACGAAATTAATGTCCCCACCCAATATACAAAAAGAGTCCTTTCTCTGGACTAGTGATAACCACCCACATACCACTGCTCTCCTTATCCAAACCGATAAAAACTGGACATAGATTAGTCATGTTACATTGTGTAATCGGATTAAATAAATAAAAGAAAAAAATCCCCATGAGGGCTTTGCTGACTTATCAAGGATTACCCATTTTGTTAAACAAAAACCAACCTAATGCGGGATACGGTGGATCAACAGGATATAAAGTGGCTAGTGGAAGTTAGTGGGATGCCGCCCGCACAGAGAAAAAATGCACGTACCAATTCCATTAACCTGTAGAAAGACAAACTTTCTCTCTCTCTCTATCCCAATTGAAACCAATGAAATGCTTAACTAGAGGTCCTGCCTGCCTGCACAATGACTTCATCAATTGAAAGCCGCTGCCGGTCAATGTAGTATTGCAAATTTGTGCGGTTGTCCGTGCGTAGGTATGGACAAAGGATAAGCCACTGAGCTGTCAGGGAGAGGGAAATGTATTTCGAAAATTCAATTATGCTCTATCTAAAGTGGGCTGTTGAACTCCTGCACTGGACTCTCAACAACCACATTCAGGTTTAAGGTGTGTTAAAGTTTTAATAGGAAAATAATAGTAGGAGGAAAAGTAAATTTAATGAAGGACGTCCGGTAGAGGGAGGTGGAGCTATATGTACGGTACAATCTCGAAAACAAGTCTCAGACGCTTCAAATTGAAAGCCCTCTTATATTTGCAGAGACTTTGCAAACTACAAGCAGCGAAGTACTTGAAATTTTGTATAGCTGTAGGAAGGAAACATAATCAATAGGTTCGCATTCAAGGATAGTTATCTACATAAATACAAAAGTTCCATTTCGGCAACAAACCATAATGAGTTACGACCCTTAAAGATAAATCGTACAAATGAATCATTTTTTTGACTTTAGGCATCCTTGATCAGTTTTTGATGTGTAAACATCTATTATTTGAATATTCTCCTTTTTTTTGATGGATTACAAGTCATTAGTTAGTTTTGACTTTAGACCTTCTCTGAGATTAGTTTGGGGACCTTTGGATAATCTCCGATATGTTGCTGTAATGTTTGCGCCATACTGTGATTATCCTTTCACCTGCGTTGACGTGTATTATATACACTAAGAAGGTTTAAACCCTTAAGGCTCATCAGTCATCAGTAAAAATCTCTCTCCACAAATTCCCACGCATGGCTTTTTACATCTTTGTTACCAAAATGTCAAAGTTTTTGGTGTCCAGACTAAATTTTTCCAACTCACAATGGTGAAATTTCCCCTACAAAATTGCATATTGTGACTTAAAAAATATTTAGTGTGAAGGTTAAAAGTGATTATTAGTAATTAAGTGTTTTGTATCTTCCTGTTCCTGCCAGGGCTGCTGTTTCATAATTTCGTTGGGGAGTATAATCGATTTTTGGGTTTACCGGGGAGTACAGAACAAAAATTTCGAATATTAATTTTTAGCTAAGTGTTTTGCAATTGAGACGGATCGATGCTAGTACTCTGTGACGGCCATGTTGTACTGGTGGCGTTTGTTTAATCTGCTGTTTATTATTTAGTCACTAATACTAAATCACTATGGCAAGTTACACTTTGATCAGCACATCCAAATGATAAAACTTGATTTTCAAAATGAGTGCTCATAAGCGATTTTTTTTATATACCTAGTAGTGTAGTGATGATGATTGGTAGCTCGGATGCAAGACCCCACCCTCCGACGAGCTTAGGCGAGACCAACAAGGCATGCGACCGTGTCTAGCGTTACCAATAAAACTTCCTTTTCCCTTCCTTTCCTCTCGTCCTATTTTCCCCCAATTTTCTTACCGTCTCTTGCAGATAATCATCCCTCCCCTTACCCCCTCAGCACCACCGCACCACCTCCATTACAATACGTTGATCGAGTTGCGCCCATTTTACGGCAGACGTGGTAGCCCATCAGAGTTGACTCTTCAACTTTTATGTCTAAATACGAGACACCCGGTTTGGTAAACTTACCCGCTCGTATTGGAAAAGCCTCTAAATAGTTTCCGAAAATTTAATTTAAGGATCCACAAGAGTTTGTGGAACTTAGTGAAACATCCAGAAATTAAAAATTGTCTAGCAATTTTAGACATAGGTGCCTATAGAAATGCCAAGGCAAGTGAAAATTGCTTAAACCGAAATTAGAAATAGGAGTACAATTTGTCTTTGGTGAGTACGGGAGTATGACCAACGAAAAAGGAGAATATACTCCCATTGTAAAGGGTTTTTCAACAGGGACGCTATAAAAGTAGAGCGACAGGGACAGCAAACGACGCCGAATTTCTTGCCGCTCTTTTGACATTTCTCTTCACTAAGGTTTGCCATTTCATGATGGAAAGATATACGAGCCAACAACGAGTCGAAATTATTAAAATTTACTACCGAAATTCGGAGTCAGTGGCCTCAACCTTAAGAGAACTACGTCCAATTTATGGTCGTCATAATCGTCCTAGCAGATCAACAATTAAGCGTCTAGTGGAAAAATTTGAATCCACTGGCACAGTACAAAATGTTCCCGTGCCAGTGAGACAAATAAGTGCCCGTAGTGTCGAGAATATTGCTGCCGCTGAGGCTTCAGTTGAAGAAAGCCCAAATGTGTCTCTCACACGTCGTTCTCTTGGGCAACTCTTTGACGTCGTTGTGGCGAATTCTGCAAAAAGATTTTGGCCTACATCCTTACAAGATTAAATTGACGCAAGAACTGAAGCCGCTTGACCACCAGAAGCGTCGTATGTTCGTGAATTGGGCTGAGCAACAACTTGAAAATGTTTTAGATTTTCATCGAAAAACCATCTTCAGTGATGAGGCTCATTTCTGGCTGAATGGATTCGTCAATAAACAAAATATGCGGTATTGGTCAGGCAGCAATCCACACGTACTCCATGAGTCATCTTTGCATCCAGAAAAAATTACGGTTTGGTGTGGTTTATGGGCCGTACTTCTTCCGTGATGATCAAGACCGGCACGTTACTGTGAATGGGAATCGCTACCTTCAGTGATAACCGAATATTTTTGGCCCCAATTGGATGATATGGACTTGGAGGACATGTGGTTCCAACAGGACGGCGCCACAAGCCACACAGCGAATGTCACAATCAATTTATTGAAACCAAGTTTGGAGAACGTGTTGTCTCACGAAATGGTCCAGTCGCTTGGCCGCCTCGGTCGTGCGATTTGACGCCGTTAGACTATTTCCTGTGGGGCTACGTCAAGTCTATGGTCTATGCCAAGAAGCCAGCGACGATTGATGAACTTCGTACGAATATCGAGCGTGAAATTGCAGCAGTATCGGCCGATTTATGCTTGAAAACCGTCGAAAATTGGGTTCAGCGTCTGGACTTCTGCAAGCGTGCCCGCAAAAGAAATCGAGTTCCATACATAATGGCATCAAACGTTCTTTCACAGGAATAAAGAATTTCATTTATATCCAAAACCGTTTTTGCTTTATTAAAAAAAAACTTTTGTAGCGCTCTTATTGAAAAACCTTTTAGTACTTTCGGCAGCTCTGATTCCTACCAAAAACGTATTTTCTTTCACGCGCTTCTACCTTACTTAAAAGTCACTCCCTTCAGAAAAAATATATCGCACCTTAAACCCTCTTTGTATGGCCAGTCCATTGCAGTGCTGCTAGATTGTGAACGTTTTTCCTTGTTAAGGTTATTTGAGTTCTCAAAATGAGGCAAAACGGGAAAAAGGAAAAACGTTTAACTTGCTACAATAAATAAGTGGGAATTTCTGTTATTTTTTTAAAGTCTACTAAAAACTGCAAGTTTCTTAAATAATTTTATTTAAGGCAGACAAAAGTACACACATTTAAAAAAATCAGTCTGCTTACATTGAAACAGGGTGTATCGAACTGCATGAGTATTGCAACTCTGCACTCGATGTATTGAGCGAGGATATAAAACTTAACGAAAGAATAAAAAGGTTCTAACTAAAAACTGTATAGTATGACGAAAGTCAGTCTTATAGCAGGCACCAATGTGAGCAGGAGCAGGTTATTGAGAAGGAATAAATAAAAGTGTTTTTTATAACACTTTTCCACTATAATTATCTTGTGTTTTTGTTTATTCTGGCGCGTATTATTTTTGTGACGGTCTGTTTTCTGCTCTTTCCATTAATTTCCCTGAGCTACGATACAAAGGGAATCAGCTCCTGATTAAACCGAAATATCAGAAATTTCTTTCTTAGAATCTATGTAGGTATTCAGAAAAGATATTTTTATAGCGATGACTAAAAAAATTCCGAGTTTCTATAAAACAATATGGCTTCCGGAAGTGATGAACGGAAAATTATTTATTAATTTGGTATAACTGATTGATGTTGGTTTGTCGGTTGGTTTAATTTACTGAAACTAATTATCTCTCTCATTTCACATGTTTTAAATCAGAAATAGAAATATTTTCAAGTACCTAATTGCAGAAATGTTGGTGGCCGGAACTTGTGTTTATTTCCGTTTTACATATCTATTATTATGGGTAGAACATCCATGACACTTTAGGCGTCTGATTAGTGATCTTATTATTACGCCTTTATTATCATTGACTGCGGACAAGCGGATCGCTCTGTCCCGTCTCGTGCAAAAATACGGGCGCGTGTTGGTGTAAATGCTATTCAAATGAAATTGGATAAAAATAAGTATTCCTAAGTCTCATTGCATCTGATAGTTGAAAGAAGTCAAACCCGATAAAGCTAGTAACATCTAATAGCGGCCTTGTTTAAAAAAAATGGCTCATATACTTTTCCCTATATTTTGCTTTAATTTGCCAGTCACTGTCAACTGCAAAACATTCCATAAGGGGCCCTCAAATTTTCGCACAAAATTCGTGAATGGAAACCTGCAGGTTGCAGGCTGCATCGGTTGTTGCGAGGTCCTTCGAAACGTATAAGAAAAGTTCGGTTTACGATAATAAATTTTGTAATTTTCATTTTATTAAGGAATGAGAAGAGTTTAACTTCTACGAAAGTTACAAGAGGATGTAAGTAGGAAGAATTTTTGTCCAACAACGTTGGTTGCATGTAATAAATACTTTTGCGAATGTATAACTTCGTTGTTCGTTGTAATGAATATTTTATTGTTGAACTTTTTTTTTAATAATTCCACAAGTATGCACGAGTATGTCCTTTGTGTCGTTTTTGTCGTTAACGGATATGGGAGAGTTACTGCTTTCTAGTGTATCCTGTATTGTGTATGTTTATTGGTTTTTAAGTTGAGAAATTATAGTTGGAATAATGACGGAAGATGGATTGAGGGTATTTGCCTTACAAAATAACTCTTCAACTTTACGGCATAATTTAATTTTGGCTTGAAGTTGAACTGATGGCAACTGGAGTTGTAAACTGGACTGTTTGTTTTGTCTGGCAACTAAAAAAATAAGAACAAAAAGTGAAAAAAGCTATAATTACAGGTTTTTAACCGTCGTAAATAAAAGAACAGCTTCATAGTAATCGCAATTTCTACTGTCCGGATCGTTCGATTTTCACGATTCTGAGCTTAACGTATTCGTATTGGCCCAAGGAAGCCATTTGTCGCGAAAAGAAAACCTTAAGGAATGAAATATGGGATGAAAGTTTGTATGGGAAACCGATATTTGTGTTCAAACTGTATAGAAAAAGGGGGAATGTCACTTTCAATACAACAAAAATTATTTAATTTTTTTTTTAAATTATACATATTATTGAATGAATTCGGCCGGAACGAAGTTTGGCAAGTCAGCTAGTTTATTACAAAAGTTGAGGCGGGGCGTTAAAATCCCTGAAAGGACACCCCAAGAGTCTCGATCTTTCTCAAGTGGCCCAATAGATCTCAAAACGGCTGCAGCAAAGATGTCGGACTTAAATCGGATTTATCTCAAAAAAATCCTCTAACTTGTAAGAATTCGGAATACCAAAATCTTCGTCTCAGAAGAAGCCGGATTGGCGACATGTGTTTATGTTCAACATAACCGAACGCCGAACCTTCGAAAAAGTAGCTTCCCCCTTTGATTACCCAGATGTTGCATAATTCTGGTGTTTCTCACCGAGTTAAGCCTAGTACGCAGCTGTTCCGAAACGAAAATCACTTTTAAAAAAGTGACACAACGAAATCATGAACAAAAAATTTCGCTCTCCTTTTCGTTTTGCAGCTGCACAGCTGCTGCGAAATGATGGTGGAAAAGTGGGTAATTGTAGTAGATCTCTTGGTACAATTCTCCACTCTCTTTTCGCACACATTTATTGTCCCGGACATTAATTGCCTGGGAAAATTTGACATTTGTACTGCTGTGTTGCCATCATTGAGAAATTTTTGGAGCCAAAAATATCCAAACTCAAACATGAAGATTAAGAATGTACTTGACTTTTCTAGTTTCCATTTTCCATTTACAATGTTAACATAAAAAAAAAAAAAAAAAAATTTGCTGGAAGGGGGCATACATACCGCATCCCCGCAAACTTTTACAGTGTTTTTGCATATTCATGCATATCTCGTGAGTTAATTTTACTGATGATATGTACGAGTCTGTTCAAAAATTGTATGTGTAAAAATGGAGTTGGCTCATTTTCAATTAACAATTAATTAACTGTCTAGAAAGCTTTAGTTATACCAAAAATGTACGTTCGCAATTGAAGTTGGCGTTTTTTTTTTTATAAATACCTAAGGAGCCTTAGAATCACCAAACTTTAAAGTAAATAGACAAAATTAGGATAATTCCCAAATGACAATTTTAAGGAGACAGTGATAAGTTCGAGTAGCCAAATCGGAGATAAATAGCCAGTGCTGGTAACACTGCAACTTGTGTATCAGCTGATGGAACTCTCCAGAAAGTATATTCCGCTGCATTTTCGTAGACGTTTTGCTTTCCCTTGGTTCCGGAACATGGGCTTTACTCCAGCAGTACGACGAGAACAAATACAAATCTCCTTCAAGTATGCAACGATAATTTCATTAATTTTTAGATTTTAATAATTTGCCCGAAGATATGCAATAGTAAATAGGAATCGCAAAGATTCAGTTTCAACTAAACACTGAAATTTTATACAATTATCAGAGGGTTCTCAAACCTGCCTTCTCAGCTTCGTTGTCTTACTTATTTACTTGTCGCGCTCCCGACCCATGAAGAGTCTCTGCCTGAGACACTACAGCCTTCCATCCTCTACGATCCCGGGCACGCTGCTTCCAGTTGTCCAGACCAAGCGCTCTAGCATCCGCGATGGCTTGGTCTTTGAAACGGAGGTTCGGTCTTCCTTGTCTTCTCGAACCTGGGGTGTGGGATTCGAAGATCCCCTTAATTCGTTATCTTAGCTAGGATTTTACTTGGACTCAGATCAAGCAATGGCAATAAGAGTCAAGAAACTGCCATCTTGGGAATGGAAGATGCAACTTGGGCGTTGGAAAATGTCAATTCAAGTAGGTTATGACGACTGTTCCTCTGTATACGTAATCAAAACAGTGGAAAAAACCTCTCCGAGCTCTTGACCAAAGATCTGTAAGATTTTTTTCTCGTCGGAACTCAATATCACCCTGCCACTTGAAGTCATAAAGCCCATATGGCAGAGTAGGGGTTCTTTTGGGCGTACATTTTATCCTTCAAGTCAACAAATCAGTCTTACTTACTTACTTACTTAGGTGGCGCTACAGTCCGGGGTGGACCTGGGCCTCAACCAATACGCCTCTCCAGTTAGCGCGATCTTTGGCTAACTGCCTCCAGTTGCGCACTCCAAGTTGGTTGAGGTCCCCTTCCACTTGCGCGCGCCACCTAAGGCGAGGTCTTCCTCTACTGCGTTGTCCCTCCGGGTTAGAATCGAAGACTCTTCGGGCCGGAGCGTTGGTGTCCATTCGCTCTACATGTCCCAGCCATCTTAGACGACTGATGCGTACTTTTCTGACTAGGTCAATGTCGCTGTACAGCTCGTAGAGTTCGCTGTTAAATCTTCTCCTCCAAAGCCCGTCAACGCAAACGGGACCAAAAATCACTCGAAGAATTTTGCGTTCGAAGCGACCAAGAAGATCCTCATCCGTTTTTGCTAGGGTCCATGCTTCTGCGCCATAGAGCAGGACAGGGATGATGAGAGTCTTATATAGAATCTCCTTAGTGCTTCTTGACAAGGCCTTACTAATCAATTGCCGTCTTAGGCCAAAGAAACAGCGGTTGGCAAGTGTGATTCTTCGTTTGATTTCTGATGTGATGTCGTTATCAGAGTTTATAGCGGAGCCGAGGTAGACAAAGTCCCTAACTACCTCAAAGTTATAGCTGTCTATCGTGACGTTCTGCCCGATTCGTCGATGTCGTGTGTCCCTTCTTGTTGACAGCATATATTTTGTTTTACCCTCATTCACCACTAAACCCATTTTTTCCGCTTCTGTACTAATACTTGCAAACGCACCAGTGACAGCTCGCTGTGTTGTACCAACAATGTCAATGTCGTCAGCGTATGCAAGCAGTTGCACAGACTTATAGAAAATTGTGCCTCTGGTGTTGGCTTGTGAGTTTCGCACAATCTTCTCAAGAATGATGTTGAAGAAGTCACATGACAGCGCATCACCTTGTCTAAATCCTTTTTTGACATCAAAGGTCTCGGTGAGATTGTTTCCGACCTTTACGGAGCAGCGAGCGTTCTCCATCGTCATTCTGCACAATCTGACAAGTTTGGCAGGGATGCCAAAACTAGACATGGCTCTGTATAGCTCGTCTCTATAAACGCTGTCATATGCGGCCTTAAAATCGATAAAAAGATGGTGAGTATCGATCTGGTATTCTTGGGTTTTTTCCAGGATCTGCCGTAGTGTGAATATTTGATCGGTCGTGGACTTACCGGGCCTAAAACCGCACTGATAGGGACCTATCAGATCGTTGACGAATGGTTTCAGGCGTTCACACAATACAGCAGACATGATCTTATACGCAGTGTTCAGGAGACTGATGCCTCTGTAGTTGGCGCAGTTTAGAGGGTCTCCCTTCTTGTGGATCGATCAACAATCAACAAATCAGTCTTGCACCCTCCAAATGCTTAGCTTAAGGAATAATACCAAACTATGGTATAGGAACTTTGTCAAAAGCGAATTTAAGGTAACCAAACAGCTGATGATCCTGTCGAAAGAGGGCCAAACTTCCTTTACAGAAGCTGAGTGAATGTTTATTATTTGGCAAAGTCTTTATACACAATTCTTCAACTGTTAAACAAATAATTCCATATTTAAACAGCTTTTTTAACAACATAATTAAACAATATGGGCTATACTATTTTTAAGCGCGAAATTTGAATTGTGCTCCAACAGCTGTCCCGCTCGCCAATTTCTCCATTTTTCCATTTTTCACTTTTCCTTGACAAAACGCAGTCAGTCTTCTTATAGCCGCAGACGTTTGAACAATAAAGATAATTTCGGTTGAATTTTACTTGAATTCGGCCTTGTGGCACAATACACATCCACAAAATTTCATTAAAATCGATTGAAAGGTTTCAGAAATCGACAACAGCGCCACCTATCGATTCCTAGTTGGAACTGAAGTTTATTTTTTTAATTTCTTTAATTAAAATTCGAGAGTATTCACTTCCGTTGCCTTGCCAGATCACTATTTTCGTAACACTTTCACCAGTTCACTCCCCAGCGCCAGCCCATCGAACAATTCACTTCAAAAATTAAGTTAAAAGAATTAAAAATATATATATATATATCTTACCACAGCGCCACCTACCCGGTCCAAAACTATCCTATCACTCAAGCTGCAACCAACATGTATGTACATCCGCAAAACTTTGTAAAATCAGTTTGTTGTTTGAGAAACAGCGCCACCCATCGGTTTCAAACCATACCTACACATCCAGAAAATATCATTGAAATCAGTTAAGTTGTTTCGGAGATCGGCAACCGCTCCACCTGACCTGCCCGCTATCCCTTAAGCTGCAACAAACCATACACAGAAAATTTTATTGAAATCGATTGAGTGGTTTCAGAGATGGACAACACCATATACGCACAAATCCACGTATGCTTACTATGCCTCTAACTCATGAATCAATACACTTACAAACACAGTATGTACATAAAAAACCTTGGTATTTACTGCACCTTTCATGGGAAATTTCCAGAAACAAAATCGGTTCACGTATTACAGAGAACATCAATTTCAAATGAAATACAACTTATTTTTTTTAGATACATACATAATTTCCCTAGTTGTTTGAAATAGGGCTCTACTACTTTTAAACCCAAAGCCCCTGCGATTGGCAGGCCTTAGTTTTTTTTAGCATAGGTCTGCAAAATACCAACAAGTTGCAGCTATAATAATACTTAATGAACTAACCGACTTGTAGGATAAAGAGCGGACGAACCTGGGTAACTGAAGTTCAAAAAGAAAAACTTCCGTAAAACTGACCAGCAGTCAAAAGAAGTGAAGTAAGTTGTATACGTCTCTTAATGGATTCCATTTGGCCCGTTTATTCGGCACGCACCTATAGGTAACGTACAATCCAATTTATTGCGTCTCACTGAAACTTTTCCAAGGGCCCATTGATGATGCCAACAAAAACGCGTTCTAATGGTCAAAGTTGCTCGAATGGCTTTTCGAAAACTTTCCCAATGTACCCCAATAAAATACAGCGCTCCCCTTTCTATCTCTATATAAAAGGATTCATAACCCTCCTCGCCGATACGAACCCCATCCCGATACATTCTAATGAATAATGAACAACGATACCATGTACGTACTTTTTGCTGCTTCCATTTCCGGTTCTCGTGCTTGGCTTTCGCAAAACCATTTAGCGTCCGCCGGGCCGCCATGTTCGGAATTAAAATCGAACAGAGATACTTTGGGATAAATTACTTTATTTTTGGCAATTCACAGCAGAGCACATGGTGTCCCTTCGGCTAGACCATTTGTCTGCTGCGCCTCTTTTCAGTATATATATTTATGTAGCACATTAACAAATACAATAACAATACTGATTACATACACAATTATAGAAGGCGATAAAAGTACAGATGCACAGAAAACAAATAAAAATATGACTATCACTATGAAGTTCAACGTTCGCTGCTTGTGGTTACAGTTTTTTTTTTTTTTTTTGGTTCAGATTTTGTCGTCTAGACTGTCATAACACTCGTCTAGATTCGATTTGAGCTCGTCCGCGGAGGAGGAGGAGACCGAAGCCGCTCGGGCCAAGTCCTCGGCCAAGTCGTCGACCAACTGTTCGGCGTTGGCGGTGGCATCCTTTACGGGGTCGTACACCTCGAACTCCTCGAACTCGATGTCGTCGTACTTGCGTTTGGTAAACAAGCGTTTGTCATTTGTGACATAGTGGCGCACCAGGGACGTGTCCACTATAATGTCGGCGGCAGGTGGCTTGCTCGTGATAGCACCACCCGCCACCTCCTCCTTTGGCAGATGACCATCGAAGTGTTCGACTATGGTGACATTTTTCGCCGACTCTCTTGCGCCGCCGTTGACACTCTGCAGCACTGTGGTTGGGGCTTTGGTGTCACCCTTCGTGGGTGTATCTATTGATTTGGAATCGCTGGTGGACTTTTTCATTGTTCCATTGGGACCCTTCATGGTGAATGCCAAGTCGACGTTTTTATTGCGACTAATTTTTTTCCCATTTGTCTGGGTGGCATCGCCGACTTTGTTCTCAGCCAAACGTATGTCCGTGGCGGATGATGTGAAGCTGGGCTGCGACTCCGTTGGGACGCTGATATGATTGTTGACCGTTACTTGTTTCAGTAGATGCACGTAGGCGAGTGGGTCGGGGATTTTGTCGCCCTTGCCTATCATTTGGTTGTTGATAGTGAATCCCTCGGAAAGCCGTTTATGTGCGGCGGGTGCTTCGAATTTGGAACGCTCGACGACAAGGCTCGTGGGACGACCTGTCTTCTCGATGCACTGCGACTCTATGATGCGTGGCCCTGTGTAGCTGTTTATCTTGCCAGATGTCTCTAAGCGATGGACCAGCCGACGAACCACAGGCTCTCCATCATCGTCGTCGTTGTGGTCGTCCTTTTGCGTGATCCCGTCCACGGATTCGTCTTCACCGATGGTGGCCGGATAATGGGCTACATGGCTGTTGAGCCTCTGAGTGCCAATCAATTCGAGGCGACTGCTGCAGCTGTTTGATTTGACAAGTTTAAATTTGATACCTATGGAAGGACACATCAGTTGGGTGTGAGAGAAGGATGTGTGATGGGAAAACACTTACCCGTGTAGTTCTGCGTGGCCAGTTGGTCGTGCAATTGATCCTTGTGCGGGCATTCGTTCGGTTGGCACGCATTGCACGTAAGGAAGTCGATTTTCGAACGAGGGATGCGCAACGTTGCACCAGTTGCTGGGGGACTGTGCATTGTTACACGACCACCATAGTAGGTAACAGTTGAGCCACATTCTCGGATCTTTTCAAGAACGTCCTGCGAGCGAGAGAGAGAGAACGTTTTAAGTGGATTAAATGATTTTAAATGGACATGGGACTTTCTCATGTCGCAAGGTTGTCGTGTTAAAAGGTTTCGCAACTTGTGGCGGCGGCGGTGGCAGTCTTTATGGTATTTAAGTTAGTGGATTTGAATCGATACGGACATCCACATCAGTGTCCCGTATATGATGGGGTTGTAACTGAGAAATAGCGTGCATGGTGAGCATAAAAGGAACGAAAAAATTGTAGGTTAGGCAGTCACTGTGGAAAGTTATAGAGTGGTTGAAGGGGGGACTTTTATGACCAAAGGTGGTTACTGCATTGCCATTCTTATGGAAAGATCTTGAGTGGGAAAAGAAGCACGGAAAACCCGTTAAGTTCAATTTCGATTGCACTATTTGCAGCGGATGGACTGAAATGACATGACGTGTCTTCTTTCAAAGCTATCTTACAACATATTACGATCGAAAAACAGAAATTTATTAAGTGGCTTCACCTGGCAATTGGCTGCTTATCACCCCGATGTGATTGAATATTTGAAATTCGAACACCTTGACGATGTGGGCGTGGCACCGGGGGGAGGTAAAACTGAAACTGCTTGACTTTTCAACGTGTTTTAAAGCGAATATAGTTTAAAAAATTCGTCTCGTTTCGCTAAGACCATTTGCTATAAGTTTCAATGACGAATGTTTTCATAGTTGGAATAAGTTGGAATCATACCCCTTTTTGCAGAAAATTTTGATCGAAAAGCAGAAATTTGTTAAGTGGTTTTATCTGACAATTTGCTGCTTATCACGTCGATCTGATTGAATATTTGAAATTCGAACACCTTGACGATGTGGGCGTGGCGGCGGGGGGAGGTAAAACTGAAACTGCTGGACTTTTCAACGTGTTTTAAAGCGAATATAGTTTAAAAAATTCGTCTCGTTTCGCTAAGACCATTTGCTATAAGTTTCAATGACGAATGTTTTCATAGTTGGAATAAGTTGGAATCATACCCCTTTTTGCAGAAAATTTTGATCGAAAAGCAGAAATTTGTTAAGTGGTTTTATCTGACAATTTGCTGCTTATCACGTCGATCTGATTGAATATTTGAAATTCGAACACCTTGACGATGTGGGCGTGGCGGCGGGGGGAGGTAAAACTGAAACTGCTGGACTTTTCAATGTGCCTTAAAGTGAACATGGTTTAGAATAATAGTCTCGTTTTGCCAAGGGCATTTGGTGTAAGTTTCACTGAAGGATGTTTTCAGGAATGATGAGATAAGAATGAAGTGTCATCTTTCAAACTACGATTTACAGAAAATTTTGATTAAAAACCAGAAATTTGTTAAGTGGCTTCATTTTAGTATTACCTGCTCTTCATGGCGATCTCAGTAAATATTTGAAACTCGAGCTCCTTAACGATGTGGGCGTGGCACCGGGGGAGGTAAAATTGAAACTGCTTGACGTTTCAATGTGCCTTAAAGTGAATATAACTTAAAAATTTCGCCTGGTTTCACTTAGGCCATTTGCTATATATGTTTCAATGACAAATGTTTTCATAGTTCGAATAAATTGGAATCAAACCCTGTTTTGCAGAAAATTCTAATCGAAAACCAAAAATTTGTTTAGTGGCTTCAAAAAGCAATTGGCTGTTCATCACGCCGATATGATTGAATATTTGAAATTCAAACGCTTTGACGATGTGGGCGTGGCAGTGGGAGGCGCTAAAATGGAAACCGCTAGCTTTTTCAGCGTGTTTCAAAATGAATACAGTCTGGGAGTGCCCCCTTTGTTATTCCCATTCCTTAAAGAATTTGCTATCATCCTCGTTGAAGGAAATGTACTCGTGTAATCTTCCTTGTCAAATCGCCTTTTATTCCACCATTTGAAACGCCGGAATGTTATTTTTCACCGAAAACTCATAGTTTGTAATCTGAATTATGCAAAACATGTTGTTGCTCAAACTATCCCCCACAGGATCCTTTTTAAAATTGAATTCAACGACCAATACCTTCATCACTATTCACTAAACATTGTACTTCACTTACCTCACTGACATAATACGATTCGCATAATTCATCATCGAGCAGGTCGTCTTCGTCGTCGTCCTCATCGTCCGGCTCTTCGTCCTCTTCGCCATCCAAGTAATCACCACATAATCCGTTCGAATCCTGTGAACCACAGGCATTATGCTTTCGTATGAAATCCCTTACATGCATTCCACCACGTATCTCGACAGCATCGTGTTGTCTTCTCCCAGTGCGATCGTCGTCATCGTAGTTCTTGTGTTGTTGCGCCGATGATGATCTCCCGTCGACAGTAGTTGCCGTTGTCGTTGGTCCTGCATCACCATTACTGCACTCACACGGCGATGATAAATCACCGCTCGATATCCCACTCGACAGGCTGATCGAATCCCATTTTCTCAATGTTGCCGCAGTAACGTTGCCATCGCCCGCCTGTCCATTACCATAGGACGTATCGATAGTTAAATATCGGGAACGACTACGTTGTTCCCTTCGTCCGGGCTGATGTGTGCCCGGCTCCGGTGAGGGCGGTGGAGTTGTTGTGTTGTTCGTTTTCGCCATGCCACCCGCCCGCCTATGCGGAAGGACATTCTCCTCGAAGAATTTTCGAACATTCCTCACCGTGTCCGGGGTGGGTAGTTCCTCTTCGAGAAGTTCACGATTCACCCGGACAGGTTGATAGAAGAAATGTCGTTTACTCAGTTTATTGTGACTCTCGGGGGTGGTGGTGGTGTTTGTGTTCGTCAGCTCGGGATGCGAGGCGGCATTAACTACGGTACTGCCCGCACCACTGGTGATTCTGCAATGCTGCCCTCCTGCACCGGGCTTTGTGTGCTGTCCATCCGATGGGACACCCGCCTTGGAGGGTCGTTCGATTTTCGTGCGAACCGGTTCCACGATAACCACATTGTTGTTTGTCAGCAGCTCCTGGAAGCTATACTCCTGCAGGTACTGAATCAAACCGTCGAACTGTGCCTCCTTTTTGCTGCGATTCAGCATGTTGTTGCGGAAGATGTTCGGCTTCATGACTTTGTAGCGAATGTGATCGAATTCGGGCACCGGCTCGTCGGGATTCGCTTTGACGATGGTCGCCTGTTTGTCGCCGTCGAGTTCGACGATTTCAATCGACGGCATAAGGCTTTGGAAGTCGTCATCTGTTATCATCGGTTTGCTGGGGGCGAACGACTTAATTTCCTCGCCGATAATGAAGTCCTTTTTGGGTGTGGCCTTGACTTCCTCACTGATTTGTTCCGCCTGAGTGTCCTGCATGTTCTGGCTGTCGTGCTGGCTCAACTTGGACCAGTAGCAACGGATTGCATCGACCTTCTGCTGGAACTCCGTCTCGGCCGCCTTGTCGGCGAGCGGATGTTTCTGATTCATCGAGCCTCGCTTCGAGTCGACAACTTGAATGACTTGTGGTCGGGACATCTTAGCCACGCGCCTCAATGAATCATTCGGCTTCACCTTGGCCGGCCGTGCGCGGTACGTGTTGTACTGCCGTCGATCCTTTGCCTTGTACACCTCCGAGTGGGTAATGGTTGCGGTTAATTTCTTCGCTTTCGAGGGGGTTCGTGTGAGCGTCTTCTTTGGGGTATCTGATTTATCTACTTCCTCCTTTTGCTGCTGTTGGCTTTCATTCGAAATTAGGTTCGTTGTGTGGCCATCTATAGAGTCCTCTTCGATGACATTGTTCTGGGCATCAGTTACAATTATCCGAAATTGGTTTGATTCAGTCGGGGTGTTGGATGACTTGTTTTCCTCGTCTGGTGTGATTATCTCCCTGCAGTCGGATTCGACTTGAATTGATGGCGCTTCCTTTGACTTTTCGATTTCCTCCTCTGTTTCGGAGCGATGGATGTTCTTAGCTTCGTTGGTGTCCTCTTCGCGCTGGCGAACTCTTTTGTGTGCACGTCCTAAACGATTTATCGAATCGTAGATAACAGTCGCTTCCTTGAGGTCCTTGACCTTGCACTCGTTCTCCTCCTTCAGGTTGTAGGATGATCTCAGTTTAGCGTCGATTCGCTCGGATACTTTGAGACTCTTGCCGATGTTCACGTCCGGCAGACTGTAGTACTGGTTATCGATTACCGGGTGATGGTGAGTGCTGATGTACGTCAAGTGGTCCAAAGCTCCCCGCTTCTGGCTGGGGACACTGGCGTAGTCGGAGAGGCGCTTTAGCTTCTTCTTCTCGACAACAGCAAGGATTTTCGGCTTTGAGTCGATAACGAATGGGGGAGCTGCTGCCGGAACCTGGAGTACCTGCGAATAGAGCGGTGCCTCGACTGGCTCCTTGTGGACCACGTGCGGTCTCTCTGGCGGATCGTAGATATCCTCAATTGAGATGTGCAACAGAGACGCGGATTCCTGCTGCTCCTCGACTAAAGTGCCCTCGGAGCTCTCCTCGGACGAAAGATACACCGAATCGTACGCGATTAGCGCGGCGTGCTCCTCGCTGTTCTCCGCTCTCTTCTGGTTCTGCTCCTCGGTTAGGCTGATGACCTCGAACTTCTCGTCGTAGACCTTGCTGAGGATCTCCTCGACCCTCTCGATGTCGTACTCCTGCTCGGAGTTGGTCAAACTGTCTGACTGGTCGTCCGAGTTGCTGGTGGTTGTTGTCTCGGGGAAAACACTACTCTGACTGAGCTCGGGACACGACTCGTCTCCGGCTCCGCCCAACTGCGAGGAGTACTTCCTGTGCACGGTCGACTTGGAATGGTGACTCTGATACAAGCGCTGCTTCTCGCCGTTCGAGTCACTCTGGTGATGCGAATTCCTGAAGTACTCCGAGTTCAGGCTCTCCAAGTCGCTCTTCTCGTTCTGCCAGATCGACTGCTGGTGGGCGTCTAATCGTTTCAGGTTCTCGTAATACTCGTCCGATTCACGGATTATCGTCGTCGTCTCAGGCGGTGGTGTTACTACTGTTGTTGCTGCATCCGGTGGCGGTAGTTCCGATGGCCGGTCAAGTACATTCGACGGCTGGTGACGGTGATGGTGCTGTTGGTGGTGGTGGTGGTGGTAGTAGGTCGGTTGTTTGGAACCCGTAAATCTATAAAGACGGGAAACGCATAAATTGTGGGAAATTGTTTGTTATGTGTTCATGTGTGAGTGATTGCGACTGATGGTTTTGCCGACCTTCAAGTTCAAGTTGAAGACAAATCACGCAGTGTGTGCGCATTCGTTGTGCATGAGGGAATCTTTCACAAAATTACCATGTTAGCGCAAATTGATGCGTACACGTTACGTTCATTGTTTGTTTTCTCCTCCCGCCGCCGGACATGGGTGATTTGACTGCGGGAGGTTGGGCAATGCTCTCTGACATTGACACGAGAAGTTGAATTGTGAATTCAATCGAGAGATGATTACAGACGTTGAGTGGAAATTAATTTGTTTTCCAGATGGTTGTAGATAGTCGGACAATGACAGATAGGTTTGATAAGTTTGACAGGTTTTGTTCTTTCCCTTGAAAAAAACTGAAACCTGCTGCAGTGGGCGGTCGTTCTCGGATAGATGATGCAATGGATGGAGGTTGTGTGGAAGTGCAAATGGAATTTCAAGGAATGCGGTGGTTATTTTTTTAAGCCTGACTAGTGGAGTATTATTTCAGGTTTGTCACTTGCAAGAAACGAAAAGGACGTACGAAAGAGGTTCTCTTGCAGGGATTTTCTTATAATTCACAGTTAAATGTAACATCTCTGGCTAGTTAGACAGACTGGCATCTATATATATGGGATACTAAGAGTACATGAAGCTTTGCGGCACATATCCAATTGGTTTTTTATATTAAAGACCTGCGCAGTCTTAAATCAATAGTTCGTGGGGTAGGTTTTGTCTTCATCTGAAGAGTAGGCTCTTCCCTCTTACATTTGATACATGTCCTCTAATGGAATTCACTGGAAAATCCGATAACCTAGTATTATGTCCTATATTCGTGCCAAATTGATAGTCACTGTAACTTTAAGGTCGTTTGTTACAGTTTCAGTCTATTGATCTGTTTGAAATGGTCTGCCCCCATCAAGGGGGGCAATTTCAAAAATTTCGAATATGCATTTATTGATTTTTTTGACATTTAACTCGCGAGTTTACGCCTGCGACAAAATTTTAGTGGATCCTCCGTTTGTTCAAAATCATTTGGTCCCTTAAGGTAGCTAATACTAAAACCCCCCGTCTAATTGGGTTCGCTTCCTTTTCAAATTTAAAGGTTCCATTTGCTCCTAGAGTGGGGTCTTAGCTGTAATTGAAAAATGGCTGCCCCCTTTAATGGGGGTTATTTCAAAACACCCCGAAAGCCCCTTTCATGGGGGAGCGGGTCTTTAAAAAATATATTCCAACATAGAACTAGGATTTTTGCTTCTTTACTACTGCTTTGATTCATACATGTTCAAGTCCGTAATTGATGTTTGCTTGGTTTGAAAACCTATTACCCCCTTAAAGAGGGGTCTTCGTGCGTCATAAGTTCTTATTTGTCGACTTCCAAGAGGAATTCAAAATCAATGAAAGTATGCGTTCGTGTGGACTTATAATTTTCTTCGGTGGATTTTTGAAGTCGCAGTTTTTTTTTTTTTAAGATTCGTGTGGTGTGGTCTGCGAATTTTTTTAGGTAAATTTTTGAAGTCGCAGTTGGGTTTTAAAAAAAAAAGTTTTTTTTTCGAAGAACAGCAAGAACTGGTGGCAAGCCGCGGACAAGGTAACCAATCTGAAAGAAATGACAAAAATACAAAGATTAGCATGTATAGGAACAACCAGTGCAATCAGAACGACACCAACCGCTGGGTTGGAGGCCATTCTCAACTTGCTCCCCCTGGACCTTTATATGCAAGAATCGGCCGTCAAAAGTGCACTCAGGATTATCCAAACACAAGGCTGGAATCCTAATGCTACAGGACATGCGCAGATTTTGAAGAGATACGTAGAGAACGATGTTAGCTCTTACTACATGTCTCCCTACCTAGATTTCGACAAGCCATTCTCCTGCTCCTTTCCGAGCAGGGAGGAATGGGAAACAAACGAACCCGCTAAAAGGAAATCTATATCCATCTACACAGATGGATCAAAGATGGACTATGGCACTGGAGCCGGTCTATTCTCGGAGGAATTAAACATACGCCGCTCAATCAGGCTTCCTGATCATAGCAGTGTCTTGCAGGCCGAGGTTCTGGCAATTATGGAAGCGGCTTGTATGGTGTCAATGAGGGCAATACCACGTAATGATATTACCATATTCATTGATAGCCAGGCAGCCATTAAAGCTATTTCGGCTACTGAAATCAAATCAAAGCTAATTCGCAGCTGTCGCGAAGAGCTCAAAGCTCTTGGCTTGAAGCATAATATAAATCTCTGCTGGGTTCCTGGACACAGGGACAAAGCCGGCAATGAGATTGCATACGAACTGGCAAGAAAGGGGTCTGCAATAGAACATGATCAGGCACTACAATCGATCAAACCACCACTCTGTAACCTCAGAGAACGGGTATAAAACAAGATCCGAATGAAAGCCAATAACAGGTGGAAGACACTAACAACCTGTGAAATATCAAGGAAGTTTGGCCTGAATATGACAAAAGACGGACCAACAAACTCTTGAAGTTTGACAGATCATCACTGTCTAAGTTGGTAGGTGCTCTGACAGGTCATAACTTCCTAAGAAACCATACAATGAAATTAAACCTCATAGACGACGACATCTGTAGGGGCTGCGGTGATGAGGAGACGCATGAGGACACACCTCACTTCCTCTGTCACTGCCCGAGCCTCTGTCACTTGCGAAATAGAACACTTGGAAGATATTACTTCCAAGACATTCAAGAACTCTCAAATATCTCACTCTTTGATCTTCACAGGTTTCTGAGGACATCAAGATGGCTGGACAACATCGAATAAGGAGAAGGAAACGAGGCCGAAATACAACACGGCTAAACCCCACAAATAAAGGGTATCACAATGGGTCCACAAGGACCTGAGTGTGGCGAAGCGAGGGTCACCCGCTTCGTCAGCCCAAAAACCTAACCTAACCTAAGAACTGCTAACTGTGTAAGCATTCAATTAAAATGAATGAAATGAAATGAAAAAAAAAACTATGTAACTAAACACGTGGTTGGAATTGTAGCTTTTTGAAGAACTTCAGCATTAGGACACTTTCAAGAGATTCTTTCCAGCTTTGAAGTCTGTCAATTCTGTGACATTTTCATTGCAGCTTACTAAAAAGTCGGACTCAGCTAAAAATGTTTTCAGACAAAACAGTGCCAAATGTTGCAATGTTTAGTTTGAAAAATTCTTTTTCTTAACTATTTAGTTAAAAACTCACCAAACTTACATTTTTCGCATCCTACGTCACTACATAAGAACTACGTCACTAGAAACTTCCCACACGTTTCGGTGTTGAATTTTACAATAATTGTGTCGAATAAGAACCTACAATCTGTATGTCGAATCCAAAAAGCCGAATTCGGAAGCTCTCTCGTAACAGTTTTACTATTCAGGCAACCGCGAAAGGTCGCGCAGAAGAAAAACCTCAAGGCGTAATTTTTAATTTTTTGGAGGTCGAACCTGTAACCGAAAACTCAGTAGTCCAGCACAATAACAACTAACCCACTAAGCACAAGCATTTTCACTATAGATCATTTCTAATCACTAGTGACGGCATTGCCTATACGAAAAAACGCCATTCCCATTATTTGACGTATAGCGCAAAATGCAAACAAATTAAAAAAGAAATGTCGTAGTCTTTTATGTCCCTTCACTAATGGTGGTAATCAAGCACAGAATGGTAATGCCATCTGCTGGTCGTAAAGTTGGCAGTAACAAGTTTGCTGAAAGGGGTTTGTTACCTAAAATGTTGTGCGTCTTTTTTAAAACGTAATAAAATAAATAAAAAAGTCTTCCAATGTCAGCATTAAGCATGTTTATTGTACCTATATTGATCGGCGTTCAGTCTCTTGTGCAGTCAAATTCGTTTAAAGAATTCAACTCTGTCGGCACGTAAGCTCCTTATGTCTTGATTCTCTTGTAGGGCAGGTCATAACTCATTTGGATGGTTTGCTGGGGGACAATTCTCTATAGAAAGTCCATTCGGTAGAGAAAAAGTAGGGAAGAAAAAAAAAAGTCATCTACCTTGGACCCCATTAATACAAACAAAGAGATGAGGAAGTAGACCAGCATCTTCTGACTACAAGAGACGCTCCCATCTGCTACAGCTCGATGACATGCGGGTGCCTTTAGCAGTCAAACAATATATACCTAGTCCTTGTTCTTTTGTAGCGACTCAAAACTAATTGAGTTCCATTGCAAGTCACGCGCACCATTAGGGTACTTTTTGCGGCCGTACAATACTGAACTGAACATAGTTATTCCATCAGCAATATACGAGTAAGTGAACATTTTATATCAGCGATTGGATTCTACTCAGAAGAGATTTGTTCTTAGCCACATGAGATGAACAGAGATCCACCATCGGATTCACACTGTCAGTTGTCACCCACAACAAGGTTAACTGACAAATCTCTCTCGTTCAGTGGTTTTCAATCCCAATTGCCTGTAAGGGTTGCACTCTATCACATAGCTCCATTTGTCTCTATGGATTACCTACCTATTGTCCTTGACTGAATTTTGTTTTTTAAATGAAAATTTATTCTCCCCAGTATTGTATCACAACTGCAACAATATACCCCCCTAAAAGTTAATTTGCAATAAATCATATCAATGTCGCGGTACATTTCCGAATAACAAAACTACTCATTCATTAAAAATAGCCGCATCAAGTCGATAAATTAATTCCGCAGCCAATTAACAACAATATGTACCGGACAATGCGCAAAGTGTGTTTATATTATTTTATTGGCATGAACAAAATTTATTTGGCGGTTTTTCTTCTCTGTTAATATAGTCAAAAGCTGTTTATAAATATTCCGTCACTTTTCGCAGTGCGGTCCATTCGCTTAACAATAACAAAAACCAATTCAAAAGATGTTAATTGGGGATCTTGCGAAATGTGCTGTCAATTACGTTCTAAGAAAAAATACACCCCTACCCGCCAACGGACGGGAGTTAAGAACTACTGGCTGTTCATGTTTTGCTTCAATTCGTTTCACATTTTGCAACATCTGCGAGGGGTTCTCGTATTTCAAAGGGCGACAGCAAAAAAGGATCAAAGCCGAACGGACAATTGTCCTTTTACTTTCTTCTTCTTGTTTCCGTGTCATAAGGCAGAAGGATTTCCAATTTTGCCGAGAGTTCTCATGCAAATATAATGAACAATTAGGGTCTGGAACGAGAATTTCGCATTTTATCACTTAATTTCGATTAAAAGGCTTGACACAAGGAAAAAAAAAATCCTTGATCGAACGCGACTTAAATTTGAAATAATCGTGCGGGAGTATGAGTGTGTAGGGGAGGGCAAATCGTGTGTAATGAATGTGCCATTTGAACTCGTTTGATTTACGTGGATTAGAGAGGAAGAGGACTATTGCAGGAGCAGAGTAAAGTATACGCTTATGGGTGAATAAACAGCAACTGTGTGTGTTTTATGAATGGAAATATCAATGAAAAGTATATTTGCTTTTTGTTCAGGAGGCATTTGTTTCATTTATTGAGCTATTTGGAAAGTGATTTGTTGTTCTTTGTTCGCCAATGGGCAGAGTAAATAAATTAAGTTCAGAAATACAATTTCAATGGCAATGCTTGTTTTTCTTCATGAGTTTCATGAGGAGAATTAATTGGAAGGATATGTAGCGAATGGAAATGAACGAAGGGATTTTGGATGGTATTACATTTAAATCAGGTTTTGCGTCGATGTGGGCATAATGGGTAAAGGATTTGGGTATAGAAATTCGATCATTCATTCAATTTCAATGCCCTTTCCATCCCATCTAGGAATGGCAACGGGAAATTATTGTTATTATTGAGCGAAGTTTGCCTTGAAGCGATTCCATTTATAACCAACTGGAGGAAGTAAACACTGCGACAAGATGCGTTCATTTGGCTTCTTTTGATTAGCATCATAATGCCAGTGGAACGCACAATGGGCCGCCTAGCAGCCTAGGTGGTTCTCCCACCGAAAGCCACTTTAACATAAAGTACCATTATCACAGACGTCATACAGATTGCCAAATGTATGGAATTCCCACATGAGGGAAAAAGATGAGGCCCTAGAATAGAGCCTTGTGGAACACCACCAATCATACGAAAGCGTGGGTGTGAAGAGTAAATAACTGCCGCAACAGGTTCATGGGAGGATAGCTAAAAATGAAATAGGTCCCCAAAAAATTATACAGGAAACAACAACAACGATTTTTAATCAAATTTGGTGTTATTTCCTTTTTTGGGGCCTTATTTCCTACTGAAATTTCATTATGAATCAAAACTATTTTTTTATGATTAATTGTTACTCTTCCGACATGGAATACGTTTGGGGGTTATGCTACCCCCTACAACCCCCCTGCTAGGGTTTCCTGTTAGATTATGGGGTGGGTGGGAGGTTGTGTATATACAAAGTTCCTTTAATCTAAATTAGTTTATCCAATATCAACAATATTAAATTAAAATCTAATAGAAAAGTAGTTTTCTTTATTTTTAAATTCATTATGAAATAAACCCCAAATTTGGGGCCTTATTTCCTGCAGCCGAGTCGGTACAGCAGCACAACATTATAAAATAGTTAAATATTAATCTCACTCGCTCTTCTATTTAAATCGAGGGCAGTCTCAAATGTCCCTAAGAAAACTGGTCAAAAATCGGCTTTCTTGAGAATATATGGTCTTTCTATATGAACTCTCTATATGAACTCTCTGAAGGGAGCTGGTCTTTTTAAGTTTAGTGTAGTCGATGTTATGATGGAATAGTTTCAGATGTGCAATTACCTTGAGTAAACGGCAGGAGGTTATATTAGTTAAGTCAACGGAAAGGTACCAACACCATTGACTGAAGGTGCTAAGTGTTTGGAACCACATTCGAATCCGAACTCGGAATTTTTTGATGAAAAAACATTTCTCGCTTAATTCAAACAAATTTATGGAAGGAATACGTGCCAAATATTGGCACAAATCATCTACAATAATCACTCTAATTTTATGTCATCCATACAGTTATACTTGTGAATTGCAAATTGGTAAAAAAAACATAGGTCAGTCACCAGTGACAATTTTGCATAAAAACGTTCCAATATCTGTTTTCCACTTAGAATGTTCAGTTTCATGGACCGACCACCATCTTTTTGAATGATTTAAAGGATAACTAATTATTAATGAAATCTACGAAGCATCCTTCTCCATTGTTTGACAACATTTACCCCCTTGAGCTGAGATAATAAAATTTACTAGGCAATCGGGGCGTATACGTAACATTTTTATTTTTTTATTTTAACTTGTTCTGTCTTTTGTTTTAAAACCAGTTGCTATATCTCTAATAAGCCGTCAATAACAACAACTGTTTGTTACGCAATATTTCAGAAAACTATCAAAAAAAAAAAAACACCACAGTCACGAAACTGATTAATTGATTGTTACACACTTCCACAATAAAGTACTCCGTTGAAGCAGAAAATCATACAAAATAATAAAACACATTTAACTACCTGTAATTCCCAAGAAAATATTATTAACTAATAAAAATCCGCACTACACGAGTGTTCAACGACAAAGCTCATTCAAAGCCCCGGTTAAATTTCAACTGAACATGAAGAAATCCCAAAATACGGCCCACCCCATCGATTGCTGTGCTAAAAATGTAAATGCCTCAGCTAATTCTCAAGTCACACACTCTGACAGTAAAGTTTGAACCGCAGCAAAAAAAAAAAATCATATAGAAATAAATAAAACGTTTTCAAGCCCTAACGACTTCTGTCAACACGCATACAAACACAGGCAGCAGCGACAGTCAGTCAGTCAGCTTCGGATACTGCAAAACACTTACCTTTCTTTGAAAAAACCTCGATTCACTAGCCTAGCACGCGGTATCAGTTGCGAGCGTCTATGATGACTGTTTGTCGTTGAAATTTGTAAATCGCTAAATGTCTCCTCACGAATAACCGCCAAACTTCTGGATCGACGTAAGCTGCATGACTCGTTGCCAATGTCGAACGGTTGATTGTATAAATTCGTTGAATGATAACCGCTTTCGTCAACTGTACGAGAAATAGGAAACAAAATGAGAAACAATAAAAACAAGACATAAAAAAAAAATTCTTAATTATAAGCCAAATGCTGGCGAAATGATTAATTGCGAAGACAGATGGCTGGGTGACGATTAGACGGTTTTATTAAACTGAAGCGGAAAGGGCGTGTAACAACTTACGGTAATTATGCGATAATTTGTCGTAATCTTTGTCCGGATCGATACGCCAGTAGAATTCCGCTATGTCCAAGGTTTCCTCGTTGTGCGTGGGTCGTTTGTAGTCGAGCGATCGACTGGGACGCAACGGTCTATCGTCCTCGAGGTATGGGGCGGAGGAGTGGCGATTCGATGAGAGGTCTAGATTCGAGATGGACTTTTGACGCCAGCCCGAGCCACGTGGCGGGGGGTAGTAGTGTTTGCCACTTTGTAGCGAACTTTGACCCAAACGAACACGGTCCACGTGATTGTAAGTGTGCTCTTTGGTTTTGCTGCAAATAAAGAACAAAAGAGAGAAATAAGTGAGAGTGATGCAATTAAATATAAAAGGGGTTGTAACTTTTAAGTTTTTCTTAGACATTTTGACGACGAGCTGACTTTTCCAATAAATTTAAACAATAGAAAAAAGTAGAAACTGGAATCCTTGTCGTATTTAGTGGATAAATAATTTTTATTCTGTCAATACCCCACTTGAGTTAAAATAGGCAAGGAAAACAAAAAGACTGACCCCATTTTCGGTCTTTGGGGAGTTTTCGACTTTCTAATTTTATAAGGAAAAGTCACCCAATTTATGATTGACTAATAAAATCAATATCGCACCCAATCGATGTATAAAATGCAAACTTTGTCACTTTCGACTTCCAAACGAGTTTATCAAACTTACTCATCAGTCCCAAAGCCTTACAAGTTTTATAAAATTGTTCACACCGCACACAAATCTACCCCATTCAATGTCAAGAGTTAAACCATACAAATCGATTAAAAGATATACAAAAACATTTTAAACAGCTTACAAAGGATGCGAACAGATGTGCTTTGATCGTAAAATTTATGACATAAACAACGAGAGCGTTATTACGGCTATTACGCACGAGTTTAAGAGGATTAAAGTACATCCATAGAGACAGCAGACTCTATGGGCTCTTGTGTTTTGTTTTAGAGAGGTGGATATGTAAGGAAAATCCCTCTGAAACACATTGTGGTTAAACAGAATCTATAAAACGAGATTAATTTCTCTGAAGAGCCACCATTAACCTTCGCAATTTTTTTACGTTTGTGTTTTATTCGAACTCCTAGTTTATTTGTCCTTGTAAAAAGTCGGACAGCACTGGAAAGTGGAAAGGAGAAAAATTATTCAGACAAGATAAAACTGTTCTCCCCTTTTTATGTTGCTGTTTATTTAGGACCGCGAAACTGCTGAATCAGCTGGCATTAGGTTTATAGCGAATGGACAGATGGTAGAGTGCGATCAACTTTTTCACAAACCTGTGGAGGGGGTCTTTTTATTGATTAAAGCCGTTTGGGTTTGGTCGATTTTAACAGGGATTGCTACTTGATTGCTATACAAACGCAGAAATAGAATTTGTTCTCAATTATGACGGTTGGGAAATGGGTGGATGTGGAGAGTGCGTTGCTTCGGAAGCAACCTTATCACCGGCAAGTGATGATTTTTAGCTATCGTATTTTTATAAGTGTTTGTAAGTAGAATGACGTTCACTGTGGTTCCTCTGTTTCGCAGGAAGATGCATGTGGAATAATTGATGCGTTCGTCAAGTAATGTAGAGCCGAGAAGTAAAGTAATAGTAGAAAAACAATATGAAAAGAAAAGAAAAGTACCTACCTAAGGTAATGTAAGAAAAGAAAAGAGAAACAGTCGATAAGCAGCCAAGAGTAGAGCTAAGTTGGCCGCTAAGTTTCCCTCAAATTGTTTCGCAACCCAATTAACCCATTCCTTCTAATATGTTTTTGTTTTTGTGTTATTAAAAATCTGAATTAACTAAAATAAAACAGAAAGGAATGTGTTTTCTTTAAATAAACTTTCTGAAAGACTACATACATGCAGATACATGCATTAAACAAAAATTGAGCTCTTTCTTCCTCTTATCAAAAGTTGCTTTAGTAGCTCAATTTCACGTTTTACTGTGTACACTCAAAAGCGTGTACACTCCGAGTATCTTGTTTCGAATGCGTAAGTGTCGTGGTGAATTTTGTAGCCAGTTTGATAAGTGGGGATGTTTTAAAATTTGAGTATACGAGGTATTTCTGTAAGAAATAAATATCAACGCAAACCAATGCACGAAAGAGCCAGTGATAAGTACCTACAGTAAAGTTTACGTTTTAAGTAAGAAAGACCCGAAGGTCTCTGGCCGGTTGACAATTTTGACTTATCCAAGGTTTTGATATATCTTTCATTTTGAAGGGCATATCTTTTGTTTGAATCAAAATTGTTCCGCCCGAAATTTTCTCTACAGCCCGAAATAGTACCTTTTTTTAGAATCTATCAACAACAAGATCCGACTGACGAGTATGTATCATAAATTTTCCTTTTAAGTCTTAGGCACAAGTAACAATATTGTCGTACGCTAATTCTTTCAATTATTTGTTTGTACTAACATTTCAGTTCCATTTTAAATTCCACAAATTGGGGGCTCAACCGGAACAAAAATGAGCAATTTACAAAAAAATGACAGCAAACTGACAACAGTGTAGATCATTAGCTCAGTGGTTAGTTAGTGTGCTACTGAATAATAGCAGCCTTATTTTGCGATTCACCCATTCGATTCCGTTTGACTCTGCCTTGCCATTCTGCTTTCCATCGGGTGAACTACATTATCCAAACCAATTTGACATTCTACATAGTTAACAGGTGAAAATCAGTCTATGAAAATCTTTTTAAAGTTGGAAAAATTGTTTTGGTTAATTATTTTACATAAAAAAAAAAGAGGTGAATCCAAATTCAATACGAATGAATAATATAAATAGTGTTCAGTGAAAATTGAAGAAAAACTCCCCCCGATGAATAGCTTAACAGGGATGTAAGTCTCAGGATCAACCACCGAAAGACCACAAATTGCACCTTAAGTTTTTTTTTCAGTGCTCCACCTTTTGCAAACGTCAGATAAGAATTCGTGAGCGTAACTAGCCTCAAAGCTTCGAGTTTGATGCGAGGACCGTCAAAAATCGCAAAGTCACAAAGGACCGCTTTATTGTTTACAATTTTGAGTACAATTGGAAGTATGTATGTTATAGTCACATTGTTTCGCATATTGTGTACCTTTATAGGCCACAACCTTTGCGATCCCATTTGCTTATACACCATATTTGCTAGTTTTTGGAAAAACGTCACACTTCTCGTGAGCTCGCCCATATGCAAGTTAGAGAGCTTAACTTACTTAAGGAGCCACTACAGTTCGGGGTGCACCTATGCCCCAACCAATAAACTTTTCTAGCCAGTTTCGCACACTAAATTGGATAAGGTCTCCTCTCACTTGCGTGGACAACCTGAGTCGCTACCCTCAGTCCTCTACTGCGCCGTCCCTAAGCTTGATTCAAATATCTACAAAGTTAGAGAGCATTATCGAACTTTTGTAGTTTCCAGGTGTTTTTGTGGGACTTCCGCTTACCATGTGCGCAATTTAAGACCTGGAGGTTGTACAAAATTCAGCAAAACTGTCCATCAAATGGTTAATTTATAAATTTGTTTTTATTAAAATTTCAGTATTCTTACTATAAAGTTAACGACGTTAAAATGATAAAATTAAGATTATGAAACAAAGATGATGAATTTAAGATTATGAAATTAAGATTATGAATTCAGTGGTTTTCTGGTAAGGTCTTCACTTCACATAGCTACACATCCGACGCCCCTTCTATTGAAGTTTGTCTTTTGCAAAAATCAAACAATATGCCCTCACTTTTTGCAGGGTGTGCCTGCCTTAGACTGATATCTTATTTTAAGAAAATCGTACCTTATTCTTTAAAAAAAAAAATATCAGCCAATCTGTCAAGTTTTCATAAACATGATGAAACTGTGTGGCTCTGCGCGCTTAAGTTTGGAAGGTGAGGCGCTAGCTGGTTGGTTGGTTCGTTTCAGTGGCTTTATTCCCTGTAAGCTGATAAGGAAAAACACAAATAACGCATTGAGCGCCATTTTGAGACCACAAATAACGTGACCTTAAGATAGAGAGGGATACGAAGGTTAAGGGAGCTCAAAACCAGCCTGTGGAGTTGGAGCGGTAGTACTTGTGTTTCAAAAAACTATGGATTAGCCTTCATCGAGCGGATTTTTATCATCTAGAACAGAGGTTCCCAATTTTTTTCGGCCACGGAACCCTTAATGACCCTTATTTTTTTTTTGGCGGACCCCTTTGACTCTTCCATGGAGCCCGAGGGTTCCGCGGAACCATTTGGAAAATGCTGATCTAGTACATTATAACCTCTCTATTATCGGTTTGCCTTGTAGAATTGTACAGCCTTCTATGCCATTGTTATAAAATGTCCTCCATAAACATTTATATTCATTCATGACGCATTAGAATGAAAATATTTAAATATTCCTTTGTTTTATGGTATACTTAAAAATATTTAATGCAAGCCAAATCCCACGCTCACCCACAAATGAATATTCATAAGCATTGCTTGCATTATGCAGGCACAAGCTATAAGCACGCACGATTAAAAATCACTTTGCATGCAACAATATTAAATTGGACCCTGAATGGTGGTTGAATTCAAGTTGACAAAAATAAAAAATAAATGAACCTGACGCAGCAAAGTTTCGTGCAAACCTATTTAAGTGCCAATTTCACTAACGCTCTAAATTCATCGAAAGTTTGATTCCCTCGTGTTTAAGATCAAAAACACTATTAAACCAAATTCCAACTTCAAGTTGTCCGATTGGTAAATTTGTTATCGATCGTGGGATTCTGCACGTGACACATTAAATTTTTCTAAACAAAGATCGGATCTACAATAATCTGACACAAATTAGATGTGTTTACATTTTTAATTAAAAAGCAACCATAAACATCTCAAGAAACTGTCTCAGAAGTTTATAACTGTGATAATCATCTTTTGACATTTTTCCCCCCCTTTTGTTTGTGCTTATCTTTCTTAACCCGCGATCTTGTCAAATGTAGGCTACTAAATTTTTGCCCATGGCAAAAAAGATAAAGTGAAATTTGAAAATTAAGAAAGTTACCCACAGTGTTCTAGTTGAATCGATTAAACGTTGTGGCCCTGTGCACTTTCTTCATTAGTTTGCCAATTAGGCAGAAATTTGCAAATTCACAACTTTGCGAAAGCGAATGCAAAATGATTTTGCTAATTTGTATGTGCCAAAGAGATTCAATCGTGCGTCAAAAGAAGATGAAAGTATAGGTTTGGCTGGGGGATAACTGTTGGTATTTGGGTCTTACACGTAAAAAAAAAAATCAATTTTGCTAATAGGTACAGCGCCAATGCCCATGAGACACCTAATGGCGGTGATAACAATTTTTATTACCCGCCATTATGGCCAACGCATAAATATTTTTTTCTTTCCACAGCGTTTGCAACCAAATAAAGGCCGATTATGTTAATGTCCTTTATTGCAAACTGGAGCAAGTGTTCCATTTAAAAGAGTACTCCCTCTCTAGAATTGATATGGTTCTCACTTAAATATGCACGAGAAACACAAACCTTGCTGGCAAAATATGCAAATACTTTTAATCTTGGTAGAAAACGCAAGTGCAATTTAACCTCACATTTGAATAGTAATATACATGCACCACAAAGATTCGCATATAAGTGGGGAAACTGTTTAGCAAAAAGGACTCTTTTTAGGCCGAAACTTTTCAAGTGCCTATATTAATCGGATTTTTATGTGAGGAAGGAAATTTTTGATGAAAGAAGGCTGTAGTTCCAATTTGACAGCTGCAAGATAATCAAGTATTTTTTTTTTAAATTCTTTGAACTTTTATGTGTTGGAAAACTCGATGTTGGATATACGACAAGAGGGCCGGAGGTTAGCAATCTGTAATGGTGATTACAAAATTTTCACCAAAGATCTATTCAATCAAGCGGTTTTTTTTATGTTACATACAAGGGCGCAGCCATTTAAAATGTAATAAATCAAACTGAACCTTTGTTAGAGCATTGAGACCTTTATTCAGCTGCTAAAACTCGAACTGCTACTCAATCAACTTGGATATGCAATGTGTTGTTGGGGGAATAGCAACAATTTGTAACCAAATCGGAAAACAAATGCAAAAAAATGTTGCTGACAGTAAATACCTTGGGCATTTAATAGAATGATTCACTCAAGTCTTAAAAATGATTGTTGAATTTGTCGACAAGTGATAGTAAAATCAGCATTGAACCAGGGTACATACAAAAATGGAAAACTTGTAGAAATTCGCTCTTACAACAAGTACTTGTTATACTTTGTCAGTCGCTCAATATTCCCCATATTCAGTATCATTTTTAAGGCAACCGTTTAGCCCTTATACCTTGATTGCACTCCTATAATTTAAATTTGATTGGTGACAAGTGAATGCACTCTCAGTGATTTTGAAGTGATTGGTGATTGCAGTCGCTTGAGGCAGGCATCTGAGAGAAGTTATTTGATTAAATAACAACTCTGCCAGTGAGTAGAGTCTGTCGGAAGTATCTGTTTATTTATATATATATTAGTCCAGTACACTAAAAATGAGTCGCGTCTCCATCGTATTCATTTGTTAGTTAAAATATTTAATTTATATTTTCTTTCTCGTTTCAGGTACGTCAAACGTTTGAACCAATATAGCCATTGAACTAAACCTTTTGTAAGTTAACTGTGTATATTTATTGCATTCATTAATCATGCACAGGGAATAAGTATACGTCTTAACTAACACCCCAAGCTTGTTGTTTGGGAATAATTAAGAGCGATACAAACAGAAGGAGTAGCACGTAGAAGTGTAGGAGAACGAAAAATTTCACAGAAAGCCAGATATCAGCATCGAAAATAATGTAAACTAATGTTTTAAAAATTCCGAAACACTACCTATACAAGTTATTTTAACTTGTTTATCCACTTATAACAGTTGAAAACTGTAAAAAAAAAAATAAGTGCACGACTGGGTCGAACGAAACTTTCTCGTTCATCAAAAGTTTGGTTTGTTGTTTTCTTATTTTGTTAGGTAAGTGTAGGTAAAAACCTGAGAAGCGATGCTAGATAAAAGAAACGGTTCATGAAATATACAACAAAGGAATTGTGTTAAATAAAATTCATTTATCTGATATGGCAGTACATATCAAATAACAATGTGAGTTTTAAAAAAGTTGAAGCTGTCAGTAACGGGCAATTTTCGCAAGCTCTAGTCAGGTCTACTGTTCTATTTTATAGGTCTTACATTTAACAAGTTTTTGTATACCTAGTAGTATAGCGCACTATGATTTTCTATATTTTATCTGCAAGTACATGTTTTTATTTTTGACTGGCATAGAGTAATGACGCTGGTTAAAGTTATCAATGATTGCAAGTAGTGTTCGTGATAGATCGATATCTTTCGGTTCAGAGATTTCTTTTTGAATTTGCATTAGCAATTATAACTGACTGACTGTTACGACGTAATTGAGAAAGTTAAAGAAAACGGAACGGGCGACATTGCCACCCTTTAGAGGTAGAATTTCATTTATTACTGAGATACGTCTTTCATAATTAGTATTGTAGAGTATTATTAGAAAATTTCAAGTAAATCCGACCAAAATTAGTGTTTTGCACTTTATAGATTGCCCCCCTTAAAAAGGGGCTATTGGGTAAAAATCCGATCACTTGAAAACGTGTACAATGCACGCCGCTGTGTTATTGGTTTACATATATTGCTTCGAAAGTAACAGCTCTTAAAAAGAAAAATATAGTTTTAAAAGTTTACCCCTCTAAAAGAAGATAGAGGGGTCATTTTGCAAAAAATCGCGCAGCACCTAACTGCGCAATTATTTTGATTTTTCAACCAAAGTGCACGTTCTCGAAAGTAATATGACAAATGATGTGAGTTATCTTGTGTTTAAAAATTACTGATGTGCAGGGGAGCGAGGGAGCCATATTCTAAAATCCTAGCACTGCTAGTAAGATGTACCACCAACGTTGTACAGCTCTATGATTAGAAGGAAAATGATTGTCACGCTGTTTCACAGCAAGCTGTGGAAAACGTCAGTAAATACACAAAAAAGCGGCGAACACCAGATGGGCCACCATTAAGACTTTGGTCAATACATGGAAGATGATTTCATTTCACTTTCAATCTGTGTGATATTGAAGTAGGCGTCTTCCGGATGAAGAACTTTGCTGAGGCTACGATGACGAATTTTCAAGGGCACAACCCACTCTCTATATCAACGAATAGTTCTTGAAACACTTCAGGTAAAAAATCTTCAAATCCTGACGAGCTTTTCGACCCAATATTACACCGATAGAAATTCGTCCGTAAACGAAAAAGCCAATCACGTGTCGTTGCATCGGCCGATGAGTGTAGGGTAAAGTCGGGTGATATGGCACCCTCTCCATATATTCTAACGATTTTATTTTAAAACACAGAAATATATATTTATTCATTCATTGAAAAAAAAAAAAAATAATACTAATAACATCATTTGGGAGATATGACATCGGTGCCATTTCTCCCGCTATTAGTTTTAAAATTGAGGTAAATTTCAGAACTAAAAACAGATGAATGGATTCAATGTCTAATATGTCAGTTCTTTCCGCACAACTCGTGTACATTTTTTTAAAATACTTGTGGGAAGAAAAACGCCAAGGAACCAAAAGGTACCATATCTCCACCTATGGTGTCAAATTACCCTCCAGTTTTTTAATGAACTTTTTTAACTTATGCTTCAAACTGTGAATTATATTTATGTTCCTATTTTTTTCTTTTTAAATTTAACAAGGAGTTACTTTATTTATATTTTAAATTAAAACATGCTTTATTTTTTTAATTGTAATGAAAGCAAAAAGCCGGTGCCGTGTCTCCTGACTTTACCCTATACGTGTTCAAAGGTTAACAGTGTTTTAAAACGTTAAACCTCCTTGTACTCGATGGCTTGACATTCAAACGAGTGTATGATTCAATTACACTTCTTTGACGACTTAAAACTTCTCAGTCATAAAATATTTCCGCCTCGATACCGTGGGTGGCCTCGTGAGAAGACAGTAACCATTTCTGCTCTAGACACACTGTCTGCTCGATGTTTGAAAAATGCGTGGAATTTAAAACACAAAAAAATCGTTTCCCATAAGGTACATAAATACCACCATCGAAATTGTCCTCCAAATATATTCGTTGAATTTTCCCAATAACCACAAACCCTAGATGCACAATAAAAATACGATCAATGTCACCAAAGTGTTAACCATATACCTTCGGTTTTGTTTCGCAAGTCCTCTTTAAGGAAAATGAAACGTACGATTGAGATAAACTCTTTATGCCGTTCCACATAATCAGATTTACACTGACACTGGAACCTAAACGTAGATAAACACCTACCCTTGGTTGCACACAATTTACGAGAATTACTCGCAAAGTGGGAAGAACAAGATTATATGGCTAAGAAGTACTTAATCAATTTCTAGAGATTATGGGTACGATAAAGTCTCAATCAGTTCAATGCGTCGATAAGATGGCCAAGAAAGTTCTAAGGAGTACAATGCGTTGATGGGACGGTGCCATCCAGGTCCGGCGACTTTTGAAATCAATTCATGTCTGATTTTAGAGGGAGGATAAGAGGTGCCAATTTTGACTCAAAGTGCTGCTTCCATAAAACCGTTTATTGGCAATAGCTTCTATTTTCTTTAACGAGCGTTTTTAGCATTTTAATGCCGTAAGCACATAGAACTCATTTAAAACGCTGAGCCACTTTTATGTCCTGTGAATTAATTTATAAATTGCTCACGGTTCCAGTGTTATCGTACTAAAAGTGCACATTCAACAGAAATCCGATAAGCGGAATATATTTTAAACACCTCTTTGATTCACAAGTAGAACTTCAGTTTTTTTTTTAGTTTTACCTAGTGTAGAAAAACTCTTAATTTAATTAATTACATTCGGGATCAAATGAATCATTTTTTTTTTCTGATTTTTGTATGTGGCCAGCTTCAAGTCAATCGATTTTTTTTTATTTTTTATTTTTTCATAAAGCCTCTCATTATCATTATTATTATTTTTATTTTTATCGGCTTACCAGCAGGTATTAATTAAGTTTACTCCTCTCTGGCACTACCTATATCGTACGTGTGTTGCTTGGTGGAGACTCATATTAAAGCAACTTTTATGAGTAGGTAGTTTATTTTTGTAGCAATTATCGTGATTTTTTTTTTTTTTTTTTTTCACTGGCTATATATGTGTGTTACAAAAGACAACCGCAAGTTTTTGTTTAAAGGCAAAAAAAAAAACTTAAACCCAGTTTTAATCTTTGCTGGGTAATTTTAAAACATATCATTCGAGTTTAGTTTACGTAATCTAAGATGTGAATTACAAATGGGAATATGTACAAGTACATGTATATGCGAGATGTTAATTAGATTCTTACCGAGGACTTGTAGATGCTCTGGCGAAATGATTTAATTTATGAGAATCTATTCGATCGTTGGTTGTGTTGTGGTAGTTTAAAATAATTATATTCTTATCCGTAGGAAATCTCGACTGTAAACAAAGTTATTATTCTCATAGATTTATGTACAGTGATTTGGTTAGTGGCGATTTAATTGCAATTTGTATGTAATAGATTGGAGAAGGCGTATTGCAAGTTCACATTGTAATGCGTAATCGGTAAGGTGGTACAAGTTGGGGATGTTCTAATCTTGGATGGATGTGTGTTAAAGGGTCATGTGTTTGTGATTATAGCCAGTATCGGTCTCTGGGATTTTTTTTTATTTAATTTAAGTTTACAATAGAGTATGACTATTTATGCTTGCAATTTCAATGTGCGGAACGATGTGCAGAACGAATTTGCTTAAAAATACAAGTTAAAGCTCGATACGCATAATCATATTTAGTGTCCACGATTTTTAGCTTCTACGAACTCACAATTACGAAATTGTCCATATAAAATTACGCATTGTGGCCTACAAATTAAAAAAGTTTATTAGAAATGCCTACCATCTAGTGGTTTCTTTTTAAATCATAGGTTATTTTGACACTGACAGCTGTTTTCCGATCGAAATCTTAACGGAAAATCAGTATCGTACCTCCGCAGAGGCAAAAATGAAAATGAGTCGCCTTACGCTTGAACAACATTGGGAAATATTGAAAACTTATTTCCAAAGTGAGAGTTGTTATTCCTCGAACAAATGAATTTTATGTTTAATTAAAAAATGAGTTATATTGTGGCTGAGCTTGATCGATATCCACAATTTTTCTTAAGAAAAAGTGCACGACTGTGTCGCACGAAACTTCTTCATCATTTGTTGCAAGAATGGCTGAAAAAATTGCATCTGGTCATTAGCCCTTTTGTTTATCGAAAGTGATGCCCGGAAAATTTAATACAAACACCAAATGACTGTAAATTATTTTGTCTATGAAATTCCTCTCGAATTTATATTTTTCGTAGTCAACTTGCGTCATCTTTTGTTTTTATATAACGTTCAATGTGAATACCTAATTTCGTTAACACAATTTGGTGTAAGCAGTTTCAGCATTTTCTACATAGCTAAGAAGCACGATTTCGTAAGGTTCCATATTTATGAATATGGAATTATGAATAAAATAATTTAAGGAACAAAATTTAATAAAAAAACTCACATAAAAGGAGTGGTTGAGAGAAGCTTTGTCATGTCCATTACGGGTCTGTTGCTCCAACTATTTATTTTTATTATACTAAAGTTATCTAGAAAAATACCTTAGTCATTCAGCCTTCATTTAAACAAAAAAAAAATATATATACATATGTATAGGTCACAATAGAGAATTTCATATGAAAAAATCATCATTGTGAATTGGTAAAATTTAGCCTGAACACTGCAAACATTTATTAGTGGCGCGTAATATTCACATTGTCTTCATCTGACTTAATGCGGGAGCAAATTTTTTTACAGTCTTAAAATTGGGGCAAATCCGCCAATCACAAATCAGCGACGGACAAGTTCGATTCCACCTCAAATCACTCCTGTTAACAAATAATTCTGTTCCCACGATTTCGTATTTTTAAAGAGGTTCATACGAACTCCAACACACTACGCCGTACTGATAACAAATCTAGCCTCGACTTTAAATTTACGGAAGCTCAAAATTGCGAAATTTGTATGCAAAATATAGCCACTGTGAACTACTAAAATTTAGAGTCGAAACTAAAAATGTTTATTGATAAGACCTCGCTACTGTGTATTGACATAATTCGCGTTAATAACAACCACTAACTCCAAGCCAAATTGTTCGAATTCACAGTGACAACATTTTTCATATAAAATAATCTATTGTGATCTACAGAATACCTATTTCAGGTGAAGGTAAAAGTTGAAAATGATTTTAATTTTAAGTAAGTGTCAATAGACTCAACAAAAGTAGATGTCATCCTGTTTGGCTGCCGCCTGATATCGTCATGGATGTCAAAACTAAAATTCCTTTGATGTTTTTGTAGTGAAAGTTCAATAGCAAACCAACTTAATTTTCCGGTAGGTATCTAGGGTGGGTGTAAGTATTTCTTGTGAACTGAACTCTGCAAAAATTCCTGCCCTGTTCTAAGTCTTTGCACGGTACTAATAATAATTTGTGTATCCAGGTTACATTTTCCGGAAGTCAAAACGGTTTGTCACACAGAAATATCCATATTTCGAAATCACAATAGCGAAATTTTTTCATAAAAAAAGACATGATCTATTGTGACTCAGAAAATATTTGGGTGAATCTTAGAAGATATTATTAGCGAGAATCATTTCCCTGGCTTTCTAAAAAATATTCAAAAAATGTCCCTCCTTTTGCAAGGATTTCCTGCCTCAGTGCTTTTTAGTTGTTATTGTTGATATCCTACCATTATAAATGCGAACGTTTGTACGGATGTTTGTTGCTCTTTCACGTAAAAACTACTGAATGGATTTTAATGAAACCTTACAATAATATAGCTTACACATCAGAATAACACATAGGCTACAACTTATAAAGATATTGTATGAATTGTCCAAAATATCAAGTAAATAGGAAAAAATATAACATCTGCGAGCTATTCTGGCGTGCGTTGCCAAAACCGCTAGAGTTACACTGTGTAATGTATGATGGAATGTTTGTCTTAAATAGTCCTACAAAAAAAGCCTGCCAAAGTATATATCTCTATCTTATGTGTAAGCCATTATAGCCAAAATAGTGAACCATAACTGCAATAAAAATCACGTGTCACAGGTTGCTCCGCGATGGAATCCTAAACTACTGAACCGATTTCAATCAAATTTTGCACACTGTGTGCAGTTTGATCTAACTTGAGAGATAAGATAGTTTATAACTCAATTTATAGTCGCATTATTTTTTTTATTGCAAATTATTTGTTTATTATTTAACAAAGAGTTATAATTATAGGTATCGTATATTAAATTCCTTCGGGGTGAAATTCGATCACGTTATAACTCGAAAACCGCTGGGTTGATTTTCATCATTCTTTTTTTTTTTTTTGTTTTGTTCGTACTGATGTATTTCAGGCAGACTTAAAAGATAAGAAACTTTCGGACCCGATAGGTGGCGCTGTTATCGGTCTCCGAAACCACTCAACGGATTTCAATAGATTTTTTTGGATGTACCTATGTGGTTGGTTCCAGGTTGGAAGATAGGCTGCTTTTGGACCCGATAGGTGGCGCTGTTGGCGACTTCCGAAACCACTCAACCGATTTCAATAGATTTTTTTGGATGTACCTATGTGGTTGGTTCCAGGTTGAAAGGTAGGATAGCTTTGGACCCTATAGGTGGCACTTTGCAAAAGATTAGCGGGATAGGAAAATTCAATATAAATGTTAAAAAAAAAAGAAAGAAATATTATTAGCAAAACCTATTTTCCTTGACTTTATAAAAGGCATTTAAATTCTTCAAAAAAACTTACAGGAGTGTATTAAAAATGTCCCTCCTTTCGCAAGGATTTTCTACCTCTGTGTTTATTAGTTGTTATTGTTGATATTTTGAATAAATTCGCCTACCTACAAAACATTCAAGGTAAAGGTTAAAAAAAGATTTTTAGCGAGACCCATTTTAACTGAATTCCTCAAAGGTCTTCAAATGCTTAACAGAATTTTGCTGGAGTTAATTAAAATATCCCTCGCAATTACTTTAAGTTGGCTAATAGTTTCTTGCCAAACAAATTATTACCTAATTAATAATTCGTTTTACCTTTCACCTGAAATATTTTGTAGGTCACAATAGATAGTTTTAAAATGCAAATGATACATGGGAACGGCTAAATCAAAATCCTCACTTTTGTTTCATGATAAATAAAGCGAGTTGGCGCAAAAAGTAAACGTAATTCGACCTCAATACGCGAAAAATCTACGAAAATAACCTAAAAGTGACCATTCACCAAATCGCACTAATTACAGTGCTTAAATACGCGCCAAAGTTGAATTCACATCAATAAGTGATTATTATTTATTTGGCTACCTAAATTTGTGTGCCGCTGAATTAAAAGGTATGTACACCTTTAAGGCCGCCCGCTTCCTAGACCAATTGATTATTTCCTTCACTTGAACGACTGAAGGTCGTAGAAATATACGCCCCGATTATATTCCTCTTCGTGAGTAACCTTCAGGTTACTGTCTGTCTGTCATCTGAGTACTTACCTCCGAAACCTGTGTTATCCAAACTGCACCCAATTTGTAATTAACTGCCTAAGTTAATCTTCCCTATTTTTATTTGTTCCTGTGATAACAGGTAATATTTACACGGATATTCTTTTCGAAAACGAATTTCACACAAAACTGCGCAAACACTACGTGTAGTTGGAAAATATATATTTTCAACTCGAACTCGGGTGTTAACTCTCACAACATCCGGAGGACATATGCCCGGTTTCACGACACTACACACGAAAAGAATATTTTAGTGGTGGCAGATTTTTACGATGTCACGCATGGCAACTACTTCACTTTCGATTTTAACGGTTATCGCAGATATAGATAGATACACAGAATTTTTTTCTAATTTTTGGGATACGTCTTTCTTAAGTCAGACTTAATGAGCGCGCTGCCTGGTGGTAATTAAATTCAAATTACCATCTGAAAGTGAAAATAACTACAAGAGATCACAGCGCGGCGGGCTTCTGAACTCGAAGAGCTCGTGTCTATCTGTGTTTTCGCGGTCGAGCTCGGATGTAAACTAAAAACCCATGCGCATACAGCTGATGCCGCATGCCTAGAGCCTAGCACTCAACTCCAGCGTTGTTGTGACGCGTATCATGGTGGCTGGTTGGAGTTGTTTTTTTTTTTTTTTTATAATTATTCAAAGCTGGGGGCATCTGGTTGTGTGGTTTTGAATATTTTTTCCACCCTGCACTTGATATAGATACAGACAGAGTACAGGTATAGGCAAGGCATGTATGTGTGTCGTTCGATGACAGTTACCAAAGGGGAATCTTGACTACCGCCGGAGGTAAGTACATATTTCTATATGTAGAGACATTTTGTTCCCCCCGGCCCCGAGATAATTGTGTCACTTTTGAGTGAACTTTTGACGGCTTGCAGGCATGCCTTCTGTTTGAGCTGGAGGTTGCCTAATTTATAATGTTCGGTCGGTTTGTGTACACGCCTGACAAAGTGGCATTATCATTGTTTTTGTTTTATTCCACAGGGTTTTTGGATTAACAACGAGATTGATGTGTATACGACTACCAGGCATGACCTTTGCCTGTCTTTATGGCAGATTTTGAAATATCTTCAACTGTTTTACTTGATAGATTTCAACGGACTAATGATGCAGATGGCATGCTCTACTCGGCTCTGTCCGTTTCTATATTAATTTGACATTGCGATGTGGTGTTTGGTTTGGATTTCAAATTTCAATTCAAATGCAAACACTTTCCATTAGTTGTCACTTAATGGGGTTGGCTCATAGACAAATTTCCTCTTTCTGTTGTCGGCTTGGTGCCGTTTGGGCTTTTATTGATTGGGCAATAGATCAAGTTGTGACGCGATTCCATTTGGCCAAGCTCCATAAATAAAATTTCCAATCAATCTTTAATAATAAAGTTATGAGGGGAGGCCCATGAAATAGGTCCGAGTTTGGATATACCCTTGCGCAACAAGTGATGGTGCATGGTAGGTGTGTGAGGGGATTGGGTAAATCAGCGCAGACATTTCACTTTTGTGTTATAGTACGTTGTACCTATTCTATCAGATAAGCGTTTTGATGAGTGGTTGTCATTTCTTTTTGCGTGCGGAAAATAACTAGTTTTGGATGGTGCATGGCGACAAAGTCTTAATGAGCAGTGCTATCTGAAAAGGGGACCTTCACGACAATCAGGTGAAGGGGATTTTTTTAAGGGATATTTTATATAAAAAAAAACATTTGAAATAAAACATGTACCGCACACAATTTTGAGTTCAAAAATTATATTCAAACGCGGCTGCAACTTTTATTCCATGCGTCTTGTAACGAGGCTGATAAAACGCCGTGGCTTTAAATTTCTTTGTTTGCTACAGCAAATGAATTGAATTGAACAGAATTGGATAATCTCCCAATTTATGATCAATGCAATAAAACCCTAAATGAGGCACAGTAGCGACATCTATCGGACACTAGATGTCCGCCACGATAATTATTATGATTGCTGAAGCGGCCGCAGCAGAAATATACCAGCCTGAGTTGAGTGAGGATTGTTTGTCTTTTTTTTTTTTGCAAGTTAAAGCTGTCGCAAAAAATTATTAATAATAAATTGTTAACTTGAGAGTGTTTTCTTTTTTTGATGTGTAAACATCTAAGCGCGCGCGTTGTTGGAATCTGGTGGATTAATTACACACATTTAACTTGCGGGGACGGAAATGCGTCACTGTGTTTTATCATTGCATACATTTTATCATTGCATACATTTATGAGCTGGGGCATATTAATTTCAGCTTTTTGTTGATGTGAAATAAAATTTCTCCATTTCGTCCTTGCACCGTACTCAGAAGAAATTTCAAGAATTCTGCAGGGAGATTATCATCCTTTACCAATGATCATAAGCGGAGACTTCAATATCAATTTTGCAACTCCAGAAGCTCAACCATTTATTGATTTTATGCAAGATAAATTTAATCTTCAAATGAACTCCAACCGGAAAATTTCAACAACACGATATGGAACAACCATCGATGCTGTCTTCCAGCGTAATCTAGATAGATTACAGTCTCGAATGTACATATCTTACTTCAGCTACCACAATCCGATTGTATCTATTCTACCGAGACTAGCACAGAACGAATAAATTATTGTTATTTCATAATATATCAAGAATACGGATATTACAATTCCCTCTTTTCTCAATGACGTGTATCAAGCCATACACTACCGCACTTACGGTGTTTACACATACACATATTTCGGGACTGTTGGATACAGTCGCACCAATTTTTTTTTAATAAGTGGACGACTGGGTCGCACGGAACTTTCCAATTCACTTCAATTATAATTAAAACACTTGGTTTGTTATGCGAAATCTGTTAATTTATTTGTTTTTGCCTTACTATATTTATATTATCTTAGTTGCTAATTATATTGTTCTATAAATGTTCATCACTTTAAGTACTAGATTCCGTATGTACTTGCCTTTGGCAATGCATTTGTCTCATTCTTTTGTGGTTACTCATTTGTTAATGTCAATGTCAAAAATGTTAAAATAAAAAAACGTGGAGATCGAGGTTAACTTGGATCGAGGGTACTTCCTTTATCTTTACTAGATAGTTCTAAGTTCTAACTAATACTAAACAAAGTCAATCGGCAGGATTTATTATTTTGTTTTATTTATTTTTAAAGCTCTAAAGCCTTTTCTGACAAAAAAAAAAAGGCCTTTTCGCGAAAGAAGACACATTGGACCTTTAGATATTTTCGTATGAGGCATCTCCAATGTGTCATCATTTCGTAGGCTCTCCTTTTTTAGGTATTCTGAAACTAAGTATTGTCTAACTTTAGGCTTGGGCTGCCTTTTTTTTTTCTTCGTGGGCTCTACTTATTCTGGAGCAGTTTTGTTTTTATTGTAATTGCATATTCTGACCCAGCAGTTCCTGCTTTTGCGTATAAGCTTTGAGATGTTTTCCGGAGTGATGGTACCTATTTCTAATTCGATTTGATGTCCTTCTAAAGTACATCTAACGCATTTAAAAAGTAGGCTGTGTATAGCTTTGATATAAGTTCTTATACAGATATGCTAGTCTTTAAGCTATCACCATTCCAAGCGAAGAGTTACACTTGTCAATCGCTGTTGGTTTGACCTAAGAAGGGATTTATTTAGTAAGGCCCTGTCGAGAAACTCTACGGAGACTCTATATAAGACGTTATTACTTCAGTCGTTAATCTCCGTGCTGATTTACAGCGCGGTATCATGGACTTTGGGAAAGGCGGTTGAAGATCTCATTGGTCGCTTCGAACGCATAAATCTTCGAGTAATTTTCGTCACCGTTTGCGTTAACGGGCCTTGAAGGAGGAGATTCAACAGCCAGGTCTACGATTTTTTCAGCGAAATATAAAAGGCTTGGAAGATGAAAGTTTAAAGAGGAAAGACACCCCTACAAGTTTTAAAAAGATTCATCAGCAGATCCGAGTGTTTTTGTAAGTCGCATGTCCTTTTAAGTGTAAGAATAATGGGCGCTCGTGACTTTTACGCCAAAATTGCACATAGTGCCAACTCCTAACCTAACTTGAATGTCAAATAGAAACGCGTTAATATAGCAACAGCAATTTTGACAGCTATAGCCTTTTTTTAACGAATTTTAGAACAAATGGTTTTTAATGCACATAACAACAGCAACATTCGTAGCCACTTCGACAGAGATGTTGGACCTAAATACTTGATGATTTCAGAGCAGACCTGAAACCCCATGCGAAGTTTTTCAGCAGCTTGATCCATCCCGATAAAGTGGCTGTCGGGTTTTTTTTTTCTTATCTGTTTTACATGATATCTGCTGTCTGAAGTCTTTCGTGATGTCAAAGTTGCTGTTGATGTTCGAATTTTGACAGTTTCATATGACTTCCATGTTTTTTGTTTTTATGTATATATTTGACAAAAATTTTAAAAAAAATTCGGATAAATTTCGTGTGACCAGTCTTACTCGTATTTTAGTTGGTCTTTGAAAGCACTGTATGTTTCTTAAAAAATATGTAAAGATGTTAGGCTACAGCTTTCCCCTGTGACATCCTTAATATAATAGAACTGTAACTTTTATTCCGGCTGTAAGGCGTTTGTTCGGAATAGATTAAAAAATGACTGCACAAAATTGATTCCGGTTTTCACAGTTGCATTGCAAATTGTCGAGATTAAATTATAGGATATGTTTTTACCATTATGCGCTGTCCGGAAGCGGAAATCTAAGCTGATATCTAAGAAAACTTGTAACTCTCGAATGCCTTCTAGCTCCTAGCTTTGGAATGACTCATACAAATGAAATAGATTTGTTTTAATATAAAGCTCAATTATGTACAAATTTTTTAACATATAAATCATCTTTGTACGTTATTCTGAAGTCGAACAATAAGCAAGAAACTCTAAATTTTATACAATTCAAAAACGTAAAACGTTCGATTGAAGCTAGATCGTTGGATTTTCCCAGCGTTCAGTGGAGCAAATTTTGTGTGTGTGTGCGAAGTGGAACTCTGGCGAAGCAAGGCGAGCACGGGTTAGCTAGTTTATTATATTAAACCAAATATATGGGGGTATTGCCCCCACTGAAAAAATTAAATTAAATTATAATAAATTTCCGGGCCAAAGAAAATTTAGCAAACTTCAAAAACAAAACGAGACTTTGTTAAAAGTCTACAAAGGGTAGTCCGCTTTAAAAAGAGTGCTTCCTACATGTTTATTTCTTCAAACGAGCTCCCCTTGTGATTATAAACTTTTTAGAGAGCCTATTCGGAAAGGTTCGGGGGGTTTCCAAGGGCCAAAGTCAAATCATAACTAAAAACTTTTGAATGAATAATCCCCAGCCGACGTTATAATTTACGCCAAAGTAAAGTTCTCTGCACAACGGGTCCAACAAAAGCAAAACAAATTCCATTTCAAGAATAATAAATAAAGGCGCTCGAATAAATTCACATGAAATTCACATGGAATTCAATCCACCTCGGTAGCTATTGTAACAAATTTGCATATGCTGCGGAATGCTGAGGGCTTTTGCCGCTACATGTCGGTAAGTCAAAAGCAATACGAGGACAATTAGCAGCACGGGAAATATTTCAAGAATAATGTTTGAACAAGGATTCGCAGCTTGTGACGAGAATCGTCGCGTTAACGATGTCGAGGGGAATTTTCAAAATTTAAATCTTCTTCTCATTGAAGTGGATCGGTAAATTGCAACTTGGCCCACTACTTTAAAGACATACTCCTGGTGGATATGAAATCCCGCAATCCATCACGTTCTCCTTTAGGATATCTTCGACAACATTTGAATATGTTTAATGGTATTTGGAGGGACTCCTTTTAACTTCTCTCAAGTGAAGGACAACCCGGATTAATGGAATGTATGCAAATTTATCAAAAGGATCGCTTAAAATATTCACACCATCGCGGTGTTAAATCTCAAAATGGGGGACATCATTCGCCACCGCGCACTACGAACATTATTTTTTGTTGGCGTAACTTGTTGTTGCCAAGGACAATGGAGCATAACGCCATCCATAATACAGACCTATTTTGCGCGACACAAAAGGACGACGAAAAATGACAGAAGTTCTGCTGTAAGATTTCGTGGATAGTGTGTTTTTTTTTAACTGTCTGAGCGAGAAAAGTTTAAAAGTCCTCAGTCACGTTGGCGTTATGTTTTCAAGTTTTGCTGCAACTTCTTCGAATTGAATAAGTGACTAGACTACGGGTTAGGCATTCCTTGTCCTAGACAGAGATTCTCCTGGGGTAGAAATTGAGACTATTTCCAAAAAGGAATTTTGTTTGAACGAATTTTTATTGTACAGAAGCATGGGGTACTGGAGCAATTACTGGATATGTCTGTGTCTCTCTGTTCGACAATAACAAGTTTGAGATTTGAAAGGTTTTTTTTATTTCAAGGATTGGAAACAAATATGGCAATGGAAGTTTTGGGAAAACATGTCGCATTTCATTGGAAATGTTTAGACAAAAATTAAATAACTAACAATGTGTTTTCGCATTTCTGTTGATTAATGGGGGGCTGTGTTAAATAAATAGTATGTGTTTATTAAATATAAATAAATAAATAGGCGCATCAGGTCCGTATCTATATATATAAAAATGAATCCCTATTTCCCTTGGTCACGGCATCACGCGTGAACGGCTGCACCGATTTCGCTAATTCTTTTTTTGTTGTGTTTGTTATTGTCAGGAGAAGAATGTTATGAAAGAAAAAATTAAGAAAATTGCGCCGAAAATTATAAAATTTAAGAATACTTAACCACCATATTAAATTATTAGCGCTTTTACAATTCAAACTTTTTTTTTGTGTATCCTTATGGCGTTTGGCATAACATTGGATAGACTAACATATCAATTGCTGTGCGTTAGTCGGGGAAAGGCTCCAGAACGACTAGACCGGTTTAAATGATTTTTGTTTTGTTTTGTTCGTCTTGAATCAAAGATGGTTTAGAATAAAAGAGAAGTCGGAAAATCCTCAACATGTGGCGTTGTAGGTGTATATGTCATTTTTCAGTTTAATTAAATTTTCTTTACAAATAATCTTCTTAATTTATACCTATAATTCTTTCGGGATGAAACTAGATGATCATGATATAACTCGATAGCCACTGGGTCAATTTTTATGATTCTTCTTTTGTTTTGTTCGTATTGTTGTCAGGTTAACGGAAACTTAAAAGATAGGATTTTTGACCCGCTATATGGCGTTGTTTTCGATCTCCGAAAGCACTCACCCGATTTCAATAAAATTTTGTAGATTTATATACTTCGTTCCCGCTTGAAGGATAGGGTACTTTTTGGACCTGATCGAAACAGCGCTACCAAGTTGATTGAAATTTTGTAGATGGATATGGTTGCTTCCAGTTTTAAATTTCGGATAGTTTTTGACCTATAGATGGTACTTTGAAAAACACAAGCGGGATAAGTGGCACGTCCCATTCAAAAATAAAATAAAAAGCAATTTATAAATTTGTATAATTAAAATTACTAATGGACATTGTCCTTTGGCCAAATAAAGCAATTTGCGAAATGTGAGCAAGATTTAATACGAAAGATCGGAACGAACGAACGGATCGTTCGATTTTATGATTTTTGGTTGGAAGGAAGTACATTATGCTACCTTTTGTCGTGAAAATAAAACGTTATGGAGATTAGTTGAATTTTTGAATTATTTAGATGTTCCGGGCTTACCTCTTCATAATTTGGATTTCACGTGCGACTTCAATTTCCCATGCATATCACTTTCACTATGACAAATAATTTATTACAAGGATAATGGATGGATGTTTGTGCATTTGTGGCATCAATCTTGATTTCATTGTCAATTTAGTGAAAAAGCGGAAAGTTGGCCGACACGTCAAAATCATTGCGGTTTGATTGAAACAGATCAACATTGCTCTTCATCATTTATTTATATTGCATTTAATATAACTTTTTAATAAAGAATTTTAATTGGCCGAATTACATAAATTAGGAAGTGCATTATGCATGCTCGGAATTGTTATTTTCATTACATTAACAAATTTGGGCGGAACGAAGTTTGCCGGGTCAGAAAAGAGAGTGTTAGTTAACGACACTGTAACATAGTTCGAATCTAAGATGGTTTAAGGATCTTCAGAGTCATCCAAAAATAATGCTCATTGTCAGAGTACAATTTACCTTATTAGAACAACAAATAATTCCCTAAGCTGTATCCAAAATTAACACTGTCTTAGCAGTGACGGGCTAGCCTTCTCGGCGCCACGTTCAGTGTTTACCGCTCACCTTTTTATTTTACTACTATCCAAGGATCGTAATTTGAATGAGCTAACATCGAAAAGTGATGGGTAACCGGGTATAGCCGCCCCGGGAGTGATAAATGATTCAAAGGTATTATGGTTGAATAATTTACACTTTAATTCAAATATTGTATAAATGTACAATTGTACATACAAAATCTTACAAGTTACAATCTATAAATTTAATAAAGCAATTTGAGCAATTGGTGAATTTTCTTTGAGAATAAAATAACATTATTGCCGTCCCCCCTACAAGTTGCCGCCCTAGGCCCGAGCCTCACGAACCTACTGGTTAGTCCGCCACTGTGTCGTTGATGTCAAAACTGAAATTGCCCTTTATCTTATTACTACCACGTTTGTAACTGAAATTTTAGCGTCAGCAACAGACAGAATCCACTAGCTGCAAAAACGCTTAATAGTTGCATACAAAAATAAAACCAAAAAAGAAAACACGTTTTAACACCCTTAAAATAAATGCTACCAGACCCTATCAAGATGGATATGTGATACAAATTCGAAAAGTTCTTATATCCTAAGCAATCATTTGCCAAATTTATCATCATAATCTTTGCTGCGAAACGCGAGGTAGGTCTTTGGATCCATTAAATAGATTGATTAACCGTTTTCTATTCAAGGCTTAGAAGTATTCTGTTCAAATGATAAATGCGCCCATACAATTTTACATTAAATCCTGCCAAATATTTGTAGCGCCCATCAATCATTATTATGGGAATGTATAGTTGAGTTTTTGTGTAGGGTGGGGCGTGTATTCGTTTGAGAAACGTTTCAAAATCGATTACGCTTTAAGTAGTACAATGAATTGGATTGATCCGTTTCTATTTTTTTTTTTTTATAAAGCAAGTTCTATACCTTTTCCATACCTATTTGAATCGAATCGAACAATAAATATAATTGCTTCTAGGTATGATGTGTTCGGAAACATTTGAATGAGTTTAAGTGAATAGGCTAAACAATGTTGAGTTACAGCAAAATCGTCCTCCATTTTTAAAAGGAGTCCGAATTCGCTGATTTTTAAAGAGACGAGTCCGAACTCCAGACGTTCAAAAAGGAGTAAAAATGATTCTAAGGAGTCCGGAAGGTAACACTGCTCTAGGGTTGTCTAGGTTCCTTATAATTGACTGTAGAAAAAAAAACGAGTAAAAAAATTGCTCATAAACATTTAACAATGCATGTTGATCATATTACTTCTTGTTTGAGAGTAGCCAATTTGACTTTTGACCCTTCAAACGAAATGTTAAAACAAAAAATAATCTGGGCTCTTGGTCTTGGCATTCCTTGTGGTCAGCCTACAGCCTTTTTATTCATTTATACGCCTTCCACTATGAAATGGACCCAGCTTCGGAAATGTCCTCATCCACTTATTTTATCACAAAAATGTGACAAAAAATACACACGTCTTTTGTAGTGTTCTTATTTTTATGTAATATTAATACGAAAAGAAATTATTTTTAATACGCAAAATTGTTTTTTGTAGCACTCAAACATTGTGTGGCTTTCTTCATTACCTTCTACGATGACACAGCCGCCAATCATGAAGTCGTTTTAGGATTTTGTTTGCTTTTATTGTCGTAAGATGTCGCTGTCGACAACAGTATCATTAACTTTCGAAAACTCCCGCCAATCAATTACTAGGGTCATCACTGGTGTGGGATACTAACGTTATTGAACATGAATTGCATTTTGTTGCATTTTTAATTGAATACAAAATTTGTCATCAACAAAATAACTTCCGTAATTTACTTGAGTATTCGACCATGTTGTTATGCATGTTGAACACCGTTTATAGGTGCATACATGTATTAAGAAGACAATGGGCGCATTCAAAGTTCATAGCGGCAGTTAATGAGATACTTACATATTGTTATCGCATGTCAAAAGCATTGAAAAGCTTTAAAGGAGCATCACATTGACCTTTAAAAACAATGTTACAAAGAGGGTGCTGGTTTGTTTGCCTTAGAAAGATTTTACAGGTGTAGGTGTAACTGTCAATTGGAGCTGTCATACTGAGTTGGTTTTTTTTTTACATTTACTGACATAAAATCTGGCAGTCATCACGAATAAACTCAAGCTGGAAGAACGCTTGCAAAGTATCAAAACTTACTAAGAAAATCATCAAAAGTTGTAACGCGTAAAATTGGGTTTTATTATGAGCGCTATTTTTGACTTGACGCGGGAAATGACCACTTATGGAAGGAGACCGATCGACTACAGGTCCTACTTACTCGATTCGCTTTTGACGTAATTTACGCGCTGATGGCATCATCGGACTTAATTCCTTTACATTGAAGGTCCGAATTTGCGTCAATGGACGCGTAGTCACTGCGTTTTGTGGGTTATCATTTTTCACTTAAAGACTATAAAACAAGCCGAAATAGTGCGACCTAAAAATGGGTTTCATAAAATAAAACTATAGGGAAAGAGAGAGCGAGTAGGCGCGGCTTAGTGGTTAGTGTGTTGTTAGTGTGTTAGCGAGGGGTCCGAGGTTCGAATCCCGCAAAAACCCAAATTCCAACTTGTGGTTTTTTCCACTGCGCCACCTCTCGCGAACGTCTAACAAACATCCGAGAGTATAACTGTCTTAAAATAGCTTCTCAATTGGCCGCTTCACTATCAACTAGAGTTGACATTCTGTAAACGACGAATGGTCTTGAAAATACTGCAAGAAGAAGACATATATTTAGCTAAGCTTGGGATCGAATGAAATATTTGTCTGGGGGCTCTTTTTTGTCAAATGTGGTGCTTGAGTCGACATCTGGAGGAGCAGAAGAATCACTGAATATGGCAAGAACATGCGATGTTTTCTCATGAAACAATTAGCTTTACAATTATCGAAGACACACGAGAAGACGCAGGTGTTAACAAAGGAAACAGGAGCCGTATAGTGAGTTTAGCAGTAGAATATGTTAGGCCTTATGCCTACTAACTACGGTTTATAGCGGGTGGGACATGTGCTGGTTTCTATTTTTTTATTCTACATCATGCTATTTTGAGAATTTGAGTCTACGAGTTCTTGTTAAAAGTTATTTTCTCAAATTTCTTCACAGATGGTGCAAAACTGTGGACGGTGTTGGTGGCGATGTCTTCTCTGAAAGACTTAATCTTAGTCTCTCCTTCCGTCGTCCTGATCACTGTAGCGTTTTTCAGGCGGAAATAATGGCGATAAAAGAGGTCTTATCTTGGCTAAGGGAAAACGTGATATCTGCTAAAGATATCCGTATCTTCTCTGATAGTCAAGCTGCTATCAAGTGCCTGGAATCAGACTCCACGAGTTCTATATCAGCCCAAGACTGTCGTTCGTCCAGCTCTCTCACAAAGACGAAAATTCCACTTGGGAGCGTTCTGCTTTAATGATCTGAACGATCTCACAAAGACAGACATTCGAAATCTCCTACGCTTCATCAGAAGGCAGAAGCTCCAACTGGTTCAATGAGTAGGAAGTATAAATATAGATTCACGTGGTAGCCGACAGCCACTTCAACCTAACCTAACCTATTCTCTCAAAACAATAATTGATACAACTCGACAAAAATTTCCCAACGGAATTTGCCAGGGCATCGTTGTTACGCCTTGCTTCCCCACACAGCTCAGCATTTTGACAATTTTCCACTTTTTTATGTCCAAAAAGTTTCAGAAACACAATATCATATACGGTACCACCACGCCACAGAACTTTCAAAAATGTCTACCAGTAGCTTTGTTAAGCTACAAGAAACAAACTTTTTTAAACTTTAAGGTCACAAGTTTATGTATTTCTTGAAATTTTCCAAACCCATTTTCCTATGCTATTGGATTCAAAGACCCACAAAACTATTGGCGTCTTCCCGGGACACCTAAAAGTCACGCAAATACCTAAGTGAGACATTTTCTCAAACAATTTAAAGGTAAAGAGTTCAAAAGTGAACCATTGAAACTTGTACTGTGCTCGTACTGGCCAAATAACAATTTAAATCAACCGAATACGTCAAAGTAGTTATTTTGCATGTACTCTGTCCCGTCACGCTATATGACATGTTTTCGCCACTATTTCCCATCAGTTGCTTAAGAATCGTCATGGATGTAGTCTAAATCAAATCCCTCCCATTAAAAGGCCCACAGAGGAAACGAGCTGGGAGGAGATAGCACTGCAGTAGTCATAGTCACGTACCTGAATTTCCAATTCCCATAGTGCGCACAAGTATTGAATGAGTTCTTTCATTTAGCCCCCTTCCCCCAGTTGAATTGCCTTTTCATAAGATCCAACATTGTGGAATGCTCAACATGATCTCCCAGCACGTAGTTATTTTTTGTTAGAAGAATAAACTTTCCACAGGAGCGAAATTACTTACACTCACCATAACGAGTTTGAATTTAAGCTGGGAAAATATATCCATCTCATGCAGTGACTAACAGTACCGGAGGTGATGCGGGTTACACATCCTTAGAGAGGACTCACTCCAAGGGCGAGGTTAAACTTTTTCCATTGATGAATGTGTATTTGTTTTTTTTAATTCTTTTTGAAAGGACGAATTGAAATATTGCATTTTCAGTTTCTCACCTGCTGTTTATTGATTTAGAAATATCCTTTGACGGCACACCTGCTGCGATACCCAGATAGACGATTATTGCATTCATCTCTTCCTTGGCTGTAGTCTTCTGTCTTTTGATTACATATATTACTAATAAGAGAGCTAGCCAGTGTAGAGTGCACTTATTGGTCTCCGGTGGGACGTTTTACTCTTTTCATAGATCTACCTTTGGATATATTGCTGTTATTTGACATTCGAAACTCTCTGGTCTCTGCAAGGGTTCAGTTAATTTATGAAACGTTTTTATTTATTAAAAAGCTGTAATTGAGTAGTGTTCATTACTTTCTGTGTTTTATTGAACAATTTTCACTTTCGTTTTAAAATTTAAAGAACTTAGCACTACTGACTAGTACCACAACTCAATGTCACAGCAAATTACTGTCACAACTTATTTAACACTCACTCTGTATTTAAAGTTGATGACAGTTTGTATTGGAGTGTGGAACGTAAAAGGTTAATTCGTGAGGGCAAAAAATCTTTACGTAATAGAATAAATTGAGATGCCTTGTTGTAATTTAGGAGATGGTGAATCAAAGAAATAGAGAAATGAACTACGACATTTGCACGATTTCTTATTTTCTCTGTAAAATGTGTCAGCTTATGCGGGCACCGAATGGTATGGTTACTTATATTGTGACGTATATGCACAGGATAAGAGAAAATAGACACTTGTGGCGGGATTTTCTATGCAAAGAAACGTCATGAATATATTTTCCCTTTTGACTGTCTCCTTATGCGTACAAGCAAGTAGGACGTGGAAATATTTAAACAGAATGTTGTAACCTTATATTTCTTTTATTCAAAGCGAAAGATTTGAACTTCTACATAAAATACTATGCCCTAAAATTCCCAAGGTAATGTGTCATCCGAAGTTCGCCCTTTTTGATGGGAAACATCTAATGGTAAGACTTGAGAGTAAAATGAACTGGAAAGAGACGGAAATTGGCATGTCGCCATCACTACGCCGCCGTTCTCGACTCCGACTCGAATTTTGTGGGAGTGTATGGTTGGTTGCAGCTTGAAAGTTTTGATCCCGATAGGTGGCGCTGTTGTCGATCTTCTTAACCATTCAACCGATTTCAATGAAATTTTGTGCGAGTGTATGGTTGGTTGCAACTTGAAAGGTAGGATAGTTTTCGACCCGATAGGTGGCGCTGTAATTGATCTTCTAAACTATTCCACCGATTTCAGTGAAATTTTGTGGGTGTGTAGTGTATAGCTGCTTGCAACTTGAAAGCTACGATTGTTAGTTTTGGACCCGATAGGTGGCACTCTTGCCGAAATATAATCTTTTTTTTTTCGATATAATTCTTAAACTGAATACTTATATGGGTAAGCAAGACCTATGGACTGAACTGATAAAGCTAGGTCTTACACATACACTAGAGACTAGACTACTGAATCAGTTGATAAAATTGAATCTAAATGCAAACAAAACCCTATGCATAGGAAACGTTGGATTGGATTGCGTTATGAAAACGTTTTAAATGAATGAATGCACTGGTGTGTGGTCACTAGTACACTCTCTTTTTTTCAAGAACGCATTTCTGATCTTTGTCGGGGCTGTTTTTAGCCGTCTGAAGCCGTCAACACTGGTTGGATTAAATGGATAACTATATTCTTGGAATTTGTAAAAGTTTCCGAATTAAGGATCAATTTTTCTCAATCAGTTTAAGCCTTCAAAATGTGTGGCAGTAAATTGTACTCTGCTTACAGATAAAACAACATTTTTAAGTTTTTGTAGTGACGGCGATTGACTTTTAACTTTTTTGACTTTTTAGCTTTAACGTGTCAAACATCGTCTTTCTCCGAGGGTCCTGCAGTGAATTAAAAAAAAATATTTCAACGCATCTTTAGGAAATCTTTCTAACTCTTTGGGTTAAAGGTTTTTTTTTTTTTGTTGCAAAACTGCATCAACTGAAGAAAGGAACCTTCGATCGCGACTCCGAGTGTATGCATTACACATCGTCTTTCTCCGAGGGTCCTGCAGTGAATTAAAAAAAAATATTTCAACGCATCTTTAGGAAATCTTTCTAACTCTTTGGGTTAAAGGTTTTTTTTTTTTTTGTTGCAAAACTGCATCAACTGAAGAAAGGAACCTTCGATCGCGACTCCGAGTGTATGCATTAGATGAGAATTCAGTACCCCGACGATGACAAGGAAGGAGCTTACCTCCTCTATATATTGCAAAGAGGTCAAATTTATATGTCCGAGGTTATTTCTGGAACTACTGAAACGATTTTAAACATATTTCCACTAACATAAGGCTACACTAATCCTGAGTGTTACATGCAATTTTTTTTTTTTTCTAAAACTGCACTTTCCTTAAAAATAGTAGAATTTGTGTGTCCTGGGTAATCTCTCGACCTACTGAACCGATTCGAAAACTTATTTTTCAAATAGAAAGCCACACTGTCCCTGAGTGACATAGAACAATTTTAAGAGATGGGTAATTATAAAATTAAATTAGTTCTCATAGAAAAGGGCAATCTACCACACGACAAAATCTGGGAACGGAACTAATTACTAATAAATTTTGATAGCTCCGTGAAAAATGAAAAACAAGTAGCTCTTGGGAAGAGACGTCAAGACTGTAATCTCTGATAATTATATCAGTGAACTCGCCTTTGTAATGCAACTTTAATACAGAATGTACTCTCAAGTATACCATTAAAGCAACAATATTCACAAGAGGGAGTTCGCTTTTATCCAAATTCCCATGTCCTTTATTTAAACGCCCCCAGAAACTGGGCGTGGCAGACAACTAAGTTCAAGCGGAAGTTTTTGTGTCACTCTTTCCTTAAGTGTGCAATTTTTAAATGATTTTTTGAACCGGACCAAGTCCACAGCCGACTGCAGCGCCACCTTAGTAGGGTGAGCCTCAAATAGACATTTTCTTAGAATTTTAAAAAACCTTAAAAAAAAGTAAACATTTCGAAAAAGTCTTATATTAATTTTCCCCCCGGTTCTCCTACAGCAAAGTCCAAAAGAAACTTTCCTTAAATGCTGCTACAAATATGTAGGCGATATTTTAAAATCGTTTTAAATAGGGTACCTTGGCTATGTGATTATAGTTGTAACACAAGCAGACGCCACATGTCCTTTGTGCGTCTTATTCCTGCAAGAAATATGCTAGGGGTTAAAGATATCATGCAGTTTTTGAGTTGCCTATTGTCAGTCATCTGTCATCAACATGGATGCGGTTTTATAGCCAGTGACAACGTCCTGTTGATGATCGGATCTGATCGCCTTTGTTCTACCCAAATGGAAGTATAAGTGCTAGTGCATGAATTTTCCTAAGCAATCGACCAAAGTATCGCAAATTAGTGAGCAAAAAATATCAATAGCCATACAAAAGTTCTCGCTCAATGTATACAACACTCCGTAAAAGAACAGACCCGGTAGTACTTGACAAAGAGCCACACCGACAAAGGTTCTTTCAAAAGAGAGAACCCCATCGGTTCCGCATCTATGGCTACGCGAAATGCGTGAAAAGGGTTGAATTTATTTACCACTACTGTTTTTGTTCTTCTGCCCAAAACAGATGACCAAATCTGAAACCGAACCCATACCATGACAGGGCTATGACAGCCATCTCATGCTGCTGCCAGAAATTTTGTTGCATGCATGCCGTCCATCATGATGATAATTAAGCTGAAAGAACCTTACATGTGGGAAGAGATATTAGTTCATTGTATTTGTGCGCGTCCCCCTCCGCCTCCTCCGGTCGTAATAAAATCCACGTATGAATGAGCATACTTCCTCCTCAAGGGTACATCCGGTGCCACGACACGAATGTGGTGTATACCACCACGAGTACTCCTATAATGCTCTGAATGAATATTTTTGTAAATTCCAAAAGGGATATTGAACTTGTTCGGGCATTCAGACGAAGAAGAATCAGCTGTCGAGATTGAGAAGAAAGGTCGAAGATAATGTAGTGGATCGGGGTATTTCGGGGCCGACAAACAACTGCGCGAAAGTGGTAATTAAATTAGAGGTTATTATGCTCTGCAATTACTTTTTGAATGACAAAGAAAAGCGAAACTATCGTGCTTTAATTTATTTTCGTTTGTGGACTGTTGATGACGGCATGTGTGCGAGGAGAGATTGGGGTCATGACTACGACGGCGACGATGGTGGTATCTTTTACGAAACTCAACATTTTGGTAGCACAGGCGTGGTTTTGTGTAATGTTTTTGGTATCCAATCTGTACACGCATTTTGTGTGTTTAATAAATCTAAAAGGTCCCACGACAGAAAAGGGTTGCTTGAGATAAATTGGATTGGTTTAGTTCACTAAATTCCAATGAGACGTAATTTTGATCTATGTGCAGCGTGTTACCAGATATCAGAGATTTTTCGATGGGCAGTCATGTAGTTTCGCGGTAAAGTCAGTCACGATAACCGAGCTTACCTATAATTTATTTCATTTTGAGGGGTCCTTTAGCTCCAAGGGTTCGCTAGTTTTCTCAAAAGTATCACACCAGCAATAGCTCTGACTGTTTTCAGATCCATTTCTCTTCACCTGCATCCACTTTGCGACATCTTATGCAGTTTCTAGCAACGAGATAGATCTTCAGCTGTCTAGATTTTTATTGTATTTTTAGATCGGCCCTCATTTCTGCTGTTTAAATCTTTCAGTTCCCTTATCCCGTCCGACGAGACAGTTGGTTGGTTGGTTGGTTTGAGTGGCTGTAAATCCCGTGAGGGAAGAACACAAATAGCGCATTGAGCGCCGTTTTGATACCACAACTAACGGAACCTGAATTTGAGGGGGGAGAAGGATGTTACGAGAGCTCAAAACCAACCTGTGGAGTTGAGAAATTTGATGATCTTGTTGAAATGGATACTTTGTATGGCCGAGAGGTCATCATAAAAGGGATGTCCTAGTGCACTGTGTCTGGTTTTGGCTAGAGCCGGACACTCACAAAGAAAATGGAACACTGTTTCACTCTTGCTTGTGTCAGCGCAACTACGGCAGTGGGTGTTATGGGGGATGCCAAGTTTGGCTGCGTGGGTTCCTAAGGGCCAATGGCCCGTACTAATTGCCGTTAGTCTGGCGACATCCACACGCGTTCTGGCTAAAAGGTTGTTTGTTCTGGCATCATCGTAAGTTGGCCAGATCTTCCTTGAAATGACGCAATTTGTCAGGTTCATCCATCTAGTCCCAGCCCTTGAGGCGAAGTGCAGGAAGATTTCTCTCTTTACATATCCCAGCGGAGGGAAGACTTCCTCCGCATGAGACACGCTCAGAGCTGAGCCACATCTGGCAAGTTCATCAGCTTTCTCATTCCCTTCAATGTTCCTATGGCCGGGAACCCAGACGAGAGTAATATCAAACCGATGACAAGCCATGGTCAGAGTCTCCCTGCACTCCACAACAAGCCTAGACGCAGACTTAGTTGAACCGAGAGCCTTTATCGCGGCTTGACTGTCGACGAAGATGCCTATTTTTTTTCTGGGTGTCGCACTGTTGAGGAGCAGTCTACACGCCTCCTTAATTGCAAGTACTTCTGCTTGAAAAACGCTGGCTGCGTTGGGAAGGCGAAGACTTTTAGAGATGTCTAATTCTGTTGAGAAAATACCTGCTCCTGCTCCACAGTTCATCTTGGAACCATCTGTGAAGATAGGTATGTCGAATTCGCTTACGACCGCATTCTCCTCCCATTCTGATCTAGAGGGGAATCTAACAGAGAAGTTTTTATGGAAGTTTAGTTTGGGTACAATGTAGTCAGTAGATATACGACCTATGCCGTTAGGAAGGGAAAGTAGGATGCTGGTATGACCATAAGGCCTTTCGAACCAACATTTAGATTCCTTCAATCTAACAGCGCTACACGCTGCAATGTTTTTTATTTGCAGATCCACTGGCAGAAAATTGAGAATCACATTGAGCGCCGCGGTCGGACTTGATCGAAGGGCTCCTGTGATTCCAATTCCAGCTGTTCTTTGGACTCTACTTAATTTAAGGACGTTATAGGCTTTGCTTAAAGCGGGCCACCATACCAGTGATCCGTAGGTGAGGATGGGACGCACCACCGCTGTGTACATCCAACGAACCATCTTTGGTTGAAGCCCCCACTTCTTTCCGAAGGTTTTACTACAGGCGTAGAAAGCTATGCTTGCCTTCCGCACTCGGTGTTCGATATTGGACTTCCAGTTGAGTTTAGGGTCAAGCATGACTCCAAGGTATTTAGCACTGGTGGATAAAGGGAGAATTTGGTTATTTAAGCGGGGAAGTGAGAAGGTTGGTATTTTGGTTTTGGTGGTGAACAGCATCAGATCAGTTTTGCTTGGGTTAACGTTAAGACCACAACTTGTAGCCCAACCGCTAATCTTACCCAGTGCTCTTTCCATGATTTCACTTATCACGGTCGGAAACAATCCTGATACTAGAACAACCACGTCATCCGCATACGCAACAACTTTGATACCTTCCCTGTCGAGATTTGACAGGATTTTGTTAAGTACCATAATCCATAAGAGAGGCGAGATCACCCCACCTTGAGGTGTTCCTCTGCTTACTGATTTGGTTAGAAGGGTGTTACCGAGTTTTGCTTGAATGATCCTTGTTTTGAGCATGGAAATGATCCATGAAGTGACGAAATCCTCTACACCTAGTTCTAAGAGAGATTCCTTGATCGATTCAGTGTGGACGTTGTTGAAAGCGCCCTCTATATCTAAGAAGGTAGCTAACGTGTATTGGTGATGGGAGATTGACCTTTCAACTGTACGCACTACTTCATGAAGAGCGGTCTCCGTCGACTTGCCCTTGAGGTATGCGTGTTGTGAATTACATAGGGGAGACCTTTCCAGGCCTGTTCTTATGTGAAGGTCAAGTATACGTTCTAAAGTTTTAAGTATGAAGGAGGTTAGGCTAATAGGTCGGAAGTCCTTCGCGGATTCGTGTCCTCTTTTGCCGACTTTTGGTATGAAAACTACACGCACATGCCTCCAAGACTGAGGTACATAGTTAAGTAGAATGCTGCTTCTGTAAATTTCAGAGAGCAGGGGCAGCAATATCCCTTCATGTTTTTGCAGCATGATGGGGAGAATACCGTCCTGCCCCGGAGATTTATACGGAGCGAAACTGTGAATGGCCCAGGAGATCTTTTCTTTGGTTATAATGCGCTCTATTTCTTCCCGTTGCGAGGGAAGATTCCCCCGCGAGTTGGGCGGGGTTACGCAGTAATCTGTACAACCAGGAAAGTGTGTGTTAAGCAGAAGATCTAAGGATTCGTCAGTGGATTCCGTCCAGGTTCCGTCCGTTCTCTTGATAAAAGATGGACTAGAGTGTCCTTTGGATAGAATCTTACTGAGTCTAGCAGATTCCTTAAGAGTATCGATAGATTGACAATATTCGGACCATGCTTGTGTCTTAGCTGATCTGATGGATTTTTTGTAGAACTTTAGGCAGTCCTTGTAAGGTTGCCAGTACTTATGCCTGTAGCAGATATTGAAAATGTCCCTAGTCAACCTTCTCAGGATGGTTAGGTCTTCATTCCACCACGGCGGTAATGTTTTTTTGCTATATTTAACGGGACACGATGCCTTAAAAGCTGTGTTCATCGCCTTCTCTAGAGCAAACGTAATTGTGTCCAGCTCTACACCTGAACCAATTTTCGGGTGTGGTAAATTAGGAACTTTAGAATTCAAAACTTGACCAAACTTCTTCCAGTCAATTCTTTTAGGATTTCGATATGGGACAGGGGTATCTACCTTGATACTTAGATTGAAAAGAATCCATTCGTGGTCCGAGAAGGACTTTGAGTTGGAGACTCTCCAATTCTCAACCCTAACGATGTCATTGTTTGTTTTGAGTGTAATGTCTAACACTTCTTCCCAGCCGTTATAATTGTCCGTGCTTGGAAATATAAAGGTAGGGGTGCTACCAACATTACAAACACATAGATCGGCAGTTAAAAGAAAATCAAATAAAGACTCACCTCGTTCATTTATTTCTTTGCTGCCCCAAAGATGGTGTCGAGCATTAGCGTCACAGCCTATAAGCAAATTTCCTTGCCCAGCTTGTATCTCTGCTGTGAGCCGCTGCACTTCTTCTGGCGGGGATGGTCTGTCGTGCGCCATGTATGAGGAAGATAAGAAGGTTGTTTGACCCTGGGTGTGTTCTAATTTAACGACGGTTAAATCACCCGAGCTAAAGTTGGGACATAAGAAAGCGTTAATGTATTTTTTAGCTAAAATGCATGTTCTTGGCTTACCGACGTCTCTTTTGTGAAAAAGGTTGTAGTTGTTGTCTGAGAGGCCCAGTATGGTCGTCTTCCTTACCCAGGGCTCTTGAATGATGCCGATGTCAATGTCTTCCTCTCTGAGGAAGACCAGAAGATTCTCAGATGCACACTTCGAGTGCTGGAGATTCGACTGGATGACTTTCAGCATGTTATTGTTGTGTGTTGGAAGCGATCGCCAGTTCCTCTAACAACTTGTTAGCCGCGACGACATCGTCCGTGTCGTCTTCAGGTACTGTTGATCGGAAGATCTTAAGTTTGGCGAGCCTTATGCCAAACCTTAGCTTGAAATCAGCTGCTTCTAGTGCCCCTAGGCACTCCTCGTTGATTAACAGCAGGTAAGATAAGCTGTTCTTCTGGGGTACTTCTGCCTTTATGACAGCCCAGTCGTCCATGGGAATGGTCGGATTTTGGAGCTTAAGGCACTTAAGAAGACTCTCAGAGTCTATCTTCATCACAGGTAACCAAATGCGGGCCCTAGGTCTCGTGGGGATATCTTTGGCTGGGATGAGCCTAAGCTTTAAGCCATCCCAAGCTTCACCGATCTTGGCAATGCATGAGCCTAGGAAATCCTTAGAGTACTGGTCCACGCACTTGATCACCCGGTACCCACGCACCACGTCCGCGCAGTCGAAACTGGGAAATCGGCTGTCGACTCCGGAGAGCACGTGTTCCACAACCATCTCGGATAGTTTGGCTTCAATGCTGCACCATCGGTCCATCACCGTTTTACCACTCTTAGACATCTCGTCTATAATGGCAACCTGGAGTTGATCCCTCACCACCTCGGTGAAGGTTCTAGTCACCTGGGAAGTGGATGGACCCTGATAGTTGGTGAGTCTCGAGGCAACCTTCGATTTTTTAGAGGCGTGAGAGGTCTCATCTTGGGACCTGTTTCTTTTCACACTCTCCTTTTTCTGTTGCGGTTGCTTTGGTTTGTTTTGGTAGTTAACGTACTCGTCGACCACCTTTTGGTATTTTACTTTGTCTTCCTTGTCCCTCTCGCAAGTTGTACCAGTCTCTTCGTTCTTCGCAATCTTTGCAAGAACGTAGACAGCTCTGTTGTACCTTGACTTCAAGAGAGAGCCGGAGGACTTTTTGGATTTGGGTGCACTGTGGCTGGTGCTCCCGGATGTGGTAGTGTTAGCAACATTCGGTGGCTTCTGGATACTATGGCTGGTATCCTCGACCCCTACTGTTGCCGTAGCTATGGATGAGGTGGTTGGTTGATTGCCTGAAGGAGTACTATGGCTGGTGCTCCTAAGGCTTGAGGGGTCAACTACTGTCTCCTGACTGGAGGCCAGCAGATCCTCCTCGGAAGAGGTCCCTAAAAGGGATTCCTCCTTTTTTGTTTTTTTTGTCTCTATTTCTGTTTTGTTTTTGTTCATTTTGATTTTATTTTATTAGGTCCCACGAGTAGGTCCGGAAAGAAAAGTCCGTCCCGGCAGAGCCGACTTACCGAGATAAGGCACTTATTACAACCGACCTTGCCTGAGCGTCGGAGGGAGCTCGTACGCGACTGGTTTTACCCCCAGCCTTTCATCCTTGGGTACGGTTTGCTATCTGCTCACACCACCACTGGAATTAGGTTGGATTTAAAGGTTTACTCCTACCTCAAACTAATGGATCACGAAAACGATTGATACGTTAGCGTAAATCCTTGGCTGACACTAACCATTTGACTGGTTAGCCATTTTCAGGCGGGCGCCCACGTGAAGGACTGAAGAATGAGGATTTGTGCCCAAGCCCCGACGAGACAGTACTTCGTCCAATTTCCTGCTTTCCTTTCCACTTCGATCGACTAATTTTGCGGTGTTAATTTGTAGCGCTACTAAGTCTGCCTTTGTCTCTAGGTCTATTGTCGTAGATCTCCCTTAATTAGTGCGACAATAAGCACCCATCGTCACTTCAAGTTGAGCTGTAAGACGCCAACAAATTACTCTGCTTTCGGTCAAAAAAATGAGCGACAAACATTGCTGATCCTCAAAAGAAACAGAATTGGCCAAAGAATGCAGCCTTGTGCTGGTCCACTTGGCATCTTTTCTTAAGCAAAACTGAATACCTAAAGCGCTGTTCGTTCAGAAATGTTAAACAGGATCTAAATTATTTTATTGAAGTTGACACTTGGATCTTTCTCAATAATTTTAAATAAAAATCTATCAAAAGGAGGATTATCATGTCCACAATAATTTGGTTATCAATTTTTGGTCAATCAGGCAGAATTTTTGGTTCAATTGGCCAGATTATCGGCTCAGAACTCGCTGCTCTTCTTGGTTAGCAGACTTGAAGATCGCTTTTAATTTGTCGGAGCAGAGCATGAAAAATAGATTTTCTGTTAACATCATTCACCTCTTTGGTGTTTTTTTAGTACTGATCTGCTAGCGCACGTTCTGGCTTCATCTTCGTCTTCTTCAGTTGGGGCATTGATGTAGCTATGAACCTCTTTTATGTTCAAGTTTTTACTTCTTCCAACTGCTGAACTAGCCGCAGCAAGACAGACTGCGGACTGTTTTTGTTCGTTGATCCGTATACTTTTATAATCAATTGCGTATTACTCAAGCTGAACCTACCCCGCAGACTCCTATCCATACACTTCTATGATCTCCCTGATAAATTGCAACTTTTCACGCTCACTACATCCCGACGAATACGAGTCAATGAAGCGCAGCATAATTCATAAATTAGCTCCCAGAAGACCATCGCTGCAGTGGAAAGCCATTCATACTCGTACTTGTATAGTATCAATCACAGTTTAGCGAATCGCAAAGTGCCTTGGAAATGCGTTGGATTGTGTTGATGCTAGCGCTGATTGAGTGTAATGTTCCATTCTTAATAAGAAGTCGAAGGATAAACGACTTCAAGGGATTATTATATTTTTTTTCCCCTATTAGATAACGAATTTCGATGTATACCTTACCTATGTGTGCATAAAAATCGAATTAATAATATTTTGCGCTATCATGATGTAAAGGACACTTTTCATGGCCAATAACGCGATTTTGTAACAGGATCACGTAGGAGTACTTTGGTGACTACGACACAAGGTGAATGTGCGTGAGTAATGACCGCAGGGGATACCATTGACATAACGGACATCCAGATAAGACTAAACACGTTGGCTGTCGTAAAATAGTTGTAACAACTCGCATCAGGTGCGTTAGTTAAAATTTACTGTGTAATTTGGCATGTCCTTAAATTTATAAGGCGCTCTGATAAATTTTGGGTGTGATTTCTTTTCTAAGTGACAATGTCGCGTTAAAATGGCGCATCGTGAAAATCACACGTTTGTATATTATGTTCGTTCACAATAACAAATGTCGATATCTATGGTTTTCAATGTAACGAAGGCTCTTAAAAATTTGATTTGCATTTAAAAAGAGTAAACGTTTGCAGGGTAGCTTGTTTCCGATATGGTCAAAAGGATGACAGTGTTAAGGGGTGTTCTTTAAAGATAGTACCATACAAAATAATGAAAATTCCATTTTTTCTTCTACACAAGAAGTTCTTATTTTTTGTTTGGGTTTAAAACTAAATAAAATTCACAAATAAATATTTTTCTTAAGAAAACAAATAATGTGCACGACTGGGTCGAACGAAACTTTGTCGTCGATCAAAATTTTAGTTGTTTTTTTATTTTGTTGGGTAGGTAGGTTAAAATAGAACCAAATCCTGGCAGACAATTAGGCTTAATGTCAGAATTGATTATAATATCTCTAACTACTTAATCCAGAAAGTTAAAAAAGCTTTCGTTACTTTAAACTTTAAAGTATGTTTCGTTAGTTTTATATGAACGAGATTTTGGTAAGTTGAAACTATTTATCGGTTTCAGTGTTCGTTAGAGTAACTATAATTGAATTACGTAATTGTTGGCAGAACGAATTCCCACAAAATCAGAAGGTTTTTCCTTTGTCTCTTGAATGGAAAATTCCAACAAAAAGGTGTTTTGTTTCTATGATCTCTTAGGATTGATTACTAAAAATCTCAAAACAAAGCTACCGGCAATTCACTGAACTGAAAATCGATGAACGACAGTGATACGTTTTAATCCCTGTTTGCGTGTCAACAGCAGTTAGTTTTAAATAAATTGAACATGTACAAATATGAAATTCACGCGAAATTTTAAACTAATATTACGTAAAAGAATGTAGGCGCAGTGGCTTAGTGTGTTGGACTACTACGCTAGGGGTCGAGGTTCGAATCCCGCAAAAACCCAAATTCCAACTTTGAGTTTTTTTCACTGCGCCACCTCTCGCGAACGTCTGACAAACATCCGAGAGTATGACTGTCTTGAAAGAGCTTCTCAATTAGCCGTTTGGAGTCGGCATAAAATTGTAGATCCCTTCCATTCGTTCCAAATTTTTAATTTATTACGTAAAAGAACGTACAAGTTTATTAGATATACGACCGAACAGTTTTGTTTGAGAACAAAAAAAAAAAAATTAAAACATTATAAACACTCGTTATACTTTCGCCATCTACCGTATTTGAACTAAAGCAGCTCGAGTAGTTTAAACAAAAAAGGCGCAGGCAATAAAAGTGACTGTTTCAGAAACCAGATTTAGTTTTCACAAAACTTGTAAGACACTTTGTACTGATTTTAGTCAACGTGATTAAGCGGTTCTAAATTCTAATAGTTTTCTTTTAATTCTTTTAATCTTATAATATACCTAAATAAGCGAAGTTCAGAACCACTTTCACAACATATTCGCTTGATTTTTTTGTTTTTTTTGTTGGGAAGATTGTGCAGAGATGCAATGCTGTGTTTAATTAATTTTCCAAAATTGTATGTATAAACCAGTTTACTACATATATTGGTAGAATCTCTACCACTGTGAGAACTCTATTTTATTTAATCTCACTTTTTTCTGCGAAGTGAAGGGCAGTTCAACAGTTGTCCATAGGGGGTTAGATAGGGTTGTTAATACATTTTTGGCTGCCACAAGTCCATATAAGACTACAGACTCATTGTCAGTTAAATCCGCTCACATTATCTATATGGGTTTTTTTTTTTGTTTTTTTTAGTTACATAATTATTAATTATCTATCAACATTATTTACAATAGACTAATATAATCTTTCGTCGTCGTCGATACGGAATGTTTTTTAAGTGAAAGTTGCAAGTTTCTCATTCATTTAATGTGTGCATTCACTTGAATACTTTCACATGCAGCTAACCTCAGTTAAAGTGATCTTGCAAACCCCTTTTAGGTGCAGAATTTTGTAAATGCTTAAATACGTCTTCAATAGTAAGTATTGAAGAGTATTACTACTAATTTTTTAGTACATCCGCTAATAAGAAAAATGTGACCCCCTTTGGAATATTGCCCCTTAAAAATTTGACTTGGGCTAAAATAAAAAAACCTTTTTGAAGCAGTTGTAGAATTATTATCATTTTAATTGCACACCGCCATGACAAGTACTTAAAAAAATGTACCACTACGAAAAGTAGATACATAGTTGTAATGTTACCCTTCAAAAAGGGGCTAGAGGGGTCATTTTGAAAAGCAGTATAATACTTGTCTAATGTTCTTGTACTAATCATTTTTACTTCTCATTAAATGTTTTATTATTATTATTATTATTATTATAATTATTAAGACATAAATTAAAATTAAATGTCTTAATGCTAGATAAAGAGCACCAGCTGCATAGGCCTCCGCTCTTTAAATGTTTTAACTTTCAAGTCAATAAGCCTCGCGGTTGTATTTTTTTTTTTTATTATTTTAATTATGAAAAGCCCTCCCAAAATCGATTAGGGTCACCGTGTACCCCTTAGGAGAAGAATTTTGGATAATAATTCTGAGATAAATGTGGTAGGTGTACTGTCTGGAAATACTGTTTCAAATAAATGTTAGAAATGTGTCGTCTAACAACACTATAGTAAAATGTCAAAAAGTATTTGAAATAATAAATAAAAAGGCACTTTATACGTGGCCACGGCACATACGGTCGTTCTTCACAGATATTACAGTAGGTAGTTCTATACTAAATTTCAAGAACGTCTTATCAAAAAAAATTGTTTGGCCCATAAAAATGTGGGTACCCCCGGGAACTGCCCCCTAAAAACGAAAATCAAAATCTAATGAAATACGTTCTCCGTTGTTTTCTGTTTCCTATCACCCTGTAAAATAGCAGATTGCTGTGATTGCAAAGTTATAGCCCTCAGTATAAGCCAACATTTTACCCCTTAAAAAGGGCTTGGAGGGGTCATGTGGAAAATTACTAAAAGTCCTTTTTACGAATTTCTACTTATATGCAAAATTCTAAGGTTCGTGAAATATCCCATTTTGAAAGTAACAAACGCCCGATCCACTACATATGTCCCCAACATTACAAAAAAACAAAAAAAAAACAAAAATATAACAGACCAACAAAATCGTTGACCTCTTACTGAAAAGTTTTCCGCAACGGGTACAACTGACAAAGAACTCTTCCTCATTTCGCTTGCTGTGAGTACTCAAAGTGTTTTCCACCACCTACACTCCTACACCCTACTTCTATAATATACAAACAACAACTGAACTCCTCTGCTAGCTTCGACTTTAAGTGGACTTTAAATAGCAACATTGGGGGGTGGTTGAGAAATCTGCATTCCCCACCCCACTGCCACGCTCACGCAATCAAGCCATTACTTGTCTCCTCTCCAATTGGAAATCCTTTCTCAACTTGATCGTCTGCACTCTAAAGTGACTGTCAATCTTTCCCTTAGACGCAAACATTTATTCAGACTCGGCTGAAGTGTTTGCTCTCCCAAGGGGGCCACATCGGCATCGACATGCAAGTTTATTTTTTAATTGAACGATATTCCAGCCATTTAGCTAAATGCACTGCTCAACAAAGTTTAAAAGTTTCATCATTTCACCGACCCGCACTACAATTTCCTATTCCCGACGGAGCGGCGCGGCGGTGGCTCGTGGTCGTGACTACTGTGGCAAGAGTTGCACATAATCGAGTTGCATGTATATTCGAGTTTTTGACGCCACCAGGCACATTTGTCAAGGCATCACACTCAGCTGGCGATTACGCAAAATTAATTAACTTAAACAAATGTCCGGCTCTAGTCGCACTTTGGGTTGGCGCTCGCGGCTTTTCGGTGTAACTCCACAAATGACTCTATATATTCTATGACGACATGTTGCATAAAGTTGTAAACTTTTAATTGTGCAGTGTTTTCTAATAGTCTCTTTTTTTCTCTTTTATTTCCAGGTCAGTGTTTGATAATTTTATTATTGTAATTTCTGGTGCCATGAAGTAACCACAACTAGTTGCGCTGGCCGTGTGTGGTAAGTTAGGGAGTACACTGGTTCGGAACATGGGTAATTGTGCACCAATTATAGAGTAATCACTTAATCAGCAATTGTTTCAACAAAAGAAAAAGGTGTTTGAACTTTCGGGTCACGTACAACCTATGGCGTAGTTGGAATTCAGTGTCAACGCTGAAGATAAATGACTTCTGTCTAGAGACGGCAGCTTTCTTGGCTGTAACACTTTTAACCCTATTTGAGTAGAGGTCAGTTGAAGTGTGCGGAAAATTTTTAATATTCGGATCACTCGTGACTTTGCATGTGTGCGTCCGAAAAATGATATTAATCTTGAAAGGGAAAAGTGTGCGAGTAGACTTCATTATGCTTTCTCTCTGTCTAGATTCTAGAGGAATGTGTTTCTTTTGGTTCAGCATCAGCGTGGATGCCTTTTTTTTTTTGTGTTAAATGTAGCTTAAGGGCCATCTGCTAAAATAACTCGGTTCGTGTAGGTTTTGAGAAAACGTACACCAGCTGGGTGTGCATTTATAATGAAGTGCAACCGCCTGCACAACATCTACACTTGTACAGTCATAACTTGCCTTTAATCAGAATCAGAACCCAATGCATGCTCAGCACCTTGTGGATACAAGGTTTACCTACCTCAATAATTGATGTTAAAAGTGCTGAGCTACTTTGTGTTTTTAACTGACTTTTGGATTTTCTGTGCGCAGAAAGAGTATCCCCAAAGGGTATGGTTTGAGTTGCTCTGTAGGTCGAAAAGTTGTGTTTCATATGGCAGTACGAAGTGAGGGATATTTTAACTAAGGCGTTGTAGGATTGCGTCTGTCCGAGGACCCCTGATTTAGACCAAAGACTAAGACAAACTAGACGGTCAACTTCCGTGCACCTACTCGATTTTTCCCGCAAATTTTCAATGGCAGCCTTCTCTTTCGCCCTTTTATTTTTCCTGGCTGTGAATACGTTTAGTTAATGGCCGCCGGGCGACTCTTTTTCAGAAACAAGCAATTTGTAAATGAATTTTAAAAATAAATGTAGAGTATGATTTTTAGATAGCTTAACTTGTTCTCTATCCATCTTCGGTGCCAAAAATTGTTCATCCATTCACATTTCAGTTTTTTTTTTTAAATTTTGTTTACCTACCTATATGAATTCATTTTTGACAGCGGAATTCATGCAGCTGCTTAATGGAAACCTTGGGGATTGTTCCAAAAATATTTTCACAACATGCAAGTTAAACCCAAGTTTTCACTAGGGCAGAAGTGAATTTCAGAAAATATTCCCGCACATTCCATAAATTTCTATTAGGCTTTGGGTGTTCTTTTCATATTCGTTTTTTTAGCACCATAACTGTATTTTACGCAATCAAAATGCGATTTAAAATTCTGTAGTTGTTGTATATTGTATTTCAAATATGACTTTAAATATTTAAACATTTTCTTTAAAATATACAACAAAAAATCTTCTAAGTTCGCGGGAGGGTTGTGTTTTTCGCGCGTATCCTATGTACGTTTGTATGTACCTTCCTATGTGACGCACCGAAGCCCAAACGGCTTTACCGATTTTGAAGAGTGAGGTGTCATTAAATTGTTTTTGTTTCCCGGAGTTTCATAGGCTAAACAAATAAATATAAAAATATAATATAAGAAAAAAAAATAAAAAAGTTTATTTAAAAAACCAAAAAAACCCGACTGACTGTAAAAAAGATTTAAAAAGATTAAAGGAAGACACCTTCAAGTATAACTAATTGACAGTCGTGGATGCGCATATTTTTGTCAGTTTGGGTAGGATTGGGATCGTGTGGTAATCTCCGATTGTCAATTAGTTATACTTGAAAGTGTCTTGTTTTAATATATTTAAAATTAAATGTTAACTTTAAATAACATTGAAGAGGCAACTTATTCAACGACCTAATAGCGTCCACAAACGACAAATGACTACTTTCTATAAAACGATAAATTGGGAGAATCATATTTCCAGTTCTGGAAGAACTAGGAAACTCCAAATTATCGTATAAATAATTTTGTTTCCGTTTCTGTTGTAATATTTTCCATTTTCCAACAATTTATTAAACTTTAAAAACTTTTAAACTGAACTTCGATGTGAACGCCGTGTAACTAATGGACACTAAAAATTACGAACCAGTCGCCTCAACTTAAAATTCCACCAAAAAATGGCCTCCCGATTGACATCAAGTCCGAGCATAGGATTTTTAACTATGCGTGCGGCAGCAATGGTGCTTCTCTGATTTGTACAGGTACGAATACTAAGGAAATCCTATGCAGGACAAGCAGCTTGTAAGCAAATGTACCCTTTCTACACTCAGTTGACCATCTAGTTTGTATCATCTTTGATTTAGACCTTATTTGGTTTACTAGTTGTGGGATTGCAACTTGTTTTGTGTTCTTCAAGTCAACCGACTACGGAGTGGTTTATGAAAGTTCCCGTTCCTACGTAGTCAGTGGTATTTTTTTTAACACAAGGAAGGTACCCGTGGAAAACGACTTAAACAACTCGTTTTAAAAACTGAAACATGTATGCGTGAACTTCTGTTTTCGATGAAGTTTTCGAGTGTTCTTGCGAAAACCTTGTTTTCGGCTCGGTGTGAAAAGGGTATTAAGGAGGATTAGTTCTCGCGCTGACTGTCAGTTGTTTTATTATCTATATATATATGAAATGTAATAGTAAATATATTTACTAAATAAATGAATATATTCATACATACTCAATCTTCCAGTCTATCTGAGACTTACTTTCGGTTTCAAAAATACTGTTCGTTTGGTTATTTTAAACGAAATTAAATGATTTGTCTTAAACTGCTGTCAGTATTAGCTTGTATATTTGGTTTATTAAAGAAAAGAATTAAATAAGAATTAAAACATAAAAATAAAAACTTAAAAATAACTGGTTGTACAAAACCTGCACTTAGACTCATAGCGCCCTCTTTTGGATTACATGTATATCAGATGCAGGGGTCAAAATGACAGTCTTTAAATTAACTTCCTACGATTTTTCCTTTTAGCAATTTTCTATGTTCACCTTCTCATGTCCAAATACACAAAGAAATTCGTTTCAAGCGTCCCAAATGCGAAATTACCATCGATAAGCAAACAGATCGAAAACTAGTTTCACTTTAATTGAACGCATTACCGGAAATTCTGCTGATTGTTCGATTTTTCGTTTAAATCCTTCTTTCCCGAAAGTTCCCAATGAACTGACAAAACTGTGCTATTTTTCTCCTTTGAATGAATCCGTTTGCATTCAAGTCACGTTCGCTGGGTGCAAATGTACAAATAAAATACCCACCCCCATGGGACGAAGGAAAACAAGAACTCATCTCCTTCCCTTTCTGCGGAGATAATCAAAAATCCATTAGATGAGACAGCGGTCCAGATTGGTCTCAGTTTTAGTCCGATGTGTTTTTCTTCCTATTCCGGCATATTGAAGCAAATTTGTCTAACTCAGTTATGATCCTTTCAGTTCGGCTCGCCATTAACATCCCCTTTGTTCGGTGTACTTAACTTAGTCCTATTGACGTTAAGTTTCTACAAAGGCTGTCTTTAGGAATGCAGAACACGGAACACAGAAAACACTATCGGATGGTCTGGCATCCGGGAACGGTTCCATTCAAACAATGTAAGGGTATAAATAATTAGAATAACATCACCCATTAAGGGTAAAACATTTGTCAGGAATGTGTGGGAAACAAGATCCCTTCGTTGAAGGGTAAGACAGGCTTGTTAAGTTGCGTATAATGTGAACAAATTGAAGAATCAATAAGGCCCCAGGCGGAGGAAAATTAGGGCGGTGCATTAATAGGCATTTCACGGTATTTCGCATTTCACAAACTGACACGATAAATGTATTGGCAAGGAATTCGACGAATTATTTCATTTGGCATTGTGTACGTGTACATGTCTTTAGGGGGACTTGCAGGAATGCACTCATGCAGAATAAACTTCGAGACGTGAACTTTGCTGCAAATAAGACAGATATTTGCAAAGGAGGGGGAAACCATGTGTAATATTACACATGAATATGTAGGAGCGCTCAAATGCCAAATTACACGTTCAAGCGAATGCTTCTGTTTATTGCTGATGGGCAAAAGAAGGAAAGAATCATCTTCAGACTGAATGCTTACTTGGGTTCTTATAAATTTGTTCACACGAGCAATTGTGCAACAATTTTCAAATATCTGAAACAATTTTGTGAAAAGACGTTCTGCTACACACCTATTGGATAAAGCAAAGATTGGTACTTTGTCACAAGATTGTCGAGGAAATCAAATTCTTACAGTGCCTGCATTTTTATTTTAAGGAATATAAAAAACTTAATAAAGGAACAGCTTCTTGGGAGTGAAAAAAAACTTAAACACCGAATGGAGAAGATAAACGCTGTCTCCAAACTCAATATATTCGACGCTTATAGGTACAAACATGGAATAGGGCTCTGTAAAATAAAAACGTTCAATCGACTTCGCTTGCACGAAAGTGTTGCCTCGTGTGGCTTTAAAAACGAAAGCGATGTCATTGACGTTTTTTTTTTTTTATTTTATGTAAAACGAAAGATATTATCCACATTTGCAGAATTGTACTTTCGGGTGGTGCTGCCAAAAGAGAACTTGAACTGTAACAATTACCCTGAAAACGAAAGCTATTTCATTGGCATTTTCGTCTTCTTTACTCTTCTTTTCTTGATGATAGTTATCCGAAATGTATGCCATTTTAACTCCACTGCTTCTTAATCGTTAGTGAAATGAAAGAATAAATGAAAGGAGTTACATAAAGCATGCGTTCGTTTTCGCATGATTTCTTTCGTTTTTTTTTTTTAATTCAATTATCCGCAAAAGAGAACAGATAATGAGATATTCTGGAAAAGTAAATAGGAAAATCGTCGTCAATAAAGAAGCAGCGATACTGGTGCCTCATAAATTCGAATTCAGACGATCGTTATCGTCACTTTTGATGGCTAAATATATGTAGATAAAACTCAGTTAAAAAATTTAACATTAAAAAAAAACGAAAGAAATCCGTCGAAAACGAAATTTTTCGGTCGTTCTCTTTGCAAACGAACAAAGAACATTCGGTTTATGTAACCTTTTTCGTTTTATTTTTCCTATTCAGAAACGTTCAAGAAACAATGCAGCTTAGGTATAAAGTTTAGGATCATATTTATGAAGTAAAAAAAAAAACGAAATCACCAATAAAATGGCTTTCGTTTATTTACTTTAATGCAGAAAAAAATCCATTCGTTTAAGAAGCGAAGTTTGTGAAAGCGAAATCGATTGAACTTTTTTTTTTTTTTTTTTTTTCTTTCGATTTTTATCCCATCTTGTACATTAGAACGCATTTTATTAACAATTATGTATGCCCTTCACGGATAGAGATCGCTTCACTAATTTTAGTTATAAAACTTAACGAAACATTAACAAGTTTGGTGCTGGCAATTCCCCACACGTCAAAAAATTAATTTTCACCGATGAATATGTAGAAGTGTTAAAAAAGTTACGAATATCAATTCATATGTTCATATATTTGAACGCCGGCTGGATGATTAGATTAGTAATGCCTCCAGTAAATGTCAAACTCTTTACAAAGAAAGTTGACGTTCAATTGTTTGCGATGGAGTTCAGAGCATTTGTGGTACTTGACTCTTTTTTTGACGTTATGTTAGTTTGACATATCGCTAATCAGCAAGTGATCAATGGAACGCGGATATTTCCTTTCGTTCGATCTTTGTCATGGTGTCATGGACATGGACATATGTAGCAACTGACATTTTATCAACGACTGTTGCAGCCACAATCTACAAATGGATGACAAAGTGACAATTTTAGAAAGTTTCTAACCGAGGAGTGCGAAAAATCGGACACTTTTCAAGTTTGTCAAACAGAAGCGTACAATCAAGCGATAACATTTAATTTCTCTGGAAATTATGTACAAAGAAAAGCAATTTGTCCGTATATTTAAAATCACTCACAATAAATTTGTCATGCAATATTAAACACAAGTAAGTGCTGACAAACCTCTCAAGTAAAACAACAGAATTCTTCAAATCAAAACATGCATTTCAGTTAGCGACAAATTTGTTGACATCAAAAAAATGCACTTCGCAGACATTTAGGTATAAACTTAAAAAAAAATAAACAAAAAAGTCAGAAAACGTTTAAAAATAAATTTCTGTAAAAATCCCCTTTGGCAACAAGCAAAATCAATTTCCTGTGTCGCAATTTTTTTTTTATACTTATGCACCACTTACCGCTTATCCTTTCGAGTGTGAGACGAACGAGAATATCCATTAACCATTGTACCACCATAGCAGAGACTGTGACTTTGCCCGGAGCCTATTTTGAATCTCGAATCGATGAGAATATTCGTTTAAAAACCCAAAATGAAAAAAATCTGAAACGATAATTAAATTCGAAATAAATTAATTGTGCGTGGGTTGGAGAAGATTTATTGCATTAAATGATGAAAGAATGTAGCTGCCGATTTTTATTGAACGAAATTTAAAAATTATCTCTGCCCAAGAGATGATTTTTTTTTTTTTTTAATTATCTTAATAATATCGTGCTTGGAGTAATAACCATATTTAATGGGAAATTATTATTGTACTTATGTATGCGTTTTTATTGTACAAAAAAAAAAAAGTTGTCCAATTGCATGAGTAAATTGTTTTTTTTTTTTAATTTAATTTCTTATAGCTTGTAATTAATTACAAAATACTTAATTGTGTTCAATCTTTCGTACGTTCATGAACTTGTATTTTGAAAGATTTTAGCTGGTTTTGGAGCTCTTACCCACAGGTGGCTTGTTCGGGAACTGCTTTATAATAACTCACTTGTTACAAATCCCTGAGAAATTTGTTACAATATAACATTTTATGAAGTGTCAACAAAACCGGTACCTACCTACCGAAAATGCTACCAGGCGTTTTCAAACATGCCCTGTTTCGCAGCTGGGAGTTAAAAAAATGTCTCCACCCAAAAATACACAAACAAAAAGCAGAAAGTCCAAGCAAATATCAACTCCTATCCTCGAAACTCTACAACGATTTCCTTTTTATTATGGAAATGGCTATCGCGCTCAATTCCAAAGGCATATGCGTTCCAGTACAGAATTGGCAATTTGCCGCGCTGAAGTCATCCTCCTCACCCACGGGACTAATAAACTTTAACAAACGTGTGTAATTATTACAAATTGAACGGATTGTATGCGTATGCTGTTAGGGGCTGATTGGTGTAGCACAGCGCGGATGTTTCGCAGGAAATTGTTTCGGGACATTAGGGAGTGGCTTCATTCCGAGTATTGTTGTAGACATTCCGCTAGGGAGATGATTAAAAGTAGTCTTTGTCACGTAAAAGTAGAGTTTTTTTCTTCCTTCAAGGACGTACAAAAGGTCGGAGTGGAGTGGAGAATGTACGCTTAAAATGTTTGTTTGCAATGAATTTGCATTGACCATTGTGATCCGGTTCTGTGGTCATTATATAATTAATTAGGAAGGTCTTGTGCTTTAGGAGATTTGTGGGAGATTCTCATTAAATGTTCATTTAATTAGTTTTTTTGTTTTAATGCGAATTTAACTTCCGTTCATGATTTATTTTATAGCTCATAAAAGTTCCCATTTGCAGGAAGATTGAGCTAGCTAAAAACAGATTTTGACAGTTAGCAGTGGCATTAGTCAGTAGGTAGTTGGGATTTGAACAGGCAACTGTAAGTGGCGCCCAACGGGGGACCCATTTGCTGCAATAAAATATCGCATCGGGTTAGAAATTACTTCAAAAGTGAGTGAAGAAAAATATTTAATGGTTTGCAAACCTGACTAGTTTAAATGTCGCATTTTTTGTCTGAATCCAATTCCAAAGGCCTTCTGCATACGATGCAACATGCAACACGATAGGCGAAAGGCACGTGTCTAAGACAGTTTTTTGATCAGTGTCAGTGTATTTCAAAAGCGCACCAAAAACGATGCAACGATGCAACTTTCTTATAATCGTGTGAAAAAAAACAAGAATTTTTCATAATGTAATCCAACAATAGGGAATAGTCCTTGAGCTTTAATGATCTGACCGCAAATACAGTGTTCACTTGAAAGAATAGATCCTAAATTCTAAGTTTCTGCCGGTCTGAATGCGCATTTTCGGTGAACAAACTTCCATTTCAACTTTGGTTTACTTCGCCATCTCTCGCGAATACTTGACAAACATCCGAGGGTGTTACTCTCCTAAGCGCACTTCGTTCGGATTCGGGTTGAAAGTAGGTACATTCGGTTTGTTGACAGGACATGTTGCGTAAAAAATTATACCTCAAAGTGGGCGTATAACCCAAGCCAATACTCATAAATTCCCCATTTTGTATCACCTTTTTTTGAAATACATACTTACAAAATTTTCAAGCGTTTGATATCTGACTCAAAAACGCCCCCAAGAAGTGGGCGTGTTAGGAGTTGTTGTATGGATAAATAGGAAGCGCGGACAGTCTCTATACAATTTTTTTTTTAAGACGTCTTTCGATTTTTTAAAGAGTTTGTCACAAAAGGAAAATTCTTCTCAAAAACGCCCCCAAAAAGTGGGCGTATATAAATTTTGTATAGACATGTCTTTGTATATATAAATTATAAAGACGCATTATTATTTCTTAGTTTTTTTTAAAGCATTTTTTCTCACTAAAAGTAAACTCAACTAAAAAACGCCTCCAAAAATGGGGTGTGGCAAACAACCGTGCACTGGCAAATGAATGAGGGTGGGAGACATTTTCTACACAATTTGCGAAGAGCCCTTACTTATTTTTAAAAAAATAGATATTACTTTTGAAGAAAGGGGGTTTAGTGTAATAATTTAAATCATCCAAATAAGAGCGCATTTTTTTTTAATTTTTTCAAATATACAAATGTAAATTTCTCGAAAACAACTCGCACAGTTTGAACGCTATATCGTAGGCCCAATAGTAAGTTCATTCGCTTTAAGTCTGCATACTCACTTTTCTCTAAATTAGTATTGAATCTTTAATCTTGATTTTAGAAGGTAGGGAGGTACCTTTTACGCGACTAGAAGTAGGGAGAGATACGTTTTACTCGACTAATAAGTAAGGCGTCACTGTTCCCTACCCACCGACGATTATTGGTTTATTTTTGTGACAAACTTCTGGCAGGGAGATAATGTCCTTAGTACACGTTTTTGAAGTGGTTGTATTATGAACTCAATAGATTCTTCGCAAACTATTTCCAACCATACGAATAGATATACTTTCCGATAGCGCAAACTGCACCCACCCTAGAGACAAAAAAAAAAACAGCGTTTCAAATTCCCATCTCTAAATTAGCGTTCGTTTGTAAACACCCTCGTTGACAAAGTTTTCGTATCCTTCAGCATATCCGGCAGATGTCTCCTGCTAATAACATTGAAAGTTTTCCCGTTGACATTGTTCGAAAAGTTATTCCTCGCATCAAGTTATTTCATAATTTATTTCTGAAACCATTGTAGTCGTTGCATCTACAAATAGATTACAACTTAAATGAGTTTTTAAATGCTCGTAGTTAAGTTACCCTTACCTCTAATGGAAATATAAATCAAATATAAGTGAAACTCATACCAAGCAATGAAGCATGCAAATGTTTACAGTATTTCTGAAATGTAAACACAACATTTTGGTTCATAAATGCGCGGTTTCAAATGACTGTCCTCTATCATAGTTTTGCTTACTTTGTAATGTGCACCATTCAAACTTATTCCGCTTGACTAATATTTTCTGTGAATGTGTGCAGGGATGTCCGCCAGCCAGCAAACTTTGGAGTTTTCCTGTTGACATTTCGCAAACAAGCAGAAGTTGTGAATTTATTTCCCCAAAGTGGTCTGCGTTCCGACAGCATTATGACCGTCATTGACACCAAAGAAAAGTTGCCTTTAAGTAACATAAATTGGAATTGAACAAGGCCCGGAAATTAAAGATGACGCTCTTTAAATTTGGTCACCATTATCTGGCAGTCTTTTATACACCTCTGCCATCAAAATGACAATGGAAAACAAATAATAAATATCCAATTAAGCCGACTAATTAAAGTCAAGTCGTTAATGGAATTCTACTCAGCGTTTCCCATTGTCAAGGAGCTGCACCATTCCGATGGGAATCAATTTCCACCATCTATATGGGTGGATGTACTTCAATGCCAATGGCGGCGTCTTCATTTGCTGTTGCAATTCATCCCCCAACAAAAAAAAAAAGATCTCCTCTGTCTACTCAACCTGAACATATCGTATCGTAAATTTATGTGTTTTCCCAAATGGAGGCGCCTTTATGTCCTTCCATATGCTTGGGGGATTATTTTCAGAAACATTTAGCTGTGCTTTAGGCACAGTCGGTAGTCGGTACATCCGAAATGCGAGAAGCCGCATGGGCTTCAGGTTTTCACGATTTTCCTTACCGGAACCATATTAAATATTTTGGGCGAGTGCCAAACCTGCGAATAATGCCAAGATAATGTTTGAAAATTCTCTGTGCTCTTTGGGCTGAGGCTAAGCTATGCATTTTGCGATTATCTTTTGCTTTTCCTTTCATGAGGTTACCATACGGATGGTGGCCTCGTTTGCATGATGTGTGTAACGAGGCAGTTTTCGAAATATGTCGACGTCTTGTGGAAGAAGTGAGATGGCTAAGATGGTTCATTAAAAAAATACATACCTTCGTTATTGTCTGGTCTGTGATGGTATTTTTATCAGGTCTTGGTGGTTATTGCAACAAATTCCATAAATGTGGTAATTTTACTTTTTAAAAGGAACAACTCAGACTTACGTTGGTATAAAAAACAAAAACATAAAAATCAACTCTCGTTGAGGACACATCATGCCATATTAAACGGAGACCATTAGTGTGATGTCATACACGTTTATCGTAACCATATTAAGAAGATGGCACTCTAAGCAATCGAATGTAGGGTAATGGAGTTAAGTCACCGCTAATGTGGTTGGTCTAATGTATTTCATGCTGTATTATGATGTGTCCAACCAGTTATAGTCAAGTATATTAAAAAGTAATGTCCTTACGTACTTGACCAAGCGACCTACGTCGAATGAACCAAAAACTTTGGTTGTCTTATTTGTGGCTTAGAGAATAATTAAGAATTCTTTGCATGTCCTTTTGTAATAACTTGCAATATTTGTTCTCTGTATATATAAAGTTTGTATTCTATCTAAAAAATAAAATACAGGTACCGCAGTAAAGAAAGCAACATAAGAGGATTACACGGGCTTAATTTAGCTTAAGCTAATGTACGACAATGTTCGAATTGTATGTCAAGATCATTCGTTAGGAGATAGACAAAGAAACCTTAATAGTTATATTCATTTATTTAGACAATAACACTGGTGTCACTATTCAAGCTTTTCGCAGCACCTTAGTGGACTTTCGCTCTTGTTTGACATAAGCTTAAGCCCACATAAGTGGTTGCTTATAGTGGTTGCCCTTGGGTCTACTTTAAGATGGACAAATCTTTGTAGCAAATGTCATATTTATTAGCAGAAAACTCAAATATTCGCTGTCTTAGAATCGGTCAATAAAATTAAGAAGTAGGAACGTTTTAATCTGAAGTAAATCACACTTAGCACAGTGTCAATTCGTCCACAATTATTTTAGTATCGCCACATAACCCATTGGCTATGTCGCAGCGATTGCTTGTTACCCGGGCGCATAGGTTCAATCCCCAGGAGAAAAAAAAAAAGTTTCTCCGCCACTGCGTAAAAAAGGGGATTTCTGATTGATAGTACAACGGATTGAAAATCAAGAAGAAAGTATACAACAGTATACAGAAATTTCTTGACCACAACCAGGATGAACAAAAAAACGTACTTTCGATATATAAGTTAAATCGCCTTATGACCATCGAAAAAGAGGTGAGGGGGTCATTTGGGAAAATATATCGAATAACATAAAAAATTTCATTTTTCGTAAAAGGCGTTGCGTTTCAAATAAAAACAACTTGCGATGTTTTTGTTTAGTTTATGAAAAAGCCCCATTTATGAAACAGCCCCCTTAAGAGTTAGGGTCAACGTACACCCCTTAGGCCCGTTTGCTGATACTACTCATAGCGAATTAAGTTCTACTTAAATACCTTATGGGCTACTTTTTCCATTTCATAAACTGTCACATACGATTTTAAGTGGAACTTAAATCGCTATGAGTAGTATTAGGTATCAGCAAACGGGTCTTAGATATAGAATTTCTGGTAAATGCTAAAGTTCGTCCTTGTCATTGTAGAGTAGTTTTTACAACTTCGAAGAAAATCCTACAGCTATGCATAGCCCCGTTTTGGGTAAACCCCTCTTAAAAAGGGGTACTAGGCTAAAATCAAAATCTTGAACACCTAACCAAATATTTTCTTTTCTCTCTTAAAAAAAAAGCTCAGACAGTTCTGCAATTGAAATAATTCTTCAGGAAAGCACATAGTTTTGGTTTTAGGCCCCCCTAAGAGGGGGCAATATACCTATCCAATCATATTAATTTATTCAACAACGTGCAAAGATTGGAATTAATATGACTGATGTTTCGTAAGTAATAGTGTACCCTTGCGGTATATTTAGGCGTTCACCTCAGCGCTGCCGAAAGTACTACAATAGGATTATCTATTGTACTCCTTTTTCATCAGCCGTACTCCGGTACTCTCCAACGACAAATTGTGCTCCTATTTTTAATTTCGGCTTATACTGTTTTTACTTTGCTTTGACATTTCTGTACTTAGTAAATTGCAAAATAAATTTTACTTTCTGAATATTTCATAAGCATTTTTTTCGTAATCGAACAAACTCTTGCGGATCCTGGAAATTTCCTTTCTTTTTCGAAATAAAATGAAACAAGCTGTGTGTGAGGTATTAACGAAATAATGTTTTAATTTGAAAGGGCCATTCATGCCTTTATGTAGGAAATATATCGTCGTTTAAATGTCCGCCGCGACTTCTCACGACGACACGGATCCGGTGGTACAAGTTTTGCCGAACCGGTTGCCTAAAATTTGGCCACCATACGTCGAAGAGTCGACTTCGAAGGGCCACCGCGTCTGCCGTAAAATGGAAGCTACGTTTTCACTGAAAACTTATACTAAAGTCAGTGACAGTGACAAGGTCATTCCTTATATGATGACCTTTCGGCAATCGAAAGTAGGTATCCATTTCAACAATAATATCAAATTTCTCAACTCCACAGGCTGGTTTTGAGCTCCCTTAACTTCCTTCTCCCCCTTTATCTTCAGGTTTCGTTACTTGTCTCAAAACGGCACTCAATGCGTTATTTGTGCTTTCCCTCGTCAGAAGACGGGGAATACAGCCACTTAAACCAACCAACCAAGTGACTGAATAATAAATGCCAGTTTAGACAGACTCTACCAAAACAAGATGGCCGCCACAGGCTTCCAACATCAAAACTGTCCCAATAAATTAATAAATTTCTTCATTTTCGTTCTGTAATCCCCGGTACTCGCCAGAAAAAAAGTCCTATAATACTCCCAAAATGAATTTTGAAGCGGTAGCCCTGTTTACCTTAAAGGTCTTAGGGTCGGAAGCTTTCTCCGAGGTGATGCGTTTGCTTGTTGAACTCAGTCGGGTAAGCTTCTTAAATCTGAGCAGATACTACAAAGCTATTTGAAATACTAAAAATTTCCACGGAAGCTTAGTAGATACATAGCGAAAAAAATTCTGGGAATTATAAGCGATTGCAAAAAGCAATAACAACTCCCCCCCTATTCATAATAAATCCACCCTTCGAAACAAAATACGAACTAAGCGACCCTCTGTTGTACTTTTCTCTGTTTTCTTAGCTCGTATCTAAACCAATTTATTGGAAGCACGAAAATGCTTCAAATTATGACGGATAGATGGCCAGTGGCACTTCTCGATTTATCATCAGAGATCATCACTCATCATTCAGCACCTACTCGACATGGGAAAATAAACCGTTCCCAAGGACTGCAATCTCAAAGCCCTTTTAACAAATAAAGCTACTATAGCACCACTTGTCGTTGATTCATCGTCTGCACGGATAAAACCCACATCCGTCCATTTTATTTGAACGTTCCTTAAAATGGGATCAACTGCTTGCTCGCCTGTAATTGCTTCAATCTAAAAGGAGAATTAAAAATATTTTCGCAATCTATTTATAAAGCCCCACATCTCCGATAGTCTGACCGACCATAGCCACTTGCAATCGGTTGCAGATGCGCTTCCAATAACTAAGATCCAATATACGACAACACATGCATCCGAAGCACTCTTGAAATTAAATGGATTTTTCATCCGTAATCCTTTTTCCATTGCACACTCGTCAAAAGTGCGGAAAATCTCCTTCTTTCTTCCACTTTCGTTAATTAATTTTCCCTGGCGGGGGGTAGTCTTTGAAAACCCCGATATTACCAAACAAAATTCTCTTTTTTAAGTACCTGCCGTATGTGAGATATCCTTGTTGCCAGATCAATAGAGTTATAAGTCCCGCACAGATGCAGTAGTTGCACGCGCAAAAAGTGTCACCGAACTTTGTTGCACCAAAGGACTATACTTTCAATTAGCAACGAATTTTGCACAAAAACTTGTAACACACTCTACATGAGGAGGATATATTAATTTTCTTCCTGTGACACATACAACTACCACCCAGTGGTATAGTTGTTAAACAAAACCGCACAGCCCTATCGAAGGCAAACACACCAAACGCCACCCACACCCACCATATGCAGTGTCCTTGCCGAAAGGGATGCAAAGTGCAATGGTGGAAAATTTGCCCCGTTCACTCGTCCGAAAGGATTATGTGTTCAATTTAATACGAAGCGATTGGACTCGCTGCCCGAACAAATATACAGAAGAAGCGAATTAATCACATATATGCCGTCGCATCCGCACCATGCATCCGAGATGTGTACGATAACCGAGCGGGGATTGCTGTCCGTTTTTCCAATTTTCCACGATTGCTTGTGCCCGCAGGCCACTACATAATTTGGTTTTGACCTTGTTATCACGAGTTTCCACTGTGGCTATGTTTTCGTGCCAATTTCGGGGACCGCAACCGGAATTAAGTTTTTTTTTTTTCAGTTGGAAACGCTCTCGAAATTGTTAAGTGGCTTCTTGTTGGTCGTAGTCGGCAGTCCAAGAAGCCAACCGGAATCATTAAATTCAAAAAGTTAACTGATATTCAATTGGGTAAAGCATCGAAGAAAGAAGAAACTACCATCCAAACAGACCATGCGATCGTGAGTGCCAAACTCACTCTATGCACGCTCGGTGCACCACTACTAGTGCGGCGTGCAAAGAAATTAAAATCAACTTTTCTTTCTGCCCAAGAATCTTAATTAAATGCTTTTGGCTGCTGACGCTGAGTGCGGTATTGTTGATGGAGGTTGCAATTGGACGGTGAATATCGTTGCGTGTGAAATTAATCGAACGAAAGCCTAAACCCCAAACCGCAGAAGAATGCGCCAGAGAAGAGAGGTTGAAAAAAATCAGAGCTAAACGAATAAACATTAGACGAAAACGGTTCGCGTAGATTGCTTGTACTTAGCATAGTTTGATGGGTGAGGCTGTGGGGCCAATTTTTTTTTTTTTTTTTTTTAATGGGGATCAATTTGAGTTGGTTGGCATTTAGGAGAAGAGGACATCCATCCTGTTGGCCATTGAGGTCTCATACCAAAAAGGTGCCAATTTGTCTTGAAAGCTGACAATCTAGGGAAAATATAGGGCGAAAAATGCTACAAAAATTGTCAAATTTTGTCTGGAGAAGGTTGAACAAAAAAGCGCTATGTGTGGTTTAAACGAAAAACTGGCTTTGGCAGAACCTCTTTTGGTGGGCTTTTCGACAAAGAATTATTCATTCATGGAATACCTTTTCTGCCACTAAACACAAATGCAAGGCATCTCGAATTTTTTCACAATTTGGAACCTTATTCTATACAGCTTAATATTGGAAAGCTGAAAATCGCAATGTTTCCCGCTAATTGTCAATTGCGCACAAAATAAATAAAGTGCACGACTGGGTCGAACGAAACTTTCTCGTTCGTCAAAAGACTTGTTGGTTGTTTTCTTGTTTTATTAGATAGGTAGGTAAAGATCTCAGAAGCAATGCCAGGTAAAAGAAACGGTTCATGAAATAAAGAATAAGGAATACATAGTGTTAAATAAAATGCACTTTTAGTTTTTAAACGTTGAAGCTCTAGAAAATGACAACTCTCGCAAGTTCTTGTTAGAGAGTTATGACTTTTACACTTTAGTACGAGAACAAGTGTAGTAGGAGTTTCAGACTTTTGATCTGTTTGGGAATGATTTTCTTTTTGGCTGGAATAGATTAATGGCGCTGGCTTAAGTTGTCAATAATTGGAAGTATTGTTTGTGATAGATCGATATCTTTCCATATAAATACATATGTACATGAAAGTATTGGGAGATTTGTTTTGGTAATTTGAATTAGCAGTTATAAACTGAATATTACGATAAACGTGTGTGGGGGTGCAAATGAAGTATGAATGAATATTCTGATTGTTAAAACTCCAAGTGGTTGGAATTTATTTAAGGTGCATATTGAAAATGGTTGAAAAAGAGTAGAAGTAGGTAATATTTGCTGAAAATAAGTTTTGCGTTGCTGTTATTGCATTTCTAATGGCTGTTGCAATTTAAATTTTAAAGTGCGATATTGAGTTTTAAAAATATATATGAACCCAGATAGGCATAGGCCTTTGGGTATTCATTTTTGAGAAATAATTAAAAGACGGATTTATTCGAATTTTTTGAGAAAAACTGAGTACGGGATCTTATTTAGAATACTGATATTATATTTAATATGTATTTTGATCAAAATCGTTAGAGCAGTTTTTGTAAAATTTGGCAGACAAAACAGTACTGCGTAAGCTTTTTCATCTGTCCTATTCTTCTGGACACTTTCCGAGTAGGTGGAAAACAGCATTTATCCAGCCCGTCCCTAAAAAAGGCGAATCTTCTTCTCCCACCAATTACCGACCAATAGCACTTACGTCCATTCTTTCTAAGGTCATGGAAACGCTGATAAACCTTCAGCTTATGAAATATCTTGAATCACGGAAACTCCTCAATGACCGGCAGTACGGTTTTCGTGGCAACAGGTCCACTGGTGATTTGATGACTTATCTCACCGAGAAGTGGAACCAATCTCTCCATCACTTCGGTGAATCGAAGATTGTTGCGCTCGATATTTCAAAGGCATTTGACAGAGTTTGGCATCAAGCTCTTTTATCGAAAATGCGTGCTTATGGGATCGATGCGTCTCTTATTGAATGGATTAGAAACTACCTTTCTGGCCGTTCAATTCAAGTTGTTTTGGATGGTTTCAGTTCTGAAACTCACCATATAAATGCTGGTGTTCCCCAAGGCTCAGTTTTGTCTCCGACTCTCTTTCTCATTTTTATAAATGATCTCTTGTCTGCAACTTCTAATCCAATCCATTCCTGATGACAGCACTCTTAGCTTTTCATATTCTTTCCAGGACTCACGTCCCTGCTCTTCGGCCGTAGAACTGGAACGGCAACGTATGTTAAGCTCATTAAATTCCGACCTTGACAGCATTTCAAAATGGGGTTCAGAAAATAGAGTGGAATTTAATGCTTCAAAAACACAATGCTGACTGCTGTCTCTAAAGCGAAACCCAAATCTACAGCCATTATCCATGAGTGGCACTTGCATTACCGAAACCGAAAGACTTTCTATTCTCGGTATGTGCGTTCATGACAACCTTCGTTGGAATGACCATGTACACGAAGTTGCCAAGAATGCAGCGAAATATCTAGGTTTCCTCAAGCGGTGCAAGAAATATTTTACCCCTTCTGATCTGGCTACTACAATATACAAGGCGTTCATTCGCCCAAAGCTTGAGTACAATTCCCACATCTGGTCTGGTGCACCGAAAACTATATTGCACTTACTAGATAGGATCCAAAATCGTGCGATGAAACTAATCGGAGACACAAATATCGCGAATTCTATCAATTCGCTTGAACATCGTAGAAACGTTTCGTGTCTCTCATTGTTTTATCGTTTTTTCTACAAACAGTGCTCAAATGAAATTGCCAACTGCATTCCTCCCCTTCAGAAATTCAACCGCAATACTCGCCATGCTAGGAATGCCCATCAGTTTACCATCCAGCCTATCTTCGGACGTACAATGAAATACAGAGACTCTTTCATAAGCCGTACAACGCGAATGTGGAATGCCTTGCCCAGCTCTGTCTTTCCTCCCCAGTACAATTTACAGACATTTAAGACCAATGTGCATCGGTATTTCCTATCTCCTCTATCCCAATTTCCTTAATGCCCGCGCTGTGTAAAAACACTATAAGAGTAGTCAGTCACAACCTCTTTAGCGCGTGTAAATTATAAAAAAAAAAAAAAAAAAAACTGGTCAAAATCGTTATTGTCGTTTTCAGGCAAATTAAGGAAAACCAAATTTTGAAAAATGACTTTTTTCAAAAATCTATTTTACGATAATACAGAGAAAAACTGAGTTTCCATTTAGTTTAAAGTTTAAATTGACCATATTACCCTATAAAATAGTTTTTGTTACAATCGCATGGACCGTTTTCGAGATATGTCCAAATTTCAAAAGTACCGTTATTCGAATTTTTAGCCAAAAACTGGGTATGCAGTCATGGTAACCTCACCTACTTAAGCGTAAATATAAATTTTGTTTGAAATCGTTAGAGCCGTTTTCGCAGAAATCAAACTGGTACAAACATTTTATATCGGAGGTACCATTAATATTGAGGTTGCCTTGCAAACAAAAAGCGGCTTCGAACTGTGAGCACTCAAACTTTTAATCCGAAGTTTGAACCAAATTTGGGCAGAAGTTTAGGCTGTAGGGCATGGGGACAGAAAGACGGACAAAATTTTGTGGCCCCTTTGTTTAGTTCCTCTATCATCGTAATGGAGAAAGTTAAAAATCTGTGAAATTCGACAGTGGTCGAAAGTTCTAACAGAAAGTTTTATATGTTGCAAAAAGATAAGTTATATATTTATTTGTGATTGATTAGATGTCAAAGATATAAGTTGCTCAAAGTAGCTCGAAGTCTATCCACTTTGGAGTATATTTTCAGCTCTCTAAGAGAGTTTCGCTCAATTCTTTTAGTTTGACAGAATTGTGGTGCTTGGCTCGGGAAAGTACGCGAATAAACCTAAACCAATTATGGTCCCCAACCCCTTATCGACCCCACTGTTCAGCAACACATAATTAATTGAGGTGTTCTCCTGATGTAAGTGGGTAATCCATCAATATTTTCTTTTTCTGTGTGTTTCTTTTTTTTTTTTTTTTTTTTTTTTCTAAACAATACACTTTTGCTTGAACGCTTACGTACTCAAAACTGCAGCCAGTCAAGAGTTGCTATGTGCTTTATGACCGATTTATGCGTTCTCCATATGCTGTCACGAAAGATCCCAATACTCACTACAGCGAGCTCACGCTCTAAAATCGTATATCCCAACTCCTACTTTGCCACTTGCAATTCATACGCGAAGGGTACTTCGCTTAACTTAATAAATAATTTTTGCAGATTTATTAGGTTGGTCGGTAGTAGTCGGCGGCTCCAGCCAAGTATCGTTTGTGCCTGATTAGGAGGCGAGAAAAATCTTCTTTTTTTTTTTTTTTGTATTTTTTTCTTTTTCTAACCAACTTCATGCTCTGGAGGCTTTCTAGAACAATGTACAGTGTGATATTTGGTGATATGAAACGAGAATGCAGTTTATGTTTGTATCTGTACGTTAGCGGCTGTAAGTTTTTATTCAATTTACCGTGTGGGCATTAAAATATGCGATGCATATGTACGACTTGGCGCATGCATAATTCAGTGGGATAAAGATGAAAGATGTGCCCAGTCTATGGAATTTATTGTTTGCTATTGTAAAAGGTCTACTTTGCGATGTAGACTACATGGGATTATTAACCGAATGGGTTTAGTTCTGGACTATAATGTTGGTATAGTTAGAAATAGAGTTGCTGACAATGTTGTAAGGCGGTCTTGGGAAGAAGAGACTGCAATCTCGTCGATAGTAAGTTTAAGCAGAAAGAGTGGAAATTTCTATTCCGGACCCAACTAAAATGCCTTTTAAAACGTACATATTCGAAAGCCTATTCTTCGCGGTAGTCGCAGTAGCTTAGTGGTTAGTGTGTTGGACTGCTATGCGGGGGTCCCAGGTTCGAATCCCGCAAAAACCCAATTCCGACTTGGGGTTTTTTTCCGCTGCGCTACCTCTCGCGAACGTCTGACAAACAAACGAGAGTATAAATGTCTTGAAAGAGCTTCTCAATTAGCCGTTTGGAGTCGGCATAAAATTGTAGATCCCTTCCATTCGTTCCAAAAATGAGAAACTCACACAAAACGAATGGTTGTGAGAAGCTAGGCCTAGGGTCTCTCCGGACCTGTTGCACCAACTATTTTTTTTTTTTTATTCTTCGCGGTTTGTGTATTTGCTACAAGCTGTACTGTCACAAATCCTATGAGTTACGTGGAGTGAAAAGAATTTACCAGGAAAGGCACAATAGGCTCCTTTAAGAAGCCGCAGGGCCAGAGCTCCTTGAAGGCTCTCCCGTCCTACAATCTAATGAGTTATGTGAGGAGTTCATATCGTTTTATATACTTTTTTTGTAGTACCCTGACGTATGTCGTTGAACATGTAGTGCATCCTGAAAAATATGTCCACCTTGTAACACCATTCACCTCGTTAAACTTCCCAACCCAATTCAATCTTCTCAGACAGCGTACTGTTGTTTAATATGCACATTTTCCTGATACAAATCCCCTGCACATGACTGTAGATGTACTGAACGAAATATTTCATCATGCTCAATCTTTCAAGGATTCTCCAGAAATTGTTTAAATTTTAAATCCATCATTAACGCGTGTACACAACTGTTACGTCCCTTTTAAAGCTCTTCATCGCACAAGCTGCTGAAAAATTTAAAACCGCTCTTTCCTGGATAAAAACACACACAAACTTAAGTTGATACTTCAACGAAAAAAAAAAAAAAAACCTTCACAATGCACGAGCGGCTTTTGGCTCGTTTGACACAAATTCTCCAAGAGCCTATCAACGAGCTCTTACACGTACTTTCCCAAGTGGCCTTTTAGAAATAGAAACGACCTTTACACAAGTCGCCCCCTTCTACTAATCTGAGCATACTTGACAGTTGAACAACGCATTTAAGGAATAGAAAAGGCTTGGATTAGATTTTGTAAATTCCTTCAGCAATTTGTTTGTGTAAATGTGTTTCCTGTGGAAATTCTGCTTAAAAAAAATGTCACCCGAATCCGCGGTTAACGAGTAAAGTGTTCGGATAGATTGACAATCTTTCGTCGAAATTCTGCTTAAAAAAAATGTCACTCGAATTTCCACGGTTATTTTAGCGAATGATTTCTTCTGATAGAAAACTGATTGACAATCTTTCGTTGAAAGGACAGAGGTATTCCCAAAAAAAAACGGCTCAACCTCTCAGCTAATGTAATTTCAAAAACTATTCGCATAATCCACAGTAATCCACTTCCTTGCAACGTAATTGGTATAATCCAAATTACTCAAGTCAGAAGTGAACTGGCAACGCTCTGTTTTATGTCGCTGTTCGTCTTCCTCGTCGTTGTCATTTTTTGAGTCCTCCCTTTGGTGTAGGGAATTGAGCAAGTTTATTGCAGTCACTCTAGATATTCAATCTCACTTATTTGCAGACTCCAATTGAATGACTGAAATAATTCCCGAGAAAGGATTTCTTGCTATTTAAGGATGAAAGGTTAAATGATCGATAACAAAAATACTGTTCAGCTGCTAATAGTGAGGAGCATAACAATTTGGTTGAGTGCACTCTTTAACTGTTGCCCCATTCATGGGGGGATTAGATGCTATTTGCTGGATTATCATGTTAACAAGGGTAAGGGATTGCAAGGTAATAAATGGATTTCATTGGCAAAGGGAGAGGAAGCTTCTCGGTTGGGGTTTTTCTTTTTAAGTTCCTATAGGGGTCCATAATAATCAATTTTATGGTTTTCGTATACGATGTTACTTGAGAAGTGTCAGCCTCAGCAGCAAGTGGGTAAATGTTGTTAAAAATATTCTTCTATGTGCGGTTATTAGTAGACATCCCTCTGGCGAGAATTTTTGATGAAAACTTGTTGTACTTGAAAATGGTACTCGAATGGAACACATTCGTCAATGCGTCAAGCGGACAGATGTCGTAGCTGGTAATCATCTCAATTGAATGACTTACTTCTATCATCCGGAACGGCTGGGTATACTGCATAATGATTTTTGCAGAAGCTGTAGGGACGTAGAAGAAATTCAATCTGTTCGCCACCAACTTTGCGAATGGCAAGCCCTTAACAACAGCAGACAGAGAATTCTCAACAGTTACTTCTTCGATGACCTAAAGGATCTGAAGAAGGTTGATCTCAAAGAACTCCTCAGATTCATACTTAAATCTGGGTGGTTCTAGTAGATAAACAGACTTCATATCAGTGGCTACTAACTCGTAGGACGAACTAGAGGATCAGGTTATAATGGGGCTTTAAGAACCCCATGAGATTCATACGAAATCTATGTGGCTCCAACATGAAAAGTGGTATATTTCTTGTTTCTCAACAGGCTGCGCTGGATGGTTCCCGTAACTGGACACAGTGGACCCAACTGATGGTCTAAATGAAGCTGTGACAACTGCAACAAGAGCACCCGTTTAACTTCCACCTATCTACTTCTATTTACACAGTATGGCACAAACGTATTGGGTTTATTTAATATCATTCGTCACTTTGAAATTCATTCGTCAAAAAAAGAAAGAGACTCATACAAACGAATGGTTGTAGGAAGCTAGGTTCGATTACGAAGCAGAATGTTTTGAAATTTGTTTTTTCTCTCCATTTTCGAATAACGTCATATACGTCAAAGCTTACATTTAACAACACTCGTCTATTTTGGGAGCATGGCCAGATCTTCGCAGCCATTGAAATGCCAGTTGTCTCCAGTGGAAAACATCGCCACTCTGGAAACGGATTTTATTGACTTTGCTGCGGTTCGTAATGCTACAGTAGCTAGCACACGGTTGTTTCACCTTAATACTTGCAAAGCAAAGGGAATGGTCACCAGATTATCAGACCTTTTTTCAGATGCCTGAAGACGAAGAGTCTTAGGGATCTGTCTGGTTTTAGTTGAAGTCAAAATATCTCGTTTTGTCACACTTTTTCGATTTCGGTGGACCTTTTAGGAACCACGGCTATTGTAAGGCCGCTCTCTGACACCTTTAGCCAGAAACCACGCCTGTTTTTGGACTGCTTTTTGCCAACCTTGGATCATTAAAGCTATCTAGCAACTTTTTATGTATTCTTAAATCTTAGCTATAAAGGGGTTTACTGAGTGGGAAAGCGAGGAGTAACAACGATTCTCGCTTGTTTGGGAGTAACCCTGACAATTTCTGTTGGGAAATTATGTCGAATTTCAGTTTGTGAATTTTTGTTTTTCGAATTTGTTGTTGTTAAGAGTTGTTCCCTCGAAAAACAACAATTTATAAAGGGGCTTGTTGAATAAATAAATGAATTAAGTTGTACCTCAGCTCAGCTTTAGATAAAAAGTCGGCATAGTAGAGGGTATTTTTTGAAAACCTCTTCTGCTGATTTCTTAGAGTAGATCTGGATGACTTAATTCAATACGTGAAATTAAGCCGACCAAAAGTGAAGTTAGCCATACCTAAACTTGAGTCTAACAACGGTCCAAACGAGCAACCTATTTGAAGCTTATTTCTAAGATTTAATCAAAGAAACATAAATGCCAAATGAATGAAACCTCTTAGAATGGTTTGCCCGATCTACAAGAAAGGAGGCCCTGTAAACGTCACCAACTATAAACGCATCAGTCTTCCGTCTTATTTTTTTTTTACATATATATTTTAATTAAAGACGGCTTTAAGTCCAGCGAAAAACTTCAAAAAGTCCATATCTACCTATAACGACCTTCTTTGTGTCGATTTTAGGGACGCAGGTCGTTGAATTCATAGAGGCTAAGACTAGAGCCATGCCTTCTTTTGACATATATGACATCCCTGCAAAACTAATCGAGTTGAATCTCCAGAGTCTCACTGACATCCCAGATTTTGAAAAGGAAGGTACGATTACACGGCCATTTTGTCGAGTCATTGCCCGCGTTCCACTGCCCGCTAGATGAAAAGCAGCATACCAAACTTCATAGTTGTCAAATGACATTCAAGCTACGATTCATCAGTTATTTGCGAAAAAATGGCGATCACACGAAATGACCATCATAGTCATTTTTATCCATAAATAAAATGACCGACACTGCGCGTCATTTAGAATTTTCCGTTGAGATGCCATTAAATGACAAAAAAAAAAAAAAAACATTCTACAAAATAATCATGTTCCTATTCAAGCGAACGCCAGTGTATGTCAAATTTCTTCTTAAGATTTATTTTGGAAAGACGGTTTTCAAAAATAAAAATATTCTCAAACCGGCTTTGACAATTTCGCTAAAGCAGTAACCTTTAGTAACCCAGTGGCTAAGTTCTCCAGTTGCATCAGTTCTTTTACATTTGCATAATATGTGCACCCCAAATGCCTTTCAGTGTATACGATGTTCTGTACATCACTAAGCATGCTGTGTGCATATCCATAAATTGAAGGACTGCAGGTACGTTGTATAGTGCAAGTTTAACACAGAAAAGGCTGAATGAATCCACAACGTGGTATATGTGGCTAAGCTGTGCACTACATACCAGCAAGGGGAACATAAAAAACACATAAAGGACGATTGAATGATGGAGGCGCACCTCCACACTGCAGATGGGGATAATGAATATTTAAACCTTGCTTAATGAATTCAAATGAATTAGATTAAAAGTGCTTTGCTGAAAATACGGCTGACCAATATTGGTTGTGAATTAAATACATTTTCGGTCATTTGTTGGTGTAGTTGATATCAAAGGGGATTACATTGCAACTCCCGGGATTAGTCTGTCAAATGTCACTTTAGCCGTCGACTTTTATTTCAATTTAAATGCAATTTAGGCCCGTTTGCTGTTGTTACTCATAGCGATTAAAGTTCCACTTAAAATCTTATGTGACAGTTTAGGACATAGAAAGAGTAGCGCATAAGGTATTTCAGTAAAACTTGAATCGCTATGAGAAGGGGCCTTAAGTTTGAACGCTAATTTTGGACATTTTAAGACTTTGCAGCTTTGTTGCGTCTCAAAAACAGCGTATGTGCCTCTCTGGCTGAATGTGAAGTCTTATCCCATCGCAGTGTCATTTGTTTTGCAGCAATTTATGTCCTTCGATGTAAAATGTTTCTTTTAAAACTCTAGAACATCCTTGTTATCTTTATCTTTTGTTCTTGACGCTTAACTTTCAAATGTATGAAGCTATTAAGATATTCTTTTCTGTTTGCTTTCAGACGTAGTTACCGTAAAATATATCCATGGCCTGCCACACATAACAGTTCCGCTGCCAAGTCGAAACGAAAAATGTCGTTTCGCCCTAAAGCCTGTCTCACATAAAGTCTTTAATCTCATTGAAATGCTTAAGTTAGAAGACCGTGGAGTTGATAGAGCGATAATACTCAACGATGAAGGAGTGCGGATAGCATCGACTTGTAGCATAGAAAGCCTAATGGATGAACCTTTTTGGTAAGTTTTTCTGTTGTTGTTTTTTTTTACGCCTGCTGTTGAAGAATTCATACGACATAACGACAATAAGCTAAATAAGACATTTTATCCTCCCGAATCAGATAATAAAAATTAATGTATCTCCTAAGGTGATGGAGTGTCAGCGATTTTCTTTTTGTGTAAGGACATTTAGGTATGATGCCTACGCACCATTTATGCGGGGAGTCTGTGTTATTTGTCATTTGCGAAACCAATCTACCCAAGCGTTGTTGTGGGCACGAAGGACATTTTATTGGGGCGGAAAAACGCCTTTCAGTCGAATTTAAATTTATGAGTATGTATTCAAACAGGAGCCACGGTACCTGCATTGTGATTCAAATTCAAAGGGAATCCGGTACAAATTTGGAATTCAAGGAATTTATTCACAGAGAATATTTATGTGTACATTTTGGAAGGGAATTTGCCAACGACTTAGTGTGTACAGCTCGTTTCAATCCTCTAAAGAGAAGCTGATTTAATTCGACCGTAGCACCGTTCAAAGAATTCTTATGAATTTAAAGCTGAAAAGGTTTGCCTGCTGGATAACTTTGTTTCCTTGGCATACACAAAATGTGACAGTCCATAGGTAAATGGGGGAAAAAGGATCGAAACAGAAACAGTCGAAATGAGTTTGTTTTAATTATACAGTAACGATGGTGCTGAAAACTGTAAGAGACTATCTGATCGTACTGTATTTCCTATTGAAGCGAAACATTGCTTAAAAGTATTAGTATCATTTGGCGTAAAAGCTTATTTAAAATTTAAATGAGTTCATTCGAAAATCCAGTCTTTCAATTCAGCAAGAGCATGTGCCTTTATATTTGCTTCAATCTCCGCGTAGGACAAGGCAATGACAGCTCTTTTTTGAGCCGCATATTCGTCGCACTTTTGTGCAAATTCCAATACCAGAGAAGCGTTAAAGTTATTAGTCCCCGACCAGCGTTTAAAAATTTGGAAATTAGGATCTTTGACCATTAAATATGGATCACATGCGATGTTTATGGCACAACCACCAGTAGTTTTCCATTTTCTGGACAATATTTCCTTCATTTCTATACCTCAGGTATAAAGCTCATCTTCGCAACGGCGTACAAATTGACCCTGGCTCCGTAAACATACGCAGTTCGTAAACGTGCCAATTCTGTTTACAACCAGTATCATACCCCGTAAACATTGTACGTTCCAGACAGTAGATCAGAACCTAAATGGACTCTTTTCAAGCATGGTCTTCTTTTCATCTCATTTTCAACCATCCCTACAATCCGACTAAACAGGTACAATTGGCAAGTTAGCGCATTGTTTTAGAAAAATTCAATCAAATAACTTGTCAGCTGACACTATTGTTACAATTTTTTGTTTAAATTTGTTGTTGGAAGCTTTTTTCGTCTAACAAAATATTTTATCTTTCAGGTTACACATTAATGATAAGAAATATAAAGTAGTTCCTCCCGAAAGAGAACGAATCTCTGGACAAGACTTAACAAAATTAGGAGATGTAAGAGCGTTAGTCGGACAGGTATGGATATTTTGCAAAGAATTGTCTTCTTTTATTTACCAGAATTATTTTCTTTTATAGTTATACGAAGCACTACATGTAGGAGAATATCATTTGCACAAAGAAGAAGAACTAGTAGATAAATTAGAACAACTTAAATATCAGCTGAGTCCTCTGGAAGAGGTAAGTCCGATTGAATATTCAGTTTCTTACATCGTAACTCGAATATGTGGACTTATAGTGTTTTGCATATTAATTTGAATGATTTTGTTGTTATTCACACTCGAAACTCGAAGGCTGCCTTACTACGGTTACAGATGCAGATATTTGATCTCAATAGCGATTACACCTGCAGCGCAGTAACATACAATGCAATGAAAGACTGCCGCAAATGCCTTACCAAGATTGTCAAACTGTCACCCTTTGCTGGAATGCAGGTCTTTGCTAAGCCTAAATTGCCCAGATGAGGTTCAGCGTACAAATGTATCCAATATTTCACCGCTTTGTAAGTGGGTAACAAGTCTAATATGAATTCGGGTGGATTAATCCACACTTTCAGCTAATATGGCCGAAGCTTGACCAGAAAAAGTCCACTTGGCTTCTAGAACACAAGAGATTTAGCATTGGTACAGTAGCAAACTTCATAACCACTTTGCGATAGGAAGGCATACCCAAACGCTGGGCAGTTATTGTGCACTTCTTATGTAATTGCCCTGCTCTCGCCTGTATCCGGAAAACAAAGTCAAAACCTGTCCCGTGAGCATAATTTTTCTTCAGCAAAAGCACCCCTTATACATTACAAGTCCAAGTGTACCTTGGGTGGCATTATTTAATTCGACTCTTAGATGTTTGACGTCAAACAAAAAGATTGCATTAACTTTACACAATGTTAAACAGTCAGTGGGTTAAACAGACATTGGAGGCGAACAGTCAAACTTTAGTTCGATTGATTCGTCGAAGCTCTTCTGCGAGTCTTTTATTTCGAATCTAAGAAGCTCTTCATTTCCGACAAGAGCATTCTGTACTCAACTTGTGCTGTCTTCATCGCATTTTTCCTATGAGAGGGCGAATAATGCATCATACACCGTCGAGAAATTTAAATTTTCTTGGTGTATCGGACTCTTACAGACTGAACTCCCCCCTCTCCCTTGGGTTTTCTTCAACAGCCCCCTGGAACCACTATTCCTATTACTCCGGGAGCCGTTATTTTCCTTCTACCTCATAAACCTTTCCGTTCTTCTATGAGGGTGTGCTCTGGCTTTCTTCTCTCTTCTTGGTTTTGAGCACGGTTTCGATAAACGCTGATATCCGTTTCCAGCTGCGTTCGCTTGCGATCATCTTCCCAATGCTATTTTCGGGGGAATTATAACCTATCTCCTATGCTGTCTTTCCACGGTCAACCTGCTGCACGTGAAAAAGGTATGAAAAGCGTCGTCTTCTATTGAGTCGCCGTACTGGCATGTCGGATTTTCTACTTTCCGCATCCTGCGTGTGGATGCATTAAAATATCCATGTCCGGTTAGAAACTGCGTGGTATAATAATTCAGTTGTCCATTCAGCGACGCCTCTGATCAGCTTGGCGGTCCATCTACCTCTTGTTTCAGAGTTTCACCTGTAATAATTGTATGGTGGCCTGTTTTGCTTCAGTGGTTTCCGCTTCTGCTCCTGCTCAATAAACCATCCTACCGCAGTATCAACCGCATCAAATCATTTTTAATCACAACTAATAAACTATTTCACTCTACTCCAACCAATATTAATTTTATATTTGTTTTGCGCCACCAATTAGTATCAATCAATTTTGGCAGCCTTCCCCACCACCATTGCCCGCTTCGGGTGGTTCGCTTTAATTGGCCAGCATTTATATTTCATAAACAAAATGTGTCCACTGAAATATTTAATTAAATCGCAATAACTCTTTTTGTGGTTTGTATTTCGTTTGCAGCAAAAAACAGAACTGAGCGCAGAGGCGACACGAAGATCTAATTTACTGACCTGGGCCGGCCTCGGCTTTATGTCAGTACAATTTGGGATTCTAGCTCGTCTCACCTGGTGGGAGTACTCTTGGGATATTATGGAACCTGTCACATATTTTGTTACATACGGCACAGCGATGGCTGGCTACGCATACTACTGTACAACCAAAACGGTAAGCATACCTTTTTCATTCTCGAAAAAATTTTAAGAAAATACTATCTCGCTGTTTCTTTCAGGAATATAATTACCCAGATGTAAAAGACCGCCACTACCTCCTCTCAATACACAAACGTGCCAAAAAGAAGAGTTTCGACATCGAAGCGTACAACGCGCTGAGGCGACAAATCTCCGATGTTGAATACGATTTAAGACGCCTCCGTGATCCCCTCAATTTACAGCTGGCACCACATTTGGAAAAGGGACCGAATCGCAAAACGCCGTCATTTCCATCGAAAGAGCACAATTCGTCCAGCGATGCCAGCACAAGCTTGCCACCAACAGCTAGTAATTTAATTTATACGCCAAAAACAACGCGCACGGTAACAAGTACATTTAAGGACCTCCTATCATTAACAAGTAGGAAAAAGACCGATCAATAGACCAATTACTTAGGTTTTTTGTATTTGAAACAAAAAAAAAAACGAGAGAAATTCATTTTAAGTGCCCTTTTTCGGTTACAAGAACAAGATACACAACAAAAAAAAAGAAACGAAACGAAATAACAACAAATTGTAACACTAGTAGGTTAATTGTTTTTCTTTTTTAGATAATTGTTATTTATTTACCAACTAAAACCACCATACGACTATGTTTTGAGTTTGACTATATTTATTCAAATGTTTGAGTGTTTTTTTTTTTTGGTTCTGATTTAATATATCCTTGTATACGGTTAAGAGAATTGTTTAGGTTTGATCGAGAGAAAACTCAAGTACCAAACTCTGTTGTGTTTGAATTGTGCTGAGGAGTTAACATTTTGTACCGTTTTTCTGAACACCAACGCGCACAATATTGTTCTCTAGGTTAAAATCTGATTTGTGTGATATTTATATTGAATTGTAATTATTTTGAATATTTTTTTTTCTGCATTTATATTGTAAAGAGTTGTTTTGTTTATTATTTTCTGTTGACAAACATTATACTTTTGTGCATCATTATCATTTGTATAGCTAAATAAATTGGACATTAGTGTTGAATATATTATTTTGTATTATTTTGTTCTACTTATACATTTGTGTTGGGTAATGTTGTGTTGTAGTATGGGTTGAAATTTGTATCCTTCTTGTGTTTGGAGACAAGTGAAGAGTGGGTTATGTTTGATTTGGTCTTAGTCTTCACTGCAACACTCAGTTCAAATGAGGTCCAGTGATACATGCGATGGACTTGTAGAATAGTCCAACGACAAATTGAGTGCGAGTCGTTGTTCAACCGAAGAGCTATAAGCTTACGATTTGTCTGGCTCCTTCGAAAACTACTTTATTTAGGTCGAAACTAGAATGTGGTTTGCGCTATATCATCACATCTTATTTGGAAGGCGAAGGGTACTTTCTTAGCCAATCAGATGAACTGGATTTGATCAATCTTTTTACAGATAATAATAAACTTCCGAAATCTTCCAAATTTATTTTAATCCGTGAGGGGGGGCGTCCACCATTACATCGAGGAGAATGTGCAGAGTTGATATGATCGGTTGCCTGTTATTCATTTGCGAGCGGTGGTTGTGGATATTCGCCATATCGCTTCGAGGATTTTGAAAGGCGTTTGAGTTCCACTAGTGTGTAATTCACTTTCTTTTATCATGCCTCGGTAATTCTCAACTTTTATCATTAAACCTTGCTTTGGTTTGTTTCTTCAACAAGATATAATTTGCAACTTTTTAGCTAGTACTACGATTTCCTTGGTAGCGGTAGGTTTTTTAACATTTCCGAATCGACTTAAAGTTGTAGAACTTATAGAATCATTTAGAACATTAGTATTCGATTTGTACTCGTCCTGCCCTCTGAATCTCTGAACAGTTTAAACTGTGCCCAAAAGGCAAAACATCTTAAGTCGACATAAGTTGTTTTAGCTATTTAACGTGTTTTGAATTCTGGGGTCGAATCGCGCCCTCCGTGATCGAGCATTTCGTGACGGAATTTGTTCTCGTTTCATATGTAAACCCAACTTAATTCCGTGAAAGAGTAGCTCGTTCACGGAAGTGGCGATTCGATTCGACCCCTGTTTTCAAATAGAGTAAGATAAGTAAAATCAGGTGAAAAAACTTTCAAATAATAAGGAAGCTATAAATGTTGTAAAACAGCTTAGGTAGTGCACCGCTTAGAGTTTAAGATTGCTCTCCTGAAAAGTGTAGAAAATTGACATGACATAAGATGTTTTACCAGTTTTAGCCGCTAGAGGTTGTCTGGGACCAAGTAGTAAAACTCAAGCTTTTTTTCTGTCATCACGATCGTCACAAAGTTTTTTTTTTTCAATAACCGTCTTTAACCAAGTTTTCCTACCTTCTTTTAATGAAACTACTTTGAAACTACTACACTATTTTGACCTGACTTATACACAATAAATAAGAAAACTAATAACAGGCAGCATTGCGTCTCTGCGCTATCTTCCCAACAACAACAAACAAAAATCAAGCGAATATTTTGTGGTTAGGGCAGTAAGAGTGGTTCTTAAGTACTTCAATTTTCCTATAAGATGTAACCGAAGCCAGACAATCTATTTCGCTCTTCCCTATAATCATAGGAGTTTTTTTTATCAACCGTATGGTGTCCGATTATATATTCAGTTGCTTTGCAAACAGCTTATGCTCATCTAAAAGACAACTGCTGTAGGTGCGTATGTCCAAACTGATTCGTCCCCATAAAATGCAATAGTGTACCTTACTTAGGTACTTTTATTACGGTCCAGAGCTTGTAACACAATGTTTGTTTTTTTTTTTTTTTACAACTGCAATTAACAATCGTTAAATGCACAAAAACAACCTTATTTATGTACAAAACATTTACATTTGCCAATAACATTTTTATGTTGACAATCAGCAACGAACAAATGAAATAAATTTGTGGTATGAATTTTGTATAAAATGTACCTTTAAAACGTATAGCCGTCTGTCTTTCTCTTATTTACTACTTCAAAACAAAAAAATAGAAAACTAATTGTTGTGTAAAAAATGATAACAAACAAAATATTGATAACGATGTAGGTAAGTTGTTAGTTAACATAAATTTAGAAAATAACGCTGTACAGAACAATTAACATTAAACAGTTGGTTGTGTAAGTTATAATAAAATAAAAATATGTTACAAACAAAAGAACACGGAACAAACTTTCTATATTAAACTATAATTATGTATAAGAAAGAATTGAATTTTAAGTAAACAATCCTACTATGTAACTCGCTAGGAAAACCTTCACCAAAATAAAAACAAAAATAAAGCTTTTAAATTTTCTTTATTGCACCAAAAGTAAAATCGAAAAATCATCATATTTAATGTTTAACTCTTTTACTTAAACAAAGAAAAATACTAAACATAAACAATTTAAAAGCTAACAACTAAATCAAATTACTAGCAACAATTTAAACAAACAAACTTAATTATACTTCAAACTTTTAAATAAAATATATATACATATATATTGTTAAACCTATTGTGATTTAATTATAACTAACAAACAAACTTAACTTTAATCTACATTTAGAAGTAATCCTTTTCCAATTGGTGATAGTTTAACTATAACAGATGACACACATTCTTAAAATAAACATAACCCCTCTACGCTCTATCTACTAACCACAAATTAAAAATAACTTCCTAGACCAGAAATTCCAATCTTGCATTTTTTTTTAAACTGAAATTCTATTTTTATAATTTTCTCTCACGCAATTATGAATAAATCTAATTCGTACTTTTATGGCCAAAGACTAAAGAATTTGTAAGGAAGAAAATTTATCACTTTTTTTTATACATGAATACATAAATTTATATTTAAACAAATACTAAACAAAGAAACACCTACTGTTCGAGATTTCTTTTGCTAACCTTATCTTGTTGATGCAGGCGAATTAACAATTTATTTCTATGCATTTAAAAATTCTAGAATGAATTAAATATATATAGGTAATATAAATACATACTAAATTAAATTTATCTATTTATATATTTATACTTGTAAAAGTGCTTTACCAACTCCTATAATGGTTTTGTTTGTTGAAACTTTTTAGACCTAGTACCTATTACGATTTGTTTTTTTTTTTTTTATATAGAAGATGTTCAAATTAATAAGACGATTTTATTATGCTTATAGTTATGGCGGTTAAATTTTTTTATTTATATTTTAACAAGGAACAAAAGAAAAAAATTGTTATATCATGGCGAAACCCTATACTGGTAAGAAGAATAAATATGAACAAAGATATTTCAACGAAATATAAGTGCGTTTGAGTGATTGCAGGTTTTGTTAAGCAATAAAATTAATATGAGGTAAGTCAGGTGGAAAAGGGTTTGATCTGAAGTATTGACGAATGGAGGCTAACCCCTGGCGGCAAGTTTTCGCATCGGTAGGTTGCTATAGATTTTGACAGCTGGCAGATATTTCTATGAAAAAACAAGAGGTTGTTGAGAGAAATTGTGGAATTAATTAAAAATACACATTTAGTACAAGAAAAAAACTCATTTTATAATAGAAAAATAATATCTTAAAAGTGAGTGCGATAAGTGTTGATATAAAAGTGAATACTAAGTTTTTTTTTGTAGAAAATGGTTAAAACAATTGGAGCTCAGCATTGTGGCGTTCCTCAATGCAATTCATACGATTCATACCAAAAAGAGGGAATTACATTGTACCATCTTCCAAAAGAAGTTAGGAGCTCTAAAGTTCTTTTAATTAAATGGGGTACTGCACTTAGGATGGGGAAAAAATTTCCCAAATGTTTTTCCATTTATAGTCTTCATTTTAAAGATAAAGACATTTTGCGACCGAATGCACGGGATGGTTTTCAGTATAGAACCAAACTTGTGAAAGGAGCATTTCCCAGCCAAAACCTTTCGAAATCAGCAATTCCTTCTAAGAAACCTGGCATTATACGTTCAAGGCGGTTACTATCGCGCTCAGCTGATTTGTATGAGAAGAAGGTAGGTACTACAAGTTCCTACATTTCGTTTTCATTTATCTTATGATATACTTTTAATTTATCCCTAGATCTACTCAAGAATGTATTACACATCAACCCACAAGTTTGGCGGAGAATCCAAGTGATACAGAAGAACCATCACACAACTATACTGAGAGTGTTCGTAGCATAGCGGTGCAGGCATGCTTAAGACAAATCACTAGCTTCACTGCATTATGGGATACTGAGAAAAAATTAAAAACCATGACTGGGTTGCATAAAAGTTCCATATTAGATATCTTAGTAAGAGCATCTGAAAAGATTCGAGGTGAGGATAAGGCGTACATGCCAATGAGAGAGCGAATCCTGCTTACTATGTACAAGCTAAAGTCGAACCCATCCTTTGAAGAACTATCAATATCGTTTCAAATAAGCAATAAAACGCAAAACTGTATTTCGCAGATACAATTCAACTTTTATTGAAAATCATTAAGCCCTTAATTTACTGGCATACATGATAAATAAACAATCATACTTATTTATTTGAATAAAGCATGCAGGCTATGTGCTTGCATTTTCTGCCATTTCCAGCTTTACATGAGCAAGTCAATATCCACCGCTGATGTTGCTCGTCCAATTTTTTCATCTTGACCTCATGTGGCTTTGATGAAATTGATGATGCAGCTACCACCAGCGCAGTAACTTCGTCTACGGATGGAGGTGGGGAGAGGCCAATCTTGTGTATTCAGCCAGCTTTCACTATTTCTTCGCCTTCTCAGCGATATTGTGACATCCTTAGAAACTTCTAAGCTCGCTGGATGCTCCATCATCAAAGCAAGCAAATCTATATAAATCATAATTAACACAGTTTTTATAAGATAAAAAGAAACCAAAATATGTAAACAAAATCAAATTTATTATTTTTGTTTACATTCAACACTACTTTCAACAGACTTTTGTGCTAGTCTTACCAAATGAATTCACTCACCCTACACAAATTTCGGACAAGTAGTACTTAGACCTGCAAATTTAGTTCGTTTTAAATTAGTTGGTTTACTTTTTAATAGATAAATAATTAATTTTCTTACTGGAAAACACACGTATTCCTTATGCAAGTCCTGTGCAAAACAAACAAACGTCAAAATTCTATAGGTCTCTACATATTCCTTTTTTATCCACCAGGGGTCGCAGGAAAACTTTTCCATTCGTCAATTATCGGGGCATTTGAGAAATGGAGGCTGTACCCTAGCGGCTGTAATTTGAACCCTACTAGACATACAAGTTTGACAGATCAGCGAAAAAATATACGGACAAGAAGCTAAGCGAGATCAAATATTTAAATATTGTGGAAAATAAATACATTTGTTAATTAAAAACATACAAATAAATTTCGAAATAATTTACAGTAATGGAAAATAAAGAAAAAGTGTTGGATCGAGCGTCTCATTGTGGTGTACCCCAGTGCAGCTCATTTAGACAAAATGGTATAACCATGTACAAAATTCCAAAAGAAGTTCTAAACTCTCGGTTCCTTTTAAAAAATAGGTTAATTGTTCTTCGCATGGGAAAACCATTTCCTTAATTCTTTAAAATATGTAGTTTACATTTTAAAGAAGGCGATATATTAAAGCCAATTGCAAGAGAAAGTAAAAGATACTGCACGCATATCGCATATGGCTATCGAAATAGTCTGAGATAAATCTCGGTTAGTTGGGTTCGCCATTGGTATTTGGGATTATGCTGCACAATAAATAGAATATTAATAACAATTTACTTCTTACTTACTTAAGGTGGCGCTACAGTCCGGGGTGGACCTGGGCCTCAACCAATACGCCTCTCCAGTTAGCGCGATCTTTGGCTAACTGCCTCCAGTTGCGCACTCCAAGTTGGTTGAGGTCCCCTTCCACTTGCGCGCGCCACCTAAGGCGAGGTCTTCCTCTACTGCGTTGTCCCTCCGGGTTGGAATCGAAGACTCTCCGGGCCGGAGCGTTGGTGTCCATTCGCTCTACATGTCCTAACCATCTTAGACGACTAATGCGTACTTTTCTGACCAGGTCGATGTCGCTATACAGCTCGTAGAGTTCGCTGTTAAATCTCCAAATCCCGTCAACGCAAACGGGACCAAAAATCACTCGAAGAATTTTGCGTTCGAAGCGACCAAGAAGATCCTCATCCGTTTTTGCTAGGGTCCATGCTTCGGCGCCATAGAGCAGGACAGGGATGATGAGAGTCTTATATAGAATCTCCTTAGTGCTTCTTGACAAGGCCTTACTAATCAATTGCCGTCTTAGGCCAAAGAAACAGCGGTTGGCAAGTGTGATTCTTCGCTTGATTGCTGATGTGATGTCGTTATCAGAGTTTATATCGGAGCCGAGGTAGACAAAGTCCCTAACTACCTCAAAGTTGTAGCTGTCTATCGTGACGTTCTGCCCGATTCGTCGATGTCGTGTGTCCCTTCTTGTTGACAGCATGTATTTTGTTTTACCCTCATTCACCACTAAACCCATTTTTGCCGCTTCTGTACTAATACTTGCAAACGCACCAGTGACAGCTCGCTGTGTTCTGCCAACAATGTCAATGTCGTCAGCGTATGCAAGCAGTTGCACAGACTTATGGAAAATTGTGCCTCTGGTGTTGGCTTGTGAGTTTCGCACAATTTTCTCAAGAATGATGTTGAAGAAGTCACATGACAGCGCGTCACCTTGTCTAAATCCTTTTTTGACATCAAAGGTTTCGGTGAGATTGTTTCCGACCTTTATGGAGCAGCGAGCGTTCTCCATCGTCATTCTGCACAATCTGACAAGTTTGGCAGGGATGCCAAAACTAGACATGGCTCTGTATAGCTCGTCTCTATAAATGCTGTCATATGCGGCCTTAAAATCGATAAAAAGATGGTGAGTATCGATCTGGACTTCTTGGGTTTTTTCCAGGATCTGCCGTAGTGTGAATATTTGATTGGTCGTGGACTTACCGGGCCTAAAACCGCACTGATAGGGACCTATCAGATCGTTGACGAATGGTTTCAGGCGTTCACACAGTACAGCAGACATGATCTTATACGCAGTGTTCAGGAGACTGATGACTCTATAGTTGGCGCAGTTTAGAGAGGCTCCCTTCTTGTGGATCGGGCAAACGATGCTGAGGTTCCATTCAGGCATACTTTCGTCTGACCAAATCTTGAAGACGAGTTGGTGTATGCTCTCTACCAGGTCATCTCCTGCTGTCTTAAACAGCTCCGCAGTAAAGACGTCCGGTCCAGCAGCCTTGTTGGAGCTGCGAGCAACTTAAATGGATAATATTTCCTTTATTTCTATACCTCAGGTATAAAGCTCATCTTCGCAACGGCGTACAAGTTGACACTGACTCCGTAAAGACACGCATTTCGTAAACGTGCCAATTCTGTCTACTACCAATATCATAACCTGTAAACATTGTACGTTCCAGACAGTCGAATGAAAAGTTTAATGGATTATTTTCAAGCGTGGACCTTTTCTCATATCCTTTTCAACCATCCCTACATAAAACTTCCTTAAAACCGCTAACAATCCGACTAAACAGATACAATTGGCAAGTATATAAAAAAATTTTAGGTTAGAACTTGTCAGCTGACATTATTGTTACAATTATTTGTTTAAATTTGTTGTTGGAAGATTTGTTGACTTACAAAATATTTTATCTTTCAGGTTACACATTAATGATAAGAAATATAAAGTAGTTCCTCCCGAAAGAGAACGAATCTCTGGACAAGACTTAACAAAATTAGGAGATGTAAGAGCGTTAGTCGGACAGGTATGGATATTTTGCAAAGAATTGTCTTCTTTTATTTACCAGAATTATTTTCTTTTATAGTTATACGAAGCACTGCATGTAGGAGAATATCATTTGCACAAAGAAGAAGAACTGGTAGATAAATTAGAACAACTTAGATATCAGCTAAGTCCTCTGGAGGAGGTAAGTCCGATTGAATATTCAGTTTCTTACATCGTAACTCGAATATGTGGACTCATGGGCTTATAGTGTTTTGTATTTTTAATTTGAATGCTTTTGTTGTTATTCACACTCGAAATTCGAAGGCTGCCTTACTACGGTTACAGATGAAGTTATTTGATCTTAATTGCGAATACTCCTCCAGCGTAGTAACATACAATGCAATGAAAAACTGCCGCAATTCCCTTACAAAGATTGCCAAACTGTTTAACGTCGCCCTTTGCTGGAATGCAGGTCTTTGCTTAGCCTAGATTGCCTAAATGAGGTTCAACGTTATCCAATATTTCACCACTTTGTAAGTGGGTAACAAGTCTAATATGAATTCGGGTGGTTTAATCCAGACTTTCAGCTAATATGGCCGAAGCTTGACCAGAAAAAGTCCACTTGGCTTCTAGAACACAAGAGATTTAGCATTGCCACAGAAGCAAACTTCATAAACACTTTGCGATAGAAAGGCATACCCAAACATTGGGCAGTTTTTGTGCACTTCTTATGTAGTTGCCCTGCCTGTATCCGGAAAGCAAAGTTAAAATCTGTCCCGTGAGTATCACTTTTCGGCAGCAAATCACCCCTTATACGAATCCAAGTGTACCTTGGGTGGAATTATTTAATTCGACTCTTAGATGTTTGACGTCAAACAAAAAGATTGCATTTTCTTAACACAAATGTTAAACGGCCAGTGGGTTAAACAGAGGTTGGAGGCGAACAGTCAAACTTTAGTTCGATTGATTCGTCGAAGCTCTTCTGCGAGTCTTTTATTTCGAATCTAAGAAGCTCTTCATCTCCGACAAGAGCATTCTGTACTCAGCTTGTGCTGTCTTCATCGCATTTTTCCTATAGGGAGGGCGAAGAATGCATCATGCACCGTCGAGAAATTTAAATTTTCTTGGTGTGTCAGACTCTTACAGACTGAATCCCCCCTCTCCCTTTGGTTTTCTTCAACAGCCCCCTGGAGCCACTATTCCTATTACTTCGGGGGCCGTTATTTTCCTTCTACCTCATAAAATGTTCCGTTCTTCTATGAGGGTGTGCTCTGGCTTTCTTCTCTCTTCTTGGTTTTGAGCACGGTTTCGATAAACGCTGATATCCGTTTCCAGCTGCGTTCGCTTGCGATCATCTTCCCAATGCTATTTTCGGGGGAATTATAACCTATCTCCTATGCTGTCTTTCCACGGTCAACCTGCTGCACGTGAAAAAGGTATGAAAAGCGTCGTCTTCTATTGAGTCGCCGTACTGGCATGTCGGATTTTCTACTTTCCGCATCCTGCGTGTGGATGCATTAAAATATCCATGTCCGGTTAGAAACTGCGTGGTATAATAATTCAGTTGTCCATTCAGCGACGCCTCTGATCAGCTTGGCGGTCCATCTACCTCTTGTTTCAGAGTTTCACCTGTAATAATTGTATGGTGGCCTGTTTTGCTTCAGTGGTTTCCGCTTCTGCTCCTGCTCAATAAACCATCCTACCGCAGTATCAACCGCATCAAATCATTTTTAATCACAACTAATAAACTATTTCACTCTACTCCAACCAATATTAATTTTATATTTGTTTTGCGCCACCAATTAGTATCAATCAATTTTGGCAGCCTTCCCCACCACCATTGCCCGCTTCGGGTGGTTCGCTTTAATTGGCCAGCATTTATATTTCATAAACAAAATGTGTCCACTGAAATATTTAATTAAATCGCAATAACTCTTTTTGTGGTTTGTATTTCGTTTGCAGCAAAAAACAGAACTGAGCGCAGAGGCGACACGAAGATCTAATTTACTGACCTGGGCCGGCCTCGGCTTTATGTCAGTACAATTTGGGATTCTAGCTCGTCTCACCTGGTGGGAGTACTCTTGGGATATTATGGAACCTGTCACATATTTTGTTACATACGGCACAGCGATGGCTGGCTACGCATACTACTGTACAACCAAAACGGTAAGCATACCTTTTTCATTCTCGAAAAAATTTTAAGAAAATACTATCTCGCTGTTTCTTTCAGGAATATAATTACCCAGATGTAAAAGACCGCCACTACCTCCTCTCAATACACAAACGTGCCAAAAAGAAGAGTTTCGACATCGAAGCGTACAACGCGCTGAGGCGACAAATCTCCGATGTTGAATACGATTTAAGACGCCTCCGTGATCCCCTCAATTTACAGCTGGCACCACATTTGGAAAAGGGACCGAATCGCAAAACGCCGTCATTTCCATCGAAAGAGCACAATTCGTCCAGCGATGCCAGCACAAGCTTGCCACCAACAGCTAGTAATTTAATTTATACGCCAAAAACAACGCGCACGGTAACAAGTACATTTAAGGACCTCCTATCATTAACAAGTAGGAAAAAGACCGATCAATAGACCAATTACTTAGGTTTTTTGTATTTGAAACAAAAAAAAAAACGAGAGAAATTCATTTTAAGTGCCCTTTTTCGGTTACAAGAACAAGATACACAACAAAAAAAAAGAAACGAAACGAAATAACAACAAATTGTAACACTAGTAGGTTAATTGTTTTTCTTTTTTAGATAATTGTTATTTATTTACCAACTAAAACCACCATACGACTATGTTTTGAGTTTGACTATATTTATTCAAATGTTTGAGTGTTTTTTTTTTTTGGTTCTGATTTAATATATCCTTGTATACGGTTAAGAGAATTGTTTAGGTTTGATCGAGAGAAAACTCAAGTACCAAACTCTGTTGTGTTTGAATTGTGCTGAGGAGTTAACATTTTGTACCGTTTTTCTGAACACCAACGCGCACAATATTGTTCTCTAGGTTAAAATCTGATTTGTGTGATATTTATATTGAATTGTAATTATTTTGAATATTTTTTTTTCTGCATTTATATTGTAAAGAGTTGTTTTGTTTATTATTTTCTGTTGACAAACATTATACTTTTGTGCATCATTATCATTTGTATAGCTAAATAAATTGGACATTAGTGTTGAATATATTATTTTGTATTATTTTGTTCTACTTATACATTTGTGTTGGGTAATGTTGTGTTGTAGTATGGGTTGAAATTTGTATCCTTCTTGTGTTTGGAGACAAGTGAAGAGTGGGTTATGTTTGATTTGGTCTTAGTCTTCACTGCAACACTCAGTTCAAATGAGGTCCAGTGATACATGCGATGGACTTGTAGAATAGTCCAACGACAAATTGAGTGCGAGTCGTTGTTCAACCGAAGAGCTATAAGCTTACGATTTGTCTGGCTCCTTCGAAAACTACTTTATTTAGGTCGAAACTAGAATGTGGTTTGCGCTATATCATCACATCTTATTTGGAAGGCGAAGGGTACTTTCTTAGCCAATCAGATGAACTGGATTTGATCAATCTTTTTACAGATAATAATAAACTTCCGAAATCTTCCAAATTTATTTTAATCCGTGAGGGGGGGCGTCCACCATTACATCGAGGAGAATGTGCAGAGTTGATATGATCGGTTGCCTGTTATTCATTTGCGAGCGGTGGTTGTGGATATTCGCCATATCGCTTCGAGGATTTTGAAAGGCGTTTGAGTTCCACTAGTGTGTAATTCACTTTCTTTTATCATGCCTCGGTAATTCTCAACTTTTATCATTAAACCTTGCTTTGGTTTGTTTCTTCAACAAGATATAATTTGCAACTTTTTAGCTAGTACTACGATTTCCTTGGTAGCGGTAGGTTTTTTAACATTTCCGAATCGACTTAAAGTTGTAGAACTTATAGAATCATTTAGAACATTAGTATTCGATTTGTACTCGTCCTGCCCTCTGAATCTCTGAACAGTTTAAACTGTGCCCAAAAGGCAAAACATCTTAAGTCGACATAAGTTGTTTTAGCTATTTAACGTGTTTTGAATTCTGTTGTCCTTACTCTATTTGTTAAGCCAAATCAGGTGAAAAAACGTTCAAATAATGAGGAAGCTATAAATGTTGTAAAACAGCTTAAGTCATTAACTGTAGTGCGCCGCTTAGAGTTTAATGTGGTATTCGATTGGGCGCTCTCAGAGAACTTTTTTTGCTCTCCGAGCAGTTTTTATGTTTCGTATGTTTCGAATGTCTTAATTTAAAATTTAGCCAGTGAATGGAAAACACTTTGAAAAATGTTGAAAACTACACATATATTATCACAAAAAAGAGCAAGTGACGTGTTTATGTTGGATTAGCCACACGAATCTGAGAGCGAATCTGAAGAAGCCCAAACGAATACCACATAAGATTGCTCTCCTGAAAAGTGTACAAAATTGACATGACAAAAGATGTTTTACCAGTTTTAGCCGCTAAAGGTTGTCTGGGGCCAAGTAAAACTCAAGCTTTTTTTCTGTCATCACGATCGTCACAAAGTTTTTTTTTTCAATAACCGTCCCAAACCAAGTTTTCCTACCTTCTTTAATGAAACTACTTTGAAACTACTACACTATTTTGACCTGACTTATACACAATAAATTAGAAAACTAATAACAGGCAGCATTGCGTCTCTGCACTGTCTTCCCAACAACAACAAACAAAAATCAAGCGAATATTTTGTGGTTAGGGCAGTGAGAGTGGTTCTTAAGTACTTCAATTTGCCTATAAGATGTAACCAAAGCCAGACAATCTATTTCGCTCTTCCCTATAATCATAGGAGTTTTTTTTATCAACCGTATGGTGTCCGATTATATATTCAGTTGCTTTGCAAACAGCTAATGCTCATCTTAAAGACAACTGCTGTAGGTGCGTATGGCCAAACTGATTCGTCCCCATAAAATGCAATAGTGTACCTTACTAAGGTACTTTTATTACGGTTCAGAGCTTGTAACACAATGTTTGTTTTTTTTTTTTTTTACAACTGCAATTAACAATCGTTAAATGCACAAAAACAACCTAATTTATGTACAAAACATTTACATTTGCCAATAACATTTTTATGTTGACAATCAGCAACGAATAAATTTGTGCTATTAATTTTGTATAAAATGTACCTTTAAAACGTATAGCCGTCTGTCTTTCTGTTATTTACTACTTCAAAACAAAACAAAAATAGAAAACTAATTGTTGTGTAAAAAATGATAACAAACAAAATATTGATAACGATGTAGGTAAGTTGTTAGTTAACATAAATTTAGAAAATAACGCTGTACAGAACAATTAACATTAAACAGTTGGTTGTGTAAGTTATAATAAAATAAAAATATGTTACAAACAAAAGAACACGGAACAAACTTTCTATATTAAACTATAATTATGTATAAGAAAGAATTGAATTTTTAGTAAACAATCCTACTATGTAACTCGCTAGGAAAACCTTCACCAAAATAAAAACAAAAATAAAGCTTTTAAATTTTCTTTATTGCACCAAAAGTAAAATCGAAAAATCATCATATTTAATGTTTAACTCTTTTACTTAAACAAAGAAAAATACTAAACATAAACAATTTAAAAGCTAACAACTAAATCAAATTACTAGCAACAATTTAAACAAACAAACTTAATTATACTTCAAACTTTTAAATAAAATATATATACATATATATTGTTAAACCTATTGTGATTTAATTATAATTAACAAACAAACTTAACTTTAATCTACATTTAGAAGTAATCCTTTTCCAATTGGTGATAGTTTAACTATAACAGATGACACACATTCTTAAAATAAACATAACCCCTCTACGCTCTATCTACTAACCACAAATTTAAAATAACTTCCTAGACCAGAAATTCCAATCTTGCATTTGTTTTTAAACTGAAATTCTATTTAATTTTCTCTCACGCAATTATGAATAAATCCAATTCGTACTTTAATGGCCAAAGACTAAAGAATTTGTAAGGAAGAAAATTTATCACATTTTTTTTTATACATGAATACATAAATTTATATTTAAACAAATACTCAACAAAGAAACACCTACTGTTCGAGATTTCTTTTGCTAACCTTATCTTGTTGATGCAGGCGAATTAACAATTTATTTCTATGCATTTAAAAATTCTAGAATGAATTAAATATATATAGGTAATATAAATACATACTAAATTAAATTTATCTATTTATATATTTATACTTGTAAAAGTGCTTTACCAAATCCTATAATGGTTTTGTTTGTTGAAACTTTTTAGACCTAGTACCTATTACGATTTGTTTTTTTTTTTTATATAGAAGATGTTCAAATTAATAAGACGATTTTATTATGCTTATAGTTATGGCGGTTAAATTTTTTTATTTATATTTTAACAAGGAACAAAAGAAAAAAATTGTTATATCATGGCGAAACCCTATACTGGTAAGAAGAATAAATATGAACAAAGATATTTCAACGAAATATAAGTGCGTTTGAGTGATTGCAGGTTTTGTTGAGCAATAAAATTAATATGAGGTAAGTCAGGTGGAAAATACAAGTTTGACAGATCAGCGAAAAAATATACGGAAAAGAAGCTAAGCGAGATCAAATATTTAAATATTGTGGAAAATAAATACATTTGTTAATTAAAAACATACAAATAAATTTCGAAATAATTTACAGTAATGGAAAATAAAGAAAAAGTGTTGGATCGAGCGTCTCATTGTGGTGTACCCCAGTGCAGCTCATTTAGACAAAATGGTATAACCATGTACAAAATTCCAAAAGAAGTTCTAAACTCTCGATTCCTTTTAAAAAATGGGTTCTTCGCTTGGGAAAACCATTTCCTTAATTCTTTAAAATATGTAGTTTACGTTTTAAAGAAGGCGATATATTAAATCCAATTGCAAGAGAAAGTAAAAGATACTGCACGCATATCGCATATCGCTATCGAAATAGTCTGAGATAAATCTTGGTTAGTTGGGTTCGCCATTGGTATTTGGGATTATGCTGCACAATAAATAGAATATTAATAACAATTTACTTCTTACTTACTTAAGGTGGCGCTACAGTCCGGAGTGGACCTGGGCCTCAACCAATACGCCTCTCCAGTTAGCGCGATCTTTGGCTAACTGCCTCCAGTTGCGCACTCCAAGTTGGTTGAGGTCCCCTTCCTCTTGCGCGCGCCACCTAAGGCGAGGTCTTCCTCTACTGCGTTGTCCCTCCGGGTTGGAATCGAAGACTCTCCGGGCCGGAGCGTTGGTGTCCATTCGCTCTACATGTCCCAACCATCTTAGACGACTAATGCGTACTTTTCTGACCAGGTCCATGTCGCTATACAGCTCGTAGAGTTCGCTGTTAAATCTCCAAATCCCGTCAACGCAAACGGGACCAAAAATCACTCGAAGAATTTTGCGTTCGAAGCGACCAAGAAGATCCTCATCCGTTTTTGCTAGGGTCCACGCTTCTGCGCCATAGAGCAGGACAGGGATGATGAGAGTCTTATATAGAATCTCCTTAGTGCTTCTTGACAAGGCCTTACTAATCAATTGCCGTCATAGGCCAAAGAAACAGCGGTTGGCAAGTGTGATTCTTCGCTTGATTTCTGTGGTGATGTCATTTTCAGAGTTAATAGCGGATCCGAGGTAGACAAAGTCCCTAACTACCTCAAAGTTATAGCTGTCCATCGTGACGTTCTGTCCGATTCGTCGATTAATAACAATTTAAAGAACTTTAAACAGTTAAAAAGGAGTCTTATCAAAAAAACCAAGTTGTTTACACGAAACCAACACAAATTTGTCATTCCACTTTTAAACGATTCAAACATATTTTATTGACCCGGGATTATTTTATTTTTCATGAACAGTACTTGAATTTCAGACCGACAAGGCATTATATCAATTAAAATAGTTTTTCATTTATAAAATAAATAAATTACCTTTACAAAAATACACGTACCGCTTACCAATGACAGATTCCTGTATGTCTAATAGGGTTCATTTCTTTGCCACCAGATATCGCATGTCAACTTGTACATTTGTCAAATTGACGAATTGATTCTCGACTCTAACTCTTCCCTGGTGGAACTGATGAAACTATGAGATTAATTGCTCATTCCTAATGTTTTGGTATTTGAATGTAACTAGGTAGTTCTTAGAGAATTTCAGAATAATCAAATTCTGTAATTTTACAAATTGTTCCCGAAATTGTACATAACCTTCATTGATATCTCCCATACACTTCCTTCAGACGATCGGCACACAGCTGACACTCACATTTTCAATACAGTACATTTTGTTCTGTGTCTCAATTTTCAGTTTGATTAAATGTTCTCCTAGATCCTGTTTGCTGCAAGTGAATGGCGCTAAAATCAGTTTTCTAGAATAACCATGAACACATCCCCAGAAAGTGGTATTCAAATAAACTGTAGCTGTCATCTCCTACCTGGTAATGTCTACCTAGTGTGAATCTCGGAAGTGATAAGTAGAGTTGTAATTGTGCGCTGAAGATTTTACTTCAGTTTTCTTTGCTAAGATAAAAACTTGACATTCGCTGGTCATTCGGGAAACGACTACGTAACCAAATGTCAAAGTTAAATCGAGTCAAATAGTATGTAGCTCGCTTTCCACTCAAAAATTACTCTAAACTCCAGTATTTAATTTTCGGGCTTGTTGCTGTACGTGTTAAGTGCCAACTTAATTCTTAAAACACTATTTTTAATGAAAATACCATTACATTACGAAGCCAGACAAACGTCAGTCAGTATAAAAATAACCTGCGAATAACGCAAAAAGGACTCTAAACTCCAGTAGGTAGCTACCTATTACATTTTCGTGCACGAGCCTGTACGTTTTAAGGCCCAACTTATTTCTTAAATAACTTTTTTCAATGAAAATACAATTACGTTACGTCAAATACGTAGCCATGTCCCGAAGCCAGACAAACGTCAGTCAGTACAAAAAGATTATGCGAATAGCCACTTTGTTTTCGATTTGACTTTTCTGGATTTTTATTTCAAATTTCTGCTGCCAAATTGAATATTAAATTCGAATTATATTTCTTCTTGTGTGTATTAGTTGGCCGGTAAAAAAAAAAAAAAAACTTTCACTTGGACTGAAAATCTATTTTAGTTGATTTTCGCACTTTTATAATAAAGAATTTCGAAATAATTTAATAAGGTTATTCTACTTACTTACTTAGGTGGCGCTACAGTCCGGGGTGGACCTGGGCCTCAAGTGAATAAGGTTATCCACTTTCTCATAATTTTATGCAGCTCGTTAATTCATAAATGTCTGCGGTACTTTAAATGAACACCCCTCGGAAATGTCATTGCATAATTTGCTGCAAATAAAGATAAAACTAAATTGTTACCGTCAGTGTTGAAACTCTAAAAACATGAAACGCAATTCACACCACCGCTTGTCATATTTTGACATTTGTTAATTTACGTAACTTTTTGCAGTCGATTTCCGAGCCTAATTGATCGCAGAAAATTATAAGGCCTGCGTAAACTATTCTCCATACAAAATCTGACAGTTCGTTTACGAGGTGGTTAAGTTCTGCAGTTTATGAGAGCTTTACGCGTTTAAGTGAATACCTTTCTAAAAACTCGCTCCCATAATCCATACGCGTAAAATTAATAATTCAGCTAAAAAATCATTCCTCCCAACGAACAAACATGGAAAGCAAAATCAATAAAAAAATGTATCTTTGAATGGAAAACGACATTCGTGAAATAATAATCGCCTTATGTTTCTGACGTTTTATGTGGTATTCGTTTGGGCGCTCTCAGATCACTTTTTTTGCTCTCAGATCAGTTTTTATGTTCGTTTGGTACAAAAAAAAGCAATCTTTTTCAGATTTCAGATCACTTTTGCGAATCTAGATATTTTCTCAGATTTACCAACACAAGTGCGTTTGAGTTTGACAACTGGTGGAGGGCGTTAAGGTTTTCCTTAATTTGTTCTACAGCAAAGAAAGGCATTGCATCGGGTGAATTTATTTTACTAAATTGGTTAAAAATCAATCCAGACGCAAATTTCGAATGTTTTAATTTAAAACTTAAGCTTAAGCTGCACTGCTTGGAAAACGTTTTGAAAAGTGTTGAAGGCTATACATATTCGAACCGCACGAATATTATCACAAAAAAGAGCAAGTGACGTTTTTATGTTCGATTAGCCACACGAAATCTGAAATCTGAGAGCGAATCTGAAGAAGCCCAAACGAATACCTCATTAAATACTCATCATTTCGTTCAATGTCACTTCACCTTAAGTTTCCGCTAACAATTTTCTCTGCGCCATCTGTGTTTCACTCCGAGATTATTACTAATTTCAACAATAATTCACCTTCCAACTGTCAAAATCAAACCCTCTACATTTTTCACCACATCATTCTACCTTTTCGCAAGAGAAAATCGCCCCGATTTAAGAGCGATTTTCTTGCTTCTCCAATAAAAAATACAGCAAAATCAAATTCACTTTGTTCACAAAACTCATTCGCAGTAGGGTGCGTCAGCCTTTTGAAATGTGTCGTGAATCGCCGTCGTTGCTGTCGCCAATCTTCTCGCCGCCGTCGTCGAAAATACCAATATCCGTTAACTCTCCGTCGTCTAAACACATATTTTAACAAAAACTAGAGCGATTTCAAAAGATTTCCATTCGAAAATCTATCCGAGCTCGGGAATTTTCACAAAAAATAAAAACATCAAATTCCCAAAACCGCAGAACAGAATCAGAAAGGAAACTCAACGATTAAAAAAAAAATCTCTCCAAACTAGAACCGGAGAATAGGCAAGTGGAAAAAAAAACCAAGTAAAGCAAAATCGCTCCATGGTGTATTTTGTGAGTTGTGTCGTGGTGTGAAAGGAAAAAAGTCGGGCGTGGAAAAAAGAAGAAAATTTCATTTCTTCTCGGCGAACTGCAAATAAATTATTTAATAATTTTATTTTCTACCTCTAACCGGAACTCGAACTCGTTTATTCGATTTTTGTTTTCTTCGTAATTCATCTTTATCTTGCGGAAATAGAAATCTCCATAATATCGGCCCGATTTGAAAAGGGAAAAAATCCAATTCTCGCCGAGGAAGAAAATGAAGTGCAAAAAATTTACCACTCCTGCAATGCTGCTGTGGAAAATGTGAAAGAAAAGTTGGAGAAAACTTTTTGTGTTCTTTTGTGGTGGAAATTTAGTGAATTAGAATATTATATTTTTTGAATTTTTTACGAATACCTAGTTTTTTTTTTTTTTGTAAAAGAATACAAGTTGAAAAAAGGAAGGAAATTTAGAATAAGAATTTTATACATATACACACAGAGTGTGCTCAAGAAGGAGTAGGTGAAGTGAAGCAAAAAGGGCAAAAATAGAGAAGATCGTCGTCGCAGCCGCTGAAGCTGGGAAGAACAAACAAGAAGCAAAAGCAAAAATAATAAATCAAAATGGCGCACCAACTGGCCCCATCGGTGAATTGCTCGTTAGACGATATCGATTTGAATGCTTTAAAGGTAATTTTTTTGTTAGATACCGGATTTGAGGGGAATACGTTTTTTTGTTTGTCCTCTCTTTGGGGTAGGGTCGTTCTTGCTCGAAACCGGAGGAATTCCTTTCCTATTGATAACTTGTTGTTTTTTTTTTTTTTTTTTTTTTAATAAAGGTGTGGTCAGTATGAGTTTTTTTTTTTGTTTGAAGGAAATATAATTACAAAAAGTATTGTAGCAAATTATGTGGAATCGGCAAATTGAACCGAAAAGGGAATGAAGAACCAGAATGAGAGAGATTTGTGTTTGCATTTTTCTACCCACATCCCACTCGGGAATCTCTTCACTATTGGAATTGTTCGGTATGGTAACAAAGTTCTCTTATCTGTCAGTCATAGCAGGTTCAAGTTAGCTATGGTGAATAGAGTTTCCATATGCGAAGAACGAACAGACTGACGAAAAGATAAAGCAGGTACCTACCTACATACATGCACCCATGTACTTTTAGAAATTTGTTGATTTCGTTTGTTAAAACTTGAACTCTGCTGCCTATCTTATGTGATGTGATTCACTTGTTTTTTAAATTCGGTAACCACAGCGACTTAAAGTAGGTTCCTACATTATATACCACATCTATAGAGGATTTCACACAACTCCACAGATCATAACAACATGTACGATTATGTATTCGTATAATATATAGCTATAGCCTTGTTTAATGGTCGCGTTTCGTTGACCGATGAATGGCGTCATAACAAACTTCACATTTAGGTAACTGTTTGTGCTAGAGCTCCCTTATACCCTATTCACACCGAGCCAAAAACCGGGTTTTAGCGAAAATACTCGAAAACTGAAGTTTTCCCATACATATTTCGGTTTTCAAAACTAGTCGTTTAAATTCGTTTCCCACGAAAATGACTTCCTACCGATGGGTTGCTGAAACAAACACACCTTTTGCGATATTCAGCAAACTCAACGAACAGCTGACCGAATAAATGTCAAAACTCACAACTTAAAATCATTTTCCACGCTTATTGATGGGTTAATATTTTTTATTTTATAAATTCTCTGAATTCAATTTGTTAATTAATAGGTAGGTATGCGATCAAAATTTGTAACCAAAATAGGTTACACAGAGCTTTCACGACTATAGTGCCTGACAGCTGATTGAAACGTCAAACGAAGACTAGGTACCTATTTGGTGTTCGGTGTGAAGCCTAGACACGTTTTCGACGAAAACACGGTTTTCGGTGCGATGTGACTAAGCTATTAAGCTCCATTCACATGGCACATGATAATTGAACAACTTTTAAGAACTTTAAAGCCTAAAATTAATGTTTGTATAGCTAAAACAATGGAATACGGTTAGGAGCACGTTAATTTATTAAAAATGTAGGTATGTTACAAGTAGCAAATACATTTTTTGTTAATCGAATTCAATAACAATCTTCAGCTGATTTTCTGTCCACATCGTTAAGGTAAAAGTCAACAAATAGGTAATAGGTACGTTTCCTTTAACTATCGTGTGGAACAGGCTTAATGTTTTCGACGGCATGTTATAATCAAAAGTTGTAAAATAGCTCAAAATATCTTTTATTTCGTGTTCCCTTGCGACTGAAAAAGCATTGTTTTAAATTCAGAGCAGTTTTTCTGCTCTCGAAATCAGCTGGCTGTCAGATTTCATGTTCTATTGGCAGCAAAAAACATTTGTAATTTGTCAAAATTTAAAGGAGTTATTAATTACGTTCTGCCGCTGCAAAAATGTATTAAGCTCCTCAAATAAGAGCAGTCCTAATGCTACGTTTCCACCGGGCATAGATCCCGAGAGTAAGTATGAGGCTTAAAATGAATCCTGAAGTGGTTCCACCAAATAAAAGAAGATTAACTTGACGTATTCTCTCTGGCTCAGTCCATTCGAGAGAGGATGACGTTTCACGAGAAAGAGAATGACAGATTTTTTTTCCATTTTTGACGTTTATTTGTCATTTCTGTCAAATGCAGCTCTGTTTGCTCTATATTTTTGACATCTCGAGCTGTGGAAGCGTGTTCACAAACCGAACTGTACATGCAAACCTGGTTGATAATAGAGATTTATTTCAACCTCCCTTTTATGAGATTAACTTTTGTATGATAAATCCCGAGATCTCGCAGTTAATTTCCGGTGGAAACGTAGCATAACCATTAAAAAAGGTAATCGTCTACCATGGGTTATTCTCCTTACATGTATGCACGGTTGCCAGATTGGGAGCTTTGTCCTATTTTGGGCTATTTTTTTACTTAAAAAACGATAGAAATTTATTCCATATACATATGGATACATATCATTTTACAAATTGTGTGTTAATTTTGTTTGTTTTATTCTTTCACAAAACTAAAAAAAGAAATATTTTCGAACATACCCGCACTTTTAAAACTTGGCACCACTCTTGCAGTCAAGTGACATCGAACAGTCGTTCAAGTTGTACGCACACCAATTCATTTAGCAGACCTTTTGGTTTGACACAAGCCACAAAAGCCAATAGCAGAAAAAAAGTCAAATGCAATCCAAGGCGTAGAAGTAAAAAAAAAAAAATAACCACGGTGAGAATAAGACTGAAAAATGCCAAAATTTTCAACGATTTTTGGGCTTCTTTCTGAGCAACGATATTGGGCTACATTTTTTAAAGGTTTGGGCGCTTAAAGCGAACTTAATTCTGAAATAAAATCTGAAATCTGAGAGCAAAATCTGAAATTCCTAACTGCATTAATTTATTTTTTCAGCTCTCACAAATATTCTCATAATAAGCACAAAATTCTAATCCTGCTTCTTTTTTAATTCTTCCATTATTTTCCACTTTATTACGAAATTTTTGACGAATTTGAAACAAATACCAGTTCCTTAGTTGACGTTTGGTTTATTCTTGTTTTCACTGGCGTTATTCCTGAATTTCAGCTGTCAGTTTCTAAATTTGTTGGTTATATTCAAACATAATATCTAGAGATGTAGATAACCTGAACGCAAAAACTAGATTGGTCTGTAACGTCTTTTAATACGCAAGTCACTTATACAAACTCTCAACTTAGTACTCAAATTCTTGACTAAATTCAAAGCTAAGACACATTAAGGCCCGGTTTGTTCAATCTTGGTTATCTTTAATCAACGGTTATTCCAGCTGGTAACCATCGAATGTGTTTGTTCAGCAAAATATTAACCAGAGAATCAGTAGTTTGGTTAGTTAACCAGAAAAATCGATAACCAGCCGATTTTGAGCGGTAAATGAGATTTAACCACTGATTTTCAGTAATTTCGTCTGTTAAGATTTAAGGACTACGTAGGTATTCATTTTGACGTAGCTGCTAACCAAAAAAAAAATTGTTGTACAATATTGTGCGAAAGGAAAGTAAAATGAAAATAATAGAATGAACGAATGGTTTCAGTGACGTTTGCAACTAACATATTAATATAATACACAACACGCCAAAATAATGGATGCAAAATATGAGGTACGATTATTTTTGGCCGATGACAGCTCTCATAAATTGAGGTAAAGCACACGCGATAGGAAAATTATTGAGAGAATTAGAAAATTTCGTTTGTCGTTGAATAAAATAGGATGAGGCTTAAAAATTTGTAACAATTTTTTTTTAGTTTTGTTTTTATTTCGGTTTTGTTCTCAAAAATTTTCTTCACAAAAACAAAGTTTCATTCTTCAGTTCTTAAAAAAAAAATATAAAATAGGTACATAAAATATCTACCTAAATAAATTACTTATCAAAAACCAAAGGACCCGAAAGAAAAAAAGAAAAATGAAACCATGGGTTGTGCCAATCTATGATTGACAAATAAACTGGAAAAATGGAACGATTTGCTGCAAAGCTTTGGTTTGGTGACCGAAGTGAAAAAACGGTCAACAGACACTCATAGGTTATCACTGATTTATAATCATGGGTTAACCTAAATCTGTGGTAACCTAACCAAGGCTTTAACCAGCTGTAAACAGACCGGCCCTAAATCAGCCAGCTCTCGGGCTAACTAAAAAATATTTTTGAACGTCCCCATTTCGGTAACATCAAATCTGCTTCTGTTTTCCGCACAAACTGTTTAGTTGTGAGGTGACGGTAGATTTCGTCTCTTCATTTGACACTGGAAGGATCATTTTCCACATCCACTAATTAACGGTTTAATTTTGTAAGTACTCTGTGCATTTCATCAGAAACTTGAAAGTTCATAACCCCATTCTGCGCAAATTCCATTGATTGCTTCAAAAACCATCACTTGCACGCAAAATCGCAATTCTGTGCGATTAATCAAGAAGCATACCGAGTATTTACAAATCCATTTCTCATAGATCTCTGAGCAGCGGTCATTGAACAGCGTCTTATGGTATATACAACAAAGACCTTCCACAATATTCACATGCCGTTGCAATTTTCTTATCAGCAATATGCTGGAAATTCTCTGTTCATTCAGATGCCGATAAGGAGTGACGACTTGCGCTGATAAATGATTTATTAGCTATTTGATGTGATTCTAAGAAACTAATTCTGGAAAGCCGGAAACGAATCTGTAGAAGTTGTTTTGATTAAAAGCAGTCGCAGACTTACTGCCGACATGGATGCCTGAATTGATTAAATTGGAATGAAATTCTTTAGAGTGACTTTCACAAAATGCTGACAGCTGACGCATGGATGAATTTCGTTCGGATTTCAAAAATATTCAGACAAAGTTTTTCGATTAATTTTGCGTCACAATACCAAGAAAACAATGCATTTAATTATTGCAGGGTGAATTTAAAGCCATATGCGGATTGAAACTCTGAAATTTCGAAATCCGTACGAATCCAAATTCGAACCTTTGCTAATGCGCAAAGCAAGTACATAAAATGGCTAAAAATACTAAAAATACTGTGAAAAAAATATTTAACTTATCACAGAAATATTATTTCATTTTATTAAGGCTCCTATTGTGATAGTTGATCATAGATCAAACATTTCTCTGATATGATATGATGATTGATAGTCCATCGTCGGTTGGTTAAACTTTTTTTTCACTAAATTAAAATGACACATTGACATTAGGCTTGTTTTTTTTTTTTAGCTTCAAACTCAGCAAGGCAAAGTACTTGACACTTCCAGGTATTGGGCCCATTCAAGAATCTAGTTATCTAAAGTCAACTACATAGATTGGTCTGGATAATATGAAACCTGAACGCTAAAACTTGATTGGTCGGAAACGTCACTTTTCCTACGTCAACCATATATGCGAACTGTCAACTTAAAACTCGGTCACGAATTTCTTGACTAGATTCGTCGGCTACCACTCCATAAACGTCAACTGAAACAGCTGCTCATATGACCGATTTCATCCAATCGAAATCGAGATAGGTACATCTAGACTGACAGCTGTCAGACTTACTAAACTAGATACTTGAACGTCCCCATTTTCTTACTTTACTTTACTTTGCTTTGCTGAGATCGAAGCTCCAAAAAACACACCTGTTATTGTTGAACACTAGCTGATTTCGAAATTCGAAATAGATGCATTTGTAGGGTTTTTATTAATTTTGAATTTTGCTAATTTCTTCCGGATTTCTAGAAAAGATTTGTGTCAAGAATCGGGTTGAGTTTTCATTCATTGTAAAAGGCAATTGCATTTTTTTTTTTAAGTTAAAGGGCTCAATTGTTGCCAACTTTCCAATTTATATCTATACAGATTTCAGATTAGCCCATCAACATTAAACTTAGATTTCGTGTGAAACAGATTGACAACATCCATAGCAACTTCAACAAGTCTTGTGGCACAGCAAAACGTGTGTGTTGCAGCATCTTTGCATTGACATCTGCACAGCCACACCGAATTTTGGTCAAACGTCTGTGGAGATGTTGATGTGCTAGTTGTCCTAGGTACCTATATACCTTTGGTCACGCAGATTTTGTCACTTTCACTTCCTAGAAACTCTACGATCTCGACCTGAGATAATTCAGTTCCCCTTTTTAAAAACCCAAATTCCTACAAAAGCCACTTCCAATTTTCGACATCTCATTTCGATAAAAATTTTAGGTTATAATTATTCACATATCTATTTGCTGTGACGCAACGAAGTCTCAAAATTCGTTTTAATTTCGGCGTCCAACCCACACAATCCAGTTTGTACCTAATCGTTGTAGGTTTGAAAAAAGTTGCCTCTAAATTTTTCTGATCCCGATGGGGGTGGCGGTGACATCCGTTATTGAGCTAAGTTTCCTTTAATTGAACAAAACGTTATGGAGAATGGAAATTCTTGACCTTTGGTCCGTAACCACTTAATCCTATGCAAGAGATTTCTCAACCCATTGTCTTGGGGGGGATGGTAATTCCTATGTCGGTTACTGATCAGTGCAAGATCTGGGCATGGAGCAATATCCATGTCTGTTGAGTTCTGCGCTGCTCTATGGCCATGAATTACATGTTTGGAAGCAATTTACGATGACGCAATCGATCATGGGAGAACATGTCTCATCATGCAATCAATTGGTGCGGTTACTGAGAGGAGGCCGTCAGTAAAATTGTACGTATATTCTTGTGTGGTGCCTTTGTATCTGGTTCTTTATCAATTTCATTGTGTACTCTATTCTTTGTGTGTAATTTGATAAATTAATTGAATGGGACAAAGTCAATGCACTTAAGCTTTGACAAGTTGTGCCGGACAAAGATGCTTAATCATGGGGACAAATGCGTGCTTTCAACGCAGATATATTTTGTGAATAGGTAGTAACACACTGAAAAAGTTGTCTGAGAAAGTAGTAGAGTAAATCATTTAATGACAAGACTGAGTTTATATTCATAGAAAATATCTACACCAACCTACTTAGGCTGCTATGGCCCCAATAATTGCCAAACGGGTCAAAAAACTAGCCAACAAAATAGGTAATTCAAATAAATAAATAGAAAGCGTAACTTTTGACAGCTTACTGACCTAGATAGTGTCAACAATTTAACATAAAAAAATGTTTAAGCACGGCGTCTGCCGCAAAATGTTAAATATTTCCCTTTAAAGTGCTATCAAACAGAAAGCCACTAAGCATGTTATCAAAGGACGCAGAAAACGCTATGACGTATGAAGTACGATCTGTCAATTGATTTCAGAAATCCCGTTCAAATTGATATGGGAAATACCTACTATGACCGTGTTATGTGGCATTTCCACTATGCAAAAATGAATGTCCGAGGTTTACACTTTTGCAGAGTTTTTTTTCTTATTCCTTTTCCTTTGACATTACGCTGATTCTATCGATATATGTCAAATTTTCAACAATTTCATCTGACCCACGTAGGTATCAAAGAAAGGGCCACCACTTTCCCATTTAATACCGAAAAAGAGTTCCAATGATAATATGGAAGCACCGTGTCTGTCATCCTTACTCCATGCACACATGCCACCCCGAATGACATCAATTGTGCATTTTCACCTCTTCAGCTCACATGTGAGGACAGGAGTATGAAAACTGTACGAGACAAAGTGGGCTGTAGTCTGTTGTCTGTTCCTGTTCGGTCTCTGTGAAAGAACCACAAAGATGAAACGCAAAGTGGACTAGGAAATGATAAAATAAAAATGGCGATTTTGTCCGAAGTGAACAACGGTAGAATTTTGCTTAGGAAATTTGGCAACATGTAGTCGCCGCGAGAGATGACATTTTACCCAGGCAACCAGCAGCAGTTTTCCATTTTCACACAAACCAAGAGAAAATAACAAAAATAAGCGAAAATGAAGAGAACTTATTTTTTCTTCTTCATCCCTTGTTCGTTGAAATTCCCCTTCTTTTTTTTTTGTAGTTTATTCATTTCCACAGAAATCTGCTATTTGACACAACACACAACAAACAGCGGCGGACGGACAATCATCATAATGATGACGATTATGATGTTGATGACTGTTTTTCGTCGTCGTCTTCATTGCCTCCATCCTCCGTTTTATTTTTTTATTCGTCGTTCGCAGGTTCATTGATAAAAAAAGGTGGATTTTTGTAGGTGATTTACCGTTGGAATGTATTCACCTCTAAAAATATGTGTGCTTAGCTGTGGGGGAAAAACATTTTCACATGTTTATGACCTGAAGAAGAAAAATATATAGGTAGATACTCCACTGCCACCGACGAAAATGATGATGAAAAACTATGAAGGAAGAGCGAGAAGGTGGATCATAGAACTATGGCTTTTAAAAAAAGAGTCTGCGGCTGTTGTGCCTTGTGCGCCTCTGTGTGTAAATCGTAATCGGTTGGTTGTCGTCATCGTCATCGTCGTCGTCGCATATCTAGGTATATGTTGAATGAATCTCTTGCGTTTGCAGTGAGTTGTTAGTGTGTTGCATGCACTGGCTGGCTGCCTCCTCTTCTTCTTCATTGCCCTCGGCCATTGACCCTTTGAAGTGGCAATAATGAAATTAATTATTCAATAGAACAAGTCTGATAAGATTTTTGTTGTTGTTTGTCGTCGTATAATTCCACATCTGGCCATTTGGGTGGATCTATACCTCTCGCTCTCTCTCTCTATCTTTTGTGTTAGGTAACCCACATCAATTTGGTTCTTTAGGAAACAGAACTCCTTAAGTACACTTGAACTTGTTAATCGTACATGAATTCAAATCTCATGAATATCTTCTTTTCTTTTTTATACTTTCAGGATCCGGCCGGAATATTTGAGCTAATTGAAGTCGTTGGCAATGGAACTTACGGGCAAGTCTACAAGGTGAGTGGTACAATACCTATAGGTATTAATTATGGCTTGGTTGTGTCATGTCCTCTGTCAGAAGCACTACCCGCACTGACAGGGGCAAAGTGTCCTTTGTTTCTTTGTGAGTTTGTCGTTGTGGTGATGTGCGCCAGCTTATAATGTCCTGTTTGAGGGACAACAAAAAAACAACCGAATCGATATGTTTTCATTGTCAGCAGAGAGGGGTAGCTCTATACGGTCGATGCTGTTGGCCAAACAAAAGCAGCCAGAGGCCAAGCCTTGAAAACAATCTTATGAATAGTTGGCAAGTTTGCCAAAAAGGTTTTTTGTTTTTGATACACCGCGGTTGCAAACAATTTTCATATTAAATTGGAGAATATGTACCTATAATGCCAACTACAAGTTCTTTCTCTTCGTATGTAGGTAATTAGGGAAAAGAAAAAGAAAAGAAACGAAAACATTTTTTTGTACTGGATGACAGTTGATTTGGGTTGAAACTTTTAACGAATCTCCACCACTAGAATTTAGTTAAATAAAAAATAATTATGTAATTGCGTTCACCTACTTTGTCTCGTTTGTCATCGTTTTATGAAATAAAAGGTTTTTTTTCTTTAGCGAACAAAGGTGTGTTTGTATTTGGTACCTCTTTTTCATGCTTATTTTGACATTCGAACGAATAGCCAATTCGAACGAATGTCTATCAAAATACACACAAGTTCATTCGAACGAATAGAGACATTTGTATGAATTTGCTATTCGTTCGAATGTCAAAATAAGCATGTTTATTTTAAATGTCATTAGAAATAAAAGTCATATGTATACGTATGTATGTAGGTAGTTGTTTTTGGAAAGATTCGTTTTTGACTCTTTTATGTCAAGTCGACGGCAAGTCTGACAGCTGTCTGACTAGATGTACCTAGGTACTTATACCTATAGGTTTTGATTAACTGAAATCGGTCATATGAGCATCTGTTTCAGTTGACGTTTATGAAAGGGTAGCCGACAAATCTAGTTAAGAATTCATGACTGAGTAGGTAGCTACTAAGTTGACAGTTCGCATTACAGTTTACGACCAATCTAGTTTTTGCTTTCAAGTTATGCCGTTTTTCATTAGGACAGAAGGAGCACTTTCAGATACAGACCAGTTTTTCTGCTCTCGAAATCAGCTGGCTGTCAGATTTCATGATCCATTAGCCACACAAAAAAAAAGAGTCAGAGCAATTTTGCGAATCTCGATATCTGAGCGAGATTCACACCTATTTGCACTAACACAATATAAAAATTGTCATTTGTCAAACTTTAAAGTGTGTTTACTTACGTTCTTAGACGAGAAGTCTGTGAAAAATAGAGGAAAAAATATATTTGGCCGCTGCAATGGATATTAGCATAAATTGAATGGATTCTTATAAACTCAAATTACAATTTAAGAACAGCTGACTTTTAAATCACGCACCACCACAAATGCAAAGGAAGAAAAATCTCGTTTTAATATGTTCCATTGGGCACGAAAAATCTGTAATCTGAGATCAAAATCTCGAAATCCCAATGGAAAATGACATTACATCTTATCCAGACCAAACTAGATTCTTGAATGTGCCCAGTTTTTGCTTTGTTTTTAAACGAGGTGTGTTTGTTTGTAAAACTACTTGTTGAACAAATCACAACTCGAATTGATTTATTCTGCTGTTTTTTTTTTTGCACACAAATCACTTGAGAACTGTCAAGCAGTATCCATCCAGAGGGTAACCTATCCATTTTTAGAGTGCCGGTGCACTATTCAAATTGTTCTTCAGGAGGAAATTAGTACTATGAGTTGCAAGAACACAACACAATTTTACCTATCTGTAACTGCTTAAGTTAATTATTTGGAAAAACCTCCTTCGATGACTCCTAATGACGAATAATTTTCAAAAAACACTGACACTCAAAAAAAAAAAAAGTAAGCGCATGGAATTCTACATATCCGTGAAGAACAGATGTTTTTTTATGGCACACTTGTTATAAAGTGACAACTCTTCTGTAAGAATGTTCTTATTACACAACAATTGGCCGCGTTCCATCGACTGCTAAACAGAAAACACACCATGTGCTTGATTTGGGAACACCTCTAGCACCGGGCGAATAAATAAATTTGGTGGTTTATTGTTGGAAAATATTCTGTTTGTTTTCTTTATTCTCAATAAATTAGCTTGACAGCTGTTTCTCTTTGTGTTGATGTAAAAAACCTTATGTATTGAGAAAAGTTAATTTTAGAAATAGAAGATAGTCAAAGGGGACGTTCAAGTATTTAGTTTAGTAAGTCTGACAGCTGTCAAACTAGATGTATCTCGGCTTTGATTGGATGAAATCGGTCATATGAGCAGCTGTTTCAGTTGAATCTAGTCAAGAAATTCGTGACCGACTAGGTACTTAGTTGACAGTTCGCATATGTGGCTGACGTAGGAAATGTGACGTTTACGACCAATCTAAAGGGTTTTTCAATAAGAGGTGTTATTGTGAATGACCCGCTATCCTGTATGCGTGCTCGTGGTGGCCATTTGTCTGATGTTGTTTTTCATTATTAACGGCATTCGTTCTTCTCTGAAATAAACATTCGATCATTTATCTCAAAAAATTACATTTTTCTTTGAATACCAAAATAACACCTCGTATTGGAAAACCCTTTAGTTTTTGCGTTCAGGTTACATCTGATCCAGACCAATCTACTCGTCTTAAGATAACTAGATTCTTGAATGTGCCCAATGCATAAAGCAACTCTAAGTTGGATGTCGGAATTAAATCCAATTCGCGCACAAAAATCACACGAAATTCTACTACCATCTTGTAAACGTCTACAAATAGTTCGTGGTAGTAAAGTATTCTGGGGTGGCAGCACGTAACTTGATACAATCAAGTTCAATCGATACAGTCGAGCTCTGGCAGCACCAAATTTGTCTCAATCGATTATCCTCGATTGTATCGTCGAAATTGGCAGCACACAAACTAGAAAATGACGTTTGAAGCAAAACATTTTACTAACTAATTAAAAATGGAAAATAAGCAAAATATGGCTATTATTAAAAAACAGAAACATATTTTAGCAAATTTTAAATGAAAGAACTTAGAAATTTTTGTCTGTGCCATACTTTTAATTAGTATTTGGTACATTTGTACCTACCGACATTTTACTTTCGTCGAGGTGGCTATTCACACGTTTGTCTGGCTTCGGGACACGGCTACGCATTTGACGTAAAGTAATTGTATTTTCATTAAAAATAGAGTTTTAAGAAATAAGTTGTGCCTTAAATGAAAAAATACAAATTTGACACTTCATATGACACTTTTAAGTACAAGAAGTCACAATCAAACTCGTTTCAAGTTACGTGCTACCGAAATTTATTTGTTTCGAGTTGGCTGTTGATGAACAGAACAGTCCTCGATTGTATCAAGTTACGTGCTGGCACCCCTGCATTTTAACAATATTCCCATCCTTAACTTGAGTTTTATTTGCATATTTACCAGGCAATGCAGTAGCAGTGCCAAGCAATATTTTCTGTCGCAATATCGATTTTCGAGGCGTTAACTCTCAGCAAGCGGTTCACATGTCTCCACAAACTTACATATAAAAAGTACAGCAAAGTGAAATAAAGTTTTCACAACTGTCTGCAAACTTTTCACACATACACCTTCGTATGTACCTCCATTTGGGAACCTTCCATTAAGTGCATCAGATCTAATATTTGCCAACAGCGGCTAAACTTTCTTCCTACAACCAAATGACTTCGATTGTTTCAAAATAAAACTAAACTTCCTGAATTTGCAGAAAAACCAAACTCTTTGAACACAGCCTCTCTTATCCCGCAGAATGTGTTCTTAGGCCATTGGGCAAACATTATTATTTATCAAAGTTGCACGAAAATAAGCTGCAGAAACAAAACGAAGTCATTCGCAAGACTAATTAAAAATGAATTCGTCATCTTCACCGAATGACTAAGTGACAAACTTTCAGGAACTCGTTGCGCTCGCTCCTTTCCGCTAAAATGTTAACCGTTCCCAGGCAAATTACGAAAGATCGCAACATAATTAATTACAAATTTAATTATCCTAAATATAGCTCCAGTATCAGGCATGAAAAAAATAAAATAAAAAATAAATGGTGGGACTCTCCCTCGATATCTGATTCAATTCAAGTTGCAAACTTGAATGCTTTTCTTTCACAGTTAAAGCACTCAATATACGTATGTATAAAAACATATTTTAGAGATAATAGCTGATTGTGCGATGAAGTGTTTTGGTTTGATGATCTTTGGATATATTCCGCACCGGTAATTGATCGAGTCTGCATGAGTAAGAGCGGTAAACACACAGTTCAGTTTTTATCTGGAATAAATTACGAATTGAAATTTTGCTGTTATCGTGGTTGCGCGAGCGCGCGCTCACATCGCTGCCGATGGATTTCGAAAGTTGTCTTATGAATTATATCGTTTGCTCACGAACTTGTTTATCAAGTGTGCGCAAACAAATCGAATAGGTGTATCTTTCAGGGCAGAGACGACAACGGCTCTACGAAGGAGGACAATTAAGTGGATAATTTCGTCATTCTTATCGGATGTTGAATCATTTCCCGTTTATTAAATATTTGTCTTTTCTTAATATGAACGAATATTTTTTTATTTATGAAGGTAATGCGCTCGTGAATCGATCAAATTTCATAAGACAACTGTTTGGGCTTGGGTCTTGATATTGCATTCGAAATACTTGTGTAGATAATTTGCCCATAAATGGCGATAACAAATGTGCGCAATGGAATGTGAGTGAATGATGAATGATGATGCAATTTGCTTTTGACAAAGTCAACATAGAGATTGTAAGTGTCACGGCTAAGACAGATGTGTTAAACTTTTGCTTCAAGGTCTTGTGATAAGTTACATATGGGCGAAGTAGCTTTGAATGAATTCTTTGAAAGTTGGATTGAAAATTCAATTTGACGTATCGTGACGTTTCATTGAAGGTGTCATATAATCTAATAAAGAAAAAGGAAACGACTAATGTTGCGACTAATCTTTGAAAAAAGACATCCAACTCAATTTGCCCAGCGTTAATTTTTTGACATTTATATATGTATGCGTAAAAAAAAGTTCCAATTATGAACGCACGTCTTATTTCATTATCCGAGTACCATTGCCGGAACATCTGTTGACAGTTTACTCTGCACAATTTTGTCAGAAAAATAGCCGAGGATAATTATTGCAGTAACTCGACACACGGCCTTAAATTGGGTTGAAAACAAAAAGGGTATTCACTTAAATGCGTAAAACCCTCATAAACTGCGTAAAATGCAGAAATTTACCACCTCGTAAATGAACTGTCAGATTTTGTATGCAAAATAGTTAACGGCCTCATCATTTTCCGCGATCAATTAGGTTTGGAAATCGACTGCGGAAAGTTACGCAAATTTTCAAATGTCAAACTGTGACTGGCGGTCGTGTGAATTGCTTTTCATATTTTTACAGTTGCAGCAATAAAAAGTTATTTACGCGAGTTACGCAAGATATTTCTGAGCTGCATGAAATTAAGTGAATACATCACATAGAAAAGTGAACTGTCAAAAATTAACCAGAGAGGTTATTTTCAGAGACAATACTGAGAGGCCCTCTTCGGCCGATTTTCCGTTACTTGCACAGAAGCTATATTTTTATGGGGTGGTATTAGTATGGTTACATAGAAAATCGTATAGACAAATGTCACGTAACTTCAAAAATTCCGTCTCACCAACACACTCGCACCTTGCGTGTACCACTTCCGCTGTCGGAAAAGTTGCTGCCAGCGTTCATAGAATTTTGTCCGTTAAATTTGAAATTATTTGTTACGTGTGAATAGTATTTTATTTTAGGAAAAAGTGCACTTTTGTTGAAAATATTTATGAAAAATGATAAATGTAGATTAAGCGGGAAGTACACAACAATGTTTGTCATAATATGTTTCTGGTATATAAAACAACTCATTTAGGGCCGGTCTGTTCACAGTTGGTTAAAGCCTTGGTTAGGTTACCACATTTTTAGGTTAACCCATGATTATAAATCAGTGATAACCAATGAGTGTCTGTTGACCGTTTTTTCACTTCTGTCACCAAACCATATAGCTTTGCAGCAAATCGTTCCATTTTTCCAGTTTATTTGTCAATCAGTGATTGGCCGAACACATGGTTACATTTTTATTTTTTTTATTTCGGGTCCTTTGGTTTAATTTATTTAGGTATATATTTTATGATTTTTTTTTTTTAAACTGAAGAATGAAACTTTGTTTTTGTGAAGAAAATGTTTGAGAACAAAACCGAAATAAAGCCAAAACCAAAAAAAATTGTTACAAATTTATAAGCCTCTTGCTATTTTATTCAACGACAAACGAAATTTTCTCATTCTCTCAATATTTTTCCTATCGCATGTGCTTTATCTCAATTTATGAGAGCTGTTATCGGCAAAAAAATAATCGTACTTCATATTTTGAATCCATTATTTTGGCGTGTTGTGTATTATATTTATGTGTCAGTTAAAAACGTCACTGAAACCATTCATTCATTCTATTATTTTCATTTTACTTTTCGTTCGCACAATATTGTACAACAATTTTTTTGTTCAGCAGCTACGTCAAAATGAATACCTACGTAGTCCTCAAAAAATCTTGAACAGACTAAATTACAGAAAATCAGTGTTTAAATCTCATTGACCGCTCAAAATCGGCTGGTTATCGATTTCTCTGGTAAACTTACCAAACCACTGATTCTCTGGTTAATATTTGCTGAACAAACACATTCGATGGTTACCAGATGGAATAACCGATGACTAAAGATAACCAAGATTGAACAAACCGGGCATTAGATAGTTTTATTAACCAAACAAATTATATTAATCGCATTTTTAAAATATATAATTACTCATAGCATTCGGTTATGTTAAAATGTCGTATTCCCGAACTCTATCACATTCCCGCACGGTTGGCAGCATTGATTTTATATTTTTTGTATGTTTTTGCATGTCCCACGGATTTTAAATTGACAGAACACCGATAGGTAAACAAAATGGCGAATTTGAAAAAAATTGAGGGGGCCAGCGGCAAGAGTTGGGTATGAGTATGTGTATGAGTATGGTTTGTCTCTGGTTATTTTATTAGGGTTCCAGACAGGGAGAATCTTCGCCGCATATTTATTTTTCACTTATCGACCACGAATGTGTCAGAAGTTATCCATCTGTCAGACATTATTTTATGTGGGTAGGGCCTTAGAGTTCATTTACACCGCACCTAAATTCAACATTTCGGGACAAAAATTTCGAAATCCAATTTTGCGTTCCCACTGAAACTTCAACATTTCAAATGACAGCTAGTGTCAGAATTGATTACTTATCCTTTTTTCTATTTAGAAATCAAAAGTGGTTGAACCTTAAGAATGCAATAAATAATGAATGAATAAAGTAATGAATAGACAACCACTTTCTTCTTCTTTGTTTATAACTTTTTTGTTCCATATTTATAATTTTAATAACCTGAATTGATTGATTGATTTGTTGACAGCTTTTTTTTTGTCAGCGGTCTGAAAAGTCATTAAATAACGAGCGGGATTTGTAAAGATGTTTGTTTGATGTGACATACTTACAAATGGAGCGACAAAATTTAACATTTCGCTGAAATTCAACATGGAAAATATGAAAAGCAATTCACACGACCGCCAGTCACAGTTTGACATTTGTAAATTTGCGTAACTTTCCGCAGTCGATTTCCAAACCTAATTGATCGCGGAAAATGATGAGGCATGCGTTAACTATTCTGGAATATGGCGTAATGTTGGACATTTAAGCTTAAATGTTGAATTCATCCGAAACGATGAGTTCACGTGCGGTGTAAATGTTCTATTATTCTTCTTCATTTCACCAATCTTTAGCCGAATGCTTCTAGTCTTGGACTCAAAGTTGGTTAACGTTTACTTTGTTTGTAAAAATCACCTTACAGCCTCTTCACACCGCACCGAAAACCGTGTTTTTGTCGAAAACTCGTCGATGCATTCATACCGCACATCAACTAGTTTTCGTGTGACATTTCAATCAGCTGTGAGACACTAATCGCGTGAAACATCTGCATAATCTAATTTGGTTACAAATTTCAATCGCATTTATTAACAAATAAAATGAATTCGAGTATTTAAAAATAATATTAGCACATCAATTACGCGTGGAAAATGATTTTAGGTTGTGAGTTGCGACATTTGTTCGGTCAGCTGTTCTGCTGAATTTGCTGAATATTGCCAAAGGACTGTTTGTTTTAACAACCCCACGATTGAAATTAATTTTCGTGGTGTTTTCTTAGAAAACAACTTTCGACCACTCATTTTGAAAACTGAAATATGTATTTATGGAAAATTTCTCTTTCCGATTAAGCTTTCGAGTGTTTTCGGTGCAAATAGCGTATTGGGCAATATTTTGTATGTGCTAATCGATTCCTTTGTTCGTGATTATTTTTTATATGGGACTAAATTTGTATCGTAATCTACCGAACTTTTATCGTTCACAATTGCGATAAGTCGTTCATTTGATTTACCCCTTCGCTGTGGTGATGTTATGTTGTGCAAACTCTACGTCCAAATGGTGTTTATTTTGATTTCCTTCTGTTATGATCGCGTCGCTTATCTTATCTCTCTCTCTCTGTCACACTGAACGTATTCAGTTAAGAAACCAACCAACCAACAAAGTACAACCATCAGAGGCCAGGCGGCAACTCGAAAAATTGCTTGCGCACACTTCTACGATTTGTGCAAATCTAGCATTTTCAGTTTCAGTAACTAAATCCGGAAGTTTATTGATTTTGGTAAGCAACAAACAAACTCTGTCAGCAAGTATGCGGGGTTGGGCTTGCGTCAGTCATATAAATGTATATCATCTGGCGCAATGATCAAAGAGGCTGGCCAGTAAATATCGAAACGTGGAAGTTGACGATTTGGCATTTGAAGATTAGTTGCCCTCAAGTAATTGTTATTTCAAAGTGTCAAATGTAAATTTAATTTAAATTCTCTTGTCAGTTGCATAAGCGTCTCATAATGTAAACACCTCAGAAGCGCGTTGGCGTCAATAGACAATTCCATTGCCATCCTCAGTGAATATATTAGCTTTAATATTTTCCAAATGTTAAACACAATGTCATCTGACTTATTCACCTAAATGTCAGTCATTATAATTTAAGAATGGGAATACATTAGGCATGAGAGACGTTGTCAAAACGGTAAAATCAATTATTCATATGCAACTAATAAAATTCTGCCCAAATATAGTCTGGTCGATAAGATCACATATAGAGACATCCATGGCTGACAAAATGAAACCGGAACATGTTGATCTACTCGTATAGTTGTTTATTTGTTGTTCGCTTAGTGATTATGATTGATGCAAGGAATTCATGCATACGCGCACATTTAAGAAGACCAAAGTTGACGGATGATTTATCGATATAAAGTGGTTTCATTTAAAAGCGAGGGAACTTACCGGAAATACTTCTTTTTTTATTTATTTCGTCTACCGAGTACCGAATTGCAGAGTCGCACAGACTGAACTAACCCAAAATAAGTCAAAATTGACAAATCTCAATTGCAGGGCTGTTAAAGAGGTGTTTGTACGAACATTGGGGACGTTCAAGTATCTAGTTTAGTAAGTTTGACAGCTGTCTGACTAGGTGTAGCTCGGTTTTGATTGGCTGAGATCGGTCAGCTGTTTTAGTTGACGTTTATGGAGGGGTAGTCGACGAATGTAGTCAAGAAGTTCGTGACCGAATACTAAGTTTACAGTTCGCATATGTGGCTGACGCAGGAAAGGTCACGTTCCCGACCAATCTAGTTTTCGCGATAGTTAGATTCTTGAGTCTTGAGTGTGCCCATTATCTTTAAGTGTGGTTCTATCGAAGCAATTATCATTGTACGCTGTCAAAAGGAGCACAATATTTGCAGCGGTGTTTTGACGTTTATTATAAACGCACTTGTAAAATTCGAATTGATAGATTTTGGGCACGGTAGGTCCTACCGTATCTTTGTCAGTTGTTCGCCATGGAAATTCAGACTTCTCATTCGAATACATTGTCCGGTGTGTCCACAACTAAAGCCCACTTTACAGTGTTTGGTAAAGCTTCTGACGTCTCTTATGTCACCTGTCAAATATCACAAAACCGACGGAATTATCTGAATGGACTAATAGAACGCATATGAGTACTGAAATAGAGTTTCACGTATGACTTTTTAGACATTTGTGATACTTTTTGAAGTGAAACATCTATTGGCGCGACTTGGGAGTAAAATCGACTCGAATGAGACGGAAATTCCGGCGTTATGGAGGAAATTGTCCTGTCGCCATCACTACGCCTCCGCTCTCAACTCTTAAACAGCTCCAACCGATTTCAATGAAATTTTGTGGGTGTGTATGGTTGGTTGCAACTTGAAAGAGAGGGTAGTTTTTAACCCGATAGGTGGCGCTGTTGTCGATCTTCTAAACCACTCAACCGATTTCAATGAATTTTTTAGGGTGTGTATGGTTGGTTGCAACTTGAAAGAGAGGATAGTTTTTACCCCGATAGGTGGCGCTGTTGTCGATCTTTTAAACCACTCAACCGATTTCAATGAAATTTTTTGGGTGTGTATGGTTGGTTGCAGTTTGAGAGATATGATAATCTTGGACCCGATAGGTGGCGCTGTTGTCGAGATATACATTTTTTTTTCAATTCTTTCAAGCTAGGGATGCCAGACGTCCCCCTTTAGGGGGGACAGTCCCCCTTTTTCATATAAAAATACTGTTTGTCCCCCCTAGTACAAACCACTGTCCCCCTTGTTAAGTTAAAATTAAAAACTTTGAAAATACTTTCTTTTAATATTTTTAACAAGATTATCGGTTGACACATCAATTTAAAAGTGCAAGAACACTTTCAAAGCTGAATGCATCCACTCACGAACTACATACATCTCACATCACGTGCTAAAGTTGTTCTCTTGTAAGTTTTTGTTTTGTACTGTCATCTGTCTCTCTTTCAGTTTTTGTTTTAAAATCAAAATTTACTTTGATAAAATGTGCGAAGCGAAAGAAAAAACTAACATGAAAATATTTGTCCCCCTTTTTGAATACTTGTCCCCCCTAGAAAACTCACGATGTCCCCCTTTTCGTATTTTTGAATCTGGCAACCGTACTTTCAACTTAGTTCTTAAAGTGAATACTGGAACGCTGGACCTGGTTAGCGAACTGATAAAGCTAGGACTGCCATTTGCCCCGACCGAGTTTACTTTGCATCGAGAAGTTCTGTAAGAAGTTCACTAGTTCTTTCGGTCGTGTGCAACCCCAAGTCGGCTTATAACAGACTGCTATTACCATACTTCAACTCTGCGGTCTTCAATTTGGGGCTCAATGGGACTACAAAACTTTTAATAGTTCACTTTCCAAGCTACATTGCTCCATTTGAGTGGAACTGTCAGAATCTCCGCACCAGACGAATACAAATACCTAGGTCTACCTATAAGTTGAACCCATTTGGTTGGTTAGCACCTTGCAGAATAAATAGCATCGTCAAATATCCACGTAAGTCGATAAATATTTGCTCATACCTTTCCCAGTGTAGTATCTTGTTTTCTCGCAATACACCACAGCACACCAAACTGAAATGAGTAAGCAAAGTGCAAACATTCTTCGCTTCCAGCTCAGGCTACAAATCACACGCCCGTCTTTCAACCTTAAGACACATTTATTCACCAATTTCAAGAATCAGAAACAGATTCAAATGCAGCACGATAAATAAACTGCATGTGCGTCAGCGTTGCCAATTTGACACCGTTAATCATTAACAGCAGATTTAAAGATGGAACCTCGTCGTTTGTATACTTTCACCACCATTCCGGGAAGTAATTTGTGTCCCAGAAACGACGAAAACCAAAAGTAAAACAACAACAACAAGAAATCCCACCTATGACTGTTAATCCTCTGACTCTCAGCTTCAAGTAGAGCTTAAGATCCCAATATGATGTGATCGAATCCGCTAAGACCGTTCGTTGTCGCCGTCGTCGTCGTCTTCGGTATCTCGGTATAGCTACCTGTGTGCAGAATACCCACTCACCCGGTGAGTAATAAAAATTCTCTTTTATAGAGCTCGCTTTACGAGTTGAGCGGAACACAGCCCAGCATCGCGCGAATTGTCGCCACCGCGCCGCCGCGTTGTTTTTATTTTGCGCAAACTTCAACCGGTTTGCTTGGGTCTTATCAGGGAATTTTTATGCACTTATTCATAAATTATTTTTTATTTAGCATTAAAAAACTCGTTTCGAATTCAACGACAACGGCGACGACGAAGAGGAAAACCTATTTTTATTTTTATTTCTGTTTCGGATTTTTGTACATATTGCAGCCCGAACGCAAATCATTGCCAATCACCTTGAAATGGTTAAAAAAAAAAAAAAACAAATCTAATCCTCGTTAGAAATTCATCACACGTACGCTGGGCTACACACATACCTGACGCTTGTTGAACAAATGCTGTCGACTGACTAGAGGCTGTTTTCGTCGACGACGACGACGTCGGCAGCAACCAACCAAACGAACAGCGGTGGGCCGCGCGACGTGCCGGTGGCAATGTAAATTTTAAGACAGACATTGAACCTAATCGCTTCAGATACTTGTAACCATCTGTTGTTTTGTGGGTTTTCTTTGTTTGTGGGAATGATAATCGCATTTTTTTTTTTTTTTTTTCCTTTTTTCAACATTTGGAACAAGTGTTTAGCATAGGATTTTCAATCACACAACAAGTGAATCACTTTTCACTTGTCGAGGAGCAACATCATGTATATTCGTTTGACAAACCGGGTCAAGTGGCTTTAGGCAATCAACAGCAATCTGCTGGTGCTGCTGGCTGGCTGGTTCTTATATAAGTTTTAAATCACACCTCCGCGTTCAATGACCACTTGTCGAGATGAATCATTTTGCGCGCTCGGCGGCGGTGACTGTAAATGTGGAGGGTTTTGGTCGACAAATGTGTAAACAGTTTTTATACCTAAACGGTGGATATACTTGTTTAGTCGTTATTTTTTTAAATATTTATTTTTATCGCACTTTATGGTAATCCAATTGTCGTAGAAATGCTTATTTGTCATATCGTAAAACTAAAATTATATGGCAAATGACGTTTCTGGGAAATGGCGATGTGGTTTTTTTTTCAAGTTAAGAGGTCTTTTTTTAAAGGGTGTGAATCACTGCAGTTGCTTATCAGAATTATATTGAATTGGAAGCAAACGTATAGACGGAGGTCGGGGTTTATTGATGGAAAAACTGTTGTGATTATGGATGCCTTTGTGAGTAATGGACGCTTTAAGCTCATCTTTTGGTGCCGTCAAAGCAAATAGCAACCGTGGCATCCTCTGAAGTTATTATTATTTTTCTTAACCCTAGCCCTGACAATGAGGAATCTTACTTAAAGTATATTTTTACATACTTACTTATATGGCGCTACAGTCCGGGGTGAACCTGGGCCTCAACCAATACGCCTCTCCAATTAACGGGATCCTTAGCTAACTGCCTCCAGTTGCGCACTCCAAGTTGGTTGAGGTCCCCTTCCACTTGTGCGCGCCACCTAAGGCGAGGTCTTCCTCTACTGCGTTGTCCCTCCGAGTCGGAATCGAAGACTCGAAGACTCTCCGGGCCGGAGCGTTGGTGTCCATTTGCTCTACATGTCCTAGCCGTCTTATTCGGCTGATGCGCACTTTTCTGACCAGGTCGAAATCGCTGTACAGCTCGTAGAGTTCGCTGTTAAATCTCCTTCTCCAAATCCCGTCAACGCAAACGGGACCGAAAATCACTCGAAGAATTTTGCGTTCATAACGACCGAGGAGATCTTCATCCGCCTTTGATAGCGTCCATGCTTCAGCGCCATAGAGTAGGAGTGGGATGATGAGGGTCTTATATAGAGTCTCCTTAGTGTTTTTTGACAAGGCCTTATTTCTCAGTTGTCTTCCAAAGAAACAGCGGTTGGCAAGAGTGATTCTTCGCTTGATTTCTGATGTGATGTCATTATCAGAGTTTATAGCGGAGCCGAGGTAGACAAAGTCCCTAACTACCTCAAAGTTATAGCTGTCTATCGTGACGTTCTGTCCGATTCATCGATGTTGTGTGTCCCTTCTTGTTGACAGCATGTATTGTGTTTTGCCCTCATTCACTACTAAACCCATTTTTGCCGCTTCTGTACTAATAGCTACAAACGCACCAGTGACAGCTCGCTGTGTTCTGCCAATGATGTCAATGTCGTCCGCGTATGCAAGTAGTTGCACAGACTTTTGGAAGATTATGCCTCTGGTGTTGGCTTGCGAGTTTCGCACAATCTTCTCAAGAATGATGTTGAAAAAGTCACATGACAGCGCGTCACCTTGTCTAAACCCTTTTTTGACATCAAAGGTCTCGGTGAGATTGTTTCCGACCTTTATGGAGTAGCGAGCGTCTCCACCGTCATCCTGCACAATCTGACAAGTTTGGCAGGGATGTCAAAACTAGACATGACTCTATATAGCTCGTCTCTATAAATGCTGTCATATGCGGCCTTAAAATCGATAAACAGGTGGTGGGTATCGACTTGGACTTCTTGGGTTTTTTCCAGAATCTGCCGTAGTGTGAATATTTGGTCGGTTGTGGACTTACCGGGCCTAAAACCGCACTGATAGGGTCCAATCAGTTCGTTGACGAATGGTTTCAGGCGTTCGTACAGTACGGCAGATAGGCTCTTATATGCGATGTTAAGGAGACTGATGCCTCTATAGTTGGCGCAGTTTAGAGGGTCTTATTTCTTGTGGATCGGGCAAACAATGCTGAGGTTCCATTCATCAGGCATACTTTCATCTAACCAAATTTTGGAGACGAGTTGGTGTATGCACTCTACCAAGTCATCTCCGCATGTTTATCACATGGTTATGTATGATATTTTCTGATATTTTAACAAGCAAATTCTTGGGTAAAAGGCGTAGTCCGTTCAGATCTGTCACGTTTAGGAAAATAAAATCGTTTTGGCAGTGTTTATCATTGGTTTTATGACAACAAATTTCAAAAGTGAATTCCACTCAGTTTGGTTACATTTTGTTTAAAACAATTTAATATAACGCTTTTTCTTCACAGATTCAATTCTTCAATTCAATCCAGTCCAGTTTGTTGCATTCCGGTCAAGGAAAACATGTTGGAAAAGAGTTTGCGCACAAAATGGAACACATAACTTGAAATTTGTGAAATTTTAATGAATACGCCTGCATCCAAGCATGTGATTATACACAATACACAAACACATGCGCATTGGTACTTTGGCAATTTAATGTGAATACCATTCGGCCATTTTTTACACCTAGATTGTGGTATGACCTTAATGCCCAATTCACAATGTCGCGTTGACAGATGATTATGTAGAAACAAAGCGTTCATATGCTGCCACACAAAATATAACTTCAGGCGTTGAATCGACTTTAGATCGTAAATATCGTAAAGCTCAACGCGACACCTGAGTATGGACCTACTTTCTACTATCACCCGCGTTTGACAAATTCATGCCCAATTCACAATACGGTGTTGAACGAGTGCGTGCGTCTGAGCGCTTTGACACGCTTTATCGAAACTTTTGAAATGCCAAAGCGCGCGAGCAAGAATTTTGTAAAACGAAATGTTGCTTTGAAAATGCGTGTTGAGATGGTAGAATATGACAGACTAAAAGAGCAGACTTCAAATTTCAAGTCTACTCCCTTTTTTCTTATATCTATAATTTGTATGCACGAATTGAAAAAGGATTGGAGTTGGTGTGCCACTGGCAGCACTGTAATCGATCAAAAGACAGTCTCTCTTACTTGTGTTTGTAAAAATGGAGGTCTTGGTTTCTCACTTGCAATGTACAAGGTGGGCCAAAAGAAGTCATCCGATGTTGTTTGGCTCTCATTGACAATGATTCTGTTTTTTGATTATGTTTATTTGAACCTTTAGAATTTGATTGGTCAAGTCGAGAAGATGATATCGGCCGTCACAATTGATTGCCATATGGGCTCGTTTTATGGCATTTTTCATCACTTCGGGCGACAGATTCTCGCACTCGTGTCGAATGTTGTCCTTGAGGGCTTCTAGGGTCTCGGGCTTGTTCACGTAAACACGGGACTTCAAAAAACCCCACAAAAAAAAAGTCTGGAACGGTTAAATCGGGCGATCTTACGGGCCAGTGCAAATCGCCAAAACGAGAGATGAGGCGACCCAGGAACGCCGCCTTCAGAATATCGGTTGTGGCTCGCGTAGTGTGTGCCGTAGCTCCGTCCTGTTTGAGCCACATGTCCCACAGTCCTAATTCGTCCAATTACGGCAGAAAAAACTCGGTTAACATGGCCCTATAGCGCGCACCGTCCACTGTTGTCGTTTGACCAGCGGCGTTCTTGAAAAAAAAAAATGGCCCGATGACTCCTCCAGCGTGAACAGCGCACCATGCAGTAACTTTGAGCGGGTGTAACGGCTCCTCGTGCATAACTCGTGGATTTTCGTTGCCCCAGAAGCGATAGTTTTGCTTGTTCACGTACTCGCTGAGGTTTAAATGAGCCTCATCGCTCATTAGGATTTTGGTTTAAAAATCGAAAATTCGAAATTATTCCGCGTTCTTGGGCAGTGTATCGCTCCATGGCTTGTTCACTTGTATTCTACATCTGTCTAGTCCACAAATGTCAAAACAGATTTGACATTGGCGGCCATTTGCAAAAATAAGAACATTTTCCAATTGGGTGGTCTCTTTTGGCCCACCTGTACTTATTTCAATTCATCATCGTTTTGATTTTGAGGTATAACATTTCCCATTTCAACTCGTAGTTACTGTCAACAATTGGCCCAAAACTGTCAAGAACATTGAAAAAACTGGTTCGCAAAGTTTCCTTGATTTTTCTTGACTTAATTCTGACTCTGTTTCCTTATGATTGTTACACCTATATCAGGTGTATCCTATAGAGAAGCAAGAAAGTGGCCGCATTCAAGAATCTAGTTATCTTAAGTCGACTAGATTGGTCTGGATAAGATGTAACCTGAACGCAAAAACTAGATTGGTCGGGAACGTCACTTTTTCTACGTCAGCCACATACCCGAACTGTCAACTTAGTACTCAGTCACGAATTTCTTGACTAGATTCGTGGGCTACCCCTCCATAAACGTCAAATGTCACAGGTGCCCACGTGACCGATTTAAACCAATCACAACCGAGATAAATCTAGTCAGACAGCTGTCAGACTTACTAAACTAGATACTTGAACACCCCCAGTTATTTCAAGCAGTCAGCTAAATATTTTCCCATTTAGACAGCTGTCAACTAGTGAATTGCAATCAATTTAAATTGATTCCTCTTTATCTACGCCACCGCCATCTATGAATGAGACAACAACTTTAAAGAAAATTGATTTTACGTTTACCAACCTAAAAAAAAAAAAAAAAAGTTTATTGAAAACGAGCGCAAGAACTTATGAAACTACTTTACTCACTGATTGGACAGTAAAATGCTACAAAAACAGTTCCTTTTTGTAAGGTAAAAGTGACATGTAAGAGTAAAACGATCAAAATCCCAATGAAACACGTTGGACCTGAAGTTAGCTTACGATTAGTTACAGCATTAGCTACACTTTCAAATAAAACTCTTTATGGACACAAGCATACAGATGTCATTAAAGACGACCGCCAAGTTGATGCAAAAAGAAATCCATAAACTGACATCGCATATCCAACCAATTGCGGTAATGCTTTGCCATTAGGTTATCCGATTTGTAAATAAATAGCCATCTTGCAAAAGACATTAATCGCGTGCAAACATGTCTGACGATACCCAAAACCAATAGATAAACTGAGCTGTACCCTTGAATACGAATTTTTAATAATATAAACGAAAAAAAAAAAACCGCCGAAAAAGCTCCATCAACACTTGGAAATTAACGATTGAAATGCAAACACGCATTCCAGCTGTCATTTGACTTTAACGAACACTTCCACCAACTGCTGTGTTTTTGTGTACATCTATCAAAAACGGAAGACATAAACTAAACACTAAAAACGTTCTAGGAAGTATTCAAAGTAATGGAAGAGGAAAAATCGTTTTACTACAAAATAGATTTTTTGGCCATGAGAACCCATTAAACGTCATCCAAACATCGTCGCCATCAGCGTACAATTATGCGAGAAACAGATTAACACAGCGACTTTGACAGCAACAGTGAATTTAGGATTATCTCTAACGTTGACGTCGCTGTCGATGTTGCTGTGCTAATGTGTTCAAAGTAATTAAAATGCATTTATAAAGTTTATACAGTTCTAAAAAGTTGTCAAAGTTGCTGTTGCTGTTGCTGTGTGAATCTGTTTCTCGCATTAGACATTGTTTGAAACAAAAGAATGTAATAGTTGGAATGTACCTACATTCACATTCCAAGTGAGTCACTGTTTGCGGTAATGTGATGCTTCAATGACACAATTGGACAAAACAAATCAAAGCACCTCTAGAGACGGGACATGTACATCAGATCATGGCGAATGGTTGTCGTGCCAGTTGTCAGTGCCATCAGTGCCAGTGCCACTGTCAATTCGAGCGACGCTTTCCGTGTGATATATATATTTTCTCTATATGCAATGGGATGTAATGACAATCTGTGCGCCACAGCTTGCCGATCGTGTGGCGCTTCTGGGGTAATTGAGGCAGGTCACCACCACAGACAGATGCCGCCACCGCCGTCAAACATCAATTGCTATTCTACAAGTGAATTTTCATTGCCATTTAACAACAACGTCGACGTCGGCGACGACGCCGATAAATGTCTCCCCTCTTGTTATTTTTTTTTTGTAACTACAGCGCCCTCTCTCTGACTGTGTCTGGTTGCCATTTGTTTTCGGTAATTTCGGGGAAAAACTATAGGGTGCTCGGGATTAAGGAATTCGTTTTTGTGTATTTTTTGAGGGAAAGAAAACAAACTCGTTTCCGCTACAAATTGAAATGAATTTGTTTCCGATTTGCCTAAATTGCCGTATAATTTGTTAAACGAAAGCGTGCAATATTATTGTGGCGGAGGCGTTTCTCCAGCTCCACACCAACTGGAATTTTCTTTTACCAAAATTTATGACGACGACGACAGCATTAATAGTTTAGTAAACGATTTTGTGGGGAAACTTTAGTTTATGTATTTCGTCGTTGTTTGGATAATGAAGCATTTAATATGATTGGCCTGAGTGGCATGTAATCCAGATAATAAGGGGTCACACTCGGAATTGAACGATATGAGTGATTAAATAATTTGTCACACGTCGTATTTATCAAGTGACCGACTTAATGAGACTATGCATGTCTTATCTGATTTTATCTGTATGTTGCCATAGATTTTTATCAGGCAATAAATCGTGGAAAGCAAATATGTACGGGGTGTAGTTCGTCGATGTCAACTATCCTTAACTTTTGCAAGTGACAATTAAAATGTCGGTTTGTTTAGTGACGCATGTGGAAGAGGAAACAATGCGTTGTTGGGCTTTTGAGCGTTCTTTTTGCACTAGTAATTGACGTTTCAAGAGTCTCTGGAATTTTGTCATTCGCCGCGTTTAATTGACAGCCAGCAAGATATGCGCTAAATTGAGAATAGTCTCGGATTATAGCGGCAGGGGATATATATATAGACATGCTTTTGTTTACGCTTCTTTTTTCACACCTTCGGTTTTCCACATTTTTATTTACTTTTTCTGATGTTGTTTTGCCTTTTAATTTTTTTAATCGATATCGATTGAAAATAGTTCGATTTGTTTTTTTCAAAATTCGCTGGTATTCTACTAATGAAGTGAGAATTTTAAAAGAAATGAAGAAATTTCAATACTCAAATACCGCTAGTCACCTTGTGAGCAATTTTTTGAACGCGGCCGTTTTAAAGAAAGTCGTGAGCATGTGTCAAACGGTGCATTTGAGTGTGAATTTGTGTTTGTTAAATTCGAATTTATTCCACAAAATTGAGAAATAACTTAAGGACACTTTAAACCATAAAACAAGTCGTATAACTTTCCATAAAAATTTGTACTAGTCTCGCTTGTGGTCGAAAATCGACCCTACCTTTTTTAAGTACAAAATACTAAAAAAACGTACAGTCGGACCCGCTTATTTGAAACTCGTTTAATTGAAAACCTCGCTTATATGAAAAATTTAATTTGTCCCCGTGTACTTTTTTTCAGTTATCCGAAGTCCGTTTAAATGAAAAACCCGGTTAATTGAAATTAAAGTAACGATTTTTTCTCATTTCATTTAAACGGGTTCGACTGTACCACATTTTTTGATAGTTACCTACGTTGGTTTTTTTTATAAAAGGCTAAGTGACATCTAGATATAATAATAATAAGTTTCACAGGTTTTAAAGACTATTCAAATGAGAGCGAATTGCGAACAAATCAATTTAACTGTATTTATGAATTGAAAGTTGCTATTTTTTCTATCACAAAACCATTATATTTAATTAATCTTACATCTTGTCTAAAAAAACATGACTCTCAATTGATTTAAACAGCTAAATTAATAATTAAAGCAATTTTCCCGCGAATTGAAAATTCTTACCGCGAACTGTCACACAATATTCACAATCCACACGAAACAGTCGCGATCCACAAACCCACGAATGTAAAATTCGTTCGAACTTAATAATAATTAATAATTTATAAATGAAACTGATGCGCGGGTATCTGCAACCAAAAAAAGTTTTCATATAAATGAAGTGTCAGAAACTACGAATATTCGCGTATTCGCAGTTCGCAATTCGCTCTCATGTGAATAGTCCTTTACTCATGACATGATCTACATTTTAATACGTCACTATTACTAAAATTAAGAGCAAAATATTTATGTCACAAAATATTTTCCATAGCTAACGTCATTGAAAGAAAATTATACCGTTGCCTACTTTTAGGGGTAGGTAAATTGCATTCCTCCGAAAATAGGTTCTAATCTAAAATGATTTTTTTCGAATACGTTACTATGGCAACATGGCGGCGAAAAATGTAATGGCACCAAAATAATTTCATTTAACTGAGAAAAGCATTTTGTATGGGGTATTCTTAACTTCATTTTACCAGTCTTAATGGCGATATATACCCACGATTTTAAGTTTGTAAACCTCTATGGCACAGTACCTTTCAAATGATATATGTTTCATTCCGCTCATTTTAATGTTCACGTATTAATAATTTAATAATATAATGATGATGGTTATTTCATTTAACCAAATCAATTGACTGATCGGAGCGTTTTCTTGGCTTGACATCTATTACTTTCTGTTTGAAATCGTTCGAAAGATAACAAATGTTCACATGAATTCGCGGAAGTTATTCCATAGCATCCGTCGGGTCTGATGCGTATTCAACTGACAGATGTATAGAATGTATATGTCAGTTTGTGAAAGGTGTCCCATAAGCAAAGTATAATGCCGGATCGGCGGGTAAATGTAGATTTACTTTCTACTTTCGTATCACATAATTATTAAATCCGTTGACATTTTTCACAAATCGAGAGTAGGCTCATTTATTGGCGGGGATATTGACATTTGATATTGACAGTAACTATCATGGGCGTTGAATGAACTGAGATAAATCACATTCATTGGTCGAAACTTTAAACCTATGATGACAGTTTAATCACAAATGTTGTCTGTGGAATCATTCTAAAAATATATATTCAACTGACTTTATCAAACTCTTGAATGTGTTAAAGTTGGCGGATCCGTTGACGCAACTGACAACGGATTATATGGGTTTTGCCCTTGATGCACCTACACAATTTTAACTTGACTTCTAAAATGGAATAGTCGCATTTATAATGTCAAAAAAGTCGTCAACTCTTTCCCTTGAGGAGTCATAAATACTGTGAGTGCGTTTAGACCATTGGATTTGGGGATTTTTTTTTTTTTTGACAGATCTATAGACATGATATAATATGCCCTTTAATAGTGCGAATTAGACTTTGTTTTGAATCAGATTCTGTTTTCCTACAATTTCGTCTACAAAATATAAAAGTTCGTCAGTCGAGGAAGGGTTGTAGAATTTTGGTGGTTGAATACATGCACGTCGATCAAATTACATGTCACAAGTGTCTAAAATTAGTAAGTTGATTATCTACTTCTTGGATAGATCAGAGGATTTTCTTATTGCATTCGAATCCAATAATTGTTCCTTGAAGAAGGTCGTTCTCCTGTAAAGGGCACAAAATACAGTGGATGTCCAGTATATAACGAACGATCTGTGTGATGTCATTCACAATATCGAGCACGTTCGTTATATCGACCGGTTTTTTATACTATTTTTGAAAAATAAGTCAATAAAGTGGTCCTGCCATTTAAATACTTTCAGGATTTTCAAAATAACTTATAAATATACGTTCCGAAAAGCGTTCGTTATAATGGACGTACACTGTAGAGTAGAACCAGTTCCACCCAGTATAGAGGAAGATGGCTTAGCTATAAAAAAGCTTAAGCACAACAAGGCCGCAGTTTGTGATGGTTTACCAGCGGAGCTCTTTAAATACGGTAATGATGTTTTGGTAGGGCACATGCACCAAATCATCAACCAAGTATAGGTGGAAGAAAGCATGCCCGATGACTGGTCTATCAGCTCCATATGCCCCATCTACAAAAAAAGGCGATCCTATGTCCTGCAAGCATTATCGAGGCATATCCCTCCTTAAGTCGCATACAAGATGCTATCTAACGTACTGTATGAACGTCTAAAACCGTTCTGCAATACAATAATCGGCACGTGGCTTCCGGCCCGGCAGATCGACCATACACCACATTTTCACACTGAGGCAAATCCTGGAAAAGACCAACGAATTTCAAGTTGAGACTCACCACCTATTTATCGACTTCAAGGCTCCATATGATCTGATGATGATGATCCCGGCAAAACTGATCTAGCTGTGGAAAACACGCGCTGCTACGTGCAATTTGGAAGTAGCTCATCCGAATTATATCAAACATGCACTGGATTTCGGCAAGGAGATGCGTTATCATGTGACTTCTTCAATCTCGTGCTGGAGCAGATAGTGCACAGGGCAGGTGTCAACGCGGAAAGCACTATCTTCAACAGATCCGTCCATGTACTGGGATATGCGAACGATATCGACATCATCGGTCGCTCCCAGCGTGCCGTGATAGAGGCTTTTACGGCGATTGAAGAACAGGCGAAATTTGTTCGCCTTGAAGTAAATGAGGACAAGGCTAAGTACATGCTATCAACAAACAAACAAGCATCTGTCCACTGCCCAAGACAAAACGTCACTATTGATAGCAACAACGAGGTAGTTAAGGAGTTCATCTACCTCGGAGCAAACATGAACTCCACGAATGACACCCTAGTGAAGATCCGGCGGAGAATTACCCTAGGAAACCGCTGCTATTTCGGTTTGGCAAAACAATTGGGCTCAAAACTCCTAACTCGATGCGATATGTATGCTTTACAAAACCCTTATCGTGCCAGTTCTGCTTTATGGCGCCGAATGCTGGATAATAAGCAGGAAGGGTGAGCTAATACTGGGCCCCTTCGAAAGAAAAATTCTTCGGCGGATTTTTGGTCCCGTGTGCGAGGAGGGCGAATGGAGGAGAAGATACAACCACGAACTCTATGAGCCGTATCAAGATGTGGATGTAGTCCAAAAGGCCAAAATACGTCGACTACATTGGCTCGGCCACATCGAGCGAATGGATAATAACGCTCCAACTAAGATGTTCTTCAAATCCCAGCCCCCAGGTTCGAGAAGACAAGGAAAACCGAACCTCCGTTTCAAAGACCAAGCCATCGCAGATGCCAGAGCGCTTGATCTGGACAATTGGAAGCAGCGTGCCCGAGATCGTAGAGGATGAAAGGTTGCAGTGTCTCAGGCAGAGAGCCTGTAAATTAAGGTTCGTTTTATTGTACTTCGAGTGAATAAAACGGCCCTAAAGTAAGTTAACGACGTACACTGTACTGTTTATTCACATCGTTCTACTTAAGGCACAGTGTGCAATGTGCACTCTAGACGTAAACCGTGTGCTCCCTAAGCTGACTTTTTTCGCGTCTCATTGAAACTTCACCAACCCCATTTTATAAGCCTGTTCGTGTCCCGTTTCGACCTTGACCGCGTCAGGGTGTTAATGTTTGGGGTACTTCAACACAACCGGATTTCCCTTCACTCATTTTAAAATTACCAGCAATAACGCCAAAGTGTTGCTAATATCCCTAACGTCCCACACGGATCCCGTTCTAATCTAATCCCTCGATCGCAATTCGAACTCAAACGCCACTCTGAAGGACTGCCGGGGAGGGTGAGAAATCGGTTGGCATTGTAAAATAAAATTTAACAAGATATGCTACGTGCATGCCAAGGCCCATTGCTAGTTTGTTTCAAAAAGCAATTTCTCCTTATTATTATGGCCAAAACCGCCGCTGTTGCTGAGGAGATTCCACCCATTGTGTGAGTTGGAATAAAAATTCTAAATGGGTTGCATGCTAGTGCCGACTGTCAAGTTAAAAAAAAAAACAAAAAAACTTCATTCGGGTCGTTTTTGCTTTCTGTATTGGAATTTGTAATGCGCGAACTTTCCTTGTGCACAATGTCAAACTGTGATACACATTTGGACTGTATGTAGTTGGGGTGCACGCGTAACGATTGTCGGCAAATTTGTTCACCTCAGGGCTAAATTTCTCAATTTCTCACTTTAATTTGAGTCAATTAATTAAAACCGTTCCAGTTGTTGGCTATAATATTCTATATGCAATTTAGCGAGATGTTCGGGGCTCTGTGTAGATGTACGCATAGCACAAGCTCAAGCTCATCACCATCAGTCTCCCAATTTAAGTTACATAAATGGCAATTTCAACATGAAGACGGAGAGTGTACCTGTAGTCGTTGTTGTACCCAGTTTACTTTAAGCAAAAGTACTCATTTCACAGTGTAGTAGATGGAGTAGGGTATGATGGCGGCTGGCGCTGCATCACTCAACGTGATTGTGCGCTTACGGTGTGGGGTGAACCGGGCAAGGCGTTAATTAACATATCTACGACAGAAATGGAATTTTCTCACTCTCTGGATGAAAATTCCTTTATAAACAATGAAATGACGAAAATGGTGTCGAACTTGTTGCCAAAGTGAACGAGGCAAAGGAGGCGGCAGCGCAGCGACGACAACGACTACGAGGTGAATTAATTTTGTAATGAAACAGTAGTAGCAGCGGCAACAGAACTCTGTGTGCACCTTTGAAGTTGTTTACTTTTTGGAACGCCCCGTTTGTGTAAAGTGATATATATGTATATATTTTATCTTCTCTCACATGTGCAACAACGGGAGTGCATTTATGAAAGCAGAGGCTGGCTGCATACATGCACACAGTGGTGTTTATTTATTTTGCTCTGTGAACATTTGAAGGGTAAATAATTTATTTTTGGAGCAAATTCTATTTGAATTTTACAGTTTTCCATGAGCTTTTTAAGTACCTACAAATGGGTAAGAACAGTTGATGGAGAACTTATGAGGAGGGAAATATTAGTATACGATTTGAATGGGCTTCGAAGGCCAGTAAGGGGACAGTCCAGGGCGCAACTGATAGACCTCTAGACTCTTACAATACCGTCCCGACTCCACAAATGTTATGAAATCCGACAAAACTCGAAAAAAAAAATCATCCATCCGTTCTGTAACTCGTGCGATACATTTTCGCATTGAAAACCAAGGAACACTTTTTCAATCGTTTTATTGATAAATATATCGATTTGATAATAATTACAGGTTGTCACTATAGAGGTTTCGGCATAGTCCACGCCGTGACACAAACCGGCGCAGGGCATCAAGATGGGCACAGATTAAAAATATAAATCTTGACAGCTGTCGATCGTGAAAAAGCGAATCAAAAGAATGTTGACTTTCAAAACTCTGTACTAATTAATTTCGTTGGCCTAAGGGCCGTTTTATTCACTCGAAGTTGAAAACAACTTGGGGAGTTTGGTATATAAAAATCCTCAAGTTGTGTTCAACTTCGAGTCAATAAAACGGCCCTAAGTTGATCAAGTGGACGGTTTTTATCACGGAAGGGTGTCCTGAGTACTTAGTTGACTTTTCGACTGTCAAAAAGTGACGTTTGCGACCAATCTAGTTTATTCTAGAAATATAAGGTTTGCTCCTTTACTTTTGTAGTAAGAATGGAAAAGACTGACAAAATGGCAGTGGTGGGGATGAATTCTCTCACAGAGAGAGAGACACATACGTAAAACTTGTCGTTTTCCATTGGGCAAAAATAAGCGTCCGGAATCGAAAAAATCACTTGTGAAACCGTTCCATTGGCACAAAAAATACTCATCTGGAGAAGAGAATTCCGCTTCTTGATTTGAAGTCAGAATCCACTCAAGAAGCACTCACACAAGTGTTATTTATGTTCTTTATATAAGGTGGGCCAAAAGAGATCACCCTATTGGTAGATGCTCTTATTTTTGCAAATGGCCGCCAATGTCAAATCTGTTTTGACATTTGTGGACTAGACAGATGTAGAATACAAGTGAACAAGCCATGGAGCGATACACTCGCCAAGAACGCGGAATAATTTCGAATTTTCGATTTTTCGACCAAAATCATAATTTAACCATGTTATATATTGTACAAAGTATAACTTTAAAGTATACAATTCTTATGTACGACACACACACACTAATGATTATACTATACCTCATACTATTGTACTAAGTTTAGTCTCAGTCTTAATCAGTCTGTCATATAATAAAGATCGCTTCTCTTTTATTATCAACGAAGTCTTATTACTTATTTCTCAAACACATAACATGGTGTCAGATGTGTGTCAACAATTTTAAGTCGAATACCATAAATAAAAGTGAAAATAAGATACTTAAATAAATTAACAATTAAATAAGAAGTGTAAAATGTCAAGGATAGAAGAATCGCAGCCTAACGCATCAACATCTTCCACTGCCGCAATGTCAATGACTCCAGTTTCAATGTCGATGACACCAGTTTCGTCAATTTTGCCACTTAATTTAAAAAGCACAAATCTGCCAGTTGCGTGGAAGCATTGGTTAAATTTATTTAAAATTTATTTACGTGCATCAAACTTGGAAACTCAACCAGACAGCAGAAAAGTAGCCTTGCTGCTGCACTATATGGGTCCAGATTCCTTGGACATTTTCAATTCTTTTAACGAGGACCTAGACAATATCACATTCAATAAACTCGTAGAAAAACTTGATGGATATTTTCTGCCAAAAGTCAATATAATAATGGAGAGATACGCATTTTTTTCTAGACGACAAGGGCCAGATGAATCCATTGATGAATTTATCACAACTCTCAAAAACCTAAGCTTAACGTGCGAATTCTCATCATTGCGCGAAGATCTTGTGCGCGATATATTCATTTGTGGCCTCCATAATAAGTATAGTCATTTAAAGGAGAGGCTCCTTAACGAGGAGAAAATAAATTTAGACAAAGCCATCCAAATATCCAGAAGCATGGAACTCAACAAAGAACATGTCCAACAACTACAAGCTCAGCAAACAAACAGTTTCATTGGTGTCCTAAAGAAGCAAAATAGCTCGCCATCTGCTTACAACAGCCATTACCGTCATCATCATTTGAAGCACCAGCATAATCCACCTACGTCATCAGCATCATCGAAGTCGTCGTACCAGTCATCAAACCACCAAAACCAAAAACAAAGTTCGTCATCCCGCTACTCACATCGGACCACACCAAAAAATCAACAACCGTTTTTTCCATCGTCTGCCAATGGCTTATGTAAAAGATGCGGACAAGTACACAAATACACTTGTCCAGCAATTGGTGTAATTTGCTACAAGTGCAGGGGAAAAGATCATTTTGCAAAAATGTGTCAAAAAAGTCTACAAGTTCGCAACATCCAATTCGCCGAAGATGTTTCGGAAACAGAGTCTACTTCATCGTCAACATTGTTTATTGGAGCACTTCATCAACAAGCAACTGAAGCAGTACCGCAATGGAATGGAACGTGTCATTACTGATAAACAATTGCAACATTTCTTGCCAACTGGACACCGGAGCTCAAGGAAATGTAATGTCATTATCACAGTTTCAGTCTCTTGGGTACAAACAAATTCATATTAAACCAAGTAAGGAAAATCTCATTACATGCTCTTGGTTATTGCATGTTAACTTGTATTTATAATGGTAAATCTTATATTTTAAAATTTATTATTATTGATATAAATTGCAAGTGCATATTAGGATTAAAAGCATGTATAGATATGAACTTAATTAAGAAATCGGAAGAGTGTTGTGTCAGTGTTAACCAGGTCAATAACAATAGTTTAAAAGCTGTGTCTCCAAATTGGTTATCCAAATTTAATGATGTATTTGAAGGTTTAGGCTGTTTGAAAGAAAAAAGTCATTTGAAACTTAGATGTGACGTCACCCCGGTCATTGATAGTCCGCGTAAAATACCATTCGCGTTAAGTACAGATCTCAAACGAGAATTAATTAGATTAAAAGAACTTAATGTCATTAAAGAAATTACCGAGCCGACCCAATGGGTAAATTCAATCGTTTTAGTAAGAAAGCGCAATGGAAAACTTCGCTTGTGTTTAGATCCGCGGAATTTGAACAAGGCAATTTTACGTCCACACTATCCATTTCCAAATATAGACGATTGCAAAGCTAAACTTAGTGGTGCTAAATATTTCAGTGTCTTAGATGCAAACTCAGGTTTCTGGGTTATTCAATTAGATGAAGAATCATCGAAGCTGTGCACTTTTAATACCCCTTTCGGTAGATTCCGCTTCCTTCGTTTACCTTTTGGTATAAATGCAGCACCGGAGATTTTTCATTGTGAAATGGTCAAACGTTTTGCGGACATATCGAACCTAATAATCTACATTGATGATTTTTTAATATATGCCTCTAGTAAAGAAGAGCACGACCATATTTTGAATAAAGTACTTCAAAGGGCAAAGGACATAGGTCTTAAGTTCAATCCAGATAAGTCAAGGTTCTGTCAAAGTGAAGTCAATTTCATAGGGCATGTATTTAGTCAAATGGGAGTCCGTCCAGATAAGGCAAAAATAGACGCCATTTGTGCTATACCCAGACCAAAGTCCATATCGGAGTTGCAACGCTTCTTGGGTATGGTAAATTACCTAAGTTCTTTTGTCAAAGGACTGTCTGTTGAAAATGTAAATCTGAGAAATCTCATGAAAAAAGATATACAGTGGCATTGGTTTGAGGAGCATGAGCGAGAATTCAATAGATTAAAAACTTTAATTTCTGAAGCACCAATTCTAACTTATTTTGATGTAAATAAACCTTTGACACTGGCTGTGGATGCTTCACAAAATGCCGTTGGTGCAGTCATTTCACATCACGGTAATCCTATCGCTTATGCCTCGGCCACTCTAACTTCCTCACAGCAAAATTATGCACAAATAGAGAAGGAATTATTCGCTATTTTATTTGGATGCACAAAATTTCATTCTTTTATTTTTGGAAAACAAGTTGTCGTTGAGACCGATCACAAACCGCTTGTTCCTCTTTTCGATAAGGCCTTATATAAGGTGCCTGCGCGTTTACAAAGATTTATGCTCAGACTTTTAGCATATGACCTTAAAGTAATCTATAAGCCCGGAAAATATATGTATGTTGCAGATACATTATCTCGCGCAGCACTGCCGAATGAAACATTAACTGAATTTGACAATGACATAAGTTTACATTGCAATTTAGTTCAATCATTGCGTCCATTGGCGATGTCAAAATCAAAACAAGTAGAGATACAAACCGAAACAAAAAACGATTTGGTCTTGTCAAAAGTCATGGAATACCACATAAATAGTTGGCCATGCAATAAGAAAAACTTAGAAGATTTCGTAATGCCATATTACAATATTCGCAATGAACTTGAAGTCATTGATAATCTTTTATTTAAATCCAATCGTTTGGTTATACCTTCAGTAATGCGTCATAACATCCTTCTTATGTTACATGAGGGTCACATGGGCATAGAACGATGCAAAAATTTGGCAAAGCATTCCATTTACTGGCCTAACATTGACCAAGATATTTTAAATATTGTTAAAAACTGCGATGTATGCATTCGTCATCGTACACAAAACCAAAAAGAGCCGATACACAATCATAATGTTGTTTCAATTCCGTGGTATAAAGTGGGAATGGATTTATTTGAATTTAATAAGAGCGTGTATTTGCTCATTGTTGATTACTTTTCAAAGTACATCGAGATTGCTGAATTGAAAAACAAGTATTCTAGTAACGTTGTCATAACTCAATTGAAATCTATTTTTTCACGCCACGGTATACCATCGATAATAATTAGCGATAACGGGCCGCCGTTTAACTCTGAAGAGTTTGGTAAATTTACGAAATGTTGGGGAATAGACCACATAACATCAAGTCCATATTTTCCCAGATCTAATGGTTTAGCGGAACGCTCCATTCAAACCATCAAAAAACTCCTTTCTAAATGTTATCAAACTAATGCTGATCCATATATGGCTCTACTTCACTATAGGACAACACGAAAAGGAAACATTAATTCTCCTTCTGAATTGTTTATGTCACGTCAACTAAGGACGAAAATACCTACTTTATCTGACAACTTGAAAGCAGTTCAAGTTGATATTGATGAACATAACAAGAAAATTAAAATACAGCAAAAGAAAACCGCTTTATATTATAACAAAAATGCTAAATCTCTACCAACTTTAGCAAATGATCAAAACATTTTTTATAGAAAAACCCCAAATTCAAATTGGCAACCGGGTACAATTTTAAGAAAATGCGAAGAGCCCCGGTCATACATAGTAAGTTCAGAAGATGGCGCTCAATATCGTCGTAACAGACAACACATTTTAGAAGCGCCCTCTACTGAAAGTATAAAATCTGAAAATGAAGAATTATTAGAGGAAATATTGACTCAACCACAAAACAATGAAAATAATCCAGGTACAAATGCACATCAATCGCAAACACAGAATGATAATCCAAACACAAACGTTCGTACACCTACAACTGAGTATATTACGCGTTTCGGTAGAACTGTGGCACCACCAAGTCGTTTTGCTTTTGATCATATCTAGGTTCATTGACATATTATATAATATTTTAATATTGAATTTGGAATAGGTATATAAAATGTGTATTATGTATAATATGTATATATATATAACGGGTGATTTTTTAGCTGGTTTGGTTTTGGCAACACTGGTTTTGACAGCTGACGTGTGTTTAGTACCTTGTGTCACTGTCAAACAGCTTCAGTTTGGTTTGCAATTTAACCACGGATCGTCTTACAAATGAACAACGCTTGCAAATTATTGAATTTTACTATCAAAATTCGTGCTCGGTTCGAAATGTTCATCGCGCGCTGCTTCCATTTTATGATCGGCATTCTCGACCTTCTGAGCAGTCTATTCGGAAGATTGTGACCAAATTTCGCACCAAATTTACTTTGTTGGACATTAAACCACCAACACGTTTACGTACTGTGCGTAGTGAAGAAAATATTGCGGCCGTATCAGCTAGTGTGACAGAAGACCGCGAAATGTCGATTCGGCGCCGTTCCCAGCAGTTAGGCCTTTGTTACAGCACTACGTGGAAAATTTTGCGGAAGGATTTGTGCGTAAAGCCTTTTAAGATACAGCTTGTGCAAGAACTAAAGCCAGCCGACCTACCACAACGCCGAATTTTTGGTGAATGGGCTCTTGGAAAGCTGGCCGGGGATCCGCTTTTTTATCGAAAAATTGTGTTCAGCGATGAGGCTCATTTTTGGTTGAATGGGTACGTAAATAAGCAAAATTGCCGCATTTGGAGTGAAGATCAGCCAGAAGCATTGCAACAGCTACCAATGCATCCCGAAAAAGCCACTGTTTGGTGCGGTTTATGGGCCGGCGGCATTATTGGGCCATATTTCTTCAAAGATGATGCGAAGCGTTACTGTCAATTGTGAACGCTACCGAGCGATGATAACAAACTTTTTTTTGCCCGAAATGGAAGTTCTTGACTTGCATGATATGTGGTTTCAACAAGACGGTGCCACATGCCACACAGCACGCGAAACAATGGCGCAATTGCGAGGCGAGTTTGGTGAACAGTTAATTTCACGTTTCGGGCCGGTCAATTGGCCGCCTAGATCGTGCGATTTGACACCATTAGATTATTTTTTGTGGGGGTATGTCAAGGCTAATGTGTATAGGGACAAGCCTGCTTCGATTGACGCACTGGAAGCCAACATCCATGCATTCATTCGTGAGATACCGGCCGATATGTGTGAAAGAGTATGCCAAAATTGGACTCAGCGGATGGACTACCTGAGACGCAGCCGCGGTCAACATTTGCATGAAATTATCTTTAAACATTAAATTGCAAGGTTCAAACTATCGATTCAAATAAATATTTCATTCATTTTTTCGAATTTTTTGTGTTTTTTTTTTAAAAAAAGTGCTAAACCTCTTAAAAAATCACCCGTTATATATAAAAAAAAAAAAAAAAAAATAAAAAAAAAAACTAATTAATAAATATTTAATACAACCTTTTGTATGTTTGCTATGCCTTATAAGAATATGAATTTATGAATTTTGTTTGTATTTCATTTTCTTTATTATTTAAAAAAACAAATATTTAGAACCACTGAATTTTTATAAAAAAAAAATGCATTGTTTAATATAAAAATTAAAAGGGAGATGTTATATATTGTACACAGTATAACTTTAAAGTATACAATTCTTATGTACGACACACACACACTAATGATTATACTATACCTCATACTATTGTACTAAGTTTAGTCTCAGTCTTAATCAGTCTGTCATATAATAAAGATCGCTTCTCTTTTATTATCAACGAAGTCTTATTACTTATTTCTCAAACACATAACAAACCAAAATCATAATGAGGGATGAGGCTCATTTCTACCTCAGCGGGTACGTGAACAAGCAAAACTATCGCTTCTGGGGCACCGAAAATCCACGAGTAATGCACGAGGAGCCATTACACCCGCTCAAAGTTACTGCATGGTGCGCTGTTCACGCTGGAAGAGTCATGGGGTCATTTTTTTTTTCGAGAACGCCGCTGGTCAAATGACAACAGTGGACGGTGCGCGCTATAGGGCCATGTTAACCGAGTTTTTTCTGCCGCAATTGGACGAATTAGGACTGGAGGACATGTGGCTCACACAGGACGGAGCTACGGCACACACTGCGCGAGCCACAACCGATATTCTTAAGGCGGCGTTGACGGCTCCCCGTTTTGGCGATTTGCACTGGCCCGCAAGATCGCCCGATTTAACCGTTCCAGACTTTTTTGTGTGGGGTTTCTTGAAGTACTGTGTTTACGTGAACAAGCCCGAGACCCTAGAAGCCCTCAAGGACAGCATTCGACACGAGTGCGAGAATCTGTCGCCCGAAGTTCTCGCCATGTCATAAAACGAGCCCGTATGGCAATCAATTGTGACGGCCGATATCATCTTCTCGACTTGACCAGTAAAATTCTAAAGGTTCAAATAAAAATATAATCAAAAAACAGAATCGAAATTTTTCATTTAGAGAAAAAATGAGAGCCAAACAACATCGGATGACTTCTTTTGGCCCTTTCTTTGTACAAGTAAGCTGATAGCTGCCGTAGATTATGTTTTGGCATTTCACCAATATTTTTGTGGTTTCAATCAGAAGCAGGTTTCTTGTTCCATTGGATTACAAAATGAGTGGATCTAATTAAAAAAAATCAATAAAAGTGGTAGTAATTGAAATGTCTGATAAACTCGAAGAGTTGGCTATTTTTAATTTACATATTAACAAAGTTGATTCATCTAGCGATGAAAGTGATTTTTAATTATTGGAATTTCTTTTCGATGATTCCGAGTATGTGGAAGAGTTTGTACTGATCGAACTAAAATCATTCGAGGCGAGGAAAAGCACACTGCAGTAAGAATTACATGGAGGAGATAATTCCTTCTTACAGCGACGAAGAATATCATCGCCACTTTAGAAAATAATCTTACGGAGTAAAGACCTAAATATATGAATCCTTCAACCCCGAGTGGGGCATAGGGCGGCGACAAATTTCTTCCATCCTTCTCGATCTGCAGCCAGATACTTCAGCTGTGGCCAATACGGTTGATTTCCACGTTGTTCTTGGTCTACCAACGCGCCGTGTACCTTGAGGGTTCCATTCGAAGGATTGCTTCGCGATGTTGTCGTTTGGTCTCCTCAACGTGTGGCCAATCCAGCGCCACTTCCGCTGCCTAATTTCTGCATTCAACAGGTTTTGATGCGTTATATGCCACAATTCTTGGTTAGATATAATTTGCGGCCACCGGATCTTAAGGATGTATCGCAGGCAGCGGTTAACGTATGCCTGCAGTCTTCTGGAGATGGAGGTAGAGACTTTCCAGGTTTCGCAGGCATACAGCAGTACGGACTTGACGTTGGATTCGAAGAGCCTTAACTTGGTGCGTAGGGAAATTTGACTGGAGTTCCATACTGAGGATAGCATTCCAAAGGCGCTACGGGCTTTACTTATTCTGTTATTAACATCCAGATCCGTTCCTCCTTCGGATGAAACAAAACTGCCTAGATAGTTAAATTCCTTGACCTCCTCAATAGGTGTCTGTCTCAAGTAATGGGCTTATGTGCTGAGCGGCCAGTGTGCATTATTTTGGTCTTGTTGCAATTGATCCTAAGACCAGCCATCTCTGCATTCACTTGCAGTGATTGACACATCTCATTCGTCCCGCTGTTTGTATTTTTTTGCCAAGAAACAGATATCGTCGGCATAATCCAGGTGGTTTAGCCTCTCAAACGGTCGCCATTGGATACCATGTCTTTCGGATGTACCTACGGTGGCAGTCAGTACATCATCTATCGCCAGTAGAAAGAGGATTGGCGACAGAATATCCCCTTGTCTTACTCCCTGTCGCACTTCAAAAGCATCGGAAAGCTGTCCATTATGTAGAACGAAGCATCTTGCAGCATGATAGGACTCCTTTATAACAGCAAAAATCTTCGGGGGAATCCCTCTCCTATCTAACGATTTTCCGATCCATTCGCGGTTGACTCGGTCGAGACCTATAGTCTAGACAAAAATCTTGTCGACTTTTGACTACAAGTGCATAATTTCCGATTGCTCTTTCTGATTTCACACTTCGAATGGCTGCAGAAAACATATGTTATTGTCGTGACGCAATTTTTTAGTATAAACTACGCCTTAAACAGTACCTACTTGACAGGCATTTGTGATTTTTGGTACGTACATGCCCAAGACCTCCGGAATTCGGTCTTTTATGCAGGCTCTGATCTGTGCACGAATTCTCAAGCGCTGTGGCCATTACTCGCAGTTGTAACAAATTCAGGTTGTAGACGTAGCTCTGCCTCTTCAACTTTCATGTAAATACCTTCGTAGTCACCTGACAGCATTCCTGAATTGATCTAAGTCCAAAGCTACCCAAAAAAAGAATCGTATAGAGTGTTTGTTCAAAAAGTACCCTACCTACTAACCACAATCACAATGCAGTACAATTTATCATTGTAACAACTTCCCACGCCATTTGTTCAATGCGAGCTTAAGAATCGCAGTTCCATAAAATTGAAATCAACTTGAGTGCGCATACCCAGCTCTAAACTGCAACAAGGAAATCACGATTTAGTATGTTACTATAATGCACAAGTGGATAGCGTAAACTGTGCGAACTTTGTTTACGACCCACATCTCCGCGCGTTGGCTACTAATGCAGAATCTAACTTCTTACCCCCGTATCAGTATCAACATTCAAAAGTCCAGAGCTATTTGCTTTGCATTTAAGAAGACGCAAACAAAAAATACAATTGCACTCATAAAAAAAGCTGTATAAATTCGAAATTGCATCCTATTAGAGGAACTTTTGAGTTGCTTAATCTGAATGAAGCGGAAGTTTTCTCCTCTGCCAGTGGTGGCAACATGCCCACCAACATTAGTGTAAAACATAAAAAAACAATTAATGAGACTATGGCTACGCCAACAAGACGTTAAACATTTTTATGATGTCAGTGGATTGCATTTGGAATGGTGCTAATTGAATTGGGTTCTAATAGGTAGTTGATAGCAAGTAGTCTGGTTTGCTTTACACATTTTCTTACTAATCCGCGGTGAGCGTTTTTAGAATTGGAACGTACTTTGGTATTTATGCGGGAACCCTTTTTCTTTGAAGGGGATAATATCATGGTTGCATAATTTTTATACTCGTGCAGAGGTCACCCTTCTATCTGGGATTAGGGTACGAACAAGTGGAGTACAGACATTAGAAATATGCGGGCTGGAAAGCATTGTAATAGCTGCACAGAAACTGCATCAATGTTTGCAGCCCCCATATAAGAATTTAGCTCGTCTTTAGTAGCATTTTGTGATGCTTTTGTTGTTATATTCGCAGTTAGATTTAACACAGACACAACGATTGGTCATCAACAGAGACTGTCCATGAAAACTTGTTGGATAACAATAGCGTCATCTATTTATCTAGATCTAGACTGATCGTTGGCAGTAAAGGCCCAGTCCTTTATTAGTCAGTTAAGCAGCAACATTGATTATAAACGACAATTAAGGCGGTTTCTCTAGCAGAAACTACATTTTCATTGTCAAACGGCTGATTACGATCGGACAGTGTACCAGCAATTTAAATGTTAAATGATTAACATTGTTGCTTTTTGAGGCAACAAATTATTTTCAATGTAGTTCTAGTGATTTAGAGACGTAATTAACTGCGCCAGTACTCTGGAGAGCCAGGTCTCACAAGCGTGGATCAGACTGGATCTAAAGATCAACGTTGGCTGGTTATGACACCACTGATGACCATGATGAGTGTCTGAAACCACTGGATGGAGCACCTGTGAGACATCTCTCTTGGAAAGTGTCATCCCCTATTGAAATAGTTCTATGATAGTCCAAGAAATCTTTTCGAAAAGTTCCTCTGTCGCATTGATATAGTTAAGAGAACGACAGCCTTAAATGTTGATAACCATTTCATCTGAACAATTCAATTTGTCTCCTTATTCACTCGGCGCGACACAAATGCCTCAATCATTATATTAATCTGTTCAAATCCGCACTCGATTTATTAAATAAAATGTTCAATTCCTCCTTTCAGGGACGACACACAAAGACTGGACAATTGGCTGCCATTAAGGTGATGGACGTTACCGAAGACGAGGAGGAGGAAATCAAATTGGAAATCAATGTATTAAAGAAATACTCAAATCATCGCAATATCGCCACATACTATGGAGCGTTCATAAAAAAATCCCCACCCGGCAAGGATGACCAGCTGTGGCTGGTGATGGAGTATTGTGGTGCTGGCTCTGTCACCGATTTGGTTAAATCGACAAAAGGACAGAGTCTCAAAGAGGAATGGATTGCATACATTTGCCGCGAGATCTTGCGCGGTCTCAGCTACTTGCATTCGAATAAGGTTATCCATCGTGACATCAAGGGACAAAATGTACTACTAACAGACAATGCCGAGGTGAAGCTGGTCGATTTCGGTGTATCAGCACAACTGGATCGAACGATAGGCAGACGAAACACATTTATTGGTAAGAAAAATCGCTGTAACTATTTTATGGAATGGTTGGGTGCATTCAGTTTCCATTTTTTTAGGCACTCCATATTGGATGGCACCGGAGGTCATTGCATGCGATGAGAATCCAGAAGCAACATATGACAACCGATCAGATCTCTGGTCGTTGGGTATCACAGCATTGGAAATGGCCGAATCACAACCACCACTATGTGACTTGCATCCAATGCGAGCATTGTTCTTGATTCCACGTAACTCACCGCCGCGACTCAAATCAAAGAAATGGGCAAAGAAATTTCACGGTTTTATTGACACGGTTCTTGGTAAGTTGCTTACAGTTTAGTAGCCTTCTAATCTCATGTTTGTTTGCTTTCAGTGAAAGACTATCATCAGAGGCCTTACACAGATCAGCTCTTAAAGCATGCATTCATCAAAGATCAGCCGACTGATCGACAAGTTCGAATACAACTAAAGGATCACATTGATCGCTGTAAGAAACGAAAGCAGGAGAAGGAACGCGAGGACTATCGATACTCTGGGTCGGACAACGATGAGGAAGAACCACAGATTGCCGGTGAGCCAAGTTCCATTATCCAGGCGCCAGGTGGCGACACATTGCGTCGTAACTTCCAACAAATCCAAGAGGGACGAGTGGGTGCGAATGAGCCACAACCACAGCCGCAGGCTAATCGAAATCAGAAACCACAATCTGTAAGCCAGTCAGATGCAATTCTGTCGATTCTCGATGATATTCACTCTTTCCAGCGCGATCAACGACAACAGATCGAAGAGCCGGGTCCACCGTCACGACCGGCATTGCCACAGCGGCTAATAGTCGTTCCAGATCCCCCACAGCATGCCAATCGTCCCCTGCCGCCAACTCCGAAAGGATCTGGCTCATCGCCGCAATCACAGCAACAGACACCGCAACAACAGCAACGCAACTCGCAGAATATCTTCAAGCCAATGGTACGTAAGACGACGGCGACGCACACCGTCTGCCTGTTGTCTCGATTTGATGTTACTTATGTTACATATAACTTCCCCCCGCTTTATCTATATTCAAAATTCCCATCTGTATTTTATTGTTTTCTTTGTGTTTTTTTTTTTAATTTGTTGTTCTCTTTTTATTTTCATGTTAAAACTTGTTTGTTGCTGTTTTGCAAACACGTAAATCAAAATTCTACTTCTACTCTTCTATCTCTACCTAACTGTCCAACTGTTATACGCTATTTTTGTATATTTGAACTGTTGTTGTGTATACGTGCGGTGACGAATGAAACAAAATTTTATCTGTCTCACGTTGATTTTCTTAATTTTGTTTGAAATTAAAAAAATAATAATAATAACTACATACCACTACAACACACACATTGAACGATCAAAATAAATATCATTAAAATGGAAAACCAACACCAAATCGAAATGAAAATTTGAATGAATTTTGAAAACAAACAAAAAATACACAAATCCAGCTTCCACCGAGGAGACCTGAGGTATGTTGTTATTGAGAATCTTTGTTTCTTTTTTTCTGCGTGCTTTCTGTGTTTTATTGTTAAATTACTTCTTTTTTTTTTGTTTCTCATAATTGCTTTGAATGAATTTTGAACTCGAGCGCACCTTTTTTTGCGCACATATTGAGTGCTGCACCCAAGTAAATGCATTCTTTGTGTAGCATCATCAATGTTTTGTTTGACTTGGGTGGCGAAACTGGCTTTGAAGTCAAACGGAGAACTCGTATTAGGTCAGCAAAATACGCAAACTGATCAAGCGGACAGAAGTTTTGGAGATCACTTTTGGGTGGTATCTACTCTTTATATTCATTTTATGTTTGCCCTTGAAAGATGTAGCAATTTGTGTTCGAAGACAGCTGTGAAAGTACTTCCTTCAAACAGCACATCTCATAAACTGGTACCACAGTGAAAGAGGAAAATTACTTGAGTAAGCGAGCAGTTTAGCTTGATTCTCACCTGCGCCTTTATCACAAATAGTCAAGCTTATTCGTTCTGAGGCTCTGCAAAATCGTAGCAATCAGCCCATTTTGGATTGCTACACCTGGCCAAATGGTCGACAAACCAGGGGTCAGATTCTGTAAGCCGAAAGAAAACTTCCGCACGAGTGATTTGCCTTCTGTTACACAAGCAAATTGAACGAAATTGAACGTTTCGCCTTACAGAATCTGACCCCAGGCCTTCCCTTTAACACTCCGCAGTTGGAAAAAGTCACAAGACTTACTTCCTCCGTTAATGCCTGGATCTATGTGTCTGTCTGTATTCAATACCGCAGTTAATATTCTTGTGCTGAGCTATTTTTAAGAGCTAAAAGAAATAATCACAATTGGATTGGATGGAAGTAGTCCAGTTTAAGCCAATGCGCGACAAACTGAAAAGAAAAATGTCATCACTACAATATGATTAGTGGATTTTCGTACTAAAGCCACATACACCTATTGTGGAGGGCTTTTTGCTTCATCATGTAACCGTGGTTCAATTCAGTGATTTCTCAACAAACAATTTGCTATCCAGGCCAGTGTCAGGCTTTGAGTTCCAGATAACCTTATCAAACAAAACAAAAATCATTCGCGTTGAGCCCTTTGCTGCTATAAATATCGACCAAAGCTTGGTTCGATTCAAGGCATTGATGATGATTTCTCGCACCAGCATGCATACTGGTTTTCGCTTGCAATTACATTCAGACCCACATCAAACTAAAAACCATATCTCCAGCATCTTAACCAAGGAAAACCCCCCTTCATTGCATGAAACAAATACGAGTACCAATTGTTTTATTTCTATGCTTATTGAACCTAAAAATCATTAAAAAAACAATCCGCAAGCACGCTTCTAAGCAAATCCAACAAAAATACAACAGCTTTTGTGTGTGGATGTATTTATTTTAAATAACTAAAGCAAACTATAATTATATTTAAATTTAAATTTACAAAATCAAATTCAAACATTTTGAAAAGAACCAAAAATGATTAAGAAATTATGTTTCATGTGATTTTTGTCACATTCACACTGTACTGCTCTCTTCCACCAAACCACACTACCACCACACCAACCAACCATATCACAACCACCAAAAACCTACCACCATCTCGCAAAACGATCCCCACCAAAAAAAAAAAAAAAAAACCAATCACCATCTAGGATTTGGACATGTTAGCTGCACAATTAAATGAATTGGGCGTCTCTCAACAGTCACAGCAAATGGTCAGCGGACAACAAGCCCAACCCGAAGCACCGCCAAGAAATAATCGTCAATCTTCGGCTTCCGTGACATCATCGTCATCTTCATCGTCACAATTGAAACCAGCACCGGCTCCACCAATTGTGAATAATCATCATGTACAGCCCGTGAATCCGCTGGATCCGATCGATAGTAGCGATTCAGATAGTGAGCCCGAGGAACCGAACGAACGTGGACGTAACGATGGTACTTTGCTGGCAAGTGATCCACCCAAACCGCTGTAAGTCGAATTGAATTTCTAATTTAGGTACATGTTGTCTTTTAACCTCTCTGTGTGCGTTTACATTAGCAATCATTTGTATATTTTTTTTCGTTTCCTTTTGGAGATCTATTGAGCAAAAGTCGTTGTTCTTAGCTATTGAGCTAAGTATTTTTTCTAAGGGAAAGTAAAGGAGAAACTTCAGGACGCAATTGGTAAAACTACTCAAACTACATTCTCTGACATTCTTAGTGGGTATTCATTCCAATTAAGTAGAAGCGAGCAACTTCAAAAATATATAAATAGTTGCCGCAACAGGTCCGGAGGGACCCTAGGCCTAGCTCCTCACAACCATTCGTTCTGTGTGAGTTTTTCGGTTTTTGGAACGAATGGAAGGGATCTACAAGCTTATGCCGACTAAAAACGGCTAATTGAGAAGCTCTTTCAAGACATACTCTCGGACATGTCTCCGATTTCTTCCTCCAATTAACGCTTCTCCTCTCTTTCTTTTTGTGCGGCCAAAATTTTCTTATACTTGCCACTGGTTCTTCTAACCACAAAGTGTAAACAAACCATTTCAAATCATCCTTAAAAAGTAAACTCTTAACTCATATACTCTCGAATGTTCGTCAGACGTTCGGGAGAGGTGGCGCAGTGGAAACAAACCCCTAAGTTGGAATTTGGGTTTTTTGCAGGAGCGAGTAACTTAGCGCTATGGAAAAAGCGTAGTAAGTCTGGACAACTATTTGGTAGCAACTCACGTCTAAAGTTCAGCATTCTCCTTGCGAAAGACGTTTACGATTGTGGCGCCGTTTTTAAAGTGAAACTGCTTTCTTGGCCAGTAATTCACATTCTACTTTGACAGACAGCAGACTACCCACATGGATTTACAAGTTTACAAGGTCTAATTTTGACTAACAAAAATAATTTTGTACAGAAATCGTTTGATTTCAATTTATGTTTGCCCAATTTATTTGCGAAAGGCCTATATTTAGATTAGATTTAGATTGTAGTGCGGGAGAGATTTCAATGAGCTCTGTCACTGCGGCTTCTTAGAGGAGCCTATTGTGCCTTCCCTGGTAAATTCTTAGAGCCATATTTTCACTCCAGAGACCGTCAGAAAGACAAGGATCTTCTCTGTGTGTATATTTCAAGAAATGCTGAATTAACGATTTCATCACCAAGGATGTTTTTCCTGAGACGACAAAGGGCCGGACATTCTGTGATTATGTGAAGAGAGGATTCGTCACTCTCGAGACAAATTCTACAGATGGGATCCGGTGAGACGCCAATGCGCTGAAGATGTTTTCTCACGCGACCGTGGCCACTGATTATTCCTGTTAATATTCTCAGGTTGTTTTTATCCAGATTAATCAAGAAGAGTGATTTTCTGGCAAAGAGTTTGAGGAAAAATGTTCTGGTGCAATTCTGCCCAGCTGTATTTTACCAGATCTCGTTAGACTCTATACGAGGTTCTTGATGTAGTTCCTGAAATAAGTTTTACTGACTCCGCAGAAGGGTTCAGGTCCGATAAGTGGAGGTGGCTGCTCCGATTTTAGCCAGTGAGTCAGCCGATTCATTACCCTCAAATCTTCTATGGGCTGGAATCCAGTGGAGGTTGACTAGGTTTTTCTTAGAAGGTTCATATTTGGTTGAGAATGTTTCTAGGTTAGGTTGGATTAGAGTGGCAGACCGCCTCAAGTGCAGCCACACTTAGGCCAAATTAGGCCCAATGTGTTACCACAGGATCGATATCGATTCCTTATCTACCCGTTGAACCAGCCGGAGCTAAGAATGAAGCGATGGAGGCAGTTGATACCTATGTTTGCGAGTTCGCTGAGATTGTCGAAGAAATATTCTCCGAGGTATAGTTTTCTACGGAGTGATAGTGCTGGACACGTACAGAGAATGTTTCTAAGACGAGTTTGGATTTGATGACAGATGAGTCAAGAGCTTTGAGAGCTTCTTGGCTATTTGAGAATATGAATATGGTTTTTCCACGTTTGTTAGAACTCAGATTCATTCTAGCGCAATGGTTAATTGCAAGGACTTTAGCCTGGAATATGGATACGTTTTTTAGATAAGTTCACCTGGTTTGACTCACCGTAGATTCCAGAGCCAGTCCCTGATTCCATCTTAGAACCGCCTGTGTACCAGATGATGTCGAGTCGAGATGGATTAGGTTTATATTTTTCCCATTCTTTCTTTCCTAGGGGGGATGATTATGGAGAAGTTTGTATGGAAGACGTATTCCGGTAGCATGTCATCAAGAGGCATGCTGAATGAGCTTGAATGGTGCTCAATGGTGCCGAGTCAGGACAGATGACCTCCCTAATGGGTATAGGAGTCAAAGTTTTTCGAGTGGAACAGGCGGTGAATACTTAGTCTGGCTTCCATTTGAATGTGTGTTTGAAGGGGTGTTAGACCAAGGATGACATTGTGTGCCATAGTCTGTGTGGAGCGTAAACAGCCCGTCATACAGTTTCCGGCTAAACGTTGGACTCGTTCTAGCTTTTTAACTGGTGATTTCGTTAGTCTTCGTCCACCAGACCACGGCAGCATAGGTAACCGCTCGTGAAAGGCCTAAGTATAATAACAGCACTGGCTGTTGACGGGTCTACTGTGTTTTGATACACAATTGTCTCTTAAATTCGACCACTGCAACACAACGATCAAGATAAAAGAGCATTCAATTTATAGACTCTCACAACCGCCTTAGGCTGTAATTCTTTTGACTAATATGCGTAGCGTCTGAAACAATTTCAATAGATCTCCAAATAGTGAACAATAACGTTTCTCTTCCGCCATGTAGCAAGCAAAAGCGATTAAATCATTTTTACCCACTAACTCATGTTTCGTAAATCTAACACAAATATCTCATTTCCATTTCTTTCTTTCTCCTAATTTCCATTCTCTTTTGGTTTTACATTTTTGTAACAAAAAAAAAAAAAAAATCCCCCACCACCATTCATTCCCCCATCCGCCGTTCCATCTTTCAACTTCATAATACAACTCGCACATTCCATTCCACACACACCACGTTATCATTTGCTTTTGGCTCGTTTGTTTTCTGTCTGTGTTTTTTGGTTCGGGAACATTTCCCGCGTTCTTTTGTGTTCTTTCGATTCTGTTAGTCCTGAATTTTCATATAGGCCCGGCCTTGGACCTGTCTCAGAGGATACAACCACCAGTCCCCCAACATCCCATGGTACCGGTGGTCCACCCAATCGTCCGCTGCCCCCCACGCCCGATGACGACGATCAAGCTGGCGATCGCACTCTAATCATGAAGAGGGTAAGTATCTGGAATCGATATCCAGTCGTTTCATTTTCAGTTCTACTACACTTTGATTTGTTGTGATTTACACCGAAAAAAGGAAACAAAAAAAAAGACAATAATTCGTAAACGAAAAATTGGTGATTTTTTTTTTATTTTTAATTCTTTCACACTATATATATGTAAAGTATTTTTTACACTGAAAATCTTGTGATTGATTTTTAGTTTTAGAAAGCATTTAATTTTGCGCAATTAAAAAGAGGGATAAGGATTTACATTTTGTTTTTAATTAATCTCAGCTATTTGTACAAGCAATAAATAAATAAAAAAAAGCATTATTGATATTAACTCTGTACAATTTGTTTAAAGAAAATAATGCAAAGTGAACTGTTGTGTGTGTCGTCTGGCTGTGGAGCGCAGACAAGTGTATTTAGTTTAATTCCAAAGTATAAATATTTGCATAGTTAAAAATATATTTACAAGTGGTTGTGGTTCTTTTAGAAATTATCAAATATTGCGAGAAGGACAATAATCATAACTATATCGAGAGAGCGAGCAAGAGTAATTTTTTTTTTCCTGTTCTTTTTATTTGTTTAGTTGTGAACCGAGACTAATGCAAATTTTAGTTGTTTCGTATTTTGTTATTTATACAATAAAATGTATCCTTTCACAAATTTCGATATCATTACTTCTATTTGTTTAGTTTTTATACAAAAAAGATGAACAAACAAACAGCATATTTATTTTATTTTTAATATTTACATTAATCCTTCTGTTTCTTTCGTGTAAAAACAAACAAAACAAAAACATAAAGTGAATGGAATTCATATAGAAACTGAATGAATGCACTTTATATCATACGTACACATTAAAACACATGTTGTATATATAATATCAATGTGCAACAAATTAATACAAACACACACACACAAACAATACTTATAAAAAATTAAAAACAAAAAAGAAGTGTGATCGAACAAATAATATGAAAACATCATCGGAGATTCGAGAGACGCACGGGTATCAATGTGAACCTTTTGTGGGTGTTTTTTTTATTAATCAACGCATTTAGTAAAACTGTAGGGGTCTTATGTCTGTTCGCTGCTAACTTCGAAATTACTGGACAGTTTTTGATGGAACTTCGAAGTTATTCTTAAGGGAGTGGGAAGATTTTAGGTTATGTCTTCCGTGTGCTAGTTTTTGGGAGCATTTTCGACGAAAGCGTAGTTTTGTCTACCTTCACTGCCTTAACCTTGCAATTATTCAAATAGTTTGTAATCAGTACAAAAACAAACAAATACCAACCTTTATATTTTTGTTTTAATGAGCTTACTGATCAGTGGTTTCCGAATCAAAATAAATAAACTATTTCATTCTTTTCCCTACGTTTCGTTGGGTTTTTCCAACTTCCTCAGGGGGATGTTTTAGTCTTTATTTAAGGGATTTTACATCGGTTATGTTTTTTAAACAAACGAAAAACAAAAAACAACCGTACTAAACAATTAATAAACAATATGACAATATTTTTTGTACGTTAAACAATGACGACAAGCAAGAAACTTAGATCCTAATATCAGAGACAATTTATTGCTATACCTCTTAAATATTTTAAGCTATCAATCAGCTTTCTGCTTCATCCAGAATATGAGTTACAAACCAAACCCCAACTTGACCATCATTTCATCAAATCGACAAATATCAGCAATGATTAAAGTTTTTGAACGTGGTTCTCTTTGGCGCAGGGACATAAGTCCCCGAGACAAAAGTCCCGAATTCATTTTCGAAAATTTCACTACTGCTGGTTTCACTTCCCATTTTTTTTCTTTACTTGTTCACTTCGTCACGATGGAAACTCGACTGACAAGGAAAATTCCAGGACTTACATTCTTCAAAACGGCTTTTGTTTTCGGGACTTATGTCCCACTGCATTGGGACATAAGTCCTGAATTCTATTATATGAATCAAATAAATAAATTCGCGGCTTATGTCCCTGCGCCGTTTTATTGGGCTCACACTGAATGTGCTGTGTGTCGAATTCTGTGTTGGAACGGAACAGAAGTTGACTATGTAAAGTTGATAAACGTAATCAACGGCGACAATGATTTTCTGAGGAAATGCACAGATGGGTGATGGGACAAATTGAGTGAGAGTGCTTTGCAAGAGACACCCGATTAAGTGTGATTGAGATGTTCCTTTCTTTGCACTTGTGGTAGTGCAAGGTTTAAAAGTTGGCTGTTCTTATATTGTAATTTGTGTTTATCAAAATCTATTTAATTTATTTTAATATCCATTGCACTGGCCAAATGAAGTTTTTCTCAATTTTTCACCGCACACACAGAAATCGAAATTCGCAAAATTACTTGTGACTCTGAGGGAACCAGTACGGTTAAAAACCTAAACCTAAGCGCCCAAACAATCAGTTTCCCTACAGAATTAGGTTATGGTCCCAATATTTTTTGAGGAACCAACCTCCTCTAAGTTATTAAAGAAGTACCTGCCTAGGTGCACCCTTATACTCCGAGCAATTGCTTGACACTCGCATAGAAGGTGGGAGATGTCTTCCGTAACTTGTAGGTCCTCAAATTACTTGCATATATCCGTATTAGCTAAGCCCATAGTCTCATGGCATGCTTCCTAAAAAGCAGTGCCCAGAGAGTATTCCTACCGTTAATCTTACCTTTGTTCTACTTATATTGATTAATTCTTCAAACTTCTTCCGATTTAAAGCGGGCAACTGTGCCTTTGAGACGCTGTGCCCTTCTAGTTGTGACCATCTTGTGGCTATTTTATTCGAGGTTTTGTCAAAGATAACCCTTCTAGCAACGGCCATAGGTGGTCTGATACCCTTAATCATTGATTTTAGTGGGAGCTCCGCTCCTTCCTTAGCCAAAACGTCGGCCTTTTCGTTACCCTCAATATCACAATGCCCAGGTACCCAACATAATCTGACACGGCTCTGCAAACATAATGCCTTGAGCACTGTTCGGCAATTCCTGACTAGTTCAGATTTAGTGGTATGTGACTAGCGCTTTTAGCGCAGCCTGGCTATCAATCTAGATGGCGATATTCTTATTGGATATCGACCTCATCTCAAGAACCTCCGCAGCTTTGAGAATTGGTCAGAATCTCTGCCTGGAACACAATGCATGCGTCCGGATGTCTCAGGGCCATATGTAGGTCCAACTCGTTGGAATATATACCTGACCTCGTACCCTCGCTAGTTTTAGATCCATCAGTATATACTGGGATCTCATTTCCCCTCGAAACTAAGTTCCTATGCCAGTCCTGTCGGTCAGAGTACGACACATCGAACGTGTGTCAAAATCTAGTGTACCAAGACTTTCATCCGCTTTTTCCGGGATTTCGGAGAACCATTCCTTTAAAATGGTCCTGTGTCCTTATCCTACTGTTTTTAAAAAGCCCTGCATTAGTGTGCCATAGCGCACTATCACCTGCATTTGATTGTATTTGTAAATCCAGTGGTAAAAGATGCATAAACACTTCCAGTGCAGCCGTTGGTGTGTTACGTAATACGTAAAGCACCCGTAACGGCAATGCAGGCTGTTCTGTGTACCCTGGTCAACATATCCCGTACATACTTCTTGTTCGTGGCTTTCCACGAGACAAGAGCCCCATATGTAATTATGGGCCTTACTACCATTATGTATAGCCAATACAATATTGAAGGCCTCAAGCCCCATTTCTTACCTCCTGTCCTCTTACAAATGAAGAGAGCATTGTGAGCCTTGCGGGCTCTTTCCTGGACGTTAAGTTTTCAATTTAGTTTCTTGTCTAATACAGTACCAAGATATTTTGCGTGGAAAGCGAGAGCAAGTTCCACTCCAGCAAGTCGTCTGGGCAGCTTGAAGGGTGGTATTTTGTATTTTGTACTAGTTGCTGGCTGGCGTCTTTAAACTGTCAGTGCTCTAGATGTATAAATCTTCGAGTGTCAATTTATAATCTAAATTTTAGGTATTCCTACACTCGTAAGGTCCTTTCCCCGACGCCATCTTGGCCCAAAGGGGGACAATTGTTGAAAAAAAAAAAATGTCGAAAAGAGTACAGATTAGAATTGTTATATAAATTTTCAAGAAATAAGCAGTTATTTGCGATGATCCACACTTTCAATGAAAACAACTTCAAATGGTTCACACCCGTCTCGCGAATTCAAATTCATACCTCATAAAAAAAAAAATCAATAAAACAAATTATCCACCCTGTATAAAATGAAAAAAATTTCCAACTACAACATCAACAATTCTGTACAGAAATTAGAAAATCAAAAGCAAAAGCACGCATCCGCTCATGGTGGCAATGAGGCCGAAGAATCAGTCCTTCTCCGTGACTGGGATATTGAGAAATTCTTCCCGAATCGTGGATCGAGCTTGAATCGATCCAACACGAGCACACTAAAATCGGATCAAAAGATGATGATGCATCGTAGTAGCATATCGGAAGTGCCTAGTAATGCTGCAGCAGCCAGAAAAGCCGCCGCCACCTCAGCTCCGCTAAACAGTATCTCAACGTCAGCAATCTCCGCCGCCAACGCCGCCGCCTCGCCTGCTCAAAGAAAGCTATCACAACAGCCGCAACCCATACCAAATAGATCAACTAACAGTGCCTTAATTACAAACACACCAAAAACTAGCGCTATAAGTAACAGTAACAATCTAAACAGTAAAAATCACAAAAGACAAGAGTCTGATTCCAAGTTGCCAATGAATTTCGTACGAGGTTTTCGACGAGAAAATTCCGATTTCTTCCCCCTAACGAAGCGACATTCCGCTGTTCTCGGCGAACGAATGGCAAATAATGGTAGTGGTCTAATGGCCACCAATAACAACAGCAATACACCATTGCAACAACGTGCCAGTGCGTTATTCCAACGCAGTACAAATATGTTTAAAAGTGACGATGCCAAGGCAAAGGCCGCCGCCGAACTAAAAGTTCTCAGTAAATCTGACAGTCAAAAACAGATAAATATATCGTCACCACCATTAGCGCAACAGAGCCAAAAACCTGAGCCAACCAAGTCGAGTTGGAGCAGTAGTCTTACAGGAAGAAATCTAGACTTTTTAAGGCCACGTCGCGAAAAGACTGAATCGGTTATATTTTTACAAAACTATGCGGCTAGGCAACAATTGATAATGGCTCAGCAGCAACAACAGCAGCAGGTAAAGCATAAAAAACACATTTCGGCGATCAAAATAATACCAAACCATTTTCTTCTCTTCTCTAAAATTTATGATTTCTTTTTATTTTTTATTATTTTAATTATTTTGTTTTTATTTTATTTATTTTTTTAATTAATTTGTTTTTCTAATTGCATTACTCATATTGTATTCGCTAAAAGATTGGTACATAATAACATTCATTTCATATAAACAATTTTGAACTATAATCACAAAAGGAAACATGCTTTTAACCAAATCAAAATTAGTAGCTGTATATCTATGTTTTTGGCTAAAGTGTAAAATAAGAAAAATCACTAGCTATTCATGTAATTTTGTTGTAATTATTGATCAAAGAAGAAAGAAAGAAGAAACGCTTCCAGCTATTTAAAGTGAGTTCGAATTCGAATTTCGACTTTCGTTTTCGATTTGAACGGGATTGAGTTTTTCGAATCGAAGCTATCAGAATAGTTTCCAACGTCTTGGAGTCTGTATGAGAAGTGATTGGAAGAAACACTTCCAGCGATTTAAAGTGACTTCGAATTTCGACTTTCGTTTTCGATTTGAAAGGGATTGAGTTTTTCGAATCGAAGCTATCAGAATAGTTTCCAACGTCTTCCACGTCTGTGTGAAAAGTGATTCGATCACAATAGAAACATTCACTATAACAATTTTGGTCGGACTTCGAATTTCCGGTGTGCTCAGTTCGAATAATAATCACTTTCGTACTACATGTTCACATATTAACCTGGGATCGAATTGCCACTTCCGTAAATGAGCTACACGTTGCAGTCTGTGCACAAAACTTTTCGCAAATCGGATGTTTTTTCAACTTCGAAATATTCACTACATCTTTCATCACTGGAATAGTGGAATAGACCTGCATATAAAGGGATTGCCCGCCATCTGCTGGTTTCTTTTAGAAATTGCTAGAAGAGAGACACCGTTCAATATTTTTTGAAAAGTTGGTTGCTTTATGAAAGATTGAAATTGTTTTTAAAATAATTCCATTAAATGAATACCTCGACTGGCATGACATAAGCAAATGCTGTCAACACAATTTGGCACTACTTTTTCGCTGGCTTGCAGCATTATTGTAGCTCAATGTGACAAGTTTTTGACAAAAGCTAAGAGATTTCGCTTTTTTCTCTACTTTACTGTGCACATTTAAATGCGCGATAACGGTGGGGTGACATAATGCTCACATTACGTTTGGGACAGATATAACTTCCATGGACATTATGTAACCCCACCGCTGTAATACACTAGCGCCTATATTGTTTTGAAACAAACATGAAGTTGGCTACTGACAGTCCATAGTTGTATTATAAGTCAAAGGAGTTAAATGTCAACTTTTGTATGTGAAGTTTCAATTTAGCCATCAAGTTTGAATTGGAGAGCAATTGCGAATTATGTCAAGATTAGACTTTCACGGTGCAAATTAATGTGGTATTCGATTGGACTTCCTTAGATTCGCTCTCAGATTTCAGATTTCGTGTGTCGAACATAAAACACCACTTGCTCTTTTTTGAGTTGATATTCGTACGATTCGAATACTTTTCTACGCGTTTTCTATTCACTGGTTAAATTTTTTATTGAAACATTCAAAATTTGCGTCCCGATTGATTTCTAAATATTTATACATCAAGAATTTACAAAAATAGATTCACACGATGCAATGCTTTTAACTGGTGTAGAGAAAATTCACGAAAACCTAAACAAACTCAACCAGTTGTCAAACTCAAACGCATTTGTATTTGTAAATTTGAAGCAAATCTGAGAAAAAATCCAGACTCGCAAGAGAGGTCTGAAATCTGAAAAATATTGTTTTTTTTTTTTTGTACCAAACGAACATAAAAAGTGCTCTGAGAGCGCCCAATCGAATACCACTATACATAGGTTTGATTTTTTAAACTAAATTAAAATGGTGTTTATTTTGCCAACGATTTTCATTTGCATAGAATTGTTTTAAAATGAGTGCCATAAACTTTCTGCTATTTCAACGCTTATTTGTGTTATTTTTCCTTTTAAAAAAGCATTTGGAAAATGCCAGCGTTACTGCGTTTCAATTTTCATTGAAAGAAAGCCGTCGGTACAGATTTCATTCTTCCACTGGCTTCTATCAATGAAAGCGAAGCCTACCGATCGCTTGACACCTCTTGAATATTTTGCTCGCCAATACTATGTTTTCCTGAAGACGATATCCCTACATCGATATTGTAATTAAATTTGTCCAAACAGCGCTGAGTTGTCTTCTTCTTTCTCTCATATTTTAAATATTAACATCAATATTAACCCACAATCCATCATCATCATTCATTTATGTATATAACTGTAGAAATTTGTTTCTAACCATCATTTAGTTAATTTTGGGTAAAATAGAATATTTTGTTTAACGTTTATTTTGCTTCATAAAAAATCACCAATTATTTATTTCCGTTACAGCAATAAAGCACGTTTATGTTTTGTTTTTAATTAATTTTTTTTTTACATAAATTTATCCAACATAAGAGCACGTATACACAAGCTGTCAATGACATAAAAAAAAAACTCAAAACAGTGACAACTTGAATAAAAAACATGCCAATAACAAATAAAACAAAAGAAAAAATATTCCCATTTTTTTTGTTACATCATACAATAAATTTTATATAAATAAATAACCTATTCCCTAGCATGTGTAAATTTGTAATCCCGTTTTTGAATTGTGAATAACGCATTTAATTTTTGCAAATAGTTTGGCTTTCCCCTCAACCCCCAAATATATGACATTGGTAAAAAATATAAGCACCACGCTAAAAACTTCCAATTTCTCTTAAAAAAACACGTAACAACGAAATCGATTCCAAACTTCTAGTAATTTCTAAAGAGCCTCTACCATTTGTAAAAAGAAAACAAAAATAAAAAGTAAACGAATAAACAAAAATCAAATAATTTTTAACAAAAACCGTATTTCCTTCAACTTATTTAGCGAATAAATGTAAACATTTTAATTTTATTTACATAAATAGAAACATTTGTTTTTGTTTTTTTCTTCTCTACTCAGTAAATTGATTAGATATAGAAAAAATATTTCGTAAGTTAGCTAAATATCTTTTTTAATCCATATGCATTATAAAATAATACAAGACAGCAGCGTGTATTAAATATAAATATTATTTATACATTTTCATGTTTTGTGTTAATTTCGTTTGATTAATACGAACTTATTTAGCCGCTGCGACTTAACCAGTTCATTTTTATCTGTATAATCCACATTTAAATTGTTTACATTTATCGTTAAGTAATTTAGCTTTTTTTTCATAATAATTAGTAAAGCTAATAAAAACTATTAAAAAATTATGCTTGGGTAACTGTACTATGTATTAATAATAGTAAAAATGAGATTCGAAAATTCCTAAGAGCTAACAATTTCTTCTTTTTTTTCGTTATTAACCTTTAATTGAATAATTATTAACGATACAACAAAAATATTGGTTTAAACGATGCTTCTTCTTGGAAACGGAATGCTAATGAGGAAATGTCTTTGATTTTTATTTAGTTTTTATTGAGGAACAGGGGCAATTGAAATAAAATAAAAGCTGATTGCTGTTTAAACAATGATAATATATGCTTAGAATGTTAGAATGGAAAAAATAATTTAGTTTAATCAATGTGCATATAGATAAATTGTTTTAGGAATCATTACATCAGTCATTTGTTCGTCTAATCATTTTCGAAAATGTGTTCTTATGTGTACCTTGTTAAGTGAACGTCTTTGTGAGTGTCCTTTGTTAAAGAATGAAATTTTAAGGTTGAAGAGCAAGATGCTGTACCCCTAAAAAAATCATTTAGAGGTAGGGGATTCCTATTTTTGTAAAGACTGTAGATACAATATGTGGTTATTATGATTACTTTATATTTTTTCTGCGTCACAAGGCGACCAATTCGCGCATTAAATTTATTTCTAAAACTGTTGCTACAACGTGTTCACAGCCAACCAGAGCAACAATAATTGGCGGAGAAAAGTTTAATTTAAAGTAATATTAACTAGGAATCTATTAACAGTTCTTACCAGTGTTGGTGGGCGTTTTTCCTTTAAATCGGAATCTTTGTTTTCAAAAGTTGTTTTGTGAAAAAAAAAATGCTAAATTTTAAGCGCGACTTCTACATTCGTTATAAGTTAAGTAAGCAAAAAAACTAAAACTCCTACCAGCCATTGTTGCTGCTAAACAAAAGCATAAAAAACATAGTCCCATATTAGGTTAAAATTGACGAAATGTTTGGTCTTCAAAAACAGGAATTGGATTTGAATCAGAAATCTTCCTTCATGTAGAAGAATGGTTCATACTGTGGCAACAAGAAAAAAACGCATACGTAATTTTTAGCCACTTTTCAGGAGCGGGGTTAGAGGTTTGACTTCAGATGTGGGAAGATGACGCGTTTTTCTGTTTCATAACAGAGCAGCCGTAAGAGATATTTGAAGGAAAAACATGTGACATATATAAAGGGTGTTTTTTTTTTTAGATGTATAAAACTTTGAAATGGAATAAAACAAAGATGATTTTTTTAAATATGAAATTTACTTCATTCGAAAGATAATCTTCGGGCATTATAATTTAACTATGATTTCTGCCATATGACCGCCACGGCTGGCTCGAACGTAGTCTAATCTGGACGTCCAATTTTCGATTACTTTTTCCAACATTTGTAGTCGTATATAGGCATTAATGCGGCGAATGGTGTCTTCCAAGTGGTCAATCGTTTCGGGCTTATCGGCGTAGACTAGCGACTTCACATATTCCCTTAAGAAATAGTCAAGCCGCGTTAAGTCGCGCGATCTTGTAGGTCCGCAGCGTGAAACAATGCGGTTACCAAACGTTTCCGTCAATAAATCAATTGTGGCACGAGCTGTGTGACATGTTGCGCCGTCTTGTTGAAACCACAGATCTTGCACATCATGGTTTTTCAATTGATGAACGAAAAAGTCAGTAATCATGGCTCTATAGCGGTCACCATTGAATGTAACGTTCTGGTCAGCATCGTTTTTAAAGAAGTACGGACCAATTATTCCACCGACCCATAAAGCACACCAAACAGTCACTTGATGTGGATGTAACTCTTGAAGATTATCATCACTCCGAATACGGCAGTTTTGTTTATTGACGTATCCATTCAACCAAAAGTGAGCTTCATCGCTAAACACCGTAGAATTGACGTAGTGCGTGATACGTATTTCGAACAGAACCATGATTTTCAAAATAAATTTGCACAACTTGGAAGCGTTTTTCAGGCGCCAGTCTATTCATGTTGAAATGCTAAAACAAATTAAAAATAAATCACTTGACAGCTGACAAAATGGCCGCCAGTTAAAATAGTGTTGCCAACTTAAAGTTATATACCTCTCAAAAACACACCCTTTAGAAGATGGTCCGGTGCATCCGATCGGTATATTAACTCGATTTTGACATAAGTCGACTTATGCTGCTTTTCCTTTTTGCCACAGCATGTATTAAAAATTCCCACAAAACGAATGGTTGCGAGAAGCTAGGCCTCCGGACCTGTTGCGCCAACTAGTTTTTTTTTTTTTTTTTTTTATGTATTACATAAATACAAATTCAGGCTTGAATTTTTCATCTTTTTTGAAAAAATGCATCCTGTTGGTTCAATTTAACCCCACTCCTTAGTGTATTTTGGGCCCCATTCCATTCTTCTGGAACTACATGTCCGAATCGATTTTAACCATATTTTCGAAGAAATATGAATTAAAAAAATTATATTCAAACGAAATTGAACAGAAACTTCAAAGAACTGTTTAAAAGGGATTCATATTGAAAGATCTATCAGTTTTCATTCACGATAACCAAGAACATCGAAATTTGACTGAAAGTTGAAGCAAATTAGTATCAGCAATGCTTTCTATGAAGACCCAATGATTTGCTGCCTGTGTGGTTCTTTTTTGTTAAACTGAGTTATGGTCCCCATTTATATAAAATAAATTTTAAGCTGGTTAAAACTTTCTACGTTTGTAGTGGTTTTGTTTTTTAACAACAAAAACAGAGATCAGAAATGTGGGATATTTTTTTAAAGATGGGGAAAAATCGTAAGTTCCTCGAGGGAATGCAAATAAATAGGTAAGCTTAATAAAACTGAGCCGTAGCCTTTTCTATTTTCAGTGTTCACACCATCTTTATGCCTTTCTATTTGAAAAATATCGTTTGCATGACTTCTTTCATGGAATTCCTCGCAGCTTCTTAGTTTTAAATGCTCAACACAAACTATTTAGTAGGCCAAAAACAAAAAAACTCGCTTAGCTTGGTACACATAATCATGAATCATTAGGGTCTGCATTAGTATGGCTATTTCTTTAAATAATGCTTAAATCTATATTTTGTTTTAATTTATTTACAAAACTGGTGGGAAGAAGGGAAGTATTATTTCAAAAATAATAATAAAAAGCCAAAGGTTTTCTTGAAGAATTTGGTTTGGAATTCAAAAATTACTAAACTTACAGATATTTTAAAATGAATTCAAAAATACTGGACGTTGTTGTTGAGTCAATAATTCGTCTACAATCAAATTTATATAGGTTCATCTATTATTGAATAAATCTATTTTATTACATTTAATTTTTTATATCGGATCTAACAACATATATCTAATAATATATAATTTATTTGACATTGCCTATATGCAAGTTAAATGTTTAATCAGCTTTTTGTGAATAATTAAATCTGCTTATGCGTCAGAAACATTTGAGTACTACATATGTTACATGTGATTGTTGTAATGTTGCATTTTATTTGCTGAAAACTTGAATATAAGTCTGTGAAACTTTAATTTTTGTTGTTGAGCGAATTTTCTTGAACTTTGTATTTATAAACTAAAATAAATGTATTGCTTAAGATGAACGTACACGAATAGGGATTTGAAGAAGAAAGAAAAACAGAGATTTTTGCTGAAGTTCGGTGGATCAGCTTCAAAAATACTCCCGTTGTGTTTTTTTCGCATAGTTTGCTTCTGAGTTTAAGGAATTCCCTTCTTCATTATATGATGGATAAGGATACAATTGCTTTACTAAGACCAACAGCTGTCTGCATTGTATTTGTAATAAGTTCTTACGTCGGCTTTATTTCTCACGAAAGATTGCAACTAACATATCTAGTTTAATTAGAAATTAAATCGTGTAAGAATGGATGACCAAAATGATAATTGAATTTCTAGACAATCAGGTTTATATAAAATTATTAAAGTCTAGCCGATTCCCAATGATAAATTTGTTACAGCATCAAAAAAAATGTGTACATCTCAAAAAAAGATCGCTTCTTCAAATCAAGAAAGGTTCTATTCTCTCGCAAAATTTCCACCGCTTCTAGTTTTTTATTAAATAAAAAACAAAAACGTTCATGTGTTCCATCAAAATTGGATTTAACATTAGGTCTTTTTTATCTTGCTCAGATGATCTATATAAGGCGTATTTCTTTTTTAGTTCAGAGCAGAACCTGAACTGTTATACACAAAGTTCGTGTTTCTTTTTTAGCTCAGACATAATATTAGAGCTCGAAGTTGTGTTTCTTTTTCATTCAGAGCATGATCAGAGCGCGCTCTATAATAAAAATAAATAAATAGTTGTCGCAACAGGTCCGGAGGGACCCTAGGCCTAGCTTCTCACAGCCATTCGTTTTGTGTGAGTTTTTCATTTTTGGAACGAATGGAAGGGATCTACAGTTTTATGCCGACTCCAAACGGCTAATTGAGAAGCTCTTTCAAGACATTTATACTCTCGGATGTTTGTCAGACGTTCGCGAGAGGTACCGCAGTGGAAAAAAACCATGAGTTGGAATTTGGGTTTTTGCGGGAATTGAACCTGAGACCCCACGCTTAGTAGTCCAACACACTAACACTAATCCACTGCGCGCTCTATGAGCTTAGAATAAATTGACTGAGCAGCCTGAGTAAAAACCATATTTCTATTAAACACATAAATATGCACACTTCCAGTCACATTTGACAGAAAAAAAAAAACAGGAAAAACATCAGAACATCTGAGCACGCTCAGTTCAGGGCGCGCTCATAATGCTCGAGCTCAGTTCAGTGCTCAGCTCTGAACTAAAAAAGAAAAACGCCTATAGATCATAGACTTCCATGAACAGGTGGATCTAGTACCATTGCTGTAAACCGTCGAAATAAATGATATATATATTTAAAGTGTGCACAATAAAAAAGGTATGACTTTGATCGGTGTTCACACAAAAATCTGATAAGGGAAAAGGCTCAACACAAATCGAATGACTTGATCCCAAATGTTTGTTAAAGAATTACAAACATGCAATTCAACTTACACTCAAATTGTATGTCGTAACCATAATGGGACTGAGGAATCCTTGCAAGCTTTTGACGGAATTAAAGTTTAATTCTGCTACGTTTTGAGACTATAGCTTAAGCCCACATAATCCTGCCATGTGCTTAGATTGAGTAAAACTGCGTTCAGTGTTCGGTCCTATCAAATTAAATTCGGAAACATAAGTCGGAAACATAATTTAAAACTATAACTAACTTCAACTCAGAACTCCTTAGCTTACTTAAGTCAACTTTTGTCAAATTTTTTGTACATATTCAACTATATAAGAAAGTGAAGAGCAAAACAGTTTCTACTATAATGAGGCCATTGGCATCTGATCTTAGGAAATTGTTCTCACAACTTTTTCTGTCACGTATGTTAGATTCTGCCGCAATTTGAATGGTATTATAATACAGTTAGTTGAAGATTTTGTTCTGTTCAACCTAATATGCTATTCACACCGAGCCGAAAACCTGGCTTTCGCGAAAACACTCGAAAACTTCTTCGAGAACAGAAGTTTTCCCATACATATTTCAGTTTTCAAACGAGTTTTCCACTAAAACGACTTCCAATCGTTGAGTTGATGAAACAAACACACCTTTTGAAGCATTCAGCAGAGCAGCAGACCGAACAAATGTCACAACTCACAACTTAAAATCATTTTTCACACTAATTGATGGGATTATATTATTTTTAAATGCTCTGAACTAATTTTATTTGTTAATTAATGCGATCGAAATTTTTAAACACAAAATAGTTTACACAGAAGTTTCGCGACTAGGGTCTCACAGCTGATTGAACCGTCAAACGAAAACTAGTTATTATTCGGTGTGAATGCAATTTCGAGTTTTCGACGAAAACACGGTTTTCGCTGCGGTGTGAAAAGGGTATAACGTAGCTTAAGCTTGCTTTTTAATAAGGTAGTTTATAAGAGAGTTGTATATCAGTTTCGGGCTAAGTCGCAGGTAAAGCCGCACACTTTGCCCCACGACACAAAACTTTTATATGAAACTTTCCTCAAAAATCAACATCTAACTTTAAAATAAAAGTGTTTACTTGCTAAAATGTGACAGTGTAATATCAGTTTCAGTTTTATTCCAAACCAAAGAGAAGACCAACTTACATACCATATTAGGTTAGGTTGAGTGGGGTTTTGTGAAGATCTCAAAACCCCACTCAACCAAACCCAACCTAACCTACATAAGCAAATTACATTTTACAAACTCGAATAATAAATTTTCAACTACCGCCAGTTTTGTGAATACGTCTTGCAAATTACCAGCTTACTTGGGCTTATGGCTTAACGTAACCACTCTGCATAGATATAAACATGTGTTTGTCACTTAAATTATAAATTTAAAAAAAAAATGGAAATATATCACAATTTTAAAATACATACAATCGCATCACTGTAAAACCAAATAAATTTCCTTATTGGCATTCGAAGCGACTTCAAAGATCAAGTCCTTAAAAGAAAAATCATTACACCTTGGTTGTCATTAGAAATCTTGAAAGAATCCAACACTACTGCATTTATTCATTTATTCTTCTTCTTTTTTTTTCGCTGAAACAGAACCGAAGTGGAGAGAGTAGTGGTTTGGGTACTCCTGGAACTCGAACGAGTAGCGTTTTGCCAGACCTACTTAGTCAAGCATCGCCAGCAACTCCACCACGCCATGATAAATCCTCCAGTGAAGAGGTAAGTCTCTCGTTTCTTTTTTGCCCTATGAATTTCTTCTTCTTTTTTACGTATCTGGTCATAACAAAGAGCGATTTTTTTTTTCATAACTAAATATTGTGACTTTAATTTTGTGAGCTTTACCATAGTACAAATCTAAATTAAACAAAAAATATTTAAAAAAAAACAGAAAACTTAGCTTAATTAAAATAAAATTCATTGAGTTGATTGTTTAACTTTAAAACTATAAGAAAAGAACTTAATACGTAATTTTTTTCTTGAAACAAAACAAATGACAAGTGTTGTGTGACTAATCATTTGGCTTGGAATATATAACTACATATATTTTTTTTTATTATTTGTAGAGCATTTTAATTCATTTAATAGAGATAGTTAGGAGAAGACAGAAATTACAATATTTTTTTTTTTCGAAGTAGCAAATAAACAGTATTGATATAGAGTTTAGCATTTTGTGCATATACATTTCATTTATTTTTTTCAATATTTTTTTTTTTTTACCGTCCTAAATGTACTTGGAAAGCAATCGTGAATAAGTAGACAATTATTGTAGACCCAATTAAAAAAAAAAACAAAAACAATTTAATGAATGTTGACAAAATCTTTTTAAACAACAAAAAAACAAAACAGAAAAAAATATTTTATAACGAATTTTATTCTTCATTGTGTTTTGTCTTTCCGCGACGTTTGAGCTGATGGCCACATCATCGATACTACTAAAAAATTCTCAATAAATGAAAATATTTCAAAAAATAGTAAGTATTTCTCCCAAAACACCAACAACAATTACAAAAAAAAAAAAAAATCAAAACAAACATCAACAAAAAAAAGAAACAACAACTTCTCATATAGATTGTTTGTAATATTTTTGTTTGTTTCTCTTTCTTTTGTATAGAATCGAAATTTAATAATATCTCTCACTAAAACAATATTTTTTTTTTTTTATTATTAAACAAGAAATGAATACGAGAATAAACTTTTTTGTTCGTTTACAAACATTTGTTGTTAATTACCTACTTCCGAGTAATGGATGTTTAGAAAACAGTTTCCTGTCGTATATTTTTTTTTTCTATATATATATTATTGTTGCTACATTAATTTTCTTGGTTTTTTTTCTTAGTACATATGTATACACATGATTTCTTATTTATTTGCTGTTAATTTTAATGGATAGAGCCTCAGTATATATGTATATATATTGAAATACGCGAAGTAGAAGGGAAATATGTACATATTTCTCGTATTGTCGTTTTATTTGAATTCTTTCTATTTGTTTTTTATGCAACACTCATTAAGCTGAATTTATGGATCTAAATCCAACCGGACTCTGTCCTCTAGTTTCTTTTTTGATTAGTATAATTTGGAACAAACAAATTTGAAACGAGAGGAATATGTTTAGCATGAAGAAAGTTTCTTTGTACCATATAACTTATTTGCAAACTCATGTATAGGATGCAACGAATTACGCACTAAGTTAGTTGATAATGCTCGCATTTGCTATGAAAATATATCATACAGTGTTAATCGCACTCCATAAATCATGACACCCGCAGAGTTCTCTATTCATTTCATATTTATTTCTTTTTAAGCTTATATGCGCTAATACACGTGTGACTAACAATAATTTGATTTGGAAGCAGATTTATAAACGAATGTTGCTAGAGTGCAGGGCACTCATTCCGTAACTTTTCAGACGATTATCGTCGAAACGATAGAACCCAAAACTAGCAACTAAGTACTAAAATTACAAGTTCGAGAGGTTAATCCAGTTCATTTCCGACAAATGTAATGAAAGCTGACGATATTCAAAAAAACTCGAGCAGATTATAACTTCTAATGGTGATGAAAGTTTCCAAAACGATATCGTTCAGACGATCATTGATATACGGAATCTGCCCCCAGATTAGTATTCATCAGTACATCACGCAGTTGGCGGTAAAGTCGCTTTCTTACCTCCGACCTGGGGGGGTCAATTCTCGTTCTGTGAAAAAGTGAAACGAAAATATTTTCACCCTTTCACCGCAATTTCGATTCTTGTTCTATGAAAAGGTGAAACCAAACGTCAACATTTTTCACATGAATAATTTCTTTTCACGGCCCCACTTGCAAGTGAATGTTTTTAGTGAGAGTTTGAAAATTGAGAACCCTCTTTCATGCAACACAGTGCGCGGTATTGAATTCACCACGATATTTTCACTTATTGAACGAGAATCGCAATTTAGTACAAAGTGAATCGAAAAAAAGAAAGCAATGCGTGAAAGCGAATGTGTGTATTCGAACCACTCTTTCACAGAACGAGGATTGTCGTCCTGGACAAATTTTAACTTTCAACTTGTTGCGTCAGAACGGAAAATTCTCCGCCGAACATACTCTGTCGGAACCGCAAATCTCATTCGAGGTATCCGTTTTTGGAAAACAAAATAATTGAAATGCGATGACGGATTAATTCTACATTCTCATAATGTTTGGTGCTTGTTTTTTCGCTTGATTTAACACTGTGATTGCATTGAAGCAATAAATACAAAAAAATGCGTTGCTATATTGTTTTTTTCTTTTATTGTTCACATTTATTGACACTTTACTGCAAATCTGAAATAAATTCCGCGACTGATTGTTGCCGTAGGATATTGGAAACAATTCGTATGAAGCTATCAAAAATATTAGTCAAAAACCAACTTGATCGCACTGCAACGCAAAACGCTGGAATGCGTGACATTTTGTATCGGAACAATTCTCCGAACAGTTATTCCGAAGAATACCTCGCAGAAAAAATCCTCCGAATCCTATAAAATCGGAGAATTTTTCGTCGGATACCTTGCTATACTCTGTTCAATTTATATTTTCAGTACAGGGAAGATAGGCTATTTGCCTTTCACCCTTACTATTAAGGATTTTAATAAGCTGTCTCCATTTTAAAGCTCTCACATGGTTGCCATAGTGAGCACTATAAATTGGCATAATTCTCTCACAAATATCGGTATCGGTACCAAATACCAACTCTTTATTAAGAAAAAATGACTTGACTGCATATTAACAGATCCTTCAGAAATACAAAATAATTAAAGGAGTACCTAAAAACTGTATGGCAACATCCCACATAATCAAATTCATTTATTCGCTCTCTAAAGCTTTAAAAAGCACCAAAACCGAAAGTTCTTTGACAAAATTCAAAGAAAAACCCTTAATGATATGCTAAAATTGACATATGGTAACATTTCTCTGATGTGCTTCAGTCACTCACACATCACACTGCTTATTTTGGTTGATGATAATAGCAAGCGACCGCAAGACGATCGTGCTCATTCTGCCGTCAGCTGCGGGGCAGACTGGTTCTGGTGGGATGTATGCGAATTTCAGGAAAATTACAACAAAATTCTTTGGACTGCCAGTGGTTTCGTTATTATTTCAGTGGCAAATCTTGTATTTGAGTGCCGTGAGAGTAGCTACAGGCACCACTGGTAGAAAAAAGAGCTTCCCATAAGGCCTGTACTGAAAATATAAATTGAACAGAGTATAGGGCCGAATTAGTCTGTTCCCTAACAAAAATGCATTCGAACACATCAGACAAATTTAGTTAAACTTCGTTCCCTTACGCAGAAGTCGGGCAGAAGAGAGCCAAGAAGAGAGAACAAAACATTTCCCCTCCATAAAAAACCTGCAAATATTAGCCCAAGAAATTTCTTTGGGCTAGTTGCATATTGCTGACAGATGGTTTTCAAATCGTTCAAATGCTAGTTTGTAACTGACTTTTTATTTGATTTCATTTATATTTTGTGTTTGTATAGCATTAAAATCGATGCAAGAGAAATTAACTTTTTATTTTCCGCAATAAAAGCAATTCAAATCTTGGTCTTAAATATAAATTTGTTCTTTGTTCTACTGATCTTTGAATATTCCCGCCTAAAAAATTACCAACCCGTCATAAAACATTATGCCAGACCTTTTCTGAAAATGGCTTAGACCTTTTAGCTGGTAAAAATTACACACTCGGTCTTGGTGTCATACATAGGATCTGACTTAAATTTTAGTTATAACTCGAATATGTTGCTAATTGGTGGTAAGTGTAAGCGACCCGCTTTGCATATCTTTTAGTACTTTGTAAGCTAAGAAAAAATAGAAAATGCCAGAATGGTGTCTAGGCCGGACATGCTAGTGGGCGAGTTATTGCTGTCTTTGTGCTTATGGCAATTTTTCTTCGCCTGCAATCCTCCTACGACAGGTAGAGATAATCGGACCAGTGCACCTTCGCTACGTCTGTACTCCTCAGACAACTCCTTGAAGAGAGGAGACTGGGGATAACTATTAGACGATATGTCTTCGGATATACGACGTGTGACCGAAACTGTGTGTCCCTCGCTTATAATCCTCCCACATCTCGTCAAAATGACGTGAGCGGGTATACGTCATCGGTGATTAGTAGACCGGCCCTTTACTAGTGTAAACGTTACTTAAGGTTTTATAAGGTTGGTCAAGGAGGAAGTGACCGGTCGACAGTATGCCTTCGGATATGCGGGTGGTAACCTAATCTGTTAGACCCTCGCCTGTGTCCTCTGGCAAGTTATCAAATAGGGCGGATGTTGCAAAAAATCGTAAAAGTAGTAGTAATTGGAGCATTCAGCCTGTTTACTACGCGTATTGGTCAAAAGGTGAGTTTGACCGAGTGACGGTTTGTTTGGGATATACGAAGGGTTACTGAAGCAGTCTAACCCTTGATTTTAATCTGCAAAACAGCCCGTCTAAGAGATGCGGGTGGTGCGGGCAGTAGTCGATAGTATAGCTGAGTATTATATGGAAGATCATTAAAGCCATTTGGTCTTTGTAATGTGTTTGCTGGTACAGCGTATGTCTGTGCGAGACAAGTCACTGAGGTTATCGAAGAAGTATTCTCCTGAGTTAATGCAAATTGGCAAGAACTGGGCAGTTAAAAAGAAGACGAAGAACGGTTTGTTCCTCCTCCTCATCCATGCAGCTCCGGCAAAAATCATTTTAGGGTGTTCCCAATCTGCGAGCGTGTCTACTTATCAAACAGTGTCCTGTTAATGCTCGCACTACGGAGCTGATTCTGTTTCTACCTGTAGAGAGAAGTCTCTGAGTCCTTTTAGCATCTAGTTTTGGCCAGATTTGCTTGGATGTGACGCAGGTATTTATGATGTTCCATCTATTGTTAGCGACCTTTATTGCCTTTTTGAATAGGAAGAATTCTATAGATTGCATAGGAGCGTACGGTTCACTCTTGTTGGTTGAGTGAAGGCCGCTTCCTTGTCTAACTAGTTCGTTCGCTTTGCAATTGCCCGGAATGTCACTGTGACCTGGAACCCAGCACAGGGTTACTGAACATCTGTCCGCAATCACGTTAAAAGATTCCCGGCATTGTTATACCAACTTTGATCTGGTTGTTGGTGTATTCAGGGCTTTTGTGGCGGCTTCAAGTATGTTCCGAAGCAACAGAGGCTCGACTGTTTCACAGTGGAAACGTCATGAAAAACATGCCACTCCAAATATCATTTTGAACGCGTTACCAGTCCCGTACGTACAACTTGTTGATCGACGGCCCATAAAGGTTCTCTCCCACTGCAGCCTTTCATTCTCTACGATCGCGGGCACGCTCCTTCCAGCTAGCCAGACCAAGCACCCTAGCATACAAAATTTGGTCTTTGAAACGAATGTTCTCTCCCACTGCAGCCTTTCATTCTATACGATCCCGGGCACGCTCCTTCCAGTTAGCCGGACCAAGCACACTACGATTTGTTCTTTGAAACGAAGGCTCCCTCATCCTTGTATTTTCGAAAATTGGATACAAAGGTCCTTTTAGCTGAAGCATTATTTTTTATTCGCTCAATGTGGCCAAGTTTTTTGGTTTTTGAACTACATCCACACCTTGGCATAGCTCAAAGATCTCGCGGTTGTATCTTCTTCATTCCTATTTCTCGCACACAAATCGTCAAAAATCACTCGAAGACTCTTTCTTCTTTCGAAGGAGCCGAGTATTAGCTCCTGCTTGTCATCCAGCACTCGGCGCCATAAGACAAAACTGGCAGGGTGAGGGTTATATAGGGCATCCATTTCGTCCTTCGCGTTAGCAGTCTCGAACCCAATTGATTGGCCAAACCGATTAAGTAGCGGTTTCCTAGGGTAATTTTTCGATGGATCTCCACTAGGTGTCTCAACTTAAAACTTAAACTCAACAACTTGCCTAATGCGCAATAAACTAAAAAATCTTTCTCAAAAGTGCGTGCATTATCATCTTGTGCATAGGTAGTCAACAGTCGTCGCTAAACATATTACCCGTGCATCTTTAAACATCTTCACGTTCCATTTAGTAAACATTAAACGAACAAGCAACAACAAAAATCCTATTCTTATGCAAATTTTATATATTTAGTTGATTTTGTTTATTTTTAACAACATGGCGTCTGGGAAAGACTAATCACACATTCTCTCTGTTTTTTATTATAAATAATTTATTTGTTTCTTAATTAGTTTTAGTTTTGTTACATCATCAGTACTATAATTTTTTTTTTTTAATAATACTAACAATAATCGATTTTTTTATGTTTAACTTTATCTGTATGATGTATTTGCTTTTGGTTAGCCTTTGGTTTTTATGTAAAACTCTCTTCAGTTTTTAAAGGGTTTAATTTGATTTCCACTTGAAGTTTCGTTGTCTTGAAGTAAAAAAAAAAAAAAAAAACTACTACCTACATGCATGACAAAAATACAAAACAATAGTCTCCTAGCATTTTGCATTAAACAAAACGCATAATCCAATGCCAATTTAATTAAAAAATCATATTTAAATGCACTTGACATTAATGTCTTGGAATTGATTTAATTTTTTTGTTAATAATTGTTTTTCGCCCATTTTTACACATTTTTCTAGTATCGAGCGGCCGTTAGTTCATCAGTCCATTCCACACCTTCCAAGTCGTTTATCGCGGCGTCGAATAGTTCGCCGCAATCGACTATTTCGTCGTCGTCACGACAAAATAGTCCAAATCATTCGATCACCAAAACTAGATCGAGTAGTAGTATAAATAATAATAAATCAATAACGCCACCTTCACTTCCGCCCCATGCCTATGCTCTCCAACAGAAACAAAGGAGCTTCCTCACTTTCGGATTTGGAGCCGGCGGTTCAGGACCGTCCCGTCGCGAGAGTCACGTGAACGTAAATGTGACACCTACGTCGCACGACGCTTCTAGTGACACTCCCGAAATTCGCAAATACAAGAAACGTTTCAACTCGGAAATTTTGTGTGCGGCATTGTGGGGTGTCAATCTGCTGATAGGTACCGAGAATGGTTTAATGTTGCTCGATCGTTCGGGACAAGGAAAGGTATGTGCACGAAATTGTCTCCTCTGTCATATCTGACTTTGATTTTCTTTTGTGCAGGTGTATCAGTTGATTTCTCGTCGTCGATTCCAACAGATGGAGGTTCTCGAAGGTCAGAACATCTTGGTAACAATTTCCGGCAAGAAGAATCGTGTACGCGTGTACTATTTATCATGGTTGAAGTCAAAGATCCTTCGGACCGATGGTCTTTCAGATGTAAGTGCAGGAGACAGCAGCCCAACAAATTTGAGTAACTTACTTGAGAATAATTTTTTGCAGCAGGTGGAGCGACGCAACGGATGGATTAATGTCGGAGATCTACAAGGTGCTGTACATTTCAAAATAGTTAAATACGAAAGGATTAAGTTCCTAGTGATTGCATTAAAAGACTCGATTGAAATCTATGCGTGGGCGCCAAAGCCCTACCATAAATTCATGGCATTTAAAGTGAGTTTCATCGTTTATAACCTCTGTATGCCATTTTAAATCTCTCTCTCTCTCTCTCTCTCTCTTTGAACTTTGTGTAGAATTTTGGTGAACTTGAACATCGTCCCCTACTAGTGGATCTCACAATAGAAGATCAATCTAGATTGAAAGTTATTTACGGCTCAGCCGAAGGTTTCCACGCTGTCGATCTGGACTCTGCCGAAGTTTACGATATCTATCTTCCTAAACATGTAAGTTACGATCAGTTTGGAATTGCACGGAGAGTTGCTCACATTTTGTTTATCGTTTTACAGACTCAGGGTGCAATTATTCCACATTGTATTGTAGCGCTTCCAAACTCAAATGGAATGCAACTACTTCTTTGCTATGATAACGAAGGTGTCTATGTGAATACAGTTGGTCGGGTGTCGAAGAACATTGTTTTGCAGGTGAGTTTTGTCCATTTTTACCCATTTGTAGCAACATTTCTTGGAGCAGAGCCGAAGGCATTTCCTAATTAATTTTTTTACAAACAAAAACACAAAACCAATCTTAATTTATAATTTTGCAGTGGGGCGAGATGCCAACATCAGTCGCCTATATTGGTACAGGCCAAATCATGGGCTGGGGCAATAAAGCAATCGAAGTAAGTTCACTGGCAATTTTCATATTTAAAAACAAATAATAAACCAACCACTTTTCAGATTCGTTCCGTTGAAACCGGTCACTTGGACGGTGTATTTATGCACAAAAAAGCTCAACGTTTGAAATTCCTATGCGAAAGGAATGACAAGGTGTTCTTCAGCAGTGCCAAAGGTGCTTCGTCGTGTCAAATATACTTCATGACACTCAACAAGCCTGGTATGGCTAACTGGTAGATAAGCTAAATCTAAAGAAAATCGAAAAAAAAAAACAAAAACAAAACAAACAAACATATTCAGTTAAACTACAAATGAAAAGCAAAACAAACACAAAAACAAAAGCAACAACAACAAAGTTATAAAACTAATTTATATTTAAACGCATTTTTTTATTAAAAAACAAAAACAAAAAAATATTCTTATATAATTATGATTACTAATTATTATTATTAAATATAAAATCAAATATATATATTAAAAGTGAGAGTGCAAGAGAGGAAAACGGAGGAGAACCACAGTTTTTATCATCGTGTCGTGTTTTTAAATTAAACAGAAAGTAAAAATGAATAATATTGAACGCTTTTCTTTCTTCTTTTTTTTAATATAAACGGAAAAGTACGAGTATAAGGAAATCCGATTCTTTTTATATCAACTTAGTTAGGTAGTTTGTTTGCCTCTTTTTCTAATCAAGGTTTTTTTTTTCTGTTTTTGTTTGTTCTCTTTATCAATTTGAATATTTAAAATAATAAATGTATGAAATATAAGTGAAAACACACATTTTTATATACCTAATGTATTTCGTATTTGTTTGGAGAGGTATTACCTGGCAGTTGCGGACGTGTGGCTACCTGACGGGAGGCGAACAACCTCTTTGAATTTTCAATAGGAAATGTATTTAAATCGGAATGTGAATTTTTTTATAATTATGTTTTTGCCGTAGAATTTACCTTGAGAATGACAAGTATACGCCACGGATCTTAATGAATTTTATGGAAAATTCTAACGAATGGCTGACCATAGTTAATCAAAAAGTCTTCTGCAAGTTAAGGGAAGGGAAACTATAATTGGAAAGATAGTCAGCCGCACATTAGTGGCGACTTTTCAAATAAGTAGCATCTTAGGGCATGTCTATATTTTAGTTAGTGGCCTAGTTATTTTATATAGCCGCATGATTGGAATAAAATACCTTATAATTATTCAAGTATATCCTATAAAGTTAGTCTCGTTTTATGAAAAGAAAATGTATCCTTTATTAGGGGACAAATCCGTGTCCCAACAATTATTATACACAACTATTGTTTAGAAAAAGCTGAAGTTAAGCGATAAATAGATGTAGGAAGTTGTGACATCTCTGCCTATTGTTGTACAGATTACTTACAGTGATTCTCTTTCTAAACTAAGTCTATATTTAGAGTTTGGTGATTTCATACTTGCGTTACATAGCCATCTTCGACGAGTAGACCCCTCAGCTTATAGCACCAAAGGTATTTCTGTTTTTGGGTGGTCTTACGAGAGCTCTCCGATCACCAAATACATTGTTGCCTGGATGCATTTTTTCAGTTGTGCATTGTTTGCATTCGAGTAATTGAACGCGTCTCAGATATGAGAGCGATAAGCCCTAGTCTTCCGAAAGTGGTGCTGACGATTGGTTTTCAGTATTTAACGAAGTAACGTATGCAGAAAAACAGAACAACGTCTTAGATTAGGTACTCATTGAAATGTAAAATCGCTAATCTTGCGATTCGTTAATTACTTGACGGGTTTTCGGTCGCATTTTGTCCAAATAAAGGACAACCTACTTCTTATGTCGTGCCATCGAACAAAAAGAAAGCCCATATGAAGGTTAAATCATCAACAGTTTTTCATTCAGCACATTAAAACTAACCGCATTATTTATTCGTTGTTGTCTTAGACTGAAAGCGCTACAAAATTGAAGAGAAAACGGGATGCGTCGAATAAACACTGTCAGCTATACATATTCATTTCATCTTTTAGCAACCTTTGTTTCAAAGGTCTATAAAGTACACTGTCGATCCATAACCCAAATTAAATGCTGGCTCGATATATTTTAAACGAATCACCCACATCTTCCTGATGAATGAGTGTAAAAGTCTCGAAAAGATCAAGCCCAACTGACAACTGCAAGATTTGCATGGTATATAAACCTGTTGTGGAATCCGCTAAGCTCAAAGTCAAAACCAAAATGGTTGTTGGGCCCAATCAAGAATAAGAACATAATTTAATTGAATTGACTCGAAAAATGTTTGTATTTTTTGCGTAATTAGCCCATTCAGCCATCCATGTTCATAAGCAATCTTGATCAATTGGATTCAATCTTGAGTCACCCTGGATAATGGCATATCTAAAGATGAATTTCATACACCACTTGTCCATAGCATAAAACGTGACGAGCACGCTGAGCTCTTCTTGGCGTTTTAGTTTGCTATCTGGCGCTCAAAACTCACATATAGCACTGTCACTATTCACCCAAAGGAAACCCTACCGCTTAAATCTCTGCCTCGTCTGTTAACATTTATTTTATTTGAATAACTTTCCCGCTAAATCAAACAAAAATCACGATGATAACTCAATATACACACAATCACATTTATCAGCAAACAAAAAAGCAAAGTTAAACAAATTAAATTAATAAATGATCCCAATTCGGAAGTTCTGTTCTCTGCAAGTATAAACGAGAATAAACTTTATCGCTCTAGTGTGTAAGGCAAGCAATAAGGAAAAAATAATTTAAATTCTATATACGACGTGCGAAAAAGGAAATAATCAATAAAACCGATGACAATTTAAGAGTAAACAAAAAAGAATCATCTTAGTAAACACACGTGCATATTAGGGATAGATATAAAATACATCTATATATAAACAAAGAACATAATAGAAACTTAAAGCAAAACAAAATATATTTCTTTTAATTGTTTTTTTTTTAATGTATTTTCTCATATATGGTTATTTTGCTTTTTTATATATTTGAAACGCCATTGTAAAAACATAAGTGATAAAAATATACATGAAAAATGATAATAATAAAAAAGAAAACAAACAATTAACAATACAAAAGGGAAATATGATTGAATAAAGGAGATAATACAATTTTTAAGCTGAAGCTTTTCTTTTCACTTGTCCATCTACTTTTGTAACTAAATAAGATGAACTTCCTGTCAAAAGGGGAAACAAAATTCGTAGGAAATCTCAAGGAGAACAATTGGATAGTGTTTTTTCTTTTATTTTATATTTTATTTTAATTTATACCATGTAAAACTGGGTTTGGTTTAGACGACATTTTTAAAAGTATTAGAGTTGTTTTTTTTTTTCATTTTGTTCATTGTTGTATGTGTTTTGAAAAGTCCTAATTTGATGTTCTTATGTATTATGTTGTAGAAAAACGTGTAAAAGTACCTAAATTGTTTTTATTTGTTTTTGGAAATGTTTTTAGTTTTATTTTCGAGTATTTTTTATGTGTAAACATTTTATTTTGCTGTGTATATTTTCTTGGATTTTATAATTGAATTTAGTTAATTACAAAAAAATATATATATACAATATTCTTTATGTGTAAAAGTTGTTTTCGATTTTCGATGATTTGTTGTTTTCTTTGTTTTTTTCGTTTTTTTTTTACTTTTCTTCTGCTTTATTTTTGTTTATTCTGTTTGTAATGTGTTGCCGTTTTAGGTTTCTGAAGAAAAAAGATATGTGGGAGGATACTTTTTGGGAAAACGGGCATCAGTTCACAAAGCAGTAACGAGTGTTGAAGTGTCCCTGTCCTGTCTGGGGCCAATGTCATATGCAATCATATAAATCTCCAAATAAGCACCCAAATGTTTGAAATAAATAGAATACAAATTAATACAAAGTCAATAAACTGCGTGTGTTTGTTTTGTTAGTTAATGGTGGTGGTATTGGTTGTCAGAAACATATTTACAACCTGATTAAGACTGATTTGCTAGGACTGCGATTGAAAATCGGTTTAGTACGTTGTTATTATGATGAATTAATATTTTCTCGGCTTGAAACTAATCAATACCAACCTAATAATCAAATTTGAGGATGATGTTTGCGGTGTGTTTAACACAGCGGCTGCGCCCAATCATTTAGTATTTCTCAAATTCGTAGTAAATGAACTATAGTTGGTAGTATATTAGCTTGCGGGAAAAGGAGAGGAACAGGCGAAGAAGAGCCGAGGGAACGACAATTGACAAAAAAAAAAACAGCTCGTAGCAACAGCGCACAACAGCGAGGTTGGTCTTCTCCGTTCTAACCACCAGGCTTGTACTCGTCGCCCAGTTGGCGCAAGTGGTAGATATTTACTTGGTCAATTATACGAAAGTAAAATCCGATCGGAACTCAAGTATCGTTCGAAGTACCTTTCGCGTTCATTTCACATGAAGACATACTCCAATAGGCTAAATCCACGTCCACGAAAAGACAATCAAACTACAGCGAATATTCATGCTTATTTTGAGATTCGATCGAATAGCCAATCCTAACGAATGTCTCTATTCGTTCGAATGAACTTTGTGTATAAGAGAAACGATACTCTCCAAATCTCTCAGCTGCACAACTCGATTGTCATTGCTGTCCGCTAATGAATTTTGAACACAGCAGTCAGTCGCGCAGTGCAGTTGGTCCACCACACATTACCTAACTATATTATAATCAATATTATATAATAAATGAATTCTTGTATATATGGAAGTTGTTGCGTCTTTATTACAACATTTGGCGACGAGGTCAATTAAGCGGTAAAATAATTTTTTTTCTCCAAATTGTTTAACGAAAAACGTGGTTTTTGTGTGGTGGTCGAAAATACCGACTCAGCTTTACGATGGATGCAACGCTATTTAAGGAACTGTTAGATCAACAGAAACAATTTTTCGAGACGCTAGTGGGAAGTCAGAAGGTATGGATGGAAGGACAAATGATGAGTAAGAGCAACTGGTCAGGGGGAACGAGCGGAGTGGCTATACCACCATTTTACCCGTTCGAGAAAAGTAGACATCAGTGGGACACATATTTGAAGCAGCTAGATCAGCATTTTTCAGCATACGGTGTCAGCAACACACAGAAAAAAAAAGCGTTTTTCTTATCATGGGTAGGTACTGATATATTTGACTTGATACAGAAAATATTCGGCAACGACTTGGAAGACAAATCATTCGACACCATAGCGGAAAAATTAACGGAGCATTTCAAACGGAACGTGCATATACTGGCAGCAAGGTATGAATTTCTTCGGGCTAAAATGAGCGATGGGCAAACTTATGCAGAGTGGGTTGCAGAGCTAAGGGGTCTTGCTCGGAATTGTAAGTATGTATGCTCAAACGCCAGTTGCAAGCAAGAATTTGTGGATGAGCTTTTACGTGATACTATAGTCATTAATACGCCGCACGATACCGTACGCTCCTCAGCACTACAAAAGACGAACCCAACGCTAGAAGAAGTCCTTTTAATAGCTGAGTCATACGAAGCAACTAGAAACACAGTAAGTGTAATAAAAAACGAGAAATCACAATTTCCACCATCATCAGCAGCAGAGGTGTATACTCTACAAGCTAAATCGCGACATAACAGGTCTATTAGCACTGGGGCACATAAATCTAAGTGGAAGAGGTCGCAATCAATTAAATCTTGCACGGGGTGTGGTACCAATCACAAAAGAGAAAATTGCAAATTTCGGGAGGCAGTGTGTTACAAATGTAATCGCAACGGACACATTTCAGCAGTATGTATGAGCATGACGGCAACAAGAAGCAACAACGGGAAAATAAATTTTAACAACAGATCGCGCTCTCATAGTAGATTTACGGGTAACGCAGCACAATCACAGAGAGTCGAAAATATCGACACGATTAACGTTATACCGGTTTCTAATCAGGCGGTTGGCCACGTCAATGTCATTGGTATAGGTGACAAATACAAATCAACTATGGCACACGTAGTTAATGAAATGCGAGTACAACCGCACCGGGAAGGAAACAGAATAATGGTTCAAGTAAAAGTGAATAATCACCAGATGAAATTTCAGATAGATACTGGTGCGTCGTGCTCTATGATCGGTTTGGATGAATACGAAAAGTTACATTGCATGGAGATACTACCTGCAGATCTAATTTTGAAGGCTTATGGTGATGTGGTCATACCAGTGTTAGGAAAGGCATATGTTAAGGTAGAGTATGGTGAAATGCAGAAAATGTTACCGCTGATTGTAACGAAAGTAAGAACTGCAAGTAATATACTTGGGATTGACTGGCTAGATACTCTTGGATTGGACATAAAACAAGAAGTGGTACATTCGGCAGCAACGGAGACGGCAGAGACAAGGTTGAACCAACTGTGTAGTGAGTTTAGCGGTATATTTGAGAACGCTGTAGGGTGCTGTAAAGCGTATAAGGCACATCTTCAGTTGAAATCTGACGCACATCCTAAGTATTTTAAAGCTAGACCAATACCGTATTCACAAATGGAAGCATTTAGGCAGGGAGCTGAGCGACTCGTAGCCGCAAAATGTAAAGAATGCCAGCAGTTAAGCAGTAGCCCCCACAAGGAGTTCTCAACATGGCCTGCACCTACCCAACCATGGGAACGACTACACTTGGACTTTGCTGGCCCCTTTTTGGGAGAAATGTGGATGATATGCATCGACGCGTATTCCAAATTTCCGTTTATAGTCAAAATGAGCTCTATCACTTCAAATGCCACCATATGCGCCTTACAAAACATATTCGCTCTCGAAGGACTGCCCGATACCATTGTCACAGATAACGGACGACAGTTTGTGTCCACCGACTTCAAGGGATTTTGTAAGCGAAACGGGATAAATCATTTAACTTCTGCCCCGTTTCACCCAGCGTCCAATGGAGAAGCAGAACGTTTTGTCAGAACGTTTAAGACATCGATAAAAAAAGCAATAGCAGGAGGAGAAGACAAAGATGCTGCTCTTCTAAACATACTCAGTACCTTCCGATCTACGCCAAATACAATTTCTGGAAAATCTCCAGCCGAAATTCTCCACGGACGACAGCCAAAGAGACCTCTTTCCCTAATGTTCCCACGACCCCCGAAGGAAAGTATTGGAAGGGCAGGCCGCTTCAATAAGGAACAATTAGTCTTTGCCAAGAACTATGCACATGGACCAGGTTGGGTTCAAGGAGTAATCCTAAAGGCAATGGGACGTATGATGTATCTAGTTGCAACACCATTTGGACCTTGGCGGCGACACCAGAATCAGTTAAGAGCACGGGAAGAACATAATACTAGTACTGAAGACACCCCAACCAATGAGTGTCTCATCAGAATCACACCGGATCAGGCAAGTACCCAAACAAGTAATACTAACAGTTCTCCGCATATTTCTAGACCATTGGACATGGAAGAGAACCTACCCGATAATCCGAGACCCAAGATAGAATCGTCTCCTGGCATACCTACACTCAGACGTTCCACCAGGACAAGAAACCCAGTTGTCCGGTTCCAGCTAACACGTTAGTCTCTAAATTAATTGGGGAGGAAATGAAGTATAAGAGAAACGATACTCTCCAAATCTCTCAGCTGCACAACTCGATTGTCATTGCTGTCCGCTAATGAATTTTGAACACAGCAGTCAGTCGCGCAGTGCAGTTGGTCCACCACACATTACCTAACTATATTATAATCAATATTATATAATAAATGAATTCTTGTATATATGGAAGTTGTTGCGTCTTTATTACAACAGACATTCGTTAGAATTTGCGTTTCGTTCGAATCTCAAAATAAGCATGAATCAATTGTTGCTATTTTTCTCATTGAAAAAGACATTTGTAAAATGTCAGTGCCTTGCACTTGACCAGCCGAATAGATGGGAAACAGTTTTTAATTACGAAATTCCACGAAAAATGAATATATATACGATATACATGCATGACAAGAATGCCTGTTCATGTCGTTGGTTTGATTTCTGATGTAAACTTCATTCATCAGTTAATGTAAATAAAACTACTCGTTGCACATACAAGTTTTAATGTAAAAATAATTTAAAAAGCTAATTCTATATGCAAAATAGAAACAGTAACATTGGGCATGTGCCTTGTGTACAACTTCAGTGTACAAGAAGTATTTGGATACGGAAGCAGGAAATACAAAATAATCCAATAATAACTAATAAAGCTTGCGGTTGTTCCGTGCTTCCTCTTATCCAATATGGGTCAATCCATTGAAGCGATTTAGTACCACATCAATATCCTGACAAATTTAAAAGTTTGCAACAAAAGGTAACTCCATTCGATCGCATTGTCGTACCCCAGGCCAACTAAAGTATCCAGGACAACCTGAAGGATTCAAATCAGAATGTACACATTTTTAATTTACTAATCAAATACCGATTCTATACATAACTTACCATTACCAATGTTTGCCTCTGCGATTTCCTTTGTCGTGTAATCAGAATAAGAGCTAACATAAATCCGGAAGTCTTTCTTTTGAGCCTCGTAACGCTTATTGTGCTCATCGACTCTCTTTTTAGCCGTGAGGTATAAATTGCGACGCATTTGTTCCTCTTTGGCATTATTGTAGCTTTTATGGTATTTGGCCTGCATGTATGTTATGTTTAATTAAGTTCTATGAATGCAAAATGGAAATTATTTTACTTTGAACTCTTCCCACTCTTGATCAGTAGTCATATTGAAGTTGTTACTTTTTTTTTTAAATATACCGAAATTAATTTACGTAGCAGCGAATGATGCTCTTTTTCAGACGGTCTTTTACTACGAGTAAAGCGTTATTCCCGAGGTTATTCCTATATAATACGTCAATTTTGTCCATATCCATTGTCAAGTTTAATGTCAAATTGCTATCATTTGACTGCAGTTTACGCTGCAATAGCTGCAGTTCTGTGCAGAGCTGTAAGAGGAGGTTTTTTTTCGGATTACGATATATTTAATATATTCTGTATTCTATTTTATTTGGTGCAACAAATGAAACAAACTGGAACTGGTGTATACTCATGTTCATTCACACTGATACCACACTCCACTCTCCACCCAGACTCCAGACTTCACAGTCTACTCGCCAACGCCACTCCCCGTCCACAGTTCACACTAAACCATTTTCTCTTTCCATTAGAATTCATTCTTCTGCCCACATATATTAGACATAACTTTGTGCCACAAACCTGGCTCTCGGTCATTTCATTCATTAGATTAGAGCGTGTTCTATGTTCATACGCTTCCATTCATGTAGTTTACCTCATCAGCCAAAAAATTTAGCAATTTTTAAATTTCAACTCTAAAGAAGTACGGAACCTTCGGTGCTTCGGTGATTTTTTTTTAATTATTCAATTGATCGGAGTAGAGGAAAACACCTCGGCACCAAGCACTCAAAATGATAAGAGGTTTTTAGAGTCAGTAGTCGATGTTTATTAAAGACTTGTGTGAGCTAGGTATTCCTTGACTGACAGCTATGTTAAGAGCTGCAGCAGTATGCGCAGGAAATATTTCAAGCAGTCCAACCCCAAGCGATAAGATAGGTACAGGTGCGGGAAGTATAGAAGCGGAATTAAGCAGAGCAAGATACCAGGCAGATTTGTCCAGTGAAAAACTCTATCAGCCACAGAATCAAACTTAGCAAGACTGTAAAGGGTAGATCAGTAATTTCTCACTTCACTAATGTGGTTTTCCATTGGGACCACCAGAAATCTTTTTCAGATCTCAGATTTTACTGTGCTCATGGAACGCGCAACGAGATTGATCTGCTTTTGTAAATGGATTAGTGCGTTAATTGACAACAATATCAGCTGTTCAAATGGCATTCGTGTTTGGCTAAATCACAAATGGATATCGACTTGAAAAATGTTTCGCCTGTTGTAGATACAAATGAAGTATTATTGGTGATTTGTAGTCTTCAGATGACGAGGAAGACAATGAAGATAATAATTCCTCCGAAATAATATCCATAGCTATTTATATATTTTGTTATTTTGGTTTTCACGAAACTTTGCGCATTTGCCTCGAAAGCAAACTTCTTAAACTGACGTAAAACAGCTGTGCAAATTAAATTGGTGTGTGTAGATCTGAAAAAATATCGAGATCTGCAAAAAGTGCTCCGAATCGAAAAAAAGATTGATTTTTCGTCCCAATGGAACGCGAAAAGTGATTTAGATCAAAAAAAAGATTGATTTTTTGTCCCAATGGAAAACCACATAAGTACTTAATCGAATTCTTTTATTTAGACATCGATTAGTAATTTAAGTAAATTCGTTGTTGCTCATATAGACTTTAATAAAGCGAAAAGGATTCAGCCTGCACTATTCATCGTAATTTTATTACTTCCCTTATAACGGTGGATGCTAGAAAGATGTAAACTTACATGCATCTTTAATTGAGGAAGCTCACAATTGCAATTTGCTTATTAAAAATTTTGTTTTCCGTGTATTTCTTATTCATTATGTTACGGTCTGTATCAAACTTTTGTTGTGCCTTTTAATGAAAGCGCAGATTCGTAAATAAATTGCAAAAATGGAGTCAATGGCTGCTAACAAAAAATCTCCCATATGTCTCAATCCATTGCATTTATTCGCTTGGGTGAATCTAGCTGTTTATTATTATTTTTGCCATTGATATTGACAATAAAGAGAGTCATGAAGCGCGGGCATCTCAGCGTCACCTGTATCTCGTGTTCGTTTTTATGCCTGAAAAATAAAAACATAAAAATCCAAGCACGTTGTATACATAAGGATAGTTGTAACAAAAAATAATGCAAAATTTAAATGAAAATGTGCAACTGATTTGTAAAGGTGGAAAAAGTAGTAAAGAATATCCCCAAAGCCATTAACAAGCAACCCAAATAAGAAAACAGTTAAACTGATTAAATTAAGATAAAAAAATGTCTAGGGCGACAATTTACATGAGGTACATTTCTGAAGATGACGTCTTCGAAAGTTACCTATAAAACTCGATGGTTTTATACAATTCTGTAGTTCATTGCAAATCATGTTCACGCACTTGATTATTGAAGTACCTATAGATTTTTCGAAGTTTTTTTAATAACTGACGCTACTATTCGATGAATTGCAACAAACTGAGCATTAATTGGAATGCATCGGTAGCAAATAGATCACTTTTGAAATTCCCCATCTCCAATATCTTATAAAAATAAAACATACATTTTTACACATAGAGAAGCTTTAATGTAGTGACAATTTTAATGCAGATATTTCATATAAGAATAATAAATAGTAGTAGGACTTCAATAGCATGTTTTCCATGGAATAAGAACATCAAGGATATTAGTAATTGCCCAGATAATTGTTACACCGATTCAACAGCAATGACATGTTTGGTTATGTTATGGTTATGTATATTTATCGGGTCCGTTTTATAGTTGGAAACGAATTACAGCAGGCCGCTCATCGGGTGACCTTTGGTAGGATCTGTGATCTGGAGATAAATTAAAATAGAGGATATCAAAATTAATGTTTCAAGGATTGAACTTTGGAGGTTTTAATATACCCATAACTTCTAAAACAAAGATTTATATAAAATGTGCAGTGGTGTGGAAGCGAAAAATTGATACTCATGCAGACACTCGTTCTGAATGTGGATTTGTGGTACTTTTTCAGTGCAAACTGTTATTCAAATCTACCTGCGCTGGAAGTTGGTTCATGCCAATGGCAAAGGAAAACTTGAGAGAATTTCTTGAGGACCTGTTATATATCTATTGAAAATAATTATGAACTTAGATAAAACAAGATGGCGGAGCGAAACTTCGAACAAGAGATATTTCAGAATGCTTTACAATTCACACATTCCAATGCAGCTCAAAACAGTCGGCCGCTTTTCATTTATCATAAACAAACGTACGAATGTTTGTGGGAAGCAAAACCTTTTTTATTTTATTTAATTTAGGATCAGTAAGTTTCGTCAATTTCGGGCATATCGGGCTCGTCTGTATCAGGTCTCTCCTTGAACGCTGTGCACACTGCGAACAAATTTAACGACAATAATACATAGGTAATGGAAATACATACGTGGAAGTGTATCTCTTAATATGCATAGTTTTAACGAAAATTCATGGGTAACTGGGTGTGTAGGAAAATCTCATAGGGTACTCCAATAACCAATTGAAACCCCGTTTTAAGGACAATAAAACTGAATTTAAAAAGACACATTTCGTGTTTCCGAGGAATCTATGAATCTGTGAATAATATTTTACCCAAATGTAATGAAAAAAAAGCAGACGAATGAATAATCGATTGCCAACAAAATGTCGAGTCAACCCACCCATCCTACTCGTACATTAACTGCACCATTTTTGATTAAAATAATCACCCTTCTGCGTCATTATATACAAAACCCGGTAAAGAAGATGAACTCTATAGGATCATGTATATATAGAATGCACAACCAAACAGATAGATAGTTATGGTCGAGAATATTATGTTGTTAAAAAGTAATTGCAATATTTTATCACCCACCATTCCAGTCAACATTTGCGAGCTCTTCTGCTGTGTAATCTGAAAAGTTGTTAACATCCTTCGAGTATGCATACTTGTTTTGCTCATAAAGCCGATTGTGGTTATCGACCCTTTGCCTAACCTTGGAGTACAACTCACGACGCATCTGTTCTTCTTGCTCGTCCTGGTAGTACTTATTGAATCTGGCCTGTAAGAATATCAATTTCAGGCAGGTAGTGAAAGAAATTTAAAAATGTAAAAAATGTACTTTGTAATTTGCCCAGTCTTCATCCGACGCCATTTCAAATGTATTTTTTAAGAACGCAGAGCTTCAGGTATGTACGTAGTGGGTTCAACACAAGCAATGATGCTTTCGATGCTTTCTGTCTGCGACAGACTTATATATAAGATGAATCGGAAAAATCAATTAATTAAATGATCCATCTACTTGAATGGCGGCGCTTGTCATGCGCCTCGAATTTGCCCACAATTTCGACTGCAATAACTGTAGTTAAATGCAGAGATGTCTGCGGAGGCTTACGCAGTGTTCTGTATCATCATGCTTATTTTGCCATTCGAACGAATAGTCAATTCTATAACGAATGTCTCTATTCGTTCGGATGAACTTTGTTTATTTTGATAGACATTCTTTCGAATTGCTATTCGTTCGAATGTAAAAATAAGCATAAATATTCCAATTTATTTAAAGTTAATATAAAGTTATGCCCTACTTATCACGATCAACAATTCATTAATAAAATAATAATAAAAAAAACTCGCAACATTTCTGCAGAAAAAGAATAAAGGAAACAAAACCGAAAAAAATATACCAGGGCGTATACGTATTATTTTCGTGGGAAACCCAAAAGGATAATCGAAGAAAAATAAAATGGTAGATGGACGGATGCAGGTACAATAAACTTCTTCCGATCACGGACAAATGAATAAATTCGTTTTCTAGAAACTTTAAAGATAATTTGCTTAATTTTTTTGATAAACCAACTTTTTAACTCATAAGCAAAATTTTAAAACCAAGATTGAGTTCAACCATCATGTTTAAGTGGTTGAAAATTTGTACGGGCTCGTTTTATGTTTGGCTATAACTGGGCCCTTGGTTGGTTGGGTTGAGTGGCTGCATTCCACCGTATTCTGACGAGGGAAAAATCACAAATAACGCATTAACGCCGTTTTGAGAACACAACTAACGGAACCTGAAGATAAAGGGGGAGAAGGAAGTTAATGGAGCTCAAAATCAGACTGTGGACTTGAGAAATTTGATGATCTTGTTGAAATGGTTATTTTGGATGGCCGAAAGGTCATCTGCGTCTGGTTTTGGCTAGAGCCGGACACTCACAAAGAAGATGAAACACTGCTTCACTCGTGTTTGTGTCGGCGCAGCTACGGCAGTGGGTGTTATGGGGTATGTCAAGCTTGGCTGCGTGTGTTCCTAAAGGCCAATGGCCCAGGTACTAATTGCCGTTAGTCTGGCGACATCTACACGCGTTCTGGCTAAGAGGTTGTTTGTTCTGGCATCATCGTTGGCTAGCCAGTTGATCTTCCTTGAAATGACACAGTTCGTCAGATTCATCCATATAGTCTCGGCCCTTGAAGTGAAGTGCAGGAGGATTTCTCTCTTTACTTATCCCAGCAGAGGGAAGCCTTCCTGGGCTCTTGCCAGGCTGGTGAATTCTTTTACTCCTTCCGTAAAACAATTTTTAAGTGCAATAAGTTTGTTTCGCATAAGAATATTTGTAAAAAACATATTATAGAAAACAAGGTAATCAGTTCCGTGTGGGTATAATGTTAGGTTTGGAAACTACTTCTAAATTAAAACCAACCGTGTAATCGCAATTGAAGCACTGAGTCACACGTTGAAGTTAGTCCTCTGTGCGAACATTTTTGCAATGCATTGCGTCCTTGGGCGAGTGATAAGTTATTATTTATATGTTGTGGTATTCGTTTGGGCTTCTTCAGATTCGCTCTCAGATTTCAGATTTCGTGTGGCTAATCGAACATAAAAACGTCACATGCTCTTTTTTGTGATAATATTCGTGCGATTCAACACTTTTCAAACCGTTTTCCATTCACTGCTTAAGTTTTAAATTAAAGCATTCGAAATTTGCGTCCCGATTGATTTTTAAATATTTATACACAAAATAATTTACAAAAATAGATTCACCCGATGCAATGCCTTTATTTGCTGAAGAGCAAATTCACGAAAACCTAAACGCCCTCCACCAGTTGTCAAACTCAAACACACTTGTGTTGGTAAATCTGAGAAAATATCTAGATTCGCAAAAGTGATCTGAAATCTGAAAAAGATTGCTTTTTTTGTACCAAACGAACATAAAAACTGATCTGAGAGCAAAAAAAGTGATCTGAGAGCGCCCAAACGAATACCACATAATATGTACGAGTATGTGTAGAACCAATTGGAATACTCCCTTTCTGACAGAGCAATAGTGACAGTTAGAACTCAACTGTTCGCATATGATGGTAATGAATTTGTGTAGTTCGTAACGTTCGTAATCGGCCGTAGCGAGGTATCCGTCGGAGCGAAAAATTCTCCGCAACGCATACTCCTTCGGAGGCTCAAATTGTATTCAAGGTGCTCGACTTCGGAAGAGAAATAAACAATTGCGATGGCGCACTGCAAATCGTAAACAAATTCCGCAACCAATTTCTGTCGGAGGATATCGGGACTGTCAAAAAGCTGTCAAAAAATTTAACAAAAAAAAAAAAACACTTCTTCGCACTTCAACGTCATTCGCCGATATGCGTTACAAAATGTCGGAAGAATTCTCCCACCCCGCATCAAAAATCCTGCGAATCGTAGGACCGATTAACTCCAAGTCCATTCGAAGTTTTTATAAACAACAAGTTGTCGTTCTCCCAAACACCTTATCAGATTTGTTATTCAAGCAGCAGCAGTTTAAATAAAATAACTTACGTTTTAGCTCATAGAAGTTTTAACAGCCATAAGGATATAATACAATTTATATATAAATGCAAATTTGATTATATTTATTTTTTGTTGTTCCTTTAACATTTTACTAATCGCGTTACGCTGTGCAAATAACACGCAAAGAAGCTAAGGGTGGTTAAATGAACAAAAGACATGTTCCATACTTCCTCCTTTTCAATATACGGTAATCCATTGCAACAATTTAGTAGAAGTTTTTTGATTTAAAATATCTCAGGTAGCTCAGGTTCATCTCTATCCCTGTTGAGTCTTCTTTTGAATCCCTTGCATACTATAAAAGAATAAAGATTTCAAAAATAAAATAAAAAAACTAGGGAGTCAAACAAAATGAAGGCGGTGTTCGGCCGGTCTACGTACAAAATGTGCTAACTTAACAGCTAATTTAAATAAGACTTCTTTCATTTTTGTTAATGGACATTTTGAAGACAGCAGCAACAGATATACAGATTCTGATAGTTTCTGTTCCGGAAAAACTCCACATCTCCATAAATCAACTGTCAACATGTTGTTCTGTGCCAATATAAGTTCATCGTTAACCAATAAATCGATTCATCGTCGGTTGAAATATATATCTAGAATATATCAGTAGCTCAGGCTCCCGATATCCTCTTCGAGCTCTTTTGAATCCCCTGCAAACTAAGAGATGTATAGATATTATGCAGATTTAAAATGTTTAATAATAATACAAACAAGAAATCGCTATTACCTATATCTCAATTTGAGTAAATCGAATTTTGAACAGAACCCAAACTGTTATATTAAAATCATATTCTTTCAGATCTGTATATACATATTTATGTACATAAACATAAATCAAATAAACGATTGATGATTCATTATTTTGTTGTTGTTTGTTGACCAAACGATTTTCAAACTAAACACGCCTATCAAAAAACAAACAAAGCTAAATTAGAAATAATACGAGTGTTGTCGTTCGTAAGAAGTCAAAGTCAGAAAGCCAAGTCTGAATTATAGGAGTAATATATGAATTATTTCAAGTACCTATTAGCTATTACCCACCGTTCCAGTCAACCTTAGACAGCTCCTTCTGGGTGTAGTCAGCGTACTTGTTAACATCCTTCCAGTATGTTACCTCATTAGCCTCATAGCGTTTATTGTGCTCATCGATCTCCTTTTTAACTTTGGAGTATAATTTACGACGCATCTGTTCCTCTTGGTCGTTCGAGTAGCTCTTATTGAACTTAGCCTGTAAGGTATTTTATTAATTTAACTAAACAAACTTAAAATGTGCAATGATTTACTTTATACTCTTCCCAGTCTTGATCCGAAATCATTTTTAAGTTTATTTGAATATTTTGTTCGACTGAAGATAACTAACTGCCGGCAGGTAGTGATGCAACTTTTGGAATGATGTTTTGCAGATTTGCGTCTTTTATTCTAGTATGAATTACAAAAATATATGAGTCATTTCTAAATACAAGGTCAATTTTGTCAAGTTCATTGAACAGTAATTGTCAAGTGCTTTGAATGTATATGCAATTTAGACTGCAATAACTGCAGTCAAGCACAGAGATGTTGCTGCAGAATTTGTATTTCAATTGCATTTTAACCCACAGGTCAGAAAATTTGTTAGGCGATTTAAATTTTATAAATCAGAAGTATTCTCCGTATTCTCAAACTCCTCATGCAACGCTGAGATGGTACTACGTAGTTCAAATGCTGTTGACCGATTTAAAATACATCCCATATATTAAAAGATATCCAACTGCACAGTCAGTTTAAGTGTCTAATGAGCTTTTGTGCGATTTATATAACCTCTATATAGCACGCGCAACACAGGGATCCTTATATAGAGCACCCTTATAACAGTGACTGATTTTAAGCCAGACAAAATGATTCGTTGGTTTCCTTTACATACTAAATATAAAAACATAGATAGCAGTTACAGTACTTGCCTCTAGCCATTAATACAACTCCATCGCAAGCTTTTTATTCAACGAAGTGGCTATTCGTACGTCGTTAGGGACACGGCTTATGTATTTTTATTAAAATATTTTTTTAAGAAATAAGTTGTGCCTTAAAACGTACAGGCTCGTGCCCGAAAATGTAATACTGGAGTTTAGAGTCCTTTTTGCGATCGAAGCGAGCCCTTATACCACTGTTTTACCTAGCCGTCGACCTAAGCCGTGTCCCTAACGACGTGCGAATAGCATCAGCCTTTATTAAAATTGGGTATTGGGAAAAATACCCCAATATTAGTACCCTTTATATAAATCGCCAAGGCAATACATATAAATTTGTATTCAGATGCTTATCTCTTGGATGGCATGCAACCTAGTAAATGTAATCAAAACGTTTTCAAACTCCCTTCAACGATCCACAAGGCAGTGATAGCAGCAAAAACAATGGGGATCCCATTATCAAAGCGATGTGTCACCTCAAAAGCTTCCCCACCCTGGGGACTAAAAGACGATAACATAATCCTGTCATTAAACGCGTTCAATAAAAGCTCAACGGCAATTGACGTCTACAAACAAATGTTCCACGATATATACTATACGTACAAAGCAAACAACTGGAGATTCATGTTTACAGACGGATCCAAGTCCCCCTCAGGCGTGTCATTTGCAGTGGTTGATGGGAACGGAATCACTTTATCCAAGTTCTTACTACCTGAATTTGCATCCGTTTTCTCAGCAGAAGCTACAGCTATCCTACGGGCTACACAATTAGCAGTTAAACAAAAAACAATTATATGTACAGATAGCCTTTCCACTTTGAAGGCTATTAACAACACCAACAACAACACGCACATCATCGAAAGCATTCGGGACAAACTAGTCAAAACCAATGGAAAAATCAAACTCTTATGGGTCCCCGGACATGCAGGAATAAAAGGAAACGAAGACGCTGACGCGGCAGCAAAGCACGCGATTTACGAACCAGTTTTCTCACACCCAACACTCAATAAAAGGGACATTAAAAAGCATATCCGAACATACGACCATGCACTACAAAAAGAACAGTGGTCCGCGTATACGCACCACTATAAATCACTCAACCCAGAAGGCACAGCAGCAATTTATCCCCAGAGTATGTCTAAAAGAATGACCAAGCCGTTCGTCCGACTTCGCTTAGGTCACTCGCTCCTAACCCATGGACATCTATTCACCAAGGAAAATCGCCCACACTGCCACCTATGCAACTCCAACGAAGCACTCACCATAAAACACCTAACCTACGAATGCAACACAATCCAAGTCAATCTCAACCGTATAACTCCAAACTCCCAACTATCCCAACTTCTTACCCTCCCCTCCCAATCCAATATCAAAGCAGTTTACTCCCTCCTAAACTCATTAGACTTAATTGATAAGCTGTAACCTCTTTAGTTTTAGATCTAGCCGAAGGCCCTGGTAGCTAGCGCTATGTTTTATATTAATTAACACTTAATTTATTATTTGTTAATAGTTTAAATAAATAATAAATAAATAATCAAAACGGATGCACCCAGTATAAAAAATGTGAGATAGTGAATTAAGAAAACCCTTTTACCTTATTCCGGTTTGATAAAATATAATTTATTACATGAAACACGAACATTGTACAAAATCACAACTTAAACTCTATGAAAAAATGTGTGGTCTTTTTTTAGTCAGAGATAAATTCACAAAGTAAATGCATTTATTGTTCATTGCTTGCCTCCCCTTCCGGAACGCATAGCATGCTCCTCTGGGGTGTTATCCGAAAAGGCGTTAATTGCCATCGAGTATGTTACCTCCTTCGCTGCAAAACGCTTGTTGTGCGTTTCTACCTTTTCCTTGGATGCCAAGAATAACTTGCGACGCAACTGTTCCTCCTCGTCATCCTTGTAGGACTTGTTGAATTTGGTCTGTAAACAAATATTTGCTATGAAGGTACATACTCGTATTTTAGACTATCAATTTACTTTGTATTCCTCCCATTCCTGATCAGCAGACATTTTGGGTGTTAGTTAAATTTAGTTTACTAATATGTTGTTACCGTTACAGCTATTTCGAGCGAATGATTATAATATTTCTGTCCACTCAGTTTTTATTTAGGTCTATGGAATATTTGTTAAGATTTACAAAATATATGACTCAGTTCAATACATGATACACTACGCGATAACAAAAGACAGAAATTATAAACAAAAGGTGTCAGAAAGCTGTCAAGTATTATCACTTGCTTAGAATTTTCCAGTAGTTTCTTTGTAGGCACTGCAATAATTGCAGTTTTGGACAGAATTGTAGCCGGAGGAGTATAGAATTTATTTTTTACAATTTATCAATTTTTGTTTTATTTTAAAGTAACATGCAGTTTAAAAGCTAACGCCCATTCATAATATTCTACTGGTCAAATAAATACAAAAATGCTGCATTTGTGCGTGTAAACTGTATGTTTCTGTATTTTTAGTTAGTCGCCAAAAATATAAATTTCGCTTACGGTGGCTATCGATTGGGCTTCTCAGATTCTGCTCTCGGATTTCAGATTTCATGCATCCAATCGAACTTTCTTTTTCGTTGATATTCATGTGATCGGCTTATGTGTAGCCTTCAAACGTATTTTATTGGATAAATTTTATATTTAATGATTCTAAATAAGCGTCCAGATTGATTTTCATACATACTTTCACATAAATAACAAAATCCACCACACACCCGATAAAAAATATGGTGGCCAGGCAAACGTATTGGTCCTGCATTTCCATTCCATCATTAATACATTATGTCAGACTGCTTATACAAACGTCTTTCTTAGCGCTATTATGTTAATTTGTTGGGGTGGACGACTCGAGCTAAAAGGAACAGAATTATGTACGCGAAGTAGGTACCTACCTACCCACCTATTTACGAATTACTAACTACTTCCCAAAATAGTGACGTTCTATTTCCCAATCGGAAATATAACATCCCTGCTTAGCGACCAAATGCACAAATTTCTAATCCGACTGTTGGCTAACCTGTTTAAATCTGACATTTTGTCTATTTTCTTGTTTTTCCTTTTTCTCCTTCTTTTCTTTTTCAGAAGGCTTTCGGTACGTGTTGTATTGCGAAAATAATCTCAAAAAATATTGAAAAAATCAATCCATCGAAACATAAAATAATTAAATTCACAATGCTAATGAATCTATTTAGTGATGGGAATAAATATTTTTTGAATTATTCGCCAATTACCCCATAGAAACTAAGATAATTCTTGTTCAGTGATTTCTAACCATACGCAGTGTTTGCGAGTGAACTAATTCAGTTTTGTGTCCTTTTCTTTTGTACAGATCTTTTAAGCCAATAATGGGTCGTGTTATTCGTGCACAACGTAAGGGAGCTGGGTCCGTTTTCAAGGCCCATGTCAAGAGGCGCAAGGGAGCCGCCAAGCTCAGGCCTCTAGATTTCGCCGAACGTCATGGCTACATCAGGGGTGTAGTCAAAGTGAGTTCTCTTTCACCAACTGCATGCAATTGGAATTCGCAACTAATTCAGTGTGTTTCTTATAGGAAATCATCCACGATCCAGGTCGTGGTGCTCCATTGGCAGTCGTCCACTTCCGTGATCCCTACCGCTACAAGATCCGCAAGGAGATGTTCATCGCACCCGAGGGTATGCATACTGGTCAGTTCGTGTATTGCGGACGCAAAGCCAATCTGCAAATTGGCAATGTGATGCCTTTGTCTCAGATGCCTGAAGGTACCATCATCTGCAACTTGGAAGAGAAGACCGGTGATCGTGGCCGTTTGGCTCGTACCTCTGGCAACTATGCCACAGTCATTGCCCACAACCCAGACACAAAGAAGACTCGTGTCAAGCTGCCATCCGGCGCCAAGAAAGTCGTTCCATCGGCCAACCGTGCTATGGTTGGTATTGTTGCCGGTGGCGGTCGTATCGACAAGCCTATCTTGAAGGCTGGTCGCGCCTACCACAAGTACAAGGTGAAGAGGAACAGCTGGCCAAAGGTTCGTGGTGTTGCCATGAATCCCGTTGAACATCCCCACGGAGGTGGTAACCATCAACATATTGGTAAGGCTTCCACTGTCAAGCGAGGAACATCTGCTGGTCGCAAGGTCGGTCTTATTGCTGCTCGTCGTACCGGTAGGATACGTGGTGGTAAGGTTGACACCAAGAAGGATGCTAAGTAGATTTATTCCCGTTAAATGTGTGTACTTTTATTTCGCTAAGACCAGTATCAGTGCGCAATAAATAAAAATGAAAGAAAAATACTTTTTTAAATGACAAGTGCTTTTGATTTTCACGGGATGGAGGTTGCAGTTGGAAGATTCGGCACTTTGGCGTTGGGATGAGCTCTTGCCGGCAGACTCGTCGAACTCGAGAGCAGCTGACAGTAGGTTTTTGTGATTTTGCTTTAGGTTAGGTTGAAGTGGCTGTCTGCTAGCCTTTACTTTGCTTCGGACCTAAATCAATTTGGTCTAAGTGTGTCTTTCTAGGCATCCACCTTACCTAACCTAAACCTGCTTTAAAAGCCAGTTGAGTTGTTTACTAGAAACATTCATCCGATCATTGGGAACGGCAAGTATTACCAATCACCGAGGTACAACTACGACATTTAAGAAACTTCTTTACGCTCGGATAACTGTCAATACAGATTTGGCGCCGATTATTTTAAATGCAATTGTGAAAAATAACCTAATTTTGTAGTATAAATGTCAACTCTTGAAAAGAGGTGTTCATGCTTGCTTGCTGTTTTGAAGATTGCAATTTACGCAGGGATATTCGGCTGTAGTGGACTAAAAATATACAGAAAAGTAAATATCATAGTAATGTCAGTTGTCGGTCTCAGTATACTTCGCTTCTGGTAAATACTCTCAATCCAGAGAGCTCCGATATTTTGGAGAGTCGCGGGTTTAGGGTCTACAGCAGAGACAATACTGAGACCCCCAACTTCGGCCGATTTTCCGTTACTTGCCTACAAGCTATATTTCTATGGGGTGGTACACGCTAAGTGCGTTAGTATTGTTACATAGAAATTCGTATTGACAACTGTCACTCACCAACACACTCGCACCTTGCGTGTCCCACTTCCGCTGTCGGCAAAGTTGCTTCCAGCGTTCATAGAATTTTGTCAGTTAAATTTGAAATTATTCGTTTCGTGTAAATAGTATTTTATTTTAGGAATTAGTGCACTTTTGCTGAAAATATTTATGAAAAATGATTAATGCAGAATGGTTGTATGAAAATAAAAACATTTTGGGCAATTTTTCTTCAGTTATTTAAGAAAAATGTACACATCAAATCGAAGTTAATGATATTCAAAAGCAGAAAATACACAACTATATTTGTCCTAATATGTTTCTAGTATATAAAACATCTCATTTAGATCGCATTATTAACTAAACAAATTATATTAATCGTTTTTTAAAAATTTATAATAACCAACCAATAGCATTCAGTTATCTTAAAATGTGGTATTCTCGAACTCTATCACATTCCCCCATGGTTGGTAGCGGTTGGCAGCATTGAATTTATATTTTTTGTATGTTTTTGCATGTCACACGGATACTAAACAGACATAACACCGATTAGAAAACAAAATGGCGAATTTGAAAAAAAACTGAGGGGGCCAGCGGCAAGAGGATTGTGAGTTGGGGGTCTCAGTATTGTCTCTGGTCTACAGTATACTTTGCAGCGTTGCCAAGTCATTCTGGCGTTCGAGCACCGTTTTCAAAATTGTCAGCGTTAATTTTGACCCCTTGGGCACCAAAACTGACTTTTTTTTTTAAAAACAGCTCCAAAGTAGATAACAAAAATAAAAGAAAAAAAAAACAACAACAATAAAACCTAATAAAACTTATAATGGGAAGTTACTGGAACACATACATTTAATTTGTTTTTCAAAATGCCCTTGTGATATATGCCTGCAAGGTACCGTTTTCGGAAATTAGATTTTCAGGAATTCTTATTATTATTTCTTAGTTTATTTTTGCATTAAACTCATTTGGCTAAAAACCATTTCCACATCTCCATTTGAGTCTGGCAAACATAGCAATTTTAAGGCAAATTCGCAAATATTTTGGAAAGGCTTTTTACTTACTGACTCCCTTAAACTATGTCTGACTATGACTTTCTAGCCATAAATCTTTTGAAGTTTTTGATTGCCACTTCAAATTTTTTGGGATTCTCCATTCCATTTATTCCCTTTGTAGCTTTGCAGTTTTCACTATAGGTACATATAACGATTAAATAGTTTTGCGAGATCAATCAAAATTAGCGAAAAGGCTAAGAGAAGAACGCATTACTTTTCAAGAGGGATGAACTTGTATAAAATGGCGTCTGCATTTGAAGAAAGAGAAAAAAAGGCGGTGTGCAGCGGCAGCGTTAAAAAAGCACTAAAATATTTTTCAAAGCACTAAAATAACGCCCAAGCGCTAAATCTACTTTTTCGGCACTAAAACTGAATTTTGGGCACTAAAATTAACGCTGAAAGCACTGACTTGGTAACGCTGATACTTTGTCTCTGATAAATACGGTAAATACATTCAATCCAGTAACGAGCCCAGATATTTTGGAGGAGTTGCATTTTTTCAGTAATTTCATCTTCTCCACGGAATCAGAAACTGTTTTTGCACAGAATCACGGGAATAATTATTACAACCACATTTCAACCATTTGGCTGACTTCTGGTTTAACAATCGAGGAACGTTTTCTTTGGATTCGTTAACATCCTACTTCGTTTTCGCATCCGGCTACATCCGACTACATAAAACTGTGACATCGAGATGTCGCAGCTATCAATCTGAAGATTTTTTTTTAAATTGGCTGTTATGACCCCTCATATAAAATCTGCTATGTTTTCTACAAGTTTTTTGTTATCGACCAGGAGGTATGGGAGAACACCTAGCGGTTTAATGCTTGCAGTTTGAGAAGTTGTTTATGCTAATTATAGTGCAAAATCAAATAAACTCAACAACATTGATAGCGGGCACAACTTAAACGGCAGACGAAGTCGAGTTCTTCAAACTACAAGTCTTGATCAACTAGAGACGGAAATTGTTTCAAATAGACTAAAAGTAGGGAAACGGTTTTATTAATGATAGGAGACATGTTTGTATCCTGAGCACTCGATAAATTAAATAGACTAGATGCCGATGTTGATTCAATATATCAGTTGAGGAAAAATCAGTTTTTTTTTTTTTTGTCAGAATCAGAGCAGTTTTGCGAATTTCGATTTCTGAGCTAGATTAACACCTACTTACACTAACCCCAAAACATTTGCCATTCGTTAAACTTTAACGGGTGTCATTTTAAGTGATAATTAGAGAAAATGTACATTTGGGCGCTGCAATGAATATCAACATAAATTGAATGGATTTTTATAAATAACACAAATTACGATTTAAGAATTTAATAAAAATTCCATTGAAAAAAAACATAAGTTTTATATGGTATTAATTATATAAAAAATCATAAAACACCAGGGCTCTAATCGCGTAAGCACAAAACGATTGAACGATATCGTCTCGACGATGCTTCTACTTCGTGTAACAACCAAAAAACGATAATCGTTGAAACGATTGGACGATCATCGTTTTTTGTTGCTTCACGTAACTAAATAAAACGTCAAAAAATCTCGTTGAAACGATTCGATTGAACGACACCTATTTTGCAATCATTTCATCGCTTTTGGTGCATTTTTTCTCGTTTTAGTTAGGTCTGAGCGATGTATAAGCAAATATTTAAAGGAAGACAAACACGTTTTCTCACACATATTCTCTTTGGAGACGACTCGCTCGTATCCGCGTAGTAAAAGAATGCATTCTTTGCAAAAAAGAAATGTTTCGGCAATTTCATTTCATTTGTTTGTTTTATAATTTTGTTTACAACTCGATCCTAAGCAAAAAAATTCTCATCTGCTCCACGAAATCCAAGATCTTTATTGGCATTTCAATTGTTTTAAGAAATACATGCAACATTTCGAAAACCTTAAGTATATTGTTCCAACTCTTGTTTTGAGTTGTTTGGTTTTGAAATTTCACTCCAGAGTCCATTGAACTTTGGTCGATTCCTACACACTGTTGGGCATCTTCCGTATTCTTCCGTGCCACCCCTCAATTTTTTCCATTAAATGCACAAATCCACGTCATTGTCAAATTCAGTCAATGACAAGAAAGAAAAATAAATAAAATTCAAAAAAAAAAAAAAAAAACACAATTTCTATACGTTTTTTGATTTTTTAGGTGTCAGACTTTGTTTACAGTCATTTCCAAACTGTTCAAAATAAAAACGATGCACGATTCGATTGAACGACACGACGATGATGTTATACGAAGCAAACCAAAAACGAGATCGTTTTGTTCTATTGTTCCGACGACTATCGTTTCATAAATTACGCGATGAGAGCCCAGGAAAATGATGTAAACCCTGGCAGATCGGGCCTCATTTATAAAATTTATATGAATAACGTGCATCGTACTGCTGAATGTGCTCATTCTATTTCCCTTTGTATTCAGCAGCGCCAACTTACCGCCTGCGGCAGATAGTAAAACTACCATGACATTTTATGAAACCAAAACATAAATACAAAAAAAAACGACCCAAACCCTACTTGTGTTTTGTGTGTGTATTCATATCGATTGCCACAAAACAGACTGAATCTGAGCGACCCCACAAGAGGAAAGAAAAAACGTCTCAGCAAAAGACGAAGTGAAAGAAAAATATAAACGGTGACGAAGTAGGAAAGATTTTGTTCACAAAATTAGCCAGTTTTCAGTGACTCTAGACAATAAAATCGGTATTGCTATTTGTCCCAGTGCATAAATCGCTAACGATTCCTAGTAAAAGTTCGAAGGAGAACCAGTTACATCAGTGAAAGGCTTACAAAAAGGTGCGCTACTTCTACTCCCTTCTCCAATCCATTTTCAGTTCTTTCAGCATCCCCCCAACCCAGACGTTTTTTGACCATGAAAACAGACAGAAAAAAACAATCTTAACTCACCAAATGTGTATTTATCGATAATTGAATCAATTCATCGACGGCCTACCTACCTAAATTGATTTGATTTTCACTCGTACTTCTCTATTCTCTAGCTGATAAAGCACCAAATAGCATAAATAGATAGACAGATAAATTGCGATTTCGTGTTTCCAGCTAAAATATTATTATTTACATTTGCTTGCTCATTTGCACCTGCTGCCGCAAATTAGCAAACTTAATCGCGCGGCGATAGGTGGCTTTATTGGGCTGGAGCCGTGTACGTGTAGTTTACGCCTCTGACGTCAATCGGATGAAGCATGAAGAAACTTGTTTTGCAGTTACATACTACGACGGAGACGAAACTATGAACTGTTTTTATGTGCATGCAACGGAGCCAGCTATCGGCTTTCATTTCTTTGAAAATGACAAACTCGAGCGGAATCCTTCCAATTGTGGAATGCACTTTTATCTTTCGGTTACTCATACAATGTATTATTTACTGTACTATGTCATGAAGCTCGTTGTTTCTGATCGTATAGATTAATTTTCGCTACAGACTCATAAAGCAGTCACACGGAGATGGAGCGAAGGCAAGCCAACCCATAAACAAGTGCGATGCAGATGAGCGTAGCTGACGTGTTTATTTTGAATAAATTGAGTAAACAAAACCAAGTTCGCCTCAAAGTCATTTGCCACCAGGCAACATATTTTAACACAGTAAGACGTGTTTTCGTTGTCATCGTCTGTTCGGCGACACGTCAAGCCCTCATGTGGGAGAAAGGGCGTGGGTACAATTAACTAACAACTCCTCGGGGGCTTCCTATGTTCAGACACAAATTCAGTTTACTTTTTACATAAAAACTACTGTAGGTATCACTTGCGCGCTCCACAAGTTCTTCAAAGTTTGTGGTGTTTTCACAATTTTCGTCGGTTGCATTGTTTTACGATCGGAAAATGTGTGTGTATTGTCTTGCATTGTCAACAAGACGACCTACGTGCTACGTGTCTAACCAGCAACAGCAGTTTACCTTATATACCTATTCACGATAAAATTTTCAAACACGTTCGTGGTGTGTGGCAATTAACCTAGCACTCGACGAGCTAATTACCTGCTAATTACGTTTGTCAATATGCTGAAATTTAGGTATCATCAGCCAAACTAGTGTAGAACCCGCCGAATCTCAAACATAACAGTCATCACTCGGTGCGATAGTTAATTATCCACTAGAGACTGCTGAAATCCAGTAAAAAGTAAACAATTTCGAAGGTCGAGCTGTGCAATTAACGATCATTTTCTAGTTTACACATATCGACCCGCATTCCTACTGATTAATTATTGATATCGATTGTTTAAACAATAGGTTTCACCTTCTCGTTTGTTTGCTACACTTGTATGATCAATTTACAAACCGCCATATGCCGGACAAGCTGACTAATCTTGACACTTTTGTCGTTGGAAAAATGTTTCCTATTTATTCCTGCACCGTTCTCCAACAGGTTTTCTTAAATCGAGTGGTTTGAGTGATTGAGTCAGTGTGAACGCTGCAGATTTCTAAAAAGACGCAAGAAAAAGGCCAATGAGAAAAAAAGCGCCAATTCTGAAGTTATTCTGAACATTTAGCAGAGACAATCGGCCCTAGCGAGGTATCCGTCGGAGCGAAAAATTCTCCGCAACGCATACTCCTTCGGAGGCTAAAATTCCATTCGAGGTGGAGAGATTTAAACAACCGCGATGGCGCGCCGCACCGCACTCCAAAACAATTTCCACAACCCATTTCTGTCGGAGGATACCGGGACTGTCAAAAAGCTGTCAAAAAATTTAACAAAGTAATGCACTTCATCGTAATTCAACGTAATTCGCCCATATGCTCTACAAAATGTCGGAAAATGTTTACGAACAGTTATTCCGATGAATACCTTGCATCAAAAATCCTCCGAATTGTATAAAATCGGAGAATTTTGATTCCGACGGATACCTCGATTGGGCCTCAATAGTTGTCTCTGCATTTAGTATTTTTGAACGATATTTAACAAGCACTGGTTCGCTAAACACTATAATAGGCAACCGCGTTGCATTTTAAAGGTCTTTATTTGCAGTTATACTGCAGCTGTTTCAGAGTTGAAATGATAGCTTTAGGTAGAGAATATAGGTATATATGTTGTCTGGCTGCAAAGCGCTTCAACTCCTCCTGGAGTATAGGCCAGCAACAAGATCCTTCCATTTGTCCCGATTCGCCGCAACTGACCTTAGCTGTGAACACGATTGAATACCTTGGGACCGAGCTTCCTTTAAAACAGACGACCTCCAAGTTGTTTTTGGTCTTCCAACGCGTCTATTTCCCTGAGAATTCCATTCGAAGTATTGTTTCGCTATATTGTCGTTAGGTTTCCTCAGAATATGGCCTATGCAACGCCACTTCCGTTGCATGATAAAGGACATATTTAACCCAGTCGAGTTGTTTGCCATGAGACATATATCGTCAGCATAGTCTATGTGGCTAAGTTTGTCAAACAGACTCCATTGGATATCATGTCTCTCAGTTTCACCCAACGTGGCAGTCATCACATCGTGAATTGCAAGCAAAAACAGAATTGGTGACAAGACATCTCCTTGCCTAACTCCTTGACGCAAGGGAGTCGAAAAAAAAGTAGAAAATAGAGCCTCAAAAAATGAGAAGATTTCAGCTCCAATGCAATCACTCTGCTTTGACACATTTATGTCGTTTTCCAGTGGTTTCACTCGGTGAAATGTCAAAAAATAATCTGCGGCAGCTGTCAGAATCAGAATCACCAGAAGAGTATTTTTTGTGCCCATGGAACAGTTTTAGAAGTGTTTTTTTTTCGATTCCGGACTCTCCCGGACGCTTCTTTTTCCCCAATGGAAAACGTCATTAAGCATCATTCCAGTGCTGATACATATCTATTGTCTTCCCATTGCTGACGGGTGAAAATAATGACATTTTACTGAAATACATGACCCCTGTTATGTAGTCCGTAGCGTCTGTTCAAAATTGTTGGCTTGGTGCCAGCTCTGACAAAACCCCAAAAGGTTTCCGATGAAGTTTCCGGTTTATTAAAACAGCAACCGTGTGACTACACATTTTTTATTTTACGTCAGAGATTTCACTGTCTTATCAGAATGGGTGTTCCCGTGTAGCATAATTTAAACATTCAATTAGATCATTAGAAGACACGACAATGATTTGCGTGCAATAAACCCGACAGCAAAATATTTACACACCTACTTGTGTGTGGTATGTTGTTGTTAAACTTTTTTCTACTATCCAAATCTATTTGCAACCATATATCAGAGCTTTTGACAGTACAATTGCTGTCACAACAATTCTGGCACACATTTCCCATCACCTTATCTTCTCGACTTATCGATAAGACGAATCGTAAGTTACTTTACTTTGCGATATCTCAAAAGCTCCATTTAGTCGCGAGTGGGTGATTCAGAAACAATGTAAGCATTTGTGACATTCACGACTTAAAAATCAAGTTTGCGCCCATCCACTAACTGCTTTTTTTTTATAATTCTAGAGTAAATCACGATCCATCAGCTGCACATCCTCACGATGGCCAATCGAGAACCGCCGATGGACGAATTACCGCCCCCCAAAGCCGATTTCAGTGCGCCGCCACCGTACGAGCTGTCAAGTTCAGATTTGCATGAGATTCCCCACAGTAAACTCCCCACATACGAAGAAGTTGAGATGGAGAAATCCATGAACGGCGAACTTCCACCCTCATTGATGCCGCCGCCATCACCTCCGCCGCCCCATCATCCTCTCACCCAAACACGAACAATCAGCACAGGCACTCAGCCAGCGCTCACATTCATTGCGATCGACACATCCGATGCTGAGAACCTGACCAGCGATCACAGTCTGCTGGGCACAGACATCATCTTTGTGGCGGCTTTCATTGTGGCATTCCTCTTCAATTGGATTGGATTCTTGATGGTGACGTGCTTTTGTCACACAATTGCCGCTCGGTACGGGGCCCTGTCGGGCTTTGGCTTGTCGCTTGCCAAGTGGACCCTCATTGTTAAGCATTCAACAGATCTCGCCTCCCACGAGAACTCATGGCTGTGGTGGCTGATTATGGCATTTGGATTTCTGATCTGTGTCCGCGCCCTCGTCCAGTACATCAGTATCAAACGCACCTGGCGACTGCTGTCCGCATCCGCACAGGAGCGACTATTGTTTTTCTACTAATCCTCAAGGTTAGGCAGTATTCATTACACAACATTGCTATCGATAAATTTTACTATAATATCCATGATTACTGTAAGCGAAGACAGAGCCAGCATACGAGAGAACAGAAAACAGGGCAATGGAATTCAAAATGCTGCAGCTTGACTAGCATCTGCAGCCATAGATGACTTACAAAAGCGAATTGATGAGAAATGATGATCCGATCATAGATGGAAACACATACACACTGCACTTAACTCAAATAAAAAATAAAAAAACTCACTCACCACGTACCGTCACCATCCTCAGCCGCAAACAACTACGACAGAGTAAACTTCAATATTTCTTTATTCGAAAACAAATTGAGTTCTATTTTGAGAGGTGCCCACAGCGAATTGATAAACAGGCTGTAACACAAGCACTGTAAGTACTTAGTAGCGAGACGAAACAAATCGCAGCTCTAAAAAAGCAGACTTCCCAGATGATCCAGTTCAATGTGTTATGTGTTGCTTGTAATGTGATGTAGACTTGCAGGTTGTTGTTGTTGTAAACAGGGGCAGCATTGCCTCTATGTGCTGGCGCATATAGGAGCAAACGAAAAAAAAAAAAAAAAAAACAGACGAACCCGCCCGGTCTTGGTTTTCTTTTTGTAAATGTATAAATGTCTATGTACACGATTTATGATTTATTTTTATGAAAAATATATTTAGTAACTAATTTGTTCGTAATTAACACGGCTTTATGTTTTATTCTGTCGTTTTTGTTCCACGGGAAATCGAAAGTTACAGTCGCTGAAGTCCCTTCGATGACCCGCCGCTCAATAGGTTTCTGGCGAAGCTATCTCACTCCTTAAAGTACGATGGAATTGGGTTTATAAAAGGCCTTTGCTCACATGATCTATCTATCTATAGATCATCGATTTGAATGGTTTTTAACAACAGTTGAATCTCGTTCTATTGTTCCGAACCGTGGAAATCAATGATCTATATAATAAAAAAGGCCTAATACGGATATATGCCGAAAATGAGCGCTCCAACAGAGTCTTTTGAGAGTGAAATCATCTGCACGTCCAGTAAAAGAAGCACTCCAACCTAAAATAACGAAGTCAGCGATATGCCGGCTTGGTAGGTAAACGGGTGCTCTTGTGGCAGTTGTAACAGCTTCATTTAGACCATCAGTTGGGTCCATTGTGTCCAGTTACGGGAACCATCCAGTGCAGTCTGTTGAGAAACAAGAAATATACCGGTTTTTATATTGGAGACACAGATTTAGTATGAATCTCATGGGTTCTTAAAGCTCTGTTGTAACCTGATCCTCTAGTTCGCCCTATGAGTTAGTAGCTACTGATAAGAAGTCTGTTTATCTACTAGAACCACCCAGATTTAAGTATGAATCTGAGGAGTACTTTGAGATCAACATTCTTCAGATCCTTTAGGAAGTAATAACTGTTGAGAATCCTCTGTCTGCTGTTTTTAAGGGCTGCGCATTCGCAAAGTAGGTGGCGAACAGATTCTATTTCTTCTACGTCCCTACAGCTTCTGCAAAAATCATTATGCAGTATCCGCAGCCGATCCGATTGTACCCCTATCGCACAGTGTCCATTAATGACTCCCGCGAGTATGAGAATATCTTTGCGGCTTAGTCCGATCACACATTTAGATCTCTTTTTGCTCACCCCTGGCCATAGTTCTTTAGTATGCCTGCAGATAATGAGATTGGTTCATCGTAGGTTACTTCTACTCCAGGATTCAATGTCAATCTTCCTTGCAAGCGCGCTCAGTGGAGTTCTTACTGATTTAAGGGCCATAGATGCATGTATTTTCGACCCGTTTCTTGCAAGCTCATCCGCCTGTTCATTGTGATATTTCGTCCAGATAAATCTTGCAGTGACTTACTGCTCTTGACTTCACCACGACTATAGCTGTGTATAGCCAGTACACCAGTGCGGCCTGAATCCCTATGTGTTGCCGAATGCTCTTCTGCAGGCATTATAGTGCCACGTTTGCTTTTTTTGATGCGATCCTCTATATTTTCCTTCCAGCTGAGCTTGGAACCTAGGAGTACGCCCAGATATCACGCTGTTTTTGAGATTTTCAGATTCATCCCCCCCATCCTTGGGGAATTAAAAGGCGGGGATCGCCTTTCTTCTCGTAAACAGTCGAATTTTCGTCTTCAATGGGTTCACTCCAAGTCCGCGGCCCGTAACCCAGTTATTGACTAGTAGGAGTGCGTAACTGAGTCTTTCGCTGAGAACTGGAGTGAATTTAACTGGAACAAGGATGACGACATCGTCTGTGTATGCGCTCACGATGAAACCTTCCTTTTCCAGTATTTTTAGAAGTTCGTCAACTACGAGGAGCCATGTGTGCGGTGAGAGGACTCCACCTTGAGGTGTTCCCCTACTGACCTGCCGTTCAGTGCTCACGTCCCCTAGATGTGACTTGATCCTACGTGAGCATGAGTCCAATCCAGTCACTAGGCTGCTATTGAGGTGGGCTCCACGCAAGCTGCTTAGAATTGCGTCAGCTTCTATGTTGTTGAAGGCCCCCTCGATATCTAGGAACGCACTCAGTGTATACTCTTTATGTTGTAGTGAATCTTGCAGTACCGATTGTGATTTTGATAGATAGTTATCGCCGATCGCAGATCGACTAGTCGTTCCATTGCTTTTAGCATAAATGACGACAGACTGATTGGTCTATAGTCCTTGGCTGTGGTGTGACTAGCCTTCCCTGCTTTGGGGATGCAAATCACTCGTACCTCACGCCATGCCATGGGAATGTAGCATAGCCAGCACGTGTAAACGCATTTTTGCCATGGAATAGCTTCCTCTGACTTCTGTAGCATTATGGGTCGAATGCTACGTCTTACGCTACCGCCTCGTAGATGAGAAAGGCTAACCTAGTTATTCCCATGTGTCAACAATAATTGAGGAAGTAGCTCATTCTGTACTAAAAAACTTTTATTTATTAAACAATTAAACAAACGGAAAACTTAATTGTAAAAAATAAAAATGAAACGGAAAACCAACAGAGATGTGTCGTCTGAATCCTACATAAAGGTCAGCTTGGTTCGGCTCATGTTCACCTGCCATACGTTAAGTTCCTCGTAGTCCTCGATGCATTTGTCCACTTGATCCGGCTTGAATCCCTTGGTAGTGCACCGGTCCATGACGTCTGAGATCCGCACTGTTTTACTCGAACCGGCCAGCTCGCGAACGAGAGCGAAGATCTTATCCGAAGTGTTTGGAACGCTAAGAATAATAATTTATATAATTTAATTTTGGGGTTAAGATCTTTTCAACTTACTGCCCCTTTTGATGCTCGTGAATTTGGTTCAGCGAATCCTTGGACATCTCCAGCAAACGCAGAGCCTCGGCAACATCATCCTTCTCCACAGTTTCGGAGAGACGCAGACGAGCCAAAGCGGTGGACAACCGCAGGATACCCAGCAAGTTTCTGGCCGACGTGAACGTCATATCTTTGCGATTTCTTGCCTCGCGACGCAGCTCAACATAGGCGCCGACAATGTACTCAGTCAGCTCGTCGGGTATTGTTGGATTCATCCGCTTGCACAAGTTGATGTAACGCCGCATCAGGTTCATGTCGAGAGACTTGACTTTAGTCGGCGGCTGACTGCCGTGACTGTGTACGTAGGTGATGTGTTTGGCCAAACGGAGATCGTTCTCGCGATCCGGTTTATCTTGAATGAGCCACAGCAAGTCGAAACGGGACAAAAGCGCCGCTGGAAGTTGAATGTTTTGCTCGACTGTGCGGCGTGGGTTGTACCGGCCAAATGCAGGATTGGCAGCGGCGAGGATGGACACCCTGGCATTGAGGGTAGTCATTATGCCAGCCTTGGCAATGGAAATCGTTTGCTGTTCCATAACCTCATGGATGGCAGTGCGGTCGTTGTCTGCCATTTTGTCGAACTCATCAATGCAGCAGACACCATGATCGGCCAAGACCAAGGCGCCACCTTCAAGTGTCATCTCGCCTGTGAGTGGGTCCTTCATGACAGCGGCGGTGAGACCAACGCCGGAAGAACCGCGTCCAGTAGTGTACTGACTTCGAATAGCCAAACGGCTTATGTAGCCCAACAATTGAGATTTCGCCACACCGGGATCTCCCATCAGGCAGATGTTGATGTTGCCACGAATCTTCATGCCATCCGGTCGTTTGTCAACGCCACCAACGAGGAGCAGTAATAGAGCTTTCTTCACGTCCAAGTGGCCGTAGATTTCAGGAGCCAAGCTGCTTGCCAAGCGCTCATAAAAGTCATCCTGAGCTAGCTCATTCAATTCTTCGGGGGAGAGTTCAGAATCCTTCTCAGAAATCTCCGTGTTTTTGTTGATGCAGATAATGCGCTGCAATGGGATCAGACAGTCAATGGTAACTAATTCACACGCAGTCTACTTACATAAGCCTCGAGGAAGGTCTCGGATAGAAGTCCAGAGATCAACTGCCTGAAGCCAGAGCGCATCAGCGGGAGGAAAATTCCAGAAATGCAAACGTGATCGCCAGGTTGCGCCTGCCTGGTCACATCACCGCGACACATGATCGTCAATGTTCGGGGAATATGCCCCACTGGCACCTGGTCGCTGTGCTCTTGGATTTTAAGCTCCTGAAATTTGATAAACTTTGATCCACGAGTCTGCAGGTAGAGACGACCGCCAGCTTTGTTCACACGACAATCGTCGGAGGGGCAATCCTGCACAGGTATGAATGTCAGCGAGTTCACAGGCTGATATGTCTCAGAGCCACATCGATCGCAAGTGTACGTCGCCACGACCATCATGGGCTTCACTTCTGTGCAACGAGTTACAATGCCTCGTACGGTTACCAACTTGCCGATGTGTTCTGCCTTGATTTCCCGAATGGAGTAGGTCTTCTCAGTCGATGCAGGCTTAAATGCAACTTCACTGTTTGATAGAGTTCTATTTAGTCAACGACTTGGCGCGATTTTCTATACAACTTACAATCTCTTCATCAACTCACTGGGGAAGCGATTCCTTTCGTCCCTCATCTCCATTTGGTTCCTTGTGCGCGACTCCATCAGCAAACGATGTTCGATGTACACATCCAAGGCATCCTTGGCATGAACTTCCCTCTCTTTGTAGTTAGGAAGGATCTCTATAATAACATCCGAAAACATGTTGGCATAGCGTCTGCTATTGGCCACTACAGCCTCAGCCAAACTTTCGTTGAACTCTTGCAGGTGATCCAAATCAATAGTTATTAGGACCTAAACAGCGGACGTGTAGTTACTGCATCCACTTCGAATTGATTCATTGAACTTACCTGCTCCCTATGGGCAATTTTCACCAATTGATTTGCGTAAATGAAATGCTTTTTGCCATCATCGTCAGTTTTGCAAAATTCTCCTAGGAATGTTTTGATGGATTCTGTGGGAAAACACACTTTAAAATAGAAATGCTTCGCGGTATTTCCATTGTTTACCTGTGTCTTGGGCGTAATCTCGACGGGCCATATTTTTTAACAAATGGAATTAGTTAACAACAATCGAAAAGAAATAAGAGCGGTAAAGTGTGTTTCTTGGTTGTTTGGTTTTAAAATGCGACTCGCTAATACAAAATTCCGAAACAAATCTCATCTGCTTTTTGATTTTAACCGCCAAAACTAGCGCATTTGACAGCAGACGATTTTGAAGTGCTACCAATCATTCATATTAATATGTTGCTAGTAATGGCTGAGTTCAGCACTTGATATATGGGAATAGGTACAGCGCTAAATAAAATTTGCGGATAATGAAGCATAAGAAATATTTGAGAAGTGCTGCAATCCCTAGAAAGAGTAAAATGTCAAACTTTGTCTGAAACAAAGTTACGGTTGCCATTTATAATTTTGAAAGTATTTTTTGAGGTTCGACTTCGACCTCAGCAAAGCAAAGTAAAACAGGTCATCACGCAATTACAACTATTACTGTGAGTCCTCGTTGTAGTTGTCGTAATATTGTGTGCTGAAAATCCTACTTTTTTGCTTTGCTGAGATCGCAGTTAAAAAAAACAGGGTAGGGAGGGTAGGTAGGTTGTAGGTACGTGTGATTCTTTGGTTGAATCAATGTCTTTTTTTTTTTTTTTTTAAAGGCAAATATATCATGTAGGCGCAGTGGCTTAGTGGTTAGTGTATTGGATTACTAAGCGAAGGGTCGAGGTTCGAGTCCCGCAAAAACCCAAATTCCAACTTAGGGTTTTTTTCACTGTGCCACCTCTCGCGAAGGTCTGACAAACATTCGAGAGTATAACTGTCTTGAACGAGCTTCTCAATTAGCCGTTTGGAGTCGGCATAAAATTGTAGATCCCTTCCATTCGTTCCAAAAGGAAAAAACTCACACAAAACGAGAAGCTAGGCCTAGTATCCCTCCGGACCTGTTGCGCAAACTATTTATTTATTTTTAAATACTTCATGATTTAATCTTTGGCATCCGAGAAATTACATACTCGCGGCACCTTGCTGTTTAAATATATCTACTGCATGCTCTCGGGAGTTTTTCAAAAAGGGTTTGGATATGTTATTTACTTGTGTAGCACCGTCATTAAAATCGAGCGCGGTCTTATAAACTGAGACTGCGTCGGGTTAAGACCATCAATGATCAATTAGAAATAATTTCGCATTTCGGGTTTCACTACTGAGTTAGGTCTCGGCTCGACGTGGTCAACAAAAAATGGGTTTGATTTGGCGATAGGTACTTTGCAACTGGGTCTCAGGCAGCGATTCAGTGCACTTTCTAAAATGCTATAGATCAACGGTTCGACTGCGGTAAACGTCATATTCAATCAGCAACACATCAGCATTGCAAATAAGCAGTGATGCCGCATCATTACGTTTCTGAATTTACACATAGGTTGGGTCAAACGTTTATTATAATTCCAGCAGCATCTCTGAAAGCAGGGATCTTGCAGCTTTATTGAACTGAACTTTAGGCCATTCCATCTATCCGGCATTGTCCTCCACCACCGTTCTTGTGGGTTGTTCGCTTCACTCGCTATAATATGATTTAGTTCATATTAAATCGCCTTCGGATGTCACTCTATATGCGTAGGCTCTTTGCCAATAATCAACGTTTGATGAAATGTCTAAGCTCTAGTTGTCTCATAGATAATTATGTAAGTTGGTACGGTAATAAAAAATAAGGCTTGCAACGCCCCCCGACAGTTCATATTTGTATCTTCCTCCAATAAAAAAACAAACACTGTCATAAATAACCAAAACACAATATGATACTTTGAATGCGTCCATTACAACCAACACTCAACTTCTCAGTCTGGCTGATGCCATTTAACTTCGAAACCATTTTCTATATATATATTTCGATCTTGTACCGTTACTGGAAAGTCGAAAGGAACGAGAAGACGAGGAGAGAAGAAAAAAGGAAGAGAAAGAAAAAGACACTGTAATTTTAAGCACGTACAAAAAAGTGGTTTTAATAAAGTAAAATAAAACGCTTAAAATCTGTTTCTTTAAAATATTAATTTGGTCACAAAAAGTAGTGACATTTCTTAAAATTACATTTCACAAAAGAAAACTTTGATAAATACGCATCTACATGCCGACAATACGTTCTCCAGTGGATAAAGGCGAAGAAAGAAGAGACATGTCCCAAAATGGCGACCAGATGCCAGACGAACCACAAGGTCTAAATGTGGAGTTGCAACAATCATCACAAGGCCAACAGCACCAATCTCATCCAGAAGAGGAACAACGACCAGGAAGACGAAGTCCAGCGAAGTGCAGCATATGTAAAGATCCATACAACGAGCACATGGTTTATTGTGACGGGGTATGTAGAAAATGGTTTCATTATATATGTGTTAATTTAAGTAGTAGTCGGGCTGGGGAGTTGAGTAAATGGTTTTGCGACGATTGTTCACTTGGGCATGCGAGAAAGGTTGACTCTCTTCACAAGGAATTAATGACGCAATTCGCATTCGTCGAAAGATGTATAGCGTCAAACAAAAGAAAGGCAGTAGTTAATTCTGCATTTACGAAATGGGATTTGATAAGGCAAAAATATATCGCGTTGACTGGGGGTTTCGTCGATGTTGCAGGAGTTCCGCTTCCAGTTCCAGATTTAAAGAGGGTAAACGCAGCGGGTCCAAATATACCTGATGACGAGTCGGACAAAAGGTCATGCACATCAAAGTGCAGTTCTACTTCTCAACAGTATTTAAAATTGCGATTATTGGATCAGCAGCGTCAATTATTGAAGGAACAGCGAGTAAATATGCAAAAGGAGCAGGAAATTTTGGAAAAACAACAAGAATTAGTGGACGAAATATCAGAGCATGATGAGGAAAGCGATAACGTATCTGAAATCGCAAAAGATGTTAACAGCATCACTTTGGATCCTCAAGCGCGTGAATTTACTCAGAAAGTGAATGCAGCAAAGGCAAATGCAATTATGCAAGAACCAGCTACCAATTTCGAATGCTTACCTGCACTGAACCAACGACAAATAGCAGCACGAAAGATCTACAGCACGCTTCCAGTATTTAACGGCGAAGCTGAAGAATGGCCGTTATTTAAAAGAATGTTTGAACTATCGACACAGGAATGCGGCTTTTCAAACGAAGAGAATTTGATGCGACTCCAGCAATCTCTTAAAGGGAAAGCAAAGGCCGAAGTATCCTGTCAATTATTTGAACCCTCATGTGTGCCCGATATTATTGAATGTTTAAAAATGGCATTTGGACAGCCAACAATAATTCTGAACACACAGATTGACAAGATAAGTAAACTTCCGCCGTTGAAGGGAGATAAGCTGGAATCAGTAATTCAATATTCGACAGCAGTAACAAACATGAATGCAGTAATGAAAGCATCGGGATTGGAAAGTCAGTATGACAATCCTTTGCTACTTAAAGAGCTATTGAAGAAATTAGGCAACGATATGAAAATAAAGTGGGCTTCATACGCATATGAAAATAATGTATCCGGAGTTCTTGCGTTTGGTGCTTGGTTAAAATTAGAAGCCAGAAAAGTATATTTGGTTTTGCCTTCTACATCGTTCGATAGATTTGATAAGACCTCTCGTAAGGAAAGTCGAATCAATGTACATTTTGAGAATAAGCAATCGAATGTGTGTGTAATATGTAAAGGTAAATGTAAATCGGTAGAGTTTTGTGAAGTTTTTCAAGAGTTGTCTCCTAACAATAAATGGGATAAAATGAAAGAGCTAAGGCTATGCCGCCAGTGTTTAACTGCCCATCGGATGAAATACCCGTTTGTTTGTAAGAAGGCAGTTAAATGTAATGTTAGCGGTTGTAGTCGTAAGCACCACCCACTTATGCATTCGGATGAAATTTCACAGGACAATTTACCAGTAGCGGAGACTTTACAGAACAGTCATGTTAGATTGGACGATGAATTCCAGTTTCAATACTTGCCAGTAATATTGCGAAATGGAAGCAAAAGATTAGAAGTGATGGCATTTATTGATGGTGGATCTAGCGGTACACGTATTGAAGAGGATGTAGCTGAGCACTTGGGTTTAACAGGTTCCAAGGTAATTCTAAACATAAAATGGACATCAAACGTGCGGCGCCAAGAAGAGTCTACAAAGATATCAGTGCTAATCTCCGGTATACACATCGGAGCTAAAGAGTATGAGATTTCTGAAGCTCACACAATAAAAGAACTCAGTTTGCCTAGGCAAACATTAAATTATGAAGAGCTGGCGAAAAAGTACGATCACCTTCGGGGCTTGCCAGTGCGTTCATACTCATCAATACAACCAAAAATAATGATAGGACTCAGCGACTGGCACTTAGCAGTTCCAAGCAGGACGCGATTAGCTGGTCGCAATGAACCCGTAGCGACAAAGTGCAAATTGGGATGGTCAGTTTTCGGGTCAAAACGATCATCTAACTATGAGAGTATCAACTACCACATCGAAGAATATCCCGAACCCGGTGATGAAGACCTGCACGAAATGATGAAGCAGTTTTTCTCCATCGAAAGCTTGGGAGTCAAAATTCCAAAAGATGATTTGGCCTCCCAAGAAGAACGAAGAGCAAATTCGATAATGGAAGACACAACTAAGTTTGTAGGTCAACATTTTGAAACAGGTCTATTGTGGCGTTATGATGAGGTGGATCTACCGGATAGTCTATTGATGGCAAGGCACAGACTTAAGACGTTGAACCGAAGATTGGAGAAGAATCCACAATTAAGAACAGATATGCAGAAACAAATAGCTTCTTACCTTGACAAAGGGTACATTCGAAAATTGTCCATGAAGGAAGCACAAGAGCATCATCAACGCGTTTGGTATCTTCCTTTGTTTCCCGTTAGTAATCCAAATAAACCGGACAAAGTGAGGGTCGTTTGGGATGCAGCAGCAAAGGTTAATGGTGTTTCCTTGAATTCGTTTCTGCTTAAAGGTCCAGATCAGCTTTCATCGTTGCTTGGTGTTCTTCTTCGTTTTCGAGAAAATGCGATAGCCATAAGCGGAGATATTTCCGAAATGTTCCACCAAGTCAAGTTAATAAAGGAAGATCAACAAGCTTGTCGATTTCTATGGAATGATCGAGAACATGAGGAGCCAAGCGTATATGTTACCCAGGTTATGACATTTGGCGCAACTTGTTCACCGAGTAGTGCGCAATACGTAAAAAATCTGAACGCTAAACGTTTTGTAAGTAAATATCCGACGGCAGTAAAGGCGATTTTGGAAAATCATTATGTCGATGATTTACTTGACAGCGCCGGAACGGTTGAAGAAGCAATCACACTAGCTAAACAGATTAAGCATATTCATTCAGCTGGAGGGTTTCATATACATAAATGGAAATCTAATTCTCGTGAAGTGTTGTTGGCACTAGAAAGTTCACATGGAGATTCAACTGAGCTTATTAATTTAAATAAGGAAGTTGATTTGAATACTGAAAAGGTTTTAGGTATGTGGTGGAATACGCAATCAGATTCACTCACCTTTTCCCTCAAATTTAATAAAGGCAGCAAGAATGTTTTAAATGGTCAAAGTAAACCAACTAAACGGGAAGTTTTAAGAATTCTTATGTCCATTTTCGATCCGCTCGGTTTAATTGGTCATTTTACAAGTTATTTAAAGGTCCTGATGCAGGAGATATGGCGTTCAAAGGTAAACTGGGATGAAGATATTGAGGATGACCAATATGGGCAGTGGTTGATATGGCTCAAAGAACTTTATGAAGTAAAGAACATATACATTCCGAGATGCTACTCAACGAAATCATCAATATGGAAAGAGTGCGAAGTACAACTTCATATTTTTGTGGATGCGAGTAAGGACAGCAGTGCAGCAGTTGCATATTTGAGAATGCAGTCTGAGGAAATCATATCATGTTCGTTGTTAGGTTCCAAAACAAAGGTGGCTCCTATTAAACTTACATCGATTCCGAGATTGGAGCTTATTGCTGCGTTGATTGGAGCCAGACTTGCACAAACTATTCGGCGATCATTGACCAATCCCGTAACGAACATTTTTTACTGGTCCGATTCGGTAACTGTTCTCAGATGGTTGAGATCTGATGCAAAGGCAACTAAAGGACAGTTTGTTGCCTTCAGAATTGCTGAAATACAAGAAACTAGCAACATTAGTAATTGGAGATATGTACCTTCAGACCTGAATGCAGCTGACGATGCTACTAAATGGAAAAAGGGGCCTTCACTCAAAATGGACGATCGTTGGTTTACAGCACCAAGTTTCCTGTATGCTGATGAAGTTGATTGGCCGGAAGATATTTCACTGCAAAGAAACCAGGATCCTGAGGTCATTGAGGCAGTTCATCAAATTCGCGAACCAGTGATTTTATTTGAAAAATTCTCCAGTTGGTTGAAACTGGTACGAGTAATAGCGTTCGTGTATAGATTTATCAACATGATTCTGACAAAAAATCCGAATAAAATTAAAAACACGAATTTCCTTCTATCACATGAGTATAAGGCTGCTGAGATTTGTTTATTTAAATTAATACAGAGTGATGAATTTGAAAATGAAATCAAGTTCTTAAATAAACAATACGACAATTTATCTGCTATTGATGTACCGAAGCCAGGTAAAAATGATATTTATTTGTTAAAACCTTATATGGATGCAGATGGAGTACTTAGATCAATGAGCAGGATCGACAAAACGAACTGCGTCAGCATAGCAACAAGAAGACCTATAATTCTGTCACAACATCATCACGGGACAATGTTATTGGTGCGCGATTATCATGAACGGTTTCGTCACATAAACCATGAAACAGTGGTCAATGAAGTCAGAAAAAAGTTTTATATTCCTAGACTTCGACAACTTTTGAAGCGCATCCGAAATAACTGCAACCGTTGCAAGATACTAAGAGCCAAAGCAGCAAACCCAGAAATGGCAGAGTTACCAGCTGTACGTATCACGCCGTACACACCTCCATTTACATATACTGCGGTGGATTATGGCGGCCCATTCGAGGTAGTTAATGGACGTAAGACAGAAAAAAGATGGATTTGTTTATTCACATGCCTAGTAGTACGAGCCGTTCACATAGAGATTGCGTACAGTTGCAGCACCGACTCCTTTATTTTATGCTATCGAAATTTCTTAAGCCGTAGAGGACCTGTACAGAAAATGTTTAGCGATCGAGGTACAAATTTCGTTGGGGCAGAAAAGTTCTTAAAAGAAAATTTAAAACAAATTGATTCGCGTTCTATAGCTGCTAAATTTGTAAGATCAAACTTCGAGTGGTATTTTCATCCGCCTGGGTCACCTCATATGAACGGGTGCGTCGAACGTTTAGTTAAATCCGTAAAGATTGCTTTGTATGCTGTTAGTGACATTACCACCTATAAGCCGAACGATGAGCTATTTCGAAGTTATTTGATGGAAGTCGAGGATATGATCAACTCGAGACCTTTAACATACCTACCATTGGACAGCGAGGAATCCGAAGCATTAACACCTAATCATTTTTTGCGGCAACTAGCGGAAGAATCTCAACCAACACCGATTGAAGATGTTGATGCGGACGCCAAACTTTACAAAACAAACTCATTAATGTCTCAGCTGTATGCTAAACACTACTGGAAACGATGGATAAGGGAGTATTTGCCGACGTTGACAAGGAGGGAAAAATGGAACCAATTAGTTAAACCCCTACAGAACGGCGATATTGTTTTGATCATCGACGAGAGATGTCCACGGAATCGTTGGCCAAAAGGAAAGATAGTGAAAATAAACATGTCAAAGGATGGTCAAGTCAGAAGTGCTACGGTTAAAACTATGGATGGCATTTATGAGAGACCAGCTGTTAAACTAGCTAAGCTGGATGTCAATTAGGTACATTTAAGCAAAGCACAAGATCAATGTACCGAGGGGGAGAATGTCATAAATAACCAAAACACAATATGATACTTTGAATGCGTCCATTACAACCAACACTCAACTTCTCAGTCTGGCTGATGCCATTTAACTTCGAAACCATTTTCTATATATATATTTCGATCTTGTACCGTTACTGGAAAGTCGAAAGGAACGAGAAGACGAGGAGAGAAGAAAAAAGGAAGAGAAAGAAAAAGACACTGTAATTTTAAGCACGTACAAAAAAGTGGTTTTAATAAAGTAAAATAAAACGCTTAAAATCTGTTTCTTTAAAATATTAATTTGGTCACAAAAAGTAGTGACAAACACCAAACGTAATTTTATTAACAAACTTTTATTTCTTCCTTTTTTTATACATAGCATAAATTTTGAAAAATAATATAAAAAAGCGAGTAGACAGTAAACTTCATGTGTTAATTATAATAATTTAATTATAACAAATTCTGTTACATACATTTGAAAAGAAAATAAAGCCTTACAAAAAAAATAATTCAATTTACTTAGAAGATTTATTGTAGTAGTAATACAAATTAAATTTAATTCACATTCAATCAGTTTACATTTATATAGAATATAGGTTTATCTTTTCCTGTTTTCTATCAACTGTAGAAATAAACGAAACTGATTATTATTTTTCGTTCTGCATGCTCAATTTTTGTTAAAAGTAACGTTTAAATAAATTAGTATTGTATTGTTTTGCTTGCTGTATAATAGTTATGCTTTATCGCTTCATGCTCGTGGTTTATTTTTAATTTGTGGTTGTTTTTCTTTTGTAATAATTGTTTTTCTTGTTATTACATCTAACTTAGTGTCTTACTTAGAATAATAATTACACATATCTCCTCATATATATCCGCATCCATATTTTGCTTCAATTTTAATATATATATATATTTTGTTTCAATAATTAAAACTAAAACACAGTTTTATTTCACTAAACATATTAATTTTTTGTTTTCCATCTTCTTTTTTACATAAGACTTCGAATATATTGGACTCATACACTCATTCAAAGGCTAAAAAAATATTAATAATAAGAAAATGAAAATTATATCGTATATCGTTTCTTGTTTACTACAAAGTAAATCTGTGCGATTTTTAATTCATTTATTTGTAATTTAGTTTCTTGTTTAGCAATTTCGTATTAGATACTATTTACAACGGAAATATATTTATATTCATCGTAGGTGTTTAAAGGGGTCAATTCTATATATACCTACATTTTATTTACTTTTTATGGGGTAACTAACATTTATTTGTGCTATTTTAAATATTTTCTTTCCATGTAAATATATTTATAGACAAAAAAAGAGAGTTTTCGTTTTGCTCTGTTTTTTTTTTTGTTAAACAAAAAATTGCAATTATAATTTTCAATTTTATTTTAGTTCTATCTATTTAAAGGAAAACTTATTAATTTTAAAGCAATGGGTTATAGCGAAACTTGATTTTTTTTTCTTTAGAAGGAATGCGTGTTTGCCTTGATTTTAGGAGAAGTTTCATTTATAAAGAATTTCATAAGTCAGTGCTTGATTTTTAAACAAAACTTTGTTTTATTCAAAAATTAGTGGTCAATTTTTCTCTTTTATTTTACACGATATATTTTTAGTTTGCAAATTTATTCCGAACCTTAATGTAGGCACACTCCTAAATCAAACTCAATGTCGCATTGTGTTTTGTTTTTGTTTTTCTTTTTCTATTAGCATCTAATGGAAAATCTGTTTTTGAGTAACTAATCTCTCATACTGTGTGTACGAAATTGTGACAGATACATAATGTTCGAAATCGAATTTTTGTTACATTGAATACTATTCTTCTTCCATTTTAATTAATTTAAAATATACACAAACGTAATATGAATGCTAGGAAAATAGACTTCAATACCTTTTCAGGAGAATTTGATGTTAATTTTGCTGTTTTTTATTTTTTATTTCACATTGCGTAGTTAATAATTTTGACTAGATTTTCGAAAATATGAAAATATTCTGTTTATAATCTTCTTAAGTAGACGAATTAACTGGTTTTAAGAATTTCGATTTGGCGATTATTGGGGTTGTCAATGCATTCGAATTTAGCTGGAAGTTATTCGAATTCGAAAATTTCTCAATTTGCCGCCGTGAAGGGGTTTATTTATCGTTGGGCGCCAGATTAAGAGGAGTGTGGGAGCGTTTTTATATGTCGTACTGCATGCAAGGCTTTCAATAAGCAACCCTATTCCCGTTGTCGTATACGATTTACGAGTTGTGTTGCTATAAAAACGATATTCAGGAACTTTAAATAATCCTTTGTTTTACTTAAAACTTACTTTTACTTATAAATAAAGTCGATATAATTCGTTTCCGGGAATAGGGTTCAAAACAAGGTTAGTTGTATTACTGCTCTTATACACCGACGCTATATAGCATCAAAGAAGACTCTTCGGAGTTTCTTGAAAAAACCTAGACTTAAGTTTGTAACGACCACAAGATTGAAAAATATACTCATAGATAAATCTTGTCGCTTTTTAACCATAGAGAAATATATTACTTTCAATAAGAATGCTTTGTCAAGTGTAATGCAATAAGGTAGCACCTAACGATAACCGCCGGTCTCGAAATGTGTAAAAACAAACAGCGATGCAAGTACAAGTTCCATTGCCTTACAATTTGTAAAACTCTCTGATCGTTTTTCATAAGCTATCTCTAATTATAGAAGCGAAGTTGGGTCGATTTCTAAACTTTCCGACTGCGTTGTACTAAAGTCGCGGTACTTTAAAGACTTCCTACCTGCAACTGCAAAGTTAAAGAGTAGCCCCCGTATTAATAAAGGCTATGTTAAAGTTATCAACTTGTTACTCAGCAGTTATGTCCAATTTTTGTATGCTATTTGACGTTTGCTAACTAACTTACTTGTGCACATTTTTTTATTAATAAGGGGGTAGGTCAACAAGAAGATAATCCAGAACATGTTTCTTAGGTATTAAAAAATACTTTGAGGAAAACTATTAAACTGGCCTAGAGTTGGGCAACCTCTTTTATCATGAGAAAGTTGAGCAGACTAATAAAGGGGCTTTCGGACCAATATACTGAAGAATTGGTAAGCAAGTACAATCCTGTTGTTCCATAAGAAACCACGTAAGACTGCCGACATTTCCTGCTTTAAAATAGATCAATCTACTGAGCTTGAGTTTAACGAGACAACCCGCCGTACCAATGACAAAATTTAGTCTCGACTTTAAATTTAAGGAAGCTCACAATTGCAAAATTTTGTATGGAAAATATAGCCACTGTGAACTATTAAAATTTAGAGTCGAAACATAAAATGTTTATTGGTAAGGCCCAACGTGTATGAGCTTAAAGAAGATCATATCTATCTGTACTGTAACCGCCCTAAGATAATGCCAGCCGCTCGGATGCTACACTATGTATTGTTTCGGAAGTCACGACTAAAACATCAAAAGTGTCACTTCTCTTACAGTGTTCTGATTAAAGTTTGCTTTAGATTTCTACCAGAATTAGTAAGAAAGATCGACTGTCAATGTTATACGACTTGTTGTGCAAATTATGTACCTCTCCCCTCTCCATTCCCTCGTCAAATATATTCCCCTGTCACATTTCATACAAAATCTAGAATTTTTGTTCGCCAATTCGTTTGTTTTTTTTTTTTTTTTTTTTTTTTTTTAAATTAACATGTTAATAAATATATAGTTATTTTCCAGTTACATATTTACGCATAAATGTATATTGTAATCTATGTATACGTAGGTTGCGTATATTTATATAGCCTATGTAGTAAAGTAGTATCTAACCTAGGTTTACATAGTACTTTTCTTTTCTTTTTTCAAAGGACTACATTCATTAATTCATAACCTTATAATTTGTTTTTAATTTATTACACATTTATTCATTTTTATTTATCATTTTTATGTTTTTTTACATTTGTTCTAATCATTGTTGGTTTTTTTTTTTTTTAAAGGTTTTAGTGCATGTTCCTCATTGGAAAAAAAAGAAACCGAAACAATTTCGAATGCCTACACTTTGGATTTGAGGACCACAAAATTGAACGAAGGTATATCATCATAGGTTTGTGTTTCGTTTTCGTGTTTGTGATTTTGTTTTTATTTGGAACATTTTTTTTATTTCTTGCTACCTATTTATATGATTTAAAATGAAAAAAAAAAAAAATCGAATTACTACATTATTTTGTGAATTTTGTTTGTTTAACCGTAAACATTGCTATTTTGTTGTTTCGTTTGTATAACAAATTTTGAGCAAATACAATTTCGGAGCACAATTATTCCAAAAATAAAACGGATACTCGGAATTTGATTTATCTTATTTTTGGAAATACTAAGTGTAAATATGTATGGTTTTGTTTTTGTTTATATTTTTTTAATTTCTTTTTTATTTTAGTTTATGGCACATTAAGCAGTGTATTTGTTATACTTTGTCGGTATGGGGATGATGATTACATTAAAGTCAAGAACAACAAATTATTAAAAAAAAAGAAAGAAGAAAATAAGATAAATCCAGATAAATACTTTTTGTTTGAATACGATGTTTAGTTTGTTAGTATCGGTGTTTCTATTGCATTTTTTGTTTATTTCATTTTCAGCGGTACTATATAGATAGATGAAATATCCTAAGACTATTGATATACCAGATGCACTATGCGCGTTGTTTTTCCGTTTTTTTTTTGTTATTTTCTTTTCTTATTGTAAATTTGTTTCAACTAATTTTTTTGTTTTAGTTTCATTTTGTATAGTAATATTATTTTTTGTGTTTTTTTTTTTTGGAAAATAGGGATATAATGTACCTACAGCCGGTTAATTGAATTCTCAGCGCCAAGAGAAGCCCCGACTGGCTGCGAATATCAATAGGACTAGGAGAATTGGAAGATTTTCTATTCTAAGTTTTGAAGACGCTGATTTTGTTTCGTTGACATCGTCGCTGCGTGGACTGACTGGATCTTCGGAAGGTGATACAGGTCCAGCACCTAAAATGAAAGAAGTTGAGGTAATTTATTAAAATGAAATGTAAGAATAAATTATTTAAAGAAAATAGAGTAATAAATAAAAGTTGCCGAAGTTTTGCGGCTATTCCGGATTATTTTTCCTAAGCAAGAGGAATAGAGTGAGACCCCACTATCTCATACCTATTTTTACATAACATAAGAATGACAGAGTGTTAAATGAAATGAAACACAAATGGCAGCTAAAAAAAAGAAGAGCAGTGAGCACATTCAAAAATCTAGTTGTCTTAACTTAAGTAGACTAGATTGGTCTGGACTAGATGTAACCTGAACGCAAAAAACAGATTGGTCAGCTACATTGCAAACTGTCAACTTAGTACACAGTCATGAATTTCTCAACTAAATTCATCGGCTACCCATCCATAAAGAACAACTGAAACAACTGTTCATATGACTGATCTAATGTGGTTTTCCATTGGGACCACCAGAAATCTTTTTCAGATCTCAGATTTTACTGTGCTCATGGAACGCGCAACGAGATTGATCTGCTTTTGTAAATGGATTAGTGCGTTAATTGACAACAATATCAGCTGTTCAAATGGCATTCGTTTTTGGCTAAATCACAAATGGATATCGACTTGAAAAATGTTTCGCCTGTTGTAGATACAAATGAAGTATTATTGGTGATTTGTAGTCTTCAGATGACGAGGAAGACAATGAAGATAATAATTCCTCCGAAATAATATCCATAGCTATTTATATATTTTGTTATTTCTGTTTTCACGAAACTTTGCGCATTTGCCTCGAAAGCAAACTTCGCAGAATGACGTGAAACAGCTGTGCAAATTATATTGGTATGTGTAGATCTGAAAAAATATCGAGATCTGCAAAAAGTGCTCCGAATCGAAAAAAAGATTGATTTTTCGTCCCAATGGAACGCGAAAAGTGATTTAGATCAAAAAAAAGATTGATTTTTTGTCCCAATGGAAAACCACATAACCGATCAAAACTGAGAGTCAGACAGCTGTCAGATTTACTAAACTAGAATCTTGAACGTCCCCAGTGTTTTGCTCAAAAAATGATGAATAGTTTATAATAAAGTGCAAAATTAAGACGGATTATTTATCACAAGCATTTGTGAAAGCTAATCGGTTAAGCTTATATGGATCGTGCAGTATTTAACAGTTTTTAAACAAAACAATTGAACAATTGTTTTCATAATTTTTTTTGACGTTTAAACAAAAACGATAGCTCGTCTGTGGAAGGAATGAGCTTCACTTATGTTGTTTTATATTGGGCAAAAAGAAGATTCCGGAACAGTCCGAAATCGAAAAAATCGCTACTGAAACCGTTCCATTGGCACAAAGAATACTCTTCTGGTGATTCTGACAAGAGAATTTCGCTTCTCGATTTGAAATCAGAATCCACTTAAGAAGCACTCACACAAGTGTAATTTATTTATTTTATACCAGTCAGCTGACAGCTATCATAGATTATTTTTTTGGCATTTCGCCAATCCTTTTGTGGATTCAATCAGAAGCAATTTTCTTGTTACAATCATTGGATTACGGAATGAGTGGATCCTCGAGTGAAACTAATGGTTGCGCTTGATATTTCGAAAGCATTTGACAGAGTTTGGCATCAAGCTCTTTTGTCGAAAATGCGTGCCTATGGGATCGACGCGTCTCTTCTTCAATGGATTAGAAACTACCTTTCTGGCCGTTCAATTCAAGTTGTGTTGGACGGTTTCAAGTCTGCAATTCACCATATAAATGCTGGTGTTCCCCAAGGCTCTGTTTTGTCTCCGACACTCTTTCTCATATTCATCAATGATCTCTTGTCTGTTACTTCTAATCCAATACATTCCTTCGCTGATGATAGCACCCTCAGTTTTTCATATTCGCTCCCTGACTCACGTCCCTGCTCTTCGGCCGTGGATCTGGAACGGCGACGTATGCTAAACACATTAAATTCCGATCTTGACAGCATTATAAAATGGGGTACAATCAATAGAGTGGAATTTAATGCTTCCAAAACACAATGCTGCCTTCTATCATTAAAGCGAAACCTGAACCCTAACCCATTATCCATGAATGGGACTTGCATCGACGAAACCTAACGACTTTCCATACTTGGTATATGTGTCAACGACAAACTTCGTTGGAATGACCACATATACGAAGTCGCCAAAAACGCTGCGAAATGTCTAGGTTTCTTAAATCGATGTAAGAAGTACTTTACACCCTTCGACTTAGCTACAATATACAAGGCCTTTATTCGGCCTAAGCTTAAGTACAACGCTCATATCTGGTCAGGTGCACCAAAAACTTCATTGCACCTACTAGACAGAATTCAAAAGCGCGCGATAAAACTTATAGGTGATAGAAATATAGCGGAGTCTATTGACCCGCTCGAACATCGCAGAAATGTTTCTTGCCTTTCTTTATTTTATCGATATTTTCACCATCGATGCTCTGATGAAATAGCTAACTGCATTCCGCCCCTTCAACAATTCTCTCGCAACACCCGTCACACATCGAATGCACATCAGTTCACCCTTAAGCCTACCTTTGGACGTACTGTAAAATATAGAGATTCTTTTGTGAGTCGAACAACACGCATGTGGAATGCATTGCCTCACACGGTTTTCCCCTCTCATTACAACCCACAATTGTTTAAGACCAATGTGCACCAGTACCTCTTCTCTATCCTCCCTATCAACCCTTCCACTCGTGCTGTGCGTTAGCATTATAAGGGAACAAAAACCCCTTGAGCACTAGTGAATTATAAAAAAAAAAAAAAAAAAAATGGTGCATTTACACGGTCACACATTCCTAACACGGAAAATTAAAGGGATGCCCCATACTAAATAGCCGTTTGAATGAAAGGGGCAGCATTACCTAACACGCAAAAAAACATGACACGTATTTTGGTCGGCCATCTTGTTTACGTGTTAGGAATTATAGGAAAGCTCTGCATGTTGATATTTTTATAGCGATGGTAAACGAAATTCCGCGCTCCTATAAAACAAAATGGCTTCCGGAAGTGGCGAAAGTGCAATTATTTATTTATTTCGTATAAATTATTGGTGAATTGTTTGTTTAACTTACTGAAACTAATTACCTCTCTCATTTCACATGTTTTAAATCGGAAATAGAAATATTTTGATGTGATTAAAAAAATGTTGGCCGCCGGAACTTGTGTTTATTTCCGCTTTAGGTATCTATAATTATGGGTAGAACATCCATGACACCTTAGGCCTTAGGCTGTCTGATTTGTGTTCTCATTCATACGCCTTTATTAGTTTTTACTGCGGACAAACGGATCTCTCTGTCCCATCTCGTGCAAAAATGCGCGTGCGTGATAGTGTAAATGCGGATTAATGGAAAACGACATTAATGCCCAATGTATTTTATTCACATGGTTATGGGAAGAATAAAGCTGGGCCTGTTCTTATACAACATTTTAGCAGTAAAGCGGAGTGACGAAGAATAATATGTTCGCAATTAGATAAACTATATTCTATACTTGACACTTTCGAGATTTATACTAGGCATTTATCCCAAGTAAATGTTACATTATCACATGACACTTTTCCTAAACTGCTTTCAGCGCCGATCACTTTTAGTGAGCGGAAACTGCAAGAACATGAAATCACGAGAAGAATGTCGAGACACACAAAATATAGCAATTTATTCTACTTTGTCACAAATGTCACTCTTAGCTGTTTTATTGAACATTTTTTGTCTACCATTCGTTTAATTTGCTTTTCTTTACTGAGGTGGGTGTTCAACAAAACGGGCCTTACCTATATCATCACCTTTGTGACAGCTGTCAAGTGAAAATTTATGTGAGTTCCCAAAAGGAACGAAACGCCACACGCTTGAACAACTCAATCAGATAACCGAACCACACGGGTTACTAAGAACAAATTTTAGTGTGGACCATTTGTGTTTAAGGAATTTTAAAACTGCGATTAGCTGTGGAAAATACTGCTATAAATATGAACTCTACAAATTAAATGAAATCTGAGAAGGTAACCTTTTCTAAAATACAAACTGATTCGCCCATGCTATACAAGTAACGGGTGATTTTTTAAGAGGTTTAGAACTTTTTTTAAAAAAAAAACACAAAAAATTCGAAAAAATGAATGAAATATTTATTTGAATCGATAGTTTGAACCTTGCAATTTAATGTTTAAAGATAATTTCACGCAAATGTTGACCGCGGCTGCGTCTCAGGTAGTCCATCCGCTGAGTCCAATTTTGGCATACTCTTTCACACATATCGGCCGGTATCTCACGAATGAATGCATGGATGTTGGCTTCCAGTGCGTCAATCGAAGCGGGCTTGTCCCTATACACATTAGCCTTGACATACCCCCACAAAAAATAATCTAATGGTGTCAAATCGCACGATCTAGGCGGCCAATTGACCGGCCCGAAACGTGAAATTAACTGTTCACCAAACTCGCCTCGCAATTGCGCCATTGTTTCGCGTGCTGTGTGGCATGTGGCACCGTCTTGTTGAAACCACATATCAAGCAAGTCAAGAACTTCCATTTCGGACAAAAAAAAGTTTGTTATCATCGCTCGGTAGCGTTCACCATTGACAGTAACGCTGCGATTCGCATCATCTTTGAAGAAATATGGCCCAATAATGCCGCCGGCCCATAAACCGCACCAAACAGTGGCTTTTTCGGGATGCATTGGTAGCTGTTGCAATGCTTCTGGCTGATCTTCACTCCAAATGCGGCAATTTTGCTTATTTACGTACCCATTCAACCAAAAATGAGCCTCATCGCTGAACACAATTTTTCGATAAAAAAGCGGATCCTCGGCCAGCTTTCCAAGAGCCCATTCACCAAAAATTCGGCGTTGTGGTAGTTCGCCTGGCTTTAGTTCTTGCACAAGCTGTATCTTTAAAGGCTTTACGCACAAATCCTTCCGCAAAATTTTCCACGTAGTGCTGTAACAAAGGCCTAACTGCTGGGAACGGCGCCGAATCGACATTTCGCGGTCTTCTGTCACACTAGCTGATACGGCCGCAATATTTTCTTCACTACGCACAGTACGTAAACGTGTTGGTGGTTTAATGTCCAACAAAGTAAATTTGGTGCGAAATTTGGTCACAATCTTCCGAATAGACTGCTCAGAAGGTCGAGAATGCCGATCATAAAATGGAAGCAGCGCGCGATGAACATTTCGAACCGAGCACGAATTTTGATAGTAAAATTCAATAATTTGCAAGCGTTGTTCATTTGTCAGACGATCCATGGTTAAATTGCAAACCAAACTGAAGCTGTTTGACAGTGACACAAGGTACTAAACACACGTCAGCTGTCAAAACCAGTGTTGCCAAAACCAAACCAGCTAAAAAATCACCCGTTACTTGCATTAGACGCGCTTTTTTTTTTTTTTGCATTATTGGCTGCATTCAGCGAGCTATCAAATGGGGTTAGTATATGGGGCAAAACAAAGCAGGCGCAACACTGGCGGCAATTAGACAAATACCACCCTGTTTAAGGCCCGGCGCTCCGAAAATAATAAAATAATTTTAAACTTTAAACTTTGTAGTTATTGGAACAGTTAAAAGAAATTACAATGCACACTTTAAATTTTAAGTAAGTGATCATGCAAATCGCTCCTGACAAAAAAAGTCTTTTTATGCATTATTCCTTATCTAAAAAAAAAAACTCAAGAGCAAATCATTCAGAAGTCAACTGGTAACAGCTGGCTTCTATAACAAGAACCATACCGACCAACCAGTTCCGACATCGTCAACGTCTGGAATAATTCTCCGCAACAAATGACCACTACTTGATCGTGGGTTGCACTCATGAGTCAAAACACAAGTCAATCAATCAATTAATGAAAATCAAATTCCATTGATTTTTTTTTTTTTCTGCTACAACTTACCATCGCCAGATCCATCGCCCGATCCATGCAAACTGTCCTCTTCATCGTCATTATCATCGGGCATTCGACCAGAACCCTCTTCATCGTGTCTGGCCATATCACTTTGAATATCTGAGTATGAGCGTGTAGTTGAAGGAATCTAGTAGTACAAATAAAAATACAAATCAAATCCAGTAAATTCCTTGTCCAATTGGACACAAGAGATCGCCGCAACAGAAGACAGAGGCAACTCTCAATACTTACAGCACTACCAATTGATGAGCGAATTTTAATTAATTTATCGACCAATTCGTTCAGTTTAGTCGACTGGGCAAACGAATGCTGGACAAGTGGCACTTCTGGATTATATTTTTGTGCATCCAAGCCGCTGGTCATTGCTACTTGGTTATAATCACCGATGCGATCACCGGTCCAACAGTGGCGATCGTTTCGTTGAACGTCTTCATCCTCGCAGACACTAGAATTATACAAACAAGATGCCAAATCAATAAGACGAAAACAATTAAATATCAATTTTTATGTGAATGTTCACGAAATTTGCATAGAATTCACTTAGCAGGGTTTTAGCGTTTCTTTCTGTGTCTTAAACCGATCTTGGGTGACTGAAAATTAAAGTAGGGTGCGGCGCTTCCATTTGCATTAATGCGTTTGGTTTCTAAACGAAAAAGATTTACCAAGACTTTTATGGAGTTTATGACGCCAGCAGGGGTGTTAATTTTTGTTTTTAATTTGGCTAAACATAAACTACGGGAGATTGACATGTGTGGATGGCTATTGGGTACGAAATATGGCCAATCTATGGAGATGAGATGACCGTCGTTTAGAAAGCGTTTTAATGAGAGTCGGTTTGGGGAGTTTGGTATCAGGTTTACGCCCACATCCTGACTGGGCATCAGCAAATTATGATAATACAAATTAATAAACGAGGAATAAATTTGCTGCCGACGTGAGCATGATGTCAGAAGAGCCTTAGTTTGCAACAGCGCAATGATGGGAGAATAAAAATGATTGGATTTCCATACGCGATAGCATATAGGTGTGTTTTTTTGAACATCTAGAGAAAAGTAGAACGATCAGCATGATTTTAGAACAACTACATTCTACTTGACTCTTTTACGATCACACGAGGCATTTTGTCTAGAAAAAGAGACTTAACAAGCACCATTCTTGCTGACGACTTTCTGGTTCATGATTTAAACAGTAAAATGCTTTCAGCGCTATTTACTTTCAGCGAGCGGTATTTTAAAAGAACGTTAAGTCATAGCAAAAACCAGTGCCTTGATTTTGTGCGGTTTTTGTCGCAATTGCGGTTGCGGAAAGGGTTCACGTATAGGCGGATTCTATAAATGTGTGCGGAATGTCGAGAACTGACAGCTTCCAATATTTCCTGTTCTATTGTAGCCTTGTTCCTGAAAATTCCAGGCGCGCTTTCCCATACGCAACCTATTGAGGTTGCGAGAAGGATGTCGGATGAGAACAACTGACAACAGCGTGACCGTTGTGCGACAATTTGGTACTTTTTTCGAGGACCCTGATAAAATTTGTTGCTAATTTGTTCCTTTTTATTAGTTGGAAAAGACACTTCGGAGAGTTTTCAAAAACAGTGATTTCAAAGTAAATATGTTTGAAATATAACGCTGTTCCCTATCACAACACTATTTTCGGTTAAAACGAGCCAATACTTTTTAAATATTGTGAGATAATTCTAAATTTGCAGAAGAGCTTCAGAAAAGGCACTTTTTTCTTGCATCTTTTTTTGCAACATTTTAAAACTAAAATGAACGATATCTTAAAATGTAGATATAAATATGAGTTGATATATTTACAGCCAATGTTTAATTAATTATTATATATTTATAATTTAAAATCGGCTTTAAGGTTTTCATTTTAAAATTTGTCATTCGAAAACGAATTGCATCTATTTTTTTAACTATATTAAATACATCTCTAATGTGTTTTTGTTTTTTTTTTTTTCTTTAAGTTTTTTATATAGTATATGAAAATTTCAATGAAAATGATCAATTTTTTTTAAACTATAATTTATAACCTTTCTCTAACACTCAGGGCGGTGAAACGATAAAGGGCCATATTACTACTAAAATTTGTTTTTCCAAATTAAGAATTTATAAATTTTTTCGTACGAAAAGCGTTTTCCGATTACAGAAAAAAATAATAAATTCTTTTTCTATAAAATTAAAAGAAAATTTGCTTATTTTTTTGATAAATCAACTTTATAATTCATAAATAACATTTTAAGACCAAGATTGAGGTCAGCCACCAAGTTTAAGTGGTCAAAAAAAGCAAAAGAAAATTTGTGCGTTTCCGTTTTACGTATGGCTTTAACTGGGACCTAAAGCTTCTCTGCAAATTTTGCAATTTTCGCAGAATATTTTCACAAGTATTAGCTCGCTTAACGTTATAATAGTATTGTGATACTCAACCGCGTTACATTTTAAACGTATTTATTTGGAAATCACAGTTTTTTTTTAGATTTAGATTTAGATTTTTATCTTTATTTCATTCAAAAAAGAATTTGCGTAGTTCCCTTTGCAACTAAAAAAAAGGAAAAAGTGCCAACAAATTGTATTAGAGTCTTTGAAAAAAGTATAATATTGTCGCACAACGGTTACGCTGGTTCAGCGCGCGGTGCACTCACACATTGAAATCCGATTCGGAACGTTCCCTAGCGCAATTGCGACAAAAACCGCACAAAATCAAGGCACAGATGTCGATATTTTATTATAAATGCTTGCAGAATTTCAGGCTAATTGCCTGTGATAGTTTTATTGGACATTTGTATACTTTGTTGATGTTTTATAAAACAATTCTAAATTTATAATGGCCGCGTTCCACTACCCGCTAGATGGCATGTGAAACTCCATATGAAAAAAATTGACATTTCACCATTTGCGCTAAGAATTTATCAATCTAGCGCAAAACAAGGTACCCGCTTGATTGAAAAAAAACAAAAAAAAAAAAAAAAAAAACGACCTGTCCAAGGAAATCGTTGAAATGATGAACAAAATGAAAATAAATACGAAGCCGAGCAAGTGTAATTGTGATAAAATTGGTAATTATGTAAATGAAATAGCAATTCAGATAATATTTTTATGATATTTGTATCATTTCTTTTATTGTAGTGGAAACCAGTGGAAACCATAAACAAATCATACTGAGACCCCCAACTCACAATCCTCTTGCCGCTGGCCCCCTCAATTTTTGCCAGGAATCCGCCATTTTGTTGTCCTATCCGTGTACGCCAATTCCTATCCGTTTTGCTTTACCCACAGTGAAATGTAAAAAGATTAGGTGCGAATGTGTTGGTTGAGAAGATTTTTGACATTTGTCAATACGAATTTCTATGCAACAATACTAGCGCACCTAAACTTTTTGGGAGCGTAAAATTTAGCTTGTAGGCAAATAACTGTTAATCGGTCGAAGTTGGGGGTCGCAGTATTGTCTCTGGTGGAAACTTTGCCGCTGCCGCTGGTGTTGTAGCGCGAGCGTTCCTTCATTTGGGATATTTTGTGCTAGACGGCTAACGGGCAGTGGAACCCGGCCTATGTAGCACCTCCGAAGTAAAGTCTCGTTAAAAGGTGACAATTTCTGACAGCTGAGTAGATATTTTTACCTTTCAATTTTTAATTAAGCCGCATTTTTGCATCGTTCAGTCATCAAACACTTTTAGTAAATAGATCCGTTCACGTACTAAGAACTATTTATCCGTCATCGCGATCATGAGCAATTATATTATTTAACAAGCAAACTTTGGAACTCGCTTCCTGGGGATATATTTCCAGAAGACTACAATTTGCAGCAATTTAAGTGCAGAGCAAATAAACATCTGCAGGCATCTCGGGGCGCTTTTGAAGCGTTATAGGTTCGCCTTTCCCGGGAGAAGTATATATAAAAAAAAAATATTATTAAACGCACCCATTAAGAAATTCAGTCGAAATAAACTTCAACAGCAAATTCTTTGAATTTTTATTTCCCCCAAATGTTTGATGAGTTTTCTAATTTTAAGATAAAAATAGGTTTGTTATTATAAAATAATAACTGCCGCAGAAATCGGCACTTAAAACTTCACCGCTTATGTCATTGAATTAAAAAAAAAGAGTCAAATTACTGCAAACAGTTGGTCGTGAACTTTGTAATAATCAGAATTTTAAAGATAACCTGACTGTGTATTTGATAACGCAACGATAACAAATTTTACAATTAAAGTTATTCCGGCTGTCAGGGTAATTGATGTGTCATTTCAAGTACTACTTAACTTACTTTACGTTTAAGTGGCTGGTTATGCACCAGCAGAGACAAATTCCAGAGAATCAGGCGATTCGGATAGAGACTTCGTTGCCCGATGAGTTCATCCCTGACAAAGACATTTGTTAGTGCTCCTACAATGGACCTACGATTGGGCTGAATTCAGCATTTTAGGGAAAGACTCTTATCAGATTGCAAACAAGAAGGTGGCACCACTAATTCAAATCTCTATTTGAAGAAAAAATTAAAATATTCCTTAGTATGCGATGTACTCCCTTTCGATCTGTTTCTCCTGATTATTTTCTCTCGCTAAAAATTATGAATTTAAATTCAATTTTCGCATACAAATTGGATGGCATCGCATTAATTTGGAAAGGCCTCCGCAGTTGGATGTTCTGCTGCCACGAACCCTTATTACCCTTTCGAACAGATGTAGGACACAATGCTGCTCCATCATTAAGAACACCCTGCTCAATTTTGTTTTATTAATTTCAGCCTTGCTGCAAATGCTGCCACTGCTGTACCAACAAAGAAGTCCTCCTCAACGTTCTATTCTTCTCTGTAGCCGTCGTTGGACCATTGCTCGCAGTGTCGGTCGATAGGAAATATTTACCCGATAAATACTGAAAAAAGCGCATGAACGCACAAATAGCCTCCAAAAATACTCACTTATTGACTATTCTCGAGTAGAACTCCTTTGACTTCTCAATGGTGGACAGGAAATTTAAAAGTTCCGCATCGGGTGGTGTGGCCCACTTAATGCTGCCCTGTTGCCCGGTACGAATATCAGCCAGTGGTTCCTCTTTGGTGGGCAATAGTTTCGGAGTACCGCATGTCTTCTTGACCTAAAATGGGCCAAAAAAAAAGGTGAAAAATCAAACAAAAGTCAATTAAACAAAAATGTATATGTAAATATTTCCTGCAACTCATTTCGATGAATACAAATAAAAGGCGTCTCTGCGCGTTGTCACAGACATTGGGGAAGATATGCCGGATGACAGTGACAACAAGTTGAGAAAATGGAAAAAGAAGGAAATTAACTTTTCATTTGCCTCATCAGTGCGGAGCCATGCTCTATTGATGGTTTTCATTCAGAGAACCTATCTGCGGGGGCGAAAATTCATAAAACAGTGAACGAGTTGACTGTTGAGTTAGGTAATACTCTGCAGTCGAAGATGGCACCCACACCCACACCCAAGGTGAGTTGAGTACACTGATCATGAACTTGAGATAAAATGTTTTCTGCATTTTCCCCGACTAAGAGTTGGATGTCGAGTGTTTACTTGCATCCACAGAACGGCATTCAGATGTTAACGACGACTGAGTTCAACCTATTTGAGATAACAGACAACACGTACACGTAGAGTCTCAAAGGGTTATTGACTTGGGGGGGAATTTGTACAGACAGTTTTAGAGGCAAACACACTTTAATGGTGATAATTGTTATTGATGGTGCAAATATGGTTGCTAATGGTCATTAATTATTTCTAAGATGTGCTATTCAATGTGGATTCGAATAGCAATGAGGTGGAATGAGCATTTGATCTGGGCGATTCGGTAAAGACAGCAATCACTGAGGCATAAAGGGAATACCGTTTCCTGTACTAATAAGCGCTGGATTATCAAACGCTTGTACAGAAGTAAGATGTTCGAATGTTATCTGACGTTTGCCAACTAACATCTGTAAATATTTAATGTCAGAACAGCGTGAAGTCTTTATGTGCACGTTAATACGGAGAATAGTTATAAAAAGAAAGTTAAACATTTTCCGTCTATAGAAGGGCTGACAGATTTTCTTGAAGTCCAGTGAGTTCGAATTTCGAAAAATGTCCAACCTCTCCAATGGGTCATTCGTAATCAATGCGACATTTGTAACAATCAGTGGCAGTCACTTGGACATTTGACAGCGAATCTTACTGCAGATTCACTCCCTGACAGGGGATAAACAGTAATGGTCACATTCAAGAATCTAGTTATCTTTAAGTCGACTAGTTTCGTCTGGATAAGATGTAACCTGAACGCAAAAAGGTCACGAATTTCTTGACTAGATTCGTGGGCTACCCCTCCATAAACGTCAACTGAAACAGCTGCTCATATGACCGGTTTCAGCCAATAAAAACCGAGATACATCGGGTCAGACAGCTGTCAGACTTACTAAACTAGATACTTGAACGTCCCCAATGTCTACCCATGAAAAATGACACTTAACTGTCAGATTTCTACTGTTCAAACAAATCACTGAAAGAAATCTGATCATGACCAAATGGTGTAGTTCGAAATAGTTAATGATTCCACGGGGGAACGGGGAAACTTTTTTCCCTCGTTCGAAATTTTATTACCAATACAGATATTACCGATTTCGAAAATAGGAAACATTTCGTGGCATTTGCAGTCACGTTTTGTACAGCGGTCAACTTTGCGATTAACTTTGACAGCCAAAAATACAGATTTTAGAATCTGTCGTATTGGATATTGTGGAAAACATTTAGGCCTGTTTTATAGTTTTTTAGGAGAATGTCCAATAAGTCACATTATTTGTAATAAAGCGGTTTAAACTGGCATAATTTGTTGAGTGTATCGACTTTCAATTTGATTCCCATTTCCCCCACGCTGAAAGCGAATGACAGTTGGCAGTAAAAGCAAAAACTGCTAGTTTCGTAAGCACATCACCAGAAAGTTGTTGTCAACATAAACTGATAGTGCCAAGTAACTTCTACCTGGGATAAATATGTAGAGAGAATCTCAGAAGTGTCAAGTGTAGTTGCTATAATTGCGTGCTGTTTAGGGAGGTAACCGTCCGAATGGAAAATTCTCCGATTTTATACGATTCGGAGGATTTTTGCTGCGAGGTATTCTTCGGAACAACTGTTCGGCGAATTCTTCCGACATTTTGTAACGCATATCGGCGAATTACGTTGAAGTGCGATGAAGTGCATTTTTTTGTATAATTTTTGACAGCTATGTTCCGATATCCTCCGACAGAAATTAGTTGCGAAAACTGTTTACGATTTTGTGTGCGTTGCGGAATTGTTCATTTCGCTTCCGAAGTCGGACACCTCGAATGGAATTTGAGCCTCCGAAAGAGTCAGCATGCGTTGCGGAGAATTTTCCGTTCCGACGGATACCTCGCTAGGGCCGATTATATTGGATCTAAATAGTCGGTTCGAAACGGCTGCCACAATGCTGCCAACTCTGCGTGACTTTCAAAATAAAACAACATAATGTGGGCAGCATTTTTAATTCTAAAAGGCAGTATTTTTGTAGGAACAAAATTATTGTTAGTGGTTTGAAACACGGCTAAACAAAGCATTTATCGGAACTATTTTTCCCAGGTCCGTATGATCTTCAGTAATTCTTACTTAGACCTTTTTGTTTATAGGTAACAAACTCTTCGTTTATGGGCGTTGAATGTGCCTATCTTCCGGGGTAGTTTTCAAGTGCATTATCTTTTTAGCCTATTTTATGTAGCTTACTCTTCCGGCCTATTCCATTCATTCATAGGCACCATGAAGTGGTTCATTATTCACCATCCCCGGATGCTGGGGCTATAAAGACCGAATCCCCATCAAAAGACGAGTTAGTTTCGAATCTCATTCATAAAAAAATCAACACCCATCAGCACTTTAATCCGGAAAACAACCAGGAAGATCAATCAAAAGCATCTTCTTAACAAATCACAACCATCAGCTGTTTAGACGTCTCAATTTACACAAATTGCTTCCAGCAGAACCTTGATTCATTTTGTCATTTGATGCACACTTGAGCAATGAGAACTGCGAGGACACAATAGCCGACAAATGCTCCAGCATTTGCATTCTTCATTGAGAGCAATCACCAAAAGTGTCTTCTCCAATGGGTGCGCGCGAATTAATTTGACCTTTTCACCGACTATAGGTACCCACAACCACATGCCTCCCTGTTTCGCGGCAATTTAACTCAATTGTAAGCTCCATTGCAATTAGGAGAAATGCGCGCCCGTGTACACAGTACACAGTTAGTCGCCAGCCAGCACACTGATTGACTCAATCATTACCTGAATTTCCATCATCACAACGATGTAACGAGCGGGTAGCGAAACGATCTGTCTCAGTGTAGCGCAAATTCAAGGTTATCCGCGATTGTAATCACTGTCAAAGATCTCGGCAATGAAAATTGTTTTTAAAATGTATCTCCGGATGCAGCAACGCTGTAAAAATTATTCACTTTGGGCGCGCGCATACTTTCCTCATTTGTAACGCAAATAGCCGGTTGGAATGCGGTGTGCGCAACGGATAGCCGCACTTAGTCGACGACGGGAAACTATCTCCAAACACCTTGATATTGGATACCAGGCGCATATATCTTGAGTTTGCCGAACAAATTTGCATCTGCACTTAGTGCAAGGTGAGCTGCAATGGTCCTATCGACGACCGAAGACCGACACCCAAAGAGATCTTCTTCCGGAGTTGGTTTGGCCTTTTACGCGCGCACTACCCCTCGACAAGATTTCCAACTTGAGACGGGAGTTTACGTTCTACCAAGACCAACTCTATGGCATCACTCCTTTGCGAGGAGGCACTTCTTGTTTCGTTTAATTAAAGCCGACAACGACGACGACGACGACTTCAATGATGCATGACAGGAGATAGGTCGCTCTGTCGCACACACATGTATGCACTTGAAGTTGGCTCCTTTTTGCAAGTGATCACCTCTTCAAAGTGCGGATAAATGCAAGTTGATGGCGCTGAAGAGCCGCACAAGGCATCTGTATCTGTGTATCTGAATCCGGAGAAGATTTAAATTTACGGTCATTTGGTAGTTGGATGCTTTGGCTTTTTATGGTTTTCCTTTAGAGTGAGTCGCCGCTTCACTTGTTGCTTGCGTTGAACATGTTCTGGTCGCCGCTTTAATAGCATGCGAGGATGAGAATTCGTTTAGAAGTTTATTGAGGTTTTTTATTATTGACAGTTGGCGGAGGATTATAAAATTTTCCGGTTATTTACATAGATTACGGGATATGACGTTTATTTTAATATCATAAGTCGTTAAAGTGACATTAAATTTAATTTACCCTAAAAAAAATAAAAGATCACCCACGCTGAAGGTGTGTGACACCGTTTCGTGAAATCTGAACGTTTGGAGTTGGAGCCGCGTCGACAGAAGGTAACTTAGCGATTGTCATTTGCGTGCAGGTGATTAGATTGTAAAATGGGCCATATCGTGTGTTGGGTTTTGAAGTATTCCAGTCAAGTTAACTTGGCCGTAGCATCACAGCAATTAGAAGTTTGATGTAGATTTGCCCATTTAGCTCATCAGACACGATCCACTGTATATAAGGTCGTAAATCACGGGCTAAACTATATAAAAGCGTAGTTAAACGTTAAGTATTTCTTTTACATCTATTAGTACCTTACATTTTTGGACAATTCACAAGCAATATACAACAAACGCATAAATATTACAAAGAAGAAGAACAGAAAGATGGGAATTATGGCGTGCACAAAAACAAGACTTGGAAACGCCTTGCTAACTCGAAATGGACAGTAAAGGAAACATCTCCGGGCATTGAAGATTATCCGTAAACTCAAACATTACAATTTATGCAACAAAAGGGTTCGAGTCTTTGATAATTTAAAAAAAAATCACTAGAAACGCAGGTCCTTAGAATGACTGTGATGCGATATGAACATTTGACATAAGTTATATGTGTTGTGCACCTTTGGGTCGTTTAAAACCATGATTTAGTAGACTTAGTAATCAGTCTTAGTAATGAGTCGTAACCGGTTTATAAAGCTTAGTACTCTGCTCGAATTAAACTCAATTTCATCTGCTCTCCAACTCTTCTCTCCAAACATTAGCTAAAATCCTTGATAAATTTTGACATAGAGTACGCCATGGATAAGTGTCTCAGAAAGCAGCTGTTCTTTGACAAAAAAAAAACTTACTACAAAAATTCAAATCTCTCTTATTTCAACCATTTTCGATTCTAGGTAGTCCTCGTCGTGGTATTTACTAAAAAACCCATCCTTGCTTACTTTTCCCGTTCTTCGCAATACAAAAACGCAACAGATCACAAGGATTTGTCGAAATTTAGAGCTAGGTTCCAGAATTCGAGGCAAATGAAGTTGGAATCGAAATTGCAATTCGAGTGTATTCATTTTCAGTCGAAATTTTTTCGAAATCACTTTTCGTGAAATTGAAAACAGCTCTAACAAAAAGTCTCTTCTCTAGAAATTTTCATTTTTTATTCGTTTCTTTTCTTCTTTTCTAAAAAGACTTAACATCCACTACAAGTACAATCACTATAAAAAGCCCCCCTTATTAATAAACAAAATGTGCACAAGTAAGTTAGTTAGCAAACGTCAGATAGCATACGAAAATTGGACATAACTGCTGAGTAACAAGTTGATAACTTTTACAGTGTTTATTAATACGGGGGAGCATGTTTTAAAATTTCTTAAAGAAAGCTAGTGGATTGAAACAAAAGGTAGTAGATCAGTATTATTTACATCACTTTTTTATGATAGACTCTTTCATTTATTCCAGATGTTCAGGATCGATCTCTGTTTGGAGTTTTCAATTACAAAACAAAATTTGAAACTGTTCACAGAACCCCCTAGATTTTTTTTAAAACGATGGAACGTATGTAACAAATGATATAGAAGTGAATAGAAAATTTTGCGATAGAAGTGGTGCTCTGAAAACGGTGGTAAGAAAGCTCCATCTATGGGCAAGCACCAAGTAATGAGTAAGCTGCTGAATTGTAGATCAATCGATTTTAAGTTTGAACAGAAACTAAATTTGAATGGTGGAAAAAGCAGCTAGTACATTCTAAAAAGACATGAAATACGAGTCAATTATAAGGTAAAAGTGCTGTCAAACAACTGTAAAAACAATTGAAAAGAAGGCTCCACCTATCCTAATGAGCAAGAATAATAAAAAGCTATTCATTTCAATAACTATTGAATTGGAGTTGAACAGGTTGTACGTTTTAAGGGGGAATTTGTTGTAAAAGGCAAAAGTGACAGCGTTAGTTTCCAATACAAGTTAAAAATGGTTTCAGGTTTTTTCCAACCTCTCGACTTTATTTTGTGATTTTTTAAGAAGACACTACAGCTTAAACCAACATGCGGGCGGCGATTGGAATGAAATTAAATGTCGTGACATTACTTTATATACAGTAGCCCAATTTAAGGTACTAATGTCGATAAAGTTTATTTTGACAGTTGCGTAATTCTACAAAATCGTACTATCTTTGATATGGACTTAGGTATTAGGTCTGTTCCCTTACTTTCTGGTTCAATATTGGCAATATGTCAAATTTCTCTCATTGCGAGAGAATTCGCTCACCGAAATTTAAAAAATGTGCATTTTTTCTAGGCGGGAATATTCAATTTTCAGTACAAAAAATCACAAATTTATATTTAAGACCAAGATTTGAATTGCTTTTATTGCAGAAATTAAAAAGTTAAATTCTCTTGCATCGATTTTAATGCTATACAAGCACAAAATATAAATGCAATCAAATAAAAAGTCATTTACAAATTTGCATTTGAACGATTTGACAACCATCTGTCAGCGATAACCAACTAGCCCAAAATAAATGGGGACGTTCGGATACCTAGTTTATGTAAAACGTCAACTAGATTCATCGTGACTAGGAAACCGAACGCGTTGACTTAGCAACTTGATTTTTTTTTTGTATTCTCGCGGTCAGCGTTACCTTTGTTTGATTTTGCCCTTTATTATTCGTAAAAGACTCCTCATCATTTTTTCAAAAATTGTTATTTTCAAATAAGTATATTAAAAATATAGTACGGTTGCCTATCACAACACTATCGCACTGTTATGCGAACTATTGGTTGTTAAATATCGTGCGAAAATTCGAAATTTGCAAAGAAGTCTTAGAAATGGCACCTTTTTCTCTCATCGGCCCTTTTTTCGGCTCTTCAGAATTCTGCCACTGCCACTCTGTTTATTTTAAGTCTGGGGTTGAATTATCGCATCCGCGATCGAGTAATACGTGACTGAATTCGTATTGCTTTGCTTATAAAATCCACAAAATTCTGTAACGTATGGCTCGATCACGGATGCGGTAATTCGGCCCCTGACTCTTCGATATGTCAACTGAGTATGCAGGCAGGTTTTTCTTGACTAGATTTGTCGGCTTCCCCTCCATAAACGTCAACTGAAAAAACTAATCACGTGACCACTCTGGGCCAATCAAAACTGAAATACATCTAGTCAGACAGCTGTCAGACTTACTAAACTATGAATCCGAACGTCCCCAATTTCTTTAGAGGGGAAATGTTTTGTTCTCTCTTTTTGGCTCTTTTCTGACCCACTTTTACGTAAGCGAACGAAGTTTGTCTAACTTTGGCTAATGTGTTCGAATATATTATCGTTAGGGAACAGACCTATTATATTCCCGGTACTTTGCTTAGTAAATTGTGAAAAATGACGTTCGGAAGAGTGTTTGTATTTTTTTCAGGAAGAAGCAAATTATCATATTAGAAGGGGAACGGTTTATATAATTTTTATTTTAAAAACGTCAGGCTCTGCGTTTCGTCAACGAAGGTCTTTAGTTGGTAATGTAAGACTGCCTGACAGAGCCCAAGTTTTAGCAGCAAACAAAACGAATGGTTGTGAGAAGCTAGGCCTAGGGTCCCTCCGGACCGGATCTTTAAATCATCTGAAGCATGTTGTCGATCTTTAGCACTCGTGCTTTATTGTCGCTTTTCGGAGCAGGTTTTTCCTTTCCGTTGTATACTGTGCCTTTTTTTTTAAAGGCAGTCTAGAGAGCGGCATTCATTTTTATAAAACTTTGCGCATTCAGCACTTAAGGCTACAATCTAAAATCTGACACATCGGTCGAAAAAGTTTTGGGGAATGGCTTGTAGTGATCTGATAGCGATCTCTAGGGCTTGGAATCTCTCTTGGGAGATGCAGTAGTCATTCGACTAATCGGCCTACTGGGTTTGAAACGAAACCCCTTTCCCTCAACCAATAACAGATGAATTTAATCCTTTTTTAAAAACCTGCCAGATCAGTACTCGATCACTTTCTTGTGCAGTTGCCTCAAGACATTAGTAGAGTGAAACAATTGTATCCACTACCAGGTTGTTTAAACTCGTCTTCCCCCCATCCTCCGCCAAAGTTGAATGCTCCTTCACTTTTTCACGTTATCTAGTTTTAAGTTTCTAACTTCTGTTACGTGCCACAAAAGTTGTCATCCTCCTAGCTCGGCCCGCTGACATTCTCATTATCTGCCACTACATTAGCAGCACACAAAAGGCTTAAACATCGCCTGCCTCTCCTCTGTGCCGACTATAGCAAACACTCGCGCAAATCACAACCAATTTAGACTGAAATAATAAACCCGAGACAGTCCCGTAGGTTGCATTTAAAATTCCACAAAAGTACTTAAATTACAGTACTAACGGAGGAATTCCTAATTAGTTTACATGCATTACAATTATGATCGCGCAGTGCACTACACCGAATACTAAGTATCATTCCTTGTGCACCTACAGCACAAGTTTGCCACAACACCATGCAGAATGTTACAGCGCCGGACACCCCGCCCTGCATCAACTTGTCGAGTGCGGTATATGCAGGTGAGGGTGAGGTTGCTTTTTGCAGGGCTGCACTACGGACACGGGTAATGAATGCGGCACCGCACAATGAATTCAGAAAAATACAGTAGGACTGGCAGCGACGTCACTGTGCTCAAGTGATATGTACCTACTCCTTTTCGCGTTCGGAATGCATTCCGTTTATAAGGTGGAGTGCGGAGTCCCTGTTGGGTCGGGGCCAACGTCAACGACAAATGCGTGCACATCAGGTCGACGGCTAGGTTTTTGTCATCGAAATAAGGTTAACTCATTATGATGCGGTTGCTATACTGGAATATGGCTGTGGACTGACGGTGACGCTCACAATCCTAGAGGTCCTGCTCTGCAGTTTGCACCCATTCAATTTTTTTAAGTGAGAGAATGTGTAACACATCCCTGGATAATTAAATTCTTTGTTTATTAATAATTGTGCTCGCGGCAACACTGTTTGTATAGGTGTGTGTGTTTTTTTTTTATCTGGCCTTGTACAACAGATTGCGAGTGGTTTGTTGTGTGTGTCCTGAATGAATGACGTTCAGTAGTGCTCTCTAAAGAAGGGAAACTAGGACGGATTTGTGTAGTGCGCCGTTGCTTCATATAATTAAAAGTTTTCGTTTTTTCCGAATAATTGTGCTGGAAGTTTGGTGTGGGAAATGGGAATATGACGCAAACGGCGATGTCGAGAGTTTGTGTATGTGTTTTTTTTCTCCTGAAGTGGATATCAGCCGTAAGTGCGTATAGAGGGCAGTTAGGTGTTTCTAGTACTTTTTAATGCGTCACGTGAACTTAATTTGGTCAGCGTTTTGCTTTAGAAGATGTGGAATAGGGTGACCTTTCCTGAAGAGTGTATGATGATGTATGATGACTTGATGACGGTTGTTACGCGAAGGTGGTTATCTATTGCATAGCTCCTAAGGCGCCTAACGAACAGAGGACGGATTTATGTAGAAATTTAAGCGGGCTTTCAAAATGGGTTCGGATTTGTATTGAAATCGTCACGCGTTGGCAAAGCTGGAAGATTTCTATGCGTGATAACATACGAACCTTTGTAACTTAGTCGCGCAAAACTCTCCTACCTACTCTGTACTCTAGTACAATTGAAGCACTGAAAATGGGACGCATAACATCAAAACAATTCCACTGACAGAATTACCGTCTCAACCTCTCCACTGAAGGGAGCACCGTCTGCAACCTACGTTGCAGTTGGCCATATGCACCAGCAGTACTCTAGTACACTTGGAGCACCGAAAATGGGACGCATAACATCAAAACAATTCCACTGAAGGAAGCCCCGTCTAAGTTCTTTCAATCGAGTCCACTCTACTAAGTAAATCTCCCCTCATTCGCCGCTCACAATTAATCACCCAACTGACCAACTTCGCACTGCATATATACTTTGCCGCTTAATTGGATTTACTTAATCAGTTTTCGATACCACACTTCCTGAATACGAAGACCCACCGACGACGGTCCGATAATCCAATTAATTGGGCTTAATCATTCAAGCGTAGTTGCCATCAATCTGAATCTTAATAACGCAATTCCCTACAGTCATTTCCAATTCCCCAATGGGTTTCCTCTCTCCTCATTCTGATCAATTTATGTATACTCGGGGCACTTACCTTTCTCTCCAGTTCTGGGCCATTCTCCATGGCCAACATAATCGTCTCCGACAGCTTCGAGTCCAGCATTTTGATTGTGTTCACGATACCACCGTCCGCCTGGATGTATGTTGTGACCAAATTCTCAATGGCCTCGGCGACATTTGACCACGGACTATCCAACACACCCACGTACTGTGTCAAACATCCTCTGGAAAGAAAGAAAAAACACCAATTAGAGGCCAAAATTCAGTGACCACATTGCCCATACCTCATTACGTTGAAACAATAGCTATAGCACGACTTAACCTGCTTCTTTTGCAGGCCAATGCAACTGGGACAATAGCTCATCTTCAGCAACTGCTTCTGGCACGTTTGTGTCAGGTACATTGAGTCCAGTTCATCGGTGCTGGACAGAACGGAAGCGCTCTGCTCGAGGGCATTTATAAACACCGTCGCTGTGGTAACGCTTTGCAGGAGGTTCTTGCTCAACTCCTTGGGGATCTTGCCAAATGGTTGCAAATCATCAAAGGTATGTTTCAGACATGAAACATAGTCCTCGTGGAGGTCGCCATAATTGTTCTTATTCAAATGCACTGCCTGGTGGTAGGCCACCGGGAATAGATCGACGAAAAACGTATGCACCGCTGTTTCCAGTGTACTGACCTCGGCTGTGCTGGAGTTCAAGTGTCTGTTGAAAGAAGATGGCGAAATTCAATTTCAATTCAATTCAAATTTAAATCTAAAATGATTGTGGGAAATATCGATTTTGTAGATTTTTATGTGTGTAATTGCATTTGGAATTGGTGCAGATATCATCGTGTAACTGAGGGATGACACTGATTGACGTCTGATTTTGAGCGAGGTTCTTTTGCTTAGAGGTTAGTCCTAGTTCGTAGGTACACAGCCGGGAGCCCCTCACGTCTGGTTCATACTTAACTTTCTCAATCACTGAGAGTATCTGTCAATTACCTAGTTTCTATTCAAATCAGTGTTACAAACAGGTTTTAATAAAATATCCCATCACGAACCATAAAATTTCCTCCGTTTTTACCCATGTTTTCCTCACAATAATTGTTCGTATTGATAAAACAGAATAAGAAACAAAAAATAAAACGATTTTGTGCATGTACACCTGTTTTTTATAAACCAAAATATTAATTGGGTATTTTTAAGAAAACAATATTTTTAGTGAAATTTTTATTCTGTCCACCCGCAATGAGACACACAACTATTTCAATTAAAACCACGTGAAAATAAATTCAATGCTATTTTATATAAAACGGTGAAAACTTCTACTCTATTCGAATGATCGCTTGTTGTATTTTTAAAATTCCGATCATCTTTTTACCTAAAGCGTAGTACGGAGTTCTTCTGAAACGAAATTTTCCGGTGGTCTCCAAATGGACAGAGAAACGTCTGCGAATAGGCAGCGGAAAATAATTTGTCAGCTGATACACAAGTAGCAGTGTTACCATCACTGGCTATTTATTTCCAATTTGGGTCCTTAAAATTGTCATTTCGAATTTTTCGTAATTTCCCCTATTCACTTTATTTAAAATTTTGCGATTCTTAGGATCCTCACGAATTTATAAAATTATAAATACATCCATTTACAATGGGGTCAGGGTATAGATAAAGTGCAAAAGTGTAGCGAAATTTTTCTCATTTTTTATTTTGTTGTTGTAGTGCAAAAAAAGTTGCACTTTCGCAATGATACAAGACCAGTTGCACCGGATCGTGAATACCCCTATTGTAAAATGGAAATTTAAAAAAGGCTCTCAATAAGGAGTTTGTGTTGTCTTTTTTTTTTAATTTAATATTACCTATCAAAAAATGCGCAGTTTTAAATTTCATATTTGAGTTTGGATAGTTTCGGCTTCAAAATTTTTCAACTTGGCTCCACCCTCTTATGAAAGCTGGCAACACTGCAGCACAAATGCCAAGTTTTCGCAAGCAATTAATGTCCCGGACAATAAACGTGTGCGAAAAGAGAGTGGAGAATTGTACCAAGGAATCTACATACTACAGCTATCCACTTTTCCGCCATCATTTCGCAGCAGCTGCGTACTGCAAAACGAAAAGGAGGGCGAAATTTTTCGTTTATGATTTCATTGTCTCCCTTTTGTATGGGATATTTCGTTTCAGAAGAACTGCGTACCACGCTTAAAAGTTGTACGACGCGGTATAAATTCATTCTCCGTGTAGGTACGTACATTATTGGCAATACCTAAGATCCAGCCTAGTAATATGCAATGAATTCCTTCGTTCGTTTTATTCCTGTGTAAATTGTTAAACTGCATTTACACCATCGCGCACGTGCATATTTCCGCGACACTAGACAGAGAAATCCGTTTCAATGTCCGCAGTTCAATGCTAATAAAGGCGTAAGAATGAGATCACAAATCAGACGTCTAAATCGTCATGGATGCTCTACCGATAATTATATACTCTGTTCAATTTATATTTTCAGTACAGGCCTTATGGGAAGCTCTTTTTTCTACCAGTGGTGCCTGTAGCTACTCTCACGGCTCTCAAACGCAAGATTTGCCACTGAAATAAAAACGAAACCACTGGGCATTCCAAAGAATTTTGTTGTTGTAATTTTCCTGAAATTCGCATACATCCCACCACAACCAGTCTGCCACACAGCCGCGGGCAGAATGAGCACGATCGTCTTGCGTTCGCTTGCTATTATCATCAACCAAATTAAGCAGTGTGAGTGACTGAAGCACATGAGAGAAGTGTTACCATATGTCAATGTTAGCATATCATTTAGGGTTTTTCTTTTAATTTTGTCAAAGAACTTTCGGTTTTGGTGCTTTTTAAAGCTTTTGAGAGCGAAAAAATGAATTTGATTATGTGGGATGTTGCCATGCAGTTTTTAGGTACTCCTTTAATTATTTTGTATTTCTGAAGGATCTGTTAATATGCAGTTGAACCATTTTTTCTTAATGAAGAGTTGGTATTTGGTAGCCCTACCGATATTTGTGAGAGAATTATGCCAATTTATAGTGCTCACTATGGCAACCATGTGAGAGCTTTAAAATGGAGACAGCTTATTAAAATCCATAATAGTAAGGGTGAAAGGCAAATAGCCTATCTTCCCTGTACTGAAAATATAAATTGAACAGAGTATAGATACGTGAATTGAAAATAAACACAAAAAACATTTCTGTTTATGATTTAAAACATGTGAAATGAGAGTGGTAATTAGTGTCAGTAGAAACCAACAATTCATCTTTCAGTAATACTAAATAAATAAATAATTGCCCCTTCATCACTTCCGGAAACCATTTTGTTTTATAGGAACGCAAAATTTCATAAATAATCATTAAGGGTATTAGCGTAGTCTCATAATTTGATGCGGCTCGTAAATTCATAAATTTCTGTGGTGCTTTAAGTGAACACCCCTCGGAAATGTCATTGCGTAATTCGCGTAAATCGACTGTCAAGTCTCTTGTCAAACTCAGCTGTTCTTAGACTTCCCAAAATGATTGATATGCCAAAAGAAGTGAAAAGAAACAATTAAATTCTTGAAGAAATTGGCAGTAAATGAGTTACTTATATTGGAAGATTTTGGCGAAAACAAAGGCACATACAATTTCTTTTGTGTACAAGTGTGCTTTATATATAACTAGGGGTCGCCCCGTGGTCGAAATTCGACCAATTTATTCTATAAGTTCATTTTTGAAGGGGAAATATTTGAGCGCTTGAAAATAGGCAATCGAAATAGGCCGATTGATACAATTTGAATTTTATTAGATTAGTAATGTCGAACACTTTCAAAAATAGATTTTAGAAATTTTATCACTTTGCTTGCTGCGGTTTCAGAAATAACACGGTTTTAAGGGATTGGCATTTTTTTTTTTTCAAATGGTTCTAACTTTCTAACGCTTGAACTACAAACGAAAATAACTTCACTACAAACAACTAAAAACGATTGTCTATCGAATTGCATTTCACGTTTTTCATTCTAGAAAAAGTGCGAATTAACTTCACTTCACAATGTTGTTGTTGTTGTTGTAATTCCATGCAATGCGCTTAAATTTACCTGCTGTAATTCATAATCTGTGGATAATTTTTGTATTGTGCACTTCTATGTATTGTCCCCTGCCCAAATGTATATAGTGTTGGCATATTTATGTGACGTATAAAAGCAAAAATGGGTGGAAACACGTTAAAGGCAACTCCGTATTAATATATAGATTTTATTGATTTCCAGGCAATAAAAACAACGAAAAGAGAACAAGATTTTGGAAGAGTTAATTTATTCACTGTGTTTTTATCATTTTTTTATTCACAGTTTGACATTTGAAAATTTGCGTAATTTTCCGCAGTCGATTCGATCCGAGTCAAATTGATCGCGGAAAATTATGAGGCCTGCGTAATCTATTTTCCATACAATATCTGACAGTTAATTTACGAGGTGGTAAATTTCTGCAGTTTACGATGTTTATGAGGGGTTTATGTAAACTTTCCGTAAACTTTTTTAGAATTTATTATGAAATGAGTAGAAGAAAACTGTATCATTCGAAAGGTACTGTGCCATAGATGTACACAACCAAAAAATCGTGGGTTTTGTCGCCATTAAGACTGGTAAAATGAAGTTGAAAACTCCCCATACAAAATTCTTATCTGTTAATTGAACCCATTTTGACAATTTGTCGCCGCCATACTGCCAAAGTAACGTAGGTATTCAAATGTCATTTTTATTTTAAGAAGGAATGCAATTTACCCCTAAAAGTAAGGAATTGTGTTTCTAATTTTAATTCAGGGACATATGTATTTATATCTGAGACGTGTTGACAGTTGGTTTCATTTTTCGACATAGGTGCATTTTTTGCTCTAAATTTTCATAGAAACGTACCAATCAATCATGAGTAAAACTTATTTTCAAAGGGCGGTACTTTTTTTTTGATATCTAGATGTCACTATTTCGCTTATAAAAAAACACCACACTTATCGAAAAATTTGGTAAGTTTTGAAGTCGTGTTACGACAACAAGCGAAACTGGTCGCTATAAAAATATCAACATGCTGAACTTTCCCATAATTTCTACAACATAAACAAAATGGCCGACAAAAACGTGTACCATATTTTCTTGTGTTAGATAATGCTGTCCCTCTCAGTCACCCGGCTATTTAGTATTGGACATCCCTGTAAACTTCCGTGTTGGGAGAGTGTAATGATGTAAATGCAGCATAAACCCGAAATTCTTTGTTGTAAACACTCCTAGGGAAATTCGCCTTTCATTTGGGCAATATTTCATTAAAATCAGTTTTGAAAAAAACCTTGTAAGGGGAATAAAAAAAAAAAGAAACTCGGCAATATATATAATATAGGAACTACTTAGAAGGCTATACCAACTACGCCTGAGGCCCGCCTAAGATGTGAAAACTGATTTATTCATAGTATTCGTAAGGTGATACCTGAAGCCATTAATCGTTCGTATTGTGCGGCTTAGTCCCACGAATTTGTATATGGTTTGCGAAGCTCTAAGTGAGGACTTTATGTAAAATCAGCTATTTATAGAAAATTCATCATTCGACTTTCAACTTTCTTTACGCTTCAATTTTACTTCATCACAAACAAAAAACAAAAGAAAAATCAATTTAGTTCAAAGCTCACCTCGTAATTTGCGAATACAGTTGGTGGATGAGTTGCCTCGATAGCGGTAGCATTCTTCGGTACACCTGTGAAAAGACATTTAACGTCTTGTTCTCAGATTGTTCCGTAAGTTCCAGCACGTGATCTGCAAGAAAAAAAAACTGATTAATCTTGTGGATAAACAAGAGACAGCAACAAAAAATGGCCAAATTAGCCCACAAATATACCCGATATGCTGCATATCCCAATCCCAAGAGCAAACATAAAACCAAATGAGACTTAGCCTTAACGCAGGCACACTTTTACGACCACCATGCGTACAGGTATTTATAACTGACCAGACACAGCACACAAAGTCCCCGAGCCCAGTAGGAGATGGCAAAAGTCAATTATGCGTAAATTTACTGCCCAATTTTTACGGCCTATTTTGGGCCATTTCGGACCGTATTTAACACAAGTTGATTTAAATCTCCTACACCACAATCGTATGCATAGCCTCAGCCAAGCCAACCCAGTCAGCATCACCAATCAAATTTAATGACGCGTGTGACTAAGTAATATTCAAATTGCGATCTCCCCAAGATTTCCCAAATCCCATATGGAGCGGGTTCGATTCCAAATTCAAATGATACTTCATCGACGGTACGGCTAGACTGCGGGACACAGACAGCTTTGCTTGGGGTTTGTGCTCGCACAGATAAAACCAGTTCCCATCGGGCTCTGGTTCCTTTACGGTTTTATCCAAAATAAAGTGGCATGTATGTACATGATATGTAGGCACCACGCGAACAAAAAAAAAAAAAAAAATGCCTTAATTAACGTTGACAAAGCTGTGTTCGCCAACAAGAACAACAACAACAACAGTGAGTGAGAAAATTAATTTTCGCGAGGCGTTGTTTAAGTGCGCGAAAAGACATTTGTTTACGAACTCAAATTTGTGTGTGAAACATTTGCTAATTGAAAGATTAAGCGGCAGTTATGCCGCCTTCTGGAGGCTGAAACAAGTCTTGAGTTTGCCGAGAGGCATACTAGTGCATCAGATAAGACTGGAATTCCGTTGAGGTAACTGAATGTCTTAAGTGAGCTAATTGGCGTGTTTTCGAAAGCGACGATTAGAGGTGTTGCTCGTCGAAAAAGTTGTAAAAGCAGCTCCTTTTTTGTTCGATGTTTGTTGTTAGAGTTGTGGCATAGACATGGAGAATCGATAATTTCTTTAGATTTTGCGTGAGATCAATTTGCAAATGCAAAGTGGCTTAAACAGATTGGGCCGTACTAATAATCATTTTTAACCTTTCTTTGTAGGTCGAAATGGCTAATTTTATATGGAAAATTTAGCAATTGTGAGTTCGTAAGATCTACCGCGCATTAACTACTTAGCGAGAGTTCTCGGGTTCAACGTCCGGGTGAATTCAAAATAAAACTTAAGGACAAAAATACTCGAGAGACAGACACAATTTGTGAACAATAGAAATCAGTTTTCATCTGCTCTGTCGTATTCAAAAATTAGTGGCCTAGTACTCAGCACGACAATTTATGGCGAAATGAGGTGTAAGCTTCAGTATCCTATCATTGGTTTGTATTTCAAAAATTTACCTCACTCCAGACTGATTTTGAAAGCTTTTTTGGGGCCTACGGTATGGCCATGAGTTATTATTTATAAATAATGCCATTGGTTGTATATTAAGTGGCATCAGTCTCCTGAGCACTGCGTATAAGATCATGTCTGCTGTACTGTGTGAACGCCTGAAACCATTCGTCAACGATCTGATAGGTCCCTATCAGTGCGGTTTTAGGCCCGGTAAGTCCAAGACCGATCAAATATCCACACTACAGCAGATCCTGGAGAAAACCCAAGAAGTCCAAATCGATACTCACCATCTTTTTATCGATTTTAAGGCCGCATATGACAGCATTTATAGAGACGAGCTATACAGAGCCCAGTCTAGTTTTGGTATCCCTGTCAAACTTGTCAGATTGTGCAGAATGACGATGGAGAACGCTCGCTGCTCCGTAAAGGTCGGAAACAATCTCACCGAGACCTTTGATGTCAAAAAAGGATTGAGACAAGGTGACGCGCTGTCATGTGACAGCGAGCTGTCACTGGTGCGTTTGCAAGTATTAGTACAGAAGCGGCAAAAATCGGTTAAGTGGTGAATGAGGGTAAAACAAAATACATGCTGTCAACAAGAAGGGACACACAACATCGACGAATCGGACAGAACGTCATGATAGACAGCTACAACTTTGAGGTAGTTAGGGACTTTGTCTACCTCGGCTCCGCTATAAACTTCGACAATGATAACACATCAGAAATCAAACGAAGAATCACACTTGCCAACCCCTGTTTCTTTGGCCTAAGACGGCAATTGATTAGTAAGGCCTTGTCAAGAAACACTAAGGAGATTCTATTTAAGACTTTCATCATCCCTGTCCTGCTCTATGGCGCAGAAGCATGGACCCTAGCAAAAATGGATGAGGACCTTCTTGGTCGCTTCGAACGCAAAATTCTTCGAGTGATTTTTGGTTCCGTTTGCATTGACGGGCTTTGGAGGAGAAGATTTAACAGCGAACTCTACGAGCTGTACAGCGACATCGACCTGGTCAGAAAAGTACACATTAGTCGTCTAAGATGGTTAGGACATGTAGAGCGAATGGACACCAACACTCCGGCTCGGAGAGTCTTCGATTCCAATCCGGAGGGACAACGCAGTAGGGGTAGACCTCGCCTTAGGTGGCGCGCGCAAGTAGAAGGGGACCTCAACCAACTTGGGGTGCGTAACTGGAGGCAGTTAGCCAAAGATCGCACTAACTGGAGAGGCGTATTTGTTGAGGCCCATGTCCACCCCGGACTGTAGCGCCACCTTAAGTAAGTAGGTAAGTAAGTATATTAAGTGGTCCTTCGAGCCGGATATACTTAAACTCCATTCATGCGACAATGGGATTCTACACAAAAGTTTTCATATACCAAATTTGTAAATTTGTACTTAGTACCTTGTCCTCGAGGTTTTTAAAAGAAGTCTTTGCGGACTTTTTCTTGGAATTTAGTGGAAAACTGATGCTTTTGCTCATAAAAAAGGTAAAACCGTCTTCAAAGTCTGGAGACACTAGGTGGAAGGTCTGAAAAGTCTGCAGAACCGGTTTCACTTTACAGTGACCAATAATAGAACTTTCCTTGCTTATGTCTTAAAAAAATTAATCGGGTGTTGTTGCGTTGACACATTCTTGTGATCTTTTGGCAAACCTTCTACCAAGAGTTTTGAGGTAGGTACGGAGACCGTTTTAATTTTTATAGCAACGTTGCGTCAAATCGGAAAAACGTAGGTAAAATTAGCCCGATGTACGCCCAAATCTTATATTTTGGTGTCAAGATAACTAAGAAGGATTCTAACGTCTTTCTCAGTACATTGTTGATAGATATTGTGTAGGAGCTTTTAGACTTTGTTAGCATTCCTCTATACGAGTGTGACAGCATATCAAAAGGTCAATCTGTATGTCACTGAATTTGTTCGCTTTTGTCAATATTTATGTTATGGAGCAATAGCTTTCGTCCCAAAAATGAAAAGCTCACATAAAACAATTTATTGTGTGAAGCTACGAACCTGTTGCGTCAACGATATATTTTTTAATCGATTTCAACACCAACAACGACTAACCATTCAATCCATCAGAAGGGTGCGTTCAAAAATATTCCGAAGGTTTCACTTACAACACCCACAAAATTGACGCAATTACGACTCCGGCGCGCGCGCGGGAGCAATGAATCGTTTAATTGTTTCATCACAAGGATTAACGTCACAGTCCTTTTAAGATTTTCATTGCCTAGCTGGATCGAAGCTATCTTTTTAATTAGATGCTGTCAATCCGTTTGGTTACATCGAGAGGATGAAACTCTTTTAGTTGCAAATTTTCGTCATTAAAACATTTTTTTCGCTGCTCTTTCACTTGTGCCGCGAAAGCGAATCATACTCCCTCGGCAACTTTTTGGTGGGTGATTGCTATCGTTGGCATTTTTCTGCCTTGATGTCCTTGAATATAAGATGGGCGTTTGTGTCGTTCATCATCCTCCTCGTAATCTTTTTTTTTGTTTTTTTGTCCTCGCCCACATTCGCACTCGTTTTTTCCACTTATTCGCCTCGTGTTACATGACATCAGAAATGTAAGAGATCGTCTCATAGATTTTATCTGCGATATGAAGAAGGTAAACCTATAGATGTAGGCACGCACTTTTCGTATGACTGCGCGCCTTCAGATAAATATTCAATTAGACGCCTTACCGAGGCTTATGGGCTGAGACTTGTATACTCAGTGTGAATCCTACGCCAAATTGTTATTTTTTTTCTGTCAAAAACATCACAAGAATCTATTTCTGTCTGGGAAGATATGACATAAAGGTGGACGTGCGTGTGAAGGTATCAAGCTCATGAGGTGGCTGTTAATTATGCTCATTAATAACGGTGTCACGTCACAAATGCGATTGTCTGGCGTTGACCCATAAATTGCTTCTATATTTTTTATTTTTTATTTTTCGCAACGAGAAATAAGTCCAAAATTGAAAACCAAAAACAAAAGACTCGTTGTAGCAGGTGATCTTGCCAAACGATCGCCGTGAATATGCAAATTTGATGTCAAAACGGTGGACTCCAATGTTTCCAGCTGTGCGCGACACCTTCTCGGGCCGATTTGCGGGAGTTCGTAAAATTATTATTAATATTTGTTGCTGGTAGTTTTTTTGAGCAAAAAAAGAACTACCCAAGGGTAATAGAATAAGCACGTAAATTAGTGTGCTGAATGGCATGGGAAGGTCAGCTGCTCTAGGTGTATTTCTTGGGACGCCTTTTTGGGAAACAAACAGACACATTTTTTCGGTAGTCGTGCACATTTACCGCCTGTGGATTTGGGGTACATTTGTGGCGATTTTTATCACATTATCAATGGTGAACTTTTTTTTTTAAAAAACCTGTGTCACACGGACGTGCTTTGAATGGGATCATTTAATTTAAACAGTCCCTTTTGTTGCATTTAAGGCAGGTGAATTCGGAAGTCTCTACCTGTTATGAAATGTTCAAAGCTAAGACGGTATTTCAACAAAGCCTGCTGGCTTACGCGTTCTTTTTGGCCATCTCTTCTAAAACAACTTTATTTCAGCATTAAGTAACCTTTACCCAGCTTGTTGATTAAAATTATTCGTTCAACATAGTCGGTGGCATCGACCTTTAAAGACGTATACCTTTCAAGCCAAACGTAGAGCATCGCATTCTTTGTAAAGTGGTGAAGTCTCTTGGCTTGACTTTGTTTTTAATAAAATTCTAGGGCTCAAAGTCCTATACCATTTAGACTATAAATTTGTTCCACCGTTATAGACCAAGAAAAGGCCCTTTTTTGTGTGTAGGAAAGATGCCAATTTACTCTGCTACATGAACCTACATTGCTGGGGTTAGCAGACCACCGTCTATAGATTATAATAATAGAGGCCCGAACAAATTTTTGACCTCCTTTGACTATACTTTAAGTTTTTAATTCTTTGGCTACCTTAGGTTTTTAATTCTTTTGCAATGCTTTTAGTTTAAATACAGAAGGCAGCTATATCCCGTAGAGGTGGTTTAGTGGCTTGTCCGCTTGGCCGTCCAAGAACAGATATTCAATGGAAATAGCAGTGAATCGCAAAATAGGAGACATTTTTGGCCTAGTTGGGCAATCTTGATTCGAACATCTAAAATCATTTAGCCCACTTTTCCAACACAGCTCTTAATTTAATATAGAAGACAACCGAGGAGAGTTCGAAGACGTAGCGATGGTGGTCGTACCTTCCAAGTTCGTCAGATACCTTGAGGTCTTCATAGCTTTGTAGAGTCTAGTTTGCTTGACTGTTGCCGGCTAAAAACGTAAATTACTTTGAAAATGTTTTCTACTTTGATAGGTCACTTGACGGCCCTCGGAGAACAATCTCGTACAATGTCGTACTATCTTTTCGGACTTGAAATAAGCTCCAAGGCTGTCATTACGAATTATCTTTTCAAAAACTAACAACAGTTTTTGAAATCTGATCTCTTTAGAATATAAATACTTAGCTTAACCTTAAAATTTGTGTGTTGCTTTTAAAGCTAGACCAGAAAACAAGTTTATATTCGGTTTGGGGTCTTTTTTCAGAACTCTCATGGAATCAGTTCAAACCTTAAAAAGATCCCCAATTGCTGTCGCAGTTTTGTGCGCTCTGTCCTTTTAACTCAACCGACTTTGAAAGCTGGTTCTGTATATTCATTTAAGACTTCTAAGCTAACTTCTTTTGGAATATTTCCAATGACTGGTTTATTTAATTTTCAAAAGATTCCAAAACCCTTGTCGGCTGTCATTGATTCACAAAATGTTTGGGCCTATTCTGTGAAATCTTTTATTCTGTTATGAATCATAAAAGGTATCGACCATAAGAGATCTTTTATAAATCGTATTCAGGGTTTTGAACTTTAATGGAACTCTGTTACAGAACTTCGGTAACTGAAATCTGTTACGAAACTGTCAAAACAAACAGCGTTGGTTAAATAGTAAGTGGGCAGCTGATGAAATTTTTGCCAAAAACATTAAAATGCCGGCTGAAAAGAGTACCTAAGTTTTGAATTATTACAATAATCACTCATCAGAAAGATCAAATGGGTAGCTTTTACCTCTTAGTTCCAGCAAAAGTGATCGGTCGTTTTCGTCTAAACAAAAATATAAATTTATAAATTATTTTCAATTATGTACTACACTTTTTATAAACATTTATTATAATTTGTTAATTTATTTATTTGTCTCCTTTTATAAGCATTCAGTTGATAAAGAATTGTACATATAGAGATATATTTCAATCCATAACATTCTAGTTAATAAAAATCTTTTATAATAAAAGTCACAAAATTCTGTCTTCTATTAAGATTTTTAACAGAATTCATAAACGATTTTTCCACATTTTTTGACAGTTCGAACTTTAGTATGAAAATTCATAACAGAAACAGAATAAGTGGATAAAAGATTTCGCCGAATAGGCCTGGTTGTCAGTTCAACCAAACGACGATAGAGGATAATCCTTTTGCAAATGAAAAAGTTTTGGCTTACGCCCATTAAAGATTTTATTTAATGGAATTTGGGTTCAGATGAGACTCCTTTCAGCATTTTCCCAGTCACTATTAAACTTGTTTGGTGACTAGACCAGAACAAAATATATATCAGACAGACATTAAAGCAGCTCACATTCAACTCCATTTATAACTTCATTATACGCGCTGACAATTTAATGTAGGTAACTTATTAACAATTAACCATTAGTGCTTTTTGGCAGAACCTTTCAGTCCTTCGATGTGCATACTGTATACACTGGCACATGGCACCATGTGACACCAAGTGGAACTATCTGTTTACAGTTATAATAAAATGTGCCATTTAATGTGACGGTGACTAAGTGGTTAAATTGTTCCCAAGTAAAGTTGAGGAAATTGAACGCCGACTGCAAAGGCCGGAAAAGGGTTTAGACACAAGTCGTTTGACTATTTGCTTTGTCTATATCCTTTCCCCGGTCGTGGAAGCCTTCTACCAACAAGCAAGTGGAATTCTCTTTACCTTTTAAAGGAATTTCCCAATTTTTGTAATATTTTTGATGTGAAACATCTATTGGCGGGAATTGGGAGTAAAATCAACTCGAATGAGACGGAAATGACGCGGTTTATGCCGTGGTGGCGGAAATTGGCCTGTCGCCATAGGATAGTTTTGGACCCTGTAGGTGGCGCTGTTGTCGATCTCCGAAACTACTCAACTGACTTCAATGAACTTGTGTGGATGCATATGTTTGGTTGCAGTTTTAAAGATATGACGATAGATGGCGCTGTTGTCGATCTTATAAACCCCTCAACCGATTTCAATGAAATTTTGTGTGTGTATGGTTGGTTGCAACTTGAAAGATAGAACTTTTTTTGATCCGATAGGTGGCGCTGTTGGCGATCTTCTTAACCACTCCACCGATTTCAATGAGATTTTGTTGGTGCGTATGGTTGGTTACAACTTGAAAGATAAGATAGTCTTGGACCCGATAGGTGGCGCTGTTCCCAAGATATAAACAGAATTTTTTTTCAAGATAATTCTTAAAGTGAATACTTATTTACATAGGCACGTTGGACTTGGTAAATGAACTGATAAAGCTAGGTCTTACACAGACACTATAGGCTACTGAAGCAGTTGAATAAATTAAAAGGTAAATGTAAATATTGTCACCCTCTAGAGTGGATTTTTTTTAACGAATTTCCATGTAGTTCAGTATTCAGTTGTCTAACAATTCGTAGATGGCTTGTTCAAAACCGAAAATCAAAGTAGCCAACGTTTCTCGGAACAGGAGTCCAATAAATTTCTATTCTAGCCATATTTCCACCACAATAGACGTAATTTTATTACTCTTTTTTTTGTACAACTCTCAAGCTTAAATCGTACTTTAACTTCAGTTTATTGTCGATGTCATTAACAGCATTTGCGATATCCAACTGGAGCCATCTACCATTCGCGTCAACACTTTAAAAGCGCTGCCAAAGCGATAAGTCAAACTTCTATACCCATTACAACGGACAAGTTCGATAATTAGGAATTTGTTTTCCAATTACGTACACGTTTGGCTGCAACTAATTGCACAGCAAGAAAGCCAGCTGCCCTGTCGCGTCGCTTTTGAGAGACAAAAGTTATATACCCGACGAAATAAAAAATAAAATAAAACTGCAGCAGCAAAAAATGTGAGTTCATCCACAGGATACGTAAATTTTCTTAATTTAGAACCAAACAAGAAATAAAAAAACACAGCTTATCTGCTGATTCAGAGTGCATCTGTGCTGTGATCGAGATTCTGCAATCGGCCACAGATGCATCAGATCAAAAAGAACAAACAAACCGGCCAAGCATACGTAAGTATTTTTGTATCTGCACAATAACCCATCTGTGGTTTATTTTTTCCCATCGAAGATACTTTAAGTTTCATTTTTTTTTATTTATTTTCATTGAGTCGAGCATGCACAGTCTCTTCATTTGCATTGATTACTCAATCATCGCGCACTGTGTTCATCTTTCAAATCTCGCTGCGAGTGCGAGACGAAGATCAAATCGCTCCGAATATATATGATGATCGGTGGCGGATTGTCGGGTTTATTTTCAAAATGATAATCATTTTGTGGGAGCTTAAGTATTTAATTTGTTTCGATCGATATTTATGGCATTTCGTTTAGCCCGAATGGACTCGACTTCGCTTGGTGGATGAGTCATGCTGCGGCACTGATGATCGCATGGATTGGCGTATTTTTTTTTGTCCGTTTGTTTGTTTTAGGCGATAAACTCACAAAAACGAACACAATACATCTGTGTACTGTGTTGCACATAAAAATCGGGTGTTCTGTTCTGAAAGCAATCAAATTTGAAAAAAATCGCTGAGCTTTTGCTTATGGAAGCGAACGTTTATGTTGTTCTTGCGTGGTGGGAATAAAATTCAAATGTGCTTCTGATGGCTGGACATTGTACGAGGGCAACCTGTTTCTTAAGTTGTTTATGTTTTATTGACTACAAGCGAGCGGTTTTTGTTTGATATTTTTGCTGGTCTTGAGGTTTTATTTGACGTTCATAAATATACGGATATATGGGAGGACAGTGCGCGAAGATGAAGCCTTTCTCGTCCACTTGTTTGCAAAAAAGTATTTATAGAAAGCTAGTTTGCGGACGGCGATGCAGCTGTGAATAGACCCGTCGATTGGTAATCTACGATGGCTATAAACATAAAACGTAGCCTGTTTTTTTTTTCTTTCTCTTGTATTTTTAATCTACACTTGTTAATGAACGAATTGATGAGAACGTGGGGGTTTTTTGTTCGATCAGTGGAACCATAAATTTGAGCTGAAATCGATTGACAGCGGAACACTAAAAGAATACGTTGTGGCGGACAAAGGAACTATCGGAATAAATTTAGTTTTATTGCTTTTCAAAGAGTTTAGCTGTTCGCAAATGTAACTTTGCATTTGAATGAAGTTGTTAAGCAAGAACTGTGCGAAAGGCTCAAGTGGTACTTTTCGAAAGAGAATATCTGAGATAATTTGAAAATCTGCGCGAAATTCAAGATTTTTCTCGTAAAGTGTGTCAAACTGTCGAGACCGTAATTTATGGGTACTTACTTTTATTTTGTTTTATTCAACATCTACCTCAGCCAAGGTAAGGAAAGTTCACAGGAGATCAAGAGAACTGTTTAAATCAGAGTGAATTTTCACAAATCAGCCTCAGGGTATGCAATAATTTCTAAAACAGTGCTATAAACTGGTATATTTTGGAGGGGGCACTCATTTTGATAAGAGCTTGAGATTATAGCATCATTACCATTATTTGCTAGACCATGAAATGCATAATCTCTTGATGTTTATTGAAATTCATTCGTAACATCACGCAAGTTACATCCGCAACGAAAATGTCTAGTAAACAGAAAAATAAAAACGCCAGAAATGTTGACAAAAATGTTGGTCACATAAATATTGAAATACAATCAAAGCAAAGTACGGAATTACACAAGAAAAATAATAAACGAAAATGCGGAATTGCATAAAAACAATGAATTCCCTGACACTAGACATTTTCGGGGCGACGACGGTAACAATCGATATTTTTAAGTTCAATTTCTTTTTGTACCTTCTTAAGAACGGTCATCAAAGAATAAATCTATTAAAAAATAAATTTTAACTCGTGTTTTGCTCAGAATTACATAATATTTTAAAATCTAAAAAATGTGTCCAATTTTACAGGAAAAGTGAAAGTTATTTCGGATGAAACTCGCTGAAAATGTGCTAAGAACAGCGAAAATCACTCACCAGGTAGAATCACAACTCAAAGACTTGTAAACGGCTGTTGAGCATGCATATTGAGAAGCCTGTACTCACTCCAACATCAGCAAAAGATCGCAAGGGAAACAGCACAAATGAAAGCCATCTATGGATCGTAATGAGAAGCTTAAAACACCGGAGTTTCAAACCACTTAATCGAGTAATTAGAGTGAAAGTACTAGACCTTCAGGCTTTAGATGAGAAACCTTGTCGAATGGAATAAGAGCGAAAGAAAAAAGAAAGAGAAAGAAATAGACTACTGACAGTGTTCGCCTATATAAAATTATAGAAATATTTTTATTCAGCGAGGCAGTTCATTGAATCTCGCTCGAAGGACCAGTACCTTTGCAAAATATGCGGTCCATTCTAGGGCCAGAACTCGAACACCCAGGTTCAATTGAAAAAGAGCGAAAAAAAGAAAGAAAGAGATGGACTACTGAGTGTTCGCCGATATAAAATTATAGAAATATTTTTATTCAGCGATGCAGTTCATTGAATCCCGCTCGAAGGACCAGTGAAACCTTTGCAAAATAGACGGTCCATTCTAGGGGCAAAACTCGAACACCCAGGTTCAATGGAAAAAGAGCGAAAAAAAGAAAGAAAGAGATGGACTACTGGACAGTATTCGCCTGTAAAAAATTATAGAAATATTTTTATGCAGCGATGCAGTTCATTCAATCTCGCTCGAAGGGCCAGTGAAACCTTTGCAAAATAGACGGTCCATTCTAGGGGCAAAACTCGAACACCCAGGTTCAATGGAAAAAGAGCGAAAAAAAGAAAGAAAGAGATGGACTACTGAGTGTTCGCCGATATAAAATTATAGAAATATTTTTATTCAGCGATGCAGTTCATTGAATCCCGCTCGAAGGACCAGTGAAACCTTTGCAAAATACGCGGTCCATTCTAGGGGCAAAACTCGAACACCCAGCTTCAATGGAAAAAGAGCGAAAAAAGAAAGAAAGAGATGGATTCAGTGTTCGCCTATAGAAAATTATAGAAATATTTTAATTCAGCGACTCAGTTCCTTCTTGCTCAAAGGACCAGTGAAACCTTTGCAAAATACGCGTGGTCCATTGTAGGGGCAAAACTTGAACACCCAACTTCAACTGAAACAAAACCCCAATCCCTCTTGCATTTCCCTTCGAGTGATGCTTCACTCGAGCATTGGTGACCCTTTAAGAAGTCAACTACAAAAAAAAAAAGAAGAAGAAAAACAAAACAGGTCAACAAAACCCCTTACACAACATAATGTCATCCAACTTCTGGGTATACCCAGATCCCTCTTTGAATGTCATCCCACAAGAAATATGCATTTCCAAGAAGAAGAAAACCCACCCAACAAGTATCGCTGCTCCTTTCTTGGCGCTCAACAACTTTAAGTACCTCTGAACAGTTTTATCCCTTGCATTTCTTACGAGCACATCCCCGCACTGCAAAATCTTGAGAAACTTTACAGAGGAGATTTTCGCTTTTTCCCTCAGTTATTTTGCATCACGGACATAATTTTGTTGAAGGATAATATTCTAAAAAAAAAAGAAACCCCAATAGCTTTCAATTAATCCCCGCAAAGGGCTGTAGCTACTTGAATTTTTAATAAACCACTCCTAACCTCATTATTCCACAGCACGACCCACATCAATCAGTGCGTTGTATCCTTTAAAGACGCCTTTCGTCTTCTCCTGTTTAAATTAGCTTCATCATCACCATTTCTCAACGATGAGGAGCCCTTGTGGGATGTTATCGTCGCCGCTGCCGCCCTCAGACAACATCATCCACCCCCGCCCTTGGTCATTATTTCAAATTGAATCCAAATAAAACTCTCCCAACACCTAATACCCATTACCCAATGTCTGGGCGATAAGCCCCAATCTCGAAAGAGAACGAAACGCTACCCAGAATACATGCAGCACATAATAAACCTCTTCACTTTGCAATTTGAAAATTTATTGAAAATACCTTCCCTTCGGCCCTACAATTCATTTGGCGGAGGGCTACCTCTCCCACGAACGAGTGTTGATGCTAAAAAAAAAAATGTAGAAGACTTGCTTCCTTTTTTATGTCCATCCCAGAGCTCATCGCTGGTTGTGTGTGCTGGCCGGTATCCTTCTGGTGCTAAAGGAATGCAAAAAAGCCCAACAAGAGGAGCGCACACAAAGCCGAAGCCAGTGGGCTGTACAACGGAGTGTGTGCGGTGTTTAAGCGTGGGAATATGTAGTTACGCTCCAGCGATGAGCCGTAAAAAGCCACAGTCGAGCGAAAATAAAATGGAAATAAAGGCATCCAATATACGGGCGCACCGAGGAGAAACCCCTGTGCGGAGACTGTGGACTGTGGACTGTGGAGGAAGATATTAATCCTGGTGCGGCAAATGAAATGCACAAATACTGGTTCTTTGGCGCATCTTTTTTTGTTTTGTTTGCAAAGACGTAGGATTTACTCTCCCCAAACGGTACCAAAACACGTATTCCCTTTCCATTCCCGCTTGGTAGAGATGGAGGCGAGGTACTTTTTTTTTGTCATGAACTGTGAACACGTACCTGTCGTCCTCCATACGGAGTGGAGTACATTTTTATTAAAACCGCCTTTCCTTGCCATAGTATGCTGTACACACCATGGACTCGCACTCGCACCACCATGCAGAGCGAGTGGGGAAGAGTTTTATTTCCTTTTTACATTCCAACTCCTCGGATGGGTCCTACGCCTCCGGTCGCAGCCTTATTTGTTATATTGGCAAAAGGGCGGCAATGAGGGAACACTTACTGCTCTCGTTGTTGGTCGTTAGTCGTATGTCTCGTGTTGGTCCTGCGTCCCGAGGAGGGATCACAAAATAAAGACGACGATGGGATGCGCTGTGAATGGAGGCAGAAAGAGAGCGAGAGAGTTAGAGCCCAAAGGGGGACAGTGAAATTTCGAAACGAATTTCATGCTCTTAGAATTGAATAATTAAAATGGACATGAGGTCGGATGATGTGGTGTTGCGGACGGTCGCTCGCCGAAATTGCTATAACGCTGTGTGTCTGCCCTTCTGATTTCAGGTCGACTAATGCATTTTTATTGTCTCGCAGATGGACCGCGCCGCACGAACGATGATGACACAGAAAAACCATCGAGTGTGGTGGCGTTGTCATGGTAAAGCGACCTCATGGCTAACAAAAAACGGAAAAAAAAAAAACTGGGATACAGAGCATTTTTGGTAGCGGCAGCTGTAACGCTTTTAATTCATTTACTGGCATTTTTTTGCTTCGCCAAAAATTAGTTTAAGAGCTTATTGTGTTGGCATGATGAGTGCTTTGTACTATACAATGCGTCGAGTTGAAAGTGGGAGTCTCTCCAATTTTGGTGGCATTTGTTGAAATTTATATACAGCTTGGAAGGACAGAAAGGATTTAATCCTGGTTTTGTTTGTTGCTACATGCATCGTATGACCTTCAAATTCCTTATGTCTCTGGCACTCATTATTAATTCGTTTTGTTCTGAGTGGATGTAGGGGGAATTAAATTTAAAGCAGATGAGTGATTTTGAAAATGAGTCAGGTGCGTTGAAGGCACATAGCGTTTGATGATTTCATCCCCTTTTTTTGTATTAAATGAACAATGGACGCCGGCAATTCATGCGAAAAGTCATGCGAAGGAACTTAATGCACAGGTTTAGTGGGGATTAATATATGGAAGAATATGCGACTTCATAGAAGAAGAATATGCGAACATCTAGAGGAAGAATATGCGACTTTATAGAAGAAGAATATGCAAACATCTAGAGGAGGAATATGTGACTTCATAGAAGAAGAATATGCAAACATCTAGAGGAAGAATATGCGACTTAATAGAAGAAGAATATGCAAACATCTAGAGGAAGAATATGCGACTTAATAGAAGAAGAATATGCAAACATCTAGAGGAGAATATGCGACTTCATAGAAGAAGAATATGCAAACATCTAGAGGAAGAATATGCGACTTCATAGAAGAAGAACATGCAAACATCTAGAGGAGGAATATGCGACTTTATAGAAGAAGAACATGCAAACATCTAGAGGAAGAATATGCGACTTCATAGAAGGAGAATATGCAAACATCTAGATGAGGAATATGTGACTTAATAGAAGAAGAATATGCAAACATCTAGCGGAAGAATATGCGACTTCATAGAAGAAGAATATGCAAACATCTAGAGGAAGAATATTGGAATTTATAGAAGAAGAACATGCAAACATCTAGAGGAGAATATGCGACTTCATAGAAGGAGAATATGCAAACATCTAGATGAGGAATATGTGACTTAATAGAAGAAGAATATGCAAACATCTAGCGGAAGAATATGCGACTTCAAATAAGAAGATAATGCGAACATATAGAGGAATAATATCCGAATTTAAAGAATAAAACATGCAAACATTTAGAGGAAGTATATGTGACTTGATAGAAGAAGAATATGGAAACATCTAGAGAAAGAACATGCAAACGTATACAATGGATTTTTTCTTTGTTTAGATAAAACTTGTAAAACATCAAACAAGATGTTGTACTTTGTAGAAGAACAGGCTGATTCTTATGCAACCAGTTATTTTATTACAAGGAATGTTCAGGAATTAGACTTCAGTTCGTTTATAGAAGACTTGGTGGTTCCTGCGAGTGGGTTCTGATTTTCGTACCCTAGATACGACTCGAAAAGCTCTAACGCCTTTGCTATAAATAAGGGTTCCCCAATCCCCATTAATCTAAATCTTCAGCATCAAACTTGATAACACGTCTTTCTAACGCACTCACCATAATATATAGAACTGGGATAGTTTTACTTTTATGCCTAGTTCAAGGTTCTTATAGTTCCCGCTCAATGAATGTGGATGTGGATGGATGCTGAAAGCAGTTTAACAGGTCCAAATTATACGTTATTCATTAAAAATCGTACTAGAATTTTTTACACGTAAATCTGTTCGAATTTAATCTTTTGGCAGTACTGACATGTTCTATCACTGTGTGAAATTAGAAGGCTATTTCTAAAAAAAGTTGCAACTTTTATAACATCTACAAAAACCTTTAGGGTCAGCCATAATAGAATTATGTCAGCTCAGACTATTACTTTTTCGTACGAAACGTACGAACACGAGTAATTTTTCGTAAGTTAGCTTAAGCGATGGTAAAATTAACGAAACTGAACTGTATACATTTTATAACGCTCTTTTTAAGTGACGTAACTACGTTGAAATATGACATAATGAATATAGATCAACTGTTTTCTGTCAAATTAATAAGTTGTCAAAAACAAGACCTCGAAAAAACACCGTTCAGAACTGAATATTGTATCGCTCTCTGTAAGTTTAAGTAAACAAATAAAAATGTAAAGCAAGGACTTTATCATCCTTTCCCCATGCGAAAGGAAGCATTTTATCTCAAAGCTACGTTACACTCCCCATATTGGACAGTTTGTGCCACAATTACTGCAGTCAAAATTTTGTCAACAAATCGATAAAGAACAGTCAAACCGTTTATACATCGCTTCGGGTCACGGCCATTTTCCCCGTCGATTTGTTATTTGCCAATCCAATCTTGTGTGTGTTCCACACTCGTGCGAATTCGCTTTTATCACCCCTACACACCGGGAATTTTGAAAAAAAAAAATTTGACAGCCCTGGACTGCCATAAATTATAACACCAACCAATACATAGGGAGATGCCGATTTCACAGTGTTACAAACAATTTCGACAGCGATTCGCCTTTTTTCCGACTTTGAATACCAAACAAGCCGCCTAAGCCATAAATAAGCGAACTTTATAGCTGGCACCGTCTCTGGGTGGGCGAGATGAAATCAGTTAACGACTTTGCGAACAAAAGTCTCCGCATAAGAATAGATTTCGATTGCTGTTATTATACACAAGTACCATCGGCAACATTTCTATAAAGATGTCCACAGAATTGGAAATTGGCCTCTTTGTTGCGGTCCACCGCACCGCGATGCGTCCGTTCGCACTGATTCAGTGTCAGAGCATCTTTATTCATGAGATCGGTAGAGAAGTGCAGGTGCAACTGGCCATAATTTTGAAGACCACTCTCCGCAACTGGTTTCTTGTTAATTCGAAGAAAGAAAGAGATCACAATGTCCGATGGCAGATACGGAGATACCATAAACCATACACCTAGTAGCAGATTAGTTAACTGCATTCATTAGGACGGGGTCCATTTCAATTAATCGAACTTGTGGAAAATGTGAAATATGGTAATTATGGTTGAGATGAATGCGTGACGATAATTATAGCAACAGTGGCAGTGTTGATAAATTGAGTTGATTCTCGTGATCCATGCGATAGATAGCAGCGAGCAGCTGGAAAAGAGATGTCTCACTCGTTTATTTTTGTTTTTCTTTGAAAACTACTGGTGACCAAGTCTATTAATATTTATATATATTATGTGCTTTGAGAGATTTTCATCTCGCGTTTTAATATTAATAAATGCTTGACATTTGGCAAAATGTCAGGTTATTCCATGCCCTTGGGCTGAGGAGTATGGCCTCGCCCGCATGTGTGTTGTCATTTGACAAATCAATGTATATATGCTGTGTGCGCCAGAGAGAGAGAGAGAAAGAGAGTGTGCAGCTTGTGGAATTCAAATTGAATGCATAATTCATTGAGCGGGAGGCGAGCCCACCGGCAGTATAATAGAACCCAATCTTCAGTTCCATCCAAAACCCATGATAGGCTAACTAAAGGTGGTTAAGTTTTAAGGGCCGATGTTGATTTTGAATAAAACGCAAATTATTTAGGAAATTATTGTTATTTCTTTTTATTATGATAATATTGGTATGGTTCAATTATGTATGGAACAAAATATCGGCTAAATGGCCGCCGCGTCCTCGGCGGCACACCTCCGTCCGATGGTTCAAATTTTCGATGACGCTGAGGCATAATTGAGGTTCTATCCGTTAATGTGCCGAATTATCTCATCCTTTAGCTCTTGAATTGTTGCTGACTTACACCTTTTCTTTCAAATAATAAAGAAAGAAGTCCAACGGTGTCAAATCACATGATCTTGGCGGCCAATTGACATCGCCACCACGTGAGATAACACGGCCATTGAATTTTTCGCGCAAAGGAGCCATTGTTTCGTTAGCTGTGTGGCAAGTGGCACCGTCCTGTTGAAACCGTAAATATCGTCCACATCCATATTTCCAATTCGGACCATAAAAAGTTCGTTATCATCTCACGATAACGAACACCATTCACAGTAACTGCCTGACCGGCCTCATTTTGGAAAAAATACGGCCCGATGATGCCGCCAGCCCATTGGTTTTTCGACAATCACTCTTGGATTATCATTCGCCCAAATGCCCAAATTTTTGCACGATTTTTCCGATTGTACGCACATTTGGACGATTAAATTGACCGAAAAAATCACGAAGTGCACGATATGCATTTTGATTTGAACGCCCATTTTCATAATAAGCCCGAATAACTTTAACGCGTTGCTCGATTGTGTATCTTTCCATGGTTCAAATTGAGTTAGTCTGAAATTGAGAAATGTCAAATGAAATGCAGGAAAAAACTTGACGTTAAGGTGTGGTTCACATTCAACATCGGCCCTTAAAACTTAACCACCCTTTATTTAAAATGATATTTTATGTGCGAACAACTCATCCGTGGACATTTCATCCACACGGTTAATTTTACAATTCGAACGACTTTGTAACACGATTTTTTACCATCTCAGGCAGTTCGTTGAAGAAGCCTCCTTCTTCTGCGACGATTTAGTGCGGTTGAACTTCTCGTGGATAAGTAGTGCTTTAGATGAGTTAGCCGGAGTTTAGGTAGATGAGTTCGCAGATGATTCGTTTTATTGCAGGAAAATGATTTTGGAACAGTTATTTTTGTCTGTTGTGTCATCAGGCAGGCGTGCCCTAGGAAGACCCAGAGTGAGATGCGGTTAGATCAAGTCCGAAATCTCTCCTCGACCCGTTTGGGGATTGCCCTGATGATCTAGAGTCGGTGGCGGAAGATCGGCAGCTATGGAGGGTCCACTTATGCATCCCATACCCGCGACCCTTCTAATGGAAGAGCGGCCATTGAAAATTAATGAATGAAAAGAGTTGTCTGCGGGACAACAGATTTTTAGAAAAATCGATTTCAACTTGAGCCGGAATAATGTAAAAGGGGTTGTTGTACTGCAACCTTTTTGGTGTATTTTACCCCCTGCTTACGCCTCAGATGGGTATATTCCTTCTTAAAAGCTCCCCTCGCATTATACTTCCTTTCGGAATCATTTTAGAGGTGTTTTTGTACTCTTGTTTCTCCTTGACGGAAGAAATCCGTCCTATAAAACTCTCTAGTTTTCTTGAAGAATCTTAGGATAAGAGCTGGCGCCAGTGACAGTATTTTCAGATAGTTGGTACTGGCCCAAGTATTTTAATCTTTTGTGGGTCAATGCCCCGATCTTCGCCGGATGCATAAATAAGTCTAAAATAGAGAGGTCTGGAGAAATATATTGAAAAACACGCGCACGAACTTGAAAGAGGTTAATGTGGAACTCCTGGGTGAAAAACATTTCTGAGGGCTGAGGGAAATGTTGACAATCTGCTTAGAATTCTTGTTATTCTGTAGAATAACCCAGAGCAGAGGACGAATTATATTCAGACTTTCCTCAACAATATTGCAGAGCATCGGCGGATACCTCTTTTTGGTGTACAATCGCACGAACGGATGAACGGTGTAACGGATGAACGCAGGATCGCATAAACGTACAAACGGACGAAAGAGCGAAGTACATACACTTCTTTGTCTGTTGAGCTACTCCAGCGAACGATAGGCAATCTATGAACGCAACGTACGGAACAGATTGTGACAGCTCAGTCGTCACATCAGCCTTACCATGAGTGGCACCGAAATAACGCCTGCCTTAACCCCACCAGGGAGCGAATTAGTAACGTCGCACATATACCGCTGGCGAAGCTTTGAAAAGTCTGTCAAAGAAAACGCGTTCCGAAGTTCGAAGCCGACAGAGTTTATAAATCCATTCAAATCTACTCGTCTATCCAGAGGCTATCTTGTATCCTCCGCTAGCAAATCGGTGTATATATGGAGCACCTAAAACTTCCCTAAAAGTATCAGTCGGAGAGTACAATAGCAGACGGAAGTCAGGTGCCGCGATAGGTCCGCAAATCTATAACGAACATCGAAGAACTGATGATTTAAAGAGCTGCATCTTTTAAGCTTCAGCTTCGTCATCCAAAAGCCTTAGAGGCTTCGCTAGTAATACACCTACGCCTGAAAGTAATAGAATTTCGTTGTACATTTGCGGACCTAAGACGGAACCTAGTGGAATGCCATCTGCGTTATTCTATTTTTACAGCTGACCAGAAGGTTCCAAATGACTTTGCTCAAGACTGCTAGAAGCGCCTGAAAGACTCGTATAAGCCCTTCAACTAGCAAATAAATAGGCGACGCTTCCCATTATGGCTCGATGCCATAAAGGCTGGAGGTTGAAAAATTTACCGCAGATTCCTTTGAACACATGTAGCTTACTTATAACACGATTGTTACACATGGGAAGTCCAAATAGTAAGAGGTAAAAAAACAGCGGCATGACTCAAGTCATCAAATTTGTTTGCTCTATTCAACTCCACCCCTCTTCCAAAGAGTAAACCCTTTAATTGTGGAAGCAGAACTGCGGGTCTGAGTTTAATCATCTCCCATTCTGGCGGAAAAAAAATGTGTGCTGCCCAAAAAGATTGCATTCCCAGTACAAACAGTCTTTGCGTGTTCTTTAAACAGACGTGAGACCCCTTTAAGCTAAAAAAGAAGTGACACATCACGCGATTTACTCCTTTTAGTGAGTTCCTCTCTAAACCACTGTCTCTGGCCGTGGAAAATTGAGCTTTGAGTTAGATGAGACCGGATGTGACCACCCAAACTGGAGAGACTTATACAACTTTGTCCCCAATTTGGCCGCCGAACGCTGTCTTAAAGCGCTAAACCCCAGGGAGTAAAGCGCCGTCCAATGGACCCCTGTATCTAATAAAAGTATGCATCTATTGTATAATTCACGAGCCATATGGTTCTACTTCTATTGCCCCAACTGTCAAAAGTTTCATACCTACCCGCGACATTTCTTTCTTTATTCCAAAGCAATTTTCCCAACACCGCCCCTATAACTATATACACAAACAAAGTGAAACTTCAAAAACAAAATGTACTTCCACCTGGGGAACATCAGCTGCTGTTACTCTTAATGTGCAAAAATATTCCCGTATCCCAACACAAGACAGAAAAACGAAAAAAAAAACTTCTCCAATTCACTCAATTGCCTCGGACTGATACCCACGGCCCCCATATCCGCCCCACAGAAAACAACTGTCAAAGTAATCACCTCCCGTCAGTTCTGCGTCAATCCACTCTCCATATCACCTGCAAGTACTTCATATTATACCGTTTGCAGCATCCAATAGCAAAATTCAACCCCTAACAGAGAAAAAAAAAAAAAAAACCCGCATCTCTACATCAAGTCGGTGGCAGTTTATTGTTTTCTCTTCACGTGACCATGGCCAGAGAGGGTGGTTGGTGGTGCTTGACTGTGGGTCAACTTAACGAAGATTGTTCCTCCCCCCCCCCCTCCCCCTCTCTGTCTCTCACTCACTGTGCAAAGAAAAAAAAACAGGAAAACGGAATGTCCCGTCATCACCATTACGGCCGCGCTCGCGTATTCAAATTTAAAATTCAAATTCAAAACGAATCCAAGTTTCTTTTCGTTTCCCTAGAACTTTTTATTTGTTCCTCCTCGATGGCGCACTCGTGAGTCGTGACTCGTGTATAGGGAGGAACGACGAGAAACTTTTGCGAGTGCATAAATCCTTTTTTAATTTACTTTCGAGTAGCGCGCAAAGAAAAGGTAAAAGATACACCACCCCCACCCGATAGAATCTTCTCCGCTGACTTTGTCGACAACGATGACAGTTTTTTTTTTTTTCTGATGATGGCATAAGACGTTTGTGAGAAATCGGAAAGTGTCGGATTTTTGTTGAATACGTTTCCGGGCTTAAACGTGTCTATGCACTGCACGGGCGGCGAATGGAGGAAGCGCATAACGTAGGTACCGTTATTAGCATGCCCGGCTATTTGGCAAAACATCACGTCAGCTGGGGGTTTTTCTTTGTTTGTTCAATTGTTTTAAAATACGAACACAGCAGCGGAAGTGGATTAAGGGGTGTTCAACCCGTTATTTTGGGGGTTAAACACGTCACGCCAGAGGGAGAGAACGACCAACGACCGACGACCGACGACGACGCGACGGAGCCTACGATAATATACACTGGCGTTGAATAGAATTTGTAATCAGATTAGGTGATGGCAGATGCAAATATGCGCTTCCTTCTTGTGTCTGTTTTCGTTTGGGGAGGTTCTTCTTTTTTTTTTCAGTGATGTGGAAGGTGGAAGGGCACTTCGGACAGACGGAGTATGACGTGATGAGCGAGTGATTTATGTGCTCAACCTAGTTTGCATATGTGGGATTGAATGGCATGGGCAACAGCAACTTACAAAATGGGTTACATAGTGGATTTTGAGGGTCTTCGGATGGATTGACGAAGGGAGTCAGTTTGTTTTGAATGGGATTTAAGGAAGCCCAGAAGTGGGTCGGCAGATGGTTGTACAGTTGGTTGTACAGTTCGTTTTGTGTTGGACGGGCGGTGGTTAGTATTCAAGATGACGGTTAGCGGCGTTCACACATTCGGGAGTGAAGGGGTTCTATCGAGGATGAAGCTTGTTTGGGGAAAGTGTTCAGAAGTTGAGTTGAGTTTAGGAGCAACAATGTCCGATTGCTTTTCGAAATAGTTTATTGTCGTGCGAAGAATTAACGAAGCTAACAGAGGCGAGAAGTTGTGTTGAGGGTTGACTGTTTATAGGGAACGAAAGGACTGCAAATTGGTGGAAGGGAACATTTGAAATAAAAGGGCTATGAATCGAGCTGGCTAGATAAGCATTATGCTCAGTCCCAGAATAACAACAGAGTCATCAAAATCGAGAGAGTAAGTCGACTGTCCGGTGTGCACGTTCACTCAACATTTTTGAGAGTTAATGGCGGTTCATGTTGACTTATTCCCCTTTGGGTACCCTTCCAAATACAATAACCATTTGTGAGGAAAAGCTAAAGTGGGACGTCAATAGCTTTCAACCACCTTTGATATTGTCAAAGACAGTCTCAGGATGATTCTGGCCGGCTGCATAGTTCTGTGCAGCATTCCTTCATCCTGGACGATGGTTAAAGCTATTTTCATTCCCAAAGCAGGTTAGCCCTCACACACACTTCCAAGTGACTTCAGACCAATCAATTTGACCTCCTTTCTTTTGAAAACCCTTGAGAGGATCATCGATCTTCAAATCAAAAGCACTGTTGATCAAGGGCTAATTTCTAGCTCTCAACATGCCTATCAAAAGGGCAAGTCCACCGAGATCGCACTTCATTCAATCGTCGGCTCGATGGAAAGGTCCCTTTCATTCGAGGATTATGCCTATAGACATTTTCTTGGACATAATGCCTTAAACAAGTTAAACATTGGCGAACAATTATGCTGCCTAATCGGCCATATTCCCAACTGTAGAAGGGCGACTGATACGTTCGAAAAACTTGAGCACCGAGGCAACCTTTCAAGGGGGTGTGCTATCTCCACTACTACGGAATATAGTTCTCAACGAACTTCTGATTTCGATGGAGCTTTTCGGCTGCAAAGTCGGGGCCAACATCGCCTTACTCACTTCAGGAAAGTATCCTCAGACTCTTTCCGATATCCTGCAACTCGCTTTACGTAAACTAGTCGCCTGGACCAAAAGCTGCGGCCTGTGCGGCAATCCGACGAAAACGGAGCTAGATCTATTCACTAGAAGGGTTAAGATACCTCTTATCACTCCCTTAATCTAAACGGCACTCCACTTGAGTTTGTCAGATACTTTGGGCTGAAACTAGACAAAAAGCTTTTATGGAAATCCCTAGTGGCTCTCTACTCCCATAGAAGGGCTGTCGACTAGTGATGGGGCCTCCAACCCATTATAATGCTTTACACCGCGGTATCATCAAATTTTATTTACATAGTCGTGTGGTGGCCGGCCTTGGACATGAGTTCCAATCTAAAGGTGAAGGCCCTGGATACGACTCAACGCGTGGCATGCACGAGCATCACGACTGCACTCAGGACATCTCCTACCGCCGCTCTAAAAATAATGACGAATCTTCTTCCTCTAGACATCGTCGGTAAGGAATACGTCCCTAACGCGGCAATCAGCCTAAGGAAGGGTAAGCACTGGAGAGGACAACCAACTGGACACGCCAGCATCCTCCTACAGATAAGCCCCTACCTACTGTTATCTGCCTATGAAAATCGACTTCGAAGAAGGCTTTATAAACGAAATTCCCGACAGATCCCGATGGGACTCACGGAATGTCCTACATGAAGGAGCACTATCAAGATTTACGGACGGTTCCTAATTAGAGGGAGTCGGGGCAGGGGTATTTTCAGAAGAACTGAGCTAGGGCCTTTCCGACTCCCTCCCGAAACACTGTAGTGTCTTCCAAGCCGAGATCACCCCTATTCGTCAAGCCATAGCACGGCTTCTATTGGGATATTGAAATATGTGCGCACATTGACAGTCAGTCTGCCATCAGATCCTTAGTGTCCAGGGAAATAAGATCTAAAGCGGAATATTTCCATGTATCTCTCAACGATACAGCTGGACAGTACAACCTGACACTTTGCTGGGTTCCGGGACACTGTGACATCCCAGGGAACTGACAAACTTGCAATATTAGACTTCTGCGCGTTGATAGTGTTAGTCTGCACAACGTGCATGCACCGCTGTCCTACGCTAAAGTCATTAATGCGCACGCAACAAGAAAAGCAAGTCATATTCATATGGGAACGTCTAGGATAGTGCGACGTTGCCAGGCTTACTTGATCCCGATGGTTTTGTTGAAAGTTCCTCGATGTTTTTGCAATGAATCAGTGAAGGGAGTTCAGTCGCCAAATCCGATGAGTACCGAAGAAGCATTTGCCGAAACAATTTCGATTGTTTTTAGATGGTCATGGGCTTCGAATTTTAATCATTCAAGCTCTGAATTGAAGCCTCTAGCAAGTCGCCCTTTAATTCGCTCGCTCAAATAGCTCCCCACTTCGCTTGTATACAGCAAAGTCGTGTTGGAAAACATCCCCTGGATCAAGGATAATTACAAGATATAGATGTCCCAGACTACGCCGTAAATTTCAAAGTCACAAAGTCGCTGTAACTGCATTCATCTCAAAGGAGATTGTCAGAGAATGATGTAAAATCGCCCCCTCTCTCTCTCTCTCTAACTGTGAAGCATTTAATCCGCTCCATTGAGACAGACATATCATTATCAATTTTCCCATAGCTTTACCGCATACCACCGCTCCGGTGTGGCGGTGGCGGTTTGGGGAAGCTTCTCTCAATTCGAACAAACGACTGCCAGACTCCCGTTTAGTGCATCACACCGTTTCACAGCCACAACAACCACCAGCACCACCATCGACCACACTATCCCCATCAAGACTGATTGGATTTTAATCTTGAACAAATCGTGTCAAACGACTACAGTAATCCGGTGCCGCTCCAGCAATAGCTTTACACGGATTAAGTTTCATTGCACATTCACTTACAGTATGTGCGCACGGAAGCTATGCACCAACGAGAAAAGGTAGATGTACATTTGGAGCACATCCTCCTTTGTGTCTGTGAAGCGAACAGTGAAAAAAAGAGGAAGAAGAAGAAACCCCCTTTCTGTCAGTCGGTCTGCGATTTCAAATCCGATCCGAATGTGAAATTATCTCATAGAGATCAAATGACAGAAACAGTGGCGCCACACAAAGTTGCTTGCTTGGATTCGCTGCTGATTCTTGGCATTGTTTTGCTTCCTTTTGCACTGTTGTTGGACACGACGCTCTGTTTGTTATTGTTATGCTTGACGTGTGCATGTGCATATGGTATGCCTGTATGACGCGTAGTCTTGAGAAGGAAGACGCGAATATTATGCCCACGCGTATCTAATCTAATGCACGCCACAAGTTCTCCTGTATTCCCGCGCGGCAATGACACGCTGCTTACTTGGCATGGAACTTGCGTGTGTCTTTGTTTCACTCTGGGACGCTCATTGTTTATTCGTTTTGTGGTTTATGTTTTATGCTGCTACTGCGTGAGCGAGAGACAGCTTCGAGACAAAACAGTTCTGCTTTATGGCGACGGCGACAACGACGCGACGTTTTGTTTGTTTTACTTCGGGGAGCAGTGGCAGTGGCAGGTGTAAATCATATTTCGTGTGGTTTATGTCCGGAACGGTAATGCGAAACGACGCAGAGATTGCATTTCTAGTGGAATCGGGAAGAACATGGTATGTACACATACACGCGTCGGAGTGATAAACGCAAACAAATGGGGGTCGTTAAGCTTGAAATGATGGAGACACATTTTTTGAACCAAGGGAATGGTTTTGAAGCGCATTTGAGTTTCCGGCAGAGGTTGGTTGTGGTTGGAGCGGGTGGGTATACATTTTTGCTACTCCGTGACTTGGATTTGTTGGAAAAAAAAATTCAGTCATACGTTCGTCCTTTTAAAGAAAGAAAAAAAACACAGGAGCACCTCAAGTGAGCAAAATCACCAAGGCGCGCCAGAAGTAGGGGGCGCCATGAGTTCATCCTCTTTTTAGACGCGATCACCTTACCTAGTAAGCAGTTTCTAACGTCATTTACCTTCAACGAGTGGTAACTCAAAAGTAGCCTACATTTGAATAAGATGATATCCGGGCCCGGAAGTAGCGCCCGTTATACTTCTGGGGAGATACAACATTTTTCTACAGTCGCCGTCATGTCACCGAAAAACCTGTTTTCAACGTCATCTACTTTTAAAGAGCGTCATTTAAAGGGAAGCCCTGAAGGATTATGATTAGATGTCATGATTAGAGCATTTAAATCTGGTAAAACTTTGTGATTTAAGGAGGAATATTTAGCTAAATTAATCCAACTTAAGCCAGCTTAAGCTAATGTGCGGCCATACTAATACGACTGGTGGTATCTTCCTCAAGTTTAATGTGAGTTGCGGGAGAACTTAAGTGAATTGTTGACACCAGCTTAAGCCCCCAAAATCCTCATTAGGTTGACACTTTAGATTGCCACTGTCATTGGAGTAGCAAGGCCACAACCCGAGTGTGATTGCATACAAGTTCTCATGACTAATACTCAATTTGAAAAAAAGAAAAATTCAAATACAACACAAAATCAAATGTCTATTCGCATTCCTCCAAAACGACTGTAAGGCTTCAAAAAAAGTTTACAGTCTGACTCATTTCAGTTCAAGTGCGTGCCTATTGCCACCCCCGATTCGTGACATTTAAAATCCACCCACAATTACAATTAATCCCACAAAAGTGATAATCAATCCGACTCAAGTCACGAAATCGACATTTTTCTCAACCTCGACTTTGCCCTGATTATCTTCGAGCGCCGAGGTCAACATCGCCGCACTGCATAGAACAAGGAAAGTGCGATGCAATGCACAAGACAAGCATCCTCTTATATAAATCAATTGGAAAACGTCAATCATATCCCATTCAGATCCAGTTCGACGAACCATATTTCATTTATGAAACACACCCAAGCTACGAGCACCAGACGAGTATTGTGCATCGAAATGTATATTGACAATCGACAAGCCCCGTGACAGGCTCGAGTGTTCTCAATCACCGTCCAGCATATCAATTAATTTTTAGGTGACATCATGTATGTGCGCTGAGCTCCACTAAACGACAAAACACGACCGCATCGCACTCCACCTTGGGAATACACTATCAGGGGGTGGGGTTCAGCTGGCTGGGTGAGTTCTTCAAAATTCCAAGAAGGCGCTGCCATGCCACTGAATGAAAACATCAACAAACCCATAGAAACCCTCGTCGTATTCCGTTTCTAAAGGCGAGTCTCTATCCCCCTCCCCCGCATATACTGACGGGGGAGAAATGAAAAAACGTGACCAACAACCGATTCCGATTCCGATTCCGAATCCCAATCTCAATCTGTATCTCTCTATCTATTTGTGTATGGCTATGTACTGCGTGAGTATGTTGAAATGCAGTCAAATAAATCAAAATATTTTGGCGCAACCCATCGACAGGGGGTGGGAGCGTGCTCCTTTTTGGATGGGAGATGATTAAAATGTGTTTTATACGGCTCGCTCCACATCGTAGGTATAGGTATATCTTTTGCAGACGATTGGAATTGATTCTAAATTTTATTAATGCTTTCAGGTTTAAATTTCAAAATGGTATAAATGCATTTGAATATACGAGTGAAACGAATACCATTTCGACGGCCAGACGTGCTCTTTGGTGGGGAATTTTAATGAATATCATTTTTGGAAATTTATTGCCGATATATAATATTTGGCGGGGATGGATATTTTTGGCTTAATTTAAGTGCAATCCGTGTAAATATGTACTTACTGCGAAATGAGCTGGACGTGGACTCTAAAATGCCGCGTAAACTTTTGGTATGATGATGTAATAGTCGCTCGAAATCGGTTGTCGATTTCGATTTTAATTCGTTTTCAGTTGCATTGGAACAGCAATGACCGCCGCAAATTGGTCCTGTAAAGAGAAAATAATAATATTAGTTGATTTTTGTTGTGCGGTAGGTAAATTAATATATATAGTTAATTCGAATTAGTTGCGAAATTGTTGGTTAGAGGGGGCTATGCAAATTTGCGAGTTTGAATGGTCAGCAGATTGGATGTGGAACTTCCTGTACGCAGGGTGTGGTCAATTGAATTGTCCTTTATGGAATATTTGGTGGAAATATTATCGAAAGTAAAGTACAGCACGTACTCAGATTTACGTTGATTATTGGACAACTTATCAAAAATATTTTAAGGAACTTTTTGCGAAATTTGTCAGCTTCCTCATGCTGAAGTGGTTAGAGTGAGTCTCTTAAAATGCCTACAGCTTTGACACATATTTGTAGCCCCTTTATATTATGATTGGTTTGAAACCTTGCTAACTGTTATTGGTTTTATATTTCACTAACAGATGGCGCTGTGGTACATGCATTCAGTATGCACATTTTTTTAAAGAAACAATTTGTGTATGTTTGTTTTTTTTTGCGAGTTGCTTCAGATAGAAAATGGGATTGAAATCGTCGGTGTTACGACCGCATTCTTCATACGAATTGTGGTGCAAATCTAACCGAGCAGAAACGTCGTGTTAAAAACTAAGGTAACTGAAAAATGAAAGGCCTTTGTCATCGGCTGGCTTTTTCTTATTTTTTTTTAATGTACTATACCTCTCTCTTGGGAAAGACAAACCTATAGTTTCTACAAGTTTCCGTGATGATTGTAGATAGGCGATAGGCATGTACGTAAATTGTTATAATTTGTAGAGCTTTGGAAATACATATGTATTTTTTTTTTTATATATACTTCTCCCGGAAAAGGCGAACCTATAACGCTTCAACAGCGCCCCGAGATGTCTGCAGATGTATGTTTGCTCTGCACTTAAATTGCTGCAAATTGTAGTCTTCTGGAAATATATCCCCAGGAAGCGAGTTCCAAAGTTTGCTTGTCCTGTAACAGAAGGAGTTTTTGAAAGTTGATGTCCTCGCGGTTGTCAAGTGTACTGTAAGGTCATGAGCATTAGCAGCCTGTCTTGTTGGGCGCCCAAAAGTTGCATTTCGAGGGATAATATCTTTGAGTTCCTCAGAACATCTACGATGGAAGTACCTATAGAACAAGCATAGGTCAGCGACTTGTCTTCTGTGCAACAAACGGTTGTAGATTCGATTTGAGTGTAGGGTCTCCAATGAGTCGAACTGCTCTTCTCTGTATGCTATCAAGCAGGTTAAGTGAATGTTTTGGGGCCGAGCTCCATAGATTAGGTTAGGTTAGAGTGGCAGGCCGCCTCAAGTGCAGCCTCACTTAGGCCAAATTAGGCCCATTGTGTTACCACAGGATCGATATCGACTCCTTATCTACCCGTTGAACCAGCCGGAGCTAAGAATGAAGCGATGGAGGCAGTTGATAGCTATGTTTGCGAGTTCGCTGAGATTGTCGAAGAAATATTCTCCGAGGTATAGTTTTCTACGGAGTGACAGTGCTGGACACGTGCAGAGAAGGTGAAGAATAGTCTCCTCCTCCTCCTCGTCCATACAGCTTCTGCAGAAATCATTTGAAGGGAGGCCTAATCTGAGAGCATGTCTCCCTATGATGCAGTGCCCCGTGATGACACCTACTAGAGTGCTTATTATGGGTCTTTTCAGTGTAATGAGACTTTTTGAGCGCTTGGAATCCAGCTGAGGCCAGATCTGTTTCGAGGTGTGGCACGTTAAGCAGCTAGACCACCTGCGATTAGTAGCGCTTAATGCGTTTTGTTTAATTAGGAGCTTGCAAGTAGCAAGAGGCATATAGAGACTCCTTTTTTCTGGTAGAGTCGACATAGTAGTGCCTTGTCTGGCGAGCTCATCGGCGATGCAATTACCTGGAATGTCTCTATGGCCCGGCACCCATATAAGGTGAATTTTAAATTGTTTCGCCATCTCGTTCAGAGATAGTCGGCAATTGAGGGCAGTTGTTGAATTGAAGACGACAGAATCCAGGGATTTAATCGCGGCTTGACTGTCGGTAAAGATGGTGATATCCTTTACAGATATTACATTATACCGAAGCCACGACAGGGCCTCTTTGATCGCCATGACCTCCGCCTGAAATACACTACAGTGATTAGGAAGACTGAATGAGATTTTACAATTTAGATCATAAGAGAAAACACCCCCCCCTACTCCTGTTTCAGTTTTGGACCCATCTGTATAGAAACAGACAGACTCCTTGCGGGGTACTATTTCGTTCTCCCAGTCACTCCTGGAGGGTATGTAAGTTTCGAAGTTCTTTCCGAATTGAAACTGAGGGAGGGTGTAATCAGTATCTTTTGGAATGCATTCCAATGTATTTAGAATCGATGAGTGACCAGTTTGGCGACTGGTCCACAACTGAATTGCTTTCATCCGAGTGGCTGCATTTGCTGCCACTTGTTTGCAATAGATGTCCAGCGGTAGCAAGTGGAACATTACGGCCGCTGTTGGAGTGGTTCTAAGGGCTCCACTTATGCATATGCATGCCGTTCTTTGGACGCGGCTAAGCTGATTATGATGGATGGCCTTTTCGAGGGCAGTCCACCATACAATAACGCCATAAGCTCCATATGTGGGAACAATATTCCAAGCCTGGTCTAACCTGTGCTTTGTAGAGAAGGAAAAGTTGCTTGGAAGTTTCCAGGAAGCGAGTAGGTTGCCTGCGCAATATTCAAATGAGTTTGGGAAATGCGACGTTGAAAAAATCAGGAGGGTGGACATCGCCCGTGTTGATCACTGACAGAAAAAAAAGAGGGGAACAAAAAAAGGTCCTTCCAAGAGGACAATATATGGATTGTCAGAAATCGACTGTTTAAAGTTTAAAGCAGCACCTAAATGACTAAAGGAGTCTGATGGGAATTTAGTGGTGAACCATGGACTAACATAACCTCCATCTAAATCAGAAGAATCCAGCAATCCAAGGCCGGACAATGCCACATCAACTTGTGGCTTTCTCCAGTGAAATTGTGCATGAAATCGCTAAAAAAGGAGAGGCTACGAGAGGTTGACAACCGATACCTACCACCCGATCCACAGACCTAGTCTTCAGAGGCAAAAACGTATTTTTTGTTTTAATAAAGTAATCAGGGGGATCAACCGGGCTTATAAGCTTCCTTATACAGAGACAGTTTTTGGTAGGCGTCTTTATTTTTGAAACGAATGGAAACGACCTAACATTTTTGTTTGGAAAGGTGGAAAAAGACTTAGGACGTAAATTGTATTTTTTCGGGAGCTTGAACTGATACATCATGCTCACTATCCGATACAGGAACCAGTGAGCCACTACGTACAATTTACATGAACAAATTAAAGAATTTAAAGTTCCATCTGCCAGTCCTTTAGAGCGTCATCGACAAGTTGGGTTCGGTAGCGTGTCAAAATGCTGCTTTCGAAATTATGGCTGTTTTTTTTTATTTCTGTTTTTTAAATTTAAAGCAAAGAAGTTCTGCTTTTTTCGACAAAAATTTGAAAAGAAGATACATATTTAAAACAATTTTGAATTATTTATACAAATCTAAGAATTTAAAGCAAAAAAAAAAAAAAAAGAAAATACTAAAAATGAATTTAAATATGGAAAAAAAGTAAAAGAAATAAGAAAAAATGCAAAATTTAATTATGAAAAATACATCAAATTGAGAACGGAGGACGTAGACATTAAAAAAAAAAAAACAAATTAAAAAAGAAAGAAAATTCTGCAAACATGTAGGTACCTAATTAAAAAAGTTTGCGCTTTGAACATTTTTTAAAAAGTTTTGGAAAATGTTAAAAAGCGCGCACTTTGAACATTTTCCAATTTTTTTTTTTTATTGTTTGCAGAATTTTGAAAAGCATAATTTTTAAAACAGCATTTTGAAAGCAGAATTTTGATCAATTTAATTGTGACCCATCCAGAATTTTGAACCCAACCCATAAGGTTCGCATCAGCCGATGTGTAGTAGTTCACAACACTCACTTTCTGGTACAAAAAAGCCAGCAGCATCAGTAGGCTAGTGCCATTTGGGGAAAATCTTAAAACAAGTGAATATTTATCAAACTAGCTTGTAGACCTTTGCCATCTGCTAGTCAGAAGAGGGAGTATTTTGAAGACCGAATTTCATCCTGAGTTGAGTCATAAATATGCAGGATCTACGCTTGTTATAGGGACAGAAGCAACAGCGAAAAAATTACTATATGTTAGGCCTTTCCGAACCACCCCGGTTCCAGGGTTAGATGAAAGCATTTTTACTGCCCACTTGACTTGGAAGTTTGATCGTAAAGACTTTGCGAAACGCTTTCATGGTTGGACTCCAGAACTCAGGTCCAAACCCACAAAGCCCCACCTGTTGTTGCGCTGTTTTTTTTTTTTTTTTTGTATTCTTGAAACGACATTTGTCACTGTGCCTCCCCCGATTCAAGATTTGATCTAGGGCGAAACCGCACTTGTCATTGGTCATGCTGAGAATTTCTAGTGTAGTTTTAACCAACTTAGCTTGTAAGTTCAACCAATACTTCGCAAGAACTCAATTGAAAAAAAAGGAGTAATCTTGTGTTACGTTGTTTTTTCGACGTTGAAAGAAGGTAAGCGGGAAGTAATACAATAAGAAAAAACGACACCAATTGCATTGGAAATATTTGTATTATTTTTTATATGCAAGCCATGCGAAATTTGATTCATGTCACGTCTTCTCATTTTCGAGGCTCCCCAATCTTTTGCGAAAATCTGCATCCACATCCTTTCAGCAGGATTTTAAGTATTTCCAGCTTTATATAGGTTGTAGTAAAATGAACAAAATTTAATAAAAATGTAGGTAGACCTTAAACTAAGTGACGACTTTAAAGCCCCAACGCATACCCAAGGCAAGCACAATGATCTACTGTGCAAACAATATTAAATATTTGGTTGAAAAAATCCCTATCCCTCTTCCTCGATAATGTGCACAATAACCCGCTGTAGGTATATAGCAAATTATTTTCCAGTAATGCGTCGATGCATTAATATACCCAGCCGATGTAATGCACAATGGCTTTGGTTTTTATCACATCCCTCCATCAGAGATTTTGACTGTATCCAGTATCGTCCTTTCTTGGCAATAATATTGCCAAACAAATTTAAATCATAATACCAGTGATGCCGTTCCCTGCAACGCCTCGGAAGACATTCCGCAATTCCATTCAAAACTCTTGGCAGCGACTCCGGTCGTCCTTGTGCGGTTATATGCATGTCCATATCCACAGGAAAAATAAATGCAAACATCGATTGAATCGACGGCAAAACGTCTGCAGCAAGGATATGCCTTGAATGGGGGAGAAATAAAATGTCATTCCCTCTGAGTAGAGATAGTCATCCAAATCCGGATACGAAAAGTCGAAGATTACATAAAATAAGACGGAAGGAAGGAAATTTCACTGCGAGAGGGTGTGCAACAACATCACATCCTTGTGTGTATCTGTTTCGGTCTTTGGCTTGATTTGTGTGGTTTCGGTCGTCCGAAACAAGTCCTTGCTATGATGATGCATCATATACGAGTACACCTCGGCCTCACACTGACGGCGACGGTGGTCACGTTCGTTCAATGGCTCTCACTCTCTGTCATTCACGTGTGTGTTTATGATGGGGTTAATGGGGTGCTGCACAGGACAAGGACATGCACTGTGTGTGCAGTGTGCCCACTGGGGGAATTGTACTCCAGAAACACCTTGACACAGTGTTGTTGCATCGAAAACAGGCTTCATTGCGATTTAATGAAATTCAATTCAATTGGAGAGATATTTTTCGGTTGCATGGCTCTCGAACGGAGAGCAGGAGCAGGAGTCGGGGGCTCAAGGCTCAACTTAAATATGCAAATAGAGAGGCTTGTTGAGTGGCAAAGTGGGCAACACAATCCGATGCTGGGCGCATTTTCCAAAGGCTTACTATACACAATTAGTTAAAATTGAAGCATTAAATATTGAAGCCTTAAGTGACGGGAATTAAGTGTGCAGCAGCAAGGTAAACTGAACGCTGAGAGGGAAGCCACTTAATTCATTGATAGAGACATTCGGGGTTTGGCCCCCTCCTTTGCAAATTTCCATAGTTGAGGGCGAATGGAAATCCACTTTGATTTCTTTGAACACCATCCAACACTTTGGGTAAAGTTTCTTTTCCGAGAAAAGTTTTCGATGGCCGGGGGAAAAATATAGCCTCCCCCCGACAGGAAGGTAGGTAGGGAGGGACGGCGACATTTTCATGTTGATCCAGTTAAGAAGTTACGCGAAAGTTGGTGGAGCATAATAAAATAACCTTGAACCACTTATTCTGCACGACGACGACCACCAACACACTTGGCTCTTTGGTTGGGCAATATCCTTCGTGGATACATGGTTGCGCCCTAAAGGCGTATAGTTTGTGGAATCTTTTGCGATAACTTGGGTAAGCGTTTCGTAATAGGCTCTCTTTTTGACGCTGCAGGCATTTTTCAAAAGTTGAATCGGCGAGTATTTTCTGTGACTTTTTGCAGAGGGAAAACCAGTGCACGAGGTGATAATGGAATTTTGTCATCATAAGGCGGGCGGAGGAAAAAGTGGGTGTAGAAAAACAGTGTGTACCTATAGCAGCATTGTGGTGTAAAGGGGCTGCCAGGTTCAGGCTTCCGCTGGCGGAGGACACTCGAGAAGGATTGTCGGAATGAAGTACAAAAGGTATATACGCGGCATCTTTTCTAATCCTGAAATCAATTTGGAAGACCAACGACAACAGGCCTAAGATAACAGCCACTCTACAGAAGACCAAAGAGGTTGAAAGGTAGGCACTCGACTAGACCATCCTCATATTTCGAGAACTTATTTTGGGAATGAAAAAAGTTAAAAACTTGCAAGTAACGTTTAAGAAATACACCCGATCACACGATCTTCATTCTGTAATGCCGGTCGCACACTACGTGCGCATATATACTTAAGTCCAAGTTTTTTTTTTAATAGCAAACCTACTTTTCTCGCTTTGAGCTATGAAATTCGAAAAAAAAACCGTATTAAGTTCATGCCTCTAGTTGGTCAAGCCTCGTACACCGTACGCCGAGTTGATCAATTTGTGTTTTGTGATTGATACAATGGACCAACTATTCCACGTTCGGTTCAGTAAAAGGTTGACCCCACTTGGCAGGTGACAGCATACCTTGAGGGACCACAACATCACAAGTGATTATGGCGGGAGCGACCATAGCAGCAATGACCACACTACCCGTCACCAGTATCGGCAGCATCAAAAGAACCGGAAAAAGTCGATCAATCAAGATGAGTCAGTATGGACGCATATTTTGTCGCAATACAACACGGCCCACTCCAATGAAAAATTCCTAAAGTTGAGCACAACACACAACACAATTGTGCAACCATGCAACGATCTCGAACAGTCTCCAACACGTCGGTTGGTCAGAGTTGATGGATTTGTACATTAGCATTACTTGCATTAAATGCGAAATTGCCATCTTACGGACGTATTAGTGTACGAACGCCGACCGTGGGAATTCGTCATATGACTGTAGGCATTTTCTTTGTTACCTAATGGCGTGAAAGCTACTGCACAGATTTCGATGAAACTTTTTTTGAAATGTTCCTTAAGATTCTGAGAAGGACATAGGCTGTTCCTTTCATTGCCATGCCTATTTTTTGGAGCGTTTTTTACCAAAATGTGTTTTTTTTTCTGACTTTACTGCCTTTTACTCGCCATTACTCAAACAATTATTAATCAATGCAAACAACAAAATACTTAGAAGAGCCAAACCTTTTATTGTTATTTCAAGCTATTAATCAGCTTTCTATGTCCTCTAGAAGCTGAGCTACAACCTAAAATCTAAAATTAAAACAACGTGCTACACACCTGTCACATTAAGAAAATTTAAATTTTCTAAATTTCGAACTCACGTGTTTTAGTTCGAAATGGTGACTGCCAGTGCTACCACTGCGACTTTCATTAGTCGACACAAATATTTTTACTCTCAGAATTCTCGAAGTTTCGAACTCATCTATTTAAGTTCGAAATAGTGCAGTGGGAACTGGGAAGGTTAATGCTACGATCATACTGCTACTTACGTTGATCGACACAAATATTTTACAAAGAGCATTTTATTTTCGTCTTTACTCCTTTTACAAACGGCTGATAGTCATATGGGCTACTGGTTCTAAATGATGCCATCCATTTTTAAGGAAAATTAAGAAAAAAATAAAAAACTACTTCATCACCACCTGATCTATGAGAACTCACCTCTTACCTCGACTGTGAGTCACTTATTGGAAGAGTGACTACAATTTGTTATTGTTTCAATAAACGTGAAGTGACTATTCTTTAAAATTGCAAAGTGCAACAACCTGACACATTTGAAACTGACTGTAGGATGAATTTTCGAACTCACGCATTTAAGTTCGAAAACGAAAATTGGTGACTCACACCACCGTTTATTAAACACACTCTAAAATGAAAACTCTTTGAAATTGCAAATTGCAAAAACCTGCCACATTTGAAACTGACTATAGGATGAATTTTCAAAGTTTCGAAATCACGCATTTAAGTTCGAAAACGTAAATTGTTGACTTTTATTGACATTTTCTTGTACAAACTTTAAAATTAAAATTTCTTTCGCTGTCACGCACCTGCAACAAACGTCTGCAAATTATTGGATGGTCCGGCTTTTCGATCGCGTCGTCTTTTGCAAGCGATTTTTAAGGTTCTCTCTGAGACACCTTACCAGTGTAAGCCCTACAAGAAATGCACCTCAATTATTATAGCGTTTCGTGTCATTGTGCAAGGTAGGGATAGTTGGTCCGCGTGTTGAAATAGATTTAGTCGAACTATCAAACACACGTTGACTAACCAAGCCCCCTACTTTCTTAAGGGAACAGCTATTGCTCACCTTCGCGTTACGGTCAAAGCAGATTGTCACCGCACTATGATAAACATTTTTTTCTCTGAAAGCTGTTGGATGTTGCTCCAAGATGACGATTACGTGCCAAATAGAGCAATGAATAGAGATAAAAATTTGCCAAAAAGATTGACTAAGTGAAAGTTAAAAACATTTTGAACGAACAGCTTAGAAAAGTTCTCTGCTGCATTTATGCCCCTTTTTATGTACCGGCAAAAATAAATCTCGGAAGCCGAAGGTCTGTCAACAGCCGATGTTCTGTCGAGTACTTAGTCAACGTCTCTCTTATTAAGAATTAGAGGCAAAATTCAAATATCAGTATAATCACGTCTTCTCCTTCTGTCAAATGACCTTTTCCAAGCTTGTTAGACTATTTTTTAAATTCTAAAGTATTTGTCACAACTATAAAAGTAAAGTGTATAGATTCGAGAGATATTCGAATCAGACCACCATTGTCGGGTCTCTTTTCGTCTCTGAAACCTAGGTCTAGCTTCTCACAACCATTCGTTTTGTGTGAGTTTTCAAGTCACAAGTCACAACTATAAATTCCCTAGCAACCCCAAATACACGTGTCCAATTCCACATCACTGAACTACTTACGCCCAAAGTGTTACGCAAGCATCATCGTTTCGCCGCCAACTCCACAGTCCCCACATCAATTGATTCATTTAAGGCACCAACTGATGCGATAAATTTTGAGAAAAAAAATGCACACTTTCGGTTTTCGATTGTGAGTCCATTTTCAAACAAACCACTTGTTTGTTGCGAGTCTTATTTGGTGGAAGAACTATCAAACCAATTATTTCATGTACCATATCTGTCCATTACTGGAAAAGATCCCCATTTGAACGGCACCGCTTGACATTTATCTTTTCACAGCGATGATGCTGCCATTTATGTCCGCAGAACCGAACATAACCCATCACGCGAATTATTCCATGGACATTGAACATGTCTTACACGCATGCGTGCGTGCACAGATCTTCAACTATGTAATTACCACTGAATCAGAATCCATTAACCGAAGGCGATGACATTTTCGCAAATAATTGCCTTGATCGTTTGATTGTTGTTGGTTAAAAAAAAACCCAACCGCATGACACTATGACAGCCGCACAACACACCAAGGCTTCTATACAATTTTTATCAATGAATTCTGATCGTATGGTTGCATGTGACACCCAGTCACATGAGTTATTAGCTTGAAGATATTTCTTCCCTCTGCGTAGATAGTTACAAACTGCAAGTCTCGTAGAGAGGAAGTGAGTAGGTTGACCGCATTGTAAATAAAATATTTACCATTAACTTTTGGTTTAATAAAAAATGAGATAAAAAAAAATCCATTTCTTGATTGACATCTAGAGAAATATTTCGATATACTTACACATACACGCAGATGTATTATATCTGCGCGATAGTTGAAAAATGCATGTTTTCTATTTTTGACGAGGGAAAGCATTCGAGCCACCTTCGGGCTGTTGAGACAGACACTTACTTAGCGCTTGATGGTCTGATTAACGAGCTCTGATTTCAGCGCCTACTTGAATGGAAATGGTTGCAAAAAAGAAAAATGTCATGAGACATACTCTAAACATGGTGATCAACTGAACAGGGATGTGATATCTTTGGCATAAATCAATGCTTTGGACAGTTTTGGTGCCGAAAGTGGAGTCTGTTGGGAATTAGGAATTCACAAAAATGATTTCAATGCAGAGTATCGGGATCGGGAGTTAAAGACCTTTTTTCATCTAAGCTACGCACGGAAGATTATGTGGGCTTAAGCTTAAGTGTCAAGTGAAGTCGAAAATTTTACTCAAGCTCTTTCAAGCTTTTTACTCAAGCTCTTTCAAGCTTTTTAAGTGTGCTTTCGACTATTGTTACGTCTTTCAATACTTATAAAATTGCACTTTGGCTTAAGCTAGATTACAGCACCGTTTGACACTCAATATCGGGGTTTTTAAAACGTCACAATGGACAACTAACTTTTAGATATATATTTAAAGTAGTTTGTTGGCCTAACCAATGTTACGACAAAACTCCGATAATGACAACAGAAATTATGTGAGCTTATGATACTGTCAGACTTAAATGAAAAATTATTTAAGCTCTTTTTGATAATTGTTACGTCGTCATTAAATTCCAATGAAATTGCACTTTTGCTTAAGCTGGATTACTGCCATCTTTTGCCACTCGATTTTGGCCACTCGGTTTGTAAATCCAACAAACGTCACAATGGACAGCCATCTTTTGACACTTAATATCGTCGACTTTAAGAAAAACGTCACAATGGACAGCTAGTTTTTAGATATTTATTTACAGGAGTTTGTTCGAATAACCAATGTTACGACAAACTCCGATAATGACAGCAGAAATTATGTGAGCTTAAGGTGCTGTCAAATCAGGACGAAAATTTAAAGTCAAAGTTAAATGAAAAATTACCTAAGCTCTTTAATACGGTTTAAATGTGGCTTGCACTTCGATGATTGTCACGTCATTCAATTCTAATAAAATCGTACTTTGGCTTAAGCTGGATTACTGCCATCTCTTGACACTTAATATCGGCGACTTTAAAAAAAAACCATAACAATGGGTAGCTGACTTTAAGATATTTATTTAAAGGAGTTTATTCGCCTGACCAATGTAACAAACTCTGATAATGACAACAGAAATTATGTGAGCTTAAGCCACTGGCAAACATAACTGAAAAATAATTTAAGCTCTTTAATACGGTTTAAATGTGGCTTGAATTTTGATTATTGTTACGACATTATTCAACTGCAATAAAAACGCATTTTGGCTTAAGCTCGATTACAGCCACATTTTGACACTCAATATCAATATCGGCGATTTTAAAAGAAACATCGCAATGGACAGCTGACTTTTAGATATTTATTTAAAGGAGTTTATTTGCCTAGCCAATTTTACAATCTCCGATAATGACGGCAGAAATTATGTGGGCTTAAGGTGCTGTCAAATCAGGACGAAAATTTACTTAGATACGTTTCTCGGTTGTTTTGAGCGAAAAATTATGAGTGCGTTCTTCGATCCAGTTTGTGTACGAAGAACTGAAAAATGACAGAAGCCTATCTTGAAAGTGGGAACCACTTACCAATATGTCAGACTGTATGTGGCTGAAAACTGATAATGACAACTGAAAACTGAACGACAAGATGCTTTAAATTGAATAAGAACATTTCCTCTGGTATTTCCCCATGCAAAAGATGATGCCAAACTTTATTTATCCCTCACCTCAGTCTACAGTAGAAAAGTAGCCTCCACCTCAAAGCTCAAACTATACAAACTGTCGGTGATTAAAATCGGCTCTTTCCAATTTTGCGTATGGTTTCATAAATGAATACTAACCTCATGTCACCCTCTTTCATTTGATATTCAGGACGCCAATGATTTCACTGGCAGATACTGTCAGATCCCAGTGTCCCTCTTGAAGTAAATCCGTTTATAAACCAAAGTTTTGTGTTTAGGTGTAGGAAATACTCTCCACACCACATCGACCCTCCATCCGACCATAATCAAACTTATCGATACGTTTCAAGTTTCGGCAAACTTTTATGCATTCGTCTATAAACCACTGGAGAGCCACACATTGATCCGGAATTAGATCAGCCCGCTGCGATTAGCCACAATCTGATGGGAGTTTCGAGCTGTGTCACTCCAAACAGAGAGTGTTTGGGGATTAATTTGATTCATTCCAAGTGGCTCGGCTCCCTGACTGTCTGCACACGGATGACAGTAATGAATTGAATTCCCCAGAAGGAAAAAAAAAAAAAAATTTCAGGTACCTATATCCCACTAGACGAACCGAACCGAACCGAACCGAACCGAACCGAACCGCAGATATAAACGTTTGAAAAAAGGAACATTCAACTCGCTCATCAATTTTCCAGATAAAAAGTGACGACGACGAAGGAACAGTCGAGGAATTTTCTTTGTACAGACTTGCATCATCACCCTGGTGTGCAGTGCGCGGTGGGCCGCCACCCCCACCCCCAAATGTATATATACACACTGTTCACACAGTATCTCTATGTGCCAGTATGTATCCGCACACGGAGGAGTGTTGGAATTGGAGACGAAATAAGTTCCACATATACCCAATGCATGGTACGTGCCTAGAATCGCATTGTTCGCTTTCACCGAAATGAAACCATCTTCATCGGCTCGTCGTCGGTCGCTCCGCCAGACCCCAGACCCCAGGCCCACAGAGGAGTTCTCAATTTCTCGGTTTGCAGTTCTTTTATTTTTGTTCATTGTTCAGATTCCCTGTTGAACCTTACCATGTGTGTGCGCAACTGAAAAATGATGAATGGCTACAGGAATAGGGTATGCGATCATCATCGTCCTCATCATGACGAACAGGAACAGCAATATCTTCATGTTCGCCTATATGAATGCTCGTATCGCTCTCTGGTGTAGCAACAGCTCAGCTCAGCCCAGTGAGGCAAGTGGAGTGGACACGTAATTGCATGTTGTGGTAGTAACAGCAGAAGCTGAGCCTGCCAGCTATGAATATAGGTACCTCTACCTATCCTATAGTGTTGCGCCGGCCTTTCCTCTGTTTCTTGCATCGGGCCCTATGTTCTCTGTTGCATTGGTGGAGACTTTTGCATGCTAAAGTAAATCATTGAACACGTTTCGGGCTAGAAAGATGCATATTTGTTCAGTGCGTTCAAGTTTTGTATTTTTCTGTGTGTGTGGCTTTTTTTTTTTTTTTCTTTTTTAGTTTTTGCACTTAGAATGGCGGACGTTGATTTGGTTAGGAACGGATGAATGCATGCTTTCACGGTTCTCAAGTCGCAGCTATAGGTAGGTTATCCGCATATATAACTGCAGACTTGGTTTACTTTTTGTGGTTTTTTTTTTTTGTTTTTTGTTTACTTTCGTTGTTCTACGAAAAATTTATTTATGCGTCATGACGTCTGGCAGGAGGACGACCATGCCACGACGAGAAGTGGAGTGGAAAGGAATTGAATCAGCAAATGGATTTCAATTTTCAATTTGCCTGCAGACTATTCAATTTAATTTGAAAAAAAAAGATCAGATGAACGGGAGTGTTCTTAGGAATGTGCACCTTTGGCGAAGGATTGTGTGTCATGGAAGCTGACTATATCGTTGGGGGAAAAAATTCAGATTTATATACATGAAAGGAGAGAGTTACAGACATTGAAAGCGGTCTCCAAAGGAACAGAGGCGGTGAATATGTTGTCATAAATAATTTGACTAATACAAATACGGGCCACGAAGCAAATAAGTCTGCGAGTGCCGTAAACTCAATTACGAAGGTCAGCTATCTGGAACAGAAGTTGCAAGTTGTATGGAAAGCATAAGGTCAACGGCGATCTGTCGTGCTTTATATAAAAATGACGAGATGTCGTAGCCTATTAAGGTGTATGACTTTGCACAACCGGGCCTACTTGTATTGCAAGATCATAGCTCTGAAAATCATAAAAACAACTGCGCATTCTGGTGATTGTCGTCCTAAAAATTGACAGACGGGTTTAACGTTTAACAAGAACTTCAACAGAATACTTCTTACAATTTGTTGGCTTCTTTTGGCTATAGAATATACGATCTTCATTATTGGACTCTTATTGGCTCTCGGAAACTTGTCAAAAACGCAGGTGTTTTGCGAGGTATATGCAAAAACTATGCTATTACTGCGAAGCACTCTTTTCAACAAGGTACTTACTGGCGACGGGTTTTTGACCCGTTTTTTGACGGGATTTTTGCTGCGTTTTTCTACCTTTGGCGATGCTTTTTCCACCTCAATTTGGACACGTTGTGAGATGTGTTTTTGTTTCTGTTCGTTTTTCGAGTGTTTTTAGTAGGGGTTTTTCAAGAGGTTTTTCGATGAATTTTCGCTTCGTTTTGGAGTAATTTTTCGACACGATTTTTGACATGCTCTTGGGTGTGTTTTTCGACTTGTTAAGACGCATTTTTGGGCGAGTTTTTCGACAAGTTGTAATTTACGCGCTTTAAGACGCACTTTTCGCCTAGTTTTGGATGAGTATTCGATTTTTTTATGCGCGTTTTCGAGTCTGAATTTTTACGCGTTTATCACCTCGTTTAGTATGAGTTTTCAGACGCATTTCTCGTCGTGGTTTTGGATGCGTTTTTCGTTTTGTTTTGGACGAATTTTTCAATGTTGTTTGACTCGTTTTTCGTCGCAGTTGGGACCAGCTTTTCGCATCGTTTTGAATGAGTGTTTTGACAAGTTTTTTTAATGTGCTCTTGGGCGATTTTTTTAACGGTTTTAAGCGTTTTTGACGTGTTTTATTGACGTGCTTTTAGTCGGGTTGTTTCTATTTTCTTGGATGAGTTTTTCGACACGTTTAAGACGTGCTCTTGGGCGTTTTTTTTTCGACTATATAAGACGCGTTTTTGGGCGAGTTTTTAGACAAGTTGTTGAAGCTTTTCGAAGTGCTTTAAGATGCACTTTTCGACTAGTTTCGGACGAGTTTTCGAATTTTTAAGGCCCGTTTTTGAGTGCGAATTTTTACGCGTTTATCACCTCCTTCAGTAAGAGTTTTTAGACGCATTCCTCGTCGTGGTTTTGGATGCGTTTTTCGCTTTGTTTTTGAAGAACTTTTCAACTTTATAAGATGGAGTTTTGACGTGTTTTGGGAGGCGTTGTTTGAATCGCTTTTCGTCGCGGATTGGACCAGCTTTTCGATGGGTTTTGGGCCCGATTTTCGCATCGTTTTCAATGAGTGCTTTGACAAGTTTTTTTTACCGTGCTCTTGGGCGATTTTTTTTACGTTTTGTTTTAAGCGTTTTTGACGTTTTTGAAGTTTTTTTTTACACGTTTTTGACATGATTTTTGAGGCATTTTCCGATTTATTTGGACGCGTTTTTAAATCGTTTCCTGGCGTCCTTGTGGATATGACTTTGCAAGGGTTTTTCGACGCTTTGTAAGAGGCGTTGCTTGAATCGTTTTTGGCCTTGTAGTGGACAAGTTTTGTTAATGGGTTTTTTTGACGTATTTTACTCTGGTCTATAGAAAATGCTTCCATTTCATAAGAAGTGCCTCCATGGCCATGTTTACCAGAAACTTTAAATGGTTAGGGTATAATATTAGGCGCTTTTATTATGCCCACATGATCTATATAGATGAATGATTTCCACAGTTTACTACACCAACACGAGATCCAACTGTTGTTGTAAACCGTGAAAATCAATGATCTATAAAGATCATGTGGGAATAATAAGAAGAACGCCTATTGTGCTTACGGAGCGATTATTGTTGCAAACTGAACTTTACAAGCTGTGACTTAACCATAAAAATATGGCCGAGATCAAGAAAGACACCCTCGTCGCATATGTCAGGATCTGTACCCATCTGATCTAAGGAGACTTAGGAGTAGTTTTGATAATTGTATGTCCAGTTACAACCAACTATTGGCGTAGGAAATAAGCTCTTTAAACATTGACCAACGAACAGAGAGAAGCTGCAGCTCACTCGTAGCAAACTCGTCAAATATCCACCGACAAACCGAGATATCGCACGAGATTTTCCCATGGCGGTCCAGCTGGTCAAACATCCAACAACCAGCAGCTACCATGATCGTCAAACTTGAAAGGCTCCAGAGCTATCACCAACTATCACCATGGTCGTCAAGCTCTTCTAACTTCCATCAACAAACAAACCGGCGCTCAAAAAATCCACACAAACGATTGGCTGTGAGACGCTAGGCCTAGGGTCCTATATACACTTGTTGCTACAACTAATAACTATACCAAGCACTTAATCGGCGGTAGAACTCGACAAAAATCATCAGTAAACCTCAAGTTTTTCATACCAACATTCATTACATTGGGTCCATATGAACCTAAGTGGGTTACTGCAGGATTCGCTCTCCCGTATCCACCCATCTACCTAACAAACCCAACAAAAATCATATTTGACGATGGCGCCACAAAAGTCCTGGACAATAAAATAAACAAATGGGGGTTATGGAATTTTTTTTACATACTTCCAGTACTGATATTTTTGATATTTTTCTGGTCATGATCAGAAAGATCAAACTGCCGATGCACCTCCCTGGCCATAACTGGAATCTTTTCATCCATATTAGAAGACAAACCGTCAAAATATATGCACACTCACCCTGCAAAAACTTATTGAATGCCACAATTAACGTACAAAACAGAAGAGATAAATCGACAAGCCAAACTTAATTAGTGGCGCCAACTTTGTAATAAATTTCACTGCGACATCGACCCAAAAACTGCAACTAAACTAATTTTAAATCCAGCTCTTTGCGCCACATTGCACTGTCAATATAAAAGTCAGCTAACCTCCTGGCCAAGCCACAGAGCTACCTTCAAAACCAACAACTAACAACTTTAGTACGTCAACGTCATTCCAAACTTTTTCAACCCTACCCCCCTTTTACCATATTTAACGATGTGGTTTGCTAACAAAAACAAAAATCGCAAAAAAGAAAAAAAGAAAAAAGAAAAGAAACAGCAAACGCAACCATGGTTACCGCAACCTTTGAGTGCTTTTACCTCGAAACCATTTCTCCCGCATGCCGCATGCACAACCGTCAAAACTGCACAGGGGGTTGGTTGTCGGATTTTGCAATTTCCTCAATTGGCAATTGCAACTGCACAAGCCGGCATTTTAATTATTTTGAATTGCTCTTCTTTTGGGTTTTGACAAAAAATCCTACAAACAAAAAATAATTCAAAACTCTCTCTCTCTATAGCTCATTCTATCTCGCTCACTTCACGAAGAATAACACTTTCTGTGCACACAGCGCACAGATAAAGTTCTCCGCCTTAGTGCACGAATTGTTGTTCATTTCATTTGAAAAGTTTCACATTATTAACCCAAACAAATAGATATGCCAGCAGTGAGAGGGAGGGGAGCAACATTTAGGGCATGGCCCAAATACGACGAACCTACGTACATGTAAAGTCGAAATTTATGAAGCCTTATTGAACACAAAAGAGCAAGCATACTCGTTCTCCTTTAAAAAAGGACGAACCAAAAGTGGAGCGAACAAAAAAAAAATACCTCGCTGCATATCCAAACAGCCACGGGTTTAGCGCCTACAAACCTAGAGAATAGGCTGGCATAAACTATGCCCCTTTTTTATGGTTGGGAACGGGGCCCGGAGAGGTTAGGGAAGTAATTCAATTAGAATAGAAAAACACGGAGCTGACAAGTGGAACCGGGGCGCTGCTCTGCGGCATGGAGTCTGCCTGTTTTTTTTTTGCTCGCCCCACCATTTTTTTTTTTTTTTGTACCTAACTACAACTCTACAAGAGCCGAGCGCATGAAATACGGCACGAACTTGCTTTTACGTTGGGCACTAAGCACTACCAAGAAGTGGCGCGCACCCTCGCCCCACACTCGAATTGGAACAAAAACTTTAACTGCAGTTTGGATTATGCATGAAAGCAAAACTCCTGTAAAAAGAAGAGCACAGAGGCAGATTCTGACAGTTTTTGTTAGTCAATTGGTGCACAAGCACAACCTTCCTGCTGGCGGGTGTTGTAAACGCTTTTTAAATATTTAAAACTCATTTCGTATTAACGGCTGAAAGAACTGATGGGGATGGGGGGGAGAAACACTGAATAAAGGTTCTGATTAGTCTCGGTTGTGCCTGCCTGTGTGTGTGAGTGTGTGTACATTTCCATATCCTTTTGTTTCGATTTCATTGTGGATCATGTAACCAGAACCCGAACCAACTCAGCCGGCAGCATGCTGCAAACAAAAATGCTCTCTGTGTCTCAAATGTGATGGTTTTGACAGGCAGGCGCATACATATCACATCACATCACTTTTGTTTATATTTATTTGTTTCCTATTTCAATATTTATAATTTGAATATAACATGTACGTCAGTATAGATACGTGTAACGTGGGCGGAGTTGGAAGTGTGCAAACAGAACCGAGTGAGTTCTGAGTTTATTTGCATAATTCAAGGGGGCGATTGTATACAGTGGGGTTGAAAAGGTGTGTGATTCTGGGTGGAAGAGATGTAAGAGACATTTTGAGATTTAACACAACCCAATCAACTTAAGTAGGGGCTCATCAAATGTCATTCACATTCAGTGCTGTATCGACTTTTGTTCTCGCAGAAAGAGCGCAGGCACGTTTATATAGAAACCTGTTCATAGGGCGCCCTCTGTCAGCGAACGTCAGAAGATTGTGGTGTGTGTATAAGATGTATATTTGTTTCAAGCACGGTCAATCACGCCACACTCAAGATGAAGGCTGTAAGGCTAAGCTTTGGCGTAGCCAAAACTCACATTGAATATAAAGAGTCCAGACTACAGAGTCCAGACTACAGAGTCCAAAAGACTTTCACGTTGAAATATACCAGAGAAAGAGAAAGGCGATTTGTTTGAAGGGGCTAATTTATTATTTAAAAAAATAAATAAATAGTTGGCGCAAAAGGTCCGGAGGGACCCTAGGTCTAGCTTCTCACAACCATTCGGTTTGTGTGAGTTTTTTGTTTTGGAACGAAGGGATCTACAATTTTATGCCGACTCCAAACGGCTAATTGAGAAGCTCTTTCAAGACATTTATGCTCTCGGATGTTTGTCAGACGTTCGCGAGAGTAGTCCAACACACTAACCACTAAGCCACTGCGGTGTTATTTAGAGACCGAAAAAACTTGTAGATACCGGCCAAATGCAGCCCTTTGGGAATTATGTCTCCCTAAAGTCGACAAAATTCGTCAATGTGTCAGCTATTGAAAGTTGTTCTAAGGGGTAGAATGTCTTTTCAACTGCATTCATGAAAATACGATTGGTACTCCGCAAGGCTGCGTGTTGTCACCCTTGCTTTATAGAAGTTTTAAATTGAATACTTTCAATCGAAAAAAAATCAGAACAACTGTCAAACATGTCAATGCCAGCGTCTGATGTGAGGGTGCCTATCGATAGGTCACTTCTAACGCACTCAACTGGACAGTGATTTCACCTTATCGGGAGTTCGACAGTTGATGGTGTAGAAATGAGGAAACGCACTTAGGTAATACGGCAATACCGACGGACTGTTTCGAAAGCTTTGTGAAAGTCTATTTAAAGGCAGTCTTCCACATCTCCGAATTTACATATGGAACTAAAATTCGCTTAATTTCGTCGGCCATTTTGTAGAACCGCCGTCGCAGACGTAAAGGAAAGTTTTCAAAATGGCGGCGTTAGAAGAAGAACGAAGTACCAGCTGTCAGTCATTTGTTTAATTTTTTATGAGAAGTGAGACGCCAGAAGAGAACTAAACTGGAACAAAAATTGCGGGAACCACTCTTAGGGACTTTAATGAGGATGCTCCTTATGTACAAGCATTTTGACGTTTTCCGTGACCACAGGGATAATGTTGTGAACGATTTTTCGGGTTTTTAATGCATCATCGACGCTGATTTATTTTCTTTCGTGGATAAAAGCGACGAAAGCGCCAGACAATTTTCCCACAGATTTCCCAGCACCATTAGTTAGGTATTTCACTAGCGAACTATATAAACTGCCTCAAGGGCAAGACCCTCTTATCCCTATATGACAAGTGCAATGACTATTCACTAACCATGCTATCCTTCGCTCTGTTGAAACTGAATATACCCTCCACCATGCACATGGTAGAGATACCTTCCTCTCTCCGCACCTATGCATACACCATATGCCTGACCTATCGAACCACGCCCATAAGCCTCGCGTATCTTTCATCTTTATCCATGGGAACAATTGCAATTTAGCTGCCTGCACCATGCGAATCACAGCTCGTTTTCATGTTTTCCATTTTTGGTATCCAGCCACCTGCTCCCATGGGGGGTCGCTGGCAAACGCCACCATAAATGGCATACCACCAACCAACTGGTTAATAGGCTTTTATTACCAAATTCTCGCACATCGTTAACACAATTAGAGAGTGTAGTAAATAACTCAATTCACAGGCAAAAAGAAAAAAGAAAAAAAAGATTCGTTACAACATCGCGTCCATGTTGTGCACGGTGTCGTGTGACACCAACCCCCTACGCATATCACATACGCCAAGAACTGGATTTAACCTTAGTCTGCCAAAGGCTTATAGATTTATATACTCTGCGACAAGTTGAAAGCGATTTTTGCCTCCTTTTCGTACGCGAGGTGAGTGCAAACTAAAATGGGCGGTCTGGTGGGCGATCGGTGCTAAATGTGTACCCGAGCAAACGTAATTGCAGATTATTACAATAATTTTCGCAGAGTCTAGCGCTCGAGGCTTAGCTAGCACTTTATTATACGGAAAATATCCACAAACGCGTGCGCGTTCCTCCGCAGTCGGTGCATATAGTAATTGCGATACCATCTTCATGGCATGGATGTATGAAATTATTGTCAATTGCCTCCATTTTGTGCCGTAATGAAGTCGAAGGACAACAGTGTTTAACGATCGTTTTGAAATTGCCGCTAAGTAAAGCTACATGGTTTTAAATGGTGGTTCGCCAGAGTCAGAGCTTTAATTGAGTGTTGGCAAGGTGTGTGGGGGTTTTTCTTTTTTTCTTTTTTGCGGAAAATTGAGGTGTAAAGTGGAGCGCGAATTAAAACACTTGTTTCTTACTTTTAAAATTAAACAATATTTATTTGGAACTATGTCCTTTATTATTGAAATACTTTTTACTAATTCTAAAAGGAGCTTAAGGCTACTATGTAGTTACAATAAGACTGTTGATAAATTCATCATACAGTCGTATTTATATACTTTTCTTATCTATCTACAAGGAGACCCAAGCGTACAATCGTCTTGCTTGATAATGAAGAAGAGATAATATTCCAACATTGTATACAAACGATATTATCTCTTTTACATATGTTATCATTGTAGCGTTGTGTGCAAGACTGTACTAGAGACTAAAGATATCATTGAATACAAATAATGTTATCTTTTTTCTCAATATGTTTTGCTATGGATACTTAACTCCCCCCCTTGTTAAACGAAATCGTCCCGATTTTTCGACGCTATTTTTAACATTTCTCTTTCATAAGTTTTGTTATATGCGTCAATCTTTTTTTGTTTTTGACGATCTGTTATACATTGTATAGTTTTTATCATTACGTACGTAAATGCTAGAATAACAATCAGTGTTACAATTGTGTATATAGTTGATAATATCGGTTTTTCTTCAAAAGGAATAATTAGTTTTTTTAAAGTATCTATGTTATCGAATTTGTACATTGTATCTTCTTTAATTATTTGGTCGATGTAAGACTCTGAATTATGATTTCTTAATATAACTTCTTTAATTTGCTTATGCATGTTTTTGTATATTTTATCGTCTAGATTTATAGTATTTTCATAAGTAACTAAGTTTATACCATTAATTGTTTGATTATTTAACTTATGCTTACCGCTTAATAACATAACACCGGATTCAATTTCTAAGTCGTAATCGTATTCTTGTTTAATGTTGCATTTTGAAGTTATATTCTTTAAAAGTGGAATAAGACAATTTTCTTCTTCAAAGTTAATTTCACAAATGTTTTTACTTTGTTTTTTGTTTACTTTACCGTTATCTCCTCGTAAATATAATGTCAGGGGCTTGGCTATGCTTGCGTATCCTTTTATAAACTTACGATAGTAACCTGTAAGACCTAAAAATCCTCTCAAATCCTTTACCGTTTGTGGGACTGGAAAATTTTCTATAGCTGCTATTTTCTCAGGGTTCGTAGTGATTCTACCATGTCTGATTATGTGACCTAAGTATTCTACTTCTTCTTGAAAAAACTTACTTTTCTCATCAGATATTTTTAATGTGGCTTTATTGAGTACGTCGAATACTTGACTTATGTGCTGTATATGTTCTTCCTCAGATGAAGAATATATCAATACGTCATCAATGTAAACGTGTACGAATTTACCTACAAAGTCTCTCAAAATGTCGTCCACGCATCTCTGAAATATGCTTGGTGCATTTTTGAGCCCGAAAGGCATTCGTTTAAAATGATATTTTGCGCCATTTATAGCAAAAGCTGTTTTTTCTTTATCATCTGTTTTGATTTTAATTTGGTGGAAACCTGACTCCAAATCTAATGTTGTAAAGTACTTGGCTTTACCTAAATTTTGAATTGTCATGTTGACATCCGGAATGGGGTATCTGTCTGTTACAGTGTGAGCGTTAAGTTTTTGGAAATCAACAACCATGCGCCGTTTTGGTTTTCCTTTTTCGTCCAAACCTTTTTTAGGTACTGTCCATATGGGACTGTTATAAGGACTATGGCTTTTTTCTATTATATCGTCATGTAAGAGTTTCTGTATTTCTTTGTTTACGAATTCGTTATCTGCTATGGGATATGGATATTGTTTAACATAAACCGGATTATCATTGGTCGTCCTAATGCTTGCTTCTATAGTATCTGTAAAGGGTAACGGTCCTATGCTGTTATTAATCTTCATCAGTCTATCTATGTCTGCTTTATAAATATTATTTTCCCCAATTATGTAATTAATTTTCTGAATAGATTCGACACTGCTTATGGTAGTTAGAGTCATATTACTGAAATTTATTTCCGCGTTTAGAACTTTAAGTCCTTCATATCCTAATATCATATCAAAAGACTGAATATCCTCTAATTCAAAAAATGTTATATTTTTCTTTAATATCCTAACTACTTTCTTTGTATCTACCATAGAATAACCATGCATTGTTTTTATTTTTATAGGTTTAATTTTAATTTTTTCGCTAGAATCGCATTTTCTATTAATGTAATTATGGGTTGCACCAGTATCAATAAGAATTTTATAAATTTTCTTAGAAATAGTACTAGTTAAATTTAAGCAGGGCAACCCGTCTACTAGTTTAAATGATCTATTCTTATGTTATTATTTACCATACATTCCGTTTCATCTGCTTCTGCATATGTACTGCTGACATCGTCTCTGCGTTGTTGTCGGGAGTTATTTACTCTCTGCTGCTTGAAGTTCTGCTGATAAGATCGTTGCGGTCTGTTGTGTGTGTTGAAACTCCCGCTGTGTTCACGTTTCGCTGGTGGATTATATACATCGGGTTTGTATTGATTCCAATTTTGTCGCTGTGCATGTACAATTTGTCTCGAGTTTATCTCCATCGGCTGTGGTCCTTGATTGTGTTGCTGCATATTATCGTATTGCTTCTGGGGTTGATAATTCGTTGTTTGGCTCGAATAATTTGGTCTTCTTTCGTTTCTGCGTTCATGTGGCATATTTTTGTGGTGCTTATCCTGAGTGAGATGTAAATGCCTGTGCACATTATCATGTTCTATTCTGCGAGCAATTGCGAATGCGTGTTCTAGATCATTTATTGTAGCTGAATATAATGATCCTCTTGTAAAGTTGTCACTCATACCATCAATGAATATACGAACTGCGTCGTCGTTAGCATTTTTAATTAGTCTGTCGATTATATTCGGCGGATCACCTGACATAGTGATTTTTGATATTATTAAATTGAGATTTTTATTTATCTCGTCGTGGTATTCAGACAGTGTGCTTCTTTTTTGCGTGATGGCTTTCATCATGTCTTGTAGCACGTATAGAGGTTCTTGATTAGAGTACGTATAATCTAATCTGTTACGTATCGCCTCAAAATTAAAAATTGTGTTATAATTAGTTAACACATTCGCGGCTGCACCCTGTATTTTACTTTTCACTATAGTCAATGCTGCTGCGTACTTACTGTGTGTTTTGAAGTTTTTAATGCTGTCCATTAATCTGGATGCTTCTTCGCGCCACGACCGATAATTTGATTGATCGCCGTTGAAAATAGGTAGGCTTTTAAATGCGTCTAACTGTATTTCACTACCATCTGTATATGTGGTTCTTATTTCCTCTAGCACAGGTATGTTTGGTACTATGCCTAATCCAGATTTTACTTCATTTAGTTTTGTTTCTAAATTAGTGTTTATTTGATTTTGGTTAGTTATTATTGCTGCTAACCTTGCATTCTCTGTGCGTGTGTGCTCTAGGGTTTGTGTTACTGTGTTGCTCCTGGTTTCTAAAGCTTCTAATCTTGCCATTAATACTGCGAGTTGTTCCATTTTGAACTCGTGTCTGTTGTCGTCGAATTTGTGTGTTTTTTTTCTCCACATATACACTTTCACTGAATTGCTTTGCTGCTTCGTACGAAGAAGCTATATTTGTACCTGCTATGCTAGGTAATTCTTGTAACCGGTAACGCGAGTGTTCTGTTTATACTAGATTTCACTACTTGTTCCCGAGGTCCGCTCGATTGAAGTTAAAAAGTATATTTAACCTCCTGGCAGGATCGCCAATTAAAACACTTGTTTCTTACTTTTAAAATTAAACAATATTTATTTGGAACTATGTCCTTTATTATTGAAATACTTTTTACTAATTCTAAAAGGAGCTTAAGGCTACTATGTAGTTACAATAAGACTGTTGATAAATTCATCATACAGTCGTATTTATATACTTTTCTTATCTATCTACAAGGAGACCCAAGCGTACAATCGTCTTGCTTGATAATGAAGAAGAGATAATATTCCAACATTGTATACAAACGATATTATCTCTTTTACATATGTTATCATTGTAGCGTTGTGTGCAAGACTGTACTAGAGACTAAAGATATCATTGAATACAAATAATGTTATCTTTTTTCTCAATATGTTTTGCTATGGATACTTAACTCGCGCAAGGTTGCTGCCAAATGTGATGTATATGTCTTTTGTGGCGTGACAGATCGTGGAGGTGGCTTAATTTGTCTGTCACGACTTTGAGAAGTGCGGCATGCTTTGGTTGGACTTGTATTTGTTACATCCCTTCATTGGTCTAGGAGTGGAAGGTATATATTTTGGGCGGATCTAGGTTCAAACGCAAGAACGTAGCTTTGGGACCTTACATAATGTGCGCACATAATATTACGCACATCGAGTAATGACAAATTAACAAATGTTTTGTGAAGCGCACAATGTTTCGTATTGACAGCTTGGTTTTATTGCTCTTACACGCTTTTTTATTTTATTTATGGCAAATGTGCGCATGAGGATCATGAAATACTGCAAAAAAAGCTAAGCGCACATGAACCAAGTTGTTTTGAACCGTATCGCACACTAAGTGTGTTAAGTTTATAGCCCGCTAAAACCGTTTGAAGGAACAAAATCAAATTGCGAAATATTACAAGGTTTTTAACTGAAAGACTTTGCAAAAATTCCGTTTGTATGTGCGCAATGAGTTAGGGAACGCACACCAAAAGGGAAACAAATTTGTCGTTTGGAGTTGGAAAACATGTAGCTATTCAAATAATTACCTCGTGCAGAGTTGTTTATAGCTGAGATTACTTAGAACTATATGTGCCTGTTCGAATGTGCTGAAATGGATTATTGATTCCAATAATTGCGCTCATTAATTGTTTAATGTGCGCTACTCTACAAAAAAAAAAAAAAATGAGGATCCAAAAATGAAAAATTGATTCTTCTTTTTCTTTTCTAGCAAGAGAGACCGCACTGGAAAAACCTCAGAAATTTCAACTGAATTTTCGAGGATTATACCAATCTACATATGGGCAATGTCGATTCGCTGCTGCAACAGACTTTTCTGAATGGCTTGCAAATGTGCGTGCAATACGCACATTGCTAGCTAATGTAAAATGGAACAATCATTAGAAAGAACGCTATGCGCACATGTAAATTAGTTGTTTGGTCTTGTATCGCACACAAAGTGTGCCTTATTTCGAAGACGTATTTGAGAATAGTATCACGTAGGGAATATTTGTGCTCATCGGTCGGACGGTGGGTTTCTGAGATCTGAGCGACTCAAACTCATTTTCCTAGTCAAACTTACTTAGATCAGACGTATCCTTTGTACGACTTTCGAATCAAATTGAGTGTGCGGAATAATAGTGTAATTTAATAATGATTTACATATGGGGTGAATGGGATTTTTCAGAGCTACATATGCGCGGTACCCGTTCGCAGCTTCAGTAATCTTTTCTTAATCAGCTGCAAATGTGCGCTTCAAAGCGCACATTATTAGGTAATGTAAAAGGGGACAATCAGTAGAAAGAAAGCTATGCGCACATGTAAATAAGTTGTTTGGTCTTGTATCGCACACAAATTGTGTCTTATTTGGGAGTCGTGCTGAAGCGCAAAGGGAATATTTTTGTTAACCAATCGGACTGTGGGTTTCTGATATCAGAGCGACTCAAATTCATTTTCCTAGTCAAACTTCCTTCGATCAGAAGTATCCTTTGTACGTTTGAGTGTGCGGAATAAAAGTGCGATTTGGTTATGATTTATATATGGTGTTCATGAGGTTTTTTAGGTTTTTTTTTAGGTGAAAAGCAAATAGACAGTTCAAGATGTATAACTGAATACGATAACTCTTTAACAAAATCGTTCGCAGAAGATTGTCTTTTGAGACGACAAACTTCTTTCAAAGAAGATAAATGGCCAATTGTAAGTATCTGCCATCATTTTACCCAACAAATGTAGATCTGCAGAGTTGCTATATAGTACATTGGCTCATTAAATACTGAACTATAACCCGACCCACGCCCACTACAACATAATGATGGATTATGATGACTTCAAGAGAGAAAGAGTCCTTTCCGAGCGCTGGCTGGGTGTAAGGTATTTAACGACAGTCATAAATATGATGGTTCGTCCCCACTCGCACGGATCATCGTTGCCATAAAATCACACGAACAGCACAACAACATCATCTCCTAAGTTTCATTGAGCAACTTTAGGCATTATAGGATATAGGCTCGAGCTCGTGCTCAATTGCTCGTGTCTCGCATGCAATCTCCGGCGGAATCTCTCGGAAATATTTATTCCATCTTCGCAACACATAAATCACTTTTTCTTCTTTCGTTCGTTTATGACTGCGCCTCTACAAACAGCAAACAAAAATAAAAATAAAAGGAAAAGAAAATCAATTCAACGTGTATAGAGGTGCGCACACCTCTCCTTATACTCTCAGTTCCGCATGTATGCGGGGTGAACGAGGAAGAGAACGACTTAAAGAGGAAACACCCGATTTGATTCAATTTCTCATTAGATCTACGATAATGATTATATAATTACCTGGCAAGTCGACCGGCCGACGCGGCCGGCGTCCCAAATAATTTTCAAATGCAATTTGCCTGCCTCATTGAGGGAAATCATTAGAAGCGCACACCCTTTTCTCTTCGTTCTACTCGCTTTGAGCGAATTAGCAACGGCAGTCACTGCAAGGCGAACACACTATAGGAATGACTGGGATTGTTCTGGGGGGCAAGTATGGGACAATCAACTCCTCCGGTTCATTGTATATAGACTGGGTACGGGTCTCGCGGTTTCTTTGGGTTTTCAAGTCCCAGCCTCATCCGTGCGCGCTTGGAAGAGTAATAAAAAGTTTTTTTCCTTCTCTTTACCTTGAGTGTTTCCTCGGCCTGCCGTCGCTGCCACTCTCCTTGGCTATGTCGAGTTGTTCATTTTTATGATCTCTTACCGGAAATTGTGTTTTTATTTTTATAGGCCTAGACATTCGACTGACTGGAAGTGGGTACACATAATACTCAATGGGAAAGGTTTTCCTCTTAACTTTACAGGGTTTTTCATGGGCTTAGGACTACCTATTTTATTTAACTACACGTTTTCCGGGAGGTTATGCGTAAATAAAGGAGGTTCCGCAGATGGAATCGGATGAGTTCTTCTTACGATCTTTTTTTTTCTTTTTTTTTTTTCAAACAGCCGCAGATTACCTGGGCAAGAGATTAGTGAAGTTGATTAAAGAAGGGGGGCAGGTAACACATTTTATGACAGCCAGTGGAATACACTTGCAATGATGGCGGGGAGGTATGTGTGCGTATACATTGCATCGTCTTTTCCTAGTGACACTTTGTTTTCCTTTCTCACTCATAAAACGCTCGCTGTGTATTTATTTGACGAGAACTTGAATGGCTCATGGTACACGAGGGAATAAATAACTTTCTGTGGATACATAGACAAACTCTTGAAGTAAGGACTTGGCGGCGGCGATGATGATCATGGTGATGATGATGAACTGGGCAATTTCGTCACACGCATCTCGTTAGCATTCGCGGTCGGAGTGATGACACGTAAGGGAAATACATAATTCTGTTTGTGATTTGTTTTTTTTTTTCCTACAAAAAGTGACAGTGGAGGTGAAAAGTTTTGCGACGTCTATTTATTATAGAGGAAAAACTTTCTGACGATTTTATGTGAAACATGGGACGCTATGCAGAAGAGGTACAGAATGATACGAAAATTGTCTGCGAATGGACTCTTAGCTAAGTTGCGCTGTATTGCGCACATCAAAAACCTATCGAAATATTTGGCATTTGGCGAGTATATCCTAATGCGCACAGTATATACGTCATGATGCGATGTGCGAACTCCATTGCTGAACTAGTTAAGAACTATCTATATACACATGTGGTAAGACTCGTATAAGTCTGTTCAAATGTGCGGAAAAAAATGAAAATGTGCGGAAGTGCATTATTGACTCAATTATTGCCCCCCCCCCCCTTTAATTTTTAATGTGCGCGATAATATACATCAAAAATAAAGAATTCCAAGAATGTGCGCTGCGATGCGCACATCGTTTAAGTTTTGTTTTTCATGTGCGCGACGATACAGACATAAAAAATAAAGAATTCTTTGAATGTGTGCTGCAAAACGAACTTAGTTTAAGTTTTAGTTTTAATGTGCGCGACGATACAGACATAAAAAATAAAGAATTCTTTGAATGTGCGCTGCAATACGCACTTCGTTTAAATTTTGTTTTAAGAATTTCTTGAATGTGCGCTGCAAAACGCACTTCGTTTAAATTTTGTTTTTAATGTGCGCGACGATACAGACATAAAAAACAAAGAATTCCTTAAATGTGCGCTGCAAAACGCACATCGTTTAAATTTAAGATACAGACATACAAAATAAAGAACCAATTATGTATATATTTGCTGATCATAAGTGTTGTGTGCATCCTTTTTGATTAGTTTCATCGTATTCAAAATATTTAGAGGCGCAATAAGAACTTTAAATTTTGCACAAAAAATTAAGTGCGCTAAAAGGTGTAATTTTGGACATACGAATATTACTTAGCTAACTTTATATATATTTGTACTTTTTGACTTCCGTGGGATCTCTATTCTTTAATTGAAGCTTTGTGCGCAATGCACAAGGAATAAGATGAGTAAGTATTTCCAAAGAACAATCGGTTTTTGTGGTGAAAGCGATATTTCCATGGCGGGTGGTATATGTATCCTACCTCCGACTCCAACTGATTTTGTGATGTCTACTTAATGTGCGCTTGCCAGAAAATATGTGCGCTTACAATTAAGAATGTGCGAAAATTAAAATAACATGCAAAAGAACGCTTTCGCGATGCAAGGAACTACACACATTTAGGTAAAACTGCATTGACTTCACTTTAAGCCTTTCAGCGGTCATTTATCAATGGTATTTCCCATTTACCTACACCAGTCTTCTCAATATTTCTTCTGCTGATAGAAACAAGGCCAAAAATCGAAACCGACGCGATATAAGTCAGTCAGGCCGACGACAAAAATATAATACAATCATCATTCTTAGAGTCCTCAAGTCGTCCTTACAAAATGTGTTGTGCGTTTTTTAATGCAAACGTGCAAGCTCCGCAGAAAAATTCAAGGTCTGTCGCAATCGCTTTTAACCCCATACACAATCATTGCTAAGGGACGTACGCCCCGTTTTCCTTGACAAGTACGAGTAGTTACAGTTCTGCGAACAACAGCAGTCCCCCCCACTCGTATATACGTGCACAACAAATCGATCAATAACTTCGGGGTCACATAACCTATTCCACCCAAAGTATCAATGTTTGCGTTCATGCAAATACCCGCATTTAACTCGAGGGTCTATTAAATGTTAGGGCACACATCCCAGTATGCATTGGCAGGCAGCGCACCGACTACAACTAAGCCCTTGCTAAACCGTTAGTGGTTTTATGGCTATCATACCGAGCAATTAGCGATAAGGGTCCTCAATCTATGCGGATGAATTGGATTTTAACCGCATTACGGGATGACCTGGAATCAATGGATACCAACAATCCAGTGAGGTTTTGAGTAATTACCACGAGGAGCGGCTTTTTATTTTTAATTTGAAACAAAACTTTTTCGTATTTTATCATTTCACACTTTGGCAGCGCACACAGCAAGTGGAACAAATGAAACAATAAAACAAATGTGTGTGTGTGTGTGGTGTGGTTTTCTGGTGGATGGCGCATAGTGGCGTGAAAGTGGAACAACGATGATTATTGCCATGATAATTGGTGAAAAGGAAGCATGCACCCGGAAGATGCAATTAGTCACTAGCGTGGGGAGTGCCAAATGCGGGGTGAGGTGCGGCTTTGATCTATACGTGTTCGTGTGTGAGAGTGAGAGTGAGAGAGCTGATGGGACTCGTCATCATAATCACCGCCAGCCATCGCGCACACATCAGGGAATGTTGCGATTTTCATGGAAATTATAAGTGGTTTCATTGGTCCAAAGGCGTGCTAATGGTTTCAATTAATTAATTCCCGACAATGGTTTCCTGCCGTTATCCTACATCTAATGAACGAGTTTTCGGGACACACAATGAACGATGTGGCATAGAAAATTCTTCGACGGCGATTGTAGCGAGGGAGAATGAGCTTTGTGTATGAGCTCTATAGAGGAAATCGAAACAATCCAGGAGGGAGATGTTGGTTGGCCAAATAATGCTGCAAGGGATTAGACAAATACAATGGGGATATAGCGAAATACACAAATAGCCAGTCGAATGGCTTAAGTTTACAACTAACGATCGACTTAATGGCAAATGCGATTATGTTGAGCCTAAATGGCCGAACAACACGTTATGGCTTTAAGATAATACATAGGCCCATGGGTTGGGGAAAGAAGTGAGTTGCTGTCTCAATTAGAAGGGTTATGTGAATTTCAGTCGAGCGAGTGAGTAGTTTTAGTCCACCAACACTGACCCTGAGGCCCTTTTGATTTTTGAAGCGGATGCAAGCCGTTTGTAGTAAAATCCTCGTCACACTACCAGTACGGTTTTGTAAGGATTTTAGCACATTTGTATACTGCAGGCGCATGTTTAGCTAGGACCGCAACCCATTTGTTTCTATCAAGCATCTGGATAATTGCAGGAAACTATTTCTTCCTGGCTGTTGCCAAAATGCACTATTCTAAATAGTTTGTTCAAACAATTCTCCATAAACTCATGTCTGTGGTGCCTTTTCGACTGTGGATATAAGCGCCATCTACAGCGAATTGTACGCAGTTTAATGTAGTTCAAAACAGAGTCCATATTTCTGAAACTAGCTCAAAAAAATCTTAAATTGCGAAAAAGTGTTTCTTAGGCTTCTGTTTTTACTATACTCACACTTGAATTGGAATCGCACAGTTAGCAGGGACATCAACCAGTTTGTTTATACTTAATGTGCGTTTACTTGTAGGTTGTAATAAGTTTCTGTCAAGTTCTTTAAGTGTGATTTCATCACTTTCAATTGTTTATTTCGATTTATTTTAGTATGAGGTTGAAAGCTTCGCTTGGCAGTTGCTACTAGCGACATCTGCAGTGAAGTTCATGTCATCTTAACTGTCGGTAAAATATATATTATATACTATATGTTTCTATATAATTCCATTATGGAATGACGAGATAACATTTGCCTCAGAATATTTCTTTCAACCACAAGTTTTGTATTGCAAGCACACATTTAGCAGAGACTCCCACCCATTTGCCTACAATAAACGTGTACAACTGCGAGTTACGAATAAACTGCATTTTCTCTACATTTCTATTGCAAAAATCCTCTCCAGATGCAACTGAGCCACATAAAACAATTGCACGTACTCACCGCTTGTCAAAACCTCCAGAAGTTCTACTCCGTTTTCTTTCTCTAATGCATATACCCACCACGTTGTAAACCTTACAAAATATGCATCAAACCAAAGATAGCAGCGCGCATCCTTTTACTAGCGTATATATACTTTCAGAACGTGAACGGTGTGAAATTTCAAAACTTCTTGCCAAAATTCTTAGCGAGTCCCACAAAAAAAAAAAAGGATTTCTTCCATTAAAGATACACACAGCAAAAGGAAGGGAAATAAAGGACGATCCATTAGAAGCTATATCTATACTATACATATCCACGGCAAACTGAGTCAAGTTTTATTATAGACCACCACTTACTGGTGACTTAAAATAGAAACTTTTAAGAGATTTCCCTCGAAATCACGTCTTTTAGGGCAGCAAACACACACACACGCACACAAAAGGAAAAATTCTATTCATGTGGTTGGAGATTTTGGGGCAACTTAAAAGAAACATCGCATGTCGTCATCTGTGTCACGTTCGCACATTTATAGGCGAAATCACTTTTTATTGTCAAATATTGAAGCAATTTTGTGAAAAGGGTTGCATTAGTTTTGTAGTTTAAATAAATTTGTTTTTAATCCCTTTTCATGTGAAAGAATGGAATGGGATCAGTACGAAATTGGGTAGGGCATACATTTATTAGGACTATATCTTTTAAAATGCGTGCCTAAGTGGGGACATTGGGGGGCATTGAATAGAATATTCGAAACAAGGGTTGCCACTTTTAGCAAAACTTTTGGTAGTGATGTGAAGAACCTGTAGTAGAATTTTCCAAACCAGGGGTCGAGTTACGGCATCCGTGAGCGAGCCATACGTCACTGAATTTTGTGGATTTCACAAGCAAAACAATAACAAATTCAGTCACGTATTACTCGATCACGGATGCGGTAATTCAACTCCAGGTTTGCCGTTCTTAGCAAAACTACCAAAACAGCAAAGAAAGAAAATTTAATAGAATATTCGGAGTCAGCTAGCAAATACACCAAAAGCATAGTGAAAGAAATATGCAACCTTGTGGGATACCACTAAAAAATTTACTGGAACTTTGAATCATTTTTTTTTTTTCAAGAGCTCATTGACCAGAAAACGTGAAATTAACTTCATGAAACACTACTAATTAAAAAGAAACTACATTAACGTTGCTGAAGGTAGGTCGATGGTTTTCTTGCAATGTAGCCTCTGGTAGTGTTGGGATTTTACCTAAAACTGTCTCCTGGGCTTTTTACAATTTCAAAAATGCCTCTTTTACTGTAAATATTAAAATACTGTAAAAGTCATTTACGATCTAGAACCGAAAACAGAAATGTTTAGCCCAAGATTTTTTTACATTGCACCCTCTGATGGTGTTGATGATGGTGTAACTATTAAAAAAAATCAAAAGACTACAATGGCGCTCTTGAAATTTAATAGATTTCCATTCTGCAGTAAGTCGCTGCGAAAAAAGCGTCATCTCAAGCAAAGTAATACGAGACTTGAAACTCGAAACATCAGTGTTGAGCCTCCAATTTCCTTACATTTCAGCATCTGGTCATGTTGGGCCTTAACCCAGCTATTTTCTCTTCCTTTTCACAAGCTCATAGGTTCCTTCTGTACTCTTTATAGTGCTTGCAACAGTAGCTAGAAATTTTTACCTATTTACAGATGTGATTCTGAAATAAAAACGTCGGCAATGAACCGGGTTTCCTTACATACCAGGTTGTGATAGTGTTACGACCAAAAAATCGACAAATGCATATTTTTTTTACTCAGCATTTTGTGAAATAACCTGCTATAATAACTGCTTTTTAAGTTGAGCTATAATTCGCTTATGACAGTAAAAAACTAGGAGGAGTAAAAAACCCCAATAGCTGACACCCCTTGTCCACTCTGCGTGCTCTACCTGTGACTAAACAAAAGTGGTTCTGGTTCCTCCAACTTGGTTGACAAAATTAAACAAGAGAGCCGGCCTGCTGCTGCTGCTGCCAAGGACGACACTCTTGTTTCGTTTTAATTATAACTTCACTTTTGGCATACATGACATGGAACACGGACCATGGATGAAGTGGTGACCCACAATTTTCATCTGCAGTATAGTCTCTCTCGGTTGCTGCTTTTTTAATATTTTATTGCACAACCCTTCCGGACTACCTTCGGCTTTTTTGGCTCCATTTTCTCGCCACACATGCACGTTCATCGTGCAGGCAGAGAAATTAGTTTTGTTGTCTGTAGACCGCCTCATACACTCCACAAATGTATATAGTACACAAAATTTGTTTATATTTACCTAGAACCGAATGAAAAATACAAACTTCCATCGGTAACTTCGTAATGAATACGAATTATCGCCGACGGAGGATTGCATTTCTAGGGAATCGAATGAGGACTGCCTGAAAGACGATTCGAATAAATATTATTTCCGTTTGTGTCTACTGTTGAAAACTGTCTCAATATCGGACAAATTTACGACGGTCATAAACCAGCCAGAAAAAAGCTGCTGCTCCTGCCAGTTGCCAGTTTATCTGGTGAATGATCGGCTGCGTATTTGTATTCTATTGCATTCCTAGGTGTACTCGGTTTAATTAATGTTTATTTAGTAGATTAACAGTTTATCTCAGATACTCTCGTAAGTACACACACAATTGGTATGTTACACAATATTGATAGCGCGAGTTAACAATTTTTTTTTATTTTTTTCCCCTCAAGTGGAGGCAGTCAGAAGCAGTCTTATTTGTTTTTTACCGATCCAAATGGTACCACGCCATATTTATGCTATATATATATAAACGGTATACGGTATACCTGAAGATGTAAGCGATTTTTAGTGTAATTTAACATGAAGATAAGGTGCACGAGTATAAAGAAAATTTACAACCCATGTTTATATAGAGGTAGCACCGGCCCGGCCAGGCTCTCGCATGGTCCCGGTGAGCATGTGCTTTTATTTTGCCGCGGAAGTTACACGTACAGATAGGATCGATGGGTTGCTTGTTTTCGGTTGTTTGTTTGAGATACTTTCTTTTATTGTTATCGGTATACGGACTATTACACAATCTTATCGCCTGTGATGGTGAAGGGGAGCATCCGCTGGGTCAGATGAATATAAATTGTTGTATGGATAGGCTGTTGCGACGAGGGGATTGCTTTATGTGCGCAACGATGTAAAATGTTCAATTTTCCATGACGACGAGATGAAATGCCACAAATTTTAACGAAATCATCCCCAAAGTGGATTTAGGGGGGATGAGGGATTTGGATACGTGAGCCCTTGTTGCAAAGTTGAAATTTTAGGTAAGTAAGTGTTCTCCCATCAGGCAAATAAAATAAATGAAGTTCACGACTGGGTCGCACGAAACTTTCTCGTTCATCAAAGTGTGGTTGAGTCAATTGGTAGGTAAAAAGTTCAGAAGCAAACTTACATAAAATTCACTTTAAGGTTATTCATTCGATATGGCAGTAGGGACACATCAAATACCAATGTGAGCTTTTATAAGTTTAAGCTCTCAATAACAGACAATTTTCGCAAGTTCTGGTTAGAGAGCTATAAGCGCCTACTGTACTATTTTATAAGCTCTTGCACTTTAAAGTTTTACACGATTTTTGAGGACAAACGTAGTAGGGTTTTCTGTTTTTCAATCTGTTAGGGCATGATTTTATTCTTGACTGGAATAGGCTAATGACGCTGGCTTAAGGTGTCAATGATTGCAAGTAGTGTTCGTGATGAAATCAACGGTTGTATGAAGCTAGGCCAAGGGTACCTATACGAACCTGTTGCGCCTGCTATATTTTTTTCTTAAATCCATCAGAAACTTCGAAAAACAATTGCAATAAAATTTGTCAATCTGTCGAAATTTGTTAATTTGTTCCGCTTCAACAGAGAAAACAGTGTTTTCGACGAGTGCCCACAACCCTTATTGGTATAGAACTTCATCCAATTCCCCCCGTGGTAAATATATAATCGTAGACTTCGTTCCTTACGTAATAAAAGAAATAAGCTATGGGGAGTTTTTCTTCGCTCCGGTTCTTCTTCCGACTTTTCCAACTATCTCGGTATTTATCTTAATTTTACCCAGCTTTATAACTCTCTCTACCAAATCTATCTAAATGATGCATATACCAATCTAATAAACGACCCAAAGTCCTTTTTCCTATTCGTCAATTATAAAAAAATCCAACGGCTACCCTCCTTCTCTCTCTTATAAAAATGTATCTTCCACTGACCCAGATTGCAAACTTTTTTGCCACATTTTTTAAGCAATATTTTGCCGATAACTCCTTCGCACCGGATCCCTCTTACTTTACCTACCTACCGAACTTCTCTATCGGTCCCTTTCTCAAACAGTAGACCCTTCTCTTATTGAAATTAAGTTACAAAAGCTTAATGACGAATTCTTATCCGGCGCAGATGGTCTTCGAGCCATTTGTCTTAAAAAGTGTTCTTCAAATCTCTCGCTCCCACTTTCTGATCTCTTTCGTCTTTCTCTCTCAAACGGAGAATTTCCCCAGATTTGGAAGACCGCGTTCATTACCCCGATACACAAAAAAGGACCAAAAAATGAAGTTACCAATTAGCGCCCAATTGCCAAACTCTCGCATATACCCAAACTTTTTGAAAGCATTTTATACGAAGTCTTAAGTTTTCGGAGCAAGTCCCTTATTTCATCCTACCAACATGGCTTCCTGAAAGGTATAGATCGACTACTACAAATCTCGTCGAATTTGTAACCTTTACCGTCTCCACCTTAGAGAATGGCAACGAAGTCGACATCATTGCAACTGACTTCAGCAAGGCCTTTGATAAGATTTCACACCAATTAATCCTCTTTAAATTGTCTGCCCTCGGCTTTGAACCTATATTGATAAAATGGATATTATCCTACCTTGAAAACAGGTATTATAGCGTTCGCTTTAGGTCCGTACTTTCGTCCTCCTTCTTAGCAACATCTGGTGTCCCACAAGGCAGTCATTTAGGTCCCCTTCTCTTCATCCTAACGGTAAATGATCTTGAGAAGGTCATCAAACACTCGTCCCTCTCTCTCTACGCAGATGATACTAAATTCTTCAAAAGCATCTCTTCACCTCAAGACTCCTGTCTCCTTCAAGAAGACCTCGATCGTTTTTCGACCTGGTGCCTCAAAAATTGCTTAGAACTCAACATCCCCAAATGCCAATCCATTACCCTATCACGGAAGCGCAACAAGCCCCCTCCCCGACTTTACCTTCTCCACGGTCAACCAATCCCTCTCGTTCATTCTCTTTGCGATCTTGGAATATTGTACGACAGGGAGCTAAATTTTTGTTCGCATATTGACGAAATAATTCGTAAGGCCAATTCATCACTCGGCTTTGTTAAACGATGGTCTATAGAATTCTCCGACCCTTACGTGACTAGATCTCTCTATATCACCTTAGTTCATCAACTTCTTGAATACGCTAGTCAAGTGTGGTCTCCCTTTCATCGAGTTCATGCACACAGAATTAAGAACGCCCAACGTCGCTTTCTTCAAGGTCTGCCTTGGGACGATCCTTTTATCTTGCCACCGTACATAGACCGGCTCAATCTCATTAATCTGAATACCCTTGAGGAACGCAGAAACGCTGCGGACATACTTTTCATTTATCGTCTTTTTTCAAGCGCCATCGATTGCGCGTCTCTTTACAACTCTATTTTCTTTAACACAAACCCCCGTAATTTACGTTGCCCTCGACTCTTTTACCCATCACACCACCGTACATCATATGGCTCCAATGAACCAATCTCCCGTATGCTGCGAAAGGTTAATTCCAACCTTTCAATTTTCGATTTCAACCGCAGCTCTGCCCACCTCAAACTTGATCTCCTTCACCACTCTCCTTATCTTTAAGTTTTAAGGCTTTTCATGTCTTAGTTTTAAGTTGTTACTTTAAGCCTAAATATTAGTTTTAGCTTGTATTAAGCCAAATATATGGAAACAGAAGGCAGGTCAGAAATAAAGTACTTTTTAATAAAAAGTGCTCACGAAAAGTAGGCGTGGCAATAAATGGCACAGCCTATAGTGTTCTCGGAGTCTTGGGAAATATTTAAAAAAGACGTTTCATCAAAATCAGTCCCAGCGTGTTCAAGACAGCTGTGAACAAACATAAAAGAGTTTTGAATGGGGAAGCGAGGAGTGACAACGATTCTCGCTAGTAAGGGTTAGCCCTGAAAATTTCTGTTGGGACATTTTTGTCGAATTTCTATTAAAAAAGTTAAAGAGTTAAACGTTTTTTATTACATGATGAGGAGTTACAGATGAGGAGTTACTGCGTAGAGAAATAGATTTTTCAAGTGAATTACAGTCAAGTATTGTGACACATTGCTCGATGACGAATGACGTGTTGCGACCCACAAGAAAATATCGAGCATTGATTCCTTACGAGCTTCTTTTTTTTCTACTTGAAAAGTGTGCCCAAAAAAGGTGGTCTGGGAAAAATTTCTCTATTCCTGATCGTCCATAACAATTTCCTAGTAGGTGTTGATTAATAATGTGCACAAAATACAGCTTCCGCACACTCAAACGCTGAATTTAATTTAATTTAACAAACACGTTTCTTAAAGCCATCCTGCACAACAGACACATCCTTCCTAGCTCTATTTTTACTCCATCATTGCAGCACAACAATCATCCACTTCACATACCCTACGCTGCTTCAAAAATGAGAACAAAAAGTGCTGCCAAGTGAAAGGTGTCTAATAATAAAATACAACCCAAAAAGGTGCATAGTTGCACGAACTCCTTAGTAATGAAAACGATGCTGACGAGGGAACAGGATATTTAACGATGATGACACGAAGATGAGGAATATGAGTTGACGCGCTACCAAAGATTATCGTCATGACGATGAAATGGAATAGAACAACGAGGCATATAGAAGGTTTACGGGTGAATTAGGTACGTGATGGGTGAGTGCGTCCTGTTTATATGTGCTGTGCAGTGGAATGCAAATGTTTATGTGGAATTTAACATGATCAAGTTAATTAACAACCCAAGCTGATGTGATTATCTGCATAGTTGTTTATGACAGAAAATGAGCAGCAGTAACAGTCTAATCCCTCGGATGACTGAGGGTAGGATGGGTAATTGGTTTTGCTTGTGATGCATACAGATAAATTAAGGTTTGAAGTAAAAAGTTCTGCCAAGAAGTCTGCACGTCATTAGGAAATTAGGAAGTCTTGTGAAAATTAAGTGATGTGGAAAAGAGTTTGCGAGTGCTCGCATGAAATCAATGGGGTGCCTCAGGGCGGCGTATTTGGGCCAGTACTCTTCAAGCTCGTGGGATGTCGTTAAATGTGAGATTTTAGGGAGTCCAATCAACTGAGGAAGGTGGTGGCACTACCGAAAATGACTCATTACGAATTAAGTTCTACTCAAATACCTTATGGGCTAATTTTCCTGTGTCAAAAACTGTCACATGAGATTTTAAGTGGAACTTAAATAGCTATGAGTAGTATCAGCAAACTGACTTTAAAAACCCTTTCTTTGTTGGTGAACACTTCATATAAAAGATGTGGATGAATTGTCCATTAAGTGGGTGATCGATGGATAAGTTTCGTGGGTGAAGTGGTTAGCGCGGTGATCGTAGTTTTATAGATCAGAGATGTGTGAAGTACTAACCGCCTTTATAAAAACTGTTTAGGAGTATAAAGGGTGGGCCATCTAGTGGTTTCTTTTTAAATCATAGTTTATTTTGACACTGACAGCTGTTTCTCGCTCGAAATCTTGACAGAAAGTCAGTATCATACCTCCGCGGAACGAAATGAGTCGCTCTACGCTTGAACAACGTTGGGAAATATTGAAAACTTATTTCCAAAGTGAGTGCTGTGTAGCCCAAACAGAGCGTTTTTTGAAGAGAAGTTTTGGCCGAAATGAAGCACACACAGCGCCTGCTGTACGCAAGTTTGTGCAAAAAGTTCGTGAGATTGGTATGCTAGTGGACAACACTCATGGTCCCCGACGTCTTACGGTTCGAACAGACGAGAATGTGGCTACTTTGGTGCGTATTTTGGAGTGGTCTCATCATTGGACTATTTTTCTTCGAAAAGGAGACTGGGAACAACATTTCGGTCAACGGTGGGCGTTCCACTTCCATGTTAACCGACTTTTTTTTTGCTAAAATTGAAGACAAGAATTTTTGCAAACCTTGGTTCATGCAGGATGGTGCGCCATGCCACACAGCCCATGCCACAACCGATCTTTTGAGCTCCTAATTCCCAAATCGTGTTGTTAGCCGCCTTGACGATGTCAATTGATCGACTCGGAGCTGCCATTTGACCCCTTTGGACTTTTGTTTTTGTGGGGAACCACGAAGGAGCGATGTTATGCCAACAATACGGAAACCATTCAAGCACTTAAGGCCATAATATCATCCAAGCAATCCATGAGCTACAGCCTGAAACGATCAACAAGGTATTGGGAAATTGGAGTGACAAAAAGCGCTACTGCGAAGCTAGCCGAGGCACCCACTTGAACGACGTTGCGTTTCATAATTGATGGCAATGTTTGCTCTTACTAATAAAGAAATAATACATGGACAAAATATAATTTCGTTGATTTTTTGCATTTTTAGAAATAAATTTGTATTTGGACCACCCTGTAGAATAGATTTTAGGGGGCCTAAACACCCATTCAAGCTTGGATTACGTCAAGGGACCGTACAATTTCGCGTGGTGTATTTTGCTCTAGGTTTTGGGTACTTCAAGCCACGCATAGTTTAGAGAATCTTGCTAGGCAACATTTCCGACTATGATATGATTCATTACAAGACAACAGAGGTAACGTTTCGAGCTAAATACGCCTACCTTTTTAATACCTGGTCCAAGTCACTTCAACAACTATTCGAAACAAGTTTTTTCGCTCTTAAAACTTCTACCCGTAGGTATAGGATATCTTCTTCTTGAATAAATTGAATAAAATAACGGCATCAATCTACGACTTTCAAACACCACCTACGCAAACCACAAACAGCTAAAGCTTAGAAACCTTTCCGTCAGCTGGAAATACGATATCATTCCCATTTTATTGCTCAAATGTGTGATAAATACACCAAGATCCACACTGTATCAGTGTATCTGCTTAAATGTGAAATCACCTGACACACACATCCACCCACAGTCCCATTTTGACAGCAAATTAATCAGTTACCCGTACCATCATCATGGAAGCGTTAATTTTAAAATATTAAAAACAAAATCCCAAAATAATCAATTTTGCGCGACAAAAAATGGAAAACAAAAAATAAAAAAATAATGCACACACAACTAATTAATTCATTTCCATGAATCAACAATTTTATTTGTGAATTCCGCGAAAGCAAACCATGCGTTTCTCCTCCAATTTAACACACAAACATTTCGTAAAAATTGTATCCAGGTTTGCAATTTAATTTTCACAGAAAAAGAAAAAACAAAACCGAATTTCCAGTGGCAGTTAATTTTTGTTTGTGGTGCGGTCAATCGTTATGATAAAAAAGGTCACATCGCGTGCTTGCAGGCGGTATCCAAAAACGCGGAAATACTCGTAATTTACAACCGAAAGATACTCGAGACGACACCCACCGCCCGACTCCGTCTATAGGTCGAGTGCGCGTCGCTTAAATGAAACTTAATCTGCGTAATTGCTGCCATCAATAACAATTCAATCCAATGGACTCATTAGTGTCTAGGAAAAGTATTTCTTTGACGGTTGCTGTTTTTTTTTTTTTTTGTTGGGGTTGAATTAAAACAATGCCACAATAAATAAACCGCCACAATAGTGGGCCTGCTCTGTAATTGCATGGCGTGGGCTTTTCCTTTTCCTATTTCTATTTCTATTTCTTTTTCTATTTCTCTCTGTGTACAAGGGTGCTAGCTTGATTCCAGCTGCGACTCTGCGCTTTAGAATTGGGACGCCATTTTTTTTTTATTTCTTTTTTGTAGGATCAGACCCATAAATCCAAATTGTGATACCACACACCAAAGATTCAGTCGGAGGGGAGTGTTTGTGTACATAGCTCAAATGAATTGTTGGCAAATTGTTATTACCACTAGAAGACATGTTAAATTGATTCGTTAATCTGAATTAGTTCGCGCTGAATGGATTGCTTCAGTTGGGAGGAGAGCAACCGATATATGGATAGTTGAACAGAGTTAAGCTGTTGGAATGGGCGGGCGAGTTCGACTTCGGTTGCGGTTGCAATCGATGAATGCGTGGAGCTCAAGAATGCGGTTGTAATTAAGTTGCAATGAATGGGTATCCATATCCATAGGGTGAGCAACTGAAGAAGGAAAGTGATAAATTACTTTTTTATGAGTCCAGTTGGAGATAGCGAATACTCGCAGCAAATTGTACAGTTTGTCGGGTGTCGACTGTCGAACCTGAGGTCGAACGACGGATTGGCTTTCTAGACAGCGTGAATTAGAATGTAGAACGATTCATAGCCGTGGGAAAGTGTTTCGTCGAGAGAGAGATATTTTCCCCTCACATTTCTGCACGTTTCCGCGACTTTTATCACTTAGGCCCGTTTGCTGATACTACTCAGGGCGATTTAAGTTCCACTTAAAATCGTATGTGACATAGAACAAGTAGCCCATACGGTATTTAAGTATAGAACCTAAAATCGCTTTGAGTAGTATCAGCAAACGGGCCTTAAAGTCGGAGTGGGTGTGGACTATAGACCTCTTTAAAAATCATATAGCCGAGTAATAAAAAAATAAGGTAACTGATCAAATATTTGGTAAGACGAGCTAAATCAACGAATGGCAGAACAACACAGAAAAATATATAACAGCGATTTTTTTAGCGGCAATTTCTATACACTGTACCGAAGCGTTACCGGACTTTTGGAGCTTCTTTTACTATATTAAGCAATTTTAAAAAGGTTGAGTTTTGTGGTAAGACGCCAGTTTTTGAGGTCTGGATGGTACACATATCCCGAACTCGGGGTGGCAGCACGTAACTTGATATAATCGAGTGCAGTTGATACATTCGAGCTCTGGCAGCACCTAATTTGTCTCAATCGATTATCCTCGATTGTATCGTCGAAGTTGGCAGCACGAAAACTAGAAAATGACGGTTGAAGCAAAACATTTTACTCGATAGAAAAACCTATCGCTAGCTAATTAAAAATGGGAAATAAGCAAAATATGGCTGTTAATAAAAAAACAGATACAAATTTTAACAAATTTTAAATGAAAGAACTTCGAAATTGTTGTGCCATACTTTTAATAAGTATTTGGTACATTTGTACCTACGAACATTTTATTTTCGTCGAAGTGGCTATTCACACGTTTGTCTAGCTTCGGGACACGGCTAAGTATTCGACATAACGTAATTGTATTTTCATTAAAAATAGTGTTTTAAGAAATAAGTTGGGCCTTAGATTACAAAAAATACCCATTTTGACACGTTATGTGAAACTTTTAAGTACAAGTCACAATCAAACTCGTTTCAAGTTACGTGCTACCGAAATTTGTTTGTTTCGAGTTGGCTGACGATGAACAGTCCTCGATTGTATCAAGTTACGTTCTGGCACCCCTGGATTTTTGTATTTGGGCTAAAAAATGTTTTGCGCTACATTTAAGCCATTGAAATTATGTAATCGCACAAATCATGGATTTCTTCAAGGAAGTAAACTCTTCGTTTGTTGTTGCCATCAGTTGTAAAAAGTTTAAATTTTTTTTTTTTTTTTTTTTTGTAAAAATGGTAGGTATAAGGACATTTCTCCGTGACGATAACAAATAAAGGCGTAACTGATGGTTTCTTAACTCTTATTTCGTTAAAATTGTATTAAAACAGTAGCAAAAGTTACAGATAAAGTTACGGATAAAGCTCACTTTAAAATTATTTTAGTGTTTTCTTAATCATAGACGACAGATAAAAACCAATTCATTGTTATTAGGTTGGGTTAGCTAAGATGGCTGTTTAGAAAGACACACTTGGACCAAATTAGTTTAGGTCCTTTATGATACCACATGAGTTAAGGGAAGGGGGAATGGGGAAGAAGGCCAGGTTTGATTTAAGTCAGGGGTTGCCCAAATTCACAACAAGCATATCGTCGGTATACTAGCAAAACTGACAAACTGTAAAAAACATTGTTCGTGGGAAAACGCAGTTGGTCAGTTCTTCCTGAATTTCTTGTGCATGAAGGTAGATATTCAACCAACATTTTTAAATGCCTTGCGTATTTATAGGAAAAATATTAGATAGTCAGTTTTGGCAGAATTTTCTACTTGCTTTTCTATTACACTTGCCATCGAGAATACAATATAGAATTTATAGCAGTTGGTCAGTTTTGCTTGTAAGCCGACGATATATGGTATATTGTATTCCCACAGACCCTTGTCCATAAAATAGCTCCACAGGAACTCAGCTCTATGCCTGCTCACAATTCGTTTGAGTTTATTTTTGAGACGATTGTAAAATGTCTACAATTTTATTCCTTGCCCCTAGGGGGTCGATTTTTTCATGGTTAGTGTGCTGCGCTGCTGTATGGGGGTCTCCGGTTCAACCCCCAAAAATTACAAATCACATAACCTCATATTTTCCACTCGACACCTTTTGTTTTTGTGAGTTTAATTTGTATTATTGGGACAAATAAGTGTATGCAGAGTCCAAACTGCTAATTGAGAAATGAAAACCGTACACAAAAGAATGATTGCGAGAAGCTGTGTCTAGGATCCTACATGGACCCATTGTTAACTATTCCAATTATTATCCGAACGTCAGAACACAGACTGCCATACATTCAAATGCTCATCAAACATACTTATACTTGAGGTGGGTCAATGGAATCAAAACCTTGAAGTGTATCATGCATCGTATTTTATTTCTCATCTGTAAGCTCTCGATCCGTGGCCATACGTACAAATCACAGGTCCACTGCGTCTACTGAATATTCCACATAACCCGGTGTTAAGCTGACTATTTCGTAGGTGGCCAGCGAATTAGAAAGAAACTGTCATTTGTATCAATAGCTTGCAGGTAGGGAAATTTTGGTTTGGCTCTTGCTTAAATTCCAACACTGTCCCTTAATCACAAAAAAAAAAAAAAAAACAGAAAACTTCTATATCTGATCCAATAAGCCGATCCTGCGGTAAAGGTAAAGAAATTGACGGAAGACTTGACCCATTCAGATGCAGGACTTAACCCATTCAACCCAAAGGCAAGCACATTCTTTAATCGAACGTTCGTATCTTACCCTAAAAACCAATAAGAAACTTTTCGGAATGCATCGGCTGAAGCTGCCGCCAAATACCGAAGAAAGTCACGGTTTCACTAAATTGATTCAACCTCAATTAAGTTTAATTAAGTTGAGTTAAGTTTAATTAAAGTGAGGTAAGTTAAGTGAAGTTGTTCAGCTTAGTTGGATAGAGTTATGTTAGGTTTACGTAAGTCAAGTTATATTAGGTTAACTTAAGTCAACGCAAGTTAAGTTAAGCTAGCTTAAGTCGCGTCAAGGTAAGTTAAGCTGACTTAAGTAATACAGTCGAATCTGGTTAGTTGGAGTCTAATGGGCCATTTATTTCAATCTCACTTACAGAGGTATTCCAATTACCCACTTAAGGAAGCCTTCAAAATAAAACGTGTTTGGGCAAGAACATGCAAAAAATTGTAGCAAAAAGCACGTGGAGGTATTCCACCGAGCCAGTTCCCACTTAGACAAGTTCGACTGTATCAAGTAAATTTATGTCCAGCAATTGAAATGAGCCACTAAACCTGTTACAGTCACCACACCACACATACTGTTCGCATGTCGCCATAAGCTTAAGCTGGATTATTGACACGCATTTCACTTGTGCTTCTCCCTTAACTTTGCTGCAGGGTAGTGTCTTTCAAAGCTCCCAGCACCTACTAGTGTATTTGTGTACGGATTCTGGAAGATATGGTGCTTAAAAACTTAAAAAAGAAAAACGTTGTTCGCTTCCCTTGTGTTGACGGGACTTGGCCTATTTAAACGAAACTCACTGGAAGAATTTTATGTTCAAAAGCATCACCGGCAAGAACATCTTCATTCGCCTTTGCTAACGTTCGTGATAGATACCGTGCCCTACAGCAGGACTACAACTATGAAAAATCTTAGTATTTCTTGAGTAGCCAGCTTAATTGAAGCCCGAAGAGCAGCCAGCGCATTTAAAACGGATCCGATCGAAATTCTACTTTGTAAAACTCGGTCTTCTAAAAAATCTGCTTTAGAAAATTCTGATTTTTAATTTAAAGCAATCAAATTCTGCTTTTTACCAGCGCGTGCGCTTTTGAACATTTTCCAAACCTTTTTTTTACAGTTTGCAAAATTTTCTATAGCAGAATTTTCTAAAGCAGAGTTTTGAAAACAGAGTTTTGAAAGCAGAATTTTGACCCCAACCCCATATAAAATTCCAAAGCGTGTCGAATTAAAGTCGACTTAATATTTCTGTCTCGAAAAAAAAAGTACAATCATGCATAGGTACTCGTAACTGCAGCTCATCCTCTTTGCGGACCACTTACATCACTCTCCACATCGCTGCAATCCGACACTTGAGTCTGATTACTGCTAAACAGCTTGCTGGCTATTTAAAGGCAAACAAACAAATAATTACAGACACCATTATCTCATCGCAGCCTGGCTTGCAACCCACACAAAGCAGGCGAAAACATCTATCATCTCCTTGTATACACATCTCGAATATCGTTCGGGCGAAATCAGCGTGGTTACGAAATAAGAATCCTCTTCATTTACATCATCATTATAATGCTGCTCATCATCGCTCTATAATCCATTGCACGTTCTCTTATGTCGTCGGTCGGTCGTCGGTCGTCTCACCCCCTTAATTTTTCTGGCGCACTGCAAATCCGCCCATCACAAGTCATCAGCTGCAGCATTTAGCATAACACCATCATCGCACTGCCCCACCACCACCGAATCGTCTTCAGTAATCGCCAACATGCCCATGTTCACCTATTTATAGAGAGCGAGCGCTGCTATAAGCCAACGCGCATTCAGAGAGCCGCACAGCACAGCACCACATCAAAAGCATCCATGCATCCAAATCCAAAGCAAACACAGCTATACCCTGCCCCAGAGCATAGCTGGAGCAGATACTTTATCTCAACAAAGAAAAAAAGGAAATGCGAAATTATTTTCGCTTGCATCAGGCACCACCGCCACCAGTGCACACCACCATGCCATTCATTTAAGGAGATCAAATTGTTGACATAACTCAGCCGTCCAGTCCATTCCAAGTCGCGGCGGTAATGGTGCCGAAGCCGATGCCCCACTCGGCTCTCTGTTGCACTATTCAACGCGATTAAATTGAAGCAAAGCGAATCCGCCGTCGCGTCGCATCGCAGGCAGCGCACATTTTGATCGACGTGAATATTACAAACAATTAACTTGTGTGCGGTGCGGAGCTAGCGAGCTGCTGCCAGCTTTAGCTTGTGTCAAGGCACCAGTAAATTATTTTTACTCGAAAATAAAAACACACTCACTTGACAGATGTTGCACTTACTATTTCTGTTGTATGTGTTTTGGATGTCATTTTCATTTGGGGAGATGTGACAAACATTGTAAACACACATGTGACATGTGAACACTTCTGGTTCTGGTTCTGCGTTTGCGTTCCAGCTGCGTTTACATTATCCGCTCGCACTTTATAACACTTTCTCACGTGAGTTGTACTCGTTTCTATTTGCAGATGCATTTTTTTGGCAAATCTCTGTACAGTCAGCTCATCTCTGACAGAAGTCTAAGTAAAAAGAACGACACAGAAAACAAATTGAGCAAGCGAAACCGTCTAGACGGAATAATAATTGATTATGTCGGCGCGCACAAGTCACAAACTCACAAGTGTGTCAAATATTGTGTCAGACGTGTGATGTAATCGCAGAGGAATGTCTCATCTTACAGCTATCCACTTCATAGAGATCTAACTGAGCGTTGGATCGAGTGTTTTGCTTGATGTTTGGAGCAGACAAAGAGGCCGGTTTTGCTTTTGCTAGCAACTGTTTTGGGGGCTGACTGTCTGATGATAATGAGATTCAAGTCTTTTTCGCTTTCATTCGACATTACCATTCACCAATGCTCACGGTCAGTGTCATGAGTTTGTCCTTCAGATCGTACTCGACGTATGAACCACTTTCTGTGATTGGCTTCTGTTACATACGTAATATTGCCATTCATTGAGGATGCAGTTTGTTTGGCCTTTTTATCTTAAACCTGGCCCGGAACTCGGACCTTCTTAACTTTAACCGCGTAATTATCCATGTGCCGCCATTAGCATAGTCAAGGTATGTCTCTTGTCATGGCAAATGATTTCCCGTTGCGACAAGGCATCGTGAAAGACACCAGTGAGAACAATATAGTCGATTATGGTCAGCCTTGTGGGACCTCACCTTGAAATTATGTACAGAAGAGTGATATATTTTATGCTACATCTTGTGTAATTGTGGCACCAGCTGTGTTACATGTTGCTCCTGCTCATCATGATTGTTCAATTAATGAACGAAAAAGTCAGTACTCACGGCTCTATAGCGCATTGACTGTAACGTTCTAGCCAGCATCGTTTTTAAAGAAGTACGGACCAATTATTCCACTAACCCATAAAGCACATAAAACAGTCAGTTTTTGTGGATGTAACGGTGTCTCAACATACACTTGAGGATTATCATCACTCCAAATACGACAGTTTTGTTTATTGACGTATCCATTCAACCAAAAGTCAGCTTCGTTGCTAAACAAAATTCGCTGATGAAAATTGGGATCAATATTTCGAACAGAACCATGATTTTCAAAATATATTTGCACAATTCGGAAGCGTTGTTCAGGCGTCAGTCTATTCATGTTGAAATGCCAAATCAAACTGAAAATAAATCACTTGACAGCTGACAAAATGGCTGCCAGCTAAAATAGTGTTGCCAACTTAAAGTTCTGTACATCTAAAAAAAAAAAACACCCTTTATAACTAGGTACAAGCTGTTAGAAAAAAGAGACCGTCAGAAGAAGGACCTTCTAGCTGAAGCCTCCCTAAAAAGAGGAGAAATTGCCAGCAAGGTCAGTATCTTCCTAATGCCTCTTCCAGATTCTCTGTGCTAGCACTTTAAACTTAAGTTAATCTGTTAAAGCTAAAAACAAATATATTCATAAGACCGATGCAAGTAGAACTTCCGCAGACTTATTTCTCGAGTACGCACCTATGTAAACGTGGGCGACGCGACGTCTCGATCATATAGTGTCTTTTGCACTGCCCGAAACTTGAAATCTTCTTATTCTACTTTGACTTGGTCCAGAGGCTAACTTTTAACGAGCTCGTTTAAAGTTACTCTTTTTTTTCTCAATTCAGGCTTCTAGACCTTCTGCGCTCCAACTATATAAAAAAACTGATTGTCGAATAGGTCAAACCAAAAGTTGCAATTTGGCAGTTTTTTTTTTTTTTTTAGAGCCTGTCACAATTTTTTCCTATTTTGGCCCTTTTTTAGTTGAAGGCGCTTCAAAAATGTTTCGAATGCTGTTATTTTCAAATAAAGACCTTTAAAATGTTAGGAAGTTGCCTATTACAACATTATTATAGTATTTAGCGAGATAATGAATTTTAAACATTATTAAAAAAATACTAAATGTGCAGAATGGCTTCAGATATAAAACTTTTTGTTCTCATTGGCCCTTTTTCTTGTGACTTTTCAGAATTTTTTGGTCAAACCCCTTGGGTCTTTTACCATTCAAAATGTTTTAAATTTCATCTAGCTCTAGTACGCTGACTCCAAAACACTGAATGCGTATAATTCCTTCAAGGTGGGACATACTGCAAAGAAGTGGTAAACATCCTTCGGCTCACAGAGGCTACACAAAATTGGATCTGGGCGTACATAATTTAAATGCGCTAACTCTCCTCTTAGTTTGAAGTCACCCGAAGTCGGAGGCCAACTTTTCTAAGACCAGTGGAAGGCTTAAGCTCTGATGTCCCATAAGCGTATAATGGCAATGTTCGTATGTGTTGGGTCTACTGTTAAACTAATCGGCCGATTTAGCTGGAAATTTAGCAGTTTGTTCGTATTAGTGGCGGCAGTGTTTATAGAGTAGTTTGAATAAAATCCGATAGGTGGCGCTGTTGTTTGTACAATCGTTACCTCTTAGGGCACCCATCTTCATGGCTGCGCTAGTTCGAGAACGACTGATTGGATTTGGATGCGGTTTTCAGTGTTACCATCAGCTTTTTGGGAATCTATATATAAGACAGAATTATAAACTCTTGTGAACAGGCTCTCTGTAAAAACAACCTTTCCCCACGGCTAAAAAGTTCGATTCTGTTTACTTGCGTTTGTTGGATATTTACTGATGCGATTATTACTTGGTGTATTTTATATATAAACAGGCGAGGGCTAATAGTTAAGAACCACATATAATGCACTTGTACGTTAAAGAAACGGTATATATATGAACCAGATTCAGTGTGGCACAATCCACCAGAAGGAGCAACGCCTTGTGAATTTGAAGGGTGTCCCAGGGAAATCAACTTCGCCGCGATACTCTGCCTCCAAAATGGCGTGTCTGAAGCTACCTCAACGATTGGAACCGTTTTTAAAAATCGAATTATAGAGTCAAGAGCTTGAATGTAAACTTTCGTACAATTTTGTAAAGGCAATGATTCTTTTATTATTTGTTCTTAAACACCCCATCATTAAGTCATAAGGCACGACTTCGACTCCACTCCCGTAATGCCGCCATGACCAACTTAGGCTACGTGCGTGCTCTCTACTCCTTGCTCATAGAACTCAATTAAAACTTTTCAACTTGTGTCCCCCCAAAATGTACCCCCCACCATTGTTCTGCGGGACCATTTAACACAAATTAACCAAAGCACACTAAACACTTCTAATTTTGATCATATTTCCGAACTTTGTCTCCTCACTCGTTAAAAAAAAATAGTTAAATGCGCACAGAACAATTAAAACCACATAAAACGTGTGTGCGTGTATGCGTGTGTTTGTGTGTTGTGCTTGAGTGTCGGTCGGATCCGATTCGAAAGATCAAACAGCCATAACCTCCCCAAATGGAGGAGCGCAGAGCACGCTCCTCCTTGAGTGAGTTTATTTTGCTTTCATCATCGTTAAATTATTTAAGCTGCTGTGCATGTGATGATTATAAATCATCATCATCATCATCATCAGCACTCATTCAGTTATAATTCTCCACAAATCAAATTCCTTTTTGGAAATTTAATTTCATCGCATCATCCATCAAAATGCCCCCCCATAACCATGCCCATTTGCCCTGAACTATATACGACTCGAGTATACGTACTCGGTGCAGGGTACGTTCAGTTTTGAATGGCTTAATCCTACCGACCTGTTGTGTTTGGATGATCCAATTAATTAATTTTCATCTCACATATTCAGAGCGAGTGTATGCCAAGTTCAAAGCTGCAAAGTGAGGTCATCCGACGACGATGACGACGACGTTCTCCAGCCGACCATCAACCGTCATCGTAATCTAGACAAACATCACTTAATATCTAATGATTAAAAAAAAAAAAAAAAAAAAAACACACACAAAGTATCCTCTCTCTCTCGGGAACTGGGGAAATAATTGTTGGTCCCTTAAGTGCTTTACTATTTATTTTGCGATTGTTTGTGCGCAGCAAGCGCGTTCGTTGCTTATGTTTCAGAGGAACCGATTGTTTAACTTTATTCCCTGGGCTGGATCAATTATTTTTGTTCAGTGTTGTTCTCTACATCTGCGATAAATTAGAAAGCGTTTGCTGTTTTTTTGTTTTTCTTTTTTTATGAAATAAATAGTTTAGCGGACAGAGGGTTGGGGAAAACCCTGAATATGAAAATACCAATTCGTGGAATTGAAAACAATTTGTATCTGTGTCTTGTTAATTACATGCAGTTGGTGGAAATGGACTGAACATTAAACAAATGGGCAGCAGATTTCTCCCCATGGAGATGGAATTCCATATTGATGGGGCGAAAGTGAGTCAGGCCGGATCGAAAATGACTGAATCGATTGTTTACACATAGCTGCTGATTCACTTATGGGATAGCTGAATTTGCTCAACAGTTTCAGTACATTCCAGTGAAGGCGGACATGGATATACTTAGAAGTTTTAAAAATGTTAAAAAAAAAACTTGCAGAAGGGAATGCTTGGGAGAAGTTTTCTTTGGGGACCTACTGTTTCTTTACTTTGTTACAACACAGAGCGACATATTTGGGCAACAAGTTTTCAAACATGAACTTGTTGGTGAACATATTATGACAATCCGCAGTAAAGCTACATTTTTGATGTGTAAACATCTAAGCGCGCGTTATTGGAATCTGGTGGAGTAATTCCACACATTTAAATTGCGGGGACGGAAATGCGTTACTGTGTTTTATCATTGCATACATTTTATCATTCCATACGTTTTTATCATTGCATACATTTATGAGCTGGGGCATATTAATATCAGCTTTTTGTTGATGTGAAATAAAATTTCTCCATTTCGTTCTCGCACCGTACTCAGAAGAAATTTCAAGAATTCTGCAGGGAGATATCATCTTATCCCGCCATAGATGAAAAGGTCAACTCTACCAAAAAACGTTTTTAAGGGCTTCAGACATATACGAACTATGCCCGAAACATGACGTTAAGATCATACTGAGCGATTTTAATGAAAAAATAATCAGGGGTTCGATTCTGTAAGGCGAAACGTTTAAACGTTTTCGTGTGCACGAAGAAATTTGCTTGTGTAACATAGGGAAAATCATTCGTGCAACGTAAAACGTTTAATCGTTTCGCCTTACAGAAGATGGCCCCCATCTTTGGTAGGACAGTTGGTGGGCATACTGCATTCAGGCTTGACTAGACCAAGCAAGGTAATTGAGTTAATACAGCTGCGGGACTGAGTGTAGCAATAGCAAGCACGAGGTTTCTACATCTCAATATCCATACGGGACCATGTGGCTGTCTCCGGAGTTCGAATCAAGAGATCGTCAACCAAATACCCCATTTTGCGATGTACGCCCGCCTCCAGTTTCCTGAGTGTCTAAGCGACTTTAGCGGACAATACTGACTCGGATCACTACTTTATTGGAACCAAGACTAGAAAGCAGCAATAATGACGCTGTAAAACTGCTATAGCAGGAGACTTTCGACGTGCATCTTGATGCCTTGCGATTAGTCCTACCTCAGCTACATCTACTGCAGAAGATCATAGGCAACGCCTCTACCCCTTCCTTCATGAAGAATACCAGTTAGCTAGCACCGCAGAACAAGAAGAATAAAGCGGAGCTTCGAAATAATATTTGAGCTGATGGAGGGTTCTACCAGCAAAAGAGGCCTGCATCTTGACGCTTTGATGCGATTAGTCAGACATCAGCTACATCTATAGTGTAAGGACTATAGGCCGCAGCCAAGCCCCTGGTTCGATGAGCAATGACGATTAGCAAACATAGCAAAACTAGAGTCAGGACTCAGGAGTATAAAGTGGCGCTTCGAAAGAGTACTATAGCTGCAAAAGAGATGGGAGGCTCATCGAAAAAAAAGGAAAGAGCACGAGAAGTGGGCGAATCAAAAAAGTTATGAAATGCTTCTCTAGAAACAGTCGTAAGAGCAGGGAAAACTTACCCGACTGACTTCAGCTTAATAAAGTAAACGACTGGATCGCACCACACTTTCTCGTCCATCAAAATTTTGGTTGAGTCAATTGATAGGTAGGTAAAAAGTTCAGAAGCAACCGTACATTAAATAATGCTCCTAGTATTAAAGGAACTAATCAATTTCCAAATTCTCCACCTAGTGTTGAATAAAATTCGATTATGGCAGTAGGTATAGGTACATATCAAATAAGAAGGTGAGTTTTTATAAGTTGAAGGTCTCAATAACATGCTAATTTCGAAAGTTCTGCTAAGAATAAGTTCTTACACTTTAAAAGATTTTTGAGTACGAGGATAAGCGTAGTAGGGGTTTCTGTTTTTCCATTTGTAAGGCGTTAGTGCATGATTTTATTTTTGACTGGAATAGATCAGTGACGCTGGTTTAAGTCAATGTTTGAAAGTATTGTTCGTGATAGATCGATAACTTTATCATCGATCATCTTGATCGTTGTAAGAATTAAGAGATTTGTTTTTGAATTTGCATTAGCACCTATAAACTGAATATCCCGATGGACGTGTGTGCAAATGAAGTGGAATTTTCCGAATGTGGTAACTCCAAGTGGTTGGAATTATTTTAAGGTGCATATTAAGTAGGTATTATAGAAAAAGAAAGGGAGAAGTGGGTTATATTTGCTAAAAATAAGTTTTGCGTTGCTGGTATTGCAATTTGAATGGCTGTTGCAATTTTATTTTTTTTAATTTTAAAGTGCGGTACCTATTGATTTTTGAGAAATAATTAAAAAACTAGTTTATTCGAATTTTTTGAGAAAAACTAAGAATGGGATCTTAATTAGTGTCTTCTATATGTACAATTTGTTCGCGGTGAAACTCGATGATGTTATAACTCGATAACCCCTGGGACGATTTTCATGATTCTTTTTTGGTATTGTTCGTATTGGTGTATATCAGGTTTAGGAAGAGAGAGAGAGAGAGAGAGAGAGAGAGAGAGAGAGAGAGAGAGAGAGAGAGAGAGAGAGAGAGAGAGAGAGAGAGAGAGAGAGAGAGAGAGAGAGAGAGAGAGAGAGAGAGAGAGAGAGAGAGAGAGAGAGAGAGAGAGAGAGAGTTCCGGAAAATAGCCGTGCCGTCCTGATTTGGCATGCAATAATTCTTCCTATTAAATATTAATTTTGACTTTTCTATTTCAAAAATTAATTAGAAAGCTACGTACTATGGCGGATTTTTCTTTTTTTCAATAAGTAGATTGATAAATAACCGCTGGGCCAATTTTCATGATTTTTCTTTGTTCGTATCGTTGTATTTCAGCTCTAGGCAAACATAAACGATAGGATACTTTTGGACCCGATAGGTGGCGCTGTCGCCGATTTCCGAAACAGCTCTACCGATTTCATTGAAGTTTTGTGCATGGGTATGGTTGGTTCCAGTTTGAAAGACGGGATAGTTTCGGACCCTATAGGTGGTAATTTGCGAAACATAACCGGGACAGGAAAACTGGTTGTGGCACCTCCGATTCAAAAATAAAATCAACCGCTATTTCTAAAGTTGTATAATTAAAATTATTAATGGACATTGTCCAAGTAAAGCACTTTGGAAAATGTGAGCAGGACTTAATACGAAAGGTACGGGCAAAGCCGGGTGGGTACAGCTACATATAAAGACTGACGTCCGGTCCGTATATGCACTCATAACTCGGGAACAGATCGTTCGATTTTTCAGATTTTTGGTTTAAATTCGCATTGGGCCAATTAAGGACATAATTATGCTACTTTCTGTCTTGAAAACAAAACTTTATGGGTATTAGATTGGGGATAGACGTTTGTATAGCATTTGAAAAAAAAAAAAAAAAAAAATAGACAGGATAGAAAACTCACTTTCAACACAACAAAAATTATTTAAAAAGCGGATGGTTGGTCGACACTTGCTTAACTATTTAGCTGAAAACTGAGTACTGAGTTCGCGATGTAAGCATTAATTAGTTTTCAAGCTTTATCGAAATCGAGATTGTGGTTTCGAGATATGAACATTTTGAAAATATCAATTTTACTCTAAGTATGCATTTTGGTTATAATCGTTATTTCCGTTTACAGGGGTAAACAAAATTTGAAAAAAAAAAAAATTACCTTTTTAAAAATCTATCGTACGATTATAAAGACAAAGATTGTGTTTGTTATTTTATTAGAAATGACCATGTTAACTTAGAAATAAATTTTGGTTACAATCGTATGAACCGTTTTCGAGATTTGTCCAAATTTCAAAAGTATCAAACTATTAGCCAAAAACTAGGTATGCAGTCATGGTTATCCCATCTACTTAAGCTCAAATATAAATTTTGGTTGAAATCGTTAAAACCGTTTTCGAACAAATCTAAATTGTAAGAACATTTTATATGAGAAAAACCAGTAATATTGAGGTAACCTTGCAAAAAGAAAAACTGCCCCGAAATGTAAGCCCCCAAACTCCAAATCGTCAACTCTCGATTAAGCGGGGTGCTCGGGACCGAGCTCGTACCGGAAAAATCGAAAATCCCGCATAATCGCGAGTTGCCTATAAATCGATTTTAGGAAAGTTCGCATGTGTTCATTCCGAAGCAGTATTCGTTGAACTTAAGTTGCCACATCCAAGGGCCAAAAGTTCCGCATTGATCGCCAAAGCACTCGTCATCATGTGCCCAAAAGTAGCTGTCACATGTGAACCAAAACTGGCTTAAATATTAAATATTCGCCACAAATAGTATTCCTCAGAACAAAAGTGCTTAAAAAAATGAGCTCGTGAGCCCACACGCAAATATACTCACGTATGCCGCAGAGACATTGATTGATGTCATGTACGAGTATCTATGACCCTTCCCGGGAAATGTTACATTACCTCAAGAAGGCGTGCTCTCTCTACCAAACGAACGCACCATCAAACACCTGAAAGCATCCATTACCAAAGCTTCGGAACGCCATTAGGCAAACTGCTAAATCATTTATAACTCGGTGCCTCTCAAAAGAACTCAAATCGAGAAGTAATCGCCCAGCTTATTGTTTACAAACACACAAGTTATTAATAACATTTGTTAATAGCCGTCTATCACTTGCCAATTTGCCTGGAATGGCCTACGATAGTCTTTGTGGCGAGTAGCTTTGCTCGAGCCCGTGATTTACTATTCCAATATCTTATCAACGGCGGTGCAGGATGTGTCTTACATCGGAAAAATGATAACGAAATTTGCACCTTTGTGTGGCGTGGTTTCTGTCGAACTCTGAAACTATAAACTGGTCCGTACAATACCCATATAGCCGGTGTGGTTTCGGCGAGCACTAATTTCGTGGTCATAACTTCTGCGTTCACACGTTCCCACTCGCATGTAAATTGCTGTGTGCAAGCGTCCGAAAAGGTTCATTACTTTCGGGATAAACGCAGGCGAGAAACAGGAGGCCGCCTGAAAACAAAAAAACACGACTACATGACACGTTACATCGTTATATAGAGCGGCGAACAGAAACTGTGTGGAATTACGAGTACGACAAGCTTGCATGCACAAGCACATGGCTCGCGCGCATTTGTATCTGAATTGCGAACTACAACCGCAAACCTATAGAGGAGAACAAAACTGATTGTTAAATTAAATAGTTGATTATCAACGAGTGATAATGAATCCAATTCCAAATGTAACGATGCAATTAACTCGGTAAAGTCGTCTGCATAACGTAATGAGGTAATTTATGTCCCGATGAAATGGCCACTGGGGTTTGCAATGGCAATGGGCGATGTGGACGGCAGCCAGGTGGTTGAAGAATTGCTTTCAATTTGTCATGCAGCGCGGGTCAGAGTGGGGCCAGTTGATGAGATATTGCGAGATGTATGGAGAACATTTGGAAAAGTTATCTGCGCTCGAAATAAATTATTCAATTCGTTGCGTCTTTTGAACGAGGAGGAGGAAACTTGAAGTATCTCCTTGTGATGGTTTCTATTTGGAATTTTGGAGCGAAAATGGTGAAGGTGATGGGTTTGTCTCTCATTTGTTTCTGCTCGAGGATGAATTGCTGGCAATTTGAGGCACGTTTTCGATGGAAAATGCCCTGAAATAGGAACAAAAATTTTGCAATTATCCTGCAAACGCCTTTTGAAAACGTATCGACTTGCAGAAAAATTCCATCACAAGTGTGTTTCAAATATTGCTGAAAGGTCAATTGATCCAATTTTGCTATAATCTTGAGCCACTGATCTTCCACTTTGTTGCGGTCACTGACGACAATCAGTTGCACAGTTCCCCGAGCTGTTGAAGGCGAAAATTTGGAACAATACAATGAAGTTTGATATTTCACAACTGACTGCATAGGAATTTCTAGATTTGGTTTTTGATTCACATCAGTTGCGATTGGGTTTTTTTTTAAAGGATGGAGTCTTTCTCAAGGTTACCCCTATCACTCAAATTTTTGTCAATCTATATCTTATTTTTCTATAAAGGCTTTTGATGTTGGGACGGGGTCCATGTTGGCAGCCATTTTATTTTCGTGGCGTCTGTCATATCTAGTGTTTATGAATCACCATGGCAAGTAATACGACTTTGTCTGCACGTTAAAAAGGATAAAACTTTCTTGTCAAAGTGCGTGTTCGTCAGTGCAAACTTTGCGAGTATTACGCCCATTTTACAGCAGATGCAATAGCCTTTCAAAGTCGACTTTCCAATTCGAGATAAATGATTCGGTTAACAATTCGGTAGCCCATCAGCCAACAAACTTGGGTCAAAGAAACGCCAGATTCGGATGATAACATTGCCGCGGTCCGTGAAAGTGTATACAGAAGACCCGAGGCTTCAACTTGGGTAATTTTGCGTCGAGATTTGAGCCTAACCGTACAAGATGCAACTAACCCCGGAGCCCAAAGTTAATGACCATCAGTGTTGCCATAAAAATATTTTTATATATTTGGACTTTTTGGGGCGTTTGAAAGAGGACTCAAACTCAAAGGAGGAGCTTTTTTTTATAATTGCCGTATATGGGACGACACCAAATCACAAGAGGTTTACCAGGGGCAACGTATCCACAAAAAATTACTGTTCGTATTTTTTTGAAAATAGTATTGGGTGAGGCCATTATTATCAAAGAACGATGCTGACTGATTTCTTTTGGTCCAAATTAAACGATATAGAGGTATAGGCGACATGTGGATCCAGCAAGACGTAGCACCCTGCAACACAGCAGACGCCACCATGGACATTTTGCATGCACGATTGGAGGGTATACTTATCTCCCACAGAGGTGACGCGATTTGGCTACCAAGATCGTGCGATTGGACTCCGCTAGGGTTTTTATTATGAGGGTTTCCTAAAGTCACAGTGGTCTATGACAATAAGCCGGACCACTCGGATCCGTGCTACCGAGATTAGCTCCGGCGGACATTTCAAAAATACTTTATTCTACTATACATGGCACACGTAGAAAATTCACTTATTTAAAATCAATCAACTTTGGGTTAGGAACTACCGAGTATTCTTGTTAATATAGCTCCTACAGAGTTAGTGGATTAAAAATGACCGATTTTTAAATTCCCCGCCAAATTTTCACGGTCGTAAATAACAAAATAACTTGGTAGAATTTTACCAAGTTACTCTGTTGTTATTAGCCAACCCACTTGGTAGAAATTTAACCAAGTTACTCTGTTGTTATTAGCCAACCCACTTCTTAGAATTTTACCAAGTTACTCTGTTGTTATTAGCCAACCCACTTGGTAGAATTTTAACCAAGTTACTCTGTTGTTATTAGCCAACCCACTTGGTAGAAATTTAACCAAGTTACTCTGTTGTTATTAGCCAACCCACTTGGTAGAGTTTTACCAAGTTACTCTGGTAGAAATTTTATCAAGTTACTCTGTTGTTATTAGCCAACCCACTTGGTAGAGTTTTATCAAGTTACTCTGTTGTTATTAGCCAACCCACTTGGTAGAAATTTAACCAAGTTACTCTGTTGTTATTAGCCAACCCACTTGGTAGAGTTTTACCAAGTTATTCTGTTGTTATTAGCCAACCCACTTGGTAGCATTTTACCAAGTTACTCTGTTGTTATTAGCCAACCCACTTGGTAGAAATTTAACCAAGTTACTCTGTTGTTATTAGTCAACCCACTTGGTAGAGTTTTACAAAGTTACTCTGTTGTTATTAGCCAACCCACTTGGTAGAAATTTAATCAAGTTACTCTGTTGTTATTAGCCAACCCACTTGGTAGAGTTTTACCAAGTTATTCTGTTGTTATTAGCCAACCCACTTGGTAGAAATTTAACCAAGTTACTCTACTGTTAACAAACACTGAATGGACTAAAAGTTTATAAGAAGAACAGTCATTAATAACCATAATCGTTGTGTTAAAACTTAAAATTGATTATATTGTTTTCAACTAATAAACTCATAAAATTTTAACAAAAAACTAAAATAAAACTGTTCGGTTAATATTAATTGTTTCCCGCAAGAGTTTTTGCGAATTCAACTATGAATTTTACGTTGGGATTTTCTCTGTGAAATCCGCACAACTCAAAACTTCAAAAGAGCAAAATTAAAAAAAAAAAAAAATTAAAAATCACCACTTCAAAATACGTTATAAAATGTATTGTTCCGGCTTACGGCCAAATTCTACTACACTACTCAACGACTATAATTCAACTTTTATGATCCTTGTCTGGACCCGTTTATCTTCGGCGTTTTTTTCTTCGAAACATCCGTTTTATACCTGTTTTTTATTAAGATTAATCACTGATTCAACTTGTCCTAAATCCAAATAAAGGGTTGAAATAAAAAGGCCAACTGCTTCCGGCTCGAAGGACCAATGTTTTTTATTAAGATCATTATAAGTCATAGTCACCAACAATACCATCTACATACTTTTTGTACTAGAATTTCTTAGTTTCTTTCTAAAATTCACAATAATTTCAATTCAATGCATTTTTTTAACTTTAACAAACACAACTTATACAATAAACAAATGGATAAAATAATACGACGGGATTAGCCGAAGGCCGAGGTAGCTAGTGCTGTAAGATTCAAATTTAAACTGTCATTTAGTTACTTTTAAAAAAAAATTATAATACAACGATTAACAATAATTTAAAAATTTTGTTAACAACAACTGATTAAGTGTGTTATTTTTAACAGTATGCACTTAACCTTTTTAACTCGCTATACATATTTTAACAACAAATACTCGTTTATTGTTTTCAGAGACTTAGTTAAATCTAGCCCATTTTTTTTTTAACCGATCAAAAATCGCACTCGGTTAAGGTCATACTTTCTGCGTTCCTTTCAAATAAAAATGTACTTTTTGTTGATACCTTATAGGGGCCATACACGACACAGACATGTCGTTGCAGACCAAGGAAAATTCAAAAAGTTTTGAATTCACACAGACGACCGCTGCAAAGGATATACATATGATACACACGATACTGATAGAGACAAATATTTTAACTTGCAACGACATGTCTGTGGCGTGTATGGCCCCTATTATACTGAGCTTGTTTTATTCCATTTAATCCAGCCCGCCTTTATTGAAAAAATGTTTACATATCTTCCCTTTTCTATTTTATAATGCAATTGTTTGTCCGTTTGTATGTGGGTTTGGATTTGGATTTGTTTACGCGTCACGTTAATAGTAGTCACCCAATCTGAATATGGGGATCTCAGACTTAGATTAGGTTAGGTTGAGTGAGGATGTGAGACCGTCACAAAAGACCAGGCACCATAGTGGGCCCATCGCCATCCCCAGACTTCTCAGACTTAACTTAGGACTAAAGGGAGCAATATTTTGGATTCAGGCCTGTTGCAAAAGCGAGTTAACATGTCAACATCGTGCAGAATTCTAAATTCCCTTAAAAACTTGAGAATTTACTAAACACAGTGTTTGGGGATAAATATCGTAATGAAAAACTAGTCCACAGTTTTCTGTCATCAAATCCGAATTCAGCTTCTTCAAATCAGCACAGAGGCGATTTCCAAACCACCATCTGTATGAATCAACTGCTTTGCCAGTCGCCCATTAGTCTGGCATTACGGAGATAATTTCCCACTCGCTGTTAGTTCCCCATTTAAACACTATTGCCTACGACAGAGTTCCCATTCCCACGCAATATGCAAATCCCCATTCGAAAGATTACATTCCACAAGCAGGACCGGTCAAAACGTTCTCTTCACAGCCCCAAATGAGGCTCTGTATGTTTTGTACACATAATCAATTCAATGCATGTGTGAAAGAACGACCTCCCTCCATATGTGATACATGTTTTAATTGATTTTTCTCAACACTCTCTCACGCGCTAGAGTGCTTTGACATTTTGCACAGAAAAGCATACCCCCGCCCGAGACTTGTTGTAATACCACCAAGGCCGATAGACTGCGATATCAGTATCTGTTCTCGACGCATTTCCTCCTCTTTTTTTGCGGATGTTGCTTCAATCAAAGGAAGTGAACAAAAACAGTAAAAAAAAAAGACATGAGCTTACAATTATCATGGGAAAAGTTCCCCTTTTTTCAACTCACGCTGCATTAACTAATTGTAGAGTTTTTTTTTGTTTGACACTCTACGTCTGTCCAAAATGCGCCGTCAAATTTACCTGAAACGAAAAAGAGAAAAATTAATTTATAACCAATTTGCATGGGAAATTTAATTTACATTGAAAAATGCTTACAAAATAGAATTTTGATGGACAAAAAAAAAAACCGACTGACAGCATATTTGATTTTTGTTTGATAAAAACAAAATTCTCCACCCACACGGGATTATTTTTATTTTCTATTTTATCTAACCTAGTAAACCATTAATTTCGTTGGCGTCTTTACAACTTGATGTTTTTCAAACTCAATGCCTGTTGGCATAAATTAAAAATATCCACAAGTTGAGTGAAAAACATGTTTTAAGTAAGCGCGGGTGGTGGTTAACACTTAAGTAGCAGTTGATCATGACAACATTTATTTATAAACAAAAATTCATCATCATTTTGAATTATGTAAAATCAATTATGGAATTTGTGTTCATCTGTTAAACAGTTAGTAGCTTTCCAACACCATAAAAAAAAAGAATATGATGAAATTTTCAACATACGACCGAGTTGATTGTGAAAATTGTTTTACTAGTAGATTTTCGTTTGTGGACAATGACTGCCCTTTCGTGGGGTGAACCTCGAAGTTAACAGATACGAGGGGAGTCCTCAGCAATGGGGTGAAATCTGAAATTGGATGGCCATGGCTGGAAAGTTTGGCGAGAAAAATTTAATGATTTCGACATGTTTTTGTGACTTTTATTTGAATTTAGTTTGTTTGTTTTTTATTATGATCTGTAGAATTTGACAGACAAAATGTCTGTGGGAGAGGTCATAAAACCAGAGTTTATGAGGAGGAATTGATTTTTATTTTGTCAAGGGGCAACAGTGGGAGGACTCTTTTCTGGGAGTATAGAGGAAACTTGAAACGATTGAGTGGTTTTGTGTCGAGGTTTCATGGGAGCATATTGGGACAACAAGTTTGTTCAGTTGGTGAAGTAATAAAGTAATTGATGTAATCGGGGTTGAAAGTTGAGGATCTATTGCTAATTCGAGACGTATGGTTAATGTATCTGCTGGGATTTAAGAGTGGCGACTTGGGATGACTACAACAGATTGTCCGAAGAAAGTTTTTCGTTGCTGTAGTTAAAATACAATCATAAACTTCATTCAGAAGCTATGATAGAACTTTGACAAATGTGTGGGTATATTTGAAGACGTTTTCTAGTCGTTCTACTGTCATTGTGTTTTGTCATCGTCACCAATTCCCCACTGAAAGCTACACAATTGAACAACCTATGGAAATCGTACAAATTTATCATCAAAATTGTGAGTTGTGTTGGCGGATCGTTGTATAACTAATAAAAGTTCGTCCAAAATAATGAAATTTGTTTGGAATATTGGGTTCCACAGTGGGTATTTAAACGAAATGCGCGATCGACTGAAAAAGATTTTTCTTTTAAAGATAGAACATGTAAAACAGATGACAGAACTGACTGTTTAGTCTGCAATAGCTTGCAATTCACCAGTTCCATATCATAATAAAGATATATCAGCATTATATGGAAATGGTAATTGTTCGTATCATTATGCTAATTAAGCAATATTGAATTTGGGTTACTTTAGGTTAATTAGGCAATATTGATTTTGAGGTACTTTTGTTAATTAAGCACTATTGATATTTTATTGTTAATTAAGCATTATGAATTGATTGTTAAATAGTATAAAAAGAGTAAGTTGTGGAAATAAAGTTGTTAGTTAGTATCAGGTGGTTGGGTGTTGTATGAATAGGGTAGACACTGATTGGCGTCAACTTGGCGATGCCCAGGCGTTGTAACTGTTCATACACATCAATTGTGCTTATTTTACCTCCGCGTGGTAGCCACCGGGTACTGGTCTTGTCCTTCCGGGCATGACTTGCTAAACTTATAAGCGCGAGTGTTGAACACGAAGAAAATAGCAACACTATAATGCTCTGTCGGAATGACTGCCTGATCGAGTCTCAGAGGTCTTACATGAGCCCCTCAGAAAGAGGACGTACGGCGGATGAATTCACATGGTTGAATCAACGGTGGCGTCAACAGTCAACATGGCAGATACCTCAATGAGCTACTTCGACGTATTTGGAGCTGAGGTCATTGAGGATTTTTCAGCACTAGTCAGGGTGTTGAAATAGAGATGGTGGCGGAAGAGCCCTTAATGGGTCAACGGCAGCTCTCACATCCCCGAAGTGGGTTACTGACACCGGAGGAATCCGGCCCCTTTCGTCCAAGGGGTCCAACAAAGGGCCTGGCCCTCCAGGTTGGGGGTTGTACGCCGGGGTAACTGCCCGACTGCGGAAAAATGTTTCTAGTTACGAAGCAACAACAAGCCTCGGATACGGATGATTTTACTGTTGACGAACCTGGCAAACGATACAAGGACAACGAATTTCGGATCTGTACATGGAATGTTAGGTCCCTTAACAGACCGCGTGCAGCCGAACAACTAGCGGAGACCCTGAACCACTATAAAGCAGATATAACCGCCATCCAAGAAGTGCGATGGGATGGACCGGGCAAGAAGAGGATGAACAACTGCGATATCTACTATGGCGACTGCTATCGACAACAAAAACAGCGCCTATTTGGTTGTGGATTCGTCGTTGGCGGTAGACTCAGGCAAGAAGTCTTAAGTTTCAGCTGTGTGAACGAGCGCCTTACGACAATCCGCATCAAGGCTAAATTCGCCAACATTAGCCTAATATGCGCCCATGCCCCCACGGAGGAGAAAGACGACGACACCAAAGAGAGGTTCTACGAGCTCTTAGACAAGACGTATGAGCAATGCCCTAACTATGACATTAAAATTGTCCTAGGTGATTTTAATGCAAAGATAGGAAGAGAGGCGATCTTTGGTAGTACTGTCGGAAGGTACAGCCTACACGACACCACCTCCGATAACGGGTTTAGGCTGATCGACTTCGCGGCGGGGCGAAATGTTGTCGTAGCAAGTACGCGGTTCCCGCATCTCGATATTCACAAAGGCACATGGAGATCCCCGGACCAATCAACCGTCAATCAGATTGACCACATTGCGATCGACACAAGGCACTCCTCCAGTATTATGGATGTCCGAACGTTCCGAGGGGCCAACATTGACTCGGATCACTACCTTGTTGTAGCCAAGGTACGACTGCGGATATCCCGAACACCGCCAAGACAAGTAAATACTGTGAGGAAGTTTGACGTCGGACGGCTGCAATCGCAAGATATCTCCAGAGCCTTTTCCGATCGAGTCTCTCTCAATCTCTCAAGATGTCCTATGCAGCCAGCATCAAGTATTGAAGACCAGTGGCACCATTGCCAAATAGCCATTAGAGACGCCGCCTCTGATGTGCTGGGTTTCACCCGACCACCGCAAAGAAACCCCTGGTTCGACGACGAATGCCGGCAAGCACATGCAGCGAAACAAGAGGCATACAAAGCGGCGCTGCAAAGGAGGACAAGAGCTGCCCGTGAGCTCTACGCGCAGAAGAGAAGAGACGAACACCGGCTTCTGAGGAGGAAAAAGAAAGAGCATGAGAAGCGCGCGATCGAGGAAATTGAGAGATGCTACGGCAGGAATGAGATTCGGAAGTTTTACCAAAGGGTTAAAAGAACTTCCCAAGGATACAGAGCCCGAACCGAAGCCTGCAAGGACGAACAAGGGAACATCGTAGTAGAATCGCAGTCGATGCTGAGGGTATGGAAGAACTACTTCTGCAGACTGTTTAACGGCGATGACGAACAAAATCCCGCTGTCAGGCAGAATGAACCATTCAACCTGGACGATGAAGACCAACAATTCCGTCCACCCGACCTGGACGAGGTGAAGATAGCCATATCTAAGCTGAAGTCCAACAAAGCCGCTGGAGCAGATGACCTAGCCGCCGAGCTATTCAAAGCGGCAGGCGATGACTTGGGTGGGAGCATGCACCAACTCATCTGTAAAATATGGTCGGAGGAAAGTATGCCCGATGAATGGAACCTCAGCATTGTTTGCCCGATCCTCAAGAAAGGAGATCCTCTGAACTGCGCCAACTACAGAGGTATAAGTATTCTTAACATCGCCTACAAGATCTTATCTGCCGTGTTGTGTGAACGCCTGAAGCCTTTCGTCAACAACCTGATTGGTCCCTATCAGTGTGGCTTCAGGCCAGGAAAGTCTACCATTGACCAAATATTCACACTGCGGCAGATCTTGGAGAAAACCCAGGAAGTCCAAATCGATACCCACCACCTTTTTATCGATTTTAAGGCCGCCTATGACAGCATTTATAGGGACGAGCTATATAGAGCAATGTCTAGTTTTGGCATCCCTGCCAAACTCGTCCGTTTGTGCAGGATGACAATGGAGAATGCACGCTGCTCCATTAAGGTCGGTAAAGAACTCACCGAGACCTTCGATGTCAAAAAAGGATTTAGACAAGGCGATGCGCTGTCATGTGACTTCTTTAACATCGTTCTTGAAAGAATAGTGCAAAACTCAAACGCTAACACCAGAGGCACTATCTTCTATAAGTCCGTCCAACTACTCGCTTACGCCGACGACATCGACATAATCGGCAGATCGAAGCGTGATGTCACTGACGCGTTCGTGAGCATTGAGACGGAAGCGGCAAAGATGGGTTTGGCGGTCAATGAGGGCAAGACAAAGTATATGCTGTCATCAAGAAAGGACAACCAACACCGACGTCTTGGACAAAATGTCACCATAGACAGATATAACTTTGAGGTGGTAAAGGACTTTGTCTACCTAGGCTCCGCTATGACTTCAGACAATGACACCAGCGCTGAGATTAAACGAAGAATAACTCTTGCCAATCGCTGTTTCTTTGGGCTAAGAAAGCAATTGAGTAGCAAAGCCCTCTCTCGAACAACTAAAGTGACCCTTTATAAGACCTTGATCATCCCAGTCCTACTTTATGGTGCAGAGGCATGGACTCTATCAAAAGCGGATGAGGCTACTCTTGGTTACTTCGAGAGGAAAATTCTTCGAGTAATTTTCGGTCCCGTCTGCATAGACGGTGAATGGAGGAGGAGATACAATGACGAACTGTACGGGCTGTACAGCGACATCGACCTAGCCAGAAGAGTGAAGGTCCAACGACTGAGGTGGCTGGGTCATGTAGAGCGAATGGACGTCAATGCTCCGGCCCGGAAGATCTTCGAATCCACACCCGAGGGACGGCGCAGTAGAGGAAGACCGCGACTCAGGTGGCGCACGCAAGTGGAAGGGGACCTTAACCAACTTAGCGTGCGAAACTGGAGACGGCTGGCCAAAGATCGTGCTGGCTGGAGACGCTTGTTGGTTGAGGCCCAGGTCCACCCCGGACTGTAGCGCCACCTTAAGTAAGTAAGTAAGTTAGTATCAGAACAACCATCAAGACATTTCTTTTATTACCTCAAGTGAGTCTGCTTGAGGACCCTACAACGTATAATCGATACAGGTATCGACTTGTACACTCATCGCTGTCTAGGTTTATGTACCTACGACAATCCTCAAGGTTGGATAAAAGAATCCAATCTCAACACTGACTTTTATGAAAAAAGCGATATATGTAAAAAATGGTGGGATTTTCTGCTCATTAGTCCATACGAATAACACGACGAAAACGATAACCCCTGCTGACAAGATTTGATTAAGACGGAATTTCGAAAATCCATGCACTACTTGAAACTACTTTGATTAGTTCAGACAAAAACCAAAAAGCTGCGTCTTGAACTATTCTGTTAATAAAATTTCAATACTGAGGTCACAACCCTGTTTATAGCATGCAAATTATAAAAATATCATCTAGCGGATTGATCCGGAATAGGTATTTTACGTCAGAGGTAGTCGACGAGTGATTTTGACAGTTTTCAGTACCAAAAAGAACAAAATTTTTTACGTAACGCGTTTAAACTCTCTTTAACCTATTTTCGGCGACGTCGAATTTTTCTGGACTGTTCTCTTGCAGTTTGAATGGAGTGACCCAATCTTCTGCGTGTTTAATTTAGTAGATAACTTTGAACGGATGAATTGTTTGTAGCCGAGGAAATTATACAATCGCGAACAAAAGTATCATATCTCTCAAGTTGCAAGCAACCATATACAGATACAGAATTTCATTGAAATCGGTTGAGTGGCTTAGAAGATCGACAACAGCACCACCTATCGGGTCCAAAACTATCCTATCTCTCAAGCTGCAACCAACCATACACACCCACAGAATTTCATTGAAATCGGTTGAGTGGTTTATAACATTGACAACAGCGCCACCTATCGGGTAAAAAACTATAATATCTCTGAATTTGCAAGCAACCATATACAGATACAGAATTTCATTGATAAGGGGTGATTTTGTAAGACTAGGTCCCCACCCGTCGTTTTATCATTATAAATGGTGACAATCACTCCCAATCTACCACTGTCAGCTGTCAGCTGTAATCAGAGCCTTCTCTTTGCTCAAGTTGCAAGAAAGATTATTTTCAAAGCTCTAAAGAGTCGATGATCTTTGTCTTAACTATTTCCAAAGAAGAAGCCCTTAATAGTATATTGCGACCGCACCTAAATTCATCGTTTCGGCTAAACTCAACCTTTCAGGCCAAATGTCCAACATTTCGCCATTTATATTTTACAACATTTCCAAATGTTGAATTTCAGCAAAATGTTGAATTTCGTCGGTGCATTTGTAAGTTTCAAAAATCGAACAAAACTTTTTTTTTTAATTTCGCACGTCATTTAATGACTTTTCAGCACGCTGGCAAAAAAAAATATGAAAATAAAAACAGCTGTCAGCAAATCAATTAATTACTTGAGGTTATTAAAGTTATAAATATAGAACAAAAAAGTTATAAGGAAGTGGTTGTCTATGCATTACTTTATTAATTAATTTTTTATTGCATTCTTAAGATTCAACCACTTCTGATTTCTAAACAGAAAAAAAGATCAGTAGGTAATTAATTCTGACACTAGCTGTCATTTGACATGTTGAAGTTTTAGTGGGAACGCAAAATTGGGTTTCGAAATTTTTTTTCCCGAAATGTTGAATTTAGGTTCGGTGTAAATGTACTTTAACCTATAAAATACGATATAAGAATAGGTTATAGGTTCGCCTTTCACGGGAGAAGTATATAAAAAAAAAAAAAAACAAAAACACACTTTTTGCAATATTCAGCAAATTCAGCAAAACAGCTGACCGAACAAATGTCACAACTAACAACTTAAAATCATTTCCCACACTTTATTGATGGGCTTATATTATTTTTAAATGCTCTTGAATTCATTTTATTTGTTATTATAATGCGATCGAAGTTGGTAACTAAAATAATTTACACAGAATTTTCACGCCTAGTTTCTCACAGCTGATTGAAACGTCAAACGAAATTTAGTTGGTGTTCGGTGTGAATACTTCGACGGTTTTCGGTGCCTCTATGGTATGGTATGGTAAATAAAAAAAAGTGTGTGTGTGTCAGCTCCAACGCACGACTGGAGTTTACTCCTTACGAACGATAATTATGATATATGTATATTGAATAGAAAAAGAGGGTAAATGAACGCATCTTCTAAAATAGTTAGAGAAACAAACATATATCTGTATCTAATTATTCGGATTACTTATATAGAGCGTATTACATAAAGTACAAAATAATAATTACTAATAACGGAGAGCAACATCTATTCAACAGTAACAGATGTGAATTTTTAAATAAATTTGCAATTTACTTTACAATTTTTCCCTACAGCAAAAACTCAGTTTCGATATCGATAAGTATCGATAATTTTATTCCGATACTATCGAAATGTTAAACTATCGTTACGATAGCTCGAGTGTTGCACTATCGTTATCCCTCAAGCTCGAGTGTTACACTTGATTTTACTCCTCATGAAATTTCCGTACCGGGCCCTATAACTAAAATCGTTTCTTAAGGAGGTAAACTCCAAAAACTCAATAATAATAGTTGACAGTCGACCCTGCAACTCTCTCCCAATTTGTCAAATTCCCATTGGATCACAACTCCCACGTCCCACCAGTCCCTGTGTTCGTTTCTATTAAAATCCAATCCGCGTATAACACCGATTGGCACCGATTGCTGTCGCAGTCCAAGCGAAAAAGTCAAACGCCGATAATCCAATATCCAACAAAATCTCAGATCTATTGCAAGCGCTGGACAGGGGGGCATGTGGTGGTGCGTGGTGCCACAAAACACAAAACCATTGAACTAAAAATCGATAAATAAATTACTTATAATTAGCATTCATGCCAGCCGCACAAATGCCAGCGAAAAATGACTCAGAAAAGCAACGCACAAAAAAAAAAAAAAAAAAAAACAACGATAAAATATGAACCAAACACGAACTGACAGACAACACCGTTGCATGCAGTCGCAGTCGTCATAGCCACCGCCACATATACTATATACAATAATTGCTTGCTGATCCGATGCTATAGAGACGGAACGTCTACTCTTGCACTTTTGACAGGCCTATGGGCAAGGATAACAAGTTCCGTCCGAACCATGAATGAGGTAATGCGCTGCTTCAATCTGCTAAGCCGGGGCTAATAGCATGACTTGTGTTTTGTGTACTCTGTACTGTGTAGTTGTGTATATTGTGCACTGATTTGCTTTTCTCTGTTGCATTTCGTTTACGTTTGCGTTCCTCTTTTGCCGTCAACACATATCTGGTTGTCGTTGTAGGTATATTTATATGTGTGGTTGGGGGTATGTGTATAATGACGTGACAGGTGATGATTGACAACAGGTAGTTCGCCGGTGTTGAACGACAGAGCGAACAAAAAAAACAAACTAAAATTGAGTGCAACATACAAGAACAAGATACAGCAACATGGAATTGAAGGAAAGAGAAAACAAAATGTGCGTTGTCGGCTGTGTGAGAGTGTGTGTTTGTTTGTTGCGAACAAAGCAGTAACCGATGTGTAATTCTAGAACATGGCATTAAGTTTCCCAGATATCATCACTTTCACGGGGCCAAGAACATAACACGCCGCACGTCGCATGCTACACACACATATGGATATATGTGACTACAGAAACGCTTAGTTTACACTTTCGATTTGTCATAATGCATTCGAGTACAAGCGTCAAGCGTGTATCGGGTGGTCTGTGGTGCGATTAATTGCAATTCACTTTCATTGTCCGAAATGGGGGACAGCGCAATGCGACAGCGACAACGACAGAACACACACACACTCACACATGTTGCTTTATTCAGCGTCGGCCTCCGGCTAGATTAATTGTTACAAAAGATAACAATAAATTGGTGTAGAGTGGAAAATAATTAAAGTGGTACCTCTAGTGAAGCCATTAAATTCGACTCTGGAAACGTGTCAAATGGTCATAAAGTGCATCTGTTTGCATGTAGCCTGTAGAGTGGGTACGGTACGACGTTGGCTTCTTTGGCGTCGAGTGTTGTGCCGATTTGCATTTTAGTTAGGAGAGATTAATTAACTTGAATGTTGTAAAAGTAGTATTCACAAAATGGGGTATATCTTCTTTTTTTTTTGCAAACTTGGCAAAGGTGTATAAACTTTTGACGACACAAATGCGAGGTTCAAGTCGAGTTACAAGTCGTAAATCCTGAACCAAAACATCTATACAGGAAATTTGTATTGTATTGGCCAATTGTACCTACTATACAAACTATTCAAAGTTAAAAGCGGAATTTTTCAAACTATAAAATCATGGGCTACTTACATTTTTGCAAGGATATAATTAATGAAGTGACGTGAAGCCATTGACAGTGACAATCTTGACACTATAAGGCAACAGCCAAAGCAACTAAGTATTTGAAACTTTGATCAAAATAGTTTGATTTAGCATTTGCCAGGGAGGTTCATATAAAAAAGCTCCACAAATATAAAATTTAATTCAAAGCTTTTTTCATACCGCTAGGTGATTAGGGTGTTCATGTCCAAAACAATTTTTTTTTTAGATTTGGCATGGGCCTGGGCATCATCATCCTTTAGTCCTTGACTTGGGCGCCCATCTGAAAATAGCTAACCGGTCAAATGGTTAGTGTCAGCCAAGACGGCTCAATCGCTTTCGGGATCCATTTAGTTTGAGGTTGGGCCAAAGCCTTAAAGCCAACCTAATGCCAGTGGTGGAGTGAGCAGATAGCAAACCGTACCCAAGGATGAAAGGCGGGGGGTAAGACCAGTCGCGTATGAGCTCCCTCAGGCACCGTGGCGAGGGTCTGCTGTATTAAGCCCTGCCCAGGTATGGCGGCGCTGCCTGGGTCTTCTTCTTCTTTTTTTTTCGGCCTTACTCGTGGGAACAATATGAACACATAAATTTAAAAATACAAAAAAAAAAAAAAAGAAGGAATTATTATAACAGGAAGGGAGGGAACAGATTCCACAAAGCCGGCGATGGAACTGGGAGGTGATTCTTGCGAATCTGAACCACAGTCTTCCATGTCCGGCCTGGAGAGGGGACTATTGCTAATTAGTGACAGTGAGGATAGCACACTTACTGACGCTAACGTAGCGGGAAGTGAGGTGGCTGGTATTCTCACTTCCGTAGATAGGGTATGCGGTGGGACGGCTTGTATTCCCACCAATACAGAACAGAGCAAAGGTGAGTTGGCTGGTTAGATAGGGATAGCAAGGAGGTGGCTGAGTTAGCTATAAAAAGCTAGAAAGGTCGAGCTGGACCTCCTCAGTGGGTTTCGGCCGTCACCCTTTCATAACTTGTGCGACTGTACGTTACAGCGTAGCCATGCCAAACAAAAACACTTTTTGAATTGGGAGACCTAAGGATAAGTAGCTTACGTTCAGCTGGCAATTTGGACTTCCTTGGTTAACCACAGATTGAACTTCTGTGAACATTCCAAAGGCTTACATGCTTTTATATATATAAGGTTAGGATAAAAGTAACCGTAAATCGTCGTTTTCAGAACTTCTCTGAACTTAAGTGGAGGTAGACTGAAACTGGAGGACCGACGCCGAGATCTTCTGGACAAGAATGATCAATTTCGAGGCAGATTAGCCCATCTGTTATTAAGAAGACAAAACTTGGTATAACTGAGCCCAAATGATACTTGTTCGTTGTATCACTGGTGCGACTCGGATACATCGGCTGACGAATACTGGAATATGATTAAATAAATTTGTTCCAGACATATCGAAGCCTACAAAGTATCTAGCTTTCATTCCTATTTTATATAGGTAGAAAAATAAGACCTAAAGATCTAATTTGTGTATTACCGAGGGTTAAACATGAGACCAGTAGTCCAGCACAATAACCGCTGAGCCTACTCTATTATCCTTGTGGTAACTGCGAAACCCTGTTGGAGTCTTTGACCTTGGAGGCTGTCATCTGACGTTATTATCCATACACCGAAAAGACCGACATTATTGGGCTCTAAAATTTATTTCAAAGAGTACTTAAATGCGTTGACATCCCTATAGTTAGTTACAGACCGTCAAGCAGTTCTAAATGTCAAATCAGTCGTACGCCGTTTCAACACTTTCCAAATACTCAGTTTCAGATATAAAAGCAAACTATATTGACTTTCTCGTCATGATGAATTTGAGGGAAACGAAAAAGTCGTTCAACTAACCAAAAGAGATTAAGAAACCACCTGTCTTTTTACAGGGACAGGACCTTCTTTTGTACTCCTAAATTGGATAGAAATTCAAATCTGGGAAACATGGAATGCATCTCACATCAGGAAAACACTCCTAGTCTAAAAGAGTCCAACAAAAACTCAAAAAGGATTTCAAATTGAAGTGCACATGATGTAAAAAACTACATAGGTTATCTTAGCCATGGATTGGGTATGTGAAGGTGGTGAATAGAAGCTCTTCGTTATGAAGCAATTGGCTTTCGAAAACCTTCGCTGTTAGCATTGACAACTTTGTAAAGAAAGTCATCGTACTGTACCATCCTAAATACCTCTCTGGCTCTAGTGATACAAAAGATCTGAAAAACCTGCACACATTTTCATAGTCCTCGCGAGTCACAAGTGTTTAAAAGAAAAATACTCTTGCTGATGAATAAACTTGCTCAAATTGTTTTAGTGTCGTGCGACTTTTGCTCGCCACTGTTAAACGAATGGTCAACTATGCAATGTGTCGCGCATATTAATTGCTCAGGATTATAATACGTATTAATTACGTTCATTAATAGAATGCATGTTTGCCTATAATAATTAGAAATTACCACTTATACGAGTATCTATATGGCGGAGGGTATATAAGACGCATTTTTTGTTGTTGGCTCCTTTTTCGATTGAAAATCACATTTGCATAGTCGTCGCTCGGCATTTGCGTTGCCACTTGCGATTGTATGTGTTGCACATGTTTCGTTCCATTAAACACGCGATTTATGATGGTGTACACACATGATAGGAACACACATTTGCGCAACCAAACAGTGGGCAAGCTGTTTGATTTAATGTACAATGTTACTGCGTGTAAGGAGAAAATAATTTATGTCTTTTGATAAATGACCCGCACCCGGAGCGGAGCCAACTCGAGGAGGTTTGTAGAAGATATATACAGAGGAGGATTTTAGTAGATATATACAGATGCGAACAATGGCTTAATCTTTTGCATTGAGATGTGATAATATTGTTTATTTAGGATAAGCCGGCAGTTGAATGGGGTCTGGGTACAGGTGGGCAATGTGGTGTTTAAAATTAAAGGGTGCTTTACCCCTAAATAATTTTGAGGTGTCCTTATGTTTTTGGCGATTTATCAGCAAACACAATGGTAGGGGGTTAGCATATGCAACTGCTTAATGAGTTGTCCCTAATTTGGACATCACTTTACCAGAACTCCTTTGGTTACAGGACGAGCAAAAAACTCTTTCGAAACAAATTTCGAAGGCGACCTTTATGTTGAAGATATTATAGTCGACTCTTTCATGTCACGCACATCATGAATTTTAACGGTATTTCATTATGAAATACCTCAAATTCGGGGCCTTATTTCATTTTCTCTTTTGGGGCCTTATTTCCTACAGCCATGTTTACAACTAGACCAGAGCACAGTCTAGCAGAAATTCTGCTTATTTTCGTAAAGGCCCTATATACATAATTTTCGATCTCGATTTAATACATATTTGAAGTTACTGCTTTCTCCCCGATTTTATTACATTTTATTACATTTATTATCCCAATTTCAAGGAGTTCTAGGTACAAAAGGATTGGAACATTATTTAAAAAATTTACATTTTCTTCGAAAGTGTCTAAATTTTAGTTAGGGCCTTTTCGAAAATAGGGGCAAAATCGTAAAAAATGGTGGCACATAGTAGTCTTTCCATGATTTTCGTACTGATCGATGATGGCTAAGAACTCTTTACATTATTGACGAATCACTCCAGTAACTGCCCTACTAAGTGCGACTTGGATTTTAACTTTCGGACCTACGACTTACGACGCATCTGCCTCACAGAAACACCAACTGGCCAGCTTTCTGACCCATTGATATTTTTTTATCTTTATATTTCTTTGTTCTATAAATGCCGCCCCAAGCGCACATTAAAGTGCCACATATTCCTACGCGCACACCCTCATGTGCGAATCGCAGTTGTGGCCTATGCTCGCGCACAAAATCCTAAAGATTGACTAAGACTAAGACTAAGTTTACTAAGTTTATTTGCAAATTGAAACCGAAATAGGAGTTTTTGGCAATTCAAATACGTAGGTTCATAGCGGCATTATAGTGTGCGCAATCATATTTCGTTATATCCACCTATCTAATCGACTTTTATGGATAAGGACATCAAATACTATCATACTGATTGACGTTTCTGATTATTGCCAAACCAATACCACTCTTAGTCAATAGGTTAGAAATGGTTTTGGCCTCATATTGGGCGCCAATTAAGTGATCACTTAAATTTGAGCTCCGTAAAATTGTTTATCAATTAATTTACGTCATTTATGTGAACTTGTGAATGACTAAAATATGAAAATCTAAGAGTTTGTTTTGTTAATCACCTTGAGTGAATTAAAATAAATTAATATTTGGCACAACTGCTCCGTGGTCTAGCTTCTCACAATCATTCGTTTTATGTGGGTTTTTATTTTGGGACAAATGGAAGGGACCTAAAATATTATGCCGACTCCAAACGGCCTGATTGTATACCTCAACCATCGTTCTTAAGAGTTGTCCTTCCAAAAAAAAAAACATTTACGTAAGTTTCCCCGTCTCATGTGCCAATCGCAGTTGTGGGCTAGGATCGCGCCCAAAAACTTAAAGATTGTCTGTTTACTGAGTCTATTTGCAAATTGAAACCAAAATAGTAGTTTTTGACAACTCAAATGCGCAGGTTCTTCTGATGGAATCTCCTCGAATAAATGAAAAACAGGGGTTGTCACTTCTGTGATCGAGCTATACGTTCACGGAACTGAGTTGATTTTACATGTGAAGCAAAAACAAATACGGATTACGGACTACGCGATTCGACCCCAGGATTTGTCTAGCCGTCTTTAAAAATGGCGAGTCTTCTTTCCCCATATAGCACTCACTTCTAGTCTCCCTAAAGTCAGGGAAACGCTGATAAATTGTCAGCTTATGGAATATTTTCAATCACGGAAACTCCAATCAACTCCATTTCAAATGTTTTCGTGATAAATGGTCCAATGGTGTTTTGATCTCATTGAAAAGTGAAACCAATCTCGTTATCACTTCGGTGTAGCGAAGAATTTTGTGCCTGATTTTTCAAAGGGATACGACAGAGGTTGACAACAGGCTCTTTTGTCGACAGTGCTTACGTACTTATGGAATCACTCAACTATGCAACTTTTTGGTTGATCCATTCAAGTTTTTTTTTTTGGATGATTCCAAATCTGAATATAAATACTGGTGTTCCACAAGGCTCCGTTTTGTCACCGGCTCTCTTTCTCATTAGTGAAAACCTTCGATTCGATTTTAAATGGCGCGTAGTTGTCACAGAGATTTATGAACGCTCCTCATTTTAAAAATGCGAGTCCCTGTTTGCGTGTTGTTTGTCAAGACCCAAAACCTAGTGCGAATGAAAACATTCATCGCTGACTTGCTTACAGTCAACAAGAGATGACTCTGATTACTCATTTAAAGCAACATCACTTTCCAAGAAGTGCCATAGCCAAAAGATACACAAAAGAATTCGCAAGTTAAATTCGCACAACTGACAGCTCTTAATCGTTTACTGAACTCGTCTGTGGTTCGTGCTTTCGCACTGAACAACAACATAAAAATTATATCATTTAACCGGACTGACCTTAGAATTAAAATTGATAATAATTACTGGCGTATATCTGACGACCAAGAGCGACTCTGACAGTTCTCTGAGATCACCTCTAATTGGATTACTCAGAGGCGAATTTGAAAAATTGGATTGTTGCGAGTGAAAATGACATTTGTCTCGAAAGGCGATCTAAATCCAATATCAGTAGCAACTTGCATGTGTTTCTAGATGGCTAGATGTTATCAAAAGGTCAATGTGTTTAGAGCTCATTAAAAAAAAACATAACAAAATCTTAAATTGATTATAGATACTCCCGTTACATTGTAGGGGCACTGCCAGTAGCAACACCCAGCATGTGTCTATATACAAGTTGTGGAGCTATTTTCGGATCTTTTGTTTATAATAAAACCAAGCAACAGATAGAAAACAAAATCGAAAACAAAATGTTTCGAAAACGAAACGCTCTTCTCTCGGATAGTAGCTGTCCTCCTCGGCATGCTGTTGGTGGGTGGACTTGGATGCATGAATAGTGATAAACAATTTCCTTATTGATCGTTGGTAAATCGTTTTCGCCTTTGTGCGTTCTCGGGGTTGCTCGTTGCTCGTTGCCCGGTGATCTATAACAAGACAAGATGCTAGCGCTCTTGTTTATGTTTCTTAATGGCGTTAAGTCATAATTTGATTGCACATTCTGTCGGCGCGTGGGAAGAGCGGGCCTACGAGGGGGATGGAGGCTGGTTTAGGGTCGATTTCAATCATCATTTACAAGACGATCAAAATGATGGATGGTATTGCGGAGAATGCTCTACACCGGCGGGATGATTATTTTGCGATGTTTCATTTTATTAGTAACGCCATTCGTAGTAAAATGTGCTGAGTCCATCACCGAATGTGGTGATGTTTATTATGATACTTGGAAGCGTCTTAGTTGCTTTATTTATTCGCGAGGGATAAAGGAATATGCTGCGTCATATCTTTTATTTGTGAACGTGTCGCATTCGCTGACAGGAAGTGTATTTATTTCGTGAGTGAATCACTTAAGTGGGCGCAGGGGCTCAGTGGTTAGTCTGCTGGACCAGTGCACAAAAGGTCTCAGATTCGATCACCGGAAAATCATAAATTACGTGTTTTTTTTCAATGACAAACTTCCGAGGAGCATTACTGCCATGACAATTCGTCCGTTACCACTCGACATAAAATCGTAGGTCCCTTCCAATCGTCCCAAAATAAAAACTCACATAAAATCGATAGTTACGCTAAGCTAGGGGAAGGGGAACTATACCGGACAGTAGCGCCAACAATTACTCTTTTAATATTTTTATGGAGCACTGCAGCCTTTTTTTTTTGCCCGTTTGAACTTTTTTCGATTTTCCACAGATGCGTTGTCCGCTTTGAATGAAAGAAAAGTTAACTCTCGTGGTCCACAAGCTCGAATCGTACCACGTGGTTTTGTCAGTTCCGTGCTTTAACGGGCATCTGCCCCTAGAACCGCGTATTGGAAGTTGTCGGTTCACACAATTGTAGAATCCGCCTATACTTGAACCCTCTCCGCAACCGACAGGTGCAAAAAAAACGCACAAAATCAAGGGACTGCTTTCAATAGGACTCTATGTGGACGGTCTACAAATAGGTGCGCTCTCAGTATAAATTCCGTCTAAATCCTCACATCCATTCGCAATACAAGTTAAGAAGACAGGGATCCAATGATTCTAATGTTTTTTTTTTTTAACGGAGGTTATTACTATTCGATGGAGCACTCAGAAACAACTACTGGTCCATTGCACTGCCAAACAGACACTTTACTTTTCTGTACTAAGTTTTCCCGTCTTTAGAAGAAAGATGAGAAGGAGCTTCAGTGATGAAGATCTTAGATCCGCCACCTGATGCGAGCAAAGGCAGGACAACTACAGAGGAAGTGTTCCGCCGTATCGTCGTCCTCTCCACAAGCAGGACCAGATGGTGGTGACGCTCAAGCCCAAAACATTTAAGTGCTTGGCAAAAGCTTGGTGGGCCGAAAGTATGCCCACAAGCAGTCTGGTAGTCGATTCTCCTAAGAGACAGAAGGAAGGCCGCCGACCTTTTGCAGATGTCCGGACGCAGTCGTTTGGTCTGTCTGCACTCAGCACAGTCAAGCCACGACACTCGTGTTCACGAGAAACGTAAGTATCAAAGGATGACCTAACCACAGATGCAAGCAGATCAAACGCAGGTTCAGGTTCTGACAAAGCTTCTTCTGAACCCAGCCTGGCAAGCTCATCCGCGATCTCATTTCCCTGGATACTAGTGTGACCTCGGACCGAAACAAGATTCACTGTATTTAGCCTTCCAACCAAGTTCAGAGAAAGCTTGAGTTAGACGAGGTAAGAGGGCTAAGCACCGCTTTTAATGCAGCTTGGCTATCACTGCAAACGCATATGCTTCTAGCCCTCCACCTGCGTTCGTCACAATATAGCGCATGGCCATAAGGATAGCGAAAATCTCCGATCGGAGGACAGACGCATGGTTACCTAAGGGGTAGTGAAGTCTAATGTTCTCGCTTTCCACGAAGACTCCAGAACTAGAGACCTGTCCGGTTTTGGAGCCATCCGTGAATATACACGATGACATTCTTTCCCTGGCTCAGAATCTGGTCTAACCCATTCCGTTGCCTGAGGAAAGTTGACGTGGTAGTTTTGTCGCAGTAGGATTTCTGGTGTCATTGCGTCAGACGTCTTATCCATAAGATAAGGGGTCAAAGGATAATTCTCGCACAAGTTCTTCAAAATTCCAATGGTCGTCTTACCAAAAGCCACCTCTCTTTAACTAAGAGATGGTTTTCAGTGTACACCCCATGATGGGGGGAGGTTCATCATAGTATCTAGAGCAGAGCCCGGAGTGCTAGGGAAGGCCCCGTGCAGCTAAGACAAATCGTTCTTTGAAGTTTGACAAAAGAGTCAGTAACACGTTCCCGCGAAAGCCTGGTTCCACCATACAACCGATGCATATGAGAAAAGTGGTCATTGCCGTAAAGATCCAAAAGACCCTTTTAGGAAATAAGCCCCATGTCTTGCCAAAAGCGCGTTTGAACTGCCAGAAAGTTGACAGCGCTTTATTTCTTGTGCACCAATCATCGATCAAGCCCAAAGATCTCTGTGCTTAAGTCCCTAGGTTTGAACAGACAGACAGAGTGCCGACATCGTCCGCGTAGGCTTGTGTGTAGGTTCCGGGAAGATTGAGAACCGTTAGCAGAGAGTCTATACTACCATACACCATAAAAGGGGACACAAAATACCAGCTTGAGGGCAGCCTCTGTTTACCCCTGTAAATGACGCATTTCCCACAATCCGCTTCGGCAATCAACGTCCATTAGCTTTGCTTTAATCCACAACACCAATGTTTTATCTTTACCATGATGTCTGGCTGCATTGCACAAGCTTTCATAGGTCGCATTGTCAAAAGCACCCGCAATATCGACGAAAATACCCGTACGTACGTACTCCTACCGATCAAGAGCGTACTCCTTCCGATCAAGAGCACTTTTAATCCTACCAATGAGGTTCTGAAGTTCCGTGATCCCTCATAGTTGAAAACACCCGTCATTTCCAAAATACCAAAAGCCCTCCCGCACAGACGAAGGAGGTTTCGAAGTCAACCTTCCTTAAGCACATACCACGAGTTAACATCCCTCCGACGATTGTGCAAATAAATACAACCACTTGCCACCATCACAAATCCGAACCATGAAATGAAGTGAAAAAATAAAATAAAAACATTTTGTAGTAAATCCCGCGAGGTCACTTACGCTGACTTAATGACACCGAAAGCACACTCTTAAAATTCACATTCGCCATATTCACATTCAGGACTTGCCCTCGGGGTGCACATTTACCACAATCTGGTGTTGGTCAGTTCACCTCACTCCGTGTTTGCCATTTCAAAAAGAGGTTAACTGGCCGCATTTGCGCGCCAAAAGCTCTCTTATTAAAAATTCGTGCATGTGTGCTGGCTTGGTCCGGCCGCAGCTCAAACAAACGTGTCACATTACTTAACCCGCAGATACAGTTACAGTAATTACACAACAGCGTTAATAAAATCATAATGTATCCTATACAAAAAAAAAGGAGGACCATGTTTCCATTATTCCTCGATGATGATGACCAACCGCAGGACATCATCAGACACCCGCTTCGTATTTCGTATAGTACTTGTTCAGTTTCACTTGTGTAATGGCGATAAAAACGAAATAAGACCGAAAACCTCACTAGATGGTGTTGTGTACGTATAGTTATAATCTCCGCGCGTGAAATCCCTCAGCAATTTTACATTTTAATTGCAGCCAGACATTAAATCGTATTTTTCGTGCAGGAATAAAAATAAAATGCACAGGAAACCGCACACAGAAATACTCGGAGCGGAGCTCACCATCATCGCAACGAGACAACAACAGCTAACAGTAAACAGCATCGCGCAATCCTTGCGGCGAATTTACATAAATAGATGGGCGCAGCAGTGGAGTAGTGCGGAGTGGGGTGCGGCGGAGTCTCGGTGGCCCGTCTGTCGGTCAGAATTTAGGGTTTAATGACAAGAAAGGGACGTTGGCAAATTAAAAATAAATTTACCGCACAAAAAAGATAAATAAAGAAAAACAACCGTTCGTCTGTACATACGAGGGAGGAGGGAGAAGCATTTCGCACTGCTGTAGTGCTGTAGTGCTGTGGCTGGGTCTGTGCCTGTGGTCATCAAGTGGGAAGTCGTGTGTGACTGCGGGTAAACATTTTGTGCACACGTACCTTATGCTCTCTGGGTGCGTGTCCAGTCGATAAATCACCTCAAATAGATTCGGTCTTTGCACCATCGTTGCGCGTTCATTGCACCCCATCGGATGTGTATCTTTTCTCTTGTAGAAAATCCATATCTTGAATCTTGATGTGTGCAAAAGGGATACTTCTTCTTCTCTACCCCTCGACAGTCGTAAAGTTAATAAACTCAACGGGACCAAGTCCAGAATAGATACAGGGCTGTGAAAGATCGAGCTCTCGACATGACCCACTGAGGGATGTGTATACTATGACGGGTACAAGTAAGTCGTTTCGACTTTATGCTACTAATGCAATTTTACGATATGTTCGTGTTTTACGACAGTTCCTTATCTGATGTATTGTTTGTTGTGCTTTGTTGGTGGAGCGAGTGATGGTCTTTAGCTACACTTTAAGACGGCTGTATCGTGTGAAAATATTTTGTTGCCTTGAGGGGTTGTTTTATGTGCGCTTTGCCAACAAAGGGGAAACTTTTGAGTGCGAACTTGTTAAAGCCAAAAAAATAAAAGCCATTGTATGAGTGGTTTTTATGTTTGTTATTGTTTCCTTAAGTTGGCATTGACCACTTGTTTTATGGCTACATTTGTGTGGGGGAATAAATATTTGATGAGTGTGTTTAGTGTGTGTTGGAAATGGTTCCGAACATTGGATTTGAGAGCGTGTCGACATGCAGTTTGCCGAGGAAAGCCTTTGGTTGCTGTGACTTGATGGTGGGAATGACAGCTGGGAGAGTGCCAATGAAGCGAGTAGAGTAGTCGCCAAAAGCTACTTCATCGTTGCAAAGATGGCGGACCGACTGAATTGCCTTTGTAAGGAGCAGAAGCGATAGATTCAGTCAGAGGGGAGTTTTATGAACTGAAAGGAGTGGGTCTCTGCCAAAGGCACGATGGCTAAGTTTTTGTACATATGAGAAACTCAGGAACAAAAAAAAAAACTTTCTACCGATTAAAAGACTCTGGCTGCAAAATATTAAGGATCCTTTTAGCAACCTAACACTCATAATGCGAAAAGAACACCCGAATTCCGTAATGTACGCACTCCGAGGGGCAAACCGAACTCGACTCGACTGTCCGTTATTCGATATTTTACAAAAATCTGCGTAGGTACATATGAGGTCATGTTCTTCTCACCTAAGCTTACTCTGAAATCTTTGGAGCCGTTTTCCGGTGAACTAAATTGACTAAATGAAAATGTTCAAAAAATTACTTTTTTCATAAACCCATTGTACGATAGTACACAGTAAAACTGAGTTTTCTATTAAGTTCTTGGATTTTTAGCGAAAATCTGAGTATGCAGTCGTGTTAACCTCACATACCTACCTAAGCTTAAATATCAATTTTGGTAAAATCATTAGAGCCGTTTTCTAAAATCATACTCAATATTGAGGTAACTTTGCAAAAATAAAATAAAATGCACAACTGGGTCGAACAAAGCTTTCTCGTTCATCAAAAGTTTGTTGGTTGTGTTCTTATTTTATTAGATTTTGTTTGCAGAAAATCTGCTGAATTCCAGAAACACGTTCTCAATGTAAGAAAGTATTTCTTAATTTAAGAAAATAATTGTTCCCGCCACTTTCCTTATTCCAAAAACTGTTCCTTAGATGAAAAATTGCTTTCCACATGATTTGCTTTAATTTTTAACCAACTTTCAGGTCATTCGCTGACAATCTTCAAATAAAGATGGAATTGCTTTGGACCAGGGTCCTATTTCATTTGCTTAGTGCACACAACCTCTAAATGTATTCTTCCAGTATAAGATAGGTAGGCAAAGATATGAGAAGCAATGTTAGATAACAGAAACGATTCATAAAATTAATTTGAAGCTCTCAGTAACAGGCAGTTGTAACAAGTTTTGGTTAGAGAGTTATAAGCGCCTACTGTACTATTTTATAAGCTCTTGCACTTTACAAAATTTTTGAGTACGAGAACAAGCGTAGTAGGAATCGAAATTTCAAAAGTTATTTGATTTTTTAGTCAAAAACTGGGCATGCAGTAGGTGAGGTTACTACTTAAGCTTTAATATCAAATACCAATGAAACTGGTATGAACATTTTTTATGGGAAGTACCACTAATACTGCGGTTAAATAAAACGGTCCGAAATAAAGGCCCCTAAACTCTAAATATGAAGTTTGAACGAAATGCCAAAAGCCGTTTAGGAGGCCTCGGGAGCACACAGCCAGACAAACAGACAGACGGACAGAATTTTGCTACCCACCTTTTTGAGTTCCTCTATCAACGAAATGTCAGAATTGATTAACATCTCGAGTTCGAAATTTTGTACGAATATAATATCTTTCTATTAATACGTACCATAAGCTGGGGTTACTTTGTGCCAACCGTACTTTTGTACATTGAATTTCACTTTACCAATACTTTTACATAAAATATGCACATTTTTTCACTGTACAAGGCTGCTGGAAAAGCTTTTCAGTAAATATTTAATATTCATCAATTTCTTTGTTTCTACGTTTTTGAGACATGAGATTCAAAATCAAATTTTTGCCGAAAAAATTCTAGTGCGACAAATTTCACAACCAAAAAACTCTAATCGCCACGGGATTGAAGGTGGGTTATATTTTTTCATGATTTATTTGTGACAAATAGTATTTAAGTTAATATTAGTAAACCTATTGTTCTTATTTTTTTATTTGTACGTTCCCTTTTCAATAAGGTCAAAAGTTCATGCCTTGGTGTTTAACTTGGGACAAAGTTACCCCCTGGGTATTGATTTTCTTTTTCACGTACAACGTTTTTGGTCCAAAGAAACCCCTTACTTTTGAATTTTAAATTTGAAGGTTCCAGAATTGAGCCGAAGTGCCTCGAAAGTAGGTATATAAATATAGGAGGACGGCCCTACAGCAATTTCACTCAGGAAGCTTGGAAAAAATCTGTACAGTAAAACCGAAGTGGACGAATTTCAATTCAAAAAGCGGGCGAAAAGTACGGTACTCATAGGAATATTCTAATGAATAAATGATAAGATGCTCATTCAAATGTTGCGGAAAGTCAAACCGTTTCCAGTGCCGCTTATGGTTTTCCAGTCACTTTTCTTGATTTAAGACGAATTGGCAAAAGCTACTACAACATAACTATGGAGGAAATAAACCCCTTTCCGGAACAACATGCCTGGCCCTGAATGCAGAATATCATTTATGGACTGACACAAAGCTTTATAGTCTTTATAGCGTCCCCGAAAGATCTTGTTAAGATTTTTATTTTTAACGCTTTTAGTTCTTTTTTCGTAAATAGAAATCCTTCAATTGTTTCTTAAGAAAAGAAATTTGTTATCATGTGTTTTAATGGTATATGGGTTAAAATTCAACCAAACCTACATTTTGACAAGATTAGCAAAGAATTTCGTCACTTTGAACCACACTTAGAAGGCTTACATGTTTAAAATCCTAAGCCCTTTCGATAATTTGAGAATGTTTCATTTACTGCTTTATGCTCAGGATAAAAATGGTAAATCTTCATATAGAAATAAAAGTTTTTTTACGAAAACCTAAAAACCCCAGTTTATGAAAATCGAAAAAGTTAAAAAAACTTCTTGAGTAAATCAACTTCTTAATTTCAGCAATTACCTCTAGACGGCAGAAACTAACTTATTTATTTCCGATTAGAGCTAATATTGCATGAAATTTCTTTACAGAAAATCTGCTGAATTTCAGAAACACGTTCTCAATGTAAGAAACTATTTCTTAAATTAAGAAAATAATTGTTCCCGCCACTTTCTTTATACCAAAAACTGTTTCTTAGATGAAAAATTATTTTCTTTGCTTTCATTTTAACTAACTTTCAGTCCATTCGCAGGCAATCTTCCAATAAAGATGGAATTGCTTTGGACCAGGATCCTATTTCATTAGCTTAGTGCAAACAACCTCCAAATGTATTCTTCAAAGTTCACCGCTTTCCCTCTTAGAACGTTCAACAGTGTTCACCTTCACTGATATTTATTACAGTGCGGAGAGCATACCATAAAAATTCAGTACACTCCAGTTGGGGTTCGAAGAATTCGCCACACTTCAGGCCGAGGTATTTTATCAGCATGTTCTCATGTTATAAGCTTAAGTACACACTTAGAGCGCACCTTAAAACTCAACACGATCGCGTATACGGTTGGAATACTGTACACAGTTGACTGTATCTCTGTTCAATCAGAAAAATGTCAATTTGCGGCGCAGTTTCTCTCTGTTTTTGTTGTGTTCTGCTCTTTTGATCTTAATGGCAATTTCACGCTCTATTTGCATTTAATCGGATCATATGTTCATAAACATATCTAAACGAACTCAACTCAAGTCAAGCAGTCGTATCGATTACGCTGTTACGCTGGGAAAAGTAGGGAAAAATATGCCAGCAGCGATCAACTCAATTAGTCACACCCACAGCTTGTTTCTTGGCGGGTAATCAGTTTGATAAGTTTCCACTGTATCTCTTGATCAGAGTATATGCGAGAATCGATTGATACAGAGGAAACTACTTAGCACACTTTGGGTAAACTACTTCCTGAAACTACTCGCATACAATTAGATTTTGCCACCGGGACAAGTTGGGTAGGTACAGGTTCCTCTATCCCCTATCCCGTATCCGTATCCTCCACCATCAGCAACAACCCAATTAGCAGTCGATAGTTAATGGATGTCGACGTCGGTCGTAAGTAAGTACTACACTCAGTGCTCTGTTACATGCAAATTAAGCTTAATTCATGGCAACAACCACCGCTACCACCACCGCGCCGCCGTCGCGCGGCATATGATTAAAAGTCTATCTTCCCTATCTCCACACTCTGGATATCCCGGGTACCCCCCCCGGTATCAGTATCAGTTGCTGTTGTTGCACAAAGTTTTAGCCACATTAGCCGACTAATATGCACTTAATTATAATTCAATTACCCCGTGTGTACGTGAGCCAAATTTTCGATTAGGGTTAGGTGATCCCAAACCGCGTCTACATGCACTTGTAGAATATTTAAAATCTTCTTCCACTGAATCTAACGTCGACAAATTTCGCACAAGTTTGTGAAAAACTGGGTTAGGTTCGACGCCATGTATATCTATACCGCGATTCTGATTTCTGATTGATTTAAGGGATCATTAGACTTAGAGGGGGTGGGGGGTTGCACCGCATACCACTGCGTACGAGTTTAATGGCTATTTGAATAGCCTTTAAGTGAAATGTGACACTAGTGCGGCTATTGGTCGCCACAACGTATTTGGAATTTATAAGTGAGTTTACGTTTTGCTACGAATCCATCAAACGGTGCGCGCGACCGTACATAGCAGCGCTTCTCATGGATTCGAGAATTATGGTTAAGGGACGACCGATGGTACGGAGCGGCACGACACGGCGCCTAAGCCATAACAGATGTGAAAACATTTTGTAATGTCGAGTACGATGGCCATTGATGGCTAAAATTTTAAATTTACATTTTTTTTTTTGCCTCTGTTTTGGCTTTGTTCACAGAGTTTAATGATCCAGCCATGTGCGGTATATGGTATAATTATGTGTGCCTGTGTGCGGTTGAGTTGTATGAGCTTTTTGCAGCTGGCTCGGGTCGTGACATTACAATCGGCGGCCAGACATGAGTATTTTTAAGAAAAGGTTTAGAATTACCCGTCGAAGGGGGATGTGGATGAGTCAGCCATATAAAATATATTATGATGTGTGTGCCGACAGTGCGATTGGCTAAATATCGGGGTCAACAGGGGCAGGACTGTTTGTGCTGCTTTTTTGTGATTAATGTCCACACGAGGGATTGTGTGGTGGTGATTTTGTGACGCACGATGTATATTGTTCGGTATGTACCTACGTTATCCATTTCAGTGGGCAATATATATACATATACGTCCTTTTTCTGTCTAGAGGGAATCTGACTCCAACAAGCAGAAACAATGGAATCGATTTTGATCTATGGATACTTGTATATCTCTTCTCCAACATGCAAACACCTTGGAAGTGTTATATACATATTGAGCAGCATATTTGAAAATCGAAGACTGGTACGCTGATCGCCATAGAAAAATGTCTCCAAAGATAAAATAAAGCGAAACTGTTCAGCAGAAAATTCGGCGCAGTTCAAGTTAAATTTATATCGCCACTGTACAAAAAGCCATCATTTAAATATTTAAACTAGAAAATAAATGAAAAATGCATTTCTTTCCAAAAACACAAACTACTTCGGTTCTTCCACTGCGCCACATCTCGCGAACGTCTGAAAAACATCAGAGTAATCTGATTGTAAAGCGAGGAGTAACATCGATTCTCGCTCGTTTGGGGGTTACCCTGACAATTTCTGCTGGGAAATTATGTCGAATTTCAGTTTGTGAATTAGTAATTAGTAATCTGTTGTAGCGGCCATCTTGCGTCACTATAACATAAACATAAACAACCAAGGGAGAATTCCAATATCCAAAGTCGACGAAAAATAATATCAATGCAATCAGCGTGACCATTGTGCGACTAAAGTGGCAATTTGGCACTTTTTTCGAAAGTCTGTCACAATGTTTTTTGTTATTTTGGCCCTTTTTGAGTTGAAAAATTATTTGAGTTTTTTTCGAGATCGAAACCTTAAAAAACGCAGTTGCCTATCACAAACAGTGCTTCAGAAAGGACACTTTTTCTCTCATTGGCCCCCTTTCTTGCGAATTTTCGAAATTCTACAGCGGCCACCCTGATGCACTTACCCCGTCGTAATAGCGCTTTAAAAGTAACAGCCCTGAACGCATACCTACGTTAAGAACACCTCCCAATAAACGCAGACTTTAAGAACACGTCCAAAAAGTCAATGCAGTTCAGAGGGCTAGAGTAAAAAAAGAATAAGGCGTTTTCATTTTTAGATCGTGATTTTTACTAAAAAGTTTAACACCCTATTTACAGCCCGCCGAAAACCGAGTTTTCGCGAAAACACTGGAAACCTTCATAGAAGTTTTCAAAAATATGGAATATCGAGTAGCTTTTGTCGCAAAAGACGATTGCGGTCTTCCTGTTAAAAAAAAAAGGGAAGAATTTAATTTGTCAAAGTTAACTTTAAATATCCAAATCAATACTCACAAAAGAACGATCTCTGTGTAAAATATACCTCCCTCGGTTAAAAAAAAAAAACGAGGTAAAAGGAGTGGCTTAGTGGTTAGTGTTGGACTACTAAGCGAGGGGTCGAGGTTCAAATCTCCTCAATAAGCCGTTTGGAGTCGGCATAAAATTGTAGATTCCTTCCATTCGTTCCAAAAATGAAAAACTCACAAGCTAGGCGTAGGGTCCCTCCGGACCTGTTGCACCAACTATTTTTTTTTTTTTTTTTTTTTGGGTAAAAGGATGGAAGATAGACTTTGGAGAGGTTTGTTAAAATTCAAGTTTAAGTGCTAAAATTCTCTAGCTTAAAATAAAAAAAAAATATATGCTAAAAACCCCCATAATATTAATACCGACACTAGCAAATGACTGCTCAGATGTATACACATACACACCTTCTATAAACCCCGGGAGATTTAAAAAGCTATGACTTAGGTTCATTTGCGTTATATATTTGCATTAAGTTAGGATGCTGATGCCTGATTTTCGAGCTATTCAAAAAATGCTGTCCACTTAGTACACGATTTTAGCTGAAAGTGGCAAATATGCCAATTTGTGATTATCTCCGTTACCTCATCACGCCGAATTAAATGACTAAATTTGATTCTTCGTTGGTGTTGAGATAAGTCTGGTATTTCTCCAGGATATAGGGGTAAATTTGTCTCAAGCAATGCTTAAAATTCTCTGCTGACGATGTTCAAAGCACTAAAAAAGGCACCATTTTGATACTTTAAAAAAAAAAGAGTGGATTCCACGGGTCCTGAGGCTCAAAGAGGAGGAGGAAATTTTACAAAAGAAATATACGATTTTAAATAATGTCTATTCGAAATATGACCATGGAAAGCAATAAAGTTAAGGCCGTGAAATAGACAGATTATTTAAGTGCATCGATGGGGATGGCGATGGGCCCGCTTTGGTGCCTGGTCTTTTGTGAAATTTTTGTTTCAAATTTCGATTTTGTCATAACAATAAAATCAACCACAGAACACTTTCTGATAATTATATATCTACCCTTCAAAAAATGAGGTATTACCTTCTGCCGGAGACGTTCACAACGAAACCATGTGTTGCGTCTGAACACAGTCGTCGGATAGCAGAGCAGCTAAAAGCTCAATCACTGTTACTGCATGTCGACGAACCTAATCTCGTGGCTGTCACTTTCTTTTTGCCGCCACCTGCAGAACGTATCGTCAAAGAATTTTATAAGAAATTGTATTATATTTTTAACTAGCGACCCGCCCCGGCTTCGCACGTAGGGTTCAGCCTGTGTTCGCAATGGAAGCGGAAAAAATTTAATCATTTTCGACATCACATTAGAAACCTCAAAAATAACAGTATTTCTCCACTATTTAATGGATGGTATTATACATATAAACCTTCCTCTCCAATCACTCTATCTATTAAAAAAAACGCATCAAAATCCGTTGCGTAGTTTTAAAGATCTAAGCATACACAGGGACATAGGGACATAGGGATAGAGAAAGCGACTTCGTTTAATACTATGTAGTGATTTTAAATTGTCGTTGGTAACTTGAAATATGATAAAATTGGAATTGTATCTAGTATTCTTTAATTCAATTCTTGTGAGATGCTAGGCCTAGGGTCCCTCCGGACTTGTTGTGCCAACTATTTATTTTTATCTAGTATTCTTCACTATGCGCCCACATAGGACTCATGCGGTAAAATTCCAAAGGTGGACTACAAATTTTATAGGCAAGGGAGGAAAGAAGAGTAAAATCGTGCACGGAGCGAGAAGACAGTCATAGCTAAGTGAATGTGACCATTCCAGGCGAGCTATTCTAAATCGAAGAAATTTATACATAAACGACCTAAGCAGACGTTTTTCAGGCTTGGAGAAGCAAGACAAAATTCTCCAGACTTTTGTCCGAAAACGATCTTTTTGACGAACTTGGTAGTTGAAGGTCAAGCAGACGTCAAAAACGTCTCGCTATAAATTAGAAGCTCCGACTAGTTCTGCATTCAAGATAGGGTAACCCACTACAAACGAAATGTTGGCAAAACAATCACACCGACACGACGTGATAAGAAGATCCATACTTCGCCCGACATGCATGTTGAGTGTTCGCCTCGCCAAAGTAAATAGTTATACCAGTTGTGGACCTCTATGGTAAGTGAACTAAGCAAATTTAAGTCGGAGAATGGCGGTGTTAAGTTGTCACATGTTGTTCAGGCCCGTTTGTTGATACTACTCATAGGGATATACCACTTAAAATCTTATATGACAGTTTATGAAATAGAAAAAGTAGCCTATAAGGTATTTAAAAAGAACTTAAATCAGTATCAGAAAACGGGCCTCAAAGTTATAGCTGCCTTTCTGCTCTTCAACCAGAAGTCACCTTAAGTGAAGATACAGAGCAATATTATCGCCATCTCAAAACCAACTGAGGAGGGGTTGTATAGAGACCGGCCTTCACTATACGACAGACATGATAAGTGACTCAGGCGAATTAAAAAGGACGAGATTGTCGGTTGCAATCGAGTGAAAAGTTCTTCATCCAATCGTCGGATTCTAAGAAAACTTTAAAAATAACGCAGGGCGTCGAATCCATGACTAGAGACGGTTATAGTTCAAAAAGCAACTGTGCTTAAAATGCGAGCATAAAAGGAACTATAACCCAGCCATGTTCAAAAGCGCTCATATTTTTTATTTAAATTTTTTCCTATACTTATTTCATTAAGTTTGTTAAGCTGGTTTTATTTTTAAACCGGTTTTTGTAAGGGCATAGAAAATTCAAAATCTTCGTAAAAAAAAAACTGGAACCTGCCTTAAAGTGTTGTGACTTCTTTGACCGCTATAACCGGGGCTACGAACTAAAGAGTAAGCTACAAGAAAGTTAGAATGTCGAACAATCAATAAATATCCGAATAAAATCCCAGTAACAATTCAAGCTGCACCCCTTGTTCTTCAAAATTGTTCGTCAAAATTGTCTTCCATTCGGATATTCACCTCATAATAGCTGAATATATGTATCACCGACATAATGCACATATCACTGCAAGTATACGGCAAAAATAAACAAATTCCCCAAGCGAAACGAAACTGTCTCTCAGTCGTACCCTCCCTTCCTGTGCTGCTGGCACACTTAACTCAACTCAACTCAACTCATGACCCAAAACTTTCACTTCCAATTCGGTGACAGTGCATCGAGCAACGTCAACTTCGATTTGTAAGTCATTCGGTTGTCAATTTCGGGCGGCGAAAATATTCATGCAAACATCCTCACACCCAATACCATTAAAATAACCACCCTCTACCCCACACTCCACCCTCCCCTTTAAACGACAACAATCACCAAGTTTATGGTCTGCAATATTTCTGCGGTGTGTGGACTTTTCGAAAAATCCACTCGAGATACGAGATACCCGCATGGACTCCCTCCCCGCATCGAAATCGGATACAAAGCGATGCAATTTGTCAAATCGCTTACACACCCCATTGGCCCATTCAACAAATAGACCGAAATTCGCTGCCTTTTTTTTTTTTTTGATCAAAACTGAATCACGCGGGGGAAGCGTCGAAAATAAATTTTTTGAAATATTTTCTCTTCCTTTTTTTTGAAATCCGCGCATGAAAATAACAAAATTAACCGAAACGTCCGGACGAGTATCGAGGTTTCCCTCGCATAGTTCGTGAGTCAAAGACCGCTGAGGTATGACCGAAATGAAAACGCTGCGAAAAAAAAAAGTTGGAAAAGCTATTGCAAAACTTTCGGTGTCTTTCAGTTTATGCAATCGTGCATCATGGATACACGCCATGTCACAAAAAGATGAAAGAGCACATACACAATGGGTCGGTGATTGCGGTTGAAGGGGGGGCAGGGGCGGGTGATTCCGTTCCGTTCTTTTTGAATCGGAACTCGGGCAGCAAAAATGCACATTTAATAGAATTGTTTTCCCGTCACACATACGCTGCGCCAATTTGTGCCGTTTTTTGTTGATTCTAAAATTAAAACCCCGCGTAGACTGATTTTTTGTTTTTAAATTGTTTTGGTGGACCGACCGATCGATATAACATGCGGCAGCATTTTAGTGCGATCTTGTATCTGACAGTATCTTAAGGTCATTTAATTTGTTTGCTAGCGCACACTCGTACTTGAGTGCAAGTGCGCGCGGTTACGTTGCTTTTCCGAATTCCTAAAGCTAAAAATATGTATAAATTGCGCTGCCAGCTTGTGTGTACCTGTATGTATATGTATGGGTGTATTTCATGTTTGCGCTGCTGCTGCAGTTAGATACAAATTTTATTTATTTATTTTCGGTCACTCTTTTTATACAGCGAGAAATATGCGACGGCATTGACATGTCATATGAGCACGATCTGTGCGCTGACGGCTGCTGTGCCAATTGCTCGCTGAGCAAAGCAAATGAATTGCTTTAAATGTTGTCATGGTTTGTCTTTTATTTATACTTTTTTATGACATCTATATTTAAGCGTGATGGAGCTTTTTATGAAAAATTTAAAGCCAATCCCGACGAGAGTGGGTAACGCGAAAACAGCCATTCGACAGCGGTGAATATAAATCATTTGACACTGGAGATCGGGGTTCAAATGAGAGAAGTGTGTGTCGGCATTTGGAATGGGACTATACTGGCAGAAGTGGGTGCAGTTTGAAACAAATTAAACTCAGGGCTGGAACTTGATGAATGGATTTTTTGTTCTGCGGTACGTGTAACGAAATGTGACGCCGATTACATGGACGTCCACTTTGGGTCATTAAAAGTGGAGTTGATTTTTTTTTTTAAACAATTGTCAGCGGTTTTGACAGCTTTCTAATTGGCGATCCTTGGAACGCAACTCAGTCGATTATTCAAATCTAAAACACGGCCATCATCAGTTCTTTTCCAAACTCGCCGGTCGTACGAAAACGATCGCACGTATTAAATTCGAGTTTGGGACACTCAACTCCGTAAAATATTCCTCGTCCATAAGTCTAAAGTACGAGGCTCTCAATCCTGTTGAAGGAACGGGAACGATTGGAAATCATTTTAAACCAAAAACTATAGGGGTGATGTTCTACGAGCGATTGTAGGTCTTGGACAGAGTTGTACAGCGCGTTGAGCAACGGTTTTTAAATATCCACATTATGCGTTTGACGAGTGGCTCAACCTTAATCTTAATTATCTTGCCCTTAGGCAGGCATGAACATTGACAGGTGCGCTACAGTACAGTTGTCATCTACCGAATGCGCTCAAAGCGTTGCTCAATGTCCGGTGGTCGGTTCAGTGTACGAAGGTATCAACGAGTGAATGAACTCCATGGAAAACAACAACGAAAACTCTGTTGATCAACTTCAATAACAATTTTTTTGAAACCATTTTCGACTCATGTTTTTGGCACAATCTTTGACACGCTCTTCGTTCTTCGATGCATTTCTGATGTGTCTGACACGTTAGATAATCGGCTCGTTTTTCGGCAGTTTTTCGACGCGTTTTTTACGCATTATCCGCCGCGTTTTTGTCACGTTTTTTGACGCGTTTTTCGTTTTCAACGCATTTTTCGAAACGTTTTCAGCTTATTTTTTGATACATACAATTTTTTGACACGTTTCTTGGGAGAGTTTTTTAATAATTCCAACGCATTTGACGACTCGTTTTTCTTTTGGTTTTTTGAGAGTTTTTAACTCATATTTTTGAGTTTTGAGTTCTTGGGCCGTTTTTGGACATATTTTTCGACGCTTTTTACGTGTTTAATGAATTTTCAGCTGAGTTTTTCGTTACGTTTTTTTGACAGATTTTTTGATTCGTTTTTTGTTCTTAACGCATTTTTTAACGCGTTTTTCGGCCTACTTCTCTATTCGTTTTTTGACTCGTTTCTGTGGAGAGTTTTTTAGTGACTCCCCGTTGAGTTTTTCATCCCGTTTTTTAACATATTCTTTGACGCGTTTTACGCTTTAAACACAATTTCCGACGCGAGTTCCGGCGCACTTGTATATTATTATTGGAGAGTTTTTAACCCATTTGAAGTATTTTTCGAAGCGTTTTTTGACCAGAGAACGTTTCATAAAAAACACCTTTTCAATTATTTGTCGAACTATTTTAAACAACGTTTTTTGAATTGTTTTGTTGGCACGATTTTCCGATCATTTTTTGAAAAGTTTGCGTATACTTTCTGGGCAAGATTTTCGTTTCTTCAAGCGTTTTTTTTTTTATGTTTTCAGACGCGTTTTTAACGAGTTTTTGACACGATTTTCGACCCGTTCTTCGAGTTGATTTTGACGATTTTGTTGACACATTTCTTAGGGACGTTTGACTGGTTTTTATCGTATTTTTCTACGTGCCTTTCGGCACATTTTTCAAATTGTTTTTCGCCGCTTTTATGACAAGTTTTTTGACACGTTATTTCGAAATCTTTTTCAATTGTTTTTCGAATCATTTTCTAAAAGGTTTTTTCGGCACGATTTTCCATTTATTTTCCGACACATTTTTTACATTGTTTTTCTTTTGTTCTGTTCTGTTTTTCAAAGCGTTTTTTTTTTTCATGTGTCTCTTTTTGACACGTTTTTCGACCTGTTTTTCGAGGTGGTTTTGCCGAGTTTGTCAGGGAATTCCGAAAGGTTTTTATCGCATTTTTCGACGTGTCTTTCGGCACATTTTCCAAACTGATTTTCGCCGCTTTTGTGACGCAATTTTTGACAAGCCTTTGGACACGTTATTTGAGAGTTTTTAACGGATTTTCGAAGCTTTTTTTCCGCATTTTCCGCCAATTTTTTAAATCCTTTTCTATTGTTTTTTGAGCCATTTTCTTAAACGTTTTTTAAAAGGCTTTGTCGGCACGATTTTCCACTTATTTTCCGACACATTTTTTACATTTTTTTTTTTGTTCTGTTCTGTTTTTCAAAGTGTTTTTTTATGTGTTTCTTTTTTCGAGGTGGTTTTGCCGAGTTTTTTTTACACATTCGTCAAGGACTTCCTACAGGTTTTTATCGCATTTTTCGACGTGTCTTTCGGCACATTTTTCCAAATTGATTTTCAACCCTTTTTGACGCAATTTCTGACAAGTTTTTGCGCGTTCCTTTTCATATTCCTCCCGACTTTCCATTGAAAAATTGACCACCTTTCGTACATTCGTGATAAGTTTACCCAAAATCTTTGCTACCGTGTAACGCCTTAAAACTCAGTTTGCCAGAAGAATGATCGCTGACAAATTCTAGACAGATCGTCCCGAGCTAGAGAAATTAACCTGACCCCCATCGGACTGGTGGAGCCATCAAAATAAAATAAAAGAATGAAAGCCGACTTCCTTAATTTGATGGCATTTGCAGATATGCCTCAGATACAACGAATTGCAAATATTTATGAGCAAATCTCTCACTTCCACAGATTTTCCATCAATATTCAACAGAACCTATTAAGTGCTCAATCTACATGACATCCCTCGGGGGACTTCCCCTCCCCAACAACTTCCTTCGACTTAATACATCAGATAATAGGGAAAAAGAAATCAGTTTCTTTGGCAAACTTCGTCTGACAACTTCGTGAGTAATCACTTGGGTATTTGTTCCCTTTACCACTTCAATGACTATACAAACTCATGATATCTCAAGGAATTCAGAGATTACGAGACGTCCTCGCTTAGCATGATTAATATGCGAATGCGAGTGCAAAAGCAAGAACACTCATTCACATGGCCGGTCTGTGTCGGTGCGTCTGCCTTCGCTGCTGTATATCAGCCATTTGCAGTTCGTATATTCGCACAGTGCGATAATGCGATGCAACACACTCTTGCCATACATTTCCTGCTTGATTCGAGCCGAACAACTTAATCTCGGTCGCCCGTACATATATACATAAAGCGATACATGCGACATGCGAGTCCTTCTGTTCATCTCCCATGGCATCTCTCCCATACGCGCACATAAGTGAATTGTGTCAGAGCACAGCCGCCGCCTCTCGGCTTAAAACTTTAATCTCACCAACGAAAGAACTAAATTAAGATCCATTAATTATATTTAATACGCCGTGTCATCATCAATCGCAAAAAGCTGCGAAGCTGTGTGTTCGGGGTCACAAAAAAGCATTATCAGTGTGCGTGCGCTCCAGACACATCTATGGGCTGTCACTATGTTGCAGTGCGTGTATATCTATACAAATGGAAATCGACTAAGGGGTGACACCGTATGAGATGGGGCTTTGAGACACATGCTCTCCCAATCCCAATCCAAATCCAAATCCCAATCCCAAGCCACCTCATATGGCTGAGGTACATGTGGGAGTCTGAAACTGAATTCGTCGTTTCTGCTCTTTACTGTGTATGCGGAAAGTTTTCATATTTTAATTTGGATACCCTCCTTTTTCGTTGACAAACACAAAGCGTGTCGCCAAGCTGACTGTGCTCAACAATGAGGAGACAGTTTAATCTTTTTTTTTTGCCTTTCTTTGTTGTGATGTATGCTTTGACTATGACTATGCCAAGGGAAGCCACCATGCTGTGAGTATGTGTGTACGTTCTCAGCTTTTCTGCGGGCTAAGGGGATGCATTTTAGTTATGGATATTTCCGGTTAAAGCTATGTAGAGCTGCCTCTTCGCAGTGAATATCACGACAACTATAAGTTTTGTGTAAATAGACGCGCAGGTATCAAGGAAGGAGCTTGCTGTTGCTGCTTCTGCTGCTTTACCCATTCGAGTGTGACGGTGTTAAGTTGTTCTTTTATTTACACAATAAGAAAAGGTAAAACTTTTCCGTCGAGGGGGGGCGAATGAGAACCTTTCAGCATTATAAATACTTAGAGGAGTGGGCAATAACACTGAATGGTTGTTGGCCCGGAAAGTTTCGAGTAAACCATTAAATTGGGGATTGTTGGGAGGCGGAGATTTTGATTTATGAAGACTGGCGGTAGCTCAATGCCGTTTCCGATAAATGCAGGGGGTGATAGTTGCTTTTTTTCTTTGCTGTAAGACGATGAGTGTAACAACGCAAAATGAGACCAGTCACCCAGCCTTGTGGTACTCCATTTTAAACTACTTGTTTCAAGGGCTTTTGAATGGGTTTTTGAATGGGTTTTTGTTATCGTTGCTCTTTGTTAAAGAAGAAATGTCACTTGCAAACTGATTCCAACTCCGTTACGACACAGATCACACAAACTGTCCTATTCCACAGCCCTGTGGTACCCCACTTTACATTGACTGTGATCGAGGCTTTTGCTATTGTAATTGGATTTTGATGTTCCTTGCTATTTGTTGAGGAAGGGGATATGGAACATCGACATTAGGATGAGTAGATATCATTTTTGAAAGTGCTTCAATTTTGCCCAGTTAGGTGGCGCTACTGTCGGCCTCCCAACCAATTTTCAACATCTCGATATTTTAACCAATACTTGTGGAAGAACTTTTGGAGTTTGGACTCAGCTTTCTCCGAAAAACATGCAGCAACTGTATCCTTATATTTGAATTTAGTTGTTATCTAAACGACTTTCGTCACGAGTGCTCAAAAGCAACATGAAACTCTCTCACATTTAAGAAGTGTGTCATTCGTGACTAAACAAACGGAGCTTAGCTCTGCAATGGCCAGATAAAAGATTGCAAGCCGAGTCACACATTTGGGAAACTGATTCATAACTATAGAGACCCATGGAAAACCTAAAATGTAAGCAATGCCAGGCACTGTCCGATAAACAATTTTTTTGCGGTGCTTATCGATGACAAACTCCTCGCATAAACGTTATAAATGAAACAGCATGGATTCAGCTGGAGGAAATATGTGATATGAAAAAGCCTTTGTTTAAGAAGCAGTTGTCCGAAGTTCAAGTGGAGTCAGTACCTGCAATACCAAATGGGAGGTTCCAGGTTTAATTTAGGATTGAAGGACAATTGCCTCTTATTCGGCTTTCTGGTCTCAGGTTTAGCCCCAAAAAAGCAATTAACTACAACTCAAAACTCTTTTTCCTGTTCTGTTCGACATAAGGTTGAAAGAAGCTTTTCGGATATGTAAGAAAATTCAAGGTGTCTTTCATTCTTCCCACAAAGGAATGCCTACATATAGGTCCTTGGGTTCTGAATGGACCTGCTTGCTTATATTTTGTCCCTTTTTGCACGTCCAGCAAATTTTGCATTGAAATCAATGGGGTGAACATTGCTGACGTGACTTTGCGAAGCCTAGTAAAAATATATAGCTAAGACAACCACCATAGTTTGCATCATAACTTGCATACCGACAAATGCAGTCCAACTGTTGTTTGCTTGGCGTTGAAGGTCAACTTATCGCTTCCGCACATCCCATAGATCAACAAACAGCGAGGTATTATTCGACAGTTTTGTTCGCTTGTTCGACAAAGCTGTTATGGTGTTGAATGGTTTAGCAAAGACCGAAACCTCTTTTTAACCACGAGGCTTTCAGCCGCTTTCAGAAGCAAATGAGGAAATTTATTATCGAAGTTCAGCTCGATGGTCTTATTACTTAAGATGCAATTAAAAAACTTTTTTAGGTTGGCTCGAGAGAAAAACTCTCAGACATACGCTGCCATTTTCGTTGTCAGTTTTTTAAAGGAGGCGGTTCAATAGTGAGCTATACGAGCAAATGTACAGTGACGCTTGAATAAAACAAACTGCTTTCTTCCTTGAGCAAGACGGATCAACTTTTTAGGTTCTTCGATTTGAGCCAACAGTAGAGGAACAGCTCGCCTAAGGAGGATTGTGCAACTTTGGGCAGTTGGCTAAGAACGGACTCGATAAGCTTGTTTTTCAAATCCTTTTTTTAATTCGACCGTGCGTCGCTTAGTTTTGACATTTTTATTTTGCACTAACCTCAAGTTTATCTAAGATTTACCAAAGGACTAGGTATGCTAGATAAGGAGTGGAGTTACCGCATCCTTGAGCAAGCAATACGTCTCGGAATTATAAGGACATCATATGCGAAACTAGACTTAGTTCCTTTCCTTAGCAGCCACTTACCGAGGCGTCTATAATGTACCACAAACATCTGTTTTCGACACTTTGACTCTTCGCATTGACATATAACAATGAAAAGACCCTCCGAAGATTTAAAGAAGCTCTTTATCTCTTTCTACAAATCCTTCAGACCGATGTGGTATTTTTTATTTTCTGTTTGAAGATTTACATACACTATAGAGTTCGCCCAGTGGTAGAAATTCTAACATTTTAGTAACCTGGCTTATACACAAAATGTTGGAAAACGAACTACACGCCGCATTGCATCTCTGTAACATCTTTTAAGGTAGTGAAAGTGGTTCTTAACTATTTTCCCCCGCATATTTATATATAAGATTATGTAGGCAACACAATACCAGTCCCATCAGTCAGCCGTGTGGTACCCCATACAATACCTGCCTGGGCCACGTGAGCATCAATGACCGCCCGCCATCAATGATCCCTTTTAAATTCTTCGACACTATGTGACAGCCCGTTGAACCGAACTCTGGCCACTGACATGTGACAGCGCTACGACCCTCGGTCCAATTGACAACAAAAAAGCCCACTTACCCTTCTGACAACGGATATGTCACTGTAAATTACTTAAAATCGCTTTCCACTGAAAGCGCCAACTTAATACGTTCTACGTATGCCCCACCATGTACCACCCGACATACAACGCCCCATGCAACACGATTATCTAATCTCATGACAAGTCCAAGTGAAACATTACTATAAAAGGACAGATAATGAGAGTAAAAGTCGTCGTCTCCATTGGACCGGTGTGTGCTTAACCTGTTTGCACTCTGAATGCGTTATTAGTTCAAGCTCCGATTGAGATACTCGTACCGTACTCAAAGATAACAAAAACCATCCATCCAAGAGTTGAATCTCGGAGATGTGTGAGCAAAATATATATCCAATCGATAACCCATTACATAATTAGGTATATAGGTAGCTAGGCGCAATTTATTTTCAGCGATACACACAAGTACAGGCTGCACCATTCCCATCTTGATGTTCGGGGCCATACACTTATGGCCTCCACTGTAGACAACATGACGACAAAATATCCATTAAATGACTTCAGAGACTGGATGCAGCTGCTGTGTGTGTAACTATGAATAAGGCATGTCTTCTCCTCCTATAGTCGAGTTGAACTGAAAATGGCAAGGAAAACGTATCTCTCAGCAGAGAAAAAAAAAAAATAGGAAAAAAAAAAACCTCCGCAACTGCAAGGAAAACCGACGAGTGGGATGTTTTTCTTTGTTCTTCCTGTAAGGATACACATAGTTTGTAGTGCAATTCACTTGTCGTCGTCAACAGGGGAATAGGAAATATAAATATTTATATTTTCGCCTTACTACAAAATATATAAATACGTACGAGTATCTCGCTACAGACAAAAGGGATCCATTTCAGTCTTTCGAATACAGCTGTGTGTGGATTGGATGGAAGGGAGGGTATTGCATACGACGACCCTCACCGATGATATACAGATATCAAGATATCAATAAGAAAACAGATTGCCTGGGGCGGAAGGGTGGATTAAAAGAAAATTTCTTTTTTTGGCAGACATAAAAAGCCGACTCTCCCAAGTCAGAGCGAAAATCGGTTTGGAGGCAACACAAAAACAGCATAAACGACTCTCTGTTCTCCGACCCCGAAAAATGGCAAATAAACCAGACCCGAAAGCCAAAACCCACGAGTGTTTTCATTGCTTTATTGATTTTTATTTGCTTTGTGTTGGCGCTGGCCTTTCTGTACAAAATCACATTGCGAGAGTCACACACAGAGAGATGAAGAAAACCGCACAAACGACTGTGAGACGAACCACCGCCGCGAACAAGGACTATAGGGTACGAGGGTATTCGTACGTACAGCCATCCATTTAAAGTAACTCGGATCGCACAAATCTCAACCCCCCCGCCTTAACAACACCATCTTTGTTTCATTGTGTATTTTTGGGTCTAAAAATCAAAGTTGGCTTGTTTAATATACGAGGGGTTGCAGAGTGTGGAAGGGAAGGAAGTTCGCGTGCCAATTTGTGTGCGGGCTGCTGCTGTTCGTGAAAAATGTCTAAAGTTGGAATTTTGAGTGATGGCTTACATGGGTAAGCCATTTAGCATTTGAACCCATGTATACCCATTCAAGTGAGCGGCGGCGCGGCAGCGGGGGCGTTGTAAAATCGATAACGCAATTATGGTGAGATGAATGGGGAAGAGAAAAAACCGAAATGAGAACATTTTCGCACAAAGAAATGAGAAAGGTTACAGCGACAGAATTTATTTTTATTCTTAGCGTTGGATGGCTGAGGGTTGTTTTTTTCTTCTGCCCAGCTTTGTTGGCAGTGTTGAAAGTGGCAAGTTGATGTTATTGTTATAATTAGGGGGATTGAAGATGCTTGGAATGTTTAGCTGCGAAAGACGTTGGACTTTAAAAGAGCTAAGGTCATTGAGGGTGGTTTTCAGGGGGTCGGGAATTTTGTTACAGGACGAATGGAAACGAAGGACTAAGTTGACATGGGACATGACACAAGTCTAATGATGAAGTGCGGTCGGAATGGAACAGGGAATTGTCTACTTTGTGACGAGAAATAGTTAAGTACAGTTTTATCCTGCCAAATGTCAAAGGTGGACAGCCGAAAACAGAGGGAATGCCTTTGCGTCGCTTCCATTAGGATCTTAATGGATATGTACCGCCATAGATCAGACGTGAACTCAGCAAAATTAAGTGAGGGCTTCATCCTGTCAAGTTCTTTGTAGTGACTTCCAATAATTTATCGAGTCAACCTTTGGTCGGTCTCCATACAAAACGTTTTTACTTCCAATTATAAGTTGTAACTTCAAAATTAAAAATGGAAGTAGGCCCACGAAATTCGTAGATATTCGCTCGTTTGACTCCAACTGACTGGGCCAAGGCCTTGACTTGACTTGGTGTGACTTTCAGCAACTTATCAAGTCAAACTATTGTCAATCTCTAAAGAAGACATGTTTAGTTTAACAACTTCCCACCCACGTTATTGAAAAAATCAAAGTGTATCATATAAACTCTCGATTGAATGCAATTGACTGGCGTTAAAGACATCGAATGACTTGGCGGGATTTTCAGCAACTTATCAAATCAAACTATTGTCCGTCTCTATAGAGAACATGTTAAGTTCAACAACTGCTCATACGGAGATGTAGAAAAAATCGAAGTGCATCCTCTAAGCTTTCATTTAAATTCAAGTGACTGGCGTTAAAGACCTCGAGTGACTTGTTGTGACTTTCCTAAATTACCCGATATTTGCCAAAAAAAATCAACTTACAGTCGCAATCCAGAGTCGAATTGGAACAATCGTCTAAAATGAGTTAAGGCTTCAATTCTTTGAGTGATTTGGTGTGACTTTCAACAACTTATCGAGTCAAACTAATATCCGTCTCTAAAGACAACATGTTTAGCTCAAGAAGTTCCCATCTACGTTATTGAAAAAATCGAAGTGTATCCTCGAAACTCTCGTTTGACTTCAATTGACTTGCGTTAAAAACCTCGAGTAACTTGGCCTGACTTTCAACAACTTATCGAGTCAAACTAATGTGTATGTCCGTCCCTAAAGAGAACATGTTTAGTTCAACAATTGCTCATACGGAGATCTAGAAAAAATGTAGGAGTATTCTCGGAACTCCCATTTGAATTCAATTGACTGGACTGGCGTAGGAGACCTCGAGTGACTTGTTTTTTGGTGGGGGCGAAACTAAATGAATCTAAAATGAGTTCAGGCTTCAATTCTTTGAGTGATTTGATGTAACTTCTGTTACGAAAGTGTGTCCCAGTTTACGCTCTAGATTCAGTTTACTGACCTTAATCGATTCGGCCGCCAAGAGATAAAAACTTACAGCTAAAAGTTCTTAAATGACTTGGGTTGAATTTAAGCAATTTACAAATTTAAGCAAATTGATTACCTCGACATACTCAATGATCTTTTAAAACAATTTTAAATCGTATTTAAAACGCACAATTCCCTCCAATGATTTCAATGACACCACTCATCTACGATTTTATTTGGGTTATAATCCCCCAAGTGACTTGGTGTGACTTTAAACAATCAATAAAATTCCACTTCGACTGACACGGTTTTCTTTGAAAATAATCACCATTCAACACATAACTCACATTCAGTCACTGACTCCAATTGACTCAGTCCTTAGTCATCTACACTTGACTTACATCTTTAAAGTGACTTTCATTAGAAAATGCATATGTGGCAAGCTATTCTTTCATGCAACAGATCTTGAGTGAATTTCAATAATTCCAGTTTACAGCTCCAGTTATCTTCACATTCATCCCACAAAATCCAAGCGAACCAGTAGTCTGGAGTTGGCTTGAGCATTAAGCTGTCTAGTGACTTAATGCGACTCTCTAAAATTACTTAAGATAGGTTCAGGTGCAATCCCAAAATCCTTATGATTTGAGTTGATTGACTTTTATTTCTCAAGTGACTTGGTTTGACTTTCAAAAATTATTCATTCGACGGTTTTGAAAAATTCTCAGTTCTCAGTTCACACTAACTCTTAGATTGGTGCATTTATACTTCTCGGGGCTTTGTTTCAGAAAATTAAATTGACTCTACTGACTGGCATAAATTGACTCGAGTCAAAGTTGCTAGATGTTGATATTTTGACTAAAGTGACACGATTAACATCGGGGTCCATTAATAATCATGTCAACTCGACTGACTGGAATACATTTCAGTAGAATTGGCTAGAGTTGAAAACTGGTTCTTATTCTAAGAATGCAATCCCAGTCTTGACTTTTTTGGACTCGCTTGACTGAACTTAATGCATGATGAGGTTATTCGACTGTTTTTGCCTTTAGATTCTAACTAGAAGCACTTGAATATAACCTAAATCAAGTTTATTCACTACAACTGAACCAATTTATAGAAGAATGAGGATTCATAGGTTGAAAGAGGACTTTAGGGTAGATTTTGGACCTCACTCTCTCGCAAACAATATACAACCCAGCAGTTATCTTAATTCATAGAATATAATTGTTGACTTTCATGTGCATTCTAATTGTAACGCAAATGAATGGGTAACTCGTAAAAGACAATCTAAAAGACTTTCACAAAAATAACTTCATCCACAATGAGAAACATAACTTGCAACTAAATTCCCTTGAAATTTACAATGACACACCTTCCCCTAATCGATGTTACAGGACTGGAAATTTTAACCCAATATCCCCACACACCACCTCGGGAATGGTAACTGCTTCTCTCAAAGTAATTAACTCTCCAAGGAGTAGTTAACTTTACAAATGCAAATGCAAGTCATTCATGAAGACTGCATCTTCCGCTTCTTTGACTTTAGACGAACCACTAGGTACGAATGTACAATTTTCCTTTCAGGGATGTATGTATATATTACAAAAGAGGAGGCGAGTAGACGTTTCTTGGAAATGCACATTTTGCTTTGTGAGCAGGCTTAAGTATAAAGTATTCAAAGTTGTTGGGTCCTTTTATGTTAAAAGTCAAAGCAACAGCGAGTTCTGAAGTTTGCGAAAAATCGATCGCAAACCTATTCAAAATCTGTCGAAATGGGTTAGCTGAGCGGAGTTTTTTAGTTCTGTAAAAAATGTTCGAAATAGATTGAGTATAATGTATTTAAAAAAAGGGATTTCCGGGTTGGGGGGCAAGTACTCTCAGTACTTTAACGCGACTTGAGTTATGGTTGGATAAAAAAAAAGTAAGGTGGCACAGGGTAATTCGACAACAGATTTCCAGTTTGTCACATCCCTGATTTAAAAATTCAGAAACAACAAAAACGGAAATTATTTCACCCTTATAGACGCATCATTTCCTACAAGCCTCATTAGGGCGACTCTCATAAATAAGATCCAAAGTTAAAATTAAAAAAAGTAGCCTACGGTTCTTTATCACAATCAATACTCAACACACTTGTTAAAACGTCCAAAAATATGTTAAGTAATAATGTTAGATCTGAAAAGTGTTCAAGTTGCCAAAAGCGACGTGAGAAATCAATGGTTTTGGTTCACGTCTTTGCTAAATTAGTGAATTTTTCGAAATACCAATGATTTTTAATACAGATTTCATTTAGTTAACTTCTTTTCAGGGAATTTACACCTCCTTGGCCCAATTATCAACTTGCAAACTCCACTTCAATTGCTTTTGCGCCTCGAACCACATCAGAAGGCCCAACCCTGCACGAATCCGGCCCGACGACTAACTCGCCTCTGCCGTTTATTTGCGCGACCTAATGCGAAAATAAAATCGCAAACTGAATGGATTTTCAATATAAAAGGACATACCCATTAGGTAAATAAATACATACACAAAAATCAAATGGAGCAGACATTTAATCAATGACCGTCATAAACCACCCGAGTCGGGCCGAAAAGCACGTCAATCGACAGATGTGACAAAGCCATGCGATTGGTTTCTTTTCAATGGCTATTATTGCACACGATGGTCGATTTTTTGTTCTCCTTGGTGGCTGGGTGTGTGTATATTTTTTTATCTGACTCCTCTGTAACCAAAGCTAACAGAACCCATAAGTGGAGACTCGAACATGAAATCGAAATCAGGCAATACGCTGCCGTCTACCAATAGACCGATATAAACACCTAACAGCAGCAGCTATACACGAGAGTACGAGATGAGTTAATAATGATCCAGAGCATTATACTGAATCTGGATATGTGTTTGGCCAAATGAGGCAGGCGTGGTGAACGTCATTGGTGCTATTTTTACAGCCCTACTCGGTCCTGCTATTATATATGACGTACGACAACAACGATTCAAGTCGACGGCGCAGTGTTCTATGGTGTAATCTGCAGCGGAGTCCACTTCACATTGCCAATTGAACTGTGTCTGCCTGATTTTGTTGGCTGTATTGATTGTTGTTTTGTGTGCTTTTCAGTTCGATGTCCTCAAGGGGAATGTTAGTTAACAATAGCATGTGTGTGTATACAAGGACATTGTTTGTGTGTGTTACTGACAGGCGAAACTAACAAAGCCGAAGGTGGGCGCGTTGAGAGGAAGCCAACAACGAGTCCCAAATCCATGCAGAAATGCTGTCAATGTGTGTGTGGAGATTCAATGGGGGAATGTGTGCTCAGAATCCGCAACCGCAGCATTGGTAGCCGCAATATGTCAATCAGATGTTGTTTGATACGATAATTAATATTGACACTTGGGATATGTTATGTTTTATGATTTTCCAATTGAAAATATACAACGGGTTGATTTAATTTTTATTTTTTTTTATATTTTTTACATGGCGACTGATGAGTCCTTCAGTGAATTGGAACTTGACAAGTGCGCTTAATGACCTGTGGATGAGCGACTGTCATAACGGATATGGATGGACGTGTGCTGTTAAATAATTTACCTACACAATTCCAGCGAAATAGCATTTTTCGCATTTTGAAATTATGTCCACGGAGTTGGTTCAGCGGTTAGATGTAACTAGGGTTGCCAGTTCTCCCGATATTACGTTTTTTTTTTACTAATCCCCGGTCTCCCTCTACGAACATTTAAGAGAAAAAAGTATTACAATGTAATATACAATGGATTTGGTGTTACTCTTTTTTTTACTTCCACATTGACATGGACATTACTTTCAATTCAATTTTGTTCAACAACAAGCTTCCGATCATTTACAATATAATTCAAATAATTTGTTCTATCCCCGTGTCAAATGCATTTGTGGAACGAATATTTTCCTTCCATGATTGAGTCTTTATGATCGAAGGAAAGAAATCGGTTAAAAATTGATATATCGGCCAAAGCGAGGTATCCGTCGGAACGGAAAAGTCTCCGCAACGCATACTCCTTCGGAGGCTCAAATTGTCAAAAATCGTAATCGTATACGAATTCCGCAACTAATTTCTGTCGGAGGATACCGGAACGTAGCTGTCAAAAATTTTACAAAAAAATGCACTTCAACGTAATTCGCCGATATGCGTTACAAAATGTCGGAATAATTCTCCGAACAGTTGTTCCGAAGAATTCCTCGCAGCAAAAATCCTCCGAATCATATAAAATCGGAGAATTTTCCTTTCCGATGGATACCTCGCTTGAGCGGAGTAAAATTCAGCATTTGTAAAAAAATTAAATAAATAAATAAATAGTTGGCGCAACAGGTCCGGAGGGACCCTAGGCCTAGGTTCTCACAACCATTCGTTTTGTGTGAGTTCATTTTTGGAACGAATGGAAGGGATCTATAATTTTATGCCGAATCCAAGCGACTAATTGAGAAGCTCTTTCAGGGCAGTTATCCCCTTGAATGTTTGTCAGACCTTCGCGAGAGGTGGCGCAGTGGAAAAAACCCTAAGTTGGAATTTGAGTTTTTGCGGGATTCGAACCTGGGACCCCTCGCTTAGTAGTCCAACACACTAAACACTAAGCCACTGCGCCAAAAGCGAACTTTACTATTTCTTATTAAACATTTGTTGAGTTTCTTAAAACCGAAAGGGGCAGGGAAACTGTCATTCAAAGACAAAGTGCTGAAAAATAAAACGCGCGGTACTGATTAAAAAATTTTAGTCTCGACTTCAATTGTACGGAAGCTCACAGTTGCGAAATTTGTATAGAAAATATATTCACTGTGAACTACTAAAATTTAGAGTCGATACTTAATATGTTCATTGGTAAGGCCAAATAATGCTAATTAATGTTTTATTTTTTTTTTGTATTCTTTGTTAATTCAATGTTTTTGTTATTGTTATTTTTGTTTCGAAGAAAAGGCTGAAATAAAACTATAAATTTATTTTTGAACTACGAAGTAATGCGGTTTTTCTGATTCTCCCGGTTTGTACTCAATCTGCCGATATTTTTTTGTGAAACCACTCGATTTGTTGAGAAAAACTTCTGGCAACCCTAGATGTAACCAGCTGAAGGCTTTGACATTTATCTCTTTGGACTTTATTTGAAGGATATTTTGGCATGCTTAAAACATAAATTGCATCTATCTTAATAGAGCTGCGCAGTAGATTTCTGCATTGGCGTATGTTTTTTTTTTTCAAGCCTACACTGTGAAAAATGTTGATGTCGTTTTAAGACTGACATTCGCATGATATTTCTATGAAATTGTCAGCTTCAAATTGAAACTTTGCTGAATTTTTGTTATATATACGTTTCATATTTACTCACCCAAACTCATAGCTATAGATATAGTGCATCTGCATATTCACAATAGGAAGTAATTAAGTTATCTTACCTGAAAATAAAACAAAAATAAAAAAAATGTTAGAAGTGTTCTGTGAAGGGTTTAAATTAATATTAGTTTAAAATTCAAACGTTAACAGACGTACTCATTAGATACCCTTACGACGCCTCAGCAATGTTGTTCAGTTAAACATCGCGTAAAAATTTACACAGTCTATACTTGGTTTTTCTGAAGTTGTTAATTATAAACATTTGCAAAAGAAATTCGTTTGGGCGCAAATTTACATAACATACGGTCACAACAAATAAAAATTAGTTTCACTTTTTGGTTCTGTTTTGAATCAAATGACATTCGTTGCAAAAATATATTTACGTAAGCTCTATACAGGCTTTAAACGCAAATTTCCGCATTTAAATAACGACGCCCTAAATTAATTTTGCTTAAGTTCGTAAAATCTCTATTAATCACGTTTCCCTGCGTAAGGCCATTTTATAGGGTGTGAGCTTATGCAGACTCTAAGCTGGGTTTATAAATAAGCCTAGATCCACAAATAGGAAGGGGGTCTTAAAATCTGGTGTCGAATCGTCGAGTCGGATTCAAAAGTTAGAAGCAAAAGCGAAGGAACGGTTCGAAATTTCTAATCAATGAAAAAATAAGACTGCCAAGTGCTTTCTGATGCGCAGCTCAAAAGGACATAATAATAAATCAATAAATATCTGGCGCAATAGGTCCGTAGCAACCCTAGGCCTAGCTTCTCACAAACCTTTAATTTTGTGTGAGGTTTTTCACTTTTGGAAGGGATATTCAATTTTATGCCGAATCCAAACGTCTAATTAAGAAACTCTTTCAAGAGAGTTCTACTCTCGGATGTTTGTCAGACGTTCGCGAGAGTTGGCGCAGTGGAAGAAAAAAACTTAGGTTGGAATTAGGGTTGTTGACCGGAAGGACATTACCTGTAATTAATGTTAGTTTAAAATTTTAACTTTAAGTTTAAGAAACATAAAAAGTAAATAAGGTTTTAAGACCTGGTATCGGATCCGGCTTTTTTAGAAGCAAATCGCGTCTTAGTCCACCACACGAGTTGAGGACTTCATAAGTGGGATAGAGAATAGGTCGTGTTGAATATTAGTTTAAACAATTATCGTTGGAGGTAAGAAGTCAATATATTCTAAGGGCAGATTGCTCGTCTTATAAAAGGTGGAACGTCTCTGACACGTCTGAAGGCTAGTTTATTCGTGAACTGATGTTTATTTAATGCGATGAATGGAGTTCCGAGGGAATGGTTTAAGGAGCCGAATCCCTGACTAAAGCTCCTTCTTTTTCCAAGAAGCGTAGAAAAAAAATACCACAATAGAAGAAAGTTCCAGTCTTTCAGTACAACGGACCCCCTTTTGACCCGACCTTCGACAAATAGAGTTTGATATAACCATTAAATTTCTGAAAGTACCTCAGTACTTAAAAGTGATGAAATTGCGATAAAGTTGCATCTTCATTGGCCCGAACGTCGTTTCATTGACAGTCTTCCTGGAGCTTGGCTTCAAGGTTTTTCTAAAACTCAATTTTCTCATATCCCACCTCGAAGTTGACAGCTTCCCTAACAGCATCATAAGGGAAAACGAAGGACTTTTCAAATCCACCTCATAATTGAACCCTCCGCCTGATCACGCGGCACCAAACGAAATAATCCGTCCCTCAATTGGAAAAAGTTTCCCAACACACTCACTGCCATGCCACACCCCCATTAACTACGAATAAAAGTCTCCTTCTCCTTCTCCTTTTGCCTCGTTACATAAACACTTAATTTACGATAATTTATGATTTGCAAAGTTCTAACGACGTGCCACGATGACATCGCGCCATCATCAACGCTAATGGTCGGTTTTGTCCCAACAATCCCATAAACAGTGTTCATTACACGAAAACGTTTTTATGCTGTGTGTTGGATGTTGTTATTGTGTTTGTCTCGGCCGCGAGCCAAGTAATGACGACCCGCATCGAACAGTTTTCTTTTTATTAATAGTACCTACTTAATTGGTGGTTTAATCCCAAAGGTGGGTGGGCTGATGGCCTAACAAGATAATTGAAAGCCAATAAAATGTATTTAATGCCATTTTTATTTACAAGCTTATCGCTAGTTTGGTGTAAATTACTGGTCTGTACACACAAGAAACAACTCATCTAGAACCGCGTCGGGATACACGATAGTTTGCCCAACGGGAAAGACAACAACAACAAAAAATAACATCAATCCGCTCTCGTTATAAACACGAACATTTTATGTCCCAAAATGGAACACAACAGCTGGGAAAAGGTTGCCTCATACACCATTCCAGACCATAGTGTAGCAGTGTTTGCAAGGAATTTAACTCCTCTTCTGCCAAGGACTCAGTCACCCAGAGCATGTGGAAAAATATTTCCAGCAAAAATGGCCATTTCGACGAAAACCATAACCAGAACATTGCCATTGAAGTTGCGAATGATGTTTAGTTGGGTTGCATTCGAACACGAGTGTTACTCGTATAGGGGCCGAAACAAAACCGAACACACACAAAGCCACATGTTTGAGCGTTCTGGTGGATACAAGGGCGCAAAAATTAGCGAACCGAAAATCCAACTTTTGCTTATTTTTTTCCTTCTTTTTTTTTGTTTCTGGCGATGGTATGGTATGGCCTGGTCGTGCTCCTGGTCTGCCGTTGCCTTAGTACAAGGAATGACTCAGAGAGGGGCTTTTACGTTCCCATCAGTTTTTTTTTTTTTTTTGGGCAAGGTCTTGTATTTGTATGTTGGTATCCTCCAAAGTCGTTTTGGGTTTTTGCTCTGTTTTTGTTTTTCTTTTCTTCGCATGGTTTGTGTTCTTTCGGGGGACAAAGAACGTTGTTATTCCTGCCGAGATAGGTTTTCATGCCGAATAATGGGCTTAAATTACGGATAATTTACGGAATAACGAGTTTCTATGCGAGTGGGTGAGGTATGATTTAATTTGCTGGGCAAATTGCGGGTGTAATGTTGTTAAGTTCAATTGGGGTAAGAATATGGCGGTGGATTTATCGTTTCTCTAATCAAAATCACGCGATTTGGTATGTCAGTGGAAAGCAGCTGTTTTTGTTAAATCGTTTAATTATTCGGGTTTTCCTTATTGGACTAGGGTGAGTGTACAATTTCATTTGATTTTCGCCCCTTAATTCAGTGGAAAGAGTTTATTTTAGCGAATAGAAGTTTGTAGAAGTTGGCGCCCAACGTGGCACCTTGAACATGGTTAGGGTTTTCGTACAACCATCGACTGTGACTTTCATGCAATTGTTGTAATGAGAAAATTACATCAGAAATAGGGAACTTAAAGCGATTTAGAAGCAATTTGGCAGTTTAGGGCAGAACTCACATAGATTATACACCCCAGTTCCAGCAAAGTCTTTTGATTACGATTTCTAATTATAAAGAGCCACTTACTTACGGCACTGGCTGGACCCCTATGATGTTCTACGTCCTTTTAAAGGCGGATGGTTAACGACAGATTTTATACATTTCTCTTAAGTAATGAATTACACCCATTTTTTTTAGCTTACACGGTGGGTACCCTGACGGTCAACCTGGAAGTACTTTATGCAATTAGTCAATGGTGTACAAAAATGTTTGACATTTCCCTTGCCATCGAAGGGGAAATGAAATTGGATATAAGATATTTCCAAAAAATAGTTTCTTCAAATTGGTCGCCCCATTACCATTAACCATATTTCCAAGTATCGTGCACGAACCGATTCCTTAGAAACATGTTCGCCTCCCGATATGTAATCTTAGTCGCCGAAAACCCATTTCCTACAACTACCAAAGAAAAAGAGCTCTACAATTCTTGACTGATTTGCTAGATGTATTGCCTCGGGCTTCGATTGGATTAGTGTACCAGTAGCCTGCATCCATCTCCATTTAGACCACTTTTTTTTTCTTTTTTGATTCGAATGGCCATTTATCATCTATTGACCTTTATCTCAGCTCTGTTTTTTTTTTTTTTTTTCTTTTTTTTCGACTCACTGAACCTGAATACTCGTCGTCATATCGCTAGGCTCCTTTTCAACTCCTACACACATACATATTCACCTCCTTTAGTCTCTTTACTCCCAGGCAATGTCGCTGTCAGATAGCATGTTTTACAACTATTATTCATCACAACCGATTGTCCGGTATGGGAAAAATAAAAACCATGAAAGCCGATACATACGACAAACAAATCCGGTGACAATACATTCATTAATTTATTCATGGGAATGGTTGGCAAACTTAATGAAGCAATTAGTTTACTCAGCGGGCGTTTCAAGTCGTCGCGAAAATAAAGGTTGTTCTAAAGCATGAAAAAAAAAACCCGACCTGACACCTCAACTTGTGAATTCATTCCATTTTCGTCTATAAATCATTTTGTGCCCACTGTAAAGCCTTATCAATATCATTCAATCCGCCGTCAACATTCTAAGGATCCTATTTTCAAAACTGTGCAAATTGCCACCCGTTTAACCGCCCGAAACCCATCATCAAAGTTCGTTCTCACGAACAATATACTTGCCGTCAAAAGCAGCACAAGAAATAATAACAAAAAGCATTTGTCTCCATGGCTTTCGTCACCCATTTCAATGCCTTTTCTTGTGTTCGCTCTCTCGAAACACAACCTCTAATCCCAAGCCATTCACACTTCAATAAAACGAAAAAAAAAAACCAAACAGACCCCTCCGTCAAAGAAAATATTAGAAAATAAATTGCCTTCATATTCTAAGCCCGTTTTGCGCGGAGTTCCTCTCGGTTCTCCACCTCCATGGTGGCGTAATAAATTACGCAATAACACACAAAACGAAGGAAGACGATGACGATGATGATGGTGGTAGTGGTTTCTACTGTGTGTGTTCATCTATCTTATTCCAGCACCACCGCCACTACTTTACTCCACACTTTGCACACCACTTCAAAGGAGCTTAAGTGATTGATATTTATTTAACGATTTTTTTTTTTTTTTGTATCTCTTGTTATTCTCTCGATCCTCTTGTCTTTCATCGGGTCTTCGGGGAAATGGAGTCAGCACACGTAAGTGAAATCAGCTCAAGATGTAAACCAATTGGTTTCGCTAGTGCACCAGCCGCCACCAGTTAACAGAAAAAACATAAACATAGGTCTACACCTAGTCGTCTCTCCTTGCTGCCACCCAATTTCTCAACACCACCAATACACTTTATACACTCTATAGGTATATTGCAATCGATTAAAGTCCTTGACATTTGGTTTGGGGGCAGCAGCACACAGTAAACACAAACCCGAACAAATACCTGTCGTCACTTCGCACCGGCAAGGGGTAAGTGTATATGGCTGTGTGTATGTGGCCTGGATATAGATTTTAGTCACGCATTTTTACCAGCAGCAGAACATGCATGCACGAGGGGATGGAGGAGCGAAGAAAACAAATCGCAAGACGGTATTATCAACTATTAAAACAGCACACTGTCTCGCTCGCTCGCTTGCTCGCTCTCGGCCTGTGTCGAGAGGTGAGAACTTTGTAATTAAGGAAGCAAATTGTCACGTTGTCGTTGTGTATGTATCCTGTATAGTGTGACAACAAGCGGCAAGATGATGATTTTCAACTTTGTCAATTAAGCGCGAGAGATAACGATTACAGGGGAATTACTCATGCGGACGCATTCATTAATTCCCTCGCAGCAAGCCGGTGATTAAATGTGCCTCCGCCCGTGTGCCGGTGGCCCGTGGGTATCGTGAAATGCGTACAAATGCGGCACAGTGCGACGTTTACGTTTAATTATGCCAAGGGACGATGCAAATGAAAAGCATCCTCCGAAACTCACTTTGCAATGGGAGGGGGGGTTGTATATCTCGGAATGTGGCCTAGAATCTGATAGCTCAACAAAGCATCCCAATAGAGCAATTATGGTAACTGAGAGATTGGCTGCCTACATTTGGATGAAATTGACTAAGATTTGGATTTTTGTTGCTGTATTTTTTCATGTTATTGAAGTTCTGGCAAAAATATTTCGAATACGATGCACTTTTCACGTTAGATTCCCATGTGAGTTCTGCCCAAAAAAAAAAAAATTACAACGTATAAGCCCCAAATAATAATTCCGCATTGAAAATTATTTCCCACCAAGTTATTTTAGATGAACTTTAATGCAAGATCTCTTATAGTTGCACATTCAAACCATTATTTCGTTTTGACAACTGTTACAAATCTGTGCCAGCCCAGTCTAAATGTCTGGGCGTTACATTATTTCCCACAGATATTTTAGGTAGGTTATCGTGAAAAAGTGTCAAAAAAATGTTTGAATGCAACCTTGTATAGCATATGTTTGGAATAACTTACGCTGCAACCATTGTCATTTTCAAAATCATGATTTAAACGAATGAAAGGTAGAAAAATGAGGGATTGCAGGCCAAATTTTGGAGAAAGAAAATTTCGACGTTTTTCTGCAGAGGGCCTTTAAAAACGAGCCCACTTCGACCCATAGGACACATATAAACATGTATATAAAATTTATATATGAATATATGAAAATTAACTTAAACATAGACTTATATTTAAACACACTTAAAAAATCTAAAAACAAATCCATTCCCCAAGCCCCAACTGTTGTCTGAAGACGTCGCAAGTTTCTAAGGAACCTTCACAATTTAGGTAATGGGATACGGGACATATGTTGGTCTTCTCGGTGCAACAGTGCAAAAGCTCAAATTTGTACTATTTGTTGCGCCAACTATTTCTTCCGATCTTGATTTGAAAATATAGGTTGGTTCCTTTTTGTTCTATCTTATCCCATGTCAGACGGCAGCACACTCCGTAGATTCAGCTTGGCCAGCCTTCCACCTTCCATGTAAATGTCTCAACCGCTGACGCTCATACAAATTTTTCCTAAACGACTTCATATCTTGCCAAACTATATGCAAACAAAGTATCAAATTCCAAGAACAATATTCCAAATCAGCCTTGCCTGTATCGGTTCCATGCAAATACATTATCCACAGTGCAACGAACAGCCCAATTCAAGCAGTCTCTACCTCCATCGCCATATTACTGTTTATAAATCATTAAATGCCTTATAGGTCCAATAAAGATTTCCGAATGTGCTGCGGCTGTTGGTCCCTTGCCCACTGCAATATTCATTGGGTTGATGTTTTTCTGATAGCGTGGCTATTCGCCCCAGACGACGATTATTCGCCTTGGCCAACAGACAAACCGACCGTATAAATTCTCTACAAATAGAAAACATTGTTCCAACTACAGTGTACACACAGGGATATTCACCCCATCCATGCCCTTGCCCCTTTCATCCTGCGGCCGCTACTCCTGTAACCCTCTGCCAATGGCCCGTAGACCCTAATTGGATAACTTGTGTCCTATGGGCTTTCTGGCAAGAATGTGAACTTGTATAACGACAAACAAAACGCTGAGTGCTCCGTGACAGCAACAAATTGTCTTCCACTTCCGGGGTTTCCTTCGGTTCTGGATCCTCGGTTCTCGGTACTCAATGCTTGCCTCTCAACGCATATAGCGTTGTGTGCGGAGTGTTGTGTCATTCGCCAGCCGGAACAAAGCAAACAAATTCAACTTAAATTCATTCTGTACACACACACACTCAAATATATCTGCGGCACACGCACGAGGACGATTTGTTTGCATAGTGTTGTAAAATTTTTGTATATACATTTCCTTTTCCGAAGGATATATACAGTATTTGCTTTCTGTAAAGACAGAGAGTATAAACAATAAACACGTTGACTCTGTCCATATAGATTGGAGATAGGTTGGTGTTGTTTGTATTACCAGCTGATAAGATGGTCCCGTTCCGGACTGGTCAATGTGTTTTTAATAAACTGATAGCAATGGATGGCAGCTTATCGTGCGTGCTTACGGTGTGCTGTGAACGCCTGTGTTAAAGGCTTTATAGTTGGGGCTATGAAATGGATTTAATAAAATTAGATGCGTTGCAGAATCGGTCGGGGCTTGTCCGATAATGGGGACAATCTCTGCTTGTAGAGAGGTCGGATTTGCTTGCGTACTACCATTTAAGCATATGGGGAGGTGATGGGTTGACATTGAATTCAGCTGGGGTTGTGTTTACTAGTTTGAGTTGTTTGGTGAAGTGTCAAAGTCTTTTGGAACACCAGCAAACCGAATTTGAATTTAAATACAAAAAAAAGTGCAACTGGGAGTTCGTGTCTTGATTGAAGGAAATGTTTCCAGTAAATCGATTCATAAATTGTTTTTTTACAATCAGAACTCAACGATAAATTATTTGCCAGTGTAGAATGTTTGAGCTGAGCTGAAAATTAGCAAAGTCCTTAAGAAGAAGAGTAAAACAACTATTTACACAGAAGTATTTTATTCAACTGAAATCAAATCTACAACTTAGGTTAATAAGAAATAGATATATATTTGAAGTAGGGATGGCAGTATTAAATAGTTGTCAGTGTTGCCATAGTACAATAGTATCAATTCATTATATTTAATCGCCTTTATGAATTTACTGAGTACTTTCACCAAAAAAGAGATACATCGAGTAAAAGAACTGACTCGTGAGTCGATTTTCCGAATTGTGAATGATTTCATTGATTGTGAATGATTTGTAGTGAACAAATCTCTGTCAACATTTAGTGCTACCTCTTTACAAAAGAATTAGGAGGACGTCAAATAAGGAATTATGGCTGCAATTTCTACGACAGTTTGTTTTTGAAAACTCTTTCAAATCGTCTTATTTCTTGTGCACGACTTTGAAGCGTTAAATTTTCTAACAATAACCTTGAGCAAGGTCATATTCTTGGAAGTTCGAATATGGAACTCTTCAGTAAAACATCGAATCGCGCGTTCACCTCACTTAACTCCTTCGATAGCGCTGTTACAGTGTAAACGGGCACATTACAAAATCTAGTTTTATTCAGTCGAACTAGATTGGTCTGGACTAGATCGCAAACGTCACCTTTCCTACATCAGCTACATATGCGAACTGGCAACTAATTACGCAGTCACGAATTTCTTGAGGGCAACTCCTCCGAGGAGTACAGCGACCTGCGCGCACCAGGTTAACTTTACTGAATTTGAATACCTATCCCTATCGATATAAAGATTTAGCGTACTAAATTTTAGGAACAGCTGTTCATATGACCGATCTAAATAAATCAAAACTGAGATACATCAACTCGGGCAGCTGTCAAACTTACTAAACTAGACGTTTGAACGTCCCCGATTTTTCGAAGATTATTCAGAAAACAACTGTTGTATTAAACTCATATTTGACAGCTGAAAAGTGGGACAGGCGAACGGAAGAAATATTTTTGAAATCGACCTTCGTAGTCGGTAAATTCCTTTTAAAGACACATTTCGTCCCATATCAGGAGAAAAACAACTCAAAAAAATGTCGACCAAGCACAGTTTTTGTATTCATAACCATGTCCCTAGAAAATAAATAGACTTAACCCTTTAAGCCAACCGACCACCACATCATCCCCTTTTGTGAGTTCATAAGACCCCAGACAAAATAGAAGACATCCATTTCATGCTAAAAATAAATCACAATCACATCGTTATGGATCAACAATAAAATGGTTTCCATCCACCATCCGCACGCAACAGTAATCGCCCATAATGACACCCAATTGAGGCTTATTATACCGATGTGCGAAGGAAGATATTCCCTCGATTGAGGTCAACTCCGAATATTTGGGTATCCCAAAGATTTGCATCATTCTGACACCACGAACAGACTCAATTTCGCCACCGTTTATAGATTGAGGAGTCTTTCAAGTCACAGCAGATGAATTCAGGTCATTGCTGGCATATTGGGTATTTTTAAAATTGAACCTCCTTCGGATATGCAGTCAAAGATAAATTGATTTGTTTCCCCCAGAGAGGTGCGGTATTCAAACTTCATCTTGCTAAAAACAAGCACCATCACAAATGGTCCAAGGCGATCCTAAAATAGAAAACGATTTTTCCCCCCTCCCAGACGTTCCAAATTCATTAACATTCCGACACCTTACGCACCATCATCCGTCATTTCAAGGGAAACACAAAGAGGTTTTTTTTTTTTTCAATACCTCCGCAGCCATTATCGATCCGATTCGAACGATTCCATTTCATACATCAATTTAAGTTTATCATAATCAATTCGGAGCGAAACAATTCTTCCCAACTGCTCAACCTTCCCGAGCACTTATGGTGTCATTAATATCCACCACCGAAACGAAGAACTCCATTCCATTCAATTCAAAGTCAAAAAGTACACAAGAGCATTGTCTCGTATCGGGTAAAAGTCATTGCGACCGTGTGGGTATTTTTCGATAAATACTCTTGTTCGTCATTAATCTAAGCCGCTTGACAGATCTACAGGTTTTTTCTTTTTTTTTTCTTTTTTGTGAACCAGTGTGTTATGTATAGCATATAGCTATAACGGATTACTTTCGGGGCGAGTTCCAAGATTTTGCCGAATTTTGTCCAAACTGACAGCACACATCGTTAAATGTCATTGTGGAATAATTTTTTATTTGCGTCTGCAAAACCCCTTTTGTGACATTACAAAGGTGAAGTATGAAATCCACCCTCGGAATATAACGCCATTTATGTACGTAAGCCTGAATATGATGGTGGGGATGAATATCAAACGATGACAGGAAAGAGAGTTAAAACTGGTTTATCACAGAGGAATTCGTAAATAATGCATGCCCGGGTAAGGCATTCTATCTGCCCTGTAGGGGTGGATAAGGAAAACTTTTTAAGGTATAAAAGTTTAATTTAACCCTTGTTATTCAGGCTGGGTTACAACCGGGATTAAAATTATGATATCTTCTATAAAGCGGCGCTGGATGGAACCACGCCGCCGCCGGAAGTGTCTGTTTTTTCTTTGGGGGATTTAAAATTCGAAATTTACTTTAATAATAATTTACAGATAATAAGGTAGGTATTTGAATAACGACCGTCGGCATTATAAATCGGGATGGTGGTCTAAATGATTGAATGGCAAAGGAAATTGCCTTCGCAGGTCTATAACATAAAGTGAATAAGAAAGAGATTATGTTTGGGGCTTGAAAGTTTCGGCTTGACAGGAAGTTCCGAGGGAGACAATAATACTTTTCAAAGTCTTGAGTACCAAAGTTTCAATTTCCCGTATTTTGTTGAAGCTAAGTTAAGTCTTCAGTAGATGGACCTTTGTATATAGAAAGATAATAAATCACGAAGGAGATTCTAAAGAGTTGGAAGGAGTTATTCTGAGTCTTTTCAAAATTCATCACAATCACCAATCATTCCATTTTAAATTTTATTCGAAAATAAATTATTTATGCAAGTAGGTGTAGACTGGTCCCGAAGACGCGTTTTTTTCATCGGTTTGTATTTCTTTCATTCATCAGTCGATAAGGACTTCGTAGGTTTTAGGATGGGATTTCAAATGGGTTTTTGGCGATAGATATTTGGAGAGCTAGCTGCGATGCAACCAATTAAAGGCATTTCGGAAAGATGACAATGTTGATGGTTTGTGTCTTTGTTACGCTATTACCTAAGACCCACCGAGGCGATTTGGTTCAAATTTATTATCTAAGCTGATGTAAGCTGCTGGTAGGTTATAGGCCAAACTCTACTACAACTTCTTGAGGGATTGTTTATAAGATCTACTTTTCTTACTAAACTTTCACTTTTGATAGCGATACACTTCAAAGCGGACCTGTGCCTCAAACAAGGCAAATTTTTAACAATAGTTTATATAAATTGTTGACACATACCCAGTATGCCAGAACTCAAAACCTTTCTCGATACTTTGACCTGGTATGCGGATTTAAAATGAACAAATATAAAGATTTTATGACAAAACAAAAATTTGAGGTAAGAAATATCATTTGAACACAGTAGCCGCGAATAGAAAAAGCTTTTTAAAGAACCATGCACTCATAGATCCTGAAGTATAGCTTCTCAAAGACTGCCCTAGTATGTAATGGTACCGTGCACACCTTTCCAGCTTGGGTGCTTTTGAATAGTGCAGTCAATTCACAGACGTAGCGAGTCCAGGTTTCAGTGAGTTGTGCCTTAAGCTGGCTGAGGTAGCCCCAAGATCATGCCTAAAATTGTCCACCATGTCATATAAGGCTGACCTTAACATGTATGAAGCTTGATATTTATTTAATACCTACCCCTATTGTTATATTTACAAAGTGCAACTTCATATAATTATATATGATCTCAGTTCTCGTCTTTTTGGTCCAAAATTCCGAATTATCAACGGTAGGTACACTTTAGAAAGGCCCCACTGTGCAAAAGGGGATATTTCTCAGTGCCCAGCCTTCCGGTCCAAAATTTCGAATTATCAACGGCACACTTTACAAAGGCCGCCGCTGTGCAAAAGGGACAATTTGTAAGTACTGCAGGACTCCTAAAGGCGGTAAGCAGCCGATACGTCGCTGTGAAGTCCACCAGAGGGATCGGTGTTCTCAAGTATCGGGTTCCACTCTGACCAAGATAGTTTCTTACTATTAAAACCTAGCTCCGGGAAAGGCGCGCAGATCTACGCGAGTTATCCTAACCCAACATAGTGAATCACAGTTTCTGAATGTAAAATTTATCAAGTGCATCAGTGATGGAAAAGAAAATTTCGAGTTCATTGCCGCAAAAGGCAGTGTCTTTCCAACTCTTCTTAAAAGCAAGATAGCGAAAGTTTTTCCTTGCATTTTAGAGAAGCCTATCGACTTCAGAACTGCCTATCGCCTATCGGATTCGCTAAGTCATTTAGATCCAAATAGACACTCCAAAAGTTCAAAAATAAGGTTGTTCTACTACGTTTTATTTTATGTCCAATATTTCCAAATAATGTCCCAATTCCTTGTTGCAAAAGGTGGCTTCAATCACAAGTTGCAAGGTCCCAGACCAAGAAGCTAATTTTTCCTTCTTTTTTTTTTTTTGATATAGTTGTAAGTTTTACAAATAGTGGAAAGAAATCGATGTCATTCCAGATCGATACCAAATGATTGGAATATCGAAAACCGAAGGAGGTTAAGCTTTACAACTTTCGAGGGGAAGAAGGCCGACAAGAGTTCAGGAAGCTTTTCTGTTACTCTAAAGACGGACTACCGCGCACTACTGAAAAATTTTCCAATAGTTGTCAGTATTTTTAGAAATTGTTCCTTTTTCCAAAAGGAGGTGTGAATCATAAAAACGAAACATAAATTCACCGCATGACTGGAATAAAAATGCAATCAATAAACTGTGAAGTGTAGAACTGACTGCGCCTTTTTCTGGTCTACATGATTTGTGGTTGTCAAGAATTATACAGAAATAAATCATAGGTTCAAACGATCCAAAAGAAAACCAAGCTTTTTGAAAAAATGTTTGGTGTTGAACGTAACAAGGATATCCAACTACCTCCTCATTCCGCGACACTTTTCACCTTCTTCGAAGTTCCACCTTATATAGTCATAGTCACCTCTTACCAACTCTTTTCCATTGGCAAGTTATACCTGTAACGAAAACTTTTCATTACAGCTCGCTTTTCCTACAGTCTTCAACAAATAAAAGCTTACTCCCCGTGCCACAAGAGCTAGGGTCAAGTTATTTGAGAAAAAAATTCATTGACACTATCTTGACGTCCATCACAGCACAAAAAAACTGTCACAGTCCAAACAGACCCGAGTTTCTGTGTTGCTGGTGCTTTGTTTTTATCCACTCGACCCTTTTTGGGCTCTGTCCTGGGGAGGTTTCTATATTCATCTCAAAGGTAATGTCAAAAAATTCAATCGACTGAATAGGAGTAGATTTTTCCATCGAAAACGAATGCATTGCAACTGATAAAGTTGTCTCGGATAACAATGGAGCAAGAGGCATACACTATTAACGCCAATGAGGGCGAAATGTGTGTTTATGACAGTGACGAGGGGGCCGGTTAAAAGTCCTCAATGGAAATGGAAATGAAATGGGCGGAAGAGGTTGGGGGGTCGGAACTGAAAAACAAACCTCCGTCGGTCGTTATCCATTCTTTCAAAGGTTGGTAGTTGGTACATGTGTTTTATACTCATTTTTATTTTTTTCTGTCATTCGTTCGTTCGCTCGTCAGTCAGTCAGACAGTCCTCTGTGTGATTAAAATTGAAATGAGATGTGAGAAGATAAGCGGTATACGAGGCGTTCGTAACTACTCTACTGATTGAATGGGCCACACGAGATATACACACAGAGATAGGATAGAATGCGACGCGTTTAGATAATGGCTTAGAACGTGTTGAACATTTGTTTTTTATGTGGCAATCCGAGTGGTTGTTGTTTTCTTTTTTTTTCACTTTGTTTTCTCAAGTGCTATACGCAGGCGGAGTTACGTACATACATAGATGTAAATGATGTATATATTTGTATAGTGGAAATTATGTTAATTAAACGTTTCAACTGCGCGTTACTTAAGGTTTAATGACTTTGAAGGCTCTTCAAGTCATTCAACTTTTTTTTTTTTTTTGTGTAGCTTGTTACGTTCAGTAAGGGACAGAAGTTGGCCACATATACTCTCATTCATGTGATTATTACTTAACGTCATTTAAATGTCAACATTTTAGGAAAAATCGCAATCGAAATCTGTTTTGATAGGCCAAAAACTAAAAACGACACAAGTCAAGCAAGTTTTTAAGACACCTCAATGTTCATTTTGCCATTTAAATATTTATGAAATTTTCCGATTTTTCCGCGAAAAATCCTTTTGTCTCCAAAAAATTAAATAGCTGGTTGAAAGCTTAAAATGTTCAAGTCAGTGCTGGCTCCCTTAAAGAGAGTTTATTAAAATGTATTCAAGTAAACGCAGCGTAGCTAAAAAAAAAATACATGTTAGTCGAAAATGCCCCCAAAAATATAAGTAGCTGGTTGACAGCTTAAAATGTTTAAGTCACTGGCTCCCTTAACACGAGTTTTTTTTTAAATATATTCGAGTGAAGTCAGTGTAGCTAGAAAAAAAACTACATTTTAATAGAAAACGACCCTAAAAAAATAGGCGTGGCAATAAACCATATAGCCTATAACTTTTTCTGGGTTTTAAGAAGCATTTAAAAAAATGTACCATCGAAATCTGTGCAGTAGTCGACAACATCGACAACGGTTTTATTAAACGTATACTCGTATATAATCTCTTCTAATCGAAGACACTCATTCACTGAAGATTGGTCGTATGAATAGTATATACCTATGCGATCCAGAGATCCCCAGAACGCGGTGAGTAAAGGTTTACTCAAATTTTAATTCAAACAGATCCAAAATTTGATTGACAGTTTTGACAAACGAGCGCAGTTTGTGAATTGAAATAAATTTGACAGATGAAAGGAAGACGCTAAAATGTTGAACTTCAAAGTTTGAGCTTCACTGTTTTTTTTTAGGTGGTGGTCGAATGTTCTCCTATAGACCGTTTTATTTGTTGTAAAAACCTAAGTCATAAATTTATTTGTGATGTGGATTAGATGTCAAAAATATAAGTGGCTCAAGGTAACTCGTAGTCCATCCATGAACTTTTGAGTATATTTTCCGTTCTCTGAGAGATTCCCGCTCCATTTTTTAGGATTTTTACAGATTTTTAGTGTTTGGCTCGGGATAGTACGCGAATAGACCTATTACAAAAGTACCTTTATATTTGTTGTGACACTTTAATTTTCCTGTCAAAGTTTCTCGTAAATGCGGACGTTCAAAACGCTGGGCACATTCAAGAATTTAGTTATTTTAAGTCGACTAGATTGGTCTGGATAAGATGTAACCTAAATGCAAAAACTAGATTGGACGCGAACGTCACTTTTTTTACGTCAAGCACATATGCGAACTGTCAACTTAATTAACAGTAACGAATTTCTTGACTAGATTCGTCGGGTACCCCTCCATAAACGTTAATTAAAACAGCTGCTCATATGACGGATTTCAAACAATCAAAACCGAGATACATCTAGTCAAACAGCTGTCAGACTTACTAAACTAAACTGACAGATGGCTGACATGAGCTGTCTGATTTTTGTTACTGACCTATTAATGGATTCATCGCGTTTGTTTTTCCTTAAGTCGACGTACCAAACCGTTATTTCTATTCAGAATTTTCACGACTGAGTAGCCCAGTTGACACCTCGCTGTCTATGACATTGACATAGAACTGACGGCTAGAATTTTTCAAGTGCCTAAAATAATGTTTCAACTTGCAATGGGCTTTATACCAATAACCATTTGTAATTTCGACTTAAAATTTTAGGAGTTCAGTGGTTATATTTTCTACAGTAAAACCCCTACAAGTGCCTCTCGCTTAGGTGCCTAACCCGCATAAGTGGCTTTTTTTGGAAAACCAAAATTGTGAGGATTTTTTCATATAAAACTCATCTTAAAAGTACCTTTCGCTTAACTTCCTTTCCCGTTTAATTGCCTTTTATTTTCTATACCCACTTTTATTAAAATTTACCTGAAAAAAATAAAATTCTTTTAAATATAGGTACACATTTTTGAAATCAGCTGAAAAAATTCAAAAGCTTTTATTCCTTTAGCGCTTCCTTGTGTTTCATGCTTTAAAAATCAAAAATAAAAATGTAATTTTATGTATTTTCTTATTTTTTAAAAAAATTAAATGTTTTTTTGTTATAACATTTTTTTTTTTATAAATTTAGAGATAAGTGCCTATGTGCACTTAAGCGGATTTTTGTTTATAACTGCCTAACCCGCATAAATGCCTATCAAAAGGGGGCATTTAAGGTTAGGCACTTATCCTGGTTTTACTGTACACAAATTTCGCAATAATTGTGAGCTTCCGTAAACTTATAGTCGAGACTAAAATTTGTTATATAGTTCGGCGCAGTAAAAAAAATAAACAAATTAGAATCAGCTGTAACAATATATAAATTTTGTTTTTTTAATTAAAACTCCCCAAAATATTTCGAAATTGTGAGAAACGTTGACACATCGAAATATCATCATAGACAGTGCTCAACAGATCTAACCAACCCCGTCACAATCCACAAACATCCAACGAGAAAGTGGTAAAGAAAATATACCAATTAAGTGAGTGACAAGCGCTGTCAGACTGAGCAGAGAACCGAACGTAATCATTATTTATGCAAATGTCAAAAATCAACTGCTTTTGGAACAAATTTGAGAGGAAATGCTTTTACCTGTATACTTAGCATTTTATTTGACAGATGAAGCGATGTAGTTATTTCGAATATTAGCTGCTTCAATAATTAACGTCTGCTTTCTGTACCTGAGCCTGTGATGCTGGTGACGGTGCATTTATGTTTCATGTTAGTGAATAACTTACCGCTTGTACGAACGACGATCATCAATTATCCAACTTTACCCGTTCGAATCACGTTCTGCTTGTCACCGTTATTTATTTAAGTTTTTGGTTATTCAAAAAGAGTTCCGTACGCCCTCGAACATGTGCACAACTTCAGACCTGTCACAGGAGCTTTCGCTTTTGACATGGCCATGATATTTGACACGATTTAAATAGAAAATTCCCTTCTTCGTGCCGGTTTTTGTAGCCGTCGTCATCTTATTTCGAACCACGAGAAGCTGACTCCACTTACGGTGCATGCAAGAAACTTGCCCATATATTAATTCACTTGCGCGCGGTCTATAAATACTTCAAACCAGATTGACAACGTAGTAAAAGAAACAAAATTCGCAATCACATCTCGCAGCAGCCAACATCAGGGGCGAGACCGGAGACCATTGCAAAATCAGCGCGCACTTGCAATGGCATCCGAAGATGCAATCATCCCCAGGAATGCGGACCACCGCATGCACTCATGCATTTATGGTCACCATTACATTTTCGTTCGGTTTGGATGTTATCCAATTAAGTGTGTGCACTCCATCGTGCAATTACACCGCAAATCTCTGCAAATATCGTCGTCTGCAACAGATATGACACACAAAAGCATCTTCCTCTCGAGCGTACTCAAGCTTTAGTCATCTTCTCAAATTGTAAACTCGCCAGAGAATTAATTAAATTTGTCTGCCTTTGTTCTAAGGATATAGCTACGCACTTTAGAAGGTGCATCGTTGTTCGTTCTGTGTGTTTGCACTCATTTGTATCATTTGTACAAGTACGAGTCGTATTTTTTCGGCGTTCTTTCTGTTGGTCGGAAACACAACTAAATTGCCAAACAATGAGTCAGCTCCCATTCATGCGCCGAAACCGAAAAGATATTCTATTTCCGACAAAGAGTGTGCAAAAAATGTCCCTCCCCAAAACGAAAAATATATAAGAACATTCTTCCCAAAGGTGCAGAGTTTTTGTTTTCTTTGGTAAGTGGCAACTGGCAACTGGCAACTGGCAAGCAAAACCTTGCGAGTCTCGTGTTTTTCAGTTTTCAGTTTTTCACCAGATGACATGGCAGAAAAAGCTATACCACATCCGAGTATAGCTGCGGCAGTAGCACAGCGCAAATCGGTCTTGTGTAAACGCTGTGCATGGTAAATTAATTAACCCCTCTGTCGGTCGTTCGCCAACTAATATAAGAAAAATTTAAATAAATTGCTCATTCGTGATGCAACGATTGGAAAAGTTAGACTAGGCGACGCCGCGAATTTTCTTAATAATATAATACGTATGCTCCAACCGGATCTGTGAGAGTCCGCCACCTACCCCCCAGCCCAAAGTTCGAGTGCGGTGAGTGCTTTTAGAGTGAATTTTTTTTTTTGCTCTCGAATTTGTACAAACTACACAACGTGTATATGTATTTAGGGGAAATCGGCACATGATTTTATTTGCTTACTAATGAATTTGATTCAATTACACGTAGCTTACCTGCGCAAAATAAATTGGTCTACATTTAGACAGGCTACATAAACAAACATGAAATGAGCCGATGAAGATGGGGCTCTGAGCTCTGAGGGCCATTAGCCCATAGACGTTATGACGGAGAGGAAGAACGTTTTCTTGTGGAGGTTTATTTTTTCTTGGGATATTTTCGGAAATTGTCTAACATTTCGTGTCCGGCAGAATGTTTATTATTTAAAAAAAGGAAAATGAAGAGTTTTTTGTTTTTTCTTGTTCTTTCGTTCCGCTTACGTAAATCCACTTTTTGCGGGTGATTTCCCCTTTTTTTCATCGTCTAATTATTTAACCGCTTAGCGTGCGATTTCCATTTTTGTATTTCCCTACGTAAATGCGAATTGTTTGTGAATTTCTTGGAATTAAAAAGAAAAGACAGAAGCGGGCTTTTTTTTTCAAAAGTTTGCGGAAATTCAGAAGAAAAGTTGCAGAAATTGTGAAGAAAATTTAAGGGTGACCCAAGGGTACACTTCGTTCGCAGAAGGCATTAACAACAGACCCAGCTCATTGGGATTGCGTATTAAAAGCCGTGTGGTTTCATTTGGTTTCGAAGGTGTTTTGGGAAGGGTGGTTTTCGAACGTGCTTCTATTACCGGCCTTAGTTTTAAAGACAGGGTTTGGAAATTAGGTTCCACCTCACACTTCTGACAGTCATATGAGCCGTCCACATTGAGTAGACAGATTTATCTACTTGCAAATAGGACAGCTGGACTGCTTTTCTACGAATAATCATCACATTAGTTGTTTGATAGATTCTCGTCTAAGGCAGCAGACATTTTTCGTGCTGTACCAATGCCTAGTCATTTTTAGCAGTCAAATTCAAATTTACGAACGCACAATAGAAAAATTTGCCATACAAAATTGTCTATTTCGTTGTAGAAGACGTTAGAAATGCCAAATGCCTAAAAGAAAGACCGCCATTTTTATTTTTTACTTTTTTTCTTAGTATTTTCCAAATTTCGTGGGCTTAAGCGAATGTCAAATAAAGCAAAAATCACTCATTGACATAGTTCAGCAGTCCTATTAAAGTCTCACGACATTCAATTCATAGTTGGACCTTGGACGGAACTTTGGCTTAAGCTGGATTAAGCAAATACAACCCTATAATGATATTTGAATATAGCGTTCGATGAATTCCCATCTAAACAAAGAAGAAGTTTTAAAATCGATGTAACTTAACTTAAAATCGATGTGACTAAAGCCAACCACATTGATCAATTATGCGGACTTAGCCTAGTGTCAAAAATGCACTCAAGTTCTGTCAAACAAACAAAACAAACAAATGGGTCACTGATCCCTTTTACTGTCGCGGCACACAATTCCAATGTAGTTCAATTCAATGCAATTCAATTCAATTCATAGTTGGACCTTGGACGACACTTTGGCTTAAGCTGGATTAAGCCAATACAATCCTATAATTATATTTAAATATAGCGTTCGATGAATTACCGTCTAAGCAAAGAAGATGTAAACATAAACTCAACTTAAGCCAACCAAATTGATTAATTATGCGGACTTAGGCTAGTGTCAAAAATCCACTCAGGTTCTGTCAAACAAACAACACAAACTAATGGGCAATGGGCCACTAATTCCTTTTAATGTCACGGCACACAATTCCAATGTTATCGCCCGTTCGCTTAAGTTAAGTTAAGTTAATTCGAGTTAAGGTGAAGCTTATTCAAGTTTAAGTTAATCTAAGTCAAGTTCAAGTTAAATATGAAATCACTTAACTCTCTAGGACTTACTACAGAAATTCTTGAGCATATGAACGTGCATTTACTCATTGAAATCCTTGCCCCCATGATTGAGTACCAAGAAGTCCCCATTATTCCTTACAAATATTTATTCTTTTCCATTAACAATAATGACAGCAAAATATTTTTAACTAATTGAGAAACTGCATTAAACTTCACCCAGTTACATAAATTATCTGCAGATCAGGACACGCAGCATCATTAATTGCAAGAAGCATTCCATTTACAATCGTTCGACAACATTACCAAATTTGTTTGCATTATTCGTAAGTCAGAAGTTCCCGATAAGGTAGTCAAAGTCAGACCGCAAAAGGGTCAGTAAAGGAATCTCACGAGTACCTACCTACTTGTTAGCCAAACCACATTCCTCTGCAGCGCTTGAGTTTATTTGCCGAATCCTGTGCAGTGTAAAAGCACTCCAGTTTTTTTTTCTTACATCAAATTACATAAACTACAATCCGGAAGCATGTTGGCCAGCAAAGTAGCTCCAAAACAAGAATTAAAGGCCAATTGGGAGACTGTTTCTTTTTTATTACGGTTCCCCTCTCGCCCGTCAGCAACCCCTCCCATGCACTTCATTGTCTAAAGAGATACATTAAATCGTGATCTGAATATTGAGCGCGTTTTTCCTTTTTTTTCCCATCGAATAGTCCCACTTGCAGGTCGTTGTCTCTCTCCATCCCACGGGACTTGTTTCTTTCACTCCTTTTTGGTAGATACTTCATTTTATTCCTTGTTTTTGTGTTTTCGTGTTGTTTTTGTTTTTATTGTCTTGAAGAAAAAATTCTTTACCTTTGTCCGATTGTAAGGCCACTACACTTCGGGGAAACTTCACATGGACCGCGGCGAACTGGACGTGGACTTTTGGGGCCAACTCTCATATGAAAACCATCGATAACCGGTTCCATTCCTTCATTATTTCTCCATTACCATGGCAAATAATAATATAATAATAATAATAGTTCTTTATTTTTCGTTATAGAAAACAATTTTACAGTTTTATACAAAAAATTTGAGAACATACGACAATGACATAAATGTCGTCTGTCGGGGATTTGAAAATAAAGTTTAATTGTAGTTTTACATATTTAGTTATTAAATTCTTCAACTAACAAATTCCTATACGCTAAAGCATTGATAATGTAATTCTTTAGATTGTCCCAATTACTGAGTACACCGTTTAACAGTTTAACTACCTCATCTTCTGATAGGTATCTTTTTTCAAAATATTTGTACCTGAATTCTTTAAGAATAGGACATCTTCCTATGAAATGCTGTATGTTTTCGATTTCTTTTAAATTGCATAAGGAGCAGTTTCTTGACGTGTTTGCCTTAAAAGTAGTTGCATTTAATTCAATTAAGTCGCACCGAGCTTTAAAAATCCACATTATTTTAGTTTGATCCTCAGTATCGGTGAAGTATCTAGAACCTGTGTCAAAATCTAGGTTTTTATAAAACCTTTCCGTTTCCTTCGCTCTTTGGATCCTTTTCAAATTGTAACTTGACTTTAATCTTGTTAACAATTCTGCTCTCTTATAGTCCCATTCCATTTTCGATATATTGGGATTTCTCCAGCTAATATTGAAGTCTGCACTCAACTTGTTCAAACTTTGTACCCAAAACAATTCCTTTTGCATCAGTTTTAAGGTAAGCTGATACGGCAGACGATTGCTTCCGTACTCGAAAAGTGTCCTTCCTATATACCTAAGGTGAAGGTCTAAAGTATACAAGTGACCTTCTTCCATTCCAGTTTCCAACATAAGTGCGTAGTTGGGAGTGAAACTGGGCAAGCGCAGTATCCTTTTCACAAAATACCTTTGGAGCTTATCTACTTCTTCAAAGTGCGTATGACCCCACACTTGCGCTCCATACGTTTGTACAGCTCTGCACACACCTTGAAATAACTGCCATTTAGACCGTAGGGAAGTAGCTTTTTTATTGAAGAAGTTGTTCCATGTCGCGTTTATGCTGTTTTTCGCCGAATAGTTTCGATTTTCAACATGTTTTGTGAAGGTCATTTTTGGGGTCAATTTCATACCTAGATAGCAGTAATTTGTTGAAACTTTTATTTCCTCTCCTTTGAAGTGCCATTTTTCTCGATTAGCTGGTCTGCCCCCATTTTTGAAAATCACGATTTCCGATTTAGTCATGTTCACTTCTAGATTCCATTTATTGCAGTATTCTTCTAATCTATTAATCATCCCTTGCAGAACTGATATGCTATCTGCCAAAATGACAATGTCGTCTGCATAAAGAAGCAACCTTATATTTATATTATCTATGAATAAGCCACCTTCCAAACATTCATGCAAATCATTTATGTAGAGTGAGAATAGTAGCGGTGATAGAAGACAACCTTGTTTGACTCCAGACATCGTATCAAAATGTTTTGATAAATTTTCTCCTGTCCATACTGCTGATTTAGTGCTCTTATATATGTTCTCTAATAATCTCACAATTTTAGTTGATACTCCCATTTCATGTAGCTTGTATATTAAAAGTTTACGTGAGACTTTATCGAATGCCGCTTTAAAATCTACAAAAAAGGCGTAAACCTTTTGCTTTCTACTGAACTTTAAATGTACGATTGCTGATAGGTTATATATATTGTCAATAGTAGAGTAACCTTTTCTAAAACCGGCTTGGTATTCTGTAAGAATATTGTTTTTTTCGACCCAAGCAGATATCCTGTCATTCAATATTCCCATGAAGACCTTCGCAATGCAGTTCATAAATGATATCCCGCGAAAGTTACTAGGTAGACTGCTGTCTCCTTTTTTAAAAATTGGGAATATAACGCTCGTTGAAAACGTTTCATCAATTTCTCCACTTTGCAGTATCTCATTATATGCTTGTGTTGCTTCGTATAGAAATAAATCCGGGGCATTTTTAAGAAACTCGTAAGGAATTCTGTCTTCGCCAGGAGCTTTATTTAGTTTTGCCCTTGCTATAACTTTTTTCACCTCTTCAATTGTTATAGCTGCCTCTAGGTCTGCATCCTCTCGAAGCATTGGCGCGTACTGAATGTCTTTGGATGTTTGTTGAGGGTTTAGCAGCTGCTGAAAGTATGTTCTAAACTCCGAGGCTGATATTCCTGGGTACTGCGGTGTTTCTTGTTTTCTTATCTCCTTGGCAATCTTCCACCACTCCTTGCTATCTTGCACCATATTTATTTTATTTTCAAGCAATTTGTAGTATCCAGCTTTCTTCGCCTCACAAATGCTTTTATACTTTTTGTTTGCCTTTATATATTTTTCTCTAGCTACTGAACTCGAAGTATTCTTAAACTCCTTTAAGGCCTTAAAAGACGTTTTTCTCGCAAAGGAGCACTTTGCATCAAACCACTTGTTTTTTGGAAGATAGTTGTTATTATTTGCACCCTGTAACGTTCTCGATGAGGCCTTTATAATATCAACTAACTCCTTTAACTGAAAAACGTCTTTTCCTTGTTTCCATTCCATTATATTGTTAGATATGTGCTGATGATAGAGATCTTTATTGCTTTCTCTCCACCTGAGTTTTGGTAGAAGGTTAAGCTTTTTTTGTGGCTTACACTGGCTCTGAACATTTAATGTTAACCGAATTGGCATGTGGTCCGACCATATCTGTTCATCCACTGAAAAATTTTCTATTAGGTTAAGTAACTCTTGCGATACTGCGCATATATCGTTGACAGAATTTCCGATGCTGCTGACATATGTAAAATTTCCCACCTCATCTCCATTTGTTACTCCATTGGTTACTACTAGTCCATATTCACTGCAGAATTCCATGAATCGCCTTCCTTTTTTATTTACGACCAAGTCCTTTGATTTCCGTATAGTTTTGCCTGCTGCAAAAATGTTTCTGTGAATCTCTTCTATTTCTTGCTGAATTTCACCTATCCTGACGTTCAAATCACCAATCACTATCGGGTTGACTACGTTTTCCATTGCAACAAACCGCTTTATCAAACTAAACTCATCATCCCAACTAGCATCTCTTATGTACAACGGAATAATTGTAAAAATATCCTCCATTACATGGATTTCAATCGTTTCCAACCCCTTTGTGTTGTCAAATATATGCTGAATTCCACTCTCAATCATATTCTTTTTCAATCCATACATGCACCCACCTATCGCTCTTCCATAGATACTATTTCTTACAGCTGGTTTCCAATACGTATCAAAATCTTTAAAATACTTCTTATAGTCTCTTATTTTGTCGTTAATTATGTGAGTTTCGATTAATACAACAATATCATAGGAATTAACATATTTAAAGAATTCATTATATAATAGTTTATTTTGCAATCCATGTATGTTATATGATAATATATTTATTTGTTTAAGACTACTAATACTACTACTCTCCTTTGAGCGCTTTTCATTATCAATGCTTTTACAACTTTTTTTGGTATAGCCACAACAGTTATTTAATCGTTTTTTGCATTGATTTTGGACATAATACTCTTAAAGTCTAAATTGATTTTTATTTGATCACCATACATACTTTTTAACACCTCGTTCGCTCCCTTTTGGCCGCAGACTAGCTCATCATCCCTGTTCCAAATAAACCAATTGCCATCTACTAGTAGTTTGTCGTCACGAACTCTGACTCGTTTGCTCTTGCTGAATAATAAAATGCTCCTCTTTATATCTAACATAGCTCTCTTCCGTTGTCGCCGCTCACTGTTTAAGTCCTTTTCAATTGAGATTTCAGTGCCCGCCAAGTTGTTGGTATGCTTTAGCACCTCCTGGACCATCTGCTCTGATCGCATTTCCACTATCACTGTCATCTTACCATTACGTTCGAACATTTTTCTAGTGGATTCGATTTCAATTGGGGTTGTTATTTTCATCTTGTCTCTGCATGTTTTTTCAACTGCTTCCGAAAGTGACACTTCTGCTTTGATGTCTTTAAAGATTAGATTCTTCCTTTTCATTCTGTCTTCTAGATACATCATTTGGCGGTGATCTCTTTGCCTTTCTTCTTTTAGTACTTTTACTTCTCGTTTTAGTGCTTGATTTTCTGTTGTAAGTAAACTTATTTCAGCTGATAGCTTACTTATGTGTTGTTTGACTTCCTCCATATCCGTTTTTGTGGGTAAAGTTTTAAGCTTTTCATCAAGTATCGTTCCCATGGAGCTCTGCATTAGACTCATCAAATCACTGACATCCATCTTGCCTACTTCACTGTTTGACGATATATCTTCTGGAGACAACTCTGCCAGTCTTCTTTTGGTCGTATGTACAGTCGAGTCCTTTGATGCTGTTGATGATGACGATGTTTTCGGTGGAGTGCGTTGCATATTTTTCGGCGTACTTTGCACTTTCCGCCCACGAAAGGGTTTGTGTATTTGATAACTTAAATTTGGAATCCACAGAACTTTAGTATGTGTCTCAACCGCTATCTAGTAGAGATTAAAGGTCACTTTGTTTACCGCCTGTCAAAGTTATTTGCTATATACACTTTCCGGGTCTATACGACAACCACTAAAAACCGCCTTGCAATCAAAATACTGAGTAATTCTTCTTCACTCGAGTGTCTGATGCGTATTGTCACTTCCACTTTTTATTGATTACACTCTCAGTTCCTCAAACGTAGATTTATTTGTAAAACTATTCAATTAAAACTTCACTGTTGACAAATGTACTCTCCTCCAAACCAGGGTTGCCAAATCTCTCCCCATGGCAAATACAGGAGAAAAAAAAAAAAAAAAACACGGACAGAAAAGAAGGGCAACACAAGAAAGAAAAACAAGAGAAAAAAAACGAAAAAAAACACAAAATTCCTTTCTCAAGATCATTCATGAACATGGTCTTGCATTTCATCGCTAAGAGAAGTTGTTGATGAGTTAACGCCATTTCATGTGAAAATTTGTTGGTTCCACCTTAATTCAATCGGAGAGCAGGTAGCAGATAGGAAGCCAAGACATAACCTCCATTCCATGCCCATGATCCATGAAGGAGACAATCGCATTAAATATGCTAATCCAAGACGAAGTTATAACGTGCAAAATATACTTAATAACTGTGAAACGACGTAGCTGGAGTTCATTCAAATGAGTCACCATATGCGGAGGGTTTAGGTAAATTAAGTCACAGTGGTGCCAAACGAAAGGGAAGGGTGTCCATGGGGGATTGGAATGCAGTTGAGTGTTTGACTTTAAAATGATGGTTTGGACAGTAAATTTAAAGATGAACAAAGATGCATCAGTCGCTCTGTTCTATTCAACGTAATAGTTGGTAGCATAGTTTTTATCGCCGAACTGTCACAAGTGGTTGGCACTCGCACAGTTGGAAGTGGGTTGGTGGTTCACTTCCTGCCAAAAACAGAACTGTATTTTCAAGAGGCATCAAAATTGGCTTCCAGAACGCAAAATGTCTCAACAATCACTTAAATTCCAACCAAAGTGTTCCTCTGAAGCAAACAAAAAATAAAGTGTGGTATTGAGTTTTAAAAATATTTGTATGAACACAGATCGGCTTTTGGGTAGTCGTTTTTGAGAAATAATTAAAAAACTTATTTAATTCGAAATTTTTAAGAAAAACTAAGCACGGGATCTTACTTAGAATACTGAAATTATTTTTAGTACCTATGCATTTTGATCAAAATCATTAGAGCGGTTTTTTAAAATTTGGCAGTAAAAACAGTATCAAATATTGCAATGTTTAGTTTGAAAAATACTATTGCTTAACTATTTAGCTGAAAACCGATTATAAGTTATTGTTCGGGATGTAAGCATTACATGGTTTTTTAAAGTTTTATCGAAGTCGAAAATGGAGTTTTCGAGACATGAATAGTTTTTAAAATTAGTGTTTTCGGTGATTCGAATTGAAAATTAAGGACGCAATCATTTTTGAAAACATCATCTTACTCTAAGTTTGCACTTAGGTCTAAATCGTTATTGCCGTTTTCCGGTGATATAAAGAACCAAATTTAGAACAAAAATACATTTTTCAAAAATCCATTGTACGATAAAAAAAAGAGAAAAACTGAGTTTGCTATTCAATTATAAATAACCAATGACCCTATTACCTTAGAAATGAATTTTTGTTACAATTGTAGGAATCGTTTTCGAGATATGTCCAAATTTCAAAAGTACAGTCATTGTTTTTTTTTTTTTTTTAGAGAAAAACTGAGTATGAAACTGAGTATGCCGTCATGTTAACCTCAAATACTTAAGCTTAAATATCAATTTTGGTTGAAATCTTTAGAGCCGTTTTCGAAAAAATCAAATTGGTACGAAAATTTTATATGGGAAGTACCATTTACATTGAGGGCCCCCCTTCAAATCCGAAGCTTGAACGAAATCCGTGCAGCCGTTTAGGCTGTAGGCCTCGGCATAAACGGACAGACAGACAGACAGATGGAAAGAATTTTGGGACCCACTTTTTGAGTTCCTCTATCATCGTAATGTCAGAAGTGATTAACATCTTGAGTTCGAAAATTTGTACGAATACAACATCTTCCTCTTACTAAGTAACCTAGAAAGTTAAAAACCTGAGTCTGCATGGGTTAAATAAATAAAAATCTTCTTGCGAACTGTCACACTTTATTCACAAACTCGCGAATGAAATTTTTTTTCGAACTTAGCCCTTAAAAATGAAACTGAATCGCGGGTAGCTGCGACTGCGACTAAAAAAGTGTTCATGTGAATAAAGTGTCAGAAACTACGAATATTCACTTGTTTGTAGTTCGAAATTCGTACTCGAAAAACACCACCTCTGCCAGCGACCGCACCAGGCTTGCCAACTTGAAACATAACTTTGGACAAATATACCGAAAGAGCGGGACGGAGAAATCAGACAAAGATTTAATTATCCAACTGAAATAACAAACTTTAAAAGTCTTATAAATTGCTCACACAACTCGTATTTTAGTACACCTCAAAACGTACTACCTTAAAATAACCTTTAAAATATTTTTTCCATAACCAAGGTTATTTGTATACATTACCCCATTTTTTAGTTATTTGTTGAATTAAATTAACTGTCGGCAAAGAAGCATTAGGAAAGACAAATACTTTGTCCCAAATGTACCGTGTTGGCAACTGTGGACCGCACTGTGCTTCAGCTGCGACATTGTCCCCCCATATCGCACTAATAGTCATTGGCTGACATAACAGTCAAAATTATAATTGTGATCCGGGGAACGCCATTAGCGCAGGTGAGCTGGAGCTCAAACAAAATATATATTAAAATTTCAATGTTTATTTATCCGACGATATTAGCATAGCCGACAGACAAACGAGAAATCCACATCAGCAAACAAAACAATAGACCCAGTCACAGTAGGTGGTAAATTAAGGAAAACGTGCGCCATCACTTGTTCAACACTAACACCATACACCACTTCAAAGGTTGTTGACACAAATTAGAAAAATTATTATAATTCCAACAACAAAATGCGCAAAAAATATAAAATTATCTAATCAAAAACAAAAACAAGAGAAACTCCAATTAAATTTAATTAGAAAGTAATTTTGGAAATTTTCCCCAATCTTTTATACTGCTGTCTGTACAGAGTCTCAATGGTGATTGTGTGGGCGCAAATTAAATTTGCATACCCAGAGACGGCCGACGAGAGCAGCATCATCAGAGGGAAGGAATTTCCTTGTAATTTTTTTTCTTTTGTTTTTTTTAGGCCAACAAAAAGACTAAGCACAAACAAAATGAAATATCTACGAAAGAGGCGAAAATAGGGATAACTTTCAGCCGGACCCGGCGGAATAGGTAACTGGTCGGAAGGATGTTTCTGATTCTGACAGAGGAGAGCAAAAGGCGGACCATCGTGCACAGGACGAGATTATTAATTGTCCTAGTACAAGTGGAAATCTCTCTGCTGGTTTAATTTAGATGGCGACGGTTGGGTAATATTGCGAATTGTTTTTTGTTTTTCTGCTTTTTTGCCCAGTTTCTTTGTTTTTTTTTTTTTTTTTAATTCTGTCGCTCTCTGTTCAAATGCGGAGGTCCCAAGGGACGAGCAAATGTTTAATGAGCATATTTGGCGAGGATTGTATTTTTTTTTTTTTTATAGTTTTTGTCTGGGCTGTCTAGGTTGTCGCGTTCGGCTGTAAATTGAAAGTGGTTCCGTCTACTACTTACTGTGGATGAAATTAAACGAATTACAATGCGGATTTAATTGCATATTTATGCAAATGCTGGTCGAGGATATGATCCTCATTTTTGACAATTTCATCGAGTTTGGGTACAGCTAAAACTAACGACGGGTTTTATGTAAATTTGGAGCCCGACCACAGCAATCAATCAAAACTACACTTGAATTGCAATTATTGGTGTATGGGTGTAAGTCCTTAGGGCGTGCATACGCTTTGGCCTAGTTTTATAATTAATTAAAGCAAAGTTCGACGGCGGACATTTCTTGAAGCCCATTAGTTTGAGGCTGTTTTTCCTTTGGCATCGCAGCAACCAGAACTGGTGTACGACATGGAATTAATTAAGCAAATTGCAGACGTTGACCTAGGTCGGTGGGTATTAATCATAATGCTGAAAGTTATCAAAAGAATTTCCATCTAAATCTGGTCGAGAATATATGGCGAGTGCCTAACTTTGGATTGCTATTCATGGCGAGCAGTTGCGGATTTTTCCTTCTCTATATTATTTTGCTGGACATTGAAGGAATGCCGTAACGAAGTGCTCGGTGAAGGAGCTCATAATTTTGTTTAACCCAACTATGTAGGTCAGTGCGATAAGAACGAGTGAGTGGATTCAAATTTTATTTTTTACTCGCATCGCTGAGTTTTCGAATAAGCGTGCTGCTACAAGCTTACATGAACCATAAGCTCAAGACTTAATAAGGATGTCGCGGTGGATATCCTCTGGTGCGTCTTGTATAACTTTACTTGAACCTTCATTTTTATATAGAGGTATTTGTCTTTTTTTTCTGTCAACTCAGTTGAAGGTGCATTGTTGTTCGATTGGGAAAAGCAAACTCATCGTTTGGATGATGTCTTTTAAGGGAGTCATTCGTGAAGTTACTGGTAGAAGAAGCCAATAGCGAGGCAGAAACAGGCGTTGATAGAATTCCAAGGAAAAAGGAAGGACAGTTCCTAAAAAAAATAAAGAACATTTTTCTGTCACGCTTAGGACGCAACTGCTGGAGACTTTTTGACGGGGGTCTCCGAAACCGTAGCAAGCAAAGTGATTAAATTTTCTATTCTCGAAAGTGTTCCACTTCACCAATCTAATAAAATACAATTCTAACCAATTGGCCTAATGGTTTATGATTTATATGAAATTTAAATTTAAGCTAAATGTAGGCTTCTAACTAAAGGTCCCCATAACTCAAAAACTGTTGAACAACAAACGGTCAAACTTTGCATTTCTATTCCCTGCACAGTTCTCTATGTATATGTGATATAAAATACAAGATAGCCCGCATTACTGGCCACTTTTTATTCGCAATTTAAAGGGATACTCAAATGGTCTAAATTTGCCCATTTTTAAGCGATCCATTATTTCCATTCTGGTGAGTGGATAACGATTTTTGATGACTTTGTTAGATGGGATACGAAGGAATATGCTATAAGAGTATAAGAGTATAAGTATTGGAACTTATAAAATAGTACAGTAGGCGCTAAAAACTCTCTAATCAGAACTTGCGAAAATTCCCTGTTACTGTAAGCTTCAACTTTTAAGAACTCACATTGTTATTTGATATACGTACTGCCATAATAGATGAATAACCCAAGAGTGAATTTTATTTGACACATTCCCCTATATTCCCCTATATTTTATGAACCATTTCTTTTACCTAGGATTGCTTCTCAAATCTTTACCTACCTATATAATAAAATAAGAGAACAACCACCCAAACTTTTGATGATCGAGAAAGTTTTGTTGGACCCAGTCGTGCACATTATTTTCATATAAAAACCAGTTAACATTTCAATTAGGGGAAAGGGGCAATTTTTTGAACTTTGGGAAAAATTAATGGTTTTCCTTAAAAAAAACCGTACAATAATTTTTGCTATTTATGTTGTTTTTCTTTTAAGCGAAAAAGCGACATCTAGATATCGAAAAAATACGCCCCTTTGGAAATAAGATTTACTCATAAATCATAATTGAGAAATGGAGGGTGTACCCTAGCGGCTATAATATGAACCCTACTAGTTTGACAGACCAGCGAAAAAATATACGTAAAAGAAGCTAAGCGAGATTAAATATTTAAATATTGTGGCAAATAAATACAATTGCTAATAAAAAACATACAAATAAATTTGTAAATAGTTTACAGTAATGGAAAATAAAGAAAAAGTGCTGGATTGTGTGACCTCTGTGGAGCTTAGGTTGAAGACAATAAGGTGCCCTGCGGAATAGAGAAACGTTTCTAATGTAAAATTCAATATTGGTATGAGACTTGCTTGCTGCGATGTGCTTGCATTTTCTTTCTTGACCAGCTTTGCACGAGCAAGTACAAATCCAAAATTTCCAAGACTTTGAAAGATATCTTGGTTTCATTTCGTGCGATTTTGAAGTCCTCGAGGATGCATTAATAACCAGACCAGTTACATAACTGTTTGCTGAATCTGGTGTCACACCTATAGCATAGACCCAACCAGCCTTGGCGAGCTCTTCCCCTTCGCGAAAGGAGCTTCTTTATGCCTCTAAAATATTCTCCAACATCGCATTTATGGTTATCGAGAAAGTCTGAGATTAATCTCGGTTAGTTGGGTCCGCCATTGGTATCCCAAATACTGCACAATAAATAAATAAATGATGATGATGATTGTCTCGTATTTACTATGAATCTTTTAATTTTAATTTTAATTTTTGAATGACTTACTTATTATTATCGGCAGCTTTTACTATATTTGTAAAGAATGCAATTAATGGCGCTCTCAAGCCCTTAATTTTATCACCGCGTCGCTAGTTCTAGAGGTCTACTGTTAAACTTATAACCGTCTAACAAGTTACGTGTTTAGATGCCTAATTCGCCCAGAAAAACAATCCGGCAAGTTTGTTGCAAGCTCGATGCTCGAAAAATAATTGTCACTGCCAACACGAGATCTGTTTAGGAGTTTGCAAAAGTGGCTACCCACCATACCAATGAAACAAAAACAAGATCTATACCCGTTCGATAATAAAAATTTGTTAAAAAGTAAAAAAAACACGCTATTTTACTGCTCAATTTAAATTATAAAACACAAAATATAAAAATATTGTGCAGATATAAAAGTGCGATGAATTTTGTGTTTTTTTTTTTTTTTTCTCAATAAAAATATAAAGTACATATAACTATATGAATGTACCTGTAGAATTAAGACAACTTCGTTCAGCTATATAGCGCCGAACGACATCAGCAGAAATATTAATGAATAAAAACTCCGTCGCAAACAGAACCTCTTGCATAATTTAATTTCATTCATCAAAAATCCATAGCGCCCAAACAGGAGAAGAAAAACCTGCTTCCAAAACCACCCAAATGATAAATACGTATCTGCCTGTCTGTCAGTTTCGCCATACCCTTCAGCTTCACCCGCCTGGTCATCCTAAAAAAGATTCACCTTTATCTTCGTCTTTTTTTTTTTTTTTTTTTTTTATCGATCACTTTATGCAAATCAAGAGTGTGTCGTTTGTTAATTACTCTAACAAGGGGAACAAAAAATAAAATAAAAAGACGAACCGATATAAATTAAAACATACACCCAACCACAACCACTTTTTGTACTCCAATTTGGTACAATCGAATCCGAAAATCCCAGGGAAGCAGAACAAGTTTCGACATTCAGTTTGGTTTCATTCTTTTTCGTTTCACCCCAAGAGCATGTGTACTGAACCCGACAAATACATTTCTATTGTACCTAGGTCGTCAACGTCGTTTTGTGTGTCAAACGATAGAGACATACACATAAAAAAAAGAACGACCTACCCCGATATGTGAAGGTGGTAACTGGTAATGCAAGGTAAGTCAGTGCCTGGAGTTTTTCAAATTTCAACGAGGAGCCGACAGAGATAAGATAAACTTGCCGTATCTGGAATTTATATAATAATCGTGTGAAAAATGTAAGCAACGCAGGTAGATTTTTATCTACATACAACTCCGAATAGCAGCCTACACAGCAAGTAACTACGGTCGTGTCGTCGGTCGTCGGTCGTCTTCGTCTGCCTTTGGCACTTTTATAGTAGTTCGCTCTCCTCCCGGTGCAATCAAAACTGAAGAAGAAAAAGTCCGTTTCGTCTTTGTTTCCTCTTTCGGGGTTTGTTTATTTTTTTTTTTTTTTTGCCCCGTTTCAAGTTGTGTTTTGTGTACATAGAGGTAGAAGAAGTAACGTATCCGAAAGGCAGCAAACAAGTATAAAACTAAAACACCGTGTGTAATAGAGAGATGAAGTCGTCGTCGGTCGCCACCTTTAAAAAACTGAAATAAACATGGAAAAAAAAATCCGACTTCTCTTTTCCAAGCGGAAACAATAAACCCAGAGACGAGAAACACAGATCTACAGCAGATATGTACGATGTACTCGTACTCGTACCTAGCATCTAGATCTAGTACCATTTACTTTGACGTTTTAAGTCAAACACGAACACAGGGTGAATGGAACTCGACAAAAAGCAAGTAATTACGGTCCAGTGGCAATCATTTGACTTGTGTGTGGAATTTGAGGATTGCGCTGGTTTCGAAAAATAGTCAAGGACACATTTGCGGGGATATCTCTTCTTTTGCACACAAGTTTGTCCTCTTGTCGGCTGCAAGGAGGAGGAGGAAGGAAATCATTATAAACAGCAGTAGGTGTCACACTTGCATGTGTTTCGTTTTTGAAAAACTCTTGAGCGCGTTGTCTAATGCCAGGAGGAAGGGACCCTTTTATGCAGCAACGGGATTAGATGTCCTTGGTGTGTATTTTTTTTAAATGATAAGCAATTAGTAACTACGTATCTTTTGTGCACATCTTTGGTGCACATTTCGCTTAATTATTTTGTGAATGGAGGGGTTTTGAGAAGCTTTCAAGGACCAAAGTCAAAGGGATAAGCCGAAAGTAAGCTGTGGAGTACACCTAGTGCATCAATGCGATATAACGGCGCTTAAGATGTTGCACTTTAGAGCTTGAGTCCGTGTGTGTGCAGGAGAAGTGGATTGTGGGTCTGCGAATTATTTCATTCTGTCAGCAAGTGAACGACCTTATAATCGGTAGAAAGTCACAGAAAATTTGACAGAAGAAAGTACAGAGCCAACAACCCCAATACAAACAGATATAATTTTCCAAGGGTTACATTCTTCCATTACAATTTTACTCCCTTCTTCGTTTGCGATTTTACTCCATTCAAAATAATTGGCATTTACCATTTTCGTCCAAGATTCGAATTTCAATGCATGACAGTCACTGAGCACAATTCAATCTGAAAGGGGTCAACAGCATTGAGCTAGCACGCAATATCGATATTGTTTACAGTTTGCTATCAACTGCGAATAAAGTGCACTAAGTGCACATGTGAAAATGTATATATGCATATAGTTAGAGTCACAAGTGCGAGGAATCCAAGCGATACACACAACTGTCATTCATTTGAATTCTAATCAGCTATTGGAAGTAGTTGTGTATGCAACAAATCATCACCGAAGGACAAACTATCAAAATATACACGAGTGTGTATGCAAAATAGCAAGTGGCTTGTGCAGCATTGAGATGAGAGTATGTTGTTCGTTTTAGCAGACCCAGTGAGTATAGTAAGTGTGAAAAATGGCAGCTAAAACACATTAGAGTTATAAGAATCTGGATCGGGCTCTTAAACGTAATGAAGTTCAGGGGTTTTTGGATGTTTTGATAGCGCATTTACGAATTTAAAGTATTGATTTGTCAAAACTCAAAAGAATCTACTACAATTTTGCTCGAAATGGAACTGCGCTAAATAAGTAACCATAACTTATCCACTGTCGTCTTTTCTTTTCACTGAGCAAATAGCTTTTGGCAAATAATTTGTTTGTGCCGATATTATTTTTCATTTGACAGCTTTATCAGTAAAAGTACAAAAATATTTGTTGCTTGGAAATAAACGATAAATTAATAAAAATAAAATAAGATTAAAAATATTATAAAATAAAAATAAATCAAAAATTACTCGTTACTCGTTACTTTTCATATTTTCTTTTAAATACTATCCTTCCATTGTGATTTCGATCGGAACGTGTACATACCTGTATACTAATAGCGCCTTTCACATTCTGGAAACAAGTATTTGTCAGACGTAAACAAAAGGCACCCAAATTAAAAAAAAAAAAAAAAAAAAAAAAAACTGTAAAAAAAAACAACTGTCAAAAAAAAAAAGACATCCAATACAAAATCAATTCAAAATGCTATTGTTTTAGACATCAAATTCAGCTTTAATAAAACCGTGAAAAACGTTCGTGCTTTTTCAACAATGGGAACGTTCAAAAATCTAGTCGCCTGAAGTCGACTGCATTTGTCTGGACTAGATTTCCCCTGAATTGAAAAACTAGATTGGCCGTCGCATGTCGCATTTACGACTTCAGAGACACGATCGAAATTTCAACTGACTCAATCGAAAAACTCTTGACTAGGTTTTCGCAAATGTCAATAGAAAAAACTATGATCAAGCCAATAAAAACTACGACACATGACGGCAGCAAGCTGTCAGACTTAAACTAGATTTTTTGAACGCGTGTTCAATTTATCATTAGGTCAGTATTTCTAATCGCACAAACGAACACAACTATTTTAAATGCAAAAGCAATTCACAGCTATGAGATAACTTATTGGAGACTTTCAAGTATCTAGTTAAGTAAGTCTGACAGCTCTTTCAATTGACGTTTATTGAGGGGTAGCCCACGAATCTAGTCAAGAAATTCGTGACTGAGTACGACGTTGACAGGTCCCATATGTGGCTGACATAGGAAATGTGACGTTCCCAAATAACATAGTTTTTGCGTTCACGTTACATCTAGTGCAAACCAATCTAGTCGACTCAAGATAACTAGATTTTTGAACGTGTCCATTGCTTCAGTGTTGCATCGAAATTAGGTCTGCTCGTTTGTGGTGTAAACCCACAGATTTCTCAAATCCAATAAATGTCACAAAGAAACCTCGCACGTAGGACTGTTTTAGAGTTTTCTCCGAGGACGCAATTCGCATTTGATTCATTACCCTTTTATTTCCACATACATACGCACACTTCCATGAAAGTTAAAACCTTTAACTCTCTGCGCAATAAGTTATGTATGTACCTATTAAATTTGAAAATGGATTTCATCAAACATGCGGTGCCTTGCCAAAAATATAAATTAACTCACAGAAACCTGCAAAAAAAAAAAAAAAAACACAGTAACAAAACCCCACTGACACTTTGCTGCCGATGACAATCAATGTTACCGACGCATGTTGAAGTAAAAAGACATCCATCAAAACAGCATGAACTCAAAGCTGACCTGCATAAGTAATTTCGCAAAAAAAAAAAAAACAACAAAGAAAATGCGAAATTGACGGCACGTACCTACTCATTCATTCCAATGGAGAATATTACCTGTCGCGGCGAAAATAATGGAAAAGTAAAATTGTGAAAAACTGCACACAAGTTAATTTCGAATTGCTTTAAAAAAAACAAACAAAAAGAAAATGCTTTTAGTTGTGTTTTCTTTTTGCTTCGACTTCAACTTCAAATTGAGATCTTTACATAATGGAAATGATATTTTAGGCCAATGACAACAGGAAGTTGAGTTTATATAACAATATGTCAGTAGAGTAGAGCACTTTTGACAGATTGGCAAAAATATCAATGCACTCGCATACGAGTAAGTTGGCTAACAAAGGTTTGCGGCCTTTGACACTTGACACCTTGAGAACGGTTTTTTTTATTTACATTAAGTCAGCACAAAGCTTTGGATTGTACTTGACATCTGTCAAACCTTTCTATGTGGGTAATTGCCTCCTTTTTCGTGTGGCTAATCAACGTTCTGATTAGTTTTTAATAAGTAGTATACGAACAGTAAAAATATCATCATGAGCTAATTCAGTAATAAACTGTCTTACGTCATTTGAACGCACTAAACAGGGGCAAACAGACACGTAGGCACCCTCAAGAATCATTTAAATAATTTTATAGCTCAATTTTCTCACAGTCTTCAAAGAAGTAACGAAATAATTAGCAACTCTACAATAATCTCCATAATTAGATTTCATAACAAACGATAAAAACCAGTTCAGCAACATAGCCAAAAAAAAAAAATAGAAGGAATTATTAGATAATCCATACCCAGCGGAAGATGGATTAACACGTAGGTAGGTATACCTATTTCTGTGTTCTAACTATAGCAATTTTCCTATCGCACAACGGCAGGCTAGACTGTTTGACACCTTTCATCGCTACCTACTCTAATAATAGAACAACACACATAAACTAATGATGGTGTTAATTGATTACACTCTTGAGTCGTGATAGCGTTCATATTATGCGTGTATGTACTTAAATATACAAACAAAAAATTACCCGTCTTAAATTAAACGGAAAAGTTACATTTTGTTAGCGAAATCAAATAAAGCAGGTCACAAGGATTGATAACGTTCAATATTATACCGGCCTTGAGAGGGATTGGTTATTTTTTGACAGTTGCACATTACGGTTCGATATTTTCGGTGCGTTTTCAAATATAGGTTTATGACTGCCAACTAGACCACAAAGAGATTTTTTTCTAACTGACAGAAAACAGAAAAATCGCAACAGTAAACAGTAGTTCATGTTGGCATATCATGTTTGACAGATCGCTTAAAAAAAATTGGTGCGACTGTATCCAACAGTCCCGAAATATGTGTATGTGTAAACAGGGAATTGTAATAACCGTATTCTTGATATATTATGAAATAACAAAAACATGCTTTATTTCACATCAACAAAAAGCTGAAATTAATATGCCCCAGCTCATAAATGTATGCAATGATATTACACAGTGACGCATTTCCGTCCCCGCAAGTTAAATGTGTGGAGTTACTCCGCCAGATTCCAATACCGCGCGCTTAGATGTTTCCACATCAAAAATGGAAAATTTAAGAAACGTCAAATTAATTATTATTGGGAATTGTCATTCAATTGTCAAACACATTGTCAAAACATCTGTTTTTAATCAAATAATCTGTGCCCTGCAATATTATTTACAACATTAGTTGATTGCTGGAACGTGTATACCTTATATGTACAGTGATTGCGTTCGAAATTATGCAAACTTATGCTACGTTTCAACCGGAGATTAACTGCGAGATTTAGAAAATGTTCCGTAAATCTCGCAAAAATCTCGGGATTTATCATACAAAAGTTAATGTCATGAAAAGGGAGATTGCATGTACAGTCCGGTTCGTGAACACGCTCGAGATGTCAAAAAAACAAAGCAAACAGAGCTGAATTTGACAGAACTGACAATTAAAACGTCAAAAATTGAAAAATGTTTGAGAAAAACTTTCCCGTGAAATGTCATCCTCTACCGAATGGACAGAGCAAGAGAGAATACGTCAAGTTAATCTTCTTTCATTTTGTGGAAACACTTCAAGGTTAATTTAAATCTCTTACTTGTACTTAATCTCGGGATTTACGTCCGGTGGAAACGTAGCATTACAATCATCATAGATCACAGAAAATATATGGAACTTTTCCCGCTTAAATGCGTTAATTGCATTGATATTCTATTAGATTTATTTAAAAATACTTTCATTTTTCCCCGGTAATGGGTTATATTCAATATATTACAAACTGAGCAAAAGTGAGCTTATTTAGCTCAATGCAAAAAATGCAGATTTGTCAGCACTTTTTAAATGGATATAAAAAGTGTGCTTACATAGTGTGTTTAGTATTTTATTTTTAAAAAAATTGCTTAATTGAGTTCCCAGCTGATTTTCTTAAATGATTCAATGACTCAATTAATCGGGATTTTTGTGGTTGAGTTTCCCGGTTAATTGCGTCAAAAATTGTGCATTTTAGGTCGAAGCAATTCACAGGGGATTACTGTATATGGCGTTACTTTATTGAAATTCCTGGGAATAGAGTTTTTCGCGAAGCGAAAGATGGGCTATCTTTTTCCCTCAAACGTCAAACTTGTATGTAGGATAACAAAGCCTGTCTCTAATGGCCAAAGTAGTGTTTAGTTCAAATATTGTTGAAAAGCGCACAATTCCCATTGTGTTAAGTTGACGGCTTTAACCTAATACATTTTATAAACATCATTTTTCAATTCTAAAATACATTTATTCTGTTTTTTTTTTTAACTTTTTTCAAACTTTTTAGTAATTTTTTCACATAATTATGCTGCAGCCACATAAAATCTGTTTTGTTTTCGTACAAGTTTTTTAGCTGTCACTTGGTTTTTCTTCTTCTTATTTGACACTGACGTTGTTGCGAACTCGACCCAAATTACCCCCAAAGTTCGAAATTGCTCTTGTCAATAAGATCCGCACGAAAAAATTTGTAATCGAGTAAGTAGAGGCACGAGTTTGTTTTTAGCAAACAATATAAACATGTCAACGTGAAATTTGACAGGTATGTATTGTGGAGTTCAAGGCTCTTCTTTCGTGCTAAAATTTTTTTGTTTTTTTTTTTTTTCAAAGAGAACCTCTAGTACTGCTAGCGACTTACTTTTATAATAAACATCCAACTGCGTCTTGCGTGTTCTAAAAATTTGACAGCTGTAAGATTCAGGTGCAAAGTCCATTGAATTCAAGCAGTTAGAATCTCCAATCCAACTTTGCAGACTTTCAAGCATCTGAATCTAAATCTGGTACAATTTTGAGATATTTTTGTATATTTTTTTTATAAAAGTGCGGTTTTATCATAGCTAAGCGGTACGTAAAACAATAGAACCATCAGCAATGTAACCAGAGGAGTTATTTGGGTCAGGCAAAAAGCACACTCAATAGTAGATAGTTAACTGGCATTCATTTCAATTTAGCTACATACCCACATACCTACGTGCGACACTTAATTTGCGAGAAATTCAACACGCACAGCCTTAAACCCCAATCCAATCGGCTTATGCATGCTATGTAGGAACCTGCACCCCAAACACCTTAGAAACAACCAATTTACTACCAATTTGTAACCTGATCTATACTAAGTGCAGTACCCAGTAATAGGATTAAAGTCTTAACCCACATGTACATCAGATTCCTTAGTAAATCTCAGTACTGAATTTAGAAAACAATCTCTCGTATTCTGATGCGGAGTAATGTGTCAATTTTTTGACAAATGGATTCGTATACGTATTATGCCATTCTTCGCTTCCATTGAACTGTCTCTAAATGCAACTGCGCTTTCATTAATATGCAAAAAGTATCGACTACCAGCCGGATTACGCCATGTAGGTATATCAAACGACAGTTGGATTTACACGTTCTATCTTTTGGTATAGGTGACAGGCAGCGATACGATTAAGTAGATTTACTTCACTTCTGGAAAAAAAACAACAATAGAAAATCTGCTCCCTTCCTTCTTATTTATATCTACTTCACTTAAGAAATCGCTTCAATTTTAATAAAAAAAAACCTTAAATCTAATTCTAAAAATCAAAATTATTTGATAAATGTTTTACACTCTTTAATGTTAGTCCAGATTCACATTTAAAAAGAATAAATTGCATCAAACTTCACTTTAAACACAAAATTTAGTACAATTTTCTGACGTTTATTATCGCTTTCCTTCTAATTTTCTGTCAAAGAGGTGATACTTTTGGTTTGGTTTTGATTCCTGTCTGTCTGTTCTGAAAAGTTTAGCCAAATACCTGAAAGGATTTTTACAAACCCTATGAAAACTACTACTTTCAAATCTTCTTCCCTTTTCTTGAATCTACTTCACTTCTGAGTCAAATCTAGTTCGCTTTTTTGTTTTGAATTGGTAACGCTGGTGACAGGTGTCCAATTATCAGAAACAATTCTGATCCGTTTGTTTGGAAAACCTGCTACCAGAACGAAAGTCATCTAAAGTGATCAAAATTCGAAACTCACCTCTTAAATCATAATTCCCATCAGTTCTGACATCGATCGACTCGAAATATCCGCTTACCGAGTCGCACACCTCCCTTATCGTATCCTTACTCGAATCGGCGTGCAAATGATGAACACCACCGGATGATGACACGGAATCATCTAAATTTTTCGCACTCACACTTAGAAATAACAATTGAAAACATAACAATGACAGCACTTGGTAATTGCACTTTTTGTGACACTTTGATGAGGCCATGATTAACATTTATTTATTTTATTATTAAATAAAAATCACAAAATCAGCTGATGAAACACAACTCGTTAGAATAACTCAACAAAGTACCGGAAAACGCCGCCGAATGCACTTTTCCACCAAAAAATAGAAGCGCAGCACCACGGATCGCAACGCGACAACGAACTACGATAGGTATGCAATGCAACTCAACGGCACAACAGTGGTTTTGAACAGCGCGCACACCGATCGAACAGAACAACGAAAACCACACACGGCCGACAACTGCGAGCGTGTTTTGCACCTTTTTTTACGTTTGCATATTTTTTTTTTGCGCCGTTTGTTTCGTTTCACATTCACACACGCGAAATACCACCCGACGAAGTGATGTTCTTTTTCTTTCTGGTTGGCGGTGTTAGTGTATTTGGTATACAACACTATAGAGATATTTTATGCTAAGTTTAAAACGGTGTTGGATAATTTACTAGATGGGGGCAAAAATTGGCAAACGGCAGATTCAATTCGCTCGACTACACACTGCGTGGGATATATTTAGCTACTTATGCTCGATGCTGAAACTGGCTGTCATCTACGGTTCACAACTCCCCTTCCCGCATACTAGAAACAAAACTCGAATTTTTCACACTGATTTCGATTTTGAAGCTGATTTGCAAAATGGATCGTTCGACATGTGTCACAGCCGCAAGTGATAACGTCTTATCACATAAATACCCTTTTTGCAAATGTCACTTTGACAGATAACACGATACACGATATTATAGTTTTTTCTTTTGCAGAGGTAATTGATCGATCATTGATGTATCATCACACTCCAACAACTGTTATTTTCGCAATGACATAACGTACTTGCGGCGTTTTCTTCGTGATGCGACAGATGACAGCTACTCCAGTTTGGTACTTTATAATCTCTGTTGTTGGAATTGAAATTTTTACCTGACTGCAGAGCAGATACGAACGGGGGTAAAATAAAAATGTCAAAAAGCCAACTCAAAATAACAACAGAGCTGTAGAACTCCGTCTACAAAATAATGCTCGTGTGAGGAATTTCTTTTTTTAATCTTTTTCTATAAGTCAGGCGACGATTAGATTAGATAATAGTCGATTTGAACTGTTTTCGTTGTTCATTTGTCGTTATTGGTCTCGCAAGAATGATAGACACAATACACAAACTTTTTTCCAAGTTACCCGACTGAATTCTATGGACTGTCAATGCATACAAAAAATATTGAAAAGAAAAATACAAAAGTGAATAGAATTCCGGAGATTCGCGTAGTATAACACTCGCACGTCCCAACGTTTGTAAAATTCGTCCGAAACTGATGAAAACCAAAATGAACACGAACAGTGTGCAATGGAAGAGAATCCAAATCCACCACCGAACTCAGCTCAGCAGCTCAGCTGTTTAGCAGCGAAACCACTCAAACCTGTTCGACTGTTCGAGGCAAACGTCACTCAAACAGTGCGCACTGTTGTGTTTGTTTTTTTATTTGGTCCCTTTTTGGGTTTTGTTTTTGTATTTTGTTTTTGTATTGTCGGGTTGGTGGAGCGCACCGGCTGAAAAAGGAATTACACGAGGAATAAAACCAAGGCAGTCAGAGTGGAACCTGTCAGACGAGAATTTTTACACCGAAAGCAAGAACATGAAACGAAAACCATGTGAGACAGAGGAGAATCTCCATTCCCCAAGCCCGAAAAAGCAACAAAATCAACTCGTCCATTGTTGAATGAGATTTTTTTTCTTAATCATTTGAAAAGAGGATAAATAATGCAAGGGATAGAGATATGGCATGGGTACGGTGACCATATTTTTAAGAGCCAAACCCGGGACAGAAAAAGTGAAAATGTTTAACAGCACACAAATTTCCAAAAAAATAACAAAAAATTGTATGTATGTTGGGATGTATGTCCCGTATTTCTTAAAAAAATCTTTAAAAAAAAACGGGACAAGCTATTGAAATACGGGACTGTCCCGGGAAATACGGGACGTATGGTCACCGTAGGCATGGGTGATGGGTGTTAAAGGGAATAACACAATAACCGTGGGTTAAATAGGGCGGCTACACATGGTCTTGGGCTAGGTAGGTAGACTGACATGGCTGTAACAAAAATCGTTACTTGACATAAGCACAGAAGACGTACAACGTACTGACGTACCTACTCTAGCTTTAAGGTATTGCTCATCTGTCATCTCAGTGTAGCATTCTGATTTTTAGGTAGTTTGGAGAGCAGATTGACACGAGAATCTGTTGGTACCATCTACCATGGATGGTTAAGTGGGGTGGCGCAGGGTAGATAGGATAGGTATGTGATAGAAAGTAAAAGAATGTAGGCAGGTACTTGTCGATGCAGAAATGAGTTGAGAATTGCATGCTGGAGTGGTTTTTTTTTTTTTTTTTGCGAATGAGTCCAACCAACTTTACATTTTGAGTTGAAAAAGTGTTGCCAGTGTGGAAGTTGGATGAAATGCCTTTCAAGGAAAATTGGACTTAACCCTTTGTTCCCGGAGGTGTTATTTTTTTCAAATATTTTTATATTTGTTTGAAATGTTGATAAAACTTGCTTTAGTGATGTTAAAAAAATATATTTAAAAAAAAAATTAAAATATGTAACCCTTTTATTGTTGTTTAAAAAAGCGATTCTAGCACGTAAATAAGAGAAAACTTAGTAAAAAAAATACGTAGGTAAATCACTTCGTCTGACAAAATCGATGGATCTAAATGCACGATTTAGCACGTTCGAAGCTCTCATAACAGACAAAACAGTTTTTTTCTACTTTTAAATTAGATACAGTTCCTTAAATTCTATTTGGTTTTGCAGTGAAACCACCAGGAAAAAATAGAAAAAATATTTTCTATGTGGTTTCTTTGTGAAACCACTAGGAAGAAAAGGGTTAAGATGCGATTAGACTGTATGCCATTACCAAGTGGTCATAAAATGCCAATTTCTGACAGTTCTCCTGTCAAAATATGGTCATACAACGTAATGGGCATTATTTCATATGCTCTTATGACCTAAATGTCACATATGACTACGCTGATTTTGACAGATCAAAATGCCCAAATAGCATACCAATACTAAAATCGGACAATAAGCACGAATGCCAGCATAAGCCCTATATGCCCATTTGCACTTTATTGAAATTTCCTTGTGGCATTGCTGGCATTTTTGATGGAACAGGAATTATTTTGTTGATTGTGATTGTGATTGTGATCTATTTTCATTTTCGTTATCTTTTTTTTTTGTGTAACAATAACAAATATGAAATGAAAAAATAACAAATACCTACCTTAAATGGCCCCCAAGGCAAATATGACCATATTGGTAATTTTGGTCATATAGTCTAATTTCTAATATACAGTTTTGGTAATCCTGACATTTTGGTCATTTGACAGCTAATCTGGTCATTTGCCTGTTGACATTCACATGCATAACTAGGTAAATTTAGCTTTAATCCTCTATAGTCTACATCATTTTGGTGAACAATATTGGAATTGAGTCACAGCCAATCCAAATATAAGGTACCTAGCTGCCCGAGAACAAAAACATGTTAAAAAACTCGTCAAAGACGTAGGTAAAGATTTAAAAGAACGCCAAAACGAGCCCGAGTTTTATTATTCAAATTGAGTGTCTTTGGTTTTATTTATTGGGCTTTACTAATAACCATTTTTAACCTCCAGCTTATAGGTATATTTTTTTAGATCACAATATGCAATTTTGTGTGGAAAATTTCGCCATTGTGAGTTGGAAAAATTTAGCCTGAACCCTGGCCACTAAAAATGAATATTAGTATCGCGAATTGTTATTAACTCGAGTGTTAAAATTTACATCAAGCTTTTTACAAATGCCAGGTATTAGAACGCCATATTAACCCTGTAATGCATAAGGGTTTCGAAATAACGCTAACACATATGGAGTTCCTGAGCACCCCATTAATTTGGGTGTAAAATACCAGCAATTTATGACGCTTTTTGAAAATAATATGCCCATTTATAAAAAACAAGAAGTATGTACTGCATGTCGTTTTTTACTTTTTATCTCGATCCTAGGGCATAAGAAACACCTTCCCTGCTTTGGAATCGGTCTTTGAGGTTCTTTCAATAAAACGTCGCTATTCCCGTAGTGGTGAGTAATGAAAAAAGAATATGGCTTAAAAACAAAAACCAACCAATAAAACAAAACCATAAAACGTCATCGGTCATCGCAATTCAGTTACCTCGCTAACAAATATTACTTTAACTTTAACACATATGGGGTTCCAGTACACCCCTGTGGCAACGGTATCTTCAGCCCGTAGAGAAGAAATGCACTTATTACATATCAGATATAAAGTAATATAAAAATAAATAAAAGTCATTGCACTTGTTCGCAACTATATTAATGACCAACGATGTCGAGATATAATTGAGATTTTTGACGTGATAAGACCAAGCCAAACCAACGAATTTGAAGTCAACAGGATTGAGAGACAATGTAATATAATGTACAAACTTTTCACTTGGTATGGCCGGAAGGGCATACAAAGTTGTATTTTATTAACTAAGTCTAGAAAACGGAGTTGCCAGATGGGCAATCACAAGTATTCATAGTTTCGAACTGATTTTGTAATTTTAGACTTCAATTTTCGTGAACAGGGGTTCAATTCTGGTTCTGTGAAAGAGTGAATCGAATAAATCGTTTTCACATTCGATTTCACATTTTAATTTTCTCGATTCACTCGGTACTAAAGGACTATTCACATGCGAGAGCGAATTACGAATAGGCGAATTGTGAACAATTCAATTTAACTGTATTTATGGATTGAAAATTGCTATTTGTTTTATCACAAAACCATTTAATTAATTATTCTAATTAATCTAAAATCTAATCTAAAAAAAACATGAATCTCAATTAATTTAAACAGCTAAATTAACAATTTAAGCAATTTTCCCGCGAATTGAAAATTCTTGCCGCGAGCTGTCACACTTTATTCACAATCCACACAAAACAGCCGCGATCCACAAACCCACGAATGAAAAATTCGTTCGAACTTAACCTTTAAAAATAACACTGATATGCGGGTATCTGCGACTAAAAACAGTTTTCATGTGAATGAAGTGTCAGAAACTACGAATATTCGCGCGTTCGCAGTTCGCAATTCGCTCTCATGTGAATAGTCCTTAAAAAGCGATTCTCGCTCAATAAGTGAAACTATCGTGGTGAATTAAATATCGCACACTATGTTTTATCTTGTACACGGTTGCCAGATTGGGCGCTTTGTCGTATTTTGGGCTACGTTTTTACTTAAAAAACGATAGAAATTTCTTCCATGAGCGCTCAACACAATTTTGGGCTACATATCGTTTTACAAATTGTGTGTTAATTTTGTTTGTGTTATTCTTTCACAAAACTAAAAAAAAAATATTTTCGAACAAACCCGCACTTTTAAAACTTGGCAGCACTCTTGCAGCCAAGTGACATCGAACAGTCGTTTAATGGGGCATTTACACGGTCACACATTCCTATCACGGAAAATTAAAGGGATGCCCAATACTAAACAGCCGTCTGACTGAAAGGGACAGCATTACCTAACACGCAAAAAAACGTGATACGTTTTTTGGTCGGCCATCTTGTTTGCGTGGTAGGAATTATGGGAAAGCTATGCATGTTGATATTTTTATAGCGATGGCTTACGAAATTTCGTTTTCCTATAAAACAAAATGGCTTCCGGAAGGGATGAAGGTACATTTTTTTATTAATTTCGTATAAATGATTGATGAATTGTTGGTTTAATTTACTGAAACTAATTAACACTCTCATTTCACATATTTTAAATTGGAAATAGAAATGTTTTCATGAGATTGCAGAAATGTTGGTCGCCGGAACTTCCGCTTTACGTATCTATAATTATGGGTAGAACATCCATGACACCTTAGGCGTCTAATTTGTGATCTCATTCCTACGCCTTTATTAGCATTGACTGCGGACAAACGGATGTCTCTGTCCCGTCTCGTGCAAAAATGCGCGTGCGTGATAGTGTAAATGCGGTTTAAGTTGCACCAATTCATTTTGCAGGCCTTTTGGTTTGACACAAGCCACAAAAGCCAATAGCAGAAAAAAAAGTCAAATAAAATCCAAGGCGTAGAAGTCAAAAAAAAAAACCGCGGTGAGAATAAGTCTGAAAAATACCAAAATTTTTAACGATTTTTGGGCTTCTTTCTGAGCAATGATATTGGGCTACATTTTTTAAAGGGTTGTGCGCTTAGAGCGAACTAAATTCTGGCAACCCTGTATGTCTTGTATTCAATTAGGTTCCCAATTTTTAAACTCTCACTGAAAACATTTCACTTGCAAGTTGCAAATGAGAACATTTAAACAAATTATTCATATAGAAGTTTTTGAAGTTTGGTTTCACAATTTCGTAGAACGAGACCAGCACTTTTCAAAAATAACGACTTTTATTTTCAAAAATATAACAGTTTGAATTTTGAAGTGGGGTGCGATAGCAAACATCCAAAACTATAACTGTCATGAAAGAACTTCTCAATTAGCGGTTTAGCATCGAAAAAAATGTTAGATCCCTTCCCAAAAATGAAAAAAACTCACATAAAACGAATGGTTGTGAGAAACTATAGGTCTAGGGTCCCTATACGAACCTTAAGCGCCAACTATAATTATTTATTTAAAGCATTATAATGCATTTAGCTAGTGACACATAAGACCGTACCTCCATTTTTGCTTTATACAGCATGATTGTTGTCCTCATAATTTTGTTAAAAAACATTCCATTATTCCAAATATTGCATGTGACGAGCATAATCCAATTCTAATCCTAATTTTCATATCAAAAGAATTGTTTACTTTTATTTATGTTTATTGTGTGACTGCCCAAAGTTTATATGGGCTATCGTAACGTCAGAAAAATGTCATTTTCATTGTCATGACATTTCTCAGTAAGCATAAAGAAGACGCAACGGTTTGTAAGAAACTCTCCTCTCCTCTATTCAATATCAATTATTGATTGTTTAGCTGGAATATGATAGTTTCTCCCTCCTTTGCACGCGCCAGCTCTGTGGCCTTACCAATTAAGAATTTGATAGATGATTTCTGTTTTCGGATGAATTAATACAATCAGGACTGCTAATTTGTGGATATATTAAAAGGCAGCTGTATGGACGCAGTGGCAGCTATTTCGCTGTCCTAGCGATTAAAAAGTAAACTAGGTACTAGTAGTAAATATTTCAACTAGAATTCAGTGTTTTTTTTTTTTCCTTTTTACATTTCGATCAACTTTCTAATATACTACGTGGTGGGTCTGAGCAGCTTTGTGTAACAAATCATCTTGTCCATTCTTATGCAGCGATTGTGATCTCATCTGTATTGGTTTTCACCGAAATTACATGTAAATCATGAGCTAATGCGATGTTTAAGATATGCATACTAACTGATTTATTGGTGTAGGTATATCAAGGTGAAGGCGACAAAAGAAAACTTGTGTAGTGTCACTTACGTTTCCGTTTGCTTACTATAGCCTTGGCAAGTACAATCTCTTCCTGAATTTTTGTCCCTGGTTAATACTGCCCACGAAATAGGTACCTATAAGGTAAAAATTATTCTTATTCTTTTTGAAAATCTGCCTTCGCAGATGCGTCTTCATTCACTGTGACTTTGCAGCAAAAAAAATTTCAACGAGCTTAAAATTTATTTAATGCACATAGTAGATAGGATTGGTAGCTTCTGGCATTCGAAAAGTGGCGGAATAGGGTGGCGGAATGACGTCATTGACCTTGAGGCCTTGATAATGAGCTATTTTTGGATTTGCTAATTGGAGGTCAAACGTTTCATGTAGTCTTGTAGGGGATATTTGCTAATAGAGGTCAAACGCTTCATGTAGTCTTGCAGAGGCTATTTGGAGGGGTTAGGAGCTAACGTTTCATGTAGTCTTGTAGGGGCTATTTGTTAATTGGAGTTCAAGGTGTTTGTGCGACTTAATTTGTTGTCATAGATAACATACGTTGGGGTATTAACTAATTAGAGGCCAAAGTACATGTGTGAATTATTTTGTTGTCATAGATAACGTTTGTTGTCGGGAATGAGTAATAATGCTCCATATTTTGTGTTGGTTGTTATAATTTAATTTTTTGTGTAAAGATAACGGAATAGTGATGGTCAATGTTCAGTGATGGTCAATGCTCAGTGGTCTGTTTAGTTGTTTATAATTTAATTGTTGAATGCAATGATAAGAACAGATTAATATTGTTGTTAAATATGTAGTATTTATTTTTGATCAGTTGACAGCGCGGTATAGTTAGATCATTTTTTTTTTATGTTTGTATTGCGGATCTGAATTTTTGTACTGTCCCAGAGGTGTCATTGACCTTGGTAGTGGTTTAATTTTTGAGGAGCGAAGATAACGTTTCATATAGGAACTATGCTAGGATTTAGAATGTTCCAATTGAGGTTTACAATTTTATTTTGGGAAATATGATTAAGCATGTTTGGACAAGTTTATCATGTCATTGATTAACCTTAGTAGTGGTTTAATTTTTTGGATAGCAAAAGATAACATTTCATATAGGAGCTATTTTGGGAATTGGGAATAGTAGTCAATGTTCTGTATTGGTTTAGTTGTTTATAATTAGTTGTTGAATGCAATGATAAGAACAGATTAATATTGTTGTCAAGTATGTAGTATTTATTTTTGATTGGTTGGCAGCGCGATATAGTTGATTTAATTTTTTATGTTGGTATTGTGGGTCTAAATTTGTATACTGTTCCAGAAGTTATTTATGTTGAAGTGGTTTCCGTTGGAGGGCAAAAGATAACATTTCATATAAGTGCTATTTATGGAATAGGGAATAGTGGCCAATGTTCAGTGTTGGTTGGTTTAGTTGTTTATAATTTAATTTTAGAATACAATGATAAGAACAGATTACCATTGCTATCAAGTAGGTAGTATTTATTTTTTATCAGTTGGCAGCGTGGTATAGTTAATTTTATTTTTTTAATAACTCATAATGAGTCTGAATTTTTGTACTGTTCCAGAGGTTATTTATGTTGAAGTGATTTCAGTTGAAGGGGCAGTTGCGTTTTAGAAAGCAAAGAATTGCGTTGTGTATACAAAGAAATAAAATAAAAAAATGAAGTGCAATAATTGTGATAAAGTGTTTTCACGTAAAGATGTTTTGAAGCGTCATATGGAGACTGTACATAACAAGATATTCAATCATTGTTTGGTGTGTGGTAAAACATTTACCAGAAAATATAAACTGAAGGAGCATATGTTAAAGTGCATAGTTTTGGATGAGGAGAGGGGACAAAATAATATCAATTTACCAGTGACGACACTACCTGCATCAACATCAGGATCACCATCAACATCAGCATCAGCATCATCGAATATCGTGTGCAATGTGTGTAACATTGAAGTGAAAAGGAAAACATGGAAGCAGCATCAGCGAAGCAATACACATAAATCGAACATCAAAGTGTCCTACGCTGATAATGTGCATAAAATAATGACGTCATTCAAAGAACGAATCGTATCATATTCCGTTATGAATGAGAAAGAAGAAGATTTGGATGTGAATTCATTTTTTGCAAGAAAGAGAGCAATTTTTAAGAACCTAGTGCAAGAAAAAATCGTTGAGAATAAATCAATTAAATTCAATTTGGAATTATTTGCGGAATTTGTAAAGATCGGTAATGAGGATGATATGGAATTTGATGTAAAGTCAATGGCAACACGCATGCATCCCGCTCTGTTATATGATAATATTGAACAAATCATAAAAGAAATGGAAGATGATATAATGAAGAAGCTGGAAGAATTTCAGGAGCGAGACAGTGGATGGACTCTAATTAGGATAAAAGCCGTGGAAGTGAATATTAATAAATATCAGTGTTTTAATGGGTCAGCGCACGTCAAATTACCTGCTTTCATTAACAACAAAAAGGCTGTTATCAATGTTAAGAACAATGATGTGTATTGTTTCAAATGGGCTATAATATCAGCTGTAAACCCAAATGTATCGAATCCCCATTTGCCATTTGTATATAACATATCAAATATTACGAGTGACTGTATTCACACTGCTGATATGGTTTTAAATTTTAAAGGCCTCGTTTTTCCTTTGGCAATTGATCAGATACACAAGTTTGAAGCACAAAATGAGATAAGTGTTAATGTTTTCGGATACTCGGATGATAATAATAGTATAGAGGGTCCATACTATCTGACTAAAAGTGAGAAACCCCTTCATATTAATTTGTTGTATTGCGATGATAACGAAATGACACATTATGTGTGGATAAAATGCTTAAGTCGGCTTCTACGCGATAGGATCCTCAATGTGAAACGGAAACAACTATACTTTTGCAATAGTTGTTTGCAGCACTATTACAATGAGGCAAGTTTGCAGAGCCACAAGAAGGAATGCGCTGGTGTTGTCACACATTTACCAAAGGAGGGGGAAAACATTTTAAAGTTTTCAAATGTCGAGAGATCTGTCAGTGTACCATTCGTGATTTATGCAGACTTTGAGAGCATATTATTACCTGTCAGTACTTGTCTCCCCGATCCATCTATATCATCAACAACAACAACTCAACAGCATGTTCCTTGTGCATTTGCATACTACATCAGTTGTTTCTTTGATGCCAGCAAGAATTCAATGAGGATGTTTACAGGTATATATATTATATATATGAAATTTGTTATTTTGTTGTTATTTTTCTCAATTGTTTTTTTCCTATAGGACCCGACTGTACGAGTAAATTCATCATAAATCTAAATGAAGATATTCAACGTTTGTATGCTGATTACTACAAAGATGCAGTACCGATGAAAGATCTCACACAGCAACAAGAATGGCGTCAGACGAACGAAGAGTGCTGTATATTTTGTGGGAAAAAGTTTGTACAATTCGAGTATAGAGTAAGAGACCATTGTCATATTACGGGGGAATATAGAGGACCTAGTCATAATAGTTGTAATTTAAGATCAAGTCTTCCCAAGTTCATTCCGATTTTTCTACACAATCTCACAGGTTATGATAGTCATTTGTTTTTCTCTTCCTTGAATGAAGTGGAGGGAGAAATAAAGGTCTTAGCTTTGAATAAAGAGAAATATATCTCAATATCTAAAAAAATACTTGTGGATGAAGAATCAGAGACCTATTTCGAAATGAGATTTCTTGATTCATATCGTTTTCTGAACGAAAGTATTGATTCATTAGCACAGAACTTAGGTAACGATGATTTTAAATTGACAACATCATATTTTAATTGTGATCAGCAATTCGATTTAATTAAAAGAAAAGGTGTTTTTCCTTATGATTATCTAAATTCATGGGATCGGTTGGAGGAGAAATGTTTACCGGAAAAAAGTGCATTCTTCAACAAACTAACTGATGAGGAATGTTCCGATGAGTCATATGAAGTTGCTCATAAAATTTGGTCATATTTCAATTGTAAAAACATGAGGGAATACCTGCAAATCTATTTAAAAAGCGATGTTGTTTTGCTTGCGGATATCTTTGAAAATTTTCGAAATATATGTCAAGAAATCTATAAATTAGATCCATGTTATTATTATACAGCACCGGGTTTATCTTGGGATGCAATGCTCAAAGTTACAGACATTGAATTGGAATTATTAACCGAATTAGAAATGTATAAATTTTTCCAAAACGGTGTTAGGGGTGGTTTAACTCAATGCTGTCATAGATATTCGGAAGCAAACAACAAATTTATGAGTACATATAAACCAAACCTACCTTCATCATACTTGATGTACTTGGATGTTAATAATCTCTATGGTTGGGCAATGAACCAAACTCTCCCCTATGGTGGTTTTCAATGGGTGTCAAACACTGATCACTTTACCAAGAGTTATATAATGTCTTTTAATAATCCAGGCATCGGTATCATCTTGGAGGTAGATTTGGATTATCCCAATACCTTGCATGATGCTCACAATGACTTACCATTCTGCTCAGAAAATATTTGTACTCCGGGAACCAAATCAAAAAAGTTGGTAAGCAGTTTTTATCCTAAACGGAAATATGTTACTCATATAGAAAACCTGAAGCAAGCCTTAAAACACGGTTTAGTATTAAAAAATGTTCACAGAGTAATTCAATTTAAACAGTCAAATTGGCTTCAAAAGTATATTGAATTGAATACTCACCACCGTAAGAAAGCTAGAAATGCCTTTGAAAAGAATTTTTTCAAATTAATGAATAATAGTATCTACGGTAAGACAATGGAAAACATTGATAAAAGAACTGATGTTAAAATTGCTACACACTGGGATAATATTGGTAAAAGGAAAGGTATACGGGCACTTATAGCAAAACCAAATTTTCACAGTAGATCGATATTTTCGGAAAATATGGTTGCTATACAATTGAAAAGAGTAAACGTTGTCTATGATAAACCTCTTTATTTGGGCTTCGTTGTATTGGAACTTTCAAAGCTACTGATGTATGAGTTCCATTATGAATATATGAAACCCAAATTTAGTAATAGGTTACTTCTCAATTATATGGACACAGATTCATTCATTTATACCATCAATACCGAAGACTTTTACTCTGATATATTCAATGACTTGCACAGCTATTTCGATACTTCCGACTATAATCCCACGAATGTGCACAACTTTCCGCTGGTGAATGCAAAAAGATTGGGTATGTTTAAGGATGAGAATAGTGGAAAGAAAATGAAACAATTTGTTGGCTTACGTGCCAAAATGTATTCTTTTACAATTGATGATGGTACTTCCGTTCAGAAAGCAAAAGGAATCAAAAGGTCTGTTACAAAAAGACTTACTATAGAAAACTATAAGACTTGTTTATTTGATAAAATCTCTATTTATAGGAATATGATTACATTTAGAAATAAGCTTCATATAATTTATTCACAAAATTTATGTAAAAAAACATTAAACTTTGAAGATACCAAAAGATATATATGTAAAAATAATATAAGTACTCTAGCTTGGGGTCATTATAAGATTGAACTTCAAAATAAATAAATATAATTGAATTTGTTCAAAAAGAGTTTGTGGTTGTTTTTTATCTGTTTATTTTACGACTACTATATGAATCTACATTCAATGATCAACACATTAACCATCGGGGCCACAGCGTGAATGCAGTTTTACCAGCTTTGTTTTGACTTATATTTCTATTGATTTTTTTTTTTTTTTTTTTTTGCTGATAATATTTGTTGGTTGGTTGTTTTTTAAGAATTCCAAAGTACAATAGGTTGAAAGCGTGACACATGGTTGGCAAACATATTCTAATAATCAGTTGTTGTAACAAAAAAAAAAAAAAAAAAAAATGCTATTTTATATCTTGAATATGGAAGACTTTATGCAAAAGTGGTGCCGACAACCATTTACCAGGAAGGAAGATGCATTTCTTTGATTTTTTAAAGCACACTTTAAGTCTAACTAACCTTGCCCAATGGTTCACAGTTAAGGCATGATTTGGATTTAAGCGCACATTAATAATGCTATCTAACCTTGACTTTGAAAGTACTCGTTGAACCGAAAATACCCCAAAAATAGAACGTGAATTTATAGAAAGAAGATAAGAAACGTAAAGCAACTGAGGGTAAGCGATTGACTCATTGTGTTGATTTCCATAGTTTTCTGATAACCTTGATGGTATATATGGATATATAATAAAATATAATAGAATATATTCAGAATGTGCTATTGAAGCTACTCATTGTCAATCCTCATAGACTGACCTCATGCTATGAAGATAAAACCAAAGGATTTAGTCGAAGCTAGTTTCTTTTATACTGGGATTAAGTGACTATGTGGGGTTGCTTCAGCTGTGGTGGAGGTCTTAAAGACTGGGATGAGAACGATGAACCCTGGGAAACAACATGCACATGTATATGTGTGTGTGCATGTGTATGTCAGAGGACAGATTTGACAGATGAGGTCAATAAGCTGATCTGATTGAACAGATCTGATTGACCATCAGCTGGTGGTTCAAGTTGATGTTGGTGGTTCAAGTTGACGTTGAGGTTGAGGTTTATGTTGACGTTGAGGTTGAGGTTGATGTTGGGGTTGATGTTGATGTTGATGGTTCATGTTGATGACGATGATATTGATGAGGATCGAACGTGCCGACGCGTTCCGACCGCGCCCCACCCATCAGCTGGTGGCTCAAGTTAATGTTGGTGGTTCAAGTTGATGTTGGTGGTACTGATAAACTGCCTGTTCGGAACCGCCCCTGTTCGGAACTGCTCTGTTTGGAACCGATCTGTTTGGAACTGTCCTGTTTGGAACCGATCTGTTTGGAACCGATCTGTTTGGAACTGCCCTGTTTGGAACCGATCTGTTTGCAACCGATCTGTTTGGAACCGATCTGTTTGGAACTGCCCTGTTTGGAACCGATCTGTTTGCAACCGATCTGTTTGGAACCGATCTGTTTGTAACTGCCCTGTTTGGAACCGATCTGTTTGGAACTGCCCTGTTCTACTGATACTGATATTGATACTAATAGTGTTACTGATACTGATAGTGATACTGATACTGATAATCCACCCTGTTCGGATCCTCTCTGTTCAACACAAAGACGTCAGCAAACGTTTTAGAAGAACTTCAGTCTCTTGTATTGGGCTACCTCCCAACTCTTGCAATTAAGTTCTTGGTTGAATATATGCTGTATGATATACTGGGTATGAAGAAAGTAACGACCAAATATGGTCTGAGAGTTATCGCGGACCTGGGAGAATTTCAGGTACATTTTTTTTTTTTTTCTTAATTATAAGCAATATTATCGGAAGAGAAATTTTTTTTTTTTTTTTTCTTTTTCAAGTTTTTTTTTTTTTTTTTAGGTTTTCCGGCCTGAAAGATGCACGGATATGAGTCAAGAGACACTAGATAAACTATCCCCCATGTTCGGAACCACCCTGTACAGTAGTAAGAATAGGTTGGTCCTGGTATAAAATGGTGCTTTTGGGTGGTGAAGAATTTTCGGTTGCTTAGGTTTGTTTGCCCTTAGGTTTGTGTTCTATACGAGATACGTACCGGATATCAGCTGTGGTTTGTGTACTAGTTAATTACAAAATACAGCGTTAGCTGTATCTTTCTGTATTCTGTTAAACAAAGTGACAGATGGTGTACTCGGACTATCCAGCTAGAACTAATCAGATGCACACACCAACTAAATTATCTATACTGACTGATGCGTAGCGCCATCTAAATCACAACAGGGAAAGAGCACAGCGCCATCGAAACAGAACACTGATGTGGACTTTGGCTTTTCGGAAAAAATTCACATGCACAAACCATAAAATTGTCTACACCGACTGATGCGTAGCGCCATCTAAATCACAACATGGAAACATACACAACAACATCATATACACAAACCACAACTGATATCCGGTACGTGTCTCGAATAAGACGCACACCAAGGACACAAACCACCCAAGCCAAGACAACAACCGGAAACTTTGCACCACCCAAATGCACCACTTTACCTGTGCCAGGACCAACCTATTCTTACTACTGTACAGGGTGGTTCCGAACATGGGGGATAGTTTATCTAGTGTCTCTTGACTCATATCCGTGCATCTTTCAGGCCGGAAAACCTAAAAAAAAAAAAAAAAACTTGAAAAAGAAAAAAAAAAAAAAAAATTTCTCTTCCGATAATATTGCTTATAATTAAGAAAAAAAAAAAAAATGTACCTGAAATTCTCCCAGGTCCGCGATAACTCTCAGACCATATTTGGTCGTTACTTTCTTCATACCCAGTATATCATACAGCATATATTCAACCAAGAACTTAATTGCAAGAGTTGGGAGGTAGCCCAATACAAGAGACTGAAGTTCTTCTAAAACGTTTGCTGACGTCTTTGTGTTGAACAGAGAGGATCCGAACAGGGTGGATTATCAGTATCAGTATCACTATCAGTATCAGTAACACTATTAGCACAGACAATAAATATACAGATGTCTCATGCCTGTACAAAATTTTGAAGCATATTTTTTCCTTACCAGACAACCTTTTTCATCGCCTTACCAGACAAGGAGCTTTCAAAATAAGCGTTGAGAAGAAAGCTCTTTTATTTCCTAGTGCCTTTCCTTCTCTCCATTCATTTGTGTTGGCAAAGAGCTTGCCCCCTTCCCTTACGCCTTGTTCTTATGGGCTTATGACAAAGCAAGAGACAAGGAATTATAAATTGCCGAATAATGAAAGAGAAAGATAACAAAAATATAATAATACACCAAGTAAGCAGAAGCAGCGTTGCCACTTTGCTGCAACAGCAGTAAATCTACTGCATTTTTCGCAAACAAATCTGCTGCCACTAAATCCAATCTACTGCACTTTTTTTGTTTGATAAACCTTCTCATGGATCATGAAACCAATTTCTCTCTGTCTATATTTCTATTATTTTCTCGTTTTCTGCTTAACTAACGGGATTTTGAGCTGCAGAGCGAAAGTTTTCGATTGTAAGACATTTAAAAAATAAACTACGAAACAAACTTAACGTGAATGTCAATGAATGTCTGAAATGAATGTCAGAAACGGTTGCTGCTTGCTGGACACCCATAGAGCCCACTCTCCTGGGCTTTAGTATTTCCAAAATGTTAATTTATTTAATGAAACGTTTATAAAAACAATATTAAAGTGATTATCTACTGCGGAAAGATCGAATCTACTGCATATTTTTTAATGATCTACTGCGCTCCTCTTTTTTTTTGAAGTGGCAACGCTGAGCAGAAGCACGCTGCCAGATATTGATAAGCAGCAGCAGGCATAATTCGTTTCGAATCACTTGATGCCAGACTCTAGAAGAAATCTTCTTTTTTTTTCATGTTATTTGGTTTCAAGTGATGTGCATTTTTAATAAAAGCGAGTCCTTTTTGCCTTGTGGTTGAGACACAGCAAGAGCAAAGGAATGAAAATAATTATGTAATCTCTATATATACAGGGTATCCGCCGGGAAGGTGTACTACTTTGTTTTGCCGCCATTTTGGTAAACATTAGTTGCAAGTTCATAAATTTGGCAGTCGTGAAGTAGACCCGTGGCAAATTTATTATGGAAAAATATTCGATAAACTAACGTGTTTTAATCGTTAAAATTTTTATCAAAATCAATCATCGATTAGTTGGATGATGAGAAAGTAACGTGAAATTTTTGGGAGTGCCAAAAAAACGCACTATTTATCGTGTAGTGAATAATTTCGAAGAAAGAGGGTCTGTGGGTGATAGGCCCAAGCATGGACCACAACGTACCAGAGACAATACTTAGACCCCCAAGCCCCAACTCACAATCCTCTTGCCGCTGGCCCCGTTTTTTTTTTTTTTTTTTCAAATTCGCCATTTTGTTTTCCTATCGGCGTTATGTCTATTTAGAATCCGTGTGACATGCAAACACATACAAAAAATATAAAATCAATGCTGCCAACTGCTACCAAGCATGGGGGAATGTGATTGAATTTGGCATCCAATAATTCTTCCTATTAAATATTTATTTTGACTTTTCTATCTCAAAAATTAATTAGAAAGCTAAGTACTATGTACTAGATAGATGGCGCTGTCGCCGATTTCCGAAACAGCTCTACTGATTTCATTTGTTGGTTCCAGTTTGAAAGACGGGATAGTTTTGGAACCTATAGGTGGTACTTTGGAAAACATAACCGGGATAGGAAAACTATTTGTGGCACCTCCCATAGCGTGGAAACGCTATTTCTCAAGTTGTGTAATTAAATTTATTAATGGACACTGTCCAAATAAAGCACTTTGGGAAACGTGACCAATGTGACTTAATGTGAAAGGTGCGGGCAAAGCCGGGTGGGTACAGCTACATATAAAGACTGACGTCCGTACGTACACTCATAACTCGGGATCGTTCCGTTTTTCTGATTTTTGGTTAAAATTCGCATTGCCCCAATTAAGGACATATAATATGCTACTTTCTGTTTGTATGGCATTTTGAAAAAAAAAAAATTGTCTGGATAAAAAACTCACTTCCAACACAACAAAAATTACGTTATTAAGGCCCGTTTGCTGATACTGCACATAGCGATTTAAGTTCTACTTAAATTCCTTATGGGCTACTTTTTCCATGTCATAAACTGTCACATAAGATTTTAAGTGGAACTTAAATCGCTATGAGTAGTATCAGCAAACGGGCCTAAATCACCTACACAATTTGAAATTGAACCGAAGAATTTATAAGAAAAATAAATAGGTTTTTGACCTATTATGGAAAACTTGCGCTTACACGGAATGATCAAAATATTAGTTTTTTACAGGAAATGCAATTTTATATGCTAAACATTGAACCGATAAAAGCCAGAAATAGAGCATTCTGTTTCAAAGGTTATTTTATTAAAATGTACAATTTGACTCGTTATCCCAGGCCGAAGTTGCTTATTAAAAACAACTAGGTAGCATATTATAATGTTCCTACATAATTTTCAATGGAAATCTAAATATTCAACAGGAAATACATAAATATAGAATAGCAGGATATCTACAATCTGAACTAAAATATCCTAATCCTAAAATACGCACTGCACATCAAAATTCAAACAAAATAACAACCATTGATTTGTGCTAAATCAATGATGACGATCACGATAACCACGATCCACCCCTACGCACAAACCGCAAGTTAAAATAAAGAAACCAAAAAAAAAAAAAAAATGTTCTTAACGTTGTGTGAATTGAAGCAAAAGGCAGGAAGAAAGCAATGTACTTTCTGTGTGCGGTTTTTTTATGCGTGGAAAGAAGAAGAGAGAAGAAAAAGAGGCAAAGATTCATTTAACAATTGTGCATATATGAAGCTTTTGAAAAAGCTTTTTTTTTAAGTAGATTTCGTTTTCATACATCATCTTTTCCCATATGGATGAGACATCTGTATATTTCTTATCTGTGCTATTAGTATCAATATCAGTATCAGTAGAACAGGGCAGTTCCAAACAGATCGGTTCCAAACAGGGCAGTTACAAACAGATCGGTTCCAAACAGATCGGTTGCAAACAGATCGGTTCCAAACAGGGCAGTTCCAAACAGATCGGTTCCAAACAGATCGGTTGCAAACAGATCGGTTCCAAACAGGGCAGTTCCAAACAGATCGGTTCCAAACAGATCGGTTCCAAACAGGACAGTTCCAAACAGATCGGTTCCAAACAGAGCAGTTCCGAACAGGGGCGGTTCCGAACAGGCAGTTTATCAGTACCACCAACATCAACTTGAACCACCAACATTAACTTGAGCCACCAGCTGATGGGTGGGGCGCGGTCGGAACGCGTCGGCACGTTCGATCCTCATCAATATCATCGTCATCAACATGAACCATCAACATCAACATCAACCCCAACATCAACCTCAACCTCAACGTCAACATAAACCTCAACCTCAACGTCAACTTGAACCACCAACATCAACTTGAACCACCAGCTGATGGTCAATCAGATCTGTTCAATCAGATCAGCTTATTGACCTCATCTGTCAAATCTGTCCTCTGACATACACATGCACACACACATATACATGTGCATGTTGTTTCCCAGGGTTCATCGTTCTCATCCCAGTCTTTAAGACCTCCACCACAGCTGAAGCAACCCCACATAGTCACTTAATCCCAGTATAAAAGAAACTAGCTTCGACTAAATCCTTTGGTTTTATCTTCATAGCATGAGGTCAGTCTATGAGGATTGACAATGAGTAGCTTCAATAGCACATTCTGAATATATTCTATTATATTTTATTATATATCCATATATACCATCAAGGTTATCAGAAAACTATGGAAATCAACACAATGAGTCAATCGCTTACCCTCAGTTGCTTTACGTTTCTTATCTTCTTTCTATAAATTCACGTTCTATTTTTGGGGTATTTTCGGTTCAACGAGTACTTTCAAAGTCAAGGTTAGATAGCATTATTAATGTGCGCTTAAATCCAAATCATGCCTTAACTGTGAACCATTGGGCAAGGTTAGTTAGACTTAAAGTGTGCTTTAAAAAATCAAAGAAATGCATCTTCCTTCCTGGTAAATGGTTGTCGGCACCACTTTTGCATAAAGTCTTCCATATTCAAGATATAAAATAGCATTTTTTTTTTTTTTTTTTTTTGTTACAACAACTGATTATTAGAATATGTTTGCCAACCATGTGTCACGCTTTCAACCTATTGTACTTTGGAATTCTTAAAAAACAACCAACCAACAAATATTATCAGCAAAAAAAAAAAAAAAAAAAAATCAATAGAAATATAAGTCAAAACAAAGCTGGTAAAACTGCATTCACGCTGTGGCCCCGATGGTTAATGTGTTGATCATTGAATGTAGATTCATATAGTAGTCGTAAAATAAACAGATAAAAAACAACCACAAACTCTTTTTGAACAAATTCAATTATATTTATTTATTTTGAAGTTCAATCTTATAATGACCCCAAGCTAGAGTACTTATATTATTTTTACATATATATCTTTTGGTATCTTCAAAGTTTAATGTTTTTTTACATAAATTTTGTGAATAAATTATATGAAGCTTATTTCTAAATGTAATCATATTCCTATAAATAGAGATTTTATCAAATAAACAAGTCTTATAGTTTTCTATAGTAAGTCTTTTTGTAACAGACCTTTTGATTCCTTTTGCTTTCTGAACGGAAGTACCATCATCAATTGTAAAAGAATACATTTTGGCACGTAAGCCAACAAATTGTTTCATTTTCTTTCCACTATTCTCATCCTTAAACATACCCAATCTTTTTGCATTCACCAGCGGAAAGTTGTGCACATTCGTGGGATTATAGTCGGAAGTATCGAAATAGCTGTGCAAGTCATTGAATATATCAGAGTAAAAGTCTTCGGTATTGATGGTATAAATGAATGAATCTGTGTCCATATAATTGAGAAGTAACCTATTACTAAATTTGGGTTTCATATATTCATAATGGAACTCATACATCAGTAGCTTTGAAAGTTCCAATACAACGAAGCCCAAATAAAGAGGTTTATCATAGACAACGTTTACTCTTTTCAATTGTATAGCAACCATATTTTCCGAAAATATCGATCTACTGTGAAAATTTGGTTTTGCTATAAGTGCCCGTATACCTTTCCTTTTACCAATATTATCCCAGTGTGTAGCAATTTTAACATCAGTTCTTTTATCAATGTTTTCCATTGTCTTACCGTAGATACTATTATTCATTAATTTGAAAAAATTCTTTTCAAAGGCATTTCTAGCTTTCTTACGGTGGTGAGTATTCAATTCAATATACTTTTGAAGCCAATTTGACTGTTTAAATTGAATTACTCTGTGAACATTTTTTAATACTAAACCGTGTTTTAAGGCTTGCTTCAGGTTTTCTATATGAGTAACATATTTCCGTTTAGGATAAAAACTGCTTACCAACTTTTTTGATTTGGTTCCCGGAGTACAAATATTTTCTGAGCAGAATGGTAAGTCATTGTGAGCATCATGCAAGGTATTGGGATAATCCAAATCTACCTCCAAGATGATACCGATGCCTGGATTATTAAAAGACATTATATAACTCTTGGTAAAGTGATCAGTGTTTGACACCCATTGAAAACCACCATAGGGGAGAGTTTGGTTCATTGCCCAACCATAGAGATTATTAACATCCAAGTACATCAAGTATGATGAAGGTAGGTTTGGTTTATATGTACTCATAAATTTGTTGTTTGCTTCCGAATATCTATGACAGCATTGAGTTAAACCACCCCTAACACCGTTTTGGAAAAATTTATACATTTCTAATTCGGTTAATAATTCCAATTCAATGTCTGTAACTTTGAGCATTGCATCCCAAGATAAACCCGGTGCTGTATAATAATAACATGGATCTAATTTATAGATTTCTTGACATATATTTCGAAAATTTTCAAAGATATCCGCAAGCAAAACAACATCGCTTTTTAAATAGATTTGCAGGTATTCCCTCATGTTTTTACAATTGAAATATGACCAAATTTTATGAGCAACTTCATATGACTCATCGGAACATTCCTCATCAGTTAGTTTGTTGAAGAATGCACTTTTTTCCGGTAAACATTTCTCCTCCAACCGATCCCATGAATTTAGATAATCATAAGGAAAAACACCTTTTCTTTTAATTAAATCGAATTGCTGATCACAATTAAAATATGATGTTGTCAATTTAAAATCATCGTTACCTAAGTTCTGTGCTAATGAATCAATACTTTCGTTCAGAAAACGATATGAATCAAGAAATCTCATTTCGAAATAGGTCTCTGATTCTTCATCCACAAGTATTTTTTTAGATATTGAGATATATTTCTCTTTATTCAAAGCTAAGACCTTTATTTCTCCCTCCACTTCATTCAAGGAAGAGAAAAACAAATGACTATCATAACCTGTGAGATTGTGTAGAAAAATCGGAATGAACTTGGGAAGACTTGATCTTAAATTACAACTATTATGACTAGGTCCTCTATATTCCCCCGTAATATGACAATGGTCTCTTACTCTATACTCGAATTGTACAAACTTTTTCCCACAAAATATACAGCACTCTTCGTTCGTCTGACGCCATTCTTGTTGCTGTGTGAGATCTTTCATCGGTACTGCATCTTTGTAGTAATCAGCATACAAACGTTGAATATCTTCATTTAGATTTATGATGAATTTACTCGTACAGTCGGGTCCTATAGGAAAAAAACAATTGAGAAAAATAACAACAAAATAACAAATTTCATATATATAATATATATACCTGTAAACATCCTCATTGAATTCTTGCTGGCATCAAAGAAACAACTGATGTAGTATGCAAATGCACAAGGAACATGCTGTTGAGTTGTTGTTGTTGATGATATAGATGGATCGGGGAGACAAGTACTGACAGGTAATAATATGCTCTCAAAGTCTGCATAAATCACGAATGGTACACTGACAGATCTCTCGACATTTGAAAACTTTAAAATGTTTTCCCCCTCCTTTGGTAAATGTGTGACAACACCAGCGCATTCCTTCTTGTGGCTCTGCAAACTTGCCTCATTGTAATAGTGCTGCAAACAACTATTGCAAAAGTATAGTTGTTTCCGTTTCACATTGAGGATCCTATCGCGTAGAAGCCGACTTAAGCATTTTATCCACACATAATGTGTCATTTCGTTATCATCGCAATACAACAAATTAATATGAAGGGGTTTCTCACTTTTAGTCAGATAGTATGGACCCTCTATACTATTATTATCATCCGAGTATCCGAAAACATTAACACTTATCTCATTTTGTGCTTCAAACTTGTGTATCTGATCAATTGCCAAAGGAAAAACGAGGCCTTTAAAATTTAAAACCATATCAGCAGTGTGAATACAGTCACTCGTAATATTTGATATGTTATATACAAATGGCAAATGGGGATTCGATACATTTGGGTTTACAGCTGATATTATAGCCCATTTGAAACAATACACATCATTGTTCTTAACATTGATAACAGCCTTTTTGTTGTTAATGAAAGCAGGTAATTTGACGTGCGCTGACCCATTAAAACACTGATATTTATTAATATTCACTTCCACGGCTTTTATCCTAATTAGAGTCCATCCACTGTCTCGCTCCTGAAATTCTTCCAGCTTCTTCATTATATCATCTTCCATTTCTTTTATGATTTGTTCAATATTATCATATAACAGAGCGGGATGCATGCGTGTTGCCATTGACTTTACATCAAATTCCATATCATCCTCATTACCGATCTTTACAAATTCCGCAAATAATTCCAAATTGAATTTAATTGATTTATTCTCAACGATTTTTTCTTGCACTAGGTTCTTAAAAATTGCTCTCTTTCTTGCAAAAAATGAATTCACATCCAAATCTTCTTCTTTCTCATTCATAACGGAATATGATACGATTCGTTCTTTGAATGACGTCATTATTTTATGCACATTATCAGCGTAGGACACTTTGATGTTCGATTTATGTGTATTGCTTCGCTGATGCTGCTTCCATGTTTTCCTTTTCACTTCAATGTTACACACATTGCACACGATATTCGATGATGCTGATGCTGATGTTGATGGTGATCCTGATGTTGATGCAGGTAGTGTCGTCACTGGTAAATTGATATTATTTTGTCCCCTCTCCTCATCCAAAACTATGCACTTTAACATATGCTCCTTCAGTTTATATTTTCTGGTAAATGTTTTACCACACACCAAACAATGATTGAATATCTTGTTATGTACAGTCTCCATATGACGCTTCAAAACATCTTTACGTGAAAACACTTTATCACAATTATTGCACTTCATTTTTTTATTTTATTTCTTTGTATACACAACGCAATTCTTTGCTTTCTAAAACGCAACTGCCCCTTCAACTGAAATCACTTCAACATAAATAACCTCTGGAACAGTACAAAAATTCAGACTCATTATGAGTTATTAAAAAAATAAAATTAACTATACCACGCTGCCAACTGATAAAAAATAAATACTACCTACTTGATAGCAATGGTAATCTGTTCTTATCATTGTATTCTAAAATTAAATTATAAACAACTAAACCAACCAACACTGAACATTGGCCACTATTCCCTATTCCATAAATAGCACTTATATGAAATGTTATCTTTTGCCCTCCAACGGAAACCACTTCAACATAAATAACTTCTGGAACAGTATACAAATTTAGACCCACAATACCAACATAAAAAATTAAATCAACTATATCGCGCTGCCAACCAATCAAAAATAAATACTACATACTTGACAACAATATTAATCTGTTCTTATCATTGCATTCAACAACTAATTATAAACAACTAAACCAATACAGAACATTGACTACTATTCCCAATTCCCAAAATAGCTCCTATATGAAATGTTATCTTTTGCTATCCAAAAAATTAAACCACTACTAAGGTTAATCAATGACATGATAAACTTGTCCAAACATGCTTAATCATATTTCCCAAAATAAAATTGTAAACCTCAATTGGAACATTCTAAATCCTAGCATAGTTCCTATATGAAACGTTATCTTCGCTCCTCAAAAATTAAACCACTACCAAGGTCAATGACACCTCTGGGACAGTACAAAAATTCAGATCCGCAATACAAACATAAAAAAAAAATGATCTAACTATACCGCGCTGTCAACTGATCAAAAATAAATACTACATATTTAACAACAATATTAATCTGTTCTTATCATTGCATTCAACAATTAAATTATAAACAACTAAACAGACCACTGAGCATTGACCATCACTGAACATTGACCATCACTATTCCGTTATCTTTACACAAAAAATTAAATTATAACAACCAACACAAAATATGGAGCATTATTACTCATTCCCGACAACAAACGTTATCTATGACAACAAAATAATTCACACATGTACTTTGGCCTCTAATTAGTTAATACCCCAACGTATGTTATCTATGACAACAAATTAAGTCGCACAAACACCTTGAACTCCAATTAACAAATAGCCCCTACAAGACTACATGAAACGTTAGCTCCTAACCCCTCCAAATAGCCTCTGCAAGACTACATGAAGCGTTTGACCTCTATTAGCAAATATCCCCTACAAGACTACATGAAACGTTTGACCTCCAATTAGCAAATCCAAAAATAGCTCATTATCAAGGCCTCAAGGTCAATGACGTCATTCCGCCACCCTATTCCGCCACTTTTCGAATGCCAGAAGCTACCAATCCTATCTACTGCACATACAGCTAAAATATTGAATTTGTCTAAATTTGTGTTTGTCAATTGAAAGCTGTAAATTCGGTCCCTCTCTAAGTCAATCCCTCTGTGCCAAAAGGAGTAGGGCTGGGAGAACACTCAGATACCTGACAGCAAACGACAGGTATCGACGTTTCTGTCAACTTTACATTTTAGGGGGCTGACTATAAGTACAGAAAGGCGTCTTAATTTCCTTTAAAAAAAAAAAAAAAAACAGTGCTGGTCCTTGGCAGCACGAAGCTCATTGCGAGACTTCATAGCTTGTTTCCATTGTCGCCATTCTTCGTTTCTCCAACATATTTCTTAAAGACCATGTTTTCACATGTCATTATATTAACAACTTCTGCTTCTGATACTAATACACTTCGCAGTGATGGCAACACTGCGCGTTTGATATCTTTTCGTCTCTAATTGAGTGTTTATTGAGTTGGTATGACACTCTGAACTCTGCCCTTGTGCACTCATGTGTACAACGGTACACTGACCTGCGTGTTACTGCCATGAACTCTTGGAGCAAATGAATAATATATCTCGGCACTTATTATTGACGTTTGCCGGTACTAAACTTGTCAGTCAATGAAGTTGCATACATAGATATGATGAACATTCCCATGCAACATTTGAAGGTATTCGCGTGCATTGACCCAACCCCTGTCTGGACGACGTATTAATTTTATAGTAGGTATCTATAATCTATCACTTTTAATATCCTGCAATTATCCTTCAACTCACCTATACTTTATCATTCCAATGTCTTCACCACTTCATTTAATATTCAAACCCATAATTTCTCATCGATATTCCACCCGCTCAACGATAATATCCTTCCCTGACCTTCCCAACCCCTCGCCAAAACAACAATCGCTTAGCACAGCAGTTTTCGTATTATTCAAAATCGAAATCCTTGTGCGTGATTACGAACAAGTTTAGTTCGGTCCTTGTGTGGCCTAATTCTCTGGAAATCTCTTAAGTCCGGAGGAAAACATTTAATTTCATTATCCTGGCATAAAGTTCTTCTATAATTAGAATGTCGACACCGAAATCCAGACACAAACGACACACGCTTCCCAACTTATAGAACAAGTGGTATTGTGTGTTGAGAACAGCTTTGCCTCTAGCGCCGTTGACACATCCATACCTACCGGCATCTCTAAACGTCTCGATTGGACTTTTCCCGCACGGAAGTCCTTATCCTTTTTCAAACTTTTTCCTATACTCTTCCACCGCTACCAATTAATGGTAACTTTTGCGAGCAGTCGATTGTCCTTTTGCTCCTATATAGATTCTATTTTTATATCCATACTTCCTAAGGAAGTCTTCCTTACACCCCTGACACACAACTCAATGTTTTCTAACTCTTTTTGCCATATGGTTGGTTTGGTATCACATTTCAGTGCGGAGGTAGGAATGTTAGCTAGGGAAGTTCTCTTACAAACACTGGTCGTGTATTGCCGATGGGTAATAATTGTTGTTTCTATTTCATATGCCGATGGTGAGCTATCCTCCGATGTGATAGGGTGGACGTGGTAATATTCTTCACAGGAGTCTCAATTTGGAAAGAAATACATGAGGAATTAAATTAGTGCGCATGCTCACCTCTTGGTTATGTGAGAGAGTGCTAAATACTAATGTCGTGTAATGTAATGATTCTGTTTCGGTGGCTTGTAAATCGTTCGTAAACTTTACAATTTGAGTGAAAAATGGACTTGCCAGCGTGCGGTTTTAATGAAATTACATTTAAAATGAATTTATACCATTACGATTTAAATTGATTGACGTGATACTTTATTTGCAGTAAAAGAAAACAAAAAATAACTGAAAATGGTTGACGTTAATAACAGCACTGTTCCCGTACTTTTTGGGTCAATGTTGGATAAATGTCATAATATGTGGAAACTCTTTTAGTGGGGACGTTTATTTATCTAGTTTAGTTATGTCGTTTTCCATTGGGCAGAAAGAAGCGTCCGGGAGAGTCCGGAATCTAAAAATTCGCTTCTGAAACCGTTCCATTGGCACAAAAAAATACTCTTCTGGTGATTCTGAGAAGAGAATTTCGCTTCTCGATTTGAAGTCAGAATCCACTCAAGAAGCACTCACACAAGTGTAGTTTATTTTTTTTATACAAGTCAGCTGACAGCTGCCGTAGATAATTTGTTGGCATTTCACCAATACTTTTGTGGATTCAATCAGAAGCAGTTTTCTTGTTCCATTGGATTGCCGAATGAGTGGACTCCCGAGTGAAACCAATGGAAAACGACATTAGTCAGACAGCTGACTTGCTAGATTTATCTCGGTTATATGAGCAGCTGTTTCAGTTGACGTTTATGGAGGGGTAGCCGAAAAAAAAGGCCTATTACTTTATTTTTAAATCTTACGAATTTTTACTAATTCTTACGAATTCTTACGAATTTTTAGTCAGTTCCGTTCCTTAACTCAACAAATTCGTAAAAGAGAGCTTCATCGAGAGAGCAAGATATTTCTCCTCCAGTGAGAATCTTACGAATTTTTACTCAACAAATTTCTTGGTGTAAGAAGCGAAAAAGCTGCCAGTCATCTTACAATTAATAGCTGATTTGAAATGTGTCGTTCTATTTGACATAAATGCGTGCATTTATCTTGATTTGTTGCGTATTAAAAGAGGCGGGAAAATCAAATCAAATGTTCTTCTCAAGATTCTTTTCTAAAGTGACGACGAAATTCTTCCTCGCTGTAATTAAGGACACGGCCCTAGCGAGGTATCCGTCGGAACGGAAAATTCTCCGATTTTATACAGTTCGGAGGATTTTTGCTGCGAGGTATTCTTCTTTGTAACGAATATCGGCGAATTACGCTGAAGTGCAATGAAGGGCATTTTTTGGTTAAATTTTTGACAGCTAGGTTCCGATATACTTCGATAGAAATTGGTTGCGGAAGCCTCCGAAAGAGTATGCGTTGCGGAGAATTTTTCATTCCGACGGTTACATATGTACTTGGATTAATCAAAAATAAGTTCGATTAACTCATTTCGTAGTAAATTAGCAAATTACTCGAATTCATCAGATATTTTAACGACTTTTCGTACCACTTTTTTTAATGTTTTAATTATGTATCTGTCATTTTTCATAGATTACTACAAAAACGTTCCCTAACTTTTTCGTAAGTATCTCTCTCTGTGGGAGAATTTATCTTCACCACTGCCATTTTGACAGTCTTTTCCATTCTTACTACAAAAGTAAAGGAACCTAAAATCTAGCTATCATAAGTCGACTAACATTTAATTGGTTTGGACTAGATTTAACGTGAACGCAGAAACTAGACTGGTCGGGAACATAACTTTTCGTCAGCCACATATGCGAACTGTCAACTTAGTACTCAGTCACGAATTTCCTGAATAAATTCGTCGGCTATCATTCCATAGACGTCAACTGAAACAGCTGTACATTTGACCGATCTAAGTCAATTAAAACTGATGGCGTTTTCGATTGAAGAAAAGAATTGCCCTCTCTATCAGAAGATCAAATGAAGAAGTGCTCTTTTTATGTTTTCTATTGTTCATTGAAGAAAAAAGGGTACTTCCAGGCAGAAGTATCCGGTATATTTTTTAAGAATTGCCCTGAATTCACCAACACACACGAGCAAAATGTCAGATTGAAATGTTTCTTGTGTTGTTCGATACAAATTTGCGCTTTATTATCTGAAAATATGCAATTAAGCGTGCGAATGTACTAAACTTTATTTGAAATAAACTGATTTGGCCCATTAAAACATTCATATTTATTTTTAATAACAACAAAAAATCAAATCTCACATTATGAGAGCAAGAGCAAGAGCAATAATTCTGAATTTCCGGGGAAATTCTCTCGAAACTTCAATGAAAAACGTCATAAGATATATCAAGTCAGCCAGCTGTTAGACTTACTAAAGTAGATATTTGAACGTCTCCATTACTACTCGGTACTCGCTACGAAATATGAGATGTCAAATAGGTAGACATAGACACTGAAACTGTCACCGATTTTAATTACTTTTCGCTTTGTGAGTCGAAAACCAGTGAGGACAACATTATAAAAAATGAAAAGAGGGGAATTCGATTTCTCACTCATTTCTTTCAATTCACTTAACCACACTCTACATCTACACTACACCATTGCGCGCATTGTTTCGTAGCAATTTAATAATAATTCAACATTTGTAAAGTACGCCCCAAACAAGCTTAAATTTATGGGATTCATTAATTCTGCTGCGTTAATTACGTTTAGTACGTGTGCTACCTGCTACCCACACGCCCCACGTAACAGATGTAGGACGGTGGCATGTGGAAGTTTTTGCTGACAAAAATGACATTTTGGCTATATTTATCATCGAGAAGGTAAAGCATGTAACATTTCACACTTTGGATTGCTAAAACATAGAATTCCCACAACTGAGGCAGATTTGAGTAGGTAAGCTACTAAACTGTAATTTCCCATCAGTAGGACATAATTTGTTGAACTGTCTTGGAATTATTCACAGTCAACTCGTCGAATTGGCACAACTGAGTTATTAATGATTGCTCACTTATTAAGCTGTGTTTAGGTTCATTTCATGTTTGTATTGAAAATCGTTCTGTTTCCAAATTTCAAAGACATACTTTTCAATTAAAAACGTTTCTCGAAATAGCCGCACTATAAACAGGGTACAAAGCATCCCTCACTCTTAGCTGATTTCAAAAGCAGTTACCTATCAAGGACGATACTTGTTCGACTGCCAACCTCAAGCTTCTTGAAATCCCTTTACAAATCGAAACCCCAAAAGCGTGGAAATATTTCTCACACATTTTCGGACAACCCAAACATCGACCAACAGCATAAGTTTTCCATTTTCTGTCCCTTGCCCAACCATATCCGTCATTCAGAGCGGAAAGATGCAAAATATTACCAACTCCGCTGACATATGGAGGGTGAAACGTAAAAGCCACTTCACAGTTGGACCATGGTTCCGGAATTGTCCTGGAATACGATTATTGTTATTTTTTTCTTTTTTATCTTTTGTCTGGTTATTCTGAAATCCTCTATTGGTTACACAATTTGCAGCAACTCGCCATCCTGTCCCACATCCTCAAACATTCATGTGTGTGAAAATGTGTATGTGCGGAATGCATAAGGGAATCAATATAGCTTTGCCGGCGCCAGCCATGACCACTGCAGCAGCAGCAGCAGCAGCATACCCAGAGCCACACAAAAATGTCCTGTGAGTTTCTGACAATGAAGTGCTTCTATGGTGATAGGATGTAGTTTGTGATTTATTGTGCCCTCCATCCATATGGGCGGAATAGCTATACCAGCCAGCACTGCAAATGTTAGTCGTGCCAATTCCATTTGACCTTCCCTCTGCCACAGAGTCTTAGGCAACTCTTTCTTCTCCCCTTTGTTCCCGCAATCTATCTATGGTATTTTTGGGAAAATTGAATATTATGCACAAAAGTACAGTATAACAACGAAAGCAATGCAAGGCTCAAGGATTTTTAAAGATACGATACGCTCTTACGTGAAGAGGAAATATCTTCTTGAGCAGAAGAAATTTTTGGTGGAACTTTTTAGGGCAAAGCAATTTGGCTGTGTAGTTAGTGTTGGAGTTTTTTCTTTTCTTTTTTCTGTTTGGGGTGGAATGAGAGGAGAACACAATGCACAGGGGTTGGGCCATAGGAAGAAATCAAGAATAAAGGATGTCAAGGGAATCTATTGGATGATATAAATATGTAGTGTGCTCTAGTTTATCCCGCAGATAAATATTTTTCTATTCTTTTTTCGGTAATTGGCAGTGCTTCAGGAGTGAGTTTCTTACCTCTCTTGTTGGTGCACAGTAGCTGAGTAACTTGGAAAGTTTGGATATTACTATCAAGTGGATTTATAGGGTTTGTTTGCAGATGTCTCCTTACATAGAAAATCCTTACGGAACTCCACTCGAAAAAACAATAAATGCATGCGACCCAGAGCTAAAAACTAGTAAGAGTAAAGAGGCGAAATTTAATGTTTGTGCCCTGCTGCAAAACACATTTTAGAAACCGGTTTTAGGTCCTAAAGCGGCATAGTTTTTGGAAGTATGCGTGAAAGAAAATAACGTTGAAAAACAGTGCGACACATTGATCAAGAAAAATGTATATTTGTGTTTCGATTCGCATTAAAAATTGAGAAAACAAAACAAAACGCCTCCAAAATTAGGTGTGACAAAGAGCGACAAGCTAAAAGCCTTCTCGGAGTTTTAAGAAACACTTCACAAAAAATGTCATCGAAATCTGTCTAGTGGTTTTCAAATCAACCATTAAGCCTAGTACGCAGCAGTTCCGGAATGATAAATCCCATACAAAAGTGACAGAATGAAATCATGAATGAAAAATTCCGCTCCCCTTTTCGTTTTGCAATACGCAGCTGCTGCGAAATGATGGCGAAAAAGTGGGTAATTGTAGTAAATTGCTTGGTAGAATTTTCCACTCACTTTTCGCTCACATTTATTGTCGTCACATTAATTGCTTGAGAAAATTTGACATTTGTACTGCAGTGCTGCCAGCTTTTATTGTTGTTGTTGAGCTAAATGGAGAAATTTTGGAGCCAAATTTTGAAATCCAGTTAATTGGCTAAAAAAGAAAGCTTTAGTTATACGAACAGAGTACATTCGCGATTTAAGTATGCATTTTTTTTTATGAATACCCAAGAAGGCTTAAAACCACCAAACTTTAAAGAAAATAGCCTTAATTAGGATAATTGCCGCAAATGGCAATTTTAAGGAGCCAGTGAAAAGTTCGAGTACCTAAGTCGGAGATAAATATCCACTGCTGGTAACACTGCCACAGCTGATGGAAATCCACATAAATTATTTTCCGCTGCCTTTTCGCAGACGTTTCGCTGTCCATTTGGAGACTACCGGGAAACTTTGTTCCCGAACAACTGCGTACTGGGCTTTAACAGACATAAAACTCTTCAACACAACACAAATCTAAGCAGCCGTTAAGAAGGAGAAAACCGCTCGTGCTTAGCTTCGCTTAGCTTTTGCCCAAATTGCACATCATGCTTAAATGCAAACACGTTGCATGTTTAGGTAGAACGTCATTTACTAGATTTAAATTGATTAACTGAAATTCTTACTTAATTTTGACATAAGGAAAGCGTCACAGGAAGTATCAGTTTTTTGACAAGAATTTTCCTCACTAAACTCTTCAGAATTTTATCGTCTACGTATTTAATACGATAGTCCTGCCAAACACAAACAAATAAAATAAATAAAAATGTCAACTACTAGATAAATAGGTTGAGAAATTTTAAACGGTTCAATAAAATGGCTAACAAGGAAGTAAAAACAATTTACAAAGACGGGGTTAAGCTGTAATCAGTGATGCCAACTTCCTTAGCTGACTGTTAAACTGTTAGGTAGTTGGAAAAAGTACCCCGAGCGAAGTTTTTTAGTGTGCTAAATTTTGACAAAATCACTGCCACCAGTCTGAAACAAAAACTTGATTTCATCGTAGAAGTACCTTCGTGTGACAGCTCCGCGATTGCAGCAGTCAGGAAATAGAAAATAGTCCTAAATAATACTTAGTTGACTCAACAATTTTTTATAGGACCCTAATCCTGCTTTTCACACCTTCGTTTGTGTAAGTATGTTTTTATTTATTGTGACCGGTTAAACATCGATACGTATTTTTTACACTTCTACAGCCATAACATTTTTAAGAAAACTCAAGGCGATTTTGCCAACTTTTGACAGTTGTTTAAGTTCGGACATAACCCAATTGTGATTTTGACAAAAAAGTGCTACCAACTCTTTCTACCGCAATGCATTTGTGGTGCTGCTTATTTTAAGATTTGGTTTTAGTTTTTTATCATAGGCTCTCTCGCAGTCAGTTATTTCAACCGATTACAACTACAAAGTGATGATAGCATGCAGCCTCTGTGGTACTAACCTATCCCATTTCAATATTTAATGAATGTTAACAATGTAATCGACTGAAAAGTCAACACTCACAGATTTCAGCAAGATTTTTGCTTTCAAGAAATAAATTTTATTGTGACAATATTTAGCAGAGACAATACTGAGACCCCCATCTTCGGCCGATTTTCCGTTACTTGCTTACAAGCTATATTTTTATGGGGTGGTACATGCTAAGTGCGTTAGTATTGTTACAGTCACGTAACTTCAAAAAATGCCGGCTCACCAACCCACTCGCACCTTGCGTGTACCACTTCCGCTGTCGGCAAAGTTGCTGCCAGCGTTCATAGAATTTTATCCGTTAAATTTGAAATTATTCGTTTCGTGTGGATAGTACTTTTTTTTAGGAATAAGTGTACTTTTGCTTTAAATATTTATAAAATATAAACAATGTGCATTGGTTGAAGGAAAATAAAAACATTTTGAGCAATTTTTCTTCAGTTATTTAAGAAAAATTTACTTATGAAATCGACGTTAATGATATTCAAAAGCGGTAAATACACAACCATGTTTGTCCAAATATGTTTCTAGTATATAAAACAACTCATTTAGATAGTATTATTAACCAAACAAATTATATTAATCGTCTTTTAAAAATGTATAATAACCAACCAATAACATTCAGTTGTCTTAAAATGTAGTATTCCCGAACTCTATCACATTCGCCCATGGTTGATAGTGGTTGGCAGCATTGATTTTATATTTGTTGCATGTCACACGGATTCTAAATTGACATAACACCGATAAAAAAACAAAATGGCGAATTTGAATAAAAAGTGGGGGGGCCAGCGACAACGGCAAGAGTCGAGTTGGGGGTCTCAGTATGGTATTTCTCTGATATTTAGCTTCGGCTCCCTGCTTTCTGGTTACATTAACGCTCCCCCTAAAACTAAATGACTTTTGGCACTATTACAACCTCAAGTTGCTGTTCGACAATAGCATTTCGTTGTCAAAAAAGTCTGCTTCCGCGGGAGTTCCCCTGTTTCGTTTTTATATACCTATACTTAAACGACTTACCTCCGTAGACATAATCTTCATTTCACGATCTTTAGTGCATTTGTATAGGTACTATAAATATTTACCGTAGGCACAGCGGTTTCCGTTATTACCGCTCAACAAATCAGATTACCAGGAAAGCTCTTATTTAATTGACTGACCCAATCTAATCGTAATCACACCTCAATTTGATAGCCAAGTCGTAAATATCCAAACACTTCCAAAATGCGAAACTATAACGTGCCAATAACGATCCCGTTTAAAAAAGGAACACACCAAAAAAGGATACACCCAACGCGAAGTCGCAACTCGCAGGTAAAATGTTGCTGCTGCAGGAATTTCGAATCCAATTCTGTGGGAATGAGAAATGCACAGAATTTTCATCAAAACTCGTTTTAACTTGGGTTTAGGAATGCGCTTGCGCTGCTGCTATGAGCTATGACTCATCATGGCGGGTCGATTTTTATGTCTTATTTGTTCGTTTCGTTCTTTCATTCTGTGCGCAGCACTGTTCTCAGGTGTTATTGGATATCTTGCGCCGCACACCAAAATACACAATCGACTTGCAACAAAAATGTGATTCCTTCCAAAATTACCAACACAAAGGACAACAGGTAAGAAATACAAAACGCCAGCTATAGGGAACGAGTAAAAGGAAGAGTTCACCGAAGCCAACCTAAGCACTGAAGCAAACAGCATCTTCTCACTGTATGCACCATTATAACTGTTGCTTTCGTTGTTAACTGATCCTCAGCTCGAAACAGCAAGCAACAGCAACAGAACAGAGTCCTGCCTTGGTCCAGCAGGCGGGGCTGGGCAACAACGTGCCGTCGTCGATTACGGTCAAACAGCAGAATGCCATTCGTATGGTGTTCACCAGACGTGAAGGTTTTCTTACCTTTATTGGATAGCTGTAAGGCTGTGAGGCTGTGAGGCTGTGGAGCGAATGCGCTGCAGCACAGCGTTCTCCATGGATTCGTTTTCTTTGTTTTTCTTCTGTCCTTCGGTGTCGGCATTTCCATTATGTTTAAGTGACTCTATGGTGTGCCTTTTGAGACAGGGCCTACAACTACAAGCGTTTTATGGGTTCCAATCGGTTCATCTCATCTTTTAGCTGTGGTTTCTCTTTGCGCTTATTTTTTGTGTTTGCACTCCGTTTTGGTTAGAATTTTATTGAATATTCGTAATGATGTACGGAGCGGATACGGAACGGACACATGCATCTGCAGACGTACACGAAGACGAACTTCTCTTTCACGATCTAATGTTCGATCGAAAGTCTTTGGAGGGGCCCGTGTCGATGTGATTTTGGTTTTGCTTTAAGCCATATTTGGCGAGAATGATATAACCGCAGGAAATTTTTTTTCATTGAGGGGGCAGAGTGTCGAAAAGTGGTCGGAATGCAGTTATGGCCAATGCCTATAAAACGCGCGAATTCTGAGCGCGATTTTTATTGCGATAAATAAAGCAGGGAATGTGTTGAAAGTTGACATTTAATTTGCAATGGCGTCATATTACAAGAAACGTATTCCTTAAGCCATTTGTTGACTCTTTGAATCAAAGATAAAGGGAAAGGAGCGTTATGTTCAGGACGAGGTCGATATAATGACGTGGAATGGCTAAGAGCTGAGAATGCTCATTTTCCAATTCCTTCCTCTAGATGTTCGCATTTTGCTCTTTCGCGTAGGTTTTGATGAATTGCCAGGGAATCGCAGATAAACTTGCCGGCGAACAAAATCTCACCCGGAGAGCTTAAAGCGCACGAAATGCGAATCGCCCTGAAAAATCCATGCATGTTTCGAATTTGAAGTTTGTCATTTTATTTAAGGCTATTGACATATTTAGCACAACAGTAAATTTTGCGATAAAAATATACAAACAAGATTGTTAACATTGGGATCGTATTTGCAGATGAAAGCCCGGCCAACTTCTCGAGAGGCAAATATCTACAAAAGATCACTTTTTCTTGTCACAGAACTTTTCAAATTTGAACTGTTTCGTTGTCGGATGATTTTCTAACATTAATCCATATGTGAGTCTTGAAAAAGATTACCAAACACCACGATAGAGCTCCAGGTAGGTAAGTATTTCTGCGATGATAAAATGGCTTGCTTTCTTTTTGTTTATGTCATCTGTCAAAAAGTTGCGAATACAGGATCGAAATTCTACTTAAATGTTTATTCGCACTTTTTAACACTTCTTGTCACTTAGATTTTCTGTAAACATATTTTAACTGTCAAAATTTGACTGTCAAAAATACTTATGGGTTTCTGGAACGAATGCCTTGTGGGCTTATGCAGCGCGTTGTGAATAAAATCTGACAGCTCGCGGTGAGAATTGTTGTATAGTTTTGGGTTAAAAATTAATAAGAATATCGACGGTGACACCACTGCGACACTTTCGACTCATTTATGTTGATGACTTCAGATTGGCGATTGGGATGGTGAAGGGCAGATTTTCGGATTTTTTGTTTGTTTATCAAAAATGTTGATAGTTGTCGATCAGGATCCGGTCATGTAACTTTTTAGACGACTGTCGCCGAAACGACGAGTTTGGAAGCTTCTCCAGTTCAATCTACTCAAATTAATGTAATGAAAACAGACGATAATTTCAAAAAGAAAACTCAGCCAGAACATAACTTATTTTGGTCATCAAAATTCCACAAACAATTGGGCCTATTTTGCGAAATATTTTATTTTGTTATGAACCATAAAAGATTTTTATAAATCGTATTCTAAGGTTCGAACTATTTTGGAACTTCGAAAACTAAAATCTGTTACGAACCTTTCAAAACAAACAGCTTTGTTTTTATTTTTTTCGCACCTGATCAAATTTTTGCAAAAAACATTCAAATGTCCGCTGAAAAGAGTAAGTTTTGAATTATTACGCACATCAGGACGATCAAATGGGTTACTAATAAATCTTAGTTCCAGCAAAAGTGATGGGTGTTTTCGGCTATACATTTAGAAATAATTTTCATTTATTATTTACTACATTTGTCTCCTTTTGTGAGCATTTCGCTGACGAAAAATTATATAGAGATCCATTTCAATGCAAAACTTTCTATTTAATAAAAATCTTTTATAATAAAAGTCACAAAATTCAGTATTTTATTCTGTTATGATTTTTAACAGAATTCATAAAAGATTCTTCCATACGGAATACCAATTCTAGAGAGCGTAGAAGATTTTTTGACAGTTCGAACTCTTGTATGGAAATTCATAACAAAATAAATAAATAAAAGATTTTGCGGAATAGGCCTGAGTATTTTCCAGACGATCATCTTCTTCGTCATAGGTGATCTGCCCCCAGTTCCTTATTAATTTTTGCAAATGAAATAAACCTATGTCATCTCTGTAGGTAAATTTAATCATATTGATCACAAATGATCCAACAGTTCAACTCGATGTTTGTCAAACTGTCCATATGACAATCCCAAAAAATGCACATTCCCCTGCTCATGCCTTCTTCGAACTAAAAAAAAAAAATCAAATTCCTCCAAAGATCATTGCACTCGAAATGTATCACCTCAGCGCTGTGTCAGAAACAAGAGGACCATACAAAATAAAAAAAAAAACAAAAGTCTGCAGAAATACACAAACCAGCAGCATCTCGAACTGAAATATTCCCATTGCATAGCAACTACAATACTCCACAGCAATTCAACATAAAATAAGAGGAAAGTAGCTTAAAAAAAAAAAAAAAAACACCAACACTCAGAGAATAAGCATGAAAGACTTATTCTTTTTCGTCCCCAAGGACAAAAACTCAACTATACGTTAAATTCGTCGCCACTGTGCGCTGTGCCCTGCGACGATGGGCCGAAGCTGATGCCATTGCCATCCACTGTAGGAATCAGAGAGTATCCAAACTAGAGAGCCAACTCCCGTGCACCTACCCGATTTTCCCCGCAAATTTTGAATGACAGCCCTCTCTCGCGCGCTCTTATTTTTCCTGTCGGTGAATACGTGTAATTAATGGCCGCCCGGTAGTACTTTTTCAATTAAAAATAATTTGTAAATTCATTTATAACAATAAATGTAGCACAAATAAATGTTGAGTATGGTTTTTTATATACCTTTACTTGTTCTCTATCCATATTCGGTTCCAAAAAATGTTCATCCATTCACATTTCAGATCTTTTTAATTTTGTTTATATGAATTACATATTTCACAGCAGAATTCAAGCAGCTGAACCTTGGGGGTTGTTCCATAAATAGGTTAACAACATGCAAGTTAGGCCCGGGGTTCCACTAGGGCAAAAGTAAACTTTCTGTGGTAGGTATTCGATTGGGCGCTCTCAAGCAAGTGCGTTGAGTTTGACAACTGGTGGAGGGATTTTTGGTTGTTTTCAAATTCATTTATTTAACACCATATTTGTACACAATCAAAGTGCGATTAGAAATTCTGTAGTTGAATAACACTGAACAGTGTTGAATGATGTTACATAAGAACAAATGCTTTTCATATTTATAAAAAAATACGTATTAATATCGTAAAAATACAAGTAGCTTTGTCCTTAAACTCCTAACAAAAATACAATAGGCCTGTTTTTTTTTAGCTTCGATCTCAGCAAAGCAAAGTAAAGTAGGATTTTCAGCTCTTAATTACAACCACTACGCTCTATTTGACACTATAAGGACTCTTAGTAGTTGTTGGAATTGCGTGCTGAAAATCCTACTTACTTTGGTTTGCTGAGATCGAAGCTCAAAAAAACACGCCTAATAATGTGGTATTTAATTGGATTTTGCGATATAATTTCCGATTTCGGATTTGGCGTATTCAATCGTGAGAATCCAAATAATTTTGTTTATTGTAGGTATTCTCATGTTCTATTTCGTTTTTTGTAGATATAGCGCATTACTTTTAACAAATTTCAGTCTCAACATTAAATTTATGGTAGCTCATTATTGCATTTTTTTTTTTTTTTTTTTTTTTTTTTTTGAAAATAGAGTTTATTTTGAATTACCAATGTCATTTTCCATTGGAATTTTTAGAATTTGCTCTCAGACTTCAGATTTTTTGTGCCCAATGGAGCATAAAACGAGATTTTTCTTTCTTTGCATTTATGGTGGTGCGTGTTTTAAAAGTCAGCTGTTCTTAAATTGTAGTTTTTGCTTACAAAAATCTATTAAATTTATGTTAATACCCTTTGCACTGACCAAATGTAAATTGTTCTCTATTTTTCACAGACTTGTCGTCTGTAAAAAGGAAAATAACACACTTTCAGTTTGACAAATGACAAATGTTTAGTGTTAGTGTTAGTAGGTGTGAATTTCGCTCAGAAATGAATATTCGCAAATTCATCCAGACTCTGAAAAAAGTTAAAGGTAAATTTGAGAGCAATAGTACCTATGAACGGAACAAAAATATTTAATTAATTTTTTGAATTTAACAAATTCATGCACATATTTATGTGGTATTCGTTTGGGCTGCTTCAGATTCGCTCTCAGATTTCAGATTTCGTGTGGCTAATCGAACATAAAAACGTCACTTGCTCTTTTTGTGTGACAATATTCGTGCGATTCGAATATGTGTAGCCTTCAACACTTTTCAAAACGTTTTCCATTCACTGCTTAAGTTTTAAATTAAAACATTCGAAATTTGCGTCCCGATTGATTTTCAAATATTTATACATAATTAATTTACAAAAATAGATTCACCCGATGCAATGCCTTTCTTTGCTGTAGAACAAATTCACGAAAACCCAAACGAATATCACATTATATTGTGTAATGTGGTATTCGTTTGGGCGCTCTCAGATCACTTTTTTGCTCTCAGATCAGTTCTTATGTTCGTTTGGTACAAAAAAAAAAGCGATCTTTTTCAGATTTCAGAGCACTTTTGCGAATCTAGATATTTTTTCAGATTTACCAACACAAGTGCGTTTGAGTTTGACAACAACTGGTGGAGGGCGTTTAGGTTTTCGTGAATTTGTTCTAAAGCAAAGAAAGGCATTGCATCGGGTGAATCTATTTTTTGTAAACTAGTAATGCATAAATATTTAAAAATCAATCGGGACGCTAATTTCGAATGTTTTTATTTAAAATTTAGCCAGTGAATAGAAAACGCTTTGCAAAGTGTTGAAGGCTACACATATTGGAATCCCACGAATATTATCACAAAAAGGAGCAAGTGACGTTTTTATGTTCGATAAGCCACACGTAATCTGAAATCTGAGAGCAAATCTGAAGAAGCCCAAACGAATACCACATAAGTATGCATTTTACGCATCAATTACAGATTGTAAAATATTCTGAAACTGAAATATGTTTTTCCCATGGCATACAAATTTTTTCCCCTACATTGTATTTTAATTTGAAGTTTGAGATTAAAATCAACAAAAAAAGCCAAAAGTGCAAAAAACGTATTAGTTCATTTTTCTCTGATTAATAACATGAGATGGATTTCTGATATTGACAAATGATTATTAAAAGGTATTTGACATTGTGATGAAATTATATTAGGTATATTATTTCCGAAATTCGATTTTCCAACAATTTCATAAACCTTAAAAATGTTTAAATTGAACTGCGATGTGAACGCCGTGTAACTAATCGGCACCAAAAATGACGAACACAGTCGCCCCCACTTAAAATTCCACCAATAATGGCCGCCCGATTGACATAAAGTCTCTGCACAGGAATATACTTAGTGTGCGTGCGGCAGTAATGGCGCTCCTTTGATTTGTACATGCACCAATACTAAGAATATTCCTGTGCAGGACGAGGTCATAGGAAGTTTGTAGGCAAATGTACCGTTTCTGCTCTCAGTTGGCTCTCTAGTTTGGTTCCTCTATGGTAGGAATGTCTGTCTATGCTTCGACTCTCTTATCTGGTTTATGATCTCACCTGGTCCTCCTGAGTCCTGACTGATCCAATATTCTACATACGATCATATGACGCGATCATGCCGGCCGGGTCGAGAAATAAAATACATATATCGCTTCCCTTTCGAAAAATTCCTCGTTCGGCGGACTGCATTTTCCGCTCCATCATGCAGATCCTCTTCCTCATCCTCCACCCCATCGGTTGGTCTCGATGATCATTTCCTTCGTCTGCGTCCTCCTTCCTATCCCAACATGTACTCACCAACGAATTCGAGTTTTTTTTTAACGTTTTTTCGGTGAACTGGCAAAGCTACCTTGCGGCGTTTTTGTCTTTAAGGCATTGAGTGTCATTTGGTTGTAGGTTGTAGCTGCCCCCTTGCCGTCCCTCGAACACATATACCAATACCAAGTTATTGAATTCCTTGTTCGAAGAAGAGGACGTCGAACACTACACAAAGTCTCTCAAACCTTTGCAGTGGTTCGAATTCCACTCGCAGGCTCTTTCCTCCTTTTCAACGTGTATCCTTAGCCGTCTTGTTGTTTTTTGGTAGTAAACAATAAACGCAAATAAAGGAGGCAAAGTGCAAAAGAAATCAACAGAAACGCGAACGAAGGTGCTACAACGACAACACAAGGGAGGCTCAAACTTGAAGTTGAAGACCTAAAAATGAACAACACCTTTGTACTCTTCTCTTTTTGATGATCACCTCATTATTCACTCTTTAGCCCTTGCTATACCCTATTCGAGTGACAGTTTTGTTTTTCGTTTTCCTGTACCTGTATGAGTAGAGTATGATTACCTACCTATTTGGGACTTTTGGGAGTTGGCCTGTTGGGACTTGGGACTCGCATAAGCACTATCGAGAATCGAGCCCAAAGGTGATCCAGTCTCCCGGTCCTTTGTTGTGCCTTGTGTGTTGTGTTGTGTCCTGCCCATAAACTAAGTACTATATAGACCGTCAGCTCCCGTGCACCTACCCGATTCCCCCCGCAAATTTTGAAAAGAATTCTCTCTTAAATTCTCCCTTCAATTTCCTATCCGTGAATACGTGTGAAGCAGAAAAAGAAAAAGAATTCTTAATGGAGGGGGTAAAATGAAAAAACGACACACAGCAGTCATCCTACATCGTGGTATTTCTACCTTTTTGTAGAAATTTTGATGGCCGAAAAACCTTACGTGCAAAACAGGAATAAAGCTTCAAAATTGTGGTTATATGAGGAATCTGACGAAAAAACATTCCATCTACATTGCAAAACACGAAATGTCTATAAAAAGTAGATTTCCCTTTATCAAACAATTTCTAGTACCAAGAAAAAATCATTAAAATGTTAACAAACTGAAATTCTTATACTCTACGTTAAATTAATGTGAATTTCTTTCCGAATAATAAACATTCTATGTACTTCTAAAAGAAAGATATATATAAATCGAGGGAGGGAATTTGATTTCGATGAAAAGGGAAAAATGCCCACGCTTCGAGGGAAAAATAAAGAGAGACTGCTAAAAACACTGACTGAGATTGTTTGTATTTGGTGAGTTTCTATCAGCTGATGGATGCGTTCTGGGAGTTTTAATTTGTTTTTTTGTTTTTTTTTATTTCACCACGAAAACATGTATTTTGCAAAATGGTTAATTATTACTAATGTAATAAATATATAGACAAAGGAATAAAATGAGAAATATTCATTCGTGGAAATAGAATAAGACATTTTTCTTCTTACAATTATTGCGTCTGTTTTCGTTTGTTGTTTTTGGTCGAAAAATTATTTCGCCAGAGAATGTCGACAGGTAAAAGGCAATGAATTCAAAGGCAAGAATTGATAAGGAATATTAAAATAAAAAATATGTTGGCGTTCAAGGGAGATTTATCAACATTTCTGAGTGGGTACGATTTTTGAGTTATAATCTTTTCACGAAGAACAGAAAAGAAAAATAAATAAAAAACAAAGAAATCAAATTTATTACAAAATTTGAACCAATTTGATATGGAAAATAATTTCAAACTAAAGCAATAGGTAAATGAAAACAATAGAGTCAGCCGAGAATAACTATGAATGATGTTTATTTAGAAAATAACTTTTTTTTTTCTGTCCATTAAATTCGGCCAGTTGTTTTTTATACTATTTTGGTGCAGATTTATTTTCGAAATTTTACCTTCCAAAATTATATACAACCTTCAATTAATAGGACATAACAAAAAAAAATGTATAGAAATTCTGATGGCCAACCAATTTGTAGGTAGTTGAACAAAAAAAAAAAAAAAACAAAAAAATATATATATTTCTGGCAACTTTTTTAAATTGTATATTTTTTTTTTTTCTAAATTTTCATTGCACTTAAGCTACAACCAACGAAAATGAGTTTTTTTTTTTTTTTAAACTGTATGGGAAAGAACAGAAACAAAAATCTATAGCTATCAGTAAATTCCAAATAATTATTTGTAGATACCTACTGATTTTATTTTATTTTTGCAAATGATCCCTATAGTTCATCGATTTCCATTGTTCACAACTATAATGTAAACATCATGTACTGTATGGATTACCTAGGTAAAACAAAAGCAGTCCTTATAATATTTGTTTTAATGACAAAAATACCCACCGTTTTTTTAACACGTCCCGATAACGGCCAATTATTTGAATTATTTGAATTTTTACAATGTCACCACAGAATGAATTGTCAGTCATCTGTCATTGTTCCTATGTGCCAGTGTATGCGTGCGCCTAATCTAGTTTAACATGGCACATATACTTTCGCACATAGCAACACGGAAAACAGCTTGTAGGCATACTCTCTTCAAGTGGGCGGAGCTGACGGTCTATATAGTACTTAGTTTATGGTCCTGCCTTGGCTCTGGATGACTTCTGAACTGGTTGAGTTTTTTTTTTTTTTTACATAAACTGTAGAAACTGATCGAGAAAAGGAATAAGGAAATGTCAGAATGGCTTGAGTGAATACTACAATACCAAAACAAAGCCCTTTTCGATAGAGCATTGATTGGAATGGAGCAGTTCATGTAAATAGAAGTGCGAGCAGTGTTCTCATATCGTGGGATTTATCCCTTTGCGGGGATAATTTAAATATCCGATTGGAGGGGATTTTAGTTTTTAAAAATCTAATTTAAAAAGAAAACAGTTTCTAGTGAACTCCATGGGAAATAAAACCACTTTCGTGAAGTGGACTTAGTTCCCATGTAAGGTGGGAAATAAATTCCGAAAACTCTGAGTGGTTTTATTTCCCTTTTAATGTGAAGTAATTTCTCACTGTCGACTAAGATCAGGTCAAAATTAAAGTGTCAAGTAAGTAATTTGCAATTTCTATTAAAAGAAGAAAATTTTAATTTTAACTTAGACAGACTAGTGTATTCCGAATTTAATTAACAAAATTTTCAAAATGGAAGTTCTGTCTGCAAGAAGCTGAAAATAAACAAATAAAAGTTGTTGCGATTTTCGAAACAGAATAAAAATTTAAAAATTCAGTTTGCAAGACTATGAAAATAATCAAAGATAAATCGGCATTCTGGTAAAGTACTTAGTTATATACAGAAAATCGTTCTTTTAATTCTAGACTATTATAAAAAATATACAAGTTACCAACATTGGGGATAACATTAAAAAGATTTAACAATAAATTTATGAACAATGAATACGTTAGTCCATTAATTTCGTTTGACAGTTAACACGTGCTATAGGTACTCTCCAACACAGCTTCTTAAAACAAGAAAAAATAAAAGGCCAAGAAGACTCCAACTCCATAGGTCGAGGGCAATTTTATAAGCGCATTAAAGCTGACAACCTCTCTGTTGAATGCAATAAATCAATAATTCGTGGCACAACGCTTATCGCTCAATTGACAGAACTGGAAACACAATAATATGTATTAGCTTTCCGAGAGCGATATGTGTATACGGAAAATTGATTCTCAGAACTGAACTTATCAACATCACTTGATAAAAGCCTGATAATGATTTACTGCAGTAGTTCAAAATACCTATATACCCTTTCAGCGGAAGTGGTTGTTGGCAAGTTGTTGTTCTTTCAATTAAAACCGCTAATGAAAGATCGGCAAAATTTGTCATTACTAATTGTTCGAGGCTCATCGTCAATCAAATAAATCCATTTTTTCAATGCAGACGTTTGTGAGTGCTTGCTTTATATATGCTAGCATTTTCTTCCTCAATTGTTCGCATTTTGTTCTTCCGCGTGGGTTCTTAGCAAATCGACATTACCCACGATCGACTGCAATCTGCAACCACCACTTAAGACGAAACATAAATGTATTCGTATCGCCTTCGATAATTTTATGAACTCCCTGGCTAAGAAAATTTTCACCAGGGGAACTCAAAGCGAATGAAAGGCGAATCGCCTGATTAACATCGTATAATTATTGTATTACATCTAGCGCATTGTTGGTCGTTTCTACCTTATAGGTTAGGATTTCCAAGTGACATCTATAAAAACATCAATAGATAACCGCGGTTATCTTTTTTTAGCTGTAGGCAACTAATTGCCTATTGGGACTAAAAAAAACAACGCGCGCTTAGATGTTTACACATCAAAAACAATTTTTCAGATTCCGAGCAGTTTCTCTGCTTCATAAATCAGCTGCTTGTCAAATCTTATGTTCCATCGGCCGCAAAAAAAAGCAACTTTGCGAATCTCGATTTCTAAGCGAGATTTACAGCTACTTAGCACTTAGGTACATTAACATTATTTGACATAAGGTTTGCACAAGAATAACAAATGGGGACGTTTAAGTATCAGGTTTAGTAAGTCTGACGGCTGTCTGACTAGATGTATCTCATTTTTGATTGGCTTAAATCGGTCATATGAGCAGCTGTTTCAGTTGACGTCTATGGAGGGGTAGCCGACGAATCTAGTCCAGAAATGCGTGACTTTTTTTTTTTTTTTTTTTTTTTGTTACTGAAGGTGAAAATCTCGAAAGACACAGTGGGGTTAGAAACCCAGAGTAGTGTGGGACTCTAACCGCACTAAAAACACCTCCTTAATCATGACCAATCAAAGAAAGATCGACAAATGATTTTAGTTTCAACGTTCAGTTGTGTTTGAGAAGGTATTACAATTTGAATACGGGTTCTCATTATTTAGATTACAAGGTCGTGAGGTTTAATTCTTCTCAATCTACGAATATTGTATCGTACATTTAAGACGTCTTCTATTTCAGGATTAATATGCATCTGCAGACGCTCATTGTGACGAATTGCGTACTTTTTAATTACCTCCGTTACAAGATCAGTCTGCAAATCACGATGCAAGTCATTATTTCTAATATACCATGGGGCATTTACTATTCCCCGAAGGACTTTGTTTTGGAATGTCTGTATTATTTTTACATTTGTCTTCCTTGTACAACCCCATAATTGGACACCATATGTCCAAACAGGTTTCAATATCTGGTTATATAATAAAATTTTATTCTCAATGGACATTTCCGAGTTATGTCCTAGCAACCAATAAAGTTTTCTATATCTAATATTTAACTCTTCTACTTTCTTTTTCACATGTTCCCTCCATTTCAGCTTAGCATCTAGATTCATACCCAGATACTTAGCTGTGTTAGAATAAGGAACTACTTGGTTATTAATAACCACCGGAACATTTATAATTTTTTTATTTGTAAAATTGATATGAGTGGACTTTGACTCATTGAGTCTAATTCGCCATCGTTGTGCCCAATCACATATTTCGTTAACTGAATTTTGCAGCTTTTCTGTAGATTTAGTCACGCATCTATCAGTTGATAGAAGAGCAGTGTCGTCTGCGAATGTGGCTATCATCGTGTCGTTTCTATGTGGTATATCACTAGTATACAATAAGTAAAGGGTTGGTCCCAGAACACTTCCCTGTGGAACTCCAGCTTGTATTTCTTTAAGTTCAGAATACGCTGAACCATAACGAACTCTAAAGAATCTATTTGAAATATAAGATCTAAGTATCTCATAGTATTGTCTAGGTAGATCTCTATGAAGTTTATACTCTAAGCCCTTATGCCAGACCTTATCAAAAGCCTGAGCAACGTCTAAGAACAATGCAGAACAAACTTGTTTTTCTTCTAGTGATTTTTCTATAATATTTGTTATACGATGTACTTGGTCTATTGTCGAGTGCTTATTTCTAAACCCGAACTGATGGGTGGGAATAAGCCTTCTCTGCTCTATGATTTTGTCTAGTCTTTTAAGAAGCAGTTTCTCAAAAATTTTGGATAGTACAGGTAAAAGTGAAATTGGCCTGTAAGAGGTGACTTCTGATGGAGGTTTACCTTGTTTAGGTATAACTATAATTTCTGCTATCTTCCAGTGATGTGGAACATATCTTAGCTTAAAACAAGCATTAATTAAAAGCTTAAGTTTAACCAATGCTATGAAGGGTAGTTCCTTCAGGATTTGGGCAGTTATTAGATCATAACCTGGTGATTTTCTATTAGAGAGCTCATGAATACATGTGCTGATCTCTTTTAGCGAAACGTAAGTGATTACGTCCTCATCAATTTTATCAGAGAATTCAAGGCATTCGCCTGCCACGCTAGGTGGAAAAGGTTTAAAAACATTTGTCAAATGTTCTGAAAAAAGTTTGACCTTTTCTTTTGGGTCGCCGATCCATTTCCCATCAGATGTTCGTAACGGGGGATCTTGCGTTTGAGGTCTTTTTAAATATTTGGCAGCCTTCCAAAGGGAGTAGTCTGTGACTTTGTCAGCAGTTAAGTTGGAAAGGTATTTAGTGAGAGATCTGTTTTTAAATTCACTAATACTCTTTTTAAGTTTATTATTAAGTCTATTGAATATATATATATTTTAGATATTTTACCGATGCTTGTTTACGTTGCTGACCAGTTGGTGTACTATCTTCTGCTGCCTGTTGTATATCGGCAATGAATTGTTCCACTTCGATGTCAATATGCCTTGTTGTGACCAGTGGAGATCTAAGGTTTATAAAACCTTCGAGTATTTTTTTAAAATTACACCAGTTTGTTCTTTTGTTGGTAAGTCTTTCATTGCTTATCTGCTCTACTAACATGCCGTTGACCGTTAAGATCACGGGTGTATGATCCGACGACAAATCATCACTGCTTTCAACTTTAAGTTCTTTTCTATTGATTCCTTTCGTTATGAAGAAGTCAATAAGGTCTGGTATTTTTGATGGGTCGGATGGCCAATAAGTAGGCGATCCAGTCGAAATAAAATTACAATTAAAATTTCGCCCTGTTTTGTAAAGCTTCCTGCCTTTTGTCGTTACTAGTCTAGACCCCCAGTAGGTGTGTTTTGCATTGAAATCACCTCCGATGATAAAGTTATTACCTAGAGATCGAAATAGGTCGTTAAGATCTTCCTCTGTAGGCGAATGTCTAGGTGGACAATATATAGCAGCTACGTTAAATTGCTTGCTTTTAGTCAGAATGTTTACTATCGCTACTTGCATGGTTTGTTTTCCTATTTTGGGCATTTCATAGGGTTTTAAAATACTTTTTACAATTACAGCACTACCTCCCCTGGCACTGTCAGAAGGATGGGGAGAGTGGTAACAGAGGTACCCAGGAATTCTAATCGTTGTTTCCTGTTTGAAGTGGGTTTCAGAAATCAGGCAGACGTCAATGTCTTCATTGCATAAAAATACCTGAAATTCAGAAATGTGTTGGTGTAAACCGTTTGTGTTGGTGTAAACCGTTTGCATTCCAAGTTGCGACTTTCAGATTTTCAATCATTGTTATTTTGTTGATTTTTTCCTTTGGACACTTCTTTGGTTAGAAGCTTAATAACTTTATCTTGATTGTCCAATCTTTGAATAATAGTAGTAAGCATTTCCTTTACTGATATTTCTTCTTCTTTACGTGCATTTTTCACAATTTGGGAATATGATTTGTTATTAACTACTGGCGTGCTTATTTTAGTCGCAATTGGTATTTTGTCTTTTTTATTATTTTCGACATTTACCTGTTTCTTGTTTGTATTTTTAAGAGAGTTCTGTTTGTGTGACTAGAAAAACATTAATAGTGTCGTTTTCCATTAGAATTTTCAGATTTTGCTCTCAAATTTTTCGTGCCAAATGGAACATAAAACGAGATTTTTCTGTCTTTGCCTATTGTGTGGTGCGCGTTTTGAAAGTCAGCTTTTCTTAAATTGTAATTTGTGTTTATAAAAATCTATTTTATGTTAATATCCATTGCGTTGGCCAAATTTAAATTTTTCTCTATTTTTGACAGACTTGTCGTGTCTTAAATCGTAAAATAACACACTTTAATGTGGTATTCGATTGGGCGCTCTCAGAGCACTTTTTGTGTTCGTTTCAAGCATTTTTTTTTTTTTTTTTTTTAATTTCAGAGCACTTTTTGTGAATCTAGATTTTTTTCTCAGATTTACCAATTCAAGTCCGTTTGAGTTTGACAACCGGTGAGTTTGTTTAGGTTTTCGTGAATTTTCTATAGCAAAGAAAGGTATTGCGTCGGGTAGATCTGTTTTTGTAAATTACTTATGTGTAAATATTTGGAAATCAATCAGGACCCAAATTTCGAATGTTTGAGTATAAAATTTAACCAGTGAATGGAAAACGCTTTGAACAGTGTCGAAGGCTACACATATTCGAATCGCACGAATATCAACACAAAAAAGAGCAAGTGACGTTTTGATGTTCGATTAGCCACAAGAAATCTGAAGAAGCCCAATCGAATACCACATAATTTTGACAGAGGTTTTGGTGTTAGTGTAAGTATATGTGAATCTTGCTCATGTCATTTTCCATTGGGATTTTCAGATTTTGCTCTCAGATTTCAGATTTTTCGTGCCCAATGGAAAATGAAATCTGACAGCCAGCTGATTTCGAGAGCAGAAAAACTGCTTTGACTCTAAAAAAAAGCTTTTTCTGTCCCAATGGAAAACGCCATAGGTTGACAGTTCGGGTATGACCCCAGAAAAAGTGACGTTCCCGACCAATCTAGTTTTTGCGTTCACTCACATATTATCCAGACCAATCTAGTCGACTTAAGATAACTAGATTCTTGAATGTGCCCAATTTCACAGGCCCCAACGACTTATTTCAACGTAGCATTCACTAACGTCGGGCTGTTTAAATGTTGCAATACCAACGTGGAATAGATATAGAATCTCAAATAGAAATTCTGGAACGAGATTCCCAACTTCCCAAGCCACACGCAAGAAAATCCAATTATAAAACTCAATTTCACCCATAAACACAACTAACAGGTGACATCGAGATTCCAAAAGAAACTCCTAGTATTCTGAGTGTTCCAGTATACCCAAGAACTATTCTCATACAAGTGAACGGGGAAAAAAAAGAAAATTCTTCAGGTGGTCTGACCTCAAGTTACCGAGTTTTTTTCTTCAGTTTTTCCATTCTCAGTCAGTTTGTGTATAGGTGTATCCTCGAAATTCCTGCGCAGTCCCTTGCCTTTTGTGTAACCTTTTTCATTCTCGACTCGGCTGAGATACAACGACGTTCGTACACAAATGATGTGCGCGCTGTGGGGCAGCGGGAAACTATCAAAAGGTCGTTCCTAGAAAAGGTTCTTCTTCGGTCCACGTCCAGTCTACACATCCACACACTCTTCATGTTCATGCAGCACCGGCAGCAGTACCATTCCCGTCATAAATAAGATATACAAATGAGTCTCCCCGGGAACAGGTTATACCTCATTTTAGATGGAGCCTACACGTAACGTGCACTCGAGCAGTTCAGTTCATCTTCATATTATCCAGCTCAGTGGCTGCTTCTGAGCAAACGAGGAGTTATGTATGTGCTCGTTCTCCGTTTCAATCTCGGAATTCGGTGAGGGACTGGCAAAAATTCGTTTCTATGTCACCGTATCATTGTGCGGCGGCCAGGAACACGAACGCTGTCAGTGTAACTCATTCCTGATGGTACGGCTGAGAAGGAAGCGGGTAATTTTGGCATTCATTGGTGTTTGTTGTATATATACGTGTCACGGTGGCGAAGAACCAATGAAGGTGAATGTATCTAGCTGTCGGGGGTTAACTGCCTCCCTCCGACTAATTAATGCGATTGTAATACGTGGGAATGAATGTGAATGTCGTCTATTGCCTTTGTATCTTCAGCATTCAGCCGAAAGCAATTTTGCGGCCACCAGATCGTATCTCGTGGTAATGATGACACCTTCATTGTATATGGGATGATTGGATGTTGGGGGGGGGGGGGGGGGGGACAGTCTTTTATATTTTTTTGGGTGGCTTCGCTAACTGTAAGGAAGACTGGACTACGCCCGGTGAGTCGGTTTTAATGAAATTCCTATGGGACACAACACTTCGACCCGCAAGTGGGTAGATTTTATCTAAAAGTAGGGCAAATAGATACTTTCTGGTTGGTGATAGCGGTGTCGGAAGTGTGTCAAGTTCTAATGTTGAATTTTACTTATGACATGGTAGGTAGGTACCTATAAATGGGGTGTTTTTCCACTCGTTTCCCAATTAAAGGCATTTCACATTCAAGGCGAGTATCCTTAATTGATGTCATAATGACTGGACTAGGTATACGTGAATATGCTTTTTGATCCCGTTTGATTATACGTAGGTATGTATAGTATACTTGGAAGGGTGTTTTCACATGTCACTCGGTGCGATTAAGGATTTTTTTAGGTGAAACCTTGACAATATTTGTTGGTAATGTGAAGTCGATTCTACTGCATAGAAAACGTAGGTAAAGTTAACTCGCTGCTATTTTATAAAAGACGTGCTCCTGTATACGTAATATTTTTAATGCACTCTTGTTCCCATCAAACGAATTATTCTCTAAGTCCCGTTTTCTGATGCTACTCACAGCGATTTAATGTGGTTTTCCATTGGGACAAAAAATCAATCTTTTTTTTGATCTAAATCACTTTTTGCGTTCCATTGGGACGAAAAATCAATCTTTTTTTCGATTCGGATCACTTTTCGCAGATCTCGATATTTTTTCAGATTTACGCATACCAATATACTTTGTACAGCTGTTTAACGTCAGTTTAAGAAGTTTCATTTCGAGGCAAATGCGCAAAGTTTCGTGAAAACCAAAATAACAAAATACATAAATAGCTATGGATACAATTTCGGAGGAATTATTATCTTCATTATCTCCCTCGTCATCTGAAGACTACAAACCACCAATAATACTTCATTTGTATCTACAAGAAGGAAAACATTTTTGAGGGCGATATCCATTTGTGATTTAGCCAAAAACGAATGCCATTTGAACAGCTGATATTGTTGTCAATTAACGCACTAATCCATTTACAAAAGCAGATCAATCTCGTTGCGCGTTCCATGAGCACAGTAAAATCTGAGATCTGAAAAAGATTTCTGGTGGTCCCAATGGAAAACCACATGAGTTCCACTTAAAATCGTATGTGACAGTTTATGACATAGAAAAAGTAGCCCATAAAGTATTTTCCAATAAAATCACTTTATTTACACTTTCTTATTATTCACTTATTAAGTACCAAAGCAATATCACTTAAAACAATTCGTAAACGTTTTAATCCAATCGCTTTATTCACTGTATTACTTTACACTTATTTATCTCACAACCGATTACTCTTTCGAACTTTACCAATCACTGTTTAAAAATCAACTGCGTCTCCCTCTTCTCAAACATGCCCTTTTATACCCGCTCTGCCACCTATTGGAATTTTCTCGTGTAGGTATTCCAACTATTCTGGATGGTTCTACAATTAGCTATAGAGAGAGAGATTGGTTCTAGAACAAACTAGAAAGTTGTAGAAGTTAACAGATGACAGATGGCATTGACATTTGACGGATTTGCGTTTCCAATTACCATTTAGGTTCGACACTCCACACCACATGTAGTATCAGCAAAACGCGCCTTAGATTTCTGTTGGCGAAACTCCGTAGCCTATAAAATAGATAAAGTTGAACGGCGCTCACGCATTTCCTGTTTGACAACTGAAAGCGCCTTAAAGTCTTTGTAGAAACCGTTCTCCAACATTACAGTTTGCATCTGGAGTAATGCAAGTGTCCTTTCTTTTCAAGGGATTTAAGCGTTTTAGTAACAAAAGTATAATCTTTATCAGTCGTGGATTCTGAGAAGTCCAAACGACACACGTTTTGTGTGGAATAGTTAAGGTGACCATTTTTTAAATCACATAAAAGAGGACATCCATATTTTTTGTCGTAGAAAGAAGGTTTTTGGAACGAAAAGAGGTCAATTTAGTAAGAAGTGGAGAGGGCTTAGTAGCGAAAAAGTGGTCGTCTGTTCTCTTAAAAAAAAGGAAGAATGGTCACCGTAGAAATAGTTGAAGTGCCGCAAGTGTCTCTAATGATTCACTGAGACATACACGCCTAACAAAAGACGAACATCGATAAGAAGGACATGCAAATGCATAGGTTAAGAATCAGCTAGCTTTCTGGTATAAAATGCAATAAAAATAAGGCCAATGCTCTCTAAGCAATATTGGCTTCTCACAGAAAGTATTCACTTTTTATTAAGCTCCTATTCGCACCTCGTTCAAGAGGCGATTATGTAACGAAATGTTGAAGTTAAATCTCGTCAAATAGGGATATATGACTCGCTTCGCTCGTAAAAAGGAATCTAAGCTCCAGTATTTTGTTTTCAGGCATGGTCCTGTACGTTTTATGGCCCAACTTGTTTCTTAAAACACTATTTTTCGTAAATTACCCATTACGTTACGTAGATTGCCCAACCGCGTCCCGAAGCCAGACAAACGTCAGTCAGTACCTAGAAAATTCACGTGCGAATTGCCACTTCGTTTTTTACGGCCCTAGCGAGGTATCCGACGGAACAACAACTGTCCGGAGACTTATTCCGACATTTTGTCACATTGAAGTGTGATGAAGTGCATATTTTTGTTAAATTTTTGACAGCTAGGTTTCGATATCCTCCGACAGAAATTGGTTGCGGAATTTGTTTACGATTTGGAGTGCGGTGCAGTGCGCCATCGCAATTGTTTATTTCTCTGCCTGAGTCGGACACCTTGAATGCAATTTGAGAAGGAATATGCATTGCGGAGAAATTTCCGTTCTCACGGATACCTCGCTAGGGCCGAAAAAATTTGGATTAAGAACGGAATGTTACTTACCCTTTTTTTCTATATAAATCGATTCAGCATTTTCAGAAAATCCGGCTTAACGATTTATTAACAATTAACCCTATTCATACCGAGCCGAAAACCGGGTCAAAAAGTTCATCGAAAACAGAAGTTTTCCCATACATATTTCATTTACATATAACAAGTCGTTTAAAGTTGTTTTCCACAAAAACACCACGAAAACGACTTCCAATATCTTTGTATTGTTGAAACAAACACACCTTTTGCAATATTCATCAGAGCAGCTGACCGAACAAATGTCAAAACTCACAACTTAAAAACAATTTCAGCACTTAATTGACGGGCTAATATTATTTTAAAATGAACTGAATTAATTTTATTTGTTAATTAATGCGATCGAATTTTGTAAACAAAATAGTTTACATAGAAATGTCGCTGACTGAAACGTCAAACGTTTCGTGACTAGTCATTGTTCGGTGAGAATGCATCTTCGAGAAAAAAAAAATCGCACAACTTTTCGAACATCACAAGGGTTTGTGTCCCCACTTGTAATCGCTTTTTGGCAACACAAGTCGGAACAATTTCCACACTGAACGCAGCCATTGATGTGAAGTTTCCGCTGTCAGTTATGTCATTTGTGCAAAAATAAATTCATCGCCCAGTCGTATACATACCGATATTTTTGTTTTCAAATTGCTGAAGTAAATTCACAACAAAATCTATCGGCAATGATTGAATAATGACGCTAAGTGAAGAGTTTCGTTCCTGCTGGCTGATTGCCACTATTGGCTGTATCCTCTTTGGCGCTGGGATAACAATCCTTTTCTGGAATGAGGTAACAAAAACAAAACAACCTGTCGTCCATACGATATAACCTATTCTCTAGGGTAGGGCCGTACACACAATCATGTCCTTGGACGAAGCACTAGATGCGGCGGTAACAATCAACGCAGGCGACGACATTGAAAGTACTTACGAGGGACGAATTCTTCATATCATGGGTCCAATTGTCGTTGGCGAACCACTCACAGAACCGGACTACAATATACAAGTGCTGGCTGTGAAATTGAGGCGGCGTGTACAAATGTACCAATGGGTCGAGGAGGTTTCGTAAGTCAGGCCGATAAATCCTTTTTCCGTGCTTGGTAAAATTTCAATTCTCAATTTCAGAGAGCACAACAACTACGGCGATTCGGTGGTCACCATGCCGTCGGAAAATAAATTCTTTTACTACACCATGGAGTGGAGGGACAAACTGATAGATTCGAGACGTTTTTACATCCAAACTGGTCATCATAACCCAAAGAAGTTCCCCATTGAGAGTGAGACGCAGGTGGCCGATAGCGTCTACCTCGGACGATATGAACTGGGTAATGAGGTTAAGAAAAAATTCAATAACTTTATCGAGCTGACATCAGACACCCGGCCAGAGGATCCATCGATCAAGTTGCACCTAGGTCTGTACTATCACAGCGATGATATCTTCAATCCAGAAATCGGCGACATTCGACTGCTTTTCTCTTTCGCCGGCATGGAGGGAGACTTGGTAGGTTACACATGCCCCTTGGCTTTACAAAGTAATTAACTCTCATCCTTTCAGTACACTATTGTTGGCCAAATGCATAAAGGCAAGATTGTACCATATGTTACCTCAAGGAACGTCAAAGTCCTGCTCTTACACCCAGGTGAACTGACCATCTCGGAAGTTTTCAAAAAGGAACACCACGCTCAGCGGTTGAAAACTTGGGGCTTTCGCTTCATGGGATGGGTGTGCTTGTTCTTTGGCGCTACTTGCACTGCTTCCCTGTTGCACATTATCCGTGAGTCCTGAGATGAGTTGATGTAAATAATAATTTTAATGCTAATCTCCTTGCAGTGTCCCAAATTTACTATCTCTCATCGCTGGCACCGGATCCTCGATACCCAGTCGGAGCGAATCTACTGCTTTCGCTGTCAATTGCTCTCGTCATCACATCGGTTGCGTGGGCGCTGCATAGACCATGGGTTGGGGCGGGACTGCTCCTGGCTGCAGCGTCGCCGTTCTTATATTGTGCCCGGACAGTGACGCAGTACCAAAATTTGAACTAGGGGAAGAGCATAAAGACTACATGCTCGTTGATGTGTTTTTATTTTCTAAGATAACTTAATTTATTAACTGGGGTCGAATTACCGCATCCGTGATCGAGCCATACGTCACTGAATTTCGTGGATTTTACAAGCAAAACAATAACAAATTCAGTCACGTATTACTCGATCACGGATGTGGTAATTCAACCCCTGATTTGTGGATGTATTCGTTTTTGTGAGAGAAAATAGAAAAATGAAAAATAGTCCAGAAATATTCAAAATCTCGGTGTAATCTTTTTTGTTCGCATTAAAAATAAGTTTTTCGGTTTTAAGAGAGATTTTGTTGGTTCCTGAAGCCTTCAGATGATTCTTTAACCAAAGGAGAATATGACAAACGTTTTTTCGTACTCAAATCGAATAAAATGTCTAAATTTTCCATAGATGAAGGACATTCCATTCCAGGACCCAATTTGAAAAAAATATTGGTACCTACCTACAAAATGTGAACCGTGAAAGTCCGTTCACATCCAGTTGTTTCTTGGGACTTGGGAGCAACACAAAATCGAATTCACTTGGCCTTTGAACACGACCCTCTTCTGTTATGTCAAACAAATGTCAAAGCTGACATGTGACTCTTTGACAGCAAAAGGATAAACTTGAAAAAATTGTAAACATTGAAAATAAAATACCTAATGGGAGAATCTTGTGTGGAAAAGGCGGGCGATACATGTCCTGAACCATCTACTCCTACCATAAGTTCGGACAAAGATGTGGTAGCTGCAATTCCAGCTTTGTCCAAGAGACAGTTGAAAAAACTGAAAAAGCAAGCCCAATGGGAGGAGAAGAAAAAGGAAAAACGCCGCAAAGAACGCGAGAAATACAAACTCAAACGACAAACAGCCATCGATAAAGGATTACCGACACGAACAGGTCCCAGCCGAAAGGAACTGAAGAAGAGGAAATCGGAAAACAGTCCCAACACCTTAAAAGTAGCGATAGATCTCGACTATGATGATTTAATGATAGACAAAGATGTAGCCAAGTGCGTAAAGCAGTTACTAAGGATATACACGATTAATCGAAGGTCGCAGACGCCTGCCACAATTCATTTTACCGGCATCAAGGAAGACGGTAGGATTCACGAAAGTCTAAAGAAAAATGACGGCTACGAAAACTGGGACGTCGGATGGGCTTTCCAATCCTACTCCGAACAATTCGGAAAGGAAGAAATTGTTTATCTTACCAGTGATTCGGACAACGTTTTGGACACCATTGACCCGAGCAAAGTTTACATAATCGGAGGCTTAGTCGATCACAATCATCACAAGGGACTATGCCATGACCGAGCGCAAAAGCTGTCGCTTAAGACTGCCCGACTGCCGCTAAACGAAAACGTTGATATGAAAACACGCACAGTGCTGAGTACTTATCATGGTAGGCAATTATTGAATTAGGTTTTAGGTGAATACGTTTTAACTGCTTTTAGTTTTTGAAATTTTATTACGATTGTCGGAAGGCAAGTCCTGGACGGAGGCAATTTTGCAGACGATTCCAATGCGCAAGGGAGCTAAAGCCAAAGTATCAACGGAGAGTTCCATTGCAACTGCAATAGATCCAAACGAACCCGAAGATGAAGATTCATCGGCTGAGGAGGTGGATGAACCAATGGTTACGCAAAGCGCTGAGCTTGAAGCTGAAGAACCGAGCGATTTGTAGTCAAAGGAAATCGAACTTTCCTTTTAACTATGCATACTTGTTTGTTTGCTCATGGAACTAATAAAAGTCAATTGAATTGAACACAACTGTCTTACAAAAACTAACTCACTGTATCCAATGCATCGTTGTGGCAATTAATCGTATCTAAAAAAAAGAATTGCGTACCACATGACGTATGTTTCGATGCCCAATGTCAGTTCGCTCAATGTAGAGCAGTAAAACGAGCCGAGGGCTTCTTGGGTGGATGTAGGTGTCTATTAATAATCTCGTTTTCGAAGGATTTAGTTTTCATCTCTTCAAATTTGAAACTGTTCTACAAAAACCACATGCGTCCATTTTAGCTTGAATTGAATATGTATTTATTTTACCAAAATTATACCGGGGACGCTGTACAATTAACAACCCCACTGGTCACAAGAGCACAACAGAGAACAGACTGAAGTATAGCTAAATTAAAAGGCTAACGCCAACAGCGATTCTGTTTGTAAGACATATAAAAATCAAGAACAGTTCTTTAACTTAGTTACAATTATTGTGTTATTTGTGTTGTGTCACTGAGCACGCAGATTTTGGTTATGTTTACTTTAAAATAGTCGTCCTATTTACATCATAATTATGCAGTATAAATATTATGTGTCCAAAAATATCCCCGCAGACGGCAGGGACACCCAACAACTATAGCCGAACTGCAGTTACTAAACCTACTTTATTCCTTGTTATATATACATTAAGATTATATAATTCTCATTTGAAGATGCGTTTGGGTGTTTACTGATATTCCTCAGTATTCACAATCTCGAAATCACTTTCCTCGTCGTCCGAGGGTGCTGCCCTATTCGGCGATGGTAGACCGAGCGATTCGGCCATGCGGTTGTTGGTGGTCATGCTTGCCCACGAGACTATTCCGGAAACCAGGTTTGGCAGAATATTAGTGGTTATTATCATTGACTGTGTTTGGGGATTGATGCGTTGAGCTGAGCTTCGATCAGTTTCTTCGTGTGACACGTTTGAATATTCGGGAAATTTAAGCCCCTTGGAGAGGTTTTCCTCGTCGGAGGACGACGATGTGGATACCGAAGAGTCCTTTTTGAAGTGACCCTTTTTGAATTCGATTTCCGTTAGAGTAGCACTGGTGCGCTGTTTGGTGGCTTCCTCTGGTACACCGATACCCAAGGCGTCATCTTCGTCGGTTGAGTTCTCGTCGATTTCCGGTATGCAATCGGGAATCAACAAATCCGAGGGTATCTCTTCGCTTTTTTCCTCGCCGTCTTCAATGGAAAGGGTGTTGTTAGACTGATCGCTAGCACGCTCTAACACGCCCATATTCGTTTCGTTGACTTCGGGTAGGAATTCATCGATTTCGTTCTCCTGTACTCGATCTTTCCACTCGTAGTCTGCAATTAGGAGTCGGTTTGAGGGTTAAGAGTTAACTGCCGATATAGCAACATGTACTTACGTGTCTCCTTTAGCTGTAATATTTTGAAATTGTATTTGGTTGATAATAGGACAGCAAGAATCAGCAGGATCAGAACTACGCTAGAGCCTGAAAGAATGTGTCCCAGAATCGCCAAGGAGCCCAGGCAAGCGGATGTGACCACACAGAAAAATGTCGGATTTGTTTGGCGCGTATTCTTTATGCGGTCGAGAAACGCGTTCACTTTGATTTTCAGCTCATCTGGGGGCACTATTTGGGCTCCGAATTTGGTTTTGTAAAACCAAAAGGAGAGGATCACGAGGAAAAGCATGCCCAGCGGCTTGATTTGTAACCTAGAACAACAAATGAGTGGGGTTATTGTTTATTTTGGCAAAAAAAAAGTCCACCGAGTCCTTTTTCTCCAGTTTAAATATTTGAAAGATACAACTAAACACAGTTGTCACTTATTTTATCTAGACTCACTCTGCCCTATCTTTTGAAAGCAAATTACCTTTTTATTTACAACAAAGGGGGTGTCGCTAACAGAATTTTATTATAGGTACCTACGCCTTACAGTTGTTTAAAACACATACCCCGTCTCGCACAGCGATATTATTTTAGGTGTAGAATATCCACCAGAGAAAGGCGTAGAACATCGTTCTGGACGTCTGAACGAGTAAAATCACCTGACCGGGAAGTACTCCACAAATTAATAAAGTGCCGCAGCTTGAGGTCATCAACCACAGGTAGTACCCACCAGGTACACACCTTTCTTGTGAAACGCACAACGGCGATTTGTACCGCAAAAGTGCAAGTGCAACGATAAATTTGCCATTTGAAGGGACACGAACACCGAACACTACGAACGATTTTCTCAGAATTTTAGAAACAAACAAAGCGGGTCCTCGCCAACCCCCATTCAGTGAATAGAATACCCCATGGACTTCAATCAAGCCCAACGATGCCGGCATGAATTTACCTTAAAAATCTATTTTTATTCAAAGGATTCTAAACAAATTATGTATTCATGTACTTTTTTGTTTTCTTTAGGAAAAAATAAAATAAAATATACATAAAAATCGACCGCATTTCAAAATTATTTGCACATTTTCACAAACATAACAAAAATCACGCAAGTAGATAGGTAGTTATCGAAGCGTAACTATACCCTCGGGTAGAAAATCCTTGAAAATCAAACTCACCATGCTGTTAAAAGTAGTCCCACAATTGCTGCCCATCCAGAATGCACAATCAAGCGTTTTGTAGTCGGTGTTATAAACTTTTTTAGCATCTTCAGCAAATTTGTTACTTGTTTTCAAGAAAAATTTATTACGTTGTAGTTATAACTTTGTGTCTGCAAAATATTATGCGTTCACTTTTTTGGTATTTTTGTCTCCAATGAGGACAGTGACATTTTTCGTTTCGATGCGAAAAAAGAAGCACGATTGATGTAGATAGAAACACGGGCTAAATCTTTATAATGCGACCAGCTGTATCCCGAATATTAAAGAAAATATTTTCCAAAAATAAACAATATCCAAACTACGCTGTCTATTGCTTTGTTGACAACTGAAACTTGAGTGTCATCTCCATTCTCCACACAGAAAGTGGTATACAAATTTTACACAAAAAGCGTACAGTTTGCGGCGTTATAACGAACTCATAAGATGGTATGTTCGTTTTGAAATTTGATGTTAGTTGCTACCTAAACCTATTATTAGTTGAGGTCGCGTTTCATTCAGTAGATCGTTTTTTGATTGGCCGTCATTTTTCTTTAATATTCTTTTCACACCGCAGTGATAACCATGTTTTCGTCGAAAACTCAAAATTGCATTCACACCGAACAATAACGAGTTTTCATTTGACGTTTTCATCAGCTGTGAGGCACTAGTCGTGAAACTTCGGTGTAAACTATTTTGTTTACAAATTTCGACAGCATTAATTAACAAATAAAATGAATTCAGAGCAGTTAAAAATAATATTAGCCCATCAATTAGTGAGGAAAATGATTTAAGGTTGTGAATTGTGACATTTGTTCAGTCAGCTGCTCAGCTGTATGTTGCAAAATGTTTGTTTGTTTCAACAGCGCTACGATTGGAAGTCGTTTTAGTGGTGTTTTTGTGGAAAACTGAAATATGTATGGGAAAATGTCTGTTTTCGATTAAGATTTCGAGTGTTTTCGCGAAAACCAGGTTTTCGGCTCGGTGTGAGCGTATAACGTAAAGAAACTTATATTTCGTTTACGATTTAGCAAACGGATACATTTTTTTTTTTTTAGAAAAATCTTTTCTTTCTTATATCGAGATGGCTATTCATGACCGATTAGGAGCAATTTTGAGAAATCTGCATTTTTTCTCAGATATAGGTACACATACTTTCACTATTATCAATGTGTATGGCACAAGGCTGGCGGTTACGACATGTTTCCCTTTGGACGGATTGCTTTTTTAACTGAATTATTCATTATTTTATTGTATTGTATCGGCTAATATGGCTACTGTCATTCGCCTAGTAAGCATTTTCACACTTCTTCACAAATGAAATTGCTGTGATAAAAAACTTTTCATGGTATGGAAATATTCTGACATCTGTTTTGATTTTTTCAATGATCGAGAATCAAATTCAGCGTGAAATTGTGAAAACTCTTTTCGTTTCATAGTATCACAGAACGGGAATTGACCCCCTGATGTGCTTATAACCAAAACAAAAACAAACACCTGCAGCAAAATGTCAAAAGCCGATGATGCCTAATACTTGAAATTGCAATTTTTGTTTGTGTTGTGGTACGCCTGAATTTTGCAGCCAATTAAGAAATAGAGACATGTTGCAGTGCTGCAGTCTATATCCATATAGACTAATCTTACCCAGTGTCTTCACGAGCAATATTTCATAGCTTGATATCTGTCAAATTTGATAGAAAGAAAGAACGATAGTACGCAATAAAATGTAGGGTGGGCATTTCATAGCATACTATTTCATTCGTTCAAATGACGCTGAGCAGAGCATGTCGTTGCGTTCTCGCATTAGATGCCTTAATACACCGTCCATTCGCTACTCAGCCATCGTCAAAAAAGGGATACAAGTGTCAAACTGCACAGAAATGACAGCTCATATCATACTATCGATATCATTCTATGAGCTGAGCAATATATTTCAAGAAATTTTTTATATCATACTATTTGGCGTCTCCACTGGCAATTTTCAAAGTATGATATATTGCAAGATATGAAATATTGCTCGTAGTGCTACCAATGCTCCCGACTTACTTCAAAATCGATGCAAGTTTCAATTTCAGTAAACTGCATTTTTCTAGAATGCATTTTACTAAAATTGGGTGGCAATCTAGATATTTCGTTAATTTTATTCCAAAACTTTTGTTGTGTACAAAAAGTCTGAGACCTGTTCTAACTAACCTGAAAACTTTCGTTGAATATCAAGGGAATTAATTCTTTGTTCGCATTTTAAGTAAAATGCACACCAAAATCAACTTATAGGGAATAAATAAATAATCTTGTTTTCGTTGCAAAAGATTTCAATAATGCAAAAGTTTTTAAAAGAAGTTAAAGAAAAACCTAAAAAAAAAAAAAATATCAGTGAACACAACCACGGTATTCTAGTTCTCGAACACACGCCTTGCCGCGTCGATCGCACAAATTCCAACGCTCGCCGTATACCATCGTACTTGATCGCACGTCGCAGGCTCGCAGGCCGTTGGAATTTCAATTTAACGCACACAGTCGGTTCATTTATTCGCGGCTTCGCTTGTCAACTGAAATTTCGCTTCCGTTTGTCCGCATGCAAAAAAGATAATTTTTCATTTTCCCAATAATTTTAATTCTCTTTTTCCACCAAAAACGGTCGCGCTTGAAAGTTATCCCACCGCCAAAACCATTTTAATTACAGTACAAAGCTGCGTGCGGGTTTAAATATAAAAAAAGTGAGATCCAAACAATTTTCGTGACAGAAAAAAAAAGTTTTGCGTTGAAAACTCAATTTGTTTGCTTTCTTTTCGTCGCAATTCACGAGGACACGACGGAAGGTATCCTTTGGCAACAAACAAAATAAAAGTTTCCCAAAAAAAAAAATGTGCCTGCCGATCGCATTTGTTCTATTTTAAGTGCGAAATGTCTAGTGAATTCATTGAATTTCTCCTTGTTAACGTAAAAACAGTTTATATTTAAAAATATTTCAAGAAGGATATTGTATTTTTTCTTGTGTTGGTTTGTAATTTTCAAGGATTACATCGATGGAGACCATCGACGAACAATCGTCCGCCAAAAGTGACGGTAAGTCCGGTGTAAGAAATAAGAAAATGTCTTCCTTTACAGGCGAATTTGAATGATTACGATACGATTGAAATACATTTCATTGATTACGAGGAGAAAACGAAATTTCCCATCCATATTCCGAGCAAGTGTGGGTGAAGGAATTGCGCGAGGGTGGCACAGGAAGGAAGCGAGCAGAAAAAGAGGAAACTTTGCGACTGCGGTTACTATTTTTAAAAAAAGCAGAAATGTTCTTGTTGATTTTTTGTTTTTGTTCTGTTCTGCTGTTCTCGTGTGGCTGCCTCCCTCTCAATTCTTTTCAATCATCTTTTGGTTATTTTTGTCCTTCATTCGTTTCTGCGTCTAATCATCTGTTGCCTAAAGTCAAAGAACAAAATACTTGTACTGTTTGCACATACGAACTGAAATACTTGTGTAGATGTTCTGCAAATTCAGGAATTGGGCTAAATAATAATGCATAATCATTCACAAGTGCCAATGCAAATGAAAATGCAATCGACTGTAGCTAGAGGCACACGAAGGGATGCGCACACAACAGCATTGATGATACTACCACAACAGGCAGCTTGTTAGGCATGCCGATGACACGAGCAGTCGACGTGGTTTGCGACGGCGATATATAAGTGGGCACTCAAAAAGTAATTTATGCTTTACACGACCTGATAACATTAGTGAAATAGACGAGTCGAAACAGATTGAGACAAACGCCACATTTCCGATACGGTGCTACTAAGGAGCAGAAAACATTCTTATGATGGTTAACGCGGGTGAGTGACATGAGGCTGTTAAAATCAATTCACTACTCTAGGGGAGGGTTGCAAGTTGAAATCCAACTGTATCGTGTAGGCAAAGCGAAACTGTCCTAACTCTTTCCAAAGTGAATTTCACTTGCTTTTCCCATTGTTTTGGGTTTTAAGTTTTTGCCAGTGCGTGTCTTAACTTGACAGTAATGACAAGTGTTTCGATGATAGTTTAAAATTAACAGGTACCTACTAGATACCTGTACCTATTACCTACCTGGGTTGATCATTTTTAAATGCTGCATGTTAGTTGCGTCTGACGGTTACAGAATTGCACAGATTTGCATTCGCAAATGACCCTATCGTTTTCAATTGGGACAGAAGAAGTACTTTTTTCAGATTCAGAGCAGTTTTTCTTGAAATCAGCTAGCTGTCAGATTTCATGTTCCATTGGGCCGGGCGCAAAAAAAAAACAACCCTTTTTTCAGAATCAGAGCAATGATGACGTTCGGATACCTAGTTTATGTAAAACGTCAACTAGATTCGTCGTGACTAGGAATCCGAACGCGTTGACTTAACAACTTGAAATGTTATTGTATTCTCGCGGTCAGCGTTACCTTTGTTTGATTTTGCCCTTTAGTATTCGGAAGAGACCCCTCATAGTTTTTTTCAAATAAGTAAATTTAAAATGTAACACGGTTGCCTATCACAACACTATTACACTGTTATGCGAACTATTGGTTGTTAAATATCGTGCGAAAATTCTAAATTTGCAGAGTCCTAGTCCTAGAAATGGCACCCTTTTCTCTCATTGGCCCTTTTTTCGACTCTTCAGAATTCTGCCACGGATACTCTGTTTATTTTAAATCTGACTTCGCAATGTCAACTGAGTATGCAGGCAGGATTTTCTTGACTAGAGTTGTCGGCTTCCCCTCCATAAACGTCAACTGCAAAAACTAATCACGTGACCACTCTGGGCCAATCAAAACTGGAATACATGTAGTCAGACAGCTGTCAGACTTACTAAACTATGAATCCGAAAGTCCCCAAATTTGCGAATCTCGATTTCTGAGTGTGGTTTACACCTAGTTACACTTAAGCTAAATTAAATTAAAATATAAACTTATGTGGTTTTCCATTGGGACCACCAGAAATCTTTTTCAGATCTCAGATTTTACTGTGCTCATGGAACGCGCAACGAGATTGATCTGCTTTTGTAAATGGATTAGTGCGTAAATTGACAACAATATCAGCTGTTCAAATGGCATTCGTTTTTGGCTAAATCACAAATGGATATCGCCCTCAAAAATGTTTTCCTTCTTGTAGATACAAATGGATGTATTATTGGTGGTTTGTAGTTTTCAGATGACGAGGGAGATAATGAAGATAATAATTCCACCGAAATCGTATCCATAGCAATTTATGTATTTTGTTATTTTGGTTTTCACGAAACTTTTCGCATTTGCCTCGAAATGAAACTTCTTAAACTGACGTTAAACAGCTGTACAAAGTATATTGGTATGCGTAAATCTGAAAAAATATCGAGATCTGCGAAAAGTTATCCGAATCGAAAAAAAGATTGATTTTTCGTCCCAATGGAACGCAAAAAGTGATTTAGATCAAAAAAAAGATTGATTTTTTGTCCCAATGGAAAACCACATTAATTTTATCTGGATAAGTGTCACAGAAAACAGCTGTTCTTTCAAATAATTTAGGTAGGTACTTCAGCACTCTCTGATTTCAACCATTTCCGATTCTCGGTAGGTACCTAACCTACCTACTCCTCGTCGTGGTAGGTTATAGTGACCAGATTTATTTGAAACAAAAGCGGGACATATTTCCAAAATTTCGAAGGGAGTAGAAATTAGGCTTTGTTTTAGTAAAAATATAGAATAGTACGTAAAATAAACGTCAAATGACATAAAAAAAAATAGTTGGCGCAACAGGTCCGGAGGGACCCTAGGCCAAGCTCCTCACTACCATTCGTTTTTAATTTTTGGAACGAATGGAAGGGATCTACAATTGTATGCCGACTCCAAACGGCTAATTGAGAAGCTCTTTCTAGACGGTTATACTCTCGGATGTTTGTCAGACGTTCGCGAGAGGTGACCAGCGTTGCCAGTGAAAATGACATATTTATTAAAAAAAAAAAATTAGACTTCCATTAAAGATGGAGTATACATGGGCTCATTTTCTTCCTTTAACAGCTCTTACGTTGGTTTTATATGCGCCAATTTATATGCAAAGGGATAATAAATAGAAATCATAAAATTGCTTTATTTTAAGAATTGTAGAAACATACACACAGTAGTCGCAGTAGCTTAGTGGTTAGTGTGTTGGACTGCTATGCGGGAGTCTCAGGCTCGAATCCCGCAAAAACCCAATTCCGACTTAGGGTTTTTTCCGCTGCGCTACCTCTCGCGAACGTCTGACAAACATCCGAGAGTATAAATGTCTTGAAAGAGCTTCTCAATTAGCCGTTTGGAGTCGGCATAAAACTGTAGATCCCTTCCATTCGTTCCAAAAATGAAAAAAACTCACACAAAACGAATGGTTGTGAGAAGCTAGGCCTAGGGTCTCTCCAGACCTGTTGCGCCAACTATTTATTTTATTTTTTAAACATACACACATTTTTACAAAAGTTATATAAGCGGGACATTTTTTGCAAAAGTAGGAAAAGCGGGACATTTAGCGGGACAGATATGGCCGCGGGACAGAGACCTCAAAAACGGGACTGTCCCGCTAAAAGCGGGACGTATGGTCACTATATGGTAGGTATAACACATCCCTGCTTACTTCTTTCATCCTCCGCAATACAAAATTGCAACAAAACAACAGAACACAGCGATCTGTCAAAATTTAGCTTGAGAAAATGTACCGCCCCAATGTGCACGCTAAATTTTGACAGATACATGAAGTACATTCTGAAACGAAAGATTGATTATTTAGCTCGAGCAGCGCGTACCACTCAGCTAAATGGGTTCAACTAAAGTGTGTTATTACTCCCATTTAGACTACAAGTCAAAAAATTACATTTGGCCGCTGCAATGGATATCAACATAAATTGAATAGATTTTTATAAACACAAATTACAATTTAAGAACAGCTGACTTTTAAAACACGCAGCACCACAAAGGCCAAGAAAAAAAAAAAAATTGGGCGCGAAAAATCTGAAATCTGAGAGCAAAATCTGAAAATCCCAATGGGAAACGTCATAAGAGTTTGTGTTTGAAAAGCTTTTACTCAGTTTTGTGCTTAGGCTTGCAAAATACAGACAGATAGACCTACTTGGCTCACTTTTTGATGACTAAAATTGGAGGGATTGGATGAGGGAGGTGTTGGTTTGGAAAATTGTCATGTATTCCCAGAACAGAAGTAATTCTTCCAAGTTCCTCTACACACTCTCAATCGTTGGTGCGTGGACGCAGGTGGTAGGTTTAAACCCGGCTTGAGGCTTTCTGCCTGCCAAGTATCGACTTTAATAAACAACACATCAAGTGTTTTTTCGATTCAAAGAAAGCGATTTGATTGACATTGGCGGACCGATGGCCGATTGATTGTAAAGCTGCCGAAAAAGAAGTACTGTGGAGTGGAAAGCCTGGAGAAAAGATTGTGTGCCCTTCCTAAAATTGAAAATAATGGCTAACCAAGTTGAGCGAATAAAGGAAGATCTGAAAAATATACTTGCTGCCGAGCAGTTACCTACTTTTTACGATGAGTCCTTCTGTTGCTGGCACATCAACATGCTGTCACATCAACATTGCGGATGTTTTTTTAACAGTCTGTGGAATACCGATCACCTCTTCAGTTGCTGTTTATTAATTTATTTTAAAAAGCATTCGAGAGTTGTGTGGAAGCGCATGCACACTATGGATCTTGCAGCACAACTGAAACATAAGTGGATGTGGAAAGAGAGAGAAACATAATTGCCGGTGGCCTGACGATAAACACTGCCAACACAGAAATCACCTTTGATATTACCTTATTATATCAAATTAGCTTTACACGGCATCAATTAAAGAAAGTAGTGTGTTGTGAAAATCGACCCAACACGGAATAATCTCCCTGAACAAAATCTTAGTCGGCGAAGGAAAGAATGCAGCACTTGAAAAATTAGTACCACAAGAATACTGGAAACTTAATCAGTGTCTTTAGATTTGATTTGATTTGTAGTCGCATTTCCAACGCGGAGCGGATTGGTAAATGCAGTCAAGAACAGATGGACATTACTTATTGACCCTAAAAATTACAGTGCATCGGACACGGATTCCGCAAGGCGCCACATCCCATGACAACCCAAAACGGAACAAGAGCGAGTGGACCGGGAAATCGGTGTGTCGCAAGATATATACGTATCTCTGTGATCACGTAAATTAAAACGGATAGCCGATTGATACTGACAGACAACAGCGCGCGTAGGTGCAGTAAATGATGACCGGTTTTACAACCAGGCCGCCGTATTCTAATCTAACCTTAACATTAAAAAAAAAAATGCACATGATCCTTAAACATCCCTTATACCATGTACATCATTATTCGGGCTTCGTTTTAACTAATAAGATTAACGAACGCATCCCTCCGAAAATGAACAGTCGTGAAACAAAAGAATGGAGGGTTAGCAATAGCTCTGTATACCTCTCCTGGTATTTCCATGCCTCACTGCAGATTACAAATCAAATTAGGGTGCATCGCAGCACATTTTCCAATGAACGAGTACCGAGTTGCCTTGCATGCTATGCGAACACAGGTCGCGTCTCTCTCAATGACACAGCGGCACACAATAGCGAGGGTTGTTTTGTTTTTGCCCAAGCGAATGCATTTCCCACAAAATTTAGGTACAGTTTGACTACATTTTGTTATCATTTTTACCTGCCCAATCGCGGTGCACATTTGGAAATTAGTTCAAATATTGTTTTAGTGGATATTTCCCTACCTGTTGTAGTCGTCGCTTTTCATTTTTGCAGTGTGCACTACACTCAAATCGTAAACCAAAATGTAATCCACAACATCGCTTAATATTCATTCCGCCAACGATGTAAGAAATGACAAGAACTTGACACACAATCGATTAAAATGCCCCCCACAACAAATTGTCTGACGTGCACATAGCGTTCGATCTTTCCGACTACTCTCTGTTGGTATATGGGATAAATGAGAACAAATTTATATTACATACATATATATATGTATGTATATATAATTAATGTACGCTTGAAATTCTTTAACATTGGCGCGCAGTTCACTGTCCGCTAAACGAGCGGGCCATGAATTTTCTTACACCAAGGAGCTCATGTCCGGCATGCGCATGTGGGTCAGGACCAGGAGGAGGAAAGTGTTTTCCGTTTTTTTTTTTTTCCATCCGGCGGATAATTTGTGTGCGTTAATTGACCGATATTCAAATTCGACGAAGAAGCTTGCTCAATGACAAATCGACTTCGCAATCAATCATCAACAAAGGCATCCAATAAAATAATAAAAGTGCTAAAATCGTTATCTCTCGTTTGTTCGCATTTCAGTAAATGATCATCAATACAATAGAATTTTAAATGGCTTTGCGAACACCTCTTATCAAGAGGTTGCTTGTGTTAGTAAGAAAATGTCTGTGATCAGGCGAAGGCTATGCGCGATACTAATAATCGTATTTAGTGTCCAGGCTAAAATTTACAAACACTCACAATGGCGAAATTTTCCATATGAAATTACAGATTGTGACCTACAAAGTGTTTAGAGTGAAGGTTAGAAATGAGATCATTAGCAAGGCGCTATGTGAAGTAAGAGTTGGTTGCGTGCAGCCTTTCCGAACTTGGAGAGGTGTGGGAAATTGCTGTCTCCAAACGACTTATTATTTACAAATGGCGGTGACAACAGCAGCCCGTGAGTCTGTGGTAAGGGCAATACCACCTGAAGAATATTACCTTCATTATCGACAGCCAGGCCGCAATAAAAGCATTAACTGCAGTAGAAATAAAATCAAAGCTTGTGAAATGCTGTCGCGAACAGCCCTTAGTTAAACTAAGGGTTTTTGGCACTCAGTATAAGGTATTACTCTGCTGGGTTCCAGGACATGAAAGCATCTCTGGCAACGAGAAAGCGGACGAATTAGCTAGACTAGGTTCGACAGCTGTATCAGAACAAGCTGATCCCTTTGTGAATATCCCGCCTTGCTCACTCAAGCTTGAAGCAGGGAGAAAGGCCACAAGAGAGGCGAACACGAGATGGACCGCACTAGAAACCTGTCATACCACAAGAATGCTTGTATCGAGAGCCTCCTACGAAAGGGTAGAAAATCTCTTTTCACCTTCGTAGGAATCCTAACGGGGCACAACACTCTACGGTATCACATGGAGAAGTTACGCTTGACGGAAGAAGAACTTTGTAAAGGCTGCGGTGATGAAGAAGCTGTTGAGGACACAACCCACTTCCTATGTCACTGCCCAGGTCTCCAACACAATAGGCACAGATTCCTAGGGAGACACTTCTTCCGCTACCTAGACGAGCTTTCTAGCACACATCTAGACAAAATAATGAGCTTTATCAAATCTACAGGATGGTTTGTATGCAACAACACAGTGAGTACTTAATCAAAGGTATTTATAGACAGGGTTATCATGGGTTAGGGACATCCTTTTCACCCAATGGGCATCACAATGGGTCAATATTGACCTGAGTGTGGCACGGAGTACTCCACGCCAACCCGCCTACCTAACCTTACCTACTAAAGGCGTGATCGTGTGGTGACTTGAACAACAGTCAATAGAAGCAGCCGAACGCAGCATCAATGTGTCCACTTAACGTCGCTCCGCGATGCAATAAATCAATTTTAGTGTCCAGGCTAAATTTTTCGAACTCACAATGGCGACATTTTGCATACAAAATTTCATATTGTGACCTGGAAAATGTTTAGAAGGTTAAACATGATTATTAGTAAGGTCCTTTGCCTCTGTTCGAACTACCAAAGGATACCAACGACACCTAAACAAAGACTGATGGATTGAAAAGTGGAAAAGGAAACACCATCTTCACGAGGCCTAGCCTGCCATATGTTTGTAATAACAAAAGCCCAAGCCCACTAAGACGAGGAAAAACTCGTTTGCAGGCGATGCAACAGTTGATGTGGCACCACTGCTTATTTGCGAAGCTGATGCGTTGCACAGTTTATGCTGATTGAATATGACGTTTAAACGCATTGGCGACGTTCGGAATTAGCTATTTTGTGTAAACCGTCAACTAGATTCGTCGTGACTCGGTATCCGAACGCGTTGACTAGGCAAATGCCGGGAATCCTATCTCTATCTGTTAGCCAACAGCTGAAGTAATTGCCAGTCACGATCGACGGACAGACCATCCTGAACGACCGAAAGTCGATAATGACTTGGAATCCGTCGACACAGTGAGCTCCATGTTGAGGAGGCCTACAGGAGCTGCTCTGACGCTCCCGAGACCGATTCCATTAAAAACTTAGGAATAGAAACACAATCCCTACAAAGAAAACGACTGACCACCTCCAACAAGAAGAAAATCAGGTGCCTTCTGGCAGATGGTCTCTCATACAATGAGGCACTGGAGGAAATCCTCAAAACGAACCGACGCCAAATGAAACATCAACAGCCAACAAGCGCCCTTGGTCTAGCAACAACTCACCTGTCGGACCGCAAGCAAGAAAGCAAAACCAAATGCTCCATTGTTCGCTGCCGTAACAGGAGCTGAAAGGGAAGGGTTCCTTCTAGACAATTTTCCAGATGGCCACCTTGAGTCTGTACACCTAAAAGCGGTGGGAGATGCCATCATCAGGGAGATGAATAATGACGATGGCCCACGGAACGATTTCTGGGCTGCTCGTACAAGCCACGATGGCTGACGGTCAGTTGCGCAGACATTGGCACCAGAGATTGGATTGATAGCATCGTCAACTTAATCTCACCTTTGGAGAGCTCCAAGCTACGGTTAGTGGACGGAGATGACCTCATTTAACCCTGTGTGGCAACCGCATACTTCAATGGAACCTCCCGCTCTGCGGACGATATTTTGCGGTCACTAAGGCTGCAAAACAGAGCTCTTCCCACCAAAGTAGAATAAAAGGAAAGTTCTAAGGAAAAGGGGCTAACGCTCAAGATCGCGCCTTGACCATCTCGATGGATGAGTGTTGGGTGAAACTCCTTGAGGACCTGAACTGTCAGCCGTTCTATAACATGAACCGGGTTGAGTTCAGGATCAAGAAGAGTCCACACTCTCGGACATCAACCAACGCAAGATAGCCTATGATAAGCTAGCAGACGCCTAACGAGGCTGTTCAGTCGTTTCCCGCGAGCTCTGCCGCTAGCACCTCCGACAACTCTAATCAGGATGCTGAGGAAAAGGTTAACAGTTAAGACCGTTCCTACAACTGCCCTGAACATGAAACCAGCACCACAGTGGGACAAAGTAGACTAACCTTCGTCATCCACCTCTGCCTGGTCTAGTAACTCCAATCCGGTTCGTAAACCGGCCCAAACAGCTACTGTCTGGCTCTGCGCGACGGCGTCCAGATAAAAGCCGGCCCGCACAGATCCGAGACGGCGGAAAAAGAGGGTACTCAAATAAAAGGGTCCCCCCTAACTTCAAAAAAATATGAAGGTAGTTCAGATCAACCTTCGCCACGCTAAGGCAGCCTCGGCAGTCTTATCCAAGACTATGAACTCAAACGGTCTAAACGTTGCCCTCGTGCAGGAACCATGGACTAGCACAGACGGCAAAATTCTAGGAATCTCCACAGCTAAAGGAAGGATTATTTTATTCCACCTCATCCGGTAGACCTAGAACATGTATTATTTTTGATTTTTGACGAAATGCCGGGGGACTATAAGGGGGGGAACCTTGTTTCGGTCCACCAGTCGTATATCCGAAGACTTATCGTCCAATAGTTCCCGGTCTACGCTCTTCAATGAGTTGTCTGAGGATTACAGGCGAGGGGAAGACTGTTTCGGTCACCCTTCCCCTATCCGAGGATAAACCGCTCCCGACAAGACGCAGGATAAATCATAAAGACAACAATAATGGCGCCCACTGGCATGTCCGGCCTAGATAACACTCTGGCCTTCTCTCCCCCCTTCCCTTAACTCATGTCATCGACCTAAATCAATTTTGGTCTAAGTGTATCTTTCTAGACAGCCACCTTACCTAACCTAACCTTACAAGCCCCTCAAAAGTTAGGACGGTCCTTAGCTTACTGTCTCCAGTTGGGCGCTTCAAACTGGTTGAGGTCTCTGAGGTTTGTCTGAGGTGGAAGCATATTAATTAAATCAAATTTTATTCTATGTTTATTTTTGATAACTATTACTAACCGAATATGACGGTCGCTGTCAAGACAGACCTGCACCGAAATTATTGTGTTGGCATCTCAAAACAGAGACGAAAAGGGGTCCAACAAGATGGACTGATTGGGCAAGCTCCCTTTCAGATATATGAGGCCGATCGTTGTCGTATAAGACGCTATATTTTGTAGCCTCAACAAAAAGGCCGTTTTTTCTTTTCCGGTTGGATCCCGCTGTATTTTTAATAGCTTTGGACGCTTCGTAACATTTTAATTTACCTATAACCATTACGAAGGGTAATCTGCTTCAATAAATACCTGAGTGAGTCTATTTCCATGCCGCCCAGTGTGGCATTGTTTAGCACCAGCTAATGCGTTCGCTTTTAATCGCTCTACTGGCACGTGCGTTCGTATGTCGATGGCGATAATAGGCTCTCCTACCGAATAAAATATAAGGCCTGCGGCGAACGAATTCTTAAAGTGATTATAAAACTTTCAATTGCCATACATTCGAAAAACAATAAACATTCTGCGTTCTAACGCGGTTTACATTAAGAACATTAGTTTCCGTTTAGATCGCACCAAAACGACACACGCTCTTCAAACTAGAGAACTATCCCCCAAACTGTTGTGCTGAAAAAAAAAAAGCCCAAATATCCCCCATTTTTGTCGTCCTTGACAAGAACTAATAAATTCTGCCAGAACACAAAACTCATTCGCTGTAGTTGCACGAGCTAAAGTATTTCAAGTATTTTCCCTCGCACCAGCAGCACCAGCAATCACTCAAAATTCCACCACCAACCGTTTGGCGTCGTCGTCGTCGTCGTCGTCGTCGTCGTCGTTGTCCACTATTAGAGAGGCTCACGCAAACGTTTTACATTTCATGAGTGGACAAATTTCAATTAGTTTGTTGATACACCGTGCACTAGCACTGTGTGTTCGTCTCTTTCTTTCGGATTTAATTAGCTTGGCGCGGTGCCAACCGTCTGTCCGCGTACAGAACAAACTTGTCAATTTGAACAATTAAAGCGACACAGGTGACGAATCGTTCAACTAGTACTAGTACAACCGATCACCATTTTAGTACACGATTTTTTTACTATTAGTTCGGTCGTTATTTTTAGAACTCGATGGAGGTGTTACTCATTGGGTGTCCTGAAGAAGTCTCCAATCTTGGGATCTCTTCGATTGGGACAATTTTGTGTGTGGTTCAGGAGAAACTCACTTAGTCAGAGGTGGCAGCGTGTATGCGCTTAGATGATGCTACAAATTGCAAAAACATTCACCGCTAAATCGTGGGAATTTCCGCCGTTTTCCATGAAAATTTAAAGAGTTTCCTCAGTGAATGACAAATGCACGACATCGTCTTCTCTTTTTCTTGTACCCCATTCTTTGGATGAAGACTTGCTTTTTATTTTGGTCTTGATACGATTTTATTGAAAAATATTTTTATTTTTCATATTTAAGGCGAATTGCTGATGAGTGATCTAGTGTGAAGGTCAGTTCGGTGTTTTTTTTTTTTTTTTTTTTGGGAGATTCCGTTGTGAGAGTCATTCGCGTTCATTTGGATTAATTCTTTCTGAATGGGTTTTTCATCGGTTCAATTGGATGAACTCTTTAGAGGTTAGTGCTTTGTGGTCGAACGGGTGGCGGTAGGTAGGGTGGCATTTGGAAACTGAGTAAACAAGACGCGACCTAGGAAGTATATTTAACATGAAGGTTAGGACTTTTTTTTTAACGCCTGAAGAAAAAAAAAAAAAAAAAAACAAGAAACGGGTTGTAGATAGAGAGATACATACCCTTAAGCAATTTAGTTAACAAACTTGAAATGATGAACAAATTTGCGAGATTTAGTTAACAATCTTCAAATAACATGAAACAATATTTTTCCAGATTTGTAATTCGATGTTTTGTGAGTTGTTTCCGTTCACATGTGACGTAAGGTTCTTTCCGGAACCTACAAAGCCTACACAGTCTAGAAATAACATAAGGGAGAAAGTTGCGTTGGAGACCCAGTCGTGCCCATTTTTTTTTAACGCACATAATTATTATTTAGATAAATAGAATCGGATCGTAGGCGCAGTGACTTAGTGGTTAGTGTGTTGGACTACTAAGCGAGGGGTCGAGGTTGAAATCCCGCAAAAATCCAAATTCCAACTAAGGGTTTTTTCCACTGCGCCACCTCTCGCGAACGTTTGACAAACATCCGAGAGTATAACTGCCTTGAAAGAGCTTCTCAATTAGCCGTTTGGAGTCGGCATAAAATTGTAGATCCCTTCCAATCATTCCAAAAATGAGAAGCTAGGCTAATATTACATTTTTTTTTTTTTTAGAATCGGAAAGGGAGGAGAAAAATAATATTGAAATATTAAATACTTAGGGGATATGTTAAAAATGCTGCAGGATTATCAGGAATAAAATCGATGCACAAATGATAACGAAAAAAGTACCTACTTAGCTGCTCCAGAAATATAAACCCCGGAAAAAAGTGTCAACGAAATCATGGACGAACAATTTCGCTCCCCTTTTCGTTTTTCAGTACGCAGCTGCTGCGAAATGATGGTCGAAAAGTGGGTAATTGTAGTAGATTGCTTGGTACAATTCTCCACTCTCTTTTCGCAGTCGTATATTGTCCGGGACATTGATAGCTTGCGAAAATTTGACATTTGTACTAGAGTGTTGCCAGCTTTTATAAGAGGTGACCCAAATTGAATATTTTGGATCCAAAAATACCGAAACTCAAAATAAAGATCAAAAATACGCATTTTTTTATAATTCATAAGCACACAAAAAAATCAAAAAAACAGTCCTATTGTCGTCTTTAAAAACAATTTAATCAGAATAGGACATTTTTTTTGAGCTTTGGTCTCAGCAAAGTACATAAGGTAGGAATTTCAGCACGGAATTATAACAACTACTGGGATTCCACGAAGTGTCAAGTAGAGCGTAGTTGTTGCAATTGCGTGCTGAAATTCCTACTTTACTTTTCTTTGCTGAGATCAAAGCTAAAAAAAACACGCCTTTTATTAAAAACTACAACAAAAACTCGTAATTGAAAGACTTTTCTAGTTTACAATGTATACATAGCAGCATTGGACAGTGTGTTTTCATATTCATGCATATCCTGGGCAGTGCTGCCAGATTTTTTTCAACAGAAATCGTAAATACTAGCTTTCAAAATCGTGGAAATACGATTTTGTTGCAAATAAACAAAAAACAAAACGAAAACACAGAAGAACGTTATTATACCTACTTCAATTTACTACACAATACATTATTTTGGATTACATTAACATTTTTCGAAAAATAACAGTTTTAATTTATTCAATAAGAAAAAAACGTACGAGTATAGGTATGTACAGTGAAACCTGCGTAAATGTGCTTCCAAGTTCCAAGATAGACAGGTGGCCAATATTCAGAGGCATTCGGAGAAACATTTGTATTGAATTTTCTTGGTGCTACTATATATTGGCCAACTTCGGCAGGTGGCCAACTTACAAGGGTGGCCAACTTGACAGGTTTCAGTGTACATATATGTTTTTACTTACTGCAGTCTACTGCAGTCTACTTTATTACACATTCATACTTGAATTAAATTGATTAAAAATGCTGCTTTTTATATTCAATTGTAGCAAGAAACCTCTTACACTCTTAGCAAATATTTGGTATGCAAAATTCCATGCAAGTTTTTTGTGGTCAACGAATTCCTTGTTTTCGTTTTATTAAGGTTAACCGCCAAAAATATAAGTTCAATAATAGAAGATGAATTCGGAACTGATAAGACTTCATAAATGATTTTTTTCATTAACGGAAATGCTAAGCTTTTATTACCATGCCTTGTTTGTAAAACATTTTCTAAAAAACTGATATATTCATTGAAGATCGAGGTTCAGAAAAAAGATGTTCAAAATTAAGGTTACTTATCTTACGAAATTCGGCATCGGTGTCATGAATTTTGCAAATGAATTTTTGTATTCGATAAATTTGAAAAATCGTGGAATTTTATGCTTTTTTAGCTCGAAAATCGTGGAATAAATTTTAAGCCCCAAAATCGTAAAAATACGATAAATCGTGGAATCTGGCACCGCTGATCCTGGGAGATGAATTTACTCCTGAAATGTGACAGTCTGTTCAAAAACTATGAAAATGGATTTGACGCATTTACAATTAGCTTTTAGGTCTGTTCCCTAACGATAATGCATTCAAACACATTTGCCAAATTTTGTCAAACGTCATATTCCCTTACGCAAAAATTGGGCAGAAGAGAGCCAAAAAGAGAGAACAAAATATTTCCCCTCCATAAAAAGCCTGCAAATATTACCCCAAGCAATTTCTTTGGGCTAGTCGGTTATTGCTGAAAGATGGTTGTCAAATCGTTCAAATGCTAATTTGTAACTGACTTTTTATTTGCTTTCATCTATATTTTGTGCTTGTATAGCATTAAATAGGTGTAAGAAGCAAAAGAATTGAGCTTTTTGAACTCTGCAATAAAATCAATTCCGTACTTCTACTGATATTTTGAATATTCCCGCCTAGAAAAAAATCAAATTTTTCAAATTTGTGGTTCAACGTGTTCCTTTTCTTTTCGGTTATATTTCATTTCGGTGAGCGAATTCTCCCGCAATGAGAGAAATGTGACATTTTGCCAATATTGAAAGAAAAGGAACAGAAATATTGTTATATGAAAACTTTCTTGTTGTTATAACCAAAAGTGGCAACACGGTTCATTGAATTTTCTTATCGTTTGTTAAGTATCTATTTCCTTCTCATTTCATGAATTTCTTTTATGTGTGTTGTTTCATTATTCATTAAAACTCTTTCGTACTTGGATTCTGGGATTTTCGGGATTTATAGAACAACATTTCTATACGGTTAATTGAAGAGCACGTTCGCAAATTAACATTTACAATGACAGCTGTTGTCAGAAATGATTACTGATGTTTTTTTCTGTTTAGAAATCAGATGTTGTTAAACCTTAAGAACGCAATAAATAATGAATAAATAAAGTAATGCACAGGCAACCACTTCCTTCTTCTTTGTGGATAACTCTTTTGTTCACAGCTGTGTTGACAGCTTTTTTTTTGTCAGCGGGCTGAGAAGTCAATAAATGACGTGCGGAATTTGACGGATGAATTTAGGTGCGGTGTAAATATATGTAGGTAATATTAATTAGGATAATTTCAAAACGACAATTTTAAGGAGCCAGTAAAAAGTACGAGTAACCAAATCGGAGATAAATATGTAACCATGTAACCAAATCGCAAACAGAAGTTTTCCCATATAAATGTAAATTTTAAGGGCCGATGTAGATTTTGAATAAAATAATAATAATAATTGGGAAATTATTGTCATTTCTTTTTATTATGATAATATTGGTATGGTTCAATTGTGTATGGAATAAAATATCGGACAAATGGCCGCCGCGACCTCGGCGGCACACCTCCATCCGATTGTCCAAATTTTCGATGACACTGATGCATAAGGTTCTATGCCGTTAATGTGCAGAATTATCTTATCCTTTAGCTCTTGAATTGTTGCTGGCTTATCGACGTAGACATTTTATTTTAAATAACCCCAAAGAAAGAAGTCCAACGGTGTCAAATCACATGATCTTGGCGGCCAATTGACATCGCCACCATACGTGAGACAACACGGCCATTGAATTTGTCGTGCGAAAGAGCCGTTCTTTAGTTAGCTGTGTGGCAAGTGGCACCGTCCTGTTGAAACCACATATCGTCCACAATCCACATTCATATCTTCCAATTCGGGCTATTAAAAGTTCGTTATCATCTCGCGTTAGCGAACACCATTCACAGTTACTGCCTGACCGGTCTCATTTTGGAAAAAATACGGCCCGATGATGCCGCCAGCCCATAAACCGCACCAAACAGTCACTCTTTGTGATTGCATTGGTTTTTCGACAATCACTCTTGGATTATTATTCGATTGTCATGTGCCTCATCACTGAAGATGATTTTCTTCGAAAATTGATCATCCACTGTTGCCATTTCTTGCCACCATTCTGACCATTGACGACGCTTGAAAGTCAAGAGGCATTAGTTCTTGAGTCAATTGCACCTTGTAAGCGCGTAAATGCAAGTCTTTATGCATAACGTTCATTAACGACGAGCGTGAGAGGTGCAATTGTTGGGCACGACGACGAGTTGAGATGGACGGCTCTTCAGCCACACTATCGCGAACAGCAGCAATATTTTCTGCAGTTCGAGCTGTACGAGCATGCACTGGTGTTTTCACATCTCCTACAGACCCGGTTTGCTCAAATTTCATTGAGTTAGTCTAAAATTGAGAAATGTCAAATGAAATGCAGAAAAAATCGACGTTTAGTTAGGTGTGGTTATCATTCAACATCGGCCCTTAAAATTTAACCACCCTTTATTATGTAAAATCGTCCTGGACAGTAAATTTGATCTCCTGTGTGAAAGATGGGCTAATAGAGGACATGAAACAACCGCGATCTCAATATGAGCTTTACCGAGTTGTGGGTGCGGTCCAAACGCCCAAAACATTTAGAGTCTACGAATCCAAGCCCTCAGAGACGAGAACACTGAACCTGCGTTTCAAAACGCCAGTCCATCGCCCATTTAGCGCTTAATCTTGACAACTGCCCTCTTTCCAACTTCAAAGTTAAAAATAGTTATAATAATTTTTATAATTTGCCAGCCAAAACTGCCATGACTTGTCTCCTCGATTCGGTCATCACTTTCAGCGATGTTTAAAAAAACTGTGACTGTGCAATTTCATCACATTCCCGAATTTGGCATGAACACGCCCCGAAATAAATAACACATACCTCATCCCAGCCACGTGTGCCTGTGCATATAATCTGCAATTGGTCACTTTTCTCGTAATTTCCATGTCAACGCGCGGATTAATAAACATTCAAATAATAATAACTATACACCGTCATCGTGAATTCCGTTAAACAATGCACTCGCAATTGATTTTCCTTTGATGTAGGTACGCTCTTTACATTCTAGTATCTAGTGTATGCATATTTCCATGGACGCACAGACACAAATATATCTTTTGAATGCGCAAAGATTCCCGGCGACCACTAAATGTATGTGCAATTGAATTGCAATCATCTAAATGTAATTAAAATCGAAAAACTGTTGGCGTAAACAGAAATCTTGAATGAGTGCTTTTTTGCTTCATCCTGCGCGCTATATTGGTGATTCTTCTTGCACCACCACCATCCCCCATCCACTTGGTAATAAAATTTATTGAAAAACATAACAAAACCAGACGCTACTCGATTGCATCCTCCAATGGGCCTGGTCCAGCAGTAAGCACAGCGCCGGCATCTCTCTGCATAGCTGTGTTTTTCAATTGATGTATTTTCTTAGATAAATTTATCACTCGGTGAAGATTGTTTGTTTTTTTTTCTTTTGAATTCATCAACCAATGGCGTGTATCTGTACTGTTGCCTTGCCAGTGTGAGTCTGTTTGCGAAAGCTGTTTTAAGGAAAATGTATCAATAATGGAAAGAAATAAAATTAATTGTAAATGCCTGTTGAGCAAATGTAGATTAATTGTTTCGCAACAGAGGAATTTCTATGAGGCACACATAGGGGTGGAAATGTTTCATAAACAGGTGACAATTATCTACCACTGGCTGAGGTCGAAGTTGTGTACAGGCTTATTAGGGTCACGTAATTTGACAGCATGTTCTGGTGACTGGTGCTAACTTTACTCATTCAGGGATGTTCAAGAGCTCATGATCAACAACACGACGGTGGCCAGAACTGCCTTATTCGAAAAGCGTTCTTAGTCAGACATAACCATGCTGATTTTGATATTCGAACGAATAGCCAATTCTAACGCATGTCTCTATTCGTTCGAATGAACTGTACGTATTTTGATAGACATTCGTTAGAATTGGCTATTCGTTCGAATCTCAAAATAAGCATGAACATAACAAGTAGGTATGCTTAACAAGGCATTTCATGTCGAATTTGAAATAGATGTCGAAACCTATTTTTATAGACCATGAGCGCCGAGTTCGTAAATAAAAATCCGCTTTTGCGTGGGCCATCGAGAACAATTTTGGATTATATTTAATTATTAGGTATTATAATTTAGAAACTCCAGGATGAGCAATAAAATCCAATACCGTAGGCATTATCATTTCCACTCGTTGTTCATGCTGGGAGGCTGACAGACAGCAGCGAATGTTTAGATAAATAGGAGGATCACGAGCACTGTTCCACAGAAGTGTTGATAGCTTATGCGCCGGAATATGTTTAAACATTAAATATACATTTGCAGTGCTTCAACAGTGGAAATACTGATGTTGTACCTTGGAAAATGAATGTGCTAATCGATCACAGTATGCTTACTAATTTGTTTGTTAGCAAAGTTGAAGTCAGACGCACTTCAACCGAACTTGAGGGCTCTATGTTCGAAGCTCATGACTTCAGGGGAATTCTCCAACTTGTTTCGCGCTTTTTGTCTCATTGGGTTAAATCAATAGCTTCTGCAGATTCGAAATAGCAGCGTCAAAAGCAAAGCGAACATATTGACGAAGCGCTTAAGACTAGACCCCCGGTCCAGAAACAGTGGCCCCGTGGTCATCACGGTCATCACGTTTTCAGAGTCAGAAAACATGACAGTAGTCATACTCCCTTAAAATATATCCACAACTGTCCTTTTTCGTGGGCCTCTACTGTAAAGATCGAATCTATTCAGTGTCAAAAATTTCCAACCTTAAAAAGCCAGCATTCTCTAATTTGTAGCCAAGCAGTCGAAAAATAAGTATAAATAACGAAAATAACCTCACAAGAACCGAATTTTGACAGTACACAAAATTTGAAATTTCATTTGACAGTGAATCGGGTGTAAGGTTCTATTTCGGAACCGATTGGATGTGTTATACCCTTTTCACACCGCAGCGAAAACCGTGTACTCGAAATTGCATTCACACCGAACAATAACCAGTTTTCGTTTGACGTTTCAATCAGCTGTGAGACACTAGCCACGGAACTTCTGTGAAAACTATTTTGTTTACAAATTTCGATAGCATTAATTAACAAATAAAATGAATTCAGAGCATTTTTAAAATAATATTAGCCCATCAATTAGTTTGGAAAATGTTTTTTAGTTGTGAGTTGTGACATTTGTTCGGTCAGCTGCTCTGCTGAATGTTGCAAAAGGTGTGTTTGTTTCAACAACGCAACGATTAAACGACTCGTTTCGCTTCTGTTTTCGATGAAGTTTTCGAGTGTTTTCGCCCGGTTTTCGGCTCGGTGTGAATAGCTTATTAATTGCGATTTAACAGGCTGACCAATTTTTGTCAAGAAGCATTGTGGTGTTTCTTAAAAATTTTCAAAAAGTTTACAACAAATCACGCCGATGAAGATGAAATGTAAATAAATAAAGGGTTTTCCAATAAGACGTGTTATTTTGGTATTCAAAGAAGAAGCCATTTTTTGAGATAAATGATCGGATGTTTATTTCATAATAAAGGGGAAGGTATGCCGTTAATAACGAACAAAACAACATCAGCCAAATGGCCACCACGAGCACGCATACAGGACCTTATCCTTTTCATGAAATTTTCCATAACCAAATCGCAAAAAGGTTGCCCTATGTCCTCGATAGCCTCACGAATTTTACCTTTGAGGTCTTGAATCGAAGCTGGGCTGTTGGCGTAGAACTTATCTTTCACGGGGCCCCAAAGGAAGAAGAAGTCGCAAGGTGTTAAATCACAAGATCTCGGTGGCCAAATCTGATCACCTCTTCGAGATATAACACGGTCCGGAAACTTTTCCCGTAAAAGATCAATGGTTTCGTTGCTTGTGTGGCTACGTGCCACACCGTCTTGTTGAAAGTAAACGTTTTCCAGATCAATACCATCCAACTCCGACTATAAAAAATCATTAATCATCTCTCGATAGCGCAATCCATTCACCGTAACTGTTGATCCAACCTCATTTTCGAAAAAGTAAGGTCCAATGACCCCGCCGGACCATAAACCGCACCAAACAGTAACACGTTGAGGATGGAGAGGCTTCTCTTGGGTTTTCCGATCCCCAGATGCGACAATTTTGCTTGTTGACGTAGCCACCGAGGTGGATATGGGCCTCATCAGTCAAGATGATTTTTCGATTCCGGATCACTTTCATGCATTTCAAGGAACCAATCAGCAAAGACACGACGTTGTTGATGATCGGCCGGGTTGAGTTCTTGTGTTAACTGAACTTTATAAGCCTTAAGACCCAAGTCTTTACGCAAAATACGGTGTAATGACGTTTGTTGAATGCCCAATTCCAAAGAACGACGAATAATGGACAAACCTGGGTTTTCTTTAACACTTTGGGCTACAGCAGCAATATTCTCAGTTGTTCTTGAGCGACGTGCACGGTTTTTTTTTTTCACATCACTAACTTGTCCCAACAGCTCGAATTTTTCCAATAATTTCTGTATTGCGGTCCGACAAGGTGCTTCACGACGACCAAAAAATGCTTTAGTTTTGCGAATTGTGACTGCAAGATTTTCACCATTTTTGTAGTGAATTTTAATAAATTCAATGCGTTGTTGAAGCGTGTATCGTTCCATTTTTAGTGTCAAACGTCAAAGAATAAAAGCTTCAAAAGTGACAGCTACCGAGATAGCGGGTCATTCACAATAATACCTCTTATTGGAAAACCCTTTAGTAACCGCAAATAACCATCAAGAACCCTAAGGATTATCTATTCATTGAAATGGGGGTGTTCATAAATACATAATAATGTATAGATCAACAATAAGTTTGCACATCTATCCCAGAAAAGTGCTTTACTTCTTGCTCAGTGCTCAATAAAACGATCCCGAGTCACTTATTCAGAATCAGCCTGACAGTTTGCATGTATTTATGATAAAGTGTTATAAACTGGTTTATTTGGAGTATATCCTGACATTTGTCTTGTGCTTGGGTGGTATCCCATGATTCGCTCTTTAAATATTTTTTATATTTTTTGTTTAACCTGTCTCTGTTCACTTTAGCTACCACCACTGTACCATGTATGGCATGTGTTGCGTATACTACTGTGCCTTATGCACACTTCCCAAAGCGAAACTTTTTCTTTAATTGCTCTTCACTTGTCTACCGTCTTGCTGTACATACATTTTAGTTGTTTATTTTTAGAAAAATATGTTCACTTGTCAAAAAGTATCGCCAGATAACAAAAAAAAAAAAAAAAACTATAACCATCAGCGACGTGCGTTCAGCAACCAACAAAAACAAAAAACCCTGTACACTGCAGTGATTTGCGTCGCATTTAAAAAAAATATAAATAAATTTAACAACATCTAATACTTAAAATAAATATACAATCCAAAGATAAAATATAGCATACAATGTGAAACAGGAAATCAAAGACGAGGAGAAGGCGGAAAGTGCGTTTTTTCGCTGTCACTATGCCACTCGCAAGTCGCAACCTTATAGAAAGAGAGGCACAAAAATATCAAATAAATATCGTTTTGGCAATTCGTCAATGTTTTTAAGATTTTCATAAATGTGCCACACACGGATATTCATTTTCGTTCGGGTTCGCCTCCGCTCTCAGCAAAGCGAAAAGCACTAAAAATAATATTTATTGAAACAATAAATCAAACAAGTTGCTGCCACTAATCTGTTAGCACATTCGAGAGATGTATTTGAATTGCATTTTAACAATTTACGTGCGTCGTGCAGTTTGTTAACACTTTTCTTTTTGTTGTAGTAGGTATCTATAAAGAAAATTTTGGACGCCTTCATTTTTATACGCTATAACTGCGAGAATGTCAAATTTTATCTGTCCTTTGTTAGCGTCATGTTTGTGTAAAAGAAAATACCTACATAAATCAAATTGTGATTTTTTTTCAACACTAATTAGGTGACGACAAGAGTGATCTGGATCTGGATAAAGTAATCATTTGCTGGTTTTTCTGTAAATAACATCGGAGGGGAAAAATGAAAAAAAAAAAAAAAAAAAAAAAAACAAACGCCGACAGCTAGGTGGCGAATTCGCGCTCATTTACGAGTACGAAGTGAATGGCGTGCTTTTATGTTGACATTTCAGCAGGTCAGATGTCAGTACAGAAAATGATTGCAACTAGTCAATCCAGCGTTCTTCTTGAATGCAAAACAATGCTGCCAAGTAAAGGGTATTTTTTGACAGGCTCATTTATTGCATAGTGAAAAACTGTCATATGGAAGGGATTTTTCGTGCTCACTACTAAAGCGTTTTCGCTTGGAATTCCTTTTATTTTGCAAATTAATTTCGTTTTCTCTATTTTAAGCAAAACGAAATTGCCCCGCGGCCTCAAAACTGACAGCAAAATGATTACGAAATCGCAGGGAAAAAAAATATTTTTGGCGAATTACATCAGCTAGAAAACAACACAACAACAATTAATCACACAACGAATCACGAACTAAGCTAAAGTTTGTAACCGAAGCGAAGCTAAGTTGAAACGTCAAAATTTCGTAGCCTATTATTGGCCCGGATCTTAAAAATTTTAGCTACATTTCGTGATGGAATAGCATGCTGCAAAACAAAAATTGGAACGATGTTTTTTGTTTGTCTTGACAGTTCTGAATTGGACTTTTCGTTTCGAACCGCTTAGCCTAGAAAACGAATGCAATTTCCGAAATAACGACCATATTCCGATTAAAAACTGAAACTCTTTCAATTTGCTTGGTAATGCGTCTCAACTCCTAATCTAACCACGTAACTTTTCAAGCGAAATGATAGACGTCACTCATTTTGATACGATAAAGCCTACCATTCATCGAAAAAAAGTCTCTAAAGTTTTTAAGTCTCAAAAACAGTTTTGTTTAGATGATAATTTTTGTAGGTTATGAGCCAACTGACACTTTGCTTCCTCAAGGAATTCTACAAGCATTGCTAACACAATCTTCTTATTAATAAACAAATTATTTGCAATTTCTCATGGTCACATTCTTGTTCTCCCCGCTGTATTAGTATACATACCCTACCCATTGACGTGGGCACTTACGCCCAACATTCCTTCAACGATACCAAAACATTTTGTTTTTTATTTTATTTTTATTTCATTCACTCACTCACTTTTGCGAGTATAGAGAGAAATCCTTAAAAGTAGAGAGCACACACGCGGCTTTCAATACAGAGGCCTTATCAGCACACGCCAAACATGAAAAGTACATCTGTCATTCACACACACGCCAACCGTTCGAATACTAAGGACTATCGTGTCTTCAATTGATTGACAATTGACATTTGTGTTTAAAAAAAAACCTTCTGACTGACGTCTAACGTCAGATGTTTGCTCTGTCGCAAAATTCGCAAAATTAGAGCATGACAGGAAGATGATCTTACTATTTAAAAAAATCATAACAATATTGTTGCTGTCAGAACTAGAAGTAAAAACTATTATGTACTTGCCCATAAATCATATATATAGGAAGAGGCGCTATTTGACAGACTTTTTCCAATTTATGGCGAGTGGATTAGCCCAGTTAGCTGGAAATAAATTTTACTAAATCAACAAAGAACATGCATGCCAAGAGGTAAATAGGCGCGGTGGGGATTACCTCTTTAATGATGGATGTGATTATTGATTCGACGGAAATGTGAATGTAATTGCTTTGGAAAAAGAGTTTCTGCATTTCTTTCGCAATAAATGAGAACATATGGGATCGGCAGATGAAATTATTGGAAACGTGCGTGCGTTATGCAAACAAATGATTTTCATAATTTGTCTTGCTCCCCTCTGTACAGTTAACCAGAAATGTGTTTGTAAACAATTTTCTATTTGTGTGGGCTTGAAAGAATTATAATAATTCAATTGTTTTTGATTGCATGGGAATTTATTTTATTTTTTTTGAAGGAGATTAGTTTTTAAGAAAAGCATTAAACGGCGACTGTCGAGCTAGGGAAGTAACTTCCTTAGATATGCGTCGGCAATAAGGTCAAGTTTTTTGTTTTTTTGACAGAGAGAGATTGATATATTCAAAATAAGTCGTATGGGGAGTTTTGTGATAAAAAATGTGCAGCATTACTAAATTCCAGGGATGTCCCAGAGCTCTAATTTTGTAAAAGGCATATTCATGGTAGCACTTGTCCCTTGTCCAGGGGTCCCTACAAAATAGATGGATAACATTTTAATTCAGCAAGAAAAAGCGTAATTTTACAAATAAAACCTAACTTTAAGCTGGCATCACAAAATTTCTAATAGTTAATAAGCAATCCACAAAATGGAGTATTAGCTTCGTAAGGTACTCGCTATTTATGGTGGAATCTTTTATTTCTGTGAAACTTATATCGTTCCCCATTGGGACAGAAAAAACACTTTCTTAGATTCAGTGCAGTTTTTCTGCTTTCCAAATCAGCTGGCTGTCAGATTTGATGTTCCACTGGCCGCAAAAAAAAGAAGAGTCAAACCAATTTTGCGAATCTAGATTTCTCAGCCAGATTTTCACCTACTTACATCAAGACATTTTTCAGTTGTCATAGGTACTTTAAAGTGTGTCATTAATTACGTTTGTAGACGACAAGTCTGTACAAAATAGAGAACATTTTACATTTTTCCCGTGCAATGGATATCAGCATAAATTGAATGGATTTTTATAAATACAAATTACAACTTAAGAACAGCTGACTTTTGAAACACGCACCACCACAAATGCAAAAAAAGAAAAATCTCGCTTTATGTTCCATTGGGCACGATAAATCTGAAATCTGAGAGCAAAATCTGAAAATCCAATCGCAAAATGACATTAGAACATCCAAACGCGCACTAATGTGCGCAAGCGAAACAAAACCTAGGTCGTTTTTAACAAAGCAAATGTCAGCGTCCGAATAACAGTAACAAATGCGGACTTAAACAGTTACCCAGAAATTTATTTGTGTTACTGACAAAAAATGCCTCTCTGAATAGATACTGTGTGCATTTTTGCGCACACCATTTAAATACAATTCAACTTGTGCGCTAAATAAATGCTTAACTTTGTTTTTATTGGAATAGGTAGGGAAAACAATTTCTTCAATTTATTTAATAGCGCACACGTGCGCACATGTGCGTTTGCAAAGTGCAGGGTGGCCAAATATAAGTTTCTTTTAAAAAATGCAAACAAAATGAACAAAATTAATTTTTTGTTCAGGTAATATTGGTTAATTTGTAAGAGCAAACATCCCCCTTAATTATGGCTTATGTGGCTGGTTTCGCAGTAGCGCATTCTGTCACTCCAATTTTCCAAGACATTGTTAATGTTTTCGGGCTGTGGCTTACGGTTTGCTTGAATGATATTGGCCTTAAGTGCTTGAATCCTTTCCGGATTGTTGGCATAACATCGCTCCTTTCCCCACAAAACAAAGTCCAAAGGGGTCAAATCGGAGCTCCGAGGCGGCCAATTGACATCGCCAAGACGGCTGATAACATGATTTGGGAATTTGGTACGCAAAAGATTCATTTTGGCATGGGCTGTGTAGCATGGCGCGCCATCCGACTTTCTGTCACGATTTCGATCGGGAAACAGCTGTCAGTGTCAAAGTAACCTATGATTTAGAAAGAAATCACTAGATGGCCCACCCTCTATAAGAGATATTCTTGATTTTTTCACTTTATACTTTTTAAAAACAAATTTATCCAACAGTTATTATCAATTATCTTTGCAGAAATGTCAATTTCGCCGTCACCAGAAAACCAAAGAATATGCCTGGTGGGCAGTGTTGCAGACGATCAGTCAGTAGTCGAAGCTGCTCAAACATTTGGTGTGCCCGTCGTCACCTCGGAAACAGGTCTGGAAATCGCATCCGATGGCGAATGGAAAACATACTTTGTGATGAAAGACTTCGACTTTGAGGATCCCATCTTCAATGCGATTTACGAGAGTAAACAAACGTGAGTATATCTTTTGCGCGTGCAACCATTAATCCGCAGCGATTAGGTCAACACACAAAATTTGTATTTTATTGTCTTCCACCCTACAGACTACGATGTGTTCTCGATCATCAGTGTTAAGGTCACAGAAATTGAACTCTGTGTCGCCATAATGTACGGTTTATTATGTCATTCGCGCCCATTCTGCTTAAGAGCGATCTCGTGCTATATTATTTACAGAGGGTTGCTGCTAATTACAGATCTCCTCTCGAATTCAATTGATTTTGATTCTTTAGTTGAGCTCTGTATCCAGTGTACACCAACACAAAAACAAGCCAGCCATAATCATTGGTCTAATTTGCATAACAATCAACTGGGCACACCATCCGTATAAAACACTATTGGGATGGATGGCGGCGCGGCGGCACTGCCACGGAATAATGGAACGAGGACGTACTCGTAAGATGCCAGTGCTGCCTTATGGAGAATGGGTTCGAATGCATGCAAAACTGCCTTTCTTCTCGTGTATTCATTGCGCGAATTCAAATCCCGGTGTCGGGCGGTCGTTCACGCAAATGTGTACTTGAACAAAATACCATTTTGAGTGATCATCTTCATCAACATCATCAAAACGATCAACATGATCAACATGGTGAACATCATCATCATTGCGTTGCGATGCGCATTGACCGTAAAACTCTTTTAGATCGTCGCAGACTTCGGTAGAAGCAATCGTGTTCGCTTGATGAATGCTTTGTTGGCAATATTTCATGGTTTGATGAGAGTCGAGTGATGCTCCGAGGAATTAAAGACGTTCTGCTGCGATGGATGATGGAGGTGGTGTATATGGTGATGGCGATAGTGGTGCATGGATGGTGTGTTATTGACTCAATTAAAGGCAAGGCAAGGGCAGTAGTTATTGTTCCGGAATTAGAGGCTGTTTACAACAGCGCATCCTTTTAATTGCATATTAAAGCGCTTTTATTGCACTGTCTGTGTCTGCGCGAAACAAGCAATTGCCGCGGTGGATGCGAACGAGACTAATCCACTCCAGCTTGCCAAGTCTATTGAACTCCATTTGTCCCGTTCTAGACGATTGCTGCTGACGTAGGATGTTCAAAGTTTCATTGAGTATGCTGTAGGTAGGTAGATATTCCTTGATCGCGACCGACTTGGAGAGTGGCTATGCGATGTGGCTCCTATGTTCACTCTGTCAAGTGGGACTTAAAAATCGACGATCGGATAGTACTGACATAAAGACATATTGGCGGTCCGTCTTTAGTCTGCTCAAAGGACTGGCTTTTTTGTTGAATAAACGATATTTTTTTACTAGGACCCTGTTACTGTTTCAACCTTTTGTGACAGTTTTACTTATTGTTAGCCACAAAACAGCAAATGGTGAAGACAACCTTCTGCATTAGATGTTTTTTATCTGCGTGGCTAAATATTTTGTCTTGGGGTTGGGAACGCTGCTTCAAAAACAACTTCTGATAAATATTTATATTTGGTTAAACACAAATGTTTCCTTGCCCGTAGTAGTACTTAATTTTTACCGCCTTCTAACGGCCGACGCTTCCAAAAATAAAAGATTTAGTACCGCAAACACTAAATTTACGATATAAACACAATAAACTTGCCAAAAAAACAACTTACTTCCCTGGAAATCTCTCATAATGAGGTGAATATTTTTGCACTAGTTATCTGCTGGTCAGCGACCGTTGAAGGTTCACCTTTCTCCGATCCGTCAAGGTGTTCACACACGATGAGTCAACCAACAATTCAAAGGCCTAAAAATTCCTGACCTCCGTTCGTGTTTCCCCAAAGTGGAAAATAATTCAAAACACACATTTTTACGAGTATTTCATCATTCATTCCGAAAAATAAATATATATAAAAATGAAACGGGCGAGGACTCTTTACGTTCCACTTTGTGATGGCCTACAATGTCAGAATGCTTTCCAGGCGAACATTAAATAACAATATTATGGCTTTTACAAAACTCTTAAGTCATTTAGTATCTGTTTTTGTGAAATGTTTACGTCGAATCTGGCGCCACGAGACTAAGACTCCTTGTTTCGCAACGTTCTTAAAATACGAAAGCCCCCATCAAGTGGTTGAAAGCAGCATCCTCTCTCGGTCTATTCTGATGGCAACAATTCGAATTCACTTTGGAATCGGCCACAGCTCGCCACTATAAAATGTCACGACACACGCTCTGATCATGGGAGTTCTGGTTCTGGCTATAGCGATTTAATTTTTTGTTTTTCGTTAATTTACACCAAAAAGTTTGAATCAATGAATGAACGCTTTTCGGTGTCATCGTGTGTCGTTGGCGCTACCAGCTACGAGAGATGTCTCCTCCAAAAATAAATTAAATTGTCACCATGAAACGCATGACAAAAGTGGCATGCGGCAACAGAGGGGGCTATAAAATGAGAAAAACAAAATTAAACGAATATAAATTATTTGTGATGGTCCTCTTTCATTTTACAGTAAAAGTGTGATGTTGGCGTGGCGAATCAACAAATTAATCAAAAAACAGCCCCTCAAACCAATGATGATCGGGCGACAAATTCTAGTTCACGAAAGTGCAAAACACATTGTTGTATCTGAGTATCTGTTCAGTGTTCCGCACAGGTATACAACTACAGAATCTGGCGTCAGAAATTTTGTTGTTTTATTAGGTGTTTTATCTGTTCGCAGTTGTATTTCCAAGTTCTGTGTTTTCTCTCCTCTCCAGTAAGAGGACGGGAATGTGCTGTTTAAGAACGTTTATTTTGTATTCTCGGCCCGTTTTGTGTTTACATTTCAATTGACAACACTTGTGCACATTATACTGGTTGCTGCTTAATTGTTTGATTAAAAACGAAAACAGAAAAAAAAGAACACGAGTTCGAGTCCGTGTGCAGATGCAAATTACTTGTAGTCTTGTGTATAATTTGGTGCGAAGCAGGTGACTTGAAAATTTTAGTGCGGTTCTATTAGTTTTATTTGGGCTTGTTTATCTGTGTGCGGTGGGTGAGATATGGGCGCTGTGGCAGGCCAACGTACGACACATCTGGATTCGGAATTCGCAGATCTGTGCCATGGACGGTGAGTACAAATTTAGTGGCAGTTTGAACTATTTTCAATCTACTACATTATCGAATCTATTTGCTCGAAAAGTAAAAACGAGTGGATGTGGCTTTTATGTAAGGATCTGATTTTGTACTTTTTTGATATGTAACACCGTTTATATGACAGAAGTGATCACCTCCAGTACATTGACCCTACGAGCTGTAGTAAAAGACATACCTCGCTGTTGCTTCTTCTCCCATATGCACTTGCCACCTTGGAGGGATCAATTTAAAACGTTCCGTTCACTTCAATGCTCGTTATTGAGATGATTCTTACAGAGAAGTGTTCTTTTGGCATTCCCTTCAAAATCTTGTAGTGACATCGACAATAATTTACAATCCATTTACATCCATGTACATGATAAATGTTCTCGTAAGCTGTCATAATTTATTTTGACAATTCAGTGTGGTGTAAAGTGGGTGGCTGATTCGTAAATTAGGTAGTTTCGTTTTGATTGAGTGCGTAAAAAGCAATTTAACGCCCACTACCAAATGTTTGAGCTGTTCCTTAATATTATTATTATTAACATTATTTAACAATGAAGCGACAGAAACAAACCAATTAAAAGTTACGGTGGAGATTTTAATCCCCGTATTAATAAACACTGTGTAAAAGTTATCAACTTGTTACTCAGCAGTTATGTCCAATTTTTTTATGCTATCTGACGTTTGCTAGCTAACTTATGTGGTTTTCCATTGGGACCAAAAATTAACCTTTTTTTTTATCTAAATCACTTTTCGCGTTCCTTTGGGCAGAAAAATCAATATTTTTTTCGATTCGGATAACTTTTTGCAGATCTCGATATTTTTTCAGATCTACACACAACAATATAATTTGCACAGCTGTTTTACGTCAGTTTAACAAGTTTGCTTTCGAGAGAAATGCGAAAAGTTTCGTGAAAACAAAAATAACAAAATACATAAATAGCTGTGGATATGACTTCGGAGGAGTTATTATCTTCATTTTATCCCTCGTCATCTGAAGACTACAATCACAAATAATACTTCATTTGTATCTACAACAGGCGAAACATTTTTCAGGTCGATATCCATTTGGAATTATAATTTGTAATGCCAGAAACGAATGCAATTTGAACAGCTGATATTGCTGTCAATTAACGCACTAATCCATTTACAGAAGCAGATCAATTTCGTTGCGCGTTCCATGAGCACCGTGAAATCTGAGATCTGAAAAATATTTCTGGTGGTCCCAATGGAAAACACATTACTTGTGTACATTTTTTTATTAATAAGGGGGTTAGTTTATTGCGATGCAAAAATTTTATTTTTGTAATTGGAAAAGATTCCTTTTAAGGGCTGAAAGACACCTATACAAGGATCAACAAATGGAGATGTTATCATCGGGGGAAATCGACTTCTGGTCAATTGTCTTACAAGTGGGAATTCACTTTCACTAATGACCCATTTGCATGTGTAAATTTACATACCTTGAACAGTGCAAGTAAATCTTTGCCACTGACTTAATTTGATTTAAAAATTGTGTAACCAGTGGAAAGTTATTTATGTCTAAAAATCTTGCAAACATTGCTCGCTTAGTTACTTGAAGTATTCTGGCATATGGAGGCTCACAAAAGTATGTTAAGGCCACTAGGGGCTGTCCTCAAGGAAGAGTACTTTCTCCTCTACTGTGGACTTTAGTCATAGATGAACTCCTAGACTACCTCACATAATCGGGGTATATAGAACAGGGTTATGCAGATGATGCAGTTCACTGTAAGGGGCAAGCATGACTTCACGATATCGGAGATCATGCAAAGGGCCCTAAACTTAACCTATAGAAGGTTTCAGAACAAAGGATTGACCATAAATCCTTCAAAAACAATCATGATACCATTCTCAAGAAAGAGAAAACTGGAACTGAAACCGATCAAGCTGAATAACGCAGTTATGTCTTCCTCTTATCAGAAGAGGTAAAATATCTAGGAGTTATCCTAGACAAGACTCTTACCTGGAATTTACACCTTTATCAAGTAATCAAGAAGGCTTAAAAGGGGCTTAAAACCAAAAATGATCTATTGGTCATACAACACGATCATCAAATCAATGATCACCTATCCAGCGATATCATGGTGGCCAAAAACCGAACAAATAGCGGCCCAGGAATAACTAAACAAGATATATCGTTTAGCATGCGTTGGTATAACGGGGACAATGAAAACTTGTCCAACTGCAGCCATAGGGGCAATGCTCAGCCTTCTGCCTATACATATTTCTGTAAAGAAGGAATCTGGTCTCAGTGCCCTTACGTTCCCTAATATATCCAATCTTAAAGCAGGAAACCTCACAGGACACCTTCGGGTATTACAAATGCTTCAAGATGATCCTGTGATCAGAGTATCAGACACCATGCTTCAAAGGCTTCGCTTCTCTAGAAAATTTAAGATAGTCTTATCTGAGAGGAGTACCTGGAGAACTAACCAATTCGTAATACCATCAGGATCACAAATCTGGTACACCGACGGTTCAAAGACGGAAGATGATGCCACTGGTGATGGGGTCTATGGGCCTAGGTTTGCAAAGAACTATAGCACTGGGAAAGTCACCAGATATCTTTCAAGCGGAGGTACACGCAATAGAGATTATGTGTCCGAGAATGCTTACGAAGGCGCACTAAAGGTGCCCGCATCTACATCCTCTCAGACAGCCAGGCAGCTCTTAAGGGGCCCTAAGATCGTATTCGATCAGATAAAAGCTGGTTTGGGAATGTTTCAACCTCCTCGAAGACCTGGCCAAGGACAACATAGTCACCGTTGGTTGGATACCAGGTCATGAGTGATTTAAGGGCAATGAACGAGCGGATTGTCTGGCGAGAAGAGGCGCATCACGCCTGCTCACTGGTCCTGAGCCCTACTTCGGGTTACCTTTGAGTTACGTACACTCGAAATTCAGGAAGTGGGAAGCTGATCACCTTGCCGAATACTGGACGGAATCCAAAGGACAGAGGCAGGCAAAAAGATTCATAAGTCCAGCTCGTAGTAAAACAAAAAAGTTACTTGAGCTAAGCAAGGAAGATCTAAGGATCCTAACTGGTCACTAGCCACTAAGATACCATCTAAAAAAAAAAATAGACTCTCCGACGATGACTCCTGTCAAGACTCTGTGGAGAAGAGGAGGAGACAACGGAACACATACTCTGCGAATGCCCTGCTATAGCAAGGGCAGAGCGATCCATATGCAAGGGGCGTTTTTAAGTCCTGCAGACATAGGAAACATGGAACCAAGAAGGGTACTGAGGTTTATAAAGAGCCTCAACAGCTCACTGGGTTAAATAATAGAGGCCAACACAATAGATCTTTTCTGGTCGCCGTGTCCAGGGTCTATTACTTACAATACAATACTTGAAGTATTTCAATATTTCTGAGGGTTGATACGTCATTTTAAGTGAGAAAAGAGCACTTAAATGTCATCTATTTTACTTGCTTGTGTTGGCTTGCGCAAGTAGTCAAATATGGAGGAACACCCACTTAAGTTCTGTCGATTTCTTAAAGTGTGCCACTAATCATTATGGTCAAGACTTCAAATTTTAATATAATCGCGGAGTAGCTTAAGCTGAATTACTCTCTCCCAAAATTGTACAGCGGTTTTCCTTTGTCTGTTTTCTGCTAGTAAATATTTGCGGTTAACTTTCTGACATATTTACAAATGCGAACCGATCGGGAAAAAGGCCCAAAAACCTGTGCTGGCTCTGGGACTTAATTTGGAACAAGGGCGAAACTGATAGACACTTAATTTACCAGGTTAACAGCTGGAAGGGAAAATGCGAAAGCTGGCAGTGGTGACAGAATTTAGCAATGTCTGCAGCGAGTGACATTTGAGTGGGTTTAACCTAAGTTCCCAAAAAAAAAACCTTATAGCAAGAAAAAAGTTTTTGTGTTTTTTTAATCACCACTAAGTTGGTTCACGGTTCACTTTCAGTCGGGGAAAACGCCAAATTATCTCAAAGAGGATTCAAATTCAAACAATACTAACGATCGTTCGACTCCTAATAACATTCACTTAATTTTATTGCAGAATAATGGGACCCCCCGCCTTGATACAAGCAGCCAATATGAATATTGGTCTGGTTTATCGCAAAAGGCCAATTTACAACTACTCCATGAAAGGAGTAATCGCATGTTTCACAGGGATACGAAAGAAAGACGAGTTGGTGCGTACTAAATGAAACCAAAATACAAGTTTCCATTTAAATATTCGTTTCCACTTTCAGACAAAGCTCGTCAAATTGATACATTCAATGGGCGGCCGAGTTCGTCCAGATATTATAGATCGTAACGGCAAGGACCGCAAGGATCTGGTCAATCATCTGATAACCAACGCGAGTGGCGGAGAAAAATATCGGTAAGTTCCCGGCCGGCAAATGTGAGAAGTCGCCCCCATTCTTATAAATCTCTCCTTCAGCCATGCGAAATTGTTTAACCTCTCGGTGGTATACCCTCAGTGGGTGCATGACGCCTGGGAGAAACGTGATGAGCCGCAGTTTCTAGCGACCGCGGACGACTTTACTCGGGATCGAAAACTGAAAGTATTCGAAGGACGGAAGATTTGTTTCTTTGGATTTCCACCAGATGAGCACCAGCACATGGTGGATGTGCTCAGAAGTAATGGGGGTGTACCTGCCGAATTGGATGATCCAGATTGCTCGCATGTTGTGAGTTGATAAGCCATAATACGCTCACGTTCATTTTCATTTGAATTGCTGTCTGTTTTGCTAATCCATTTGTGTTTTTTGTTACATGTTTGCATTTGTTTTTTTTTTATTTTCTGGTGACGTTTCAGGTTATGGCTAACACTGGTGGTTATTTCCCCGAGAATCTTTCCTCCTCTCCCAAAAATATTTCCTCATCCTCACCCACTAGTAGCAGTTCCTCGAATAATAATAATAACATATCCCCCGAACTGATGGAGGTCGATGTGGCGACATCGCCGCAAACTCCAGAGCCTGCGCAGAAACCCGATGGTATTGTGCTCACGCTGAACGAAGAGAATGCCTTTCAAAATCCAAGCAATATTTCACCGATTCTCAGTTCGACGCTTGTTCCAGAAAGACTCAGTTCGATACTCGAAAACAACATCAGCCCCATACATGAAGATGTCGATGATGATGACATAGACGCGGATGACAGTGACTCCAATAAAGATCTGAAACGCAAACGTGACAGTTTGGACAGTATGTCGATTATGTCGGTCGACTCGTTTGCGCTGCCCACGAGCGTACAGAGTGCCAAAAAGCCGAAGCTTATCCGCACGGGTTCGATAACACGCAGCATTAAGCGCAGTATGAGTTTTGTCGCTGTTAGGACGCCAATTGCAAAGATTCTACGCCAACGACGTAGTTCTGTCGACCCAGACGCGTCAATTTCTTCCATTACCTCGCACGACAGCACATTCAATGAGTCAATCAAGAGGCCAGTGAAAGAGAAGTTGCGCGGTCTGCGCGATCGATTCAGACGAAGTTCATCGACCAGCTGTTCGATTACGAATAAGAATGTCCAAAAATCACTGAGTGCGAAGAACAAACACGAACAAGTTACACCCGAAAGAGCTGATGCTGCGGATGCAATTGATTTTAAAACACCCAAAGCTCCGAAATCCTTAAAGAACTCCTCGTCATTCCATAATCCCTACTATCCAAACACAACACAAGATAGAGGCCCCGAAGGTGGTGTTGGTACTAACAATTCTTTTGCTATCACTAATTCCTCTCTCATTAATAATTCTGCCGCTACTACTACTACTACTTATTTGTGTAACCAAGAGCCATTGCCATCACAATCATCCTTGCTTGTGCAACCACCAGTTAGCAATTCATGCACTATTGATAGAATGCACTCTGCTACTGTAAGTGGGGTGGCTGCCACTGCTGCTACTACATCTGCATGCAGCACAACTAGAAATGAGAATGAGTGTGATATTTCTACTTTGTGTGCAAATGATCGGCGACGTCTAACGGTACTTACGTTTATTCTGTTTTTAATTTTAATTAGTAAATATTTTTTCAGTAAAGAAATAAACACAATTTATACGATTTAATCGTTGAAATGATATAACAAAGCGAGTCGATTTGATTCTGAAAGGCATAAGGGCCTTAGTTAGCTTTGGGAAATGAAACTTTTCTTCGTTTAACTATTGCAGTTGAAGGGTATTCTACTCTCGGTGTCATTCAAAGTTAAATTTGCTGCAAATGTTACTTTGAATGCAACGCGAAGAAGCGATTCCCGCTGACAGACATTTCGAAGGATGTTCCATCCAATTCATGTCGAGAGATGGCAATAGTTCGATGGAATGGAAAAAATCAGTTGGCAGTATTTTAATTGCCTGTAGATCAAGAGCATACATCCGCAGCCGTTTCACACACCAGAAGGACTTGGTCGTTTGTTTTCCAGTGCGATATTATGTATTGTGTTAATGATTACCTATGGGAACGCCTTCTCGATTCATCGGGATTGTTGGGTAATGCTGGTAGCTCTACACATCTCTGGGCACCAGTTTAAATTGTCATAATGACAGTATCAGTCTTGCTTACGTCATTCAGAGCCACATAAAAAATGTTGGGAGTCTGATTTTAACGCGTATCCTATTGGAGGAGTAGATGACCATCATTGCAGTCTTTTCTTTTTCCATTCTGCTTAGACTCTACTTTGCTTTTCCTACTGTTAACCAACAGTGATGTCAGCTTCACGTCCCTACTGTAATGAGTGGTGAAATCCCAGCCACTCGTGCTTGAACTACGTATTATCTAGAATAGGTCCTGCACATGCAGCTCGACTGGGTGAAGTTGGTGGACGGAGTAGATATATTCATTCGATATCAACGGTTATGGCCTCTCGGTCGAGTTCGCAAGGTGTGCGGGTAATACTATCTTGCATCACTCCCATGTACTTGACTTGGTTGTTAAAACACAAAATTCATGTTTTTTCTATGAATTTTCTAAACCACCAGTTTTTATCACGACGCCTCCGTTTTTCAGGATCAAAATTCGACACCCTTATTTGTAATATCATTAAAAAACAACAACACTTACACATTACCCACTTTTTAAGGACAAGTTAAAGAGAAAATTTTGCAATTTGCGACGCATTTATATACATTTCTACACCAATAGAAATAAATCACTCATTTGATTTGTTAATAAACATTTTTTCAGTATTGCTTTGTTATTCTATAGATATGTCCAGATTACACAGGTTGAATTAGTTCCTAAATTTGTTTGTACAAATGTCACATTTCCAATTGTGGAAAACAGCACAGTAAATTATGTAGTTTCGTTCGAAAACTTTTAATAAAATCACAATACACAATAAATAATTATTAGATGCTTCGCAAATTGCATTTGTCTTCTGTAAATTTTGTAGCTCTCTCTCTCTCTCTCTCACACTTTATCTATCTCTCTGTTTTGTACTGGAAAAATATTTATTAATCATCTCACAATTCTTTTAAATTTGTTTATTCATTTTTGTTTATACAACAATAACAATAAAATGGCTGAATATTTAATAATGATGCTCATATAAATGCGCTTTTGATCTGAGAATGTAATTTATTGTGCTGTTTACCCAGTTTACTAATTCGTTAGTTGTTACATTTGATGTTCTCTTATTTGTATTTTTTGTTTTGTTTTTTTGTTCCGGTCTTTGTTTAGTGTTTTATTCAGCCATTTGGTAAATTTATAATTGGTTTGATGGGATGTGATATGAAGTTGTTTTGTGTGAAGTGAATTTCGCAAAAGATGTCCCCATGGAGATGGACACGTAAAAAATGCTTCCATTTCAATAAGATCGGTGAGGTTTTACATTGAGCAGGCAATTTTAAACGCCGATGAGAAAGATGAGAATCGGCTTTGAAATATGCGATCCAAAATCTTCGCCCTAGCAAGTGACTTTTCAAACGACTACCATTCTGTTTAACTGATTTTGTTTCCTATATATGTACATATGTCGACTCGTTTTTATTACTCGATTTTATATCCACGATTTTTGCAGAAGCTGCTTTGACGAGGAGGAGCAAGAAACTATTCTCCATCTTCTCTGTACTTGTTCGGCTCTCTCACAAAGACGAAAACTCCACTTGGGAGCGTTCTACTTTAGTGATCTGAACGATCTAAAAAAGACAGACATTCGAAATCACCTACGCTTCATCAGAAGCTCCAACTGGTTCAATGAGTAGGAAGAATAAATATAGATTCATGTGGTATCACAAGGGACCTAATAATGTTCTAAGTGTGTCAGCCACTTCAACTTAACCTAACTTATATCCACGCAGTCATCTATTCGCGGGTCTGAAAATCCTTGTCGCCTTCCATAAGGCTAAATGAGGTCAGACATACATTTTTCGTCTGTTTTTCTCTACGTTCGCTAGATTGGGCTAGACAAAGACATCACTTATCTTCTGAATCTTTAATATTTTTGATAATCGGCCTAGCGAGGTATCCGTCGGAGCGGAAAATTCTCCGCAACGCATACACCTTCGGAGGCTTAAATTGCATTCGACGTGTCCGACTTCGGAAGAGAAATAAACAATTCCGCACCGCACACAAAAAATCGTAAACAATTCCCGCAACCAATTTCTGTCGGTGGATGTCGGAACCTAGCTGTCAAAAATTTAACAACAAAATGCATTTCATCGCACTTCAACGTAATTCGCCGATATGCGTTGAAAAATGTCGGAAGAATTCTCCGAACAGTTGTTCCGAAGAAAACTTCGCAGAAAAAAAACCTCCGAATCGTATAAAATCGGGGAATTTTCCGCTCCGACGGATACCTCGCTAGGGCCGAATATGTTTGAGGTTATATTTGGAACCACTTGAAACCAAGCAAGCAGACTTTGCATGTTGCAATCGTGTCAGCTCAGCACTATTTGTAGTTGTTTCAAAGGCTTACTTAAGTCCAGAGTGTGACTCTGGTCCATATTCCACAAAATTCACTTCATACAAGACAGACCATCACTCATCGCTTCAAATCAATAGCCACATTGTTAAGCACGTTTTCCAATCAAATAATAACTTTAAATGAAAACAAAAATAGGTCGTCGATGAGCACTTCACGCAAGCAAAACCTGAGCCGAAGAACAATCAGACGCACATACTCAAATCCGATTGGTTCTGGTATACCATACAAAATGGATACGCTTTCGAGGAGGATTACCTATTCGGCGATGTAAGTTTCTTCGAAATCCTTTGAAAATAAATTATCAAACCATTCTCCCCCTTAGTATTTGGAAAGCATAGCCAACACACCAAACACGGATCGGCGTGACTCGTTACCGATCAGTTTCAACAAAAGGAAAAGGAAACGTTTCTCTCAACGTATACAATTGGAAGGGACACCAATTGGTTTAGGAAAGCGGCGGTCTTCCGTCTCCGATGCTGGTCTACTGTCAGTGTCAGGCAGCTTTTTCGACAGCACCACCAGCCCGGACAAGCTCGAAAGTGCTGGAAAACTTTTATCCGAGCCGGAATCAACAGCCGAACAAACACCGAAGAATAAGTCCATGCGCTTCAATCATTTTATGGACTTCTTCAGTACGGAATCGAATTATGTCGGCATTCTAGATACCATTGTTCAAGTAAGTAGTGAAGAACTGATGACTGACGAAGTGACCTCATTGAATGAATTGTTTTTTTTTTATTTTTTTTACAGCTCTTTAAGAACCCGCTGGAAGAAAACGCGGAAGCGCCGCATGCTCTGCTTAACAAGTCGGAAATTAGAGCGATTTTTGGAAATTTTATACCCATTCATGAGGTGCATCAACGCATGCTGGAACGTCTGCGTGAAATACACACAAAATGGCGTGAGGACTGCCTAATTGGAGAGATCATTCTTCAGCATCGTGATGAATTGATCAAAGCATATCCACCATATGTGAATTTTTTCGAACAAATGAAGGAGTGTCTTGTACATTGTGATACGCAAAATCCTAGATTTCATGCATTTTTGAAAATCAATCAAGCCAAGCCCGAGTGCGGTCGACAAACTCTGCAAGACTTGATGATTCGTCCTGTACAGCGACTGCCTAGTATAAGTTTATTGTTAAATGGTAAGTCGAAGAGCGGTTTTTATTTACCATACTCGACATTCTGCGCATCATGAAAGCAGTTTGATTCTCTCTTTTTGGGACCGATATGGTTACACTTAAGCTTTATTTAAGAGCATTAAACTTGACACATCGGTAAAACAAGTAAAATCATTAAAAACCGTATTTCATGGTTTAATTAAGTCGCTTTCCAAAAAGACTACAGATGGTCAAATGCGACTACTTTAGTTGGGCGCTATGTTCCGACATAACCTCCCAACGATGCTAAATACATTTTACCCCCTTTGCAGACATTCTGAAACACACAAATAAGAATAATCCAGACTACCAGAAGCTGGAGGAAGCACTAAAAGCCATCAAAGAGGTGATGGCGCACATCAATGAGGACAAAAGAAAGACCGAGGGTCGAATGGCCATATTCGATATATTCAACGATATTGAAGGATGCCCCGTAAGTCACCAAACAAACATCATCTCGCATCTAAACATTGCTAACATTGATTTTCTTGCAGGCCCATCTGGTCTCCTCAAATCGCAGCTTTATATCAAAGTGTGAGGTCACCGAACTGTCGGACAACTTAAGTGGTCGCGGCGACACCCTAGTGCTGCATCTCTTCTCCGACACAATAGAAGTGTGTAAGAAGCGTTCGCGGGGTTTCAACAGCGCCAAATCGCCGAGCACAACAAAGTCCTTTAAACACATCAAGCTGATGTCGCTGAACGCGATACGGTTTGTCATAGACATCACCGACAGTCCGCGTGCATTTGCAATGCTCTGTCGTCAGGACAAGGACAAGTTGCATTCGTTTACCATAGCCGATGAGGAGGTTGACAAGGTTGTCTATTTGAAAGCACTCTGCAAGCAAATGGCTGAGAATGCTTGCCGCACTGATACGGTTAGTTTGGGGATGGTGGAATGGACGTAGAATAGTCCGCTAATTTTTGTTTATTTGTTGTAGGATAAGGCGCTTCTGTTTAGGACATCACAAGAGCTTGAGGTCGACATTAGTGACGTGAATTTGAGCACTTTGTCGAAAGCATTTAAACTGGCAGCTAGAACGAGGTTGAAGGTGGGTTCTACGGCGTTTTCCATGGCAAAATGAAACAAAATTTATTTTTTCAGGTTGGTAGAGCTTTCTCGTTTAACAAAACTCCATCGAAGCTCAAACGAGCTGTCTCCACAATGATGACCTCCCCATTTGGCAGCACAAACTCGCTGACACCCGCTTCACAGCTGGCCCAAATGAGGTTGGCCAGCTGCACGAATATCAATGTAAGTCGGACCTCTCTTCGCCGCGTGTAGATCTATAATTGATTTTTTTTTAATCAGGAGGTAGTTGGCGAAGAAGGCAGCCGCTGTGGCTCGCCCACATCACAATGTGAAGTGCTGGTCGCCCCCTTATCCATCCAACCGACGAGGAAAGCCAAATCATCGACTATGTCTATGGCTGGATTGCGCCGCATCTGATAGTGGCTTAAGCCTCCTCGACCAAGTGAAGACACCACAACGAGTCCGCAACAAGTATTACAATCCACAAGAGGGACAGGAGGACACTCGCCCATTCTATTTGTATTCGTCTACGCGCGTTGGCGGTTTCTTTTTTGAGAGAAACCCCCCCAGCGCCAATCGTCTATAGTGTAAATTTATGTAATTTGTGTTTAGCGCCGTCTAGAGCGTCTCTCTAGACAGATTTTTAAGCATTGTTAAATGACAAGTGGTAAAATGCTGGGTGGTGGCATTGGATCAAAGCTAGCTGGACCTATTTATTCACTTTGATTCCAAGCCGCAGGACAGCCGTTGACTTTTTTTTTTCATGTGTAAAGCTGACGTGCTGAGCGCATTCGCTTAACAACTGTCGTGAACAGAAACAGAGACATTTTGTGTATTAATTGACTCAATTTATGAATCTTCAATTTTGTGTAGTGTCATGAAAGTGACTTTTACTAAACAAATACTCCTTCCATGTATTTTATTAGTTTACGCTGTCAAGTTGTCGACAGAGTCGCATACGATGAACGGGCAGCCATCACATTATCATTAAAAAAAAATGCAAACTATTTCCATGATCGAATGAATGCAAAGAATCTACAAAAGATCTAAATTCTAATCTCTTACATATTATATGTAACTTTATGCGTGAGGATATTTAATTGTAATTGTTTTTTCTTTTTGTTTTTCTTTTATTTTTTTTTACATGTAGTACCTAGCGTTTTAAGTTTTTTTTTTTTTTTGTAAAAAGTTAGTCATAGATCTGAATATATTTACATATCTTTTAATATTTATGTCTTAAGGTATCAAATAAAGAATGGAAAAGTTTAAATTAATCAATAAAACTATTGCTCATCCTAAAAAGTAAACAAACACAAATATATTTGGTTAAGATCTATTTAAACGAAAGTTTCCTTATTTTTATATTGCAACGGATTCGGAACACACTTAGGCCCGTTTTTTGGTACTACTAACAATAAGTTCTACTTAAATACCTTATGGGCTACTTTTTCTATGTCATAAACTGTCACATAAGATTTTAAGTGGAACTTGAATCGCTATGAGTGGTATCAGTAAACGGGCCTGAAGGATACAAAGTCAAAAAACATTCTAAGTTGTAAGTATTTGTTGTTCAGACGGAATCTTTGTGACATTTCCTGGCCGAATCAAACTGCAGTGCCGCCCCTGTAACGCGAACGAATCAATCGGGCCCACGAAAAAGTTTTCGCCTTACAGAATCTGAGCCTTTGCTTTTTTTCGTTATGTTTGCGCATCAGTTTGATCAACTTTGTAATAATGAACACTTGACGTTGATAGTGATGCCAATTGGTGCTTTAGCGAACATAGTGCAAAGCATCATGTGTCAGTGCTGCGTTACTGAATTTACACGACTTTCAACCATGGATTTGAGGCAACTTCTGCTCTTGTATATAGCTAACCGCCACTTCGTCTTAGGGGGCTTACAGGAAAGCAACGCGGCCTTTAATGATCTGCCGAAGTCTAGCTGGCAAATCCTGGGGATGCAGCCCGATCATCCTCAGATGGATGTATATTGCTATTGGGAGACCAATGATCACGTATGGCATGGCGCAATTGCATGGGCAAAAAGAACCAGTCTATCCACCACAAGAAAGACACTCAATAAAGTGCAAAGACTGACATGCCTATATATAACAGGGGCCATGGGAACTTGCCCAACCGCATCTATGGAAGTGTTATTGGAACTAACTCCACTGCACCTTGTGGTTGAGGAATGTGCAAGTAAAACGGTTCTAAGAATGGCCAAAGAAGGAGTATTGTATTGTATTGTAAGTGATAGGCCCTATACACTGCGACCAGAAGAGATCTATTGTGTTGAAAGAAGGAGTAGGAAGAGAAAAGTGCATCACACTGAGACAGCTTGACGCACTACTCAAGAAACATCCATTATTGGCCTTTCCTAGAGACGGTATCATCAAAAGATTTGATTTTCAAAAGAACTTTGTTGCTAAGCTCAGCAATAAGAAGGATTGGAGCAGCGAATCCACAGACTGAGCAATCACACAACGAAGTGGTACACAGATGGATCGAGAACTGATGAGGGAACTGGAGCGGGAATATTTTGGCCTGGAACCAAATATTCTGAACCAATGGGCAAAAGTACCAGCATCTTCCAGGCTGAAATCTATGCCATAGACAGATGTTTCCAAATCAACCTCGACAGAAACAAAGTCAACTGTGATATAGCTATACCTAATGTCAGACAGCCAGGCTGCTATTATGGCACTTAATTCCTACATTATTATATCCAAACTTGTGTGGAAATGCCTACAAAAACTTAATGAACTGGGTAGGAGAAACAAAATAACCCTCTGCTGGGTGCCTGGCCACGTAGGAATAGAGGGTAATGAAATAGCCGACCCCCTAGCCAGAAAGGGAGCATCAGAAAGTTTCATAGGTCCTGAACCATTCTGCGGAATAGGGGATCACACCCTTAAAGAAGAATTTAGGAAGCTAGAGAAAGAAAACGGGGCAAGAACCTGGCATAACACTGAGGGCCTGAGGTAGGCGAAGAAACTTCTGGGGCAATACAACCGGAAAAGATTCCAAGCTTGCATCGGCATGAGCAAAAAGAACCTCTGTATCCTAATATCTGAAGAAGTTCTCTGCAGATTCTTCGATGAGTCCAGTGAAATTCCAGAACACTTGCTGGGACCATGTGGGGCACTGACCCACAAAAGATTGAAATACTTGGGCAAGTACCAACTATCTGATGGGGAAATACTGTCACTGGAGCCAGCTCTCATCCTTAGATTCTTAAAGGAAACTGGACTGGAGAGTTGCTATAGGACGGATTTCTTCCGCCAAGGAGAAAGAAGAGTACAAAAAAACCTCTAAAATGATTCCGAAAAGAATTATACTGCGAGGGGAAATCTTATGAGGGATTATACCTCTCTGAGGCGGTATATACCATTGTATAATGGTACAATAGACCAACAGGTCGCAGTACAACAACCCCTTTCACATAATAATAATAGGGGGTTTACAATGAATGCATCCGATTAGTGTTCACTATAATTTATAGAACATATAATCAGTAACGCTGAGACATAATTTATTATCCAATGTTCAAGCCTTGCACAGTCTCAACACTGCCGAACCGATATGCCACATCGTCAACTACCTCCTATTGCACAAGACGCTAAGGTGTATTTTTAGGAGAAGCTCCTCAATGTCGATCATCCCATTGACGAATTTGCGTAGAGATTTGCATTGGTATCTTTACCATATTCAATTAAGTCAATAACTGCTTGCCATGGAAATGTCTCTTATTTTTAGCCCGAACTCGTGAAAAATTAAATCTTGATTAAATCGTGATCATTTGGGCCATAGAGGATGATGCCTGTAAACTATATCTAAATGAAGGGTAGAAAGCGGCGTGTTAATATTGTGCCAGTCGCTTGCACTAGCTGTTGGATTATTAACAGCTTGAGACATTACTGGGTTGAAATAAAGACCCAGTAAATGGAACAGATCTTCCATAATCAGATGATAGTGTTTACACTACGAATCGAAACCAGAAAAGAACTATGGAGAAATATTAGTGGCAAGGCCGAAAGTGGTGGACGGACCACTAACCCGTGCTCGCCTTGCTTACTTTTGGTGGCGCCGTTGTATTTTAAGTTTTTTGACCAGGTCAGTGTCGCTGTATAGCCCGTATCTTCCTCTCCATACTCCATCGTCACAAACTGGACAGAATATCACTCGAAGAATTTTTCTCTCAAAGCATCCCAGAAGGTTTTCATCCGCTTTTGACAGGTTCCATGCTTCTGCGCCATAAAGCAGGACCGGGATGATTAAGGGCTTATATAATATCACCTTGGTTCTATGAGAGAGGGCCTTACTTCTTAGATGCCTTCTTAGCCCCAAGAAACCGCGATTGGCAAGAGTGATTCTTCGCTTGATCGATGTCATTTTGCGAAGTGATAGTGGAGCCTATATATACAAAGTCTTTAACTACTTCGAAGTTGTATCTGTCCATCGTGACGTTTTGTCCGAGTCGCCGATGTTGAGAGTCCTTTCTCATTGACAGCATATATATACTTCGTTTTGTCTTCATTAACAGCCAGACCCATTTTCGCCGCCTCCGTTTCGATGCCTGTCAGTGGCGCATTTGCAAACAAAATTTCCTCCACTTTACGCTGGGAAAATCAAACGATCTAGCTTCGATGGAACATTTTACTTTTTTGAATTGTTTAAAATTTATAGTTTATTGCTTATTGTTCGACTTTAGGATATCGTACAAAAATGATTTATATCTTAAAATCTTTATACATAATTGAACATTAGGTATGTATATTAAAAAAAAAATCCTTCTTCATTTGGATGAGTCATTCCAAAGCTAGGAGCTAGAAGACATTCAAAAATTACAGCTTTTCTTAGAAATCAGCTAAGATTTCCGCTTCTGGACAGTGGATAATGGTAAAACATATCCTATAATCTAATCTCGACAATTTCCAATGCAACTGTGAAAACCGGAATCAATTTCGTGCAGTACCTTTTAAATCTATTCCGAACATACACCTTACAGCCAGAATAAAAGTTATAGTTTTATTATATTTAGGATGAACGGTAAAGCTGTTCGTTGCGTATACTTTGGCGGCAATTGTTACAAATGGAATTTTCTCCGATTTGTACGAAATCGAAAGCGTTTTTGTGCTTCATTTATTTTTTTCCGAAACGAATACTTGGAACGCCATTTGAGTTCTGATCGGATTTGACTTTCGTTTTTCGTATCGGATTTTTTTCCGAACGGATAGCTAAAAGGGGTTGTTCTACTGCGACATTTGGTCTATTGTTCCTGTCCCTGCTTACGCCACAGAGAGGTATATTCCCCCATAAGAGTTTCCCTCACATTATTATTCATTTCGGAATCATTTTAGGTGTACTTATAGCATAGATAAATTAATATACAGATGTCTCATCCTAATGTAAAAGAATGCTCTACTTTTTGCGATCGTCCAACAAAGATCGTCCAACAAATGGAAGGTGAAAACCAAAACCCACCATACCTCATTTGAGAAGGATTGATTTTCTGTTTAGATGAATTCTACCTACTTTCAGTTGAATTATGACCACAGGCCGGAATGTATGTATGCAGTGTGCTGCCGTGTAGGGTATTGGGGGCAGGTGAATCTCCTTGCACACTGATCAGTGGGTTAAAGGGTAAGGAGACGAGATAATAAGGAAAGCGGAAAGAAAAAATCGCCTTTATTTCTTTAATCTTTCTTTCTTTCTTTGGTATTGTCAATGCCTTATGATTGTACGCCGGCGGGGCTGTGTGCCGTGAGGAGATCTTCGATTATGTAATGCATGATGGTTTTTGTTGGGAAGAGCCGCCGATTTACTTTTGGATTTGTTTTGCTGAAAAAAGTATCTCTTTGCGATATGAACAATTTATTGCATTTTGGCGATATAATTTTAATGTTTTTGTTTGGGTAGGTGCATTCGCATTAATTTTACGGTTTTCATTATTCGATACAAATGTATGTCAAATTTTATACTTTTATAATTTTCTTTTGAAATTAATTAGATTATTCATTAATAGGTACCCTATTATAGGTATCAACAATAATATTTAAACTAAAAACTGTTCTATATCACTTATCTACTTATCTTATTTTTCAAAGACATGCTGTTGGGTTTTCTTCTCTGTTAATAAATAAAGTGGGATAACAAAACAAGAATTCAAACTTTTCAAGTTACTTTTATAGGTAATAGATATCTACGCAAGATTGGCTTGATAGATGACATACCCAAAAGAATTACATTTATGATTTTTAAACGTTAGGTACCTACCTTATGTCGTTTTCGATTTACCTTTTCAGATTTTGATCCGAGATTTCAGATATCTGCTGCCAAATCGATAAAATCCGAATGGCAGTATGTATTAAATAATAGTGTAAGTTTTTAAAAATTGAAGCTCTCAGTAACAGGCAATTGTCGCAAGTTCTGGTTAGAGAGTTATAAGCGCTTACTGAATTATTTTATAACTCTCACATTTTACCAGTTTTTGAGGATGAGGAAAATCGTAATAGGAATTTCTGTTTTTTTATCATGCATGATTTTATTTTTGGCTGAAATAGATTTGTTATGATCGTCTATGATTACACAAATCAGAGATTTGTTTTTTGAATTTGCATTAGCAGTTATAAACTGAATATCCTGATGGGGTGCAAATAAAGTAAGATTTTCTGGCTGGTTGGTATTATTTAAGGTGCATATTAATTATGCTTGAAATAAAAAAGAAGAACTTGCTAATATTTGCTAAAAATAAGTTTTACGTTGCTGTTATTGCATTTTTAAAGGCTATTACAATTTTAATTTTAAAGCGCGGTATTGAGCTTTTATTGAGTAGTCGCAGTAGCTTAGTGGTTAGTGTGTTGGACTGCTATGCGGGAGTCCCAGGTTCGAATCCCGCAAAAACCCAATTCCGACTCAGGGTTTTTTTCCGCTGCGTTACCTCTCGCGAACGTCTGACAAACATCCGAGAGTACAAATGTCTTGAAAGAGCTTCTCAATTAGCCGTTTGGAGTCGGCATAAAATTGTAGATCCCTTCCATTCGTTCCAAAAATGAGAAACTCACACAAAACGAATGGTTGTGAGAAGCTAGGCCTAGGGTCTCTCCAGACCTGTTGCGCCAACTATTTATATTTTATTTATTTATTTATTTATTGAGTTTTAAAAATATATGTATCGACACAGATCGGCTTTTGGGTAGTCATTTTGGATAAATGATTAAAAACTGTTTTATTCGATTTTTTGAGAAAAACTAAGTAAGGGATCTTATTTAGAATACTGATATTATCGTTAATATGTATTTTCAAATCGTTAGAGCGGTTTTTGTAAAATTTGGCAGACCAAATATTGCAATGTTTAGTTTGAAAAATGATATTGCTTAACAATTTTGCTGAAAAGGTATTGTTCGGGATGTAAGCATTACCTACTTGGTTTTTAAAGTTTTTTTTTTTTTTAATCGAAATTGGGGTTTTCGAAATATAAGTTTTTCTATTAATAGGGACACAATAATTTTGAAAACATCAATTTTACTCTAAGTATGCATTTTGGTCAAAATCGTTAAGTATCGGCGTTTTCGGGTAAACTAAAGAAAACCAAATTAAAAAAAAGTGTATTTTTTCAAAAATCTATTGTATGAGTTTTCTATTAAGTTAGAAATGATCACATGTATTACAATGTAAAGGGTGATTTTTTAAGAGGTTTAGAACTTTTTTTAAAAAAAAAAACACAAAAAATTCGAAAAAATGAATGAAATATTTATTTGAATCGATAGTTTGAACCTTGCAATTTAATGTTTAAAGATAATTTCATGCAAATGTTGACCGCGGCTGCGTCTCAGGTAGTCCATCCGCTGAGTCCAATTTTGACATACTCTTTCACACATATCGGCCGGTATCTCACGAATGAATGCATGGATGTTGGCTTCCAGTGCGTCAATCGAAGCGGGCTTGTCCCTATACACATTAGCCTTGACATACCCCCACAAAAAATAATCTAACGGTGTCAAATCGCACGATCTAGGCGGCCAATTGATCGGCCCGAAACGTGAAATTAACTGTTCACCAAACTCGCCTCGCAATTGCGCCATTGTTTCGCGTGCTGTGTGGCATGTGGCACCGTCTTGTTGAAACCACATATCATGCAAGTCAAGAACTTCCATTTCGGGCAAAAAAAAGTTTGTTATCATCGCTCGGTAGCGTTCACCATTGACAGTAACGCTGCGATTCGCATCATCTTTGAAGAAATATGGCCCAATAATGCCGCCGGCCCATAAACCGCACCAAACAGTGGCTTTTTCGGGATGCATTGGTAGCTGTTGCAATGTTTCTGGCTGATCTTCACTCCAAATGCGGCAATTTTGCTTATTTACGTACCCATTCAACCAAAAATGAGCCTCATCGCTGAACACAATTTTTCGATAAAAAAGCGGATCCTCAGCCAGCTTTCCAAGAGCCCATTCACCAAAAATTCGGCGTTGTGGTAGGTCGCCTGGCTTTAGTTCTTGCACAAGCTGTATCTTAAAAGGCTTTACGCACAAATCATTCCGCAAAATTTTCCACGTAGTGCTGTAACAAAGGCCTAACTGCTGGGAACGGCGCCGAATCGACATTTCGCGGTCTTCTGTCACACTAGCTGATACGGCCGCAATATTTTCTTCACTACGCACAGTACGTAAACGTGTTGGTGGTTTAATGTCCAACAAAGTAAATTTGGTGCGAAATTTGGTCACAATCTTCCGAATAGACTGCTCAGAAGGTCGAGAATGCCGATCATAAAATGGAAGCAGCGCGCGATGAACATTTCGAACCGAGCACGAATTTTGATAGTAAAATTCAATAATTTGCAAGCGTTGTTCATTTGTAAGACGATCCATGGTTAAATTGCAAACCAAACTGAAGCTGTTTGACAGTGACACAAGGTACTAAACACACGTCAGCTGTCAAAACCAGTGTTGCCAAAACCAAACCAGCTAAAAAATCACCCGTTACAATCGTAAAAAACATTTTTATTTTTATTTTTTTCAAAATTTGGTTTAAAAAAAGGCAGAAAGTGTTTCCATTTACCCCAACTGACCCTACATATGTTCAAATTTCAAAAGTATCGTTATTAAATTATTTTAGTAGGTATGATAAAAAACGGCCCCGAACTTAAACTTTAAATCTTAAGCAAAATTATGGCAGCTACTTAGGCCTTAGGCCTCGGGAGCGTACGCACAGACAGGCAAGCAGACAGATAGACATACGGACAGCATTTTACGACCCAATTCTTTGAGTTCATCTATCATCGTAATTGATTAACATCTCGAGTTCGAAATTTTGTATATATTTTCTCTTATGTACTACGTACCTACCTAATCGAGAAATCTAAGCTACTGATTGTTTTATTATGAATGTTAAAAAGTATTCATAATACAAAGTCTGACCCAGTCAACTCAGAGCGTTTTGACAGACATGTACACTTGAAAAGTTTGAATTCTTGTTTTGTTATCCCACTTTATTTATTAACAGAGAAGAAAACCCAACAGCATGTCTTTGAAAAATAAGATAAGTAGATAAGTGATATAGAACAGTTTTTAGTTTAAATATTATTGTTGATACCTATAATAGGGTACCTATTAATGAATAATCTAATTAATTTCAAAAGAAAATTATAAAAGTATAAAATTTGACATACATTTGTATCGAATAATGAAAACCGTAAAATTAATGCGAATGCACCTACCCAAACAAAAACATTAAAATTATATCGCCAAAATGCAATAAATTGTTCATATCGCAAAGAGATACTTTTTTCAGCAAAACAAATCCAAAAGTAAATCGGCGGCTCTTCCCAACAAAAACCATCATGCATTACATAATCGAAGATCTCCTCACGGCACACAGCCCCGCCGGCGTACAATCATAAGGCATTGACAATACCAAAGAAAGAAAGAAAGATTAAAGAAATAAAGGCGATTTTTTCTTTCCGCTTTCCTTATTATCTCGTCTCCTTACCCTTTAACCCACTGATCAGTGTGCAAGGAGATTTACCTGCCCCCAATACCCTACACGGCAGCACACTGCATACATACATTCCGGCCTGTGGTCATAATTCAACTGAAAGTAGAATTCATCTAAACAGAAAATCAATCCTTCTCAAATGAGGTATGGTGGGTTTTGGTTTTCACCTTCCATTTGTTGGACGATCTTTGTTGGACGATCGCAAAAAGTAGAGCATTCTTTTACATTAGGATGAGACATCTGTATATTAATTTATCTATGCTTATAGTCTTATTCCTCCTTGGCAGAAGAAGTCCTGAGGTTACATTTAGGTGAATGCTTCACTTCAATTCCTCATAAAACTACGCTGCAGAGCATTTGTTGACCGTTTTTCCAATGAATGCCTAGTATTTTACCAACAAAATTCCCGATTTACCACCTTCCCCCAATCCGAAATAAATTCAAACGAAAGCGGTCCTCGATTTCTACAAAAGATGTTTTATTTATATTAAATTTTATATGCAGACATATAAGAATACATTTTATAAACTCCTCTGTTCTTACGGTAACAATACTCGTATATATATATGTATTTAGGTATTTTCGTAAAAATTCTTTTAAACATGTTTTAACGTTTCACAAAATCAGTGTGCAAATGTAATTTGAAAAATTAAACAAAGATCGAGATAGTAAAAAAATAAAAAGGGTCTCCTTAGATTCTAATCATTGGATGCATCAATATACGCGCATGACTCGTGCCAAAACTTTGATCGAAATCGAAAATATTTTAAAAAACTGCTCACGTTGATTAAAATATTTTATTTAATCTTTTTATTCCAAGAGAATTTTTTATTTACAGGAAGTGAATGAATTTCCATAGGTAAATCGTTTCAATTTCAACCGAGGCAGGCGCTGTGTAACAGTGGTTTTTGTATCTCATTTACGATTAAAATAACTTAACAATAAGAACTTAAATAAATACAAATGTTTAATAAAAAATGCATTCTCAAAGAAAAAAAAAAGAAAAAAAAATATTTAGGTAAATTTTAATGTGGGTGCATTTAGACCCACAAAACGGTGGTTGAATCCTCATTGGACAGCGTCGAGAACCTCTGGAATTTATTCTTTCGATAGGTTTTCGAGTCCCATCGATTGGCATCCGCGTTCAGGGGAACGCCTACATTGTTTGTGAGGCCCGGTGGCGTTTGCATCACTGCTTTGAGTGTGGAATTTCGACTGTCTAAATTGAAGTCACTCTGATCGATGGTGTCGTCTATGTGGGATGAGTTTGTCGAGCTAGATATCATTGTGGAGCTTAGTGGAACACCAATCTCCTGAAATGAACTTATCGAACTGAATCCACTCTCGTCCTCTGTGGTTGAGCATAAATTGGAGCACTGCTTGCTCAGCAGTGGCGGTGAGTAGTTCTCCTCATCAGTTTCCACCTTGGATGATGAGGATGTTGAGTGAACCGAGCTATCGGTGCTGCTTCGCAATGATAGACGGGAGTCTCGCATGGTGCGTAGAAATAGCATTTCGGTGGCTAGATTGGATTTCTGGTGCACCGGTGTATCTGGGAGCATATTCGCGTTGGGTATGGGCTTGATTCTGGGGCCAAGTGATTGCCTGTGCTGGGTTAGATCGGGCTGTTGTGTGTGCAACAAGTTGTGGATTGTCCTTGAGAGTCTGAATGCCTCCTTGTTGAGCTTCTCCTCTGCTTCGTCACTGGGCGAGAGTTTAAAATCAGAACGCTTCTTTGGAGATCGACGCCTGAAATGAGAAATTTCATTGTTAATTGCGCAAGGAGCTGTGTTGATTTTACTTACCAAGTGAAATCCTTAAACTGGTTGTAGGAGTTTATCGGTGACACCAGATCATAGTGATCCTCGCTCTTTGTGCTGTCGCCGCCACATGAACTTGGCGACATTCGCTTTAAATCGATTAGGTTGGTGCTGCTTCGGGCCCGAAGATATGCAGACGATGTGCCCGAATCGGAGCCTAAATCTTGGCCGCCATAGACGTGATGCATGCTCTTCGAACGCGCGATCTGTTCATTTCGGCCGTGAGCTGAGTTGGTTTGGAAGCGTTCGAGAAACCGGGCAACTTCTTCCATTACAGCACGGTACATGCCACAGCTTGTCTCCGCCTGGAAAGTAAACAATGAAAGGGGTTACTTAAATAGTAGGCATAGGGAGAGCTTTTTCTAGATTGATCGTTGCCAACTCGTTCCGATCGTTCCTCGGGCGACGGGATCTTGTTTGTGAAAGTGAAGTTTGCAAAAGAAGAATATGTTCTCTTGAATGTATTGAAGAGCTGAGAATGTGATTGATTTTTTCTGATGATCGTACCCTTATCCAAAGTCACGATCACTTAAAATCACATGTTTAAGCGAGAGTTTGGAATTCATGATAGATCAAACCTAGGGGAAAGCATTAGTTGATCGTAGTTTCCATATGGAAGATCGTTTGGAAGATCAAATGGTGCGAGTAGAACCACTGCGATCTTAAGTGAGAAATGGGAATTCGGTTATTGATCAGCAAATTACAAGATTCATTTTGATCGCGTTGGAAATAAGGACGACTGAGCTAATTGATCGAGATTGACAGCTTTTGTTGTTCGCTTTCTCAATGGTTGCACTTCCATGATCAAATGAAAGTATACTAGAAAGACAGTTAATTCTTGAATCAGTAGGTAGAGGTGATCGCCATGATCGATCGTGCAAGTCATGGATATAGAGTTATTGACTACGGCAATGGGATAACTACTTCCCAATGTAAAAAGCTTCGGATGTAAAGGATCGATTTTAAAGATTTCACTGTAACGATCGTGTGGGAGTCTAAATCCATGATCTACATTTGCAATGGGCTATTGGCTTAAATGATAAACAAGGAAAAAGTGTTGCTACCATAAAATCGATAGCAACAGATATCTATGTCTGCATTTAAGTGATCGCAGCTATACTCCAAAACTGTCCAGACAAATGATGTATTAGCCTTGGCTTACAAAAACACTCAACAATGCAAAGCTGATATGTATAATTTTCCACTCAACAGCTAAAACTAATCTAATGCATAACTGGAATGAATGACATCACAGAGAATGCACTGACCGTGTATTAACAATCGCCTGTCATGATCTCCAAACTAGTATCTCATTTATTATCGTGGAAAACAATGAAATGACACCCATGTGAGCAGGTAATACCACCTGTATCTAGTCCGAATTCAAAAATCAATGCAAACCCATTAACATATTTTTAAGCCTGCAGCTGCAGTTCCACTTCCAGTAGCTATTTCGTCTGCGCATTGGGTTGCATATTTTGAGAAATAACAACAAAATTTACACACGTCCGTATGAATTACTGTGGGTATCACTGATTTTTGTTTATAACTTAATTACATAGTATTGGTAACGAAATGAAGAAAGTATATAGTTGTTACAGTGATTTTCAATTATCTGCACATTGTTCAGAGTCACGCAATGTGTTCTCGAGTGGAAACAGTTTTTGACATTATTCCATATCGCAGAAGACGCAAACTTACGTACTTCCTATTGCTGGCTTGCAGAGGCTAGGAAGACCATTAGAGGCGTAGTATTTGATGAGTTGTGTAACTAACGTTTAGTAAGACAATGGTAGGTATGTTTTTTTTTTGTTTTTTTTTTTATTGGGAAAGATGGGCGTAGCTGCTTTTGGATGGATGTCTTGGCCAAGAGGAGGTTTATGGAAGGTCAATTTGCTATTGAATGAAACAAAGTCGTAGTGGGTGGATTACGAAATGATGGAAAACCTGTAAAGGTATATTTAGTTCGAAATGGTTCACAGAAGTCTCAAGCACTAAACGCTTACTCGGAACGGAAACTGATTCAATCACAAATGTTGATCTTTCACGAATAACGAAATGAGAATTGTGTCGAATTGTACCTACCAGATTATCTTCCAGATCTTCTTAATTTTATTTCGAAAAGTGTAGCAAATATTATTCCAAATGACAAAATGTCAAAGGTATACCTATGCTGCATTTACACGATCACACATTCCTAACACGGAAGATTAAAGGGATGCTAAATACTAAATAGCCGTTTGACTGAAAGGGACAGCATCATATAACACACAGAAAAACGTCGCACGTATTTTGGTCGGCCATCTTGTTTACGTGGTAGGAACTATAGGAAAGTTTCGCATGTTTATATTTTTATAGCGATGGTTAACGAACATATGATTGATTGATGAATTGTTGGTTTAATTTACTGAAACTAATACTTCTCTCATTTCACATGTTTTAAATTAGAAATAAAAATGTTTTCAATTATTTGCAATAATGGTTGTGGCCGGAACTTGTGTTTATTTCCGTTTTTCGTATCTATAATTATTATGGGTACAACATCCATGACACTTTAGGCGTCTGATTTGTGATCTCATTCTTAAACTGCATTTACACTATCACGCACGCGCATTTTTGCACGAGACGGGACAGAGAGATGCGTTTGTCCGCAGTCAATGCTAATAAAGGCGTAGGAATGAGATCACAAATCAGACGCCTAAGGTGTCATGGATGTACTACCCATAATTGTAGATACGTAAGGCGGAAGTTCCGGCAACCAACATTTCTGCAATCACATGAAAACATTTCTATTTTCGATTTAAAATATGTGAAATGAGAGTGTTAATTAGTTTCAGTAAGTTAAACCAACAATTCATCAATCATTCAAACGAAATAAATAAATAATATTGTACGTTCATAACTTCTGGAAGCCATTTTGTTTCATAGGAAAACGAAATTTCGTAAGCCATCGCTATAAAAATATCAACATGCATAGCTTTCCCATAATTCCTACCACGTAAACTAGATGGCCAACCAAAAAACGTATCACGTTTTTTTGCGTGTTAGGTAATGCTGTCCCTTTCAGTTAGACGGCTGTTTAGCATTGGGCATCCCTTTAATTTTCCGTGATAGGAATGTGTGACCGTGTAAATGCACTATTACGCCTCTATTGACTGCGGACAAACGGGTTGCTCTGTCCCGCCTCGTGCAAAAATGAGCGTGCGTGATGGTGTATACGCAGTTTCGACATGGGTAACTAAAAATACATTTTTTTTTTATCTAAAACTGTCAAAAGACCGATTTTGACAGTTTTTGTGTTCCATTGGTCAAAAAAAAAAGAAAAAAAAGATTTTTTTGTTTGATCTCAGATCAATTTTGCAAATCTGAATTTTTCGGCAGATTTACCCCTCCTTGCATTAACACCAATACAATTGACAGCCGTCAGATTGACAAGAGTGGTTTTTGTTTTGATTTTATTATTTCGGTTGTGAGAAACAAGAGCGGTTTAATATTTCTTTTCTCCATTTTAACTTGTTGCGCTAGCAAAAACAAACCTGTGTGTTTTGAAATTTGACAACTACACCGATACTAACTTCACGAACATGAATTTACACCATACAATGACAAAAAAAAAAAATCAATCTGAATGTCGTGTTCCATTGGTAACGAAAAAGTCCAAATTGCAGATCAGAATCCAGATTTACCAATGGAAAACGCCATAAATCTAGTAGAAAAAATGTTTCAAATGACCAAGTTCAATTCTTAAAGCATGGAAGCATAAAATACGGATTTCAGTTCTTATTCACTCGATACAGATTTTTTTTTATTTCCAAACAATAATTTTTTGTTTAATCTAGGCCAAATTTTTACTTTTACTAATTTCAATATAAATTTACCAACTGTTGTAAGTCGGAGTAGTGCTTTAGGCGCAATAACTAGCCAATCGTCTATGATACATTGCCCACCTTCCATTGATCACTAGAAAAACTTAGCAGCACGTCAAACTTTCCTGAATCGAAAAATTGACTTCTGAAACCTTTCCATTGGCACAAAAAATACTCTACTGGTGATTCTGACAAGAGAATTTCGCTCCTGGATTTGAGATCAGAATCAAGTCAAGAACCACTCACACAAGCGTAACTTATGTATTTTAAATACAAGTCAGCTGACAGCTGCCGTAGATAATTTTTGGGCATTTCACCAATACTTTTGTGGATTCAATCAGAAGCAGTTTTCTTGTTCCATTGGATTGCCGAATGAGTGGATTCCCGAGTGAAACCAATGGAAAACGACATAAGTGAGCACTAATTGATTGTCATAATTTATGGGGCGCATTATAGAAGTCAGGGACTTCTTTTGTCTCCGTTCGAAACTTTTTTAAACAGCCTTCTAAAGTTTTTCATCGTCAACGTTTGGTTTGTTGTTAAATGTTGGCTAAAGAAAATAAATTTTGATTCGCAAATTTGTCAAATCTAGTACCATATAATCGAACGATGATAATGGTACAAAAGTGTCAACGTAATCACAACAAAATCCTAGGCATTCGTGATTCGTCTTAAACCCCTTTTTTTTTAATCCTAGAGCATGAGAAAATTTTAAGTAGGTGCTTAGCTTACGTATTTCTTTATTATTCATCTGTCATCGCGATGCTTATCTCTTTCTGTACCATGTTAAACATGAAGAACGAGGTCAGTTAGGGTCACACCACAAGTAGGTAGCGATGATATGCAAAATTCCCATGGGTGCTTTTACATTCATTTAACCTGTATTTGTTGCCTTCTCCCTGTAGCGTATTCTTGGTAATTAAACAAATTACGCTTTTATATGTCAAATTACTTCTTTTAACATGTTGGATGGACATCTTGTGATAAAACATTTTAAGGGCAAATTGTCGATGTAAGCACTTTCCCATGCTTATCCTTTTTATTTGCATTTTAAAAGGTTCTTGCATTGAGCTTAAAACCACAAAACTTTGCTCACGTTATGGAAGCGATTGCGCATTTTCAGACAAAAATTAGTAAGTGGTAGGTAAAGTACATAACATATGATCACTTTGTTGCTAAAGAATTTTTATTTGCGTCTTCCGCAAAGGAATATTTGAAGATAGTACTTCCCATTCAGCAATGAAAAATTCCCTCAGAATGCATTCATGATGTAGCTAATAACATTTTCTAGTGTGCGAATTTGCAGTTGTAGAACTGACTTGACTTATAAAGTTGCAATCTTAAAATCCGGGAACGGCTTACTTGTCCTAAACAAACAATGGAGAGGGATATGTATTTTGTTTGCGGTCCAGTGTTTCAGTTATTGGTCCCTCCCGGTATTTTCACAAAGATTTAGAGTTTAGCCAATAGACAGGACTCTTGCATCTACGCGGAGGGGATTAACGGATTAAGTATGACTCTTCGAAATTGCTTATATATAATTCTTCTGTGAAGGAAGATTCGAATATTTTGCTTGGTCTCATTCTGAAATAATTTGGTATCTACTGAACTAAAAAAAATCCACTGCAGTGTTGGAAATAAATAGAGAAAAATGGAACTGCCGTCAAAGTCATGTCGAAAACGCCTGTTTCTGTCACCTGTCAAGTCACCGCGTGATACAGTCACAAGCTGAATTACTGGACCCGTTTAAAAACCTAAGTCGACTAGATTGGTCTGGACTAGATGTAAACTGAATGAAATAACTATTCAGAAACATAACTGTCACGAACTTAGTACTCAGCCACGAACTTCATGGGTCGACATTTTGTAAGGCGAAACGTTTAAGCATTTTCGTGTGCACGAACGATTTACTTCTGCAACTTGGAGGAAATCATTCGTGCGCACGAAAACGTTTCAAAGTTTTTGACACAACAGAATCTGACCCCTGAGTGATGTGATTCTCAGTTTTATAGGCTAAATTTTAGTGTTTTAGTAGTGTTTACTCACCGTGTCTGATTTTTTAGCGAGTCGTCAGAAAAATGTTGATGCCTGTTTTAAGAACAACTGACAGGAAGACAATTTTTTTAACGAAATTTGGAAACCACAGAAACTTTATTTTGTTTCATTTAGATAAGTGTTGGAAAGTGTCAAACCGGAGGATTTATTTTGATTCAAACAGTTAGCAGCTAAAACGGGGGTGTTTTGTTTAGGATAGCGCTGATCGTGTACAAGGCGCAATCACTTTCCACCCACTACTCTATTTCTAAAAGCCACATGCGATGTAAGCGTGGTTCTTCACGACTTTCGCATTCGTATACGGATGAGGGCGGTTTTATAAACATCATCTGATGCAGCTTATTTCAGTGACTGGAATTTTAGGATTGCGTCAATCGATCCCGACACCAACTCCACTTAGACAGTCTGGTGTTAACTTATCCCTATAATGTGTAGGGTTTTTAAAAATGCTTGTAATAACGTGTGGTTTTTCAACACTTAAATTTGCATCAAATATTCAAATTTTGTCATTGTAATCGATAAATAGGCCTTTGCCATTTACGTTTTAAAGACAACTTCATGTAAATGTTGTCCGCGGCTCCGTTTCAAATGGTCCATTCGGAAGGTCAAATTTTGCGTCACTTTTTCGAGCATTTCGGCCTGTATTCCACGAATTACGCGTGTTATGTTATCCTGTAACGATTCAATCATGTTCGGCTTGTCCACATAGACTAAGGACTTTACATAACCCCACAAGATATAATCAAGAGGCGTTAAATCGCATGATCTTGGCGGCCAGCTCACAGGGCCATTTCGAGAGATAGGGTGCTCACCAAATTCATCCTTCAACATTTCCATTGTTTCACGAGCTGTGCGGCATGTAGCACCGTCTTGATGAAACCACATGTCAACCAAGTTCAACTCAACCCAACTGGGGCAAACAAAAGTCGCATATCATGGCTCGATATCGTTCGCCGTTGACGGTAGCGTTTCTTCCACGGTCTTCTTTGGTGCACATTTTTCACAGAGCACGTATTTTTATAATAAATTTCAATAATTTGCAATCGTTGCTCGTTTGTAATTCTTTCCATGATTAAATGGCAGAGTATACTGAAAACTTTTCGCTTTGACAGATGACGTTTGGACGCCATTACTAACCAGTGCTGCCAACCTGATTATTCCCCGTATTATAAACACTGCGTAAAAGTCATCAATTCTTTACTCAGCAGTTACTAGATTACTTGCCCGGTCACATTTTTTATGTGAAACATCTATTGGCGCGACTTGGGAGTAAAATCGACTCGAATGAGACGGAAATTCCGCCGCTCTTGACTCATCCGCTTGCAATGCAATTCTGTGGGTGCATATGGTAGGTTACAATTTGAAAGATATGTTAGTTTTGGACCCGATAGGTGGCGCTGTTTTTTTTTTTTTTTTTTTTTTTTTTTTTATAATTCACTAGTGCTCAAGGGGTTTTTGTTCCCTTATAATGCTAATGCACAGCACGAGTGGAAGGGTTAATAGGGAGGATAGAGAAGAGGTACTGGCTACTGGTGCACATTGGTCTTAAACAATTGTGGGCTGTAATGAGAGGGGAAAACCGTGTGAGGCAATGCATTCCACATGCGTGTTGTTCGACTCACAAAAGAATCTCTATATTTTACAGTACGTCCGAAGGTAGGCTTAAGGGTGAACTGATGTGCATTCGATGTGTGACGGGTGTTGCGAGAGAATTGTTGAAGGGGCGGAATGCAGTTAGCTATTTCATCTGAGCATCGGTGGTGAAAATATCGATAAAATAAGGAAAGGCAAGAAACATTTCTGCTATGTTCGAGCGGGTCAATAGATTCCGCTATATTTCTATCACCTATAAGTTTTATCGCGCGCTTTTGAGTTCTGTCTAGTAGGTGCAATGAAGTTTTTGGTGCACCTGACCAGATATGAGTGTTGTACTCAAGCTTAGGCCGAATAAAGGCCTTGTATATTGTAGCAAAGTCAGAGGGTGTAAAGTACTTCTTACATCGATTCAAGAAACCTAAACTTTTCGCTGCGTTTTTGGCGACTTCGTATATGTGGTCATTCCAACGGAGTTTGTCGTTGACACATATACCAAGTATGGAAAGTCGTTCGGTTTCGTCGATGCAAGTCCCATTCATGGATAATGGGTTAGGGTTCAGGTTTCGCTTTAATGATAGAAGGCAGCATTGTGTTTCGGAAGCATTAAATTCCACTCTATTGAGTGTACCCCATTTTATAATGCTGTCAAGATCGGAGTTTAATGTGTTTAGCATACGTCGCCGTTCCAGATCCACGGCCGAAGCGCAGGGACGTGAGTCAGGGAACGAATATGAAAAACTGAGGGTGCTATCATCAGCGAAAGAATGTATTGGATTAGAAGTAACAGACAAGAGATCATTGATGAATATTAGAAAGAGTGTCGGAGACAAAACAGAGCCTTGGGGAATACCAGCATTTATATGGTGAATTGCAGACTTGAAACCGTCCAACACAACTTGAATTGAACGGCCAGAAAGGTAGTTTCCAATCCATTGAAGAAGAGACGCATCGATCCCATAGGCACGCATTTTCGACAAAAGAGCTTGGTGCCAAACTCTGTCAAATGCTTTCGAAATATCAAGCGCAACAATCTTCGTTTCACCAGAGTGGTGGATTTTCTAAACAACTCAACCGATTTCAATGAAATTTCGTGGGCATGTAACTGTGTATGGTTGCTTGAAAGGTAGGATAGTCTTAGACCCAATAGGTCGTGCCGAGATGTAAACACTTTTTTTCAATTCAACTCAATTCTTAAAGTGAATATGGGCACGCTGGACCTGGGGAGTGAACTGATAAACCTACGCAGAAACTAGACTACTGAATCGGTTAATTAAATTAAATCCAAATGCAAACAGAAACTTCAAAAATTGAAAACGTTGGATTGGATTGCGTTATGAAAACTTTATAAATGAATACGCTTATCTACTACGCTGTATTAAGATTATTTATTATAAAGATTTGTTTTTTAAATTAAACTTCTTGGTACAATTCAACTACAGCACAATACAATTTAACATCCCGATTTAGCGAGAGAAGTTTCATATCTGGTGTGCGGTCACAAGCACTCTGTTTTTTTTTTTTAGTTGTACGGGGGTATCTCACAACTGCACTGGAATCTAAAGTCTCCCTTATTCATTTGGACTACCTTACAATCTCGAATCTCCATTTGAACAAGCTACGAGTATATGCCATATTTTTTTTATGACGAACTACAAAAAAGATTTCCTCTTTCTCATCCCACTTTCTCGACCGCCAATTACACTGACCTTGCTCCATAATCCAGTCCACAAATCACTTTTCTCCAGCCAGGCTACTTTTCCATTCCAGGTTCAAGTATCGCCAGGTATACCGGTACAAGTAGGTACGTTTCTTCCCATAAATCTACTTTTCCTTCTGTTCTAATGATATTTGCACATCGATTTCGATTTCGCTTTCCAAGCGCACTTCCTTTACATTGTTTCTTCCCCTAAGCGCTGCAATTACCCGCCATAGAATCTGCACTTGTGGCACGATTGCGCACGAGTATCAAACTCTTGCCGCAATATCACCATACATACACCGTACAAAAGTGGTACAACTACAAGTTACAAGTGGTGCACCGTTCGCTGAAGAATCTCTGGCGATGGTGATGATGGTGATGATGGCCATTATCGCAGCTATTGAATACATTTAATAAACATCCATCAAATCGCATACACCATACATGTGGCGCAGCCGATGAGATGTGGTTCGAGATACTTTCTGACCGACTTCCATTAACCCAGTTGCTGCATAGACGTTCCGCCGAGAAGATTTGAATTTTACCCGCCTTAGCGTGTGCAAAACGATGATGATCACACCTCATTTTCGGTTTCTCTTAACTGCAATGGAGGGAGCGGAGTCTTCCTTCTGATGCATTGCCTAATCAAACGGCTAAAAGAAAAACAACAACAACAACAACAAACACAGCTTTGTGTGTGTTTTTTTAATGAAGCAGTACCTCAACCCCATCGCACTTGTATAGTTAGTTTCGCTTGAGCTACAATTAAATGACAAGTTACTATTATTAAACTGTTTTGCTAACAGATACTTTCACTTTTTGTCACATTTCTCAAAATGTCGTTTTATACTTGTCGAATTTCGTGTTGCCGCTGCAAGATGCATGCGATTCTCTCTCGAACTCTGGTTGGGGAGTTTCGAGTTATGTCTATAATCCGCCCCCCCATCCAGCACTGTATAAATGTGGTGTAACATGTTCGCAACATTTTTGTATACACAAACATATACGTATAGTTTGTTTTGCGCAGAAAATTGCTCATTGAATAGATCCTGGGGAGCAGATACAGCCGCACAGCCATACCTTGTGTCTAATGTCACGATCTTACGATCTGCACATTCATTAGGAGAGTTTGTAACCGGGCAGGTGGTACCTAGCTGAGGACTGGTAGATAATCTCTTTGAGCAACCGATGGAATTTATTATGTAATTGGATTTTCGACGGAAGCTGTGAAGTTGAGAAAAGTGAGTAAATAAAAATAAAGGGCGGCACTTGGATAATGCGTAATTAATGCGTGCGGTAGTGGAGCCGAGGGAAAAGATTTATCTGGCGATGGTCTCCTAAGATATGGGAATCGTTAGAAATAAAAACACATCATCTCGTGGAAGCGGGCCTTAAGTGTTTCCTCGTCGCAATTAAACGGGTTGTAGCAATTGCGTGTGTGGACTGTTTGTTTCTTGAGGTTTCTTCAGTTAATTAAGGGTGTTACTAGGGCCAGCGGTCTTTTCGAGAAAAGAAACGTTTTGTTCGGTTCACTAAGGCCAAGTGATTTGTTTCGACAAGCGTAAGGTGTTTCGGTATCAATTCTGAGTTTGGTACGTCATGGACAGTACTAAGACGGTCTAGGTCATCGTAGATTTTCGAAGGTATTCGTGTAGCAGGCGACCTATCGAAGTTTTCCTAGCGTTGTATCAAAAACTGGCGAGCTTGAGTCTACAGCTTAAAACCTTGCATAGGAATAGTCCATCAAAGTTTACAGACTACGACGCCAGAGCCGTGGAAGTCCACGTTGATAAACTTTTTCATCGACTTACGATAGTTGATATATTATGAGGATGGATGGAGATGAGCTCCGTGCATCAAGCTTTGGTATGCCTGTTTTGAATGTGTCTAGAGGTTTGAGGCTTTTGGCATGCCATATTTTTTAAGATTTTGATTTTTAACAAATTCAAGCAAGAGGTTCAACAACGGATTTTACGAGCTGTATAGCGACTTAGACCTGGAAAAAAAAGAGATGTATACGGCAGATGATTGCGAGATAGACGATGGGGAACTCAACAATCGTAAAGACCGAGTGCTTAGTTCAATTCAAGTGCATATTTTAACATTAAAAATTGCAACTTATTCGTACAATTAAATAAATAAATAGTTGGCGCAACAGGTCAAGAGGGACCCTAGGCCTAGCTTCTCACAACTATTCGTTTTGTGTGAGTTTTTCATTTTTGGAACGAAATGAAGGGATCTACAATTTTATGCCGACTCCAAACGGCTAATTGAGAAGCTCTTTCAAGACATTTATACTCTCGGATGTTTGTCAGACGTTCGCGAGAGGTAGCGCAGTGGAAAAAAAACCCTAAGTTGGAATTTGGGTTTTTGCGGGATGCGAACCTGGGACCCCTCTTGTCCGATGTCTGAAGGGTTCCTCAATTCAGTCATTCAGCCCCAAAGGTGTCAACAAATGTTTTGAAAATTGTTTAAATATAAACGCTCCAAATCGAAGATTTGTCGAATTCAAAACTATTCTAAAAACCACCCTGGAGGTGACGTCTTGATAAAGTCGTGTGTCTGTCGAAGTCCGGGTCGTGGAAAAAATGCAAGTGCCAAGTCAGGACTGTGTATGGGACGTCAACCAGTGAAAACTTTTCATCAGTTCCACAATACATTGGTGAATGTTCATCAGCACAGTTGATTAATATTTGCGATGTTGATGCTGTTTTGACGTTTGGTTTTCTGAAAATGTGCATTAGGAATAATCACCTCATGTTTAGTGATGTCTTCCGATGGGTTTTACTTGCTATTTTTTAAAGTGATCTGTGAAAAAAAGCCATGCCAGATCGAATTGGAGACATTCAAAAATCAGACGCATTTAACCTGACAGCAGGTAGGCGTTGCGATGCATTGGAAACTTGGGACATTGAAGGAGAAATAAATATAATTAGACTGAAGTTTCGACATTTTTAAAAATGACTTCTTTAACACGATTTGGGTAAAAACTGTGCACTTCTCTTTAGGACTATAATCTCCTAACTGCTTATAAAAGAGCTGTTCAGTTTTACGTTGCAATAGAGAATGGAAAATAGTTGAACATTTTGTTAAGCATATTTTGATTAGTGGTCCGTTTTAGGGGGCAACCAGAAATATATATATATTTTTTTAGTCGGACTGACCTTAAAGTGAAGTGAAGTATGAGATCCTGCAATGACACCAGCGCTGAGATTAAACGAACAATTACTCTTGCCAATTGCTGTTTCTTTGCCATATTACTGCGGCCACGAGTGGGCCTATTGTGATCACCTCCAATTAGAGCTCGCTCATGAAACCGGACTTAGTTATGAATCCTAGTAGATCTTTGAGTGCACAGTCAGATATGTCCTCTGCCCCAAGGTAAGGTCTTCCTAGATGGTGTTGACGTAATCTGACTAGACATTCACAGTGACACGGTATGTGTTCTGCTGTTTCTTCGTCCTCGTTGCTTAGTCTGCAAGTGTTGTTTTGTATTATTCCCATAGTCATAAGGTGTTTTTTGACTTGACAATGTCCAGTATGAGGATCCCTGTGAATGTACGAATCTGACTCCTTGTTAGGTTTAGGAGTTGTTTTGTTCTTCAAAGGGAAGTAGTAAGCATGAACATTTTAGCTTGTCTGTTACCTTCTTTGGGCTAAGAAAGCAATTGAGTAGCAAAGCCCTCTCTTGAAAAACTAAAGCTCAAGAACTTACCCTTTATAAGACCTAATCATCCCAGTCCTACTTTATGGTGCAGAGGCATGGACTCTATCAAAAGCGGATGAGGTTACGACGACTAACTGTGAGGCCTGCGACATCGACCTAGCCAGAAGAGTGAAGGTCCAACGACTGCGGTGGCTGGGTCATATAGAGCGAATGGATGCGTGAATGCTCCGGCCCGGAAGATCTTCCAATCCACTCCCGATGGACTGCGAAGTAGAGGAAGACCGCGATTCTTGTAGCGCACGCAAGTGGAAAGGGACCTTAACCAACTTAGCGTGCGAAACTGGAGACAGCTGGGGCCAGATTCTGTAAGCGAAACGATTAAACGTTTTCGTGCGCACGAATGTTACGCACCTATGTTACACAAGCAAATTTCTTCGTGCAAACGAAAACGTTTGATCGTTTCGCCATACAGAATCTGGCCCCTGGCTAAAGATTGTGCTGACTGGAAACGCTTGTTGGTTGAGGCCCAGGTCCACTCCGGAATGTAGCGCCACCTTAAGTAAGTAAGTAAGACCTTAAAGTGCAGTAATAGGTCTACGTATAGCACTCTACAGTCTACAGTACGATCGATATAAAACGTATCGAATTTTGCAAAACTCTTTGCAAAAGACTTACTGGGTCTTGTCGTTTAAATTATAATACTCTTTAACAATTAAAAAAAAAAGCGTAAGACGCATATTTTGTCCAGAACCAACGCCGAATTGGAAGACTTCAATAAAGGGACTGCTCAGATGTGGTTGCGGGTGACTTTTTATTCAAGCCCACGGATAAGTACAAACAAAATTCCATTTTGACTAGGAGCCCCTCAGAGTATATTCAAAATAAATACAGGAAGCCAACCAAATTATCCCGAACCGCTTTTTGATAACAAAATAGAGGAGTCTTTTGAGGCGCTAAATTCTAGCAATGAATTGGTTAATTCCATTTCCCAGCCAGCTCTTGAGTCCCTATCCCTATATAAGTCAAGTGAACATGTACAAAAACTCCAAAGTCTGATTATACTAATGGATATTTGGGAAAGAGATTGCTAAGAGCCTGTCAGTTATAACCTTCAAGTGTCAAAGAGAAGTTTAATTTTTAAGTTAGTTACTAGTCAAATACGAGGTGATATCTTTTACGGTAGCTCTTGCAACCTAATAGCGTTGTTAAGGTCGAACAAATGCAAGTCGACAAAGAATAACCGAAATACCAATTTAAAATCAAAGCAAATTGTCTAGTTCGTTGGGGAACTCTTTCGTATTCCATTTGATCACGATACCATTTGACAAGAGCTGATGTCCCAAAAATAAATTTAAACGCTGCTTACCTGTTTCAATTGCCACTGGAGCGTATCAACTTGATTTTGTAAAATGACAGCTTCCACATTCGTTGAAGGATCCACAACTTCAAATTGATTGTCTGCATAGTCGCCATTAATCTTCATCTCATGGTCTGTTTCGTCAAGCAGTTGTTGTTGGCATTCCTGGAAGTAAAACAAAAGGAAACATGAAAACCATCATTAAACTTGCCATCCGTTATGCGTAATCTATTACTCGCGCACGAGTACAATAAAAATTAAATAATCCCAATTGTAGGAGATTTTTGCGATTTTGTAACCACCCATCTCTGTCGGAACTAATCTCATAAGATGGCACACTGGCCATAGTCCATGATGTAAGTGCAATTAAGAGGGAAATAACAGCTTACTTAGTTCGTGCCTTAAGTTACTCAACATAGGCATGTCTAAATTAATAACAAGACATTGTCTACTGTGGCAAGAGAGGATTTTGTTTTTCACTTAGCCCCCTCACACAATGGGGATTGTTGGTGGGAAATGTTTCGGCAACTGTGTCGTTTACTTAAACGTGTTTTTTGTCAACTCAATTGTGATGGGAATTTATGGTTGGTTGGCCAGTGAAGCCTACGACACCTTTTGGGACTGGTTCGTGGTGCGTATAATTGATGATTCGAGAGCTGCAAATTGGCACGAGTTCGTTGACATTTGCCGCACACACATCATTAGAAAACAACTTAATCAATCAATTTCCTATTCAAATGTGAATGAGAGGGGAATAAAAACTAACGGATTGCATTAGAAAGTGAATTGATAGGCGCGATAGAAAAAATGATTCTTCATCTTTGCGACTTTCTTTGCGTCGCACTGGATGTCTCTTGTGTTGCAGCAACATTTGATACCGCCATATCTGTGCTGAAGATTCGTGCGATCTTTTTCATAAATCACTTGAATGGATTAAGTGCGCGAATGCGACAGTAAAATGGCGTCGAGTCTTCGGGCTTTTCTCATCCATCTTCGTGGTCTCGAAGCTGGGCGGAAAAGGTTTCGAGTTATTACTTACCCATTTGCGGCGGATTGCAATTAAATATGTTTGCTCAGCACAAATCCTTAAATGATTGTGGCGGATTACGCAATGGCGTATTAACCAATTCGAGATTAATTGCATCTGGTGTTGCGCATTGCACTGTGCTACTGCAGTCATTGTAAAGGAAGACAATGGTGTATAGGGCTAGGAGATGGCAGAAATGAGATATTCGCCTAGATGGGCTGCATTGCGATGCCTCCGGGTAATTTTATGTGCGATTTTTTATAAACCAATGATGGTTATAAAAGGGGGAACTTTTATTGTCAGGGAAGTTGATTAGTTTTGTAAGTTCAATCGACTAGGCAATCCCATCTTCTTTATGAAATCTAATCGAGCAGCTTAAATTTGGCTCATAGCTACTCTAGAAATTTGAGCTATAAGTTGTATACAAAAAACTGCGACAGTGATGACAACAAATGCGAAAGTTGTGGGCGAACCAGTCGCGCACTTGATATGATGCCTTCAGAATTTTCATTTCTTTGTACGTAAATGTGTATTAGAAATACGTATTTTTTTTCAGAGACTAACATTTCGATTCGATCTAAATAATAGTAGCAAATCGAATGGCAAACGCTCAAAAGATGTTCTTATACAGGGTGTCCGCCGGGAAGGTATACTAATTTGTTTTTCCGCCATTTTGGTAAACATTAGTCTTGATAGTTCATACTTGGCAGTCGTGAAGTAGACACGTGGCAAATTTATTATGGGAAAAAATTCGATAAACCAACGTGTTTTAATCGTTAAAACATTTTATTAAAATCAATCATCGATTACTGTGATGATGAGAAAGTTACGTGAAAATTTTGGGAGAAACAACGTGCCAACAAAACGCACTATTTATCGTGTAGTGAATGATTTCGAAGAAAGAGGGTCTGTAGGTGATCGGCCCAAGCATGGACCAACGTACTGCAAGATCAACTGAAAACGTTACTGCTGCTTAAGGAAGTGTACAAAGCAATCCATCAACCTCAATTCGACGCCGTGCTCAGGAGCTTGGTCTTCAAAGAACAACTTTGGCGACAATTTTGCACAAAGATTTGATTGAAAACTTTTTAACGCCACAACTTTATGCTTTGAGCTTAATTAACATGTGGTATCAACAAGACGGTGCCACATCGCATACCGCCAGGATTACAATGGAATCACTGCGAGAACTCTTTCCACAGCAAGTTATTTCAAGAAATGGTGATGTTGATTGGCCTCCACGGTCGCCTGATTTGACTGCTCCAGACTTCTTTTTGTGGGGATATCTGAAAAGCAAGATTTATGCAAACAAACCAGAAACGCTTGAGCAACTCAAACAAAATATTCGTGATGAAATTAATGAAATACCGCGTGAAATGTGTGAGAATGTAATGAAAAATGTGCTCAAAAGGGCTCGCATTTGTGAGACTAACAGAGGTAGACATTTACCTGATATTGTACTAAATACATAATTCCCGACATTAAATAAAGCATTTATCAGTATAAGATCCATTCTCTTTCATTTAATCAAAAATTATAAACAAACAAGTAGTATACCTTCCCGGCGGAAACCCTGTATAAAAAATAAATAAATAGTTGGCGCAACAGGTCCGGAGGGACCCTAGGCCTAGCTTCTCATAACCATTCGTTTGTGAGAATATGCCGACTCCAAACGGCTAATTGAGAAGCTCTTTCAAGACATTTATACTCTCGGATGTTTGTCAGATGTTCGCGAGAGGTGGCGCAGTGAAAAAAACCCTAAGTTGGAATTTGGGTTTTTGCGGGATTCGAACCTCGACCCCTAGCGTAGTAGTCCAACACACTAACCACTAAGCCACTGCGCCTACCGAAAACCTGTATATTCCACCTAAAAAGACTTGTTAATGATTGATACCATTTGCAAAGCCTTTCGCAAAAGTAAACCTAATGCCTGACACGCTCGAAATAACTTTTACTTCTTAAAGATCAAAGCTAGTGGAGGTTTACCATTTCCAAATTGAACAAAAGTCACGGCAAGGCATTTTTTAAAGAGGTTCCAGTCCCCGAAACCAACTCTTAATAGGAATTCTTTCATTTACCCACACCTGCGTTACACTCAACACAAATACTTGGGAAACACTTGTCAGACTTTGTTACTTAACCTAGAACAATGAGATTTGCATATCATGTTTGGTTCTTTTTAATGTCGCTCTAAAGAAACTCTAAGAACTCCACACCCACATCAATAAGAAAAATGCCGCCAATTGTTTAGTCTTGGAAACCATGAAAAAATTCGCTAAAATGTATTAGCCCGCTGCCAGGCATTAAAGCCAACTTAATTTTCTAATACCTACCTCACTCAATCCGATTTGTCCTCAGGCAGTGGAATGGAACGAACCCGCACACTCAGAGGCCTGAGATTAAGTTGTAATTAATTATGGAATCAAAGCGTATACATCAAGCCTAACACAATCTGCGCGTTTCAAAAGCGTATGCTGTCTTTGCAAATAATGGCGGTTTGTTTGGTTTGTCTATTTGCAATAATTTCTGTGAAGTTGTGGCCCAAATGGTGTAAGAGTGAGTTGCGATTGCAAGTTCATTTGTAAGGGAGAATGAAGTGTAAATGGGACCTTAAGAACTCAATAAAATCGTTCTAATTTGAGTTTTTTTTTGATTAGTTTTTAGATGTAGGAATTGTGAACATGCCCTACAGAGGCAACACAATTGAACGTATGCGTATATAATGCTGCGCTACTCCCTTATATTGCATGCACGTCCATGGATTCATGGGCCGTGAAGTGGAACCAGTGATATCCGTTTGTTACGCGACAGTTAATCTCTGCATACACTACAATTAGAGAAATATAGAAATACTTGTACCTACAACACAGCGTTGCTATTATATGCTGCTGTTACAATGTGAGTCATACTACTGATACATATTTGAATTCTGACAGCGGGAGGATGGAATTTAGCCTCGAAATTAGCACATTTCAATTATTGCCATTGTCATCCGTCAAATGCAACCGAACGAAAAGTTGATTCATTTCATTTTTGCGGGGCAAGTAAACTTTTGTAAGAAGCTGAGTTGAAATAATTTGAATTTGTCAACCTTAGCAATGCATTGCGCTTCCACCTTTGGTAACCCTGGTTTTTCTAAACCACAACCAACTTCGTGAGTTTTAAGAAAAAACAAAAAAGGTTAACCATCAACGTATAAAATATCGAATAAGACGAGTTGTCACATGTGTTTTTGTACGAAAACTAATTATGGAATAAAATTACTCATCCTATACTTTATAACTTAAGGAAATGCTTCTGTCAAAACGTAGCTTATGAATTTTTCAACTAATTTAAATAAAAAAACTTTTTTTAAGGAGAAGAATTTGTTAATTTTTAGGAACGGAGAACTTTTTCTGTTCCATTTTCAGTCAATTCACAAAAAATGTCACAAATCGTTCCATTGAAATTATTCATATTTTACTGTTCCATTTCACAGAAAAATTGCTGTAGCCAAAAATTCCGGCTCACCAACACACTCGCACCTTGCGTGTACCACTTCCGCTGTCGGCATAATTGCTGTTAGCGTTCATAGAATTTCATCCGTTAAATTTGAAATTATTCGTTTCGTGTGGATATTACTTTTGTTTTTTTTTTAGGAATAAGTGTACTTTTGCTTTAAATATTTATAAATTATAAACAATGTGCATTGGTTGAAGGGAAATAAAAACATTTTGAGCAATTTCTTCTTCAATTCTTCAGTTATTTAAGTCAAATATACTCATGAGACCGAAGTTAAAGCTATCTAAAAGCGGAAAATACATACTCATGTTCGTCCTAATATGTTTCTAGTATATAAATCAACTCATTTAGATAGAATTATTAACTAAACAAATTATATTAATCGCCTTTTCAAAATATTTAATAACCAACCAATAGCATTCAGTTATGTTAAATTGTCGTATTCCCGAACTCTACCATATTCCCCCATGGTTGGCAGCGGTTGGTAGCATTGGTTTTTATATTTTTTGTATGGTTTTGCATGAGACACGGATATTAAATTTACAGAACACCGATAAGTAAACAAAATGGCGAATTTGAATAAAAAAATAAATAAAAAAATTGAGGGGCCAGCGGCAAGAGGATTGCGAGTTGGGGGTCACAGTATGGTTTGTCTCTGCTAGCTACGTTATAGAAAGTTATAGCTGCCTATCCCTATAGAATAGTTCTCTTAAATGTAGGAAGTGTCAAGAGAAAAGAAAGAAACATCTCGAATGACTGCTAAAACTGAAAGCTGTTTTGTGCTTTAATATTAAAAAAATGTGCTCCTGTTTTCCTACAAATTTATTTTGACGTTTAAACAAAATACAGGGTGGTTCAAACACAAGTTCCTTTTGAAAAATGCAATAAAACTAACAAAATTAAATTATTTCCATGAACAGGGTATATAGGTACAGGGCCAAAAGAAGTCATCCGATGTTGTTTGGCTCTCATTTTTTTTTTTAAATGAAAAACTTCGATTATGTTTTTTGATTATGTTTATTTGAACCTTTAGAATTTTATTGGTCAAGTCGAGAAGATGATACCGTCACAATTGATTGCCATACGGGCTCGTTTTATGGCATTTTTCATCACTTCGGCGAGAGCTTCGGGCGACAGATTCTCGCACTCGTGTCGAATGTTGTCCTTGAGGGCTTCTAGGGTCTCGGGCTTGTTCACGTAAACACGGGACTTCAAAAAACCCCACAAAAAAAAGTCTGGAACGGCTAAATCGGGCGATCTTGCGGGCCAGTGCAAATCGCCAAAACGAGACCCGGGAACGCCGCTTTCAGAACATCGGTTGTGGCTCGCGCAGTGTGTGCCGTAGCCCCGTCCTGTTGGGACCACATGTCCTCCAGTCCTAATTTGTCCAATTGCAGCAGAAAAAACTCGGTTATCATGGTCCTATAGCGCGCACCGTTCACTGTTGTCGTTTGACCAGCGGCGTTCTTGACAAAAAAAAAAAAAAAAAAAATGGCCCGATGACTCCTCCAGCGTGAACAGCGCACCATGCAGTAACTTTGAGCGGGTGTAATGGCTCCTCGTGCATTACTCGTGGATTTTCGGTGCCCCAAAAGCGATAGTTTTGCTTGTTCACGTACCCGCTGAGGTGGAAATGAGCCTCATCGCTCATTATGATTTTGGTCGAAAAATCGAAAATTCGAAATTATTCCGCGATCTTGGGGAGGGTATCGCTCGAGGGTGATCTCTTTGGCTTTATTAGTAAAAGCAAACATTCCCATTAATTTCATTCAAGTGGCTGCCTCGGCTGGCTTCGCAGTAGCGCATTCTGTCAGCTGTCACTTCAATTTTCCAAGACCTTGTTGATGGTTTAGGACTGTAGTGCTTTAATCGTTTCCGGATTGTTGGCAAGCTTAAAAAAAGAAAACCACTAGATGGCCCACCCTTTAGATACATATCTCATCTGTGAAAGAGATATCTCCATAATAACGTTCTGTTCGATTTGTGCGTTCTTTCTGACAGTTTTTTGACTTTGCCCTCAGTTTCAACCTATTTTTGCCTTTTTCCTCCAAATATTTATTTGCAAATGCACTATAGTCCTGAAAATTATGTCAATGTCGTCAGTGCATAGAATGTAATCTTACAGACTCTTTTTTCTGTCTTTGTCTTTGTCTTTGAAAGCACAATAGGCTGCTCTAAGAAGCCGCAGTGCCAGAGCTCCTTGAAGGCTCTCCCGCGCTACATCTAGGTACATATCGCAATGACAAATCAGAGTATTTTTGTATCTGACATATCCAAAGTCGCTTTTTATCGCGCATAGAATCTCGGTAATAAGAAAAATATCTTATTTGGCGAATTTTTGACAGCAACGCGACAGTGATACAAACCATCGGTTCGGTTGGCAAAGCCGAATTTCTTTCATGCATCTTGTGCGAGCTGAATCTTAAAAAAAAACCTGTCTATCGACAGCACAGCAGGTGCATCTGCTGTCAGTGATAAAAAATGCGAATTGCAGCACATTTGAATTTCAAAACCAACTTAACACCGCACAAACACACTGACATCCACCCCATCCATCCACACGATCCACCACCACCTGTTGTACTCCCGTAATGGATGATAAGAATTAAAATGCGTAAATGCAATAACACCAGCGGTGGCTGGCTTACAAGTTGCAATATTTCAACATTTACATACGAACACACTCGTACATGACGTTCTCCTTTTTTTATTTGATTTTTCTTTCCCTCTTGTTCGCCATAGTAGAGTGCAATTTGAATGTTGCTTTTGGTTCTCCCCTGCATTCCACCTTCCACGTTGTGTGCTCCAATTTTGAATCAGAAAAAAAAGAAAAACGTTTTAATGTCGACTCGACCCCTAGGGTATGGGAATGGGAATGGGAATGTGAAGAAGCCCTTCTGCTTCGTTGTATTAATTTGTAAAACACCTGTACACACAGTGATAGGGTGGATGGCGGTGACGGGGGGTGATGTTGTTCCCCTCTCAAAGTTATCCGAGCGTCACAAGAATGCATCTATCTGTTCGCTTCTCTGGCTATATTGTAATCTGTCAGATAGCCGCATATCTGCTCATGGTCATCACCACGTGACGTGTGTGCCTGTGAATGGGATTCGGTGTTTTAATTTCTTTACTCCTTTGCCTCCCTTGTGGTGGCTTGAAGAGGCGACCGCTGGCGGCGGTGGGTGGCTCCAAATGGATATACATTTCACGCCACCAGCAACCTGTTGTTTGATATGCAATTGAAGAAGAGAACTATTCCCATTGTAACTGTAAGTGGTTTTTTCTTCATTTATCCACATATTTGTCATGGGTTTATAGGTGTGTATTTACCTATTCATCTTTCGGAGAAGTCTAGTTGCGCGGGTACGGATGAAAGAATATTTTATGCCCGTCTTAATCTTTGGTATTGTGAAAGAACGTACATTGTTCTCGGATGTGAAATTCTTCACAGACGGTCTCTAAAGCGTTGACCTTAATATGTGGGTATTACTGCGTTTGTATTGTGCGTTGAGAATGATGGCAAACTGACGTTAACGTGTCAATTTGTTTCTCATATATTTTTGTAATGGAAATTCGCAGATCTACAGAATTGAAGTGGTAATTGTTTGTCAACAGTTTCCTTTTCGCAAGACAATTAAAATTAAGTTTGACTTTAAGTTTATAGCGACACGGTTTTAACAGCTACTTACAACTAGAGCAGCTACTTTCTAGTTTTATCAGCTTTATGTGATGGCCGTTGGTTTTGTGGTAAGTGTCCGACAATGGAAATGTACTTGTTAACAAGTTATGCTATTGTGTATCAAGTGTCATAAAGGTAGAGGAATTCGGAATTAACATAAGAAGTGGCAAATAACCACGTCCTAATTTGTCAACGGGCAAGAGTAGTTGTTTTAGGTGACGGAACAAGTTAGCGTTGAAAATTAACGAACGAATGATGGATTTATGTATACGAATACGTCAAAGAAGTGTGAAGTTCGGTGCTACTGTAGGAAGTAAAAAACTAATGTACGAGTTGATCTATTACGATCTTTTTATTCTATTCTATTCATTCATTTAGCAGAAAACAGAGCAAAAGGGACAACGTGTTAGGACTAGGTAATGAAAAACACTGAAAATTCCAAAACTTGACGTAAGTGACATTAAAACTAGTCTAGTAAGTCTGAAGTTAAGATTACACGTGTCAATTTTCGTGGCAAATTTTGATATGCCGACGTCATTATGACATTAATTAATAAGTGGCTTTTCAAAATCTGAAGAATTCAGAAGACTGAACTAGTATTATTATTATTATTATTTTTTTCTAACAAAAGGAAAATTCCGCAGTTTGTCATGCTTCTGTTGGCAGTACGCCCCTCAGAACCTCTGACAATGCTAAATACCTGGGACTAATACTAGATAAGAAACTAAGTTGGAAAATTAGCATAGACGAACGAATCAAGAAAGCCACAATAGCATTCTACACCTGCAGCAAAATTGTTGGGAAAACATGGGGACCATCTCCGAAGATCAAACTCTGGTTGTACACAGCTATTGTAAGACCAATACTGACATATGGCAGTCTTGTATAGTGGCCAGCAACGAGAAAGGCTACATACCTAAAGGCTATCACAAAATTGCAAAGACTAGCATGCATCGGGGTCACCAGAGCGATGAGATCAACTCCAACCGCCGGGCTTGAAGCTATCCTCAACCTGCTTCCGCTAGACATCTTTGTACAGTCAGTGGCAGCAACAAGTGCCATGAGAAATAGTCAATTAAAAGACTGGAAACACGATGAAGAGGGTCACTCAACGATCCTACAGAAGTACCTTGGCAATGTTCTTAACACGGATTACATGATGCCATATTTGAAATTCAGAAGACCCTTCCCGAGCGCCTACCCCAGCAGGGAAGAATGAAGAGATGGACTTGTACCGAACACGCAATCCATTCCAGTGTACACAGACGGAGCTAAAATGGACAACGGCGTGGGGTCAGGCATCTACTCTGAACCGCTGGGCATCTCAACATCAATACGCCTCCCAGACCACTGCAGTGTATTCCAAGCGGAAGTCGTGGCAGTAACAAGAGCCGCCCTTGAGTCTGCGATAAAGGTAATACCTCCGGAAGGTATCCTTATCGATAGCCAGGCAGCTATAAAAGCTTTAACTGCCCCAGAAATAAAATCGAAGCTTTTGAAGGGCTGTCGCGAAGAGCTCAGAGCTCTTGGAACACAGCACAAGGTATTACTGTGTTGGGTCCCTGGACATGAAGGCATTCCAGGCAATGAGAAAGCGGATGAACTAGCACGACAGGGCTCGGCTGATGCTCTAGAACAAGGATGCCCCTCTGTGTGCATGCTAGATGGAAATCCATGGATACGTGCGAAAACACAAGGAAGCTATGGCCATCTTTCTGTAAATCCAGAACAGAGAGAATCATGGGGAATAACCGGAGATTTCTCTCTACGGTTGGAGGTATCCTTACGGGACACAACCCCTTCCGATACAACATGAAGAAAATGCGACCGACCGAGGAAGAACTTTGCAGAGGCTGCGGTGACGAGGGAGTTATAGAGGACACAACCCACTTCCTATGTCACTGTCCTGGTCTTCATTCAACAATCCAGATACAGAGTCCTTGGAAAATTCTTCTTCAACAATCTGAACGAGCTATCTAGCACACCAACGGACAAAATCATGAACTTCATCAAATCCTCAAGATGGTTTGTATGCAACGACACAGTAAGTAATTAATTAATTAATTTACAGGCAGAATAGGTTACTACGGGTAAGGGATAAAACCTTTCCCCCGAAGGGAATCAAAATGGGTCAATTTTGACCTGAGTGTGGCGCGGGACACTCCCCGACAGCCCACCAACCTAACCTAACCTAGATTAGCTGTGAAATTAAGTATAATAGTTAAGTAAATAAATAAAAATAATCACTTTTCATAAATGCGTCATTACGTGTGATCGCCTGTCAAGCGTGGTCACCTTGGCTGTTGCAGCGTACTCTCACGAGAGACTCACGAATGACAATGGAAAGAGCGAATTTTGGCGACGTTAGCACGTCAAAATTTGCCATGAAAAATGACACGTGTAATCTTAGCTTGACACCTGGCTGAGATGATGTGTCTCAGTTTTATTGGCCTCGTTGGTCCATGCGAATAGTTGTTGCAGTTGACGTTTACGGGGGGGCAGCCGACGAATTAAGGCAAAAATTTGGTGATTCAGTACTAAGTTGACAGTTCGCATATGTGCGTGACGTAGGAAAAGCGACATTACCGACCAATCTTGTTTCTGGTGTTCAGGGTTCATCTAGTCCAGACTAATCTAGTCGACTTCAGATTGCTTAATGTTCCCATTTACTATAGCCTCTATTTGGATGCTAAAAGTATTCACCCTGGCATGATAACATCTCTGGAAAATATCTCTTACTTATCGACCTTATGTTGCACGGGTGAAACGTCATTATTGCTAGCAGATGTAAACATTATTTTCATTATTAAGTGCAAAATAAAGTCCTCATTCTTCTGCAAGTCATTTTGAAAAGTCAATTGAGCAAGCCTATTGACGGGACTATATATTTCCAACATCATTTTTTACCCTGATTAAAACAATCTTTTCATTGCAGCTAGCCCCCTTTTATTGACTTCTTGTTCGCTTCGAAACCTATTCACCAATACTGCAACTCAATCCGTCTTCCGTGTTTGCATCGCTTTGAAGAAATAGCCAAAATTTGTGTGTGAAACTTGGACGAGAGTTTCTTAAGAAATCTATTGTTCGATTGTGACAGCAAGAAAAAAAAAAAAAAACCTGATTGGTCCAATTTTACGTTGCCAATCCGAAGTAAAATGCCCCATCGCTGGCAGCAACATTTCGCAGTTCATTCAACATCAACTTCACGTGTACGTCGTTCCAGCACTAGACATACAATTAACCACGAAGAACTAAAAGCGAAACGCCTTTGCTTTGCCAGATTTATGACTTTGGGCTAATTACGGGGGGAGCATTCGATTTCAATTGCGTCGAAAGTAGTTTACACTTCAATCCGTCGTAGCTTGTGAGAATTTCGGAAAAGAAATTGTTTGCAATTGTTTCGAGCAATTTCACGAGTGATTTCTCGCTAAATGCCCCCTTTGTTTACACAAATTGGGGTATCTTCTTTGTTGTTTTTTTCCACTTCACCTTGAACATTTTACTCAAGAGCAGCCTTCTCATCATGTGAAGCTAAATGGTCTTCTGGCATTTGTTTTAAATTGCTTCACAGAAACTGTTTGTTTGGAAGAGGGGCGATTTTTTTTTATAAGTATTTGAAAATCATTTGGCATTGAATTGGATTCGCATGAAGGGAGTGTGGATTTGTTTGTAATTATTTGAAAGTGCGTATTTTATAGCCAAAGGCGGAGCGCTGGAAATAGGACAAATTTGTTTTTAAAGTTAATTATCGAATTATTTGCTCGAAAGGGATATACATACGAAGAAAAAAATGTGCGACTGATTTGAGAACAACCACTTTAAGGCTCGTTTTATTCACTCGAAGTTAAACACAACTTTGGAGATTTTTATTTTCAACTTGAGAAGAACTCAAAGTTGAATGGGGCAACTTTAGTTGAGAAAACCGAAAGTCGGTCAACTTTGGATTCGCTCAACTCCGCGAAATAGTAGAAGTTAGGAAAGCAAACTTCGGATTTTATGTATAAATTTCGATTTATTTTTCGGATTTTTGGCTCTTCTGCTTCAATTCAAGTGACGCAAGTAATTAAAATAATATATAGTGTAAGACTGTTCTTTTGTTTACTGAACGCCCTGTTGTAGTTTCTCTTTTATAACTTATAAAAATTTGTTAGTCTGGCAACGACTAAAATGAAGAAGGAGGATGTTAAGAAATCGCCATGTTTTTTTGGTTATTCGGCCATTCTCGTGAGTTGATCGAAAATAAAACACTGAAAAATAAAATCGAGATCATTTTTTATTAATCGAACGCCAATTACAATAGTAAATATTATTGCTGGAGAACTGCCCATAGCCTGATTGGAGCAGTGAAGGTGATGGAGATCAGGGGAATTTGGTTTCTGAGAGACTGCAATACAATAATTAGACGAAGATGGCTTCATCTCTCATCTTCGTCTTTCAAAGCGGACGACAATGATGGTGCATTATCCTATTATGAATAAGTTGCCGTATTGTGCATCGCGAAAATGTTGCAATTTTTTATATATTTTGATTTCTGTGGTTTTGTTCTTCGATAGATCTCATGAATTACGACCCATAACATAGATCCAGTGAATCCGGGTTATTGATTGTATTACGTTACTATGCACTTCGATCAATTCCATTGGCGTAAATATTGCAACCTTGAATCGTTTGTTGAAAATGGTGTCGAAAGCAATTGCCAATATTGCGCTACAAATGAAAAGGGAACGGCTGCACATAGCACGTGGCATGTCGCGGGAGAAAAATTCCCTCGAACAAATTTAATTTTTATTTGGATATCTACTCCTTAAAACAAAAATCATAGATAAAGAATAAAAAGTATACAAAGTCTATGACGAAATTGACGGGCGAAATACAAATCCAAAGTTGAAACTGACATATTTTGTGTCATATGTGATGTATCAAAAAAATGCCTATAATATTTTTAAATTTGCCAAATTCTGAATTTCAATTGAGGAGATGAGAATTAAAATAGTGAATCCAAATCTCCTCGAACTGTCTAAACTTCCTACAAAAGTGTTAAAATCTGCATTCAAGTGGTGCTGTCAAAAACCAAAGCTCCTCAAACTCTGTAAACATCATAGAAAAGTGTCAAAATGAACATACAACTGGTGCTGTCAAAAACCAAATCTCCTCAAACTCTGTAAACATCCTACAAAAACGTCAAAATTAACATTCAAGTGTTTCTGTCAAAAACCAAAGCTCCTCAAACTCTGTAAACATCCTAGAAAAGTGTCAAAAGCTGCATTCAAGTGGTGCTGTCAAAAACCAAAGCTCCTCAAACTCTGTAAACATCCTAGAAAAGTTTCAAAATGAACATTGAAGTGGTGCTGTCAAGAACCAAAGCTCCTTAAACTCTGTAAACATCCTAGCGAAGTGTCAAAAAGAACATCCAAGTGGTGCTGTCAAAAACCAAAGCTCATCAAACTCTGTAAACATCCCAGAAAAGTGTCAAAATGAACATACAACTGGTGCAGTCAAAATCCAAAGCTCATCAAACTCTGTAAACATCCTAGAAAAGTGTCAAAATCTGCATTCAAGTGGTGCTGTCAAAAACCAAAGCTCCTCAAACTCTGTATGCATCCTGGAAAAGTGTCAAAATCTGCGTTCAAGTAGGGCTGTCAAAAACCAAAGCTCATCCAACTGTGTAAACTTCCTAAAAAGAATACATGCAACTTAAACTTTCCCGATTGGAAAAACGAATCTACGTTTTCGAAGGATTTCTTTCGTTTTTTTAAAACGCTAAACTTCTTTTTGCAAAATCCCTCTTCAGGCCATGGAAGGCAATATTTATCGTGTTACTGATGGAATAATGGGTCGTATAGAAAAGATGAGTTCAAGCTGCTTAATCACTTTTCTGCGATCTTTTTTAGTCTGGTATACAAATTTGAAAAAAAAAAAAAAAAAAAAAAATACATTGCCATGACATGATTAAGCTTGAACACCTCACTAATTACGTGTTTTACCATACATTTTCGTGATTACTAATTACGTGATTTAGACGTGTTTAAGTTTTAATTACGTATCTGTCCACACAAAATAAAATCGAACATACCTTTATTATGTTCAGCACTTCGTTCAGCAAACGAAAAGTCAGTGATGGGACTTGAGGAAAGTGAAACAATAGTGGATTCTTATAGAAGTATAAGGCCCCTCCTCCTCCTCCTCCTCCTCCATTTCTTCTCAAATGCGAATACTAAAATTAATATTCCATTATTTTCCACCCTACGTAAGCCCAAAACAAAGACATACAAAACTAAATTGGGTCAACAAAATAATCTTATTGAAGATAGAACCATTTTTTTTAAATAATTTTTTAATTAAATAATTTCTATCAATAGCTTTTTAAATATACAGTCAACTCACGATTATCAGGCATTCTATTAACCGTAAAATGTATTTCAAAAAATTTATTTATTTATAAATCGATTATCCGGTATTCACTCTATTATCCGTGATCATTTTCAATATATTTTTTTAATTTAGTTATTTTATTACACATAAGTAGAACCATAAATATGAAGTGGGTTTCTTCTTTAACAATATCATTTTCGATTATCCGGGATTTTTGATTTTTCCGTATGAGCTTGGTCCTGATCGAGAGTGAAATGTTTACATATTTTTTTTAATTACAAATTACAAATTTAAATTTAAAATTGTTATATTGTTCGAGTTCCTTCTACACAATTTCCCCCTTTGGAAAGATTATATACCGTTTAATCTAACAAAATGCAAACAAATTCACATTCAGCCAACTGTAACTTGGCATTGAAATTGCCCCACTTTTTCGTAACAATCTACTCAATTAAAGTTTCACTCTTTGAGTTTTTATTTTTAATCTCCATTCCATCCTCCTGTATTGTATTGTCATACACACCATAAATCATTCACATTGTATACTACCATCGTTCTGACCTTTCCACGCCCAAAAAGCGTTAAATCCGATATAAATGTGATTTATCATTTATCCATTTCAAGTCAATAACTGCAGCGTGTACAATTGGACATTTAAATTTTTCACCAGGTAAATCTAAGTGAATGCCATCGCAAAGTTGTACCATTTACAGATCAATACAGAGGAACTGATTATCATGTATTGCAGTTTCGCAATCTGCCCTTCGTTTAATTGTTTTCAGGGCTTTCGTGTTTTTGATTTTTCAGCAAAAAACTAACCCACACCGTGATGCAAGCTTCAAAAGTTTTTGTTTTACTTTACCGAAATTATAAAACCGACCGACATGGGGAGCCTCTTTACGTAATCATTAATAAAACGAGAAACTACTGCTGTTCAACTAAGGCACACATTCTCCCAATTGAATGTGGTTTTAATCAGAGACTCAGGAAGTGATTTGTGATTGCATCCGGTCTTGCCACACCTCCCTTGAAATACAAATTTTACACATCATGTGAATGGGGAACAACTTCAATCAGGCATTTATGTCTCCCCAAAGAATGTAAAATACATTTGTATATGACATGACAGATACAGGCCGTCTGGAAGTGGATCTATCTCCCTCCCTTTGCACTGGCGGGTGTTTGGTTATTTGAATAATGCAAAAAAAGTGTATCTATGGAGGCAGCATTTCACACAAAAGATACAGGTCAACGGTGATCCCTATTCATATTACGATTGAGGGTGGAAAGCACATCTATGAAGTTACAAACTCATACGACAGATAGAGGCCGCTTTCACAACACAAAACGATCGTTTAAAGTCTTGAAATTAAATACCCATGTTGCTTCGCAGACTTTGTTTTTATGTCCGTTAAGATCTTGACCTATATATATTTTTTTTTGTTGAACATTCGTTCTGTGTAACGAACTATTATTAGACGAAGCACGGTCTCGGTTGTGCGTGAGACAAGGGAAAGGTACTCGTACACAATGGGCAACTCTCTCAAACTCGAAACATAAATCGACATCCGTTTAACAATGACACCGTGAAAAGCTAAAACCTAATACCACCCGCCGGAGCGGAGGAAGTGGGCGAGGGGTCGCCATCCATACCATCATCCATACCATGATCCGTCGGCTAGTTAGCAAGTTAGTTGGCCCTGAATGTCTACGACAACTATACAGCGGACACGAGAGGAAGTTCATGTTATGCGCGAGACTGCAGACAATTGTTTTTTTTTTTTTTTTCAGATAGATGGCCAATCGATAAGATTCGTGTCCAAAAGAGAGAGAGAAAAAAAAAAAACAAAAAAATCTGTTAGACACATATCATGTAGGTACTTAGGCACTCTGCCGATGGTGGTATGGCGTGGTGGGCGAACTTTAACACTATACAAACTAGAAACAAGTTAATGGTACTTAAAAGTCCAATGCGAGGAAGAAAACGGTGATGGCAACAATTTTGGTTGTCAAAGATTGTACATGCGTTGCATTCAAATTTACCTCAATTGAACTGATATGGTGATGATGGTGGTCGATGACATTTTAATGTCGGGTTTTTCAATTCCACAGAAATGGCGCTTACGCAATCAAATGGTAATAGCCAAGTTTGTGCTGCGCGGAGACTGGAAATGGTATTAGCATTCATCTTGGAACGAGGAGGAATATAAGAAATACCTAAGATTTAGCATTCAACTTTTTTCTTTTTTTTCGCGGAGTGCCATAGGCAAGAGACGCGTCAACTTCTCATTCTACTGCCGTTATATTTGAGGCGCATAAATTATCTTGTAGTGCCTGATGTGAATGGGCTGCTTAAACATGCTAAGAGCGGTGAGAAAAGAATGCCTGTTGGCATTTATGTGACACAAGCACAGAATTGATAGTCTAATCAAGATCGGTATGGCGAACTTATGCTAAAGAACTCTTGTATAAGTGGATTACAGCATATCGATTAAATCATTGAAAGGGTGATTGGCTGATGTCGAGAAAGAGCAACGACGGCGACGACATACGGCATTAATAAATAGGGTAAGGAGACTGATTCGATGGTAGAAAGAGTAGAGTGGGGGTGTGCTGATTTGACGGCTGTCAGTTTAAATTCTACGAGTGGTATATTATTATATTATCTCCAGTTTTTTGTTTTCTTTTGATTTTATTGTCGCTTACAGTCCGAGATAGACCACCGCCAAAAGGCGACTAAAAAGCGCATCAAATTGCTGCAAGAATACTCATTTGACATCTCAAATTCGAAACTTTGAAGCTGGTCAGCAACTCAAAAGATGTTGTGAAATCCCTTGGTGAAGTTGGGATTTTTGACTTCCGACTTTAGCAATGTTTTTCACAAAATATTTCGAATATAAAGGGTGGTTAAATTTTAAGGGCCGATGTTGAATGTGAACCACACCTAAACGTCAAGCTTTTTTCTGCATTTCATTTGACATTTCTCAATTTCAGACTAACTCAATTCGAACCATGGAAAGACTATCGAGCAACGCGTTAAAGTTATTCAGGCTTATTATGAAAATGGGCAACAGTGGATGATAAATTTTCGAAGAAACTCATCTTCAGTAATGAGGCACATTTTCAACTCAGTGGATTCATCAATAAGCAGAATTGCCGCATTAGGGTGAATGATAATCCAAGAGTGATTGTCGAAAAACCAATGCACCCACAAAGAGTGACTGTTTGGTGCGGTTTATGGGCTGGCGGCCGTATGTTTTCCAAACGAGGCCGGTCAGGCAGTTACTGTGAATGGTGTTCGCTATCCTGAGATGATAACGAACTTTTTATGGCCCGAATTGGAAGATCTGGATATGGACGATATGTGGTTTCAACAGGACGGTGCCACTGCCACTTGCCACACTGTTGCGCTGGCGAAACAATGGCTCTTTTGCGCGACAAATCCAATGGCCGTGTTATCTCACGTGGTGGCGATGTCAATTGGCCGCCAAGATCATATGATTTGACACTGTTGGACTTCTTTCTTTGGGATTCCTTGAAAGAAAAGGTATACGTCGATAAGCCAGCAACAATTCAAGAGCTAAAGGTTGAGATAATTTGGCACATTAACGGCATAGAACCTCAATTATGTATCAATTATGGCATTGTAAATGTGCAATTGCATTTTTTTTTCTGGATTTCGTTTTTTTCGGACCGGCATATCCTGCAATTTTTTCCGAGACAAAATTCTGCACTTGCCAGTTTGAAGTGCCTAAGCGGTTTGACAGTTTTTACAGCCTTACCCGACACTTTTCCGATTGTTTAGTCAGCGTATAACTTTAAAAGGCAAAAAACTCTATTACGAGTAAAAGAGCACTTTAATTTATTGAACAGGCATCTTAGTTTGTCACATACAAACTTCGCAGGTGTCAACTGTCAAGCAAATACAAATCTCCGTCAATGCATGGTATACCGCATGTTCCCATCCTATTAGTGACGCAAATCGTTCAGATATGATCTAAAAAAAGGTTCAGAATTTGACTGAGGCAAGATGACAGCTTTAGAGACAATAAGGCACAACACTGACGTTTATACATATATAAGAGTATCACACCGTAGAGTTGAGACATTTTGTTTTTATTTTTTCCTGCGATAATACTTTGCAAATAAATAGATTTCACATAAAAGGATATGTTTCTTCTCCAGTCCAACACAATCGGAGGCTGTCATCTGTTTTGTTGTTGATTTGTTTCTTATTTTTGTTTTCCTCCTTCCGATGGACTATTTATTCCTTTGGAATAATCACAATCTCTCTTCAGTGTTCACTGTTCCCAACGCATTAGTAGACGACAGATTTTGCCATCTTCGGAATAAATTCCAGAAACTATTTGGCTTGTCAGCCTCTGGATGAATGATGCGAAAAAGAGGCGAATTGTTTGAATTGTTTTGTGCGTGTTTCTTGTCCTTGAAAATATTTTGTTTTTTTTCGCAAACTTATTTATAGCAAACCTGAACTCGTCGCGTCGTCATTCATACAGACTCAGGAGTGTATGAAATAAATGATAAACGAGCGATATACGCGTTTAATAACTTTTAATGATTTATAAGAAATCATTCAAATAAAAATCACGTTTTGTACATAAGTGTCGGCTTTTTTTTTCTCTTCTGAGTTTATGTTAATTTTACATTCCCGCCTTTCGTTCGAAATTACCTTTGAGGTCTGAAGACGTGGTATTTATGATTTTTTGTTAATAATTATGTATGGGATGAGCTTCTGCTGTTGGCAAAAATGCAATAAAAAGAAGGAAATTCAAGAGATGGGTATTTTTCGTTTGCCATTGGCATTCAAATTCGCGTGAGACCGTCTTAATCGGATCCTTTGTCTGCTTTGAATATGTTTGTATTTAGATAGCATTGGTTCATCGCATGTGACTTTTTTGATAAAATTTGTTTGTAGATTGTCAACAGACTGCCGCTTGTGACGGGAGTCGACACTTAAATCAGCTTTGATCACTCGGAAATGTTTTAAAAATGTATCGAGTAAATACTCGTTACTTTAAAGTGACTCGAATTGAGTCCATTTAGAGACTATTTCGCCACAGTTCCTATGAGCACCATAATTTGTCAGTTTTATAAGATATTTTGTCAAAGTTTTCAAGTAAGTTTTGGTAATTTTTGGTAAAATTGGGTGGTATAGTTATGGTGTCCAATTTCATTCTGGATGGGTCCACGCAAAAATAAGAACAATTTATGCTTGCTTAGATTTTTGGAGAGTTCTGACTGAATGAAAATACAAAAAGTGTCCAGTGTCCAAACTTTTGGGTAGTATAGCAAGAAATCTGACAGATGGCGCTTTTACTGTTGATACATTTTGATAAAATGTATTCCGGCGGTGAATTTAAATTTTCTCAAACTCAATTCGTACAAGGATCAATCGCGATAAATGCAAAATTTTACATTACGAAGGTGTAAAATGGATTAAAGCTCGTTTTGGACATTTTTCTTAAACTATTTTAAGCCCGCGTTGAAGGAATTTTCAACTCTATGCATGTTTTTCAGTTTATTCTTTTGACACATGGTTACAGTTTGGGGTTTTAAAAAATGATTAAATTTCAATGCAGACTGAATTTTGCACTCAAACCGGACCTATAACCTGAGAAAATAAAAATACAATGAAACCGTTTACCTACTTCTTCATCTCGCAACAACTCGTCCAATTTACTAGGTCCCGTATATCTAGCCGGATGGAATAACTCATCACTTTTAAACGTCTTATCGTTTGCGATCACATTAAAAATTTAATATTTACTGCCGACCGTGGGAAAGCCTGTAACAATAACCGCATGCGAGAGCGCGCACCCAACACTACCACAAGCACCAATTTGAGACATTTAAGATTCAGCCCGTCGTCTGCGACGAACAGGCCAAATTAAATAGCTAATTTGCATGCATGCCAGCGGACAAGTAAACTATATCTGTCTACTGTTCTCACATTGCACAGCAGTTTGACTACACTCTTAACTGTCGATAAACGTTCGGCGAACAACAATGGCACATGCAGTTTCTAGCCTATAAGTAGGCGGCTATAATTCTAATCTACGGCGCCAGCCTGCGTGGACGTGTGCCAATCCATTAGCTGGAGTTGGCAAATTCCAAGTCACTCCAGTGGGTGGCGGGGTAATAAAAATTTACAAAACCAATTCCATTTTATAACAGTTATGATCTATGCTAATGATATTTTACACAGGTAGCAAGCAGACGCAGATATACACAGATATTGCCTCAGAGGGTGACATGATTAATCGTGGACGGGTCCTTATACCGATCGTTAACCACAAGACGTTGCCTAATACTGTGCGCGCGGGAAACCTAATCCCGCAGTTCATGCGGGGTGAAATCTTAACGCGAGTAAAGGAGATCATTGTAGATCTCACATTTCGAAAATTCCCCCGTTGGTTTCTTTTTGCGTTCCTCCTCCAATCTAACTCCATATAATCAACCTGAGACGAGACAATGATTTTATGCGGTATCTGGAGACAGTGCCGCTCCTCCGCGAATCTGCTGTGCTATGGCTATAAGCAGGGGGGTAATTCGATGCTGCTGTGAGTATGGGGTTCGATGCTCTGTTTAGAGGTAGTCACGCGGTGACAGCGGGTTCATTATATTCGAAACAATTGAGTTCATTAAATATTAACGAGAAGGTCAAGATAATAAAAATCAAAAAGCTTGCAAACACAGCCGTCTGACAATGGGCGCAGCAAACGACCTCAATGGGCGCAGTGCGAGATGCTTAGAAAGTTTGGTTGGTCAGTTTTCAAAGCGATCTTCAGAACTGTATAATAGATTTGCTGATTGGATTTGAGGTACTTTTCATTGTTGAGATTGAAAAAAAATACCTATGTAGGAAATGGTCAAAAACTGCGGGTAAACAATTTTGCGGTAGGATACGTGTGTTTAATGGTGGGAGTATTTAAAAAGGTGTCGAACTGATGAAAGAATCAGATGAAGGTCAGAAAATATCTCGTCCAGCTTTTGTGCAGTCGAAGGCGGATGGAGAAAGGACATTTTTCCTAGAGAAGAAAGAAGAGTGCGACCTCCTGTGTGCATAATTTTCTTTGCGGGTATCAACTTCTACTTGAAGTTTCAGATCGTTCACTGGGTAAGCCATTTTCTTACGACACCTTGTCCATCAACACTTTCCTCAACTCCACTGGTGGGTTTTGAATTCCACTGCTATTTTCATACCTTTAGATAGCTGTTCTAAATATTTAGTTCGGTATGTAAGCATTACTTGGTTTTTAAAGTTTTGTCGATGTCGAAAATGGGACTTTCGAGATATGACCATTTTTTTTAAAATTAGCATTTTCGGTGATTGAAATTGAAAATTAGGGACGCAATAATTTTGAAAACATCAATTTTAATCGAAGTATGCATTTTGGTCAAAATCGTCATTGCTGTTTTCAGGTAAACTGAAGAAAACTAAATTTAAAAAAAAAGACTTTTTTCAAAAATCCATTTTCCGATAGTACAGAGAAGAACTGAGTTTGCCATTAAGTTAGAAATGCTCCATACCATACCTATTACCCTAGAAATTAATTTTTGTTACAATTGTATGGACCGTTTTCGAGATATGCCCATTTTTAAAAAGTACTGATATTCGATTGTTAGCGAAAAACTGAGTATGCAGTCATGTTAACCTCACCTACATAAGCTTAAATATTAATTTAGGTTGAAATCGTTAGAGCCGTTTTCGAACATATCAAACTGGTACCTACATAAATATTAATATCGAGGTTATTTTTGGAAAAAAAAAAACGTCCTGAACTGTAAGCTCACAAACTCCAAATCCGAAGGTTTTAAACGAATTAAGGGCAGCCCCTTACGCTGTAGGCCTGTGGAAGAACGGACAGATAGAAAGGCGGACCACTTTGCGACCCACATTTTTTAGTTCCTCTATCATCTTAATGTCAGATTTGATTGACATCTCGAGCTCCAAATTTTGTACGAAAAATACTACGTTTGTCGATAATGTTAATAATTCTGAAGGCCAGTGGGTCTTTTGAAAGATGTATAGCTTCGACGAAAACAATTAAAATTATTTGATTTTTTTAAGGACAAACGTCTTCAGCGTGACATACCTGCTTCAGTCTAGGTGCACTTCATTGAGGACCACCTAAAACCAACCGCTTTGAACAAATTTTCAATGGCAGTTGCTTTAAAAACATAAAGTTTAAGAAGCGCGAAAATTATGGAAACACTGCATACAACGGATTAGTGAAACAATCCGAATTAGAAATACCTTGCAGGCATATGGAGGTCTATTACACCCCTCGAGCCTTTTAAAGAGCTTTTTGGTAAATAAAAGCCTCAACATCCGGTGGATACTTTACACAAAAATGCAGGAAGAAGTTCGTGGGACCCTTAGAATTTATATATCACACCTCAGCGGTTTTTAACTTACCGATCGAACAGCGCTTTCAATTTAAGGGAATCCTATTTCCTGATGCAATAAATATCAAATTCCCCCAACTGGCCAGAAGTCAATTCACGGCCGCGTGCATTAAAAACGTGAGTTTAAGGTTTGGAAAGAAAAACAAATGACAACCATTTGTGAAGTAACATTTGCGTCAAACAAAAACTATCACTTTCTTACCCAAGAACGTGTACAATCGAATGAACAACACCCGACAGAGACATATTATGTCTGCCGCATGTCAACGGAAGACCGGCAGACGGATATGGATTTCATAATGCCGCCTGCATACTAAACACTAAACGCGAACAACCAACCAGTGTTTCCCTAGAGAAAAAGAAATTGAACACCCCGCCGATTGAGTATGAATTATGTGTCAAATGTCACACTGAAAATCTGTAACAAAACAATAGATTTTTGCTCATTAAATTGGATTTATCCAGGACGTTTTTTCTCCCATCACCGCCAGGCACTTGATTGCCCCAGAAACTGGAGCGACTTCTTCGGCGAATGGACAGCGAGAGAGATTCCATTACAGGTGACATGCGAACTGTCTTCAGTCGTTAGTCTTGACGCGACTCCAACACAAAAGATTCCCTAGTACATATCTCGCGATAAACGCGACCACTCGCTAACTAGATATGCATTGCAGTAAATTGCACATTGTGTAAATAGGAATGGTGTTATGCGGCATACAATGTGAGAAAGAAAGTTTCCTTCAGTTCGTTCATTTCTCGCGCAGAGATTTAAATTCACGTGGATAGGTCATTAATCCACGAAAACACTACAACGCCACAGAGATGTACACACAGATGCCGGAGAGAGATACACCAAACCAAAACCGGGTCTGTTGAGGAAGATGTGTAAAGAAAACGCTCCACCGAGCATTCCATAGACGACAACGACGACGACGATGATGATCAGGATGGCATCTCGTGTGTGGGAAGCTAGAGTTTCACATGGGAGAGAAAATGTTGCGCCGCAATCAGAGACAACCGACTTAAATATAGAACTTGCGCTTATTTCGCCATTTCGCTACATAACTATATAGGTATTTCGCAATTTTAGCATATTTTCGTTAGGTCCAATGTGGAGCACGCTCCATAGAGTGGACAGGGCAAGGGATACTCCTATTTTTAGATCGACGCCAACAAATCGCTTGATTAACTCTCACCGCTTTCTGCTGCGCGAGTTCTAAGGCAGGAGGCTCGGTGCGGTGCGATTGCGGATTACCCAACTGTGCTCACACATGAGATATGAATCGTTAAAAACAAAAATCAGCAAAAAATGTTTTATTAATTTGTATCCATTAGTTCGGTATAGAGTGTGAGTGACTGCCAGGCAAGCACACGAAATTTGTGGAATTAATTTCGCAGCTCATTATATGAATGGCCATTCAACTCGCCGAGTTTAATATAAAATATCCCATCGCACCTGACTAATACAACAGTAAAAAAATTGTTAACGCCAAAAAATCGCATAATACAATAAAACAATTAATTATTTCGCACAGTTGTTTTTATTCGCAGTGAGATTTTTTTTCGACAGATTACAGCGAGAACCTGCAGCCATTGGGAAATAATTTCGCCGGATTTTGGAGAATAGAAAGTGCGATTCGGTTGGGGTGGACTTTCTGTTTTTCGGTCAAAATTCGATCGAAAACAAAAATCTGAATAAAATTCAGTGAAAGTAAAATTGAAACCGAAACAACTAAAAAGCGAGTTTATTTTCCTGAAAGAATTTTCGTTTGGGTCTGCTTATTATTAAGATTAAGTTAATAAATTATCAAACTGTAATGGAGTGGAATAATTTTCACATTTTATTGGCATGTTTTTTATTTTTTTGGTTGTTGTGGGCAAGAAAAGTTAGGGCGTGAAGAAGATTTTTGTTTTTTGAATATTTTTATCAGATGGGAGGAACTTTTTTGGTTATAAATGAAGATCTTAACAGGTGCGGAAATACTTTCTTAACAAAAAGCCACTGGCAGAGAGTTAGGTAGGTGTAAGACGTTCAATTGGGAATTATTTACACTGTAGTTAAGATTTATAGATTTCGGCGGACAACTTTCAGTTTAAAAGAGAAATAATTAGAGTAATGAAGAGATATGTTAGATAAGGTTGAGTAAGGTTAGGTTAGAGTAGCAGGCAGCAGTGAGTAAAGCCGCACTTAAGCTACTATCAGACGGTTTGTGTATACGCCAAAATTTGTGAATAAATTTATGTATAATATACATAAACCGTCTGAACCACAACTTTTATAGCAACAAATGGGATACACAAACGGTTTGTGTATCATTTGTGAATAGCATATACAAATCGAATTTGTGTATAAACATAAATCGTCTGATCGGGTACACAAATTTATTTATGCTTATTTGTTTGCATTTGTGTATCATTTGCGTACCTCATTTCATTTGTGTGTTCCTAAAATTAGAACATGCACAAATCATCATGCGAATACACAAATGGTTTTAGGAGTTCAATTGAAAAAAAAAAATTAAATGAGATTTCCTCTACGAGAACTTGGTTGTAATGTTGATGAAATATGTATATGAAAAATATACTGGTTTTCACTTGAATATTAAAATATCCTGCAACCTGCAGTTGCACAAGCACGCATTGCTTTTTTGTTTGTGTTAAATAAACAAAACTATTCTTTTGGATTTCTCTTTTTTGATATGTATAGTTGTATACGTATGTATTTATAAATTAAATTAATATGGTTTAGAATCTATTGCTTTTTATGGTAGATTATTATTATTCTGAGACCCCGTTGGCCGTTGGCTATATGGCTTCACGATGTTTGGCCGCAGAGCAAATGCATCATCAGCGACGAGAACATACGGAACGGGTATTTCACGGCCGGGTAGTACTTTCGGCGGTGGCAAGCAAAGCTGTTGGGTGTATATCGCTTGTTCAAAAGAACAGCGGTTAAAAACGCCGCCATCGAACTTCCGGTGCGGCCAACATCGACGTAAATAAGTTTATATTCGGCGTTTGCGATACCCATTAGTACGATGCTGTGCGTGTCCTTATAATTATAAAAAACGCTACCCGAATTGGTGGTGCCACCATAGATTAGATTAGATTGTAGGCCAGGAGAGCTCTCAATGAGCTCTGGTACTGCGGCTACTTAGATGAGCCTATTGTGCCTTCCCTGGTAAATTCTTAGAGCCATATCTTCACTCCAGAGACCGTCAGGAAGACAAGGATTTTCTCTGAGTGTATATTCGCAAGAGATGCTGAATTAACGATTTCATCACCTAGGATGTTTTTCCTGAAACGACAAAGGGCGGGACATTCTGTGATTATGTGAAGAGAGGATTCGTCACTCTCGAGACAAAGTCTACAGATGGGATCCAGTGAGATTCCAATGCGGTGAAATTGTTTTTTCACGCGACCGTGGCCACTGATTATTGCTGTTAGTATTCTCAGGTTGTTTTTATCCAGATTAATCAAGAAGAGTGATTTTCTGGAGGAGAATTTGGGGAAAAATATTCTGGTGCAATTCTGCCCAGCTGTATTTTGCCAGATCTCGTTAGACTCTATACGAGATTGGTTCGTGATGTAGTTCCTGAAATGATTTTTGCTGACTCCGCAAAATGGTGCAGGTCCAATGAGTGGAGTGGTTGCTCCGGTTTTAGCCAGTGAGTCGATTCGTTACCCTCAAATCCTCTATGGGCTGGAATCCAGTGGAGCATGACTAGGTTTTTCTTAGAAGGTTCATAGATTGTTGAGAATGTTTCTAAGACGAGTTTGGATTTGATGACAAATGAGTCAAGAGCTTTGAGAGCTGCTTGGCTATGGTGCCACCATAACGACGTGCTTGCCCTCGACAGTGCCGATGCAGTTGGGAAATTGCCACAGCTCATTAAATTGCTGCGCTATAGCTTCCCAACCAGCCGCTGTTGACAATGAGTGTTAAATAAGAACTTTCAGGTAGTCGTCTAAAAGAACTTTATATAATCAGTCGCACAGATGCAGGAATGCTGGTGCGCATAACTGTATCGGCCTTTTTAATGTACGGCGTTACCAATTGAAGCAAATGATTGAACCGAACTGCAGTCATTCGGACAAAATTCTGATACAATTGCGGCTTTTCGCCACGCAATTCTTAAAAGCCGTCTGTCTCGCGGTGGCCGACGCCGAGCCAATTTTTTCTTCAACACGAACGGTGCTTGCGTGGTAACACGACGACATTTTGTTGGCTTTCGTCTTCCTTGTCGGTACCAAGTAAATACGCAGCCAAAGTAATTGAGGCACATTTTTTTAACTCTCATTTTAACGAATCGAAACGATGGCTGTAGGAAGGTATATTTATTTATTTAATTTTTTGATTTGATATATACGTCAAAATCAACACAGGAAAATAAAAACCAGTTTGATATCCATATACACAAATTCCATTTGTATAGAAATTTACAAACCGTCTGAACCACAAATCTGTATACACAAAATAATTTGTAGATGCCGTATTTGTGTATGGGATTAAGCAAATGAAATTTGTGTAAAAAATCAAAATCAATGTATGCGATATTCAAATGAAATTTGTGTATATCTACAAACCGTCTGATAGTAGCTTTAGTCCTAAGTAGGCCCATTATGATGCTGCACTATCTATTCATTTTTTAAAAAAACCGTTTGAAGCAATAGAAAATTAGAACCTTTAAAGCAGTAGGTAGACATCCTTCAATTCCCAACTATAGGTATTGAATATTAAATTGTTATTGAGCCAAAATCGCTTATATAGTAAGTATAGTAACTCGACAAAATTGCATTTTACACCAAATGCTAGATGCCCAGAAATGTTAATTGAATAAAAAAATTGGAATTGAATTGGATGGATCGATAAACGTTGTCATCGAAAAATTATTTTGTCTTTCGCTTCTTCTTGAACTGATCAAGAGCCGAACGCACCGCCGATCGAAGCGCCCACCTTGCGCCAAGTGATCGTTTCATACAACAAAATGGCCCTTGCGCTTTTTCATATAAATGTGCAGAAATATCATGGACATGAACACTGTTATAATATTGGTAGTACTTATTAATCTTTTATAATAGGTCCATTGCAACTTGGCAGCACCGAAATATGAAAAAGATAGTCAAGCAATGCCATCGAGTAAAATATAAAACTACTACTACTACTACTACTACAGGATTAAATACATTCAACAGATAACAGAAGATATTAACAGTATTAAGCCTGCTCTACATCGAAAAAAAAAAAACTCAAATAATTTTTTCCTGACTTCATCGCATAATTCCTTTCAGTTTCGCAAGGAAAAGTCCTTTTTGCATATCATTCGGCTAAATTTGTTTATTACTGCTTCTGGAAATTTAAAATTTAAAATGTAGTCCCAGTCGAGGTACCTACATTATTCGGAAATAAGACCCACAACTTGCAATTGTGTTTTCTCTGGGCCCCTGAATTTTTGTCGAAATTAATTAAAATTCCATATCCATTTATGTCAAATTATTTTCCGTGTAAGGTACAACTAAAAATATTTAAAATTTTTCAACCAGCTGTTAGCCATGGTGCAAATTGGCAGTGTTTAAAAATATACCACTTTATAAAATTGTTGAATACTTTCTACCTATAGGTACTTGTAAACTATCATGCAGCGTAATTTCTATAGAGCTACGGAACAGAACGTGAAAGCGTTTATTGTAACGGGTGATTTTTTAGCTGGTTTGGTTTTGGCAACACTGGTTTTGACAGCTGACGTGTGTTTAGTACCTTGTGTCACTGTCAAACAGCTTCAGTTTGGTTTGCAATTTAACCATGGATCGTCTTACAAATGAACAACGCTTGCAAATTATTGAATTTTACTATCAAAATTCGTGCTCGGTTCGAAATGTTCATCGCGCGCTGCTTCCATTTTATGATCGGCATTCTCGACCTTCTGAGCAGTCTATTCGGAAGATTGTGACCAAATTTCGCACCAAATTTACTTTGTTGGACATTAAACCACCAACACGTTTACGTACTGTGCGTAGTGAAGAAAATATTGCGGCCGTATCAGATAGTGTGACAGAAGACCGCGAAATGTCGATTCGGCGCCGTTCCCAGCAGTTAGGCCTTTATTACAGCACTACGTGTAAAATTTTGCGGAAGGATTTGTGCGTAAAGCCTTTTAAGATACAGCTTGTGCAAGAACTAAAGCCAGCCGACCTACCACAACGCCGAATTTTTGGTGAATGGGCTCTTGGAAAGCTGGCCGAGGACCCGCTTTTTTATCGAAAAATTGTGTTCAGCGATGAGGCTCATTTTTGGTTGAATGGGTACGTAAATAAGCAAAATTGCCGCATTTGAAGTGAAGACCAGCCAGAAGCATTGCAACAGCTACCAATGCATCCCGAAAAAGCCACTGTTTGGTGCGGTTTATGGGCCGGCGGCATTATTGGGCCATATTTCTTCAAAGATGATGCGAATCGCAGCGTTACTGTCAATGGTGAACGCTACCGAGCGATGATAACAAACTTTTTTTTGCCCAAAATGGAAGTTCTTGACTTGCATGATATGTGGTTTCAACAAGACGGTGCCACATGCCACACAGCACGCGAAACAATGGCGCAATTGCGAGGCGAGTTTGGTGAACAGTTAATTTCACGTTTCGGGCCGGTCAATTGGCCGCCTAGAACGTTCGATTTGACACCATTAGATTATTTTTTGTGGGGGTATGTCAAGGCTAATGTGTATAGGGACAAGCCCGCTTCGATTGACGCACTGGAAGCCAACATCCATGCATTCATTCGTGAGATACCGGCCGATATGTGTGAAAGAGTATGCCAAAATTGGACTCAGCGGATGGACTACCTGAGACGCAAGCGCGGTCAACATTTGCATGAAATTATCTTTAAACATTAAATTGCAAGGTTCAAACTATTGATTCAAATAAATATTTCATTCATTTTTTCGAATTTTTTGTGTTTTTTTTTTTAAAAAGTTCTAAACCTCTTAAAAAATCACCCGTTATAAAGGATTAAGGATAAGTCAGAAAGTGGAAAGTTTTTTTGTATTGCCTATGACTACCACGAAAGTTGTTTCGGAAATTCAACAAAAATTGGCAATATTATAGTCATCGTGTATTGGAAGAGATTAGTAGGTAAATACTGAGTTACAGTAACAGTACAAACCTTAGAGCGGGTGCGACGCAAATTGTTGTCAAACAGACCCAAGAATTGACAATTTGAGAAACCAAACACAGTTTGGGGAAGTTTCTTTAAACAAATAATGAAATGACAGCAAGAAAAAATAAACAAAATATGAAGATTAACTTGCAAAAATTCAGGAATGAGAAGCCCGCAATTTGTTATAGGCTCTTGAATATTCAGATTTTCGATCAAGAACTGAACAGTTTTTGTTTTTTATCAAATCTATAGCGAGAGTAAAACTCTTCATCATCAAAATCTTCAAAAGGATTTGCTCGGAATATATATTCTTTTATTTTTCTTAAAAGCCCAAAACATTTAACATTTCAAGATTTTTAAAAACATTAATATCCGCGAAACAATTCTTTAAAAATCTGCAAGAAAAAGAAAGGTTAAAAATTTCAATTAAGCATTTCTATGACAGATGGTTGATGCTTGAGAGTCCATACTAACTAAGTGATAAAATGTACATTTGATGGTTTTAAATTTAATAAAATATTTAAAATATTAAAAAAAAAAAAAACGAAAAAAACCCACTAAAATAATTTTAAAGTGTGCTTATCCGACTATAATTTTCTGCCACTGTGTTTAATTTACTGAGGAAAAAAGCAAGTTTTGTGTTTAAAATATTTTTTGAACACAGCTCTTCCATACCAGGGCGAAAAATGTGATTTTATAGACATTTAAACAGCTATTAGGGAATAGTCAAAGCTTTTGTAAGACTTTACAAAAAAAAAAAGTATTAAACGATTGCAAAATAGCAATCGTTCAATTGCAATCGCTCAATCGTCTGAATTTGACAGTTGAACAAGTTGAAAGAAAAATTAGTTGAATTGTTGAAACGACATGTCTAGAAGATTCATCTATTTATGTGTTACACAAAGTCGAAACGATGATCGTCGGATGATCGGCGTCTTGCGCAATGAGAGCCCTGGCATTAGCTTCTTTTGAAATATTTGTTTTGTAAATGAAAATAGATATTAGAACGAATAATTTTCACTGACGATCGATTGATTATTCAACAGCATTTTAAAATAACACACATATTTATTATTATCCTCAATTCTGAATCTTTTAGTTGTGAACGAACAGAACAAAGACTGTCCACCAGTGTTGCCGGACAGAAATATTATAAGGGAGTACCGTAGCCAAAAAAGGGGAGTATTTTGAAAAAAAAAAAAACAACATTTTTTTCAACTTTATTTGAAAAAAAAAAAAAAAAAAAAAAAAAAAAAAAAAAATCATAAAAAGAAAACAAATACATAATTATAAATTCTAATAAGAAAAGTTGGCTATCATTGGCTCTTACTGAAGGTGATTTTGCTAAATTTTTTGGAACAGCAGCAGACTCATTTGTTTTACCTCTAGCACAAAACACATTTACAGCTTTTTTTGCATTTACCGCCTCCAAGAAATCCAATTTCACTAAATTACCTACATTGCATAAAACAAGTTTACATTGATTTATTCTAATAGGAATAATAATATGTCAAGCATTAATTTAATAAAAAAATTAATTTTATTGAACTTTACATACAAATTCAAGGAGTTCAAACAAAAAAACAGAACCACCAAACAGTTGAAAATTGCATGAAGCCCACGAAAAACAAAAACAAACAATAAATAGGGAAATTACTTTTCTAACGACAGTTTGGCAGATAAAAGTGCTGCCAAATTTGTATTAAAATTTAAGTGAACTAAATTTATTAAGGTTGACATTACACTTTCCTGCAAGTGCAAAATATATATGGACTTTAAAAAAAATAGGAGTACGAATGTGAAAGGAGGAGTCCGGGAGTACGGAAAGACTGAAAGGACTACAATACTCTTATTGGAGTACTTTCGGCAACACTGGTGTCCACGATAGGTACCTCATTCTTAAGTATAAGTTAATCAGCGTTTTTTACGTTTGCAGAAAGCCTATACATTTTTTTACGGAAGCTCATTTTAAGGTTAGCAAAATGTATCTAAAAAAACAAAAACCCAGATTCCCCCTTATAGAATATCTCCCACTAGATTTCCCCCCGTGCGTCGTCGGCAAAAAAAAAAAAAAACGCTAAATCTGTGGGGAAAACACCAAAACAGGCAACGCAGATGCACAGTCTCACTGAAACAATAAACACAGTGCCATCTACTGGATTATAATCAAACCACTCTTTAAAAACTACAGCCACTATAATATGGGAAAAAAGGTACAATTCCTTTTATTTATTATAAATTAAATATTTCAAGTAAATGCTCATAATGTTATTTATAAGCCAATTTGCCATAAATATAATTAAAAAGTAATCTGTAATTTTTAGTCTGAGGGACAAAAATCTATGAAACCCTGACGAAAACCTCGACTCAGCGACTTTGAAATATTTAAATAATTATCAGGTGCCGATTTATATGAATGCGAGCGAATTTTTGACGTTACGTGACATTTGTCTAATTAACAATACGAGCGCCCCTAATACTGTTTAGAGAAGAAAATTGATCTTGTTGGCAAGTAACTGCAATTCCGCCGAAGTTGTGGTTTTCATTATTGTTTCGCTTTTGACCTGAACACTTGACGGCGAATCGAAGCGCAGGTTTACTTTTTGGCAAAGAAAAAGAAATGCAATGTAGGTATTTATTTGAGTGTGGAATAAATGTACTTGACTTTGACTTTTAAAATGCAACTGCTCAAGCAATCGCTTAAAAGTACTCTGAAGCTTAAAAGTACTCTGATGATGAATTGGTGGCATAGTTCGAAAAAGATAGTAACATGGAAAGTGTTTGCTAACAAACCACTAAACAAAACAAACTAGGGCTCACCAATAAACATTTTTCCGACTTTAAATTTAAGTGGTTCACAGTGTGCCTTACTAATAATCATTTTCAACCTTCAACTTGTATATTTTTTAGCAGGTCACATATGCAATTTTGTATGGGAAAGTTCGCCATTGGAGGTCGAAAAGTTTAGCCTGGACATTGATAATGGTTATTAGTCGCGGAGTGATTGGCAGTCGTGAGCTTCTGTAAATTTAAAGTCGAGCCTATAGTTTCTTATAAGTACGGCGCAAAAAAGTTTCTTTGTCAAAATTTCAAATATCCATCATATCCATTCATCCACATCCATTCATATAGCGATTTCCATCCAGACACCTGTATTAGTCACATCCAACGATGATGTGAACAACCTTCACACCCAACTGCCCCTAGAAGGATTATCTCCTCACTCTGATTCGGTTGGCTTGGGCGATTAAGTTCAAGTCGAATTACAAGAAAAAAAATTCACTTATTTCCGAGGTTTTGAAGAAAGAACGCCATCAAGTTTGATATAGAACTCAACAGAGCATTAAACTCAAAAGACCAAATCGCCCCCTCTGACCGTGGTATAGTGGCCTCTCACGATTTATGTGTTGTTGTGTTGCCCACCGGTGCGCACAGACGAAGAAGTGACTCCCTAATTGCCCTGCATGACGCATCATTCGAAAGAAATAAAGGATTTCATTTCATGTCGTTGGCCGATGGTTCTTGTGGCACGTAGCGCGGATGGTTCCCATGTGCGAGTGGCCAATTTATTCAACCTGTTGCTGGAGGAAGTTTTTTTTTCACATTTAACGACAGTAGGAGATAGGAGTAGTCGTATGTGTTCCTCAAAATGCGGGCTATTACTATTCTCTTGGTCTTTGTTTTAAATTCTGTTCAACTTGTTTATTTCCGTCAAATGATTATTTTCGTTGAACTATCATCGAGTTGGGCAATTTTTTTTGTTTTTTTTTTTCATTTATTTCGCTTGTCATGGTGATGAGGGCAGTTCATGCTGCTTTGACTATCACTTCGTGGAATGGTTTTGGTTGGTGTTTCAACAAGGGGAAGTTGCGTTCGTTCCCACGTAGATTCCCCTTTGTGTTAAACTCTGAGTTCAGTTTAAATTGTTTCTACCCAAAATGCGGACTGGTTAAGTAGCTTTACTTGTACTCAGGACGCGTTGATTAGGGTTAACGATAGTTAGCTAGTCTGAGCAGGTCTTTTATGCCATTAATCAACTTTGATCGATTATTAGCTGTGCGTTTCTAATTGAAAACCACTGCGTCTTTTGAAATGCATCAGTCATATTTTAAATTTCAAATAGCCAATCGGCTACTTTGTTCTTTTATGCATGGTCTACTGCAAAGGAGGTGCAAAGACAGCCTCGACGTTAATGTTAGGACCTTGGGGCGCACCTATGAACCCGAATGCAGGCAGATATGAATTTATTATTCTAAACTGCAACAAGTAGCGTTGTAATTATCGTAATCTCCTTTTGGGGAACATGGACAAGTGTCCAATAATCATATTGCCCGATCGATTCTTAATCGATGTGCGCTAACTGCCTACGGGCACATGTTGCTTTATATTGCACAAAGAGTTCTATAAAGCCTTCCTCTAGGGCAAACGAAGCAAGTGTACAGCCGACATTAGAATTGTACCCGGTATCAGATGATACATTTGATAAGTCTTCCTCGGTAGCATTAGCTTAAATTACGGTGACCATACGTCCCGTATTTCCCGGGACAGTCCCGTATTTCAATAGCCTGTCCCGTTTTTTTTTTAAGATTTTTTTAAGAAATACGGGACATACATCCCAACATACATAAAATTTTTTGTTATTTTTTGGAAATTTGTGTGCTGTTATACATTTTCACTTTTTCTGTCCCGGGTTTGGCTCTTAAAAATATGGTCACCGTAGCTTAAATACAAAAAATACTTTCAATGGGGTTATTGACAGCGCTCACCAAAATTTAAAATACATTAGAAATTCAAATGCAAAACCTATACATAGTATACACTATACCGACAAATGACTCTTCGACACAATTAATAATCGGCAGGGCTTAGAAAACAAATCGAATATCGCTTAATCATGTCACATGTCACATGTCACATTCCGCGAACAGGAAAGCTGTTCGAAGAATCTGAAATTAAAGTTGAGGTGCCTCAGGGCTCTATACTTTCACCTATATTGTTTCTCTTGGTTTATTGCGCTGTTTCTCACGCTGTTTTGTCAATTTAAAAGCTGGGGAATCTAACTTAGCAAAAAACGTTTGACTATGCCGACGGCGTTTCATTATGGACCTCCACCTAATGAGAGTAAGTGTCATTCAGTTAAATATTTGAGCAACTCAGAAGGCGCACTTCTGCAGTCTGATAAACATATATGGAGAAAAAGATCCGATTATCCGTATAAGCCTTTCAACATGGACCGTGACAGACAAAATTCCCATTAAACTACCCAAAAGTATTGAGGCTAGCTATATATAAGCAAAAATCCAACAGACCTGCTGTAGCTTAAGGCCCGGCGAACTTTTTAAGGCCAACATTGCACCAACTTATGTGTCGAATTCGTTCGGACGAATGTAAGCTATATATAGTATATATTCTCAATAACATTTTTCGGTGTCAACTGCAGAGGTATATATTAAGTCTCTTCAGCATCGCATACAAGTTTCCGTATATAAGGAAATGTGACCGCCTCCAAGCAACTTGATAGGTTCTTACAATGTGCGGTTTTGGACCGGAGGAGTCCACCATCGACGAAATATTGACACTGCCGCAGATCATGAAAGGAGATAACTAATTCGACACTCTTAAAGGTTGCTTTTGATAGCGTTTATGGAGACTAGCTGGAGCGACTTTGAAGGTCTTTGAAACACGTTATCGTGCTCTTTCATATATTCCTTCTAAAAAAGTCGATGTTCCCTTTTAACTTTCTCGATTACGTAGAAAGCGGGAGATATTGTACTCGTACAAAATGAGGAACTCGATATGTTAATCAATTCTGACATTGCCCAAAAAAGTGGTTCGCAAAATTCAGTCCGTCTGCCCGCCTGTGCCAAGGCCTACAGCAGAAACAGCTGCCCAGGATTTTGTTCAAACAGATTTGGAGTTTGGGGGCTTGAAGTTCGGAGGCTTTTTTTTTAATGTAAACTCGGTATTAATGGTACATCCCATTTAAAATGTTATCGCACCACTTTGATATGTTCGAAAACGGCTATAACGATTTCAACCAAAAGTGATACTGCGTACTCAGTTTTTCGCTAAAAAATCGAATAACGTGAAATATATCGTAAACAACCCATACGATTGTAATTTGTAACACAAATTCTTTTCGAACTTGAGGCAAGCTTAGTTCTTCTCTGTATTATCGTAAAATGGATTTTAAATTCGCAATAACGAAAATGGATGTTTCCAAAGTTATTGTTTCTTTAATTTTCAGTTCGAATCAACAAATACGCTACACTATTCCTTTTTCTATATTTTATGAACCGTTTCTTTTAACTAGCGTTGCTTCTTAGATCCTAACCTACCTATCTAATAAAACAACCGACCAAACTTGTGATCAACGAGAAAGTTTCGTTCGACTCAGTCGTGCACTTTATTTTGTTTGCTCTTGGAGCTCGGCGGCAGCTCTCTTACCAGTTTTTTTCTGTAATTTTTGGCTGAAACTTCTAGTTCTTATCGAGAAGGCACATCGTTGCGGTAGCTTCGTGAAACTTACAACTTATGGTTTCTAGCTACCACAGGAGAGAACCCGGTGTTCAAAGGTCGTGGTGGTTGTGGCCTTGCTTATAGCATCGTCTTCTCGTGGGATGGTTTATTTTTGAGGTTTTCTTTCTCTAAGACCCGTTTGCTGATACTACTCATAGCGATTTAAGTTCTACTTAAAATCTAATGTGACAGTTTAGGTAGACCTTAAATCGCTATGAGTAGCATTAGCAAATGGGCCTAAGTCGAAAATTCCTTTCCAAATAATCGCTGATCTTGCACATTGTGGCACTAACCATTGTATATTACCTACGTCCATTTTACGTCCTTTTTGTGTGTAATCTCACTGCCTGGACGACTCTTCTGTCAATTTTCTACCAGGGTCTTCATTACATCCTAATTCTGACAACATATTGGATTTTTTGATCAATCCCTGTTCACACGTTCTGTAATTTACTTTAAATATTTCCTGTATCAGCCAACTTTATCGATAGCGGGAAAATGCAGCCTCATAACAGTCTCAGTTTCAAGTGCAACTTCATTAAACGCCAGAGACAGGAAAAACAACACACGCCAGAGTACCTATCCGCGGACAGTATCTAACGCTAACCGATATGCAATTCGCATTCTTTTAACGACTACAGTTGAAATAATTCACATGCTTCGGCAGTTAAACGGTGCGGCACAAGATACTACGAGTACTTCTTATGGCCACAACGCGCGATACGTACTGTGTTCTGCATGACTTATCGTTCGACGCGATAGATAGGTATGCCATAAAGCAGACTTCTTCAATTGCATATCCCGCTCGAATACGTAGGTATCTACATACACTTCGTAAAATAGGCGTTTGCATTAGCCCGGTTCGTTTAAATTGGTTTCACCAAATTACACACCCTATCACACCGGCAGTCGACCGACACACCGCGTATTAAGCTAAACACTTTTCTTTGTTAGCTCATCTTGATAGGTATAGCAAGACCGACCACTTAGGACGGTGTCGCTTCCCGCTGTGGACTTCCGGAGAAGGCCAACCGTTTATTACTACCCGTACTCACTCTGGAGCTGGTTTTGCCTCTATAGACGAGTACTAGATCCGGCAGTAACTTAATTTCAAACTTGAAAACTTACAATTACCGCCAAGATATTGTGCATAGTTCGGCAGTCTTGAAAGTTTCAGTTGAGTGGGAACTTCGAATTTACGAGAGTACCACCCGACCAGTAAAAATGGATAATGGAGATGGATGCATGACTTGTCTGATTGCGGGACTGGCTCTTTTCATTTGAGGTTGGTTTGTCGGTTTGTTTGCACATACATGTCACTTTGACCGCTTTTAGCACCGCATACACATAACTGCTGAGGCGGCATCAGAGTTCGTCTTAACAAGAACGCTTCATGGTTACATGTGAAATTAGCAATTAAAATGAAGACTCACTCAGAATGCAGTGACGTGTGTGTAATTAGCAAAATTACTAAATTTGACACGTTAGGCGAATGATGGAGGAAAACAAAAATAAATGGGGACACTGACCGGGTATTTCTAGGCCGCACTTATGGGACTGTTGTGTGGTATGGAAATTAGGCTACATTGGGCCACAAACAGTTTTTTATTATTTTTTTATTAGGGAAGCTGAGTGTAAATGAGTGTCCATTCGCGGAATTTAAATCCTCATTTGCCTCTACTAGTCTTATGTCTTGGCCAGGGATGAACACAGGAAAAAATATTGGTGGGGATTTTGAAGAAAGTGTTTAAATTTTCATAAGGTTCCATCAAACTATCGGAAACAAAACACGTGGTCTGCCCCATAAGTGTGCGGCCCGGCAGATTGATTGTAGACCGAATTTTCACACTGAAGCAAATCCTGGAAAAGATGAACGAGTTTCGTGTTTTCATCAACTTCAAAAAATTGAGATTACTTTTAAGGAAAATAGACATTCGTTATTTTTTAATTTCAGATATTTCGCGGGTGGGGTTTCAACGCCCAAAACCCCTACCTATGTTGGCCCCTGGAAGTTGGTTATAGAGCAATCCGGTATACAATGGTCCATTGTACTACCAGAAATATTTTTGATTTGTAAACATCTAAGCGCGCGTTATTGGAATCTGGTGGAGTAATTCATTACATTTAACTTGCGGGGACGGAAATGCGTCACTGTGTTTTATCATTGCATACATTTTTTGGTAGACCTTTCTCTTTTTTATTTGCATTTATTTATTAAGTCCAAGATTTACTAGAGTTCAGCTAACACCCAAAAGGAGTTCAATAAAATATGATGGCTCCACTGAGCTAGCCTTATCTCTGGATATGGGGCTTTCAAAGATGAAAGACAAATTGATGATAAAAGTCATTAAGAAGCCATACCTTATGTTGACGTCTTTCCAGGTTAAAATAAGAGCTAGGTACTTCATAAAACTTGAAAGAGTGTAAAGTGTAGTACTTGCTAAAAACATCTTAAAAATTAATTCATCACCATCCACTTTTGGTATCAGATTTCTTTTGGGACACCCTGTTAACACTGTCGTGAAGTTTTGTGGCAACTTGCTAAATACTTGGGATTGTTTCTAAAGTAAAAATTCAGTTGAATACATTTTATGTGAGAATCGTACTTCAGCTAAAATCTCTGCAACTACAGGGTGTTTCATATTTAATTTTTTCTTACAATTTACAGCTTTTAAAGTTTTGGGAAATTTCTTTAAGAAGATTTATAGCGATTAATTTATGCGTGTAAAAATTAAAATTTGTGTTACGTACGTAATTTTGAGCCGTGGCTTAGCGGTAAGTGTGCTGGACTACTAAGCGAGGGGTCCAAGGTTCGAATACCGCAAAAACCCAAATTCCAACTTAGGGTTTTATTTTCCACTGCGCCACCTCTCGCGAACGTCAGACAGACATCGATCAGACAAACATCGAAGGGGATAACTGTCCTGAAAGAGCTTCTTAATTAGTCGCTTGGACTCGGCATAAAACTGTAGATCCATTCCATTCGTTCCACAAATGAAAAACTCCCACCAAACGAATGGTTGTAAGAAGTTTGGCCTAAAGACCCTACGGACCTTTTGCGTCAAAAAAAAAAAAGTAGTAATTTTGGACCGTCCACTGAACACCAGTCCAGTCCAGTGTTTCCAGGCTGTTTCCCCCTTTTTTTATCAGCATTAGTTTTCCCCTTAGTTTAAAAAAAAAATTCGCCTTTTCCCAGCCCAAGTGAAATTTGCACTTGTTTTCATATGAAAAAATTGAAAAAATGTAACCGCTTTAATTAGCAGGCTTATAAGCATATAACATAAAAATTATACGTATTATGCAATAATTTCCTTTTCTATTAAACACAATGTCAAAACGAGTGAATGCATTCAGACCCACAAAAATTCTTACTTACTAGACGTTCGATGGGCTGTTTTCGTAGTCGTAATTTTATTTGTAATTTATTGTTAAACAATTTACACAGAGGTTTTCAGATTTGTTCCCCCTTTTTTCAGGCTTGTCCCTTGTTTTAACCCTTTTCATTCAAAAAGCCCCAAAATTGGCGTTTTTCCCCTTAATCTGGGATCACTGGTCCAGTCTAGTCTACAGTTTTCAGTACTGAGGGAAATATGGATTATTGCAGAGTTCTAGTCGGCATTTGGGCACAATTTCTTTTAATAAAGTGTCACATTTGCATCAGAATTTCCATCCCATTCGCCAATTTCCAGATGTCCAGCGCAGTGCCATTCAAAGACCTCGCGAAAGCTTGTCTTTGACAAGTTACTATTACTGGTAACCTAGTTTTTTTTTCGCAAGCAGTCTTGCAACAAAATTTAGGACTTCTTATTAAAAGAAAAACCCCTACGGTCATTAGTCATTTCATTACTATCCAACTTTAACCTCTAAACACATTAAGAAATTAATGAAAAAAAAAAAAAAAAATTGGAAAACCGAACCATCGTTATATGTAACAGAAGTTTGTACAAGATGTAAATGCTACTAACTATAGCTCCCGTAAAATAATTGCCATTGTTCTTCGCTCTAATGATAGTGTTGCCCATTGATTATTGAGCTTACCTAACTTATAATAGGTATGCAATTGACCTCCATTCAAAAGAAAATCCAATTCTACCACCATTGACATAATCGATCTGCAATTTGTTTAAGTTGCCCCACTGGTCACTTAACTTTCGCACTAAACTAATTAATGGCCGGCTACCAAAATTTAAATGATACATTCAAAAGAATTCCTTTCTTTAAAAAAAAAACCCAAAATCAATTTAACTTGCCTTTCACAAAACACTCAACACAAACGGTTTTTTTTATCTGAGTGAAAGACACTGTTTAGCATAATAATTATCTTTGCCACAGTTCGAGAAAAAATATCTGTCTCAAATAAGCGTTTGAGTAACAACAAATAATCCCAATTCGAAAAGTGTAATTCATCCGACATTATACTGCGCTGCAGAATCATTTTTAGGGAAGAAATGCAGTCCATCTGATGCATAAATCGAGGTACAAACGAGGCACGCTTTCGTTTTCATTACTTCATTAACATATTCATTATCATTAGCATTGAGATTGTGTAAATCATCATTAACCGAATTTCGAGGGTAGAACGCGTATAATGACGAGTGGAACCAATGGCTAAGAGCACGCGTGAGTCATAAGCACTACTGCGCCGCAGCTTCGGAAAGTTGTCACTTCTTTACTTTTCAAATTAATAACCAAGGAAAGACTGTCTTTACAGTTATAATGCAGTTTTTATTGGTGTGGAGATAAAACGTTGATGGCTTCAATTTAAGTGACTCGAAATGTCAGATTTTATTTTCAACAAATTAGTTGGCTTATCTTTTGGTTGTAGTTGCGAGTACTTGATGTCTCATTCTTGTTTTCACCTTTTGAATGCTGAAAGTCTTTAAGGTACTTAACCTACGGTAACTTTTTATCTGACTTGTGGCTGTTTGGTATAGGGAAGTTGTATTTAGATACGGACCACAGAGCCCAGCAGAAATGATTTTTAGATCAGTGTTTCCGGTGGTTTTAATTGCTGATCAACACAGTCTTTTCTTGGGGTTTGGTTGGAGAAGTATTTGACAAAAGTTGTTTCGTTTAGGGGGAAAACAACTTCAAGGAGATGAGTAATCTCCAGTTAAGACCGAAGGTTTTCATTTTTAAATGCGCATTGTCAGCTTTGTAACTAAATGCGGATTTTAACCTTACACTGGCGTAAAACCTTTTTCGATTCCTCGGGTGCTTAATCCTCTTAAGGTAGTATAGTAGTAGCAAATTTGAAAAATAAAGGCGCTAAATCAAGATTTGTGACGCCCGGCCCGCGACGATAAGCTAGCTCTACACAAAAAATATATATATACTTGGGTTGGACATAAACTGGAGGATTCCATCGGAGTTGTCGTTGTAAGATTGATTACAAGAATTTAGTATCAAACGCAGAATATTGTGGGGAGGTCTGGGGGTCAATTCTCGTTCTGTGAAAAAGTGAAACGAAAATGTTTTCAGTTTTCAACCTTTCATCGTAATTTCGATTCTCGTTCTACGAAAATGTGAAACCAAATTCAAGAATGTTCATATGAATCATTTTTTGTCATGCTCCCATTTGCAAGTGAATGTTTTTAGTGAGAGTTTGAAAATTGAGAACCTTGTTTCAAACAACACAGTGTTGATATTGAATTCACAATGTTTCACTTATTGAGCGAAAATCAGTTTTTAGTAGCTAGTGAATCGAAAAAATGAAAGCAATGCTTGAAAGTGAATGTGAAAACGATTAATTCGATTCACTCTTTTACAGAACCAGAATTGATTCCCTGGTAGAATTCACCACTAAAATCACAACAAAACATAAATAGTGAAGGTTGCTGATAACCTGTCCAATATGTCCAATAGGTAAGCCTGGTTCTATAGTGGAACCCTTATCTATCAAGGCTTCGTAAAGATACCAAAAAGCTTCAAGACACATTTTGAAGAAGACTCAAAGTTAAGCAGTCCCTTCTTTTAATAGAACGATCAACGTCACGGTGGGTTGGTCACTTTTAAAGCTTGTTAAAATGGAATGCTAGACTTGTCGTCTAAAAGGCATCTTTTAAATAGGGCTGTGATGAGATAGTTGAGTGTGTTGGAATACTAAGCTAGGGGTTCTAGGTTCAAATCCAAAAAAAAAAAAACAAATTCCAAATTCCTCAAAATAATGCAAGTGGAGTTCCCATCAAGGATTGGCCAAAAGGAATACGACACCATGACCTTCCGTTCGATCAGTGTAACCTGCCAAAAAAAAAAAAAAAAAAAAATAGACTGCTAAAGCTGCACAAGTGTAAGTTTGCTCATAAGGCCACCTCTGACAGAAAAAAATAGATATTACTATTTTCGTCGGCAGATGGCGCTTTTTGCGACTGATCTTTTGATTCAAATTGTCCAACTCTGCTCTCTAGAGTCTAGATAAAAGAACAGCAAAAAAACAGAATGGAATTCGAATTCCGGTGCCTGAAATGTTTTTTTTTTTTTTTTTTTTTTTTTAACTTTTGGAGTGCAATTATTTTATAGCAAAATCCGATCCTGATAAAGGGTACTGCTGTTTGTTTTTTCCGTTTGACATCTGATGATCTGGAACCCGATCCCAAAATTTGCAAAAACACAAATTCCAACTTAGGAACGTCTGTCAAACATCCGAGAGTATAACTGTCTTCAAAGAGCTTCTCGTTTAGCCGTTTGGAGTAAAGTTGTTCCATTTGTTCCAAAAATGAAAAACTCACACAATACGAATGGTCGTGAGAAGCTAGGCCTAGGGTCCTTCCGGACCTGCTGCACCAACTATGTATTTATTTTATTTGTCTGAAGATCTGCATTTTTATTTATCAGCAAAAACGCATAAATTCGAAAAGAAAAAAAAAGTGGAACACTGCAGAAAGACAACCTTAAGGTGTTCGTGTTTTCTTTCAGGATAGTTCAACGTGGGACTCTCTTAGTAGTCACTGATTCACTGCACCCCCTGATCTCGATATAAAGGGTTTTCCAATAAGAAGTGTTATGTTATTTTTGTAGTGAATTTTAATAATTTCAATGCGTAGTTGAAGCGTGTATCGTTCCATTTTTAATAATGGCGTAGTTTCTACTTGTCAAATGTCAAAGAATAAAAGCTTCAAGTGACAGCTACCGAAATAGCGGGTCATTCACAATAAAACCTCTTATTGGAAAACCCTTTACTATTCATATTGATGTCCTTTTCCTTATCCCAATTCGTTGCAATGTGGACATTCTCAAAACTGTACGCAAAAATGTCAATTTCGCACGCCAGTACTGTGAATACCCTATACTAATAATGCCATAATTTTTTTAAGAAACTGTTTTAAACGGAAAAAATCCAAGACTTCTTCTTCATTTCTCAGGTTTCGGTATTCAAAAAACAGTATTTATACAGGATAAATATAAATGAGAGAATATTAAAATTAAGCAAGAGTGGCAGAATCCGCCGATTTAAAACTGTGATTTGACTTGATAACGTGAAAAGCCTATGTAGCTTCAATTGCAGCTGTGGCGCTATCAATTGTTGGATTGAAAAAGTTCCCATTTTTTTGGCTGGACGGATCTGCAGACAAAGCATTGATGTGCTTGGTTATTTTTGTATGTCGAACAATATCTGCGTTTCCGCCGGATGTGCTCGAAAAACTTCCTTAACACTTTTAACAAAAAAACTTCACTTTTGCTTTTTCCGATTTCCAAAAAATGGATATTTTTCGATTAATTTGGCGTTGAGAGCGCATTTGCCTTTTAACGGATTTGGCATATTTTCACACAATAAAAATTAAAGAAAAAATTAACACGCAGTTAGGACTGTCTCTCTAATAGGTAGGTATAGAAGAATAAAAAATTGAGTTCGAACAAAGGGGTATCCTGTAGAAAACAGGATATATGGCATGCTACCTACACCCCTAGATTTCTACGACCTTCTCCCACCTGGAAGCGCAATAAATCTCGTCTTTTTTCGACTCTCCTCTCACAGCTGATCAAATTAAAAATTCCCTGCCATTTCAGATATCACCCATTCAGATGTGTTCTTTTTGTTCACTTTTTCTACGCACTATTCGCATGCGTGCGGCATTGTACGAGTACTCGTACATATCTCGCGGCACCCCTAGCCAGATATTATAAAACGTTGACATACCAGTTATTTTTATTTTTTGTTATGGGATTGGCCTGCTTTGTGTTTTTCCTCGTTTTTACCTTTCGCCAAGAATTCTCGTTTAACACAGTCCCCCTGTTCGGTTTGTGTTGGTCTCCTTCCATATCGCTAATAAGGAAGGATCGCCACGCATAAATAAAAATGCGCCAAAGCATCTATGGGATTTTTTTTTTTAATTCGCAGCTACTACCTACGGCGCGAGTAGTAAGATATTGTGGGTTGGTGTAAGCTTGTTTGAGTTTCTCCTTTTTGAGACTCTAGTCCAATATAGCAAAGGTATATGCACCGTACAAGGATAGCAAAGTTTAGTAGCGTGCAGTTGCCATAATTGCCTTTGCATAACTGGTATACTGTGCACTGCGAACAAATTGCGATGAGATTTGTAGCAAATTGATTGTAGCAGACGATAGCGGTAGCTGCGCCGAATGGCAAATTAAATGTTTTCCTTGTAAAAATTAACGATTGGATAATGTGATTAAAATGCCTGAAATTGGTAGTAGCATAGTTTTCACTGTTTTATAAAGAAAACTGTTGGGATTTCCTTTAAATTTTTTGTTATTGTATGGTAAATGGTGTTAGTTGACTGAAGATGGTCGCTATTTGATTTGTAGAGTGCTCGAAGTGAACATGCGGTGAAAATTAGTGACGAGAAATTTTGTTTTGGATAAATTGGCGGTTTCTTAGCGATAACTACCTTCACATTTTTTAAGGCGTATGATGTCTTCCATCGCCAAATTAAATTTAGTATAGAAAAACAAAGGTTGTTGGTAACTGGGCATTTAAGGCGAACTTATATCGCTTGAACAGCATGCCAAAATTTCGAGTTTGCAAGAATCAGACCAACATACAAGTACGTCTCGGGATATCCTAAACGCATAAAAAACACCGAAATACCTACATTCTGAGAATATTCAATGTTGAACGGCTATAATCATACAAAACTTCAAGTACCTTTGGCTATTGGGTGTCCTTTTCAAGTTGTACTATGCAGCCAACTGAGCCAAAATCAAGTGTTAAAGACCCAGTGGCATCGATGGTGAGAAGCACTGAATACAATAAAATGGAAGGAAGTAGTCATTGAAAACCGGAGCAACTTATGTGCAGGGCTAAGTAGAACTGACTAAAGAAAACCCCCATTTTAAAGACGAATGTCGTTGTTATAAATTATTAGCCCACAGGGCGGAAAGGACGAAAGCAGCTCGCGAGGATTATATACGTGCAACTGGCGAGGAAAAATAAAAGGCGCAAAAAACGCCCGACGAACTAGCCAGAACTGGTTCAAAACCCCCTTTACAGAATCTGAGCATCTTGCAATACTCTAGTAGTACTCTCAAATAGTTATGTTTAAACAAATCTAGTAATAGGCTCTTTTAAAACAATATCAAAAAATCCTTAAAATTTCAGTTTAAATGAAGAATTTGTAAAAATACATTTGGTTTTGGAAAAAAGACAGTGGGCCTTACCAATAAACATTTTTAGTTCCGACTCTAAGTTTTAGTAGTTCACAGTGGCTATATTTTCCATATAAATTTCGCAATTGTGATCTTCCGTAAATTTAAAGTCTATACTAAAATTTGTTATTAGTACGGCGCAGTCTGTTTACGACAGACGTCAAACGAAACAGCTTAAATGGTGAATATTTTGTTTTCTTTTATGTATAGATATTACACCGAATTTCAGGTAGAAAAAAGAGCAGAAAAGAGTAAATAATGTATTATTCACCTCCGGAAGTAGTATAATTTGTTTACCCACCACGATGATGTAAGGAAACCATCGGAGGACATCTATTTAACGGCCTTAACACACGTTTTTGGAATGCGTACCAAATCGAGTAAGCAATTAATTCTGACAGATTTTTTGACAGTGCTGTGGTAAGTTAATTGTCAAAAAATATCAATTGTCCACTATTTCATAGAACAGACCCGTGTGTCACATTTTGCGTTATAATAGGGTCTACAATTTATCAAAGGTGGATTACATCTGTGCAGTTTTAGAGTCGGTTCTATTTTTGACACTATTGTGGTGAAAATAGTTATTCATGTCGGATAATACCAGCTATACCCAGAGATACAACAATTATTATCCTTCTTTGATGTATTTTTATATGTTCCAAACAATGTTTACTTTATTTAAAAATGTGTTGACATTCAAATTCGTGTTAAATAGAAAAACTCACCTACCTAGCTGTCATCTGGAAATGGTGATTTTTTTAATTTTACCCTTTTAATCAACTAAACTTCAGTTTTATAAACATTTCAGCCAATTCCGGGCAGTCTTCTCACTCAGAATAATTTATTATTCAGTCATTCGATCATTTTTGACAGCTAATTCACCACGATACTGTCATAAAAGTAGTCGAGAATAATTATTCAGTGTAATTTAGAAAGGATTTTACAAAAGCACACAAAAATACATGAAGAAAAACCGAAAGAAAAAACAGAAAAAATCGTTTTGTATGCCAACTTAAGTTGACTTAATGTGCAGGCAACATTTTTGATGATTTTCTACGAATTCTGTTCTGCAGTTTATGTTGAGTTGCAGAATTCATTGTACTTAATTTTACCTATGTCTCTTCAGAAGTAACTGCTCCTTCTGACTGCATCTACAAAATATCGCCCATGAAACGTTAACGTTATGTAAATTAAACCATTAAATCTTAGTCCCTGTATCAGTAATACACTTCATCCTTGACCAGAAGAACCCCAATGCACCTTCAAGTTTGCACAAATTTCCTAAAATAGCTACAAAAGGCAAATGTATGTAAAAAAAAAAACGAACCTGTTCTCCAGAGGACGACCCCGATGACGCTGGAGGCCAGCAGACGTTTCTCCTTACAAAGTTACAACTGCCATTGACTGCGTGCGGCGATCGGTTTGTTGCGCTGATAATGTTGCCACTTCCATTGCCGGCGGTTACACTATTTGTGGTGGTTGTGCTGTTGCTGCCACAAGTGTTCCTTAAAAGGTGCACAGCATTGACAGCACTTGCTGTGGGAATTATGCTAGACGTTTCAATGTTCTGCCTTCTAGCTGGTATCGGGGGCACTGCTGCTACTCCTGTCATTGGCAATAATGTTTCATAATTTCTACCAGCATTGGTGGCCTCATTGCTGCGACCGTCAGTGGAGCACTTTCGATTCGAAGCAGCTGATGGTGGCACCGATTGTAAACTGTTCCTTTTCGCGTTAATAAAATCCATTGACTTGGACTGATTGGCGTTAGCGCCACCGGAGTTGCTATTGTTCAACGACAACGACCTAGCGAAGGAACTTTTGAAATACTCGCATGGTAAATTAAAATCAAACTCTGGTGCAGACAAGTCTGGAACTTGGAGTTCGTCCTCCCCGTTTGGCGGTTGGGCGTTAGCCGCAAATACTGTCAATTGGTGTGATTGAGATTGCGGTTGCTTTGGGTTGATCACAATCATCACGTTTGTCACGGATCCGGTGGTGATATCTGCGGTGGCGGTTTGTTTTGCTACGTGTTTGTTGTTTCGGGATTTAATGGCCGAATCCATAGTTGGACATGATTACACGGGGAAACAATTCGTTTTACTCCAAAATAAAATTAAAAATTAAAAAAAAAACACAATTCCAACAAGCACACTTTGGTTTTCACTGTTTTTTTTTCTTTCTTTTTTTTTAATCACTCACACTTACAGAGGAATGCGAATTTTTCTCACTGGATCACTGGTTTTGTTTTGGTTTTTCCTTTTTAGCACAGTGCATTTCTTTTTTGGAAATAAAAACTATTCACACGAAACGAGAGAAAACGCGAGGCGGTAATCCGAACGAAAACACGAAAAGAACACAACGGACAAGTACGATTCGTAACGGCATTGGGGCGCACTCAACATCAAAAACTATCCAACATCGACGGTCTTTGAGCACAGACTGTGTAGAGACGGGCGATATAATATCCAAAAGACCGATACTGGCGAAACGCACAAGCATCTGTGTGTGTATGGATAGAAATGATCACCACTACAAGTATTATTTGTGCGAATCGGTGGCGATGCGGAAACGGACTGATCTTTCACGTACGTCTCCTCGTGGAGCGATTGGTGCTGCCGTGGCGGGTTTTTGGCAGGAGGGCAACAGGTGGATTCGGTATTGGATGACTTTTGGTGTTGCCTATTCAAATAGGCAAAGACATTTTGGAAAAAAAAATCTGTGAACCAAAACCTACCATCGCACTTTTAACTTTGAGTACGTAAGTATTTCTTAGACAGATATTTGATAGTTCAAAGGAACTGCAACTTTTGGTAGATCTAGTTTAAGCTTACGAAAAGTATAAGAGTTTACCCTTTTATCAACTTAATTTCAGTGTTATAAACATTTCAGCGAATTCCGAGCAATCTTCAAACTCAGCATAGTTTATTATTCAGTCATTCGATATTTTTTGACAGCTAATTCACCACGATACTGTCAGAAAAGTAGCCGTGAATAATTATTCAGTGTAATTTAGAAAGGATTTTACAAAAATGCACAAAAATACATGAAGAAAAACTGAAAAATCGCAGAAAAAAATCATCTTGTATGCCAACTTGAGTTGACTTAATGTGCAGGCAAAATTTTGGATGACTGTTGGTGTTGCCTATTCAAATAGGAAAAGATATTTTGGAAAAAAATCCGCTACTTTCGGTAGCTGATCTAGTGGCAGTAAGCCAACGAATTCTTCCCAACAATAGCCTCTCTACTCGTATGATTCTGTGAAATCTCACAGCTTGCGGGAAAAAGAGACGAATAGGCGAAGAAGCCCGAGAGAACGATAATTGACAAAATAAAAACACCTCGTAGCAACAACAACGCACAGAGGTAGGTCTTCCTCTCCGTTCTAATCACCAGTTGTCGGGCTTGTACTCGTCGCTCAGTTGGCGCAAGTGGTAGTCACTTGGTCAATTGGAGAAAAGTGAAGTTCATTTCCTGACGGGAAAAACAGAAATGTCTTTCCAAATGGAATTATATACGAAGAATTGACTGTCAGAATTCAAAAACTATTCAAACAATCACTTCAAAGGAGTCTGATGATGAATTAGTGGTGTAGTTCGAAATAGCTATCATTCCTACCAAAGTGACTGTGTCTACAAGTTGTTTTCAAGAGTTGTTCCCTCGAAAAAACAACAATTCCCAAACTGAAATTCGACATAATTTCCCAACAGAAATTGTCAGGGTAACTCCCAAACAAGCGAGAATCGTTGTTACTCCTCGCTTCCCCAACTCAGATCTAGTTTAAGCTTACGAATAGCACAAGATATTTTTAATAACAAAAGTGTTTGATATTGAAAACGTTAGCTTAGCAACAAATTCTGCGTCCATTACATAGTGTCTAGACGAGCAATATTTCATATCTTGCAATATGTCATACTATGAAAATTGCCAGTGGAGACCACAAATAGTATAATATAGCAAATTTCTTAAAATATATTGCTCAGCTCATAGCATGATATCGATAGTATGATATGGGCTGTCATTCCTGTGCAGTTTGACACTTGCATTCTTTTTCTTTTTTTTATGATGGCTGAGTAGCGAATGGGCATCTTATGCGAGAATGCAATGACATGCTCTGCTCAGCAACTTTCGAATGAATGAAATATGCGAGAAACAGATTAACACAGCAACAGCAACTTTGACAGAACCTTTAGAACCAATGTATTTTAATTACTTTGAACACATTAGCACACCAACATCGACAGCGACATCAACGTTAGAGCCAATCCTAAATTCGCTGTTGCTATTGCTGTCGCTGTGTTAATCTGTTTCTCGCAATAGTATGCTATGAAATGCCCACCCTACATTTTATTACATACTATCGTTCTTTCTTTCTATCAAATTTGACAGATATCAAGCTATGAAATATTGCTCGTGGAGACACTAGGTTAGGTAAAACTGCTTGTAAAGAGGCCCAAAAAAGAAAACATCCTGATATGAAAGCAGGAGAAAATCCACTGAGGATCTTTGTTTTCGAATGGAACGCGGCGGTTTTATGTAATAATTGGTATTCTTAGTAATTTTGTATCTATATATGCTTTTGGCAAGTTGTTTTTCAATTTTCTGTGTATGAATATTTGGCCAGTTGACTTACAAGATCCAAGCTACAGAAAGTAATCGATTAAAGTGTGAGCAGTTTGTTGGTGCAGTGGTCAGTTTATACCCTTTTTTGTCCCAAAGTTAGAAATATTCTCTAAAATACTATTTACCCTCTAGTACCTAAAAAGTTTCACTCCACATTGGTAACACTAGCTAAATTCCTTAAAAAAAGTAAGCACAAACAAAACAATACTGCTCATTAGAATACCCACCACAGGTACACAGCTGATTTACCATTTACTATCAATTGAATGGAATTGAAACACACCGGTTTCAAATGCTTCCCGCTATGATGACCGCCTTTTCTTTTCCTTTTATCTATCCCGTATTCATGTCGACTTATTCTACTTATTGCAGTGCGTAGGTATAGGTTTTCTTTTATTCGCAATCGCAATTCGCAATCTCTCAATTCATAAACAAAAGAAATGTGTGAAGGGAAACTGTATCGACATCGAGCAGATGTTTTTGTGAATTTTCTTTCTCTTTGTAGCCTCACTGAAATCTAAATGCGATCTACCTAACTCTTTCGTTATGATCGCTTCCATTCTCTAAATATTTTTTCACATATTTCTGTTGCTGTGGTCTCTAACAAAAGGTTTGCTTTATATTTTGCTTCGCACATTTTCGAGTATTTAAATCTTTTTTAAATTAAGTCCGAGTTCAATATTGTTAAATATGTATTCAAGTTTAAAATCTTGCGCTTTGCTTGCATACCTATTCAACGGAAAATAATTTGTTTACAAAAAGGAAAACATTCTCAGCCCGCTCTCTTAAGTTCGCCCTCCCGAAAGTATGTTCTAAAAATAAAAACAAAAACAGTTTGTAAATCAAATGCGATCCATTATCATTGCATATCGTCAGGGCGAGAATGAGATTGTGGAATGTATTTTTCAGTCGAGCATCCGGTTTGCTGAGGATGCAGACATGACACCATTTTAACTGTTATTTTGAGCGTTTAAATTGAAGTTGCCTTTGTACCTAGAAAGTCAAATATAGTTTCACTAGGAAACACGGTTATTTCAGAATAATAGATTTCGCCATCGGTAGAAATTCTACTACAATATTAATTTGTTTTATTTTTTTTATATGGAAGATATTTAAAAATACGAATCAGAGTACTTAATAAAAAATATGACACATTTTGGTTTTACTCCAAAAATGTCTCCATTAGTCTTACGTGCCGGCGTTAAGGACTATTTAAATGAGAATGAATTGCGAAACTGGGAACCGAGTATCGTATTTTCTGACACTTTATTTAATGAAAAGTTTTTAAGTCGCAGATACCCGAGATTCAGTTTCATTTTTAATGGATAAGCGGCATATAAACTGGTCAAACACTCATCAAGCATGTGAGATTGTAATTATTGTTTTTGCAAATTTTGTTTGACGTTTCATGTACACACATCAAGCATGAGTCTTCAATGATTTATTTTTACGTACAAAATATACGGAAGAAAAAGATAAAATGAAAGGAGTTTTCGCACGATAATCGTCTAAATAAGCTGGAAAACCGTTTCCGCTGTCAGTTTGCTATTATGCTTGTCACTTTCAACGCGGGAATGAACATAATGATTGATCAAACAAGCAATCACCAATATACACTGTCAAGCATTGGAGCAAAAATTCAAACGTTTTGATTTTGCTTCAAGCAGACACACAACGCATAAGTTTCTCATTTTCACTAATCAGAATCACTCACACATGCTTGAAGAGTTTTTGACCAGTGTATATGCCGCTATAAGTTCCAACAAATTTTTCATTCGTGGGCTTGTGAACCGAGATTTTATTATGTGGATTGTAAATAAGGTGACAGTTCGCGGCAAGAATTTTCAATTCGCGGGAAAATTGCTGTAATTGTTGATTGCGCTATTTAAATCAAGACTTGTTTTTTTATTTTATATTATATATATATATTTTTGGTAGAACATATAACAATTTTCAATTTATTAATACAACTAAATGGATTTGTTCGCTTTTCGCGCTCATGTCCTTTAATGTAGCTTTATGCCAATTTTTTTTCAATGCTTGCAGATTTCTTCTTAATGAATTTTGAAAATAAAAACATTAGGTCTATTTGTATACCTTCCCGAGATAAACACTAAAAATCTGTCGAACTCAAAAAATTGAGCGAAACTCTCCCAGAGAGCTAAAAAAGTGGTAGAGTAGTAGAACCACTTTCATCTTTGACATCTAATCCATATCACAAATAAATATATAACTTACCTTTTAGCAACATACCAACAATGTAATGTTCCGGGAGAACATTCGACAACCGCCAAATTTTCTTTATTTGCACAGATTTTATAGCTGGTTTGGTTTTGGCAACACTGGTTTTGACAGCTGACGTGTGTTTAGTACCTTGTGTCACTGTCAAACAGCTTCAGTTTGGTTTGCAATTTAACCATGGATCGTCTTACAAATGAACAACGCTTGCAAATTATTGAATTTTACTATCAAAATTCGTGCTCGGTTCGAAATGTTCATCGCGCGCTGCTTCCGTTTTATGATCGGCATTCTCGACCTTCTGAGCAGTCTATTTGGAAGATTGTGACCAAATTTCGCACCAAATTTACTTTGTTGGACATTAAACCACCAACACGTTTACGTACTGTGCGTAGTGAAGAAAATATTGCGGCCGTATCAGCTAGTGTGACAGAAGACCGCGAAATGTCGATTCGGCGCCGTTCCCAGCAGTTAGGCCTTTGTTACAGCACTACGTGGAAAATTTTGCGGAAGGATTTGTGCGTAAAGCCTTTTAAGATACAGCTTGTGCAAGAACTAAAGCCAGGCGACCTACCACAACGCCGAATTTTTGGTGAATGGGCTCTTGGAAAGCTGGCCGAGGATCGGCTTTTTTATCGAAAAATTGTGTTCAGCGATGAGGCTCATTTTTGGTTGAATGGGTACGTAAATAAGCAAAATTGCCGCATTTGGAGTGAAGATCAGCCAGAAGCATTGCAACAGCTACCAATGCATCCCGAAAAAGCCACTGTTTGGTGCGGTTTATGGGCCGGCGGCATTATTGGGCCATATTTCTTCAAAGATGATGCGAATCGCAGCGTTACTGTCGATGGTGAACGCTACCGAGCGATGATAACAAACTTTTTTTTACCCGAAATGGAAGTTCTTGACTTGCATGATATGTGGTTTCAACAAGACGGTGCCACATGCCACACAGCACGCGAAACAATGGCGCAATTGCGAGGCGAGTTTGGTGAACAGTTAATTTCACGTTTCGGGCCGGTCAATTGGCCGCCTAGATCGTGCGATTTGACACCATTAGATTATTTTTTGTGGGGTTATGTCAAGGCTAATGTGTATAGGGACAAGCCCACTTCGATTGACGCACTGGAAGCCAACATCCATGCATTCATTCGTGACATACCGGCCGATATGTGTGAAAGAGTATGCCAAAATTGGACTCAGCGGATGGACTACCTGAGACGCAGCCGCGGTCAACATTTGCATGAAGTTATCTTTAAACATTAAATTGCAAGGTTCAAACTATCGATTCAAATAAATATTTTATTCATTTTTTCGAATTTTTTTTGTTTTTTTTTTTAAAAAAAGTTCTAAGCCTCTTAAAAAATCACCCTTTATTTTTGATCGCAAATGATTCTTAAGACGGATTCTGAATTTGTTTCTTGTCAACTTTTTCCATTTGACACATTTGTCAGTATCTGCTGGTTAAAATTCTCTGAGCTCCAAGGGAGGAAGTACTCGTTACTCGTTACTTTGCTAATTTTGTTCTTTTTTTGTCATTTTTGATGACAACGAATGAACCTATTATTTGATTGTGAAAGTTTCAACAGAATAAATAAAATTCACGGTCACTATTCGAATTAGATAGAAGAGGGAGCTGTCAAACCCAAGCTGAATATTTAAGTGAACATTTGTCCTTCAATTTTAAAATTGGAGATATGAATATTTAAAAGTAAAGTCTAATGAAAACGTAGTAAATTATAGCATATATCCAATACAATACTAAAAATTTAAATCGACATGACGCTCCAAAAAAGCTGTTAATAAATAAAATATATTGAAAATAATTTGTTAATATAAAATAATTCAAATATGTATTTACCTACATTAAATACAAAATTTAATGAACCTACCCGCGAAAAACGAGCAAAAAACGCTTCAAAAAAACCCTCGAAATGATGTGACGATATGAAAAGTTGAAAAAAGTTTCGAAAAATACGCCGAAAAAAAAAAAACACTTAAGGACCCGAAACAAATTAGTCGAAAAAACACAACGCACCGTACCAATACCAAACTTTAGGCCCGATTTTAAATTAACGGAAGCTCACAAATGAAAAATTTGTATGGACAATTTTGCCATTCAGAACTACTAAGTAGATACTAAAAATGTTTACTGGTAAGGCCCAACGAAAATAGCGTCAAAAATCATGCCACCAAATAGTTGGATTGACAATGAATGATATCGCTTTCTCGCAGTCTTAACAATTATTTCGGATGAAGTTTAATTGACATCTGTCAAGTACTTTTCACGTCAATTGGTAAAAAACATAAAAAAAAAAAAAACTGTATTTGATGACCAAATCGGTCAAAGAACTATTTAAAAATTGTTTGTTTGTTGACGAAAATTTTGTATTTTTCGTTCATTTGAAACTAATGGCATCTTTCCAGTAATTGAGAAAGCTACGCGCTTCGAAGTCATACACTTTGTTTATTTTTCGCTGCAGTTCCAATACAAGACGTGATAAGTATACAAAGCCTTTAAGACGCTGATATATTTCCGAAATTTGCTTCAGCGATTTTGTCAATTGGAAAGACTTTTCTAAAAAGACTTAGCTCCGAGTTGTCTGTTGATTGGTGAACAGCTACTCTGAAAATATATTTGCTTTACGAAAGAATTATTCAAGAGTATAACTTGAATCGCCTTGCTTTAAATTTATGCTAACAAATCGACATCGACATTCAATTAGTTGAACCCGATCACTCTAAATCAAGTGAATAACCATTAAAAGTGAAACCTTACCACATGCAGCCTCAATAAGCGATATGCGGTTTTAACAATCAGCTGGCCTGTTAACGCGTACACATGACTGAGTGCCAAAGCCGCATAATATATAATTTCATAGTAAAACAAAACAATTCATCATTCGAGAAACCAAGTCAATTACTTGTTGCTAGTCAATCATCAGACAAAACCGCATCGGGCGACAGCAACAACTCAAAGTACCTACCATAGTAACAAAGTCTTGAAGTACGCGATCTGTTTGTTCTCGGTTTTGTAAAGTATTTTAATGTATTTCCCCACTTACTAAGCTCGGCAAACAGTAGTGCACTCCAGTCGCCATATAACATAAGCAATCCGCGCGTCTCAGATGATAGAATTGATTGCAAACAAAATGCATGCCCACGACCACGATTACCACCACGACGATGACTATCTTATCAAAGTTACATCAGATCAATTAAAATGAATTGTGCAACAATCTGAGAGTTGCTGCCTGTCCGATTGGGAAACTCGCATTTTGAACTTATCGGCCATTGGGAGGTGGCTTATCAGAAATTTCCAACTGATTTCGTTTCAAAATTAGCTCGTGCTAAAGGGGTGACCGCTGCATGCAAATCAAACACTACATATCGCAAAATTTAAACCAAACAAAAACAAAACGAATATAAAAGACTCCATTGCTTTGTATGTATATTTGATTTATTATGGAGGAAGAAAGCTGACGATAATAATAGTTGACTTTGACTTTTATATTTCATTAAGAATAGAAAAATTAAGTGCACGACTGGGTCGAGCGAAACTTTCTCGTTGATCACAAGTTTGGTCGGTTGTTTTATTATTTTATTAGATACGTAGGTACAAATCTGAGAAGCAATGATAAATAAAAGAAATGGTTCAAAAAATATAGGAAAAGGAATAGTGTTAAATAAAATTCACTCTTGGGTTATTCATCTGATATGAGTATATGACAGTACATAAGCAATATGAGTTCTTAAAAGTTGAAGCTCTCAGTAACAAGCAATTGTCGGAAGTTCTGGTTAGAGAGTTATAAGCGCCTACTGTACTATTTTATAAGGTCTTGCTAAAAATAAGTTTTGCGTTGCTGTTATTGCATTTTTACTGGCCGTTGCAATTTTAATTTTAAAGTGCGGTGTTGAGATTAAAAAACGTATAAGAACACAGATCGGCTTTCATTTTTGAGAAATAATTAAAAAACTGGTTTATTCGAATCTTTTGAGAAATACTAAGTATGTGATCTTATTTAGAATACTGATATTATTTTTGAGATGTATTTAGCTCAAAATCGTTAGAGCGGTTTTTGTAAAATTTGGCAGACAAAACAATTGCAAATATTGCAATGTTTAGTTTAAAAAATACTATTTGTTAACTATATAGATAAAAACCGATTATAAGTTATTGTTCGCGATATTATCATTACTTGGTTTTTAAAGTTTTATCGAAGTCAAAAATGGGGTTTTCGAGATATGAGCAGTTCTTAAAATCAGCGTTTATCGGTGATTCGAATTGAAAATTAAGGACGCAATCATTTTAGGAACAGCAATTTTACTCTAAGTTTGCATTTTGGTCAAAATCGCTATTGCCGTTTTCTAGTAAACTAAGGAAAACTAAATTTAAAAAAAAAATACTTTTTTCAAAAATCTATTTTACGATAATACCGAGAAAAATTGAGTTCGCCATTAAGTTGAAAATGACCATATAACCATAGAAATTATTTTTTGTTACAATCGCATAGACCGTTTTCGAGATATTTCCAAATTTCAAAATTTACCGTTTATTCGAATTTTTAGCCAAAAACTGGGTATGCAGTCATGGTAACCTTACCTACTTAATCTTAAATATCAATTTTCGTTGAAATCGTTAGAGCCGTTTTCGAAAAATTCAAACTGTTACGAAAATTTTATATGGGAAGTACCATTAATATTGAGATTACCTTGCAAAATAAAAAACGGCCCCGAACTGTAAGCCCACAAACCCCAAATCCGAAGTTTGAACGAAATTCGGGCCGCCGTTTAGGCTGTAGGCCTGTGGAAGGACCGGACAGACAGACAGACAGACAGACGGAAAGACCGGACTGAATTTTACCACCCACTCTTTTGAGTTGGTCTATCATCGTTAATGTCAGAATTGATTAACATCTCGAGTTCGAAATTTTGCACGATTACAATACGAATACGAATACGCAATTGAGAAAGTTAAAAATGTAACGACAGAACAGTCTTGACAACGCGATAAGACATCAGTGCGAATATTTTCAGTTGGAATTGTCTCCCAATACAGACCCGTTGGTGGTTCGGTGGATTTTCTTAAACTATGCGATCTTGAGCTACTGATAAAATGGATAAGAATTTTTGGTAAATTGTTGAAAAGGTAAAGCGCCATCTACTTTTTTTAGACACAATAAATTCAAAGGAGTTTTTGTTAGTGTACCAGAAGAATTGGCCTACTGAATATGGGGACTGACATTCAAGCTCTGGAAAGCCAAAGATAACACTATCAATTTTTTTAACTGAGCGACGTTCTCAAGCCAACTGTGGAATTTGGATATAAGATTGCATATCCCTTTCATCGAAAATCAAAACAAACCAATCGAGTATACTCGTTGGCCCTCGGCAAGACAGATGAAAAGTTCAAACTGACCAACAATCTGAAGTACATTTAAGTTCAAGCGCACCAAAAAGTTGAAGAAAATGTCGCGTGGCTCTAAAAATCACTTGAAATCACCCGACTCATATCGAATTGTGAATTTTCGCCAATCACACAAGTCCATTATTATCAGCGAAGTTGATTGTGAGAAGAAAAAAAAAGTACGTTCTGATCTCTGAGGGAAAGAGATTACAAAGTCTTGTAGAGTGGTATATGGCCATAATTTGGTAGATATTTTTAATAACATCACGTGAAAGTTGACAGATTGGATGACTCGACTAGGGACAGATTAGAAAATTTGCCTAAGAGTAAGATGTTAAAGGTAACTATATTATATGAAGTGATACAGTTATCAGGGTTTTTGTTTTTTAATTAATGCGATAACAGTCCAACTGCACCGACTGAAACGCGAATCGCAGATTATCGCTGCTATGCAAGTCGTATTAGATACTTTTTGGCCTTTCTTGGAATTGACATTCTTGAAGCTAAAAGTCCACTTCATCGATGGATTATGGATTTTTTTTTTCCTGCAAGCACTGTCGTATATGCTTTTTTGAATTCACCAAAACGATCAGAGCCTTATCTTTCAGATAACACAACCCGCATGAAAGCCATCAAAGTTTCGCATTGGCTTTGCTTTATTGACACTTACGAGTATGCGAGTGGGAATTCAAGGTCACAATTGATCAAGCAACAGTTTTCAAGTGAATTATTTACGAGCTATGCGATTGAGGCCCGTTTGCTGATACTCGTAGCGATTTAAGTTCTACTTAAAAACCTAATGGGCTACTATTTCTATGTAATAAACTTTCACATAAGAATTTAAGTGGAACTAAAATCGCATTCTTAAATTTGTGTCCGTACCGATTTTTGCAATGGTTTTGAACAGCATCTTTCGAAAAAAATTGATAATGCTTAGGTTCCTACTATTTTTGGACTTTTGAGTGCTAAGGCCATGAATGCTGAGATAATTTTTGACGAGCATTTTAAAACAATTGCTGAATTGGAAGCATTGGCCTATTTTTGCGGCTTATACTAAATCACAATTTTTGATTTCTACTTTCGAAAATACGATCATGACTTTTGTGTGAATTTTAAGCAATATTTGAGTGAAATTTGAACAGATCTTTTGATCTGATCTCAGGCAATTTTTTGATCGTTTTGTTAGGGAATCGCATTACGATTCTTAAGCGACTTGTGATACTATACGTAGAGTGATTCTCAGAATGCGTTTTTAAGTATAATTATAACTTAAATAAAATTTAGTTGTAGAACTTTTTTCTAACACCATTTCCGACTTGATTTGAGCGGCTAATCTACGACAGGAGCTATTTTTAATGTATTTTCTAGATATGCGCTTTTTAAAACTACATACACTTAAAATTTAGGCTTTTTGTAGGAATTATTTATGGATAGTTTTTTTTTTGCCTTATTTCTTAATGATGCGTTAGTAACTTTTGTTTGATTTCGATTCAATTTTTCAACGACTTTTAAGAAATATTTTTAGATCCAATTTGAGGGGCAATTGTCGGACCAACTTTTCAGGCAAACCAAATTTATCTTAGAAGCGATGTATGCCTTGTTTGAAATTAGTTTCGAATAAAAATAACCAATTTAGGAACAGATTTTTTGGTCCAAAATTTTTCCGGGAATTTTTCTGATGATTTTTGTTATTTTGGGACAATTTTTAATACGACTTTTTGTCGGCATTTCTTTCGGATAATTTTATGTCGGTAATTACGGCTACTTATGCTCCAAATTTTGTGCCTCGATTAGAATAGATGGATGGTACAGATTTTTCATGGACTTCTGAAGGCGTTACTGACGTGAACTCGAAGTAAAAATTTGTTGTGATATTAAGCCTTATTTATTGGTGGATAAGATTTGACCTGAACTTTAAAAAGATAAGCTAGTGACTCTCCGATTTAATACGATTCTGAGGACTTTTGCTGCAAGGTATTCTTCGGAACATTCTTCCGACATTTTGTAACGCATTACGTTGAAGTGCAATGAAGTGATTTTTTTTGTTAAATTTTTGACAGCTAGTTCCGATATCCTCCGACAGAAATTGGTTGCGGAATTTGTTTATAATTTGAAGTGCTGTGCAGTGCGCCATCGCAATTGTTTATTTCTCTTCCGAAGTTGGACACCTCGAATGTAATTTGAGCCTTCGAAGGAGTATGCGTTTCCGACAATTTTCCGTTCCGATGGATACCTCGCTAGGGCCGAACAACATAAATTTTAAGACAAACTTTTTGATCCCACATTTTTGTGTAGATATTTATTCTCAGGCCGATTTTTTGGGACAATTTTTTTAGGCAATTTTTCGACTAATTTTGTTAACGTTCATGCACGATTTTTGGTTCCATTTGGCTATTTTATTTTATTTCTTATGAATTCCAGAGTCGAACTGAAGTAAATTCAAAGATTCTGAAAACCATTTACACCATTTTTCGACATAATTTCGAGACGCTGTTTGGGGACACCGTATTGTAGGTTGATGTTATATTCCTTTGACGACCCAAATGCGAGTTTTCGACGCGATTTTAAGTTGAACATTGGTTGTGGCTTTGCGGGATTGTTGAGCCGAAATATTACGACCATTTTATGACCGATTCAATATACATTTTGAGTCATTTTTAATCAAGATCAGGTGTAATTTTTAGGTACCTAATTTTTGAAGCAATTACCCCTGTTTGCTTATTCTCGAGGGAAAGTGAAGTATGACTAATGACTACTCATCAGTCATCACTTGTTTAACAAGTCTTCATTCTAAGTTAAATTATCATCTTTTCCCTCTGAGATCATCTTTATCGCTAAGATTTGTGAGACACGCAAACAGAAAGACCTTCATCAGATTGGGGATATCTAGGTATATAGCGCACCGCAGACGTGTAAATCTCTCAACATAGTGATTGACAATAAATTACTGTCCCACCCACAGATGTCGTATATATACCTACGCGCCCTAACAAAAAGTAAGAAAAATAATTATGTTCCTAAATCTTATTTAAAGCAATTAAAATATTTCAACAATTCTCACGTGCCATTTGTATATATTTTTAGCCATTGCCACCCAATTTCGAATTTATTTATTTAAAATTAGAACCCTTTCTGACAGGTTCAAAAATATCCATCTATCCAAAGAGCAGACTACACAACTACACATCTCTAGATCAAGAACTGCGCATTCAATCTGACAGCAGCAGCCCTTCGATGTTCGATACGATGACAAATGGACATGGCCGTCAGCAACTCCATACAAAAACATTGCTTGTGCTTCATGCATAGACGCAGCCCCCTCTTTTTCGAAGAGCTTAATTCCAAATGACATCTAAAACCATATACAAAAGCTCATCCAACTCGATACTTCTCGCGGGTACTTGAAAAACCACCCCCACGCCCCCCAATGGCCCACGACAAATTACACCACACACACACTCTCTCTGAGCCGTGAACAGAAAACCGATGGTGCAACGGCAATTTGCCATTATTGCGCCGCACGCTGATATTATGTCATGCCAAGTTTGTGTGTATATACAAAAAGTGTGCATGTGTTCACAATGTAATACTGTTACACCATCTAGCAATCATATGCTTAATGTTTTGCTGATGCCAATATACGTCCATCCTCTTCGCACAGACGGCAAGCACGAGCTCCGGCAATTCACATTTGGTTAATATGCATCCACTCCACACCTACCCCTTTACAGTCGCCCGTCTTCCCATCATGCATATACGATGCGCTAGCGCGCTAATCAAATCAAATTGAACAGAACACAAGACACAACACGGCACTATTACTATGAACATGAATGTGTGTAAAGGAAAGGCAGAACTTCGCGCTAATATTAGCTTTTCGCTTGTAGAAAGCACACGCTTTTGGTTCGGATCGGAATTCTGACACTCCACTCGTGATGTCAGTTGAAAAGCTTGTTTTGCGGCGGCGACGTCAAAACCACGTGGTTATCTGTCACTTTTATCTTGAGCGGTTTTTTTTCGTGTATAATTCCAGAATTGCTTTTTTTTTTGGCCCCCGAATCTGAATGCTTGTTCTATACCTGCCTATATATAGGGTTTTGTCCAGAAGGGAGGCTCATGGGATGACAACTGACAAATTAATCCAACTGAAACTGACGGTACGGAAAATGTTGTCCAAGACAGATATGAGTCGAGTATTTACTTTTTCCAGTGTTTATCTCTCGCTTCGAGTTTGTCTTTCGTTTTAATTTTGTGCTTACCTCCGAGGTTTTTTTTCGGGTGTGGGGACTGGGGAACCTTACGTTGAAGATGATGAATGCGTGTAAATCCACTCAGTGTGGCTTTGCCTGTGTGGATATATCTCATTCACGTGACTTAAATTAGAGCTGCACGACACCATTTAGCGAACTTCAAAGATAAAGTTTGTAGTTTGAGAGTAGTTCTAGGTATAGGCGTAGGCGTATAGGTAGCATGACTGGCAGTTCTAGAAATTAGATGGGAGAGTGTTGCCAATGATATTGATACATGAAATTGGAGTGGAAGGCAATCGAGATATTAATTATCTGCAGCATAGGAAACGTCTTTATATTATGAGTGCTGAACTGATTTGGGAAATTGAGTCTGCGTTAAAGAGGGTAATCTTCTGGAAATGCATAGGTCACGTGAACCTAAAGCTGTTTGACAAACCCGTCATTAAAGCCAATTTGGTTGATCTTGCTGCACTTGAAAATGTCCAAAGAATGAACAAATACTCGTATTAAAATCTTGTTTGCTAAGCATTTAAGCCCCGGATACATATTTCTTGAAATACCTAAATACGTTTATAGATTCCTAAAATCTATTTTCCAAATTGCTTTTGACATGCGAAGTAAGGACCTCGATGTGATATGTTTGGACAACGTAAGAAAAAAATGTCAATCTATAGAATCGATGTCAAAAGTCGTGAAGAAGCAGCCAAGCTCGAAACCGATCGACCGATTTTGTGCAAACTTCACATAAACCATCTACTAAATAGTACGACCAAAGCCTAAACATTTGGTTTGGATAGGTGAACCCGTTCGTGAGTTATAAAATTACAACGAAAAGATACGGAAATGATGCTTTTTATAGATTTTCTGTCCCATATTAAGGCCATTTCCAGAACCCACTATCAAACAAATTGCTATGCAATATCTAAGATCGGGCAAAGAATGGGTTCATTGGCGCACGCGGCTTAAATCGAAAGTAATCGATATAAATCGATCGCAATCGCACAAAGTCTATACACGCACTCATAAAAAATGACAGAAAAAGAGAAAATTAGCAAAATAACGAGTAACGAGCAGCTCTCCTCTCTTGGCCCCAATCAGCTCAGAGAATTTCAACAGGCAACCACTGATAAATATGTCAAATGCATAAAGTTGACACGAAAAAAATTCAAAATCCGTCTTAAAAATTAATTCTACCCAAATATAAAATCTCTGAAAATAAAGAAAATTCGGCAGTGGTCGAATGTTCTCCTAGACCGTTTGATACGTTGCAAAAATTTAAGGTATACATTTATTTGTGATGTGGCTTGGTAGCTCGTAGTCTACCCAAGAACTTTTGAGTCTATTTTTCGATCTCTGAGAGATGCCCGCTCTATTTTTGTATTTTGACAGATTCTTAGTGTTTGGCTCGGGAAAAAACTCAAATAGACCTATTATGAAGTGACTGCCTGTCACTTAAAGAGATGACAGGTTAATGTAATGAGTACCTACCTGATCATATTATTTATTTATTTATTATTTTCAAACAATTTAAGTTTCACCGAGATTTCAGTCCCTAGATTTTCTATTTTTCATAAAAAAAAAACACAAATTAAGCGGTTTTCCCCTCAATCTGGGATCACTGCCACGGTTGCCACTTGAAAAAAATAAAGTTTATGTAGAAAATTGGAAAAATATAAATAAAAATAAACAACTGCAGCTTAAAATGACCAGAATAATTTTAGTCCGAAAGATTTGTAAACACAGTACCTACAATCAGTTCGTCACATTTATTTCAACATTCCTATTGCATAAGTTGCTTAAAAATTAAAGTCGAGTTTCTTTTTTATTTATGACCAATTGGAATAAAAAATGACAATGTGACCAAGAGAAAATATAATGACCAAATTTGGTCACAAATAACCAATATGACAACCGTGGTCACTGCTATCGTGTTAAGTGGCTTAAACTGAAAAGATCTCCAAGCGCAACAGCGAACCTGCAACCCTAAGCTAAACTTAAAAAAATAAATCTTTTGTGTAAGTTTTTATTTCTAAGTGGCTCTTACTGGAAAGATCTCCCAACGCAACAGGCTCGCGTACCTACAACCCTAAGATAAGCTTCAAAAAATAACTCTTTTTGTGTGAGTTTTTATTTTTAAGTGGCTATTACTGAAAAGATCTCCCAACGCAACAGGCTGGCGTACCTACAACCCTAAGCTAAGCTTCAAAAAATAACTCTTTTTGTGTGAGTTTTTATTTCTAAGTGGCTATTACTGAAAAGATCTCCCAACGCAACAGGTTCGCGTAGTTACAACCCTAAGCTAAGCTTCAAAAAATAACTTTTTTGTGTGAGTTTTTATCTTTAAGTGGCTTTTACTGGAAAGATCTCCTAACGCAACAGGTTTGCGTACCTACAACCCTAAGCTAAGCTTCAAAAAATAACTCTTTTTGTGTGAGTTTTTATTTCTAAGTGGCTATTACTGAAAAGATCTCCCAACGCAACAGGTTCGCGTAGTTACAACCCTAAGCTAAGCTTCAAAAAATAACTTTTTTGTGTGAGTTTTTATCTTTAAGTGGCTTTTACTGGAAAGATCTCCTAACGCAACAGTTTTGCGTACCTACAACCCTAAGCTAAGCTTCAAAAAGTAATTCTTTTTGTGTGAGTTTTTATTTCTAAGTGGCATTTACTGAAAAGATCTCCCAACGCAACAGGCTGGCGTACCTACAACCCTAAGCTAAGCTTCAAAAAATAACTCTTTTTGTGTGAGTTTTTATTTCTAAGTGGCTATTACTGAAAAGATCTCCCAACGCAACAGGTTCGCGTAGTTACAACCCTAAGCTAAGCTTCAAAAAATAACTTTTTTGTGTGAGTTTTTATCTTTAAGTGGCTTTTACTGGAAAGATCTCCTAACGCAACAGGTTTGCGTACCTACAACCCTAAGCTAAGCTTCAAAAAATAACTCTTTTTGTGTGAGTTTTTATTTCTAAGTGGCTATTACTGAAAAGATCTCCCAACGCAACAGGTTCGCGTAGTTACAACCCTAAGCTAAGCTTCAAAAAATAACTTTTTTGTGTGAGTTTTTATCTTTAAGTGGCTTTTACTGGAAAGATCTCCTAACGCAACAGTTTTGCGTACCTACAACCCTAAGCTAAGCTTCAAAAAGTAATTCTTTTTGTGTGAGTTTTTATTTCTAAGTGGCATTTACTGAAAATATCTCCCAACGCAACAGGTTCGCGTACCTACAAGCTACAACCCTAAGCTAAGTTTCAAAAAATAACTCTTTTTGTGTGAGTTTTTATTTCTAAGTGGCTTCTTCTGAAAAGATCTCCCAACGCAACAGGTTCGCGTACCTACAACCCTAAGTTAAGCTCCAAAAAATAACTCTTTTTGTGTGAGTTTTTATATCTAAGTGACTTTTACTGAAAATATCTCCCAACGCAACAGGTTCGCGTACCTAAAACCCTAAGTTAAGCTTCAAAAAATAACTCTTGTTATGTGAGTTTTTATTTTTAAGGCGAATGTTAAGGGATCTACAATTTTACACCAAGTCCGAACAGCTAATTGCGAAGCTATTTCGCGTCAGTTTTACTCTCGGGTGCTTATCAGACGTTCGCTAGTGGAAAAAACCCTGATGTGTATGTACTTTGCATTTTTTTCCGTCGCTCTGTAGTCCAGCAAACTAACCACTGAATAACTGCGCCCACGAAACTGCAGTGTAACCGCTTAAAAGACTCATCTATTCTATATTAACACTTGAGCTAAGAAATATTAGTAAGACTAGTGTGGACCCGTTTCAAATTCACTTTTAAATCATGCTCGCAAATTACTTCCCATTGGCAACACTTTCGCATCTAAAACCATTGTGTGTGTATTTTTTTTGTAGCCCCTAGTACCCTCCTCAGAAACTCAACTTAGCCAACACTATTATGCTCGGTGCTCTTTACAAATTTTCCTCTGTCCACATGCATAGATTTATTCACAAACATAGGTACTCATGCCTCGTTCCCGATCTCGTATACCTACCCATTCAGCATTTGAAGCGTTGACTATGAGTGATAATAGACCATACTATAGTTAGGAGTCTCTCCGATTTTATTTTTCTATTTAACTTGGCATTAGACATTTGGCTTCGCCTTATCTCTCCTTTTACCCCATCTATTTATATTACACCATATATAGGTGTACTTGTACTCCATCCCAATTATATATATTACATTCATAATGACAAACGAGGGCCAACCAAAGTAAAAGAACAAATAAATAAAAATAAAACCATCTCCATCCACTTTTGACATTCAAAGATACTCGGATAAAAAATAAACTACACAGATCCTCTCATATGGGAACACCGTGTTCGTTTCTTCGTGTCCATATCCAACCATCAACAGAGACAACATCGGAATGAAGTATAGAAAAGTTCTAATTTAAAAATACCCACAAGAAGGAACCTCCAATCTTGTATTTTTTTTTTACCCCCATTAGAACGCGAGAAATGGGAAAATATAGTATCTATCTCTAGACTCTAGCTCGCTAATGAAGAAAAAAAAGAAAAAAAAAAAAAAATTACTCGTACACACTTTCGGATTAGAAGCATACTATCGCACATCGCGACCAAACGGCAAACGACCAACCGACTGGCAGCCACTACAATCTACAATGTGCCAGTGCCTACCTCTGTCAGTGCTGTGCTGCTTGTGCTTCTGCTTTGCATTTGTGTGAAATCGTTTTCAGAGGCAAAAGATTCAACTATAATAAAATATTCATCGATGGTAGTATTTTAGTATCATTGTGTCTGTAAAATAAAGTAGTATGTAATTTTTATTTTTTTGTATTTTTTGCTTTTTCTTCGATTCTTGTTATTTCGTACGTTTGATGTTTTATTTTGTATTTTTATTGTATTTTACTTGAACTTTTGGCTGACAGAAAAGCAACGAAGCACGAGTTCTGTCTAAGTACCTAACAGGCATAGTTGGTTCGTCATCGTCGGATAAGAAGATCGGGTTTGTGTGCTTTTTTGTTTTTGAAAAATATCGAGCGGGCGCGCACGTTGTATAGTAAATTTGCAAGTGGAAAAAAATAAATAAATTAAATTGTACAAATTAAAATGAGAATTTAAAAAATATCAACTACGACGATGCATGGCATAAAATTCCAAAGAAATTGAAAGCAAATCTAAGATCGCAGCTAAATGTGTCAAAAAGGATACCCACCTCAGTGTGATGCCAGTGAATTCGAAAGCTTAAAAGATACCTTTCAAGTTTGTTTTACTTTTCTCTAACGTTCCGCGAGTCAAGTGGGTGATGTTCAGGACGCCGAGTAACTAACTCACGCCACTAGCACCGCACAGCCAATCGAATACTACCTAAATCCATCCATCTATCTTCAAGTCTAGTTCACAAAACAAAAAACAAACACTGCTCCTAAATAGGACTCCAAGACAGTTGTGAAAATTCTCGTTCTTGCTTCTATGCCAACACTGTATCTTTGAAGTAAATTTCTTCGAATTTCCTACAAGTGCAAACTAAAACCAAAAACTATATCCTGGTTTTATTTTATATTTTGTTGCACCCTCCCCCCAATCAAACAAGGGAGTAGGAAGAACAAAATCGAAAAATTCCTCTGCTGCCAGAAGTTCTACTCTCCAACACAAACTAGAAATACTACGCACACTCCCTCACTCATTATCTATTATCATCAAGTCTCTTCTTGATAGTACATTCTTTTTCTTTCGCCGTCAAATGAATCGTCGTCGGAAGGGTAGTGAACGTTTATTTTGCCGTATTTTGATTTTCAATTTTGGATAAACATTAACAACACCGAAAAAGAAAAGTTCTCGTCGCTCCCAATAAAGTGCATCGCTACAGTATAGAAAAACAAATTTTCGAAAGGATCCTCCTGTGACAAGGAAAAAATTGATTTTTTTTTTGTTGTTCAATCGCACTTTGTTTCGTCCTGTTTGCAATATTTTTATACAAAAAAAAGTAGCGAAAAGGAAGTAAAAAAAAAAAAAACCAACATCCACCTCCACCAATAAGGTTGAAAAAGGATAGCAACTCTCTATTGCCTACTCTGGCCGCACTCACCAGTCAGAGGACTTCTTGTTCGAAATCATATTGCTCATCGTTCTCGGTTCTCGTCCTTCTTCGCCAGGATACAAAACAAACAAAAAATAGTTCTCATTTTTAATGGTTAAACAATTCAAATAAATTAAAACAAATACCCATCTAGAGGCTAATAGTTCCGGTGTTTCCGATTTGTATATATAAAATAATCTTATTAGCAAAAAAGTATAAATCTATACATATAATTAATTTTTTTTTCGGTTGATACCCCAAGTTTTGATGTTGTACACCCTCGAAAACGTAGTGGAAAAAAAATATATAGAATAAACCGAATTAGAAATAAAATAAATCAACAGTGGTGCTGTTAATAATACTATTAAATATTTAAATATATATATTCAATAATTATAAACAAGGACAAAGAAAATCCTAGTGCTAGTGCTGTTATTGTTGACTGTTGTTAAATACATATTATTTTCTTCTCCTCTCACAAAATCTCTCTCGTTTATAATAGTTAATTTGTTATTGTTATCAAAGAGCAAAGCTCTGTGCGTGCTGTGTTGTTAAATAAAAAAAATAATTAAGTAATTGTCTTCAAAGTTGTAAATAAAAATACAAATAAATTATTAACCGACTCCTATTAAGAAAAAACGAAAAACGAAATTCTCAACCAGTAATATAGTATTAAATGAATTTGCGGTGCCTTTATTTATAGCAAAATAAAATATATTTATATATAAAAAGAAGAGAAAATAAATATACAACGCTTAAAAATAAAATAAAAATTAATTTAAACAAAAATCCCAAAACGTTAATTGTTAAAAGTTACATCAACCAATAAAGCAAATAGAAAAATACAATTCCAATTGTATTTTCAAGTGAAACGCGAAAACGCGACAAAAAAGTAGTCTTACAATTTTTGTGATAAAAAGTTTGTAACATAAATTGTTTATGAGAAAATGAGTGACAGGGAGCGATCGTCCCCAACTCTGATCGAATCCGGATTAAAAAATTTAATTGGCGGACGGGATAGTAACTATCCATTAATCAGCGGTATTAATGGTAAGTATTTAACTATTGTTATTAAAAATAGATATTCTATTTATTTTTTAATTATTCTATTTATTTTATATGCACAATGTAAACATTTTATATATTTGCATCTCATTATCATAATATAATATACAAACAGACAGTTTTTTTTTTCCTACATAAAACACATCTAAATTTTAATTTTATGAAATATTTACCATGATGGTAGTTTATCTATTTCCTGGGGTAGGAAGTAGAAAAAGGGGGGATGTCCTTACAACGCATGCTTTTCACTTTTCATATATATATATTTTTTTTTGTGATCTTCGAAGTCGAAATTCGAAGTTTAGTTGTGCGCAGAGCCGTCATTTGATCTCTCTTTCTCTCTCGGTGGCATTGCCTCATTTATTTATCATTTTTATATTACTGGGCGAACCTATTGCCTATATTGTTTGCAAGGCATTGTCAGTTGTCACGTCTACTAATCAAAACATTAAGAATGATTAAATGGGTTAATATTTTGTAAGGGATAAGGGGCTTTCCTTGTAAGTTTTCATTTCGAATTGTCACGCTGATTAGAATGCCAATTTGAGAAGCTTAAGCGCAATTTTCAGACACCAATTCGTAAAGCTTTAAAATGTTGAACTGTGGAAGAGAATTTTTTTTTTTTTGTGAAACGTGTGACATGTGCTTACTGATAAATGGTTACTATATTCTCTTATCGGAGTATGACAACGTTATACCTATTTACGCATGAGATCTGCTTGATAAGCTGGTAATGCCGTCAAAATTATGCGGCTAAATGACGGCGCGTAGAAACCGAAATGACATGGAATCGTTAAATTTAAACTGGCATCTTAAGCTGTTAAATTGGAACTTTGTTTTTTTTTCGATGAATTTGCTGCTTGATTTTTAATTCAGTTTAGCAGATCGAAGAGATTATTTTTTATGCAGAAAATTGATATTATTCGTTTTTTTTTTTTTTTTTTAATTTAATAGCTGTGACTTTGACTCATTTACCTAATAGGTATAATACGGGCGAATTTTTCGAGTTGCATTCTTAGCTTTTTTTGAGTGGGGGTTTGCAATTAAAACCGAACAAAAAAAGAATTATGGTAGTCCCAAATACAAAAAATTAATTGCAAAACGAATGGATCGTAGATTAAGATAGGTTCCTTTTTTGTTTACTAATTCGGATCGGTACTTTTTTGGTCCTTAATGCTGTCATAGGGAATAAGTTGCAAAAATTCTTTGGGAGTTGAACCTAAGTAGTTCCGGCCACTGACCACTAAACTGACTGCGTACCTACGTCCACAAAATTTCCGAAATACCTCAATTTTTCTTAGTGAAGTTATTGTAACTTTTATTTGAGGAATTGAGGGAGGCAGCAACAACAACTTTTTATACAAATATTCCGCCACTAATATATAAACCTTCTCTGCATGGTCTATTAACCAACAAAAAAAACTAAATCAAAATCGGATGTGTGTGGCAGTCGGTAGGCTGTCACACACACATTTAGCAAGTTATTTTTATATATGTTTTGTATATAAATTATTTAGTTTAGTTTATTAAGTCATCAAACAAAGTTATAATACATTGACAATATGATATTAAGCTGTATACAATTTTAAAAGTCATTTACGGTAACAAATTAACGAGATACAAAATGACTTATTGAGGAAAAAAAATACTTTAACATTTTTCTCAGCTGTTGAGAGTTTAATGATGGTTTCGAGATCATCTGATAAATTATTTCCACAGACAAGTTAGCCTGTAGTTCCGTTTGTGGAATAAATTAAAGTAAAACACACTTAGTGCAAGGGATATATGGAGCCAAAAGTTCTTCAGGGCAATTCATTTAAATATTCTTCACACACCAGAAACACTGCAAAGGCGATGTGAATGACATTAGGAATCCCAGTTCGTCCTGTCACTTGATTTGATTTAAAACTGCATCACAGAAGATACCTTATAATATCTGATATGATACAAGTGGCTTAGAATAGAGAAGCATAAGAATAGAGGGAAATTTCCAACTTCTGCGTGGGAATTTTTAATCCAAAAGTCTGGTATCACCGTGAAGTAGGTACAGTGCATTGCGCTTGAAGAGTTATGATTTTTGGAATAGAATTCCCCACTAAAATAACCGTGACTATAACAAAGTGGGTCACATAAATTAAACCATTTCTCACCTGTGTAACTAATATTCCATACAGACTCCACGGCATTCCATTTCTTTGACCTAAATTTATGCACTGCCTAGTTTTTAATGTCAGAATTAAAATGTATTCTGTGCAAATCAAATCACTCTCTTTGTACCTTTGAAACACTGCTTCCATACATTTATTCTGGCATTTCAAATCAAACCCATTCTCTTTCCCCTAGCAACAATAATTTGTGAAAGTTATAAATTTATGTTTTTTTATGACAGAATTATAAGTCCGCACTAAATCCCCTTTCAGACTAGGGGTGTGAAAAATGAAGGAAAGAAAACGAAAAGCAAAACGGCTTTAATAAGGGTATACTTTGGCGCAGAAGGTGTGTCTGTTCATAGAGGAATGCAAGAAGCCATAAATACTAAATAATACAACATCTTGCCGTCGTAAATAAAAGGCACATTCTATTAGCGAATCATCGCGGAAGTGAAAGGAATTATAGTAATTCCTGCGTGACGTAAATAAATAATAAATTGTGATTAATTAATGTCATGTTGACAAAAATGATCACTTTTCTAACGGCAATTAATTTTGCAATTAAGCCAAATAGAATCGGGTGCTAAAAATACGTGACAGCGAGCGAGTGTTTTTTTCTTTTTGACAGCTATGAGAGTAAAGTACAGTGTCATGGTGTGTCGATTAGGTGGCGCGCTTTATTTGGGATGTGGGGGTGATGTCGTTTGTGCAACTGTTATTTTTCTTATGAAGGATTATTTTTGCAAATGGCGTACAAAATGTAAGTTTAAGGGCCAGATTAAGTCTGCGAGACATTTCCACAATGTTGTTTTTGAAAGTCTTTGACACACCTTGTCAGAAAGCCGTTGGCAAAATTATCGATGAAAGTATTTGTGAAGAAATAGGTAGTCCATTTAAAAGATTTCACGTTGAAAGAAGTAGTAGTCTTGAAAATGACAAAAGCACTTCACTCCTATAATCGGAGGGGGCAGTACAAACCTACTTCACGTGTTGAGTTGCTATTAGTTACTTTGTTCCATAATAATAATTTAAAAATGATCAAGTGGAATAAAATTGACAATGTGGCCAAGTGGAAAAAATAATAACCAAATTTGGTCACAAATGTCCAACGTGGCAACCGTGCTTGTGCTATTTAGTTGTATGGGAGAATAGAACACAGCAACACCTTGTTTTCGCATTCTGCAACTGTAAGCACTAAACAAAAAATGTGCATGACTTCCACCTTAGAAAGTATTCTATATTGAACCACTTTCTGTCACTTTGGCTCATGTAGCAACAGGAATAAATATTTCGTCACGGGAGTACAACTTCATTCATTTGCCATACATTAATACATTCACGATTCAGTCCCAATCCGTTTTAATTTTTCTTCACTAAAAAAGCTAAAATCTGCTAGAGTGTGAACGACATTTTAAGAAAAAAAAAAAGGACCTACTCCCGTTTGCGAATCTGTTGAAATGTGTTGATTGGCCACGGTTGCCAACACGGTACATTTGGGATAAAGTCTTTGTCTTTCCCAATGTTTCTTTGTCCTTTGTCCTTCCTGATGATTCCTCAGTCCCAAACTTTATTTATAAAAAAGAAAATTAATTCAACAAATAACTAAAAAATACTGTAATGTACAGAACGTACACAATTAACCTTGGTTATGCGAAAAAATATTTTTTAGATTATTTTATTATAGTTAGTTGGGTGTGCAATTTCTAATTTTTTTAAAAATTCTTATTTCAGTTGGAAAATGAAATCTTTGTCCCAATGTTGATTTCTCCGTCCCATTCTTTCGGAATATTAGAATATTTGTCCAAAGTTATGTTTCATGTTGGCAACCGTGTGGCAACGGACTTAGGAGATTCTTTGATTCTTTTCTAGGCTAACAATCCAGTTCAATATTTTCTATCAACTGACAGTAGCATATGTATAAAATCAACTGTCCATCATATTTAGTTTGGAAAAGACTTTCTTTTGGCAATGCTTTTGACAGATATTTGTTTGAAAATGAAGGTTTTTTTTTTTTTAGTTTGCAAGAGTTCACTTTGTTTGTTTTAAATATTCATTACAAAAGAGACTTCCTACTTATCTCTGAAATCGTTTGTCAACTACTCAGTTCAATATAGTTTCAAAGCGAAAACAACGTGGACAACTTTTTCATTGCACAATGCATTTCCGCAAAAGTTTAAAAGCGTCGACCATACAATTTTGCAAATAACGTTGAAAAACTTTGTGAAACACATAAATAAAACTACAAACAAAAAACCTCTTCACGTCAAAGTGGGTGAAGAAACTTCACTTCTTGCTGAGTTTATTTTACAACAGGTGATATACACAGGAATACGAAGACTAGTTTAAATTTTTAATTAAGTTTGAGTCTATTAATGCAGTTGAATCGTAATCTGCGTTACAATTATTGCTTGTTTTATGACCGTCTATATTTACTAGGTACGAATTGTGTCTAATTTGTAGCAAAATTTTATCATTCCACAATCGCTGAATTTTATAACCAGAATAGATTAGGCTGTGTGTAATTCGATAGGGTGTACGGATTTAGATATGAACTCAAGTTTTCTAAAGTTTCTTAAAAATTAAAAAAAAAAAAAAAAACAATTAAATATAGATAGACTTAAGGCCGAACGGCAATCATTTTAAGTTAGAATAAGGCAAATGTTAGTTTGAAATAAGATTTAATCGTTTTTGTTTAGTATGTAAGTTAAAGATTAATAAAAATGAATTAAGAATGAAATCACAGAGTTAACTGTCAAGTGGGCTGTAAAGTCGCAAGTAATTTGCTACACGCTGTTGGAGTGTTTGATAGTATCTTCGAATTGGTAGTAGATTATAAACTTGTATTCGAGTTTGTAGTCAATTTCGAATTAAGTGGGTCATGTTCTTATAGTTTAATGTATTTGTTTGAAATTTTGACATATATGTTGACAGTTTAAAGTAGTTGAGAACTTAATATCTATATTTAGAACTCAAAATGGTTGTGACTATGCCGTATTATAGGAAATTTTGTGCCAAAAATGCCTACATATCCACCTGAATCGCCTCTTATAATCGTAATACGCATGAAGCCATATTTTTTTATGTATCTGTCACAAATATAACAATAAGTCAAAAAATGATTATATTCACTGAATACATATCTCTCTTCACACTGAAGGTTTTTAAGCATTCGTGTTCAGCCTTATATCGTTCCCAACCTACTTTTAGTCAATCGAAAAATAATCTTTTTCATTTCGGTTGACAGGTGTCAACATACAACTGCTTTCCCAAATCAGATAAGAAAATGTCTTATTTTCGGCCATGTCACTTGTCATCCACAATTAGAAGCTCCATCTCTAGTTTCTTCTTGTAATGTCAAATTAGTGTTCTTTCAACCATCCTGTCACATTCCGATGGTATACCTACCAAGCTACCTACATCAAACGCAGATCAGCCTTATTATCTGTCATCATTTGCAGAGTTTCCAATGATTTTCAGTAATGTACCATTTTTTTTTTAAATGCACATACATACTAATACTGCTACAAAAGCCCAATAATTTATAGGTTATTGCAAAAGCCGGATTTTCGAAAAATGTACACCTACCTCGATACCAACAACAAACAAAAAATCGAACTCCAGAGACTCCCCACCGGATTCGAACAAAGGTGCATCACCATTCACCAACAAAGCGCATGCTCTCTCATTACGAAAATGCACCCCCGCACGAAAAGCTCCGTTTCCCTTTTCGAAATGAACAACCTTCACTCGGTATGATGCCGGTAAATTACCCTGCAAATTAACCCTCCCTCCTCGCATACGTACAACACAACAAGCAGCAGCGCATAAAACATCTAATGTCAAAATTATGCTTCAATGATTAGACTGACATACAAATGGCGACCAATTAACACACATTGTGTCCATTCGCGGTAAAGAGTCCACAATTTGTGACTTTTGAACTGACACACGCGTACACGCGTACAATGTGCACAAAGTTTGTAAATTATGATTGTTTGTATATCTGCCAAATGGTTATCAAAGCTCAAAACTGAAGCATGTGATCAATTGAATGACGAAACCCGGCGCTGAATACGCTACAAAACATTGCACACACGCAAACAACATGCCAGGTTTTCTTCGTAGTTGCCACTTGCCAGTGCCCACCAATGTCAAATTGAACATACAAACATGAATTTCATAGAAAACCATCATCAGAGTGGGCCTGAACTGGGCACAGCTCACAGTACAGACTGTGTATAGTTGTATTTCTCTTTCTTGACGACACAAATGCCTATTTGGGCGTACAACAAAAGGGGTCGGTCTCGTTCCCTTCGATAAAAGATTATTTTGTCTGTGCTTGCGCCAGTATTTTATCTTGTTCGTGTCATGACTGTATTTGGCAAGTGTACAATACAATGTGATATTATGAGAACAGAAAAAAGATAAAACAAAAAGAATGAAAAACTATAATTTGTGACGTTTGTCGGCTGAACGTAATCATTGCTGTAAGGTGCAGCAGCACATTACAGATGAATGCAGGTCGAAATATGTGCTGTGCTCTCGAAGTGGGTATGACCCCAACACAAATAGATTCTGTTACTGGGGAAATATTGAATAGCAATAGCAATATGACTGGCGGGATAATTATCTTGGTATTACGTAGAAATGTTTACGTTTTGTTCAAGAGCAATGGATTCCCAGTCAATTCTTATGATTCAGAGAGGTTTTTCAATATGATAAACAAGTTTAGTTAATTTATGACGATAACAAGTTTGTCGCAGAAGTAAGTAATTTTTAGTGATGCCACTTATATAGAATTGTGGTTGGTGTTATTTTTTTTTTTGGGTAAGGCCCCAGTTATAGCCATACATCAAATGCAACCGAAAAAGTTGGAATATATGAAAATTTGTTTTTTTTTTTTTTTCGTTTAGGCGGTTATAGCGAAAAATCTGCCAGAAAAATGTTTCCCTACGAAAACAATTACAACAAACAAACAAACCCCGGATTCCATCAGAAAAAAAAATCCTGACAGATGGAACAGTAAAGAAATGAAACATTTCAGTGGAATGATTCGGTTTTCTTTTGTGGAATTGACTGAGAAGTTGATCAGAAAAAGTTTTTCGTACGGAAAAATGAATATATTATTTTTCTAGAAAATTTAAATATCATTTGCATATTTTTTTGATAATCTAACTTTATATTTCATAAGCAGCACTTTAAGACCAAGATTGAGTTCAACCATCAAGTTTAAGTGGTCAAAGAAAGCAAAAGAAAATTTGTACGTTTTGTTTTTACGTATTGCTATAACTAGGGCCTGAGTAAAAGTGTAGATACTGCGGAAAATAATGCCGTTGTATCTGAGGGGGCTCTGTGGTTTTATTCAGTTTCAAAATAAAATAGTTATGAAAAGAAAATTATTTCAAATGTAGAAATGAATACATCTTAACATCAACTTCATGAATGAACATTAATTTACTACCATTAAGCAATATTTTTTTGGGCGGAAGATATATCCACCCTTTTTTATTACTCAAGCAACAGTAAAAATGAAACAACCGAAGCCTGTAACCAAACTCTATTCTTGCTAATGTAATTTATGGCGTTTTGCAATCCTGCTCCAGAAAAGAACAAACATTGGCCGCATTCAAGAATCTAGTTATCTTAGTCGACTAGATTGGTCTGGATACGATGTAACCTGAACGCAAAAACTAGATTGGTCGGGAACGTCACTTTTTCTACGTCAGCCACATACCCGAACTGTCAACTTAGTACTCAGTCACGAATTTCTTGACTAGATTCGTCGGCTACCCCTCCATAAACGTCAAAAGTCACAGGTGCCCACGTGACCGATTTCAACCAACCACAACCGAGATAGATCTAGTCAGACAGCTGCCAGACTTACTAAACTAGATACTTGAACGCCCTCATTGCAATAGAACAGTGACTTTTAATAATGTCAACTTTCAAACGGTGCTGCCATTTTTGTGTTTGCGTACCCTACGCGTGGAGAAGACGTTATGATGCGATGCGATGAAAATCATTTCTTCAGCTTGTGCCCAAAGTTGGAAATAATTTTGTCACTATATACATATAACAAAACGATCTTGAATAGTTCCTGTACTAGATTCCTCTTGGCTAGCATCTATGTCCGACGAGCTCAATTACGGGCTCTCTGAGGCAACAAATGCATAGTTCTTTTTACGCGAATCCTGTCCAACATTTGACTGAGTTTAACTGGATTTTCATCCATTTTTGACACAAGCTTAAGCCAACATAATCCTATTGTAATTACCAGTTTTAAGAATGCCTTTTACATTGGGTAAGTGGGTAGAAGTCTGCTCAACTTAAGTTAAGTAAATATACTGCCAAAAAAAGACATTTTTTTATTAGATAACCGAGAAAGCCTTACGCCAATAGAATTTAATGGGAGTAATCCAGCTTAAGCGAAAGTGCAATTACATTTAAATTGTACGACTTGAACATAATAGAGTTACTGGCCGATTTCATACTTTTTAGCGGACTTTAGTCTATTTTTGGCATCGACTTAAGCCAGGGGTTGAATTACCGCATCCGTGATCGAGTAATACGTGACTGAATTTGTTCTTTTAAAATCCACAACAGTCAGTGACGTATGGGTCGCTTATGGATGCGGTAATTCAGCCCCAGTTCAAAATCTCACGGCTTAGGTGAATTGCTTACCTCCTCATTTTTGGAAGAGTAAGGCTCGAAACGTTCTTGAATATGGAAGCAAAAACAGGTAGGAGTCGAAAACGATAACTGCAAATAGGGCCTGTGTACAATATCCTCTTAAAAGTTCAATGCAGCTCATTTGTCGGGGCTCTCTTTATATGCCGACTTGATAAGGTTTCCTAAAAAATGTTTACTCTTGTCCACGCCATGTTGAATGATGGCGGTTGATGGTTGGCATTTACGTATTAAATAAAAATGCATGCACAGACAACGCCACTTACTTGTATCCAACAAAACAATTACATTTTTGGCTAGCTGACACCAACATCAAATTAACATTCAAATACCGTCTATTTGCACCCGTTAATCGCATGACTTTCCGCCTTAGACAGACAGACGTCAAACGGTTGGTCCAATTCCCAAGTTTGTGTACACTTTGTCTGCATCTTACTGCACCATTAAGATATTGTTCCATTGCGATACTATGTATCCTGCCAGAGCATTGTATAATTAAAATCGTTCTCCTACACTACATAAATTGAGCATTTTTAAGCAGGCAATCGGATTCGTTTTGTCTTTTGTATTTTCTTGGCACCGAGTGTAACAATAAATTCGCTCAATTACCAAAAAATGTTTTCATTTTCATTGCAAAATGGTGGCCAAAATACAACACCGCAACAACAGCGGTAGAAGCAAGAGCACCGCAACTATGTAGTTAGCTATTTGCACTGGCAAATCTGGCCAACATAATCTGTCAGCAGTAGTCGAAGAGAGAATTCGAATTTGATGAATTCGAGCATGTGACAAAAATTAAGTGCGTCAATTTACGGTGTGCGGTTATTAGCCGCTGTTGGGTTACGAGTATGGCTGATATTTTGATGAGGGCCGCCTCACATTCGATTGTGTCGAGTGACATTTGTTTGCATGTAAACATCTAATTGAGCGTAGCCAATTAAAATTTTTAATAATTGCCGCCCCAGTCGCCCTGCAAGAGGAAATTACTGAAGTGGGTACTTGAAGTTTTTCAAATGTTGTGCCTAACGAATGTGTGAGAGAGAGAGAAAGGTAGAGTGTGCTTAAAAACTAGAAACTGCTGGTGGATTTTCGAGTTTGTTCTGCTTATATCTGCGTTCAACTCGGAGGCGGTGGTGGATGCAAATGCAAGTGGTTCGTTCGCACTGTGTGTGAAAAATGAGACCTAATTTGCTGTCGTTGCACTGCCTACGAATGCGAGTGTCATGTACGCATTTTGAAAGTACACACGATGTGCCGTCGTGGATGTGTTTTGATTCAGAAACTTGCATTTTTATTTATCGCAAGCGGAGTAGGTGCGGTGAGGTGCAAACGCTACGTGATGTCGATCTATGCTGATTGCTGGGCTTCAATTAAACGGATTTTATACTCAAATTGGCGCCAAAAAGTGCGAGAACTGAAAATCTACTGGTGAATGGTTTTTTTTTTTTTTTGGGAGTGGACGCAATGTAAGTTGTGTGCAAGGTAGCTAAATAAATCATGTCGATCGAGGTAAATAATAATAATAATAATATAGCGATGGCATTTGTCCACATGTGCTAATTGCGTCGGTGTAATCTGTAATGTAATTCAGCGATCAAAGGGAGTACAACAAAGTACGAGTATGAAATTCACATGTGTGTCTGTGTCATTTGCGGACCGGGGTCGAGAGTAAAGAAATTTACATCATAACCAAAATGTGTCAGAAAACAACAGAATATTGATGTCAAGTGGTTTGAACTGAACTTTTACTAATTAATTGGGAGAACGTTTGACTGTATTTTTGAAATATTTGACTGTCATCAGTCCAAATTATATCCATTTTGTTAAAAGATCTAACTTTGAATATAATTTCTTCTGTTTTTATTTAAATTAGGCCTTAGGGCAATTTTTTTTATTGTATCTGTCCATGAAAACTTATTCGCTCTGTTCTGATACACACCGTATTATTTTTGGAGGATTTTTGTCAAAAAAAAAAAAAATAGAATTTCCTTACAAAAATACGCAGAAATACATAACAAGTAGATTAAAAATTAAAAAGAAAAATTAAAATCGTATGATCTTGTGTATCAGCCTTTATCGATTCCAATTTTAACCGTGATAGAAATCCACGACAACCAACTTCAATAGTTTGCATGATCAGCCATATTGTAAAATTTAATGAAAGACACATTTTCATTTTTGTTTTTGTAAGATTATTGAAAATATATTGAATAAATGAATAAATTTATTGCGATTGAGATTAAAGACTTATCTACTATTATCACACTTCAATTTGACGGATTAAAGGTAACTTTGAAAGTCTCTCTAAAAATTTAGTAGCAAGCATTTTGACGTACATAAAACCTTTGTACAAATTATTCTATTAAAAAAAGTTGTATCGAATAATCCATACCTACTGTTTGAGCTTTTGCAATTACTGAAACGATAAATTAAGGAAGTTGTAAAAAGGGTTAAGCTACTATTACACGTGTCATTTTGCGTGGTAAATTTTGACATGCTGACGTTACAAAAATTCGCCCATTCGATGGTCACTGGTGTGTCTTTTGGTATAGTGACGTTTGGTATAATCTGACGTTTTCTAGCTAGCTTACTTGAGGATTTTTTGTTATATTAATGCGGGGGATAGAATATAAAAGCAAATTTAAGTTTGCATGTACAATAGGGCTGCCTTGCGCTTGGAGGTTTTGGAGGACATGTCCTCTTTTCAACCCCGCCGCGGAACGTCCTCCAACGTTTTAGGAAATTATCCCCTTTTTTCTCCTAATAAGTAATTTTAAAAGTAAAAAAAATTATTGAACTGTAAATAAATAAACTCACAATAAACAAAGGAGAGAAAAAAACTATCACCCGAAACGTATAATTTTAACTACATATATAATAATAATAAGTACAATAACCTAAACTGTAAGTCTTTTTACTTTATATTAAAAATCAATAATGAAACCTTGAAAAAAATGTAAATAATCTGAAGATAAATACGAGTATAAGAATAATTAAAAGTTTTAAAAACATGTACATACTTTATGTAATGTTACTTTTAACTATAAATTATTTATTTTGTTTGCATTTTAATTTATGTTATTTTAAAACTCTAGGTACACATATATATTTTTAAAGCAAAGTGGGAAAAGTGTATGTTTCCCTCTGTCGCCCCTTAATTTTCAACCAATTTGGTTGATTTTTTTCAAATGTCAGTAATTACGGAGATCCGGCGGGGTTCAGGTTTTGTTTCATGTTCGTGGACCTAGATTTTATTTTATTTTTGTCCTCTTTTTAAGGTAGATGATGTCGGCCAAAGTCCGGAATTTTAAAACTTTTTATCCTGATCTATAGGACATGGCTTAGACAGCCATGGCAACCATAATGTACCACCAATAATATTATTGCTTTCATAGCCCCCAAATCTCGATGCAAAATTTAAGTATACCTACGAAAATATTTATGCAGATTTGGAACCACTGATTCCTAGTGAACGAGTTCGATTTTAAGAGTTAAAACTATCCCTAGTATTTTATTCTTAAAGCCTAAAAGTGTTTGTTCACGTATTCAGTTAGTGATGGGATTCGAGTGATTTTTTTCCACTCGAATCGCTCATGTAATTTACAAAAATAAATCGAGTTATGTAAAATATTAAATTTCAGACAATTATATTGCCACTTTCATATTATCTTATCCTAAGGGTGGAATGAAAGCTACGGATTTTTACGCCTTTCGAAGTGTCGACAAATTGTTCGCCACGCCCACTTTTTGGGGGCGTTTTTTTTTTGCATAAATATCAAATGCTTGTGTTTATTTTCTTGGAAAACTGGGGGGTTTGGAAATGGGCTAAGACCTTAAGTGTGTAATTTGTACATTATTACGTCCACCAAGGCCAGTCTTTTCATGAGTCTTTTTTGAACTAAATAAACTTGCAAATGATACTGTTTTTTCTTGTCAAATCTACAAGTATTAAAGATGTACCTAAAAAAGGGTTCTCTCAGTAACAACACATTTGTTTGGAATTTAAAAAATGAGACCAAAAGGTAAATAGAACTTAAAAAAAAGAATATAGATTTTTTAGATTTAGATAAAATTCTTTATTAAGACTCCTATTTACATTTATAGATTTTAAAAGAAAAAGGAAAGCTTTAGCTAAAAGCCTTCTGCCGTGGATTGACTTTAAGCTAAATTAACAATAATTATTAGTTAAACAAAGTTGGTTAAAATACTGATTTTGTAAATGATATAATTTCTTTATTTAATAAATTGTAGTTTGAATACAAGTGTATATCATAAAAAAAAAAACAAGAAAGAATAACACGTCTAGAACACTACGTAGCAGAATTAAAAATTACAAAATTAAATTTCTTTTTTTTTGGGTTTAAATTAGTTCAAAAAACTGTTGCGATAGGATAAGACATAATTAAAGATGTACAGTGCGTGGTTTTCAGTAAAAATTCTCTAAAATTGCCTACCTTCGGACGTACTGTAAAATATAGAGACTCTTTTGTGAGTCGAACAACACGCATGTGGAATGCATTGCCTCACACGGTTTTCCCCTCTCATTGCAATCCACAATTGTTTAAGACCAATGTGCACCAGCACCTCTTCTCTATCCTCCCTATCAACCCTTCCACTCGTGCTGTGCATTAGCATTATAAGGGAACAAAAACCCCTTGAGCACTAGTGAAATATAAAAAAAAAAAAATTAGTTCTAAAAAAATGTAAAATCGAGTCACTACCCTTGCTTGAACATGGCCCACAACTCTCAAGACATGTTTCAATTGCTAAATAAAATATTTTAGTGCAATTTCCAAAGCAGAACGCCGCAAACCAATTTCATCAGCAACATAATACGAGGAACATTTTTATTTAAATGTTCAAAATGTCCTTTACTACCCCGTACCGCTCTGTGCAGTACAAATGAATATCAACAACGCCCCAATTAGATCAATCAAAAAGCAAACATTTGCAATGCCATGTATTATAAAATATTTTCCCATTGAGATGATGAATATCCAATTCAATATACAAATCCAAATGCATTTGTAAACTATTTTTCTATTAGTCTCCTAAAAATAGATGAACAGAGAGATACTTTATTTCTTTTTTTTTTGTTTCGTGCATGGTTGTTTTAGAACACCAGCAGCAGCAACAGACCTTTTGCACACTCATTGGCACGATTTTCAAAAGACCACTGACATTTGAAATAGTCCACTCGGCACAGTACCGTGCCACAGTGGAATTGGAATAGACATTTCCGCAAAGAACCATTCGACTAAACCTAATTGAATTTAGAAAAGCGCTTAAGATATTAAAAATTCTACTATAACAACAAAATTGTGTGTTTACTTAGAGCCTTCGGTATAAAACCATGGGAACGACTGCAAATGCATTTAGAGTGCAGTTGGTTTTTTTTTTCTTTTTTTTTTGTGTCGTTTGTCCTATCATCGTCTGTAGTTGTTTGTCGTTTTCTTTCAGCCCATACCAAGAGGGGGTGGTGGTGGTGGTTTCAAAATGGTATACAAATGATTATTTATATCTATCAGCAGAAAACGAGTCATAAAATGTCAGCGTATCGTAAATTCGGCAAAAATGAAAGGACCCCATATCATGCGATACTAAATTTGGTAGCTTAGTAGCAAGGCACAAATTTTTTCTATGGAACTAGATACGAGAAGCAGGAAAAGAAAATAATTGAGTCTTTAAGTAAAAACTGTCGAGTTACGTACTTGCAGGTGAATGGGAAATTTACACGCACATGTAGGGCGGGGTATACACACTCGAAGGTAGTCGGCTTCGCTTCCGGGTGGTTAAAATCAAATTATGAGTTTGTTTGTTAAAAATTTATCGAATTGGAAGGATAGTATCTTGGAAGAGTTCCAAAAGGATTATTTGAGAATCGGTACATTACCCATTTGAATGTTCTTAGAGTATGCATATCCATTGGGTTTTGAAAGTTTGATTCATGGTTATTACCGAATTGCCATTGAATTGACGTCACAAACTCAGGGGCCCAGTCGTCGTAAATAAGTGATGTCATCATCGAGTGGCGCTTGAGTTGGCTTGGTGGATAATGGGCCACATTTCTGAGCAGGGGATTACATAAGTTATATACATAAAAGGAAAGGACTGCCTAACTTCTCCCAATTTTTAGTTATTGAATGGTCGCATAGCTGAATTCTGACAGTCATTTTACTGTAGGAGTGTTTTTTAGTTTTTGTTTAAAAGGTACTTCCCTTCGGCAACATTAATTGACTATTCACCCACCATACTTGTGCTGATTTAGAAGTGAGAACAAGGGCACAGGGAATTTTCTGTGTTCGAGTGTAGATTTCACATGATTGGGTAGATTGGTTTGTTCCACAGTTTGACAGCATAAATGAAAAATTCCCTGCGTGATGTTAAGCAGGTGTATGTGGCAGGTCGCAATACTATATTAAGGGTGGACCATCTATTGGTTTCTTTTTTCATATATCATATGTTATTTTGACGCTGACAGCTTTTTCCCGCTAGAAGTCTTGACAGGAAGTCCGTATCATATCTCCGCGGAACGAAATGAGTCGCCTTTCGCTTGAAAAACTTGTTTTCCTCTCCTTTTCATTGAAATATAGCATTTAGGTTGCATCTATGATATTTGAATATCAGAATCAAGAAGTTGTACTTAAGAAAGCCTTTAAAGAGCCGATATCCTTCTTTTGAGTTTCGTAATATACTTGCAATGAAAAATGTCAGAGCATGTTTCAAGAAACCAAGAAGGCTGACATATAATTTCAATGTAGATGTAGATCCAAAGGCCTTAGGCTTGACCAAAAGAAGCTTGCTCCACCAGAAAGCTGCCAAAAAGAGATGTGAAGCTCCTGCTTCTATACAAGATGGCTGCAAGGATTAGAGCCAGTCCTTGTCAGATCTCTTACTCTCCCTCTTATATTATCTACTGACGAGCCCAAAACATGCCGGGACCATGTCGGAACAAATCTTAATTCAGACTGGTTAAGTTTTTCAAGTTGAGGTCTTTTATTTTATAAATATTGCTCGTTTTGGGTATTACTTCTAAAAGCTCTGGAACTGATATTTCTTAATGAATCTCAACATTTTCAACTAATTTCTGAATTTGACTGGATGTCTGATAAAAGTTGTTATAAGTATTCTGCTCTTAACAACTATTATCAGAGATCATTTCGGTGATTTCGGTCTTCAGCTCTTAACAAGTCAACTTATCAGAGAATCATGACAGGAGGTTTCTACATGGATCTAATAAAACTACACTGGTTCGTCTAGCAAACGTCGATTATTCCACCGGTGAATCATACAGAACAAGTTGCAAAACATATAGGTAAGCCTTGGTTGCAAATCCACTCTGTTTAGACTTTCACATCAGTTGGACCTGTCTAAAGGACACCTAAAGTCTTAATTGAGATACAGTCTACAAAATGGAATTTTACAGTAAAGATTGAAACGAGCTAACTTTTGCACAAATCTGACAGTTGACTAAATGAAAATGGAAATAAATAATATGCTCATTGCACAGTGAAGAAAATGTGCTTCAGCGACAAATTTAAAGAACGCCTTGGACTTCGAATAGGGGCTCTTTATGCAGAAGGGTTTTTTTTTTTGCATGGATAAGCCCTTGGTAGTCGGTCAAAAAAGATCTATCCCCATTTCACAATAAACGACAAACTTTAAAAGGCTATAAGGGACAGTGGCTTAGTGGTTAGTGTGTTGGACAACTTAATAAAACTGAGTTAAAAAAAAAAGTGTGTTGGACTATTAACCGAGTGGTCCCAGGTTCGAATCCGCCAAAAACCAAATTCCAACTTATGGTTTTTTCCCCTGCGCCACCTCTCGCGAACGTCGGACAAACATACGAGAGTATAACTGTCTGGAAAAAGTAGATCCCTTCCATTCGTTCCAAAAATGAAAAACTCGTACAAAACGGATGGTTGCGAGAAGCGATGCCTAGGATCCCCTACGGACCTGTTGCACCAACTATTTTTTCCTTTTTTTGTACGCTATAAGGTTAACATAACAAAAATGATATATATCTATTACAAAAGCGCACAAAATGTCATTAAGAAGCTAGTCGCGACCTCCAAATGTAATGTGAAAACTATTTAAGCCGCACTAAATCTTTTACAGCGGCTTTTAAAACAATTTAAAGCAGGCAATAAAAATCACTTAAAATACACTAATAACTGCACTTATCGGCTCCGAGTTCTACCATTTTTGTGTGCTCCCAGTATGTACTTGATTTATTGTTCCCTTTAAATGTGATAACATTTTCCGTTCAAGTGCTAATTCAGTACCCCAAGTCATTCGTCAAAAACGGTATTTCCTGGCACAATCTATATAATTTTTAATGTGTCACCGGCTAAATAAAGCATTTCCTGGCGTAAACTATTCCAAATATATTTTACCACATCAAACAGTTTTTTCTACAATTTTGCTCTATGCCAATCTTGCCGCAGACTTTCCATAATAACTTGGGTAAATTTTGTTTACCGAATTTCGTTAAACAATTACAAATAAGCGCAAACATTTAACAGAACTAATTGGAAAATAATTTATATCCACCACTAATTTTCATTGCCTGCCATTAACATCAAATTGCTGTGCGAATTTGATTAATCGATAGTAGATACGGAATTTTTCAGAATGCGGGGGGGATTCTTTTTTTGTTTTAAATCAAAATTTACCTAAAAGTGTGGAAAATGGAAAGAAAAAATGGAGGGAATTAAAAAAATTAATCTGTAGAAATATTTCGAACTTATTCCTTAGTTTATTTTCTACATACACATACCTTTTAGGTTACAATTAAAATTGGTCTCATTACAAATTTTATATACAGAAAAAAAAAAATATAGATAAATTAAATGCTAAGAGAAAAACCAATTTAACTTGACACTTGCGCCCTCGTGTCCTCCTTGCACTTCTGTATATTCTTTTTCTTTGCCTTCTGCTCACGGAATTTACAAATGACTTGAAACGTCTATCGCGTCGTTCGGTGGGGGAGGGTAATGTGTGGCGTAGAAATATTGGCATTTAACCAAAAATTTTCTACAAACTATTATACTCGTAGGTACTGTTTCGTGTTCATTTTTTTTTCTTTTTTTCGTGCTTCTTGCTTTTATAGTCGTATTAGGTATGACGGTCTATTGCACATTTTTATTCGTATGGAATAAGTTTGTAAAGCAATGAAGTCTACACGGAAAGTGCCATCTATGCAGATGTCAGAGGAGAGCAAAGCGAGGGCGTATTTCTTTCAGCAAAAGGAAAGATTTTTTTTTTCTTTTTAGTGGAAAATGTCAGTCGGGTGAAGACCGCTTTATTTTGCCACGTGTACTTTTAGGAATTGAAAGGATATCATTTGAGTTGATTGGAAGATAAATTTATGGTTTTGAAATCGTTCTTGACATGGAAGTCTGTTAAATGGAATTGCGACTTGCAAATACCTATACAAGGATGTGGTGAAATTCAAGAATTTTATACAGGCAGATGGATGATGGATCTTTGATTTTTAGTTTGGCAATGAGTTGAGTTGAGTTGAGTTGAGTGGACTTGTATGTGAATTTTAGTATTTGGTGCTATTATTTGGGAATTGAATGTTGCAGTAATCATGGAATTTTTGGGGCTTATCTAGAGGTCTTGTAGATACAACAAAAATGAAGTCAATGGCACAAGAAAAACATAACGACGGTACTGCATACAACTCATCTACACGAGATCTCATCATACTTACTTACATACTTTGGTGGCGCTACAGTCCGGGTGGACCTGGCCTCACGCACGATCTTCGGCTAACTGCCTCCAGTTATCACAATGGGTCAATTTTGACCTGAGTGTGGTCCGGAATCTTTCCTTGCCAGCCCACAAACTAACTGCCTCCAGTTGTGTACTCCAAGTTGGTTGAGGTCTCCTTTCACTTGAACTCGCCACCTAAGGCGAGGTCTTCCTCTACTGCGTTGTCCCTCCAGGTCGGAATCGAAGACTCTTCGGGCCGGAGCGTTGGTGTCCATTCTCTCTAAATTTCCTACCCATCTTAGACGACTGATGCGTACTTTTCTGACCAGGTTGATGTCGCTGTACAGCTCATACTTACTTACTTACTTATGGAGCGCTACAGTCCGGGGTGGACCTGGGCCTCAACCAATACGCCTCTCCAGTTAGCGCGATCTTTGGCTAACTGCCTCCAGTTGCGCACTCCAAGTTGGTTGAGGTCCCCTTCCACTTGCGCGCGCCACCTAAGGCGAGGTCTTCCTCTACTGCGTTGTCCCTCCGGGTTAGAATCGAAGACTCTTCGGGCCGGAGCGTTGGGGTCTATTCGCTCTACATGTCCCAGCCATCTTAGACGACTGATGCGTACTTTTCTGACTAGGTCGATGTCGCTGTACAGCTCATAGAGTTCGCTCTTAAATTTCCTCCTCCAGAGCCCTTCAACGCAAATAAGAATCGAAGAAATTAGCGTTCGAAACGATCAAGGTGAGCCTCATCCGCCTTTGATAGCGCCCATGCTTCTGCACTATAAAGCAGGACTGGGATGATGAGGGTCTTATACAGAGTATATTATTTCTCGCCAAGGCCTTACTAATCAATTGCCTTCTTAGACCGAAATAACAGCGGTTGGCAAGTGTGATTCTTCGCTTGATTTCTGAGGTGATGTCCTTTTCAGAATTAATAGCGGAGCCGAAGTAGACAAAGTATGACGTTCTGTCCGATTCGTCGATGTTTTGTTTTGTCCTCATTCACCACTAAACCCATTTTTGCCGCTTCTGTACTGATACTTGCAAGCGCACCAGTGACAGTTCGCTGTGTTCGTGCAAGAACTCACCTACAGAAACAAAACCTTAACCGATTTCCATTCCAGTTTATTGTCTTGTACCTATTTTTGGCCAAGTAAATCAGTTGTTAAAGTTGATCAACTGCGTTGTCGGCTTGGTTTTCTAAAAGGTTGGTGCACACGTTAATATCCTCGTACGTTAGACCAAGCAGCGGATGTTGAGTAACGCTTTAAATGCACTTGGGAGTGAATGAGCAGTGCCGAACTCAAGAGGGGCTACTAACTCGAATGCCTGGGGCGCCAAATTCAGAGGGGCGAATTATCCATTAAATTAACCAGTAAAGAGAACTTACCGAAACCACAATTTATATAGGTAGGTATATATAAAACAAAGTTGCATCCGTGAGACCGCCCATAACTCAAAAATGGGTTGTCCGATTTGAGCTATCTTTTTTTGTTGTTTTTGTAAACGCCTAAGGAAGATCTATACTACGAAATTGGAAAGTTTTAAAGGGAAACGTTTTTGCTTTTTTTTTGTAATTTTGATCGTAAATAGAATATTTTTCAATTAACAAAATTAACTTCAGGTGGAAGAGTGAATGCTCAAATTTTGTTTAATCAAACAGTCAAATTTGTGCGGGACGAAGCTCGTCGGGCCCTCTAGTATAATATTCTCGCAAATATTTTTTTCTTTTTTTAGAACAGGAAAAACTTTCCTGTTCTTTTGAAAAACTTTCTTAGAAAAACTTGAAAGTCGGAAATGGTAATTTTTTGAGGAGGCGCAAAAAACCGATTTAAAAAATTAAAAAAGTAAACTGTTAAAGTAAGACGTACGAGGGACATACGAGCTTTTAAATGAAAATTTGAAGATCGATAGGCTTAGGAGGTTTTGAAACTGCTTGATAGAGGCAAAAGGAATCATGATGGAGCTACGAGGTATTGATATTTAAATTCAGTTATTTTTTTATCCTCAGGATTCCATTAAATGTAATTTTTTCATTAAATTGGGACTTACGAGGTTTTGAAAGAAAGCAGACGTAAATACCTTTTTAAAACAGTTTATTCAGACAATTTTTGCGAGATGTAATTTTTTCGCGAAACACTAGAGGAAGACATCTGGCAAAAATTGTCTTCAAAAATGAAGTACAAGAACCATGTTTCAATGGTGCAGGGAAATAAATCCACGGGTATTATCTCCACATGGGAATTAATTGTGGGAAATTTTACGTTCCCAATCCCAATTAGAGAATTTTGTTTCGATAACCTTCAGATGTGGTTAAATTTATGACGACTGAACTTAAAACTTGTAACTTTGTAACTTTGACTTTCTTTCAGTTGTGAAAGTCTAAACACCCGCCTTTAAAATAGAAATTACCTCAGGCGAGTGGTTGTGAGATGTCAAGCCTTGGGTACAGTAGAGCATAGAGTTGTAGCGCCATCTATTGAATTTTTTTATCACTTCGAAGGCAATCGATGGAAAAGCAACGACATCATGCGAAATATCCAATTCTAAAAGAATTCACTCTGCAGAGCGTATTTTTAGACATTCTCGATCAAATACCTCTCAACTGCAAATCAGTTAGCTGCTTGATTAGCAGCAGCACAAAGAGTGTCTATCGTGACAAGTCTTTTGGACGAATTAATCTTAATGTACACACCTGTTGAGTGAGGCAAGAGCAAATAAATGAAGCAATGAAGTATATTTTGAGCTCTGTCAGGTGAGAAAACGATGATCTCTTTCATGTTGTGAAAACAATTAGCTTCTAAATTTTCTATGACGTCTTTCTGACGCCATCAAAGTTATGGCTGACACCTATATTGCTAAATATAATTGATCACATGTGTTGGCACAGCAATGCTGGTAAAAGGCGATACCAATCTGACACATTGATAACGATTTTTTTTTTTTGTTATTTTTTTGTACCAACTTTTGTAGTAGAAATAGGTATTAAAAAAAAGTAATTTACAAAAACCAAAAAACCCGATTGACTGTAAAAAAAGATCTCGCTGACAATTCTTTTTTTGGTTTTTCTTTTAAATTTATATTTATATATTTTTTGGACACTCCGGGAGAGAATACCAATTTAATGACAACTGACTCTTCAAAATCGGCCCAGCCGTTTGGGCTGCAGGGCGTCACGTATGAACGTACATAGGATACGCACGAAACACAAAACCCTCCCTGTGTCCAGTCGGATAAAAACAACACCCAACCGATTCATCAAAGTACCTCAGCCATCCAAGATCCGCCACAATGATTACTTGCACGGCTATTGTCTGACTTCCTCATCAAACCGTGCAATGGGAACAACCCCCGATTGCAATTCGTCTAGGTCCGAGAGAGTTACTCTCCACCATGACTCACCAGATTAGCGACAACATCGCCTTCATCAGCATATTCTTCAGACCGATTGCACATAAATTCGTCCGCCCAATTGAACATTCCTGCAATAAAAGAATGCTCGATGTGATTTTAATGTTAGCCCATCACCTCCCACCCACCTCAAAGATATCGCGCCGTCAAATAAACCAGACGTCACCCACCATCTGGACACGTCTAAAAGCAAACAAACAGGTCTTATGACCCATCATACGAACGCTGTGTATGTACGTTTACATTTGAAATTATTGGCCTGGCGCCAATTTGGAACTATTTTCGAAATTCAATTTGTACTTGTGCATAGTGCGCGGCCGAGCAATTTCAGAACTGCAGGTAGACATCATCCATCCGCGCCGCCGGATTCATATCAAAGCTTTACCCTTTCCCGCGATCTTGACAAACTACACAGTCCCATCCAAGGCAACCTTCGGCTTTCGCATACAAATTTTTCATCAAATTTTCTTCACAAATCATATCTCAAGAGTGTACAATGTACGTATATGTATATTCCGAAGGAGATATTCAAAAATCTGTGTGCGCGGTCTAATTTAAATGTCACGATCGAAAAGTAATTTCATTAACCACACACCTATGCAGTCGGTCAAAGCAATTTTCTTGTAGATAGAAACAGCGGCGCATCCCAACTGTAGGTAGGTCCATCTACGTTGGTATGTATGTATATTGACCACCAGGCAAACACCTCTATGCATTTAATTAACACCACTCGACGTGGACGGACATACAGCAGCGCATTAGTTGAGTAGCCACCACAATACGTATTCACGTCGGCTGTCTGCTCTTCTGATCCAATTTGCTGTTCGGTTCGGTTCGGTTTCCTCATCCGCCTGTCACTCTCCACTGGGTTACAGCTTATAGATACAGTTTCTCGCATATCTACACTAATTGGTCCCAAATCGACAATCTTCTTCGGCAATTGTTCTTCACCTCATACCATACCCCCTCTAACCACGTCGTTGTTTTCGTCTTCATCGAGAGGAGTACATCTATCGAATAGCTGCACGCACAAAATACGCTTAAGCGCTTTACAGCGCCGAGTAAACACAATCGCATCTATGACAATTGTTCGAATGCAATAGAGATTTATTCTATTGCCATTCGATTAACCTCAACCCTTTTGTTTCTCGACGAGGAGAGGGCAGGGACGGCGGTGTGCCAAAGAGGGATGGACGTGTTGTTTATTGTATCTCTGGGTGTATTTCTAAATCTCTGACAAGAGTACTCGCAAATCAAACCGGTCTGCCATTGTGTGGGGATGGGGATTTTCGATTTTCTGTTTCTTTTTGTCTCCGATGAAAAAATGCATCTATCAGTTGAAGAGATACGTTCACTCGTACATGCATGTGTGTTGTGCATCTATAAATGAAGCGATTTAATGGATTTCAAACAATGGCTGAACGATTTTTCCCCCTAACGGGCGATATATGCAGCTATCTATATACAATAGATACTTGCAGAGATTGAAATGAATCTCAATTTGGTCTAAGAGTCATGTGGTTGATGCTGCATGGCTATACAGCGTATGCTAATGGGATTATGTGTTCTTATGGATTCAATTAATCAAATTTATTGATACTCGGTTATCGGTGGGGGAGATGTCTGCCTATCGATCGTACATCAAGATGATTCACGAGGGCGTTCGCGTTGTGCTTGTGGCAAATGCCAAATTAGCGAATCGTATATGCAACAATTTGCATGTTACCCGTAACTAATTGTGTTGGCAAAGTTAGACTAAATTGGATGGTAAACAGCGATTGTGATGAAATTCGGAGGAGGAAATTCACCGGTGTACAAGGCCAATACGATCTTTCGTATTTTCCTGACAGGTTTCGATTGATATGGCTGTCCAAAAGCATTTGGGATTCCATGCTAATTCAATAGAAGCGTAGCACATGGTTCGTAGTTTGTCTACCAATTCTCAGTCAGAATTTGAATTGCAAATTGCATTGGTCGTGGGTGAGCGGCACGAGTTTGTATATGTGGTGGCCCCGATCATTGCTGGTTTTGATGTTCGCATTTATGGCTGGCGCTCGGAAGACGATCACAGTGCCGACGGTTGGTGGAAGTGATTTGCGGGATGTAAACGCCAACACTTGTTGACGGCGGTTAGTGATGGATGGATTTATCGGATTTTTGCACGCGGAAAGTATCATCTGCGGTTCAGTATTCTTTGAACCTTTTATAAAAACTTTATTCTCGCTCTTAGGGTTTGAGAAAATTCAAACGCTTGGTTGGTTGGCAAGCGAAGACAAAGACAAGCCAAATGCCAAGGACAAACATTACTAAATGTCAAAACAAATGAGCAATAATGTTCCAGTTGTAGCTAAGAAAATCTAGCATGCCAAGCAGATAGATAGATCTTAAAATAGGGGAGCCTTACTGGGGCGCAGGCATACTGTGGGCTTTTGAAAAGGACGGTGCCTTACCTGGTGTGGTCCTAGAGCCAACTTTTTACTCCGTATGAATTCAGGAAGACGATTATCTTCTCTGGAAGTGTTTCAGAAAGGTTTGCCGATGTTATGATTTCTTCACCAAGGATGTTTTTCCTGAGACGAAGGAGGGCCGAGCATTCCATGATTATGGGAAGAAAGGATTCGTCACTATCTAGACAAAGTCTGCATGCAGGGTCCGCAGTGAGAGGACGATGCGGTGAAGATGTTTTTTCAAGAGGCAATGGCCACTGAATATTTCTGTTAGGATTCTCAGGTTATTTTTGTCCTGATTGATTAGGAATTTCGATTTTCTGCGGCAGAATTTGAGAAAGAATTGTTTGTGCAGTTCTATACAGGTGTTTTAAGCCAGACTTAATTAGATTCGAATCGAGCGTAGTTTTTAAAAAATACTTTTCTGACACCGCAGAAGGGCTCAGGTCCTATAAGTGCAATTATAGCACCGTCCTTAACTAATAAGTCTGCCGTTGCATTACCATCAAATCCTCTGTGAGCTGGGATCTAGTATGACAGTTGAGTTAAGAGCTTTAAGGGCTGATTGACTGTCTAAAAAGATAAATATGGTTCAACCACGTGTATTAGAACTTAGATTTATTCTAGCGCAGTAGTTGATGGCAAGGGATTCAGCCTGGAATAGAGATGAGTTATTGCCAAGGCTGACTGAATAGTTCGCTTGAGGCGATTCTCCTTAGATACCAGAACCAGTCCCTGACTCCATTGTAGAACCGTCTGGTGTACCAGGATTCAAGTCGTGATGGATTTGGTTTGTATTTTCCCCGGTTATCTCTTGGTGGGATGATGATAGAGACGTATTTATGGAAGCCATATTGCGGTAGCATGTCATCGAGAGGCATGCTGAATGGGCTTTCAGGCTCCATAGTGTTGTGTAAGGATACATGCCGTCCTTAATAGGAATAGGCGTCGATGTTGTTCGAATGGAACAGTCGATGAGTTCTCATTTTTGCTTCCATTTGAACGTGTTTTTTAATAGGTTTTAGACCTAGGATGAAATTAAGTGCCGTAGTCGGGGTAGAGCGTAGACAGCCCGTCGTATACAGCGTCCGGCTATGCGTTGGAGCCGTTCTAGCTTTTGTCTACTGACTACGACAGCATATGTATTCGCTGGTCTAACCACGAGCGAAATAAAAAAAAAAAATATATATATATCATATGTATATATCATCCGGGGTCCAAGTCTTGGGGACTTGGACCCCGGATTGTTGGCACATCCATAAGGATTTGGTAGCTCTGTATATGATGCTTTCGCCGTAAACTCGAAACTGCATTCACACCGAACAGAAACTAGTTTTCGTTCGACGTTTCAATCAGCTGTGATACACTAGTCGTGAAAATTCAGTGTAAACTATTTTGTTCACAAATTTCGATCGCATTAATTAACAAATCAAATGGGACTTAATAATAAACATTTTAGTTTTGACTCAAAACTTAAGTAGTTCATAGGAGCTTTATTTTCCATATAAATTTGGCAATTGTGAGCTTCCTTAAATTTAAAGTCGAGACTGAAATTTGTAATTAATGAATTAATGAATTCAGAGATTTTTAATTGTGATTTGTGACATTTGTTCGGTCAGATGTTCTGCTGAATAATGCAAAAGGTGTGTTTGTTTCAACAACCCAAAGATTGGATGTCATTTTCGTGGTCTTTTCGTAGAAAACGACTTTAAACGATTCGTTTTTTAAACTGAAATATGTCTGAGAAAACTTGTGTTTTCGATGAAGTTTTCGGGTGTTTTTGCGAACACCCGGTTTTCGGCTCGGTGTGATTATATATGCATGAATGGTCGTAATTACGGGAAGCAACGTACCTGGGATCACACTGTATACGAAGGCTGTGGTATCTATTGCAGAGACTATTCACAGCTCGGTAGCGAGTTTCTCGCGTCGAACATTACTCTGTCGAACAAACCTTAGAATAAGTTCATCCGATGACATCGCCGACCATCCACCTTCACTCGCAGCTCGATTGTGTAGAGTTCCACTGATGTGGCGCGGCCATCATTTTTGGCTCATGAGTTTTTAAGCATCGCGGCTTGTGAAATTCTCTTTCTTCTTTTGTGGCAGAAACGTCGGACGGCGTGGCTAATGGTAATAAAGTAATTCAGGCATTTATATTTTAGTGTAAGAGTTCAAGTTATGAATAATAAAAGAAATTGGAAATTAAAAAGAACAATCTCCAAAAGTTAAATTCTCATAGGCCTTCAACCAATTGCAGCTCAGTCTCTCCATCTTGATTTAAGTTTACCAAAAGATTAGTTGAGGAGCCTTACATTCCTCGATAACTTTTCGTTGCCAACTTTATAGTAACTCTTGCTTTAAACAAACACCGTTGTATTGTAACCGAAAAATACAACAGAGTAGCATTATCAACTTGACAGTTCGCTAAATTGTTAATTCCTGTGTGCAGTTATCGGGAAAAATAAAGAGAGCAAGTGTTTTTCTTTTGCGATTTTTTCGGCATAGTAAACAACAATTTTTTTCAGTTTTAGAAAAGTTTAAAAGTTTTTTTTTCAGAACAAATGTCAATTGTCGACCTAAATCTGTCATTTGATTCAGTTTTGCTAGAGGTGAGAAAAAGTGTGTTCACGATCGGATCAACAAAATAATATATCGCAATTTTACTAGATCTTTTCTTTTTCTTATTTTAACAAAGATGGCCGTCAGAGCGGCAAATTCATATTTTGTACCAATTATTTTTGGATAAACATTTTTATTTGTGCTTATTTCATTATTTCTAATGAGCCTTCCGTTCTGACGACACACATGTTGATCAAGTAGGTATAGAGGGCCACTCAGCAATTGAGCGAGTTCATCAATTTGGTGCCCGCAACGCGTTTAACAACTAAATTTGGATTTTTGTGTTGCTCAACATGAGTTGGACATTAAGCGAGCGACGGACATTAGCCTCTGATAGGGCATCGATTTTTTATTTATTTTTTTGTAAGTATTAAATTGGCCTATGCATATAGTAATAGACGAATTCTTATCTAGGAATAGGCTCGCTTCAATAACTTCTCGAGATGATTGTTCACATCCATGAAGGTTAAAAAAATCGGAACCAACTTGAAACCAACAATCATTTTTGAGAAGATTCAGCTACGAGCGTGCGTTTTTCGCTCGCGTACACGTCCAACAAATCTCACCCCGTGACTTCTGTTATTTAGCAGTGTTCCGTGTGGTGATAACAGTGGGAAGCGAGTTGATTAACATGCTCATTCGGCAAACGAGGAATTACGGGTGGCCTTGTTTAAGAAATATACGTACATGTGTGGAAAATATTTTGCGGGTACCGTGTTTTACTTTTAGCTTTCATGAGCTAACTCATTTTTTTCGCAAAGTGCTTATAGACATTATTAGTATTCTTCGTTTAAATCGGTGTCTAGTGCTCAACCGACCCTTAGTTTTATTCCGCGTCAGTTGCAGTTTCCGTCTAGATCAAAATAATGTTACGACCTACGATCCAATTGAATACATATCTAAGTAAGTCGCCATGTACACTAGACTAGCAATATAGCTTGTCTTTTTTTGCCTTCAAAGGTGATTGATAAGTGCCTATAAAAACAGTCGAAAGGGGAATACCATTCGCTCAGACTGAAGTACAAAGTAGATATCCTCTCTGATAGACACAGCCGACTTCTGGACCATTTGCCCGACTGCTAAATTTTTGACTCCATATCTTTATACCTGGGGATATTCCCAAATATAATTATGTATTTACCCCCCACTTATCGCATGTATTCAATTTAAGCCGGTTAATCTAAAGTACCTGAAACTGTGTGTACTCTCTAAAAACACCAACACTATCAGCTCGCATCCTTGACAATAATTGCACATCACTGTCATTAATGATGCGCGATTAATCATATACGCTTATACTGAGCTATCGCGCACCAGCTACAGCTCCACCCGCGAAATTGACGTTCATCCGTTCAGCCAGCCCACGTCAGTGAAACTAAATTTACTCTCGCGCAGCACGTCAGATAGCATCGTCGAAAAAAAAAATTAACCACCTATAGCTACACACTTCTTGTCTAATTGACGGAATTTTACGCTACGATCGGCTTGCTATCCGGAAACCGTATAATACCTATGCGAAACCCATTGAGGAATAGTATTTCCTGTGGGTCATTACTACGCCCGCAGAGAATTAAATCCCATCTATGTCAGAGGACTTTTAAAATTAATTTTAAAAAAAATTTGAAATTGTTAATCATAGTGAAAACGCGCAAGTATTAAACAAATGAAAGCTTGGAAAAAAACAACAGAACAGACCTAATTAATAGTGCTTTAGTTGGGTCGGGAGGGCGGGCGGTTGGGGGGTAGCCTTCACTCATTAAAACTGAACAACAAATACACCATAGCTAAAGGAAAAATGTTTATTTTCTGCGCTATCTCTCGTCATAACAACGGGGGAAATATACTCACATGATTGGAAATGCGTAATGCCTTGAAATTCCGACCGAAAAAAAAAAAAAAAACGCAGAAGAGTGGGTATATGTGTGTGGTGTTGTTTGTGGAAAAAAAAAATGTATGAATTATTATTAACACTTAACATGTTGAGACTAATCTTATCATAGATATAAGTTCACTGTTGCCACTTTAGCGATTTTTTCGCTATTTCTAGCGTATTTTTAAAGCTCTCGGCGATTTTTAATAAAATGTTGTCGCTAAAAAAAATGGCGATTTCTAACTACTTTCCATTACAACACCACCACGTACACGAATCCCGTACAAGTGGCATCTCCGACCCATTCGAATATAATGTTTCAAGCACAAAAATGCTGCAGGTGTAAATAATTTGCAAGAACTGGGTGATTTGGCAATCACTGTGCTATCTCTTCCCCACTCAAATGCTGAAGTTGAACAAATTTTTAGTGCAATGAACATTGTAGAAAACAAACTTCGGAATCAACTTTCAACCCTGACGTTGAATTCTATAATATTGATTAGAAATCAATTAAAAGTGATGAACAGGAGTTGCTGTAACTACGACCTGCCAATAATATAGCCGAAGCCTCTACTTCAAACTTGGAAGAAATGGACAGCCAAGAATTAGATGATTCAATTTTTGAGCTGGAATTTGATTTGTAAATTTCAATTTATTTATTTTTTTTAAAACGTTTTTTTTACTTCACATTATTTTTTTGTTATCTTGAATTTATTGGTTGTTTTTTTTAAACCTATTTAATTTGATTACTAATTTAATAATTAACAATTTATTTTAAAAATCAATACATATTTTTATGAGCTTACATTCAAATTGATATTTTAGCGATTTCAAGCGGATTTTCACAATTTAGAAACTAACATTTCTATCGAATTTTAGGTTATGGTCTAAGGCAATTTTTTTCCTCAGCGGCAACACTGTAGAGGTACCTACTTAATACGCAGCGAGATACATTCCATGTGCAACAGCTCGTGGAAGGTGGCGAATATAAATTCGGGGCACGTAAGCTATGCAGTGAAATGTTTAAACTGGGGTAGTCTTAGGCCCGCATCGGTGTTGTGAAATTTACGAATGATGCGGATCGGCTTATGAAAAATCATGACAAGTCGACGGGAATTTCAACAAATCTTGCGAAAAGTATTCTAGTGATTTAAAGGTTCTTCACCAAAGATGCATACAATTTCGCAAAAGAAACGAAGAATGACAATCTGCAATTTTAGAAATAAATGTTTTTGTTAACATTGGATTCAGTGTAGTGGTAACTGTCGGGCAATACTAACCCGGGGATTCTAGGTTTAAGCAGAGATAAACCAAAATATCACTTTTAAGGTATTTCCATTGTCTACTCCTTGCCAGGGCTTGACAAAAATTCAAAAGTCGTAGCTTAACTCAGTCAAAGGATACTATATGCGTTGTAGGTCTGCCTTAACGATTATGAAAAAAGTATGCCCCTCTACTTCGTTCCGCCGATAATATCACAATTTCCAATAGATAAAAAAAATGTTTTTGCTTCTGGATAGGTAAATGGATAAAAGAAAATAAATAAAAATTAGTAAAAATCCTTCAAACTAATTAAAGTGTACATCCCGTGATGTTTTATTTAATATTTTAGTAAAATAAAAAATCTCATAGTGCGTTATTTGATATATCGAGGAGACCTGTTGTTGGGCGCCATTTTTTTTTTTTTTCTGTTACCTACTTATTTTAAACGACGAGATCGATCATATGAGAGAAAGAGCAGGGAAATACATCCTGCTTTATTAGGTAGCATAGAGTAGGCTGCGAAACTCTCCTCGGTGGATGTGGCTGGCAAATCGAGTTCGTATCACTTTTTGCATCTGACCAGAAAGGGCTTCTTCCCGAGTTCGCGTCCGCGCAGAGAGTTTTGGTTTTGTTCAGTTCAGTGAGTCCTACACTTAACACTTAAAATATTCTTATGTCAAAACGATGCTCCCAATTAAATAAGGCTCTCGTACAGAACATCGTCAAAGATAAATTTAAGAAACACATTTTAGCCAAGCAGTCCTGTAAGCTCTTCTTGAATTTGTACAAATGACTTGTCAGACTGTACGGAAATGTTTGTTCAGAGCGGGCAACATTCCAATACAATTCATGACAAATCAAAAAAATCTATTTGTATAAGCTTTTGATTTAAATATTTAAACAAAAAACCGAGTAGTTGACAATAGACTTATTTTATTCAGAACATTTTTAAGAATGAAGAAAAAATTCTTATGTGTGTTTGGTTTTTGCTAGCAACTATATTACATCAGAAGATGTTTCCTCAAATTTTATTACAAAATTCGAGCATTTTTTTAGTTTTCATCCGATTTCTTAAAAATTTTCCAAGGCCTAACCAACACAGAATTCAAAATTTCTTGAAATGATGCTAGAAATAAGAAATGTGACGAATATGTTGGCAGATGTAAATTTATCTTGGTGTACGTTAAACTAGGCTCCTGATATATAAATTCCCCGAATAAGAGCTTTTTTTCATGAAAGAAGTGGTAGCAATTTTTCCACTTAATAATTTTTCAAAAACCACAAAAACAGTTTTTATTTGCAAGTTTGAATTAAATCGCTTTTTATTGTTTATTTAGCAACAAGCTATGTAAGTGATTTAAACAAAACAAAAAGTCCTACTGGGCTTACTAAGGATTTGATTCCCTGACACTTTAAAGCTTATTTGAAATAACTAAAGTTAGACCGATTTAGAAGTAAATTTTGATATCTGTTTAAAGGTATTTCAGTCGACTACTGTATTTATAAATTTTAAATCACTTTGAAAGCGCCAAACTGCCTCAAATAAATAAAAAGCAAAACTTCTAACCCTCTGTTTTTGTCGAATTTGTCCATTTCTTTCTCTATTTCAATTTTCTATAACTTTGGAATATGAGTGGGGGACAACACATTCAAGCATAGGATAACACAAATTTATTACCTGCTTGAAATGTTTGTAACTTCTTTTAATGTGAATTTTCGTGTGGCAATGCTGGAATAAATACCTAAACAAATAAGACAATTTATTTTGAAGGCAAAAAGCTATCTAAGATGGATCTGAGCCTCAACTTATAAGCTTCTCCAGTTCATTTATTTATTCGGCTAATTCTTTAAATTTTTATTTTCCAAATGAGCAATAGTTGTCCACACTATCTCAACACGGAATTGCATTTAGTTCAACAGGTGTTTTCGATGCCATCCTAAATTCCAATCACCACCTGACCTGTATGGAACCATTTAAAAATAGTCACGTCCGTCAGCTTACCAATCACCACACGCCTCACCACAACCACAACCACCTATTCGATGGTTTATGAAAACGTCAATAAAAAACCACCTCTCCCCAAACTGCACCATATCTCGTGTATTTTCCCTTCCACACACTGTCCCGCAATACTACAACTAAATGAATATATGCAGGCATATGACTCTTCTTTGGTTAAACGTATGTCTTCGGGCTTATTGCTTATTGCAAAATCAATACCATTCGACAGTTAAGGGGTTCATAAAATTATCCAAAAGTGACGCATGAAAACCGATTTTTATTGCCGTGACTTGAGAGAAAGCAATTTTGTTTTTAACTTTTTTTTTTTTTTTGTGTGCTGCCATTATGACAAAAAGTTTGGAATTTATTTCGGCAAACAAAAACATCCTGGCCTACGGGTAAATAATGTTTTGAAATTTTCATCCTACAGCACAATAAATAAGAAGGAAGTTAATGCAAGGACATTATTCACTTTGGATGTTATGCAAATGGCGACGTTTCGTATTTTAATGGGTGCCTGCTTGTGAACGTCTAAATATTTACCGGGATAATACAATCCCCATTTAAGTGCATATTAAGATTGTCCGATATGTGATGGGGTTTAAAGAAATATTGACCACATTTGTTTAAGGGGCTGACAAGGAAAAAGTGTTCATTTGACTATCAGTTAATCGAAATTTGGTGATCGTTACAATTCAAATGCATACACTGCAAAAATACTGGGTAGAGGGTGTTAGTTTTGGATCTTATGAATTTATTTAAGTTAACTTTTGTCGCTGTATACATTAAATCAAACGTAGTCTAAGTCAAAGTCTTTAATTTTTATTTAAATCGTCGAAATCATGTCCATGCGCCTCAATTTTAATCGGCTACAGCCTTTCCTAGTGAAGTGCTTTATGACGGTCTCCTTCTCTTTACTTTGGGATTAAGTTATTGTGATGTGCTTTTTCTCCGGCCGGGGTTTTGCTCGCCGGATCCAGGGTTTATCAAAGAAACACCGAAACTCTGATTAAGAGGTAGACTTTATTTGCGGCATTTTTCCTTAGTAATAGTACAATAATTCCATATGATCAACAACGTGGTCCAACGACGGCGTGGTTCCAGGGGAAAGGAGGGGGGAGAGGACCAAGGCAGCGTGGTTCCTTTGCGGCCCGACGACAGCGTGAGAGCGTGGTTCCAGGGGGAAGGGGAAGCAAGCCAGCTGGGATGGGATTGCTGACACTGCTTAATTAAAGCCGATTTCCCAAAGGGAATTCAGCCGCAAGAATTTAGAACAAAGTCAAAATGGGAGCCTTCCCTTATCTGGTATACAAGATTGGTACAATTCACACGTAAACAAGTCTCCCCGAATGCTTCTCTCATTCGGGTACTCATTGTTTTCCCATCACTAAGAGAGTGTGACTTCTACGTGACCAATGTAAATTCTCGAAGTCACATAAGGGATTGGTGCAATATTCGCCAGTGCAGTGTCTGTGGCTAGTTGTGCTGTGCACTGCGAAGACAGTAGTGGCCACATTAAAGTATAACGAACGGTAGCGTTTCGTTGCATTATATCTGCATTGGGCTGGGTATGATATCCTGCTATTCAAAGCACTGCTTTTTCAAATCCCGTTTTTAAAATCCCGCTTTTTATAATCCTGTTTCTTGTAAGTCCGTTTCTTTTATTCCCACTTTTTTTTTTAATAATCTAGCTTTTCCAAATAAAACTACCTGTTTTTATTAAAAGGAATTTTAAAACGCGGCATTATAATAGATCGGGACTTAGAATAAGCGGGATTTTCAGAGGCAGTGTTTACAAAAACCGAGGTTTTAGATGAGGGTGTTTAAAAACTTTTTAAGCGGGATTTAAAAAAAAAAAACGGATTTTATAAAGCGGGATACCGATACGCTCCCATCTGCACTTTTTGCCCAAAATTGTCGACCTCTGTACCTCCTGAAACACAATAACTACTTCCCAAACACCCACCAATTTATTATAAAAAAATTTGAATTTAAAACGCCATCAATGGCTGTTCAGCGTTTTCTGAATCATACAACCTCCTCCAAGTCTCCTCTTCCCCTTTATCAAATCAACCATCCCAAAATTAAATTAAAACCAAAACAAACTAATGAATTTTCGGTCACATGTTTGCGTAAATCTCTAAGCGAAACCCCATGCACGGCACATGTTCTGTCGTTGTGTGTACGCTGGTGCTACTGCCACCGTTGTTCGAGATCAATTAACGTGAAAATGCAGACTAATGCCTCGTGATTGTTGTTAGATTTACGCATAGGTAGTTGTCTGTGATGATCTGCGGTTCCTATTCCTATATATTGTTTTTTTACCAGCTCACATGTATATTTGTCGTGTAGATACAAAAATAACTACAACTAGCAGATACGCCAAACAATGCGAGTGTTGATAGAGATATTTTTGTGTGATTTTTCCTTTTTGCCACCCAGGTATTTATAATATTCCCCCCGTGCGCTCGCAACATCCGTTTTAGTTGTTAAAATAGGTATTAACTCTTTTATTATTTTCTTTTGTTGTTGGGTATCTGTTTGGGGATTTTTTTGGTAGGAGAGGGGATTTTTCAGTATGCCTGTCAATGTTTAGTAATCCATCATTATTTGAGTTTGTAGCTGGTTTTTCTTGAATTAAAAACTGTGTACGTCTTCAAATTACACCGTGAAATTCGAAGACGGTTGGCGAGACTCGACACGAACCGGATAAATCTCGTTGGCTGTAGCTGCCGACAAATGCCGCCGTGCGATTAACATTAAACGGCGGATGGAATTTATTAAAAGCTTACAACAGTTTTTCGTTTTGTTCTAAGTGAACGAGCAGCGGCGGCTGTGTAGTTGCAGATAAATATTCGTAGTGCTATTGTCTATTGTCTAACACATTTGTTGTGTCTTGCAGGCATGTTCTAAATTTTCTTATTTTTTCTTAATGAGGATCACAAGACAGACAGGCAGCAGGGGAATGTCATGTGCGCGGCTAGAAAAATTGCCGAGATGATATGACGAATGCTGCGGTAAATAACATTCATCGAGTGAAAGTGGCAACCCCTCGCTCGAACGACCTTCGGATCAGTCAGCACTGCCTATTTGAACAAAGCACAAAAATATTTATATAAATCTATCAAAATGATGATGGAAATATAAATCCGCGCAGATGTGTTTATTTATTTATTTATTTTTAATTGGGGAATGCAAGCTATAAAAGCGTTTATTAAATAAAAATGGACGAATGTAATTAGTGTGAGGTGGACAGGGTGGTTCGGGTTAAAGTCATTTAGTTATTGAATAGGGCAAGACGACTGCTGACCTCTAGAAGTACTGATGGATGGCATGAAATGATAGGTTGTATCTGAATAAATCGACTCAATTGCAGGCGTTTAAATTTCCTAAGGTAACAGTCAAACGATCCCGGATAGAAAAGCTTGGAGTTTGTACAAACTCGCACATAACTATTGAGTCATCCAAATATATGTGCATGGCTCTATAGCATCAGAAAGAACTAGGGGGCTTTTAATTGCTTTTTTTTTGTAAGATGGTCAAGATTTAAAAATGTTGAGGTACTTACTCTAGACATTGTGCAAAGCTTCTAATGATGGTAAGAAATACACCATATTAAGGTCTTTCTTCAATGACCTGTCATATGCCCGCATTGCCAAAATTCAATCCGCGACCATACTCCTAAAATAACTTACTACCACTTCTAAAAATAAATTATAGTTGTTGACATCTGCGAATCCTCACGGGGTTTGTCTGCAGAAGGCTATTAAAAGCAATCTTTCATAGACCAAAATAAAATTCTTTCATCTTTCCGATTGTTGACAACATCTTTGTTTCAATTTTTCATCCAACATTTTAATTTAAATTTTTATTTACATCGAAACATTTTGTTAAATGATTTGTGGAAATAAACAAATTTTTGTTTGTATTCTCTCATTCAATTTGTAGAAGAAAAAATTGCTCGCGTTTAAACTTTTGCATTCACAAAATTCACAACTCTGCTCAGAGCAAAACAATATATTTTATATTTTGAACATGAATCTGATATAATAATAATAATAATAATGATAATAATAAAAAGATAAAACAGGTGAAATTTTGACAGCACCCACAGTCATTGTCGCTCATTTCGCACGGTTGGAATCATTTTAATGGGTACTGACTGACAGTGACTATGACTACGGGAGATAGCAGCAAGAATGTACCGCGCTAATGTTTAAATTTAAATTTAGAACATTCAGACATTCCGCAAAAAAAAAAAAAAAATGTTTTAATATTTCTCTTTGACATTCTCAGAAAATATGTATTACACAGAATTTCGGTTTCAGGAAAGCGTTGATGGAAATACATACAGTTGACAAATTCTTGTTTAAATTGTGTATGCTCTAGTCAAGGGTGGATTCAATTTGACAAATTGTTTATAAGACATAAGTTAATACTTAATATGTATCTCCTAGCCAATGGTGTAGCCGTTGCATAAATACGGTTTCTGTCAAGATTTTTTGTTTTGTTTATGTCAAGGATGTATGTCTAATCCTCAATCAAATTGTTCGTGTATTTAGAAATGGTTTAATAAAACTGATCAATGAGTGGTTGTTAAGATTTTGCTTGTATAGTTGTTAAACTAAGATATTATTTACATTTTTATGGGTGCGCATTTCTTATGACTGTTCGTTAAATGTTTATTATACCATCTACAGTTCCTGGGGAAATATTCCTAACTCACTGCCTTCTCTAAATATCACCAGCCGTTTAATGTCTAGGTATATGTAGTTCGAAAGCTATCTACGAATGCAAAATTGGATAAATAAATAAATTTTTGTTGCGACAATTGCCATGGTCCACCGAACATTATGACTTACAACTGAAAAACTTGGAAATATTTTCAGAAAATATGAGGAATTTTAATGTTATAACAGCAGAATAGTTTCAAACATTTAAATTTGACCATTATTCCTTCAGTGTCCTTAGAAAGCTCACAATAATAACATTTTCTTAAATAAAACTTAAATAACTATGCAAGTGATTAAAATTACATAATTATGTCTGACATTTGTTCAGCTTTTAAATAGGTACTAAAAACTTTTTTTTTAAATATGTATGGCACCTTTATTCATAAACACGGACCAATTGTAGTCGCAGTAGCTTAGTGGTTAGTGTGTTGGACTGCTATGCGGGGGTTCAAGGTTCGAATCCCGCAAAAACCCAATTCCGCCTTTGTAGGGTTTTTTCCGCTGCGCTACCTCTCGCGAACGTCTGACAAACATCCGAGAGTATAAATGTCTTGTAAGAGCTTCTTAATTAGCCGTTTGGAGTCGGCATAAAACTGTAGATCCCTTCCATTCGTTCCAAAAATTAAAAACTCACACAAAACGAATGGTTGTGAGAAGCTAGGCCTAGGGTCTCTCCGGACCTGTTGCGCCAACTATTTATTTTTTATTTTTTTATAGCACCTTTATTAACCAAACACAAATTGCGTCACGTTGGGCGCCAATTTAAGTTACCCCTTTCAGACACAAAGGTTCTTCTTCTTTTCATAAATTCAGTATAAACAAATAAAACATATTAAAACTCTTAATTTTTCCGGAGCTCATTACAACGATAACATTAAAAAACTTTCCACGTTTGGCAGTGAAATAGCATATTTAGTAGGACATTGTAGAGTGCTTCTTCTCAAAACAATTCGTGTTGTATGATATTTTTGGGATGAAAGACTCATCAAATTTGCTTGAGCTAAAAAGGCTATAGGTACGTCTGAAGTCAAACCTGTTACTTTACTGCGAATACAGTCGCAAAGTCTTGAGGTAAGACGCTTTTAAAATTTTTATTCGGACTCGTCGTTGGGCGCCAATTAGAGGCACATATCGTGGGCTTTTTTTCACCCCTCGTAAGTCCCAATTTTGTGAAAAATTACATTTAATGTAATCCTGAAAAATGACTGAATTTAAATATTAACATCACGTAACTCCATCATGATCACTTTTGCCTCTATCAACCAGTTTTAAAACCTTCTAATTCTATCTACCTTCAAATTTAATAACTCGCACATAAAAACATGTCCCTCTTAAGTCTTTCTTTAACAGCTTCCTCCTTTTTTTATTTTTTAAATCTGTTTTTATGCACCTCCTCAAAAATTTGTCATTTTCGACTTACGAGTTTTAGAAAGAAAGTCGACTATATAAATTGGAATAAATTCCAAAAAAAAAAAAAATGTGCACATTAATACTTACAATTGGACAACATTTTTAAACTGAATACAGCCAAAAATATTCCAAACCATAAATATTTCTGTGCAGCTCTGTACTTCAGTAGTTAGGCGAAAATAACAAATATCTTGAATGTGTATAGGCGCATCCTTGAGCTACACTAATCTGTCGTGTTCATTTATTTATTTAATTTTGCCTAACACCCGTGGATATTAGTTTTCTTGTTTTCTCTTCTCTTTTTGTTAAATATTTTTTAACAATAACACTTCGTTTCCGCCTTCCATTTATTTTCACTTACTTGCGCGTATTTATTTAGTTTTTCAAAAGTTCCTGCCCCCCAACAGTGTAATAGAAAAAACAGAAGAAAAAAAAAATACAACTTGGTGTATATTTATCTTCGTGTTAAACAAACAAATCCAATAGAGTACACATTTGACGTTGTTCCATTTAGTTCATTCCCAGTGAATAATTGGTAGGAACAAAATTCATTTAGAGAGGCAACATCCAATTTGTAAGCTTCGTCTAATAAATCTTAAATATTTAGCAATTTTGTTTTGTACATTCCAATTTATGTTAACAAAAAAAAAACAAACAAGCGTTTTCCTTTTGTTTTCTATTTTTGGAATTGTTGTTAATCGTTACAAAGTAAATAAATATACAAGTCAATAGAAAGGCGACATTGTATAGCTGAAATGCTTTTGAAAAAAATATATATAAAAATATATACTTCGGTGAACATTTTCTAGGGATGAATATACGGCAAATGGACACATCCAAGAATAAACATTTATGTAGGTATAGGTATTATTGAAAAGAGGAAATTACAAAGCAATTATGAAGAGAAATGTGGATGACAGATCGTGGACAGCTAGAATAAGACAGCAGCAACAGCGGCTGGGTGTGTTCAGTTATTTTGCCACCGCGGAAGTGATTCACAAATTGGAAACATGAGAGGGAAATGTGTTTGTGAAGGTTCCTAGGATATTAAGGCAGCAATTGCATACCTATAATAAGCCATCTTCGGTTTGGTTAACAGAGGAGAAAATAATTCACACCGACAATAAGCTGGTCCCACCATAGCAGCTTACTTCGTTCTTTGGGAAGTAGTGACCTACTAAATGAAGGCTTCCCGGTTCAGCCCCCGATGCAGATTACATTTGTGTGCAGTTTTGCACTGAACTAACATAGTTCGTCTTTCCCGGGAAAAGTACAAAAAAAAAAGCTGAGAAAATTTGAATTTCATCTTACAGCAATCACACAAGATAAAGGTTCACAAATCATAAAAAAAAAAAAAACTGTAACCACAGTTACAACAAACTTCTGACTCCGGAGAATTGCACTTAAAATTCCATTAGCGAAACGTCTCGCTCATCACAAAATATGTTCAACCTCCCGCACCAGAACCTCATATACCATTTCGCTGACAGGTGGCATAGTCAACAATTGAGAATGTCCACTAAACAAAAGAAAAAAAATCACACATCTACATTGTAGTGATAGTAGATTGATATCCTGCCAATGTGGTTTGAAAAATTGCAATTCCATTGTTGAGCAAAAGCAAATTTAAACAAACAAATCGCTCCCACCTGTTTCGCCTCCTCTCATTTAGAGTGCGCCAAAAGCGCTCATCCATTCATCAACCAACGCATTCGAACGCATGTGGTTTTCATTAAAGCACATCAGCCGCGCAGCTCGCATGAAACTCACTTCAATTCTGATTACAATTTTGCATATCTGTCAAACAACGCATCCAACACATACTTGTAAATGTGCCAACAATTTTGCTCTTCTCTCCCCGAATTTCCACAAAAATCAACATAAATAAGAATTGAAATGAGTTTCGCAAAATTATTAAAAAAAAATCCGTCTCCATAGTTAAACCAATAATATTCGTTGTAGTTCTCTTAAAAGTGATTTAAGACTTGCAAGTGCCATTAGGAAAGAAGAACCGATCACCCGCCCCCAAAAAGGTTTTCGAAGGTCGCCACTATGATAGATACTTTTAGATATCCTCTAAAGTCTGCTTGTGTCGGCAAGAATAACAAAAATCTTTTGTTACTCTGTCGTCGTCATCGTTCTCAATGAGCTCAAGTTATTTCTATTCATTTTCTGTACATACGCACAGCGTATATTCGAAATGATGCCTGCCTCCAATCGAACGAAGCGCACAAGAATGAGTGAGAGGAAAAAAAAAAAAAAAACTATTTGGTCCTCAAGAAGAACAATCTCCTGCCTATTTTTAAAAGCATTTTCGACAAAGCATTGCTGTAGCTGGCAAAAGATATTTCATGCCCCGTCCATTAGAAAGACCATGTAAATGCCTAAATCGATGATACGCGTTGAGGGGGTTTGAACCGATCGGCCGGGGTTGGTGACATGCTCTGATGAGGACAAAAGCATGTGCAATGGACGGGGGTGTCACATACACTCTGTGACATTCATAAATGTCCGTTTTTCGATGAAATGTTCAAAAGGGAAGACACGTAAATCATCTTAAAGTGTTTTTCCGTATGTTTAAAAATAAGGAAACGGTATTGGTTAGTGTTGATGTATGGAGACATGGATTTTTGGGAAATTTTATTTATACTAGAGTTCGCGGTAGAAGTGGTAAAAATTCTGTCATTGTAGTTAAAACGCAAAATATCGAAAAACAAATCACACACAGCATTGCATCTCGGTACAATTTCCCCGACAAAAAATAAATCAAGCGAATATGTTGTGAAATAGGCAGTGAAAGTGGTTCTAAACTAATTGTCCCACCTATTTATATATACGATTTTCGGGCTGTTCATTAGAGCTAAGGGAATCAACGATGAAACTCAGCTCAAAGAGGTTGTCACATATTCCATAAAATTAGTGAAGCGTGCAAGTTGAGGCACATTTTTTTCACATTGCTAAGCACTTAGAATTGAAATCGACTAAATGGGATACGAAGGCGTTTCCAGGTTTTATTCGGTCTCAATATTCGCCACATCCGTCATTAAGTTTAATTGTCAATTTAGAAAAAAGATACAATAATAATAATAAATTTAAGTCTCGACTTTAAGTTTAAGGAAGCTCACAATTACAAAATTTTGTATCGAACATAATTATACATGTGCTTTACTAATAATCATATATTTAGTGTCCAGGCTGAATTTGACGAACTCACTTAAATTTTGCATGTAAAATTACCCCATTGTGACCTACAAGATATTTAGTGTGAAGAATAAATATTATTACGAGTAAGGTCCATTGTGACCTACTTAAAATAAAAGTCGAGGCTAAAAATGCTTATTGATAAGGCCTTAAGAATTAAATCAAAAAAAAACCGAAAGGTACTAGACAAAAAGTCTTGGGAATAGTGGGAAATTTGTAGCCGTGTAAATTCCAATATTTCCAATTTAGCAAAAAGTTTCTCATTTGATTTATGTTTAAGTCTCTGGTGGTTACACCTCCAAAATTAAATGAAAAATTTACTTTTTAACAAACCCATTGAGCCAAAAGTTAGTATAGGCACTAAATGGATATTAATAAAGTAACGAGTAACGAGTAGTTCACCTAGCTCCAGAATAAACTTTTGGTATAAATTTTGCAATTGCAATAAGCTGGAAAGAGTGAAAGAAAAGTATATTCACTTGGTTGCTTAAAAAGGACGAATAAGGAAATGAAAATGAAAAAAAATCAATAATACATTTAATGGTGGTTCACATAATACGAATAGTACATTTTTACTGCAGTTTGAAATTACTTTGTTTGTACAAATTTTTGCTTGGCTGTAGCAACTTGCGGTGGATGTCCTTTTGATAAAATTGTCCGTTCTAGTTTTACACTTTATTCTAAATTTGACAGAATTTTGGTGCTTGAATTAGAAAAGAACGCTATTCGCTCTATATAACAATGCTCGATTTAAATCGAAAGCAACCAGTCCTTTCAAATTGCTTCTAAGTTAAGGAAACGAGTCCGAAATTTTATACGAATACAATATGTATTTCTATCTACGTAATGGAGAAATTTAAAAAGAAAATAATTTTAAAACTAACGAGTGACGAGTAACTGTTTTTTGCTCTTGGGAATTTAACGACTTCCTTCCTCATCACAAAGATGATTTCGGTTATCGAATAATTCAATAATTCTTATGAATATGACAGCTTTAAAAAAACCTATTTCGATTTAAAGTAACGAACTGTCTTTGAACTAGTGAAGCCGCATTTCTCTTACAACTGCTACTGATAAGTAAATTGAACTAAAATCTATACTTCAGTTGGTATGTCACTAAACATCAGAATTTCGAAAAAAAGAAAAAGAAAATTGTTGGTTAAAGTTCTATCAATCTGGTATAAAAGATGCTCAAAAAACTTTTTATACCTGTAGAGTCCAACTGAATCAATGAAGGCATAAATAGTTTACTATAGTTTTTTACTCAGTCAAACAATTTCAATAAAAAAAAAAAACTGCTAGCGTGCCAGGCAAAATTTGTTCAGAATTAAAATAAATTTAAAACAAAAACAAAATGATGCGGAGAATTCGTTCCGAAGTGTCAATTCAAATCGCGAGGGATATTCCCTCATCTTTATCGGGTAAGTTTAAGTTGAAGCGATTTTTTGTTTTGTACTTTTCCTTAAACTGTCCAGTGTCCATATGTGAGATCTTTTCCATTTGTCGCCATTAAATGTAAGCGGATATTATCTTCCATCAGTGTAGTTCGGAACGTTTCAAAGGCTTTTGTTTTTGTTTTACTTCAACGTTGATGATTCAACGAGAGTAACGTGATCGGATTGTAAATTAAGACTGACTAAGATTAGAGACGGTGTTTTTGGCTATGGGTCTTCTTTTTTTTTGGAAACAATTGTACGTGTTCCTTTTAAACCTGCTTAGCGTACGTATAAATTTGTTTTCCAACTATGGTCAGAAATAATTTTAATGTTAATCTTTGTGTTTTCTTCATAATGTTTGCAAACATTTAAAGTCACGAAAGTTATTATAGAGTTATGCTACAATTTTTAAAAGGAACTGGATTAATATAGGGTGATGGCACCAGTAGTCGGCCTCTTAACTCTTTTTTTGAGTTTGATTGGTCCTTAAAAATCCATTCTTCAGGTATATAATCAAGTATTTGGTTCTTCTGGATGTTCGAAAAAACTGTTTAGAAAATAAGTGAAAAGGGTATGATTTGCCAGTAGTCAGCCCCCTCAGCTCCAGTAGTCGGCCACGCAAGTATCCAGTAGTCAGCCCCAATTTAATTTACACATTTTCATAAAAAGGGGGGTCTCACAACTGGAGAACGTTTAAAAGAACCGTGTATTCTATAGTCAGCCCCCATTTCTGTATTAAATGTACAGAGGGGCTGTGACTACTGGAAAACAAAGAAAATTTATAGAAATTTTGGTGCAAGACAGATTGAAGTGTCCATTCATTTTGCATACTCAGTTATTGTAAAAAAAAAAAATTAACGTGGTCTCCAGTAGTCAGCCGGAGGGGCTGAGCCCAGGATAATCATAAAAATAATGTCTCATCAGGTCGGCCCCCCTCTTAATTATTTAACAAAACATATTTTTAAAATTTTAAGTTAAGAAAAAGTTAAAATAAACTGTCAATAACATAATAATAATCACAAAATGCAAATACCTTAAATGGATTAGTATTTGTATCACTTTTCCAAAACCACTTCCACTATTTATTTTTTTGGAATACCACTCGTTTTCTGCGTTTATAAAAACTGTACTCAAGTATATATTTTTTACGCGCGAAGCAGCACCAGGATTGTTGCATGTTTTTGGACGCAGATAGAAGAAATGTTAGCCAAGGGAATAATATTTTTTGCTTGAAAGAAAGACCAAAGGATTAACTTTTGCGCTGCTTTTGGGCTGAACTTAGGGGCCATCACCCTACTATACCTTTCTTATGGATTATTCAGTTTAGTACTCAGTCAATATTTGAGTACATTTGGGACATCTAGATAAGTCGTTGGAGCTATCACAATATCGCCATTCCGGTGAAGCTAATTTAGTCGATGTATAACTAAAACATATACAAATTAGCCAGATTTTTGGTCGTGCACGGAAAGAACTGCAAAGTCACCAATTGCAAAAATTTTGAGTTGCAAATCACGAAATGCATATTTTTCGCAAATCACGATTTTGCCTTGAATTGATACAAAAATTCGTAATTTCACATTGAAAACGGCGAAGAATATCCAATTCTGGTTGTCGAATTTTACGATTAGAAGTAATAATTGGAGCTTCATTTATTGGTAGTGATATGCGACATTTTTGGAGCAATTTACCACTTCACGTCAATTCCCCAAACACCGCACTCTAAAATCTCAAATTGCAAAAAAATATTTCGTAATTTACCACCACTGAGTGATGAATCAATAAAATCTTATAATAATTTCGCACATGTAAATTGAAAACAAAAATTGACGTAGAAAAGTCGTAAATTGCAAAATATGAATTGCAAATTGATAAAAATAAGTTGCAATTTACGATTGAGCATTTGTAAATTGCAACTACTGAAGTAGTAAATCAATCCTTGTTTTCCTTGAAATTTACGATTTTTTTTTTTTGCATTTCACAACCACAGTAATATTAAATTAGACCTTTTTTTTTAACTTCGATCTCGGCAAAGCAAAGTAAAGTAGGATTTTCAGCACGCAATTACAACAAATACGCTCTACTTGACACTTCGAGAAATCACAGTAGTTGTTGTAATTGCTTGCTGAAAATCCTACTTTACTTTGCTGAGATCGAAGTTAAAAAAACAGGACTATTGATATCGCACGAACTATTGACGATCGCATTATTGACACTGAGAAGTGTTGATTCACGACTTTTGAGGATCAATATCTTCACTTTGTACAATTTCCAGAATTTCGAATAAAAAGTCGTGAATTAGTAAATCCTGAATTCTGGGAGCACACCTGATACCAGGGGCCTTACTCTGTATTTCGATTCGAAAGTAAAAACTGTTCGAAAGCTGTTTCCGATTCTAATTTCAAATGTTACTTTGTATAACTTTCGAATCGAAAGGAAATATTGTATAGAAACCTTTGCAACATTCGAATAAATGTTCCTAGATTCGAGCTGTTTTTTCTCAGAGATGACTTTTAAATTAAACAAAATGTCAAATAAATCGTTTTTGATTATTAAATTTATTCGTTGATGGTTGAATTTCAATACAATATATAATATTTTAAAGGTATAAATGAAAGACTTCTTAATTTGCACTAAAATCACGATTTTCAATTAAGTTTAATTTCTTGGCTGTGTCTTCGTCTTCAACTCCATAATTTGCTTTTTTAATTCCAATTTTGTGTTCGACTTCATTATTTTTTTAACTTTCTCCATTACGTAGTAAAAGAACTCGAGATGTTAATCAATTCTGACATTACGATGATAGACGAACTCAAAAAAAAATTGTTCGCAAAATTCTGTCCGGTCTGTCTGTCCCACAGGCCTACAGCCTAAACGGCTGACCAGATTTCGTTCAAACTTCGGATTTGGAGTTTCTGGGCTTAGGGCTCGGTGCCGTTTTTAATTTTGGAAGGTAACCTCAATATTAATGGTACTTCCCATACAAAATGTTCGTACCAGTTTGATTTCCTCGAAAACGGCTCTAACGAGTTCAACCAAAATTGATATTTAAGCTTACGTGGGTGAGGTTACCATGACTACATACCCAGTTTTTGGCTAAAAATTCGAGTAATGGTAGGTACTATTAAAATTTGGACATATCTCGAAAACGGTCCATACGATTGTGACATAAATTAATTTATGAGTATGGTCATATCTCGAAAACCCCATTTTTGACTTCGATAAAACTTTAAAAACCTATAACTCTCTAACCGAACTGGCGACTGACTTTTAAAAACTCGCATTGTTGTTATGTAGGTACCTACTGCCAGCTTTTATATAGCATTGATTCTCAGATCATCAAATCTTTACCTAACTATCTAATAAAATAAGAAAACAACCAACAAGTATTAATACTTTTGTTCGGGGTTTTCCTTTAAAATAAAATGAAATCATCAAAAATATCGTCATATCAATATTTATTATGTTTTCTTCAATTAATTTATAACATGGTATCCATAAATATTATTTATGTATTTTTTTTAATATATACTTACATTATAGCTTTTAGCAAAGCTTTTCCGAATGGTAATTAGATATCGAATGAAATTTCAGAAATTCGAATGTATTTAGCATCGAAAATAGAGTTGCGAAGTACGAAATTTCCGATTTTCGAGCAAATGTATCTAGATAAATGAAATTCGGATTTCAATTTCCGATTTTCAAATAACGGAGTACATATTTTCCGAATTCGAACGATTTAACTTTAGAATCGAATTACAGAGTTAGGCCCCAGAGCTTACATGCCTCAAAAAAATGGAACTAAGCGACATCATGGAGTTCTCTAAGCGAACAAACAGATTCGCTGAAAGCACAAGCCCTACACACAGTGACAACCCATAATTTAACCAGACCCTTACCCCCTGTATCCTTTCACACTCATCCTAACAAAACGTTTTTTCCGACCGTTTACAGAATAAGAGGGGACCACAACGGGCCCACCAGCGGCCTCAGTGAAGAGTGAAAACTCACCCTCACCAACCAACCAACCAACCAACCAAATCCTGAGCTAAGCTCTAAAATGAGACAAACTTTTCGTGATTCGGCGCTTATTTTTCTTGATTTGATCTTAAACTTTTTTCCGTGTGGTCCGCGATTTTCCATCCGATTCTTGTATCTTTTTTTCTGCCTCTTTCGTATTTTTCTACGATTGCTTTATTTTCAAATCAAGGCACAGACCTCTCTTTTCTCCGACTCCAAGCAATAATGCTGAAGGGGTATCCCATTTACCAGAAGGTCGTGTTTTATGACAAAAATTTCCCAAGCAATTTGTACATGCCCAGGCCCACGCACTATATATTGAACTTGATATATTTGTGTTACTTATTTCTTAAAAAAAAAAGACGCGTTAATCTGTTTTCTATGTTCAAACACAAGAATTTACTTAAGTGTCTTATTCATCATAATCATGTAGGTAGATATGCCAAAACTTATCTTCTTAATTTTGTTTTTGCTATTTACTAATACCTATTACTTCAAAAAATACTGAGCCTTCAAAATACATAGTTCATTAACTTAAAAAATATGTATATACCTATACATATTGCCAACACCACTCAGTTGGCATTATTTAACTTAACCCAACTCAAGTGTGTTTGTACCAAAAACAAAATACAGTAGATACCCAACGCGCAACGCCTGATCTTCTTCAGCACTCAAAATTCTCTGTCAAGGTGAAAAGTATCGTATTTACATTTCTAATTCAAAATAATCCATCATCATATTATAAACAATCCTGTTTCAACAGAAATAGTTTCTCTTCTGACCTAGCTATCGTGACTTTTCCATTTCAATGAAACATAGTGTTTCGGAAAAATTTATAAAATTTTTAATTTTCAATTCCGAATTTATTTTCGTTGTACCGCAAATAGATACGTTACGATGTACGACACTGTATACAAATGATTGTGGCCTTTCAGTGCAGAAATTAAAAAAAAAATATTCTTCTCCAGAAATGAATTATGGAAATTACCGCATAAAAGGGATGACTATGACTAACCACATTGTATGGAAAACATTAAAACTCATCCAATTAAATATTAATGGTGGATAGTAAATATCAGTGGCACTGCTTCAGAATACACAGTTTCTGTGGTACAACCACAAAAGTTTAATTTCATGATAATGTAATGAAAAAACTCATTTAAAAAAAAAAAAAAAAAAAAATGCTACGAAATTAATGCGTCAGATGTCATTAAACAGGGGGTGTCAATTGACACTGGATAAGTGACAGCTTTATCTGCGCTTTCGATAATTTTTCCATTCAATTAGAAGGGATGGCGATTTCGCAAATCAATGGATTACTGAATAAATTGCATTGAAGGACCCAGTTGGTGGGTTCACGGCCTATTTATAAGGAGTTATGAATAGGTACCCTTTTACAATGAGGTGCATAGCCCGAGCATTATCCACTTGTACCTCAAGTGAGACAGAATGTAAAAAGAGCGTCGATGGCTGAAGGTGGTTACATAAACTGAGACCAGTCACTATCTACCTACTTACCATGAATAAAAATAATTAAATTGCCAAATTACAGCAACTAAAGGCGAACACGAATTGAATGCTTTCTGTGTTTTCTTCTCGCCGATAATACATCATCATTCCAGCTCCAAAGTAGGAACCCCTTATCGTTCGTCTGGACAGGGCATATTTTTTTTATTATTGAAATGATAATCTATTGAATTAATGGAGCGAGAATTTAGAAAAAAAAACAACACCTCGCATACAAATTCAAAGTTCAAACCAGAAATGAAGTGAAAACGCATAGAAACAATATCTGAAGAATGAATTCATAGAAAAAAAGTATACAACGATTTTCTAATCATAATCGACAAGAGCTAGTCATAGTCACCCGTTTTTTTTTTTCGAAGCGTTTAATTGGTCGAAACCTTCAACCTACAAACTAAACTTATCACAAAGTGCGATTTATTAGACATGCTCTCATCACGCTTGTCTGCAACTACTGTGTGTAGTTTAGCACGACTAACTATCATGTGAATGTATAATACAAAAGTTCACCAGCGTCTCGGGAGTCGGGACCTTCAACCTTCAAGTTGTAGATCTCCTATCTTTGGAAAAGTTCCACACCAACACAACAAATAATAAACAAATGAATGGAACTTTTCCACCGGAAACTATACTTTATCGAAAGCTTTTGTTGCAGTGCCATCTGTTATCAAATAGTTGGGTTTCTACAATGCGAAAGCTTTGTCACGAAAAACATCAAACTTGTAAGTTGTAACCTATATTATCAGTGTCATGAAGTATTTGTTTCCAAATGCGCATATCCCTTGTCTAATCGGTTATTTTGCTCATGCGTATATATACCTAACAGAGATGTGTGCGAGTACATACAGTGGACGATGTGTTTTTATTTGTATTTAAGAAGGTAAACACGTGCTTGGGGATTACAAGTCCACTGACAGCGAGTCGTATTATTTTTAAATAGGGTAGATTAGGTTTGATGCATTTTCTTTTTGTAAACAGTGTTCGTTTTAATTAACATTTTTGCATTTGTTGGGTGGAAACGTCAGAAAGTGTTTCAAAGTTTGACGTAAGTATCTAGATAATTGCTATGAATGGGCACATTCAAAAATCTAGTTGTCTTAAGTCGACTAGACTGGTCCGGACTATTTGTTACCTGAATGCAAAATCTAGATTGGTCGGTAACGTCACTTTTCCGACGTCAGTCACATATGCGAACTGTCAACTCCGTCACAAATTTCTTGAATATATTCGTCGACTACCCCTCCATAGACGTCAACTGAAACATGTTTATGGGACCGATCTAAGCCAATTGAAACTGAAATACTTCAAGTGAGACTCAGCTAGATATTTTAACGTCGCCGATAGCTATTATGATGCGTTGACACCCGTCTTTAAAAAAATCGCTTTACAGAGATGTTATCTCTCGGTCATCCAAAAGTATGAGACAAACCCCAACCAATTCTTGGAAGGAAATTCTAGTGACTTATTTTTAGGTACAGAAGGACTTTATGACAGCTAACATGCCTATAAGAAAATACAAACAGCACTATTATTAAAAACCATCTAGCCAACCGTTGAAGGTCGTTTAACTCTTAGGTGAGTAATGCACTTAGTTTTTCCCGTTCCCGTAAAGGATGGTTCTCTCAGATTCTCCCCACAAGCCTGCGTCTAACCCAACCTAACCTAACCTAAGGTAGTTAGTACATTACTTTCACCTATAACTTTTTGCTATTAATATAGACTTTGTTCCACCAACTAGTTGTTTGACGTTTCATTGCAACAAGTCGTATGCAAGTGGGAGCATTGTTCCGAAATGCAATAAAAAATCATCGCTTGCTGATATTTTGTTGTCAATAATTTCTCCTGCTCCACACATTTTCATTTCTTAAACGTCAAATGGTTATAAAAAAAACCTAGATGGTATTTTGATTTTATTAAAAGCGCTAAAAGACTTTATTTACACATTTTTTTTAAATATGCTCCATACGATCAATCTTCTCACATGACAACTTTTATCGCATGCTTCTAAACGTACATAATGTCATATCAGTGATATAATAATACCTTCGATAGCTAGCTTCACATGGGAAGGTATTAAAATTTCAGAAATAGGTCGAAATGATTTCATGTTAGTTGTATCTCAATTATAGGCATTAGAAGGCTTGTCACATTTGTATCCCTGTAATTTTTTGAAATCCATTTGACAAGCTATAATTATTTTTGGTTTAAAAATACTGTACACTTCGTATCGAATGTCAATACAAAATGAGTTTTTGGCCGTTAATCAAGTAAACTTTCGAAAGATTTTCATTGAAACGATAGGCATTCAACATTTACAGCTTATCACAAAAGTAATGACCTTGAGGGCAGCATCTAGACCAGTCTACTGAGCTGCCGATAATCAGAACAAAGTCAATTAGAGAGCAGGTTATTGTGGTCGCACGAATTTCGAAAACGAACAAAATTTATATCTCGAGTCTATAAAAACAGTCTTAGTAAAAGGGGATTCAGATGCTACGTATATATTATTGTTCGTACTTGGATGACGCAAAACGGTCCAGGGAAAAATCAATACTAATCCAAAATGTAATAGAATCTTGTTCTCCAGCATGTGGCAACAATATTTTTTTAGCAGTTTTCGGATATAATTTAATTTCGTTAAAAATTCATGTTCGGCTTTTACCAACCTACAGCCATGTGTCAAAGTGTGCATTTAGGAGTGGCCGCATTCAAATATCTACCTATACTTAACTGTATTGTCTGGATCTGGACTAGTTGGACCCTGAGAGCAAAAACTAGATTGGTCGGTTGCGTTCCTTTTCCGATGTGAGCCACATATACCACCTGTCAACGTAGCACGAATTTCTTGACTAGATTAGTCGGATTTCCTTGAATAAAAATCAATTAAAAAAGCCGTTCATTTGATGGATCTAGGCCAACAAAAATTTAGGCATATCTAGTCAGCCAGCTGTCAGATTTGAACTAAAATTTTGACAGTCCCCAGTCACAATCTAAAACTACTCCCAATCAGGGCTGTCAATGGTGAACCCAGAAAGTGTAGCAAATCGCCCAAAAAAGGAAGTAGATTGAATGGAAAAAAATCTGTAAAAGAAAAGATATTTCATATTCAGAATAAAAACATAACATTGACAATTACAGTTCTTAAAGAATAAAATTCACAAATTAATAGGTACATAGTACTTTAGTTTATTTTAAAATAAATAAGAACTTTTTGTTCCATTCAACTCAACTCAATTCAAGTGAATTCCCCTCCATGACGATAAGTTTGGCAGTTTGGAAAACTGAAGGCAAATTGTAGTAGATTTTTAATGAGTGCGTTCAGAAATGCACAAATAAATCAATACATCAGATATGTATATTAAATGAAATTTCGATCGTTATACAAAAATGAGTCAAAGGAAGTAGAAATAAGTTGCTACATAGTAGATGCATACAAATCAGTAAATGAAGTAGATCTACTACGCATGAAGTAAATTGGTAGCCCTGCTGGCAATCCCAACTCCGAGTAGGTACATCGCCAATTCTTTGTTTGCCAACTGACATTTTCTGTCTCGACATCTTTAGTGTTTTGATGTATAGAACTTCGTATTGTCAAATGTCAGAATGTCACGAAACATTACAAATTCTGGCTCACAAGCAAATTTTCACATTAGAAGAGAGAGAGAGAGATAGAGGGAGACAGACAGAGAGGGATAGAGATAGAGAGAGAGAGAGAGAGAGAGAGATAGAAAGAGAGAGAGAGAGCGATCAATGCTAATAAGGGCGTTAGAATGAGATCGCAAATCAAAAGCCCAAAAGGTGTCATAGATGTTTTACCCATAATGCAAAGCGTAAGCAAAAACATCAATGCCATTTCTTCAGTCATTTAAAATCTTTTCCATTACTGTTATAAAACATGTCATAACCATCTGTACATTAAAAAACTAAACGAAATCAACAAATCATTATTCGTACAAGGACGCGTGTAGAAGGCTCAAAAATTAGTTTACTTTTTTTGCTGGGAGTACGCTGGAGTGTCCTCAAGGAAGTAGAAATAGTAAACTGAAAAAATCATACAGATTCAGAAATCTGTACATCAAACGGTGAACCTCCACTCAAATGTCAAAATATTATCCCCATTGCCACCCAATTAGTTAACACCACCGATAGCCATACGGCTTGAATATCAAACAAGCAGTAAATCATTCCATCATTTCGCATTTTGTAATTTCATAAATCTCCAGAAAAATTGCATACCCGTTATCAATCAAGTATCTCTTGTTAGTCATTGACTTGAATTTATTACAATAAAATAAAATATTCCATTCTCAATTTCTGTTTTGAATTTACGTCAATTGACTTTATAAAATTGTCTCGAAGCTTTCTACGAACAGCTGAGTGCAAAAGGCAACAGCTTCGTCTAGTCACCGCTAGAATAGCAACAAGCTTTTGCTCATTTTCTCTCATTCATCGGTTCTCCTTCTCTGGCTCTTTAATTACTTTGCGACTCACATAGATATGCCCATGTGTATTCTGTTGTCTGTAGTTGTGCATATTTTCCGTCGTCTCCTTTCGCGAGTGGAACTGTGGAAGTGGCGCACGTGGTACGAAAACGTGATCTCAAAATGACATCAAAACAAACGAGTGTGTATGTAGCTATGAACACGGTGGGCTTGCTGTTGCCACTGCATCTCACATTGGATATGGAAGTATGTATTGTTTTTTTTTGGGAATTCATACGATGATGAAGAAAAATCCGGGACATCTTCAGCAAATAGCAACTGGTGGCCGAAGGGGGTGGTGGATGCTATATATAGGCATCTCTGCAATGTGTCACTTTCTTTAGGTGTAAATCTGTGCACTTAACCACGCCGAACAACAGGTTTCCGTTTTGGGGGATGAGCAAAGGTATAACATTGGATCGACTTTCAGATGTTGCCATCTAAACCGAAGCCTCCAGGGGTGAATAGCGATTTAATCCATCCGTAGAAATGTACATATTCACTCGTCTATTTCTTAACAGATTCATGACCACTATGGCAGCTCCACCAGTGCGAAAGAGACACCAGCGACCACCGTGCAAACGAGCGAATAAGAAGTGGCACAGCTTAGCTATGGCATATTATTGTGTGGCTATCCACGTGCTTAGAACGTTACTAGACAGTAGGTTCCAGGTCATACTGAGATCCGCGTGACTTCTAAAAGCCCATTGCAAGTTTTTCAGTATGCATTTCATATATACTTCTGCGCTTGTGTATATATAGCAATAGGTGATGTTGTATGCAGGGTGGCTTTGCCTATAAAGAGAACCACAACACAGGGCGCACATTGTGAGAGAGTGAGGCCGAACGGGTGGCAAAGCCCCCCGTCTAGGGAATGTTTGCATTCAGTTCGGTAGATTTGCCGAACTCCACCCCATTTAGAAAATACTTGTTGTGTTTCAACCATTCTATTATACAAATTGCCACTTACACACTGGCATACGACGAAGATAGTCTTCATTCTCCTAATAAAAATAAAAATAAAAATAAAAATATTAGATTACGAAAATCAAATCTATTGAATTCGGGCTTAGTTGTTGAGAGGAGCGCGATAGCGGAAAATTTTAGCTTTCTACTTGCGAGAAAAAAAAAAAGACATTTGTTATAAAAATACGGGAAAAAACAATTGCATTTGTTTTTGTTTGCTATTGAGCGTTCGTCACACCGCAATTCTCTACCCTTTTGATGTACCCTCAGTAGTACCGACAATCGTCTCGTATATACCTATAGCTAGCCGTTGCTACAACTGGTGGCTCGTGTGGCTCTCTGCTGACTTCTCTGTGTAATTTAGAAATATAGATTTCCTTCCAGTTCGTTTTGTATCTTCTCAACTTGAAGATCTATTAATTGTCATTTGGCGGAATATCGCGCGCGCAAGATTTTCAAAAAAACAAAAGTGAGCGAATTTTTATGAGAACAACAACCCAAAGTGAATATATTCAAATTTAGTGCAGTTTAAAATAAAAATAAAATTACAAATATTTACATGTCATGTTAGAAAGTGCAAACAAAACATAAAAATATAACTATCCGTTCGAATTTGAAAAAAAAAAATTCATTTTTTCCAAATCAACTCATCAGCAGATAACAATAAATTTATATTTAACTAAAGTTATGGATTTATGTTTAATCAAATAAAAGAAAAATATTATTTTCCTATCAAAATAAATATTTTAAAAGATAAGGTATTTATTGTGGCCGAACAAAACCTATTGACACTCGAATATAATTGAAGCAATACAAAATTTGTAATAATAACAATAGTTTGTTATAGACCTATAAATAACCAAAGCTTGTATACATGTATAGCATTTTGTTTGGTTGTTTATTGCTGGAGCTGTTCATTTTTCATGTTCTCTTGTTTTAAGCAGTATAGTAATGTTTTGTAAATTTTGTTTGGTCGCTTCAATACCCTGTCTTGTTATACATATATAGTAAAGTACTGTTATTGAATTGGTGCTTGCAGGCAATTTTCCAAAATGCAAAACAATTTGAGTGGGGAACTTTGAATGAAGCTACTCAAATGGTAGAAGGAGAAGAGATTGATGTGAAATTGTGAGCGAAGTAGGGTTGGTCTTAATAAATTTACATTTTTGTAGCAAATCTGGGGAGCAGCTTTTCGGAATAATCTCTTGTAAAAAGATACGCATTCGCTATACAATTTTTAACAATTAAAAAACTCGCGCTGATTCTAGCGAAGCCAACTATACTGACTGACTTGCACAGTTTTGAGTTCAACCATGAAATCTCTATTTAAACAAATTTAGCATATTGACTTGAAAACCTATGCAGTGAAATTGCTCGTTTATTATATCCGAAATGAATTTGTTTAAATTGTGGTATTTGCAACTTTTTTAACAGACAAATTATAGAAAAAAAAAAAAAAAAAATTACCTATATGATGAAGCGTAACGAATTTTGAAACACACTAAGTTGCTGAGATTTTTTAGAGAGGATTAAAGTATAACATAAGACATACAAAGTTTTACATTGTGGGATATACCAGTTTAGATATCTGAAATGAGCGGTTGCTAGAAGAGGAGTACGGCTTTGAATTTCGTTTGACGTTCTGTGATGCCAAAATGACAATATGCCGAACCAGTGTATAAGCAGTAGAAGAAGGAGACGCAAAGTAACAAATTCTAAATCTACCCCAAAGTTGGGATATTTCGGTGGCATAAGTGTGTGCAATCACGTTTCAGTTTTCGTTACGTTTCTGTTTTACAAAATGCCAACTTACTCTACTGCGACATAAACTGTTTCACATCGTAACGAATATTGAAACATGCACAACCTACCCTATTGTCGGATTGCTGCACATAGAGTTGAGCTTTTAATTGAATTTCACTTATCATTACGCTTTTCTGTTACAACAAGTCAATTTACTCGACGGGCAATAAAAAAGTGGCCAGTCTAACAAATTTAGCAATCCTTACCCTGCCTGGACTTCAGACGTCTGCATCGGAAAACAATTCACACATTCGACTGTTAGTTTGATGTGTTTCACTTTTCGTTACGCATCTATTTTTCAACAAGTTAACTTGCTCGACACGCCATAAAAAATTGAACAGTCTAACGAATTTTGCAATCCTTACCCTGCCTGGACTTAACACATTTGACATTGCATCGGAAAACGATTCACACATTCGACTGTTAGTTTTATGCGTTTCAGTTTTCGTTATACTCCTTTTTTTCAACAATTTAACTTTCTCGACACTATACAAAATTTAATAAACTAACGAATTTTGAAATCCGAAAACTTTAGTCCACTATTGAGTCGTTTTAGTAATTATTCATTCGGTAGTTTTTCACGTTTAGTACTCTCTTAATTCCCGACATTCCTTAAACGCCCATAAGACGTTTTACTGGTTAACTAATATTGAAGTAAGTTGAACTTACTCTACTGATAGATTTCTGGGTGTTAAGCCTCGGCTTAAATCGGGCTGTCCTTCAAAGTTCCCATTATCCAATTAACCCTACATCGACATAGAAAGTTCCACTGCGTAACGAATATTGAAACATTCTAAATTAACAGTTTAACGGCTTAAGATGTGAGAAATGGGGCCGTAGATCGCCTTTTACATTTTGTTACGCTTCTTTCTAACAATGTGATAGCTTACCCTGCCTGAACTTAAGACGTTTGACATTGCAGCGCAAAACCCTCACACATCCGACTGTTGGTTTTATATGCGTTTCGCTTTTCGTTATACATCGTTTAAAGCTACGCTTGCTCGGCTAGTTAGCTTTACTGCAGAATCTTATGTACCGACATTAGATCGTGCGACCTTATTAACACACAATCTAGAAAATGTACATCAACATTTAAAAAAAAGAACGCAAATTGCAATTTTTCTACGACCTTGCACATTTTCGTGTACATATTTAAAGATTCCTGTACAAATACGGTGGTGGATCCTTTTAATAGAACTGTTGACATATTCCCTTTATTTAGTTCAATTCTGTTCTAGTAATTTCTACAATTAATATTATTCACAATTTTAGAGCTCACAGCGTCTCTATCGAAGAGAAAAACATGAATTAAATTTGCCAGCGTATAATTTTAAAAAAGTTTCCACTATCTAATGTGTAAATTCGATAATTAGCTCGATTATAGTCATAATTATTTATAATTATTTAAAAGTAATTAAAGTGTAATTAAATTAAAAATAATGTCCCAGATGCAATATTCTTTGGACTTTTATCACAAAACTTGTTAATTGACTTCATTTGTTTTTAAAACTTAAAGCAGAGATCGCTTATAAATTTATCAAGGCAGGATCGCAACTATCACAACTGCAGTTGGAGTGGGTTTACAGTTGGCTGCCTCATTTTCCATCGACGACTGTCGTTTTGAAGTACCAAGCGTACCAGTGAGCCATCAAATGTAAAATATTTAAATAATGTCGTTATACATCCTTACATCCTCAATGATATTTTTTATTTGTTGATCGGTTACTTTTTCGCACAAATGGCGACTGAGGGTTTGCTTTATCTCAGAAATTAATGGATTTAAGGATGACGGTCGACTAAGTTGGCATTTTCTCGGTATAATATCTGAGCATAACATGTCCCTTGATAGCATTCACAAACGAGGACAACGATTTCATGCCTATATATACAAAATCTGACACATTCTCCTGATTGTGACACTGTAGTCGACAACAGAACTATTAAGTGACACTTTTCGCATTTTCTTCCCAATCGCTTGTTTGGCACTTCAGAGAAATAAGCTACCTTCGTTCGAACCTCTTCTCCCGTAACTGACACACTCAAATCACGCTAAGTGTGCATCGATTCCACTTAAATCCTTGTCCAAATTTAAGAATCTGTATAAAATTCAAAGATGAGCAGAAAAAATATTCTCCGAAAAAATGTTCCACATACGCCCCCGATTTTTTTTTTTTTTTTTTAATGAAAAGTCCCCTTAAAAGCTCCCAACATCCGCATAGACACTGCACGACTTTCTACGTGACAAAGTCACGTTTTCTTCTTCAATAAGCATCCAACCAACTACATATATCAATTTGTAAAACTGCAAGCACCACTCAATATTGTATCTCACGATCAAAAGCCACCATCATCCAGTATATCGCCGATAGACTGTGATGATGGGAGCTACCTTTGAAACTAACACTAGAATTTCTCAGATGAACCGACACAATTCCGACAAATTGTAGAGAAACTTTAAGAATCTACATGAACAAACAGTAAAACTCAAAACAAAGATCGACAAAGAAAAACCTCTCGAACTGCACCAAAAGGTCAATACCAGTGAGAAAACGTGAAAAAAGAAAACCAGTGAAGATGTCTTTTAATTTGTTGCCAACACTCGCATTGTCAATGATGTAAACCAGTAGAAACATCGAGTTAAACAATTTATAAACACGCTACTTTTGTGAAGAATATTTAATTAGAACAAAAAGTCTACAAGTCAGAAGTATGGCGTCCGAGACAAGCACATGCAATGGATTCTTCACCGATCACGGAAACTCTGCTTTGAATAATTACTTCCAGCAGTTGTCGGCCTCATCGGGTAGGAGTACGGCGAGTTCTGGCAGTAGTGCTACTGGGGGAAGCAGCAATGGCGGTGGCAGTGCCAGTGATGGCAGTAACAATGATAATTCTCAAACAAACTCCAGCGGCAGCAGTATCAGTTCGGTGGGATCAACCAACTCACGTGTACACAGTTCGAATTCGGTATCGTCTGGTGGAAGACCAAGCAACCAGTGGAATGAAATTCAACAGGGTCAACAGCAACAGTTGTCTCAACATCCACATCAGCAGCAACAGCAGCAGCAGCAACAGCAACAGCAACAACAACACCAACAGTCGCATCCATCGGAGACATCAGCATCACATCACCACCCGCACCACCCACATTTGTCGGCCATTAGTCACACGGTCCCGCAAAACTTGCCCGTCGCCTCAAACACACACTCGATATTTGGCACGGGCAACTTCCACTACAAAACAAACAACTCGTGGACAGTGCCCAACTTGTCGTGCTACCACCGTGTGTTGAATGACTCGTATTATCAGAGAAGCTTTCATCCCACAGATGCATCTGGCAACTCGCACAGCAACACTGGATCGTCACCAGCGGCAGGCAATGATAATCTGCTGAGTAATCATCACCATCACCAGCAACCGCATCATCATCATCATCATCATCATGGAGGAGGTGGCGGCGGGGGTGCAGGTGGAGGTGGGACTATAAATGTTAAAAGGTTTCAACCGGCCCCAACTTCAGGTTCGTACAAATTCTATCAAATATTCTAAGCAAACGATCGTGTAGACCTAGATCTGCATCTGTATAAAATGCGCAACCTTTGTGCGTCACGGAACCTGCACTTGGTATGGAACACACACGTTTGATTTGTATCCACAATTACTAGTGTGCAGTGTATAGGGTGCTAAGGGCTTATGCAACGCTTTGTGTACTTTATATGATCGTTTTCTTTAAAACAGATGACGTCATTCGTAGAGTCAATACCTTGGCTAACAAACCCTACAGTGGGCTTTAATTGGCATGTGGACGAACTATCACGAGGGCTTTTTTGTTTTTTGTTTTTTTGCTGGACTGTACGGTGTTATCATAGGTCATTGAAGTGGCTAACACTAGGTACACAAATGCTATTGACGACATATACAATAGTGGGGCAATAAGATCGTCGTGTCGCGGTTATCAATGTGAAAAATGGTGGAGTTCCCTTGAAAACACGAGTATAGGGCCTGGTTGTCGCTATGCGCCATCGTGAATTACATGCTTTAAGATATATGTCATTTGAAGGTGCTCACAATAGTAGTGACGTCTTTTCGAGACAGAGTGTACTATTGTACATGCAGTTCACGTGTGATGGGAGAGAACTTACTGCTATTAAAGTTGGGAAATTACACGACTATAGGTGGTCATTTAGAAGCTCAAATGGAGGGGTTGTATAGGTTGTTATAAAGAGTTTTTATTTTACATTTTTTAAACATTTTTGTTTGCTCACATTTTGAGGGTAGTTGTTGGTGTATTTGCTGCCTTTATCTAATAGCATTTTTTTACATTTAAGCATTTAAGAGATGACGTTATCACTGGTGGAGTTAAAAGAATCATTTGATAAACGTATGTATCTGGTTGGTTCTAAAGGGTGTCACGCAAAATGTAATTTTGATATAAAATACGAATTCTTAATTAGAAAGCGTAACTTTTTTTATTGATTCATAGAGTACACAGATTGGGGTTATGTATGAAACAGCACATTGGATAAATGGCCGTCACGGATTTGCTGCCAAGTACGTAAGCTTTTATTGCAAATTTTTAAGCCCCTTTCGCATTGATGTGGCTGAACTTCATAAGTGCTACTCCCAATTTCCTCTTTCTAGTCTTTGGTGGTTGTCGGCTTTTTTGCATAGACCTTTGACTTGAAAATAACGCCAAAGACAAAAGTCCAATGGCTTTTAATCGCAAGATCTTTATGGTCAAATCTGATCGCAAAAACGGCTGAATACGCGATTAGGAGACGATTCATGCAGTGGTCGAGTTCTTTCTATGGCTGCATCACATCCATGTCTTGTAATTTAGGCACTAAAAACTGGGTCATCATGTCACGATATAGAACAGCATTAATTATTACTGCCTGACCAGTCGGATTTTCGAAGAAGAATAGGCGGATTATGCCTATGCAAGCTCAAAATCCGCACCAAACAGTCACGCGATGTGGATGCATTTGTTTCTCAATAATTACTCGTTTGTTTTCAAAACCCCAAATGCGAAAATTTTGGGTAATAGTGAGCGCGTTATTGATAAGTGTAATAGGTCTGAGATAAGCGAGGGTTTTGCTTATCAAATACAAAAACCAATACTCTAAATAAATGGCTATGGAGAGCAATGTCACGCAAGTTCCAGATATGTGGCTGTTTTTAAGCGACTTGAAGTCCGTGGCCGGCACCCAATATTTAACAAAATTCACTTAAACAGTAGTTAGTTTGTGAAAAGTTATAACAAGCAAAAAGTATACTCGTAGGCTTTCTCCTTTTACGTGTGCATATGAGCTAAAAAATAACGCACTCGTGTGAGTTAACAAGCTAATAAAGCGCAAAGCTTTTCGCGCACACGAGCGTTTGTGTTGTAAGTGCATTGTTGTAAAAAATCGGCTGCAAATTAATTCAATAATACATGAATAGCCTAGGCTGTGTAAAACTTTTGGTGTAGTTGGTGCCGTAAATTTTGTCCGCGATGCAAAAGTACAAAATTGAGACATCTTTTGTTGGGAAAACTAAATTCTAAACACCAGAAATGGGCTGTCCTGTAAGCCTGATTTGCATAAATAAATGGTATGTGCACTGCAAGCATTATACACAACGAATGACAGTATTTACCTACAATCCTGTCATCTGCTCTTTTGAAGTGACGTTATTTAACATTTCGAGTGGCGCCACTTAGCTTCAACTGACCACTACAGGCTTTGGTCGAACAGAAATCTCTTTCGATTCATTGCAAACAAGTGGTTGTCGAAATCGTCTTACCTAAGTAAATAACTGGTCAAGTTAAAATATTATTATTATTATTTCATTAGCATAACAAAAAATTCTTAGAGAACAAATTCAGCACCAGCTACGGAGGCTTTCAGCTCTCAAGCTTAACATATATTGCAAACAGCGAATGAATTGTTAAACTGTTAAAAGTAATACAGCCGGTAAAAAACGCAGATGTGGTCTGCATTACGATATCTTCGAAGAATTTATATCTAATGCTTATCAAGTGGTTTCGTTGCGGTTAACTAGTGAACATTGATAAGCTGACACCACCCCTATTGACTTACTGTTTCAAAGCGTGATATTCGTATACAAAATAAAGACTTGACCAGCATCTACGAGTTGGTCCAGTTACCTGTATTCTTATACTCGCATTGTTAAAGGAAATAATTGTGGAACATCTGTTTTAATTAAATCGATGGTTATAATTATAATTATTGCCGGTGTCCTATTCACCTACCCCTGGCGATGGATTGTCATGGGCGAATATAGTGGGCGATAGAATTTCATAATCAATTGGCAAGATTGGTGGTGGCGCAGTACCACTTATAAAAATGTAATTATTTCTGGGTTTAATTATATCTGTTCGTCTTTATTGACGCATCTTGATGTTCGAACTTCAGACTTCAAATGTCAATTAAAAATGTATTTATAGACAGTTTGTTTTTGAAAAAATGCCTTCTGAGCTACTTACTAGCTTGAAAAGAACTACATGAATTAGTGGTGTAGTTTGAAATGGCTGTCATTCATATCAAAGCGACTGAGTCTATGAGTTGTTGTTAAAAAGTTTTTCTCTCAAAAACAATAACTCAACTGAAATTCGACAAAAAAAATGTCCCAACCGAAATTGCCAGGGCTAACTCCAACTAGCGAGAATCGTTGTTAGTCCTCGCTTCACCATTTAACTACAATTAGGTACTTTTCGACAAGAATTACAATCAAAACGGATTTTTTGTAAGAGAGATCTTTGGCAAGTTGTCTCCACTTTGGCTATTCAAATTGGTCGAGTTCTCCGCTATCCCTTGGAAACTCTTCGGACTGAAGCGTTTGCATCCAATCATTCCAAATTTTCTACCCAGCAGAAGATATTCTAACATAGTCTCCGTTGTTAGGTATGGTGAATAACTAAAAGCTGTTTTGTTTTTTTTTAAACGGGGTTTTGTTTATACAGGAAAATGTAGTAGATACACAAACCGATTTCACTTGATTCTGGGTAAAGTGAGAATTTCTATAGTTTCTTTGATTACAACTTACCTACGGGCTTATTTTTTTGGCTAGATATTCCATATTCAAGTCATTGAAGTGAGAACTGAATTCGTTCACATAAAAAGTCAAAAAAATCGAAACGAATTAGAAAAATTTGAACAAATATGTCCAATTGGAGTGAGTGCGTACACACCAAACTTATAAATGTAGAGGAAATAAGACCCCAAAACTATTTTTTTATTATTAATTGTTACCTTTCCGATATGGAATAAGTATGGGGGGGCATGGTGCCCCCCTGCAGCCCCCTTGCTTGGGTTTACTATTAGATTACGGGGTGGGTGCGAGGTTGAGTATATACAAATTTCCTTTAATCTAAATTATCAACAATATTAAATGAAAAGTAGTTTTCGTTATTGTTAATTGCATTATGAAATAAACCCCGAACTTGGGGCCTTATTTTATTTTATCTTTTGGGGCCTTATTTCATTGGGGCCTTATTTCCAACAGCCATATTATTACTTATGATATGACCCGTTATGAGTGGTTTTAAATTTTGTGACCTGCTCCATAGGAGATCATAATTTCGATTGCTTTTTGGAGCCTCACAAGCTGTGACCGAATACGAAAACCTCACAAAATCAATTTCACATCACCTTGTGAGGGTTGTGTGGCTTTTGTACTATCAGTAAGGTTTTCCAAAATCGGGCTGTTAGTCTCTTTTACTCGCAACTTACTTTTCAACATGTCGTAATGTGATAAAGATGAGGAAAGAATGAGAGAAAAATGTACTGTCAGACGGACTTTCGAAAATAAATAGATGAATGCCAGAAAATAATATGAATCTCTTCTTAAAGCTGACGTTAAAATTGTGTTAGGGGGACGATTGACGCCTTGTCGATTTCTGATATCCGGAGGCAAATCTACCAGATTGTACATGATTGAAAACAGTCTTTGCTTGTCGATAAATTGCTGAACAAAGTGCAGAATGACATCACTAGAATTGTTTAAAATGACAGGCAAGATTGCTGCCACTGAAAAATTAATAAATAATAAAAAAATAAATGTGACATTAAACAGAAAAAGCACGTTGCCCCCGTCATTTCAAATGCGAATCTTTAGTTCAAAACGATCGAAACAAATTTGTTCAAAAATATTGTAACTTTTTTTTTTTTAATAATAGCGCCCAACTTAAGTTTTACGTCAATGCCGACGTTTTCCGCATAAAATAATCTGACCTACAATAAAGTTGAAGGGCCTCTTCGACTTCCAAGCGCGAATGAAGCAAATTTCCGCCAGGCTTAGAACTAATTCCTTTTTAATTCTCAAAGCATTTGCAGTGATTTTTAAAACCCATATGAAAAAAAAAAAAACAAATCCATTTATTTACTGATAGCTATCACAATTAATTAAAAGTTAATGTCGTAAAAAATACGAACAAAAAAATATAATAAAAATACAAACTACGCATCAGTGAATTCCATTTATTCATTTGAAACGTCGTTGTAGAAAAATCAACAGAACTATAATTGCAATAGTAATCTACAAAAATGCCGAGCTAGAGAGAGCGCGAACGAGAGAAACAGAAACTATCCCTAAAACAATTCTAAGTATGCCTACATTCGCCTCGATTGGAATTCACAAATGTGCTATAAATTAATTCTAATTCAATTGACAGACGACAACGTCTGTTTAGAGTCAGCAAAGAGAATATTCCGTCTAGCCCACGAGCCACGTTATCGGTCGGAGGTGTCAGCAGTTACCACCCAGACCCAGATCCATAGCTGGAGATTTTATTTCCGATTTTTCATTTTCCCTTAAACGTGCTCGAAAATAAAAAAATCAAATAAAATGATTATTTTCATTTATTTTTATATTTAAATACCTTTGGGGGTATTATATCCTCTTTGTCGAAATGATTTTATTTTATTTATTTTTTTCGTGTGTGCATGTGTAGAGCAATCGAAATCCTAAACACATTTTCATCAATGAGTCTTTGTGGAAATGTGCAGCGGGTGGATCACGTGCAAAAGCTCGGCCAAGTTGGTGGGGAATACAGTTGGAACATGTGCGCGTCGGGCAGAGGGTGTTTCGTGTTTGTTGTGTTGTGCTCGATGGTGTTGGTGTTGGTGGGAGAGCAAAGTTTTGGAAAACCTAAACTTTTGTCCATTCAAGCAATTTACTGAAAGTGGGGTTTTGTTATTTTTGTAATGTGTTTCATTTGATAGTAGGTATGTGGTGTGAGCTATTTGATATGACATGGCGTTTGGTTGGGTAGACGGTTGCACTATAGGGTTGCATTTGAGGGGTGGAAATTTACTCGCGAATAAGTACAATGGCGCAGCAGTTATTTCGTAGGACAGTGCTTAGTTTGTTGTGAGACGTTTGTGATATTTTATTGACCTTCAATTTGACGTATTTTCTGTCGAGTGAATTTTAGAGTACAGTTATCAAAATTCGCCGAAACTTTTACTCTTCAAAGTTCGAGCGGAGTTTTTTATGATTCTACTATAGTCCTGTCAGGTTGTACGTTGTACTTTAAAAAAAGATCGAGACAAAATTTGAATACATTTACAAGTTGATACAAGTCTCATATGCGAAGAGCTGATGTCATGTTCAGTAAGTTGAAGGTTCTATGTTTGGCGCTGGGGAAACTATAGAAAATACCATTGCCGGTAACGAAGCAAGGAAAAATTCTCAGAAATATCCGCAAGTTAAATACTCATGAGAAATCTTTTCAATTCCGTCGTTCTTAGTCGTGAACTGGCACCCACTCCTTGTGAAATGTGTTCACTACGTTTTTAAGACATTGAAGTGTTATTTAGCCGGAAGATCTTACAAATGGGGATTTTTTTAACACTGCGAAGTCTTCGAATTGAGCCAGTTTAGAAATGGAGAGAAGCAGTACAGCAAGACGATGAGTGGTTGAATATGGAAGAACAACTCATTCATAAACATTTTGAACCCATACAACTCATCTATGAGACAATTGAACTACTGGTGGCTTTTCACAAAAGTATGCGATTCCATCATCCAGTTCAAGTTGGTATTTTAAAAACTATGCAACAATGGAAGTTGAATGAAATGTCAATGGAGACATTTACAGCTTTTTCATGTAAATTGCCAGAGGGATGACCTGTGTATGAACGAGATTAAAACTCTAGGAGCCAATTTTCAAATCAAAAAGAAATTAATTTCCGGATTTTTTCAGACAGGTACCCGCACCTTACTCAAACATCGTACCCATTTTCACTTGGACTCTTACTGGACTCTCATGTTTGCTCCGCTAGGTTGACATTACTTTCGAAGACTTGTTTTTTTTTTTAACGACGAGCAAACGTTGAAACTCGGTTGCCCTAGATCTATCTCAACTTCCAACTTCCAACTATTTAGGTGGTGAAGTCGCACCTTCGAGGGTCGAGGGTCGAGGTTCGAATCCCGCAAAAACCCAAATTCCAACTTTTTTTCACTGCGCCAACTCTCGCGAAAGTCTGACAAACATCCGAGAGTATAACTGTCTTGAAAGAGCTTCTCAATTAGCCGTTTGAAGTCGGCATAAAATTGTAGATCCCTTCCATTTCCATTCGTTCCAAAAATGAAAAACGCGCACACTAGGCCTAGGGTCTCTCCGGACCTGTTGCGCCAACTATTTTTTTTTTATCGAGTATCCCTTCTTACAATTGACAGATGAATTTTGCAGAATGCGTCGGTTAGACTGCGTGCATCTTGGTGGTTCTAGCAATTGATAATGGAGACAGAAGCTTATTTGAGTTATTTCTGCGATCAAGTCTCTCTGTCATACATTTCCATTTTTTCTAGAACCTTCTGCATTTTCCTACAGTCTATCGCTTCTTAGAAATCGCTTCTATAGTCGGTAGTTGGTCTTCTTCTTTGAATGTTACTTCAACGATTTGTTTTCTGACAGGTGTCTTCAAATTTCCACTGAATTTTGACTGTGGACAGTTTCTGAAATAGATAAATAACACAAAATATAACTGTAGTCCCTTTAACTAATAGATCAAGTTTATTAAATCTCCAAGTTTGGTCTACAAGTTCGAAAATGCAATTTCAAAAAATCAGTAGGGATCAGTAGGGTTATCCTCACAGCAATAGCCGTGCCAAGTTTTTGCTCAACACTTCCTTCTGAAAATCGAAATATCTAAAACGAACTGCCAATATCTCTAAATCAACCATCTAATAAACCTCATCGCATCAGATCACTCGCATCAACTCCACCTTCATAATGAAATGCATCGGCGTGTAGTGTACTCTCCTAGTCCTTGCACTATTCGGTCTTGTTTTCCCTGTGACACACCAAATCTCAAACTAGTTCAATTCTAAACAAAAATCACTCGCAACCACATCTTCAATTCAATGCATTCGATGCGCGCTTACTGCTGCTATACCGCACAACAGCATGTGCTGTGCAAAAAACCACGCTATACTTACTGGCTTAACTTATAAACACAGCATCTCATTAGCATTATGAACACATTTCCCAATGTACCTGTTTGTGCGATTCATAACCCTTGGTCATACACTAACCAATGGGGGGTCTCTATCTTCCCGACTATTCATCATTTAGCCGTCATTCTATTCACACAAAACTTCACAATCCCAAATGGGCGCAACAAAAAATAAAAACACAAATTTCAATGCAATGCCAATATACTACCATCATCGCTCACCCAAACCACCCGCGCTATATATACGAGAATAACCCTTAGTAATGAGATACTCGTATACTCACATTGAATAGTTTTTGGGATCACGTATGCCAATCAATTACTAAATTCATGTTAGAATAGAATTGCAAAAAATGAACCAACTGATAGATACAAACAAACAAAGAAAAAAAATTTTTCTAACAAAAAAAAAACATTTCTCATTTCTAGATGGAATCTGTTTTGTGAATTCACTTGCATACGCACGTACGTACTGATGATGTAAAAAAAATAAAAATGAAATAATAAAATCTGTGTTTTATTTTGTACTGTTTTTGGATTTTTTTAAACAAAATTTTCTAACAACAAAAACAAAATTTTATTGGAATGATGAAATGAGTTTGAGAAATTAGCGCAATTAATTAGTATGTTTTGTTTTAATTTTCCTTTTTGTTCAAGCCAAAGAATAGATACTTAGATTTTTTTTTGTATTTTTTGCTGTTGTTCTGTTCTGTTTATCGATGTTGCTCGTGAGCGGAGCTAATCGATCGATGCAAAGAGGCGTGCGACGCACCTTTGGGTGATTTATGCATATTTATTAAATTTAATTACAAAGCGACGCATTAGCATGAGCTCGACGATAGTTGAGAGGGGAATGAGTTTGTACGTGGATGGGCACGTGAGGTGTTTGTTGTTGTTGTTGTTTTGTTTTTTTTAGCACTGTTGAGAGTTACTGTTGGTAGTGGTTGCAGTACTGCTGTTAAGTGACATTCAAATTTAGCATCTAAAGGTGGAAAAATAGGAAAAAGAGAATGAGTCCCTTTTATATTTTCGGAAGGACTTTGAAATTTCCTACATGATCCTGGACCTGTTTATCATTTGCATGAACATTTTGGCAGATTAGTGCGAGATTTTTAACGGGTGATTTTTTAAGAGGCTTAGAACTTTTTAAAAAAAAAAAACACAAAAAATTCGAAAAAATGAATGAAATATTTATTTGAATCGATAGTTTGAACCTTGCAATTTATAATGTTTAAAGATAATTTCATGCAAATGTTGACCGCGGCTGCATCTCAGGTAGTCCATCCGCTGAGTCCAATTTTGGCATACTCTTTCACACATATCGGCCGGTATCTCACGAATGAATGCATGGATGTTGGCTTCCAGTGCGTCAATCGAAGCGGGCTTGTCCCTATACACATTAGCCTTGACATACCCCCACAAAAAATAATCTAATGGTGTCAAATCGAACGTTCTAGGCGGCCAATTGACCGGCCCGAAACGTGAAATTAACTGTTCACCAAACTCGCCTCGCAATTGCGCCATTGTTTCGCGTGCTGTGTGGCATGTGGCACCGTCTTGTTGAAACCACATATCATGCAAGTCAAGAACTTCCATTTCGGGCAAAAAAAAAGTTTGTTATCATCGCTCGGTAGCGTTCACCATTGACAGTAACGCTGCGATTCGCATCATCTTTGAAGAAATATGGCCCAATAATGCCGCCGGCCCATAAACCGCACCAAACAGTGGCTTTTTCGGGATGCATTGGTAGCTGTTGCAATGCTTCTGGCTGATCTTCACTCCAAATGCGGCAATTTTGCTTATTTACGTACCCATTCAACCAAAAATGAGCCTCATCGCTGAACACAATTTTTCGATAAAAAAGCGGATCCTCGGCCAGCTTTCCAAGAGCCCATTCACCAAAAATTCGGCGTTGTGGTAGGTCGGCTGGCTTTAGTTCTTGCACAAGCTGTATCTTAAAAGGCTTTACGCACAAATTCTTCCGCAAAATTTTCCACGTAGTGCTGCAACAAAGGCCTAACTGCTGGGAACGGCGCCGAATCGACATTTCGCGGTCTTCTGTCACACTAGCTGATACGGCCGCAATATTTTCTTCACTACGCACAGTACGTAAACGTGTTGGTGGTTTAATGTCCAACAAAGTAAATTTGGTGCGAAATTTGGTCACAATCTTCCGAATAGATTGCTCAGAAGGTCGAGAATGCCGATCATAAAATGGAAGCAGCGCGCGATGAACATTTCGAACCGAGCTCGAATTTTGATAGTAAAATTCAATAATTTGCAAGCGTTGTTCATTTGTAAGACGATCCATGGTTAAATTGCAAACCAAACTGAAGCTGTTTGACAGTGACACAAGGTACTAAACACACGTCAGCTGTCAAAACCAGTGTTGCCAAAACCAAACCAGCTAAAAAATCACCCGTTAGAAGTGAACTTTCTTTCCCACTTTCCACTCATTTCAGATCCACCTGTCTTGCTAGACATGCACTTTAAAAGAATGACCATGTAGTCACGATCTTTTGCTGGCTTCGAAATTTACTCGTCTGTTCCTTTTATAAAAAAAAAAACAGAGGTTATGCTTGTGACCGTTGTGCGACTACTTCTGCAATTTGTCACATTTTTGAGAGCCTGACGCAATTATTTTGCTATTTTGGCTCTTTTTTTAAATGCAAAAGGCGCTTCAAAGGCTAAGGCGCTTGTCCAAATGCTATTATTTCCAAATAAAAACCAGTATTTCGCGAGATAATGCTTATTAAATATCGATAAAAGGGACTAAATGAACAGAATGGATTCAAAAATGGCACATTTTTCTCATTGGCCCTTTTTCTTGCGACTTTTCAGAATACTGCAGCGGTCGCGCTCTGGTTGTGACCACAAAACTCCTCTCGCTAAATGTGGATGCTTAATTTAATTGGGTTGTAGTTGAAATTTATTATTGAATTTAATTTAAAAACCAAATCTTTATAATATTATGGTATGCCACAACCCATTTTCCTATCCCGCTTATGCTTTACAAAGTACCACCTATGGGATCCAAAATTATCCTACCTTTCAAACTGGAAGCAACCATACCCATCCACAAAATTTCTATCAACTCGGTAGAGCTGTTTCGACGATCGACAACAGCGCCACCTATCATTTCGAAAAGTATCCTATCTCTCAACCGGGAACGAACAATATACATCCATAAAATTGCATTGAAATCGGTTGAGCGGTTTCTCAGATCGACAACAGCGCCACCTATCGGGTCCAAGGTATCCTATCTTCCAAGTTTCAACCAACCATGCAAACCCACAAAATTTCATTGAAATCGGTTGGGTGGTTTAACTTACGAACGCATTGACCAATTTCGTTCAAACTTTAGATAAACCACCGACACTGCCATGCGAACAAACCCTAAACATTTGACTGAATTCGGTTGGACCGTTCGTGAGTTATAAAGTCACAACGCTTTTGCAACTCGCTTTTATATATATATATAGAAGAGAAGAGATAAGTAGATAAGTGTATTCATTGATTTAAAAAGTTTTCATAACGCAATCCAATCCAACGTTTTCTATTTTTAAAGTTTTTTGTTGCGTTTTATTTTCATATCGTTACAACTTAGATCTAATTAAATCAATTGATTCAGAAGTCTAGTGTCTGTGTAAGACCTAGCTTTATCAGTTCATTCCCCAGGTCCAGCGTGACCATATAAGTATTCACTTTAAGAATTAAGTTGAAAGAATTGGAAAAAAAATGTTTATATCTCGGCAACAGCACCACCTATCGGGTCTAAGACTATTCAAGTTTTCAAGCTGCAAGCAACCATATACACCTAAAAAATTTCATTGAAATCGGTCGATTGGTTTAAGAGATAGACAACAGCGCCACCTATCGGGTCCAAAACTATCTCATCTTTCAAGTTGCAAGGAGCCATACACACCGACAAAATTTCATTCAAATCGTTTCAGTGGTTAAGGAGACGACAGCGACGCTCGTAGTGATGGCGACAGGCCAATTTCCGTCACGGCATTCGATACGATTTTACCCAGGCTCGCCAGTAGATGTTTCACACCAAAAATATAAGTTCACATCTGTGTGAAAATTTATCACTGATCAGAAGATGAATATGATTTTCTGGACGATATCTTTTTGAAATTTTGATGTCAGAAATAAGTTATTTTCTGGCGGAATTTTGTTTGATTATCGTCACTTGTCACTACATTTGTGGAAAATATACTGAAGAAAGCTCTCGAACTCGAATTTTTTGCACTTAGTTGCTAGTTTTAGAGGCATATCGTTTCCACGGTGTTCGCCTGAAAAGTAACGTCTTTAAATCCCCACATCCCATTCTCATAGAGATGACACTGCGCCGATTTGACATATCAATTTGGACTTTACAAATTACAAATTAACGGCGCAACGTATTGTTCTATTGTCCTTCATAATTATTTTGTTCGCACCAACGACAATGCAATCATTAAAATTGTCTGCTCCCATAGTTTTCTGAATACCCACAATTGAGTTCGAAACTGCTTACTATACTAAACATTTTGACACGTGGAAGTTTCATTAAAAACCGCGAAATTTTCACAAAAAATAAAAATCATCACTCCTATTGAAGGACCCTCAAATTGTAAGGTACATTCGAACGCGACTGTGAATATAACACGCACGTGAAAAGTATCCCTACCTGACAGCGCACTGTCAATTAGTGGAAATTCGAGAATGTCAACTTTATTTCAAGCGAATTAGGAACGTGCTGCTATATTTTCTACGCATATTGCTCAACCACAAAATTGAACTCTACAACGTGTATTACAATTGCATAACGTGACCTTAGAGATGTTTTTTTATTGTGCCTCCCAAAAAAAAAGAAGAGATAAAGCTTGATACTGACAAGGAACTCCATTCGTAGTTAATATTGTGCAACCAAGTGGTTGAGATGGGCAGAGGATTCCAGTTGGATTCGGTATGATGTCTATCCTGCTAGATTAAAAATAAAAATAAAAACCCTAAGAACAACACGGTTAAAGTGGTGGTTAAAAAACTAACCTCAAACTATGGGGTGACATTTACACTCAACTATTTGTTGATTTTGAAAACTTGGTTCATAGGTAAACAAGACATCAATCGCTTCGATGGAGAACTAGCTATGAAATGAGTGTCTAGGTTCCAGTTGCCGCTACTGTAATTTGATTGCGATTAGTCTGCGATTTTTATTTTCTGTCTCTCTCTCTCTCTCGGTTTGTTTGAAATTTAAATAGTATGATTTACCTGATATTGGTAAATTTATAGCTGGCCTTCTTTAATTTTATTTTGTGTGCGACTTAAATTGAATTCCTTGCACGTTGGCTTGTACTCAGATTAGATCGAGAAATTCCAAATCATCGTAACACAGCAGGTACTTGTCTACTGTCTGCTACTAGCAGATAGATTTCGCGGTTTGCATATTTTGATTTATCGGACGTGGCACGTCATTAAGTTTGTTTGCATGGAACAAATTTGTTAACAGTCTGGTGTAGAAGAGCTGTCCCAAAGGCACTGATTTGTAGGTCGCAATGGATAGTGAAAAAAAAAAAAAAAAAAACAGAAATATATATTTTTATAAGTCACTTTGGGTGTGGTTCTTATTAAAATAAATAAAATAAATGGTTGGCGCAACAGGTCCAGAGGGACTCTAGGCCTATCTTCTCACAACCATTCGTTTTGTGTGAGTGAGTTTCATTTTTGGAACGAATGGAAGGGATCTACAACTTGATGCCGACTCCAAACGGGTAATTGAGAAGCTCTTTCAAGACGGTTATACTCCCGGATGTTTGTCAGACGTTCGCGAGAGGTGGCGCAGTGAAAAGAACCCCAAGTTGGAGTTTCGGTTTTTGCGGGATTCGAACCTTGACCCGTCGCTTAGTAGTCCAACACACTAACCACTAAGCCACTTCGCCTCTTCTGGCTCTTATTGAGTATGGAAAATACTGAAAAGACGTTACAGTGTTTATCAAAAAGGTATGTCTTCATAATGCAAATTTAAAAGTCGTACATTTATTTTGCATGAAGGCTGCTAAGTCCTTTACATTATTTGGAAAAGTAGCCAGGGTTGTAGTGGTTTATTTACATAACTAGCAACTAAACTGAGTTATTTTCACTGTCTAAGTTGGTAGGTGCTCTGACAGGTCATAACTTCCTAAGAGACTATACAATGAAATTAAACCTCATAGACGACGACATCTGTAGAGGCTGCGGTGATGAGGAGACGCACTCACTTCCTCTGTCACTGCCCGAGCCTCTGTCACTTGCGAAATAGAACACTTGGAAGATATTACTTCCAAGACATTCAAGAACTCTCAAATATCTCACTCTTTGATCTTCACAGGTTTTTGAGGACATCAAGATGGCTGGACGACATCGAATAAGGAGAAGGAAACGATGCCGAAATACAACACGGCTAAACCCCACAAATAAAGGGTATCACCACAATGGGTCCACAAGGACCTGAGTGTGGCGAAGCGAGGGTCACCCGCTTCGTCAGCCCAAAAACCTAACCTAACCTAACCTAAACTGAGTTATTTCAGGTGAATCTTCTGTCTTCTATATAGACAATTCCTTCGGGTGAAACTCGGTGACGTTATAACTCGATAACTGAACCTTCCATAGCCAAAGGGGAAAAAACGGAACCTTATTAGTTTCGCTACGATGTCTGTCCGTCTGTACAATCCAACTAGACCAATTTTTTTTTTGTTATGTTCATATTGCTGTATTTCAGGTTTCAGGTAGAAAGACAATTTCCGAAAATGGATTTATTCGCATTTTTTGCATTTTACGATAGGTGGCGTTCGAGGTATCAACATCTGACAGTTGATGTTGCGGGCAAAACAGAGTTATTCCGGGTCCAGCTAGTATATAATATAAGGTGATTTAAGAAAGAATCCGTCGTCGACTGCACTTCTAGTTAGACTTCTCTGTACAAAAATAGTTCACTCATTGAAACATTGAATTACAAGTAGTTTATCTTGAGTACAGTGCTTTTCATAAGGCTTTGACGTTAGGCAAAAAGGGCTTAAGTCAGAAACTGCCCTTTTTCGTAAAACCAAATTAAAAGTGGTTTAGTCTGACTTATTGCCTAAAGACTAAATTATTATGATGGGAAGCAGTTGTGCTAGACTTAAGTCGTTAATACCAAACAAAAGAGAAAAAAATTGAGTTAAACCCATCATAAAACCCAAAGTGGCATTTTTTGACTTAAGACCTTTTCGCCTAACGTCAAAGATTAGGGATCTTGCAATTTCCAAAAACAACCGCTTTTGATTACATTTGCATGCACATGGCAGGCATCTGCTACGTTCCGCTCCAACAGAGAAAACGACACACGCTGCCTTCAATAGTCGCCCACTACCAGCAGGGCCTGATCAAGAGTTCTGACCGCCCTAGGCTAATTCTGAGGACGCGCCCCTGTCAGGTGTGTTACGGACGGTCTAAAAAGTAGTAAATGGGTAGAGTGAGAATATGATACAGAGTCGTCTAGCGGCAAACGCGAGAACTAACTTGCACTGTTTAAATTCCGAATTTCCCATACAAAATTAAGTTAATATTTACATCCGTTTTTGCGAAGCGGATGATACAAAACTTGCACTAGGCACTCTGTTACCAGCTCACCCACTCGCTTGACCACTGAACGATTCAAGTAACAAGTCAGTGTTTGTTTTACGCGCGCTTTTTAAAATTTTCAAAATTTATTGTTAAAATCAGGGACTCTCAAGCACATTTAGTTTTAGTGTTTTGTCTCGGTCTAGTTGAAATATGTACGGTAGATGCAATGATGCTAGATTTTAGCATGCCCCCTCCGATCCTCGCGCCCTAGGCTGCAGCCTTATTAGCCTAAGGGTTAATCAGGGCCTGTGTTGCCATAAAACATTTGGACAAATCTGCCATTATGACAAAAAAAAAATCTGTAATGTAGATTTCTATGGAAAAATCTTACTTACTTCACAAATTTATTTTTTATTGAGGTAACCATAACACAAAAAGAAAAAAGAGCTGAATACGAAAATGAAGGTACCTATACAGCAAACGCGAGTGTACAAAAAGTGTTGAAATAATTTTTTCAAAAGACTACAATATAATATTGCGAAAGCAGACAAAATCTGAAGCACCCATTTCTGGTTGTTTAAAGTCTACAGCTAGGTTGAAAATCTGAAAAATGCATACAAATCTGCACTTATGGCAACGATGCCCACTACTTACTCCAAATGCAGAACTACGATCAGGAACAATAATTGTTGCTGACATTTTTTTATTTATATTTTTTTTTAGTGAAATAAATTTAATTTCATCTTGTTAGATTTTGGCCTATAGTTCATCTTCTGGAAAAAGCTAAAAGCTGTTTGACAGCTTAAAATATTTAGACCAGCGTTGGCTCCCATTCCTTCAGCTGTGTGTTTATTGTGAAACATTTGAAAGTCAGACGAAAATACAAGACGATCAGAAACGCCCCAAAAAAGAAGGCGTGGCTATCAATGACATTGCCTATAGTCTTTTCGGAGCTTGAAGCGTCATTCGAAAGAAATTTTCATTGAAATATGTTAACTGATAACCACTAGAAGCCCCGTACAGTTTTATAAAAATCCACTGATATAGGTCGAGGTGAATCCTAAAAGTATGCACTTTATTAAAGCCAGTGTCAAATAATCAGACATTTTGATGACCAAAACGAAAAGCTCCAGTGCTATCAAGACGATAGTTGTTTATTGGCATTCTTCTCAAAAAATGTTGGCTTTGCAACAGCTTTTCTTATTCCAGCCAGGGTTACCATAATTTAGTTCGCTTTAAGCGCCCAAACCTTTAAAAAATGTAACCCAATATCGTTGCTCAGAAAGAAGCCCAAAAATCGTTGAAAATGTTGGTATTTTTCAGACTTATTCTCACCGCGTTTTTTTTTTTTTTTTTACTTCTACGCCTTGGATTTTATTTGACTTTTTTTTCTGCTATCGGCTTCTGTGGCTTGTGTCAAAACAAAATGCCTGCAAAGTGAATTGGTGAATTGGTGTGCGTGCAACTTGAACGACTGTTCGATGTCACTTGACTGCAAGAGTACTGCGGGTTTTTCTCGAAAATATTTCTTTTTTTAGTTTTGTGAAAGAATAAAACAAACAATATTAACACACAATTTGTAAAATGATATGTAGCCCAAAATTGTGTTGGGCGCTCATGGAAGAAATTTCTATCGTTTTTTAAGTAAAAAGATAGCCCAAAATACGACAAAGCGCCCAATCTGGTAACCGTGATTCCAGCAGGACCTATAAAAACATCCACATTCAACTCCTTGAATCAATTTCCTCGCGAATTTTGAAGGCACATCTACGAGTATCTCTGACATTCAGAGTTAATTACCGTCCCACTTCGTCTCCCTTTTGTCTTGTCTGTGTCAGTACTTGCCTTTCACAAAATTTTCAATTTTCGGAACCCATCATTTTTTTAACTGACCAAATCCAATAACAGCTCGTCGCAAATGGTTTTTATCGAAATTAATCTTCAACCAGATGTAATGCATTATTAATATTCAACCAGTCGCAGTCGCTCCATAGAGTGTACCTACCTTTAATAAACACAACAAAAATGTCAACTTTCTTTATTGCGCTTCATTCTCGTGTGTTGTGTCGTTTACTTGTAAAAAGGTTAGTTAAGTCAGATGGTTGTTTTGTTTTGTTTTGTTTTTTCCCACCAACAACTTAAAAATAAAATGCATAAATTCAACGTGTCGTGATTTATCTTCTGTCCACTGGTCTGCCCCTTTGGCCCCACCAAAACGGAAGTAAATCTCCCGAATATGATAAAATGCACAAAAAAAAAACAAAAAAAAAAAAAACAAAATTGCTATATCTCAATTCACGGTACTCCCTCTGCTGGTCGGGACAAGAAAGAGAGAAAGAAAAGCTTTTATTTTTGTGTAAGCCTCTATCTGTTGCACCGCGGGTATTTATATTCGTATATTCAAAACCAGAAACACAATGCCCGTCCGACCGAAAGGAAGAAAATAATTCACAAAACAAAAAACAGAAAAAAGAACCCTTTACCTACATTAATGAAAGTAAAATGTTTGTTGTCCAACTGGTTTTGTTGTATCATGAAATTTTTGACGAAAATAAAATACAATTTCAATTTCATTCGGCGACGAAGTATCGGTCGTGAGAAGAGCCAGCGTCGTCTCAACCAGCATTGTTCCGCATACACCTATGTATCTGTATCTCTGCGGTGGTTGTGTTAAAAAGAAGAAATGACGTTTTTGTCTCTGTCGGATTTATCTTGGGGGCTTGGGGCCAGCCGGCACAAAACAGAGCCAGCAACAGTAAAAGAAGCAGAAGATTGCCACGAAAAGAGATTCGATAATATAAGGAAGTGAAAAATGAAATGGCAAAGACCAAGTTGCAAGAGAAATGCTTTCGATTTCATTTCGAAGTTGTACCTGGTGAATGGCGTGGTGGGAAATAGCCGGTCTATAGAGGTAGACTATAGGCCAGCACTTAAAGATGCATAAACAAGTTACACCGACCAACAGTAACTGGGAATGGGAATACGGAATATGCTTTATTATTTCTTTTGGATGTTGTGTGTCCATTGTTGCATGTGGATTGTGTCTGTTGGAATGTATCTGTTCGATTGAGAAGTGATAGACGGTAATGATATGAATATTGGCCTTTAATTTAAATCACTTAATTTTGATGGTAGAAAATCAATTAACAGGAATATAAATTACCTGATTTGTTTAGTAAAAAAAAAAAAATCAGCGCTTGCCACGGTTTCGCAAGACCAGAAGAGAAAGCCCTACGATTTTGGAATTCGAATTCGAATGGTTAATTGTGTTTGTGTCATCACTGATTAATGTGTTTCTTAATGATTCGAGCGGACAACACGAGTTGCAACTTGCAAGTGATGTGAATTTTTTCTCCAATCTACTATCCCTGTCTTGGGAGGTTTTGACGGGGAATACGTGTAGTACTTTGTTGGACTACTAAGCAAGGGGTCCTAGATTCAATTCCCGAAAACAAAAAATGCAAATTCTAAAGGCCTTTTCCACTGCGCTACCTCTTGCGAACGTCTGAAAATCATCCATGAGTACTACTGGCATGAAACAGTTTCTCAATTAGCCGCTTAGACTCGGCATAAATTGTAGATCCCCTCCATTCGTCCCAAATTAAACACTCACACAAAACGAATGGTTGTGAAAACCTGGACCTAGGGTACCTAGGGACCTGTTGCCCAAATTTTTAAACAATTTGTTTTATTAAATGAAATGCCCTACGTAGGTAGTTTCTCCTTAATTATATTTAAGAAAAATTGTTAATGATATAAAATGTTACCGAGAAAAAGGAGGAAGTAAGAGGTCGCCATGTTTTTTTTTTTTGTATGTTTCCGGCATTCTGGCGACAAAGGCGAAAAAATAAAGAAGAAAACGGAAATAAATCGGTGGAATCAACTTTTTATTTCACCCCGGATTACAATTTATTTATTTATTTAAGCGGAGAATACCCAAGAAGATATTTAAGTAAAAGGTGCCAATTTTGGATACCCCAGTAGCTATATTAAGCACGGAAATATTGGTGTTTCATTCAATAGAAGTTAGTAAGGAGTAGCTCTGTCGTACCTCATCAAATATACGGTTCCATTTGAGGACAAGAAAAAATCCTCTTGCTCTCCGCTCTTGTCTAGATTTTTATAGTAAACCTAGCTAGGCCGTGCTCGCCTTGCTTCGCCAGAGTTCCACTTCGCTCATAGACACACACACAAAATTTCCTCTACTGAACGCTGGGAAAATCCAACGATATAGCATCAATCGAACATTTTACTTTTTTAAATTGCATAAAATGTACCTATAATTTATTGCTTATTCTTCAGGATTCAGGACTTCAGGATAACGTGTAAAGATGATTTATATCTTAGAATCCTTGTACTATTTCATTTGGATGAGTCATTCCAACGCTAGGAGCTAGAAGGCATTCGAAAATTACAACTTTTCTTAGATATCAGCTTAGATTTCCGCTTTCGGACAGCGGATAATAGTAAAACATACCCTATAATCTGATCTCGAGAATTTTCTATGCAACTGTGAAAACCGGAATCAATTTCGTGCAGTACTTTTTTAATCTATTCCGAACAAACACCTGACGGCCGGAATAAAAGTTACAGTTTTATTATAGTAGGGATTAAAACTGAGACAAGTATTGCTTTGAGAAACTGGGCCTAGACCGTTGAAGAACTACCAATTTTTAGGGTACCTATCCAAAGTTTGAGCTATAGTGATATGCGAAATTAGGTAAACAAAAAGATATTTTTACTGTCTTCGACTGACACGTGCTATATTGATTTCTGCTGTCAATATTTTGCGTCGACGTAGAGAAAGCCCCTAACTGCTTAAAGGCTATAGTTGTTCTTTGTGAATATTTCTCTGATTCTACCACGATGAAAGCCCCTTACTTGGTGACAAAATTTTCTCAAATTGGGGAATGTAAATCAGAAACTTAAAATGCTTTAAATTCAGCTATGAAGGAAGAAAATTTGAAAAAAGTTCCCCAATGATATCGTAAAATTCAGTTAACTTATTAAGTTCTTTAACAATAACTATTATATTTATATGATAGGATTGTACCTTTAATTTTCATTTTCCTCTTAACACAGCTTAACCTATTTTTCGCCTTTTCTAAAATGTACAACGTGTCTAGTTAGTACGTTCTGGCAAGAATGCCTATGCTTACAAGCTACTACAAGGGATTTTCGCAAATTTGTCTCAAGCTTGATATTGAAAAAGTCGCTTTGCAACGTATCACCTTGTGTCAATCCATTTCTGACCTAAATGCAGTCCAGTGGACTAAAATCTAGCTCGCGTCCTTCATCTCCGACTGGAATCCGTTTTGAAAAACACAAGCCTCGTTAAATTTTATTCCCAAAAGGCCAAATTTTCTTTCTATCTCTAGAACTTCAAAACAACCAAAGACAACATCAATGCATCTCCATCCATTTGTTGAATTGCCCGACAAAAGCTCTGCCCATATGATTAAGACCAAAGCTCCGATACCGACTTTCATTTTGCACACATTGTTCCGCACAAGCAATAACCCATCTGAATCGCCTAAAAGTCTGCCCATCCAACCTGATAGAGCCCCATCATCGAACATACAACCAGCCCCATCAAACACTTTCTCAAACATTGTCCAACATGAATTCCGATTCCAAACTAAACTTACAAACGCTTCCGCAAACCGGCAGCCATCCAACAGGCAAAGGCAAAACCAAACGACGACCACGATACAAAAAAGTAGAAACGAAAATTAAATAAAATACCCAGAGACGAGCTTTTCGTATCTTGTCGTCGTCATCGTTGCTGGTTCGAGCTGACTCTTTTCTTTTCTTTTTTTTCTTCTTTTTTGTATTTTTCATTTCGTATCTTTTTTTGTTTAATGTGAAAGAAAGAAAAATGGGATTCACAATCGCAAACTATCTACTAGTTGTATTTTGACTCTCACTCTTCATTCGTATTCCGGCGGCACAGGTTCGATTTCGGGTTCCATTCGATTTATTTCACATTTTTCCTGTTACCTTAATTATCCATCCATCTAACCCATGAAATAAAAATCAAGTACAACTACCCATAGATACTTTTGATACCACACACCGGTCGTTAGTTTGTGATTTGTTAATTTTCGCAAAAATCTAAAAACCATTAAATTCTCGTTATCAACCTCAGATACGCCTTCAGTGCACACGGATATACCCCGATAAACAGTCAGCAGCGGGTAGATCATCAGAAACACCAACCTGCGCCCCAATAAGTTTGTCAGTTAAACTTACAAACAAGTGAATAAACAAACAAAATAAATAATAAAAAGAGAAAAACACTCCAAAACAGCTGTGATATATTTATACTTTGTGTTTACACTCCCCGCGCTTCCGAGATAGCCTATCTATTTGAAAAAATAAATAAATGCATTTGTTAATCTTTTTTTAAATATTTGCACATGTATCTATGTATCTATGTACTTTCGCGATAGTTATTTGAACAAGCAAGTAAAAAAAGCTTCTCACATCGTCTTCCTAACAACAAAATAAAACACATACCTACGAGTATAGTCAATCTGCCTGTACAAAGTGACTCGTATCTGTGTTTTGTTAAACTGCAGTAGTGCATTGCAGGGAATTCTACTAGATTAGTGATGATCGTTTTGTGAAACGCATGGAATAACACGTTCAAGGTCAAACTTTTTTCCACCCAACCAGCAACCACCAACCCCAGAGTGTCGGCGGCGTGTGGCTTTATATATATCTGGCTATATCTGTGTGTGAGGAGGAGGTTCTGAGAGTGCTCGTGAAACTATTATTATTTACTATTCGAAGCTTTCGTTGTTCATGCCAATTCTCAAGTGTTTCCCCCGCCATTCGTTAGAATCTCCCGTCTAAAGTGGTTATAATTACATTTTTTCCAAGCCCAAGTCGAGTGTGTTCTTCTCGTGTGTCTAATACCAGTTTGAAAGCTCGCGCACTACTTATACATACATAGTTTGAGATGTTGAAAGATTTGTTTAGCTGAGTGATTTGCCAAACAGAAAATACAAGTGCAAAATACCCGAGATTTTTAAACATAAAGCCCCTCTCAAAAAAAAAAAAAAAAAACAAATCATCTATGAATGAAGTCCTTACCAATGAGGATGGAATATCAATTGCCACCACCGCCACCGCAGACTTTACAAATTGGTCCACCGCCGGTGCAGGTGCAACAGACGCATTTACAAATATTACAAAATGTCCATCAACAACAACAGCAGCAGCAGCAACAACAGCACCAGCAACAGATTGTTGGTGCCATGCAACCGCCAGCAACATTGCCACCATTGAGTAGTCTGCCTTTGCAGGTTGTTCACAATTTGCCACATTTACTGGGCAACGCAAATGGCGGAGCAACAAACCCAAACGCCGCAAATAACAACAATATTCGCAATAATGGCAATACGCTGCAACCGTTAAATGGTTTGGGCAACTTGCCACCAAGTAGTCAACTTCTTCACCACCATTTGCAACATTTGGCAAATGCCAGCAATAACAATAATAACAATAACGCAAATACTCCCAACAACAATAATACAACAGCTAATAACAACAATCTCATACCGAATAACAACAATAACAACAACAATGGTGGCAATGTTGCTGACGAGAACAATCGCTGGACACAATTTCAAGTGCAACAACTGTGGAAGCATCATGCATCCTATTTGAATGGTAACGTGAAGTGAATTTTTAACATGCAAAATATGCAAAAAATAATAATACTGAAATTTTGTTCGAGTATATAAATGTTTGCGTTTGGGATTTTGTTTACGTGCAAGGTAAAGATTTTGTACGACAAAGTGGGATAAATTATAAAAAATAAGATCTTGGGGAATTTACCATAAATTAAGAAATTTATTGATTTTTTTTTTGCTAGTTGTGGGTGCATATTTAAATTGGTTTGAAAAGGTAGAAATATCAGGGAACACAAACAATCTGACTATCTGAGTAGCAAAGTTCTAAACCAGTTTCGTGTTTGGCATGACTTTTTTGGGGATACTTGCTTCTTGCGTCTAGTCTTAGATCCGATCTAACTTTGCATCAGTTTAATAAAACCAATCAGATACATTTACAAAAATAAGCAATGTAGCAAAGTGTACAACCATTAAGTGATTTTTATAGCATTTATTTTCAATTGCGGGTCTAGAAACGATTCAAAACTAGGTCGTCCTTCATTTTACACATAGATACACCCGCACCCGGTAAAAAGTTTGATGATTTGTGGAAACAATTTTTTTTTTTTTTTTGTTTCACAAGATATTCAATTATTCATATAGAGGTCGCTGTATATCGTTTAATTTTTCCAATGCGATTTTTCTTATTTAGTTCATGTGTAGTGCACTTTAGGCCTCTTGTCTTAAAGCCCACATAAATGCAAGTGCCACTTTTACAAAGCATTTAGGATTAAATCAACATTTTTAGGCAACAGTATTGATAGTTTTGGGATTTAAAAATCCCCTTGCTGGAGCCTTCAAATTTCCCTATTTGCAACTTTTCTTTCCCTTTCCATTTTTTTTGAAACGTTGCTTTCTTTTAGAAAACCAAATTGAATCATTCAAAGCAATTAGTTGTCGAAAATACATTTTAAAATGTTTACTTTTCGGAATACGAAAATTGGAAGCAGGGTATTTCTGGCTTATGGATTTTTGTTTGCTTAATGTCTGCGAGGGCGATAATTCTTTTTTATCTGTGACCCAGCGTGAAACTAAATGGCCACTTTTTGAGCCACAAGAGTCAGGACCCCCACTCTTTGAAAAATTATCAAAATGGCCCCTTTTTCAGTTTACGTAATATTTTATTCTTTATTCAACGAAAAAGACTGCGAACTTTTGAAAATAAGTGTCTTTTTTTTTTGTCATGTTAGTATTTTATGTAAAGGCCCATTTTTTGGGCTCAGCCTCTTTTTAATCCCCTTTTCAACATTGTTCAACGGCAATGTTGCTGTTACCTAAGTGACGTATTTTCGAGATCCACCTGGGAACCAAAAATAAGCATTCAACACAGCCACCGGACAAAGAGTGAATCCAAAATAAATAACTAACCACAAAGGGTCTTTTCACAAAGAGGCGATATTCCACTCTGAGTGTCGAATTTATAAAATCTCACAATCGGTATAGTATCAAAAATAATTTGAATGATTTTCCGTAAATTTTATTTTTTCAAGAAAAGTTTTTAAGTATTCATCACCTTTTCCTTAAATTAGCCAATTCAAGTTGAGATAGAAAAGAAAAATTCCAGCAGTATTCTAGATCGGGGGAATACAACTATTGGAGGGAAATTAACAGAATTAGAGTTTAGGAAATAAAGTTTGCCTTTGCCCAAAGCAAAATCACGAACAATATTTCACTTTTCATGGCTACAACAAATCAAGGTGAATTTTAGCCAATTTCCACTTTAACTAGAAAATTCCCACCAACTTAATTAATAGAAATGCTAGCCATTTGCTTACAAATTTAAGATTTATTTTGTGGACTTGTAATTTATGTCACAGGTTTCTGCGAAAGATTTGGAATAATTAGGGGCCTAAGAAACTAATCCGCAAAAGAAATGCCAATGTTTTTATTTTTTTTACATTAATATTCGATTCTAAAGTTAGTCCCACTGTAATAGATCGTAAATTTACAGAAGCATGTAACCACTGATCAAGAAAATGTTTAAAAAATCAATTAACATTCAATAGTGTAACTTTTGACATTAAGCTGACATCTGAACTGAAACATCTAGTTGCGTTATAAGAAATGACTACAAATCCGAACAGAGATTGTGCTGTCTAATTCCATCAGTTAATTGTTTTTAAAGAACAGGTTTCATATCTGATTCGAGTCATTTGGAGCCCGCATCTTCAACAATGTATTGCAACATTCTTTTCTCTTCTGTGATCTCGCCTTAGGAGTTGGCATTTGTAATTTGATCACAAATTCACACTCTCCCATTTGAAACGAACTTGTGTGTGAAATTTTTGTTCCATTTAAATTATTTTTAAAAGAGACACCCTTGCATCCTTCATCCCGAAAATGGAAATACCAACAGAGTAAAATTATAATCGTCCGTCTATGCGCCAGCGCCAGGTAGCTTAAACAAGTTTATAACTTGTTCGTTAACAATAAAAAAGTTTATAACAATTCCGGTAGTTATACCTACATCACTTTCAGTTTCATCTCACCACTCTTGCATAATGCAGAACCCATTCAGATGATTTATTTTGCTAAAAGGAAAATATCCCAACAAAGCCATATAATAATTTATGACAAATTAATTGAGATGAAATCATAAAAAAAATGTAGACAACCGTTTGGGAGCTATACGTCTACATTTTTATGCAAATTGTTTTTTTATCCAAATATTTAAAATAGAAAAAGTTTTAAATAAAGTAAATAACGCAAGTTTTACTTTCACTGGCTATAAGTCTGCATGTATAATGTTTGTCATTCTGTTGTGTGTCTTTGGGTAGAGTTGAATTGTATTGATGTTTAACTAAGTTTGAATAGGATGGGATTAAAATTTAGAAATCGGGCTAAAATGTATAATGCAACAGACTGGACATTCCGAGGTACCACAAAGTTGATTCGTTGAGTTGGAGGTAGTGTTTGATTGGAAAGAATGCTGAAACTTGTATGAGACTACTTAAAATTTATTGACTTCGGTAATTAAAACTGAGAATTTTTGGTGAGTTTTTTTTTTAAACACTGACTAGCATGTGACTTTTGTGTATATGGGCCGTTCGAGGTGCATTCATTTGACTCTTTTCTTAAACTGGGGTTTAATTTAATCCTAATCGTTTGCATTATCACTTGTTTAAGCTTTTTGCGTACCTCTTTCAGTGACTTATTGTACAAATTATATAAAATCGGTTCCTATAATATTTAACTGCAACATTAAGGCTTCACTCTAATTGTTAGTTCATGGAGACCCCGCCGTGTTCACGGCTTCGATCTGAAGTTGAAGCTGAACTTTGAACAGAAATGGGTTCACTCTAAAACTCATAAATCGATACCTTTATTGGTTGGTAAATATTTTGTACGAAGGTCAAAGTTTAGAATATTTATCGGCCTGTATTTTAACTATTTTCCAAAGCTTGGGACACTTAAAAGTTTGCTTTTTCACAAGTGTCTCAAGTGTGATCCACGGGCACAACCGACCTGAATCAAAAACACTGCTAAAATAATTGGCTTTAAAAACGTTAAGCACATCTACGCCTATTCCTAAAAAAAGTCCCATCTTCATTGCCGTATCTTCTTAAATTCGAAGGAATCTTTTTGTATTTAATATTGCATAGTATCACACACTGAGAAACACGAAAAATTTCATTCGTAATGCTTGTCCCAGATTAATAGTCTTTCTAAAATCAAATCAGTCGATGCCTTTTTACCCGACTGGACACAGGGAGGTTTATGTGTTTCGCGCGTATCCTACGTATGTTCCTATGTGACGCATTGTAGCCCAAGCGGCTTGACCGATTTTGAAGAGTGAGGTGTCATTAAACTGGTATCCTTTCCCGAAGTGTCATTGGCTAAACAAATAAATATAAAAATATAAATTAAAAAAAAAAACATTTGTCACACAAATGTCAGTGAGATCTTCCTTACAGTCAGTCGGGTTTTTGTGTTTCTAAATTAACTTTTTTTTTACATAAAATGCCCTGATTAGAAAAATTGACAAAGTGGTGAAAATTCTCGTCCTTCGCCAAAATCTCCTCCTGTAAAGACGCAGACTTCAAAAGGGTTTCTGAGACCTTTCGATACAATCTTCAACAGAGTTTCGAAGACCTTAGGATAAACAAACTCTATGAATAAAGGCACAAATTTGTTCAACTGTCTTTGTCCTCTCCCTATCTTCAAGGTGATAGTGCTGCTAAAAGGGGTTTTCATCAAAATCAAGTCAAAATCTGTACAATTGCATGACATGCTCAATTTACGAAAAACCTAATGTCTACTTGCCAAAACAAATCCATTTCCAACTGTCTCTCGGAGTACGTCAAACCAAAGTAACCCCATTTATGCCCGCCTGTACTTATTTACTTGTTTCCCACCATTTCGTATGCAAATATGTAGCAAGTATTTCACTAAACTAATTAAGTCCCTCATTTAAACTACCCGTTGGCGATTTCATTGATTTATTGACGTGCACAGCGAAAATTCGTTCTCGAACCTGACCTAGAACTTAAACGCGCTAGTCCTATACTCAGCATAGCTCATGAATATCTATGCCCGGTTGTCTGCCCTTGCGGAAGAACGTGTCACTTGTCGTATTGATTGTTGTAATCCCACACGTGGTATAGGTTCTTCGCGTAAACGAATTTCCTTAAGTCGATTAACGAAAGCCCCGTTCGAAAAAGAAATAAAAACATCCAAAAATCCATCATGCATGTATCTTTTGCGCCGCTCTGGCTCTTTCGCCTCTGATGCGTTCTGACCTGCCCAATAATCTTGGTGTTGCTGCCCGAAATATGTGCATGAGCTTTATAGAATGTGTAACTTTTTTTTTCTGTTTATTTAGACTGTGTATCTGTGTGTGAAGATCATGTCTTTTTTTTTGTTTTTGTATTTTTAGCCAAAGGGACAGATATCGTGTGTTGTTTAAACTTTCCATTTTCGGTTGTGTAGTGACCGTTTTGTTTTCGGGTTTTGTTTCGTTTGGTTGTTTCTTTTATTATTCATGGTTCGCCGTTTTTTTTTTTTTTTTTTTTTTTTTTTTTTTTCATACATTTTTTTTTTTTTTTTTTTGTGAATGTGTTTTTTTTCGGCAGTGGTACCTTTACCGAATTAACATTGTTCGTGTTCGCATTCAGTATGACTGCTCTCTGTCGGGTGTGTGTATGCGAGTTGAGTTGTTGGGTCTTCCAATTTACTTTCATTAACAGAAGTAAAACTTTCACTTTTTTCGGCAGTTTGATTTATATAGTGTATTCCTCCATACGTGCGTATTTTTATTTTCGTATGCGTTAATTCGAAAGTATAACATTTTAGTACTGTTACTAGCACTGAAGGTATATATTAAAATCTGCTTCTATATTAGTTGACAAGTAGTTTTTTGTTTTTTTTCTTTCTCGGGTGAATAATGTAAATGAGTTCAAATTCGCTTACCTATCCTATTTCTCCGAATGATGAAATTTGAAGATATGTGAGGTACGTGCTGCTGGCCACGGTTAAATCTTTCTTCGGGTTAGGATAGGTTAGGTTAGACGCAGGGTTGTATGGAGAACTGTCACAAGACAATTGGCACCTTAGTGCGTCCATCGCGATCCCTGAGAGGAGCATCATTTAAAAGGTGGCTCTTTCCTGTAGCTTTCTTATGGTTGCAATTTATAGAATTCGTGTTGGTTGACAATAATTTTTAATATGTACAATAGGGTGATAGATTGTGCTGTATGAGATAAATATTCAAGAAATGTCCATTTATTGCTATGACATTAACTGATACTTTTTACAAAAAGTTATGTAACTACTCCTTTGGTTTCACTAAGAAGTCGGGAAAATCACAACAACAAATTAGAGTCAAAGAATGTTAATGTTAATGTTTCGTCAGTTAAGTTAGATACTTATTTAAAACGAATAAAACTATTTTAGTAGTTGACTATGCTCGTTTGTTTTGGAATCTTAACGGGTTTTCCAATAAGAGGTGTTATTTTGGTATTCAAAGAAAAATGTAATTTTTTGAGATAAATGATCGGATGTTTATTTCATAATAAAAAGGAAGGTATGCCGTTAATAATGAACATCAGCCAAATGGCCACCACGAGCACGCATACAGGATAATGGGTCATTCACAATAACACCTCTTATTGAAAAACCCTTTATAATTCCCAGAATGTGAGCGCAAGGGTGGAATTTATTTAATTTATTCATACGATTCGCTTTATGTTTTAGTCGCTGATTCGTGGATATACATAACCTCTTTTGTATTGATTTCCATTTATCAAAGTTACAGCATAAAATGTATTTCAACTAGCTTTATCAACTAGCTTATATACACCCAATATTTAGCCTAAGGGAGCTTCCACACCGGATGGAACAAAACGCTTTATTTTGTTTTCTTGCTTTGTTTTTTTAAAGATCTATTCTATGCCTTATTCAGTGTGAGCGCGCGTACTTAAATATGTGTATCTTAATTTCAGAAACACACAGAAAAACAGTTTTGTTTGTCTAAGGCGTTCTGTTCCATCCGGTGTGGAAGCAGCCTTAACCTTTCTCAAAAATTACTCTTATTGGGGGCACCGTCTTTACTTTTCATAACCAACGATGCGACCGTCTACGTCTCGTATCTAGGCGACATTTTTAGACCTTGAGAAGTCGTACAACAGTCATCATTAGTACTGAATCATCCTAACTCATTTTGTGCCTACACAGCCTATATAAGTGTAAAATCCTTTTTTCACTATGACTGCATTTGAAACGAAAACTTCTCAGCGAACTTAATTGATTTTCCCTGCAAACTTAATATAAAATCTTCAAACCTACTGAACTTATAAACTTAAACTTATCGGGCTCCCGACCCGTGAAGAGTCTCTGCCTGAGACACTGCAGCCATCCATCCTCTACGATCCCGTGCACGCTGCTTCCAGTTGTCCAGACCAAGCGCTCTGGCATCCGCGATGGATTGGTCTTTGAAACGGAGGTTCGGTCTTCCTTGTCTTCTCGAACTTGGGGGCTGGGATTCGAAGATCCTCTTAGCTGGAGCATTATTGTCCATCTTGGTGCAGCTCATAGAGTTCGCGGTTCTATCTTCTCCTCCATTCGCCCTCCTCGCACGCAGGACCAAAAATCCGCCGAAGAATTTTTCTTTCGAAGAAGCACCGTATCAGGTCTCTCTTCTTGCCTATGGTCCAGCACTCGGCGCCATAAAGCAGGACTGGCAAGATAAGAGTCTTGTAGAGCACACATTTCGTCCTTCGAGTTAGGAGTTTTGAGCCCAGTTGTTTTGCCAAACCGAAGTAGCAACGGTTTCCTAGGGTAATTCTTCGCCGGATCTCCACTATGGTGCCATTCGTGGAGTTTATGTTTACTCCGAGGTAGGTGAACTCCTTAACTACCTCGAAATTGTTGCTATTAATAGAGACGTTTTGTCCTAGCCGGTGGACAGATGCTTGTTTGTTTGTTGATAGCATGTACTTGGTCTTGCCCTCATTTACTTCAAGGCCAACGGATTTTGCCTGTTCTTCAATCGCCGTGAATGCTTCTATCACGGCACGCTGGGAGCGACCGATGATGTCAATATCGTCTGCATAGCCCAGCAGCTGGACGGACCTGTTGAAGATACTGCCTTCCGTGTTGACTCCTGCCCTGCGCATCGTCTGCTCCAGTACGAGATTGAAGAAGTCGCATGATAGCGCGTCTCCTTGCCGAAATCCGGTGCATGTCTGAAATAGTTCTTAGTCCTATAAACGAAGACGTCTTAATAACAAAAAGACTAAGCGAATCACGTACATACTCAAGTCATCTGTCAGAATTTTTGTCTATTCCATACAACTACTGAAAAGTACATTCTGCGAAGGATGAACGGCAGCCTCCTAAATCTTCAAAATACAATTTTTCGTTGACGAACAAAGTGACCCAAAATGTATTAAAAACTTTCAAATCCATCAATTGGTACTATTAAAACAAATTCTCAATCAAATTGAAATATTTTTCAATGAAACTAAACTGAGAACAACTCGCAACTTGCAAATTTAAATCCAGCCATTCACACATCGTAACTGCGATAAAAAACGAACCATCAATCGTATTACCCACCTTAACGGTCCGATTAGAAATAAATCAAATGGAAGTCTACAAATCACTTCGGATGTGTGTCTGTGTACTGCCTTCGAATAGCCGCGCTCAAGTCCAAATACTGACACGGTTGACTGGATTTACTTTTTATGCGCTTTTAGTCCAATTTTTTGCACTACATTTCCATAATTTGTATTTAACTTCTTTTTTTTACACCTCTTTTTTCGTAGTCTGTTTCGTCTTCTCCACTTAATTTTGTTAAGTCGCCTTTGCCTGACTGCGGCTACTTATGTGTGTGGTGTGTCTTAACCAATTTGTATGCGGAACAAGTCGCACAAGTGATCCACTGCAATTATATTATACATTGAGGTTTATCTTGAAGTGGGTTTTATTTTTCTATACTCGGCGTTCTGCAACATTATTCGCCTACATAAAAATCCAAAGAGTGACTGCGATAAATATTATAACACTTGCTCGCACGTCAGACAGTATGACTCGTCTTGACTTTAAATCGCCTGACAAATATGTGTTGCAATTGCGTAATGGGGGGTATCAAGCATAGTCACATTTTACATAGCTGGAGTGGAGCGACTCTGCCGCGGTGCGGAGTGCGACGATTTTAATCAAAATCAGTGAAAGTGTAATTTTCGCACACCTATTCCTAATTTGGATTTTTTATTTTTTTTTTGTTATTTCTTGAATTTTTATTGCTTCCACTCGTTTCGTTGGGTAGTTTCTTAATTTTGTTTTGAATTTTGGTATCATGCAGAAGATGCATTTCAAGTTTTACCAGTAGCCTGAAGAGTCTGATAGAAGGATAGACACAGCCGTATGACCGCAAACAGAGACCAAACATAAAGCTTCCTCTATAGCTATACAATGTTGGTGCCAATTGACCGGAACCTGTTTCTTTTTTTGCTAGAACTAGTATCTCGGTGAATTTTGTTCTGCAAGTGTGGAGCTTAGAAGAATAGATTCGAATGGATCACGTGTGAGGGCATGTTATTTAAAATTTGACTCCAAATAGAAGCTCAAATGCTGTGGATAAACGTGGAGTGATGTCTTCGAAATAAAATGCTAAGAATTTAACAACTCCATTGCACGAATTAGTTGCGGCTTAATTCTGTTTAAAGTAAATGAGGATCTAAATATTTTTGAATTCCCATCTATGCTAAAATGTGTCGATACGATTTGTATTCCGGTCAAGCAGGTATAAGGTATAAATAATATATCAGCGGAGGTGTCGGAATTTATATCACCTATGGGTATTCTATCGGCTTTTAATTAGCATTCAGGTGAAGGTAGGAATTTTGTGAAGTAAATCTTTTATGAAGAGCAAGAACTATTGAGTAGGGAAAATTGGGTGCTAATGTATATGACTCATCAATAAATTGATTACTAATTAAACCGACGATCCGTGGGATTCCGATTTTAGCTTAAAACTCTTAACGCACACTCATGTGCGCAAACTTCCACAGCGAACTTCAGTGTTGTTTGATTGTTAAAAATGTTAAAATTGAATTATCGATGTATTTGCTACTGAAGGTCGGGCTACTCAAACTTATGCGCATGGGATTATGCAGTTTCTTAGCTAATGCCATATGGATATAGCTTGGAAGAAGAAGCTACTTCGTATTCGACAGCGCATTCTAATTAGTGATGTAAAAATAATGTAAATGAATACCTATTCATGAAGATTCATGAAGACATTACTATAGGAAAGTGAAGCGCACACTAATGTGCGGAATCTGAATATGTAAAAATTATGCAATTCAGACCCGAAAAGGAAGCTGTATCAACTACTGACATTCAATAGCATGGGTAAGTTCTATTTTAGAATTTAATAGAAGGGACACATACTTCTATGCCATATTCAGGCGGCCTTTATCAAACCCTTGCAGGTTTGTCAGATGTTGGCCAGAGATTGGGCATTCAAGAACACACTTTCGTATTTTTCGAGAGCATGAACAAAGAACAACTGAGTCCCTGTCTGGAAACTAAATAACTAGTAAACAAATTTTTGATAGTAGAGTGCCTCAAAAAACAATTACATTTTAATAATTTAAACTGCTAAACGCACTCACCGATTATTACATAGGTACGAATAAACTGATTTATGTGCGCATACGGGTGTAGAGCATCTACACTCACTTTGAATGTTATATTGGGAAAGGATAGACAAATGCTTGAAATTATAAGGAAAAGCCTTGCACTGTCATTTCTGTGAAACGCACATTTATGTGCGAAAACAAAATAGCTTGTTAACCTTCCTGTATTTTAATTGAAATTTTCAATTCATGTATTATATTGACAACTGCTTTCAGCGCACTCATTCTCGAGCTATTTCCTTATGAGCTATTTGCTTATGTGCGTTTGTGAGTATGTGCGCAAGTAATGCAAGCGCACAATTTGTATATGTCTTTTTTTTTTACAATAGTTCCTTGATTTTCGCAGTAATTTTGCCAACAATGGTAGCAACAGTTCAAACTTATTAAGCTGGATAGGTGATATTAAAGCGAGGGCGTTCGTAACCGTGTGCGCATAAAAAATTCTGTAACTGTCATCAGAGCCATTTCAACTACATATCCCGGCTTTCATACGACTTATCTCCTCATAACGATACAAATATATTTTAAACTTCCGAGGTATTCTATTCAAATCTATTTGACAGAAAGTGTGCGCCAAATCCTCGTTTGCACATCAACTCTTTTTTATCAAAAGTATTTTTTGTAGTTTTTTTTTGATAAGAGTTAAGACGGCAGATGCACACGAAGATCTTGAAAAGTAAAAATTTCTTCTTGGACCGTTTTAAAGTTCAAGAACTGAAGTCACCAGGAAATAAGCCTGTCCATGTCAGCCAGCCTCATTATCCACATTCGCATCACGTATGTACCAGAGAGGAAACTCAAACAAGGAAAGTGATTTGTTTTCCTTAAACAACAGCCGCACACTTCTCGTCAGAGATCAGTCCATCTGGATATACAGTGACAGCACCAGAAAAAAAAAAAAAAAAAAAAACGAAACGAAACACACGCCAAAACAAACAAATAGCGTCCGACTTAGAGCAATTGCATAACTCGTGCAATAAACCGCGCTTCGTCTTGCATTTGCAAGCAAGTGAGGCAGGCAGGAATGTACTTCTGGTCGCGCATGCCAATACGATCACGCATAGTCATAGTCACAGTCATAGCTCTACCCAAGTAGCGGTAGTAAATGTGGTGTGCTTCGAAACCATCTTAAAGCATAATCAAAATATAATCAAATGGACGCGAAGATACAAGAAAACCCCCATACGTATGTGCCTGTGTGTGTGTGTGTACCTGCCTACCTAGTTCCATAGTAACGCGCGCACTCAAACTTTTGTGGAATGTGTTTTCTGTTTCAGTAGGCCTATTCTTTGGCGGGCTCGAGAAGCTTTTTCTTACTTGCTGCGTGTATCTAATGTTTTGTTGGTTCTTCTTTTATCTGAACATTCGTGGCGCTCGCTAATCTGAAGCTAGAGCACGTCGTCGTCGCTTAATGGTGTGGATGATGGTGAATCCGTGCAGAAAGGTAGCCCGATAGATACGAATATGTACCTACCACTCGCCGATGTGACGGAAAGAAGAGTGCAAGTATAGGTATGTGCTCTTTGGACTGCGAGCCAGTCAAACTGGTAGTTGGCATGATTGGTGGAAAACTCTCACTTTCTTCCGCTCGATGTGGTCCGTTGGAATTATTTTTGTTTTGTCGTGTGCGCCTTTCTGGCAGCCGGGTGGTGGGAAGTGATTGTGTGAACTGGTAATAGAGTCATAAGACTACTCCAACTCTGGTGCCTTCGTCATAGTAGGAAGTTAAATTTAATATCGTTATTTTAGCTGGGATCTTTGCCATACACAAGGTGGAGTTAGACTCCGATTATATTGAATATCTCTTCGGATGGCATTTGGATTGGGATTGTTGTTTTTAATGAGTATTACTGTAATTCGATGGGAGACGTCACGGAAATGTGAAAATGGATATTCAGGTTAATTTGCATTGAGCTATGGCGGTGATTAGAAAATTTATCACTACATCAGTTAGACCTGGAATTTCCTCAATCCAGTTTCTAATTGATTTTGAATGAGAGTATGGATTCTTTGGGGGTTTTTTTTTTGTCAAAATTTAACTGCGGCTTGAATTTGAACTTGACACTATCGAAGGGAACTGAAGTTCCCCGCCAAACACTAATTTAACTTACGCACAAGACTGTTTATTTGAAAATGGGATTGGAACTGAATCTGGTGCCCTGGAATTATTTGTTTTGGAGCAGTGTAATTCAGCGAAAAAATGCATCTTAACTATCTCGGCGGTAACCTACTTTATATATTTCCTAAATGGATACAGGAGTCGTCCATATCTGTACTACTGTGCGAACGGAATTTTTACTAACTTTGTTACTTTTTGTAAATTGCCAGTTGATGAATTGGGGGAAAAACTAAAGAACTGCCTTTTTTAGTCGCGAATCTTTTGGCAAGTTTTCCCTAGAGACATAATCCATTAACAAGGTTCCAACTAATGTCCTGAGTTAATCTCAAGCTTAGTTTATGAACTTCCACAGGAATTTTGTTGTCAAAAGCTTGCCAATGAGTTTGGAAACTCAATGCCCGATCATGTTCAACAGTCTTTTGCGAGCTGTCAATACACTCCCTAACGAATGTATTTTGACTAAGGAGGTGACTGCATCCGACAACATCGAATAGCCCAAAAGTATCTCTGTTTATATCGTACAGTGACAACTGCTGCAGGACTGGAAGTGGCCTAGATTAATGGCTAGAAACTCTCCTGCCACCAAGCTGTTTATAAATTGAAATCGAGCGATATATTCAGAAATGTATTTATAGTGTCTGCGACTGTTCCTTGAACCATCGCTTTTGCTCACTTTTTTCAGTTCTTTGGATTTCAATACCTTATCCCTAGCCGGTGAAAATAGCTATCTGTGCACAGGTTCTCACTCATAAACATTGGCTTACGATGTAAAATATAATTGGGCTACTTTTTTAGCCTGTGCCTTGAGTAACTCGTCGTCGAGAATGGCCCTTATTTTTAAAGTCACTTCGCTTTCATTTATTCAAATCAGGACTCGCTAGGGAGCCTTTAGGAGAATTTATGGATCCGCCACTCGCGTTTACTTAAATCGCTCCCATGGCAGCATCATCAGTTCAACCGTCAAAGTGAGCGGGAAAGTTGTATGCGATCCAGTCGTGCACATTTTCTTTTGTTTCATCAATGAATGCAAAATGAGGCATATGAGACTTTTTGTCTAAAACAAGATTGCTCTGTTCACCAAATGGACAAGCAAAAGGTATCCTAAAATTGAATAATGTGCCTCATTTTTATCGTATGAAAACGTTTAAATGTTACATGGTAACTAGGAATTCTTGAAAATGCAGTGGGTAAGATGAAGTTGATGTTACCATTAGTGCCACCGATTGGAACTGTGGACATATCGGAAATATCTGTTTTTATTTTTACTGGGTAGCTAAAAAAATTCTTGGAGAGTCTGGATCATCGATTTTTATTTTAAACAAAAATATAATCCTGCTATACCCATGATCCAAACCCATATAAAACTGGTAATGATCGATAATCGTTCAGTGGTTTTCAGAGTCCTTCACAGCAAGTGAAGTATTTTTGCGACTTGGTCTGAAAACTTACTTAGCTTGTTCAGCTATCTAGTAAGAAAGTTTATTGTAAGTCTTAGTCCTCTGTGAATAAGTCTCCGTTATGAATTTGAGTGCAGTCCCCTCAGTTTTCAAGTGTGTTAGTATTTGGTGAGGGAAGATCGATATAAACTGTTGTTGAGTACAAGTATTGAGTCCTGCCAAAAAAATTAAAGAAAGCATATGACTTCCCTGGGATAGATGTGTTGATTGTTGAGATAGCTTATTGCTACATTCGATGGGTTTTCCCTTGACTTCGACTTGATGGAATGAGTATGACTATACACAGTTCTAAAGAGGTGGAAAAAGTATTTTTGTTTTTCCGGGGCTGGAACCAGCGCTCCCACATTATCGTATTCAGCTCGTCTTTTTTTGTTATTGTTACTTAAATAAATAAATGTTTCCACACAACTGCAGATCTGTTCAAATATTTTTATGGCAACACTGCGGCCATCTACTAAAATGTGACCCAACCTGACAACTGACTCCGTGACTCACCCAATCATGAATTCGATTTTCGCTTTTACATGATCTGCACTCTGCTATATTTGCCCTCGAAAAAGGATGCCATGACTGTTGCCATTTAAATCTACTTAATTCAAAAAAAGAATTTAAGTGTTTTTGTGTTTTTTCTGCAGCGAGGAGAAAGGTGCTAAAAAATTCGCTGGTAAAAAGTTCTTTCCCCCGCCAGACAGTGCCCACAATTATGCGACACTTACCGTCGCGGTTGGCCCCCGAGAATAAAAGAAACACAAGACCTCAACTCACAACAATAAAAGTCATGGTGAAATTCTTCAATTTGGGGGAATTGTATATACCTCCGGCTGACCAACTTAAAATTTGGTCCACACGTAATATAAAAAAAAAAAAAACACCTCCGACCCAATACGGATGCAAGAGTCAAAGTCAAAGAGAATGGTCATCAGCGAAAAAATATCCAAAAATATAAAACTTGTAATGATATCCGGCAACCAGCAAAAAACTTACTTCTTTACTTTTACTTTTTTCCACTTTCACTTCTTCTGAAACTCCCAAAAAAGAAGAAAAAAAAAAAAAAAACAGTCCAAAGAAGACGGCAAATTTGGCTTATAACACACTTAGTTGGCCCGTTTTCCTGCCCAACACTCATCATTCGCCCAAAAGGTCCCAAGAGTTATGACCACCATCCAAAGTTGAGTGCGTATCTGTTTCTTTTTTTTTTCTTGCGTCTGTATTCATCTTCTCCAATTTTGGAGCACCATGCTTGAGCGACAGGAGATTACAAAAGTGAATACGGTAAACGGCAAGAATAAAAAAAAAAAATAACAAAAATATTAAACACGTTAGGTATTACATAAAAACCAGTTTTGATAAATATTTTATTTTAATTTTTTTATTTTTCGGGGGCCTCATGTTACAGTATTTCTGAACGGCAGAGCGGGAATCGCTGTGCTTTTTTCACTTTCATTAGAAGCATTGGACCATTCCGACAAAGTGAAAATAATGAAGCATCGTATCGTATCTTACTGGACCATGGCAATGCGGAATTAAACTTTCTCTGCCTATAGGAGCATCCGACTCTGTTGGTTCATTATACATTGTAATTATACGAAATCGCATTAATTCCCCTGTTAATGATGGAGTCTTTTCGGAGGTTTTTGGAGTCTTACCACTTTTTGGCTAATTTCGGGTTTCGCTTAATCGCATGTTAGACACTCGATCTGTGACGTTGTACCTTTAATTTTGAATCTTTCTTTTTTTCTTAGGAAAGTGAATTGAATTACTTTTCGAAAGAAAAAAAATCATTTAAAATTATATTATAGTGCCACAAAATTAAGCAAATTACAAAACAAAACAACAAATTCAAATTAACGCAAATGCATCGCTAATCAAATTCACATCATGTTCTTTGGGCTATTTCGTAATCGTCGTCAGTGAAAGTGTTTTGCCCGAAAAAAAAGAAAGAAACACAACACCGAATGACGGTTGCAGATACATGAATTGGAATTGTTTATATTTTTTTTGGGGGGCTTTGTTATGGTTCTTTTTTTTTGGTTGATATCCGCAAACAGATTCACAATCGAATCGTTGTGGATGATTTTGTTTTGTACAGTCGACAGCTTTGGATCAATTGTATTTTCTATTTATAGATTGGAATCGAAAGTATTTTAGTTTAAAAAAATGTCAACATACAAAATTAAGGCGGCATTTATCTGGACATTCGTACGGTTTGAACTCGAATGATGATGAGTAAGACTTTTTGGTATGCGAACAGTATCATAGTAGCGAGTAATTTGCTATTGTCAGTGAAGTAGTTGAATTTGGATTCGTCTATTTATATACGGATACTAAAATGTCCAGTCCATGAATCTCAAAGATTATAGTACAGGTCTAAAATGTTGTGGGCATCTGATTTTGAATGCGATAAACAGAAAACTTTGAAAAACAAATGTTGCTTTTGAAAAGAAAACCCTTCGTCACTTACCAAAATTACTACTCATATGCAGAGGAATTATATTGGGAGGTTTTGGGAAATATCAATCAATGATGGTAGAACCATTTAACGGAACGTATCAAATGCCATTCTGTGATAATTTTTTGACTCACTACTTTGGAAAGCAAAAAAGAAATTGCCTTGGTATGTGAGGAGCTCACTTTTCACTTCATTTATTGCGAAAGCTTGAATTTATTTTATTTTGCAAATATTAACCAACGATGAACAACAAATTTTGTTTAACTTGCTGAATTTCTTTTGCTTTTATAAGTCAGTGAGCTTTAGTTTTTTTTTAAGTCCCATGTCCAGTTGGCTGACACTGCGACCTGAAAGATCTATTGTATCAAGTGAGCTTTACTTAAAACTATTCAAAACTTTTATCTTGATCATGGATTAATGTGTCACAATAGTTGATTCTATATTTAAAATGTTGCCATTGTGAATTTGTGAAACCAAACCTTTAAAATGAGCCTTAAAATGATTATTAGTATCGCGCAAGGTTTTTGAGAAACTGCCTATAATTCCTACGTAAATATAGTAAAGTTCGCATGAAACTCTGTAGAGCAATGAGTTTTGAATAAGAAAACGTAGTTTTCGAGTCATTTTTATCTAACACTATTCTTAATTGAGATATAAACCGCTGGATACAATATTTTTCAGGATAACCTTCATATGCATCTGGCAAACTATGTAAAGCCAACAAAAATTTTAATTATTTATGCCAAATTATTTTATTTGTAAGATTATACAATTTTGTTTTGTTTATAAAATTATAAGAACCTGCCTATGAGACGACCCTATTGCTGACAATCCACACTTGGTTACATTTCGGCCTCTGGCCTCGGCGACAACTGGGAGAGTATGGGATTTTTTTTAGAATGGAGGCTTTTAAACGTATAATCTTGGTTGCCGAAGTTGTATTGTAATCGTTTTTGGAACTTTGTTGACCATAATAACTTATAATCTGACCGAGTTTTTTTTTTACTTCCCTTAGCTTTTATATCTTTCGTGAAAAATGAACTGAATTAAGCTCTTAAACTCGCCACTTTTGCACTCAGTTGCTAGTTTTGGAGGGCTATCGTTTCGACGATAATTGTCTGCAATGTTACGGCTTGAGATCCCAGTGGATTTCTGGGCTGCTGAAAATCGAATTCTATAAGGAAAATTATTTTTTGGGGCCCCTTTGATTTCAAAATTTCATAGAAAAAGAAGTTTCTACAGTGATCCACAGAGAACAGCCTTTATATCTGGGATAGATACAGTGTCACCTATACCTACTCCAAACCAAATATTTCGGAATGACTTTCGATACAAAGCTAAACTGGAAGACACATGTAAAATAGAAATTCGAAGAATTGGGAAACAAAATGCGAGATCGATTTTCGGTTTACTTGGAAAGTATTTCAAGCTTAACCTCTAGAATACTGGAAGTCATTTATTTTTAATATAAGCAAATTTCCAAAACCTGTGTAAAAACCTAAATTATATATAACAAAGTTGCATCCGTAAGACCGCCCATAACTCGAGAACGAATCGTCCGTATGAGCTATCTTTTCTTTGTTGCGTTTGTCTACGCCCAAGGGAGGTTCATACGACGAGAAAATTAGAACATTTTAAAAGTAAATTGGAAAATTCGTAAAAATTAATTTTCCATACATTTTGTTCGGGGAATTTTATTTTTAATTTTATCAAAAATTCTACATGAATTTATTTATTTACGTAGTAGATTTTCCTTAGGGAGGGAAACAATTTTTTTCAGCACAGGCAAAGCAGGGCGGGCACAGCTAGTTTGATATACACCAATCAGTTTATATGTACATATAAGCGAAATGAGTTTAAATATATTTCAAAATTTCTGGGGTGAAAGACGAACACAAACAATTTCACACGTTGGGATCGCATTGAAATTTATGATACTGGTAACAACTCGTTCTTTCAAATCCTTCACAAATTGAATTTATAGCGGCATCTACGACTAACTAAACCTTTTTCTAATTATCGGGCGCGTAAAATATGTGAAACTATAGTGGCCTGTAAAAAATGAATAGAGTTGCAATATGAAACAAATGATTTTCGGAAGAAGTCATAAGCATATGATCATTTAGTGAATCGAGGATTTTGTTTACGTTTTCCTAGACTGTGCAACAGTGCAAAATTATGTAATATCTGACAAGGTTTAGGGTCAATTGCAAGTTTAACATTATACACAGTCGTGAATTTGTGCGAAAAAAACATTCCGATGCAAAATTTAATTCTTGGAAGGAATGTCTGTACAAGACGAAATTAAAATTAATTTTTATTCTTACACAGCCAATGCGGCAAAGAACAATTGCATTCGTGCGATTTATTGGTTATTTTTTAGCCCAGTCCATTCCAGCCTTCAAAAGAGCTGCAGGAAATAAGGCCCCAAAAGAGAAAATTAAATAAGGCCCCACTGCGGTGAAATGAGGCTCCACAAAAAAAATGAAATAAGGCCCCAAATTTGGAGTTTATTTCATAACGAAATTAAGAATACTGAGTGGGGGAAGCGAGGAGTAACAACGATTCTCGCTTGTTTGGGATTCACCCTGACTTAAGAATAACGAAAACTACTTTCTCATTAGAATTAAATTTAATATTGTTGATATTGGATAACTAATTTAGAAAAGGAACTTTGTATGTACTCAACCTCGCACCCACCCCGTAATCTAACAGCAAATCCAAGCAAAAGGGTTGAAGGGGGGCAGCATGCCCCCATACGTATTTCATGTCAGATAGAAAAAAATAATAATTTTGGGGACTTACTTCATTTCTTCTTTTGGATTCTTATTTTATAATGAATGAGACCCCAATTTTCATTAGGAAATAAGGCCCCAAATGTAAGTAAAGATTGTTGTTCTTGTTTCCTGTTAAATTTTTTGGGGACTTATTTCAATGAATATAAAAATCCATATATAGGTATATCAATCGGTAAAACAAAATTACATTTTTGATCTCCCAATTTTCACCTTTATCTAAGAAACATGTTTCCATACTGAGTTATAAAACTATTCATATAAATTTACCAGCATAAGCTAAATACTTTAATTGAGACACTCGCCTACGCTTATGTCTTAGCTGCAACCCCACTCAGACTCTCGGTTCGTTAATTGCAATAATTATAGCGCCTTCAGCAGCAAATAGTCACCCATTTCTCTAAATCTGCCTCGTTTTGCCTTACATAGTTTTTTCTCTTTCTGATTTTCCTGACGTGCATCCCAAATCCATTTTTCACACTGCATGCATCATACGTGTTAACCCATCTAATGGGTAATATCTGTACGCGAATTTCCGCGATGCGCGTTACTCTACAACGAAAGTGAGAGTGAATACGATAGAGGAAAATGAAATGCACCATTGCACTGCTGGCTGGTGGCTGCACACAAGAGTGGTAATAAATGAAGAAAAACGTAACATAACAAACACAGAAAACTAAATCGAAAAAGAAAAAACAAAAAATTGACAGAAAATTGATAATAGACCCAGAGGCCGTCCTACCCGATCACATGGCTGCAAGAAGCCACTCCAAAGAGGAATGGCATAAACTAGACACAAACAGAAACAACAAACCAATCCCCGGATTGCCTAAGAAGAAATTTCACTTTCGCTTTTTTTTCGTTTCGTTTCGTTTTTTTCTTTTTGTTTATTCTTTCTTTTGCAACAACTCAAGTCATGTTCGTATATCCATAGGAGGAATAACAACGAGAATGCCTGTTGGCTCTGCTGATCTTCGATGGTTACTTTCTTTCCACTTGGTTACCGCACTTCTTTTACCAACTTGTCTTGGCTGAATATGTATGTGTGTGTGTGAAATATAACTGTTTCCAGTTTGTTGGATGCGGAAGCAAATTTTGTTCAAACATACGTTTGTGTATGAGGCAACAACAACCCGCCCGTTTAGGGCATTTTACCAATTTTTCTTCTTTGAGTTTACAACTTGGTTTTTACCAGTAAATGTTGATGTTGCTTCTTCTGTTTTAGTTGATTTTGTGGCACGAAATCAGGTCACAAGGGAAACACAAATCAGAGCCAATGAAAGCGAAATGAAGTGGGCTTCGCATTGAGCAGACAGATGACATCTTTCTTCTTCTTGGGTTTGTTATCTGTATGCGACTCTTCCGTGTATGCGTCTTTCTAGTTCCGCTTCTTAACTGGTTACGTATACGCCCCAGTGAAGCATGATCATTTGCATTTGCTTACAAGACAAGAAGAAAAGGAAACAAATGGCGCATTTCACTTTCGATTGAAGTGATAAGATGGGAAAGGCCATCTCGCCTTGAATGCCCGATGAGTGTTGGCTTGGTTTTTTTTTTTTTTTAATTTAATTGTGAACTAATGATGATATCTGATGGAGGGGCTTCATTGGAATGATTTGAATAATTTAATTTGGACACACGATCGTCAAAGGTCTTTGCGTATTTGAGAATGTGCGATTAATCTTCTCAATTTGTGGCCATAGTGTAGTTGCGAGGGTGTTTGCCAGTACTGCAGGTGGAGTTCAAATGCAGTAAACACATCTATTTTGTTAGTAACAAACCCTTGGTCAGCTGTAAGTAAATATAATCAACTCCGCACTTAAAAATGGATTTTCTGCAGAAATGCAGACCCAGTTTATATTTAAAAGGAGACTTGTTCTTACTTGCCGGCATGTATTTGATGCTTTTTCTTTGAGCTTTATGTAACCTCATTGGGTAATGACTTCTTCCATATGGTATCAACTGCAGGAAAAAAAATCCTGATACTCTATCTACTTCAAAAAATCCTGATGCTGTTTTCAAGCAAGTGTCTCATCAGTAGTTTCATTGTGGAACCTGTTATTTAATTATTTTATTTAACAGAATGAGTTCACCAATATATTCTGTTTCCCAGTTGATATGCAGAAACATCCTGATGATAAGATGTTCTAGCCCAGTTACAGCTGCGACTTTTCCCTTCTAGTATTCTTTAAGTACCACTTATAATGATAAATTCCACGATCCACTTGTGAAACTTTTCCAAAAGGGTATAGACAAGAATCTAAATTGCTTTCTTCAGTTTAAGATTACAATTTACTTCAAATTTATCAAATAAATGGTAATATAACAATTACAATTAAATAGAAAACTTGAAAACGAAAAAAACGTATTTCTCCCTAATCCCCACAAAATAAAACACCACATACAGATTTGAGCAACTCACAATACCTGTTATTGTTACTAAAATAATAATAAAAAAAAAAAAATCCAAACACACACAATAAATATAAACAAAACAAATAGCACACTAATTCATTTATCAAAAATACGATCCACGTACTTTATACTATAATTAAAAAAAAAAGTTTCTCTCTATTCAGGAAAATCAGGAAACAGCAAGGAGATATGCGGTGACGACAAATTCAAAGAGGATGGCGATCCTTGGAATGTCGAAGCACAGGCCGCCTTCCTAGGGCCGAATTTATGGGACAAGACATTGCCATACGATGCTGACCTCAAGGTAACCCAAGTTAGTATTCCGATTAGATGCCATTTATTTCATTAAAAATAAATTATAATTATAAAACATGTACGAATTCGGAAATCATTTTAACTGAAAAAAGACTAACATCACGCTTAAGTGTTTTGTTAGTAATAAGTTTAATAACGCTTGCATGCAATCATGGTGTTTTTATTGATGATGTTGTTAGCAGTTCCGCGAATGTTGGCGTTGACGAAAAGTGTGGCATACGAATTTCGACTTGGACGACAGGCAAAATTTGTAGTAATACAAAATGTTTAACAGAAATAATCAGTAAATTCGCTTTGGCTACAGTTCATTGGAAATATATATATTTTTTTTATTACTACAAACTTTTAATTCAATTTTAGAACGATTCACCGGCCAACAGATGGCGCGCTTTCTTATTTTGATTCTGAGAGCTGTTGTCATGTAACTTTAGTCCCTGAAACAATTCATTTAAAGATCCTATCGTAGTAGAAATTTGAAAATTAAAAGAAGTATGAAAATAGTTTTTTTTTGGCATTCTACGCTCATGAACCTGACAGTGGATGGGCGGGAAGAGACACTACAAATTGCCAATAATGAAACATGGTTCTGTCTTTCACTAAAATTAACATTTAGCAGACTTTCTTTTGCTAGATCTACAGATAAGTTAGCTTATTGACGAAGCACAAATTTATATGGTGAACTTGCTTCAGTGGCACTATTCCGAATACTTTTTATATGTAGCTTACTATGCGATCTTGTGGGGTGATGTGTTCATGAAACTGCCACTACCTGGTACATTGTTTTCAAACCATAATAACTCATGTGGTTACCAAAATTTAACTTGGAGCAAAGACACTTTCAAAGACATGCACCATGTATACCATTTTTCACCTCAAAATATTCCTTGCTAACTGTGGGTAGTTTTATTCAAAATATTTGTGGTTGGCTCTGCTTTGCTGAGATAGGTGTTTATTAAAAAAGACTCTCTGATAATTTGGACTATTGTGTGACGAACTCAACTTGAAACAGATTGAATTCAGAGCGAAGCTGAATCAAGTCTACCGATTTTACGGCTCAAAGCGAGTGTAAATTGAATTTTTAAAATGTGAATATGCAACTTTAATTCTAAACAGTATTCAATCTTCGTAGAAGCAGTTCTTCCGTTTCGATATTTTTTTTTTGTCGACAAATTAAATATCTACATAAGGGGGGAGTCAAAAAATACTTCAAATTTATTCATTAAAATGAAAAGTAAATTAAAATAAAAACTAAATCAGCCCCAACTCGACTTTGCATACATCAAACTTTCACTATTGGAACTGAAATGGAACTTTCCAGTTCATTTTGAAGCAAATCGCTTGGAAATATTACTTGAACTTGATTATCTTATCAACGCGATAAGATTATATACGGAAATGCATGCAACATCTATCAATACTGAGCTGAATGCTTGCCTGAATATCGCTTCAGTTTTATAATATAACTTAAGTAATTCAATTCTTTTGTGTTCTACTTTGAATTTTTCTGTTTCTTCTCTTCATATGAAGTATGCGGATCTGGATGAATTCTTGTCGGAAAATAATATCCCCGATGGATTGCCGGGTACACACTTGGGACATACCACCGGTCTGGGGCATCGTTCAGATTCATTGGGACACTCTGCTGGACTGTCGCTGGGTCTTGGACACATAACAACAAAACGTGAACGGTCACCATCACCGTCGGATTGTATTAGTCCGGATACTCTGAATCCACCATCACCAGCTGAATCAAGTGAGTAAATGTTTTAATGTAAATGGTTGTAGTTTTGAAAGACCTCTTTTCAATGTGAGGTTTCATTTTATATATATATATATTTTTTAATTTAAGTAATAAAATATATTTTGTGGTTTTGGGTTTGACACACACAAGAAAAGCGGTTTAACATGTATCAACATTTTGAAGGGAATCCTACATGGAATTCCTTATCCTTCACAGATGTCCTTACTATTTTGCAAACCTAGACAGTTAGCCAAAGTGCTGGACATAAGCATAGCATTTTTAATTTTTATCGCTTCTTAATGCGATCTTGCTCGGTATTTTTAAAGAATCCTTATTTTAGTTGCGACTCCTATTTGCAGTGCCATAAATAGGGGGCACCAGGCAGCAGGCACCTTCAATTTGCAATCTTGAATGGTAAAACGTAGTTCTTATATACCAAATTTGTTCCTTGTCTCATTCTCTCATTTTTTTTTTTTGTCAAATATACGGGTTGGGGTCAAAATTCTAGAAAGGTCCAAATTCTTTTTACAAAATTCTACTTTTCTAAATTCTACTTTTCAAAATTCTGTTTTACAAATTTCTGCAAAGAATAAAAATAGTTTTGGAAATTGTTCGAAAGCCCCCGCTTTTTAAATGTTTAATTCTGATGTTTTTCCATTTTATAATAGATATAGTTTTTTTTTTTTTTTCTATTTTCAATATTTAATTTCATTTTTATTGCGTCTTTTATTTTTTGATTTTAGTTTAAATTTTATGCAAATAAGACTAAATATATAGCTTTTAATTTTTTTTAACATTTGCTTTGATGTTTAAAAGCAGAATTTTGTAAACCAGAACTGAAAAAAAAAAGAATTTCGAAAAGCAGAATTTTTGTTTGTAAGGATAGAATTTTGTAAAGCAGAATTTCGACCCGCTCCCTTTTGGGAGGAGGTGCCCCAATTTTGAAATATAAAGATAGATTAACTGGTAAGTCTGTTCTACCACTTTTGGTCATTGTTGCAGTGAATTCCAAAGTCCAGAGGATAACAGAAAGTTCAAAGAAAGTTAAACCTCCCATAGAGATATACCATAAGTGTTATTCAGTTCCTTTTAAATTTCTTCGTTTGTATAACAACGCCAGTATAAATTGTCAGTCTTACCTTCGATCCGTTCAATTAACCGAAGCGCTTAAGAACATTTATGGAACTGCGTGAAGTATGGAGCGTCATTTTCTTATAACAATGGCCTAAAGAACAATTCCTGCTATTCTAATTCAAACTGCCGAAGATAAGAAACTTCTTTCTTGCAGTCATATAAATGGCGACAGCAGTATATATTATTTATCAATCTTGTCGTAACTCCGTTCATTTATCAAAAGCGCTTCAATACTTACGAAAAATCCATCAAATGACGTTAGCCAGTATATATTCAACATTTTCACATCGAATGATGTTGGTATTTTTGTTCGAGTTCGAGCTGGGTACTGGAGAATTCGGTTGCATGAAATCTAATCTATATCTTGGAGCTGCGAAAATCACTGCAATTATTGCGGTAATTTTAAGAACGTTAAAGCAAGCTTGCAAATTTTATTTCATTTTGATTTATACTTACTGCACAACTTGAACAAAATTCAATGAAACGACTAACATCGGAGCCAGGTTTTCTAATGAACGCTTTGGAAATAATTAAAAAATTGTTCGATATAAATTTGTCACAGTTAGTGATGGAAACATTTAGTGCCAGTAATATGAGAGCCTGGACTGTTGTTAACAATGCCCGCTTTTGAAATCAAAACATTCCACTCTTATGAACGATGCTCTGTCTTAACTCTTCCAAATCAGTTTCAATTAATAGTCATCCCGGTTCCTTTAGTACTGCTGCTGTTGCGGACACTTTCTCTGATGTCAGTCATATTCAGGTTGAACATTGGAAAGTTTTAAAACGAATATTTTCTAACCCTATTCAACTCCTAAACTCCTCTTCAAAACTTAAAAAAAAACTGCACTCACCAATAATTAGATATAGGTATTAGGAATTGATTTTTTTTTTTAATCACCCAAATAACAAAACTTGTAGCAAAATGTTGATACATATTAAACAGACACCCTGCCGCGTCCTTAATTTATTTTCACTAACCCCCATGCAAATGAAATGGAAACACTATTATTATAAAAAAAAAAAAAAAAAAAATACTAAATATACATTCGTAAAATGTTCACCTTGAAATAATCAAAGAGAAACATTATCCCAGTGTTGCCATTGAATATTTTATGTCCAATCTCTGTTTATAAAAAAAAAAAAACAAATTGTGTAAACTTTTTTGGTAAAATTTTTCAGCTACCTTATTTACATAGTTGTAAGTTTTGTCATAATTTTTTTTTTTTTTTTTCAAATACAATATAAAAACTCGAAAATGTTCAATGGTGATGTGGTTAATGATGATATTATCAAATGCTAAATGTTATAATATTTCTAATATTGTTGCAAACAAAATTCAAAAAAACAAAAGCTCCAAAATCGAAGAACAAAATTTCACATAAAAATAATGTGTTTCCCATTTGCGTTTTAATTTTTTACACTTCCGTTTTTAATTTTTCTTTTATTTTCGTTTTCTCTTTTATTTTGATTTCTTTTAAATCTTCCCACCACGCTCCCCACCCCTCCAAACCAAAAACCCACATTCATTGCTTATTTAGTTTACAATGGACAGTCTGTGAAACATTGTTAACATTTAGTATTTGATATTTCAGCGTTTTCATTTGCATCGTCGGGGCGTGATTTCGATCCACGTACCAGAGCGTTCTCTGATGAAGAACTTAAACCCCAACCAATGATAAAAAAATCAAGAAAACAATTTGTTCCAGATGAACTAAAAGACGACAAGTATTGGGCCCGTCGCCGAAAGAATAACATTGCTGCGAAACGGTCACGGGATGCAAGACGACAAAAAGAAAATCAAATCGCCATGAGGGCTAGATATTTAGAAAAGGAGGTGAGTCCTTGCTCCTTTCACTCCTCTATAGTTGTTCGTTTTTATATTTTCTTTTTTTTTATCTCAATTTTTTCATGGACATTTTGTGTTTGTAGAATGCAACTTTACACCAAGAAGTTGAACAGTTGAAACAAGAGAACATGGACTTGCGAGCACGTCTATCCAAATTCCAAGATGTGTAATGTCGGCCCCATTCTTATTTAAATATAAATAAATCAAAATAAAAAAAAAAAAAAAACATATTTTTAAAAGTGAAGACAAAAACACCCACACACACATTATAAATAATACAGCTAAATAAAGAGAAAAATTAAAAAAAAAAAACTAGCTTAAGTTATATTGTTATTATATTATTACGATTGAGAACAATTATATATATACATATATATATATAAGAAAAGCTGACGTTAAAATAACATTAAAACACACATAGAACGGGATTGCATTAAATTATGGAAAAAAAATATCAATTAGTTAAATGAAATGCAAAACGTTGAATTAAAGAGTTGGTACATTTATAAAATACATTTTAAATAATAAGAAAAACAATTCTACACACCGACGTAGTAGTGGAATATACTATAAATAGTCCTGCTGACGCTAGCTAAATACAAAAATGTAAAAAAAAAAACAAATAAAAGCAAATTTTACTGCAAAAAAGCAAAAAAAAAAAAACAACTTAAACAAAACGTGTACCTAACAAAATTTAATTAACTTCATTGTTATCCCTTTTCCTTACTTTTTTCGACGAAAATGTCTTTTTTTTTTAATTTTTAAGATATACATAATTGTTTTAAATTAGTTTTTCGTTTGGGATTTAATTTTTTTAATAAAAAAAAAACTGTTTTTCATTTTTAATTTCAAATATTTTTACTAGTTTTAAGTCTAATTATTCCTCCTTTCTATTTATGTTTTCATTTTGTAAAATAATTCCCTTAAATATTATTTATTAATTACTACTTTCATGAGAAACAAACAAAAACACGAGAATGATAAAATGAGTCAATTGATTATTATACTTGCTTAAAACTATATATAAATATATTTTTTTTATGTTTCTTGAATTTAATTTTATTATTTCTTTGTTTAATTTATAGATATATACTCTCAAAAGTTGAGATTTAATAAAACGAAATAAATAAAAAAAAGCTATAAAACTAAATGTTGAACACAATGCTTAATTAAATAACAAAAAAGAAAAAAACAAGAATTAAGACAGCAAAGTTAAAAAAATATATTACAGGATGTTGATTTACAAAAAAAAAAAAAACATTAATAATTTATTTTTGTACATTTACAAAACAAAAACTGTAGGGACATTATTTTGTTGGTCTATATAATGCTTACGAACGTTTTTTCTTTTTTACAATTGGAATTACATGCATACGGTATATTTATTTTTTTCTTTTTGGAATAAAATTATATAAATGATTTAAATACAATTTTTTTTTTATTTTAAAATTTACGTTGGTAAGGCAATGTTTGCATGTGTGAAGTTTTAGCTGCGATATTTCTGGAATGGATAGTGGTTTACAGAACATGATTTTTGTACTGTATAACTATTTCTGAGGAAGGTTTTGAACAGTCATTTTCTCAAACTCTCGAATTGAAAATAAACTGGTCAATTAGTGTCGGGCATATACTTTTACAATTCTTTCAACATTTTCAGAAGGCTAATGTAGTGCTGGGGCCTGAGGGTATGAAGAACTTCAACTTAGATGTAAAAATTTTACCACATCAGCGGTCAATCCTATTGCAAGTAAAGGCATGATAATGACAAAGAAAGTACTCATCAGGGGTCGAATCGCATCGTCCGTTAACGAGCATTACGTGACGTGATTTGTTTCACATGTAAAATCAACTTAATTTCATGAACATATAGCTCGTTCACGGAAGTGTCGATTCGACCCGAGGTTTTAATAGGAGATGCAGATGTTGTTTTCCATATTTTTGACGAAAACTGAAACGCACATCTGTTATGGCGAACCTTTGTCATAGTGACCAGTCCACTATATTGATATTGTTGTTTTTCATTGACAATGCCCAATTATAGGCCTTTTTCTGCTTACGAAACATTGATTAAGAACTGTAGATCTTTGTTTAATATCTAATTCCATGTCATTAGAAGAAAAAACATGTGAAAATCCTTTTCTGACATCAAATATCTTAGTTAAGGCTTTACAGACTTTGATACGTAAGGAAATTTTCTCCACCGTCATCCCACACAGACGGAGACATTTGACAGGAATGCCAAAACGAATGTCGTTTTCCATTCCAAAATCAATGTTTTTTTGATCTAAATAACTTTTCATATTCCATTGGGAAAAAAAAAATCGTTTCTTTTCAATTCGGATCACTTTTTTCAGATCTCTATATTTTTTCAGATTGACACATACTACACTGATACCAATATACTTTGCATAGCAGTTTTACGTCATTTTAAGGAGCTTGCATTCAAGCCAAATGCGCAAAGTTTCGTGAAAGCCAAAATAACGAAAAACATAAAAAAAAGCCATTGATATAATTTTGGAGTATTTATTATGTTCATCGTCTTGCTCATCAACTGAAGACTACGAGTTACAAAAAAAAATATCTCTTTTTATATCTGCAACAGCGGAAACATTTTTCAAGTCGATATCCATTTGTGATTTTTCAAAAAAAAAAAAAAAACCAATGCAATTGGAAAAGCAGATTTTCTGTCAAATAACGCACTAATCCATCTACAACAACAGATCAATTTCGTTTCATGTTCCATGATCCGCATAAAATCTGAGATCTAAGAAAAATATCTGGTTCTCTCAATTAAAATATCACCCCTTTACAGATCGTTCTGAAATCGAAAATACAATTTGCGCCGATTTAGGCTTCGGATATTCCAAGACCTATTTAAGTTTAAAAATCTGACGTGGCAACAAAAATTGAAGCAGATAAAACGGAGTTTTCCCAGTCGAATTTTTTCTTGTAGATCTGCAAACGATGATCCCTTTCCTCATTTTGACGTTGTTAAGAAATCCATGTTCAGATAGAAGCTACTTCTAAGTTTATATCCAGAAACTCGATCTCAAAAATGTGTGAATGAATCGGCTGTTTTAGTAAAATTACTATTGTTTTTTTTTTTTTTTTAAAATGACAATTTACAGGGTTAAGTGTGATGAAAAGTTTGTTCCCGTTCAGATTTTGAAAAAGGAACAAAACTTGCTGGTTCTGGGTGAAAATAGAAATACCCCCGCCGGTCAAAACTAGTCTAGTATTTTCCAACACATTATGGTTCAATTAATCTAGTCGACAACCTTTCATCGAAAAGAAGTGTAAGAAGTTTTTGTTTGTTCTCAAAAAAAGTGCCTTTTGTCAGTACTTTTAATAAATTTTTAGTAATTTGTCCACAATACTGAATTTGGCCATCGTAATTTAAAATTTTCAAAGTGTTAAGAATTGTTCAAAGAGTTCAAAGGTTTTCAGAACATCGTCTCTTATTGCATAGATTAAGACAAGAATTGCATATTTTATCTGAGATACCTAAGTTTAAGGTTATTTCAGTGTCAACTTTCAAAAATAGTTCCCCTTCTACTTGTTTTCACTCTTTTATTTCATTTGGTTATTTCTCTTCTATTACATTTGATGCCTGTCTAAAAATAACAATAACGAAATAATAAAAATTGTCAATCTTCATAGCAGTCTATCACAATGTCTCCGACTGAGTTAACTGAAAATTGATTTGAAAAAGTAGTGCTTTTGTTGTGAAAAATTAAAATAAAGTGCTTCACTGCAAATTCAATACAATTTAATGTGCAAAAGGCGTTCGGCAATACAAAAATTACAAACACACCTCTCAATACTATTTACGACTCAACTTCAACTTCTGTGGCCTTGATGAATTGCTATGAACGGTATGAGCAAAATATTTTAGGTTCAATATCCAGCGCCAAATGACAGAGGCAAACATTTTTACTAAATAAAAAAATAGAACGGATGCTAAGAAAGAGGATCTTTTGAAATATTTTATTATCCTTTATGCATACCTATACGAAACAAGCGACATAGTGGTGTTAGTGATTTCAGGCAGAGAGAAATGTATTTTTTTTACTATATATTTCTTGTAAAAAGTAGTTAAGTTTTCTGTTTTTGCCCAATAAACGCCGGTCCCTACAGTTTCTAAATCATAGCAATAAAAATACAAAAAAAACATACAACACTGCCAAATTTTTTTTAAATGCAGTGCTTAGAGTCTTCCTTAATTTTTCATACTAATCGAAATGATAGTGCCTTTATTTCTTCTAAAGCAAGTAACAAAATTGAGTAAATTATAAAATAAAATCTTTTGCTGCTTCTCAACATTTTAGTTAATTTTACAAAAAAAAAAAAAACAAAAAAAAAACATTCGCACATTTTGAATATGTGTGTATAAATTTTATTCAGTTAAATATTCTATACATGTACATTTCTATCAACAAAAACAAAGAAAAACAAATCAACATCCTTACAAAACAAACAAGAATAAATAGAAACCAACACAAATTTAGCCAACTAGATCACGACACCCTAAATAGGAGATATTGTTAAATAGAAGAACGTACTTCCCTAAGAGATAAACTTGAATCACAGAAAATTGTACATTAAAGAAAAAATAAATAAACAAGAAATTAAATAAGAAGAATTATAAGCGATCTCACAGGATTAATAGTGTAAAATAAAAATCACAAAACCCATAATAAAAAAATCATGAAAATAAAACCCTAACGACAAATTATGTAATAATAATCGCTTTACATAAAATTCTACAAGGATTTATTATTTACATACTAACAATGTAAACATTATACAAGAAAATTAACAAATGAAAAAACAAACTTTTATTACACTTTAGACAACTGAAACTAAAAGAAGAAGAAAAACAATAATTTTTGACAAAAACGAAAATTCATTTCCTCGGTTTTACATAAAACACAAAGAGAAACATGTCGCAGACACAGAAACTGTAGTACCGCCCCTAAAACGAAATGCTACGAATTTACATAAAAATGAGAATACAAACTCGGTTTAACATGTTTAAAAAGCTTTCTTTCTAACTAAGAAATAGAAGACCAGAACTGTAGCCTGGTACCCATTATAAAATGGAAAATAAAAACGCTTTCATTATTAGTGCAATTTGTTGATGACTTTTTTTTCTATTTCGCGCGATTTCTAGATAATTGGTAGTTGTTGAAAATAAAAACAGTTAGATTCCTAAATAATCATTATTTTGAATATTTTTATTTTAAAGTTTTTATTTGTTGAAAACTGATTCCCGTCCTTGAATAAATTCGTAAATCAAAACAGTTTGATGTCATCAGAAGAATTAAAATAAAATAAAAGCTTCATGTGGCAGCTTAACACATACAAAAATAACTTATACCAACAAAGACGTATCTATTCACAGGAAATTTATAATTTTCTTTAATTTTAAACAAACAAAAAAAATAAATAAACAATTACAATAAGGAAACTATACAAAAAAGCTGTTGCGTGTATTTTTGTTTAAGAAATGATATTTATTATTTTAACAAGAAAAAAAGTAAGAAAAACCGAAAACTAATTGTAGATATCAAACTTCTAATATTTAGAAATTGGAAAGAGAAATTATTATTTCCTAACGGCTAAGCATACAAAAATCAACAAAAAGAAAACGTTTATATATAAATGCAAGCAATTATTATTGTATAGTTGTAAACACTAAAATATAAAAAACGAAAATGAAGATACTATATAGAGAACAAATAAAATAAAAACAATATACATTTTAGTACACTAGTGAATATTATCTGTAGATATTGTAGCGAGGAAATACTTTTTTTTTTTTTGTTACATTTTAATAATATTTTTTTTTCTTTTAATAAACTTAGATTTATTTGAATATATAGACGAGACACATGTTATTTGATTATTTTTTTGTAATTTGATTTTTATTTTTGTTGTTTTAAGTATGTATTATTATTTTTATTATACTAATAAACGATTCCTACTGTTATTAACTTTTTAAAATAAAAACAAAAGCATCGTTCATTTTTGTTTTTTTTTTTTTATTTGTTTACGTTTCGTTTAATTTTGTTCGTAGATATATAATAGATTTAAGAAATGTAGCTTAGTGATTTGTTGGACAAATAAAGGAAGAAAATATATATATTTATAATTTGTTTTTATTATTGTTGTGCGTTTTTTTTTTTTTTTTTTTTTTTTTAAGTTTGTGGGCTTGGATAATGTGCTTGGAAATCAAGGAACAATAAGGATATTTTAGTATATCGATATTAATTAACAGCTGCCTTGGAAAGGCATTTAAGATACAATTCGGTTTTATTTTAATTATACTTATGAATACAAAAAATAAAATAAAAATAGCCACTGAGTATGATATTAAACACATTCAAATTTTGTACAGTTTGGTATGAATTTTATTTAAGCGGTCCTTCTGATGGAAAGGCGGAAAATATAGATTGCAATATTTTGCACCCTCTTCTTAAAGTCCTTACTTACTTACTCACTTAAAAAAATAATATTGTAGGGACCTCCTTATTCACGAATATTTTTGAACTAAAGCTTCAGGTTTTCGTAAGTAGCTAGGCTACAAAATTCAGAGTTCTAGAAATACTAACTTTAAATTTTCTTTAGACAAATAATCAGAGAGTCGTAGAGAAAACGAGGTACATCTTTATGGGTCATAGACACAGCCCCTGCACTATGTTTTCACCTTTGATGATCCTTGCGTGATGCTATGGTAATTCAACCTTATCGAGGTATCCGTTCGGAACGGAATTTTCCCGATTTGTACAAAATCGGAGAAAGTCCATTCGAGGTATCCGTTCCGATACAACTTTCGGAAAAATTCTCCGATGACATATAGCGCACATTGTCGCATTGCGGGAAACCACGTTACACCACTTACTTTTGACAGCTACACTGCACATTAGTGCGGAATATCTCAAATGTGAACTGAACGCGTTTATATGCTTCATAAAGTGCAGGTAGGTAGGCGACAAAATTCCGAGTTTATCTAATCATCTTATCCTGGGCCATACGTGTCTTTATTTTATCCTGAAAATAGAGGATACATATCTGATGGTATATGGACTTCATAGCACTTTTGACCTCCAAATCAACGATCCAAAATAAAATTTTAGGACAAAAATTAAATCAAATGTAATAGTTATTGCAATCAATGGGACTAGTGATGTTTGGAAGTCCTTTTGGCTTGTTTACACTAACAGCATTCGACTATTCAAAACTCCAATCGCTTTCGAAAACGACTGTCGGTTGTGTTATTGATTTTCGAGGACGTAAACTTAGTTTGGGATTTCAAGAAATCGCTTGAATATCAATTTAGTGGACCACTCTGTAGTCTATACAAGGAACCCCTTCGATAAACCTGGTGGATAGGCTGGACAGTGGTTTCCTTTCTAAATTGATTCCAATGTCATTGTCAATAAGAATTTTCGGAACCTTTTTTAAAGCCTTTAAGAGAAAGGGGGAAAGATTGTCTAAAAATAATTTGGTGTGACTTGGAAGGCTTGTGCAGCTTTTAGCATAAAGACCACATCGACTAGAAGAGAAGTCGAGCTTAATAGCTACTAAAAATCATCTCTATCCAAGGGGTCAACATTTTTTCGTAGTTTCGGAAAGTAATTATTCCACCAGGCTGGTTTACTTTTAGGTTTGTGGGCGAAAACTGAGCAAACTTTTTTAAGGGCTTCTTTCATGGAGTTGATAATGTTGCGTTCGTTGGACCATATTCTAAAATCCATAGTCGTATCTGCATCCAGTGAGTTTTTCTAGGATTGGTCTCTCTTTCGAAAACATCCAATTGGTTTATTAGGAAAACAAACTCAAAACAAGGATGCTATTCAGCAGAGCCTTTAGGGATATGCGGAAGTGAATTTTTTGTGAATGCCATAAAAACCGACTTGAGGCGAATTTGGCAGATCCATTTTCAAAAACCGATACTTAACCCTTTGTTCCCGGAGGTGTTATTTTTTTCAAATATTTTTATATTTGTTTGAAATTTTGATAAAACTTGCTTTAGTGATGTTAAAAAAATATATTTAAAAAAAAAAAATAAAATATGTTACCCTTTTATTGTTGTTTAAAAAAGCGATTTTAGCACGTAAATAAGAGAAAAATTAGTAAAAAATACGTAAATCACTTCGTCTGACAAAATCGATGAATCTTAATGCACGATTTAGCACGTTCGAAGCTCTCATAACAGACAAAACAGTTTTTTTTTTACTTTTAAATGAGATACAGTTCCTTTAAATCTATTTGGTTTTGCAGTGAAACCACCACGAAAAAATAGAAAAAAAATTTTCTATGTGGTTTCCTTGTGAAACCACTAGGAAGAAAAGGGTTAAGGTTCAGACTTCAGAGGAAGCAAGTTGAGAAAATCGGCTCCAGCAAAACGATTCAAATAGTATATACCACTAGATACCTACTTGCATTTTTGTTATTGCACTTACTTATGTTATTGCACAAACTTATAACCATTTTTAAAGACCATTTACTAATGGAACGATTTTTTTAAATAAAATTTGTATGGGATCAAAAGTTCAAAAGTTAAAAAAATGATTATTTGTAAGGCGCATTGACTTAAGACTTGTTAAATTAATAGTGACATGCAGCAATTGATGCGTATAAGGTCCCATTTATGCAGCACCCAATTAAGATTGGCGATTGTTTTAAAATCGGACTTGTGTCTTTACTATCAGACTAGCAAAGCAATACTTCCGAACTGAGTACAAAAATAAGGTACCTACCTCTATATAAAATTGTATGGTATTGGAAACCTGAAAATGTAGTCCAAAAGAACACAAATTATTTGCAGTATGCTTGTTGGAGCGCATGTGCGTTCAAGCCCAAGAGTATGCAACATAAAATATATATAATAAAGAAAACTGTATCGGCAATTTAAGTGTGGTTAGGTAGGTACTTGAATTTACAAACTTTCTGACCGTTACTGACTGTAAACTGTACTATGTTGTTCAATGAATTCCGACATCTTCTTTGGAACACTAAAATATTGTTTTTTGCTTCTTCTTTTTTTTCATGAACAAATCATCGACTTGGGAACTTTTAAAGAAAAAAATACAGAATAGGGACAAACTAACAGGCTGTTGGAATAAATTGACTCGAAAGAACTTAAAAATAAAACATTTTACATTTTCTTTCATGATAAATTAATTTATTTAATTCGTTTAAACTAATAGTTTCATGCCCTTATTCAATTAAAATCTTTGTGGCGACATGTTTTCAATTTTTTTAACTTGTCATCTGAAGAAAGTGAAGAAAGTTTCGATATAAATTGCTGGCGATTGATTCTAACCGAGATAGATCAATCATCATTTGTTTAACACTCTCCCTTTGTTTGCTATTAAAAGAAGGCAAAAGTTCAAAATAAATTCTCAAGTTTGAAAAAAATTCCCTATGGAAATTGTCAGGGTAAAAAACCCAAGAACTCAAGAAAGCGAGAATCGTTGTTACTTCTCGCCTTCCCACTCAGTAATTCTCAAGTTATTATTACTAAAAACTCAACATACAATTACAAGGTATCTCAGCTTTTGACATCCAAGCACATCAATGAAAAGCCAAACAAAATTTAATATTCAATGCGGAAATAAATGCAACGAGTGATCATTACTTAGATAAAAAACATATTAATAATTAAAGTATTATTATTATTAGTTAAAGTAGAAGAACTGTAGCTCAAGATACCAAAAATATAGTCACAGCTGCACCTTAGATTGTTTTTGTTTTTGTTCTCTCTTTTTTTATAAATTTAAGTAACAAAGTTATATTTTGTGATTTTTAGTACCCTGATTAGTTTTAGCGAGTGACTACATTATTGTAATGAAATTCCTTTAAAAAAAAATAAGTACACGTAGAGTATTCTAGAAAATATTATTAAAAAAAAAAAAACAAATTGTTGTTATAAGAAAAAGATTAAAACGCATTAATTCTGTTAGTTGTTAAACTTCATTCAGCAAGAAATTATATAAGAAAAACAAAAAAACAATTGAAGATATATAATATACACATAAAGTATTGAAAACCGGTTATAGCTATAGTATATAAATAACTACTAACTATTAAATAAAGAGAAAACACTAATAATAATTCAAACATAAAATTACTCCACTATAAATACAAAATAAACAAATTATGTATAACCATGCACAGCATGACACGCATCTTAAAGAAAAAATAAAAATAGAACAAAAAGTAAAAACCAAAACCCATAAATAATGATAATGATAAATAAAATAAATAAGAGCCTTTATTTACATTGATTTACATTTTGAAATTTTTGCATGAAGGTATAAAGAGATGAAACTGAGTAAAATAATATTTTATATACATATAAGAAATAAAGCAAACAAAATGCAAATAGTGTTAATAATAATTTTAAAAAATGAAAACAACAAAAGATATATATAAAAATAAATTGATAAATGATAAATAAAAACGTAATCGTATACACATGTTGATATACACAGATATGTACCTATTCGCTATACAATTTAAAACGTTTGAATTTTGGTGCGCAATGGCTAAAAGACCAAGACGAATTTTTATTTCATAATTTTTATTTCAAAAACCATATAAGTCTATATATATTATATATAAATATTGTATTTCAAGTACGGATATATAAAATTAAGTTTGATATTTTGCGTTGTTTTAAAATGAGCATAGTGATGGTGAAAACTAAGAATTGAAAAAAAGGATATACATTGAATAATTTGCAATTATCACGGAAATTGATTTATAAAATTCTTTTTGTATATTATTATAATTTGATTTTGTTGTGAACAAAAACAAAAAAATGAACAGATAAACTGAAATAAAAGAAAAAAAATGTCAGAAACAATAAAAGTTTAGATACAAATTTTGAAAATACAATTTCGGTTTTTTTTTTTATTATTATTAATACGCTTGTTGCCATAATAACTAAATACATGGCGAACAGGTAGGGACCCTAGGCCTAGCTCCTCACAACAGCTCGTTTTGTGTGAGTTTTTCATTTTTGGGACAGAATGGAAAGGTTCTACAGTTTTATGCCGAGTCCAAACGCCTAATTGAGACGCTCTTTCATGACAGTTATACCCTCGAAAAAAACCTTGATGGAAATTGGAATTTTTAGGGAATCGTACCTGGGATACCTGGTTTAGTACACATTAACCACTTAGCCGCTTGTTGCCATGGCGGTGAAAATTTTGGGCAAATAATAAAATGGAATCTGCTGGATCATCCTTGTCAAAGAGGGTAAGATTACAATCTTTGAGAAAATAAAAAATAAATACCTTAAACATTGCTTATGTCTGAGTTTTTTCGGAGGCGTTTCAAATATTGGAAAGGTTATTTACAGGTTATGCAAGGCCAGCTGCTGACATCTTTTAGAAATTCAACTACATATTAGAGGTATACTAAAATAGGAAAAAATATTCCACAAATTGCGAGGCCAAAAATAAGTTGGTATGGTATACTAACATCACATTGGTTGGGTAAAATGAGTGCACGGAGAGAATTGAAATTCACCAATTCCTAAATTTTGAATTGTAATTCACGAATTACATAGTTTTCGCAAATCACAACAATTTTTCTTGAATTGATACAAAAATTCATAATTTGACATTGAGAATGGCGAAGAATGTTAAATTCTCTTTGTTGAATTTTACGATTAGTAGTAATAATTCGAGCTTCTTTTATTTGTAGTGATTTGCGACAATGTTGACAAAGAGAAAGCGGATTTATTTGCCGAGCATCTAGAAGAAACATTCAGGCCATTCGATGGACGACCTTTGAACGAAGAATCAAATGCTAGTACGGCATCCGACAACTATAAAGTAAAAGCCGTATCTTTGTCCGAGCTTAGAATCACAATAAAAAAGCTTAAAAATAACAAAGCACCAGGATACGATCTAATCACTGGCGAAATTCTGAAGGAACTACCGAAAAAAGCATTAGTTAAGTTGCTCTACATTATAAATGCTTCTCTGAGACTTTCATACGTTCCAAGGCAATGGAAAGTAGCCGAAGTCATTATGGTTCCGAAACCGGGGAAAAGTACAAATGATAAGAAATCATATAGACCTATTTCGCTACTGACGATAATATCTAAGGTTTTCGAGAAACTTCTGCTAAAACGATTACAACCAGTAATTGAAGAAAGACGCTTGATCCCAGATCATCAATTTGGCTTCCGGGTCAAACATTCCATAATCGATCAGGTGTATCGAATAACAAATGAAATTGAAAAAGCTCTAGAATGGAAAAAGATTTGCTCCAGCGCTTTTCTCGACGTATCGCAAGCCTTCGACAAGGTATGGCACGAAGGCCTAAGGTATAAGCTAAGGACAATCCTACCGGACAAATTATACAAAATACTGAAATCCTACCTGGAAAACAGACTCTTTCGTGTTAGACATGAGACTGAATTCTCGGAATTCAAAGAAATTCACACCGGTGTTCCGCAAGGAAGCGTTCTCGGCCCAATCTTATTCCTGCTCTACACAAGAGATATACCACAAGATGAAGGGACCATCGTAACAACGTTCGCAGACGATACGGCTATCCTCGCAATAGATGAGTCAGTCGAATCATCAACGCGAAAACTCCAACGGGCTCTTAACAAAGTATCCGAGTGGACAAAGACCTGGCGAATCGCCCTTAACGAGACCAAGTCGACGCATATCAATTTCACGTACAAGAAGATAAACAACTTACCCGTTTCCATTAACTCGGTACAAATACCATACGCAAACGAGGCAAAATATCTAGGAATGACCCTAGACGCGAAACTTAAGTGGAAGCCACACGTTAAGAAAAAACGCGACGAGCTCGAAATCAGACTTAGAGAAATGTATTGGCTTCTCGGAAAATTTTCGAAGCTAAGCGTATACAACAAACTGCTCCTGTATAAGCAAGTGCTAAAACCTTCTTGGACATACGGTATACAACTCTGGGGTTGTACCAAACCAAGCAATATGGCTATAATACAAACATTTCAAAACAAAACGCTAAGAGCAATCGTGAATGCTCCATGGTATATAAGAAATAGTGATATCCACAGAGATCTAGGAATTGCTACCGTGAGTAACGAGGTAACAAACTTTGCTCGCAAACTTCGTACTCGTATTCATGCTCTTTACAATAATGAAATAACCCGTACTCTGGAAGTGACAAACCTTGAGCGCCGACTACAAAGAACAAGACCGTTCGATCTAGCGCCATAAGGAGAAACCGCATGTAATGACGGTATTAGTAGGTGCGTTCGCTGCAAAGCTACCTACCAAACGTGATTAACACTACAGAAGCGTAAACTACTTGTTAAGGTAACTTAGTCGTAGTCATCACAAAAATGAAAAAATGAGAGGAAAGAATTTCATACTACTATGAGCGAGCGCTGCCGGATCTCATAGTGCCGCTCTGAGGGGTGAGGATTAGCACGTAGGCAGATTATTTATATCTGAATCGGGCATAACCAATGGTACGGGCCATGGGTATCTTTTGAAGATTGCTCACCTCCTGGCGCAACCAAAAAAAAAAAAAAAAAAAAAATTGACATTCGGCTTCCAATTAAGTTTCCTATCAAGGATAATTCCCAAGTATCTCGCACTATCTGCTACCCTTAGGGGTATTCCCTCGAGAGTTGGTGGCTCGAATTGCGGTATTATTCTTTTTTTCGTGAAGAAAACTAGCTCTTAGTAAGTATAACTATATATCTACATCATCTGCATATGCAGTTACTTTAACTCCCATGTTTTTGAATTTCAAAGTATTTCATTAATGACAAGGACCCAGAGTAAGGGAGAGATGACTCCTCCTTGTGGAGTGCCTCTCGAAGCAGTTACTCTGAGGTCGGTGTCGCCTAATTTCGCGTTGATGTTCCTTTCACTGAGCAAGCTCAATATCACATTAGTGGACTCAACTCTAATGATCAGATCAGAATGGATGAAGAGAAATGAGTTTACGTTGCACAACAAAAGTTTGACTTTATTCGATCCAGAAATAGGTATAAAAATTTAAAATGTGCAAACAGGAGAAAAGTATTATTATATTAATAGGTGGACATCTGAAGTTTCCTTACACTTATAACATAGGGAAGGTACCGTGCCATAGATGTGCATTGTGCACAAACAAAAAAAAATGTCGCCATTAAGACTGGTGAAATGGAGTTAAGAATTTCCCATACAAAATGCTTATCAGTTGCACCCATTTTTGTGACATTCAATTTGTCGCCGCCATCTTGCCGTAGTATGTAACGTATTCCGAACCACTATCTTCGAAAGAATCCAGTTTACCTACCCCTAAAAGCAGAGACAATACTGAGACCCCCATCTTCGGCCGATTTTCCGTTACTTGCCCACAAGCTATATTTCTATGGGGTGGTACACGCTAAGTGCGTTAGTATTATTACATAGAAATTCGTATTGACAAATGTCACGTAACTTCACTCACCAACACACTCTCATCTTGCATGTCCCACTTCCGCTGTCGGCAAAGTTTTTTCCAGCGTTCATAGAATTTTGTCCGTTAAATTTAAAATTATTCGTTTCGTGTAAATAGTATTTTATTTTAGGAATAAGTACACTTTTGCTGAAAATATTTATGAAAAATGATTACTGCAGAATGGTTGTAGGAAAATAAAAACATTTTGAGCAATTTTTTATCAGTTATTTAAGAAAAATGTACACATGAAATCGAAGTTAATGATATTCAACACAATTTTTAGCTATTTTGGGCTTTTTTTTTTTAGTTAAGAAAGAGCTTCAAAAAATTTTTAAATGTTGTTATTTCCAAATAAGGACCTTCAAAATGTAACGCAGTTGCCTAGAATAAAAAGTATTTAGAACCACAATTTACCCATACTTTTGTGGATTCAATCAGAAGCAGATTTCTTGTTCCATTGGATTGCAGAATGAGTGGATCCCCGAGTGAAACCAATGGAAAACGACATGAGATCACAAATCAGACATCTTAGGCAAAGATAACGGAATACTAATGTGTATTTAATTCCATTATTTTTTTCTTAGGTGTTTTATAGATACGTAAGGCGGAAATAAACGCAATTTCCGGCGACTAACATTTCTGATATCACTTGAAAACATTTCTATTTCCGATTTAAAACATGTGAAATGAGAATGTTAATTAGTTTCAGTAAATTGAACCAACAATTCATCAATCAATCATTTTGTTGTATAGAAACTCGGAATTCCGTTAAACATCGCTAAAAAATTTTAAAAATGCAGAGTTTTCCCATAACACCTAACACGGAAATAAGATGGCCGACCAAAATACGTGTCATACGATTTTTTGCGTGTTAGGTAATGCTTTCCCTTTCAGTCAGACGGCTATTTAGTACTGGGCATCCATTTAATTTTCCGTGTTTGGAATGTGTGATCGTGTAAATGCAGCACCAGAAAATATCGTTTCGCAACAGGAAATTCAAAGCTTTAAACCAGAGACTATACTGAGACCATCAACTTCGGCCTTTTGCCTACAAGCTATATTTGTACGGAGTGTCCTCGTTTATCGTCTATCGCATTCCCCCACGGTTGGCAGCGGTTGGCCTTGGCAGCATTGATTTTATATTTTTGTATGTTTTTGCAGGTCCCACGGATTATAAATTGGGAGAACAACAACGATAACAAAACAAAACAAAATGGCGAATTTGAAAAAAAAAAAAAAAAAAATGAAGAGGCCAGTGGCAAGAGGATTGCGAGTTGGGGGTCTAAGTATTGTCTCTGCTTTAGACCCTTTAGACCAGCTATACTCAATCTTTGGCCCGCCAATATTTTAGAATATTTTAAGACTAACACAGTTAAATAACTTCCCTTGTCAAAGATTTCAAATTTCGCGTTCAAAGAGTGCCCAAATCATATTTACATTGTTTGGATCTACTTACGTTTACAAATCGTTGTTTTCGCAAATGAAATACGCAAAAAATATGAACAGAAACAAAGTTTCGGACTCCGATCTGGATAAGGTTAGCATGCAGCAACAAGCCAGATTGGCAAAATTTTGAAAAAGTTTTCACAATTTCAGAGATCCCATATCTTTTGCCAAAATTTTTTTATAACAATAAACAAGCCATGAAAACTAAATACAAAAATAACAACTGAGTAATATTTAATCTTCTTAATATATAAAAACGTTCGGGCGTATGTATGACCGACCATAACGGCTGAACCACTGAAGCTATCCCCCTTATATTCACACCATATGTTTGTGTGGTGCTCCGGATGGTTTATGTTTATTTTAGACCCTATAGGGGGCGCTGGGGTCGCTTTTTTGAAAATTCTTATTTATGGACCGATTTGGCTCAAATTTACACCATATAAACACTTAACAAAATAGAAAGTTGCCAAAATTTGGACCCGATAGGTGGAGCTGGGAGATATTTACGACAAGTTAGATTTCCCTGCATATCAATATTGTATCAACAACAACATTAAATTTAATTGTTATAACATAGTTGGCGTTGGTTGTCTATCCTTTTTTGAATTTGACATTTCAGTAATTCATATTTCATTTAGCTGTACAATTGTTCGACGAAAACTCTAAATCAGTTTTTTATCAGTTTTAAATAGGTAAGTAACATTTCCATTCGCTTTCCGGCACAACGCACAAATAACATAACCAAGGAAAATGTTCTTACTGGGCCTGATTTTATGATTCTTCTGTTGTTTTGTTCGTATTGGTGTATTTCAGGCTTAGGCAGTCTTAAAAGAAAAAATTTTGGACCTGATAGGTGGCGCTGTTGCCGATCTCCGAAATAGCTCTACCGAGTTGATTGTAATTTGTGGATGGATAGGCATGGTTGCTTCAAGATTGAAATAGATAGTTTCGGACCCTATACATGGTACTTTGCAAAACATAAGCGGGATAGGAGAACGGGTTGTGGAAGCATTACAATTATTAATGGACATTGTCCAAATAAAGGACTTTGCGAAATGTGAGCAGGACTTAATACGAAAGGTATGAGCAAAGCCGGGTGGGTACAGCAACATATAAAAAAGACTGATATTCGTACATATGTGCGCAATCATAACTCTGGAACCAATCCTTCAATTTTTATGATTTTTGGTTTAAATTCGCATGGGCCCAAAGAAGGACATTTATGCTACTTTTTTTCGTGAAAACAAAACTTTATGGGGATTAGTTGAATTCTTTGGATGTTCCGGGCTTACATCTAAACAATTGAAATTCGGCTCAGTTATAATTTTTTTGCACAACCTCAATGCACCGATACTTGGTAACAGAACGCGTTTGAATTGGTGGTGAAGGATCCCAAATTAAATGCCATGCAAGCGACGGTTTTGAGGAAAAAATGCAAAGACAAACATTCTCATTCCACGCAATCCGCTTATTGAAAACGAATTTGTACGTCGTGTACTGTTGGCCGACACGTTAATCTTCTTTGTTGCGTTTGCCTACGCCTAAGGAAGGTTCATACAGCGAAAAAATTGGAAAATTTGAACGGGAACTTGGAAAGTTTGTGAAAATTGATTTTCCATACATTTTCTAAGGAAAGTTTTTTTTTTAATTTTGATCGTAGTATACAGCGAGATCGTATTTGTCAAAAGCTATAGTTGGGATCAATACAATTAATTTCAGGTGGAAGTGAAAATTATTTTAGTTAAAAAGTCGATTTTGGGTGGGACGAAGTTCGCCGGGCACGCTAGTATATTATATATATTAATATGTCATATATTTATGTTGCGTTTCGGCCCGAGGCACCACAATTAAAATGCCTTTGTTGCCCCTATTGATAAAAGGTTGAGTATGGCTGCTTTAGACAGTGGTTCCGGTACAAGCGAATTTCACTCCCGCGAATTCGTAAAGTTAGGTAAACTTATTCAAAAGTACCTACATATTTCCTATGTTCTATGTATATATAATAATGTTCTTTATTGTTTGGAAATAAATTTACTTTGTTAAATATTTAGAGATACAATTTTAACTTGTTTTTCTTGTTGTTTTGTAAGCATTTTAAAACTTAGGTGCGTCTTCCATCCGAAATGTGTGTTTCAAAAATTGTTCAAGAAAAAATACGTCAAATCAATCAAAAAATAACGTTAAACATAATAGTAAATCTTTCTGGTCATTTATTAATTCTAAAAGGAAATCGGTCGGAATTCCAAGTGATATGTTTTTCAAGTATATTAAGTCCTCTGATTTAGACTCCAGTCTTGATTTGTTCTCTGACTTCTTTGAATCGGTCTATTCAAAACCAGGTTTCATTAAAAACTCTATAGATAATATAGCAAGTAAGGTTGATTATGGCTCATTTATATTAGGCTCTGATGAAGTCCTCTTGGCCCTTAAGTCACTTAAGCCCCATACCTTGGGAGGGGCTGATGGCATCCCAGCTATTATTCTTAATTCTTGTTGTTACTCCCTCTGTTTCCCTTTACTCAACATTTTTAACCAATCTCTGTCTGATGGTATCTTTCTTCAAGAATGGAAGATTTCATTTCTTGTTCCCATACATAAGACTGGCCCTAAAAATAATGTTGAGAACTACAGGGGAATTTGCAAGTTATCAGTTATTCCTAAGCTATTGGTAAGCATAGTTAAAAACAAACTGGATTTTTTCACTAAGGAGTTCTTATCGGAAGCTCAGCACGGTTTTGTATCTGGTCGATCTACCACCACCAATTTGGCACTTTTTTCATCAACGCTATTGAAAACAAATGTCAGATCGACGCAGTGTATACCGACTTCAGTTAAGCCTTTGAATCAGTGAATCATAGCATTTTACTGAAAAAGCTTGAACTCTTTGGTTTTCATTCGAAGATGTTATGCTGGCTATCATCTTATCTTACTGGCAGAACTCAAAAAGTACGCATTGGCAATGCCTGCTCCAGATCAATTAAATGCACCTCTGGGGTTCCCCAAGGTAGCCATTTAGGACCATTGCTTTTCATTATTTTCATCAATGACATAACTTTTGCGATTAAACACTGTCAATGTCTGTTATACGCTGACGATCTGAAATTATACCTTAAAATTAGGATCTTAGAGGATTGCCACCTAGTACAGTTAGATTTGAAATCTATATCGGACTGGTGTAACTGCAATGATTTAAGGCTTAATATAAAAAAGTGTAATGTGGTATCTTACTCAAGGTTGAGTTCAATCTTGCAGTTTGATTACGTGATTGATTCGAATCTTCTCTGTAGGGTTAATGAAATCAAAGATTTAGGTATTATCCTGGATTCCAAATTCTGTTTTAAAAGTCACATTGACTACATTGTCTTAAAATCCAATTCTGCCATCGGATTTATTAATAGAAACTGTAAAGAATTTAGGGACCCATATGCCCTCTTATCTTTATACATTTCCTTGGTAAGATCGCTTCTTGAGTATGCCGATGTCATTTGGAACCCTGCGTTTAATACTCACTCTTATCGCATCGAAAGAATACAAAGGCGTTTCACAAGACAAATTTTTTTAAAAATGCGTTGGAATTTCCGTCCAGAGTATATAGCCAGATGTCAATTGCTTGGAATTAAATCTTTAAAATCGAGGCGTGCCATCCATGATGTAATGTTTGTAAGAGATATACTAAGCTATACTATTAGATGCCCACCCCTTCTTTCAATGGTACCTATATATTTACCTGTAAGATCATTTAGAACTAGAGATTTTCTTTTTCAATATATGCATAGAACTAAATATGGGTGTAATGAACCTTTTTCTAGAGCAATCATATCTTTCGATGAAGCCTGTTGTAATATTGATTTATGTTTATCCAGAGATAAATTCAAGGCATTGCTATTGTATGTTTATTTCTTTTGATTATATATTATAACCGAAAAATCTGTTAGCTGTAAGTGGCTTGTAGATAAATTATATAAATAAATAAATAAAAGACTTACGGCAGTCAAAAAGTATTGCACTCTTCTGAATTCAAGTCATTTGCTTGCATCAGCTGATTGCTTCACCTAAGACTTCAAAATATACTGGGATCTATGTAAAATTTGAAGTAAAAGTACCTAAGCGAAGCAAAAAGATTTCAAAATTCGTCTTTTTAATCAGACCGCAGTACTGAAAAGATTGCATTTTTTTTTTGCAAAACTGCAGTGAAGTCGGCATCCAGCCTGGTCGTTTTCGAAAACCTAAAATTGTATTAACCAACCTATCACAAAGGACCTAAATGTATTTGGTCTAAAGGGCCCAGCCCAACCCATAGAATCCGTCGCATCCGTTGCGGCAACGTTTTCGACTGACAGTTTAATAGAATACACAGTAGCTTATGGAGGGTGACCCATAAGCAGCGCACGTGCCGGATCCCGGATGCGACGGATAAAGTAAGTTTACTTTCTACTTTTCTGTCCGTCGCAACCGTTGGCAGTTGGCACAGCGTGAGAGAAATATTGAGAGAGAGAGAGAAACTGTCATCGGCTGTCACTAGTGCTCTAATATCGTGGGAGTTCTTCCTCTTTTTGGGAATTTCGGTGTCCGAAAAGCGAAAAGTGAGTAAAAAGAAAATGTTGCAATAAACACTCAAACTAAAATTGTTTTTTTAATTTCATCAAAATTTGTGTCTATATTTCACAATGTAACCACCACATTAAAAAAGAGTTTATTTAAATCGCCTTTTAGCAAGATTTTTTAGTATAAAAATGTTCTTGTATAAAAAGGTAATCATAATAATACTAACAAACTGTGATTTTTATACCAAAAGTAATTTAATGTGATGGTCTTTCCGTAAAATATGAATTTTACTTTTAAAAGTTAGATTTTTTCACAAAAAGAAAACACCTATCAAGAGAATTATGTAAAAGGGAATTTTAGTATGGTGGAAAGGGAAATATTACCACGTTTCTAGGGACAAATAATGATGGAGTATTTAAAATACTGCCTGTCACCGTATGCGACGGATTCTATGGGACTGCTCGTTCCGTCGAATGCGTTAATATTGACGAATCCGACAACGCGACGGATGCAACGGATTCTATGGGTTGAGCCCTTAAGTGTGTCTTTCTAGACAGCCACCTTACCTAACCTAACCTATCCACCAACCTACAAATGGTCTTAAGGTGAATGCGTTTCGATATAAATTTGTGGACAGTATTACCCATAGGGGCAATATATCATTTCGGCAATAATTGATAAAATAAAACCTACGCTCTACCACCAAAAATATCTCGCCGAACTTCTACCACCCATACTACATTCCGTTTCCACTTAAAACTTCACCTAATGCACCTGATTACACTGTCACCAAACTACACGAAACAAAAAACAAACACTTACAAGTCTCGCTGTGTGTGCCTACATAATGATCCACTCCATAAATATTTTCATAATACACTACAACACATCTTACGTTCAATGCCTTGCCACGCAAACACCATGTAACCCTCAATTAAATAAAATCGAACTCTAAACTCTTATATCAACCGTTGGCGGCGCTCTACGTGCTAATTGTTAAATCAGCAATCAAAAAAAAAAAAAAAAAAAAAAAATGATCAACACTACACGGTAGACGTTAACTTTTATAAAAAAAAAATATAAACACATGCCCTCCCTCCCACTGGCAATTGCTTTTGTTTAAATTGCTTGCTAACAACACTTATCACATGACGAGTTGTTGTTTACATATCTTTATTGTTGATAAAATGCACCTAATCACGGCAAAAAATTAAAAAAAAAAAAACGAAATAACCTTGCACTTCTTATATAACACACTATAACAACATTCTAGAGAAAAATTCAAATAAATTGCAACAATATCAATTCGATTATGAAACACTATTTGCTCGCAATTACGACCATTTTTAGTGGCTGATTAACTGTGTTACTTTGTTTCTAATAAAAAGTGTGCACTCACTTTGAATGCAATTGAAATGCACAAGCACAGCCCATCGCCTCTGCGTCACCGTCGCCGCGCCGTTCAACGTCTATCCACGTGTTTCAAAAGGCACACTGCTGCACTTGCACAACTCCACCATCAGCGCGCTGTTTCTTCACTATACGCCATCGCTCTTCCCGCTACAAGCAACTATACCGATGCCATCCGTCGTCATCGTCCATCGTCTTGCGTAATTATGGATTCATACTCAAGCTCAAGTCCCTTAAGGCTCTGCAAAAAAACAAAAAACAAAAAAAAAAAAACAACAACAAAAACTATCATGACTAACGCTCTGTGCACACTCGGTGGTATACGTAACAATAAAAGTCAACAATATCGGACAATCCAAGGCAGAAATGAAAGAGAGTATCTCTATTTTATATGTAGGTACTTTGCAACAAAATTATACATTGTATCCGAAACACATTACGTGTCGCTTGTTACTTCGCTGTTATCACCTAGCTCTCCATTGTAGATGGAAAACGGAAATCGCCTCCACCCGAACCGAAACTAGACGAGACGAACTAGGGAACAACCGATTAGTCAAACATGGCAAATGGCGATGAGATACAGATCTCTGCAATGCACACTACTCTATGTAATGCCACAGGTAACATTCGGCAAAAAAAAAAAAAAAAAAAAACACAAGCAAAAGATACTCTGGTGAGGCGACTTCAGCGACTCTTTCCACTGTATGGAATGGAAGTGGCGGTGCATGGAAAGCATGAAAGCGGGCATACGAGTGGAAAAAATAAAATTAAACATCATCATGAACTTGAGCTTGAAATCAACTTTGCACTTATACGTTATACCACTCGTAGATACTCGTTTACGAAGCGACGAACAATGGGAGGGGTGGGGGTGGGAGCCAGCCATCAAATCCATAGGTAAAGTGATTCGTGGGTCTTTTTTTACCTATTGTTATTGCAGCAGCAGAATTTTCCTCTTGCAATCTTTTGCTTTCTTTCGTCATAAATATTTCGCATTTTTTTCGTGCAACTGTTGTTGTTCTATCGGTTTCCTATTATTTTTGTGTGTCATTAGATAACACATACAAGATACAACACCCAAACAAAAACTTTGTATCTCGCACCATTTGTTATGCAGAAGCAGAAGCAGATGCTCAGCTCAGCATTCGTTTTGTTGTATTAAGAGAATCGGTCTGTCACCCCGCTCCGGCTCACTAAAGAGAGCTGGGAAAGCTTTTCTTAAACAAGAGCAAGACCCGAAACTGACTGCGACTCTCTTCCTTGCTCTGTCTGCTGTTTTATTGAATTCACTGGAGGAGGTAAAAAATTCGATTGATTTCGGTTCGCAGCTCATTCGCTGACGAACAGCAGCGGTAGTTTGTGCGAGATTTTTTCTATTTGGCGTTTTGTATCGCGCACATAGTGTGTAAAGTGAATGTACTCTTGGCGGTAGAAGAAGATACTTTTTTTTTTTCTTCGTATGTCTGGTGTTTGATTCTTCTTCTGGGAAATACGCCCATATTTACGCGTTAAAGTCATTAAAAAAGATACATTTGGTTTGTGCGAATATTTAAACAAAAAAACGGCATCTGTACAGAGTTACATTTTCAGTGTCGGTTCGTGTGTGCTGTATATTATTACGACATCACAAAGTAAAGGCGAAAAACACGTTTTTCCGAGAGACTTCGTAATCGTCGCAGCCGTCGTCGTCGTCGTTTGTTTTTTACGTCGTTTTATACCATCTTTCGTTTGGTTTTTTTTTTTTTACTAGGTTTGTGTGTGCAAATTTATTTGCGAAAAAAAAACTAGTGCGGTTAAAAAAAAAAAAATCTGGAAGTTCTTGGTCTGCTTTTTTTTACGGTACAAATCAACGTAGCATATTCACATAATGTGCGCCTATTACATAAGTGCGTTATGACAACGAACGAGAGGCAAGCCAGAGCCAGCCAGCTAGCAAGCAGAGGCGGTTACTTAACATTAACACACACTCATACCCTGAGACACGCCAAATACCCTGATTTTTTTCTTTGCTCAATCATTATACTGTCTAGGATCAGAAATTTGTGTTTCTTCGATGAATACATCTGCATTCGAGAAATTGAAAGAATTTGTATCTAAATGTGATTTTTTTTTTTTGCATTTGTGTATATACTCCCTCTCGCGTATAAACAATCTCATAAACAAACATACAGAAAGAAAAAAGAACCAAATACAACAAATTCGAATGGAACCATATGTGCAGGGGCTGGCTTCTTGCACGTAGCATTGTATCGCGAACCATGAAGTGTATACGTGGTTCTAAACACACAGTACGCGATTCCAAAAAAAAAAAAACCTATAAAAAAAGCTTTTTTCTATGTGCAGTTTGATTACGTGTGCAATTGATGCAGTGTAGCTGTAGCGCCTCGTTTTTCTTCTTCTCATTTGAACAAATCGACGGTATTTTCCAGTTGAGATAGGTTTTCGCAGCATAGTTCTGTCTAGAGATAGTGTTACCTAATTCGTTAGAGTTGCCTTTGCCTCGTCGCACTTACTGTTGATCACAGAATTGTGTTTCCTTTTATCTAATCGCTTGTTACGTGGTTCTCTCTGCGATTCTTGTTTATATAATTTCTGAGAAATACACAAAACTTTGCAGAATCATCTAGATACAAAGTTGATTCATTTTCTAATTATTATGGGGTGAGAGGGATATACCAAATTTCATATACCAAAACCAATACCAAATACCACAAAATTTGCGGTACGAATAGTTTTGCCATTTCGGTTTGGTGGGATTGCGTCAAAGCCAGTACTTTTGAGCACATGAAAAAGTGGAACACTCACCGCAAGGCAAACTATTACACGCGATAGTGTACAACTAATTTAATTGTTAAGTAACACAAGAAAAAAATTGATTCCCATAATCAGTTCTCTTCCACTACTAGTACTAGTACTAAGAAACGCTCTTAAAACAACAGCTTTTCTGGTCGCTTCTCTCGCTCTTTGTGAACTGCTATAAAAATAAAATTTCGTTCAAGTTTGATTGGAATTTGGAATTCTCTCTCGAGATCTCTATCAAATGATGCTCTCTTCTATCGTTGTCCTATAAATGAAATCCAAGTGTATTATCCAAAATATTACGTGCGACGGCCTTTTTTTATTTAATTTTTTTTTCGTACTTTTCTGCTTATAAAATCAAAGTTGTTACGTAAAATCTAACATTTTCAGAGATTGCTGGGATATACGATTATTTTAGCGCTTGAGAAAAAGAAAAGATACCTACCTCTAAAGGGGTGTGAACTGTGAACTGTGAGTCTGGAGACTTTTCGGATAGCGCGATTTGCGTGTGTTTTTCCGATAGAACAGAACATAATCGGTTCGGAAGATTTTTCGACATTTTCTTATTTATATTGTACTTAATAAAATGTCATAACATAGCAACGACGTTCTTGGTTCGAACTGCGATTGAGATTATGTTTATTATTGTTTTTGACATTTATTTTGTTGGTGGATGAGAATGCTGTTTTTTTTTTTTTTTTTTGGTTTTGTATTTGGACTTGTATGCGTCAGCATCTTCAAGGTGGCCTCCAGTTGAAAATTGAAATACAGAACACACTTAGAAGTTTGGTTTTGTGTTGTTGTGTTTCGATGAGAGAACAAAGAAGAGAGAATACATACCGTTTGAGTGCAGTTAGGAATTTGATTCGAATTATTTGCTTTTTCTTTTCGTGAGTCGAAACAAAAAAAAAAAAAAAAAAAAATCGTCCTCCGCCAAGAGTGTCGTAAAGTGGTTCTTTGTTAGGCAGTCGACGATTTTGTGGGCTCTACAGGTTCTAGCGTGTTGTATCTTGTATGGCCAATTTGGAGAGACTTTTATTAGCCTGCATGTATGAAATTGTTACATCATCTGAATTTATGGAGACGAGTAGGTATTTTGGGTATTTTATTGTAATTTGGTTGGTTTTTGGTGTTTTTTTCAATATTTACCACTACGGGCATATCCCTCAATTAAGGAATGAGTTCAACCTTTGAAGTGCTAGATTTCCTACCCTTCTAGTGTGTAAATACGCTGGAAAAAGGTGGACACCTATATCTACCTATTTATATAACAAAGTTGCATCCGTAAGAACGCCCATCACTCGATAACGGATCGTCCAATTTGAGCTATATTTTTTTTGTTGTGTCTTTCTCTGCCTGAGGAAGGTTTATACGTCGATAAAATTGGAAACTTTTAAAAGGAAATTGAAAAATTAATTTTCCATACCTACATATTTACTGGGATTTTTTTTTTTAATTTTAATCGCAATATGCAGTGAGATCGTATTTTTCAAAAATTTTACATGAATTTATGTGGTGTGAAACATCTATATGCACAGGCGCGGCTTGGGAGTAAAATCGACTCGATCGAGACGGAAATTCCGTGGCGACGGCGGTAATTCTCCTGTCGCGATAGGTGGCGCTGTTGTCGATCTCCGAAACTATTCAAATTAACTCAATTAATACCTACCTATATGGTTGGTTGTAGTTTGAAAAATTTTTTTTACTTAATTCTTCAAGTGAAGACTTATAAGGGGTACGTTGGCCCTGGGGAGTGAACTGATAAAGCTTCGTCTTACACAGACTCTAGACTCAGTGGCGTAGCGTGGGTTGGAGCCGCCCGGGGCAGACCCAATTTATGCCGCCCCCCGTAATTTTTCAAATACTAAAAAGACCTTTGTAAACTTGGTAATATTTCTGGAATCGAATAAGGGTAGGTACTTTGGAAATTTCGAAATATCTCGAAAATAAAAATTCATTTCTAAGGTAATATTGTCTTTTCTAACTGAATGGCAGGCTCAGTTTATTTCTATATTATCGTACAAACGATTTTTGAAAGATTTTTTCTTTAGTTTTCTAAGGAAACGGCGATAAAGATTTTGACCAAAATGAATCACCGAAAACGCTAATTTTGAAAACTGCTTATATCTCGAGAACCCTAATTTTGATTTCGATAAAACTCTAAAAACCAAGTAATGCTTACATCCCGAAAAATAACTTTTAGGTAGTCAGTTTTCAGCTATATAGTTATAACTATATATTGCCTATAGGCAATAGTATATTTTTTAAACTAAACATTGCAAAATTTGGTACGGTTTTGTCTGCATAATTACAAAAACTGGTCTAAAGATTTTGATCCGTATTTCAAACAAGACCCCTTACCTAGATTTCCTCAAAAAAATTCGAATAAATCAATTTTTTAATTTTTTCTTAAAAATGACTACCCAACAACCGATAATGTGTTCATACTTTTTTTTAGAACTCAGCACTCAGTGATGCCAACCCTAATTTTCAAAAGTCTGTAGATGAAAGATAAAAATTCTGTGTAATTCTGTATCCAGACTTCTTTTTTAACATAATAAAAGTGCTAAAAATGTAAAATTTGAGTGGCATAAAATATCACTCTTTAACTATAGTATATATTAATTTTGTACAATTACATAATTTTTATTTGCCGCTGGTATCGCTGGAACCTGGAATCCACCTACTACCTACTCTGGTTTAAAAAAAAAACACTCCAACATTTTGTTAAACGTTATGAATATTTTGTCGTACAGCAAGAAACAGTTTTTGGGTGCTCCGATTGCATTTCTTTGTTTAGGTCAAAGAAATATACCAACGCAAAACTAACGAAATCAAGTTTTTACTGGAATCTGAGATTTCTGTATATCTGTAGGCAAAGTGAAAATTCTGTAGATATACAGAAAATTCTGTAGGGTTGGGATCAGTGTCAGCACTTCCATTATAAATGCAATAGCAACAAGGCAAAACTTATTTTTTGCAAATATTGCCCACTTCTTCTTTTTTTCAATCATTTTGAATATGCAGCATAAAATAATTCCAACAATTCACTTCTTTTGAGCAAAATAAAACAAAATAGAAAAGTACCTATACCTTTTTTTTTTGGTTGCGCCAAGGATGTGTAATCTTAATTATATTAGATACCTCTAATACCAACAAAAGCAAAACTATAATTACTTATTCGCACTAACTCCAGTTTCCAGCACAACATCGCTTACAGTTACATACGCACACACCCAACTTCTAGCGAGAAAAGAGAAAAGGGGTAGGTATTTTCGAATGCAGATGTGCACAGTGTTTAATTTGTGTTTTAAATTTCTGAAAAAATGTAGTTGCATACTAGGGAGCAGCGTTCATTGGATTTTGTTGTTAAGCAACACAAGGAATGTCTGACTACTTACTGTGAAGCAGTGTTCGTTTTGTCAATTTTATAATTTTTTACAAATTAAAATAGAAAAAAAAAAAAAAAAAAACGCTCCAAATTGCCGCCCCTGGCAAAGTGCCACCCGGGGCCTGTGCCCCCCTTGCCCCCCCCTTGCTACGCCACTGTCTAGACTACTGAATCAGTTGTATCACGAAGCCGAGCGGTAAAAGCTAGTTTATAATAAATGCGATACTTAGGGAGCTTCCACACCGGATGGAACAAAACGCCTTAGACAAACAAAAATGTTTTTCTGTGTGTTTCTGAAATTTGAATACACACATTTAAATACGCGCGCCCACACTGAATAATACAAAACAAAGCAAGAAAACAAAATAAAGCGTTTTGTTCCATCCGGTGTGGAAGCTGCCTTAGCGTTTTTTTTAAACAGGCTTTGGTCTGCATTAGTTGAAATGAATTTGGCAAGTAGATATATGACGAATTGATTGCCGAAATCGAAATAAGGGACTTGCAATTATTTAAAGAAAGTAAACAGAGTTAAAAACTTCTTATAAGTTTAATATTTATGCCACATAAGGTTATTTCGAATTATCTATTCAATTATAAGAAGACCACTGATATTGTTTTGTTACACAATTTCAGCATCTATGGATGGCTAAAGAAATTTAAAATTCACGTACATACTTACACTATCAAAAAAAAAAAAAAAGTGCATGACTGGGTCGAACGAAACTTCCTCGTTGTTGAAAAGCTTGATTAGTTGTTTTCTTATTTTATGAGGTGGGTAGGTAAAAATCTTTATCTTTAATATTTATTTTGATCAAAATTTGTAGAGGGGCTTTTGTAAAATTTGTCAGACAAAACAGTATCAAATAGTGCAAAGTTTAGTTTGAAAAATTCTATTGGTTAAGTATTTAGCTGAAAACCGAGTACAAGTTATTGTTCGGGATGTAAGCATTACCTGGTTTTAAAACTTTTTATCAAAATCGAAAATAGGGTTTTCGAGATTTTTAAAATAAGCGTTTTTTGGTGATTAGAATTGAAAATTATGGACGCAATAATTTTGAGAATATCAATTTTACTCCACTAAGTTTGCATTTTAGTCAAAATTGTTATTGCTGTTTCAGATAAACTAAAGGAAACTAAATTAAAAAACTTTTTTTTTTTTTTTCAAAAATCCGGTACCTACGGACAGTTTTCGAGATATGTCCAAATTTGAAAAGTACCTACCGTTTTCCGATTTTTTGTTTTTTTCCTCTTTTTTCGCGAAAAACTGAGTACGCAGTCATGTTAACCTCACCTACTTAAGCTTAAATATCAATTTTGGTTGAAATCGTTAGAGCTGTTTTCGAAAAAAACGAAACTTGTATATGGGAAGTATACCATTAATATTGAAGTTATCTTGCAAAAAAAAACAGCCCCGAACTGTAAGCCCAAAAACTCTAAACCCGAAGTTTGAACGAAATTCGGGCAGGCCTCCGCACAGACGGACAGAATTTTGCGACTCACGTTCCTCTATCATCGTAATGTCAGAATTGATTAACATCTCGAGTTCGAAAATTTGTACGAATACAATATCTTCCTCTTACTACGTAATCGAAGAAGTTAAAAACACGGGGCACGAGTTACTCACTATAAACCAACAGTTCACGAACGAAGGGCACCGGAAACTCAATTTAAGGAAGCAGTCCAAAACGAACTCACTTTAAATAAGCAGTCCAAAAACGAAAGGCACGGTGAACTCACTATAAACAATTTTCATTTCGCAAACCCTTCTCCGTCACTTTCGAGGTTTTTCCGTATATCACATTCCATTTGGACAATTGACCAATAATGCTGTTGGCCTGCAGACACCCAAGAGCCAAGACCCACCTCCATTACAAAATACCATACTGTTGCAAAAACCTCACTCAGCATAATCTCTGTAACTTTGGATTTAATCCGAAATCTCAACCGAAACTTGTCTAGCCACCAGTCTAAACTAATAAAATGCAATCCGTTTGCAAAACACTCACAACAGTGCAGCAATAGATAGACAGATACAAACTAGCTAAACCACAAAAAGTCGAACCAGTGAAAAAGGAAAAAAAAAAAAAAAACACCAGAAGCCCCAACAATGGAATGGAGTATGCTTGTGGTTTGGTGAGCTGACGTTGCAAAATCTCAGGGCTTCGCATAGGTCAATGACAAAGAGCTCCCACCCTTTTGTGAATATAAACTGTTGCTCACAACTAAGGAGCTCACAACTTCTTTACAAAATTGATAGATTACACTTTCGTTTGTTTGGAGCGAGAGTATAGAGTTCGTTATCATCGTGGTTTAGAGGTTTGCCACCCCCCGTGTGAAGACTCTTTCTTAAAGTTACCTTGTAGGGCAGGGCAAGGGCGTATTTATGTTTATTCAACAGGCTTATGTGCGTGTAAAGTTATCCGATTTTTCGTGCACGCAAGGTGTACGTGTTACATATAAAGAGAGCAGAACTTGTGCTTGGCTTGTATCTATCATTTCATGTGAAGAATCCTCCCGGGAGCTGTTGGTTAATGGTGGTAGATGTAACGTCTGGTGGAGCTTGCTTTTTAATTTACAACCTCGTGTAGGTGGAACTTCTTAATGGGAAAAGTTAAAGGTTGTATATGTGCGCATGGTTTACGGTAACTTCGGGTAACTTTGCACAAGTGTCATTAAAATGTTTGGAAGGTCGCATGAGTTGTGATGGGGAAGTCAAACCTCAGCTACAAAAATTAATCTGCGAAGATTTGCAAAGTATATTGGAGATACTGCTTGTTAAATACTGCTCAATCGCTCTCAGTAAGACGAATGGAACTTGTCAAAATGTAATGTTTTGGTTGGTTTGTCATTGTATATCTGCGACTTTGAATGTAATTAGCTGTTGTTGAGGCCCAAAATTCAAGGACAGCAGAACAGATCCGAGATCTAGGGAATTAATTTTATATACTTGCAAATAGTCAATATCATTTAAATTTTCAACCTTTAAAGTCAAGGAACGAAAATTCGAAAACGCACACCTATGTGCGCAATCGAAACAAGACTCTCTCTCTCTTACCAAACAAGAGGGATTTTGGTTTTTAAAGTAGGCGTATAAAAGTCTCAACAATTTCATTGAGTTTGTGTGTGTGCGCAATGTAATTTTTTAACATTCATTTCGCACAATTCGATTTTCTACGACACCAAACTAACAAGTGACATTTATGTATCGACACAATACTTTTTACTATTCTATTTGCTATTCTTCACTATAAAAACTTTTATTTTACAATTTTAAGCGCACACAATGTGTACGAACTTTCTATTAGTGTACAATGTACATAGTATGCACTTCACTTTAAGAAAGTGCGATTGATTTCTAATAAGCAGTTGAAAGCGCACATGTGCGCTAGTTGTTCACAGTGACTAAAATGCCTTTGTCATACTAAATTTGAACTCTCTAATCAAATTTTCAGTTCCAACTAATAAACAGATCAAGAACCCAGATTAGCGTCGTAAACTCCAGCTACCAAATGAAAATCCACCCAAGTGTCAGCATCTAAATCCAATTCTTTTTTAATATTTTCAGTGTAAACAGCTTGAAAAGGGCTTTTTTATGGACTGTCAAACTATACACAAGAAAAAACTGTGCATGTGAAAAAAATATATAATATTCTCGTACAAACAATAAAAGTGGTACTAAAAACAAAAATAAATAAAAACTCTCAATAATGTCAAAGAACGCGGACGATGCGTTCAAAATACTCTTCAGCAAAACCGCCGCCTCCTACAAACCAATAAACGAGGATATCGTCGATTGGTGTGTCCGGAACGATGACTTTTGGGAGCCAGCATTGCAGTCGCCCTCACAGTCACTAACAGCGACATACCAGCAAATGAGGAGGCGACGGAAGAAGAAGAATTCCATCCCATCATCCCCATCGGTGGCAACAGTAGCCGCCATCACACAACACACGCCATTGTCATCGTCAAATTATCTCCATCATACGTATCCAATCAATATTCCTGATGTCGAAAACAGGAAGGGCATCGATCATCATCGTCATCGTCATCATCATCAGCAACAGAAGCAGCATCAAAACAGCAGCGATAACAACCTTAACCTGTATTACCTGTACGGGGACTCGTTGGCCCGATGCGGTCAGCTGCGTGAGGCCTTCGATATTTATGCATTTATTGCGAGCAATTACCTAGCTGAATGTATACCGCTAGCGCGATTAAAAGTTCTCTCGTCCACACTGATCGATTACATAAGCAGCTCCTCAGCAACAGCGGCGGCAAAAAGCACACCAACACCACTAGCAGCGCCAGCTGTCCGAAGACTAGCTAGCAGCAGTCTGGCTATGGAGAATAATTCTACAATCGGCGGCAGTGGTGGAGCGACGATCACAACATTTCCGCTGTCACTCAGTGCAAATGCTGGTTGCGATCGGCTGCAAGATCGAGTGAGATATTCTAAAAATAAACGCATTCTGAGATATTGGAAAGATGGTGGGGGAGGTAGTGCCAGTGGCGGAGGCGTCATCACTCGAATCGCTGATGGCGGACTATGTGATGATGATCATGTACGCTTCTGTGATGTTATGCTGGACGAAGATCATCAGAAATTCTCAGAGAAACAGTGCTCGCCGGCGTCGGCAGCTGAGGTGGAACTAGACCCTCTGTTGTGTCCCATCTGCAAGGACATCCTTCGGTGTCCGGTGACAGCGAATTGTGGTCACAGTTTCTGTCGTGAATGCTGTGAGGCGGCAGCTCAGTGTACCATATGTCGGGTGAAGTTTCCAACGTCGGCATTTACTCCGGCGTTGCTGTCGCCAGAATATCCTTCGTCAGACCTCATGTTGACAACGTTACATAATTCCAATTCCAACTCAAATGCGTCACAATACACTGCCTTTGCAGCCGCTGGCGTTTCCGATAGAAGAGCACCAACTCCGGGAGGAGATAACACCAACACAAACTCGCTATTGCATAACATGAGTAGCGGTGGAGGCATCAGCACCAGCAATGATAATCACAATGCCAGCAGCAGTAATAATAATTCAATGAAATTCATGCCGGATGTGCTTGTCAGACGGCTCGTGGAGAAGTGGTGGGGTGCAGATTTGCAGGCGAAAACAATCAACGAAAGGGCTGCCAGCTTTGTCAGCTTGAACCTGCTGGATGATGCGTTGAAGTTCTGCAATGCCAGTTTGGAAAAATGTAAGTACTACACGAGATTTATGTATCCTTTGAGACTATATGCATGAGTGCCGCCTGTGTGTGTGTGTGTGTGTGAGAGCGAGTTTTATTTATATGTTCCTGCAATTTTCTGGGTCAAGGACCTTCCACTGCGACTCACTGCCCTGATGGCGTGCTGTTTAATATACTACTTCTGTTCTGTTCTGTATTCCGTCGTCTTTCTGATGACGTAGATAATGCGGTGATGTTACCGACCTGAAAACTCCGCCGAGAGAAAAAAGTCTACACAAAGCGTACACAAGCGTAAAGGATTAACGTCATCGCAGTCGTCGGGGGTCGACCGCTGTATATTGCCAGTATACTGAAGCTTTTATCCTTTGTCACATCCGCACGTAGTGAAATGTGATTTTCAGTTCGAGCCATTCACATGGTGGTGGGATATATCCTCAGGGGGATTTCCTAGAACAGAGAGATGTTAATATTTGCTTCCGACCCTTTTTTCCACATTCGCACTGGCACTGGCAGTGTTATTTAAATTTCTCTTTGATTTTTTTGAGGGGTGGAAAATTGCTTCGTTCGGTGTAATTCGCTCGACTGAATTTGTGTTTGTTGTGGCCATTAAGGATGTGAATTTATGAATTGTAGAGAAGAGATTGTTTTTTTTTTTTTTTTTTTTTTATTCATTTTGCCTTGTTCTTGTATGCTAAATAGGTAAAATATAGATAACAATGTGTCAGAAAAAGATTATTAATACTTCAAGGGTAAACGAAGAGCAGTCGCTCCGTTTAGGATTCAAGTCATGTGTGAGGATTTGTTCACAGCCACATAACATCGAAGGAAGACAACATGAAGGCCATATCACTAAAGTTGATAACATTTAACCCAAAACTACCAGGCCAGCAGTTTTCTCGAACTTGTGTATTCTGGAAATAGTTTTCATATATCCGGTTCCGCAGCTGGCGTCGCCTTTATGTGATAGAAATATAATTATTCAACCTAAATTGTTGGCATCACTTGTAAATTAAACGGGGGGTTCGAGGGCTTTCACAGGAAATCGATCGGTTATCTGTAATTTTCCAACGAGAAGGTGTGTATAACATCTCTTGGGACGTCAATGTTATTTGCCTTCCCAATTAACCGAAGTCGTATTTTCGCATTTATTTGGTGAAATACTTCGATTGCACGTACCTACGTACTTAAAATAGTAAAAAGGGCATTTTCAAAGTAGTTTGGGTGTAAAAAAAATAGAACTTAGGCTCACGCTAAAGAAACAGCATAAAAATTGACCATTCTTCCTAAAATAAAAATTGCAAAAAAATTAAAAATTAAACTGCAGAGTAACGAGTAACAAGTAATTTCCATTTTGAGTAAACACAACGAACAAAGCGTCGGTTCAGACTAAAAGAACTAAAAAACTGAAATAACTCTCCTTATTACTGAAAAAAAGGTATTTGTAAAGTATCGAGTAACATGTAATTTCCATTTTGGCCTGAGAGAATAAAAGCATGAGTGGTGAGTAGCAACATCTCCAAAGCTGAGAGGGTTCTCCTTAAGAATTGTGCAAAAATATGGAAATGACAGAGTAACGAGTAATAAGTAATTTACATTTTGCCTAAACAGAAACAAACAGAGCTTCGGTTCAGACTACGAGAACTAAAAAACTGTAATCATTATCATTATTACTGAAAAAGAGAGATATTGCAAAGTAGCGAGTAACAAGTAATTTCCATTTTGGGTTAACAGAATAAAAGCATGGGTAGAGACAGAGAGTAGCAAAATCTCATAAACTGAACGCGTTCAGCTTAATAATTGTGAAAAAATGTTCATGTTCTGGCTAATCAGAAGTAGCACTGAAGCCCTGAAAATAAATAAATAGTTGGCGCAACAGGCCCGGAGGGACCCTAGGCCTAGCTTCTCACAACCATTCGTTTTGTGTGAGTTTTTCATTTTTGGAACGAATGGAAGGGATCTACAGTTTTATGCCGACTCCAAACGGCTAATTGAGAAGCTCTTACAAGACATTTATACTCTCGGATGTTTGTCAGACGTTCGCGAGAGGTAGCGCAGCGGAAAAAAACCCTACAAAGGCGGAATTGGGTTTTTGCGGGATTCGAACCTTGAACCCCCGCATAGCAGTCCAACACACTAACCACTAAGCTACTGCGACTACAAAGCCCTGAAGCCCTGGCTAAAAAAAAAAACACAAACGTTCTCCTTGAATTCGCAATAATAACGAATAAGTGAATAACCTAATCGAAACAGAACTAAGGCTTTAACTTAAAGAACGCCACAAAAACACGTTCTTCTAAAAAAAAATGCAGAAAAAGAAATAACTCACAAAGTAACGAGTAACGAGTAATTACAGATTTGATTACTTTTGAGGCAATGCTACACTCTGTGAATGTTCTTCGCCCAATAATTAAAATTTCTTCAAACTTGTAGTACCTACTGCGCTTGAAATATACCGAATACATCGTAAAATATGCGTGAGTCGGAGTTTTCGGCCGAGTTGGTTGGTGCGATTTTGAGACGACGTCCAAAGCTTAAGCCGGTAAAAGTAGAATTCAGCAGATGCATGCTGAATTGGAAAACTGACAAACCCTTTCAGTTTAAACAGGAGACCTACTGTGCAAAAAGGGGTCATCAATTGGCCTGAGTATGATTGGCCACCTTTTGGAATTGAACTAAGACTGCGATTATTATTAATTAAACTCTCTAGTACAGAACATCAAATTTTAAACACAGTCTGGGTAGGACTACATCACCAAATGTTCTTTTCAAGAACCGTATTTTCCTTTGCACCAAGGGGTGAACTGTACAAAGCGCGAAACTGTTGTAAAACGGGTGAAAAAAAAATGAGAAAAACACACTGTAATTTTCGTTAAACGTTATAATTGGGTCTTTTAATACGAATGAAATTTGCAAAATATTTCCAACAATTTCTAAATCGAATGCCAATCGAACACAAAACACACAAAACTCTCACACGCAAGTTCACAGTCTCTATTGCATGAAAAATCTCTCAAGTTGTAAGTATTTTTTTATTTTGTATTTATTAATTGTCAGATTGTTTAAATTGGGGTTTCTGTAAATGATTACATAAACATTAGCACAACAAGTTCACCATTTCATGCATAACTATCATAGCTATAAATATATCTTCAGGCGCTGTCATAACAGAAGCTTATATCGAATTTATCTCTTAACGCAATCACTGATTATCGCATCAAGCACCATGGTATTCGTTCGATTAGCCCACTAAATTTAGGTGTTTCCTTACCCTACAACCATATTTACATAAGAGAACGTTAGAATATATCGCGACATTTATAACGAACGATGTTTCGAACATGGGCCAATATGGTTTTGAATTTGTTTCCCCTCCTTTTTCTTGTCCTGCTATATGCAATGGGGATATAAATAAAAAGGACTCCTTTCAGTGGTCTGTCTCCTTTAAAGATTGAACTCAATATTCCACCGACTTTGTTATGCAATTTCTCTCACTCACCAGCAGTCAGTGTCTGGGCCAACCTACGTCAAACCGTTCAAGTTCAATTTATGACTGACTTTTCGCAACCATTTATAGAAAAGAAAAGTCATAGGTCTTATTTTGATAAGACGCCGCACCGGTGATAAATAAAGATCAATGACACACGCTAATGCAGATGGCATGCTTTTTTTCGTTAAAATTTATTCATAAACAAATTTAATTTGTTAGGTGATACCTACATGCATTGGTTATCGGGGGTGAGATGATCTATTGAGAGCTGATACACTTAAGACCGCCAATCTTCGTACCCCTGAAAAAGAAGTTAGTACAACATTTGTTGACTCTAAGCAAAAACCCCTATCCAATTATCGCCAGTCTTCAGTCCGATCAAAAATGATCGACCCCGAAATGGTGCTCATTTTCCAAAACACCAAAGCTCCCCCTTCAAAATCAAAGTGGCATTTAAACAGTCATGTTATATACCCGATCAGAGACGGGAAATGGTCATTCATAGTTTTATTGTCCTTTTTTTATAGACTCAAGCTAAGATTTTTTTTTCCGCTGCGCTACCTCTCGCGAACTTCTGACAAACATCCGAGAGTATAAATGTCTTGAAAGAGCTTCTCAATTAGCCGTTTGGAGTCGGCATAAAATTGTAGATCCCTTCCATTCGTTCCAAAAAAATGAGAAACTCACACAAAACGAATGGTTGTGAGAAGCTAGGCCTAGGGTCTCTCCGGACCTGTTGCGCCAACTATTTATTTATTTTTAAGCTAAGATTACATGTGTCATTTTGCGGGGCACATTTTGACATACGTCGTTATGACGTAAACAGTGGTCCCAAATGTGGCACTACGTGTGATCGCCTGTCAAGCGTCTGGTCACTCTGGCTGTCGCAGCATACTCCCACGAGAGACACGCGACTTAAAACAGAAAGAGCAACAGAAAGAGCGAAATTTTGTGACAAAATTTGCCACGAAAAATGATACGTGTAATTTTATCTTAGCGTTACTGCAGACTTCACATTTTTCTTCTGACGAACAACAGTGAATGTGTGTCCACTTTCATTTGGGATGCTCTGTATGAACTCAAGGGTGCCCAGACACTCCAAGGGGCCTCCAAATAAAATACTAATGTAGCATAAGAAAAGGGACCATTTTGATAATTTTTTCAAAAGGCGGGGGCCAAGGTTCCTGAGCCTCAAAAAGGGGACATTCAGGCCAAACGTCAACGCTCTCCAGACATACTATTTTATTTTATTTTTTTCATGCAACGCACCCCCACTTCAGTTTAATTATTGCCATCACACAAAAAAAAATGTCTGTCTGGACGTGCGACTAGGTTGAGTGTTTTTCATTAAAATATCAGAATTTGTATACAGAAATAAAATAAAATACTAATTCTTGCACAGATATATTATAAAGAAACGCGTTATATCATCGCAGCACAATGTGCGTTGCATAATAAACACTTTTTAGCGTCACAACATCTGCGATAGAGGCACTTGAATAACACGAGTAGGTACTTATATTGAGTAAATAAAAAAGCAAACCCACTGCATGATTAACGTACGTACTCGGTACTTCATTTAGATACTAATAGAAGTTCTTATTCTCGTTTATTTTTTATTTACCCAGTCGGTTGAGAGCGATTTATATCGGTGTAATTAAATTCGATTTATGTGATGGCGCTTATCTGAAGAAATTGATTTACCGATTGGCTCTAGCGGCACAAGTGATAACGAGTATCTAGAAATATTCCACAAAATTTTAAATCAACACAAAAGTATTTATTTATCTATTCGAGAACGGATATGAGTAAGGGTATTACGACATTTACCAAGGATGACATAATAACTGACACCAAGACAGAAAAAATGTCATGTAATTTGTGACGTGACGATAAACTCGTATAGGACAACCTGTACACACAAGAAGGGTGGTAAACATCGTTTGAAAGGAATGAACTTTTCGGAATGTCGATAGCGAGTGGCATCGGTACGGTAGCCATTGTCAATTGTCAATTGTGTCAAAATTGAAGTTTGAAGTTAAACAGATAGCTACCTTTGATGGAAGACTGTGATTGATGTTATGCAATAGTGAGGTATGTAAATTGTTTATGGCTGTTTGCAAATAGGTGAACTAGTAGTAGTTGTAGTTGCAGGTGCCTGTTACGAGTTGTGAAAATGGAAAATTAATAATGGAATTTGTTATTGACATTTTGTTCATAAATGTAGTAAGTCAAAGTTGCTGATAGTTGCTAGTCTAGTGAATGCTCCTATTCGGAACAGACTGTAATCGGAATCGGATCTGCTAGTCAAATGTCCTTAGAAATTTCACATTGATATACTGTTTTGGCTTTTCATTCATTAATAACAGTAACTTTGACATTCACAGCTGACTTTGTTAAATTTATGGTTTCAAACACCATAGCTGAGCAACATCAACATCGAGCTCAGAGTTAAGTATGTTGATGTTGATGTTGATGAACTTGATGTTTCTGTGAAAATGCTACCAACTCTACGCCGACGTTTTACATTTCTGCATTTGGCATTACTGTTTTTCGCTGTCGTTGTTTTTCTATTCTGTTTCACACCGCATCTGTTGTTTGTATTTTTTGTTAATATCGCTGTATTTGTCTGATTCTCGAGTTAGCTGTCTAATTTGACATGTAAAGAAAATTGAATGAATATGCAATACATTTCGTTTTATAAAACACCGTTTCCGAACAGGAAAATTCGTAAGAAAAATATTTCTTTTACCGAGTTTTGTGAAGCAATTTGTTGTTGTGTTTAAATTTGACTCCGGTTTCAAAAAAATGTTTTTTTTTTTTTTCAAACATACTAGATAGGTATCTGTCAAAGGTTCAATTTCGCTAAATTTCGTAAACTTCTTACACAATTTGTTTCCGTACTTGTTCGTGGCTGAGAATATTTGCCCCCACTCTTCCAAATGTAATATTTTCAGAGTTTCACCTTCCACCAAGCCAAGTAAAAGCAGAGCGAAAATGTCAGCGGAGCATTTGACAGTTTGCTTGTAATTTGGTGTTCGTTGGTAGGTGAATTCAACAATCGGATAAAATATACGTGTTTAGCTAGTTTTTTTTCTATCGTAGATTGCGTTTGCCGATAGTTGCGAGTTTCGAAAAATTCGGAATAATTCGCAAAAACCAGACAATGTTCATTGAGCTTGAAATATGAAGGCTGTTATTGGAATCGAACGTCAAGCAGATTAGGGCGTTACTCATATCTGCGAAGAATGTGTTATTGGACTCGAACGTTGAAAGTTTATTTGCACTTTACTCATATTTCCGAAAAATTCGGAATAACTCATAAATACCCATCTCGGTTGAATAGGTTTCATCATAGAGTAGTTATGTCAGGCAGCCTCAGAATCTCTTCAAACTTGCGTAGTTTACTAATATTTGGAACTCCGAAAAATTTTAAAAATCTCATAGAACCCGAATGTGGTTGACTGCGATACTTTCCTGAGTAGGTTATGTCCGTTTCTGACATTTTCGTAATTTAAAGAAATTTAAAGAAAGCGATTACGAAAAATTTGGAACAATTCGCAACCCCCCTTTGTCGTCTCAGGAAAAACATCCTTGGTGATGATATCGTTAATTCAGCATCTCTTGCGAATATACGCCCAGAGAAGTTCCTTGCTTTCCTGACGGTCTCTGGAGTAAAAATATGGCTCTAAGAATTTACCAGGGAAGGCACAATAGGCTCCTCTAAGAAGCCGCAGTGCCAGAGCTCATTGAAAGTTCTCCCGCCCTACAATCTAACAATACAAATAAGTTTCATGAATTATTGCTTTGAGAGAATAACTCTTAACAACAAATCATAGAGACAGTCACTTTGGTAGGAATGATAGCTTTTTCGAAGTACAACACTAATTCAACATCAGACTCCTTTTAAGTGATTGTTTGTTTTCATTGGCAATTGGGAAGACATTTTTGCTTTCCCCTGTCAGGAAATGAATTTGCATTTTTATTTTTGTCAATTGACCAAGTGACTACCACTTGCGCGAAGTTTCATTGAGTTAATACACAGAGCCAGCCGTGTGCGACACTTTTGACAGGATTGGATTTTGCTGACATTTTAGAAATCCATAAGAGAATTCCGACAAAAATTGGAATTATTCCCAAAGTCCAATTGAGGGTTGTTTCTTACTCAGACAGAGCAGATTATGGCTGTTGCCCTAGACACCATTTCGAGCCATCAAAAAGAAAGACCGGTGAAAAAATGTGTATTCATTTCAAGAAATTTTCTCTCATTTTTTGCATTCTTTTTAAAAAAAGGATGAAATCTTACTTACCCCAAAAAAGGGGCCATTTAGAAATTTATTGGAAAAAAAAGTTCGGGCCACGCTCCTCGAGGCTCAAAGATTAGCTGACAAGCCACAAGTTATAAGTCTGAAATGTGGTTGCCAGTAATTTCCTCAAAATTACCTTAATTTGTGCTCCATGCAATTAGGACCATCAAACGGTCGCCTCGCTTTCTTCTTTTTTATATTCGAAAAAGAACCCTTCCCTGTCCAGACTGTCCGACAAATTCACTGCCCCACCCCATCACGCAATCATGTCGAAATAAAGGGAAACCCAACTCTTACCGAATAAAACAAACAAACCACCCACTGGAGTCAAATTACGATTAAACAAAATCATGCCAAGCCAGGGAACGCCTTAAAAACGAATACACACACTGAAGGAATTTTCAACTATTTATTGCAAACATCAAAGGGTCCAGTCATCCTTGCGAATAACCGAGAAAAGGCAATATCCATTTCAATGGATGGCCATCACTCTGCTAAAGTACCATTAACTCTGAAAATAAGAACCACACTGCTAGAGCCCCCACCCCGCCCGTCCAGAAAAATAAAATTCCCCAACAAGTAGAGAAATTCAATTTTCTCTCACAGAACTTGTAAAATGAATATAAATAGGTATTCCATCACAGGGACTAAAAGCCACAACCTGAATTCCTTTCCAACATTGCCGCATCAAATATTCATTCATCAGGTTGAATGGCGCCGCTTTCCAGAGGAAGAGAGAAAAAACACAAAGAAAAACAAAAGCTTCCTCTATAGCAATTTCTGTACGAACAAGCCGTACAAATGCAAAAGGACACCCCCTCAAACATCAGAGGTTACAGTGAAGTCCACCTCTTAATTAGGGTGCGGGATAGGATTCCATTGCGACCGCTGGTGATTAATTTTTTTTTTTTAAAGTCGACCCACTCCTGATCCATGAGACATCTAAAAGAAAAAAAAGCTCAACGATAAACTGAACTTAACGAAGATTAAAGTCAGAGCGAGTAGGGCGTGGGGCGAGGGGCGATCATCGACCAACGTTAAGCTAAATAAAAACCCATTACCGAGAACAATGGAAAATGAGCTAAACGTCAAACATCTCACTTGATTGCTCTCTCATTCGCTTCCAAGCGACCCCATCTTGACATGTTTCCGAAACGAAAAAATCCCAAGCACTTTAACATTCGTGCAGGGCTGGGAGTTGTATTAATGTAAGCACCCTCGAAAACACGTAATCCAATATTCAACAGGAATGCGTCGCCATTTATGATGTAACCATCATCCCATAAAGAGAGCGGAAAGAAGAGAATCTGACAGTTTTCCTTGTTTTCGAATGCCTTGTTAATAATCCTCATTCCTGCCGGAAGAGGAAGTGCTTGTCCCTCATTTACACATAATTACCAGCAGAGCTGCAAAAATTCATAAGTGAAAAACTTTCAACTTTACTCAAGCTAACCCATGGGGGACAGCAACAGCGCACAGAGGAAGCCGAGGCAGACTGAGACCGAAATCACTCGAATGCCATTGGCATCGGCATCATAGACGAGGACCAGCAGCTACTCGTCGCAGCTACCTTGGGAGTCCATACGTGACAGCGGTCGCACGTACAGAATATTTTATTGTTGTATCTGGCTTTTGTCTGTGCTTGCTTCTGGTTAAGTGAGAACGAGTATCTAGATTTTTTTTTTTTTTTTACAAGTCTACACAACCGAAGGTTAATGTGATTGCGTACACGTACTTTTTGCCTAGTACGCTATGTGCTCGTTCGATTTGTCTATGCTTTGGGATTTTCATGATCTAAATTCCTAAAGCAATTTGAATATCTCCCTCCTAAAGTGTATTGTTAGAACTTTTAATGAACATTTTTGCGCGTATTTACGTAAGAAGCCCAACCTATATCTCTGGGTTTTGGTGATGTTTGGAAACAGGACAAAGTTGAGAAAAAAAAAAAAAAACCTGCGTCATCACAGCAAAGTGGTTGAAGGTTGAAGTGATGACATTTTGTCATGGCGAAAAATGTGGGGTATTTGATGACTTTGGCATTCTGTTTCCACTTAGATTTTGAAGATGGCAACAAATTGTGTTTCAAATGCTTTCAATGGATAAATAGATTCGAGTTGCTTGACCGAAAAGGTCAAAAGCGACATCGTAACGGTATTCAACAGGTGAACAAATTGAGTGTAAAAGGTAGAACTGCCACTTAGCTTCAAAGTTAGGAAATATACGAAAATAACGCGGAGAGGGTAAAAGTGTTTGGGTCGTAATTATGGCTCCACACTGGAACTACTCTCCTTTGGGATTAGGTAGCGAAGGTATTTTCAATAAAATATGACAAAGGTTGATAGGGAAATTACGGTACAACTCACTTACTGAGAGACTCCTCTTAATCAATTTGTCTTTACCACTGAACAGTTCAATCTGGCATATAAATGAAACGAAGGCTTTTGTAATTAAAAGCCCCGCGCGTCAATTCTGACAAAGGCTATTAGTCTTGTCGTGGACTCAGAAAAATGTTTGAGATGAGTTGTCTTTTTTTTACTCAAGCAGGTCTGAGCACAACATTTCAGAAGCGCACTTCACATTATAGGAAACGCACAGCATTCTTTAAATAGTGTGCGCTCTCTTTCCAATGCCTTCAGATTAGCGTTTAGATCTGCTTTGCGACAGCGCTTTATGATTTCTTTGTAAAAAAAGCCATAGGTAGTTGCTAATAAAATTATATTCCTTTAAAAACATTTATAAGCGCACTTTCCAAAAATGAAAAATTCACACAAAAACGAATGGTTGCGAGAAGCTAGGCCTAGGGTCCCTACCTGTTGCGCCAACAATTTATAGTTTATTATTATTATTATTAGCGCACACGTTTTGAACGCTTTAGCAAAGCGCACACTGTTTCCTAAATTGTGTGCGCTTTCATTATTGTTAATTTCATGTGAGAGAAGGCGTCTTATAATGTGTTTCCATTATGAGATTTATTTTCGCCCACACACTCGTATCTTGTAGTAGTGTTTTTTTAGTGTGCGGTATGTAAGACGATCATTCAACGCTACCAGTGTCGACTATTTGTTTTCATACTTTATTTGTAGTGCTAGGAATATCAATTTTTTTAGTGTGTTGGTAATATTTTTTAGTTGCTACACATTTTTTAACTGGCGCCCAACGTCAAATCATTTTTTTTTTTTTTTCACCTAACTAGTGCGAGATGGGGTTAATTAAGTTATAAAACACTAAAATGGCAGCAAAATGAGGTTCAATAGACAAAATCTTTTCTATAAAAATAATTCGTTGAGAAAAACGAAAATTCTAAAATAAATGTCAGCCAATCCCTAGAACACTTACTCTGCACCATACAAAGCGAATTACTTTGCAATTCTCCGTGTTGCTAACGAGTCGGAAAAACCTGTTACCATCCCCTATGCAGTGCGTGTTTTATTATTTCCAGTATAACGACATGTGCGACATCCCACACACGATACACCTTCAACTAGATAATAACTCTTTGTTTGCTCATTAGTGCTTTCCTCAAAAAAAAAAGTTATGTCGACAGTAAAAAAAGCAGGACAGCATTGGATACTCCTATACGTTACATACGTATATATTACTAACCGAAGCAGACCATCATCACACCATAAATGTTTACAAATCACGAAGTTCGTGTCGCTCAGAATAAACAAATTAAATATCCCCTTAAACAAAACTACGAAAGAAAGAAAAAATTAAATTTGCTTTATTCTATTGTTCGAATGCATGGGTTAGCGCAAAGAAATATACCGCCAGAGATAGATACATAAGTACACCGTCAAACGCACATGACCCATTTAGATGTGTATACGCCACTAAGTACGCCTTTGTCGGTGGACGGCGTGGGTGCGGGGTGGCAAAGAGGTTGATCTTCTCTCAGTTTTGTTTAATAATAAACAATTTGGAAATTCAATTTTTTTTTTTTTTTTTTTTTTTTTCATTCTGTATAAACAGCCGCATTGGAAGTATTTTTAAAATTTATCACGCTTCTGTTGGAAACTATTGACCCCTATGTACGGCTGAAGATAATCAAAATTTATTTATACCATTCCGGGGGGCTTATGGCGAAGAGGAACAAAGACCATATGTTGAGCTTAACACACAGGCATAAGCACTAAATTAATTAGCAAAGCATTTTGTGTAAATTTGTATGCGATGATTCACAGGAAAGGTCATCGTTTAGTTGATAGTTTTGTTGGTGACCAAAAATCAAAACAAAATAAGAATGCTGATGTTAAAGGAGAACAAGTTGAAATACTCGTTTTTTATTTGTATTTCGTTAATGGAAGTCTTTATATATTTTTTTGTTTTTTTGTGACATTTTAACTGAAGCATTGTTTTTGCTTGATTATGTAATCCAAGAGACCTTGTACGTGTAGTTTGGAAGTGAGTGCTTTGCCTTTTACTAAGCAGTTATCGAAAGGAAGTTGGCTTTTATGTGGTCATCTATACCGGGTGTATTAAATAGTTTGTTTTGCCAGTTCAGAGGAAAAGGAAATTAGGCATTCGTTAAATAAAATTGTGTGCGTTTAAACACGTTTTCCAACATTTAAAACTTGAGGTGCAATGCGCACACTGTTTGTCAAAAGTGAATGTATGTATTATTCTGAGGAAGAAGAGTAACTTAAAAAATTCTATGCGTAATTGGGATTTCATGCAAGCAATGCACATCTATGTTATGGTCAGTAACGCGCAGTAGATGCATTGCGCACATTTTTTACTCTTTACTTTTGGTCTGCATTAGACCAACAAAGGTCAACCAACATCTTTTCGATTCCTTTACATAATATCTCGTATGTTATCTGAAACTGTTGAACATACTATGACTTTCAAATCGATGGACATTACATAGGAAACACAAAATTCACTTATTTTCGCCATTTAAAATGTGTAGTGCGACGCGCACATAACTTGAAAAAGACAGATAAAACTTAGGAAATTATGTGCGCATAAAAAACAAAACCATAGAATGTATAAGGAACAATGCGCACATTACTTACAAAATCTTTGGAGGCCTTGGAAAAATTGTGTGCGGAACTGTTTTTTTATGTGCGCTTAAACGTTTTTCTGTATAAAAGGTGAATTACTCCACAAAATTTGGATGCTATTTGAAAAATTTTATTTATTTTGTAAAATTTACTATGCAAGTATACCTATTTGGAAAATATAAAGTTAAGAACAGTTGGCATCTACTGTGTGTACACAATTTATCTTCGATTTCGATTATATGCTTGAGGAAATGACGAACGCTTTTCCAAAAGCACACCTAAATTAGAAAATTCAAAGCGAATGCGTTGAAGATAACCATATCGCACTTTCAATGTGCGATAAACTCTATTTTATGAATTTCATGTGCGCTTAGTGTAATTCAGTTGTCAATTCACTTGCAATCAGTAAATAAATAAATTTCGTAGCTGTGGTAGAATGCGTTCGCTTTCAAGTTCGTCTCAATGCTACGCTGGTTTATTTTCTCAAGTAAAATTGTTACAAACTGCCTCATAGATTAAACATCAATTGCATTGCACTTCCGTGTACACTGTTTAAACCCGTTATCACCCACAGTTGTTTGTTCAGAATTGCAAGCTATTCATCGTTTCTTGATCTTACGTAACACATCGTCAGTATCTAGAACACAGCACATGCAACCACGCTTGCTTCTTACGTAACATATCCCAAGCTCAACGCACCACAGAGCAAACCCATACCAACAAAACTTCTTTCTTACGAACCAAACTATACTGTCAGTACACACAACGGTTATAAGTAAACAACAAAACCTTGTTATTCAAATTAAATCACAAGACAACCACCGTTAGGTCAAATGACTCACTTCAATTGGAAAATGTCCACACAATCATTAAGCCTCAAATTCACCCCGCCGCGGCCCCTTGCCAATTAAAAAATTACCATAAAAGCAATGCAGTCAAGATCGCTCGTACACTCTCTCACAAGTAAGGTAAGCTTCTCCATAATTGACTCGGCACATTGCATCTAAAGCTATTTACCCGACATCCACTATCTTTCTACCAAATATCAAGCAATAGAACAAAGAAATCGATACACATTATGCTCATAGCATTTAAATTCTATTCACAACCCCATCTTTGTTTTGATTATGTGAATTATGCGCGCAAAAACACATCAACTTGATACGCAACCCAGCAACAAAGTAGACGTCTATATATGCGCTAAAATTCAAAACTAGTCATATAACTCTCAGCAGTTCTCAATGCGCCCCACGTCCTCCAAGCTCCAACAACTAATGAGGCCAAAAGATACAAAAACAAATACTGAAACAAAAACAGACATATTATTGCAGTTACCCGAGATGTTATGCAATGACCAAGCAGCAACGACTACGTCGACAACGACGTAGACGACGACAACTACAACAAGACGACCGACGCGACGTACGTATACTTCAACGTCTGACAAAATGGCAAATTCTAATGGCACCCTATGACAGAGAGCATAGTGCAACGAGTTGTCTAAGATCGCACACTCTACTGCTGCACGGCTACGCAAGTGTGCTGTAATCGATGATTAAGTCACTCGTCGCATACAATATAAGACAGCAAGCAAAAAACAGAAAGAAAAAAAACATCTCATAACAGAACTACAATTACTAAATAATATTTCTTCGTTTTGTTATATTTTTCATCTTTTATTGCATAATAATTGCAATCGTCATGATGGTATAACTAAACTCGTACCTAGTTGTTTATTCTTTGTTGACTCAAAGCGTTGTCGTTTCTATTGTGTCTCTCCACCCGGCCGCCCCTTGATTTCGAGTGGTTCTTGTGAGAAGTGAATAACATTTTTGCCAGGAAATTAGTTATTCATATGAGAAAAGCGCACACAACATGTACCGGTACCCACCTATACCTACCTGCAGTATGGACGCCTGAGTGTCTTTTTGTGTTGAACCTAATTAAGTCGAAAATGTTACCACGCTCTTGAGATTGCCTCACATACTGTGGTGCCGCTTAGTTCCAGTGTGTATTGCATATATTGCTCGCCCCATCCATCCATTGTATGAAATCAACAGCGCCGCTCACGGCTCACTCTGTTACCATTTTCAAGACTCTGCTCTGAAAAAGGTAACCCACAGCAGGCCCCTTCATATGGAGACATCTTGTGTCTGTTTTATTGCACATTTAGGCAGTTGTTTATTTATTTATGTTGTTTTATGTAACAGACCTACTTGCAATACCCGACGAATGACTTTGACATACTTTTCGTCCACCGCGAAAGGCAACAACAAGAATTGAGAAAAAAAAAAAAAAAAGGCCAAAGCAGCAACATAACTCTTGCATACTCTCATTCGGTTTTTTGCTGGAGCTGAAGCTTTGCGCCACCGTATATCTGCTCGAGCTGTATTGCTGTATACAGTGGCAGAGATTTTGAAACCACTTAGCTTGCTCTTTATATGGTGAAAAGAGCGAATTGCTATGACGACGACACATTCCGCCGCAGTGCGCTGCAAGCTGCTGGTAGATACAGCTGCTAGATACTGTACCTCAACTGGGCTACTACTACTGGTTGCTTTTTGCCTTTTTGGCTACCTCCTCTCGTATGGTGTATACGTTTACTCGCTGCTCCAAATTTAGCCTTCAACTCTTCTACACAGAGATAAAGCGATGTTAAGATACTTTAAAAGTGTTTGCTGGTTGCTTTGCTTTTTGAATATTACATAATTGGTATGGGAATTGTCTGCTTGGGTTATACTCTAACAGTGACTGTGCCTGTGCATGTGGCGGTGTGGGACTTAGCGGCCAAACGAACGCCTAAATGGCATAGAGACATTAACGCCGGGAGTGTGGTAATTTTATTTTTCCGTAGGATATGGTTATAAGATTCAAAGCTTTTAGTCGGTTCGTTTTTTTCTTCTTCTTCTTTTTTTTTTTTGTGCCTCAGTTAATTGTCTGAAAAACGAAGAAGAAGAAGAAACCTGGGACGGTTATGATGAGGATGACAACGAAGGCGAGTGTATTTATTTAAGTCTACATTTTTAATGAGGGGTTCTTTTACACTCGTCCTTTTCTTTACATTTTTCCATCTATAGTGTTTATCTGATAAGAGCAATTTGATGCTTGAAGGACATTTTATCTCTGTCATTGCGACGGAGACTTTTATATGTTTGATGGCGGATAATTACGATGATTAAGTTGTACAGCATGACAGAAGTATGGGAGAAAGGTATCTAATGGGTTTCTGAGGAGTTAATAAATGGTGGATGAGAATATGAAATACTTGTATCAAAATTGTTTGTTTCAATTCTTGTTAATTTTTATAAATTTGAAAAATGTTTAACACTTCTTCCAGAAGTAAGATATATGATATATCAATTCTCTGAAATAGGTACTGTGGCATAGCTTAAATCAATGTAAACATTTTGTTACGAAATATCTAAACAAAAAAATCCAGTTTTATGGGTCATGGAAACAGCGCATTCACGGTGTCAGATGGCGCCCAACGTGAGGCTTAACGGCACAGATAGTTTCAATTGTTTTGACACGACCATTTTTTGAAACTTTCTCCATTTATGAAATGCTAAAAACTCAGTAGGAATATCAATTTTCAAAAGTTTCTTAAAATGGTCGTGTCAAAACAATTGAAACTATCTGTGCTTGAGAACAAAAATTACCTCGATACGGTACACGCCAATTTCTGTAGATGGTGTAGCGTCCGTAGAGTAATTTAAGACAGTGGAGTCTCTATAATTCAGCCGAAGGTGCCTTCATTTCGATGCGAATTTAATTTAAATACATTGTCAACCCAGATTGATACATACGGGACCGACATTATAATGAGATATTAACCTAACATCAAATAAACAGGATGAGCCCTAGAAAACAACTAGGATAAGAACAAGCAGCATCAGGGTACAACTCCTCATAGAAGTCAAATTATAACAACAAAAAACCCTTAAAAAAGTGTAAAGAAAGACGTCCTCAAATGCCTTTAAAGAAACAAATTACTATTAAAATTGATATCGCACTATTATGTGCGCTACCGTAATTTACTAAAAACAGCTGTACGCAAAGTTGATATTTTATACTTAGTATTCCATCGGTCATAATCGGGATGAGGAAAACTCCTTTCAAACGAAAAACTCGATTTTCGGTTCTCGGTTCTAGGTTCTCGGTTTTTATTTAAAAGCTTAATTTTGACTTTAAGAAGTGATCTTTCACCGATAAGTCCTTTGAAGCGATGCCATTTTAATTTTTTTCTTTTTTCGTGCACTGATCTTTCCTCTGTTACTAAAGAAGGGTAATCACAAATAAAAACCACATTCTGTGCGGATGAGTTCGATCTAAGTTACTAACGCACACATGATGTGCGCTTGAGTTGGTAAGCCAACTATGATATTTTTAACTTTTAAATATAATCATGACTGTGTTTTGCTTTGGCGTAGCTCAAACTTACTCATATAAAATATATAAGAGCAATCATTTGCGCAAAATGTAATTTCCATCGCTACATCAAAAATTTCTACGGCTGCATCATAATTTTAAAAAAAGCAGATATTTTATGTGGGCTGATGCACACACCATAAAGCGACTTCAGTTATAAGAACTTCTAAACATAAATAATTCCGCACAGGTATTTTTTAATAGTGCAAGGAAAATATTCAATGCGCACATAAATGTACATCACTCTTCGGAAAATATGTGCGTTAAGAAAACATTTCTTTATAAATTCAACAAAAATGGTTTGGGAATAGAAATAGAGTGTGAGTTTATCGGAAAGGTAACTCTGCTGCATGTGCGCGCACAAATAATGGCTTAACAGGTGAAATATAGGTGCCTGATTGAAAAACCAAACATTTTACGCACACTGATTTGCAGTAGAAAATATCAATTATATTGCAAGCTGAATATGGATTATGTTGTTTACGCACATGACACATGAATCTACATTTAATTTAACAAAAATATTATTGGAATATAAATACAACTGTTGACTGCGTATAAATAATTGCCACCTAATAAAATCGAAGCGCTCAAATTTTCTTTTCATCTATCTGAAATCAGGGTTATTGAAAATATCATCGTGAATTTTTTTTTAATAACAACCTGAATCAAAAGTGATATAAGCTAATTCAAAGCACGTGTAATAACATCCCACAAAAAGTCTTAGATCTTTAAAAAATATTGTAGATATAAAAAAAAATATATGGCAAGGTTACCTAACGCGTATTTTTCGAGTTGAAAATCCTCCCCAGATCACCAATGAGGGCATGATTTTATTAAGAGACTCAAATGCTCATGTATCCCAAAAAAATACGGCGCGCCGACCAGGAAGCCATTCACAACATTTAAAAAAGACTAAATATACCCAGCTATTAACAAATAAATTTATTATACCTTCAATAACGAATACCAAGTGGGCCTAAGTTCCCCCCCAACAACTGCTTCATTTTTCTCACGCAATAATCAAATATACTCGTTCTGTGAAAAAATTCGGAAAACATAATAAAATATGACCCCAAGACCGCTGAACACAAGCGAAGCATTACCTCAAATTCACTACCGGCAAATTGTTGAAACAAATAAATCATTTTCAGTCTCTGTCTAAATAATAGCGGTGGCGGAGACACACCTCCTCACCACAGCAGAGGGCTACCCCTGCCAGTATTAAAATTCGGCTGCGAATTATTTTTGCGATCTCCGCATCAAAACTCATCGAATGACAACAGAATAAACACCTTACATAACATGGTCCCAAATAACAATACAGCGCGCATATAAATAACAAATCATACGATACTATAATTTAATCGTTAAGGCTATCAAGAGGCTACATACAGAGCTCGCTGTGTGTGTGTGTGTGTGTGTGATTTGTGTATATCTAAAGTGGATTATGCAGACAGAATACAAACAGATTCGCCTCTGTTCTCTTTCATATCGCCAAACAAATGAAAAATTCTTCCGAATTCTCGACTCAAATCAGCTCAAAAATCACCTTAAAAATGTCTTCTTTGCGTTGGCACATTTCCATCATAGACGGATTTTTTTTTTTTGCAGTGAAATAATGAAATAATCAAATAAATTGAGATCGCGCACATTCGCCAGGGGGGTTGGATTTGATCCACCGCAACATATTTGTGTCGCTTATGTTACCAATTTATCTTTAAATTTAACGATACCATAATTTAAGTTTAATTTGAATCGTTTTTGTCACGGTCTCGAAGAATTAACAGCCCCCGCGTTAATTTACTACCCCTAGTTACCAAGGAGGTGCAGCAGCTCTTTTTCTCCCATTGGTAAATGTTATTGGAGAACAAATGAATGTCAACGATTAGTCAGTTTATTCTATCAAAACAGAGAGTAAGAGCGTTCCATAAGATTAGCTGATTTATCTTTGTGGATTTTCGCTGTCAGTCGGTCGTTGTTCGTGCCTAATCTGTGTCTGTTTACTAGGTAATGAGTTACGATTTGATTGAACAAACAGGTACAAAGTATAGAGCGAGAGATGCTGTTTACATCTCTCTTGTGAGCATTTTAACTATTGTTGTTGATAGGCAAAATGTGTTCGTCATCAAGCTCATTGAATCAGCGCGAATAATTGGAACAGCAAATCATTTTCAATGAAAATACGCTGATGAGCAATTTTGAATCTGAGAATCTGCATAAGGAAATTCTACAAGTGCCTAGGCTGTTACGTAGATCTGGCACTCGTTTTCATAGGCAACTATTATGTTGCGCAACACAACCCTATTACTGATTAAGTGATTACAATGGGAGCCCCTAGGGGATAGAAAGTGTGATTATAGATATATATAAAAAATATATATCTACCAAGAATGGTAGGGTTCTGTCTTTGGGATGTTTGTCAGACGTTAGCTACATATTTTGAAAAAAAAAAAAACCTTTACCGGGATTGAACCTTAGACCCCTCGCTCAGTAGTCCAGCACACTGACCTGCACTCACATGCAATTAAGCATTTTTTTAAAGTAGAGAAGCTAATTCTGACTTTGAGTCGTGAATACACTCGAGATCTAGAGTTCTGAAGGGTGTTTTGTTTTTGAAATACATATTCAACTTAAATTAAATGGAATGTATAAAAATGATAATAATGGCAATGTCCATCAGCTTTTCTGAAACGGTTGTCATTACCGCTTAAATACAGTCTCGGGCATGTGGGATGTCCAATTTTCGACCATAATCGAGAAACTAACAAACAGACAGTGCTGCCAATTTAATTTCAAATCTCCAAATAAATGAACAAATATAAAGAGGTACTAATAATTGAAGACAACTGTTGAAATTCATAAGTGAAACTCATTGATCTGCCGAACAAAATTGCATATTCCCTTCCTTTCCAAGAAAACTTTTCCAGTAGCAAAATAAATCTGCCCATTTTTTCGTAAATTTACGAACAAACATTTCATTTTCCATCTTTGGAAATTTTTCTATTTTAAGTGCTGCCATCGCAGTAATATTAGGGTACTATAATTTTACATTTTAGTATCAAAAGGTAGTGAATAGGAAAAGTGTATATATTTTCATATTTCAATTGAAATATGTTATTTGCGAAACAGAATAGGACTGTGATACATTTTATTAGTGATGCCTTCAATGTTATTTATTACTAGCTGACCCGGCAAACTTCGTTCCGCCCAAATTTGTTAATGTTATGAAAATAATAATTCCGAGCATGCACAATGCACTAACTAATTTATGTAATTCGGCAATGATGTTGACGTGTCGTCCAACCATCCGCTTTTTCACTAAATTGACAATGTGAGAAACATGGGGAATCAAGACTGATGCTACAAATGCACAAACATCCATCGATTATCCTTGCAATAAATTATTTGTCATAGTGAAAGCGAGACGCACGGGAAATTGAAGTCGAACGAATGGTAAATCGTTCTGAATAAACGAAATCTGCGGAATAAGAGTGTTTGCCTTTGAATTTTCCCCTCAAATTCATCACTTGCATGATATTTGATATGAGATCCTTCCCCACGAATCAAATGCGATCCGTTACAAAGTTTCGGTACATTGATGTTGCGCAACAAAATTTTAACTGAGCCGACTTTCAAATCCAATTTATGTTGAGGTAGGCCCGGAACATTTAAAGAATTCAAAAATTCAACTAATCCCCATAAAGTTTTTTTTCACAACAAAAGGTAGAATTATGCCCTTCCTTCAAACCAAAAAATCATAAAAATCGAACTACCTGTCCCCGAGTTATGGATGCACATACGGACGTCAGTCTCTTTTATATGTAGGTAACTGTACCCACCCGGCTTTGCCCGTACCTTTCGTATTAAATTATGCTCACATTTCGCAAATTGCTTTATTTGGACAGCGTCCATTAATAATTTTCATCATATGACTTAAGAAATAGCGTTTGATTTTGTTTTTGAGTGAGACGTGCCACAATCCGTTTTCTTATCCCGCTTGTGTTTTTCAAAGTTCCACCTATAGGTCAAAAACTATCCGAAATTTAAAACTGGAAGCAACCATATCCATCTACAAAATTTCAATCAACTTGGTAGCGCTGATTCGGCGATCGGCAACAGCGCCACCTATCAAGTCCAAAAGTATCCTATCCTTCAAGCGGGAACGAAGAATATAAATCTATAAAATTTCATTGAAATCGGGTGAGAGGTTTCGGAGATCGATTACAACGCCATATAGCGGGTCAAAAATCCTATCTTTTAAATTTGCGTTAACCTGAAATACAACAATACGAACAAAACAAAAGAAGAATCATAAAAATTGACCCAGTGGTTATCGAGTTATATCATCATCATTGAGTTTCATCCCGAAAGAATTATAGGTATGAATTAAGAAGATTATTATTAAAGAAAATTAAATTGACCTGAATAACGACATACGCCTACAACGCCACATGTTGAGGATTTTCCGACGATGTGCACTAAGAAATTCAGTTTTTGTTAAAAATAATAAATTAATTATTTTATATGTATTTTATCAATATAATAACTCCGATCGAAGCATCTGTTTTAAACGATATTTATTTTGTTTACATCCTCGTTGACGATATTTGCAGCACGCATTCTGTCAATGTTATGCCAACGCCATAAGGTTACATCAAAAAAGTTTGAACTGTAAAAGCGCTATGGTTACATTAGATATAATTTAATATGGTGGTTAAGTATTCTTAAATTTTCTAATTTTCTGCGCAATTTTCTTAATTTTTTCTTTCATAAGATTTTTCTCCTGACAATAACAAACACAACAAAAAAAATTAGAGAAATCGGTCCAGCCGTTCACGCGTCATGCCGCGACCAAGGGAAATAGGAATTCATTTTTATATATATAGATTCAGCATTGGCACATTTGTTCGAACAGCTTGACTCAATGCGATTCGTTCGAAGTCCATTTCTCGCTCCAATTCTCGATTAACTGCGTCAAATCAAAGCTTTGTTGCGCATTTCATCTGACATCTCCAGTTCATTATCCTATGTCACAGTGCGAAATCGATGCAAAATATCGTCGGCCATAATATCATCTTTGTATAATCAAAGTACCTATCTACTTCATTTCAAAAAGTTACTTAATGTAACATAGTAAACATAATTTATTAGAACAAAGTTTTTAGGTAGGTACCTACCTATATTTAAAAAAAAAAAAAAAAAATTTTCAAAATTGTTGACAACAACAATTTGCTTGGAAAATAATTAAAATAATTGACAACAACAATTGCTCTTAAAATTCAAAATATATTTTTTTTTATTTGAAGTGTCACTACTTGATTTCTATCCCGTTAATTTTTTTTCAAAGTGTATTTCCCCATTCAAACTTTAATTTTCTAATTTTCCGCGCAATTTTCTTAATTTTTTCTTTCATAACTTTGTTCTCCTGACAATAACAAACACAACAAAAAAAGAATTAGCGAAATCGGTCCAGCCATTCTCTCGTGATGCCCTTACCAACGAACATCATTTCATTTTTATTTATATAGATTATTTATTTATTGTCTTTATGTTCTGTGGTGTCATGGACGGAGTTGCAATATAAAATCAAATAAATAATATATTAAAGTATGACAAATTAAATAAAGAATATCGCTAAGGATGGTGGCAACGAACTCATAGCGATTTAAGTTCTACCTAAATACCTTATGGGCTACTTTCTCTATGCCATAAACTGTCACATAAGATTTTAAGTGGAAATATGAGTAGTATCAGTAAACGGGCTTCAATGATTTAATTAGGTACCACAAAATAAAATAAACCAAAAATTTCAAAACTCTATTCTTATGAGTCTGTTAGGTTTGTGGGCTGGCAAGGAAAGATTCCGTGCCACACTCAGGTCAAAATTGACCCATTGTGATAGGTGTAGGGAATATCATTGAAAAGGAGTGGCTCACAATTTTTTTTTTTTTTAACTTGTTGTCAATTTTACCCTCACAATTGAAGTTATTATAAAAAAGTATCAAATTTAATGGAAGAAAGATGAGTATTTTTATGCTTAAAATGTTTACCCAAAATCGAAATGCAATAAAAAGTAAAAGCAAGCTGTAAAATATGCTAGTAGTACTTTTTTTTCAATTTGCGAACTATAGAGAAACATTGGCAGCATTGAAATATGTGCGACTTGAGTTGGCAGATGAGAGTCGGAATGAAGAGATCAGCCCAACATATAGCGCTCATCCGTCTTTCAAATTTTAAAATATAAATGGGCATATGACAGACACAAATTTTTAACAGAGATCCTTGAATCAGACAGGCGACATTTCAACTACACAGTACACATGGAAATTGAGTCAGATTACATTTAAACTGAACAAAATTCTAAATTTGTATGTAAAACAGATTTAATTTGATTTGATTTCCTAATAAAATACTTTTTAAAGGTAGGTGATATCTCTGCTAACTGAAGTTTGCTAAATTTAACAAAACCCTCGAATAACTTTCCGTATTAACTGACCAATGCGTTCCACAAGCGTACTTCCGCATACCCACACAAATGTTTCAATTCCAATACGACTCTTCGGGCAATATATCTCCGACATTTGAATAAGTGTATCTAATTAATTACGAAACTGTCGTTCTCCTTCATTATATCGAATTACAGAATTAAATACACAACAACTTCTGTTCTCTCTCATTATTATGTAAGGACAGAATTTCTTTCCGTACACTCGCATTACATAACAAGCGAATGTAACAAGTTGAATGGAAAACAAAAACGCTAAACAATCGCCAGTAGGTAGGTACATATCTTATTGTCGCTGTACTGCACCAAATGAGTGCATGATGATTTGTAAATGAACTGCTGATTATGACAACCAAATGACATTACACAGTTGTATATTGTTTCAACTGTATATTGCCTCGAAAATTGATTCCGCCGCGAGCGCGATAACCGCCCCATAAATAGCATAACAACATGCAACTGCAACCGCAGACCTAAGCACATACTCGAGGCCAATCTTCATCACCATAAGTGGTTTTCGAATATTACGAACATTGAACATATTACACATTACAGTGTGTTCGTATTTCAATTTAAAGCGTTCGCATATCTGGCCAAAGGGGCTGTGGGGCAGACTCTGTATGCTCCTCAAGTATCAGAGATTCCGAGTGCATAACAGACGAGCACTGCTTTAGTCGACCTTAAATCGTATTTTTGTTTTTATTTGATGTTTCTCTTTTTCACATGTTGTGAGCATATAATAATTCGCTCTGATTATCCGAGTTTCACACTGATGGGACCAGATACTAGGTCATCAAATTAAAATTAAATCTTGGGGAATGTGTTCGACTGGGGTAGGTGTGCATCTATTGTTCCATATTGCTCTTCGGTTTATGACCTAGAAAAGCTTATCTACTCGGATGATGATGTGGGTATCTCTCGAAGGAATTGTGAGTTTCTTCATTTTCCTTTCGCCGCTGATTGAATGGCGCGTAGCTGATTTTATGATTCCATCCCGAGGGGAGGCTTGAGGAATATGTATATTGTATGTATTGAGGCATCCCATGTCCCATCCAGATGTAGGCCGCATGATGGCGTTGTTATATTACCACCAATATTGCGGCGCTGTACACGTTCTTGTGTGACAGAGGACTAAATGGACAAATTGTGAAGGAGGAAAAAAACCCGTAAATTCAACCGCATAAATATGAAAATAGAACTCAAGGACATCGCTCCGGCAAGTGCCATAACAAAATTGGATAGGCCTAAGAAGATTGCTTTGAAAGTTTTTCTGTTTTCTGTGTGTTTTTTTTTTTTTTTTTTTTTTTGTATTATTCTTTGTCTTTCACTTGGAAGGACAGATTTCAGGATTATGAAATTAGCTTGGGAGTTTGAGTGCGAATTGTGGCGACAGATGGCGTGTGGTTTGGGACGGCGTTTCCTTTGGGATTGTGTAGTTTTTGCGAAAATAAAATTCCTCTAAGTTTGTTAATGGCTGCAGTTGGGAGCTTTGTTATTAAATCGAAAGGAAAGCGTATGTCGGACTCAGCTCACGCACATAATAACATTTCGCTATAAATCTAGATTTTATTTGACACATTAGTGGGGTGAATTTGAAAACTTTGACAGAGCATGTGCGATTATCTTCTTGAAAATATTTGTCGAACTATGCAAGATACAAAATAATTTTTCCCAATTTCGAATTTTAGCCTTTTCTAAAATTGGTGAAAATTCGAACACCGGTTCAATTTCGAAAATGCACTCACATTAAGTAATCAATATTTTTACTGAGTTTTTTTCTGAATTGCAATGCAGATTATGACCTTCAAGTGCTGATTTGAAAAGCTTTAAAAAAAATTGTTGGGATAATGAAACCAGTGAACGAAGTTCGAATTTCGGACACTTTGGTTGGAGGTTATTATAAAATAACTAATGATGATAGCGCTTCATCTGCATTGTTGGTTTACTTTTTGATTTCCCACTGGCTAAAATTCGAACATAAAGTTCATATTCGAAGACACACGATGTTTATATTTGAGAGCCAGTAGTGGTATTTAGTGAAGGCCTTACCAATAAACATTTTTAGTTCCGACTCCAAATTTTAGCAGCTCACAGTGGCCATATTTTTCATACAAATTTCGCAATTGTAAGCTTCCGTGCATTTAAAGTCAAGTCTAAAATTTGTTTTTAGTACGACGGTGAGTTATTGGCAAATTTGTAATTCCAGAACAAAATTTCAAGTGTTGACTAAAATTCAAACATTGAGTTCGACTTTGAAAACTTATACGGATTATATTTGGTAGTGGTTAATTTTTGGATTAGTGGTTGACAGATTTACGAAACATTTTCGACGCACTGTAAATGATGTTCGAATTTCGGATACTTTAAAAGACTGACGATGATAATAAAACTTCATGTAAATTTATTGAGTATTCTCTTTCGATCTCCGATCTTCTGAACGTCTTTGCAGTGTTGTTATATCGTGGGACTTATCCCTTTTCGTGGGAATTTCGATGTCCGAAAAGCCTTTCGTGGGATAAAGGGAAAAAACACCAAATCGTGGGATTTTGAGGAATCTAACAAAAAACATTAAAACTATAAATTTTTGCTGAAATTTCATGAAAACTCCTACATTTCACGATGATTATTAACACACTGAATGTGCATAAAAAACTATTTATATAAATTGGCTCTTATCAAAATTTTCTATTACCGAAAAATAATCGTAATAATGTTACAAACTGTGATTTTTATACTAAAAGTTAATTAACCGTGATTTTCTTTCCTTGTATAACAAATTTTACTTTTAAAACCTGGATTTCGAGGCGAAAAAGTGTCGTGGGATTTAAAAGGGATTTTGAGTACAGTGAAAAGGGAAAAAAGGGAAAAATTACGACGTTTCGTTGGATAAATTAAGAGAGAGTTCTAACAACACTGCGTCTATGCAGTGGCATACACCTTTTCTTGAATTCATTGTACATCATACATACATTTTTTTTTTTTTTTTTTAACCTACTGACAGTGACGCAGTTCCTAAAATCCCTTTATGTGCAAGTATAGCTTTTAGATTGGGTAAACCAAAAAGTTAGTCATTCCATATGACATGTAATTGACAGAACAACCGCCATAAAAAGTATCTGTTCTATAATGTATGAAAATGATGGCTCATACGACTAGTCGACTAAAATAACTCCAACAATATGTGGGCGGTAATGGACATAATCCAGAACAGTATCATAAGACGTCACGCGACAATAAATCGTTTTGCTTACGGACTACGCTGTTTACGTCCTTTCATACTCTCAAATACAGACGATAACGTGTGGCAAGATGAACGTGCAACACTGCGTCAAAGAAGAGATCCCCTCACCGCAAAACCAGTAAAGCCCATCAACAGAATGTACCCCTGCTTTCTGGTTCAATGTCTTCCTAAGAAATCCACTTGGGTGGTTGTCTATTCTTTGTTCACAGTGCCGCTTGCACAAAAGGCATTAATCCTCCTTCGTGGTGCGTCATTCTTGGCACTTTGTCTTAACATAAAAAAAAATATATATTCAGAGTATACTCCTTAACCAATTGAAGCGTTTCAAGCTACTTGACTCGCGTGCAGAGTATCCTCAAAGTTGTAGCTATTTTTTTGACTTGCACACACTTTTCTTATAATCATTTTGATTGGGGATTAAAAGACGGTTTTGTGGAGGAAGATTATACTCCTCGTTTTTTGATCTCTCAATGGGGAATACAAACAAAATAAAAACATGGGGTGTTAGGCTGTTTTATTAGCCCAATTAAGGCCACAAAAGAAAACTCCTTTATTATTTGTGTTAACATTTGCCAGATTAATAGGGCAACAAAAGAAAAAAAAAAAAACACACACAAACAAAGACTAGAAGTTAATTTAGTGTCGCACAGCTACGCTTAAAATATGTTCTTCTTCATAATGGCACATGAAACAACATTTGAGAGGGATGATTCGGGTCAAGGCAACTCCCCTCCCAAGTTGTCACTATGACATTGAAATTTATTGCTTGGTAAATATTGAAACATACGGACGTCGGGAATAGTAACCAAGAAAAATGCCAGAAAAGCCCCCTCCGTGCACCCTTATTAGGTATAAAAAGGGTGGTTGCAAAAGTTACTGTATATTTAAGCAGCGGATTTAAGCTATAAGGTATTTTATTTGCGAAGAATTCCAATAAATGTCGCCTATGTTGTCGCAAGACTAAAGTGATAAATGCGAGTTATGGAAATGTGTCCTACATTCACAACTGTTACTGAATTGATGTTCATGATGATGGCAGTTAAATGGTTTGACCTTTTTTCTTAACAGCAGGTGTCTTGGTTAGTAAAATTGGAATGAGAATGTACGTGGCAACTGGCGCCCAACGATGAGACCCAATACTCCCACTAAATTCAAATAAATTTTTAACATTAAATGGCACACATGTTAGACTGACTCAATGTTGGTTGGTCTTGTTGTTTGATAATCCATATTTGACCGGGAAGCATTCTTAAATATACTTCTAGCCAATGGCGCCCAACGAGAGGCCCAGTTAAGTATTTCTATAAAATTTCAATAAATAAGGAAGTGGTTATTTGGGTTTCAGGACAGTAATTTTAATAGAAAAAGAAGAGTTCTTGTTCATATCCACCACTTCTCTGTCTACCATCTACCCTCACACAATTTGTTTCGAATAAGAGGCTTTTTCTTAGAGCTGGTCTTTATTTGTTTAGGCGTTTACATTCAAGAGAATTTCGGCAAATTAACCGAAGTAAATGAAATCCAAATAAACGCTGTTATTAGTAATGAATTCGCACTAACCGGCTCCTGCCAACCACTGAAGTGAAAGGACTACAGCTCACTTCAATTAGTCTGATGATACCTGTACTCATAAATTCCATTACGTTAATTTGCAATGTCCATTGAAACGGAAAATTTCATTAGTATAGGGCATTACTCACCTACCCCATAGCAACACCAACTCCAAAGTTTGGTGCAAATTGTAACATACATGACACCGAAGCAAGTATATCATTTAAATATAAAAATTTCTCCACAACAATCAAAATCGATTGGGTGCCTAGCTGTCGTGGCTGGCGTGGAAGGAAAATCAAATCAAAAGTACCAGCCAACGACTTTGCAATGAACACGCTTTTATACTGCAATTATACCGCCATCATTGCCACAAAGAATTATTACAGTCTGTCAAGTCCACGCTTGCTGCAGCAACAGCAGACGCCGCGCTGTTGCCGCCGGATCCATCAATTAAGTACCTTTAAGTAAAACTATCTGGTTTGGTAACAAAAGATACAAAAGCATGTGCTGTGGGCTCACACGCATATGGCGGCGGCGACGTCGAACGAACCATTAACGCCGAACGCCAACGACCGAAGAACGTTTTTTTTTTCTGTTTTTCTTTTTTTCAAGGTTATGACAAACGAGGCGTTTAACTTTGTGGCTATTTGTGTGCGCAGTGCTAGCTGACATAAACCATGGATGACGGCAACTTCGTCCAACAGAGAGAATTTATACTTTCTTTTTGGTCATGAAATGTTGTTAATTATCCATTTCCATAAAAATCACCGGTCACACTATAAAATTAATTGAGAGAAATATGTGCTGTGCATGTATTCGCACAGACGGTGGGTACACGCACTCACATATATGCACGTGTATAACAGTTGGAGTATGTGATTCTTGGAAGTCGATATCAAAATGATATTGAAGAAACGACACTGTCCTTGAAAGTCGTAAAGAAAGTCATTGAAATTGCGGCGCATTTCGCGCACTTTGCTTCGTTCGTTTGTTTCTTTGTTTATCAGTTATACACCCGGAGAACATTGAACTGCAAACAAATCTAGCAAATGGAGAATATAAATAAATTGTGCTATTCAAATGCGCAAATGGCGGTCATAAATAGTCATAGGTTTTGCGGGTAAACAAAAATGCTACCATAACAATGGAAGAATACAGCGATTTTGTTATGCGTCTATCAGTGTTTTGTATTTTGTAATCAGTGCGAGGCATTGATTGATGTTGTATAAGACGGCCAGTTGGTGGGGACGAGTCGAATTGGATTGTAAAGTGGGGACACCCACACAATATAAATATTCTGTGGGTAGTAGCAGAAATGGGGACATTATTTCGGTAGAAGGCAATGCTAATTCGTACACGTAATAGTTTACTGCGACGACTGGCAATCATGCAGTTAACTTTCTGTTGACAAGAACGTAAACCAGGCATATAACGAATTGTTTAAGAGGTGTTTTCGATTAGTTCGAAACGAAAAGTTTCCGGCAGACTTTCAAATGATGAAGGTATCTGAAAATATTTCACAGTTAAGTGGCGCCCAACGTTAGACACAATTCCATATTCCATTTAACCACTTTTCCGATGACCAGGTGTCCAAAGCGATCACAATTGAGAACTCCTGTATTAAGGAGGAAACTTTCATTTTATAAAAAAAAAAAATTTAGAGCGACTCCCTTCGTAAGGACTCTTGCCACATCATTCGAAGAATAAATCTGTAACAGTTTGTGAATCATCAACCTTCTTTTGTTCAACACGAATCGATAGAGTGGCATTTCATTATGAGTTAGTGCCTTAAATGTATTGAAATAAAATGGTCTTCTTAATTGGCGCCCAATGTGAGGACTTTTTTTTTTTTTTAATCGCGTTGGTTGATGAGGAGAAACACTACAATTATGTGTTTATGTGAATAGTGATAGCATTTACGATATTAGAGCAGACTTTTGATTGGAAATTCTTCTCACAGTCCGCCAAAAAAGCCGAATCTGAGTAACAGACTGAATAACATTTTTGTTAACTACCTTGTTTTATTGCTGAACAAACTCTTGCTCTTGCGGCAATAAACATTTCTCTGGAATGGGAGACTCAGTGCATATTTTTTGAATTTCTTTTTCCCTGATGAAGGTCAGTATGAATGCGTGAGTATTACTTCAATTTTCCTTGAAATTAAGGTTTCGTAAAATATTTTGCATAGAATCAATGAAATAATGCTCTTTAAACAGCTGTCCTAGAGTAAGAAAAATGTGGCGCCCAACGAGAGGCCCTATAGGTATTTGTAACCATTTTTTTTTTTACTTTCCAGCAATATTTTTGTAGACTAACGGCTGAGTATACAATATTAATTCCGTTCAATATGGGACAGCTACTGACGTGAATACACCGTAATGTTGTGACTCATAATAATAAACAACTCCTGTCCGAGGTGCATACAAAAATAAAAAAATATTTCACCACCAATTAGATACATACACGTAAAAACTTTACCAATTTGGGGGAACTCCCCCCAGTCAGTGGCGAAAACCACAACCACAATGGCAAAGTTAAAACCACCCCCAAAGCTGTAAACAAACGACTCTTATCTCTGACGGAATGCACGAGAATAATTTTTGTTTTCGTGCCGAACGAAATCAACAAGCTACTGCAATAAGTATTTCATTGAGCAGGTAATAATATATCTATATAAATAAAATTGAGTACCCAATTTCGTTGATAACAAAACGAAAAAAAAACTCGAAACAGAGAAGAAAACACCAAAGATAAAGGGAAAAAAGACACAATAACGGAATAACAACAACATTTATTAGCACAAACAGAACCTGAAGAATAAACAATGCCAACAAGAAAGAAAGTAAATTCCTAGTTCTTCTTTTTACTGCGCGTTTCAGAATAAAAGTCACTAACAGCCAAGTATTTGGCCAAAAACATCCAACACCACACATGCAGACAATAGAATCACCATAATTGCAAAATCATCCTCACACAGTTTATGGCAGAAGTGCTGTCCCGGCCCGTCCACGTCCAGTACCTAAATGTGTTCTATGCCGCTGTGATAACATGTATAGTTTTTTTCCATTAGCACTGCGCTTCGGGGCTTGCATCTCCCCATAGCCCCCCTTCCGCTCATGAGTGTTTTTTGTGTTGGTGTTGTACACATCAAGCAGGTCATCCACCCCACTTACGTCAAAAACAAAAAAAAAAAAAAGATATACTCGTGCAATAAAATGTAAACTGTTCTCGTCTTGTTTCTCTCTCTTTGTCTCTCTTGACTCCCTCCTCTCGGTTGGCTCTGTGTGGGGCGGCGCGGGTATGATGAAGTGTTGAGTCGTCGCCTTCGCAAAACAAAGCACTGTCGACGCAAACAAAAACGAAGCAAGCAGCAGAGGAAAGAACTACGTCCTCGTAGTTTTTTTGTTTTTTGTTTTAGAATAGCCAACTCCATAAAAACTCTGATTAAACGCGGCATCACCCTCATCCATCCGCCCTTCGCTTGTACAAACTCCCCTCTCAGACAGACGACAAAGAACCCTTAACCGACAGCCGCTCGCAACACACAATGGCGAACGAAAAAGACGCGATTCCAATCAAAATGACGTAACACTGTGTTTTAGCGTTTCGTTTGGTTCTTGGTCTTGCTGCGAAAAAAAAACTCACACAGCTCTCTCTGGATATTTCAGAGTATCTGTGCTATAAAGAGACGCATTTGTGTGTTTGTTTATACAACCCTTGCTCTGTTGATTACACAACACAACGCGGTCTCAAATTCGAAAAAGAACTGCCACCCGATCCGAACAACGCAAATGAGCCTATTTCTAAGAAACGTCAAACTGTCAAATTAAGTCAAGCTGTCAAATGAACTGTCAGAAAGAGTTTTGTACGTATCAAATATTTAAATAACCCCAAGAACCTAAACCCCTAATTGTTCAACTGTTATATCATCATTGCGAATTAAAAAAAAAAGAAGAAAAAATGTGTATGGCATGAGGCGTGACACAAAAATGAGAGCTTTCTGGAAATGCTTTCCATGAATTTTGATTGAAAATTGTTTATCTCTTGACGTTCTGAAAACAGAGTAGTTTTTAAAGCCAAATTGCTTCCTCTCTTCAGTGTTCAGTCTTCCACTTTCTGCGATACTTACTCTCCAGAGAAAACTACAACTGAGTGTGTTATGTTATGTGTTTCGTAGTTTGTGTTAAATCAGTGTCTGAAGAATGTAGATGCGGCATCGGTACGGTATTTCGATATGCCGGCTATTTAGTGCTGCTAGCTAGATGGCGCCTTCTCGCATTTGTGTTTTTGGTTTCTTTTGTGTTTGATTGAGATTGTTAAGAGAGGACCAGTGACCACTCTGTGGAAACTTATTCAGACTTTTTATGGTCTCTTTGGTCTCTTTTCTTTTTTATTCAGCCAACACACTTGAGACTTGTGAGCAATCGGGCTTTGATGATTTTACCATCCATTCGATAAAAGTTTGTAAAGAGTGTTACGTTAGCAGCACTTTGCGCAACTGCTGCACTCTTTGCTGCTGATTCGTTGCTCGTTGGTTTAGTTTTTTTTTTTCTTGGCTTTAGTTGAGTAACCTAAATATTATGGCTCTCCCTGAGATATAACCTCGTTTTTTGTGGTGTAAACAAAAAAAATGTGTGTTATTCAACAAGCAGCAGTGAATGGTGTTGCCACTTTGAGAATTTTTGCAATCTAAAACAGTATCTGCTGTTACTATACTCGTGCAAATGGATAAAAGTCACTCATAACGATTTGCCGTGGGGTGAATATTTGTTTGCGTAAGAAACAAAAAATTTGCAAAAGTTTTTCATTTTGAAATACTTGTAAAATGCTATTCATGATGTGCATACAAACTCTGCGATGGGTAGGTACTGCTTTAATCCTCAAACCTATCGACTGGCAGTAAAAATCTATTACTTTCTTCTGTTGTGGATCAGCACGCAAATCTTGAGTAATTGTCAAATTCAGACAATTTTAATTATGATATTTGTTGTGCATTTCCAAGTGGTCGGTGGTACAGTGGAATAAATTTTCTGTTTTTCCGATGGTTGAGCCAATGCACACCAGAACTTAGATAATCTAGATTACTAATCAAGTCGTGTTACTGGGATTTTTCAACAAAAACTTCCATTTGTCACCGAAGGCAACTGACAGCTGTATCTACTATCTAGTTTTGCACAATTTGGTTATTGCTGCGTTGCTCCTAGTCAATTTCGTATGACTTCAGTGGTTGGACTTTTAGAGAATATTGTTATTTAATATATGTTTCCCCTTTTAACCCGCATAGCCTTCAAACCGGCTAACTAACTGAAAATTTACTTCTTCGAAAGTGTTATCCAAATATGCTTGAAAACCTGCATTAACTTTTTTGAATTTCCAGAAATCAGAAAATAAATTAATACCTAGCTGAAAGGAAATTCCTCCACAAACCTACAACCTACCAGCCTACCACACTGACTGAAGCAGGATTCATTTTTTCTGATACAATACATATTTTTGGTCGCAGTGTCAGCCAACAGGGCATGATATAATTTGTAAGAAAAAGGTTCAGTTCACATGAATATACTTATCCAACAACTTGTAGCAACTTTGCAGCGAATTTAGAACTAATTCTATTTGCCTTGTAAATGAGGGACAAAATGTTACGTATACGACCGAGTATACTAATTTTCAGAAATAATTTCAGCTGATATAAAACTTGAATACAATTATCAAAATCGATAAGCGAGGCACAGAACATTTATATGATGCAAGTCCGGGCTATATTTGCATCTTGCAAATTTGAGCAACTGATTAATTTCAATTTGAAAGACAAACTTGCAGGTAAGAGAACAGAAATGTTAAAATATCTCCTACCACCTCAAAGACACAGCGGTATTTCATCGTAGGCACATTGATTTATACAAAATATTGAGTGTCTATCTAATTACTGGTGACTGAGGTGCCTTATCGAGACAAAGCAAATTTTTTACGCTTGAACGTGTCCACTGAGTCATTTACTTAATTATAGTTTGTAAAACCCTGGCTGATTCACTTGGATGTATCGATTTGTTGACATGGGCTTAGTAAACACTTTGGCATTCTCGATAGAAGCAGAGTGGCATCACCGTTCACGCTCTCAAACCAAACGACACGAAATAGCCTTCTTGAAAGCTTCTTTAAATGGTTCTCAACGTTTCATCTCTTAAGAAGCTGGTTCTCTCTTCATTGAAATGTTTTTCCATGCTAGAGCTAGGTGCAAAAACAAAACGGTAAAGAAAACCCATTAGTCATCGAGAATCTCTATTTGTTGAGCTACGGAGTGCCATTGCCATATGTTACAAAGAATTTTCACTTCTTTTCTAGTCTCAATAGGGATGACACTTCCGGTGGTAAATATTTGGTCAACTTTTTTCCTGTTTTTTTTTTTTTTGTTTTTTTATTTTATTTACTCACCCCCGCATACAAAGCCGTTTTGGGGACGAACTCCCTGTTAGTAACAGCTGTACGGTGAATACATAGAAAATGAGATTTCATCACCATCATCATCAATTCAACTATTTCATCAGATTGACCTCTGCATGTCATTTCACTGAAGGTTTTTCCACTCGAAATTCGTCAGTGAGCAATGAGAAATTACCCACTCCAAGTCCTTCAACTACACCAAAGCGAATATGAGTTTCAATATACTGTGCAGCCTAATTGTCAAATTTCATGTTAGCTTATTAACCGACTAACATGACAGGCGGGTTTTTGATTATTCTCTCGAGCGTGTGCAGCGCGAACACATACCATATCCCCGCAATCAATAATGATCGGCAATCGTATCCGTTCGAAAACTCATTTGTCAAAAATGACTTTTGCTTTTGGCAATGATTGCCATCATCCTTTCACCCCCTGTAGCCACCTACACTCGGGTGGAATATTTGGAAATTGAAAAATCACTTCGTGCTCGTCGGTTAATTTGTTTTTTTTTTTTTTTTTTTTGGGAAACTTTCACACGAACGGAATGGAAATGTGCTCTAGATTCGATATGTATCTCGGGTACGTACATTTAATGGCGTGGATATGGTTTTCGTTTTATTCGACCCACATATTCGTGTGTCTTTCTGTTTGGGGAGGAAGGACCTCTCATTCACAACGAGAAAGATACGAAATTGTTTGTTGAAGATTTTGCACACATTGCATTATGTTTAGATTACGAGATGTTGTTTAGATGCTCCCATTTCTAGAAGTGGAGCATTCGGAAAAGGCAAATGTACAATTGTACACCTGTGAGGTATTTTTTGTTATACATTTTTAGAGGTGGAAATGGACTTTTTTTGATGGGGATGACAAGGAAGCTTAATGTGTATTCAATTTAGAAGTCTGTAGCCACACGTGTGAACAAAGTGGTGTCCCTCCTTGACCAAGTTTGGCGAATTTATTTGGGTCGGGGGGGCTTTCGTTTTTATGGCATTTAATAGGTATCACAATCACTATAAAGCAGAACGATAAACGTTGATAGTTACAGAAAAAGACGAAAGACTGCAATTGGAGTCAATGTCAGAATTACTAGTTACTCGTTACTTTACAAATTCTCTCAAGTTCGGTAATTTTTGCTGATAAAGACAATCAATAGAAATCGAATAACCAAAATTGAGTTCGAAGAAATCGGTCCACATTGTCAGAAGAGTGATGTGGCGTATTACTCGTTACTCGTTATTTTATGAATTTCGTAATTTCTACATATAACCTAAATAAACCTAAATAGAATAATCTTCTTCTTTACTACCGACTGTTTTAAAAAAACAAGAGCCAATAAAGAAACTAATTCGTATGTTAAGACTTTTTAAGTAGGGATTGTCAGAATTAATTTATTCAGTCATAAACTCATAACCTGTTATTGAATCACTTCTATGTTTTTTTTCTTACAATATTGATTACTCTTTCTATCGAAACCTAACCGAAGTAAGGATATTTAGAGCCTCCTGAAGCCAAAAGCGAACTACTCGTTACTTACTTAGTTGATAAATGTTATCTTTCGTTGCCATTTTAGATCTATCGTTTCTATTTAACAGCAATCAGACTAAGGACTGCCTGACGAAAATTCCTGGGCCGTTTAAACCCAGGAGTTGTCAAACTCGCTACTCGTTATTTTACCAATCAAATCTTTTGCTGCCATTTTTGTGCAGAATATGTACAACCTTTTTATTGGAAGCTAATCGGAGTAAAGATTGTCTGAATCTTGAGCCTTTTAGCACTTTTATCCTTTGCTCATTTACTCATTTAAAACGCTTTTATCCCTCGTACCACTTCAGCGACTGCAACAAATTTTGATTGATCACCCCAATGGGCTGAAAGATATCGTTCCAGATTTAGTAGTGTTCAAACTTGTAGCAATTTCTCAATCAATCAGACAAACCTATTTTAAATCACTGGACCATTACTCCCCCTCTCCTAGTTCGAAAAGTCAACACTAAACAACCTTTCGCGTTTAATGCAAATTACTGCGCCGCCGTCCAAACGTTCACCGGTCATGTCGAAAAAATCCTCAATTGCAAACTACACCTATACGTGTTTTAATCACAACCAACCACTCAAGCTATGAGCACGCCCATATTGCAGTACATTACATCACAATAAGGTGACATTTGATTAGACACATTTTCATTTTCGATTTATATAATCAAAATTCCATAGCACACGACATGAACAGACTGCAATATAAACTGCTTAGTCTCGCACGATTATTAGTTCCGCGTTGCAACCCATTCTATAAAATGTCTCATGTAATAGATGCATACACAGAGCCGCTTACTAGAAACTACTCTAAAAATAAACAAAAAAAAAAAAATAACATACAATGTAATTAAAATTCGTTATTGTCTGAACTTTATAACCCTTAGCAGATAAACACCGTCTTTTATTTATATATTTTTTTTTAATGAATACAAGTTTTTGCCTTATAAAAAAAACCCTAATTACGTAGATTTTTATATACTTTGTCGTCGCGGAGCAAATGTAGCTGGGTAGATTGAATATAAAAAAAAATTGGAATAATCCCAGGAAATATTATATTTTTAGAGTTACGAGCGATTTTATTACCAACTGAAATCGAATGAATAAACAATAATATAGTCATAGATCTTAGACAGATGCCTCATTCATATCAGGGCCGATGAAGTGAAAATGAATTTGTACTAGAAGAAAGTTTGATGAACTCCTTATACGAATTTCCAAGCATTGTGGTGGCCAAACTATTTTAGGAAGTTTTTAATAGCCCCCGATGGTTGAAATTTTGTTTGAAATGTAATTTTGTGTCCCACTTACAATTTAATGCCCACTCTTAGTGTGACGATCAAAAATGTTGCAACTAAACGTTTTCGTTCTGCAAGTTGTCTGGATTTAGAATCGAAATTAGAAATGGTTTCAAAAAAAAAAAAAAACGGTTGCATACATTTTCCACTGTTTATGAATTGTACAAAAGTTTTTTGAAGTTTTTGCTCACTTTCATTGGGAAATAACTTCGCATAAAATAAGTGAATTTATTTCCCACGCGAAATGAAGTTGTTTTCCATATGAAGTTATTGCCCGTGAAGTTATTTCCCTGCACTGTTCACTTAGCCGTATTAAACAGAAAATATGGTTCATGCATTTACTTGATCAACGTACCGATATTTAGTGAAAAATATAACAAGGTTGTTGGCTTGGCTTATACAGTCTATATGAGGTATTTAAATAAGTCCTTTATTATTTTTTTTATCATTATTTATTTATTTATTTATTTTCAATCAAATGAGTATAAATAGGTTATAATTAAACGACAATTTAAGATAAAAAATGTGAGTGCGCTATCTGTTGGATTATTGTAAAAACAGTTATTAAAACTACGGCCTTCTGTATGTTAAAAGTACTAATATCTTGGACGTTCAACTATTTATGCCGCTGTGAGAGAAGTTAGTACCAACTTTGGGAAATATCTCCGTACAAAGTACAAGCAAATTAGATACATAATACTCTTTCTTCCATTTTCCGTTACGCTCTCATTTTTAAGCCATCTAGTGACAAAAAATGGAAACGGAAAATGAAAATCTAGTACATTTACCAGACAAATAGTAAATCACTCCAATCTGAAGTACCTACTGCCGTTCTGGCAGAAAATAGGTCTCTACATTGAAACGAAACACTTAGAAGGATTTTCTTAGGATATCTCAGGAGTTTTTGATCCTTACTTTAGGTGTATATTATGAAGAAAGGACTACATTCAAATTGTTTTTTTTTTTTTTTTTGTTAGTCGCCTATGATCTGTATACCTACATCATACACTCTGTCGTTAGCTTTAATTGGTTCTTCCCATTCACCATGACCATTTCCAGCAAACCACACTCTCATTGATTTCAATACACTCACTCGTTGACCTACTTCTGTCAAGACACTCTATTCCCCGCCTGTACATACAATAGCATGCATGCAATATGCGTACGCCGTATGGGTATGCCCCAAATCAAATACGACAGAAATCACCTTCCAAACCCAAACATATTGCCTTCGCCCGCCTCTAATTGGACGTGAAATTTAACGCTCAACAGGGCAGCCAATCAACCGAAAATTTAAGTGCCCCCGGACCAGAGATACATTTACGTACCTCTAACGCATTCGCAATATTCGTTACACGCAACGTAACATGCGTACGATCATTATCATGACATAAATGATGTAGGTACTGGGCTACAAAGTCTGTTGTGTAACAAGAGGCCTTCACGTGAAGAAGTACACAACTAATCCATCACCACTACCCGATCATGATAGATATAAACCATCGCCAACATTGCGTTCATTGAGTTGTCATCAATCCCCAAAAACAAAAAAAAACAAAACAAGCACAAGCACTTGTCTCGTGAGTCATGAATCACTGACAGATACCGAGTGAATCAAAAAATTATTTAGAATTTAATTAAAAATCCCCAAATCAACACGTTCTGATTGTTGCATGAAACCTAATAACCCATGCGAGCAAGAAGTGCATTTCCTATGAATATACAGTTGCATTTTAGAGTACACAAACGAACTGTCACTCAGTAGGTAACCAGACAAAACACCAGACGACTGTCGTCTGGTCCGAAGGAGGAGGTAGACTTCTCGTTACAAGGTTGCTTCCCAGTTTTCCTTAGTGCATCGATATAGCTGTGCTACCTCGGTTACATGGTGGTTGGCATTGACTACTCGAGCTTTGAGCGTTCGGTAAAAGTTGAAATGCGCCAACATGTTGCCAAATATATACCTCTTAGAGGTCTTAGAGAGCGGGCTGCATCAACTGCATCTGCATCTGCAGCCTGTACCTCTCTTTAAAAGCTCCCAGCACACATATGCAACGCTATCTCTTAGCAAATGTCAATCGCGCCGATTACCGCAACCGGTATGAACTGTCGTAATTTGCAAATGCAACTACGAAAATGATTTACGAAATCGTGTATCTCGCGTTTGTTACACAAGCCAACCAACCAACCGAGCGTCTGTTTCGTTTAGGGCATTGTTACATCGTCCATTCAAATGTTACACAGGCATACACATTTCCAACGGCGCGGCGCGCACCCAATGACACTTCAACTCACAGCGGGCGAGAATGTGTGGTACAATTCGACGAAATGACGCACAAAGATTATGTTACATTTTGAAGGCAATTATCTAATTTCCATATTTAAAATATCATTTGTTGTTGTCAGGAGTGCGAATTTTGCCTACATGCCGGCCGCTGCCATCTGATTTTCGGTGACAGTTGACAGTCGCATCTGAATGGGACATAGGCGGGTGCTCTAGAGGCCGATGCGAAAATTGTTATTAAATCTATTTTCTATTTGGATAAATAGTGTGTGAGAGATAAATGTATTGTCACCCATCGCATTCAGATTGAGGTTTTTTGAATAATGACAGTAATTTATTAAAAATCATTGAAGATGCGTTAGTCACACCCCCTTGAAATCTCTTAATATATATTTCATGAGCGAAAAATAGATTTCAATTAATCGTTAAGATCGGTTGTGTCGTATATTGACGGTCAGTGGGTCATGCAAAAATTTTAGTTGGCAAAAGAGATTTTAAAGCATCAATGGGGGGGTATTTATATATGTCGAATGTTTTGACGTTAATCTGATGGGACTTTTGGTTGTTATTTTTTGGCGATTTTTGGTTATCTGTCACTTTAGTTTTTGTCGGAAAGAAATATATAAATAAAATTGAGTCTTGTCAGCTTTGCACACTGATTGCGCTACATAAAATATGTAGTTTGACATGCGTCCGAAAATGTGTGGGTTTTGTTTTCTCGGCTGTAGTTCCGTTTTCTTTTTTAGTTGTTCGCCAAGATACTTTTCTGTCAATTGATTATGTCGATTGCTTTATAAGGAAATTGTTCGCACTTCAATGGGTTGTGGTCTGATGATTGAAATGGGGTTATATCGATTAAATTGACTTTTTGTCTGACTAGTACAATTTCCAAATTAGGCTTTTAATGTGGGGTAAATTTAATGATTCCGTGCCGAAAAGGCATTCATTTCAAATAGACGCATATTCTATGCAGCGCAACGAGCAAAGTTACTTTTTGTCTGACTAGTACAATTTGCGAGTTACAGCATTAATTGTCAACAAATATTTTTAAATGCCTATTGAAAATAGATAGAGGGATTGAAAACAACATTCCATCCTGGGTTCAAAAGAAAACGAAAGCAGAAAAACACAAATAATCCATAAAAATGCAAAAGTAATATAGAAGTTTCTCTGTTGAACGTCACTTTGACTTTATAATACTAATTTTCAAATGGAAACGCTTTATAGTGCAACAAAAAAACGTCTCTTCCGTAGGGATTTTGTTCATCATGCACAGGCACACGGGCTCATAATTGAAGGTGGCTCTACTCGCTGTTCAGTAAATTGTAATAGAGTCATATAATATATTGCATACTTTTAGAGCAAGTTGTATAATGGAATTGATGCAGATGTTAATTTTGTACGATTGTTACAAATTTAATCTACCCCAATATACACAATTTTTACAACTTTACAATTGAAACTCCCCAGCGATGTAAACGCAAATGATGAGCAGATCGACGGCAAGTAATGCCAGATTGAATTTTCAAGTCTGAATGTCCCCTTATTTCCTTTTTATATAACTTTTACTCAAAAATGAACATCCTTATCCTCCATCTTTAAACACAAAACTGAATTTTCTCCTTTCAGGTCCAAACAATTTTAGCAGTCTCCTGTTGCGAGCTGAAGTCCTGCGAAAGCTAAATCATTACCAAAGTTCCCTAGCAGATATTGATCACGCGCTGAGAAGAAAATCCTCATCAGCTAAAGTATGACCCGCAATCCTCCTTTTATCCGTATCAAAATAACCATTCTTTCAATCCCTTTAAGGCCCATTATCATCGTTCGTTGGCGCTCTGTGGACTAGGCCGCTTAGATGACGCACTTGTTGGCCATTGTCTGGCAATTAGTTTGGATGACAAAAATTCCACCCTCTCCTCAACAGAACTCTTTCAACATGATCTCGCTAAGGTAAGTCAACCGCACCATAATCCCAACTAAATCCCAACTTTAACACACAAACTTACAGCTTCTGCAAAAGCTACTGACACAATCTCCAAAGAAAATCCATCTAAACTCGTCGTCGCCATCGTCTGCAGCCCCCTATGACGTTGTCCTCGAAAGTCGGCAACGGAGGAAGCAAATTGGATTACCCAACAACTTCGATGGGGATGATACTATAGCTGCTGATGCAAACACAGACTGTGACCTTATGCGGCAAGGCTCGCGTAAACATTGTCGCAGGAAATCCTACAGCAGAAAACAACACAAGGCACAAACAACAACAGCAGCAGCACCAACGCATGTGAATTTTTTCGGTAGCTCTCGCTTCGATAGTATCCTAGAGAGGACTCAACAGGAAGTACAAAGAATCAAGGGTAAGTAAAATCACACACACTCCTCGCTCATACACGCAATGACATAATCACTTCTTTTAGAATCCGAATCGGATTTGAATCAGGACCAGCGACACCTCATTCCGGTTAATCCGAATCTAATCGATGCATCAGACTTTGATTGTGTCCTCTGCTGTCGTACCTTTTGGAAGCCGGTGGTGACGCCTTGTGGTCACACCTATTGTTGGGTATGCCTGGACAGATGCATGGACTACTCACCGTCGTGCCCGTTATGTATGTCACCACTTGTTGAACAGCACGTGAATGTACTGCAGGGCTCATCATCACCAGTTCCTTTTATTCTCGCCAAGAGGCCAGTCACAAAATTCCTTGAAGCCGCCATGAAACGATTCATTCCAGAGAGCTATGAAAAGCGTTTCCGACAGGAAATGGATCTAGAACCATCGGTTCCGGTATTTATTTGTACAACAGCATTTCCCCATGTTCCGTGTCCGTTGTTTGTCTATGAGCCAAGATATCGTCTGATGGTGCGACGAGCAGTGGAATCGGGTGAGAAACAATTTGGTATTGTCCAGCCTCACAGTGGCAAGTCGAGATACTTTGATGTGGGAACGATACTGGACATTCGGGACTGTGTTCTTCTCGGCGATGGTTGTTCCATTTTGAGTACGGTCGGATGTAAGCGATTCCGAATACTTGCCCGGAACGAGAAGGACGGATATGAGACAGCTAAAGTGGAATATATCTACGATGAGATTATTACGGAGGATAATGTTTCGATTATAAGTAGTATGCACACATCGGTGCTGAGCAAAGCGATTCAGTGGTACGAGAGCTTGGGCACCGACATTAAAGAGGAGATTTTGCGGAGTTTTGGTGAAATGCCAACTGTCGAGGAGAATTGGGAGAGCATCGCCGATGGGCCAGCGTGGGCGTGGTGGATAATTGCACTGCTGCCGCTGAATCAGCAGTTGAAGGTAATTTCATTAAAATGTAGTCAGTCCCATTATAGGCTTTGAACAGTTTTGTTTAGTGGCGTTTTATAAAAAAAAAAACATAAGTACAGGAGTGGGTAACTAGTTTCTGAAAATATTTCCCATTGGCCGGTTTAAAGAACATTCGCCCACCCTAAGCGGGTCAATCTCAATGTAATCAGCATATCCTTGATAACTGATTTCATTTCAATAGAGGTAGAGGCCTGCATTTATTTGTTTCGTCACAATTTTTGCTCTCTCTTGGGATTACCATCCAACCAACGATGTGGCGAATAAATATTTAATTCAGTTATCCTTACATGAGGGAATATATTTCTGTGTCAATCACCACTCAGTCGTACGATCGCAAATTAAATATGGGAATGGAGTACCTACATCACTTAATCAGAATTGCAAATCAAAGTGTCACCATAATACATACGACGCTTTTACTGCATGATTGAATTGGGCTACCTATTGAATTTGGTCAACGTAATTCAGTTGAGGATGTGCGTTAAAGAGTCAAACGCATTAGCCAATTGTTTTCTATTGTTTGTGTTACAGAAGCTGTCCAAATAGACACTATTCATTATATAATCAAATTTATTACTAAACTAATCTGTTCCTCTGTACGAAAATATTTCGGAAGCGTTAAAAGTCGCAACAGAAGAACGCGTTCTTCTAAATGGATGTATGGCGAAAATTGTTGCATTTAGTTTAGAAATAAAATAATACAGAACTTGGTTTTTGTTGTTTGTAAGCCGTCGTTTAGATATTTACACTTCCGAAATGAGTGAGATACGTTAATCAGTCATTGAAAAAAATGAATATATCGTTCTGTTATGCCCCAAATCACAGGATATTTTCAAATTATGCCTGTAGTCTTCTTCTAGATGTTTGCATTTACTTCTTCTGTGTGGGTTATGGCAAACTGCAGTTTTTGTTTCGCTTTGTGAAATTGGCTTTTAAGCTCTTTTTTCGGGACATGTCTGTGTCGCCTTAGACTCTCTGATAAACTTACCGGCGAACGATATTATTCTTCTCCGGATTTCAAATTGAACAAAATGCGAATCGTCTGATGTCTGATGAGTAGTAGGGATATTAAATATAGGTATAAAAAGAATGCCGCAATGAGGGAGCAATGAAAAAAAAACTGATTTAATATTTATCAATTGTAGGCACCGGACAAGGGACTGACAAAATTTGGGCTGGACTTCGTTTAATTCTACAAACCCCTTATGCAATGCAAAGAGTCAAATTTTCCTTTTCTTTATTTTCCAGGTCGACATCCTCGCCACAACGAGCTTGGAGAAACGTCTTCGTGCGATCGAAAAAACCCTCGACTGTATGTCGGGCACCTTCAAACGCTCCCAACAGAGCTGTGTAGTTGTCCATCGGGATGGTATTCAACCATGTCAAGCTGTCGAATGCTGTCAACATTCCTCATCCGAATTAACCAGCAGCAGTGATTCACACACAACAAGTGAACATTCACACCTAATGCTCTAGTTCCTGGCTATTTGAATTGCTACCAATCGCAACTATACTACTAATCGATAATTACACTACACCTTAGTTTTAATTTTTTTCTTTTGTTTGGTTCATTCATAAAACACTATTCAAATTCAAATTATTGTAAAAAAAATAAGGGAAACATTTATTTAATTACTGTTGTGTATTAGTAAATGAAATTCAACAACAGAAAAATCAACCAACTTTATAGCTTTAAGGATGTTCTAGCCTGCGCGTCTGAGCCGTTGTCATCCTATATTCGATGTATAATCCAATTAATTATAATATTCTTCTCATCTCTTTTTTGGGTAAATTTTCTTCTTTGTCAACGTAGGAACACATCTTGGGGGCCAAATTAAAAATGAAAAAAAAAAAAAAAAAATAAAGAAATAAAAAAATTGAAAAAAATAAAATAAAATTCATTAACCAAATTTGTTTCCAAACATAAAATTATATTAACCTACAAACAATCAAACTTTTAGAGGGAATTATATAGATAAATAAAATTATATATGTATACATTTATATTTATATATATAAACCAAATATTTATGCAAATTTTAGCTAGAACTTTCTCTTACTATTACAAAATTTGTTATATCCATATTATAGAAAACAAACAAAACAAAACTATATCAAAAACTTAATATTTTTATTAAACAACAATAGAAAAATGTTAAATAATTGGTTCGACTTATTCCACAGTACAGAATTTATACATTCCGATAAAAATGAAAGAAAACAAAATTAAACTGTAACCATACATACAATACCGTATAAATATGATTACCTATATGTAGAAAATATACTTGTGTATCTAACTTAGATGGTGTAGTGAATAGATATATATGTATAGTATATTCTCAAAAAAAAAACTCTATATTGTATAGTATATATATTTTGTATGTCCAATAGTCTCGTTTAGCCAATGAACTACACGGTTTCCAAAATGTGTAACATAAAAACAATTAACCATTTAATATTCTCAAAATAGTTTAACTAATAAAAAAGAATAGAATACATTTTCCATAAAGAAAACACCACACAAAATAAAACATTTTATTATCGACGGCAACTGAATGACAATCTCTTGTATAAAGCGCCATCGCGTTCGTTTCTAATCCGTGTTGTATATGTACAAGCGTAGTAAAGGAAAACAAAAAACCAAAACTTGTACTTATAGTATAAAACGCTAAATGACTCACAGATACAACAACAGAAAATAACACTTTTATTATGCATACGTTTAAATACAAGAAAAACTATATTATTACGTACTATATTGTAAACAAAAAAACAAAAAAAACTTTTTGTCTTTTTGTCCTCCTCTAATTCATTCCCAAGGGAGTTTCTTCTGTATCCGATTTTGTTCATATATCCTATATGCATACAAGGTCTCTAAAAAAACAAAACATTATTTATTAAAATGCATAATTGTTTAAATTTGGTTTTCAACTCTAAGAGAACAAAAATCAAAGCAAATAATATTAAATAGAAAACAGAAATAAATCAAAATTTCTTTTAAAAACAAATAAAACTCGAACTACTCACAATCTTTTTTTATTTATTATCTGTAGTCTCTTATTTATAAATCATAAACAAACATAAAACTGAAACAAACAATTTTTTAAGCTGTGAATATTATTATAATTTGTATTTTTTGTATAGAAACTTTATTATTTTGCTCTTTTGTTTTTGACAATGATTTTGTTTTTGTATTTCTGGTAACTGACTACAAAACAGTAAACAAATATTTGTATTGTGTCGTTTATGTTTGTGTTATTATAATTTCTTCGATAAGCTGTTTGTAACTTTTTTATATGATTTTTTTTTTATACGATAATTTTTCTTAGACATTTAGGTAAAGTATTTATGAAACAATCAGAATATCCTGTATTTTTTTATATAATATACTATGTGAACAATATTTAATAATGAAGAATCATTGAAATGTAATTGTTGTAGTGTTTTTAATTAGTTTCTTTGTCTTTTAATAATTAATTTAATTTAAAATACACTTAATAAAATGTGAAGAAAGAAAATCAAAGTTGAATGGCTTTTTGTTAGATTCGTGTGGGCTCCTCTTATTGGTGCCGAATACGTCCATATATGAAGCTCTTTGCTAGTAGATGCCGTATTTTCTTGATAGAGTCGACTTTTGTGACTTTGGGCGCCTGATAATAGAACTTGATCCGAATTCCTCAAGGGAACAGAGGTTTCTATTTTATAACTCAAAATCCGATCGGAACTCAAATGGCGTTCGAAGTATCCGTTTCGGAACATAATCACTCCTATCGAGGTATCCGTTTGGAACGGAATTTTCTCCGATCTGTACGAAATCGGAAAAATTCCATTCGAGGTATCCGTTCCGATACAACTTTCTCCGACGACATATAGGGCACCTTGTCGCATTGCGTGGAACCGCGTTATGCCACTTACTTTTGACAGCCACACGGCAAATTTATTCCGAAGCTATCCGACAACGAATTGCTGCGGAATATTTTCATGTGAAATGAACGCGTTTATAATATGATTCATTTATTGTATTCCGAAACTGATACTTCGAATGCAATTTGAGTTCCGATTGGATTTGATTTTCGTATCAGAATTTTCTCCGAACAGATACCTCGATAGTTTTCGGAGGGATTCGGAAAAAAGTGCTGTATAGCAGTCAAAAATAAGTGTTGTAACGCGGTTCAACGCAATGGGACAAGTCGCGCTATATGTCATCGGAAATTATTTTCCGAAATTTGTATCGGAATCGGAACGGATATCTCGAATGGAATTTCTCCGATTTCGTACAAATCGGAGTAATTTCAGTTCCGAACGGATTTTGAATTATTCTTCGAATGTTCACGTAAAGGACTCTACGCTTAGGTATAGGTAGTTAAGCTTTAAGAAGCTTCTAGTCAGCGGAAAACAATAGTACAGTCCCATATATATAATAGCGACATTTTGCAGTACAACTGTAAGAACTGGACTCAATTTCGTGCAGGCAATTTTAGATCTATTCTGGCTGAACACCTAAAAGTCATACAAAAAAAATTTCACTTTTATTCGGGTCTATCACAGAATCCGTCGTATTCGGAATTTTGCTACGAACCCCGAAAGAACTGTTACAAAGTACGTCGTCTAGACGGACTCTAAGGCGGCTCTCCCACTGAAGCAACAAGCAACAAGCAACTGGCAATAGGAAACATGCGATATTATCGCTAACAGTTATTTTACATTGAATCAAATTAGACGTCTCACATTAAAGCAACTATCGGTTGAACGAAAAATGTTGCTGATTGCGGCAACATTATTGCTGGCGATACACAGCGCATGTTGAAAAGCGATATATATCGCGTCGTTGTATCAATATTTTGCGGGTAGTGAGTGCGGTGATAGTACATGTAGGTAAAAATCCCTGCACGTAGGGATTTTCGATCTAAAAATGACGCCGTAGGCAAAAAGGGACAGATTTGTAACGTAGGTATTTTTTTCGGATGGAACATTTTCATCTTATTTGTAAGTAAATTGATTTGCTCAGTCAAAAAATGTTTATTATTTTTGTTTATCTTTTATATTTTGCTCTTACATTCGTCGATATTAGCTAAGGAATGAAATGGGATGACATAACTTGAAGAGTCAACAAATAGGAAAAATTCATTTGTGGTTGAAATTGAGTATGAGAAGTTTGATTCGATTTTATTCATGTATGTGTAAGACTACTCTTTTGTTTATTGCACGCCCTCTGTAGTTTCTTTTTTTTGCAACTTATAAAAATTGTTAGTCTGTTAACACTAGAATTGAAGAAGGAGGATGTTCAGAAACCGCCATTTTTATTATTAATCGGCCATTCCTGTGGCAGAAGGCGAAGAAGAAAAACCAAAAATAAAAAATCGCTAACCATCTTTATTAAATAAAACACATTTAACAATTCAGATGTGGGGTTTATACCACAAATTTTAACGCAGTCATTAATAAAAGTGTATTTTTAAAATATCTAACAATGAGTCAACGAGTAACCAGAAAGGTAATTGTCGATGCCCTCATGGCAGCAAATATTGATTTCCCACAGGCTGCAACATTAAGACAATTACGTAGACTGTATAACGAGTCTCTGGCCATAGACGACGACGAATATCATAGCGAGTACTCAGAGGATGCTGAAACATATTCTGTGTCTGATGTCACCGTCGCCGTGTCTGCTGCTCCTGCTGTCACATCTACCGATGCCCATGCCTCCGCATCTGCTGCCCCTGCTGCCGTAGCTGCTGTACCCGCTGTTCTATCTGCTGTTCCCACTACCGTATCCGCTGCCCCTGCTGTCGTAGCTGCTGTCCCCGCTATAACTGCTGTCCCTGCTGCTGTGTCTGCTGCTCCCGCTGTCACATCTACCGATGCTCATGCCTCCGCATCTGCTGCCCCTGCTGCCGTAGCTGCTGTACCCGCTGTTCTATCTGCTGTTCCCACTACCGTATCCGCTGCCCCTGCTGTCGTAGCTGCTATCCCCGCTATATCTGCTGTCCGTGCTGGTGTGTCTGCTGCTCCTGCTGTCACATCTACCGCTGCATATGCCGCTGTATCCGCTGCCCCGGGATCAACTATTGGTAATTTGTCTGCAAGCCCTGCTAGAAGACAAGTGGTGAATTGTGCTGAAGCAACACAAAACGCCGAAGCACATCATCTGGAGGAGCAGTTGAATATCCTACGAATGCGACGTGAAATGATCGATTTGCAACACCAAATCCATATTTTGGAAGGAAGTGTTCATCAAACATCCAGTGGGCAACGGGTGCATTTTGAGGAACTAGACGCTGCAGTACCCAAGTTTTCTGGAGACGATCATCATGATATCATTAAATGGTTTTGGCAATTTGAAGATTATGCTTCCACATGTGGGTATAATGAAAGAGAAAAGTGTTTGGGTGTGCGACGCCGTTTGGATGGCACAGCAAAAACGTATGTGTCAAACTTGGGGATGGTCGGTTATGACGTCATGAAAGCGAGCCTGGTGAAGATGTTTAAACGCACTGTAACACGTCAGGAGATCTACAGGCAACTAAAAGAACGCACCTTGAAGCAGTCAGAATCCTGTTTGAGTTACGTGGTGACAATGCAGTCTATCGCAGCCAAAGCCGACATAGAAGAACAGGAATTGGTTGATTTTATCGTGGATGGGATTCGTGACAGTACCAATAGCATCACCTTGTTGTACGGAGCTAACACTATTGACGAATTAATCCAGCGAATGGACCGATATGAACAGCGTCGTACGAAAGTGACTGGCAAGTTAAATGCTAGCACACTTAAACCGAGGACCACTGCCGTTATTGCTATTGGAAGAGAAGAAATCAGATGTTACAATTGCTCACAGTTTGGGCACTATCAGAGTGCCTGTCCGAAACCACCAAGGCCCCGTGGTTCATGCTTTAATTGTCATCAGATGGGCCATCAACACAAAGACTGCCCGAAACTAGGACGTAACCGAACAATCGCCGCCCTAGGACCACAGGGAACGACCTTCAACCCTGATGATGACGAGTTTGTCGTAGAAGCTGTGCGAACAATGCAAATGTCCGATTAGTTTGATTCAGCATTCAAGTGTTCCCAAGTCCATTGAACTGTCAGATGTCTTAGTACCAACTCAATTCCTCGGCCTTGGCAAACAAAAAATATTTACATATGTAATACCTGATGGAACAATGACAATACCCTTAATTTTGGGACGTGATTTTATGCAAATATTTAACATTTGCCTTACCCAAACAAGAAGAAGAAATGAATTAGTATTACAATGTAAACATAAAGTGAATAAATTTAAAAGAGATGTATGTTCTCGTGCAACTGAGGTTATTAAATTAAAAAAAGAAGTTGGTGATTTTAGCAGACGAGTGTCCCCGTTGCTTAGTGTAGTGCAAACAAGTAAAGCTGATTCAATTGATATTGAGACTAAAGTTTCTGTACCTTCTTCTCCTGCATATGCATGTGCCTTGCCTGCTGACTGTGTTGAGGATTTTTTTGAAATATTATGTGCCATTGACATAGATAGATTTAGACAGGAATTGGATATATGCCCGCGGCTGAGTAAGCGTTGTTTTGATATTATAAAAAAAATCATAACAGACTCTTATTTACAACCAGAAAACAAAGATCAAGTGCCATTTAATTACGAGATGAAAATTAGGATAAATGATGACACTCCGTTTCACTGTAGTCCACGCCGTTTATCATTTCATGATAGATCTGAGGTTCGGAAGATCACTGATGATTTGTTGGCCAGAGGAATCATTCGAACTAGCCAATCGCCTTATGCATCGGCCATTGTATTAGTAAAAAAAAAAAATGGTACAACACGTATGTGTGTTGATTATCGGGCATTAAACAAAAAGACCATCCGTGATAATTTTCCTCTGCCACTTATCGAGGACTGTATTGAATATATGGCTGGTAAGAATTGGTTTACTTTATTAGATTTAAAGGATGGATTTAACCAGTGTAGCATGCATAGTGACTCTGTTCCTTTAACTTCTTTTGTCACACCTCATGGCCAATTCGAGTATTTAAAGATGCCATTTGGGTTAAAAAATGCACCTTCGAATTTTCAACGATTTGTCTATAATATCTTTCGTGATTTGATTGATGCTGGTAAGATTATTATTTACATCGATGATATTTTAATCGCGTCTGTTGATTTCGAATCACATGGTAAAGTAGTTGAAGAGGTTTTACAAAGAATATATGAGAAGGGTCTTGAGGTGAAATTAAGTAAATGCAAGTTCGGTTATGATGAAATTGAATATTTAGGTTACTTAGTGAACAGGTCTGGTATTCGACTAAGTGATGCGCATATTAGAGATATTAAATATTATCCAGTTCCAACGAATCAAAAGCAATTGCACACCTGTGTTGGTCTGTTTTCGTATTTTCGAAAATTTGTACCGGGGTTTTCCAAAATTGCAAGGCCTTTATTAAATTTGTTACGCAAGGAATCCACTTTTGATTTTTCTGAAGCTTGTGTTAGAGCATTTAATGAATTAAGAAACCTATTGGTCGCTGCTCCAGTTTTAGCAATTTATTGTCCCAGACTTGAAACCCAGCTTCATTGCGATGCTAGTAGTGTCGGATTTGGTGCAGCCTTAATGCAACGACAGGATGATGGCAAATTTCATCCCGTTGGTTATTTTTCAAAATCTACATCTGCGGCTGAGTCAAAATATCACAGTTTCGAATTAGAGACACTTTCTATTATTTATGCCCTTCATCGATTCCGTGTATACCTGGAGGGAATTCATTTTACGATAATCACAGACTGCAATTCCCTCACAATGACTCTAAGCAAAAAACAAGTCAATCCTAGGATAGCTCGATGGGCTCTAGAACTAGAAAACTTTGATTACTCCATTCAGCACCGCAGTGGAGTATCCATGGGTCATGTTGACGCGCTGAGTCGATGTCATTCAAAGCAGGCTTGTAGTGAAAGTATTCCTGATAGTACTAACGAACCAACTAAATGTCAAATTGTTGCTGCCGTAGACAATGACGACTTGGACTTTCATATACAAGTGACACAAAATCGTGATGAAAGAATAAAAGAAATACAGGGAAAATTGGAAACTGGATTAGTTGATGGGTTTGAGTTGCATGATGGGTTAGTTTTTAAAAGGAACGGCTCAGATCTGCTGTTGTATGTACCAAGAGAAATGGAAGACAATGTTATTCGGATGGTACATGAGAACATTGGTCACTTAGGAATAGATAAATGCTATGATCAGATCCGAAAAAATTATTGGTTTGCGAATATGAAGAAAAAAATTAGTTATTTTATACGAAACTGCATTAGATGTATCCTGAATTCCGCACCGGCTAGGGTTAATGAACACAATTTGTTTAGTATTCCTAAAAGACCAGTTCCGTTCGACACACTTCATGTGGACCACTTTGGTCCCTTGCCTTCAATCATTTCAAAACGTAAACATGTGCTTGTTGTGATTGATGGGTTTACAAAATTGGTCCGGTTGTACCCAGTCAATTCTACTAGTACTAAAGAAGTGTGTTGCGCATTAGAAAAATATTTCAGTTATTACAGCCGCCCCAGACGCATAATTTCTGACCGAGGTTCATGTTTCACCTCATTTGAATTTAGTAACTTTCTTCTGACTAATAATATTGATCATATTAAAGTGGCAGTAGCCTCTCCTCAGGCCAATGGTCAAGTGGAGCGGGTGAATCGTGTCCTCAGAGCGATGCTCAGCAAATTAACTGAACCTGTTCAGCATGCTGACTGGGCGTCCAAACTAAGTCAAGTTGAATATGCAATGAATAATACCATCCATAGTACCACCAAAGAGACGCCAAGTCAATTAGTGTTTGGAATAAATCAACGGGGTAATATTGTAGATGAATTAACTGAGTATTTAGAAGAAAAGTTTATTGATTCGGGGCATCGAAATTTAGAGGAGAATAGGTCAAAGGCATTAAGCGCTATTGAAAGGTCCCAAGAGTATAGCCAACAATATTTCCTTAGACACAGTCGACCGGCAAGGACGTATTCAATTGGAGATTTTGTTGTCATAAGGCATATTGATACAACCGCAGGACAAAATAAAAAGTTTATACAGAAATATCGTGGTCCCTATGTGATTCATAAGGTGTTACCTAACGACCGGTACGTAGTAAAAGATGTAGAGAATTGTCAGTTGACTCAGCTTCCATACAATGGTGTTATAGAAGCTAATAAAATACGCAAATGGATAGAACCAACGGACTTGTCGACTGCTGAAATCACTGATGTCTATCAGCCACCTGAAACCGAACTAACGTAAATGTCAGAGGAGCAACTAAAGTTTTTATATTTTCTTTATTTTTCTTTTGATCGAGGTCAATCAAGTGTCAGATCGGCCGAGTTGTAAGACTACTCTTTTGTTTATTGCACGCCCTCTGTAGTTTCTTTTTTTTGCAACTTATAAAAATTGTTAGTCTGTTAACACTAGAATTGAAGAAGGAGGATGTTCAGAAACCGCCATTTTTATTATTAATCGGCCATTCCTGTGGCAGAAGGCGAAGAAGAAAAACCAAAAATAAAAAATCGCTAACCATCTTTATTAAATAAAACACATTTAACATATGATAAAATAGTTATGTAGAGAGTTTATATTGAAAATTATTCGACGGTGTAGGGAAAAGTAGGGACTTTCTTTGTGTACTGTAAGGATTTTTCCTGTGTTTTCTATACTATCACTGAGTGAGTGACAGGTCGATAGAAATACTGTTGCTTCGATGTGAGAATAGGTTAAAATAAAAGTTGCGTATTGCTCATTGTTTATTGCTAGTTGTTTATTGCTTATTGCTTGTTGCCTCAGTGGGAGAGCCGCCTAAGATATCACGCGTTTCCTGAGCCAGGATAGGACCCCATTTATCACCATTAGTTTCGCCTGGAACACGCTTCACTGATTTGGAAAAGGGAAGACGAGACTGACATTAGGTCTGTGAGATGGAAATGACTGTCAAAATGGCAGTGGTGGGGATAAATTCTCGCACAGCGAGAGACACTTGCAGAAAAGTTAGGAAACGCTTTTGTACTATCTATGAAAAATGACAGATACATAATTCAAATATTACAAAAAGTAGTACGAAAAGTCGTTAAAATGTCTGATAAACTCGAGGAATTTGCTAATTTACCAAGAAAATTACTCATATCATCCATTCCTAGCGATGAAGGTGATCTGGAATTAATCGAACTTCTTTTTGATGAATCCGAGAATATGAAAGAGTTTGTAATTTGATAAGAGGAAAATGCAACACTGCATTAAAAATTACATGGAGAAGATTGTTCCTTGTTACAGCGAGGAGGAATTTCGTCGCCACTTTCGAAAGAATTTTGAGGAGAACATTCAATTTTATTGTACCGCTTGCTGATACCATTTTAATACGCAAGAAATCAAAAAATAATCCCGGTATATGTCAAATGGGACAACAAATTTCAAATCAGCTTTTAGTTGCTTGTAAGGTGACTACCTACACCAAGAAATTTGTTGAGTAAAAATTCATAAGATTCTCATTGCTCTCTCGATGACGGTCTCTTTTCCGAATTTTTCCAGTTAAGGAAAGGCACTGAGTAAAAATTCGTAAAAAGTCGTAAGAGTTAGTAAAAATTCGTAAGATTTGAAGTAAAAGAGCAGACCTTTCGAGTCTACCAGAAAAAAATACCGCCAACCATTCCTTCGTCAGTTCTAGGTACCTACTAGCGAGTGTAATTAAACTTAGATGTTCACACATCACACATCAAAAATATCTCCAAGTTTGTCATTTGTATTTTCGTAAAGATTTAACAAACTTCCAAGTTGCATTGACTTTGAACAAAACTGTGCAAATTGGTTGTGACCCAGGGTCGAGCCACAGAGGCAACTTCGACATGGGAAGGGAGGGCGCAGCATGCTTCTGGTTGCTCGGCTAGAGCTCGTCGAATGGGGGTGTTCTTGCCCCTTACCACATACCACCTGCTCAACAAACTTTTATCCATGCCAGGGAAGAAAAAATGAGAAATAAAAAAAGAGGAAAGGGAAAGAAAGCTACTCTAGACTTCGGAGTTCGGACGGACTTTAAAAGATAGGACAGAAAAGAAAAGGAAAGAATAGAAGCAAAAACGTTCCAAGGACTTATGCCAATACCCCTGAGGGAGGTTCAAGAGCACGTTCAAGTGACCTAATGTCGTTTTCCATTGGGCAAAAAGAAGCGTCCGGGAGAGTCCGGAATCGAAAAATTCGCTTCTGAAACTGTTTCATTGGCACAAAAATCACTCTTCTGCTGATTCTGAGAAGAGAATTTCGCTTCTCGATTTGAAGTCAGAATCCACTCAAGAAGCACTCACACAAGTGCAATTTATGTATTTTATACAAGTCAGATGACAGCTGCCGTAGATTATTTTTTGGCATTTCACCAATAGTTTTGTGGATTCAATCAGAAGCAGTTTTCTTGTTCTATTGGATTACAGATTGAGTCGATCCCCAAGTGAAACCAATGGAAAACGATATAAGTCAACAAAATTATTTTTTCCGACTTTCATAAGAGCCATTTTGAGAACCTACCTAAAAGTAGATGTTTGGTTGTTATCCGAGCGGCACCGCGTAGGTTCGAGTTCCAGATAGTAACAGCAATCCGAGGACACGAAAACAAGAAGAAAAATAAATGACAGCAAAGCTTTACACGGATATTGCCGTAGCTTTGTAACATACACCCGTAATCGAGTTTGAGTGGCTCAGAATTTTAATATCCCCCATTTTATTAAAAAAAAAATAATAATAAAGAAACTGGCCACGGTATACATTTTTCCGGAACGTTTATTCAAAAATAAACTATCAACCCTAGCCAGTAAATAGAAGTGATTTCCATATATGAGGACATCTGTCCTGTGACTTTGTATGAAATCCCCCATCGAAGTACTTACGCATATTTCCAACAATTGACTATGCATCTAAGGTTCTTCACCCATCTATTACCAATGCCGTCTTTATTGTGTGTAAAAATGTTAAATCTGCACTCTTTCATGGTTCACTTTTGTTTCTCTATGCGCCATGTCGTTGCAACAAAACAGATCGATGCATTTCGCAATACGGTATATTTTACAATATTTTATCGATCACTCCCTGAATCATTCATTCGGTGGCTTGCGAAGACATCAAGGATAAATGCAACCCCTCTACGAATGCCCGGTAGCTGGGTAGCACACGCTCCGCATCGATTCAATCAATTATACAAAAGAATTAATCAAAGCTCTTACCGATGATGTTGTAATACCGTATCGACAACTACAATACAAAAATATCTGATAACTTCAACATCAGACAGGTAAAACAACCCCCACACCCCCTTGACTACGATTCAGAGATGCAATTGGCAAAGCTTTCACTTTGTCTGGCTGAGTTTGCCCTGGGCTTGGACACGCTCGGCTATATGTTGGCGAATTTTCCATTTCGCCCAATGAGCTACTGCTCGTCGCTGCGTCAGAGTGCAAGTGAATGCTGCGCGCTGTTCTTGTTCTTGCAGCTCGCTCGTTAGTATTTTAACGTCGTTCTAACAAGCTTCGCAGCTCATGTCCATGTGTTTGCTTTAAGATGCAATTTTCCCGCACACCATCGACGGATCTGTGCGAATGTGTCTGTTTGTCGTGTCTATCGTATACTTGTTGCATGCGAAAGTTTGTTGTTCTTTTTTGCCTCGGCTAAGCTTAGAAGGCAACGTGCAGTTAGTTCGGTTCAGGGAAGGCTCGGTTTGCGCCCGTGGAGCTTCTGTGCGTTAGCCCCTACATTTGGCTGTTTCTATAATCGTTTTGTTCTCCTTTCCATTCTCCGCCATCGAAAGTATCCTTAACGGCTCGGTGTACCGAATAAAACGTCGACGCGTTTCAAACAGAAATAATTCAATTATATAAAATTGATTTTCGAGAGCTTGCCATCCAGTGAGGGTGGGCCAGAGAGTTCAAGTGCAAGAGCCCAGTATGCAAACAAATAGTCGCCTAATACGGAAATCGTTTTTATCAATTTAAGCTCTACCGATGTGTTCTTGTTATAAAGTTTAAGGTTTTTATGCAAAAAAAAAAAACTACATAATACCAGCGTTACTTCTAACTATCTAATAAAATACGTGTAATGTAAATAGACGGTCGTTTGATAATAGTGGATGCGTGTGTGTTTGTGTCGGGCGGCGTGTGCATTGTATACCTATGGCATGTTAATATATGCAATTAATTATGGCGAATAAAACTGCAAATAAGTGAGCAAAAATATAAATAAAAAAATAAACAAAAAAACAAGGAAAAACTTCAATCTAGTGGAAACGTAGTAATAGTAGATATTTCAAGTAGCTGACATTTTATATCAGTCAGAGTATGAGATGCAAGCTCGCGTGACCTTTGACAAATCACACATAGGAGTGGGGGGACAGCATCAAGAAGTAGCATGTGCATTACTATAAAATATTTATTTGCATTCAAATGAGGATATAGAAATAAATGCAAACTGCAAACTAGCCGGCAGAACTGGAACTGCAATTCCAAGACAGAGCTGTCATTGTCGCACTTGGGAAGTGTTCGAGGGTGATGAATTTCTTGAGAGCTTTAACAGGGAACTAGGTACGTCGCTAGTCACCAATCTATTCTTTCAGATATAGATTGGCGTAAGTGTGCAGATTCTCGTTTGATGTGGGCAGCGTTTTGAATAAATGTTTGCCCAGTGGTCGGTTTTTACCGGTTACTAAGGCATAGGTCAGGCCAACCGCCAGTGATGCTGGCCTAACGATGCTTTCGAGTAAACTATTGGCCGTGGTTAAGTGGCAATGTGTTTGCCTTTTAGTGAAAGGTTGCTTGTTTAAATAACTCTTAATAATTGACATAAACAAAAGAAATAGGAGAAGTCCCTCGTATAACATATTCAGCAGATCACATAGAGCTGCACATTTATTTTACAAATTAGCTTTTTAAGGATGCTTTTAGTGCTCGAAATTCACCATCGATTATTGTACCGTCGGGATAGGTGGTTTAGGGTCTTTTCGTCCAGAATCTGGAGTAGAATTCTTAGAAACTTTGCAAATATAAGCCTTTTCCTCAGTTGTGTTCCTGGCTATCCGTCCGTATTGGTGGAAATGGGGCGCAGCTTACAATAATTCTTACTTTCTCAACAGTAGTGCTGTGAATAGCTGTTGCTGCTATAGTGTTTTCTCTCCAAATATTGTAACGGGTGATTTTTTAAGAGGCTTAGAACTTTAAAAAAAAAAAAACACAAAAAGTTCGAAAAAATGAATGAAATATTTATTTGAATCGATAGTTTGAACCTTGCAATTTAATGTTTAAAGATAATTTCATGCAAATGTTGACCGCGGCTGCGTCTCAGGTAGTCCATCCGCTGAGTCCAATTTTGGCATACTCTTTCACACATATCGGCCGGTATCTCACGAATGAATGCATGGATGTTGGCTTCCAGTGCGTCAATCGAAGCGGGCTTGTCCCTATACACATTAGCCTTGACATACCCCCACAAAAAATAATCTAATGGTGTCAAATCGCACGATCTAGGCGGCCAATTGACCGGCGCGAAACGTGAAATTAACTGTTCACTAAACTCGCCTCGCAATTGCGCCATTGTTTCGCGTGCTGTGTGGCATGTGGCACCGTCTTGTTGAAACCACATATCATGCAAGTCAAGAACTTCCATTTCGGGCAAAAAAAAGTTTGTTATCATCGCTCGGTAGCGTTCACCATTGACAGTAACGCTGCGATTCGCATCATCTTTGAAGAAATATGGCCCAATAATGCCGCCGGCCCATAAACCGCACCAAACAGTGGCTTTTTCGGGATGCATTGGTAGCTGTTGCAATGCTTCTGGCTGATCTTCACTCCAAATGCGGCAATTTTGCTTATTTACGTACCCATTCAACCAAAAATGAGCCTCATCGCTGAACACAATTTTTCGATAAAAAAGCGGATCCTCGGCCAGCTTTCCAAGAGCCCAATCACCAAAAATTCGGCGTTGTGGTTGGTCGCCTGGCTTTAGTTCTTGCACAAGCTGTATCTTAAAAGGCTTTACGCACAAATCCTTCCGCAAAATTTTCCACGTAGTGCTGTAACAAAGGCCTAACTGCTGGGAACGGCGCCGAATCGACATTTCGCGGTCTTCTGTCACACTAGCTGATACGGCCGCAATATTTTCTTCACTACGCACAGTACGTAAACGTGTTGGTGGTTTAATGTCCAACAAAGTAAATTTGGTGCGAAATTTGGTCACAATCTTCCGAATAGACTGCTCAGAAGGTCGAGAATGCCGATCATAAAATGGAAGCAGCGCGCGATGAACATTTCGAACCGAGCACGAATTTTGAAATTCAATAATTTGCAAGCGTTGTTCATTTGTAAGACGATCCATGGTTAAATTGCAAACCAAACTGAAGCTGTTTGACAGTGACACAAGGTACTAAACACACGTCAGCTGTCAAAACCAGTGTTGCCAAAACCAAACCAGCTAAAAAATCACCCGTTATAAGCGCCATTCCTCTTCTTTTTGGTAGGCTGAAGAATTAAAACTTTATTACCATATAAAAATAATTCTGTTATACAACTTCCCAGCACATAGCTTAACGTCAGTCTTCTTATTGAACATCTCATCAGCCCATACCATTGAAATTTACACGCTCCATTCGAATTAGGTCTATCAGGTTCCATCTCATATGATCTTTGACAATCTAGGCCTTCTGAGTCAAATTTGATGATTTTCTCGCATGCTTAACACCCTTGTTGTAAATAGTGAAATATTCTTCCCTGTAGATCCGAATAGGACACTAATTTACGTCTTAAAGTCCTTAATTTTGAAGCTAGTCGCAACATTACTTTTCTATCAAATCCGTGTTACTTCGCCTACCCATACTTTACTTTATAACTTAAAACGATTCTTCTTTTTAATGAATTTTTTTATTTTTTTATTTATGAATATTTATTGAACGAGGGAATCTGAAATATAACTCTCAAACAAGACCTCTCGGACTTGGAGCAAGATCTAAATGTCAGTACCCCGATTTTGAAAGCTCTGTGAGAAATAATGTTACTTTTTCTATCATTTTAGTTTGGCTTTGTCTGCAAATTAAATCGAATTCTTCCTTAAAAAAACAAAAACATAATTTTAAAAGTAGAATTTACTACTCAAATCAAACCGAATTTACATTTTAAAAATGAATTTTGTCTAAATTTGTTCCGTAATTTTTCTAACGCTCTTCTAAACATAACTTACAATCTCTAAAAATTGCTCGAAATGAAAAGACATTGCGAGTCTAACGAACTAAATTCTTGTTGCATACCTTGTGCAGGGCCGGATTTAAAAGTCTGGAGGCCTCGGGGCAACAAAGAAGTGGAGGCCCCTTGGCCCCAAATTATTTCTCAAATAAAATGAACAATTTTTTTTCAGTCGAGTTTTCCAATAAATAATTTATTGTGAAACCAAGTAGGTACGGATTATTTTATTACTTAACGAACATATAAATATAATCGGAAACAAGAATTATCTAAAATTAAATTTTAGCGTTAACGAACGGAACTTTCCGAGCTTTTTTCGCCGAAAAATCGTTGATGATTTCCCTGAAATCCAGTTCCCGAAGCAAAGCACTTTCAATGCTCAGGAGAGAAAGCTTTGATAGACGGTTTTGTCCCATTGTGGTTCGAAGCCTGTTTTTTTATAATTTTCATTTTTGAAAATGAGCGCTCTGCAGTGCAATTTGATACCAACCAAATACATTCTCAATGCAATTTCATTGTTGTGGAATGTAGCTCTGAAATTTTGATCTTCGAGAATTTGGTAATAAAATAGTTCCGGAGATTGGTCTTTTACATAGTCTTTTTGGTATGAGTCGATCAAAGATACAAATTCAAATCATGTTGGTAAAGGTAAAACGCGAAAAAAATATGAAAGGAAAAGTGTTTTACTAGTTTTTACTAGTCTGAATTTTTTTTTCCGAAGTCTCTATTGTGGGGGCCCCTCTTTTGTGGAGGCCCCGGGGCTGTAGCTTAAGACTAACGAACCACTTCCAGTGCATAAAAAAACACACGTATCCGCTTGATTTTTTCGTTGTTGAGAAGATTGTCCAGAACATGTTATGCTGTGTGTAATTTGTTTTCCAATATGTTGTATACAGGGTGGGCCAAATACAAGTTTTTTTTTTAAATGCTATAAAATGAAGAATACTATTTTTTTTCATGCACTATGACTTTATTAGTAAGAGCAAACATTCCCTTTATAATAATGGAACACAACGTCGTTCAATTGGCTAACTCGGCTGGCTTCGCAGTAGCGCATTCTGTCACTCCAATTTTCCAATACCTTGTTCATAGTTTCGGGCTGTAACTCAAGGAGTGCTCGGATGATATTGGTTTTCAGTGATTGAATCGTTTCCAGATTGTTCGCGTAACATCGCTTGTCCAAATCCATATCTTCAATTTCAGTAAAGAAAATAGTAGGTTAGCATGGCTCTGTAACGCCCACCGTTGACCGAAACGAAGAAAAATGGTCCAATGATGCCACCAATACACAATCTGTACCAAACTGTCACTCTCTGTGAATGCATTGGCTTCTCAACAATAACGTGCGGGTTTTCAAAGCCCCAGATGCCACAATTGTTTGTTAACGTAGCCGCCGAGAAGAATGAGGTGTGTGCTTCATTTCGGCCAAAACTTATTTTCAAAAAACGCACTTTTTGTGCTACACAGCACTCATTTTGGAAATAAGTTTTCAAGATTTCCCAACGTTGTTCAAGTTTAAAGCGACTCATTCGATTCCGCAGAGGTATGGTACTGACTTTCTGACGAAATTTCGAGCGGTAAACAGCTGTCAGTGTCAAAAGAAGCTATGCTTTAAAAAGAAACCACTAGATGGTCCACCCTTTACACAGCCAGGTTACTATAATCAAAGAATTTCAACAACTGGGCGAACTCTAGTTATTTAGAACATCCTAAAGGTATACCCGCTTACTGTGCATTAACTACAACTATCGGATCTTACTCCGTGTTACCTCTACGCAACTTAGTCTTCGCTACAGAGAAGCTGTCTTTCTGTTGGTGATCCTTGATGATCGAATCGGAAGTATTCTGTGATTTTAGAATGGGAATCCCCTAGTTTCTCCTAGGAGTTTCGAAATAATTTCACAGATTTTTCTCCTTGCTGATCTATCTAAAACAAAGCAGTAAAGCTCTTTTATGTGTCCTGCTTTTTATGTTAAAAGATTATTTTTTACGATAAGTGCCGGCTGTTACATAGACAATGGTTCAAAATCTCTCCATCAGTTTCTCCACCAAAGTAACTTCAGTATTGGTTAACATCCCCACTTAAAAGTTTTTACCGAAAACAATTTTCCTCCTCCTTCCAGGAAAGTTCCAACCAATTGACATTTCTGACAGCACGTCACAGCCGATCGATCGAGCTCTTCTTCTCTAAAATTGCAGTGGCTTTAAAAGCTACATTCCACAACCATTATCAAGAATCACACAGTACTCCTGACCACCTGAAAGAAAAGCCTAAAAACCTGATGCTACTATTACACAACCCAACCAACCTGTCGCATATCACTAAAGGCATCAGGGAAACCAAATCTTACCCGCCGCGCCGCCTATCGTCTAAAACTATTTGCGGTCAATAGAACCGCACTCACCATTTGAAAGTAATACACACACCTTAGCAGCGCCGAGAAACTGGCGCGATAAACTTCTGCCGCACAATGCCCCACGCGAGGCTAAAGGTAAGCCAAGTTTAAGAGCAGGCGACAACAAAATAACCACGCCGATGACGCTGGCCACCATACATCCCACAATATAGAAGGGTTGAGGAAAAAGCTTCAAGGTGACTGCCATATTATAAAATTATTTAATTTTCTTTTCTGCGAAACTACCCCGCACCCACTCACACTTGACCACTAAAACATGTTTACCCCCTCACCCGCCCATGGAATCGCATTACGTCTTAAGTTCCGTGCGCTGAACTACGCTCTGCGTAAGTGTGCACTACACCCACACCGACACATACTGTAAATATTATGCAATTCGCGCTGCAAGTCGTCGATTGCACGAGTAGTGTTACTACAGATAATACAATTAAGTGCATTATGTAGTCATTCTATCCATGTGTGCCGTCAAGTCAAGTTCAATGGCAAAAATCGCATGCACACTACGTTAGCACAGCCAGTTACAGATAGGTTTGTTTGAGGAATATTTTTCTAAGCGCATAGCGAGCTTTTTTGATGAACGTTGTCATCGGCAAAGCTTGCGCTTGCAGATTGATTCGAAATCAATTTAATTACAACTGTGCATTGATTATTTGTATAAAATAATTGGATGATAAAGGGTTTCGATTATTGACGTTCGTATGTGCATCAACGGTAGCATCTGGTTCGTCGCATATATCAAAAATGTTCACAAACCCATAGGTATGTGTGTGGCTGGTGTAGTGATATCTGATGTCCTTTGTGGATGGATTTTCTGCTGTTTTGAGTTTTAATTAGAGATTGCTGTCTCCCCGGATGGTTTTATACGAATCGAGCATTCATTTTCCGTTGTGGGTGGGCGCCTTCTTGGGTTAGATTTGTCGGAATACCACAGGGAAATTATAAGCTTGTTAAAATTGGTTAAGCTCGGCAGGTGTAGCAAAGAGACGAACGTCTGTCCAAACAGACCAAACAGACCGACCCGCTAATCGGTTTATGTTGCATTTGATTAATACGACTGGGGATTTGACGGTCAAACAGAAATTCAAAACCCTGTTTTTTGTTTTCTTCTATGATTTTATTTTGTTTGGTGTTGTCAACAAATAGATTAATTAATCTGTATTTGAAAGCAAATCGCTGGATAATTGGGAGACAGTTACTTCGTATGGGGGTCGTTCTGTGTAAAGTATTAAGTGGCGTGACTGTCGGTCCCGAAAAATGCTTTGACAGAGATTTGAAATCTGGCAGGCAGATGGAGCTTTGAAATTGCTTGTCTTTTTAGTGTTTACCTGTTTAAATGCTGCTATAAATTCTTCATGATAGAAACCGCAATAACACGGCATACTTTTCAGATTTGATCGGGATTGTAATCAAATTTATTTTCTTGAAAATTAACATCAGTTTCTGATGGATCTTCTATAGGTCTTTAGGCTGTAACTTTTCGAGATCAGTTTCAGTAAGGGATTTTCATTTTTTATCACGAATGGATGAGACCTTCTTAGCTCTGTTACTGCGCAACCAAAGCCTCATGCGACACGTCTTGGACAGAATGGACAGAGTGCACTTTCCTAAAATTTAAATAGGTACCTACTCTCTTTTTGTTGAAGAACATTTGGGTTAGGAAATTGGAATAAGTTGGTTGACTTATTCTTCTTGACGATTTACATTTGGAGGTGAACCTGGGTCCAAAGTCAACTGTCACCAGTTTCAGACTTCAAGTTTGTTGAGATAAAGGGTGATGGCACCTAAGTTCAGCCCCCTCCTTTAGTCAGCCTCTGGCATACAAAATGCAGCGCAATAGTTAATCGTTTGGTCCTTCTTTCAAGCGAAAAATATTATTCTCTTATGGCTTACACTTCTTCTATCTGCGTCCAAAATCTTGCAACAATCCTGGTGCTGCTTCGCGCGTAAAAAATATATGCTTGAGTACAGATTTTATAAACCCAGAGCACGAGTGGTATTCCCAAAAAATAAATAGTGGAAGTGATTTTGGAAAAGTGACAAATACTAGTCCATTTAAGGTATTTGCATTTTTCGATTATTGTTATGTTATTGACAGTTTATTTTACTTGTTCCTTAACTTAAAATGTTAAAAATATGTTGTTGTTTTTTTAAATAATTAAGAGGGGGGCCGAACTTATGAGACATTGTTTTTATGGTTGTCCTAGGCTCAGCCCCATCCGGGTGACTAGTGACGACTACGTCAATTTTTATTTTTTTTTTTTTTTTTTCAATAACTGAATATGCAAAATGAATGGAAACTTCAATCTGTCTTGATTTTCGCCAAAATTTCGATCAATTTTCTTTGTTTTTCAGTAGTCAGCCCCCCTGTCATTTACTAGAGAAATGGGGGCTGACCATACAAGACACGGTTCCTTTAAACGTTCTTCAATTGTCAGCCTAAACTAAAGGTTCGAATTTGACGAATATGTAGGGCGGATCGTGGATATCCAGCCTCCGTAAAAGCTTTCTTAAACGGCCATCTTTCAAAATTGTCGTATGTCTGTATAACTTCGGCTTCAGCCTTTTCTTCTTTAGCTGGAATAATATTATGTGTAAATCAGAAACGTCAAACATTTGCGCAGTGATGCGGCATCACTGCTTATTTGCTATGCTGATGCGATGCACAGTTTATACTGATGCGTTGGTGATTGAATGTTTCGTTTAAGTTTTAGAACGCATTGTTTGTGAAAAAAATAATATAAAGAGTTCAACAAAAATTTATAAATTTGTCTTTCAAAAGCATAGTAATCTATTCATAAAAATGTTTATTTACTTATTTTTCTTACACTTCCGGCATTTTTCTTACTTTTTTGCCGGCGAATCAACAGCGCATCAGGTATTTCTGTGATGCTTTTTTGCGTTATGTTTGCGCATCAGTTCGATCAACTTTGCAATAATGAACACTTGACGTTAAAAGTGATGCCAATAGTTGCATTAATGAACATGATGCGAGTGATGCGTTCCTGAATTTACACTATATACTGGCTCTCATCTCAATTTAAGCTCCAAGCAAAATATTTGGAACATTTTTAGCTTCAACTCTGATTCTGATAGTAGATTTGATTTGTAGTATCTGAGTGGGATTTAATACCTTTGGGACTACATATATCTTTAGCATTTGCTAAGACGTTGGTACATTTTTTTCTGTCAATAGACAGATTCTATCCAGACAAGCGTTTCGATTACTTGCAATTTTTCGAGCAATATTGTTTTGCCGCATAGCAATTTGCCATAAAATAATATATTTTTGTACTAAATTTGATTAATGCCGCGTTTGCCTCTTGCAAGAATAAGGGGTCAACCATAAAACCATTATCGGGGTAGTTAAGCCCGTATGGCACTACATGTTTCTCTCATTTGTTCCTCATTTTTATCATGTTAAAACGTGTTGAAAATCAGATGCGATTAAAAGAGATTAAAAGTGTTAACGAAAGAGGTAGCAATTGTTTGCAAAGCAACCTCAAATTTTCAAAGGAATTTATTTTCAAATAATCTTGAAATGTGAAAAAAAAAAACAAAAAAAAGCTACCCAGTTATCAGCTGAAAATTATAAATTGCAATGCATTTTTTTTTTTTTACATCTCTTCATCAATCCGGAATTTTTGTTTTAATTTGTTTAATTTGGACAAATGCTTAAAATACGACACAACTTTTGTATTTTATTAGATTTATGATCACTGCTGCTAATTAAGTATTTCGGCTTTGATTCTAGTCCTCAAAATTTAATTTCAGTTTCTAAACAAATAGAATTTAAATGTTGGAAAGAAAGCTCCTAAAAAACGATGAAAAATTTAGCTATACCTAAAAAAATATTTCTTTGCTTCTTTAAAAAAATAATTTTTCAAGTCTGAAGAATGTACGTAGCAAGCATTTAAATTCTATTTGCACCTCTTTATTTTCTTTTTAAATTATATCCTCCGCATATTTTGTCATTTAGCACAGCACTGTCGCTAACATTGACGTTGTCTATGCACCGCATCTAGTACTTCTTCATGCCGTTTTAACTTATTTCATTACCGATCTGATAAGTTCGTGTCGATTTTAACACTTTTCTAATAAAACACTTTACCAAGTCCATCTTTACACGTTTTTAAGAGTCTCATTTAAAAAATAAAATACGTTTGATAAACAGTTTGCTTCAATTCTGCAATGCGAATAAAACTGTGCTCCAGGTATTTTAAATTTGCATTATTTTCCTACACTTGTTTGTTCTTCCCATTATTTGACAGTTGACGTTATCGGGAATTACTCTATTCGCAGAGTTTTTGACTGTCAAACCGTGTTTATCTATTGGCCCTAGCGAGATATCCATCGGAACGGAAAATTCTCAGCAACGTATACTCCTTCGAAGGCTCAAATTCCATTCGGGGTTTCCGACTGCGGAAGAAAAATAAACAATTGCGATGGTGCACCGCACAGCACTCTATATCCTAAACAAATTCCGCAACCAATTTCTGTCGGAGAATATCGGAACCTCGCTGTCAAAAATTTAACAAAAAAATTCACTTCAACGTTATTCGCCGATATGCGTTAAAAAACAGTTCTCCGAAAAGTTTTTGCACCTTGCAGCAAAAATCCTCCGAATCGTATAAAACCAAAGAAATTTGTACGACTTTTGCAATCTGTCAAATGGACAAAATGAACGTGTTCCCGTCATGAACTGAAACTGAAACTTTGGTAAATTCTTTGAGTTAGTTTCCTCTAAGATGAGTAGTTTTGGCTACTTCTTCTAATTTGACGCTTGACCCATTTTTCTGATAAAAGTACAGAGACTGTCTCCATAATTACTGATTTCCTATAAATATTGGATTAAGTATAGTATGGGAACGGTTTAAAAAAAAAGAAGACTTTGTACTTCTTGGGTACAAACTTGTTAGAAATTCTTCGCTCTCTCCGTTGGTGTTTCTTTATCCAAATATCGCACAAGGCAATAGGATTCAATACAAGACTATGAGTAAATAAATATTTCACAAAGCAGCTATGACACTTTAGCTTTTCGACACGGATTGGAAATCGGAAACTGGTTTGACAGCAAAGCGTGCAGATGATTACAACCGTTTTTATTTATATTCAACTATTTTCTAAGAGCAACATTTTATAATTCAACGTTATGAATTGCATGCTACTGTAATAGGATTGATTGCATGTGAGTAATCCAGCTTAAGCCAATAAGTTTTTGTATGTAGCAATTTCAGTAATCAACCGACGATGAAAGTTTCTCCCATTCTTTCAATGAATGCGATCTACATAAAATTGCGAAATGACAAATGAACATAAGAGTAGAGTACTAAACTATTACCTATTTCATCCAGTACGTGGTTATTGGTTCCATTCCTCAAGCTGCCGTGCATTCCTTTCAACTGTCAGTTGAAAACTTCAATGAGACGACACTCATTTTAACATGACCAGTTGCCTTGATGCAAAAGTTATGAAAGCCCTTCTGTGGCACAAAATGTTAGGCATACTTTTTTTTTTTTTTGTATACTTCTCCCGGGAAAGGCGAACCTATAACGCTTCAACAGCGCCCCGAGATGCCTGCAGATGTATGATTGCTCTGCACTTAAATTGCTGCAAATTGTAGTCTTCTGGAAATATATCTTCAGGAAGAGAGTTCCAAAGTTTGCTTGTCCTGTAACAGAAGGAGTTTTGGAAAGTTGATGTCCTCGCGGTTGTCAAGTGTACTGTATGGTCATGAGCATTAGCAGCCTGTCTTGTTGGGCGCCCAAAAGTTGCATTTCGAGGGATAATGTCTTTGAGTTCCTCAGAACATATACCATGGAAGTACCTATAGAACAAGCATAGGTCAGCGACTTGTCTTCTGTGCATCAACGGTTGTAGATTCGATGTGAGTGTAGGGTCTCCAATGAGTCGAACTGCTCGTCTCTGTATGCTATCAAGCAGGTTAAGTGAATGTTTTGGGGCCGAGCTCCATATATGGGAACAATATGCCAAGCCTGGAGGAATAAGAAGGAGAAGTTGCTTGGGGCTAAAGTACCTCTTTGCTCTAAATAGGTAGCTCAACTTTGCGGACGCCGATTTTGCGAAATAGGATATGTGGTTCTGCCATGTGATTCCTGAATTGACTGTGACTCCTAGAAGGTGTATTGAGTCTTTTTGATGGATTGGATGGTCATCCATTTGGATCTGAGGAACTGTTGATGCATTTTTTCTGGAAAATGTTGTAAGCTGTGTCTTGTTTGCATTAAATACAACCAAGTTGTCCTTTCCCCTTTGTTTTTTAAAGGCATCTCCAACCAGCTCGAACAGAAGCTTACTGTTCAAAATAAGTACTCCCAATTATTGTTGTTTTTTGTTGTTTAAGTCCACTGCTACATCCCAACAAAATTCAAAACGACGAATGCTACTTAGAAGGTTCGTTTGGGGTCCTGCACGAGCATATTGCGCTGAATTTTCTACCATTGACAAAATTCCTGCAAGCTTTTAGAAAAAACTCTGGCAGCCAGGCTCATTGCTGATACCCACTTGGTATATAATGCAATCTCAAACTTTCTCAAAACTCATTACACATCTTCGCCCATACACTTTTCTTACCGTGCGCTTGCTTTCATAAAAAGTGCGACACTTTCTAGTCGAGTCTACAAACTGCAGGGAAGCCAACATAAGTCGTCAACACAATATTATTCTCCCTGCGCGCACTCTTATACCATCTTCTGTAACTTTTCCAAAACCCCAAAGTGTTCCAAAGACATTTCCCTGTGACAGTTCAAAGGAACATTTCCTTTCGCCATAAAACAATCACACTTTTTCAAAACAAACAGAAACCCAGCTCCTTTACATAAACACCTTGTAGTTGTAGCTGGTCCATTCTTATATCGCTACCCCTTTTTGCGAGTTCAAGTTTTAACGTCTTTGTAACTAAAATTATTAAGGAAGCCCTCGCCCATTTGCAACGGCACAACAAGCTCTGCTCGACGGTTGATGGCAATTTCTAAGGCTACGCATCTTGGCGACGTTACTCTCCCTTCCGGGCGCAACAAATTGATTTTGCTAACGAAAATAGTTTGGCAATCGTTTTTAACAGGAAACTCTTTTTTTTCCAATTGGCGGATAGCTAAAACCGACTTCAAACCACAAGCATAGCCTTTCTGCACTATTGAGCTGTTGCACTTCAGATATACATATATGGTACACTATGTGCTCGATTGTAGGGGTGGTACCCAAAAATTGCTATAGCACTCCATCTGCTGGCAAACAATGTGATATGATATAGCATAGTCCTGTGTGATGAGAACTCTTCTATGATGCAGGAGCCTGCGCATAAAAAAATGTCCGTTACGTAATTGGTCGAGGCGAAGCACACATCAGGAAACATGCCACAGGTAGTGAACTGCACACAGCCATAGAAATGTCCTGTACGAGACTCGAACTGGCATACAAGTCTATGCCTTGTACCACAAATGCACTTGTTGCTTTGGAAAGCACCCGAAACCAACACACACGCACCCTGGAAGTATTCGCATGGAATAAGTTTTGAAATTCAATTTTCAAATCAGAATCCGCACTCATATTCGGCGTTCGCATGAAACGGTGCGCTAACACTCCGCGTCGTCGTCGGTCGGAAATTGTGCTCTTGAAAAGAATGTATAAATTTCTTACAACTACGGTAAATGCGAAAAATATTAAAATAAAAAATATCCTTGCAGTGGCAGAATGTGCGTCATAAATGTGTTAGCTTTGTTCAACGTTGACGCGACGTGAACAATAGTTCGTTTGATATTGAAATAGAGAAAAAATATTAAATAGTTTTAAATTTAAGAAAAAAAGTGTGATAAATAAAAGAAATAGAAAAAAAAAAGAAAACGGGGAAACAAATCCCTAAGTTATACTAATTTCACTCGATTGGATTTAGCGGATACCAGCAAACTGTCGTCGACCATGGAGGACGATAACGATGACAAGGATGACACAAAAAGGTGAGTCTTCTTCGCAAAATCTTCCTTCAGATTTCAGGTATTTCGTATTTCATGTGGAGGACAATGGAAAAAAATCAGATGTCATCGCGTGGCTAGAGCAACGCATCGAAATCGGATAATTGATTGGCACGTTCTGTCCCTCGGTTGTTCTGCCATATTGAATTCCGTCTAGAGGTGTTTCAATTAACTTTCGTGTGTATATCGTCGTAATTGCCAAGATTGTGTGGAAAATTGAACAGAAGCCGCTGGTGGTTCTAAAAAAAGATTTCTTGTGCCACGCAACAAAATGTGTTACATAATGTTTTGGGAGTGCAACACCCTAAATTAAGTTTTTGTGACTATATTAGCAGTCAATCCGAATATGTATTTTGAAACCAAAACAGGTTTTCGAAGTGGGTTAAGTAAGGTTAAGGTGGAAGTGACAATCAGCCGACCTCAACCCGAAGCTTTTGTCTGAGTTTTTAAGGCGATCACCCGGGATGGAGTTTTTGCTTTTAGGGTCGACAAAAATCATTTGTAAAAATCGTTGCCTTGTTAAAGGCTTGGCTGTTTGACAGTGTCCAATAATTATACGGATCAGGTTGCGCATAGTTTGTCGGAAGTGTTCAAACATCAAACTCTTACAGCGTTTTAGATCGAGCTTGAGCTCAATTTATTTTTTGCTACATACCACGTCACCTATCCCTCTAAGGTTCGTTTTTTCATTACCATTCAGCTTTATCATAAGTTAGTTAGCATCTATAGCAATACCTTCTGCCTCGGTACCCAAGAAAGTTGAATGTTCAATTGCTATGGGCAATTTCTCTAAGAGCGACACTTTATATCATGCTTTCCTTCATCAATGTTGTTGTTCATCTATGTAGAAGTGGATTGATTTGTCCCGAATGTACTCAGAATAGTGACGTCTCCGAAGGCCTTACTAGACTACTGTAAGTTTGTTTAAAGACAGAGACACCCGTTTGATTGTCGCAGATTACCTACTCACAGGCTATGCGCTTTTAAGGACTAGATAGGTATATGTCAAAATAAATTCAGTTAGATTTGCGTAAAATTGGTGTTCCGAAGGTTTACATATTTCTCTCTTAATTCTCTCGGATCTTCGATGAAAAACTCCATTACTACCTAAGCACAGTGAGGCCGCGGTACCGGTAGCAGTGGTATGTGGCGGTATCTAGTAAGAGCCCTCAGATTATGCGGCGCTGCACACACAAAAAGTGTAGTCGGTTGGGGTAAATGGGGACGAATTTTGCATTTTTCAAAGACACATTTTTTTCAGAAATATATAAAATCCTAAATTAATTTTTTTTTTAACTTTTGAAAACGGTATTATACTATAAGATACAAGATGTTTCACATATGATCACTTAATCAAGTTATAAGAACCCAAAAAAGGCATAGGGCAGTTTTTAAATTGACCCTTTCCGTGTTTACATTTCGCCCATAGTTTATAAAAATACTGGGGTAAAGGGGGACAACAAATTTCTGTTCTCTTAGAGCTAGGAGCTCGCCTATGGGGTAAAAGTAAACAAACATGAATTTCCGTTTCAGTTAAAGGTTTTTTCAGGACTAAATTTGCGAACGAAAGCCGAACAACAACTGAAGGTAATTGCATGCACCGGTGTCGCGACACTCCAAATTCAGAGTTTTTTTATGTCTGGGTTCCGATAACTATATTTAAAATGTGAAAATAACGGCCGTTTACATTCACCCCATGTTTACATCTACCCCAACCGACCCTACAATGAATTAGCGCGAAAACGTCATAAGTCATATTTTCAAATAATTGTTTTGTATGATTTTTTTCAATTTAATTCAATTTTCGCAATTTTCCGCCTGCATATTTTCAAAGAACCTATAACCGCGCTGCCTGCTTAAAATTTGAAGTAGGTACATTCAAAAATATTGCAAATTATCACCGCACTGAACAAACAAATCTGCCTACACCGAAAATTATTGTGATGTAGCGCGGAAAAAGTTAAAAGTTGGCCAATATGTACTACAGCCTTTACTACACGCTACAGCGGCGCCGCCCATTGTGTTCACGTTACATGAAATCTATATATTTTAACTTTGACAGAGCTGCATACCGCTACTACCGCAGCTTCATTGTATTTAGGCAGTTAGAGTGAACATTTTCTTTCTGAGTAAACTTTGACATATTTGTTCATAATGACAGCTGACAGCTGTCTGACTAGATGTATTTCAGATTTTATTGGCCCAGAGTGGTCACGTGATTAGTTTTTGCAGTTGACGTTTATGGTGGGTAAGCCGACAAATCTAGTCACGAAAATTCTGCCGCATACTCAGTTGACATGTCGAAGGCAGAATTCTAAAGAGTCGAAAAAGGTGTCATTTCTGAAGCTACTCTGCAAATTTTGAATTTTCGCACGATATTTAGAAACCAAAAGTTCGCATAACACTATAATTTGGTACATTTTAAATGTACTTATGTGAAAATAACAATTTTTGAAAAATGTATGAAGGGTCTTTTCCAATCAAAAAATGGCAAAATCAAACAAAGGTAACGCTGACCGCGAAAATACAAAAACAATTCAAATTGCCTACTCAACGCGTTCGGATACCTAGTTGAGGTGCCATTTATAATAATTTATAATATGGACTGCTAGTAGCCAACTTCATGCATGTTCCAAAAATACTGACACGCTTGAAGCGCTACTATTCTACAGCAGAAAAAAAAAGTAAACTTCAAACGAGCAAATCTAGTTTCGGTCAATTCCTAGAAGGGCAGGGCTATCCTGTCTGTGTCGTTTGGGAATAACTCCTCGTTAAGCAGAGCCAATACATGAAGGTACCGATGCTCTGGGATGTGTGGCAGGTCCGCAATCCTTGGGACTAGTGGTTCACAGTGGCTATGTCGAAACTGAAAATATTTATTGGAAGGGCCTTTTTCTCTACTATATTGGTTAGGTCACAATTTTTCCTCCGCAATTTCGTTACCTTGCATTCCAGTCTTTAAATCAAGAGCCGGTTACTTTTGACTTTATTATGTACTAGCTAACCCGTGCTCGCCTTGTTTCACCAGAGTTCCACTTCGCACACACACACAAAATTTCCTCCACTGAAAGCTGGGAAATCTAACGATCTACCTTCAATCGAAAATTTTACTTTTTTGAATTGTATAAAATTTATAGCTTATTGCTTATTGTTCGACTTCAGGATAACGTACAAAGATGATTTATATCTTAAAATCTTTGACATAAAAAAAAAATTTACGTAATTGAACTTTATATTAAAAAAATCCTATTTCATTTCGATTCCAAGGCTAGAAGCTAGAAGATATTCGAGAATCACAACTTGTTTTAGATATCAGCTAAGATTACCGCTTACAGACAGCGGATAAAGGTAAAACATATCCTATAACCTAATCTCGACAATTTTCAATGCAACTGTGAAAACCGGAATCAATTTCGTGCAGTAATTTTTAAATCTATTCCAAACATACACCTTACAGCCGGAATAAAAGTTACAGTTTTATTATAAATAAAATAAATAGGTGGCGCAACAGGTCCGGAGGGACCCTAGGCCTAGCTTCTCACAACCATTCGTTTTGTGTGAGTTTTTTTCATTTTTGGAACGAATGGAAGGGATCTACTATTTTATGCCGACTCCAAACGGTCAATTGAGAAACTCTTTCAAGACAGTTATACTCTCGGATGTTTGTCAGACGTTCGCGAGAGGTGGCGCAATGAAAAAAAAAAAAATTAAAAGGCACTCCGGGAGTGCCGACAGAAGTGATATTATTGTGTAGGAAGTACTTTTAAATAAAGTGTTTTTTTATTCATTATTATAAACTACTACTACTACAAAAATTATGTTACATTTTTCATTTTCATTTAATGCGGTATTTTACATCAAAAATAATACATATTATTTTACATACAAAATTGCAATCTATTGCTTAAAATGTATAAATTTACAGATACATGAAATATTAAATTTAAATATTAATGGGTATTCTTTGAAATGCATACCAATGACACTTATGAAATTTCATCAACAACTTCAAACTCTTCCATCATCATCATCATTATTATCATTATATTTGAAAACGGATACTATAGGTTTATGGTAGGTAACTAAAATAGGAAACAAACAATTTTGATTCGAATCTATTTAAATATCTTGTAAAGATGGCATCAATTGTAGTTTTATGTCTAATCGTGCTAAGATTGCGATCATTGCTCATCGTTAAATCAAATTTGCTATTTAAAAATTCAATTAATGGTAGTTTTTATCATCTGCAAAGTTGATGTTGAAATCCCCACTCAAAATGATTGAAATATCATAAAATCTCTTCCCAACTTTATCTTGAAGTAATGCAGAATTATCTTTAGCATATATAAGTAATTTTCATCGATGCTGTCTTCCAGCGTAATCTAGATAGATTACAGTCTCGAATGTACATATTATCTTACTTCAGCTACCACAATCCGATTGTATCTACTTGTATTCTACCGAAACTAGCACAGAACGAATAAATTAATAATAATTATACTGAAGCTTAATTGAATATGAATTTCTTTCCGAAAAATACAAATTTTACTTTTAAAAGAAAAAGAACGAGAAAAGACAACAATATTTTTCTGTCTTGCTGCATCGCCATTGATAATGCTCTAGATCTCGTGGTACGGCATCAATTGTAGTTTTATATTCATTATTTTACACAAAAATTACTAATCATATTTTACAGTATACACTAAGGCGATATGAATATTACAATTATTTATATAATATACCTACTCTTAGGGTGGCAAGTTTACCACAGTTTTCTATTTCTTGTTTCGGTAATTATAACACAAGCTACTGTGCCGTAAATGTGCACAAACCCAAAATCGTGGATATGTCGGAATTAAGCCTGGTAAAATTAAGTTATGAATTCCCCATACAAAACAGGTAATTGAAATAATTTTGGTGACAATCAATTTGTCGCTACCATAAATTACCATAGTAACGTATTCAAATAAAAATCATCGTAGATTAAGCTATAAATTACCTACCCCTAAAAGTAAGCCATAGTACAAAAGTTTACAACTAAAAGTATGCAATCGGTGTCGGTGTCGGAGTCGGTGTCGGTGTCGGTGTCGGAGTCGGTGTCGGTGTCGGTGTCGGTGTCGGTGTCGGTGTCGGAGTCGGTGTCGGTGTCGGTGTCGGTGTCGGTGTCGGTGTCGGTGTCGGTGTCGGTGTCGGTGTCGGTGTCGGTGTCGGTGTCGGTGTCGGTGTCGGTGTCGGTGTCGGTGTCGGTGTCGGTGTCGGTGTCGGTGTCGGTGTCGGTGTCGGTGTCGGAGACGGAGTCGGAGTCGGTGTCGGTGTCGGTGTCGGTGTCGGTGTCGGTGTCGGTGTCGGTGTCGGTGTCGGTGTCGGAGTCGGTGTCGGTGTCGGTGTCGGTGTCGGTGTCGGTGTCGGTGTCGGTGTCGGTGTCGGTGTCGGTGTCGGTGTCGGTGTCGGAGTCGGTGTCGGAGTCGGTGTCGGTGTCGGTGTCGGTGTCGGTGTCGGTGTCGCGAGTTTGCTAATTTTTGCCCATCCAAATAGTGCCCAACGCGCCTAAAGAAGTTATCACTTCAAAAAACCTAAGTTAGAATTTGGGTTTTTGCGGGATTCGAACCTGGGACCCCTCGCTTGGTAGTCCAACATACTAACCATTAAGCCACTGCGCCTTTACACAGTTTTATTATCGTCAGGATAAAATCTCTGGTTCATATCTCGATCTCGGATATTTGCAGACGTTGCACAATAACCTGGCAGAATTAAAAAAAAAAAACTTGATTTTTTGACAGTAACCCTATTTTCATGCCCTTCAACGTTTTTTTGTTAAAATAAGTCGGAAAGACGTGAATGTATGGATATTTATTGTCCTGTTTTTCTCTAAAACTTTTTCCGTAACAGTTTTCAAAGGCTTTCAAAGATACAGACGGCGTTCAGTACCCTATTACTTAAGCTTTAAAAACGGAACAATTTACAACAAAATTTGACTTAATTGTCCATTTACCTATACGTTGTAAGATAGTTGGCTAAAAACGGCCCCAATTTGCAGAGGAGTTTCATAAAGCTTAACGTCTGGTCGAATGCTGTGGTGCTGACATATTTTTCTTACGACACTTGAACAAAAAACCTACTCCCAGAAACTATATATACAGCGGAATACAGCTTTGGAGACTTCCAAATCCTTTTCACCATAGAATACATTTGAGTAGTAATTTTGAAAATCATTTGAAGCAAAGCTTTGACGAATTTTGTTGTTTTTATCCAAAAGCAAGCAAAAGCCTTCGAAATCGAACTTTATGAAAATATATTACCATTTTCAAACAAAAAAATTACAAAAACCTTAAATACCTACCTACCTATCGTGCATCCTCTTACATTTTCGCTTACGTTGATTTCCTTGCAGAAATAAACTGCTTATCAGCGTCAATTCGAAATCATAAAGTCCTGATTGGCTACAATCCGAATGCCTTTTTACCACTAGATATCTGTATGCAGCTATATGTATGCAACTGAAAGTATTAATCCGTTCAGTTGTCTGAAAATTGTATTTTCATCCATGTCCAACATATAGCAGTCAATGTGTGTAATTAAATATCCCCTACGCAAATGGATTGACGAATTACTACGACTGAAAGGGAGGTGCTTATTCCAATTAAAAATAATATATTGGATAATGCTGCTAATTGTGCATACATTTATGAGTATTTCATTGTATAAAGCGGAAAAGGATGCACCGCACTTCATTGCAGTAACCAGATGCCTTTTGAACTTACATTTGGTCAAGTTGGTAGGATCATATCTATAAATAAATTCCAAAGTAAGTCAGTCACAGTGGTTCTGCCAGGTTATATGATATCACTGTTATTGAAAAGGGATCAATGCATGTACAATTTGTGGTTACAAATATCATGGATATTTAGAAATGAAAAAGGGGAACGAAATGCTGAGGGTGTTCAAATGAGGCACTGGTTTAAAATTAGGTAGGTAGGTTTTAGGGATTATACTTCCCGGTACCTACTTCAAAAAAAAAAAAATATATAATACAAGAAAAATCATGAAATTAATTTTTAAATTAAATCGGCATGGCAAGTTGCTCTATTGAGCGGCACGTCCAAATGATAAAACTTTATTTTCAAAATGGGTGTTCGTCAGCGCATATGTTGCGCGAGTTACTCCCATTTTACGGCAACGCGGTGTTCCTTCAAAGTCGACTCATTAACTTTTTAGGGCTAAGTTCGAGACAGCCCGTTCGGTAAATAATCAGCAGCCAAAAATTTGGCCACCCGGATTTATGTCAGCGGAAAAACTGCGGCCCAATTATTCCATTTCAACATTAACATCGACCCGTCCTTATTGAAACCACCTTTGAATTGTGGCAGAAAAAAGGGAATTTCAAGGATCCACAAGAGTTTGTTGGATACGAATTTATAAAAAAATCGAACACGAAACAAAAATTTGTGGAACATCCAGAAAGTAAAATATCAAGGCAAGTGAAAATAATTAAATCCGAAATTAAAAATAGGAGTACTATTTGTCTTTGGGGAGTACGGGAGTACGGCCGACGAAAAAAGAGTATAACACTCCTAATGTAGTACTTTCGGCAGCACTGATCCTCGTGTCAGACTTATATAACTTAGACAGACATAGCTATGTTCTTCGTGTTCAATACTCACTTATAGGCTTATAGGTTTAAAAGACAAGATGGAGAGAGAAAACATATCCTTTGCCTCCCTTTGCCTTTAAAGATTTCAAAGATTGGCCACTGCGAGGCTGATGTCAATCACATGTGTGACTGCAGTCTATCTTCATCGATATTTATAAAATCTATCAAAAATTTGTTGATCAATGAACAAACTTGAACTTGTTCTACCAACGGACTTAAGTTTATTGGACAAAGCATAGTTTGCTCAGTCAAAATTCATAGAGGAAGATGTTCGTCATCTGATTTATTGAATTTATTATTATTTATAACTTTAACTAAGGTACCCAAATCACATAAAACAAGTAAAAACTGCTGAAAAGATCTACATCTTTTCCAGGTCCACTAGACCGCCCAGCTGAGACCGAAAAAGAATCATTACATACAATCAAACTATATGAACTTGTTGAGTAGGTAAAGGCGCAGCGACTTAAACACTTAAATTCAAACATTTTTCAAACGTTTTCAAAGCTAGAAGAAGTATCAGTATGACTAGTCGATGAAAGAAAGGCACCGGTGACCTGCAATCTCATGCAGCAAAATAGGTACTAGGAACTAATTCTGATAACGGATGGGCACATCTATCCACCCGAGCACGAAAGACATACTACCAGTTAGGTGTCAAGCTCTTAAATCCAAGCCTTACGCTCAGTTATCTTAACAAAAAAAAATATAATCCCCCCTATCGAGGTATCCGTTCGGAAAAAATTCTGAAACTAAAGTCAAATCTGTTCGCAACTCAGATTGTGTTCAAAGCATCCTTTTCCGAATAAAATAAATGGAGCATATAATCGTAAAAGCGTTAACTTGGCTTTAGAATATTCTACAGCGATTGGTTGTCTGAGATCTTCGGAAAAAATGTGCCCTGTAGGCTGTAGCTGTCAAAAGTAAGTGACACAACTCTGTACAACGCGATTCAGAGCGCGTTCATAATGCTCATATCAAAACTAACAAAGAAAATAACGCCTAAAGAATTATCGTCCAACAGCAGCCAAAGTAGCAATTCACAGCCTTGAGCCACTATATATATACGAGTATATAACGGGTGATTTTTTAGCTGGTTTGGTTTTGGCAACACTGGTTTTGACAGCTGACGTGTGTTTAGTACCTTGTGTCACTGTCAAACAGCTTCAGTTTGGTTTGCAATTTAACCATGGATCGTCTTACAAATGAACAACGCTTGCAAATTATTGAATTTTACTATCAAAATTCGTGCTCAGTTCGAAATGTTCATCGCGCGCTGCTTCCATTTTATGATCGGCATTCTCGACCTTCTGAGCAGTCTATTCGGAAGATTGTGACCAAATTTCGCACCAAATTTACTTTGTTGGACATTAAACCACCAACACGTTTACGTACTGTGCGTAGTGAAGAAAATATTGCGGCCGTATCAGCTAGTGTGACAGAAGACCGCGAAATGTCGATTCGGCGCCGTTCCCAGCAGTTAGGCCTTTGTTACAGCACTACGTGGAAAATTTTGCGGAAGGATTTGTGCGTAAAGCCTTTTAAGATACAGCTTGTGCAAGAACTAAAGCCAGCACCACAACGCCGAATTTTTGGTGAAGCTGGCCGAGGATCCGCTTTTTTATCGAAAAATTGTGTTCAGCGATGAGGCTCATTTTTGGTTGAATGGGTACGTAAATAAGCAAAATTGCCGCATTTGGAGTGAAGATCAGCCAGAAGCATTGCAACAGCTACCAATGCATCCCGAAAAAGCCACTGTTTGGTGCGGTTTATGGGCCGGCGGCATTATTGGGCCATATTTCTTCAAAGATGATGCGAATCGCAGCGTTACTGTCAATGGTGAACGCTACCGAGCGATGATAACAAACTTTTTTTTGCCCGAAATGGAAGTTCTTGACTTGCAACAATGGCGCAATTGCGAGGCGAGTTTAGTGAACAGTTAATTTCACGTTTCGGGCCGGTCAATTGGCCGCCTAGATCATGCGATTTGACACCATTAGATTATTTTTTGTGGGGGTATGTCAAGGCTAATGTGTATAGGGACAAGCCCGCTTCGATTGACGCACTGGAAGCCAACATCCATGCATTCATTCGTGAGATACCGGCCGATATGTGTGAAAGAGTATGCCAAAATTTGACTCAGGGGATGGACTACCTGAGACGCAGCCGCGGTCAACATTTGCATGAAATTATCTTTAAACATTAAATTGCAAGGTTCAAACTATCGATTCAAATAAATATTTCATTCATTTTTTCGAATTTTTTGTGTTTTTTTTTTTTTTTAAATTCTAAACCTCTTAAAAAATCACCCGTTACATATCTGCATTGCACCAAAATTAAGCTGTCCAATGTGAGCTCTAAGGTTCTCCATCATATAAATCCTCAAAGTGTGCAATTTTCAGTAATGGGAACCTAAGTCTGTCCCCTAGAAGTGTTTACCAATTTAAAAGTTCTTTGCACACTCAAAACTTCTCGTAAGCTCAGAAAGGCCTAAGATGCTTCTCAACTAAACTGGTTGTCTAACAGGGCACTATACTGACTTCGGCCAGCTCTTCCAAGAGGAGATAAACAAATGCCAAAAAAAATGCGGGTTTTTTTTTAACATACTCCAAACATATTTGTATTGTTTGCAGAATTAGGGGTTGGGGACAAAATTCTTGAAAGGTCAAAATTCTTTTTACAAAAATTAACTTTTAAAATTCTGTTTTCATAATTTTGTTTTTCAAAATTTTGCTAAAAAATCTTCAAATAATAAAAATAGGTTTGGAAAATGTTAAAAAGCGCGCACTTCTTCTTTGCATTTGTTTGTTGGAAAAAATCAGAATAAGCTGAATTTATGAATTTATACTGTAAAAAACGGATTTTTGCAAAGCCGAATTTTGAAAGCAGCATTTCGACCCGCTCCCAGAAAAAGGAGCACATTGCACATAGTTCACCAGGTTTAGATTTTCGAAACACCTCCTTTTAGTAGGAGCAAACCCCAATTGTATGACAAGAAGTGGGTACACATTTTTTTAACCATGAAATTAACGACTCTACCTATACAATGCACTTGATGAAACAAATATCTCAACACTCTCTTGATTTTGGCCTCTATAAAGGGTGAACGATGACCCTTATACCTTTCTAAGTTATTTTCAAAAAAATCTGACCATCATATTGACTTGAAGCCCTAAAGTTAGTTGTCTGTAAGTTGCAGGATAACTAAAAATAAGAAAACGTGAGCGCTGCCACGTGCATTACCTATTCTGTCTATAAAAAGGTACACTTTTCAAAATACATACTTTGACATCACACACTCGCAGCTTCTAAAGAACTGCGCTGCCGATGTGTACACAATGTACCTCCCATTGCTAAACGACATGAATGGCGACTGTTTTTGTCTATTTCAAAAAAAAAAAAAAAAAATAGTACGCACTCCCACACAATTGTAAATGTCACTATTGCTCAGTCTTCATTCAAGCCAACAATAGAGAACTTTCCAGCTTAACATCCATGATCCATGCTTCTCAAGTTCAGACGAATGGTAAATTTCACCCATCTGTGCCTGCGCAGGTCCCTCATGTAAAAATCTTTTCAAACACATAGGGATTAAGGATATTTGTATGATATATTAAAATATCCCTAAATAAATTTAATATCTAACTGTTGTTGCTAACTGTGTATTTTTAGAATACACATTTGAATTTAAGGACAGCGCACTCCATTTGAAATGTTTTGTTTTTTTTTTTTTTTGGCACATATATGTATTTCGATTGGATTCCACCACAACGGATTAAATAAACAACGAAATGCCAACCCTATTATGTGCACATTGTCAAGGTAAATAGATACAATACTACCTCATACATATTTGCTGTCAAAATTGGTATTCCACGGCAGACTGCGTTCTAACTCTCAGTAAGTAGTCCACAGACGTCTATTCAGTGGAATTCTTCACCATGAATCTGCTAATGACAGTTTCGAATAAAATAGTAGACGCATTCGAGAGAACGAAATGGTATGCCCAGGTCCTTGGCACACCCCAGGTATCCGGGGTTGGAAATCCGACGACTAGCTGTAGCTAGTTGCGAATATAATGCAATAATTAAAAAGTGAAACTCTATTCCACCCACCACCACCATCGATGGTACAGTATCTATAAAGCATACAATAGATGTACTCGGGACGAATTCTATCTGGTAAATATATATACAAGTAGATACCTATGTGCGGTATTCTTACGTTGGTATTTTTAAAGGTCGTTCGTTATAAATATACCGATTGTAGTGATGTCCTGTCTAATTTGTCAGCATTGGAGCGGAATGTCATGCACCTGAGATTGGGTCGGGTCTCCGCTTTAACAATTGGCTACAGTACTCTGTGGAAAAAAAATAAATACTTTCCTTAGTACGCATGGTGTAGGGGTTATGCAATTATGTTTGCCGGACAATAGGACAGCCTGGGACAGCCAATTGTGTATATGCGCTTAAATTGCTGGCAAAGTAGCAAGACCCGCAGCTATGGAGTGTTATGTCACCGTTCGCATGGTTCAAATAAAACGAAAGAATTTAAATAGACCTCGAGACGTATTTATTATGAGATGTACATAATCTATTGCAAGACAAATGTTACATAAAAATGTATACAAAAAAAAATCCAGACTTCGGAAAAATGCACGTTTTTAGGTTACTATTACTTACTTCGCAGCTGTGACAAAATCATGCCAGACTTACATTTTTGACATTGTCTAATTCTAGTGCAGTGCTCTAAACTTATGTAGCAATATTTTGGTTATATCTTCGCCCCCAAAATTTGCTGTGGGCTCTTAGTGTATTTTGTCGCTTCCTAGAAATCGCAGTTTATAAAAAATAATGTCGGGCAATCGGGTCTATCACAGAATCCGTCGTATTCGGAATTTCGCTACGAACCCCCAAAGAACTATCACAGAATCCGTCGTAGGGTACATTTTTTGCTTTCGAAATTCGTATAACGTGGTATATTCAGTGATACCACTTTCTACGAATTTCAAAATTCCCCTACGACGGGTTCTGTAACAGTTCTTTCGGGGTTTGTAGCAAAATTCCGAATACGACGGATTCTGTGATAGACCCGAATATAATTCCTAAAGGCGACAATACAGGGTGGGCCAAATACAAGTTAATTTTTAGAAATGCTATAAAATGAAGAAAACTAAATTTGTTCCATGTATTAAGGCTTTATTAGTAAGGGCAAACATTCCCATTAATTATGGAACGCAACGTCGTTCAAGTGGCTGCCTCGGCTGGCTTCGTAGTAGATCTTTCTGTCACTCAAATTTTCCAATACCTCGTTGATGGTTTCGGGCTGTAGCACACGGATTGCTGGAATGATATTGGCCTAAACTGCTTGAATCGTTTCCAGATTATTGGCATAACATCGGTCCTTCACTGTTCCCCACAAAAAAAAGTCCAAAGTGGTCAAATCGCAGCTCCGAGGCGGCCAATTGATATCGCCAAAACGGCTGATAACACGATTCGGGAATTTGGTGCGCAAAAGATGGATTGTGGTATGGGCTGTGTGGCATGGCGCGCCGTACTGCATGAGCCAGAGGTCGTCCAAGACCATGTCTTCATTTTCAGTAACAAAAAAAATTGGTTAACATATCTCTGTAACGCCCACCGTTGACCGAAAAGTTCTTCCCAGCCTCATTTTCGAAGAAAAATGGTCCAATTATGCCACCCCTCCACAATCCGCACCAAACTGTCACTCTCTGTGGCGTGCTGTGGTGCTGCTGTGGTGCCGCATTTCGACCAAAATTTATTTTCAAAAAACGCATGTGTGGGCTACACAGCCCTCACTTTGGAAATAAGTTTTCAATATTTCCCAACGTTGTTCAAGCGTAAAGCGACTTATTTCGTTCCGCAGAGGTATGGTACTGACTTTCTGTCAAGATTTCGCGCGGGTAACAGCTGTCAGTGTCTAATAAGCTATGATTTAAAAAGAAACCCGTAGATGGCCCATCATTTATACTTTGTTCTGGACTATCAACTTGACAATCAGGTGGTAGCAATTGCCACTTTGGGTTGGTCACTTAACTGCTCTCGTATACTAATTTAGGTGGCTCCAAATCTTTAGTTCGAGGTGTAAGATCGCATTTAACAAGCCTCTTCAGTTAGCCCATTCCTTGTTGCAAATCTAATAGAACTATTGAAGTTATTTTTTAGCTAGTGCGTACCATTTTATATACATGAATCCTTCACCCCCGGGTGGGGGCATTGAGCGGTGACAAATTTCTTGCATCCTTCTCGATTTGCAGCCAAATACTTCAGCTGTGGCCACGTTTTACGCTGCGTTGCTCCTTCGGCCAAAAGGTTGATTTCCACGTTGTTCTTGGTCTACCAACTAGCCGCGTACCTTGAGGGTTCCATTCGAAGAATTGTTGCGCGATGTTGTCGTTTAATCTCCTCAACGTGTGGCCAATCCAGCGCCACCTCCGCTGCCTAATTTCGGCAATAAACCGCTTGTGATGCGTTATATGGCACAATTCTTGGTTAGATATAATTATCATATATATATCACAGGCAACGGTTAACGTATGCCTGCAGTCTTCTAGAGATGGAGGTAGAGACTTTCCAGGTTTCGCCACGCATACAGCAGTACGGACTTGACGTTGGATACGAAGAGTCTTAACTTGGTGCGTAGGGAAATTTGACTGGAGTTCCATACTGAGGATAGCATTACCAAAGGCGATGTGGGCTTTACTTATTAAATTCCTTGACCTCCTCAATAGGTGTCTGTCTCAGAATAATGGGCTGATGTGCACTTCATATTTTCCAAATGAATCTGCGAAAAACCAATGAACATAATAATTTCCTCACTTCTTCTTTGCAGAAAATCGAGAAATCTCAGCGAGAAAAAACGCCGCGATCAGTTCAATTTGCTGGTGAACGACCTGAGCTCCTTAATATCAACAACGTCTAGGAAAATGGACAAATCGACAGTCCTCAAGTCAACAATCGCATTCCTTAAACACCACAATGGTAAGTGCCAGCAAAAGCAAACAGCAAACGCCTAAACCCAATCTAATCCTCACACAGATATAACCGATAGATCTAAGGTACATGAAATTCAGCAAGACTGGAAGCCAACCTTCCTCACCAACGATGAGTTCACTCATCTCATGCTAGAGGCTCTGGATGGTTTCATACTTGTATTCTCCAGCAACGGATCCATTCATTATGCATCCGAAAGTATTACTTCACTATTAGGATATTTACCGGTGGGTATCATCAGGCTCGTTGTAATCCCTCTGTCCTTCCATGCTCCATCCCTGATGCTTATTTGTTCGAATAATCATTTTTGCTTTTGAGAACTTAATTTAAATCAATCATTTTATCAGAGCGATGAACTAAATTTCAGAGCGATCTATTGAATATGACAATCTTTGATTTAGCATATGAAATTGATCATGAGAATCTGTACAACATCTTTTTGAACCCACCGAATGTGATTGATCCGCTGAAAACGGAACTATCCGCCGAGAATCAGATAAGCCTGTTTGTCTATCTGAAACGAGGGGCGCTGGACAAAGCCGACTCTACCGCGTACGAGTTGGTCAAACTTGTTGGATATTTTAGTGAGTTTTGCAAATGGTGGCGTGGAACTGTTTTCAAAGGTTGGTTTTTCTTTTTTTCCTGTTTTTTTCCTGTTTTTTTTTTAGGACACGATGCTAATGAAGGCGCTGCTAAAAATACTCAGTCTCAGTCGTTTTCGACATCTACAAACAAGCACAATTGTGATAAGGGAGTAATTTTTGTTGGGACGGGGCGTGTGCAGACGCCTCAATTGATCCGTGAAATGTCTACGATAGATCCATCGAAGGATGAATTCACATCGAAGCACAGTATGGAATGGAAGTTTCTCTTTCTGGACCACAGAGCGCCACCCATCATTGGATATATGCCATTTGAAGTTTTGGGCACATCCGGCTATGATTACTATCACTTTGATGATCTCGAAAATATTACCGCTTGCCATGAGGAGTGTAAGTTTGACAATCGTTTGAATTTTGTTTTTGTTTTTTTTTTTTTTTAAATGGGAAAGGCAAACGTCATTCTAAAAAGCCGTCGCGTGATACTCATAATTTGAACGACAGGCAGTGCTTTGTAAAACCTGAACTGCGTTAGGATCTGTGACCTATTTCTTAAGTTTGACAGATTATACCGTCGTTGTTGATCCTAGATTTGACTGGACTCGATGTTAGCTAATCGTGAAACTGGATTTGTTGGTAACGTCACTTTTCCTACGTCAGTTACCTACATGCACAGAATACCAACTCAGCTGTACTTTCTGGTTAAATTTTGGCAATATGTCACATTTCTCCCATTACGAGAGAATTCGCTCACCAAAATTAAATATAGCCAAAAAGAAAAGGAACGCGTTGAACCACAAATTTGAAAAATGGGAATTTTTTCTGGGCGGGAATATTCAATTCAAATCTTGGTCTTATATTTAAAACCAAGATTAGTCAGTTGAATGTCAGTTAAAAATTAGTATTTGAATGATTTGACAAGCACCTGGCAGCAATAACCAACTAGCCCAGAGAAATTTTTTTGGCTAAAAGGTTCGTTCGTGTAGTTTTTTCTTAAAGTAAAGTTATTTAAAATTTGCTAAGAAACTGTACGAATGCGACCACGTACTGAGAAAATTGAAAAAAATGAGAGAGAAATCCATTTCTCCTCTTTTAATTTTTTCGTAATTTTCTACTCGCCGAATTTCGACTTACTGAAAAATGAAAAATGAAAACTGACAACTAATTGACAGCTCAAAAGTTTGACAAGTAAAACTCTATTTATTTTCATCTTCAACAATGTCGGAGGAAGAAGTTTTAATTAAATGTTCTCCTAGAACATATCAGCGCATTCAAAATGGTTAGTTTAGTAGGTATTTAGCTTATAAAATATTCAATTCCACCTTATTTTGTAGATGGTGCATTTAAAAGGAACCTTTGGTTTATTTTTTACGATAATGTCAAAATGACATTTCTTAAACTTTTTGTAAGAAAACGGGTCAGGTACTTCTCTTGAAATTGAGAGGTTTCTCTCTCGATTTTGGAGATTTGACATTTTTCATTTTTCTATGCTGAAAGTACACGAACGAACCTAATATCTGAAGTTTTTTTATGGAGGGGAAATGTTTTTCTTTCTCTCTTTTTGGCTCTCTTCTCCAGAACTTTTGTGTAAGGGAACGAAGTTTGACTAAATTTGGCGAATGCGTTTGAATGCATTATCGTTAGGGAACAGACCTATTATTGACTGTATTTGTCGGCTACCGCTCCATAAACGTCAGCTGACAAAAACTATTCACGTATTGGGACAGAATTAACAATTTTTTTTCAGATTCAAAGCAATTTTTCTGCGCTCGAAATCAGCTGGCTGTCTGATTTCATTGGCCGCAGAAAAAACACTTTTAAGATTCAGATCCATTTTGCGAATCTCGATTTCTGAGCGAGATTCACACCTACTTGCACAAACATCAAAACATCTGTCATTTGTCAAACTTTAACGTTTTTATACGAGAAGTCTGTGAAAAATGGAGAAAAATTTACATTTGGCCGCTGCAATGGATATCAATATAAATTGAATGGATTTTTGTTAACACAAATTACAGACTTTTAAAACACGCACCACCACAGATGCAAAGGAAGAAAAATCTCGTTTTATGTTCCATTGGGCACGAAAAATCTGAAATCACGTCAGGAAATTCGGTGAATACAAATTCGTAAGATTCTCAGTGGAGAGGTAGGTGATGTCTTGCTCTCTCTTTTACGAATTTTTCGAGTTAAGGAACGGAATTGAGTAAAAATTCGTAAGATTTAAAAGTAATGGAACAGGGGGTCAATTCTCGTTCTGTGGAAAAGTAAAATGAAAATGTTTTAACCCTTTCACCGCAATTTTGATTCTCGTTCTATCAAAAGGTGAAACCAAACGTCAACATTTTTCATATGAATGATGTCTTTTCACGGGCCCATTGCAAGTGAGAATTTGAAAATTTAGAACCCTCTTTCATAGAGCACAGTGTGCGGTATTGAATTCACCACGATATTTTCACTTATTGAACGAGAATGGCATTTTAATATTAAAATGAATCGAAAAAATGAAAGCAATGCGTGAAAGCGAATGTGAAAAGGATTTATTCGATTCACTACTTCACAGAACGAGAATTGACCCCCATACCCATGGTAAAATGGCAAAATAAACACATTTCAGCAGTAAAATTGGTTGTGGCTGGAAAGTGTTGCAAACCCCTTAAAACATCACCCTAAGCCTTATAGTCTGTTAGTTGGATTGAAGGGAACGAATCGTTAGGGAACAGGCATCAGTTAATCATCAGCCAGATTGCCGCCTACAATGACACGGAATTGGGCTAAGAGATAACAACTTATGATGAAAATCTTTATGATAAAATTATCACTAATGATTTGTTAATGACATCCTCCTTTCCGTTTCAGTAATGCAAAAAGGTGAGGGCAAATCGTGTTTCTACCGTTTTCTCACTAAGGGTCAACAGTGGATTTGGTTGCAAAGTGAGTTCTACATATCGTACCATCAGTTGAGCTCCAAGCCCGACTATGTTGTTTGTACACACAAGGTTGTTAGCTATGCTGACGTGATACGCCAAAACAAGTTGAACATCAACAAGTCGGACATCAGCAATGACAAGAGTTCCGTTGCGACAGTGACGCGAAGGGATCTCGAAAATTCAGTGACGGAGGGTGCGCCAGCCCCTACAATTAGTGTGCCTCCAGCGCCAGTCACTGGAATCGAGAAACCGCTGCCAGCTACAACAACCGTGACCTCGCCGGAAATAGACTCAAGTATTGCATGGCCCGCGAGAGCTTCAAAGTGTTCCAACTACGGTAACATATCGTCGGCAAGCATTTCGCCGAATGTCAAGCGAAAGCGTTACTTTCATACCCGAGGAAATGAGTCTGACTTTAATTCGATGTCCGCCGATTCGGCTACCAGTAGACACTCTCTTATGACGCACCTCAGTTCGGTAAGGGGGATACTTTATGCTGTTCTGTGAACTTATAACTAATTTATTTGTTGAACCTTTCAGCAAGCTAGACCGCGGAACAGCTACTCGGTGCACCATCACCAACAGCAACAGCAGCAGCAGCAGCAACAGCAATCTACTTCGTTAGTCGCTCATCAACAGCATCCGCTCCATCAAACGCAAATGCAGTCGAATTCTCATAAAATGCTTCCAATGATGTCGCAGCCAGCGATAAGCCAACCCACGCAATATCCCCAGCGCTCCTTTCCGATTCGGAACTCCCAACTGGTGGGGCACACGTTTCTCGAGCCGCAACAGTATCTAACAGCAATACCTATGCAACCAGTAATAGCGCCATTCCCAGTGACTCCAGTAGTATCGCCGATGAGCGTATGTGTTAGGGCCCTTGCGTATATCAAACTTGAATGCATCAAGGTTTTTCTACTTTCAGAACGCTTGTGATATGCTTCCGGGCACGGTTGTGATGACCACCACTCAAACGCAGATCCAAGACCAACTGCAACGCAAGCATGACGAGCTTCAGAAGCTTATAATGGAGCAGCAAGATGAACTGCGACGGGTGTCTGAGCAGCTACTGATGGCGCGATACACCCTCCTCCAACCAGTAGTCCCTGTAACATATAGCAATAGTCCCAGCAACAGTAGACACTTCAACTTTGGTGGCAATTCAATCGAACAGCAATCACATCAGCAATTCCTCAACTACAACTTCGGCATGGGTCCCAGTGATCAGCTGCAGAACACTCATCACAATCCCCAGTTGCACCAGCAGCAGAACCAAACCTTACAGCATCAAATGCTTACAAGAAACGTACCTGTACCTGATCTAGAGCCATTTGGCCACGAGGATATCGATGCTTTCCTCAACGCCGAAGGGCTGCAATCATCGCTCGGAACACCGCAGCCGACAGTAATACCGCAACAACAGCAGCAGATCCAACAGCAACAGCAAACATCGGCGATGTCCTTAAATCAGCACAATCTTGCTGTGCCGCAAGATGTTAACTTGTTGCCCTACATGCAAATAGAACCATCAGCATCGAACATGCACTTTCAGATGGGCATCAGTGACGATGGCTCGGAGAGTCGTAGCGAGGATACGGGGGCACAGCAAAATCGCTTCAACAGCTATCATACACAAAGCAATCAATTGCCAAATGAATTGGAGATCCTGCCGTATCAGATGTCACAGGAGCAATCACAGATTCTCTTTAATTCACCTCATACGCCGGGGACCAGCCAATAGGGGTGGCAGTAGCCGGGTTGCGATTACCACGCAATCCGATAGTCTATGGTCTGCATGTAGTTATACTAATTCTAGTTATAATTATTATAATTAATTATAAATATCACTTTAATAAACAAATTAGGAGTGTAAATACGATACTATTATTTTGTGTGTATAAAATGCGAACTTAAGGAGTTTATATACCGTAATGTTCATAACTAGGAATATTTTTTATATTGAATTAGAAAAGAATAAAACAAGAATCAAAATACAGTAATTAAAATCATGTCAAACTGATGACAAAACAAACAGGAATTTGCTGTTTTATTAAAACTGGAACTCTTTGGTGGCCAAGCTAATCAGATTCAGTAAGAATGTGGTACAAATTTGAAAGGATATTTGAATAAAAGGGCGACCAATGCGCAAATTGGAAGAACTAAGAGAAGAGAACGCGCGAAAATACGCGTCAAAAACACATTTCTTGACGCATATTTTCGCAGGTTTTTTTCACGCATATTTTCGCGTGTTTTTCGACGCCTGTGTTTTTTTCACTGGTATTTTGTACGCCTTTTTTTCGCATAGTTATTTTCGCGGGTTTTTTACGCGTTTTTTTGAGGCATAGTTTCAAGTTTTTTGACGCAAACTTTTCCGCTTTTTTTCGTTCGTTTTTTGACGCGTATTCTCACGTTTTTTTTTTAACTTTTTCGAAACCTTTTGTGTTAACCTGTAGTTTTGGTATAGCTTCATTGAACAGGGAAATCCCTCCTGCTCAAAGGTATGATAGTATTAGTATAGGACTGCACAATGCAGCTCGTCAAGTGGGTCAGACGTATTGAGTTAAGATCGCAGTTCGTATCTGACTTTCAAGGGCGCTTGACGAGTTCGCGCAGTGCACACTATAATCCTGTTTATATTTTCAGAAGTGGGATATGATTCCCGAGTGTGTGTTAAACGCCTGGTAGTGGTATCTAGTGCAATAGATACAAATTTTAAGAAACCGTGTTAACCCTAGTGTTCGTATGTGCGCGATTATTGTTGTTCACACGAAAAAAAAAGAATAAATAAATAAAAAAATAAGCTAGTGCGGTGCTTGGCAAAAAAAAGGGTATAATAGATACCAAGTGTTTGGTAATGTGTGTAGGTACAAGATACCTAAAAAAAAAAAAAAAAAAACTTGTCGATCGAGTGGCTAAGGCAAGGAAAAAAAAAGGGTCATCATGAGTTGTGCGTTAGATATTTGGAAGTCCGCACATAGGTAAATAATATCTGAGTGAGCTATACCTCAGATTGGGTAAGTGATATGCAATAAAAACATTAAAGGCAACCGATATGGGAAAGATAACTTCATAAATTGTTTTCGTGAAGGGCAGGGTTGGTGCGATTTCTTTCACAGCGAGGATTTTATTCTAAGGGGAAGAAATGCATGAATTGCAGTTGAATTCTCCCAACGGATATCTTCCAATGCTTTTTGAGGCCACGGGGTATCCGCTGATCTGTCGGGTGGTGTCATGTGCGGGTCAGTGGTGCTCTGTCGCTCGTTCGGAAACAGTTTTCGGTACCTTATATAGTACTATTTCCTCTGATTTCTAATGCTTCATGACTGATTGATGATTGCATTTGTGTCGTTGTAGGATCCTTTAAAGTTGTTCAATAGCGGAACACTGTTTATTGGAATAATTTGATGCAAATCAAACCTTATTGGTGGTTTAAGATCACAATTTTTCCAAGTAAAAATGAATTTTAGAAAGTAATGGCCTGCTAATTCATTTTAGAAATATCACGTGGCGTTTTGGGAGCGTATCGCTTCCGTTTTTGAATTTCGGTGTGCAGCGGGACAGTGCTTGCCAAAGTATAATGGAGGTTAGAAAATAAATAGAGTTTGATCTTTTGAAAGAAATGTGTGGATTAGGTTACTTGTTGGGAAACTTAGAAACCGACAGAATTTTGGGTGCTCGCAGAAAAATATAATGCTGTGGCGCACATTTATATGAACTAAGGCTGTCATTTTTCCCCCTACATGAGTTCAAACATACTACCTGTTGTTCCTACAGAGGTTCCTAATTTTTTTTTGTATTTTGCTGAGCGCTGACAATTCCTTACTTATAACTGTATTTCGCGTGAGGTCGGCTTTTTCACGCCAGCCATTTATCAGAGATCTTTCTTCTCGGTAAACGGGATCCTTTTGCAAGCAGTTTGATAAGGGTTTCGTTGCAGTCAAATATGTATCTGAGTCTTAGGGGACTCTGAGAATTGTTGAAAAGAGGAGGTATTCAGGTATGAGCCGTTCCAAGCTTGAGTAATCAGATGTCTTATTCTGTTTCTGTTTCTGCGACGACTGTCAAGAAGGTCTTGGAAATATCCCAAACTTATGGGAAATTGCCTTGTGGCGAGCATCCATTCGTTGCTTGCAAACGATTAGGTGAAAAAAAAAAAATGCGCATTGCGAATGCACACTGCTTTTCTGATGCCAGGTTATGAATGCTTTTGTGCGCTTTGCATTTGTTATGCTTTGCAATTTTTGACGTTTTGGAACGACTTTGATGCGAACTATCGTAAAATGTCCAAACAATAAGTAACAACTATACTTTTTAACAGCCCAATAAACAATGTTGGTTCGTACAATGCCAACACGTTTAAGCATATTCTTTGTTTAAGAAGGAAACAGTTTACTCGGCGAATGTCTTCGCTTTCTTCAAATAAATAAATAAAAAGAAATGTACCGAAGTGTAGAAATTATTTAAAAGTTATAGAATCCTATCCAAACGATGTGTTTATTAGTCATTTTCGCATGAATACAAGCTATTTTTCTGTTTTCCTCACATATTATTATCGATGAATTCATTTTATAATTATTATTCACGATGCGTGGATTTGGATTGGATTTGGGAAATTTTTATAAATAAAGGCTTTAAAACAAGCTTTTTAAATGTGGTAAGTCGTATCCAACTCGTTAGGGGTCCCGCCTCAATTAAAAAAAAAAAAAAAAAACATGAGCTAGCGGTTAACAGGATAGAACAGAGAGAGACACAGAGGTGTATGCTTCAGGTATTTGGAAGTTAAACAGGGGTGCAACATTTTAAAATTAATTGCATATATTTGTGCGAATTTGTGTTTGTTGGACTTGGCAACCATTTGCATTTTTGTGTTGCAACGAGTAGGGTTGGAGATCCTTTACAATTTGCTTTATAATTGTAACCGCTCAGGCTGAACAACAGCGTGTTTGAATTCGCTCCTATTGCGAAGTTTGATGCCGTGATTTTGGACGGTTGGGTGGTGCTCGTCTTCAGAATGACATTGGGGGAGGATTTATTTAGGTAATGCCCGAGATGAGCATGTCTTTCTCGCCATTAACATTTGGCCCTGGAGTTGGATATGTGCTGTCAACTATGTTTTTTTTATTGGTGGAGCAATTTTGGAAAGTGTGGAGTTATTTGCGAGAACTGCCAGACATTGATTAAGGTTGATTATTGGTGGGCCGTCTGAATAGCTGCCTCCAATGCTTATACGATAAGCGAGGAATGAGTTGAAATGGTCTTTAAGTAGTGAAGACAAGAATTGAAAAGGTGACGTAAAAGGTATTGACCCTGAATCAACCGCCGAATAAGGATGAACTTTTTGGTTCTGACTGTTCCTTGAGTGATTCTGAGGATCTCTAAACCCAAAAGTATTGGTCTAGAGGTTATTGGGGAAGTGGCTGAACAGTGGAGTTCTGACAAATTTCCGATTAACTCTGAGGCAAGGTATTGACCCTGAATCTACCGCCGAATAAGGATGAACTTTTTGGTTCTGACTGTTCCTTGAGTGATTCTGATGATCTCTAAACCCAAAAGTATTGGTCTAGAGGTTATTGGGGAAGTGGCTGAACAGTGGAGTTCTGACAAATTTCCGATTAACTCTGAGGCAAGGTATTGACCCTGAATCTATTGCCGAATAAGGATGAACTTTTTGGTTCTGACTGTTCCTTGAGTGATTCTGAGGATCTCTAAACCCAAAAGTATTGGTCTAGAGGTTATTGGGGAAGTGGCTGAACAGTGGAGTTCTGACAAATTTCCGATTAACTCTGAGGCAAGGTATTGACCCTGAATCTACCGCCGAATAAGGATGAACTTTTTGGTTCTGACTGTTCCTTGAGGGATTCTGAGGATCTCTAAACCCAAAAGTATTGGTCTAGAGGTTATTGGGGAAGTGGCTGAACAGTGGAGTTCTGACAATTTTCCGATTAACTCTGAGGCAAGGTATTGACCCTGAATCTACCGCCGAATAAGGATGAACTTTTTGGTTCTGACTGTTCCTTGAGTAATTCTGAGGATCTCTAAACCTAAGGCTGAGTGCTACGGCGGATTGCGATAAAGGGCTGAGTGCGATAAAGGGCTGAGTGCCACGGCTGAGTGCTATAAAGGGCTGAGTGCTTAAACAGAATAGTGTAGCTAGGTGCACTGAGGACAGTGCAATACAGGATGGCCGAGTTGTTAACCTGTAGTTTTGGTATAGCTTCATTGAACAGGGAAATCCCTCCTGCTCAAAGGTATGATAGTATTAGTATAGGACTGCACAATGCAGCTCGTCAAGTGGGTCAGACGTATTGAGTTAAGATCGCAGTTCGTATCTGACTTTCAAGGGCGCTTGACGAGTTCGCGCAGTGCACACTATAATCCTGTTTATATTTGTAAGGCTGCGATTACAAAAAAATGTCGCATTAGAGAGAAATTTAAGCTACGATTCCTCATTGGTCATTTGCGAAAAAATGGCAATAATCACACGAAATGACTATCATCGTCATTTTAGTCCCAAAATTAAATGACGAACACTGCGCATCATTTATAATTTTCCGTTGGGATGCTATTAAATGACGAGCGAAAAAATGGCGATCCCAATGACGTGCCTCATCAAAATGGCAAATGTCACCTTTTCTATTATTTCAATTTCGCGTCATTTATCTATTGCGATCAGACGGTAGTGATAATGACCAATGAATGCCATTTAGTGTTTTTCTCTCGGCGAAGACGCAGACGTATGCTACGACTTTTTTAGTTAAATTAAATAGCAGTGAAGAGAAAAAAATATATTATAATAAATACATATATATGTCGAAAAGGACTTTTGCGATGATGGTGGAAATTGCGGAGACGACGTATTTAGCAGCATATGTACCTATATACTGGAAAGCAGTGACGACGATCTTGATTACGAGCCACGCCACGAAAGCGGAGTACCTATTTGGGAAAAGAAGTGGGAAGAATGACTGCTCGAATTGCGTGTAGAAGAACCTAAATCATAGCGCAATGTCCTTCGTATGTCAGCCAATTATTTCGAATATTTGTTGAGGTTGGTGTAGCCACACATCGAAAAAAGAACACAAACAATGCGAGGAGCGTTTCAGCGGATGCACGAATTGCATCGACGCAGTTGATGCCTGATGGTAAACTCCAACGATGATACAGATTTGGATAGTTTCTGGTAAGCTCGTAGTGATGGTCGCACCGCCCAATGCCGGCAGTGTATTTTACAACTAAAAAGGTAGGTAAATATAATTCGACTCTAATCTGGAGATAATCATTTTTATTCGAATAAAATTGTATTCTTTTCTTTAGGTACACACAACATAGTTTTGATGGGAGTAGCTAAAGCTGCACCTGCCAGCACCAAAAGCACTGCCTGACATAGGCACTGAAGTTTGTATTCTGGAACTGAGCTATCCCAAAGCGCCCGTTGCTTTTGTAGTGTACCGACACAATCAAACGCGATTCCTCTTCGTCGCTCTACGAGTGCCTAATTTTCCTATCCCGATTCAATCCGGTTTTCTACGTTTTACTTATTTTTTAGACTTTAGACTATTCAAATTCACAATACAGTTGACGGAGTAGGTAGTCCAAATTGTCGGCGCTTGACGGCGACGCGACGCACGGTTCGTATTCCATTTCTCTCAATAGCTACCCCTACCGAACAGCACAACCACGACAAAACAAAGAGAAACAGTTTATTAATTTATTTATACGTCCTTTCGCCACAAGAAAAACACCAAATGAAAGCACAGATATCGTAATAAATGCTGCGTCATTTCTCATTTGAATTGAAAAATGGCAGGGCATGAGTTTCGTGGCTAGTAATTTTTTGGAGGCTGGTTTTTACATGACGCAACAGCCAAAAAGTTCTGTCATTTGTCCTAGGCGTCATTCATTTAAGAGCGATCACACGGCATTTTGTTTCCGTCATTTTAATGGCACAAAATTCATGCCATTTGGTTCGCCATTTTCCTAGTCATTTAAATGACCCCGAAAATGTTGTCCCAAAAATGGCGATCCACACAAAACGACATTGAAATGACGACTTTGTGACACGATTTTTACGTCAGAGCGCCATTTACGTGTTTTGTAAGATGGGTTTTTTTTGCGCCAAACCTTAAATGACTTGTGATTGTCATTTTAACGTGACCAAGTAAGTGTGACGATAATCCCCTTAAGCTGACCCGCAAACTTCGTTAAGCCCAAATTCGTTAATGTAATGAAAATAATAATTCCGAGCATGCACAATTCACATGCTACTCAAATTTTGTTCGTGCCAGTCAACCTTCCGCTTTTTCACTAAAGTCCTTTACGGTACACGATGTATACAGCAGAAGGTCACATACAATTGACTTTATATGAGATACATGAAATTTCAAGATTTATTCCACATAATTCCAGCGATTGTCCTTGCGACTTATTAATAAGCGCGTAGCTTAAACGCGACGAAGGCATTGTCATAGCGAAACGGGAAATTGATACCTTCGCTTAAATACGAATGTTAAATCGTTCTGAATGAGCAGAATCCGCGGAATTAGAATTTTTCACCAAAAATCGTCGCTTATTGCATGACATTTGATTTGAGATTCTTCACAATCAAATCAAATGCGATCAGTTACAAAATTTCGGTGGATTGAGGTTGCGCAACAAAATTGTAGGTAACTGAGCCGACTTTCAATTTAAAATTGCCTGGCACATCAAAATAATTTAAAAATTAAACATTTTTATTATTTGTTTTTGTATTGGAAGTGACACTAGCCGTTTTTTGTTTTTCCAATCTATTTTCTTTTAAAGTGCGGTTCTCCATACAAATTTTAATTTCACGACAAAAAGTAGCATAATGTCCTTCCTTGGGTCAATACGAATCCATGGTGCACCAAGCACGATCCATTCCCGAGTTATGAGTGCACATACGGACGTCAGTCTCTTTTACATACAAATGTACCCACCCGGTTTTGTCCGTGCCTTTCGTATTAAATCCCGCCTAGATTTCGCAAAGTTCCAAATGTCCAATAATAATTTCAATTATACAACTTTCGATATACCTAACGTTTAAATTAACCCCTATCGGGAATAAGATTTCCCCGGGAATCTTTTCTGTTCAGCAATCTGACTTACATTGCTGACAAGGGAAACATTTCCCAAGGAATTTATTCGCGATAACCCCTATTTTGTTTTTTTTAATGGGGGTTGCCACAACCCACTTTTTTTTTTCATATCCCACTTATCTTTTACAAAGTGCCACCTATCGGGTCTAAAACTATACTATTTTTAACACTGGAACCCAACCATAGGTACCAAAATAGTGTCCTATCTATCCAACTGTAACGGACCATAGAGAGCCACAAAGTGTCTTTGAAATCGGTTGAGTGGTTTAGGAGATCGACAACCGCGCCACCTATCGGATCCAAAATAGTCCTATCTCTCAAACTGTAACCAACCATACACACCCACAAAATTTCATTGAAATCAGTTGAGTGGTTTAGGCGTTTAGGGGATCGTCAACAGCGCTCCCGGAAAAAAACCCAAAATTTACTGAAATTCATGTGATTTTAGCGCACGCATAACACACGCATACGTTTTCTGATATCAACCAAACTTCACAAAAACCATATATACCCCGCAATACCAAAGATGTGCAAAGTTTTGTTAAAATCGGTAAATTTGTTAAGGCGTGAATCGGCTACGAACGAACACAATTTAAAGGCTCAATTTATATATATATATGTACAGATTCTTAAAATGTCGTTTCCATAACTGCAAAGAGCGGAAAAGCGGTGCTCTCTACCAAGCCCCAGAGCCCCAGAGGGTAAAAATCAGGTTAAAATAATTATAAGACGAAACACATCTGTTTTGGTTTTGTTCTCGTTTTATTATTACATAAATGTCATATAGGTAGGTAATTTACTTCGTATAACTAGACATTGATTTTAATTTTTGTTTTATTTATACATCGCAATAATAATAATACACATCTCATACTAGTAGATTTATATTCTATAGTCTGTACAAAATATCAAATGAAATTCTTTGACGACAAAAGAATGCTTCCAAAGAGATTTACGCGAATTCGTTTCTTATCTTAAATTTAAGAATGCTCCTGCCTGCTTTTTTGGCGTCTGATTTTAGTAAAATCTCTAAACATGTGGTTTTGCTCTTAAGTTTAAAGGTTGCACATTCTACATCTAGTGGTAGACTTTGAGAATGTCAACATTTATTTTCATATGAAGATGCCATAACAAATTGCATACATGTAGCAGCTTTTTAAACTTAGTAAATAATAAATTTTCAACCATCTAAAACGTAATGAAACAAAAGTACATACATACTACTTTATGTATGTGTGTGTCCAATTCCAATCCAACCGCACTACAGCTATTCAAGCGAATATTATATTTATTTTCTACCAACTATTTTATGAGGGCTCTGCCAAATCTCACAAGCAGGAGATGTCCAAACGGAAACTTAATAAAAATCATGTACAATTCTTATACGTTTATGTATATTTTGTAGATAATATTCTACTTTTCTTGCACAGCAAATATTTACAATAAAAATAAATTGGTATAATTCTGTATGTGTATGCATAGAAGGATAAGGGGAAAAGAAAGCTGTTGTCGCTTGTATCTTCGCGTTTAATTTCAGAATGGTTCAATATTATTACTCTGCAACAAAATCAATATAATAAAACTAAATATAAACTAAAAATAAAAAATAAAGATATAGGCAAAAGATACAGGAGATAAAACAAGGAGCGCTTTAACGCTCAGCTAAAATGTAGTTTCTCAGGTCGGTGTCGTCGACGTCAGACGTTGCGGGTTGCTATCCTTCAAGGGTAGCGCCCTGATTCACACAATGTTTTATAACCAACTGAGCGGTTTCCTTGATTTTGTCATACGGCATTGGGTGTAGTATCAAATCAGTCAAAATTTGCAGGCCATTCTCTTGCTCCACAAGGCGGCAATACTTTTGGGGATAAACCTAAAGCGAGACGAACCAGTTGGTAACATGTGCGCACATATACGATTGGTTTATACTTACGCATGTCAAATTGGCTAACGCCCAGACAGCCCAGTGCTGGCACTGGGGAGTTTCATAACAACGAACCAAGCCCAGGATTGGCTCGAAGCTGCGATAATTTATATTCCGTTCGCTTTTGATGTTCCAGCGATCTATGGCTTTAACCATGCGCTGCAGTACATCATCACGCTTCGGCGCTTGGATAGTCCAAGTCTCTGGTCCATCAGAAGCTATATGAGCGAGGACACCAGCCGCATTGTAGCTCACCTAAAATTGCAGATGAATAATACATTTTCTTGGTTACTTTGTCCTCGGACTGCAGAAGCTCAACATGATTTGTAACATCGTTGAGATATATTTATATTCTCAAATTCAACGAGACACTTTGGAACACACCGGTGCGCAAAGATTCTTGCTGTTTTCTTACCATTTGTTGAGGTCTCCACTATGGACCTAAGTGTGCTGTGCCATCATGCTAGTGGAAACATCCCTACAAAGAGCTGGTCTAGACAACAGCACCGCACAAACCAACCAATTTAACACATAATTTAGTGGAGCTGAGATGCAATAATTTAGTTCCTCAAACTGTTCCCAGAGTCATAAAGAATTCTCTTGATCTTGGTTGAGAAAGGTGCATGTGTTTGTAGCGATCTTCCTTTGACTTGGCTGATAGTCAGGGAAGACTTAGCTAACTCTATTCGAACTACTTGCTTCTGTTGGCACTTTTAACGAAATAAATTGCTGAGTGCCCGCACCGCCACAATACTTACAACCTTGCAACGATGACATGTTAATCCACCGACCCATTATACTCATTTCATATGTTAGTCACCATTCATCGACTAAAGTTACTTCACAGCAATTTTCATTCATCATAGAGAACAACAACTCACCTCAATTCCGTCGCTATCCGAGTCTAAAAGTGTTGCGAAAACATCAATAAACTCCGCTGTCATCAACTTGGGTCTCAGCCACTTGACCTCGGCCACATTGCCCAACAGACCCATCATATTTCTGAGTAGTTCCTCGCGATCGGGGAACGTCTAAGGCCGGAAACAATATCATTACAAAATTCAACGTTCACATGGTGTACAACTAACATGTAGACATTTCAAAAAGTACTCCATACCACTTCCGTCTAGAAATCTCTTACAGTTAATTGCAGTCTCATCGGTTACATTCCACATTGTTGACCACGCCACCTCCATAACATCGTCAAACACGGAGCGTGTCAATCGATCCTTGATTAAACTTAACATAGTCTACAGGCGGGGAATAGAATGCACCATTCAAACGGAAATAAAATCGAATTGTCAGGCATACTTACACTTACAACACCCAAATCGCCAAGAAAGAGCTTCTGCCGACCGTCGACCTGGCATGCCAATGTGTTTAACAGATAGATAGCTATCCTCTGGACGAAGCCTTCTTGTTCGGTTTTCGACACACCATGCAGCAACACTGTGATGAGACGTTCATACTCGAAGAGCTGCAAAACAATGGAAACACTTTTTATGAGAGAGAAGAGATTCATATCGATTGAGGATGCCATACCACATCGGTTGGCATGGAAAACTGTGTAAGAGTAAGATACCCATTTCGCAGCATCGTGTCGTCTGTTATATGCATCTCCATTCCGTTGAGCAGAGTGCGGATTATGTGATTCTTGAGTGGCGTTCCAAATTTGGACCGATCGCGACCTTTTACGATGTAAAACAGGGTGGCGCTGAAAGGAAAATACATCAGTGCAAACCGGGCTTTTAACTTTTAGCTACCTACCTTCCAGATATTTGCATGTGCTTAAACTTTAAGTGACGATCCATTGCTGTGAGCACGACATCCAGTGCGGTGTGGATCTCTTTGCAGCACTCAAAGCGAAAGATGTGATACAAGTCATTGAGGACCTGCAACACAAAACAATTCACCATGTGCACTTTGCGAAAGAATTATTCAAATACACTTACCCTTGTCAGGACTGCCGGTCTGTCGTAATAATACAGCGCTGCTGTCAGAATCTGCTCTTCATTGGCATCGCCAGCAATCTACAAAGGCAACCACATCTTCATATCTAACCTGTATCTGTTGTATATTGGATTATTGTGTACCTCTATAGCAGGAATATCGTGCCTCTTACAGGCCCAATGCGCTGTATGATACAGACCGAGGTACTGAAGCGGTCGTTCGGTTCTTCCCGCCAGACCAGGAATATCGGAATTTTTGGCCACTCCAGACGTTGAGTAAGGGCCCGCGGGTTTCTCACACGCACCCTTCTGCGCGACGCCATTGCCGGCTAAATTTGTTCCCGAAATGTCCAGATGCGAGAGTTCAGGTAGATTTTCCACGAGCATCTCAAGAGTCTGTACAACAACACCAGGATAACCACCGAAACTTACATCAATTAAAACTCACCTGATCAGGAAGATCATATGTCCCATGGCCATTGCTCGAGCCACTTATCGAGATATCGAGCGTGCGCAACTTTTTCATGCGGCAAATCGCATGCAATTGATTTGCGATCGGCCAGACGTTGAAAAGAATTAATGTGTGCAAGTTGGGTAGACTGCAGAGTGCCTCCAAACTGAAGTTGGCCAAAATGCACGAAGTTAAGTCTAAGTAGTTCAAGTCCTGGAGGTGGGCAAACTGCAACCTGTGGTGCATGACCACACCATTGAGGACTAACCGACGAAGATGCGGGCAATTTAATTGGAAGTCTACGGGTTCTTTGTCATTCGGTTCGGCCTGTATCAGGAGTTCGGCACATATTCCCAGCTCTAACGAACGAAGACTCTCGCCATATCTCGCTAAAAGGTGATGCGATTGAACTGTGATCTGGTCGCAATACCACATGGACAGGGCGTACAGCTTGTGTCGCAGAAGAGTCTCTAGACCTGAAAACAAAAAACCAAGTGTTGATCAAATCCGCAATCCAAACAGCATTCGGTGACTGCTGGTTTGAAGCCGAAGCGTTAGACATGTGCAGAGTGTGACTGAGTGATAGGGTAGAGAAGGAGCGCTTTTAGAAATGTGTGCTCAACACCCACTGCAACTCAGAGCAAAAAATGGTGCAGGTATAAATTGCTTGCTCTTATCTAAACAAAACGGATGGTACGGATTGTGTAGGCCCCTTGTAATGGGGTATAGACTGAGTAAGGTTGTTTACCCTGTAGAACATCTCGGTGCAACAACCTTAAAGAATCATTGATCCAAAGTAGCAATGTCGATCTACGAAAGGGACTACAATGAGAGCATCCGAAATCGTTACATAATGTGGAGGAATGCGGACGCCTTCCTGTATACGAGAATCGTAAGGGTCTAACCCAAACTCTAAGTAGAACAAATACGCTGCAATCAGTAAGGGCAAAACTTGATGCATCTTGACGTCAGTACACAGAAAATCAAAATCGAATACCAAAACCAACTACCTATGCAGTGACGTGCTGCTTTAAAAGTGATTTGAATAGCAAACTGAATTGATAAGACAACTCTCACATGTTTGAGTTATTTTGAATACGAACTTGAACAACTACCATCAAGTAGGCGACACTGAAATCCCTCTGGCGTTATCACTGCAGCAGTGAGCAGATACTCACTATGGGTATGTGTATATTTTCTATTGCGTTAGTCTGATGCCATTTCCTCTACTGCTTTGTGGTGCACATCAGCAACCAAAACAATGGACAGATTTAAATGAGTCGATCACCGTTATCGCCATGTGCCTATTAAACTAAACCGTAACAAGTCAATACACTCTGATAAATCTGCATCAACAACAACTCTGTTCATATCTGCAAGTCACGTTATCAGCCATAAATTTAGATGAACATTCAGGCAATAATTAGTCGCAGTAAAAGAACTCACCTTCACCGGTTAGGGTGCTATTACGAAGATGAACAATCTTTATTGAAGTCCTATCCGTGTTTAGGAACAAACTGATGACCTTGTCGTCCAAGTCCCGTTGGAAACGTTGGTAGCATTCGATAAAACGATCGCAGATATCATTTGGCAACACAATACCGCTTTTGAGCTGGCAATAGCCCATGCTATCGCGGTCACTGATTACACCCAAATTGCTAGACAGATATTGATAGGAGATATCCTTAAGGGTTGGTGGGTCCTCGTCGAGGACTCCATTTGCCTTTAATCGCACTTTTCCACTCATGACTGTAGTCTAGTTTATTATTATTTTCGTTGTATCTCTTTCTCTTGTTTTCGTTTATCTACTGAGACCGCTGTCAAATCTCAGAATGTGAAAAAAAAAAAAATTATATAAAAAATATATTAACAACAATATTGATCCTTTGGATATTGTTGAGGAACCTCTACTGATTCACTTTCGTGTTTCTTTGTCTTCATGTAATATTGCAATAAACGTCTCTCTAAACTGTGCACAATAGGATTTCTAAAAATAAAAAAGTTTTTTAACCATTTTTTCCTGTTTCACGTTACAAAAAAAAAAAAAAAAAAAAAAATACGTAGGATTGGTTGCGAGTTGTTTTCGCGAAGTTCGATCCACGGTTGCGATGAAGTGGGGGACCGAAAAGAAGGATTTTGGATTTTTGTCACTCGGTTAGGCCTGCCCGAGGGGAGCAGCACAATTTACTTGTTTTATCGACGCGAAATATTCAGAATAACTTCACTTTATGTAGAGACAGACGATTTGGAAATATTTCATTGTGGTTTTCCACAGCGATATTCGCATTTTTAGTGCATTTCCACACTGCTGTTAGCTCTGGCATAGACTAGAGCTAGAAGAAAACTTCTCGATCGTTGCTGTCGCTGCCTTGAAATCGCGTGTCAAGTAGAGAACAGCTTCTGCTAAATATTAAGGAGATTGAGTTTTCACCGAGCTGATGCGATATCAATTGTTTATTTAGTATTATTTTGCAGACATTTGGGTAAAAATTGCCGAAGAAAAATCACTTTTTTTCTGTCGCTGCAAGCACAAAAAAACTACGATTTTAACTTTTCTTTCACTTTTTTCTGACGTTTCGTTTTTCAACTGTCCTTCTAGGAAAAAAATAACAACAACAACATTTTTTTAATTACACCACGGTGAGCAAGTTTTGTTTTGACGTTGCCCGTGGACATTTTCACCATACCATTATAAAGGGATTTTTTATATGGTCCGTTTCCGCGAAAACGCTGTTTGTTTTTAGAATCTTTACCTGTCAGCTGTTCAGTTGAAATCAAAAAAAAAAAAATTGTGCAAAGAGTGGGAATGCTATAGCTTTTCTATTACCTATTCATTTATTTTTCAAGATGCAAACCAGATGCAAACCTCGATACAGCTTAAGTATACAAGACCAATATTTTTTGCTTTCGAGTCAAATTCATAGCTACAAAAAGCCGTAGAATCCGAGATCTTATTATTAGGATGTAAGGATCGGATCCATCATTTTATGCCAATTCCAAACAGTTGAACTAAAAAGCTTTATCGGGATCGGGATAATTAGGTACCTATACTTTCGGATGTTAATCAGTTTGCGAATCTATCATTTTCTAGTTGTCAAAATAAATAATCATTCTTTAAAAGGGGTAGGTACCTATCTTATTCGTATATGGCTATGTTATGCTTATTATGATTTTAGTAGGTAGTTAAATTTACTAAGCGAACGAATTTTCAGAGATGTTTTCTTTCAAAATAAGGAAATTGTCCGCTTTGCAAAGACTGGAAGATGTCTAGCATATTCCAATTGGAATACCTTTTCTTCCGGGGATAATATGATTTTAGCTTTTAATTCACTTTTTTATCGAAGAACTGCTTAATATCAATTGGTAATATTTCTAAAGAAGTTCGTTTACTTTTTTAATTTCCCACCATTGCCACGGCAAGCTGGCATTTGTGGAAACCATACCTTGCCATATTTTGAGAGAAATGTCAAAAAACATCTGAGATTTTCAACCAACATTTTTCACTGAATATAATAAAGTTAAATAATACTTGATCAACGATGTTATCTACCAAAGTTCGCCTCTTTTTAAATGGTAAAAATGCCGCCTGCATTTGTTTGCAATCAAAGGTTTGTAATGCTTTGAAGATTAGTAAACTGTTCGCAGCATCCACCCGCTTAACCTATAATAAATTTTGTTTTTAAGGCACCACGGACAATTCTTGCTCCTCTGTCCTGCTTTAACAGCAGAGACTTGCACATAGCACACAGCCGACAGCCAGTCAGATCTATTGATCCGAAAATCATCTCCAAACTATCCCCACTAGCCGGACTTGCCACCGTGAGATACTCCAGTGCTGATGCAATCGACAAAAGTGTTATCGATCTCACTGAAATCCCAGATGCACCACCTATCCCTATTAGCACACCATCAACTGAAACCGTTGTGGACATACTTAATGCTGCGGGTGAACCAACATTTGCCTCGCTGGGGCTTGGCGGTTGGTCTCCTGTTGGATTGGTACAGAATTGCATGGAGTATCTGCACATTGGTTTGGATTTACCTTGGTGGGGAGCCATAGCTATTGGCACAGTCGTGGTAAGGACGTTGATATTCCCACTAGTGATTGTGTCGCAGCGAAATGCTGCAAAGATGAACAATCACATGCCACAGCTTCAGGTGTTGCAACTAAAAATGACAGAGGCGCGACAGTCAGGTGATGCTATCGAATCGGCCCGTTATGCGCAGGAAATGATGCTCTTCATGAAGGAAAAACAACTGAATCCATTCAAAAACATGGTTGTTCCATTAGCGCAGGCACCACTCTTTATTTCGTTTTTCATGGGTCTCCGATCGATGGCCAACACGCCTGTAGAATCGCTTCGTGAAGGCGGCCTCTGGTGGTTCACAGATTTGACAGTAGCGGATCCGATGTTCCTCCTTCCAGCGATTACAAGCGCTACTCTCTATCTGACTATTGAAATCGGCACAGACAGCGCGCGTTTGTCAGCGCAGAACATGCATGTTATGAAGTATGTGTTACGGGCGTTGCCGCTTGTAATCTTCCCCTTCACCATGAACTTCCCAGCCGCTATTCTTTGCTACTGGACATGTAGTAATTTCATTTCGCTAGGACAGGTTGCTATTTTGAAAATTCCTGCTGTGCGAGACTACTTCAAGATTGACAAAATAATTGAGCATAAATCAGAAAACTTGCCAGCGAAAAAGAAAGGATTTGTCTCAGGAGTCAAGGAATGTAAGTAAACTTTCTGTTGCCGGGGATAATTTCTTAACCATATTGTTCTCACTCCAGCTTGGAATAACATGAAGATAACACGACAAATCGAGGAACGACAACGCATCGATGAAATCCGTTTTGCCAAGGCAGGCAGAGGGCCACTGGTGAAAACTTTTAGATTCGACCCCACAAAGCCAAGACCGGCCGCAGCAATGGAAGCGAAAAAGAAGGATTTTTAAAAAGCGATGCGTTTGTATCGTTTTATTAGTTGTAAGATACTAAATTAACAAATTGTGTATGTACAGAGAATAACACCGATACTGTTAAACTTTTGTTAAAAAATGTGGTTTCCTTTTTCCTTCTTCAACCCTTAGTGGCGATGCACTGATTAATCACCTCAGCAAGGTGCTTGTTCTCCAGAGCGGCAGCGACACGCTCTTTATCCGCCAGTTGTTTGTTTACAGCCAATTCAGATGCATGAGTTCCGGGCGTAATCTCAACGGTTACCTTGAATCGTGGAGGCAGGGAGCGAAGAAGTTTCACTCGTATTGACAGACCGATCAAGGTCGCCATGCTGCAGTGGGGGATGGTTGGAGTAAATTGGATACTCACTTCGTTTGACTCGTCAGAGACTTTGATGAGGTCCTCTTGGACGACATGCAGTTCTTCCAGTGTCAGTGGATGCTCGGGATCATTTATACCACGAATTAGGTCTGTGTAATGAGATTATAAAATTAAATTGGAAGATTTTGGAAGCATTTATACACTCACCAAAAATTTCACGAGTATCAAATGGATCTGCAATGCTTTCGTTTTCATCGTCAGCTGTTGGTTCCCTTTCTTTACATTTGCCGTAAACGTTGGGATTTATATTCTCTATTTCTGTAGGCATTTTAAAAAATCAAGTTTTTCTACTACGCAGCTATTCAAAATAAATAAATGTTGATAAAAGCAAAAAGGATTTTGGGATTAATCAAAATCAATCTGTTTTCTGACAGTCGTATAAACGAACGACGACAAAACAAGTGCTCAGCTTAACATTTTATTCCCGCGTTCGATAACTCGATATCAGACTAAGGAGCTATCCACATTGAAGCAGTCAGAATGTGGATTGTGTTCAATATTTTATTTAAAATTGCATTGTTCTCTGATATGGTTTGTATTTTTTTTTTTTTATACTTACTTTCTGACTTTTCAAATACATAGAACGTACCTAGCAGATGTACAGATATTTAAGATTTAAATCAATTCATTCTCTAGAGATTAACTTTAAAACTTTCTGAGAACCTTGTGTAAAATTATATTCAGCGATTGACCGCGTTTAATTGACGTCTAGTACATTTTCTGATTTTTGCAACTACTTTCTTTGGTCTGGTTTGAAAAACCCCAATTCACCTGGAATTAGTTTATTCAAGGAGTTTGACAAGCCGCAGTCATCTTGCGGTCAAATAATTACAGAATCCATGTTGATGGAATTTTTAGTTTAGGTATGTGTGCTATTGTACTTTGTAAAGTTGGATTGAATAAATGCCTCTATTTTCCTTTCAAGGTTTCATTATATTTATGTTTTTTCGATTTTGCAAAAATATCGATTTTTTGAGAAAACAAATTTTTTCCTTGATCCAGATTGCTTTTCATGATCTGAGGCAATTTTGAGAAATCTCGATTTTTCCTCAGATTTACACATAGTTTCACTAATGCCAATATTTATCGCACACACAGCTGGCAGTTACGAATTGTTTATCGATAGGAGGACTGTTTTATTTTAACTGATTTTAACTGTATTATTCATACAATAAAATTCGGATTATGTTCGATTTGGCAGCAGAAATCTGAAATCTCAGATCATATGAGAAGTCAAATCGGAAACATTAGGTAGTTGAATTGAATATGAAAATCATTATCATCCACTGTCAGTGTAGTCGATCCATAAGAGTGTATAATATGGATATGTGTCTCACTTTTAGGTAGAATCTCTATCTCCTTCTCCTTCTGACAAACTCCATTTTTTCCCCCAAGTCGTTTGAAAAATTCTCGCCGACAAGCGATCACACGGGGTTTACCTTTACTGGGTTTTTCGTTTTTCTTGCGGTTTATTGTGCTCAGAAATAAATTAAACACATCGCTTTGTAAAATGTCTGAATACCGGTCGAACTCCCGAGATGACCATCATCATCGTTCCACCGCCAACGAAGATGATCCGCCGATGTCGCGTCTTTTCATTATTGGCAATCGAGACCACACCGAAGATGAATTCCGTGATGCGTTCTGCAAATACGGTGAAATCGAGGATGTTTGGGTTGTAAAGGACAAGAAAACTGGTGACAACAAGGGCATCGCTTATGTTAAGTTTGCGAAAACCTCCGACGCTGCCAAGGCGCAGGAGGAGGTGAATGGCAGTCACATCGGTAACGGAGATCGGCCAGTAAAGGTGCTGGTGGCAGCAAAGTAATTAAAATGAAATTAAAATTGATTGGGTGGATAAACGATGACAATTTTCCATTTCATTAGTAAAAGCCAAGGTCGATCCGATAACGAGCAGGAGAGATGTGTCCGCCTGTTTATAGTTGTACCCAAGAGTGCCACCGAGAATGAAATTCGCGATGAATTCCTAAAATACGGCAACGTGGAAAGTGTATCGATTATGCAAGATCGCAATACAGGGCAATCGAAAGGTTTCGCTTATGTAAGATTTAACAGGTATGTGTTAGTGGTGGACTAAAAACTAGTCTCGATTTATTGTATTTGAATTGATTTGCAATAGGTTCTATCATGCCGCTGTGGCTTTTGAGAACTGCCCCTCAAAATACAAAGCGGTCTTTGCTGAACCCAAAGCTACATCTCGCAATGCTCGCGATGGACATCGCGATGAATCGTTTAATCGAAACAATAGTGACTGGGGTAGTGGCAATATGGGCGGTGGTAACAACGAAATGGCTTCGTTCTTGAAAATGCAAAGCGCAAATGGGCAGCAGACAACCACGCTGGATGTAATCTGCAGTAGCAACATCAATCAGGATCAGTTGTGGCGGTTATTTGATATAATCCCTGGATTGGATTACTGCCAAATAACCAGAGAACGTAGGAGAATACCTGTTTATGTTTTTGTTGGCAGTTATTTGTCACGGTTTGCTTTCTTTTTTAGATGGACCCAGAACGAATGAGGCGACAGTGGCGTATAACACACCAGAGGCGGCTATCTACGCAAAGTGAGTGCGACATTTATTTAGTTTGATCACATTAGGCGGAAATGATAATTTTTATCCTCACTGATATGGAATATAAAGTGGTTACTTACATATCTTTCTACACTCCCACGGCTTTTCCAATGCACCCACTCTTTCCGTTATAGTTGCTTTGCTGCATAACTAACATGGAGTGTATCGACATAACCTTAAAAAAACGCCTTTGCAAAATGAATAATTAATAGAGGTCTGAACATTTAATAGTAGAACCGCTTGGCAATAAAGGAAGTTTCGAGTTGCGCAACACTTCTCTTCAGCAGGAAATGGAAATATAATTTATAAATAAGTTTGATGTTCTCGCCCACAAGAAATTTTGTTCGCTGCTTGCATACGACCATTATGTTTCAACAAATGAATCATCACGTCTACAGGCTATGCGTTAAAGATGTGCAATCGGTGGCACATTATACTGCGCCAATTACCTGTACGCCCCAGTAGAGGAATAAATGGTATTTAGTACAGAATGGTTAATGAATGAAATGAATTAAAATTTGACATCAATTGTTTCACTAAGACTCAGTCGCGTGTTCGTTTCTTAAACGGAAGTTCTTTCTTTCACTGCTCAAACTCAACTCCCCAATCCATCTACAATCGATCACCTCTTTGTCTCCGTCTACCTAGATAAGTTATCTAAAACAGAACCATTTCTGCGACATGTATGCTCATGTGTTGAACAATGTGGATCAGTTACCCCCATGTGTGTCCTGAAAAAAGGTTCATGTCGTTCTTCTTTCGGCGATGTTCTCGGTAAATAACGCTTCAGCAGCAATTTTTCGTACTTGCAGCTGCAGTTAGCTGTCATTTCTGCACTTAGATTGTTGCATACTGCATTGTCCTGGAAATAAGATTCCAAGAAGCGAGCTTGTTCTGGAGAAATTGAAAAAAACAAAAGATTACGTTCTTGGTGTCCGCTTATTTACTAGTTTTCTGTAGGTCAGCGATTTAGATTTAGAAAACCAATGTCTGCCTGCGCTAGGTTATGTTCCCTTTTAAAATTGCATTCCTGTCAACAAAACCAACAGCAATTCTATTTATTTCATAGAGAGAAAATCCACGGACTAGAGTATCCCATTGGGGAGCGGATGATTGTGAAATTTTCCATCATCAATCCTCGTCTGGATGGATCAATAATTGATCGTAAGTAAATGCAGGGACAAATGACAAATGACATTTGATTGCATAATTGCTACCATTCTAGAGCGCAAGAGCAACAATTCGAATGCGTGCAGTGTGAATTTGCCCCCCGCGGCGCCAATGGCAAGTCCCGATGCACCGGTTGCACGCAGATTGTTCATTGTACTTTCTTCGGTATGTTTTGCAACTGCTTATATATCTTGTTACTCCAACAGTGCAACAAACATCCTTCTTTGCAGGGGATTCCTCAAGCAATTTTGAAGAATGTGTTCTCGTGCTTTGGCAGTCTGATTGACGTCTACTTGCTGCCGAATCGCAATTGTGGATACGTTAAGTATGGTCGTGCGGAGAGTGCTCAGAACGCCATTGATACGCTAAACGGCGCCGAAATTTGCAGTTCGAAAATTAAGGTATACTTCTCGCATAGAATCTGCTCGTGTTGCATAAAACACATTTCTCGTTCTGCAGGTGATGGATGCCGAGGAGCCGAACGACAACAATCGCAAGCGTTTGCGTCGAGTTTAAAAGTAAGTAGCATAAGTCCTAATACATTTTGTTCTCTTTCCTGTGACAGCTTTCGCAGCTAATTGCCCCGTTTATTGGTAAGTATGAGTGACAGTGCACACGGACGTTCATACTAACCTAATAAAAGCATTAAAATCGGACTAACGGTTTGCCCGTTAAGTTAAATTACGTTGTAACGTTTGTTTTTCGTATTTTTTTTTTTTTTTTTGTTATCTTCACAGACAGTATTATCTCTATCTATCTATTTCTGAAACGAACGACGACACAAAACTATTATTCGACATCAATTTCTCAAAACAATAACATGAACAACAAAATAACAAGAAGACCATTAACGGAAAGAAACAACAACAACAAAGAACTACACAAACAACAACAAAAAGACAGTCGAAGACGGGACCGAACGGAACGGAACGGTGACCCAGACCCGACCTCAACGCATATAAAATTATTTATACCTCCCTTTACTGAAACACCAACAAAAGAACAAAAAGAAAAGAAAAATAGCCTTAAAACTTTTTTAAATTGTGATGCGAAACGAATGTATTTATTTTAAGTTTATATTAGATGCTTTTGCAGCAAAATTACTTAATCCATTTTCGAACAACAAAAAAGAAGAAATCGAAAGCAATAATATAGAGTGAAAGAGACACTACTTTCTTAAACAGACTTGAGAACGCAAATCGGTTATTGACTATTGTTTTGACCGAGGAATTGTATATTATGGATCTTGATGAGTATGGATTTACTCTTTTTTTTCAAATTTAACACAGTTTGATGTATTTCTATATCTATTTGAATAAAATGAGTAGATACAATCGGTTAGGAAATGTGTTTCTTATTTAGAGGTTAATCTGCAGTAAGTGAAATAAGAAAATGATAAAGCGAAGGGGACTTATAAATTGTGATTCTCCACTGCTCATGCGTACATGAAATTCGGCCCTAGCGAGGTATCTGTCGGAACGGAAAATTCTCCGCAACGGATACTCTTTCGGAGGCTCAAATTGAATTCGAGGTGTCCGGATTCGGAAGAGAAATAAACAATTGCGAAGGCGCACCGCACCGTAACCAATTTCTGTCGGAGTATATCGGAACCTAGCTGTCAAAACAATTCTCCGAACAGTTCTTCCAAATACCTCGCAGCAAAAATCCTCCGAATCGCTAGGGCCGATTATCATCGTAACCTTAGATTTACAAATGGAGCTCAAGTAGCAACAGTACCTGACCCAACAACCCTTCATAAATTATTGTGCAGTCTTCCACTACACTAAGCCACTGCGCATATCAACTATTGCATACAGCAAGCGAATATAAAATTTGGGAATCACCGTTCAAAGTAGAATATTCTGGGTACAACACAACAACGGCTTGACAAGGGAAGTAATGAGTTGGTTAAATCCAGCAAAGAAACAACAAACTGAGTGACTTAAATTCCTTGGCAGAACATTCCGCATTAGGTCATGCTAAAATAGGTATAAGCCTTCGGATTCTGTCGAAATATAGTGCAGGAACTAAGCAGTAGTAGATCGACAGAATTCCCAGGTTACAGCTTAACAAAGGTTGGAATATTGCGAGACTAGCTACCCGTACCAAATGATTGTCAACTTGAGGTTAGGAGCTGTTCTGACAGGACTTGAAGATAAAGTTTGCATCTCAATCATTTATAAACGTTTCCAAGGTTCCACAAAACCCACTTAACCATTTTCTAAACTATTTTTAGGTAACAAACGCAAAAAAAAACTACATCCATCAATTGCTTAACTTTGCATTTATTTTGGTTAGCAAATCGTAAAGTTATTTTTTAACTTCTGATTATTTTAAAAGCAAACGTCTTAAGAAATCCATCTTCTCACGATGGCGTTGCGCCTTGGCTTTCTCTGCTTCGACAAATCTTCGCTCTGACGTTTGTAACATATCATTGAAAAAATTTTGTTTTTGCTGCATTCTTGCTTCAAACTGTTGCGTACTTTGTTCTAGTTTCTCAGCATAGTACATTTCACGCGACACACCCTTCGTACCATTCCTTGCTCTTACTCTTACACGTTTTTTAGATTTATGTGGCAATGATGGATTAGCCGGAGATGTACAGTTTGACTCCACGTCTGGTTTTACATCTATTACATCTACTGGAGAATCTAGAAACTCTGCTAGATCTGCCGATGAGGATGGAAAATCGTTCTCCATGCTATCATCGCCCAATGGATTCGTGGGTATTCCACCCAAGTTTATAGTTGAAGAATTCCAATCTCTCTCTTTGTAGGCGCAGTCCATTTCTGTCTCTTTCTCATCCACCATATCGATGGAAGTAGAACTCATTGTTTTATCTTCGTACATTATATCTTCGTTGGCATCATCTTCGGCGAATATCATGTCCATATAGTACGTGAGTTGAGGATCCTTGTCTTGTAATTTTCCGGCTCTGTATGCTTTTTGTAGGGTATTCATTCTAGTTTCCAGAATTACATGCGTTGTACTGGGTTCCTATTATAATACGAGTGTGATTTATTATTGAAATGAGTATCTATAACACGATTGAGACTTACTATAAGACCACGGGAAACCATTTCTTTCAAGACTCTTTCATAGGCAAATCGCTTCTTTCGCATGTGTAGGAATTCGTCCTTTCTTGAGAGATAACATTCCAGAAATGCTTTGGTTACTTCCGGTGTCCATGTTTTTCGCTTTCTGTATTATGGAATTATAATTTTATTATTTATTTATAGGATTATTTTGTTTATATTTACAATTTTCGGCTCGAAGATGCGACCGACGTCATTTTTGCCCCCACAAGATGTGTCAAATGAATTTGTTGTTTGAGTTTTGATTTTGAGAAACCATAAAATTCATTCTATTGACTCTGTCGCCATCTGAAGTCGGAACTACACGCCGTGAACATTATACAGGGATGTTATCGGATAGTAGTATGAACATGGTCGATTCTCTTCTGAATAATCTGGGGTTGAATTACCACATCCGTGATCGAGTAATACGTGACTGAATTTGTTATTGTTTTGCTTGTAAAATCCACAAAATTCAGTGACGTATGGCTCGATCACGGGTGCGGTAATTCGACCCCTGGTTTTTATTATTAGGCGTGTTTTTTTGAGCTTCGATCTCAGCAAAGCAAAGTAAGGTAGGATTCAGCACGCAATTATAACAACGATCTACTTGACAATGGGTATGTTCGGATTCCTAGTTAGCAAGTCTGAAAGCTGTCTGACTGCTTTATTTCAGTTTTTATTAGCCAAGAGTGGTCACTTGATTAGTTTTTGCTGTTGACGTTAATGGAGGGTTGTTGTTGTATTTGCGTGCTGTAAATCCTACTTTACTGAGATCGAAGCTTCCAAAAACACAGCTATTATTATTAAAATAAAATTGTATTGTTACAGAAATGAATAAAAGAAATGAAAGCACTAGCTAACAGGGCCCTAGGCTAAAATCTGTTTTTTACTTTCAGAAGAAAGAACTTAAAACTACCGAGGTACTAATGTCACAAAAAGAATATAACTCGCTTGTATTTAATTTATCTGCGGAACTATCCACGAAATAATTAAGCGAGTCCTTTCGGAAAGCGGCGATCGTTTTCTTCTTTCTTTTCGACTTTTGCGAATCTTGTTACATAGATGGCACTGCATTCGCATAAAAGGTAGTCCTATTTGACGTTTCTCTCATTTGTTGTTAAAAAATTTTATTTGTATTCAAATAATTTAAAGGTATTACAGTTTACAGACCAATTATTTAATGAAGATTTCTTCAAATGGGAATAAAAGAACTCTGGACTGTGCTCACTCCATACAGCGAACGTAAACCCTTCTATGAGCTTCGCGGCAAAACAGTAGCCATCGACTTGGCTGGATGGGTGTGCGAAAGTCTGAATGTTGTCGATTATTTTGTGCATCCACGGCAGCATCTCAAGTTGGTTAATTCACGGATTTAGACCATAGATGATATATTTAACAATATTCATGTAGAAATCTTTTCTTCCGTACATGCTATCTCATTTGGGAAGATGTCACGCCGGTGTTCGTTCTGGAGGGCACCGCGCCAAAGTTGAAATCTCAAACCATTGCAAAGCGAAATGAGATCCAATTTCGTGGAGTCAAACCGAAGGAATCAACGCAAACTGCACCGGATTCGGGTGGATCCCAAGAAAAAGCTATCAACAAAGAGAAAGGACGTACGAGATTCAATCATGTGTTAAAACAATGTGAGAACTTGCTGCGCAGTATGGGAATTACGTGTGTTCAGGGTCCGGGAGAGGCGGAGGCATATTGCGCGTTCCTCAACAAGAAAGGGGTATGTTTGAAGACACTTCATGATCCGAGACTTAAAGTACGAATGTCACTATTGCAGTTAGTGGACGGAGTCATTAGCCAAGACTCGGACTGCTTCGCCTATGGCGCCTTGAAGGTTTATAGGAATTTCTCTGTGTCTACGCAGGGAACGTCCTCAGCTCAGGGTGGCGCAGTTGATGTGTATGATATGGAGAAAATCTGTCAATCCATGGGTTCGTATGTGATTTTGTGCGAGTGCTGTAGGAACAGAGATTTTCTAATTCTTAGATTTTGGCCAGAATAAGATCATCGTCATGGGCTTGCTGTGCGGCTGCGATTATTGCCCAGACGGGGTTGGTGGTGTGGGACGGGATGGAGTTCTAAAGCTCTTCAATCGATACAACAACAACACCATCATCGACAGGTAGGCATTCTCCACTTACACTTGCGATAGTCCAATTAATTTCTTTTCCAGAATCAAGTCGTGGAGGCGAGAAGATCACAGATATACAGCCCTTGAGATGAAGGTCGACGACAAGAACATCTGCACCAACTGTGGTCACATAGGAAAGACAGGAAGCCATACAAGGAGTGGGTGTGGAGTATGTCGTACTCATCGAGGGTGCGATTCGACCATTTGGAAGTAGGATAATTATTTGATGCAAATGCTCTTGTTTTCTGACTGTTTGTGAATCTTTTGCAGAGAAGAACGCCTCTCGCTGAAATCGGAACTCGCGCTCCGTAAGAAAGCCCTTGTGGACCCAACATTTCCTTCGCAGGAGATAATCGACGAATTCCTCTCAGAACCCAGCTCAATTCCCAAGCTTGATCTTAGCTGGAAGCAGCCGAATGTGGTGAAGTTCGTGAAGCAGGTTGGGCACCTGTTGCAATGGCAAGAGCTGTACTGTTTTGAAAAGTTTTTTCCACTCGTCACCCGGTGGCAATTACGATTCAACATTCAGCAAACATCCGCAGCGGTGGCATATGTTGTTCCGGAGGAAATCGTTAAGAAACGCACATTAAAGGGCGTTGCAAGTCTTGAGATTCGATGGAAGGATCAAAGGGGTTTCTTCAATGGACTCATTCCTGACAAGCAGTTGGAAGTGTTTGCCTCCGACAACGTTAACGGATTACAAGATCTCTGGTCAACGGTGGAACCTCTGAACCTTTTCGAAGAGTCTTATCCACAGATGGTTAAGGAGTTCCTTGCCTCCAAGGAAAAGCCAAAGAAAGTCAGGAAGCCTAGAAAACCCAAAACAAAGGCCGTGGAAAAGGAGCCAACAGGATCTTTGAATGATTTGAGTGCTTTGTTGGAAGCAACAAACGAAATTGCCAATACGTTGAAGCCCAAAAAAGCTGCACCTAAACAAAAACCAAGAAAGGGCCTCCAAATGATCGATAAGTTTCTTATCCGAAAGGAAGCACCATTCAACCCAACTGGACAGTGTTCGACTCCAAAGATAAAGTCCATACCGTCGGACCTGGAAAGCGATTGCGATGAGCCCTTTGACATGTCGGACATAATCAGTGGAATGATCAAGAACATGGCACCTCCGGTAGCCAAGCACGCTGGTAAGTTGTTGCACTACGAGCCAGTCAACTGGGAGAAAAGTATCGATGACTTGGACTTTATCATGGAATCGAAGAAAAGGAACTTGTCAATGTCATTTTTGGAGAAATCGGCCAAGAGGGCGTCCATCGAGCGGGATCGTAGTTCCGATGACTTGGTTTTGTCGTCGAACAAATTTTCTATGGACGATAGTATAGATCTGCTCATTGCTGGGAAGGAGAAAATAAACTTCGTTCATTCTCCCCTTACGCAAGTCGATCGATTTTTGAAAAGAAAGAATTCAATGCGAATAAGCACTGCTGCGATGAGATCTTTGGTTAAAGAAGAGCCTGATGCGAATAGAAGCTACTTCTTTGGGTCGCATTGTGAAGGCGATGCCGAGGATGAGTTTGAGAAGTCAATGGACATTAGCTTTCTTAAGAAATCAGCCGCGAACGACGTGGTATTAATTAGTGACAGTAGCTGTTCGGATGGGTGAGGGTACTCGTACTAGTTTTTTAGTTTTGAATCAAATAAATCGTGTTTGTACTTCACACAATAGGTCTGTTCCTTTACTTTTAAATCTTACGATTTTTTACTCATACGAATTCTTACTCAGCGCCGTTCCGTATCTCGGGAAATTCGTAAAAGAGAGCGTCATCGAGAGAGCAAGATATTGCCCCATCCTTTGCTAATGTTTACTCAACGAATTTTCTTACAATTATTAACAGCTGGTTTGAAATTTGTTGTCCCATTTGGCATATGTGTGGATTATTTTTTGATTTCTTGCGTATTAAAATGGTATCAACAGGCGGCAAAATAAAATTGAATGTTTTCCTCAAGATTCCTTCTAAAGTTGCGACGAACTTCTTCCTCGCTTTAAAAACCAACAATCTCCTCCATCTCCATGTCGCTTTTTCCTCTTTTCGAATGCTTGTACCTTGTAGTTCAATCAGTACAAACTTTTCCACATACATATACATACTCGGATTCATCAATATGAAGTTGTTGAACGATTCATCGATCCATTCCAGGGCATCGCGTAAGGCGTAACTTTTAAGACGATCATCGTCCAAACGATTGTACCAAACGACGTCGTCAAAAGTTTGCTGTTCAAACTGTAAACAGTTTGAGAACTACTAAAACCAGAAATGACATACCGAAAATGACATTTATGCTGTCATTCAGTGTATAAAAATCGTTGTTTTGTGTTGTTTATTTAAATCAAAATTGAAATAAAATGGGGGGTGGGCCATCTGATCAAATCCCGATATCCGATCTTGAAGAAAAAGCAATTCAAATGTCCTCCCTACCGAGTGCTGTTGCAGGAAGCAGCTCGAATTGCTATGGTGCAATCGAAGTGAACGACACAAAACTAGAAGATGACAACTCTGAGATGGATGAGAATGAGGACGAGCTCGAAAAGGTTTTACTTGAGAATACAGAAAGTCCCAAAGAAGCTGTAAAAGAACTGAGTGAGCTGGGTAAAAGGTAATGTCATACTCGTAATATAAATGAAATTGATAGATATGTAATTAGTTTTACCTTACAGGAAGAAACCGCATGCAACCACCATCACACCAAAGAAAGCTAAGGAAAACGACCCAAAATTGAATTTGTTGAAAATACAGGTGGAAGCAGATAATAATTTCCAAAGTGGAGTATTGGAACTGTTGGAGCATCGCAATAATGAAGAAGCAAACTTTCACGTCCAAGTAATTAAGCTTCTTGAGAAAAGAAACGAAATCGCAGCAAAGCAACTTGAACTGACCAAACAAATGCACAATAACAATAATTAGGATGAAGCTTTCTCCCTTCGCATTTTCATCTTATTTATTACTTGGGCATGAAAGTTTGCCCCTTCTTTATTATTATTATTTTTTTTTTTTGTATCTGACTGATAAAAAGTCCTTGGATTTAGTGATATTTTATTACGTTATGTTCTTTAAATTCATAAAGTTTTTGTTTGTTTAAAAATTATTCTTTTATTGAATTTCCAATTCTTTCTGCAAACTCCTTCATACGATTATTAGAAATGGGTATATTTTCAGTTGCATTTTCCAACAATTGGTCATCGCTAGATTCGGTATCTGCAATATTGTTGTCCATATTGTGGAAGATACAAATGTTGTACTTTGCCAGGGTGGTTTATGCTCTTCCTTTCCTCCATTAAGATTCTCCATCGGCCTATATAGTACGAAGAGTCAAAAATACACTAAGGAAGATAAAAACAATTGGTTATACATTTATAAATTCCAATACATCTTTCTATCAAGTTTCTTGCCTTAGAATGAATTGCATTGATGTTCACCCATTAGATGCTCTATAGGGCGTGGGCAACCTAGGCTCAAGAGGATATCAACTATCACCTACAATGTTATATATGTGAGGATTACGTAAAGATACAATTTTTTTGCGTACTTACCCAAAAGCCAATAATTATGGTTTTGTTCGTTGAAGCTTCTATCGAAAAATGCTCTCGTTGGAATGCTTAAAACCAACAATCCAGCGTATCTAGCATTTATTTCAATTATACGCATTTTATGGTCGCAAACCTTAAATAAATCAATTGCATAAACGGATTTTACTAGTTTTAAAACAATACTCACAATCATCGCTTTTAAGCTGTGTCTTTCCTTTCTGTTAAAGAAAATCTCCTCATTTTTTCGCGGTCTTTGAACGTATAGGTGGGTACCATCTACGCATCCGACGACTATGGAAATAAATACGCTAGTACAATTCGAAGAACCGCAAATATGGATATTTATACTTACTTCCTGGTATTGCATACTTCTGATAGAACCACAGCTTTGTCTCTTCCTTTCCTGTTTCGTTGCCCATATCCCACGTAATCCAGGTTTGGACAATGGACATAGCTTAAGTTCCAATGCTTTAACGGTCTCGCAAACTATCTCCGAAAGGGTACTTTGGCCAACAGAAATCCCAAAGTCGTTACCAGTCAACCATTGGTAGCCACCGCCAGCTAGGACCTCCAAGGTAGCACCAAGTCTTAAAATTGGGGGAATATATGTTGACCGCGAGCCGCTTCTTAGATTAACTGTTTCCAAGACTAGTACAAACGCCTCTTTCGACAAGCGAAAACTTTGAATAAAACTAAAATACAAAATCCAATTCAGCAAGTTTATTGTTTAGAAATACATAGTTTATAATATATTCACCTTTTTGTTGGAAGTGAAAGAGGATCCGATGCATCTCTTAGCGTCCTTCGCATTAGTCGGAACGAATTTACATTTTCTTCGTCGTCGAAAAACAACACATTGTAGTGTCGACGCATTTTTCTTATGTTTTTATTTTTTATTTTTTCTTATATTTTTATTTTTTATTAAAAATGTAATATAAAACTAAAAAAAACAAGAAACAACCAGAAAAGAGTATGGAACGATTGTAAAATAGCAATCGTTCAATCGCAATCGTTCAATCGTCTGTATTTGACAGCTCTGTGTGTTATACGAAGCAGTAGTGAATCTTCCAAAACGACGTCGTCCAGACGATTTAAATATTTCATGTCGTTTTCCATTGGGATTTTCAGATTTTGCTCTGAGATTTCAGATTTTTCGTGCCCAATGGAACATAAAACGAGATTTTTCTTCCTTTGCATCTGTGGTGGTGCGTGTCTTAAAAGTCACCTGTTCTTAAATTGTAATTTGTGTTTATAAAAATCCAATCAACTTATTTTAATAACTTTTGCAGCGGGCGGATATAATTTGTTTTCTATTTTTCACAGACTTCTCGTCTAAAAACGTACGTAAACACACTTTAAAGTTTGACAAACGACAATTTTTATGGTGTTAGTGAAAATAGGTGTGAATCTCGCTCGGATATCGAGATTCGCAAAATTGCTCTGACTCTCAAAAAAAGTGCCTTTTTCGCGCCCAATGGAACATGAATTCTGACAGCCAGCTGATTTCGAGAGCAGAAAAACTGCTCTGACTCTGAAAAAAAAGTGTTTTTTCTGCCCCAATGGAAAACGACATTAATTACTTTGATCACATTAGCACAGCAACATCGACAGCGACATCGACGTTGGAGTTGGATGTTTTTCAGGCTCGTCAACATTCAAATGTATTGAGTTTCTGACAAGCGATTGTTCGGTACCTATTTGTTTTTTATTATTATATTATTATTTTTTGCAATGGAAGAACGTTTGATAGAAGAATTCGTTAAATTAAATCCATTTTTGTATTATAAAAGACGTAAGTCATACAAAAATATAGACGCAAGAAAAAAAAAAAAAAAAAATTTAAGGAAATTGCTGGAATATTAAGTATACACATATCTTTTTCATATAAATTTGTTTGTTTTGTTTTATTTTGCTTATACTGTCAAAATTGCTGTTGCTATGCTAATCTGTTTTACACGACTTTCGCTGTCACAGTTGCTGTTGCTGTCAAAGTCGCTGTTGATGTCGCTGTGTTAATCTGTTTCTCGCATTAACTGCATTTCAAATCCTAACGCAATTTTCTTGAGCGATAATTCGTAATCACATTGAACAGAGCAGTCACCTTGAAACAAGACCAAATTAAAAGTTAAAGGTCTTGTTGCAGCGAAATTGGGAAATTAAATTAACCCACTGCTTATATTTAGAACAAGGCATCAATAGGTACATAAGCTCACTAAAGTCGGCAAAACAGACAAAGAAAAGAACCTAATCCCAAAGCTATTTTTTATGCTAATCCGTCTTAGTGCATTGTTGTCACTAATGACAATATAAATTAATACGACAACATTCCTATTGAAATCGCATATATTGCATAATCTCTGCATTTGACACGCAAGAGGTATGTATTGCATACCCCTACTGTTCTTGGGTCTGTTGCAATGCAAACACGGAGTAATACCTACTCCATTAATCCTAATTTCCACCCGCAAGGTCGCACTGGTATCCAACAGTTTAGAGTCACATACTGGACTTGTAGTAGCCAGGTGCAAGTTCGAAAATTAGTTACACCACCAGACAGAGACCATAAATTGCAAATTTTTGGGATACCTAGACAACGACCGCCTCCGGAGAACTTGCAAACACAGAGTCACAGTCACAGTCACAGACAACCTTCCAAACCGGCATTGCATTCCAGCCGTGTGTTTCCACAATTCCTAATGTCAAATTTATTAAATGCCGAATGCCAAATGCCTACTGCCGACTGCCGACTGCCGAATACCGAAAGCATTGATTTAAATAGTTCAATTTACTTAAATGTACAATTTAGAATGCAAATTAAATGCCTCGGGTTTTATTTATGGGTTGGCATAAACTTTTCAACGCCAAGACACGTTATTAACGAGCCCAGCAAATGGCCAATTGCCGGCACAGTGATGCCGTCGCATAATTATGCCCATGACCGCATTTGCAGGGAATCTCTGGCACGGCAGGTACTTTAAGGCACCACTGTCACTATAATTGACCACTTTCCGGTGACTAAGTCAACCACCGATCGCAGGACTTATGTCCCAACTATATATATACGTTGGGTAACATACATGCGCTTGCACCCGGCCACTTCACATCCCACACTCCGGGAGACAGGGGAACGGGAAAAATTCCAATTCCGAAAAGCAATTCCGTCCAATCCAGTGCCATTTGTTGGCAATCGGAGAGTGACTTGTAGTACTGGCCAGGCTATAGCTAGTGGCACCAAATTTATTGCCCACATTAATGCCTGGTTGTCCGGCGCGCTGGACTATAACAGCCGGCTGTTTGCGGAGTTGTCCCTTGTTGCTGCTGTGTTATGTGTGGTTGTTGGGCCACAACAGCCTCCACAAATCTCTGGGCTATGTTTGAACCAATGAGCCATCACGCAAGAGAACAGAACCATTGAGCCACCTGGGCGATATGATTGATGCATAGACATGATTGTTGGTTCGCGGTGGTGGCGCGCGGTCCTGAGACGACGACGACAACGACAACGACAGATCTTAAGGCTACATTGTAAACGGACCATTAGTATAATGGCACGAATCATTCTAAAGGCGGATGCTATGCCACATCAGGGCAATTTGATCTCTGGCCGTTTTCATAGTGAAGACATCATGATCGCGACTGCAGTCAGCGTCAGGTGAATTCAGATGATGTCTGGTGTTGGTGTGTGCATAGCATCCTCCAATTCACACACAATTGTTGAGTGCGGCCGCTACGTGACAAACGACACCGACTGTCTTTATCGCTAGCAAAGATGCACGTTCCACGACACACGGTGCATGTGCGGATGACGATGATATGCTGCTGGATGTGCCCATTGTATGTTTGTGTGGCAAGGATTAGATTTTTAATGGTGCCGATTTGTTTGGAACTCACAATAATGTGACAAAGCGCAGTAATATCGTTTCCCGAGAAGTTGTTTTGAATTTCTAAATAAACGCCACAGAGACGTACCGATTTCAAGCTGTTGCCTAATGCATACGATCGCAGAAGGACGTTGCGATTGGGATTCATGGGCTATGTGTGGCATGTGGTGCGATGCGATGTTTAAGCCCAGCAAATGCATGAGCACATAAGAAGTGAACCACGGTGTGTCGAAACTTATGCACGTCGCTCACATAGTCACATGCGGCGTGAATTATGAAATTTAGACAAATGACGTTTGTTTTTATGCTCGCAGAGCAGAGATGACCTTAGAGGTGATAAACGCCATTCCATGCTGATGGGTTGGACGATTTGTCAACTCAATTGATGTTTGACCCTGTTTTTGGGGAACTTTCCATGGGAACTCTATTGGAGAAGTACATTTTATTTTGACGATTGGCTAATGACAGTGATGGATATGCTTGAGGTTATTTCTTGAGAAAATTCACTTCAGTTGTGTGGGGGAATTTGCTCTGGCAGGGGTTAAATAACGGGAGAATGAGCTATCTGCTCAATGCTGTTCTACATTCGAGATGTCCGTAAAGGTTTTCTATTTTCTCGTTCACAGTAAACCATTGAACAGACCTGGACCAAGTCAAGTGTGCCCTGAATCGATCGTGGTATAATCTGTTCTGTTTATGAAACACATTTGAGAAGCAGCTGTCATAAAGTGACAGTTAAAATTCACCATGTGATCAGAATTTATTGTACTTAAAGTCTGTTAAACTGGTTGTCAAATCTACTTTTATTTGTCGCTCAACCATTCAAATCTTGATCAGTTATAGGGTTAGCTGTCAAAATATGTTGTGTTTTGATTTTTACTCAGACTGCGTTCATAGAGTGCACTGTGATTATGGTGTGAACGAAAGCCGAAACACAAATCCAGTGCCATTTTTTGACAGTTCTGCTCCGAACTACTTATAGCGTAAATTTCGTTGTTAAAACATTTCTTTTTAGTTGGAAGCTGTCAACCTGTACGCTTTTTGCTTAATTTGTAAACGAGTGTATAGTTTACCAAAACAACGATGTATAGAATACAGCGGACTTCATATTCTTCAAGTCAAAAGCTACAAAGGATATATAAAAGCGGAATATCCTTGCCGACCCTGCATTTCCACACATCCTTCCATGTACAGTTGTTCATAATATACCTACCTACTTCATTAGCAAACAACATAAAAATGACGGCGACAATATAAAAAGCGGAGCTCCTTTCAAGACATCGCGCATAAACCCTCGTCCTCACTTCCTGTATAACTAATAGTGAAATCACGGCATCTAAATGGTTTTCCCACAAAAACCGATAAAAACCCCGAGCGATGGCATTAAATTCAAAAGTCACCATCGTCATCAAGTCCGAGTTCGAAACCATTTGATAGACTGACAGCGGTGAATTGAAATCCTTCCAGCAGCAGGTATAAAGCAATCGAAGCGATAACTCTGCAACTGCCATTAAAATCCTTTCACTTCGGCGCTTCCAAATGCCAACGCCAAGCTCTCACTGATCTGTGCTTGTTATCTTCTCTTACGAGCGGCACGATGTTTGTCTCCCTTTAGCAGCGCCAGCCGGATCTGCACGGCAATTTGTTAATATATACCTTCGATTCGAGAAATCGAATCTATGCGAAGACGATCATCAATGAATCAGTCAATCAAATCGACGATGACGATCGCTACAGAGAGCGCACCTCTAGCCAGCCTGTCGACAATCACATCGAATCACCGCAGTACCGGCAACGGCAACGGCAATGGCACCGGCACCGATTCCGCATTACGATGTACTAACGATCTTGCTACTAATTGGCCGTTAGAAATTCTGCTGATAATTAAAAATCAATAAATATCTTATGACTCTCGGCAATTGATTACTACCGTTGTGCCGCTGGTATTCCTGTCGCACGATATCGCTGCAAGTGATCTGCGTGTTGCGCAAGTGATCTCACAGTGATCGTTGCATCAAATAGCGATATATGATGACGCGAGCTCATGACGGCGAGCTCTCTCTTAGAGAGTCATGCGCCACTCACCATTATAGTGAATGTGGACTGAAGTGTAAAGTGAAGGTAACGTGAATACGCGATTCCTTGCGATTGCGAATTGTCCTCCTTGGCAATTCTTGTGACTGGGATTCCGGCCTGTTGTTGCGATGTTGTAATTCACCTCGGCAAGAGGGTGAAGGGGTCTATTCTATATGTAGTATGTGGTTACTGGTTGCCTGGTTTATTGGCTGAATGGAGTGTGCTACACGCTGCCACCTACACACAGCCGTGGCGCATTTGTTGTGCACCATGGTGCGTAGGTGGCGCTAACCATTCACTTTACAATCAAAAGATTATTACTTCTTTTGGTTTTAAATTTCAGTGCACAATTGTGGTGGCTGGTATAGACGTTTGCGTGTTCGTTTACCCGTAGTGTGGTTGGGAAAAGAGTTTCTTCATTTATTGGTACTTCTATACCGTACCAGCTGTCATAAAATACACATTTTATTAGATAGTCGTAAATTTACTTTGTAACCGATAGCAGAACCGGATGTTGTGACCAAAGCTCGTCATACTCAAGCACGCAAAGGCCTTTTAATTTGACTGTTTGACAACCGAGGGAGTATTCACAAGTTTTGACATTTCAATCACACGAACTATTTGCTAATTTGAGCTGTCAGATTTTACGTTTTAAGTTTTTCTGTTTGGGGGTTAATGTCGTTTTCCATTGGGACAGAAAAAAAAAACACTTTTTTTTTTTTTTAGAGTCAGAGCAGTTTTTCTGCTATCGAAATCAGCTGGCTGTCACACATTTTTTTCCAGAGTCAGAGCAATTTTGCGAATCTCGATTTCTGAGCGAGATTTAATCCCACTTATATTTACAATAATACGAAAACATTTTTCTTTGTCAAACTTTAAAGCAGAGACAAAACTAATGTGGTTTTCCATTGGGACCACCAGAAATCTTTTTCAGATCTCAGATTTTACTGTGCTCATGGAACGCGCAAAAAGTGATTTAGATCAAAAAAAGAGATTGAAACCACATAAGACCCACAACTCGCAATCCTCTTGCCGCTGGCGCCCTCAGCTTTTTTTTAAATTTCGCCATTTTGTTTTCCTATCGGTGCTTTATGTTAATTTAGAATCCGTGCGACTTATGTTCTAAAGTATCCTCCAAATCGGAGAACAACAATCAAACAAAGTTGAAACATGTGCGAATAAACTATCGACTGTTTGCAACAAGAGATATCCTTAAGAGAATACAAAATCGAGGCCCAATATGATCTTGATCATATACCTAGGGCCCTAAGCTTTCCCTCATCCTAATTTTTCAAAACTTTTCTTTTGAGTTACGATCAGCAACTTTAAGAGCACAAGCCCATGATGCAAAGAAATACATGATATTCACATGAATTTTCAGTTTTGTTACAAAATTTGACAGCTTGTCAACAGCGAAATGTGTGGGATCTTATAAAGTGACTTAGTTATTTCTAATATTGTGACGCATCTCCGCGTGGTAAGTGCGTAAATGCAAAGCACTTGTCTCGGAGCCTTTAACACAAGACAACTATATAATTATGTTCTCCCCTTTTGACTACGTTTAATGATATGTAAAACCAAAGATAATGTCAAAAAATTAAAACAGAATGACGTAGTTTTTTATTTTCTTCGTTTACGGGCTTAATTCAACTTATTCAACTGACAGATGGACGCATGGAACATAATATATACTGGACGGATTAATTGGTTTGTTTTCTTCTTTTATGTCCGTTTCTGCTACGTCCCATTGACAGTTTCTAACTTGTCAGAAAACACATTCATTGGTGCGAATATTTATGTCGTTTTTCAGTGCGCAAAAACAACCGTCCAGGAGAGTCTGGAATCGAAAAAATCCCTTCTGAAACCATTCCACTGGCACAAAAAATATTCTTTTATGCGAGAAACAGATTAAAACAGCGACAGCAAGAGCTACAGCAATAGCGAATTTTTGACAGCTTTAACGTTGACTTCGCTGTCGATGTTGCTCTTCTTATGAGTTCAAAGTTATTAAAATACATTGGTTATAAAAAGTTGTCAAAGTTGCTGTTGCTGTGTTGATCTGTTTCTCGCATTAGTGATTCTGCGAAGAAAATTTCGCTTCTCGATTTGAAGTAAAGAATCCACTCAAGAAGCACTCACACAAGGGTAATTTATGTATTTTATACAAGGCAGATGACAGTTGCCATAGATTATTTTTTAGCATTTCATCAATACTTTTCATTAACCAGAAGCAGATTTTTTGTTACAGAATGAGCAGATCTCCGAGTGAAACCAATGGAAAACGACATAAGAGAACGGAAGCCAATGGGCACGTTCAAGAATCTAGTTTATTAAGTGTGACATCTGTCAGATTAGCTGCATCTCGGTTTTGATTGACTGAAATCGGTGATTTGATCATCTGTTTCAATTGACGTTTATGGAGGGTAACCCGAACGCGACAATATTTGGTCAAGAAATTCGTGACTGAGTACTAAGTTGACAGTTCGCATTATGTGGCTGACGTAGAAAAAAAAAAAAAAAAAAAACAATCCCGACCAATCTAGTTTTTGCGTTCATGTTACATCCTATATCCAGACTAATCTAGTCGACTTAAGGTAGCAAAGGTTCACTCTACGTGTAAGTATTTCGTTTTATGTATTGGAACTTGGGTGAAAAAATTCAGTCAGTTTACTCAATATTTTGATTGTCGGGAATACATGGGGAACGGCACCACGAAGAATGGGGAAAATATTGGAATTTTAAGGTCTGTGATGGGGAATTTCACTTAAAGCGCCTGGCAGCACTGCTCTGTCATGCAAAGACTTCATTGCCGAATCAATAGGACGGCCACATCAGTCGATGAACTGTTGAACGGGTTTTTCTTTTTTTCTCCTTCTTTTATCTGATGTACAACAAATTACTCGTATACAATTTTCAAATGTCACAAGGTTTGACATTTATATCTGTTGACATATCATTTGTAGAGCTTGAGAAATGCGATGTGATTGCTTTTAGCTATTTGTTAGATGCATGGACTTATAGGCAAACCATATCCGGATATTATTTTGAATGTCCATTATCCTGTCATACAACTGATCGCGCTGTTAAGTCACTTCTAAGCAATTCCGCGATAACCCAATCACATTAGCCCACAAAATCGATTTCCTTGAATCACCCCCAATCACAAATTATCTACCGTATAAAACGGTTTTCTGCAGACTTCCACGCTATAGCAAGCATTCTTTGCGTCAGAAAACCTGCTCCACAGGACAACAAATCAGCGCGGAAGCCTCCCCGACCTTTACGCAATTCCCGACAAGCATGCGCGTATACGCAGACGACAGTGTATGCAGCAAATCAGCACAAATATGAAATTCCTCTCATAATGCAAATTGATCCATAAATATCTCACTCAAACCGCACCTGTACAGCATGTAATGTAACCTGTACTTTGTTAACATCATCCTAAATCCTGAATTCAATTCCTGTTCGTTCTATTCCAGCGGCAGGCTGTTGCACTGGCCATCGTAAAATTGCAAAAAGTATATCCACACACCATCGCGAATAGGCCGGTGGTAGCCATTGCCCGTTGAGATGAAAATAAAAACGTTCCCTGAGTTGGCACTTGAACTTAATGGATATTCCAGTTCCAGAGTTGGCTGGCAAATGACGACAAAACAACATATCCTTAGCCGGAAAGTGGACACAGACGCACACTCGCCGCGCGCCGCCACCATCAGCAGCATGGGTTAATATGCGCCATTTGCATGCGCGAGACGGAGCAGGTACACCCCGATGGGAATTGCCCATGAAATAGCCTAACTAACCAGCTAACTGGCCTTATAGTCATAGTTCTAGCTCCAAATGGCTTCACCGGCATTTGCCAATAATCGTAAATCAATTTTCTTATAGGATAGCGCGTGATTGCGGCAGCGGAGGCGGCTGCGACTGCGCGCTCGGTACACACTATACACAGTGTAGGTATACAGATGGTTTGGCGGAGTGTGATTTTCCTCACGTTCCGGTTTGTTATTCCAGCTCGAAGGCTCGTTGGTTGGAAGGGTGCACAAGTGCAAGACGATGGATGCCGCAATCGCAACGCAACACTGTACAAGTAGTGTTTTCTGCTTGTTCGAACACACACACACCCAGTCAGATGGGATGCTTTTATAGCGAGATTATTCTATCAGGAAGCGACGCGGCGGTGTACTCCTCTATTCCTTGCGAGTTGCCCAGTTGGTGTGTTCCTTTTTTTCTCGCTTGATTTGTTGGATTTGCCTAGAGTGACATGAGGCGTTCGGAGGATTTTTTTTTTCTTTTTTTTTTTTGGTTCTGTGTTTCCTTTCCAAGGAGGTGGACATGTTGGAGAATTAAAAGTTCTGCCCAATGTTTGGCTTGTTGTTGAACTGTGTTCATTCGCGCGTACTTGCCAAGCGGGAGGCGGACGGAACGACAGGCATTTAAAAGGCTGGCTTTGGCTATCCTCTTTTTGTATGGGGTTGTTGTTGCGGTGTTGCTGGCGGCGGCCGTGTCAGGGACAGGCTATTAAGGAATCGCATTTAATGATACGTCTGCAAGTTGACAGTGTTTTTAGAGAGTGAAACAGTTTTATGTGCGCGCCGCGCGCTCGCGCACCCCTAACCGTCGCAAAGGAGTGGGAAAAGATTGTTTATGTTACTTTTTCTTAAAAGGCAAGTTTACACAGCGATAATGGCATAGGAAGTGGTGCTCCATCTAGAGAACAGACGCACCGTTGGAGGAATGAGTTAATTTGCGGCCTCTTATGTAGGTAAACATTTCAAATGGGTAGTTTAAACGTTTTGACTTTTGTCAGTAGGCAGTATATATAGGCAGATAAAGGTTACCTTCAAAGGAGGAGTACGGTTTGGTACCCACATAACAATTGAGTGATTAATGGGTATGCAAAAAGAATGATAGTGAAGACGGAAGCGGGATTGGGTGGATTGTTATGGTTCTAATTCTGGTTCTGCATTTTCAGCTGGCAGGAACGAAGTTAGTTACACAATTTAGGCAATTTAATGTGACTTCTCGCAGCGCAGTGACTTAGTGGTTAGTGTGTTGGACTACTAAGCGAGGGGTCGAGGTTCGAATACCGCAAATTCCAACTTAGGGTTTTTTTTTCCACTGCGCCACCTCTCGCGAACGTCTGACAAATATCCGAGAGTATAACTGTCCTGAAAGAGCTTCTCAATTAGCCGCATAAAATTGTAGATCCCTTCCATTCGTTCCAAAAATGAAAAACTCACACAAAACGGATGGTTGTGAGAAGCTAGGCCTAGAGTCCCTTACGGACCTGTTGCGCCAACTATTTATTTATTTTAATGTGATTTCTCTCCGACGATATCTACGAATGGGAGCAGCGTCCCGATCAAGTACCTACATTATTTAAAAACAAGTCTTCGTCAAAATTCGTAGTACATAACTATAGGTATACCTATCCACTTCCTTCCAATTGGATTGATTTTATTTATTTATTAAAAGGGTAGTAAAAGTCATTTAAAGGGTAGTGAATATACCCTGGAACTCGCTGATGTCATCATTTACTCTAAAATCATAACAGTCCACCTCAAAGTTGTAACTGAACAACTTTTAACCCCTGCTTATGTCAAAATTACCATAAATTATCGCCGCACAACTGAAGTCTTTTGAAATATAAAATGTTCAATGTACCTGTCAGAGGCAGATGTCAAACATTGATGACAATAGAGCCTGCTATTCACCATCAATGTTGGATATAAATCAATGCAACACTGGACGCAAACAAGAAGCCATGTGAATATCACACCAAACTGACACATTACCATTCGGCGTGATGCTGACGACATGACAAGATTCTTCCATGAACGTAAAATAACAGCACCAACGACAAGAAGTATGCGACGACTCCATGGGCAAACGACATCAGCAGCAACACCAATCGGTATAGAAGGTAACGGCTAGAAAGGCAATCATCGAGATTTGCAACTGGTAATAGTGTGGCCAATACCATGATGCTCGCAGGTAGCCATTAAACGCCAAAGTCGATTGAAAGGTGCGGTGGCGGTGTCGCTGTTGCTTTGCTACGTCACAGACTTGAAACTGGTTGCATTTGAAGCTTCTTGTTTGAATGCTTGCTCTCATGTTTCACCTTTAACTACCGTCACCTTTAGTGACTTTGGATTTACAGCTTGAACAGAAAAAAATGTATTTAAAACCCGGAACATTTATAGTTTAGCCTTAAGATTTATCCAAGGGAATGAATTTAAACGAACCGCTGTTGTGGTAATTAGAGTTTTAACTTTTTAATGGTTTTCTGCGGATAATGAACGCAGAGCTTAATAACGAGTTCTGATGGAAAATGGGAGAAGCAAATTACAATACTACCGCTTGTCTACAAAGCTACTAATGTATTGCAAAACATACCGTACAGCACACTATTTTAGGTGAATAATGAAACGAACGTCCAAAACATGAATAGAAGCACTCATGTTCGCCTATGCAACGTTCATACTTAACCTTATTATTTGCGATTTTCAGGCAGATATCTTCTCCTCCGCCATGATCCACCATCAACCGATGGTAATTGTAACCCCTCCGCTTGCCATCGCACCAAAACAAACACCGATCCATTCTCCATTTCTAAGTAAGCATGCCTCAACAATTTTCCCACGGCATTCCGGCACACGAACCACACGTATCACCTCTTGAAATCAGCCTAATCTCCTGCACCGAGTTTCGCGAAAATCCGCAATCAATACTCTGTCTAACCTCACATAGTTCATTGTGTGAGAGGTTCATTCATGCAGTCCATTTCGAGAGTCGATTTGGATGTACGCAAATAGCGGTACACAGCCAGTCGAACGAATACACTGCTGCATTGCTGGCTGCCTAATTAATGTCCTATTACGAAATTAATCCGTTGTAAACATGGCACAGACGTAACTGGAAACAACAACGGCAAATCGATGGTTTTGCATTTTCCCAAACAGCACAGGCCACCAGAGATTCCAGAGATCTCATAGATTGAACCGATTACCGATCGACATTTGAGATTTGGGGTTCCACGTTCCAACTTGCATATCGCCGTCGTGTTGCATTCAGCAAACAACAAACTGCCTCACTTAGGCGGCCCGCGCAATGATGGATTGAATGACTAAAACGTATTTGACATTTGGCATCGAAACGTTTCGGATTTTGAAACAAGTCTCCGTCCCTATATAGACTCTGGATCACTTAAAAACGACTTTTCCCATAATTGGCATCTGCAGGGCTATTACAATCGAAAACTGAGCCCAATTTCGATCAAGCATTATCATCTGCCGTTGGAAGTTAATTAAAAAAAATATATTTATATCAATTACCACAGAAATAGCCGTTAAATGGGCCGAGGGCCGACCAATCGGACCTCCTTATTCCCCCTAATTGCCAGTAAAGAATAGCAATTCCAAATGGAAAGGTGTCATCTTTAAGAGCCATCGCTGTAATTTACTGGAGTTGTTGCCCAATTTCCAATGATTGGATTGTCGCCAGTTTACTGTCATTACCGTTAATTGAGAAATATCCAGAATCGAAATATTGAACGTGCGTTCTAGAGGGGCCACAGCATCCTCCATTGACCCTTGAATAGTCGCTTAAATATAAAACGTTAATTACGTCGAAATTTGACAATTTAATTGGGGAACGCGGGCGCGTTCGGAAAATTGCATAAATTCTTGCCGCTACCTGCGGCTGTAGTAATCTCTCAATTTTGCAACATTGTAGCATCGCATAAATTTCACTCTTGCCGTACTTGTGTGGTGTGGTTGTGGAATTCTAGCTGGGCCCGTCAATGGGCCGTCCTGTCAACTTTTGATGCATTGTATATGCGAGGAGCAACTGCGGAGTAATTGCGCTGCTCTCTGGGTTTTGACATCATCATGCTTGCGTGCTAATTGAATGGGAAAAGCGACGATTTACGAGTGCGAATTTGTGTCATTTGGAAATGTGTTGCGCTGCGGCTGTATATTTTATGCGCAGAACTTATGGCTTATGTTGCGGATAAGCCACAGACATAATACCGGTGGTATGGTGCAATGTGGTGGAGTGGCATAGGCCAACAACTGTGTTGTGTTATTTTATGTCGCCATGAAGCAGAGTAATTCAATTTTTTTTTCCGAAATTGTTTATTTTTTCGTTTTTATGACTTATTTTGATTTCATTAAGAAATGGTTGCATTTGTTTGGTAGTAGCGTGATTTATGGACAACGGTAGGTACATGGTGGAAATATGCTCTACAATTTCTGGCGATTTTCGCAGTTAGGCAAATGTGTCGTTGTTAAATGTCCATGCGAACTTGTAAATTTAGCAGATATTTTTCTTTCAGAGAGTGTGTTCAGGCACCACTCCTCTTAAAATAAAGTGTGTAGTTGAATGAATTTTCGTGGGAATTTACGTCCAATATTATAAATAAATTGATTTTGCACGAACTACAAAAATGTAAATTAAAACGTCAATAAATCGCCAGCTTTTTGTTTCGCGGACAATAAGTTGTGCGCGTAAAGATAGTGTGGCATTTTAACTAGTAATCTACTACATTTATTCACTTTAGTGTTACCTCGTGGTGGAACACATTGTTCGTCCATATTTTGATTGTGTTAGTTTTGTAAATTTGTTTTGATCTAAAAAAGATTTAGATTTGTCTTTAATTTTAACGATATTTTTGATAATTTATTTTATCTATTTATAAAAACAGATTTTCGTTTTGTTTATCAAGTATATGGTTGTAACAGGGGCCATATCGTTCATTTTTTTTTTGTTGCTCTAAAAACTTTTTAAATCAATAAAAGTACTAGTTTGCAGGTAGAGTAGTGAACACTCTCGCCACGGTTCTTTCATAGCCCGTCCCAAAGCAAAAGAAAGATCCCAACATTCGCAGTAGCAATTTATTTAAGCGATATTTTCTCTTTTAAGGTATTTTTGGTCGCATGAAATTGTTAAGGCTTTTCTTTACTTTATCTTTTTTGCACATGTTGATCTGCAAATCCAAAGCTATAGTCATTTTTTCTTCTTTATGAAAATTGTTAATTATTCTTTTTATTACGATACGATATAATGATTGTGAGGTACTTTTTTTTTGGACTGCTGACTGTACCGCTTCTTTCATACGCTTCAAATACTCCTGTTATTTTGGATGTTACTTCAATAATTTTCGAGCTCTGACCTCTCAAATGTGTTTCGGCCTTTTCCATCTCATGTTTTAAAAAGTTGATGATAACCGCTCGTGCCTGTTTGTACAGGGTGCGGCAGAGAAACTTACTTATTTGAAAAAATTCCCGCGCGATGAGTTGGGCGGGTAGAGGGGCGAGAGGGGGCGCATCTGGAGGGGGAAGTTCCCACATTTGTTGCTCCTACCAGTCAGTTGCCATCATGCTCTGGTCTAGAGAGCAGCGTGCCTTCGCAGTCGAGACCTTCTTTTCTACCGGTCGCTCAATTGTTGCTACGCAACGTGCCTTCCGCGCTCGCTTTGAAATTCCTCCTCACAGACTCGTTCCTGGCCGTAATTCGATTCTGTCGTGGGGTAACTCATTTCGGGAGTGTGGAAGTGTCGCTAAACCCAGAAATGGACTTCAACGGACCATCAGAACTCCGGAAAATGTCGAAAGAGTGAGGCAGTCAGTTGTGCGTTCTCCCCGGCGTTCGGCTCGCAAACACGCAGCTGCTATGGGAATTTCTGAAACCACTGTTCGACGAATTCTCCATGAGGACCTTCACTTTCATCCCTATAAATTGGCTGTTGTGCAAGAATTAAATGAACGCGATTTTGTTGCCCGTCAAAATGCATGTCAAAAATCGACTTCATCAGTGTATACGCAATGGGGGTCGCCATTTACCCGATGTCATTTTCAAGACTGTATGAAAAAAAAAAATGGGATATTGTATTCTCAAATAAAAAAAAAAATAAAACAATAATTGAAGTACTTTCGTTTTTATTGACCTTTCAAATAAGTAAGTTTCTCTGGCGCACCCTGTATATTGGTTTTACTTTGCCAATAGAATCCATATTGGTGTTTTAAGGAGTATTTTGGTTTACTGACAAAAAATGAATGCTTGCTAAAAAATCTATTACTTGCCTTTTTACATAAGTTTGGGATGAACCCTAAAATCCCTGGTGTGGAGAGACCTGCGCAAGAAATGTTCAATTAAGTTGGGACGGGCTATACTTTCTTTTACGTCACTTTTATTTTTCTCGAACAATTGTTTTTTGGTTTTCTATAGTTGGTAGCTGATGACTGATCAACTTTCTTTCATTTGGTTACATTTGCTTTTATTAAACTTTTGTAGATATATACAATTTGACTTAAGGCTAGGTAACAAATGGTGGTGAATAGTGAATATTTAAAGGTGTTGGCTAAACAACAGGGCCCAATGGTATACAATGTTTTGTTTTTCCTAAATCTATTTTACATATATTGTGGCTGTCTTCTCGGATTCATACTCGTAGTATGCATCGTTGTCAGGGTTGACCTCAGGGTGTTCAAGTCCGGGTCTTCGTAGAGTCTTGGACTTCTGATGTTTTTCTTCCGGATTGGATCGTAGTGCAGTCCTGTGCATATCCGCAGGAGTTTTCTTTCAAATACTCGCGGCTTCCTCATGTATGTCTTGGAGACGGTGAACCAAATGGGGAATACATAGGTTACTACCGGTCTTATTAGTTGTTTGTACAGCAGCACTTTTGTTCTTCTACTTAGACCCGTTCTTTTCGCATGACCGTATCTTATATAATCGATGTCGCGCGGCAGTCAAGTAGTCCTCTGCCTATCCGATAATACGGTCGCCAACCATGTAAATACTAACTGAATTTAGCAAAATTCAAGGGCATCGACAGTCGACATGGGCGGACGGAAAAATAAAATACAGGGCGCCGGCTGAGATGCTAAGATTATGGGGGGGTTTGGTGAAAAAGGTGTTACACAAGGAATTCATGATTGAGTACTAAGTTGACAGTTAGGATATATATGGATGAAGTAGGAAAAGTGACGTTCCGCACCAATCTAGTTTTTGCGTTTAGGTTACATCTTATCCAGACCAATCTAAGATACCTAGATTCTTGAATGTGCGCAATCTTTCTGGAGATACTTCACGACTAATTTTAAATCGCTTGTACTTAATCTTGGAAATATGGTCCAGTGGAAATGTAGCATGAACATCATTTTTCATTTGTTATAAGGTAAAATTTTACTCTTCTTTTTGTCGTACCGTTTACGGAAATATTTTAAGTCTGAGTCTTATAAAATTTGGACCAAATTAACAAATGAATGTACGTAATTTATTGCTAAAAATAATAAAAAAATAATAAATGTGATTCATTAAATTTTGGGACGAATAGAAGGGATCTTCAATTTATGACGAGGACGGCTAATTGAGAAGCTCCTTCATGACAGGTATACTCTCTCGGACATTTTTCAGACGTTGGCATATGTGGTGGCGTAGTGGAAAACAACCTGCGGGTGTCCATTTGTCATTTTGAGTTTATATTTTAATAATAATAAGAAGTTCCCTTTACATTTCCCGGTATTGTAAAAAATGAGCAGCCACTAATCCAGTTCAATTCCGAATTCTTAACCCAAACGAAAGATCGAGTAAGCCGACTTTTCCCATCCAAATGAAAAATGTAATTCACCATTGTTTCACTTTCAAATCGCCTATCGCAGATGCAGGAGAACTCTACCGGAGGTCCATTAACATATTACCTACAACCCTTGGCAAAAATCTCCCCAAATACTTGCTGACGAATGCACTATGCTTTGACTTGGCCACAAGAAATCTCTGATAACGCAACCAATCCCCCGGTAGAAACAAATAACAAATCCATTCAACATTATCAAAGCATGACTCACCTCAATTAAAGCAGCAATTTCGTCCCGAAAAACAGTCAACAGAAAAAAAAAAAAAACAATCTCCGCCACAAGAACCCACCAAGTGGCAACTAGACCCGTGTAAACAAGCCAACAGCATATATGTATGTGCAAATAGCAATTTAGTTCCGCTGTTGCTGTTGACTTTTTCTGTTTTGTTCTACGTTGCTGTTTGAGTTTGTAATTTCCAATCTAACAACCACACCACCACCGAAAAGACAAAGAATCCAGCAACAACAACAACAGGCAAGCGGACACGATCCGTTCTGCAGACAAGAGACAACCAGAAAAGAGCAGATCTGTCGGAAATCATGCCACAGAGAGATATCCACAATTTTACGGGATAATTGCCGCTGATCACGACATGCCAGGCGAAAGTCACCAGAATACCCCCAGCGCCAGCGCCGTCAGTCGTCGTCCGAACTCCAGCAGTCAGCAGCCAGCAGCTAATATAGCGGAGCGACCGTCAGTAAGACAGATCGCGACTCAAGCGAGAAGAGATACACAGATGGATGGCTGGCTCTGGCTGTCTGAAGCTGAGGTTGAACCTCCGCTATTCCAAACAGACCTTCAATCAGCCACCAGGCCAAGAGGGTAACACACATATACCTACGAGCAAATGCACACATAACCTACGAACGGCGATTGCGCGCAAATTGTTTACGCCACACGAATTGAATTCTAATTTGGTCGTTGCATCTATCAATCCGCTGTGGCTGGCGGTCGGTGGTGTGCCACACCGCCAACAGAGAATTCCTCAAAATCGGTGACGGTATACGGCATGGCCTTCGTTGGTCTTGTTCACTTAGGAACCCCTAGATATATGGCCGCCTAGATCTGTAGCGAGGACGGTGTTTGGCCAAATTACAGTGAACCGCTAAAAACCAAAGTGTAACTCAAGGTGCGCACCACAGAAGAAGCGGACGCGGAGGCGGTGCACCGGTGCCAATGATTCCGTTTTTCTAGAGCACGTGCCACACGAACTAAATTGATTTCGCCAGTAGGTAGGTGGAATTATAGCACTCGCGCTCCACTGCTTAGAGACGGATGGATTGGTGGCAACTGGCAAGCCGCGCGCGCGCATGCGCCCCTCTCCTCCTCCTCCTCCGCTGTTGCAGAGAACGAATCTGTCGAGCAGGAGCACCAGCAGCAACAATTCATCCGAATGGAGTGTGTAATTTGCAGATTTCGATTATGGTCCATTGCGCGCTAAAACTCTATACTTACACAGGACCGTTGGCGGAGTCCTTTAATTTAAAATTGCGCAAAGTTAAATGATTCATTAAACTCTGGCGGAATGACATGGCCGTTTGTGGCGCGCACCACGTAATGGCCAAGAGCCGCATCCAGCAACAGCTCAGCTAGACCCAACATCGAAGCGATTGTGAACTCACTCTCCCTCTTTCTCTATATATTTCGATGTTATCGACTTCCTGGATGAGGATCGCTTTTCTGCTTTTCTCAGAGCGCTTGTATGCGCACACATATGTGAGCGGTGATCGGTGAACCCTTGCGGAGACCTCTGGCACTCGCTGACCCTCTCGGAGATGTGTTCGGCTCCGGCTTCGGGGAAAATCTCTGCAATGCGGATGGGAATATGGTCAATGGGTTGGCGAGGCGGCCGACTGCGGCTCTCGTTGTCTGATGGAATCTCTTGCATGCAACTGGATCGGTTTGGTATTTTAATAATGCTGTCGCGCTGTTGTTGCGAAGCTTTCTGAACCTCGGGGTTAGAGATTGGCCGCATGCTTATAATGAATTTAATTAGTTCAGGTTGCATATGGGTCGAGTAATAAGTGGAACTGGAATGCTGTACACAACCACAAGCCATAGTCAGGCAGTCAAGTAGAATGCAAACAACGTGCGGTATCTGAAAGGTTGCGCAAAGTTCACGGAGATTGCGACAAAATGTTAAGAGAACGCTGCCAACTATTTGTGAAATGGAAATCGTGTTGGATAAAGGCACCAGATAAACAGGTACTTTGCAACAAAGTATCTGATGGATTTATATTGCAAAAAATAAACAACTAAAATGAAAAAAAAAAAAGAAAAGGAATTCCTTGACGTGACCATATACCTTTCGGATAGGGGTTTGGCTGTGACAAAGTCGTGAAACGTGCCGGGTTAGTTTCAGACTGCTACGCAGAGTAAATGAAGCTTCAGAAGAGTGTCGCCTTCAATTGTCTTTTTCTATTGTGCGTCCAATAGTCAACGATGAACAGTGTCTTGCATAAGCATATTCATGACATGCTGGTAACCATTGATCGAAAAGACGGTATCAAAAATTTTGCTAAGACGATTGACGGAGGTTGACGGAGTATCTACTTTTTGCCATTTGATGCACAAGCACATATATAGCGCCAGCTACTTTTCATTGCTGGAACTATTTCCGAACGTTAGTGGATTGGTTTCAATAGCTTTTAAGTGAGAGGTTAGTAGATAAACCATTTCAATGTCCACCCTTGTCATGAATCGCCTCACCCGAGAACGGACGATGTGCGATGGATCTTGGTTTTGTATCGAGTCTCGTGGCAATTTGACACAATTTTCTGATCGTTTATGAATGTGGTAACTGCACCTCTATTCGGCAATTTTTCATCCGTAAGAACGCCCATAACTCGAGAACGGATTGTCCGATTTGAGCTATCTTTCATTTGTTGCTGGTGTCTACGCCTAAGAAAGGTTTATACGACAAGAAAATTGGAAACTTCATAAAAATAAATGTTCCATATACTTATTGGGAAGTTTTTTATTTGTTTCCTTATTTCGATCGCAATATAGGTATAGTGAAATCGTATTTGTCAAAAAATCTACATGAATTTATTTATTTGGTAGAGTTTCTTCATGGAAACAATTTTTTTTTATTCACGGGCAAAGCCGGGCGGGAGCAGCTAGTTTTATACAAAACTAGCTTGCACTACTTCCAAAAGCAAAAAATCTTCAATCTTCATTTTCCAAAAAGGTTGAATGTAGGTGGGTACCTAATGCTGTCAAAATTTCTTGGAATTTTAAAGTAAAATACCCTTAAATCATGCAGCTCAAATTAACTTTTGTGCTTCTTTTCGTTTTGTTTTTTTTTTCTTTCGTTTTCAAAAAACGAAAGTGGTTTTGAAAAAAAAAAAAAAAAACACTAGGTTATGAGTTGGACTTAAAAATCTTTATGTGAACAGAAACTAAGTTGCCTGTCGCAAAATATGTCAATGTCCCAAAAAGATTGAACGAGGGATTTGGGTTGCCAGGAGGTGGTATAATTTAGCAGAGGAGACTTGTTGCATTGCCATTTTTTTAATCGATTAATATAGAGCTCTTAACAGTTTTTGAAGCGTTAGGTGCAAAGACTAACTGTATCTTGTTGAAGGAGGCTGGGGGCGTTTTGTGTAGTACTTACAACCTACCCATGGACTTCGTCACCATCAAGAGAAGAAGAGAAAGAGCACCTCTAAAGACTGTTAATAGTTTGGATGAAGAGAAGGCGACAGAGGGATTGACCTTGTCAAAAATGCAAGATTAAGTCATCTAAGATAACTATCAGATGTGGAACAAGTATAGGCATCCATGTTTATTTGCGAGGAGTCTTCAATTCTTGGTTGGAAGGATAATCTTAATCAATCAACTTGGGGAGAGGAACTGTTTTTTTGAATATTACCAACTAAAGGCGGTAAGCCAAAGACTGCGTTATAAACGGAGACGTATTTGTACGGCGAGATCACTTCTACTGCAGCGCCATCTGTTTTACAAAATTTTAAGAAAAGTATAACACATATATATAAGAACAGCATACTTCTGAGCTGACTGGCCACTCTTAGATAATTGTAGCCATAGAATGCGGGACATTTTACTTTGACAATGGAGCCATATTTATTCTGAATCACCATCAATTCCCCAAGAGTCCTAAAATCCCCAATTCCGCCATGACGCACCACCGCCTCAATTCAAATATATATTTTCCTGCGCCAAAGAGCCACACCCGCCCGTTTTTAAACAACTTCCCGTCAGTCTTTCGTTCGGTATCACTCTTAACGATGTCCAAATTTATTACTACAGCAGCGCCAATAAATCTTCGTACCGATCAAGGACTTAATCCAGCCGCCCATTACCAGTGACAAGTCTCGAAAACATTTCCACTTTTCATTGTTCCCCCTGCATATATACGGGCATTAGGCACGCTTTTCACTTCCACCAAACGGCTCCAGCCGGACATGTTCCTTTAATGACCAGTCCAGTTTCATGGTCACTCCTATATAGGATCGACGTGCGCCGCTTAGCTACCCAACCCAGGTACCATTAGTACGAGTGCTGGTCCGCATTATACTGGACTTGGCTTCCAATCACTCAACAAATCCGCTTAGTATCCCCAAAACTACAATTAATCTCTTTTCCCTTTTGCGAGCCGAAACGAAAACAATCCCAGAGCTTAGCTCAGAATCTGATTGACCCCAATATGCGCGCCAACTGCAGCAAATCCTTTCCACACACACACTGGTACACAAACGCTGGGCGATTTGTACAAACTGCACCCATATTGGCCAACATTACTCCGATGGTGACCATAAAGAGAATACATATCTGCACCCCGATCACATACACAACACCAAAGGGGGTCATTATGGCCAAAACAAAAGCAAGCCTCCGATATTCCCGAGTGAGTAAATCACCTACGAGCAGAGTACGTGACATAAACAACTCCCGCGTCTCGTTTGTTTCCATATACTCTCATACGTGCACATGTACTTAACCTCACTCTCACTCCAGCGGTGGGTCCGAATGGCCCGAAAATGGGTTCAAATGCCATCGTGCGATTCATTTGAATATTCCCATATCGGTCGACACGCGAGGAATGCATACTGCGCGCGGTTTCATCACTCCCACCTATATAGCTGGTGTGATGCAATGGGGGCTGGCGGAGAGGCAGCGGGCCCGCATGCGCGCACGTCAATCTCCCGATCGGATGCAATTTTTTAAAAACTGTCACGACTCACGGTTGGTGTGCGGTGTTGGTGGCGGCGGTGGGCTACTTACCGCCTCTTCCAGACAGAGGGATGGCCACCACCACATTTGGTGGCCGTGCCGCTGGCGGATTACTTCATAGAGCGCGTTTCTTAATGCCACCCGCATACGGCACTGATCTGCCATTATGCTGGCTGCCGCACTCGAGTTTCAAATTGCTACCTTAGCCAAAGAGTCACCTCACGTTTTCCATATGATTCCATCATGATTGCATCAAAATCGACTCAATCTTTAGCCTGTGGCGGAAGAGCGTTCAGCGCGACGGCGCGGTGGTGCACACAAATTTATTGTCAAAGTGCGCTTGCGCATAGATTCCGGCGGTACGCTCACGAAAATACCATTCAATCAGGGAATTCAATTCGACCGACGACGACGCCGAATCGATATTTCGAAGATCCTGCGCCTGGATAAGTCTCCGACACCCAGTCGTCCGTCGTATGGGTATTGCCGCGATGATGGCCATCAGACGACGACAACGACGATCGCGGTGGCAATTGGACGACCGATCTTGGTATTAATTTATTCCAGATACCGCGGGCTGAATTTATTCACAGACTCAGTTACACATTTAGATGGTGCGAGATATGGGTTCTTGAGCATTCCGCACATATCGCCTCGAGGTGGATGTCGCCACTGTTGCGATTGCTGTTGCGGCTGCTGTGTGAGTTGATTTCCATGCGAGCAATATAATATTCCTGGGGGATGCACTCTGTACGCTGAATTTATTATGCATCAACAAATCGTATACGAATGTGCAGATCATCTGTAGGTATGCGCCGAGCGATCGGTATGTCGAGGTTTAGGGAAGTATACACCAGGAATTCAGGTGGAATTTTTGGAAAGGAATTCGGTAGACCTTTACAAACAGAAGAGAATGTTTGATGTAAGAGGAATTCGGGACAGGTTGCTGGAAAAGAAAAGCCTTATCCGGTGATCTGCTGGTGCTGGTTGTATAAAAGGCCTGATCGAGATCTCGCTTTAAAGAGTACCTTGACTTACTGTCAGTTATACGCGTCGGATGCAGTTTCAAATTGTTTTTTTTAATTAGGCCGATTCTCACGATACCTTACCGATCACGGTGTTAGTCGGAATTTTAGGATGTTTTCCATTTCGGTAAGACAAGATCGATAGCCCTTGGTCGATGTGACTACGGGGATACATTCGATTTCGATCTCGATGTTGGGGGTCGGATTTTCGGATCTTAGATTGTGACCAGACCAGTCCTCTATCGGCAGAGAATGATGCATCTTAATCTGTGATGAACCATGTCCTCTAGCATCATTGAGAATCCGCAGAAGTAAGTGTGAAATTCGGAACAAACCAACTTTAACCAATGCTGTCCAGTGGCGTCGCTAAATGGCGAAAAGGGGGCCAAAGTTAACTGCACAAAAAACTGTGCAATAAATTTGAAAAGTGCGTATGTGGGTTTGTTTAGGTATCACGTTTAAACTACTGACCCAAGTGATATAAATTGCTCTGAAAAACATTGTGCCCAACTGGGACCAGCATTTAGTTTTTGTTTCATAGAAATCGGCCAACTCTTTCAGTTAAAAATTCAAGGTTTTCTGAAAGAGGGGAAATGCCATTGTCGATCTTCCCCGGCATGTCTCATTTTTATATACGCAAATTCTACAGTTTCACATGTCAACTCACAGATGTCTCACTTGGGAACAAATTTGCGCACGGAGTGTTGGTAGCCGTGTGTGTTGCTTATTTGGTTGTTAATGATAACGATAAGGTAGTTCGTCCTTATGTCGCATTATGAAATTCAAGTGAAAGAAGGTTCCTTCAATTTATTTGCCTAAATCATTAGGTATTTCACAAGAAGGGTATAGGCCGATTTTTAGTTTTAGACCCATACGGTGGGTCCTGCTCCTGCATTAGTTACGCCACTGACGCTGTCTAGGTTTGTACTTAGTGCTGACACACTGAAGTTTTTTTTGATTAATCTCTCCAATTTGAATTATCACAATTATCGCAGCCATCACCTTTTTCCTAAACCCTGTCCTAGAAGTTCAACCAAAAAGTTTTAAGACAATCTGACAGCTCGACGAGTTTTGATGCACCCTACTCCTTCACTTTATAATCGATATCTCAAGACCAAGAGAATTTTTAAACGACTTCTCTCTCCTTTCACCTTATGGGGGCATACGATGAAATGCAAATCAATAATAAAACCATTTTTCTTCCTGACACACACGTCCCTGTCGCTGATCAATTATTTACCATTACCCACCGTCCAACATTTATCAATTTTCGTTTTTCCATTAACTTTGGACAAAGCACAGGCACAAGCGCGAGTTCCTGACGCCTTTTGTTTGCGCATTTCTTCAATGGCCTGCGGTAGCCGGATACGATTAATGGTTCAAATCAAACGCTTGCAGCCGTTAGCAATGTTCTGTGCTGCCGCCATATAGCAGCAGGCAGCAGTAGAAGCAGGCGTTGCGCCATTGCTGCACAGCTTCCGCGCTCGCTGAATACCAAATGGATTGTAAATTAAATTTTCTTACAAGGAATATACGTGTCTAGGCCAGAGATGGACCGCCGCCGTGCCTATTTGCCGATTGGAATACGAAATAATCAAAACCATTTAAATGCAATGCCCCCTAGCGTCAGACGCATAGAGCTTGCTATCAGATTTTGCTTTTTTTTCTTTTCTTTTTTTTCAGCAGCGGGCGATGTGGTGGAGGCTCGTCGTATATCTATCCTGTGGCGGAGATGTTTGAATGGAAACCACCAACGGAATCAGTGGCCAACTTTACAGGCAAAATATAGTCTTATCGGCGGACGATGTACCCTATAGAGCCTTGATGCATGCCGTGAATGTGAATATTCAGTCAAACAAATTGGAATTGAGTTTCTGTGCACCAAACGTGAACGCCAAAAGTAACAGCGAGGAGCTGAATTGGATTCATGCGGGGCTATGGTCGGTAATGCACTCAATTTAAATTTGCACCTAAAGTGCGGGGTGCAGGTTTTGATGAATCGATGTCAAGAAGCTTAATTGTGACCGCCTTGACCATGGGTGTGCCTGTGCACTGTGATCATCAGAAGACTAGACAACTTGGAGGTTAATTTATAGTATGTCGATTGAACTATATTTCGGATCTTTTCGACTTCTTTGAAGTGCGGAGCGTATACTGAGGTTCAAAGGGTGAATAACTCTTCAATGTTTTTCTAACCGAAAACCAATAAAATCTACTTCCGCTATTTTGGTTTTATTCGGCGACAAAGTGTACGCTCTGAAAACGAGTAGAAACGAACGAGCGAAAGTGAAAATAAAACGAAATTTTTATCCACTTATATATGTGCTTGAGTAAATGCTTACAAAATTTTAAATCGTTTTAAGCTTTTATACTATTTTTGACACACGGTTTCTTATCTTCATTTAAGACTGTAGTTCACTACGACACGACTTGAACGAAATTGGACTGCCTCACTCTAAATGGCACATAATACTCATTTACAGTACCTACACAGGCTGCTCTTTCTTCGAAATCATTCACTACACGATAAATAGTGCGTTTTGTTGGCACGTTGTTTCTCCCAAAAATTTCACGTAACTTTCTCATCGTCGTCACAGTAATCGATGTGATTGATTTTGATAAAATGTTTTAACGATTAAAACACGTTGGTTTATCGAATATTTTTCCATAATAAATTTGCCACGTGTCTACTTCAAGGCTGCCAAATATGAACTGTCAAGACTAATGTTTACCAAAATGGCGGCAAAACAAAGTAGTATACCTTCCCGGCGGACACCCTGTATATAAAAAAAATCGATTTGTATCGTAAAAAGCCTTTACCTCCAAATTGTCAATAACTTAACTAGATTCTCATTCAGCATGTTGCAAGCCTGTCATAAAAAAAAACCAATGAAGAAATTTATACATTAAGGTGCAAACACATACAAACGCAAAATCACGTCCCAAATTAAGGATAATACGGAGCTTCGACTCCGAATCCGATATGTCGGACACTCCGGTTTAAATTGCATCTCTGAATCCGGCTCCGGTTCCGATATAGGTACTTAATCACATCGGAGGTTTTTCGGAGCACCATCGCCGTCGGTGACGAGGCGACCGATGAACATGAACAACATCCGATTCCGACTCCGGTAAAACCACCTCCGTAACATACCTGTCCCAAATACTCAGAATCCAATTTAAATTGACACTGTCAATTTGACAGATAAATGTGGACAGTAAGTTACAAATAAAAAATGTCAATATAAAGGACTATTCACATGAGAGCGAATTGCGAACACGCGAATATTCGTTGTTTCTGACACTTCATTCACATGAAAACTTTTTTTGGTCGCAGATACCCGCATTTCAGTTTCATTTATAAAGGTTAAAGCCTATACTCTGTCCAAGAAAAATTGTCAGTACAGGCAAGATAGGATGTTTGTCTCTCAGTCTGGTTGCAATGACTTATATAAATCGGTCCCTTTTTAAAGCTCTCACAGGGTTGCCGTAGTGTGTATGATAATTCGCCATAACTCAGAGAGCAATACTGTTAGGGTTACCATCTTCCAATTTAGCCAGGTCTCATCAGTAAAATAAATCTTTCTTTTCTGTTCTCTAAATTTTGTTAACTTCGATATCTTCGTCTCCAAGAAATAATGTCACTTCTTTCCAACAACAAATTCTTTCGCTGACGTTTGACGAATTTAAGTCCGAGATCTTTTTGCAATGTTGTATGCAAAGTTGATCTGCTTAGTTTTGTTATATTTTCACTTTTTTGTATTTCCAATAATATCTTGTCTAGCGTTGGAAGGTCATTATCCATACAAAACGGATGGACTATCCGCCTTATCGCACATTTGTCAAAATCATCCACCTTGCTCTTGATACCTGAATTATTTTTCTTCTTTGGTGGTGAATTGTGGCCTTTGATTGCTTTTTCCCTTAAAGGCCTGTATACAGTTCGTTCCGTAACAGAAAAAACAGTAGCCGCATTTCCTACGGCTTCCGATTTACTTTTAAAAATGCAATAGAATTTTTCAGTTGCATCAACAATTTGTTGTTTCTTTTCTACACTTAGATCCTTTGAAGACTTTGTAGCCATGTTTCTGTTTATTCATATACACAATAACTTAATATAATTGAGATAACAACCATTGTTTCCGCCTTATATACACAAACAGCCAATTAGAAAAAATTATATAACCACGACGCAATGTCATATATCTAAACAGATGGTAAAAAGACTGCACTTGTGCAGCTCTACATACATTTTTTAATATAGACATATATACCTAGATTACATATTTGTTAAAAAATTACTACCCGTCAATGCAGAACTTCGCGGAAACAGTAGCAAAAAAAGGGTCATAAAATCCTTTCAAGGCATTTGCTTTACTGGAGAGTGACCGGATGTGGTAAAACCCAACGACCGAAAATAAACAGTATAGGTCTACCTGCTTCATCATTTTTATATTTCAGTGTGAAAAATATGCTCTACAAAGTGAAATATGAATTTATACCTACCAAAACATGCAGAAATATGGCCTAACGAATAAGGCTGAAAATTTGTACTCAGTTTTCTGTACTAAAATATTTAATCAAATTTTATCCCAAAAAATACCATGCTTTTGCATGAATCCGGTTGAGTTGCCCTAGTAATCACTATTAATTTATTGCAATATCTCTACAACGCACATATGATCACTTGTTGTGTTAGTGAAATCAATGCATTAAAACACCTCACGAATAAACTTTATTTCCAAAAGACAACATTCAAAAATATGTTTTACCTGAATACTATTGGATCTTTCAGAAATACAAACAAATTAAAGCCGAATGGCAGCACCCCAAATAATATGCCGCTCTCAAAAGCTCCAAAAAGCTCCAAAAAGCACCAAAACCGAAAGTTCTTTGACAAAATTCAAAGAAAAACCCTTAATGATATGCTAACATTGTCATATGGTAACACTTCTCTGATGTGCTTCAGTCACTCACACTGCTTATTTTGGTTGATGATAACAGCAAGCGAACACAAGCGATCGTGCTCATTCTGCCCGCAACTGTGTGGCAGACTGGTTGTGGAGGGATGCATGCGAATTTCAGGAAAATTACAACAACAAAATTCTTTGGAATGCCAGTGGTTTCGTTTTTATTTCAGTGGCAAATCTTGTGTTTGAGTGCCGTGAGAGTACTACAGGCACCACTGGTAGAAAAAAGAGCTTCCCATAAGGCCTGTACTGACAATTTTTCTTGGACAGGGTATAGTATCCTGCTCGCGCTAAATTTTATCTCTCATACAAAAAGGTCTACAAAGATAAAATTTAGCGAGGCAGTTTAGCAAAGCAGTATCCTGTTCGCACGCTAAATCCTTAACTTCATATAGATGGGCCGATGAAAAGTCTCCACTCATTTAGCTCGCGAAATAAATGTCCGGTACATTAAATCGAAGATAAATTCTGACATACAAAACGGAGAAAAGAGTTTGTCTTGTGTTTGCTATGATTTTTTTTGGCGGGAAACGCAGATAATGTTTGTGTAATAATTAAAAGAAAACACAAAACCAAACAACAGAGCCAAACCAGAGATATAAACATAAATAAAGCGAATCGAATTTCAGGGCTTTCATTTCATTTCATTTGGCCTTTTTTGGCGAAGTTCTTCTTATAATTTCTAGGTTTCTTACGTCTTTCAAGTTTGAAATTCGAAAATTCTATTAAAATTGAGTTTACTGATATCTGTCATGGTACTCATGCTTCATAAACATATGGGTTTTGTCCCATCTATATCATGTTTAATAATAATTTAGCGACCATTTATCTTTGGTGTGGAGAAACGAAGTGGAGACTATGGGCGCTAAAATTTAGCGCGAGCAGGATACTAGGCTTAAGTTCAAACGAATTTTTCATTCGTGGGTTTGTGGATCGCGACTGTTTTGTGTGGATTGTGAATAAAGTGTGACAGTTCGTGGCAAGAATTTTCAATTCGCGGGAAAATTGCTTTAATTTTTAAGTTAGCTGTTTAAATCATTCGCGATTCATGTTTTTTTGTTTAAACTATATATGTTAGATTAATTAAATGTAATGGTTTTGTGATGGAACAAATAACAATTTCCAATTCATAAATATAGTTAAATTGCTTTGTTCGCAGTTCGCACTTTTTTTTTTTTTTTTTTTTTTTATATACTTCTCCCGGGAAAGGCGATCTTATAACGCTTCAACAGCGCCCCGAGATGCCTGCAGATGTATGTTGGCTCTGCACTTAAATTGCTGCAAATTGTAGTCTTCTGGAAATATATCCCCAGGAAGAGAGTTCCAAAGTTTGCTTGTCCTGTAACAGTAGGAGTTTTGGAAAGTTGATGTCCTCGCGGTTGTCAAGTGTACTGTATGGTCATGAGCATTAGCAGTCTGTCTTGTTGGGCGCCCAAAATTTGCATTTCGAGGGATAATGTCTTTGAGTTCCTCAGAACATCTACCATGGAAGTACCTATAGAACAAGCATAGGTCAGCGACTTGTCTTCTGTGCAGCAAAGGTTGTAGATTCGATGTGAGTGTAGGGTCTCCAATGAGTCGAACTGCTCGTCTCTGTATGCTATCAAGCAGGTTAAGTGAATAGTCCTTAAGAGTATTACTTTTTTCTGTTTGCATTGTGCAATCAGAAATTCACCTCATTTCATAATCGCGAGAATGAATTTGTGTGCTTGATAACGTATTCGTCGATGCATTCACACCGAACACCAACTAGTTTTCGTTTGACGTTGCAACGAGCTGTGAGACACTAGTCGTGAAACTTCTGTGTAAACTATTTTGGTTAAAAATTTTGATCGCATTAATTAACAAATAAATGAATTCAGATCATTTAAAAATAATATTAACCCATCAATTAAGTGTGGAAAATGATGTTAATAGTACCTACATTTACACCGCACCTTAATTCGTCGTTTCGGCTAAGTTCAACATTTCAGGCCAAATGTCTAATGTTTTGCAATACCTTTATTTTCCAAAAATTCAAAATGTTGAATTTCGTCGCTGCACTTGTAAGTTTGTCAAATCGAACAAACCTCTTAACAAAATTCGCCATTTAATGACTTTTCAGCAAAAAAAAAAAAAAAAAGCTGTCAACAAATCAATCAATCATTTTACGTTATTGAAATTGTAAATATAGAACAAAAAAGTTATAAACAAAGAAGAAGGTACCTATATGCATTGTAAGAAAACAGCGGCAACACTGTCTATTATTTATATGTTATCGACTGTAACGTCTTAATTATGTAAACATTTTGTATATCTATATATTTTTGTTTCATGTACATTTCGAGAATTTTGCATATAATGGTCTGTTAGAGAGTAAGTAGCGTGATATTCAGTCAGTTCGATTTAGGCAGCAGTTAAGACAACTTGCAATTAATAAAGATTGTAAAAAAGGAAAGTAACTTGTTATAATTCTTTTATTTCCGTCCGTCCTTGCATTCTTTAGGCTTAACCACTTCTGATTTCTACTGAGTAAAAGATCAGTAATCAATTCAGACATAAGCTGTCATTTGAAACGTTAAAGTTTGAGTGAGAAGGCAAAATTAGATTTGCGATTTCTTTTCCCGTAATGTTGAATTTAGGTGCGGTGTAAATGCACTATTAGTTGTGAGTTGTGACTCCTGTTCCGTCAACTGTTCTGCTGAATTTGCTGAATGTTGCAAAAGGCGCATTTGTTTCAACAATCCAACGATTGGAAGTCGTTTTCGTGGAAAACTCGTTTCGAGTTTTGAAAACTGAAATATGTATGGGAAAACTTCTGTTTTCGATGAAGTTCTCGAGTTTTTCCGCGATAGCCCAGTTTTCGGCTCGGTGTGAATATGGTATAAAGTGCCAGTTGAAAAAATGTGTTCACTTTGTTAAGGTTAACAAATCTTAAATCTGGCACGGATGAGTTTCTTTCTAAGCGAAATCGGTCGCAGAACGGAGGCGCTTTCAATATGTAATGTCACATTTGTCAAAAATATGTAGACACACATAAGAAAATCTGCGATACTAATAATCATTTTTAGTGTCAAGGCAAAAGTTTTCTTACTCGCCGTGGCGAAATTTTCCATACAAAATTGCATATTGTGACCAACAAAATATTTAGTGTGAAGGTTAAAAATGATTATTAGTAAGAAATTTTGAGACACGATGTCAGTTAAAAAATAAACTCTGACAAACTTCCGTAAAGCGCATTCGTTTTTTCCACTGTTGTTCTTAATTTTGACAGCAATGTGCCATAGAGGAAGACAGACTTTATTTTAGTCAAAAGGAAAAGTAATCACACAAAAGCGCTCATCAGTCATCAGTGAAGCTAAAAGCAAACAAGGGCATCAGCTTTCGAAAGCGAATAAAAGTCAAGAGATCCAACTGTGAATCGGCCATTGCAAGGCGAAAGCTCACAAAATCAAATAGAAATGGTCGGAGAAAATAAAAGCGCATTCTACTTCTGCCAGTGACAGCGGTTCGCCAGTGGGCTACGATAACGGTAGCATCTTCTCGAATTATATGCAGTGGTATATCGTGAATAAATTCCCATGGAAATGTTTCCCTTGTCAGCAATGTAAATCATGTTGCTGAATAGGGAACATTCCGCGGGAAATATTTTTCCCAATATGGTTTGGCTACTGTATGTAAACCTAATCTCGCTTGAAAGTAGGTAAGTCAACAGCAAGGCCGTTTGCAAGTTGAAATTGTAAGCACTTCTGGTTTTTCATTTGCTTGGTATGAGCTGGCAAATCTGACCCTCTCTCGTCGTACTCTGCATGTTGACTATACCTACCCACAAATCACCTCCACCTCTTACAAGCAATCGGTTGAATAACATCAAAGAGTCGCTCGTATTTGTCCATATTCCAAGCGTACCCTAATTACGTGTTCCGTCTCACTGTTCAACTTTTCCACGGATAAAAAAAGCAATTCCCTGGAATTTTTATATGGCAGCGGGAAACATATTCCGATTTTCTTTCATGCAATCTGAACTGGACTGAACATCTCTTCAGTTATATTCCAATTCTCACTGGCGGTCTGGTTTTATGTGCCACCATTTGCCGTTCCGCACTGTGCTGGAATCCCGAACGACATATCGGGAAAAAATGTCCCAAGGTGTTTAAATCTCTGCAGACACCAGCGTATCCCAACATTGTATAGGCCCGTAACAGTGATGTGCGGTACATCGCAAGACAGAACACTTATCTCGGACTTCAATCTATGCCCAAATAAGGAACTGCTGTACGCACTCTATGTATTGCAGGTCCGCAAGTACTTCACACGTCAAAAGCTACAAAGTACTCATCACCTCCAGAAGTCAGATTCTTCTCCACATAGATTTGGTTGCCGGCTGAATTCTGACCACATTGATTTGAAACAATGTTGCATTGGTCACGCGGTAACGACACGGCCATTGAGGCAAGAGGATTTTGCTCTTCCGTTAAGGGCAATACAAACGACCGCATAGATGGCATAGCATCGCTTTAATTGGTGGTCAGGAAGAGACATCCCAGTACTGCCACTTCCTGGCCAATTATGGAGATTCTGATCTCGGTACTTCTTGGAGATGGGTGTGCATGGTTGGTTATTTGATCAGTCATAATTCCAAGTTTGAGAGTTAAACACCTGCTCGTAGATGGAGCTATTGAAACTCCCTTCTGACACATGATGTGTAAGGTATAATAAACTTCACGGCAGTAGTCGCTGTCCTAAAAGCTGGTATAATCAGCTGTCAGATGCTAACAGGGTATACAAAGCCATCGTATCAGAAATGTCATTGTGAAAAATTAACACCGCGTTAAACAATCTCCCGCAGAGCGCGAAAATCCTTAGTCCAATGTAGGAGGGGCCCCCAAGCCTGTGGTTCGGCAGCGTACAAAATTTGGTGATAATGGGCGCAGGTGTTTTCAACCAACCTCCCTCTGCATAATATGTGAATGCCTGTTTTGAAAGCTCTACAAGCAATTACCGTTTGCGTATACCAAATTGCCAAATAGATTTTTCTTCGAGCTGCGGTCTTCCGCCCGTCCGTTGCCATTGCACATGCGCGACAATTTATCGCCGACATCCATTTGGCGATACAACGGCATTTGTCAGGAACCGCGCGCATAAACCAGCAACGACGATGATTGAGTCGCTGCGAGACGACCACCTGAACGATTTGCATATATAGGAATGCTTAACAGGCTGCGTGTACATTTTTCGTGGCAGGTTAATCAGCCTCAGGTGTTAAAATAAATAGCTTCGTGACATTTGGCTAAGCACTTCATGCACCGCAGCAGCCTGACTCGCTCTCTCATAATCGACTGCGAAAAGAGACCCCCAAAACTTAAGCATGACAAATTGGCCAAAATGACTTTCGGTGCGCGTAATGGTAAACAAAAAACTCACCGAAGAGTTAATATAGGTTCCCTGATATGTGCCAGAAGGCAAACCAAACACACTGCTGCATACCAACAGCTCAATCAGACTGTACACAAGGAGAGATTTCAAGATTCGCGCGCACGATCGCGCATTAGGTGACAAATACCTTTGCGCTCTGGCTGCTGTGACAATGCGCATGTTATATGCAAATCACCTGCACCCGCTCAGATACGCTCGTTGACGAGGCGAACTCAATTTTGTATTCGATTTGGGTAATTCCAAAAGGCAAACATTTTAATCGGTTGCTTCCAACAGGTGTTCCAAAGTGACCCACAACCGAGGTGCACAAGTTAAGGTGCAGCTTCGCAGCTATCCAAAATATTTATCGCTGCGAAAAGCTATTAAGTTGTTTGTCATGCAGTGACAGTTGACAGGGAGTTGTAAATTAGTGAGATTGCTCAGATCTGATCATTGATCGATGCGAACTATCAATATGGTTGATGGAATTAGCAATGGAATTGAAGGCAACTCCATCATCAGGTGCATGTCCTTCGCGATTACATTGGCGATCGGCATTATCTTGATCTGGCGATTAGTGCAATTTTGTAACGATCAGTGGTGTAACTGTCATCGAAAGTGATCTCCAAAGAGAGATAGTCACTTTTTCGTTAAAACAGATTATAGGATGGCGTTCCCTTTCAAACTTTAGGATGCCAAGGATGAAAGTGATCAGCGATCGCTCAGACATAGAGGATCAACGCAAAAGCTTCACATTTATTATTGCGAAACTGTTCTATTGGTGGATGCATGATTTTGACCATAAGTCAACTGAAGTGATCCTAAAATTTCGATCGTTGGCGCTTTAGATGCGCATAAGAGTGATTCCGTCGCAACTTGTGATTCTAAATGCAAACTGTTGACGTCGTAAAAAGGTTTAAACAAATTTCCCTTGTTAGTAAATTTGAGGCAATGGTTCACCCCGAGCTGTAGCGACATCTAGGAGTATAAAATGCCAGAAACACGACCAACACTGTCTATGATGAAAGCAATTTTACATAATATATTGAGCTTTCTTTAGCATTAAGCTAACTCACAGAAAAGAGCTATATGATCAATTATTAAACTTAGCAATATGGACTTTTCCCCAAATACTTCTTGTTGTATAGGGCGACCCATAATAGGATTATGTTGGCTTAAGCTTATGTCAAATAACAAAGTTCACTTAAACCATTGCAACCTTTTAAACTTCTTTGTACACCTCACAGAATGCATCAGAGGTAAAAAAGAACAAGATCAACTCATACTTCCATATCAATGCGGATGTGAATGGGCTTACACTAGAGTCAAATATAGTTTCGAATCCACAGATGATCTTTCTAACCACTGATATGTGTAAAAATCACAGACAATATCAGAAGAAAATTTCGTTATTTGTTTCTACAGACAGTATTGATATTATTGGAAGAAAGCAGATGTCTGGTAATGTGTCAACTCTAAGTAGATTATGTGGGCTTAAGCTTGGGTCGAATTTTGATAGTACCTAATATACTTAGACTCTGTCCAACGCGGAAATGTGCTGTCAATTCGATTATGGTCAAGTAAAACCATTGCAATATAATCAGACAGAAGCTTAAGCTGACTTACTTACATATAAAACTTTTATGTGTTCTTAAAACTATGACAGCGAAAATGTCAGCGAATATAATTTGAAGATAATATCTTCAAATGAGACAAATACAAAACATAATGTTGTCAGAAAGGGCACCAAACTTTGACAACGTGGCAACAGTATTGTACTGTGTTCCAATTCCAATGAATTCCTGTCAGAAAGCGGTCAAAACTTTCAAGATGAGTCCATTGTTATACCACATAAAAGCGGTGGCTATAGAAAACTAGACCTTGGTAGCACATATGAGTGCTGGGAGCAGTGCTGCCGGAGAGAAATATTCTAAGGTAGTACCGCAGCCAAAAAAGTGTAGTATTTCGAAAAAAAAAGTTACAGACATTTTTAAATCTTCAAAAATAAATTTGGGCACAAAAATTAAAGTAAGTTAATAAAAAAAAAACAACAAAACCTAAATAAATAAATTATTAATTCTAATAACAAAAGTTGGCTATCGTTGGCTCCTGCAGCAGGTGATTTTGATGAATAAATGGGAACGGCAGCAGACTCATTTATTTTATAGCCTCCAGCAATACAAGACACATTTACAGCTTGTTTTGCTTTTACCGTAGGGTTGTCACATTAAAAAATACGAAAAGGGGACAAACATTTTTTTTTTGACCACCAGAGTTAAAAAAATGTGAAGTAAAAATTAGTTTCATTAGATACATATATTTTAACACTTTCTTTTGTTGTTGGTTTTTTTTTGGGTTCGGACATTTAACCAAAGTTAATTTTGGTTTCAAAAAAAAGTGACAGATGACAGTAGGGGAGACTGGGTACGGTTGAAACACAGGACGGTTGAAACAACACGAATATCTCGTGAGCCATACGCGCAGCGTCTATGAGTATTAGGGGTGAATGAAGCAAAAACAAGTCCGTAGACGAATAGCAGTAATGCATCGTTCGTTCGGCGGTTCAGTTGTAAGTGAGAGCTTATGTTCTATTTAGACTATCAAAAGTAAGTATTTTTGTTCGGTTATTTTTCATTTTATTAGGGTTTTTATCCATGCGAGATTGCTGTGCATATTTTTTTGTATGAAGTAAGGGGTGTAGATTACATCATGATGACTAGTTTAAACGTGTCAGTGTTGTTTTCGTTACTTTATAAATTTTTTTCACTTAAAGGGGGGGTTGGGGACGGTTGAAACAATTTTTCAGGGGACGGTTGAAACAATATGTTTAATTATTTTTTTATTCTTATATATTATTTTAACGAAATTAGAAGAACCAGAAAGTCTACAATATACACCGATACACCAGAGAAAGAACAAATAAAAAAGAATCATGAAGCAAGACTGTAACAAACCAGCTAAGCAAGCTAAGAATTGTTTGAAAGTGGTAAAAAAGAAAATTAAAGTTACGAAATTAAAAAAAAAAAAAAAAAAAATAATAATAATAATGCAGCATTCCAGTGCTCTATTATTTTTATTTTATTCAGAAGAAGAGGAATTTTATTGCCTTGTCTACTTGTCAACGTATTCAGGGAGCAGATCTAGTGAAAGTTGGATACAAATGTGTCAATTGTAAAATGTGGGCTCACAAAGAGTGCACAGAAGATTGCAATAGTTATGTTATGTTTGCCACAATTGTGATTCGGAATATTCCGACAACTGAATTTTATCGATTGTATTATCGAAATAAAAGTAATGTTCCTTTTGTTAAGTTTCAATTAATTTAATGAATTAAGATTTTTTTTTTGATTTTTTTTTTCTTTAATTTTTTGTTGTTTAGAAATACTGTTTATCTTTTTTTTTAAATTCTATATAAAACAATGACATGATGAATATTGTCAAACAAATCTATTATTTAAAATAATAGTTAATTAAATTTGTAACAATGGAAGATTGTTTTCATGTTTCAACTGACCCCAACAACTGTTTCAACCGACCCTGGTATGGGTACGGTTGAAACAAATTTTCATTTTTGTTTTAATATGATGTACTACGCAAACTATCACACCGAATACTCAAAAAACACTTTCCATTTATACATAGAAACATGCTCCTTCATTTCACATAACTTGATCTGCTTAGCTTATAAACGGCAATGGTATGGACGGTATAAGCGAAATTGTTTCAACCGTACCCAGTCTCCCCTACAAAACAAAAACGTACAGACAACTTTAGCACGTGAATTCTTGCCACAAACAAACTGTCACACTTAATTCACATCACAATCCACAATCCACACAAAACAAACCCACGAATGAAAAATTCGTTTGATCTTAACCTTTAAAAAATGAAACTGTTTCGCGGGTATCTGCGACCAAAAACAGTTTTCATGTGAAAGAAGTGTCAGAAACTACGAATATTCGCGTTTTCGCAGTTCGCGATTCGCTCTCATGTGAATAGTCCTTTAGTATTTTAAAAATTAGGAGTACGAATGTGAAGGGAGGAGTACGGGAGTACGGAGGTGTTGAAAGTATAGGACAATACTCCTATGTGAGTACTTTCGGTAGCACTGGCTGGGAGACCTTCTTACCCATGCTATTTTGAGAAGCGAGTTAGTAAAGTCTTAATGGACGACTGAGATTGAGAATAAATTCAGAATTTCCGCAGTCGCTTTGATCGCTAAGAATTGGAAAAACTGAAAGTCTAAGTTGCCTCAGTGTGCCATGGACACCTGGACAAGTACTCAAAACAAACATTCTCCTTAACAGTTGCTTGAAGATTTTCAAGTCCAGAGCTCTTTAGAAGTCGGTTGTAGTTGTTACCTTAGAAAAAACTCGGTTAGCAAAAAAAAAAAAAAAAAACACATTGCTTCTGTCATACTACTCATACTCATACCGTATATAAGTTGTAGGCGCTTGGTCATCTGACGTTGGAACAAACTCCGAGGTTCACTTCTTGCCAAAACAATGCCCGCACGGAGAATTGGCTGTCAGAGTTTAATTATTGTTTAAACACTCGCTGAAAGGAGTCCAACTATCACTTAAAGCGGTGCAGTAAAATCTCAACTTGTTTATAGACAGTTGCTGTTCTCTCAAACAACACACAATCCTAAAATTTGCATTCAGTTTAATATTCAACAGTAAAAGTCACTTTCGAAATGAAATTTAACCACTTTTCAGAATCACCTCTAACCACTTAACTGGATATGGCTCATAAACAGAAACGCCATTTGCAGCGCGCATTTCATGGCTGCAAATGAGTATATTGCTCGATAAAATATTTAACTTAGCAATTTATCGAAAATCACTTAAACAAATAGAAACTGTTTGCCGAAGCCTCTGCCGCTGGCAATCTCTTTGCGGGCGCCAAAAAGTGAACGGCAAGATAGATCGCACATTTTCACAATTTCAACACCTTTTCAGCTCCCACAACAATATTATACCAATCGAATCTGTGCATCTACTACTTGAAATATTTGAGAAATGCCTGGGAACAGCGTCAGTGGTAACCATAACCATATCGCCCGACCATCAACAATCTCGCCAACCTGTCAATTTATGAGGCGACAATGTTTCGGATTACAAGCGTGCGATCTCAGAGCCACCATAATACTCTGACGTTTGATGCTTAATTTGGTCCTTCGTTCGGCTCCGCATCTGGTGGGGAAAAAGTGAAAGGCAAAGGCATTGACGGAATATAACTGTAATTCAAAATAATAGCACCCGAACTGGGTTAAAGTGTTTGTTTATAGAGAGTGCCAACAACGTGATGGTGATTGGCAGTGCGATACACGCAGACCTTATTTGACTGGGCAAATAGTCGCGCATGCTTCTGGTGGCCAAAACAAATATCCTACAGGGAGGTAGGACAACTCTCTGTTGGCGGAACGCTAATCTTGACGATTTATTAACATTTTCTATCCCCTTGCGATGATTATCGCCGGAGGACGAGATAGCCAGCGCATATAAGTGCGCTTCAGCCACTACTACCAATTAAGGCATCTCTCTCTCGCTCTCTCTGTCTCTTTCGAATGGCGAGGTACTCCAAGCGCAGCATTCCATACTATACTATTACTGCACATATGGCTGTTAATTCTTCTTTTTTTTTTTCATTTTGCGGGACTCATCGCATGAACGCATCTGCATCCGCATTCGCGTGATGGACACTTCTAAGTAGGCAGGCACATTTCAGGTACTCTTGAGGCGTGCGCTTATGGTCTAAGCGCGCCGCATATTGGGGGTCAAGACGTCACGTATTTGCTCGATCGCGCGCACTGCCAGAGAGATTCTCCCGGGCTTAGGCTAAATAAACAGGCTTCTTCTTCTTCAGCTCTCAGCTGCGGGAAATGATGAGGAAGAAGATAGATGCCCTCTGCAGTGCTGGACAGCGCGCTGCACAGAATAGCCAACAGGTGAAGTATGCAAGTCGTCGTTGGCCAGTTGTTTATGATGTGCGCGGTGGTTGAGAAGAGAAAACTCTTGGTATGCATCTCATTTGGATGCGGTGCCGTGAGTACAGGGATTCTTCAAAAGCAAATTGATGTCCAGTTTGGTAATGACCGTGCGTGGTGGTATACACTATATAGACGCGCCAACGGACCAAGACGGTTCTATTTTTTTTCTTTTCTATTTATATGGAGATGTGTTGATTTCATGTTGGGACTCATTTGTCCATAAGCTGGAAAAGCGTCTTTAATGGAGTGGTTCGAGCTATCGCAGTTTGTATAGACAAGCTGACGTTTGTGTAGACATAATTCGTGTACGTGTTTTATCTGCGCATCCATTACGAGTTTGATTTACTGCAGGGGCTCCTGTGCGGTCGTAATCATAACTATTTTACGAGAAGAAGCCCATTCCAACGAAGGTGTTAAATAGTCGATAAAACTGGAAGCCACGTTAGCAGCAAATATTTGCGATGATTTATACTCGGTTCGATATAGGTGTGGAATTTTAGGAGCGCACTACTTGCAAACTGGTGTGCTGGTAGATCGCTGAAAGTGCGGGGCTCAATTGCAAACGGAGTTAGAGGTTGACTTTGATATGGGATGCGATGCTTTCGTTGAACTGAACCTACTACGAGTTAGTTTGTCGGTGGTAGAGAAGGCGCGCGCAAATATTTGAATGCGAAAGATACATAAGCCCTGTCTAGCCTAGCTTCGTAAAGTTTTCGAATTAGACTGCCAGATTGGAAGTTCATCTTAAGCTTGAAAACTTACACTCTAAGTCGGACAATGAACCTGAGATTAAAGACTGCGAATTTGACTGCCTACTTGTCCGTTTATCTCAGGATCAATAGTCAAGACGTCACTCAGGCTTCAATAGTTAAGACCTCATTGTGCAGGCCATAATAAAGGGTTAAGGACTTGACAGCTTCTTTTTTAAACAAAATGCAAGCAAACTACTTGAGATATCTAAAAAAAAAATCGTATTGGCTTGAATTCCTATCAAAACATTTATGAAAGGAATTCGACTTCGTTCATATTTATGTCAATCCCGGGAACGTGTGCAGCCTACGATACGTTGAACCCAATTTTCGATAAATCGGCCGCACATTTCTACCGATACGGCCGCTATTTCTCGTTCAATATTGGCTCTGAGTTCGCCTAACGTCGCCGGCTTGTTGGCATAGACCAATGATTTAATGTAGCCCCATAAAAAAAAGTCTAGAGGGGTTAGATCACACGATCTCGGCGGCCAATCATCGGATCCATTTCTCGAGATAACACGTTCACTGAACTGAGACTTAAATAACTCGATTGTTGCACCCGCTGTTTGGCTTGTGGCACCGTCTTTTTGGAACCACATAAATCACTGATGTCCAATTCTTGTAGTTTCTCAAAGAAATAACGTCCCAACATGTCTCTATAGCGAATACCATTTGCCGTGACGCTCATTTTCATCGACGGAAAAAAACGGCCCAATGACGCCACCGACCGGCATGAAAACGGCACCAAACAGTCACTTTTTGCGGATGAAGAGCTGTTTCATGAAGCACATGAGGCTTCTCACCTGACCAGTAACGCATATTTTGCTTAATGACAAAGCCGTTTAACCGAAAAATTCCCCTCATCGCTGAAGATTGAAAATTGACGTTAACACTCTTAAGCTACGATCACATGTGCCATTTTTCGTGGCAAATTTTGACATGCTGATGTCACAAGAATTCGCTATTTCTATTGTCAGTCGTGTGTCTCTCGTGAGAGTACAATGCGACAGAAAGCGTGACCAGACGTTTGACAGACGATCACACGTATAGTGAGCCATTTAGGACAAGTGTCGGCAAGTAAAAATTTGCCATGAAAAATGACATGTGTAACTTTAACTTTAAAGTTGCGACCACCGACTCGGAACTTCGGTAGTAAATTTGTATTATACTTGTAAACCTTGTTCCTACCTTCCCATAACTACCCCTTTACCTAACCTTACCTAAACGTTGTTCCTACGTGTACTTCACCTTGATTCTACTGAATATTTTGACATTGACAGTTCGGTAATCGGTTTTAGGGTGCGTTCACACTGAAAGTTTGAAATTGTCAAGTCGCTAGGCTCTTAGGCTTTTTACTTGGAGGATCTCTTTTGCAGGCTTCTGCTTCACTTTTTGATACCACGCGGTCTTATCTAATGCACCTGCATATACTGCACTTACCTATATCACCGCCTTGTTTGCAGTTGATCATGTCCCTCGCTGTTTTATCATCTTTCAGGCTGACGGCTTAGCCATAGCTCTTAAATTCATATTTTTTGTACTCTAAAGTTACTTACTCATCTTGTAGGGCCGCTTAAGCTTGCTCAAGATTTGGTTCAATAAACTGCTCTGAAAAATAACAGTTGAAATGTTGTTCCTTCTACTTCGAAGATCATTTGGAAAAACTCCTATGAATTTAGTAAAAATTTCTACTTGCAAAAAGTCTTACAAGGAAACACTTGAAGACACGTATTTTATTTTCGGCGACTGTCAAACCAGATGCACACCACTCAAATAGCTAAACGGATGGCTTTCAGAGCCCCCACGAGATAGCAGTATATACCTATACGAATACCGTATTAAATCGCTTCGAAATGGTCCTTGCACCCGTTAGCTCCCAATACCAGGACGTGTCAGGTGAGATTAATCACGTTGGCAAAGTGAACGAGACACTCGCAGACGCACAAACAGATTTCTATAAAAATAACCTGCCCCATACCCTTACACCGCGATCATGGCAACCCTATGATCATGTGTACGTACAAAGACTAGTATATTTAGCAGATGACAATGTCTTGCCTTATTAATCTTTGCCTGTTCATTTGCGATATAATTGCATTCGTTGAAAGATCACCAAGGATACCCCGCCGAATGGTTGTCGTTGTTGTCCTCCACCACCATCAAGAGAACTGTTTACCGTACCACAAGACATTCCGCTCAGTAAATCATCAAAGCGAACTATGCGTGCCATAGTGTCGGACAAATTCGCTAAATTTATAGTCGAAAACATTAACAAATTGCGACATGTCTTTTGGGAGCAGAATCTATCGCCTCTAACCCAACCGACCACCACCTCTCTTGGTCTTTAGTCTGATCTAGAGAGAGACAAAAAAAAAAAAAAGAAGAACCAGAACATTCTCCGTACCGAATTGTAAACATTTTGATTCTGAAGATGAAGCACACACGCACAAAAAAAAAGAAAAGAAAAAAAGAATCTCGAATCTCCTTCGTGCGAACGTACGTGTATAGTGCAGCGCGTCCCAGTCGCGTATATCTCTTGCATAAATTTAGCGTTTGTGTTCAATGTCACAATGAATTTATCGCATAATTAAATGCCATTAATATCCGTCCGAAAGAGACTTGTCCACAGATTCATAGATTCGCTCTGCTCTGTCTAGGTGCGAGGCGGTGCTGAAAGGACGACGATAACGCGACGCACGTCGTCTCAGGGAAGGTGTTGCTGTTGCTGTTGCTGGGCAGGGCTCTTTTCACGGTAGCTGATACATGCACTACGACTGCAACTATGATGGATGTACTATCGAATCATGGATTGCGACATTTGAGTAGGTATATTTTGGCATCTCTCGCTGACGAAGTTTAGAAACATTTATATCGTCTGGCGAACGGAAAGCTGCGCGCGATCTGTACAATGTAGTTGCGGGAAAATCGTGAAGCGACAGTCCCGCTTGAGGTACTTACGTTTTCGCAATCAGTAAGCGTCTTCTCAGCGTATGGCACGTGCATCTAATTGAAGATGCCTGAGAATGGTGGTTAGAGTCTGGCTCGCAGGGAAGGATACAGCTTCACTCTTGCTCCTTATAGTTATTTGCCCTTAAAATGTATTTTACACTATAGAAGACTACGGTATTCGAAAAGGAGAGTTCATTTACCGATGTGGGGTCCGAATTTGAAACACTCGGTTTTACAATTTTAACTCTGTCGCACATAGTGTACCTGCTCCATCTTAAGAACTGCAACAAACAATTTTTTTTATTGCAAACTATCACGATTGGTGCGGCGTTCGGTATTAAAAATTCCAGCCACGTCTACTTCCATACCGGATTCAGAGCAAAAATCCCTGAGAGGAATTTAAAAATCAATTCCGAACTTTAGTTTATTACAAGTAGAGTAGACGTGTTGCATTCAGAATTTCAGATGCACATGCTCGAAAGGAAATGTTGCATTGCTGCATATTTTGCCAACTAAATGGGATTTGGTGTATGAAAGGGTGTACCTTGAATAACAAAGTCATCTCAATTCTAAGTTTCTAGGTTCCTTTCATTTTCGCACAAATGTTTGCATCTTCTGTTTCTGAATTGGCGAATATGAAGACTTGCATGGAAGACTGGGTTAACGAACGTCAGGAAGCAGGTGTAAGCATTTAGGAACCATCTCTTTTCAAGACATGCTACTTTCATACCCAGAAAGAGAATTCCACCTCCTTAGGACTTTAGAAAAATTCGTTAGGTTGTTATAAAAAACTAAAGTACTCGAGTTATCAAGAGCCGACTGGATTGCACGAAACTTCCTTGTTCATTACAAGTTTTGTTGCAGCAATCGCTTGAGTAGATATGGGCTTCTCAGCCCTCTCTGTTTAGAAGCGATACCCCTGGAAATAAACTACGTAAATAATTTCATCCAAGAAGTTCCTCTCTTGAAGTCATATTTTCCGTACCTACTCAATTTGGACTTGTTGTATTCACTGCGCCGCACTAATAATACATTTTAATTTAAAATTTAAATTTACGGAAGCTCACAATTGCGAGGTTTGTATGGAAAATATAGCCACTGTGAACTACTAAAATTAGAGTCGAAACTTAAAATATTAGAATTATATTGGCCCAATGTCAAGATCTACTCTAACGGAAATTGATGTTCAAATTTAAATCTTGCCTTAGTTTCTCTTATACATATCTTAAAAAATTGTTGTGCTTATTCAGTTGAAGCAGATTGTATCATAATAGCCGACATTTAAATTTTAAACACTTTGAGATCAATCGTTGTAAGATGATCAATAACAATACTGAAAAAGCAAACATAAAGCTGATCAGCAACATATTATATCCTCAAAGTTGACAAAGCCAGCTTTTTACAAATATTTTAAAAGTCTTACGACTCATCTAAATATTATCACATACTTGTTTACCTGCGTTTGTACGTGAATTTGGTTTAATTAACGCATCAGTTGAAACTACCGTATATGTATATCTCAGACACAGTATTTCATCGAGAAATTTAACTTTAAAGCGTGGTATGCACCTCTTCACAAACGAAATATCCCATACAAAAGTGACACAACGAAATCATGAACGAAAAATTCCGCTCTCCTTTTCGTTTTGCAGTACGCAGCTGCTGCGAAATGATGGCGGAAAAGTGAGTAGTTGTAGTAGATCTCTTTTCGCACACGTTTATTGTCCGGAACATTCTTTGCTTGCGGAAATTTGGCATTTGTGCTGCAGTGTTGCCAGCTTTCCGAAGAGGGTGGAGTCAAATTGAGAAATTTTGAAGCCGAAAATATTCAAACTCAAATATGAAAATTAACCCTGCATATTTTTTTGTAATATTACCTAATTAAAAAAAAACAATACAAACTCGTAATTCAGAGACTTTTTTTTTAGTTTCCATTTTGCAATGTTAACAAAAAAAAAAAAAAAAAAAACAGCGCAAATAACTACCTACTTCGAAATGGGTTGGTATAAATGTGTGAAAATCAATTGCAATGAATTTCCGGTGCAAGTGAAAAATATGTTTTTTTGCGGCCAACTCACAAAAGAAACCAAATTCTGATTTAATGTTCAATTTGGCAGCAGAAATTTGAAATCATATCAAAATCTGAAATGCCCAATAATCAAAAAAGGCATACCTGTTTAGAAAGTTTTAGCTATACGAAAAGAGTAAGTTCGCAATAGAATTATAAATTCCTAAGAATCCTAAAAATCGCAAGACTTAAATAAAGTGAATAGCGTAAATTACGATAAATGCGAAATAACAATTTTAAGGAGCCAAATTGGAAATAAATAGTCAGTGCTGGTAACACTGCTACTTGTGTATCAGCTGATCTACACAAATTATTTTTCGCTGTCCATTTGGAGACCACCGGTAGGTAAAGGGAAATTGTGGAGTCTTTGCGTATGCTGTCAGACTAAAGTTGATTATTGGTAAGGTTGGTCGAAACTGTCTGGCAGTAGGTTAAAGTGTTTGCCATTGGTCGAAAGTTGAAGCAAGGCTTTTTAGTTGCTTCTTAGTATAATGTGAAATTAAGCTCTTAAAAATAAATTTACTACAAATTTATGTCACCGTTTTCGTTATTTAGAGATATATTTACTTCCATGTTACTAGATTAAATTTATTTATTTAGCATTTAGCTATTAAAATTCATTAGTAAATATAATTACAGATTGAAACTTAATATTTTATCTAAATAAAAGGATAGTTCATTGATTCAAATTTTACGTACTTATTCAATTACGATTTTTTGGATTGTCTATAATTCTTCCCATTTTTAGGGTTCTGTAGCCAAATGGCAAAAAATGGAACCCTTATAGATTGGTCATGTCTATCTGGTTGGTTCCAGTTTGAAAGAAATGATAGTTTAGGACCCTAAATGTGACACTTTGCAAAAGATAACCGGGATAGGAAATCGGGTTGTGGCAGCTCCCAATCAAAAAAATTCAAACCACCTTAGCCACAGTTGCTGCGTGGCTGGGTCTTCTAGTAAACATATTAAATAATGTAGTAATTTGATTTGTTAAACCAAAAACATATAATCGTTAGGTTATTCTAAAATAAATAATAACCTAAAACTAAATAATAATAATAAAAATGTCAATCTTACTGGCTTCGGCCAAACCTAATAGACTTAAGATATAATAACAAAAATGTATCTAAAAATACTTTTTATGAAATAAAGTCAAATAAAACTAAACTAACTATTCAATATGAATTATAATGCAAAAATATATTATTCCCAACGTTGAGCAGTAAACTGAGCTAATTAGGTGACTTGCGTTTTATTAAAATCAGCCAATTTCCACTGTATATGTTAGAGAGAAAAAACCACGAAACGCATGAATATTATTCCTCTCGAAAAACAAACTGGTTATCTAAAGAAATATTTTTAAGTACATACATAGCTTCTAAATAATTGTCCAAACCAGTTTCTCTTAGCAAATGTATTACGAATTGTGAAATTCGCTTCTATAATTGATTTAATCTCTAGGTACCTTTTTACTTTATTTTTATGTATATAACACAATAAGCACGACAAGCGAGCGGGAAAAAAATAGATTCGAATAAATTTGCCAGTCATAATTATCGCACGAGCGCAGATGGCAGCCGTTAGTTAAGGTATTTTGAATGATTTTTGGTTAGTGAGTTCTAATCGAAGTCGCAAGTTGATAAGTGTACCTACTGATAAACAAGATAAGTGAAAGGGTATTTAATAAACGACATTGGTGGCTTTGTTTTTAAAATAAAAAATATACCAATGGCGAACGGTACTACAGGTCCGAAGTATTTTGGTGCAGACTTTCTGAAAACCACTCTCGATGAGGGGTTTCAACGAACGGATGTAAAAGTGTTAGATTACGACATTAAATTGGCAACGCTCGGTGGCGAAAATTATTCCAGTAATATTTTTCGCGTGACAGTAAAATATCTGCTTGATGATGAGGAGAGTAAGACGCCAAAGGCAATCCATCTCATATTGAAAGACATGAAGGGTGTAGCAGAAGACGTAACGAAATTGAAGTCAAGGGAGACTGTCATGTATAAGCAGGTCATACCAGAGTTGGAGAAGATCCTCGGCGGAAAAGAAATATTCGCACCAAAGTGAGTAGATAGATAGTGGTTAGGGTCGAAGACTTTGTGCCTCACCAATAAATATTTTTAGTTTCGACTCTAAATTTAAATGTAGTAGTTAATGGATATACAAATTTTGCAATTGTCTTCCATTATCCATTATCCATTTGAATTACTTTGTGGGAATCTTCCACTGTACGTGATGCTTTACCTACATACTTTCAGGCTGTTCCTAGCAACGAAATACGATTCAGAAGTGTACGTATTTCAAGACCTCAACGCTGTAGGTTACGAACTGAAGGACCGAATTACTGGCCTCAATGAGGTAGACTGCATAACTGTGCTAAAGAAACTTGGGAAATTTCACGCCGCATCAATGCTTTACGCTGAAAAGGTTTGAAAATAAATTTCCAAAGATTCAACAAGTCCTGATTTATTCTTTTTTCCCAATAGCATCCAGAAGTTATCGATAAAATCAAGGACCACCTATTCCAAAATGGAACCAAATCAAACCCATTTCTTGAACAATATAATACCGGTATTTTCAAAACGGCTTCAAATGCTGTTGAAGGCTGGGAAGGATACGATTCAGTGGCTCAAAAAATCCGTAAACTGTCCACCGTGTTCCATGAAAAATCAATTCAGATGATCAACCGACCAGATTGTCGCTACAAGGTTATCAATCATGGCGATTTGTGGGTAAACAATTTTCTCTTCAAGGATGACGATGTAGCATTAGTAAGTGAATTTTTTTTTTTTTAATTGGGTGGATGTTTTATTTTTGTTATTTTAATTTTTTTCCCCCAGATTGACTTACAACTTTCTTCCTATGTAAGTCCAGCGGCCGACATTAATTACTTTTTGTACACCAGCATACCATTGGAATTATTGAAAGCCAAACGATATGAATTCCTTAGAATCTACTTTAAAGAATTCCAAGAAACCCTCAAAAGACTAGACTTCCAGAACATACCTAGTTGGGAGGACTTCCAACACGAGATGAGGCAAATGGAGTTTGCGGGAATTTGGACTTTATTGTCTATATTCCCGGTGGTCACTTTAAACAAAGAAAATGCAGTTGGATTCGATTTGGAAACCATGAAAGACGAAAATACTTATGCAGCAAAGAAAAAAATAATGTTTAGTGCAAAGCAAACGGAGGAAACATTAAAATATGCTTTGGATAGGTTTGATGATGTGGGGGCCTTAGATTAAAAAGACTTGCTGAAAGTATGTTTTGATTTGACTTGTAATCGTATTTTCTTATGCTCAAATTTAACCAACATGTTTGAAAATATATGCAAACGATTTTCGGAGAATCAGCCTTAATTTTTTGATAGTAGAAATTGCACTAGAAAAATAACATACCAGTGTGTCTGACAAGGTTGAACATTGCCTCCGGTATTAGTAAAAAACATATTCACAGGAGTCTAGGTATCTCGAAATAAATGTTTCAACGTCTTATCTTTAGCTTTAGTTTCAATTAACTTGTATTCATTTATTACTTTTTCTGGGTCCGAGATAAAACGACCAAACTCAGACGAAACAAGTAACAAATAATTAAAATCTTGTTACATATTTATAACCTTAGGCTCTAAATACTTTATTGAAAACAACTCTTTATCGGTAATATCTATTTTTAGCTTACAACACACAACGAATAGAGATACATACAAGACACAACTGACAAGAATTCACAAACTATGAGAGTGTATGAAACAATGGATATGGATACAAATAGTACGTCGTACTCGTACTCTCGTAGTCGAGAGAGAATATAGTGTTTGCTTCTTGTGAATTGCGATTGTGATGTATAGCCAATTCTGAACAAGAGTCAATAGGCGTCAAAGTGTCTTGTTTTTTCGTAAAGGGGTCCGATTTGGACTATTTTGAAAAAGGCGGGTCCAACCGGGACCCAGTGTTGAAGAAAAGTTGAATTTGACCACAAGGGGTCCAAAAGGTAACCCTGGCTGTCAGCCATTTACCGTAAGACAATAATGTCGAGTGTCGCTCTCTAATGTGCTATTCGATTGGGCTTCTTTAGATTCCCTCTTAGACTTTAGAGTTATGGCTTTTTCGATTTAAAAAAAGAATTGCCCTTTCAATCAAAAGATCAAATCTAAAAGTGCTCTTTCTAGGTTTCCATGTTTCATCGATGAAAAAGGGCACTTTCAGCATTCAGCTTCCATGTCAATTGTTAACACGACAGAAGTATCCGTGATATTTTTAAAGAAATGCCCTGAACTCACCAACACAGACTAGCAAAATATCAGATTGAAATGTTTGTTGTGTTGTTCGAAACAAAATTTGCGCTATGTGATCCGACAATATGGTCAACTACAACGATGACACCCATACGTAGTCGGCGCGATTTTTCAGACTGAAATTCTGTGAATAACGAACATATTTAAATATACAAAAGTATATAGTGGGACACAACCCTAATCAAGGCCGTATCTAGAAAAATATTTCGGGGGGGGGGGGGGGGGGGGGGGGGGGGATATGATCTTCAAAAAATAGCTTTTTATTTTATAGGTTGGAAGCAATTGAGGAAAATAAAATAATCCTAAATTTCAAATTTATTATAACAATAGTAGTAACAGTTTAAAAAAATAGCTATATTCAACATAACAAATTATAAAAAATTATAAAAAAACTAGCTGGCCCGGCGAACTTCGTTCCCCCAAATTCATTAATGTAGGTAATGAAGTTAATAATTCCGAGCTTTCGCTTCATTCTATTCAAAAGGTATATTAAAATTAAGTAAATAAATAAAATCAAATCCTTGTCGGCCAACCTACCGCTTTTTCACTGAAATGATTAATGGTACACAACATTTTTTGTTCTATTTCTATTATCGGGTGTGTACACGTACAAAGCGAGAGCTTTGCCGACACGTGAAATTCAAGATTTATTCCACACACATCCAGCGATTGTCCTTGCGACTTATTAATTGTCTTAGCAAAAGCGAGACGTACGGGAAATTGAAGACGCTTACATAAATACTGTGGTAAATCAGGCACTTAGTGACAGGCACTTAGTGAATCACACACTTAGGAATTGTGGTGAATCGGGCACCTGGTAACAATCTGTTTCCCTCTTAAAGTTCCACTTCCAATTGGAGACTGGAATTGTATTGCAGTTTGTATTAGTTCATTCTAGAACCATCTAGAGAAGATATGGAGTATACATCTGGGATCTATCTACTTCTAGAATATTCGCCGGTAGGTGGCAGCGCGGATATAAAAGTGGGCGCGTTGACAACAGGCAGTGCAGTTGATTTTTAACAAGCGATGGTGTTAAGTTCGAAAGAGTAATCGGTTGTGAGATAAGTGTGAAGTAATAGAATAAAGCGATTGGATTGAGACGTTTAAGAATTGATTAAAGTGATATTGTTTTGGAGATAAATAAGCGAATATTTGGAAAGTGTAAATAAAGTGATTTTATTGGAACAGTTGAACAGAATAGTGTTTTATCTTTTCGAATCCCAGCCCGAATGTAACAATACGAACGGCAAATCGTTCTGAATAAGTGGAATCCGCGAAATAACAACACCTTCGCCTGTGAATTTTCCAATCAAAATCGTTGCTTGAATTATATTTGATATTAAATTCTTCACAATCAAACGCGTACCGCTACAAAGTTTTGGTTCATTTAGGTTGCGCAACAAAATTATTACTGAGACGATTTTAAGTTTCAAATTGTGTGGAGGCAAGCCCGAAGCATCCAAAGAATTTAAAAATTCAGTGGGATAGTAGGTGGCTTCGTTTTCATCCATCACGGAGTCGACTGATTTGTATGAATGCAACTCACCAGCGATTTGGTTTTGAATGGCGAAATTCAAATGTTCGACGTTCTTGTTTTTCGCAGCCAAAATCACTCTCCTCTTACACTCAGCCAATCATGGCCAATATTATTCTGAGCGATATTTGGGAAAACATTCATGATTAGTTCTTCCGGTGTCGTTGTAAGGTTGCAAAAATTTTGTGGAATCTCAATCAGGCCGGTGATCATTGCTCCACCGAAAGGTCATTACGTAAACGATTCAGGGCCTCCAATGCGCGTTTGTAAGCCATTGTGCAATCGTCCCATATAATAATCTTACATTGCTGCAGTACTTTCGCCATCGCAGTGTTCTTTGAAATTTTGCATGTAGGTTCTTCTTCCACTTGCAGATTCAATGGCAATTTCAATGCAGGATGAGCCCTGTGATCCCCCCCCTAGATACGGCCTTGACCCTAATAGTTGGTAAAGCGAACGCCTAAGAAGCCTAAAACGCCCAAAAATAAGAAAGTACCATGAGTGTAAACAATCGAACAGTGTTTCTGCATGGGAACGCTACCGTTCCAATATAAATCTGAAATAACAAGCGCAAGAAATAGTAGCATTAAAAATCGAATTGCAGTTGCGCATGATCAAAAGCCTATGTGTTATTAAGTCATATGTCCTAAATAAAAAAAAAGCGGCCAAGTGCGAGTCGGAATCGCCCATGAAGGGTTCCGTAGCAGCAAGTAACATAACATAAAAGTTTTTTTTATTTATCTAATATATAAAATGATCGTGTCACGGGGTGCGTTGTTGAACTCCTCCGAAACGGCTCCACCGATTTTCTTGAAACTTAGTGTGCATATGGGCTAGGGTTGAGAATCGGACAACATCTATTTTTCATATCCCTAAATGTTAAGGGTGGTCCACCACTAAATTTTTTTTTTTTTTTTATGGGGAAATACACTTGGAAAAAAAAAAAGAAACTGGATAAAATCGAGTAGTGACACTTCAAATACAAAGCAAACAAAAAAAAAATTAATTTTAATAGCAATTGTTGTTGTCAATTATTTTAATTATTTCCAAGCAAATTGTTGTTGTCAACAATTTTGAAACAAATTTTTTTTTTTTAAATATACCTAAAAAGTTTGTTCTAATAAATTATATTTACTATGTTACATTAAGTAACTTTTTGAAATGTTCGTTCGAGATCTGAGATCGCTTTGGCCCTAGCCTTTTCTGGGATAGCGGCTACTTTGTTAGAAGGCGGTCGAACAGCATTGAAATTACCATTGAATCTGCAAGGGGGTGAAGAACCTACATCAGGGATGGAAAAGTAGATACAATTGTACCGAATTCGATAGAAATGAGTTTGCTCGAGTACAAAAGTACAATTTGCCTTTATTCGGTACAATTTATTTATTTCTACTTATCTTTAAAATTCCCTTGCAATTCGTATTTTTCAAAAATTGAAAATCAAATCAATTAACGAACTAGGTATTTGTTTTAAGTTGTATACAAAGCGTTGACTGGAATCTACTTTTCATTAGAAACTCATCCTGTTATGAGTTTCAAGCTCAGGGCAATATTTGAATTACAATGTGCAAAATGAGAGCATTAATTCTGAAGATATTTTTTGTATGTGTACAGTTTTGTTATGAAGTCATTAAAGTTAATTTTTGTTAATGTTTTGTTTATGGTTTTGAAAATAAATTTTTTTGAATTCAATTTTTTATATGAAAAATTGTTTTCAGTACAATTGGCGCCATTTCAGTACAATCTTATATTTACCTAATAGTTTTCAGTACAAAACAAAAGTGGTATTTTCCATCCCTGACCTACATGCAACATTTCAAAGAACACTGCGATGGCGAAAGTACTGCAGCAATGTAAGATTATCATATGGGACGAATGCACAATCTGCCTGCCATTTCGAGATCAACTCCGGCAGATGAATTGAACGCTTGCCTGCCTGAAGGCGTCTGCTTTATGGCAATACGTAAAGAAATTGCATTTGACAACAAACGTCCGCTGCAGAGTTCTCCAGGCAACTGTTGGCGATGGGCAATGGTGTAAATCTGAAAAAAAAAATATCGATATCAGCAAACAGTGATCCGAATCGAACAAACGATTTGATTTTTTTGCCTAATGAAACATGAAAAATAATTTAGATAAAAAAAAAAGACTGATTTTTTGTCCCAAGGAAAACCACATTGCATGGTCAATTGTATGTGGCAAGCCACGTGTTGGCAAATCTCCCGCTATGTACGTGTACTCACTATATATATATCTAATAGAACAAAAAATGTTGTGCACCATAAAGCACTTCAGTGAAAAAGCGGCAGGTTGACCGACACGTAAATCATTGCAATTTGATTGAAAAACATCGACAATGTTATTCTTATTACTATTGTATTTAATATAACTTTTGAATCTTATTGGCTTGGATTAGACACATTAGTTCAAATGAATGTAGTGTTCGTAAGAAATCCGACTTTGCTTTCCTCAAATCATCAAATCTGTGGAGCTATGTGAGAAACATCAGCTGATAGCAAACATGAGAGTTGCATTGCTGAACGATCCATCTGCCTAAGATTTGTCGAAACAATTGCTGGCTATTAGAAATGGCCGTGTTCCTATCAACGAATTGAGCGGATTGATTTCATTTCCTTCGAATTTTTGCAATTCGGTCTCATCAAAAGACGAGCTTATCAACAAAGTATTCCTGAATATCAATGATAACCACAAAAATAAAGAATGTTTGAGTAAGCGAGTAATTTTAGCGGGTAAGAATAAAAATGTGGATGGCATGGTCAACTTATGTGCGGTTTTCCATTGGGACCAAAAATCAATCCTTTTTTTATCTAAATCACTTTTCACGTTCCATTGGGACCAAAAATCAATCCTTTTTTCGATTCGGATCAGTTTTTGCAGATCTCGATATTTTTTCAGTTTTTCGTTGCGCGTTCTTCCATGAGCAACGTAAAATCTGAGATCTGAAAAAGATTTCAGGTGGTCCCAATGGAAAACCACATTAGTGGAAAAGCGGAAGGTTGGCCGAAACGTCAAAATCATTGCCGTTTGATCGAAAAAAATCAACATTGCTATACGTCATTTATTTCTATTGCATTTAATATGACTTTTGAATAAAGAATTTTAATTGACAAAATTCCATAGGTATACCTACATATTAGCAAATGCATATGCATGCTCGGAATTATCATTTTCATTACATTAACAAATTTGGCGGCACGAAGTTTGCCGGGTCAGCTAGTTATTTTTATATTATTTGAGTTGATTGTATGAAAGGTAAATTGCGGTTAACGATTTATGACGGTGGGAATCTTATTGCCGGTTCACAGAATACATCTACTTACCAAGTTTCAACAGTAGGTATAGCTCTTAAAATGTCGGAGAAAAGTGGCTGTGACATACGGACGGACAGACAGACAGCCAGACAGACATGACCAATCTATAAGGGTTCCATTTTTTGCCATTTGGCTACAGAACCCTAAAAATGGGAAGAACTATAGACAATCCAAAAAATCGTAATTGAATAAGTACGTAAAATTTGAATCAATGAACTATCCTTTTATTTTGATAAAATATTAAGTTTCAAACTGTAATTATTGTTAATGCATGAAGATTAATGAATTGCGAATAAATTGAGTTGAAGCATATTTAAATTAGTAGTAGGATTCTAGTAATAACTACTATATCTCTATTTTGAATTAGTGTTTTTAGTACAACCTTAGAAAAGGAAAGATAGATTTTAAGCAACATACGGTATGATTAGAGGAGAATGCCTCGAAAATGGAGAGTACTGTTCCAGTAACTGAAGAAGGCAGACACGCCAAGAACTTGTCCGAGAATTTCAAATAAAATTATAACGTTTTTCAAAAAGGTAGTGTTTTATTTAATTAAAATAAATTCGTGCAACCTGACAATAACTGACCCAGCAAGCGAGATAGAAAACTGCTAGCGAGAGACCATCCAGCGAGCGGCGAATTTGTGAAAACTCTCACAATTAACAATTATATTTACTAATGAATTTTAATAGCTAAATGCTAAATAAATAAATTTAATCTAGTAACATAGAAGTAAATATATCTCTAAATAACGAAAACGGTGACATAAATTTGTAGTAAATTTATTTTTAAGAGCTTAATTTCACATTATACTAAGAAGCAACTAAAAAGCCTTGCTTCAACTTTCGATCAATGGCAGACACTTTAACCTACTGCCAGATAGTTTCGACCAACCTTACCAGTAATCAACTTTAGTCTGACAGCATACGCAAAGACTCCACAATTTCCCTTTACCTACCTTCGCAATAGTAAGTTTTGCAGACGTTTCGCTTTCCATTCCGGAAGAGCTGCATACTAGGCCTTAACATCTTCACATATGTGCACCTTTGTTAAAACATTTATTTGGCACACTACATGCATCTTTTCGCAATTAGCTGCAGTTAAGTATCAAGTATATATATTATATAATCCTTTTGCAGTATAAATTTTTAGATGGCGCTAAGCGTTTAATAACTTTCATTATTTGAATTTTATAGTTGGCCAGTTTTATCGTTTTTTTTTTTGGGTTCCTCAGATTGAAAGATAATAATTATTCAGGTAAAAATGTTAAATTCTTGTTTCGCAGTATTATTTTTTTTTTTTTGTGTTACGTGCTACTGAGTTCAATTTTAGTTTGTAAGTTCGAAAATATATCCTTTCATGTTATTTCTAACAAAACTGAGCTATATATGAGCTACATACTTTGGAGTTACACATTATGTGTACTTCAGGACTATATACCTACTAGTTAAAAATTTTTTACGATAGATTTTCATCGAAATGCAGGCTTCCTATACTCTGTCCAAGAAAAATTGTCAGTACAGGAAAGATAGGATGTTTGTCTCTCAGTCTGGTTGCAATGCCTTACATAAATCGGTCCCTTTTTAAAGCTCTCACAGGGTTGCCGTAGTGTGTATGATAATTCACCATAACTCAGAGAGCAATACTGTTAGGGTTACCATCTTCCAATTTAGCCAGTTCTCATCAGTAAAAAAAATCTTTCTTTTCTCTTCGTAGATATCTTCGCCTCCAAGAAATAATGTCACTTCTTTCCAAAAAAAAATTCTTTCGCTGACGTTTGACGAATTTAAGTCCGAGATCTTTTTGCAATATTATATGCAAGGTTGAGCTGCTTAGTTTTGTTATATTTTCACTTTTTTGTACTTCCAATAATATCTTGTCTAGCGTTGGAAGGTCATTATCCATAAAAAACTGATGGACTATCCGCTTAATCGCACATTTGCCCAAATCATCCACCTCGCTCTTGATACCGGAATTATTTTTCTGCTTTGGTGGTGAATTGTGACCTTCGATTGCTGTTTCCCTTAAAAGCCTGTATACAGTTTGTTCCGTAATAGGAAAAACAGTAGCCGCATTTCCTACGGCTTCCGATTTACTTTTAAAAAGGCCATAGAATTTTTCAGTTGTATCAACAATTTCTTGTTTCTTTTCTACAAAAGATCTACCTTTGAAGACTTTGTAGCCATGTTTATGTTTATTCATTTGAACAATAAAGTTTACCACTTGCTTAGATGCACTATCCGCTATTGAGATAACAACCATTGTTTCCGCCTTATATTCACAAACAGGCAATTAGAAAAAATTATATAACCACGACGCAATGTCATATACCTAAACAGATGGTAAAAGGACTGCACTTGTGCAGCTCTACATACATTTTTTAATATAGACATATATACCTAGATTACATATTTGTTAAAAAATTATTACCCGTCAATGTAGAACTTCGCGGAAATAGTAGAAAAAAAAAAAAAAGGATTATAAAATCCTTTCCAGGCATTTACTTTACTAGAGAGGAGTGACCGGATGTGGTAAAACCCAACGACCGAAAATATACAGTATAGGTCTACCTTCTTCATCATTTTGATATTTCAGTGTGAAAAATATGCTCTACAAAGTGAAATATGAATTTATACCTACCAAAACATGCAGAAATATGCCCTAACGAATAAGGCTGAAAATTTGTTCTTAGTTTTCTATAATACAATATTTAATCAAATTTTATCCCTTAAACTAGCATGCTTTTGCATGAATCCGGTGGAGTTGCCCTAGTAATCATTATTAATTTATTGCAATATCTCTACAATGCACATATGATCACTTGTTGCGTTAATGAAATGAATCATTAAAACACCTCACGAATAAACATTATTTCTAAAAGACAACATTCAAAAATATGTTTTAACTGAATATTATTGGATCTTTCAGAAATACAAACAAATTAAAACCGAATGGCAGCACCCCATATAATATGCCGCTCTCAAAAGCTCTAAAAAGCTCCAAAAAGCACCAAAACCGAAAGTTCTTTGACAAAATTCAAAGAAAAACCCTTAATGATATGCTAACATTGCCATATGGTAACACTTCTCTGATGTGATTCAGTCACTCACACTGCTTATTTTGGTTGATGATAACAGCAAGCGAACACAAGCGATCGTGCTCATTCTGCCCGCAACTGTATGGCAGAACGGTTGTGGAGGGATGTATGCGAATTTCAGGAAAATTACAACAACAAAATTCCTTGGAATGCCAGTGGTTTCGTTGTTATTTCAGTGGCAAATCTTGTGTTTGAGTGCCGTGAGAGTACTACAGGCACCACTGGTAGAAAAAAGAGCTTCCCATAAGGCCTGTACTGACAATTTTTCTTGGACAGAGTATAGATGCAAATTTCGCTGCCGTACAATCTGCACAAAGTGACAGGTTTATTTGTGCATTTGAAAAAACAACTTTTTTTTCATTTTATGCCATGATAGACCTGAGGTACACATATGTGCACCAGGAATTTGTCCATGAAGTTAATAAAAATATATTTTTTTTTCAAATGCAAATCTCTTATTTCATCTGATTAAAGATTAAAAATCCACTAAAATCTATCATTTCCCTGCTTTTATTCGTCTGGGTCTGAAGAGGTTAAGCGTGGTACCTATACAGTTCTTCTGAAACGAAATTTTCCGGTGGTCTCCAAATGGACAGCGAAACGTCTGCGAAAAGGCAGCAAAAAATAATTTGTGTAGATTTCCATCAGCTGATACACAAGTAGCAGTGTTACCAGCACTGACTATTTATTTCCAATTTGGCTCCTTAAAATTGTTATTTCGCATTTATCGTAATTTACGCTATTCACTTTATTTAAGTCTTGCGATTTTTAGGATTCTTAGGAATTTATAATTCTATTGCGAACTTACTCTTTTCGTATAGCTCAAACTTTCTAAACAGGTAGGTATGTCTTTTTTGATTATTGGGCATTTCAGATTTTGATATGATTTCAAATTTCTGCTGCCAAATTGAACATTAAATCAGAATTTGGTTTCTTTTGTGAGTTGGCCGCCAACAAACATATTTTTTATTTGCACTGGAAATTCATAGCAATTGATATTCATACATTTATACCAACCCATTTCAAAGTAGGTAGGTAGTCTAATATAAAAACGCAAATGTAAATGAGTTTGACCATATTGTCGGATCACATAGCGCAAATTTTGTTTCGAACAACACAACAAACATTTCAATCTGATATTTTGCTAGTCTGTGTTGGTGAGTTCAGGGCATTTCTTTAAAAATATCACGGATACTTCTGTCGTGTTAACAATTGACATGGAAGCTGAATGCTGAAAGTGCCCTTTTTCATCGATGAAACATGGAAACCTAGAAAGAGCACTTTTAGATTTGATCTTTTGATTGAAAGGGCAATTCTTTTTTTAAATCGAAAAAGCCATAACTCTAAAGTCTAAGAGGGAATCTAAAGAAGCCCAATCGAATAGCACATTAGAGAGCGACACTCGACATTATTGTCTTACGGTAAATGGCTGACAGCCAGGGTTACCTTTTGGACCCCTTGTGGTCAAATTCAACTTTTCTTCAACACTGGGTCCCGCTTGGACCCGCCTTTTTCAAAATAGTCCAAATCGGACCCCTTTACGAAAAAACAAGACACTTTGACGCCTATTGACTCTTTTTCAGAATTGGCTATTCATCACAATCGCAATTCACAAGAAGCAAACACTATATTCTCTCTCGACTACGAGAGTACGAGTACGACGTACTATTTGTATCCATATCCATTGTTTCATACACTCTCATAGTTTGTGAATTCTTGTCAGTTGTGTCTTGTATGTATCTCTATTCGTTGTGTGTTGTAAGCTAAAAATAGATATTACCGATAAAGAGTTGTTTTCAATAAAGTATTTAGAGCCTAAGGTTATAAATATGTAACAAGATTTTAATTATTTGTTACTTGTTTCGTCTGAGTTTGGTCGTTTTATCTCGGACCCAGAAAAAGTAATAAATGAATACAAGTTAATTGAAACTAAAGCTAAAGATAAGACGTTGAAACATTTATTTCGAGATACCTAGACTCCTGTGAATATGTTTTTTACTAATACCGGAGGCAATGTTCAACCTTGTCAGACACACTGGTATGTTATTTTTCTAGTGCAATTTCTACTATCAAAAAATTAAGGCTGATTCTCCGAAAATCGTTTGCATATATTTTCAAACATGTTGGTTAAATTTGAGCATAAGAAAATACGATTACAAGTCAAATCAAAACATACTTTCAGCAAGTCTTTTTAATCTAAGGCCCCCACATCATCAAACCTATCCAAAGCATATTTTAATGTTTCCTCCGTTTTCTTTGCACTGAACATTATTTTTTTCTTTGCTGCATAAGTATTTTCGTCTTTCATGGTTTCCAAATCGAATCCAACTGCATTTTCTTTTTTTAAAGTGACCACCGGGAATATAGACAATAAAGTCCAAATTCCCGCAAACTCCATTTGCCTCATCTCGTGTTGGAAGTCCTCCCAACTAGGTATGTTCTGGAAGTCTAGTCTTTTGAGGGTTTCTTGGAATTCTTTAAAGTAGATTCTAAGGAATTCATATCGTTTGGCTTTCAATAATTCCAATGGTATGCTGGTGTACAAAAAGTAATTAATGTCGGCCGCTGGACTTACATAGGAAGAAAGTTGTAAGTCAATCTGGGGGAAAAAAAATTAAAATTACAAAAATAAAACATCCACCCAATGAAATTCACTTACAAATGCTACATCGTCATCCTTGAAGAGAAAATTGTTTACCCACAAATCGCCATGATTGATAACCTTGTAGCGACAATCTGGTCGGTTGATCATCTGTATTGTTTTTTCATGGAACACGGTGGACAGTTTACGGATTTTTTGAGCCACTGAATCGTATCCTTCCCAGCCTTCAACAACATTTGAAGCCGTTTTGAAAATACCGGTATTATATTGTTCAAGAAATGGGTTTGATTTGGTTCCATTTTGGAATAGGTGGTCCTTGATTTTATCGATTACTTCTGGATGCTATTGAGAAAAAAGAATAAATCATGGCTTGTTGAATCTTTGGGAAATTATTTTCAAACCTTTTCAGCATAAATCATTGATGCGGCGTGAAGTTTCCCAAGTTTCTTTAGCACAGTTATGCAGTCTACCTCATTGAGGCCAGTAATTCGGTCCTTCAGTTCGTAACCTACAGCGTTGAGGTCTTGAAATACGTACGCTTCTGAATCGTATTTCCTTGCTAGGAACAGCCTGAAAGTATGTAGGTACAGTGGAATATTCCCACAAAGTAATTCAAATGGATAATGGATAATGGAAGACAATTGCAAAATTTGTATATCCATTAACTACTTCATTTAAATTTAGAGTCGAAACTAAAAATATTTATTGGTGAGGCACAAAGTCTTCGACCCTAACCACTATCTATCTACTCACTTTGGTGCGAATATTTCTTTTCCGCCGAGAATCTTCTCCAACTCTGGTATGACCTGCTTATACATGACAGTCTCCCTTGACTTCAATTTCGTTACGTCTTCTGCTACACCCTTCATGTCTTTCAATATGAGATGGATTGCCTTTGGCGTCTTACTCTCCTCATCATCAAGCAGATATTTTACTGTCACGCGAAAAATATTACTGGAATAATTTTCGCCACCGAGACTTGCCAATTTAATGTCGTAATCTAACACTTTTACATCCGTTCGTTGAAACCCCTCATCGAGAGTGGTTTTCAGAAAGTCTGCACCAAAATACTTCGGACCTGTAGTACCGTTCGCCATTGGTATATTTTTTATTTTAAAAACAAAGCCACCAATCTCGTTTATTAAATACCCTTTCACTTATCTTTAGTTTATCAGTAGGTACACTTATCAACTTCCGACTTAGATAGTAGGTACTACGGCCAGGAGATACCCAACAACCTTACATTGAGACGTCGGATTAGAACTCACTAACCAAAAATCATTCAAAACACCTTATCTAATAGTAATGACTGGCGAATTTATTCGAATAACTAATTTTTGTTACCGCTTCTCAAGTCATATGGCTTATCGTGCGTATTGTGTTATATACTTACATATAAATAAAGTAAAAAAGTAGAGATTAAAACAAAAATAGAGGAGAATTTCACAATTCCTAATACTCTTGCTAAGAGAAACTGGTTTGGACAATTATTTAGAAGCTATGTATGTACTTAAAAATATTTCTTTAGATAACCTGTTTGTTTTTCGAGAGTAAAATTGCGTTTCGTGTTTTTTTCTCTGTCACATATACAGTGGAAATTGGCTGGTTTTAACAAAAAAGCGTGTTAATTATGCTCAGTTTGTTTCTCAACGTTGGGAATAATAGGGGAGACTGGGTACGGTTGAAACACAGGACGGTTGAAACAACACGAATATCTCGTGAGCCATACGCGCAGCGTCTATGAGTATTAGCATTGTATAGAGATTATAGTACTATACTAACACTTCGTCGAGAAGATCATTGCGCTCCAAGCGCACAAAACGCGAAGCTCGAATATTTGAGTTGGTGAAGATCATAGATTTCGTTGCTTTAGAGTTCAGTTGGCGCAGATACCTCAATGGTGTCAGTTGTAATGGTGTCAGCGCTGGTGGTTGCTATTTTTTAAAGGGAAAAAAACAAAATGAATGCGTATGCATTTGCACTGCTGTGTTATGACTTATGATGCTTTCCCTTTCCGATTTCAGAGTATTGACGAGGGGTGGGTTTTGTAATGTAGGTATTCTTTTTCTGCCTTTTTGGTTCGATTTCATATTTTCAGGTTTGTTTTTGTTGTCTGTTGCTTTTCAGGGTTGCCGTTAACTAAAAAAAAAAAAGTCACTAACTCGAACCTAAAAATCCACCAGATATGCTATAATTTTAAAAAAGTCACTAGAAAAAAATGTTCACTACCAACAAATGAGAAAAAAAAAAATATTTTAACAACATTTTTATTTTTAACAATTAGTCAAAAACTTACAATATGTAAATAGATTTATGTTAACTTATAAAAAAAAAGCATTTTCAGTTACAATAAAAAAACAAAAAAAAATTTAAAATCACTACAATACAAATCAGAAGTAATTAGATCGATTTCATCTTCATCACTTTCATTTATCTGAATATCGGAGGCATTTTTAAATTTTTTTTAGGAATTTCGTATTCCTGACAATTTTTTTTTTTTTTTTTTTGGTAGGTATTTTTAGTTGATTTCTGATGAGCATTTTTTTTTTTTTTTTATCTCCGAGGTAGATGGAAATCTTCTAGAAGACACTATAAGGACACTCGGCGCGTGCTCATAGTAGTGTAAGATTTTTACTCACTAAAACCACTTCCTACAACTTTCTTTGGTCCCGCAACTAAGTTACGACTTATCAAGCAATTTTTTTAATCACGAAGTTTTACACGTTTGGCAGGCAAGATTCCGGCGAAAGTTCCTGTTCGTTCCGCAATTTTAACGCGGTTGATAATTATCGGGCTAAGTCCGAAGGTCCTAAATTGATTTCTATGCTTTCGAGCGCATATTTTTGTTTCGTCCTTAACGGTGGGAATTCCGAGGTCTCTATGGAGATCTTTATTTCTAATGTACCGTGGTGCACTGACGAATGATCTTAGCACTTTATTTTGAAATACAGGCTTCAGCACTTGCTTATATGTATAATAAAAGCTTGTTTTCGAGGTTAAGCTTGGAATATTTTCCGAGTAACCAATAAAGTTCTCTACATATGATTTTAAGGTCCTCGCACTTTTTCTTTACATGCGGTTTCCATTTCAATTTTGTGTCAAGAGTCATTCCGACTGACTCTTGATGAGCATTATTGAGTTCAAAGTTTTCGTTGATATTTTATTTCTCAACCTATTTTTAACTATGACCATCATACTAAAAATGCGTTCGAATTCGGCATTTGAATGTGGAAGCAAAAAGTCAAATTGAATATTGCAATTTGCAAATGTCAAACTCGAATACCAGGGATGTAACATCACCAGATGTTTAATAATTTAGAAAAACATGTTTTTCCAAAAAGTCACCAGAAAAGTAACTAGAATTTTCTAGTGACAAAAAATAAATTTTTGTCACTAAACTTTTGAAAATTCCACTAGATATAGCGACAAAGTCACTAAAACGGCAACCATGTTGCTTTTATGAATGACATGAGCAGGTACCTACTTTGTGTGTAGTTGGATGTGCATTACTTTTTCTGTGGAAGAATTTCTGCATTACGATTTGCGAGATTTTTCAATTCTTGGTTGAGAACACATGAATTGAAAATTTGATTTCTATCTTCTATGGGCATATGACTGATTTACTCGATGGGTTTAAATTGTTGTGGGGGTAGAATTTTGTAGGGAAAAATTGTGAAATAAATTGCAAATTTATTTAAAAATTCACATCTGTTACTTTTGAATAGATGCTGCTATCAATTATCGGTTATTATCTAGTAAAAAAGTATACATCATACCTACATATTTTAAAAATACCACGTTGAAGTTTTTATTATGAACAGGTGGTCCTCATTTCTGAAACTGGTTAAATTGGAATTAGGGTTTTTTATCTCTCTCCCCAAACTATTTTTTATACTTTTTTTATTTAACTAAGACTCGTTTCAGAAAACTAATAAAGCCATGAAATACTGATTCATTACCCGAACTCTAACCTATGATTGATTCATTAAGAAAACATCATATTGGCGCTACCCAATGCACTAAGGCCAATTTACCAAATATATTATTTTATAACGGAAGCGTCAGAACTTCTTATTCTTATGGAATATATATGGATATACTCGGCCTTCGGCATAATAATGTTTTGTTTTAGTGCATTGGTATGTTTTTTACAAGGGACAATAAATCAAAAATCTTAAAATTCTCTTCTTTTCTAAGCATTTCTCCGTAAATTTAGGTTTTACGAAATTTAGAAATTTAGAAAAACCTAAGCTAATAGTTAAAAATAGGTAGTTATGGTTAGTTTTGTGGGATTCTTATTCCTAAAGAAACGCCCCTATTTTTATTATTATTATTTTTTTTTTTTCATTTATCAGAAGCAAAATAATAATTTTCAATACAGGTAGAGGATGGTTAGCTTTATTTTTTCAGTTTAGGGTAATAAAATAGACCATTTTGTAGGTTTTTCTTTTTAACTTGGACAAAGGCATCATTCTTTATCTTATTTACAACCCTACGGTAATTTTTTCTCCGTATATTATTGATATAATTGAGACCCGTACTTAGGTTTTTCTTTATGCAATTCCATAATTTAGATAGACATCGAACCACATTCAATGAAAAGTTATAAAATCGCTTGACATTGACAGTCTGTCTTATTTTTCGAACAATTCAATGATTCGGTAATAATTGGAATGCATAAAAACCTGGGGTCAGATTCTGTAAGGCAAAACGTTCAAACGTTTTCGTGTGCACGAAGAAATTTGCTTGTATTTGTCATAGGGCAAATCTTTCTTGCGCTCGATTTCATTAATAATGTTACCGTGTAACTGACAAAATTTTTACAATACATAGGTACTTTCCTATTCAATTAAATAAATAATATATTGCCTACCTACCTATTTTCTTCTTATGTTACATTATAGAATTTTTAAAAAATAATACGAGACAAGAATTATTACCCAGTACGAAAATTATAAAAAAAAAAATACCAAAATAAGTAAACTAAAAAGGGGTTTTAAGACTCATTTGCGCAATTTATATCCATATTTATTTATGTACATACTATCAATTAAAAATATTGATTCTTCTTCCGAGCTGCTTTACATTTTGCAAAAAATGATGCAACTACCTACCTATAATTCTTTTTCTGCGTTAAAAAAAAATCGTGTCTCCTTATGTGGTGGATCGGGATTTTTAAGATTCGCTCTTAGATTTCGTGTGTCTAATTTTGTGTTGATATTCGTGTATTCGAGTATATCTATCCTTCGATACTTTTCTACACGTTTCCCAATGGCTAAATTTTATAGGTATTAAGACCTTCGAAATTTGCGTCCCGATTGATCTCTAAATATTTATACATACCTACCTAAATAATTTACAAAAATAGATAAACCCGAAGCAATGTGTTTTTTTTTTGCAGTAGAAAAACACTACGCAAACGTTAATAAACTCCACCAGTCGTCAAATTCAAACGCACTTTTATTGATAAATCTGAAGCAAATCTGAGAAAAAATCTAGATTCGCAAAAGTGCTCTGAAATCTGATAAGGTTGCTTTGTTTGAACCTACCAAACAAACATAAAAAGTGATCAATAAGTAGGTAGATTAGATTGTGAGGCGGGAGAGCTTTCAATGAGCTCTGGCACTGCGGCTTCTTAGAGGAGCCTATTGTGCCTTCCCTGATAAGTTCTTAGAGCCATATTTTCACCCCAGAGGCCGTCAGGAAGACCAGGATCTTCTCTGGGTGTACATTAGCAAGAGATGCTAAATCACATCTCTGTAATAAATATATGTGCGATAACAAAAGAAATGTATATTTTTATACCAATAAAATTCTTATCTTATCTTATCTTATCTTAGATGCTAAATCAATGATTTCATCACCAAGGACTTTTTTCCTGAGACGACAAAGAGCCGGACATTCTGTGATTATGTGAAGAGAGGACTCGTCACTCTCGAGACAAAGTCTACAGATGGGATCCGGTGAGACGCCAATGTTGTGGAGATGTTTTTTCACTCGACCGTGGCCACTGATTATTCCTGTTAGTATTTTCAGGTTGTTTTTGTCCAGATTGATCAAGAATAGTGATTTTCTGGAGGAGAATTTGGGGAAAAATGTTCTGGTGCAATTCTGCCCAGCTGTGTTTTTCCAGATCTCGTTAGACTCTATACGAGATTGGTTCTTGATGTAGTTCCTGAAATGGCTTTTGCTGACTCCGCAGAAGGGTTCAGGTCCGATGAGTGGAGTGGTTGCTCCGACTTTAGCCAGTGAGTCAGCCGATTCGTTACCCTCAAATCCTCTATGGGCTGGAATCCAGTGGAGGATGACTAGGTTTTTCTTAGAAAGTTCATAGATGTTTGAGAATGTTTCTAAGACAAGTTTGGATTTGATGACAGATGAGTCGAGAGCTTTAAGAGCTGCTTGGCTATCTGAAAATATGAATATGGTTTTTCCACGTATGTTAGAACTAAGATTTATCCTAGCGCAATGGTTGATTGCAAGGACTTCAGCCTGGAATATGGATAAGTTTTTCCCAAGGCTGACTGACAAGTTCACCTGGTTTGACTCACCGTAGATTCCAGAGCCAGTCCCTGATTCCATCTTAGAACCGTCTGTGTACCAGATGATGTCGAGTTGAGATGGATTAGGTTTGTATTTCTCCCATTCTTCCCTTGGGGGGATGATTGTGGAGAAGTTTTTATGGAAGACATATTCCGGTAGCATGTCATCAAGAGGCATGCTGAATGAGCTTGAAGGCTCAATGGTGTCGAATAAGGACAGATGACCTCCTTGATTGGTATAGGGGTCAAAGTTGTTCGAATGGAACAGGCGGTGAGCTCCCAGTCTGGCTTCCATTTGAATATAAGTTTGAAGAGGTGTTAGACCAAGGATGACATTAAGTGCCATAGTTGGTGTGGAGCGTAAGCAGCCCGTCATACAGTTTCCGGCTATACGTTGGACTCGTTCTAGCTTTTTGACTGTGGTGACTTCGTTAGTCTTCGTCCACCAGACCACGGCGGCGTAGGTAACCGCTGGTCTTACGACGAGCGTATAGAGCCAGTAAAGCATCCGAGGCCTAAGATCCCAGTTTTTACCGCAGACACGACGACAGATCCATAGAGATCTGGTGGCTCTGTTTACGGTACGTTCAATCTGCTGGTTCCATGATAGTTTACTGTCAAGGATAATTCCCAGATATTTGGCTTCTCGAGAGAATTCAATGGTTTCGCCAAACAAGGTAGGGCGAATTAGGAGATCAAGTTTCCTCCGTCTAGTAAAGGGGACTATAGTAGTTGTCTTCTTTGGATAAACAGAAAGACCTTCTTTATTACACCATCTCTGAACAACAGATAAAGCGTATTGCAGTATTTCTGAGACCGTGCTTTCGAATTTACCACTGACGACGATTGCAACGTCGTCGGCATATCCTACGGCATAGATCCCTTGATTTGTCAGGGACTGAAGTAAATCGTCAATGACAAGGGACCATAAGAGGGGCGAGAGTACATCCCCCTGAGGACACCCTCTGGTCGTGAGTGCCGAGATTTCCACATCATCGATGCGGGACTGAATTATTCTGCTATTCAGCCTTGACATTATCCATCTTCCAATGATGGGAGATAGATTCCTATTGTTGAGAGTCCTGTGGGTGGACTCATAGGACGTGTAATTAAAAGCTCCTTCAATATCAAGGAAAGCGACAAGACAGATTTCCTTACAATTAATGGAGGATTCAATTTTTGTTACTATAAGTCATTGAGTGCTGACTCGGTGGATTTACCTGGTTGATAGGCATGCTGAGACTTACTGAGCGGAAAATGTTTTAGCGCTGCATCCCTTATGTGTCTATCAATGAGTTTTTCCATGCTTTTAAGAATAAAAGACATGAGACTGAAGGGGCGAAAGGATTTCGGGCTTGAATCCAAATTCCTCCCTGCTTTAGGTAAGTATATAACTGTTACTTTCCGCCAGGCTTCCGGTATGTGACCGTAGGCTAGACTGCATCTGAACAGTTTGGTGAGTATGGGTACCAGTACATCAATTCCTTGCTGCAAAAGTGCAGGAAATATGCCGTCTTCACCTGCTGCTTTATACGGCTTCAGGGAGTTTATGGCCCATTTAATGGCGTTCTGGTTGCAGATTTGTTTCGCAATTTTCCAGTCCCCTCTCGTCGGCAGACAAATCCGCTCGAGTTGGGGGGATAGGTTTGTTGCGAGAGGATCAATAATGGTTGAACCGGGAAAATGAGTTTTAAGTAAGAGTTGAAGTGTCTCTTTCTTATTTTGTGTCTGACGACCGTTCTCATCGGCCAGTGTGCCTAGAGAGATAGTCCTATCAGAGGCAAGAACTTTATGGAGACGGCAGCTGGAAGGAATATCAGAAATGTCTCCACAGATAAGTAGGTAGGTAGGTATCAACTTTTATTCTGAATAGCATATAACCTACCGGTTGTAATAATGTTTCGTTGCCTTTTTTTAGGTAGGTAGGTAGGTAGGTATATCCTCATGCGGACGTTTTTATGCCAATTTGTTTTGTAAATGAAATAACCTCAAAACAATATCGTGCGACTTATAAACAATGTCAGTTAATTCTCTACGAACGCATGGGTTGGTATTTATTTTCTGAATATGACATTACCTATCAATCGCACTCTGATTATGTAGGTAAGGTATGTCAATCCCAAAACAGATACTAAATAATAGATTTTATACGTACCTACCCTACATATTTGAGGATAAAAACAATCCGATGAAAGACAATCAGCGACCCTAAAATTCGCACGACCAAAGCCACCTGTAGATCAAGGTCATTAATTGTATCTCCTTTCCCATATTTGGAAAGTGAAATTCACATCCACAATTGGAGTTCATTAATTGTAGATATTATTTCAAATAATATCATTAAATTGTTGGACATGAGTTCATAACTAACAGAAGTACGACAAAAACATTAATTGCAATAAATTCCATTTGCGTTCAAATATCGACAGAACGAATTTTCAAATCAAAATAAAAGATCAACCGTCATCTCATCATAAAAACGAACGCAAACAGAATCCTTTTCTTTCATAAGTGCAAATACCTAAATTTGCCTCTCATACGACCGAAATTCCAAATCAGAAATTTGTCATCGTTTCTTTTTCACAGAAACTAGATACACATTCACGAAAACCTCATTGTGTGAGTAACACAGAAAAGAATCCCAAATGCAGTTTTTTGTCCCTTTTTTTGCTACCTACCCATCGTCTTCGTCATCAGCCACCACCGCCAACTGTTTGGTTAAATTACAAAAACAAATCGTAGCTTTCACGGCAAAGTGACATATTGTATTGTATTGTATTGTAAGTGATAGGCCCTATACACTGCGACCAGAAGAGATCTATTGTGTTAGCCTTTATTATTTAACCCAGGGAGCTGTTGAGGCTCTTTATAAACCTCAGCACCCTTCTTGGTTCCATGTTTCCAATATCTGCAGGACTTAAAATCGCCCTTTGCATATGGATCGCTCTGCCCCTGGCCACCGCAGGACATTCGCAGAGTATGTGTTCCGTTGTCTCCTCCTCTTCTCCGCAGAGTCGACAGGAGTCATCGTCGGAAAGTCCAATTTTTTTGAGATGATATCTTAGTGGCCAGTGACCAGTAAGATAACCCGTTAGGATCCTTAGATCCTATTTGCTTAGCTCAAGTAACTTTTTTGCTTTACTACGAGCTGGGTTAATGAATCTTTTTGCCTGCCTCTGTCCCTTTGATTCCGTCCAGTATTCGGCAAGGAGATCATCTTCCCATTTCCTGAATTTTGAGTGTATGTAACTCAAAGGTAACCCGAAGTAGGGTTCAGGACCGGTGAGTAGGCATGATGCACCTCTTCTCGCCAGACAATCTGCTCGTTCGTTGCCCTCAAATCCCTCATGGCCTGGTATCCAAGCAACAGTGACCGTGTTGTCCTTTGCCAGTTCTTCGAGGAGATTGAAACATTCCCAGACTAGCTTTGATCTGATCGAGAACGATCTTAGGGCCTTAAGGGCTGCCTGGCTGTCTGAGAGGATGTATATATGGGCACCTTTAGTGCGCCTCCGTAAGCATTCCCGGACACATATCTCTATGGCGTGTACCTCCGCTTGAAAGATGTCTGGTGATTTACCTAGTGCTACGGCTCTTTGGAACCTAGGCCCATAGACCCTAGCACCGGTGGCTTCATCTTCCATCTTTGAACCGTCGGTGTACCAGATTTGTGATCCTGGTCGTGTTACGAATTGGTTGGTTCTCCAGGTACTCCTGTCAGATATGACTATCTTAAATTTTCTGGAGAAGCGAAGTCTTTTAAGCATGGTATCTGATACTTTTATCACAGGATCATCTTGAAGCATTTGTAATACTCGAAGGTGTCCTGTCAGATTTCCTGCTTTGAGATTTGATATATCAGGGAGCCTAAGGGCACTGAGACTCGCTTCCTTCTTTACAGAAATATGTAAAGGCAGAAGGCTGAGCATTGCCCCTATGGCTGCAGTTGGACAAGTTTTCATTGCCCCTGTTATACCAACACATGCTAAGCGATATATCTTGTTTAGTTTTTTCTGGGCCGTTAATTGTTCGGTTTTTGGCCACCATGATATCGCTGCATAGGTGATCATTGGTTTGATGATCGTGTTGTATGACCAGTAGATCATTTTTGGTTTTAAGCCCCAGGTTTTGCCGTGAAGACGCTGGCACATATAAATTGCCTTTGTCGCCTTCTTGGTGACTTGATCAAGGTGTGAGTTCCAGGTGAGAGTCTTGTCCAGGATTACTCCCAGATATTTTACCTCTCCTGATAGGTCAATAACTTCGTTATTTAGCTTGATCGGTTTCAATTCTAGTTTTCTCTTTCTTGAGAATGGTATCATGACTGTTTTTGAGGGATTTATGGTCAATCCTTTGTTCTGACACCATCTATAGGTTAAGTTTAGGGCTCCTTGCATGATCTCCGATATCGTGGAGTCATGTTTGCCCCTAACAGTGATTACTACATCATCTGCATAACCTTGTATTATGTACCCCGATTGTGTGAGGTGGAATAGGAGTTCATCTATGACTAAAGTCCACAGAAGGGGAGAAAGTACTCCACCTTGAGGACAGCCCCTAGTGGCCTTAACAGTCTTTTGTGAGCCTCCATACTCCAGATTAATAATTCTGCTTTCTAACATGTTTAGAACCCATTTTATGATTAGTGGGGCAATGCCTTTCCTTATCATAGCTTTCTTTATGGCATCGAAGGAGGTATTGTCGAACGCTCCCTGGATGTCTATGAAGGCACAAAGAGCCGTTTCCTTTGCTGCCAGAGCCTTTTCAATCGTCGTTGTGAGGCTGTGTATGGCAATTTTGGTAGACTTGCCGGCTTGGTATGCGAATTGGTTCGCATGGAGTGGGTTACCTGTAAGGAACTGATCCCTTATATATTGGTCTAGGACTTTCTCCATGGTTTTTAGGAGGAAGGAGCTAAGGCTGATGGGGCGATATGATTTCGCTTGTTGTTCAGATTTCCCACCTGCCTTTGGTATGAAAACCACCTTGACCCTTGTCCAGCTCAATGGTACATGGCTTAGAGATAAGCTGGATCTGAAGATCCTAATTAGTTGAGGAACCAGTAGGTCAATACCCTGTTGTAGTAGACAGGGGTAGATGCCATCGGTTCCCGGTGATTTAAAGGGGCTAAAAGAAGAGATCGCCCATTTTACCTTGTTTCTCTGAAAAATTTTTCCAGATAGACTATAATCCCATTTTGATACAGTGAGATCCTGGTGCCTCATCGGTACACATGGGGTTTCTATGTGGATGCATTCTGGGAAGTGCGTGTCGAGAAGAAGTTGACAGGTTTCTTCAGGGGTAGCTGTAAATTCACCATTGTGCTTTTTCAGAGAGCAGATGCCGTTTGAGTGCTCGCGGGCAAGGACTTTTTGGAGTCGTGTCGCTGCAGGGAGATTCTCAATGCTCTCGCAGTGTTTCCTCCAAGTCGCTCGTTTTGATTTTCTCAATTCTACGTTGTACTCAGTAAGGGCTGTTCTTTATTGGCACCAATTGCCATTGTTCTTAGCTCTATTGAACAATTTTCTTACTGTGCTCCTAAGAGTTTGAAGTCTTTTATTCCACCATGGGACATCTCTTCGTATTTTCCTATTTTTAAGGGCACAACTGCTTTCATATGCGAAGGTTATATCTTTTTGGAGCTGTACGGATTCAGTTTCCAGCTCCGGAATGGTCCCTAGCGGAATTGAAGAACGATTTAATTCTGATTCAAGGAATAACCGATAGGTTTCCCAGTCAGAGGATTTCGGGTTCCTGTAAACTGTGTTTCTTTCGGAAAATGCTTCCAGGTCGAATCTGATGTGATTGTGGTCCGACATGGATGCTTCTCCGGAAACATGCCAGTTTGTGATGATATTATATATAAATGGACTTGCCAAAGTGAGATCTAGAACCTCTTGGCGAATCGCATTTATGAAGGTTGGTTCTACACCTCTATTTACCACCACCAAATTGTTAGCACAAATATATTCAAAAAGGGACTCACCTCTTTTGTTTATGTCGGTGCTCCCCCATGCCGTATGGTGGGCGTTGGCGTCACAGCTGAGGATCCACTGCAGTCTCCTTTCCTCACAATACTTTATCAAAGCCACTACTTCTGAAGTTGGTGCTTCAGAAGTGTCTCCAGGGAGGTAGGCAGAGGCGATGACGACCTTCAAATCCCCTCCCTTTTGACCGGCATTTGGTATTGCGATGAGTGCCGCCACCAAATCTCCTTGTATGAATTCTGAAATTGGAAAAGTTGTTTTAGTTAAGTCTTTATTTATCATTAAAGCTGCCCTTGGGCGGACATGCTGTTTATCATAGATTAACTTACAGGTTTCTTCATTTGGGAGCCCTTTTACGGCTCCTGATAAGGTCCATGGTTCCTGAATCATAGCTAGATCCAGGTTTTCTTTTATAAATCTCCTGCTTAGGACACTAGATGCTGCCTTAGCATGATGGAGATTTATTTGAAGGCACTTAAGTTGCCTTCTGGTGTTTTTTGCGGATTGACGTCGCATAATTATTTTCTTTGGTGGCCCCTGTGTGCCACCTTTTTACCCCTGCTGCTATTAAGTAGAGCCGCTTCTTCGGGGTCTCGTCTCTCGCATTTACGAGGTCTTCCAGATACCCGTTGTCTCTGTCTTTCTCGGCTTACAGTGGTTTTGTCTTTACTCTTGTAAACTGTAGCCGTCGGGCGTCTGTGCGAGCAGCTAGGGGTATCGTCCGTTGTGGCCTTCGTTGTGTTCGCCACATTTTTTGAGCATACCTCAGGTTTTTCAGCTTTTGGGTCCTGAGTGATCCCAACGTTTCTGACAACGGTCTCCTTCTTTTCGGCCCTTGGTCTCTGGACGTCCTTGTTCCTTGGCCGTAGTTGTACCTCACCGAAACCATAGCTGATAATGCCATTTTGGGCCTTAAGGGTACTTGCCGACTTTGGGTCTAGAGCTAAGGTGAGCTCCGTCATTTGGGGCCTTCGCACCCGGTTGAGTACCCTCCAGTCATCAACTCTCAGGCCGTTGTTTTGGCCTTTCACGAGGCCCAATATTTTGTTTGTTGGGGTTTCCTCCCCAGGGAAATAACCGACGAAGATTTGTGGCCGAGGAACATCTTCCTCGTTCACAGCACTGAGTTTGGCACCTTCCCATGGTACCAACGTTGGAATTATTTTTGCCAGCCAGTCGCTCGTCGTTTGGTCCTTGCACGTAAATACAAGCCATCCGGGTTTGAATGTGCAACCTCGGAACTGGGGTTTGGTAGCATTGTCCTGTTGTGTTATTATGCTGTCCAGGACACAGTTTTGCACCAATTTTAGTTGGTCTGTGGACCATATGGTAGCAGGGTAGTCTGTTGGTATTACCCCTATCTTTTTGCATCCAACAACGTCCCTGAAGCTTGGTGCTTGCTGAGGTGATGAAAGTGCAGCCTCAGTAGCCTTTCGTTTTGGAGTGTTGCTCGTTGGGGTTGCACTGTCAGCTCTAGGTCTTTTGTGACGAAAGTCCTTGCTCTGTGCAGGTTTTAAGGCCATTGAGCGTGCCTCTTCAAGTTGATACCCCGCATCCAATAATTTTTTCAGGCGTTTACGTCCGGCACCTGATAACCTGACTTTGCCCGCGTCTTTTGGCTTGACTGACCCAGATGGTTCGTCGATAGCTGTTGACGATTTCGGGGAAGCGAGTAAGGCAGCTTCTTCTTCCGCCGATATGACATCCATGGGAGTAGTGACGACCGTATCCTCACCAATCATCATGGTGTCATGCTTTTCAGTTTCTGCAGCAGGACCAAGTGCCCTATCTGTAGAAACTGGGAGGTCCAAAGTAACCTCTGGTTGCAGTTTAAAAGGTTCGCATTCCTTGTTTTTTTCTGTTATAGTTTTGTTTATTTCCATTTATTTTTTTTGAAAATTGCGAGAAAGAGTTTTCACCCGAGGCAGAGCTCCATACCTCGGGAGGGCTAGTTTAAACCGGAGGTCGCCTGTTATCCGGAGTTCACCGTAATAAGACACACTTACGTAGTGCCATTCAGCCCATAGGCACGGTTGTTATACACCTGGGATTTCGGGTTTTTATTGAGTTTCCGCTCTAGATCCGTCATATTCAGTCGAAAGCAGTGGCACCACTTGCAGGTTGTGGCTCTTCACCACGTATGACGATCCTGGGAATATTGTTCCCCTGGTACCCTTTTGGCCTTCTACTCAGAAAGTGGCTTTACTCAAAGTGAGAGGTGATGGCCTCTCCTCCTTGATTCAGACAGCCTTTCTTCATATAAGACGCCTATAAGATACCTAACTACCTAAAGTGACATAAGTCCAAAATGTATGATTTTCAGGAGCGACGTTTAAAGTTTTGCGTCACACAAAAAAATTATTTTCTAGTTAATTAAAAACAATATACAAAGTGCGTTTACATACAATTTAAGTATTTTTCTCCCTCTTTCAGATAGTATTTAAATTTGTACAAAAAGGCAATATTCAAAAAAAGATATGACGTTTTGCGAGAAATCTGATAGTTATTTAAGTTTTTATTTTCTCACGAGTTGCAAAAGTGTCGTTTTGTCGCTTGAAATTTTTCGCAATACGCCGTTTTGCCCAAAAAAAAAAACACAACCAATCGCGACGCACAACTAAAAAAATGTCATTGCGCCACAAAAAATTGTGGGCTTTTTAGTGGAAAATCGAAACGACACTTTTGAGAACGTGGAAAGTAGAAGAAGTGGAATTAAGCCGTTTAGGCAGAAAAAAAAAAAAAAAAAAAATTGTGATCATTTTTGTATACCTAACTCAAAAATGACAAATTTCGACTTATGTCACTTTGCCGTGAAAGCGACGAAATGTGATTTTTCCTCTCATATTTTGGTTCGACAAGAAACTTAGCCGACAACAACGCTATCTGGTGTCGGAAACGGTCAAAAATTTTTTCGTGTTGATGATAGTACTATAGTCTCTATATACAATGGTATTAGGGGTGATTGAAGCAAAAACAAGTCTGTAGACGAATAGCAGTAATGCATCGTTCGTTCGGCGGTTCAGTTGTAAGTGTTCTATTTAGACTATCAAAAGTAAGTACTATTTTTGTTCGGTTATTTTTCATTTTATTAGGGTTTTTATCCATGCGAGATTGCTGTGCATATTTTTTTTGTATGAAGTAAGGAGTGTAGATTACATCATGATGACTAGTTTAAACGTGTCAGTGTTGTTTTCGTTACTTTATAGATTTTTTTTACTTAAAGGGGGGGTTGGGGACGTTTGAAATAATTTTTCAGGGGACGGTTGAAACAATATGTTTAATTATTTTTTATTCTTATTTATTATTTTAACGAAATTAGAAGAACCAGAAAGTCTACAATATACACCGATACACCAGAGAAAGAAAAAATAAAAAAGGATCATGAAGCAAGACTGTAACAAACCAGCTAAGCAAGCTGAGATATGGTTGGAAAGTGTAAAAAATAAATTAAAGTTACGATAGTCAAAAAAAAAAAAAAAAAAAAAAAAAAAAATAAAAAAATAAAAAAATAAAAAAATAAAAAAAAAATAAAAATAAAATAAAATTAATAATAATAATAATAATAATAATAATGCAGCATTCCAGTGCTCTATTATTTTTATTTTATTCAGAAGAAGAGGGGTTTTATTGCCTTGTCTGCTTATCAACGTATTCAGGGAGCAGATCTAGTGAAAGTTGGATACAAATGTGTCACCTGTAAAATGTGGGCTCACAAAGAGTGCACAGAAGGTTGCAATAGTTATGTTTGCCACAGGTGTGATTCGGAATATTCCGACAACTGAATTTTATCGATTGTATTATCGAAATTAAAGTAATGTTTCTTTTGTTTAGGTTCAATTTATTTAATGAATTAAGATTTTTTTTTTCTTTAATTTTTTGTTGTTTAGAAATACTGTTTATCTTTTTTTAAATTCTATATAAAACAATGACGTGATGAATATTGTCAAACAAAACTATTGTTTAAAATAATAGTTAATTAAATATGTAACAATGGAAGAATGTGTTCATGTTTCAACTGACCCCAACAACTTTTTTTTTCATTTTTGTTTTAATATGATGTACTTCGCAAAATATCACACCGAATACTCAAAAAACAGTTTACATTTATACCTACATAGAAACATGCTCCTTCATTTCACATAACTTGATCACCGCTTAGCTTATAAACGGCAATGGTATGAACTGTATAAGCAAAATTGTTTCAACCGTACCCAGTCTCCCCTACATTGTTGCATTCTAATTCATATTGAATAGTAATTTAGTTTTATTTGACTTTATTTCATAAAAAGTATATTTATATACATTTTTGTTATTATATCTTAAGTCTATTAGGTTTGGCCGAAGCCGTCCACCAGATTGACATTTTTAATATTATTATTTAGTTTTGGGTTATTATTTATTTTAGCATAACCTAACGAATATATATTTTTGGTTTAATTAATTAAATCACTACATTATTTTATATGTTTGATATATAAAAATTGCCTTCCAAGATGCGTCTCCTATAGCGTAGGGCATTTACAGAATATTTATATAGTTCTTCGAAACCGCGGTCTCCATTTAAAAAGCTTAACATATCATCTATCTCTAGAAAGTAGGTACTCGAGATCAAAAAAACCTCACATGAAAATCTCTAAGAATAGGACATCTAGCGAGAAAGTGAAACACATCCCCCCTTTCTCTTACCTTACATAGATCACAAAAGATTGGTAGTTCAGGTCGGTGTGGTATATATGTAGTTTAAACTATCGATTTTACGGAGGTGGTTTTACCGGAGTTTAAAATATAAAATTTGAAAATATAAAATTGACGCACGCACTCTCAATTTCAATGCAAATCTCACCTAGTTATGTAAAATACATAAAAGAGTGAAAAGACAGTCGTATTGTAAGATATCGCAACTCGATAATTTTTTGTTGTTCATGGTGCTCCGAAAAACCTCCGATGTGATTATATCCGAACCGAAGCCGGATTCGGAGGTGCAATTTAAACCGGAAGTTCCGACATATCGGATTCGGAGTCGAAACTCCGCATCATCCCTAGTTTAAACTTAATAATTCTCCCCGTATTTTCTTCTCTTCTCTTCTCTTCCCTCTATATATAAAATAGATTTGGAAAAGCGTTGTGAGTTGTGACTTTATAACTCACGAACGGTCAAACCGAATTCGATAACATTTTTAGGGTTTATTTGCATGGTCGTGTAGTTAGTTTATCTAAAGTTTGAACGAAATTGGTCAACGCGTTCGTGAGTTATGTCAACACTTTTTGACACTTTGTTTTATATAAATAGAGATATGTAAATCTAATAATTTTATTTTCATCGACAGCAGTGTACACTTTTCATTTGCGTTTGCCGGTTTAATCTGATTTCCTGATTTTGTCCATATAAAAAAAAAAAAAAAAAAAAAAATCGTAAGTGCCTATGAGCGTGTGCTGTATGTTCTGTAAGAACGCCCATCACTCGAGAACGGATCCTCCGATTTGAGCTATCTTTTCTTTGTTGTGTTTGTCTACGCCGAAGGAAGGTTCATATGGAAATTGGGAAATTTGTAATAAATAATTTTCCATACATTTTCACTAGGAATTTAATTTAAATTTTAAATGTAATATACAGTGAGATCATATTTATCAAAAGTTCTGCCACATTTTGATAATCTGTGAAATTTCTTTAACTATGAAGTTTATAATTGGTTTTTCAATAAGAGCTGATATTGTGAAAGGATATGGTCCTGTATGCGTGCTCGTGGTGGCCATTGGGCTCATGTTGTTTTTCATTATGAACGGCATACCTTTCTCTTTATTATAAAATAAACATCTGGTCATTCATCTCAAAACATGGCATTTTTGTTTGAATACAAAAATAACACCGCTTATTGGAAAACCCTTTATATTCAAGTCTTTCGTGCTTAGTCATTCTGTGCTGTATAGTTAAATTTTTTAATCGTCAGCATAGTTACAATGAATCCGGTGAGATAATCGCAAAGTAACTACGAGCACCTGCGTCGAAAATTCGTGCAGGGCGAACTATACGAGACCCATAGCTCATACGAAGCATGGCAATCCACTCATGTTCTGCCATGAAGGGAATGGATATCACTTAAAAATAATAAAGACAAACTAAGAAGATATTGGATAAACTTATTTAGATTAAAGGAACTTTGTATATACTTAGACTCGCCACCCTGCAATCCAACAGTAAACCCAAGTAGGGGGGTTGCAGGGGGGCAGCATGGCCCCCCATACGTACTCCATGTTGGAAGGTTAACGATTCGCCCGCGATAGGTGCTATTGACTGTAGGAATAAGAAAAATAACGTTGCCTAATTTCAATCGGGACTTATGTCCCATTTTGAACGATGAAAATTCGGGACTTGTGTCTCGGGGACTTATGTCTCTGCGCCTCCTTATATTCCTATTCCCCATGAGCATTTACAATGCATATCGATACATAAAACAGGTCGCGTGCCATCAAATATCAGCTTGCGATAACGTATTGCACCATTCATAAATGTCTCAATTGCATTAAACGTTTTGGTCAACACTCCAGTGACACCGTATGATTGACACATCCACAAGAAGCATGACTGTATCTAATTTTTGTTGGCTTTATTTTGCCTGCTTTCTTGTGGTGTCAGCATTACAGCGAGTGGCGTCAGATGTTTGATTGGGTGGTTGACTCAAATGCTAATTGAATCATTATGCAATGTGTTTTTTTTAGTATTGTTAATTAGTTTTGTTGGGAAAGGTCCTCTATACATCATCAATTAAAACGCAACTGTAATCGATTGCAAAGGTTAAATGCTCGAAATTATACCAAAAAATCTATTTTGGGCGGGACGAAATTTCCCAGGTCCGCTGGTCATGTGATAATTACATCAATACGTACTGACCTTAAAGCTGAATTTCCATTGTGGATACAATGGACCCTACTGATGGTCTACGTGAAGCTGTGGCAGCTGTTACAGGAGCACCCATTTACCTACCTAAATTTCCATCGCTAAGCCATACTTTCACTTATAGTCCGTTCTAACACCTCTTGCAGTCAACCCTCGAAAAACTTCAATCAACTTTAAGCCCATTGCGACTCCCGCAACATCTTGTTTTGGTCGCCGTACTACAAACCACATCTTAATAGGTCAACATCTATCCTGAGAACACAGGCTACACCAAGAGAAAACAAAAAACAACTCTCCGCTCAACCTATTGTCATTTCACAAAATGTTTTACAACAAAATAAGTCCTACCCTCGACCTTTTGCCAAATCACACCGTACATATCGAACGTTTATCGTGACTCGATCAATAGTGCAGCGCCACCACTATCACCATCACGAGCGGGCACCATAAGCCACCAGTCAATTTCGAGCTTCTTATGCCCAAAGAGTGCGCGCTGCTTACGACCGATAGTGTGGATGTGGATGGTGCTGTGAGCTGAGCATGTGCATTGGTTCTCGTTGGCAAGTACACTCAATTGTTGCCTTGTCGTAACAACCAAAACGAGGACGAAAGATTTGTGAAGATCATTTCGTGCCACAAAGGCACACACACACACACACACACGTTCAAACACCCAACACAATATCCATATCGCGTTGCAAGATCGAAAGATCTCGAGCACATAACAAGCACCGCTGCACCGTGTCACACTGCCACGTCCTGCTAGAACCATAAAGAGGCCAGTACATCTCGCCGCCCCCTCCCGATGCCCTTAGTTGCATAGGCCCATCGAGCGAACGAACGAACGACCGTCCCGTCATTATGGGTATGATATACAAAATGCAATCGTGTAAGCGATAATCGTAAATAAACATACAACAACGATCGATCGATCGGGGCACCGCGCGCCGCCGCAGCGAACGGCACTGCACTGCATCGGTATCTGCATCTAAACAGCGCCAAGAAATAATCATCTAACGTATGGCAAACAGTAACATACAGCCGCAGATAGATCTGTGTCGGGATTAAGTGGTGTACATAACCTTAGCCGGGTTAGTTTTGTTGTCTTCTTGTCTCAGATTTTGTAGAACCAGCTGCTGTTGCTGTTGGCTGCCACTGCCACTATACTTGCTGCTGGTATGTGCTCGATCGTTACTTTTACTTTCATAAATCTCACACGCCAAATGGGCAAAGCGACGACGCGACGACGGCGGGAATGTGACGATGGAATAACGGCCCGATGTGCCTATACTCGGTGTAACAACGTGTCAAAGTAAATTGGACATAGGGTGACCCACTCACCGTCCCAACTCCTAAATCATAGTGATTCACCCGCTTCAGCTGATTTAACTGATTTAACTGATTTAGCTGATTTATCGGGCTAACAAGACAGCGTGCCGTGGTATTTGGCTGCGAGACATCATTCCCGTCATCGCTGCCACCATCTCATCCCATTTCCAGATCCGCGAGCATAATTTATTCGCGCGCACAGTCCCAGCCAATTTCTGGCCCGTCTCAGCCATATAACCCCTTGGGGCATCGATCGATACCACTTCGAACATCATTACGGCGATGCGGATCGGAGATTGTGCGCCAAGATGTGATGCGGTGCCGCGAGACGATGCGATTCGAAACAGCGGATGCGGACTGATGAATCGCCTTTCACTAAATCAATCGCTGGAACTCATTTGTTCCACTTGAACTTTGACGTGGACGACGCCGATGCAGTTCCGATCAAGAGGGTGGCACAGAAAAAAAAAAAAAAATACCCGATACCATCAAAATCTGAATCACTTGGCCGCGCAAATTATTGCCATTCGATTCAGCAGCGCGCCGAATTGAATTTTTAAAAATAGAATTCTTCACGCTGCACTCTCGCTGATGAGGTGTTACTCAACTCACATTCAATTCAAGCGCGCAGATACTCATCGAATCGATTTAGAATTGTGCAATCGCATCGCGCACTTGTTGCCAAGAATTGTGTAAATTTTCGGCGAACTGCGAGAGGATGTGGTTTATGGCTAATGGGTGTTTTTGACGGTTTACGACATGCTTCTTCCGCTAAGTACACGATACGGTCGTTCTGCGTTCTGTTTATGGTTTAATAGTTCTCGCAGCAGTTAACTCGAGAATGGAGCGAAGAGTTTACGAGTTGCACGTGCGGATGTTTGAAAAACTTAGACTATGACCGTGGGCATAAAAATTGTTCCCCCTAAAAGGGTGTTTGAGTCGAAAATAGACTTTTATTTTCCGGTAAGCTTAGGCTTGTGAAGGAGTTAAGTGGCGCCGACTGATTGGCGCCATGGGACCTGTAGATCTTTGGACAATAGACAGCCCACCAATGCAAATGTTCGAGCTAGTGTCACGTTCGAACAATAAGCGTGTCGGTCACGAAATGAAGCTTGAGGGAGAGCTTTTCTATTCTGTCTTTGGAATGGGATACGGCAATGAGCGGGTGCATTATGTGCAACACTTGAGGCACTTTTAAGTCTGCTTCGCTCATATAAGCTTGATTTGGAGAGCTCGTTTGCGGTCCACAGATGGGATCTGGGTTTCATGGTGGACACTGTAGGTTAGGTTAGGTTGAAATGGCTGTCGGCTAACTGGTTAGGTTAGTCGACACACTTAGACCATTATAAGGTCCCTTGTGATACCACGTGAATCTATAATTCATTCCTCCTACTCGTTGAACCAATCGGAGCTTCTGATGAAGCGTAGTAGATTTCGGATGTCTATGTTTTTTAGATCGTTCAGATCACTAAGGTAGAAAGCTCCAAAGTGGAGTTTTCGTCTCTGTGAGAGAGCCGGACAAGTACAGAGAAGATGGAGAACAGTCTCCTCCTCCTCCTCGTCAAAACAGCTTCTGCAAAAATCATTAGAGAATACGCCAAGCCTTTTTGCATGCCTGCCGATAAGACAGTGTCCCGTGATGACACCTATTGTAGCACTAATATGCTTCCTATCGAGGGAGATCAGATGCCTAGAACGCTTTAGATCCAGCTTTGGCCAGATCTGCTTTGTCACTAGACAAGTCGAGCCGGTTGACCACCTAAGATTTGTTCTTTCGATAGCGTCCAGCTTTATTTTGAGTTTGCAAGTAGCGAGTGGAATACCTAAGGAATCCTTAATTGGGAGCAGAGGTATCGTAGTTCCGTGTTTGGCGAGTTCATCAGCCCTGCAGTTACCTGGAATGTCCCTATGCCCCGGCACCCAACAAAGGTGAATGTTGAACTGCTCCGCCATCTCCATGAGAGACGAACGGCAGTCTTGGGCTGTTATGGAATTCGTGGAAACTGATTCCAGGCACTTGATAGCGGCTTGGCTATCAGAGAAGATACGGATATCTTTAGCAGATATCACGTTTTCCCTTAGCCAAGATAAGACCTCTTTTATCGCCATTATTTCCGCCTGAAAAACGCTACAGTGATCAGGAAGACGGAAGGAGAGACTAAGATTAAGTCTATTAGAGAAGACACCGCCACCAACACCGTCCACAGTTTTCGAACCATCTGTGTAGAAGTGGATCGATTCATCATCCACGGATGCTTCCTCCTCCCAGAATGATCTAGTAGGAATGGAGACCTGGAAGTTTTTATCAAATTGTAGTTCTGGTGTGGTATAGTCGATGTTTACTGGAAGGTTCCTAATGTTGTTGAGGATAGCGGCATGGCCAGTTGTTTTGCTTGTCCATTGTGAAATAGCTTTGAGGCGTACGGCTGCCGAAGCTGCCGTTTGCCTGCTGAAGATGTCAATGGGTGTCAGATGAAACAGGATGTCAAGTGCAGCGGAGGGGGTGCTGCGAAGAGCTCCGCCGATGCACAAGCAAGCCGTTCTTTGGACTTTGCTTAATTTATCGCGATTAATCGCTTTTTCTAAGGCAGTCCACCAGACAACCACACCGTACGTGAGTATAGGTCTTATGACCGAGACATATAGCCAGTGAGTGACGCGGGGCTGTAAACCCCATTTGTTCCCTATGGCTTTTTTGCAAGAGAAAAGTGCCACAGTGGCCTTCTTAACTCTTTCTTGGATGTTAGGCTTCCAGGTTAACTTTCTATCAAAAATAAGGCCTAAGTATTTAGCTTCATTTGAGAACGTCAAGCTAGTGCCATTTATAGATGGAGGGTCAATGTGTGGAATCTTATATTTCCTAGAGAAGAGGACAAGTTCAGTTTTGTGAGGGTTTACACCCAACCCACAACTGTTTGTCCATTTTATTAGCTTGTTGAGAGCGTGTTGTAGAAGTTCTTTTAAAGTGTTAAGGTACTTTCCCGAGACGGCAATAGCAACGTCGTCCGCATAGGCAATCACATTGTAGCCTTCCGCTTCCAGGGATATCAGCAGTTGATTCACCACTAAATTCCAGAGAAGGGGAGACAGGACACCACCTTGTGGTGTTCCTCTACTGACAGATCTTCTGGAAGATATCTCACCTAGACTTGAGTTGATAATCCGGCTATTAAGCATCAAATTGATCAGCTTGCCAAGTGAGACGTCAACGTTCAGAGCTGCCAGAGCACCAGCGATTGCAGATGAGTCGACGTTGTTGAAGGCACCCTCTATATCCAGGAATGCAACCATTGTATACTCCTTATGACGAAGGGAATCTTCTATGGAGCGCGTTAGCGTGTGTAGGGCCGTTTCTACTGATTTGCCCTTAGAGTAAGCATGTTGAGCTGTTGACAGTCGATTTTTGTCAATGCTATTGCGTAAATGGATTTCAATCAGTCGCTCCAAAGTTTTTAGGAGAAATGATGAAAGACTAATAGGTCTGAGATCTTTCGGACTCACGTGAGAGCATTTACCTGCTTTGGGTATAAAAACTACTTTAACTTCTCTCCATAGCAATGGGATGTACACCAGATCTAGACAGCTTCTTAGGATTGTCATTAGCGTTGGCAGAATGATATCCGATGTTCTTTGAAGCTCGGCCGGTATTATGCCATCTGGTCCCGAAGATTTGTATGGTTTGAAGCTATGCAGCGCCCAAAGCACTTTTTCTCTAGTGATCAGACCTTGTAAGTTGGTACATTGCAAGTTTGATCTGTTTGGATCTGTTTGGGCAATACCTTTACAGCTGCCTGGGAAATGGGTGTCGAGCAGCAGATTAAGCGATTCTTCGCTAGAAGTCGTCCAAGAGCCATCTGTCTTTTTCAGACAGCTTGACATAGTTGGGTTTGTCGAGAGTATCTTTCTTAGCCTTGATGCTTCGGAGGATTCTTCTATCTTACCACAGAAGATTCTCCAAGATACTCGTTTGGCTTTTCTTAAATCTTTCTTATATAATTTAAGGGATTCTTTGTAGGAGTCCCAATCAGTCGCTTTTCTTGTGTCTTTGGCACGATTGAAAAGTTTTCTGCAATTTGATTTACTAAGTCCCAACTCCGAAGACCACCAATGTGGTTTCTTCTTCCCTCTTGGAAGAATTAGGGGACACGAGGAGGACATTGCCTACACTGGACACTGTAAGTCCCACAAAATCGACTTACGGAACCCACTGTCAATGATGTCGTAATCAAGTCCGTAAAAATGATCCCCTATACCTATGACGTCAAATCATCTGTGTATGTAGGCTTATTTTTCTGGGTAATGGTGGGAACTTTCCGACAACGCCGAGGAAAAAGGGGTATTTTTCGTCATTAGTTTGGGAAGTTTGTGTCATAAAATCCGGCATTGGAGTGGCCCTCCATGGATAATGTTGTTTCAGGCAGTAAGAACGGCAAATTTGATGTCTTTTGAAAGGTTTTTCCCAGTTCCGAACCAGTCTTCGAAGGAAAGACCGTTAAGGGAAGACGAATTCATCGACTAGATGATATTCAAAATGCTACAATTTGGCTGTTTCAGTTACAAAGAATTCACTTTTGCTTGGAAAGCGCCAGAGTACAGAGAGATGTACCTGTATTTTTCAGTGGCGACGTTTCGGTTTACAGCGCGGAGAATCGCTTGAAAGAATTGGGAAAGCACAAGGTCCAACAAATATATTGTTAGCTTATCGACAGCCAGTGTTGCAATAAAATTTTTTGGACAAATCTGCAATTATGACAAACAAAAAGAAGAAGATTTCTATGGAAAATTCGTACAACACAACTTTTTTTTTTATTTAAAACAATAACAGAACAAATACAAAAAAACCCGACTGACTGTGAAAAATATCTCGCTGACATTTGTGTGACAATTGTTTTTGTTTTTTTAATTTATATTTTTATATTTATATTCCTATGACACTCCGGGGAAGAATACGAATCTAGTGACACCTTACTCTTTAAAATTGGTCAAGCCATTTAGGCTAAAGGGCGTCACGTAGGAACGTAAATAGGATACGCGCGAAACACATAACCCTCTCTGTCTACAGTCGGGTAAAAAGAGCTGAATGCGAAAATGATAGAGTACAGCGAAAGCAAGTGTGCAAAAATTATTGAAACTATTTTTTAAAAAGAATCAAATACATTCTTGCGAATGCAGACAAAATCTGAAGCGCAGATTTCTGGTTGTTAAAAGCCGGCAGCTAGGTTAAAAATCTGCAAAATGCTGACAAATACACCCAACGCAATACGACACAGGAAGTGATGGAACAGGTGGACACAATAAAAAGAAAAGTACTTGAGCGGATGAACGTTGAAGAGAAGTAGAAAGTGTAGAAATGAGCGTCAATGTTACCAGACTATTACTTGAAAATTCCCGCGCTGAAAGGTAAAATTTCCCATTCTTACGTCCGAGAGAAAAAAATTTCTGTAATTTTTTTAAACTATTAAAAATAAGCACAAGTCATTGAAATGCACAAAGTGATCGTTGTCATTTTTTTTTAAATCGTGGGGAATGCCTTGACGGTTGCTCGAAGTTTGCACGTTGGTTGAACAGGCGGATGAGCTTGCAAGAAACGGGTCGAAAATGCATGCATCTATGGCCCTCAAATCAGTAAGAACTCCGCTAAGTACGCTTGCAAGGAAGATTGACATTGAATCCTGGAGTAGAACTAACCTACGATGGACCAATCTCATTACCTGCAGGCATACTAAAGAACTATGGCCAGAGGTGAGCAAAAAGAGATCTAAACATATGATCGGACTAAGCCGCAAAGATATTCGCATACTCACGGGGGTCATTACTGGACACTGTGCGATAGGCGTACATGCGGAACGGCTGGGGATACTGCATAATGACTTTTGCAGAAGCTGTAGGGACGTAGAAGAAATAGAATCTGTTCGCCACCTACTTTGCGAATGCCCAGCCCTTAAAAACAGCAGACAGAGAATTCTCAATAGTTACTTCTTCGATGACCTAGAGGATCTGAAGAATGTTGATCTCAAAGTACTCCTGAGATTCATACTTAAATCTGGGTGGTTCTAGGAGATAGACAGACTTCTTATCAGTAGTCACTAACTCGTAGGAAGAACTAGAGGATCCGGTTACAACGGAGCTTTAAGAACCCATGAGATTCACACTAAATCTATGTGTCACCAATACAAAGCGGTATATTTCTTTTTTCTCGACAGGCTACACTGGATGGTTCCCGTAATTGGACACAATGGACCCAACTGATGGTCTAAGTGAAGCTATGGCAACCGCCACAAGAGCATCCATTTACCTACCTACCTACCTTGCACGTTGGTTGATTTATTCTTGGATATGATTAGTGGAAGGGGAATGGACAATTGATCCACATATGATGACGTCATTTGGAAGAAACCGCTGCATTGTAAGGTTTATGGGAGGAAATGCCTTGATTGTGGCTTAGCTTCATGCAGAAACGATCGTAGTTGCTGCGGTGGATATTCAATGGCCCAGACGACATTCAATGGCCCAGACGACATTCAATGACCCAATATTAACGCACCAAAGAGTATTGTATGGGAGTGCCGAAGCATAACGAAACGCAGCTCAGCTTAAAATGAGGGGTGGTGCACGTGGCTTTCGGTCTTCAAGTCGAATATAGTTCAGTTAATCTTAATCATCATTTGCACGACGGGTGACTCTAGCTACACGATTTGACTCCATGTGATGTGCTCTTTCTTTTAGCTTAAACGCGATTTTCGAGGAGGTCAAAATTAGACGATTGTCAATTGTGAAGCATTTGTCATTCCTTTGAATCGATATTTTCTCCTTTTCATACAAAATTCAATTTTCAGGCTAATGGGAGACCCCTGACAAAAATACAATTTCTGGTTTTCACTATTTACCGGTCAAAATTTTAATTTTTCGGCTCTATAGTGTGTTCACCTGAATCAATACGAATCCAAAGGAAAGTTATGTCAAATCGCAGAAAAACGGTTGGTGAATTAAGTGAATTTGTGTTGATGCAACTCCAGATTCGATGTACCCATAAACTAGTTTGTAGAATGAAATAAGGTTAGGTTAGGTTAAGTTGGGGAAGGAGGTCTTGATGGACAAAATTAGCCCATTGTCATAGATTCCGATTTTCTCAATCCCAAATAAAATTTTGCATTTCTAAATTTAGCATATTCCGTTCGAACATTTCTGGCAACACTGGCTACGATGTCATATGGATGGCATGATCAAATGAGAATGGGAACCGTCGAAATCAATAAGTAATATAGTTTTAAAGTTTTTAAATATTTAAGTTTATTTTTGTTTTATTTATTTGAAGTGCCACTCTCGGTTTTTCTCTCAAGTTTATTTTTTTCAAGGTGCGGTTCCCGATGCAATCTTTCATATATTTTTATTTTTGTGTTCCGTTCTTGAGTTAGAAATGGTGTAACTAACCCGGCTTTGTTTTATGTACATAGATGTATGTTGATTAAAATCGTTATTGTTGTTTTCAGGAAAACCAAAGAAAACTAATTTTTTTAAAAATTACTTTTTTCAAAAATCCATTGGACGATAATACAGAGAAAAACAGAGCCTGATTTTAAGCTAGAAATGACCGTATTATCTTGCAAATGAATTTTTCTTACCGTTTTCGAGATATGTCCAAATTTAAAAATACAAATCACTAGGGCCGCCATGAAGTCTTTTACCCCCCTGCAATGTAGGGTAGGTAGCCAAGTTAATTATACCACTTCTTTTCCATTTCGTCCTTGTATCAAAATATCTGCAACAAGTTGAACGCTGGCAATTTATTTATAAAAGACCAAGCTCTCCCTACATTTTTTGTCAATTCTCCGTTCACCATTTTACAGCAAACTCACCCAACTGCAATTGTGTTGATTTTCTCCATTTCCGTAGGCGAGTTACTCCCAACTTACACTGAATTAGTCGGGACTTCCCCTTCCGCTCTTAATACATCCATCACCATCCAGTGGGCCAGGTGTTTCCCAGCAGCACCGACTTGGCGAACTGCGGCGCGCAAATCACCTCACCCAACCCTTCAGCTAAGCTACTTAAATAAATCAGTATACACCGAGCCGCAACATTTGCAAATTAATACCAATCGCACACCAGCCTATTCGCCCCTTCATGTAGGCATCATAACACGTATCCAATCATGCACCATATCATTACGCCATATGCTGATCCCGATCCCGAACAGGATCATCATCCACAATTGCCCACACGTTCATGTGCTTCGGCTACGAAAACTACGCTTATTACATCCACATATAGCCGCTCGCACGGTGCCCATATTTGTGTACAATCGATGCCTACACTGGATCCCAGGACAACGGCACAAATTTATGGTTGACATAGTGTGGACTTAAGTTTCCACTCTGGTATGAACATGCGAACTTTCATCGTATCGTCTCACAATAGAGAGATGGATGGATGGTCCATCGGCCCACTTGTATGCGCGCACCTTGACAATTTCGTCGCGATCTAGGAATAGGTGTACCCTTTCTTGTTAACAAGTCTACGAGATCGTTTTACGTTCTTCCGGCATTTAGTGTAGGTATACACGACCCCCACGTAACATGGCAATTTATTACAGAAACATGACGCACAATGGACAGGCAACAAATCCCCAAGAATTGGGAGCTCAAAAACGACGACGAATCCGTCGGCTTAATGGGGTCTGGTGTGTGCGCACACATTCCATCGACCATTGCGTCCTCGCATAATTGGAGCTGTTGAGCAATTATGCAAATGCCTGTGACATCTGAAAATATTGCGACCAATTACTCATCGCTGTGTATAGGTATAGCCCATTGCCAGTAGATGGCAGAGGTGGTGTGGTGTTAGTTGGAGCGCACGCTTGCGTGCTGGCACCACCGCCACCCAGGATAGATGGGACCAACGCCGCAGCGACATTTATCAATCTTAACAATATATACGAGCGGTGTCATGCAGACGTTGCTGAATTATGTCCACGTGACACGCCCCGGCCGTTTTGCAGACTGTTGGCTTGAGCCGACGCCCCAAAATTCAATTAAATTAAAATTACGACGCTGAAATGGGAACCCTGTGGTACGGCAAATTGTTTTTATTGTTGTTTTATCGGTGTAAATGTTGTATTTCTCAATTTGTATCGTGGCAGTGTGCTCCTGGGCATACAATTTTTTGACAAGAATATTTGTGGCTCAGTTAAGTGATCCTTGGGTATTGACGCTAAAAAGCGATAAGGAAGGATAAAATATATTTAAATTCATTTTTAACATTGTATTGCTAATTTATTCATGTATTCCATTGAAAGGGATGGAGTTCTGTGTCCTGTGCTGCCCCAGGGTGGATGTTACAAGTGTGATGAAGGATGCGTACAAATAGTGTAGGTATATTGCAAGGGGGTAATCGGAGAAACGGGCTCTGTCGGTTGGGGAGTGCTGTCGTTCCTGAGGCCACATTGATCCCCGGACTTCAAATTTTTGACAGCTGCTGTCAACCAAAAATCGTGATACATCTATTGGGAGTAGATCTTGATTAGATAAGATAAATAACTAAAATAAAATAACTAAATAACTGTTTGTCGGGGTTTTGAACAAATGAGCCATATGAACTCGAACAATGAACGCCTTTAAAGTAGCTCGCTTTAGTTTTAGTTAGACCGCATTCGTTGCCCATTTCCCTTACGGTCCACGCAAGTGTATTTCAAATGCAAAAACTGGGAAGGAGTATTAAGAATTGTGGTTTATTTTTTTTGGGGGCTCAACCGGGAGAGCAGCTAACGACCCTGATCGCACTGATTATCTTTGCAAATTTTCAATGCACTCATCTCATTTGCAGATGGACGTTGATCTTAACCCATCGTAACCGCGAGTCTCAGGTGCGATCCCCGGACATTTTAGGATTTTTACAAAAGCGCCATCTCTTGGCTCTTCAGCAATCTGTCTGACAGATGGAGCTAGGCACTTTAGATAGAAAGTTGTGCTACAACTTTGAAGCTCTTGGCTGCTGTAACCTTTCTGAACTCCCTACTCTGCGAAGCTGCAATATGTCCCTAACCTCCCCTCTTCTTAAGCCGAATTCAGTCTTAAAATCAGTGCCACTCACATCTTATTCGGCATTATTTTGTTTGCCCCCTCCGCATATCGAACGGTCTAACTTTCAAGGCCCAACTCTCCGATCAAAAAGTATACGCTTTCATCAAAACAATTTATCTGATTAATATTGATCACTGCTGCAAGGCTATTCCAGATATAAATCAAGCAAATCTCCTTCTCCCTCTCTCGCTTTGGTTCATCCATCTCTATATATGTGCGTCTCGGATCTATGCGTTCGCCTTCCAAAACCAGGTCTAGGTATATAATGAAACCCCAAGCACGTTGCAATTTTAAACCAAATAAATTCGATTGTTACTTGGTATCCAGGAGACGTAGTCGCTCCCCAGTCAACACAGCACACAGCACACAGCGCACATAGAAACGTTAGCCATTTGTATGCAGTGCGGCAACAAGTGAATTACCAGTCACTTGCCAGAGCGCGCACAAAACAACAGCAGCAGCTGCACTCCACCGATGTGCAGTGCACTCCTATAGGCAGTAGTTGCACATTTTCCCATTTTCAATGCCAGCCACAATCGCTGGCCAATTCATTAGGACTGCGTTAACCGGCGTCCACTCCGGCATACTAGATGTGCGCGCACGTTGCGTCTCTGCGTCGTCGTCGTCCGCAACCATAGCACCATCGATAAGCGATCACCGTTCAATATCGATGACAAATCCCCGCAAAACTCCAAATGACAGGTACATGAGTTCGCTGATTGCTTTCGATCGGTTAAATATTGAATTTCAAATCCGAAATGGAATACCTATGGCGTAGACCGTAGAGCATTGTTGGTTGCATCCAGCGCGAAACGCACACAGCAGCTGCTCGGTGCCTGACTGCTGCGCGCATTTAATTGCATGGCGCAGCTTTATGGGCATCTTAACGTCATGCTCGTTAGCAATAAAAATCACTTTTTTATTGAAAGATGACTACCGGGCTGTCAATTGCGATGATCTTGCTCGATTGGTAGCGCCGCCGACTGTCAAACCCACAAGAAGCCAGCCAAAAACGTACGTTTGTGAATGCGGGCTTGTACGGGCTTGGTTTGGGGCTCGGCGTGGCCAAATCAGTAATTAGTCAGATAGGCGATGGATCGATGGCCGCTTATCGGTGTTTTTGTTGACTCTTAGCCAATGTGCTACTGAATGGGATATGACTAGATTGGAACGGAATCCATGTACGAGCTGAAGTTTGTGGTGATTGGCGTGATTAAATTCACGCTACCTGTGGCGTGTCTCTATCGGAAATGGTGTACAAAAATATTGACAAAAATAATTGGCGATGAGGGTAATTGATTTGGTAGTTAAATGCGCTGCCGAGAGAATTGGTGGACTTATGTCGACATGGATTGTCGGAATATTTCTCTTATAGCTCGGCCATAAAAGTGGAAACGGCCGGTGGACCGTTGTGAGTGTAAACACCGATTTCAAGCTCCATTAAATTGTTAAGCCAATATACCTAATGCAGAGAGTTCTTTGGGCGGCAATAGGCGGATGTTTTATAGCGACATTTACAACAGGTTTCTGTCACTGCCCAGAGGGCTGTTAACTGATTTAGGTACTCATATCAGAGTCCGTTTTGAGGATTAGCACACGCGTTGGTTAGATTTTAGCTCCATGCGACCAAAATTGTAAGAGAATGGAGGCTTTAAAATCATTTAAAGCTTGAACTTGCGGTTATATGTTTCACCAAGCTCGAAGAAAGAAAGTTTGGGGTTAGATAAAGGTAGCAAAGGTCCACATTGGGACCCTATTCGACTTATTTAAAGCTTTAAATGGTTATACATATCATCAGGCTGGGAGAAAGAAATTTGGGTCTATATAAAGTTACCAAATGTCCATATTGAGGCCCTATTCGACCTATTTAAGGCTTCAATTGGTAGTTATATGTAGTTTGCGACTAAATTAAGCTCGCAAAACTCCTGATTGAGAGCCTATTCAACCTATTTAAAGCTTGAATTGATTGTTATACATAGCATCAAGCCCGGAGAAAGAAGTTTGGGGCTAGATAAAGGTAGAAGAGGTCCATATTTAGGGCCTATTCGACCTATTTAAGGCTTTAGTTGGGTGTTATACGTAGCATAAAGCCGGGAGAAAGAAGTTTGGGGCTAGATAAAGGTCAGCAAAGGTCAACAGCTCCTGGTTGAGATCGTATTCGACCTATTTGCAGGTTGAATTGGTGGTTGCACGTAGTTCCATCCCGGAGATAGAAGGTTGGGGTGTGGTAAGTCTATTTTGTGTGAAAGAGTAGAAGGACAGGTGTTTTGTTGTTTTTGGTAGCTAGATGAAGGTAGCAGAGCTCCATATGGAGACCTTATTCGACCTCTTTAAAGCATAAAACATAAAGCCCGAAGAAAGAAGTTTGGGGCTGGATAAAGGTAGCAAAGGTCCATGCGCTCCACGCATGCAAACTTCCATCGCTCTAATATGCATAGATATGCCTTCCCTTGGTCATGCTGTGTTTGTGGACTTTTTATTTGGCAACAAAAGCAGCTGCCCAAACAGCCTTGTCACTCTGCATCCACTACCCACATGTCCATTGCACAAATGGACTTTACCAGCGCGACACACTTCCGGTGACTTCTAGCAAATACCAGGTGCCTCATGCGTTCTTGCAACATTGCACCTATCTGTATGTACCACTCCCAGTATCGCTGTCACCGGAGAATACGAAATTCTCCGTGACGCGATTAATTTTGTGCTGATGCATATTCGCATGCCCATAGCTCAGCGCACTGAGCGCATGAGCACACTGAGGGTCTCATCTTGATCTTGTGCAATACAATTTCCCATTCAAGACAAATCACTTAACTCCCAATCACAATCAATATTCCCAGCACGGTGCACGGTGCGCAGTGCATCCATTAATTTAACACACATTGCACAATGCGCGCGCATATTGTGCATGTGAACATCTCGGAGGTGTGTCCATGTAGATAAACTGGCAGCGTTCCTACTGCCGCCCGATCATCGCAATCGCGCATTAAAAAGGTCTCAAATGAGGTCACAAATGTGGCTAAGAAAAGGCGCAAATTCCTATGCCTCCGCGCACACGTGTGCGCCATTTAATTCTCATGCTAACCGCTATCGATGGGCGCACATAGTCGAGGGAAGCCAATTCACGTATTAGCCTCCTGACATTTGGAAAAATGAGGTCGCCTCCCCCGGAAAGTTCAATTGGAAAACCGAGAGCGAGAGCCAGCACCATAATTGAATTCGGGGCCATGTTGTCTCGAACACCTAATCAATGAACATGACCACTGACAGCGGCGTGCATCTGGCATTTCAAGCGACTTGTCATGGTGGGAACCGCCGCGCCATGCCACCCCGAAACAGATGACTTTCACCTGCTGCACACCAGAGTTTCCCATAATAAGACAATCGCGCCTTTGTGGTCAAGAGAGCCACCAGACTCTCCAAGCCAATTGGACAAGTCAAAGGTAGAGGCACAGTATCAATTGGATGCGCCCCGTTAAAGATTAATTTTCCGCACTCGGCTGCCATGTGAAAAGCACACTGAGGACCGTAATTTATGAAGAGTCGCCGTCGTCCCCGTATCCACCCACAAAAGTTCCTCGGGGTGTTTTATGGCACAATTCGTTGTGTGTCCAAGAGGTGCTTATCTGTCGATCGTTGGTATAAATCCTATCGCCGGCTGTGGTGTTGTGCATTGTGAATTGCGAATTGCGAATTGGACACTGGAGCGCTGGAGAGGAACATCTCCCAGGTGACCGGGGTCAAACGCTGTCAAATGGCACCTCTAATGCCGCTTCATAAATCTACTCTGCTCAAGCTTGAGCTGAGGCATCAGTGCCAGCCAGTCGTCCAGTCCACTTAGACACAGTGAAAGCTGGAATGGAATCCGCTCCGAGTTATAATCCGCCTGTAATCTCTGGAATTAGCTGTAAATTGTGATGCGAAAATTATTGGTTTCCAAAGGTGCTGGTGGTATGGTTGAAACGAATCGGATCGCATGCCCAGCCATGATCAAGATCGGCGCTCTTCTGTTCCGCATTATATACGGGCGGCAGCATTGGAATTCCGAATTCGTATGTCTCTAGGAAGAATGGAACCTCGGCCAGGTCTGCCTGCCTGCACAATGATAAAGCAATACGGATGCCCTCAGGGTGATTGGTTAAATCCGCACAATTTATCTGCTCGCCGATCATGTTGATTGTTTCAGGCCGCGTGCGTCGTCGTCGTCGTCGCCACCACCATCGCTGGGCTATAATTTATCCGTCAGTTATCTGCGAAAAGGTTAACCTGTGAGCGAGTCGCGATCGATTTGTGAAACGCAATGCAACAGGCACCTCATTAGTTGTAGCCATTGGGAGACCTAAGACGACGACGATCTACCCCGACGAGTTGGGTGGGATATGAATCGTTCCTTACGCGGCTGTGTTTGTCTAGGAAGTCTATTTGTTTTCACCAGGGTGAATGTTTGCTCAGCCACTTTGGTGCAGGCATGGTAGGTCTCTGCCAAGTTGTATGTCGAAGACTGGAATCAGTTAAAATTGCTCACCAGAGGCAGCAGAGACTACGTACAAGTAAGTGCTTTGTTTGGATTCTTTTAGGCATTGCAATTGGGACTTTTGTTTGTTTTAATGAGTACTAGGTATGGAGCGTTGTCTGCAATTTTGTGCGTACCCAGGCGATGTTTATTTGACAGCCACGCGAGGAGAGAGGCTTTAGACTAATTTTTCACTTCCAGCGTTTAGAAGAAAGTTCGTTACTTCCTTCACATTTGCCCCTTTCGGCAAATAAGACCATTGGGCAGGGTCATACTACAATAAATTAATTTATTAACATTTTTTATAGTTTAAGTTATAATGGGAAAGTTCGTAGAAGGGAATTCGTGATACTAAAAACAAAAACAGGTTATTGGTATCGCGCATTAATATCATTATTTTTAAAGACTTACATTCACAAACAAAGGGGAAGATACACAATTAAGGACTGCTTTCACAAAATTTTATCATTGCAGACCATTGCCAGACGTTTAGGACATTTGCAGACCCATTTGCTATTGGCAGATGTGCTGTGGTTACGACATCTGCAAATTTTGTCATTTCTAGACAAATGTTTTTGATATTTTGAATAAAAAAAGAAAGAGGTAAAAGAGGTTTCGGTGTTATGTTCTTTGCATTTTCCTGTAGATTGGCGCAAAATGTGTGAATTAAATAATTTCAAATATGTATGTGTGTGTCGATATAAAAACGAAAAGGATCTATGAAAGTTTATAACTCCTTTTTATGATACTTCTAATTCTAAGAGAAAGATCGTCGCCTGAGAATTGTTTTGTTCTACACGCCACTTTTGTCGTTTTTGAGTTTGGAACGGATTCTGTGGTAATTTTGTATTCTATTTTTAAATCTGTGATTTTTTTTTGTGTTCCACGTGCATGGACAAACAAAAAAATCAGTTTCAAAAAATAGGAGGTGGGACACAACACACAAGTCAAAAAAGGAGACTTTTTCGTATATGAACGTAGCGTGTGAACGGTTTGGCAAAACACTTTGAAAATTGGTAGGTAAACTCATTATAAGACTAACTTCAAGTAAAAAAAATCCTCTCACACGGTTGTGATGTGCTTTTTCTCCGGCCGGGGCTTTGCTCGCCGGATCCAGGGTTTACCAAAGAAACACCAAAACTTTGGTTTAGAGGTACACTTTATTCGCAGTGTGTTTTCTTAATACTAATTACAATGTTGCCTTACAACTCTATACAAATTGGTACTATTCACTGGTAGACAAGTCTCGCCTCATGGTTTTCTCACTCGGCTACTCATTGTTTTTCCTTCAGAAACACAGTGTGAATTCTATGAGTCGAATGTAAAAATTCTATGCCACATATGGGAATGGTACAATGGCCGGCAGTGGGGTGCCTGCAAAGCGGGATGTGTGCTGTACCGACAGTAGTGGCCATCCACACTCCACAGTGGCGGCCGTAAAAGTTTGACGAACGCTGGCGTTTCGTTACACGGTTTCGGAGTACCAAGTACGCAAACCTTTAAATGCGTTTTTCTCGGAAAAGTGCCAATGGCGTATGCAACAAAACAATTCTCAGGCGACGAGATATTGGGCCTTACCAATAAACATTTTTAGTTTCGACTTTAAATCTAAGTACATAGTTCACAATGTCTATATTTTCCATACAATTTTTGCAATTGTGAGCTTCCGCTAATTTAAAGTCGAGACTAAAATTTGTTATTAGTACGGTGCATTGTTTTCGTTGTTTTGTCGCAAAATGCTGTCGGTCTGTCCGTCTTTCCGTCTGTCTACTTCGGATTTGGTGTTTTTGGGCTTACATCTCGGGGCGGTTTTTTTAAAATTGATATTTAAGTTTAAGTAGGTGAGATTGACATGGCTGCTGCTCAGTTTTTGGCTTAAAAATCGAAAAAAGGTACTTTTAAAATTTGCAGATATCTCGAAAACGGTCCATAAGATTGTAACAAAAATGTATTTCTAATGTAATTCTAACTTAATAGCAAACTCAGTTTTTCTTATAAAAAAAGTAATTTTTAAAAAAATTAGTTTTCTTCAGTTTACCTAAAAACGACAATAATGATTTTAACTAAAATGCAAACTTAGACTCAGATAGATGTTTTCAAAATTATTGCGTTCTAAATTTTTAATTCGAAGGACTGAAGACGTTAATTTTAAAACCTGCTCATATCTCGAAAAACCAAACTTTGATTTCGATAAAACTTTGAAAACCAAGTAATACATTCCGAACAATAACTTATGCTCGGTTTTCAGCTAAATAGTTAAACAATAGTTATTTCAAACTAAACATTGCAACATTTGGTACTGGTTTGTCTGCCAAATTTGACAAAAACCGTTCTTCCCAAAAAATTCGAATAAATCCGTTTTTTATTTCTCAAAAATGACTATACCCAAAATCCGGTTTGTGTTCATCCTATCTCTTGTTAAAACTCATCCCTGAACTCGTACATAATGTGATCCTTGACAGCTTAAGCCAGCGTCACTAATCTATTCCAGTAAAAATTTGCACATGCCTTAACACATAAGAAAACAGAATTTTCTATATACATATACGCTTATATCCATTAACCGACAAATCTTGTAAGCTTATAAAATTGTAAAAGCTTATGAAATAGTGCAGTAGGCGCTTAAAACTCTCTAAAAAGAGACAAAAAGACAAATGCCTATAACTAGAGCTTGAACTTATAAAATCTCACATTGTTATTCGATATATACTGCCATATCAGATGATCAACTCAAAAATTGATTTTATTTAACACTATTCCTAGCATTGCTTCTGCGATTTTGACCTACCTAGACCTACATAATAAAATAAGAAAACAACAAATCACACTTTTTATCAACGATAAAGTTTCGTTCGACCCAGTCGTGCACTTTTTCATTTTAAATTTTGAACATTATAAGATTTTATTAAGCAAAGTACCTACCCCTATCTCTATTTAATTTGTTTTATAGGATAGAAGCATTTTTTGACGTACGTGTATGTGGGCAAGAAAAAAAAAGTGATTTATGTGCCATATACTTAATACTTATATACGCCAAAACAATTTTGAGAAACATTTGAGAAAAATGTTAAACATTAAAAAACTAAAAGAGACTTTGTTTTTCTATCACGAGAAAGTAGGTATATATTTCGAGTTGTGTTTAAAAAATCCCAGCGACTCGTTTTCTTTCAATTGAACGGATTTCCGAAAAATGTTAAAATGGCGTAAGCGTCTAACCAATTCTCGGGCGTCGAACGGTCATGAAAGAACTTCTCAATTCAGGCTTACAATAATTGGAAATCCCTTCCATTCTTCCCAAAAATGAAAAACTTAGGTACTACCTAAAAAAAACGAACGGTTGTGAGGAACTAGGCCTTGGGTGCCTAGAAAAACTTGATGCGGCAACTATTTATTTGTTAATAATTATTAACTGTAACTCTTTCCTATTTTACACAATTTGTTACTCAAATAAAAATGTTTGTCATAACTCATAACAATATCATTTTTGAACAGTTGGATCAACCGAATGTCTATTCAGCGAGCTCTGCTGTGGGCAAATGAAATATATTTTCTATTGTTAAATTTCTTATTCGATAAATTGTTACTAAAATTTAAGCATCATTAATACAAGCGATAGTATAAATTATGTTTAATTTAACAGATCAAAAATTCAAGTTCGAAAGTGAATATTTAATCACTGAAATGAGCTCGAGGTTAGTTAAAGCTAACCCACTAAATTCTCTCCAAAATTCAGACGTTTTGTTAAAGATAAGTACACTCCATTACAGGTTGAGAAATTGCATACTTCGGAAACTCGTTGCAACAGATGTGTTAACAATTGTGAGCTGCCAAACTTTCTCTTTTCACGATTCGTCCATAGCGTATCTGAATTACGAATTAGAAGACATCACCTTTGCTAAACTTTTTCCGCAAAATGCGTTCAAAATAATTGCCAACTACCCACTGGAATTCTTTTGCCGCCATCGCACCTTTTCAATGGGGCGTCAACAAAAACCGGCAGTCCATATCAAATGTCACAAGCCATACCAACTACAGGCGCCATTGGCAGAAGGGTGCAACATTTCGTCGAAATTGGGCAGTACATCCTCTTCGTCCATCTATTAGGAAGCCAACCAACTGCCACCAGAAATAGCCACATCAATCTCTTCTCAAGTTACTAGTACCACACCAAGTTGTGCGGTGGCCCTCGAGCACCCTCCATAGACCACCGCAATATGGCTGCACTACTTTTTGAGATGATCGTCACTCCGTGCTGCTCACCTACATTGGCTGCTAATAAACAACCGAGATTTACGGCGGCCATTGCCTTGATAAGCTATCTCGAACACGACTCCTAATTTGCAGTGAGGAGAGGCTCTCTGCGTGGGGTTTCATTTGGCAGTTGGCAGTTGGCAGACACCGGCCGACAACAGCGTGTTGAGATGTTATTGGCTTTTAATGGCCCCCAGTGTGAAGTGGATATCTCACGATCACACTGCTTTTCATCAGCGATCTGTCTGTCTGCCATCTCGCTCACTTCCTTCTTTTCTGTTGTTTTGCCAGTGCCGGTGATTTGTAATGACAGTGATTACCTGCGGCCTCTTACATTTCAAATGCAAAAAGGTTGTAACTTTCGGCACGATCACCGCAGGTGGGTTCCCTCGTTGGTCAAGTGGGCGCGCTCAGTGACACCCGATCATCATGTAGGGCTGCTTTGGCTTTTCCGAACGATCGCAAACTGGGTCATGACACCCAGGAAGGGATATCGCACCGAAGGAAGCCAATCCACGTCAGATCGTAAACATGTGTTTACGACGATAAGCGATCGGTTCAAGCAGCGCCACCGCCACGCCAACCTTCTCATTATCCATTCAACCTTTGCGCGCACATTCCTAAGCCGAATTCAGCAAAGAGTGCGCGATTAAAATTCACACGAGCCACACGATCAGTGGCGCGATCTGGAGACTGAGAGTGAGGAGAGAACGCGAGCGCGCGCGCGCACGTTACGTAAGCGAATTTTCAAAGATTGCGCCTTCGGAATGTTCCATAAAGTGTAACCTCACACAGCTGCTGGCTGTGGCTGTGCTGCAGTGACGACCGATCGTGTACTTTGCGCGGGGGTGTCAATCGATCGGGTGATAAATTATTATTTCCCCTCTGGATTTGCATAAAATCGGAGGAAGAATGGGTGCATTAATTAGGCAGGCGCAACAGACAGTGGGATGTGGTGGTGGCATTTGCTTTTGTTTGCCATTTTTGTGGTGCCCAAGATGTGAGCTCTTGTGTTGGTCGGACTGGAATTTGTTTTTTTTTTCTTTTAATGATAGGTTTTGGCGGTGGTGAGGCGAGAAATTAATTCCGCCCGAGAGATAATTGCCGGCTTGCTTGAAAATATAGGCAGGGGGGACCCTGCCTGCTATACAAAGGTAACCTTTTGCGATGCATACAGATTGATGGGAAGTTTCGAGGCGGTATCGTTTGCTTTTGCAAGTTGCAAGTTGCAACATCATTCAACATAGCATTCAATAAATTTAACCGTGGATTGGCTTTGACTGCGATTGCGTTGGAGCTTCACCGGGAATCAGTCATCGATTTTGTTGACTCAATGAAATGATTAGGCATTAATTAGGCAGTGTGGGAGGTGCGATGACGATAGATGGTGTAGGGCGGAAATTAGGTTGTGTAGGGGCAGCACCGCGAAGCGTATTACAGACTCTTATGTTGAATCTACTGAATCTATCGACAGCTAGTGGGCGGAATGAAGAGCTAGTATAGCTTTTAAGAGGTGGTTGTTAATTTTTGTCTTGAAAGACATTTTATAAGCCATCAATTTAAGCTTATAGAATTGGATTTAGTCTTTTAATGGCTATCAGACGTTCAATCGTGCTTTGGAGGTTAAACAAAGAGACCTCTCAGTTTGTGGAGGGCATGTGGGTGCAGATCGATGGGCGAATACGTTGTCAATCGCCTATAATCTGTACAAAACTAGGCCCCCCTTTCTATGAGTTTAAAAGAAGAGCCCAGTTGGATATGAAGACTTGCTTCGTAGTTTGCAGTTGAATTGTAGTTACAAAACTCAAATCTAGAGCAAAGGCTGAACTGCTGTACCCGTGAACGAGCAATGCCTGCGGCGAGATTCATTCTTGTTTTGTCAAAGTATGTCAAATCGAGTTAGTTCTTTGAACGTAAGGCTCGTTGCGACGATTCGGCCGCAAATATAATAAACCAAGGTTCCCTAAATAGACCTGTTTATCCTCGGGTAAGTTTAAGTGAGGACTATAGCTTAGAGCTGGTTGCTATTTTCGTATAATATCTATATTAGTGTAACCTATATACCCTAGAAGGCCAAAAGGCTTATTTTCTCGTCGCTTCATAGATTGGAGTTTGCCCAGTGCTCAGTTCCCGAAGTAGCTATAGAGGAACGTTTGTGTTTTGGCCGACTTTTCCTGCGTTGTCTAGTGCCTATCCTCCTTTATTAACTTTGTCACCTTCTAAGTACATGTACGTGCCAAGAAACAGATAAAACAACAGAATGACGCTTTAGTGTATCAACTACTCCGCCACAAGTGCTCTGCATTTTCTCTACTTTGAGTAGATACGTCACAAAATAAGTTCCCAGGTGATTATGATGAGTTTCATTTCGATTTAGAAGTAGGCATTGGTAGGGTATTTGAGGGACAAGGGTCTTTGCACTGTGTGCCATTTGGATAAAAAGCTCTTTTGACATTTTTTTTTCTCTTTGTGCTAACAGCAGATTTCTTCGTCAATATTTTCGTCCAACAATTCAAGTTTTGAGAGAAAAAAGGTTGCACCATTAGCCTTCCTTAGCGCAGGTGTCTTGTCTAAATCAAGTGAGGTGAGAAAACCAAACTAATCTTTCAACAGATGGCGACACCGTCAACTATGCGACCAAATCTATTGTCAGCAATAGTTGTTGACGCAAGAAACAGAAGTACACTTTTCCCACACCGCTTTAGTCCGCGCTGTCAATCTTTTGTTAACCGTCTTTAGCGTTTGCGTGGGTCTTAACAATTTATCATCAATTAACCCCGCTCCAGAGTCGGTCGATCGGTGGTCGGTCCCGTACGGTTCGCATCTACTTCAACGCGTATATGGGAATAATTAAGTCTGCGCATGTCGCCTTTGTGGTCGTGTGGTCATTTTCTGTAACGCAACTTCCCAAATGAAGTTGTTGAAATCACAATCACAGGCACTGGGACAGCAGAAAACCAAAACTAGACCAAAAGAGCTCCCAAAAGTGGATCTAACGAGTGTGTCATGTTTTCCATCGATTTGACCAGCATTCACATTTAATTACCACAGTTAACGCAAACGCAAACGCAAAGTTGCCGCGCACGAAATTGTAACACCGAAAGGTACACTGATACCTCTAGCTTCAGCGCTGATTGATGGCCAACTGCGCGTTTGTAAATTGAATCTGCAGCCAAGGATTTTGCGCCATGTATAGAATTCGTGTCTGTATAGTCTCTTCAGATGTGCGAGGTTGCTGATGGTTGATGGTGGAAATGAAACACCAAACACCAGCAGCTGGTGTTTGCCAGCTCTGGCTGTCATCATTGTCGCGCTGGGTCGTGTTTGTGGCTTATTTATGTTTTCGTCCAGACGGACGTATCTACCTCTATTTCGCGACAAGAGGGCTGCCCACGACTTTTCGATTCTCGTACCTTTTTGCCTTTGTTTGCCTAGAATTTCATTAATTGCCTCAAACCGCAGTGCAGCACTAGCGGAGAGAGAGAGAGAGAGAGAGAGAGAAGACCCAAGTAATGGACTATGTCGAAGTATTGTTAGCTGCGCATGCGCATTTGGTCGTTTGGCATTCGATATCCTATGGAGTTTCCGTTCAATTAGGGTGACAAGAAATATGTTGGCAGCGGTTCTAACAAATCCGTTGCTACTGTTAACCGGGCGGTTTAACTAAATCCAATCAGTGCAACATGGCACAAACAATGCGCACGACGAACAACAATACACGTGTGGAATTTATTGCTTTGTTATCGATAGGCAATTTGGAGGAGGTAAATTCGTTGCGGGACTCGCTCGGAGGAGCCCACCAAATTGAGTGATCAAGTTGTTAGGGCCATAAATGGTAACGCTGAGATTAGTGTAGGTACGTTTGTGCGGCACTTTCAGTACGGGTTTGGAGGATTTGAGTGGCTCAATTAGGAGTGGGACTTCATTATGGGTTAGGTACTCTGGTTGGGAATGCGGAAGTGTTTCGTTTGATGGGGGGTAGGTGTCTTATTGGAGTTTCCAGGGAGTCTTACATTGTGTACTGGGCATCACAATGGATCAATGTTGACCTGAGTGAAGGTCGGAGTACTCCACGCCACCCCACATACCTAACCTAACCTACATTTTTTGCTGGGAGTGGATAAAATCCCGACTAAGAAAGCATGCCATGGGAAGAGGTGGATAAGCAACCCGAGTATGAAGCGGGTCGAAATGCTGCTTTTCGAAATTCTGTTATTTTTTTAGTTCTACTTTTCAAATTTCAAGCAATGGAATTCTGCTTTTTTTCAACTAACAAATATAAAAAAAAATTTAATTTTAAATTAAAAATTTAAATTTAAATTAAAAAAAAAAATACATTAAACCTACTACCTACTGAAAAAAATTTGAATAAAAGGAAAACTGATGAATACCTACTTAAAAATGGGAAATTTAATAAAATGGAATAAAATTAAGAAATTAAAATTTTAAAACTTTTTAAATAAAAAATGAAAATGTTCTCTACACCTCTGCTTTACAAAAAAGCGCGCGCTTTTTTTTATTGTTTAGAATTTTGAAGACAGCATTTTGGAAGCAGAATTTTGTAAAAATGCCTAATTTGACGCTTCCAGATTTTTGAGTCCAACCCCAAACCGTTGACTAGAGTTCGATCTTTGAAAGCAAATACGGACCAAGATGCAACTTGTAATAAGTCAGAAAAGACGTTGATAGGCAATAACTTTTTAGATCAGTTTAAGTAAGTTCACGGGCAGCAGGGAAAAACGGGCAAACAGAGTAGCCCGGAACACAGACCTAGTCTTGACTATAATCTGGTATGCAAGAATGCATACAAAGGTATATTAAAGATGCAGCAAAACCTCCTCCAGAAAGCAGAGCCTGCAACTGAAATAGAGTCGAATTTAAACCAAACAAGAAAACTGCTTATGGAGACCTGTAAACATGTGTATTACTGAGTCCGTTTAACTTAAAACATACTGATTACTTAGTTACTTACACACCTCTTCAGTTCACGGTGAACCGGGACCTAAACTATCAAGCCTCTGCATGTAGCCCAGCTTGCCTAATTGTCTCCAGTTGCGCACTACAAGTTGTTTCAGGTGTCCTTCTCCTGTCTAGGGCTTGGTCTTTCTCTATTGCGTTCACGCTCCACGTTACACTCGAATATAACGGGCGAATTAGAATCCACGCGCTATAACATAATTGTTTAGGCTCTACATAGCCTACCCATCTTAGAAGATTGATGCACACATTTTTTGACCTGTTCGATGTGTAAATGGATCTTCTCCTCTGAAGCCCGTCTTCGCATCGCAAACGGGACCCAAAACTGTGCGAAGAATCTCTCTCTTGAAGCGACCGATAATATTTTCATCAGCTTTAGACAAAGTCCAAGTGTCAGAACCATGAAACAGGACTGCAATGATCACAGTCTAACACAAAGGGCTTATAGGGCTGAACTACTCAATAGCCCTCTGAGTCTAAAGAAACAGCTATTGGCAAGTTTTTCTCTGTTTAATTACTGCCGAGGCTACAATATTCTTGACGATAGAAATTTCTTAAATCCAATCTCCGGGCGAAAATTTAAATAACTTTCAAGACCTGTTTCGGCGTTTTTCAGTACAACTTCCAAAGCCCCTATTAGAAAAATAACTGGTTGAGGCCTCGGAGGAACACAACTGAAAAGATCTAGGTGTCCGAAATGATTTCGAAGTCGTCTTTATGTGGGTGAAACTGGGCTTCAAGGTTGCCAAATGGTTTCATGTAAGTCTGAAGGTCTTCCACTTTTTAAAGACTTTTGACCATATTTCAATATATATAACGATAAAAAAGACAAACTCGAAGTCTCTATAATTAAATCAGAAGCTCAGACTTTGTAGGCGCAGTGGCTTGGTTAGTGTGTTGGAAAACTAAGCGAGGGGTCCCGTGTTCGATTCCCCAAAAACCCACATTCTATCTTAAGGTTTTCTTTTTTCCACTGCTGCCACCTCTTGAGAACGTCTGACAAACATCCGAGAGTTTAATATCATGACAGAGCTTTTCAATTAAATGTTTGGACTCGTTATAGAATTGGAGATCCTTCATTAAACGAATAGTTGTGAGAAGCTATGCCTTGGGTCCCTACGGATCTGTTCCGTCAACTATTTTTGTTTTGTTTATTTAGACTCAGGCTTTAGTTCAAGAGGCAGGAGGAATTAGTATGTTTTCCTAGATGCATGTGCTATCACAAAATCAACTGTTTAGTGTTCTAAATGTGTAGATCTCAATTTTCCCGACTGTGCCACTTTAACACAAAATGTGACATTAAAATAAAGACACTAAAAGCCGTTCCTAAATTCAAGTAGCAGAGCTAGCGTTGCTTTCGTTTTGCAGCCTAAAAAAGCTGCTCATATTTGAGGTTTTGTTTTACCTACATATATCGCCATTTAAAATGTTTGAATTCTAAATCCTCCTGAAAGGCCAAATAGAAAGTATTGCGTGGGCGTGGCAATCCCTTAGATAGACGGATCCACTTAACTTTGTAACTGGGGTTTCTAAGGTCACACGTCAAGGCTAAGTCGAAAGTTTTACGTTAGCTATACAATTTGTCAGGTCTTGTAGTGAGCCCGAGAGTTCACTCTTATGGGTCTTAAATGGCTCTGCGAATTTGCATTAAATTTAATTCTTCACTACCTCAGGATCCACCCGCCAGGCGGAATCGAAATATTTCAATTTAGCTTTTAAATGAGGCGTGCATATTTTCTTATTTTTACTAAGGAACCCCAATATTTAGGTCGACAAACAGGACCGCAGGAGGCCTATAGATCAGCGGTTCCCAATCTTTTTTAGTCGCGGAGCACTTTTTAGGTGAAAATGTCTTCGCGGAGCACTTCGTTGCACGTATGCTATTTTCGGGGATTCCCTATACTTACATAATGTTGATATTATCATCCCATACCACATATTTTTACGCGAATTTTTTTTTGTATGTGTTGATTTCTTTTAAATGAGCATTTATCGATTGCTGCCATCAAAATGACAAGTTCAGAAGCACAAAATTAACTAGTGTAATGGAATTTTTGTTAGGTATTTCTTTTTTTTATCTTTCCGTGGAGCACTTGGATATCCTTCGCGGAGCACCAAGTGCTCCGCGGAGCACACTTTGGGAACCGCTGCTATAGATCAATAACTGGTCTAGGATTATTGAAAATTATTTTCATTTCGGCGCCCGTTTTTCAACCGCTGCAAGTCAATTTAGGGTGTAACTCATAACTAACAGCTCTTCGAAAAGTCCACCAAAAATGTCCCGATGTTGCCGCTTAGTTAATGATCATAGAAGTGTTATTCACCAGCCGGAGTTGCCGTTCCCAGGAATTGATTGATTTGCTGGTGCTAATGCTGCCAGACCCCGTTATTCATCAATTCGCCTTAAACATTGCAGCAGCGACTTTCCTTTCAATACTTTCCACAAAGGTGCTTATGTGACCAGAAGCAAAAAAGAAACAATTGCGTTCTACACACCCGCACCCTCTTTTCCCAATTTTACCTTCTGTAGGGCAAAATTTCCCCTTTGACTTGTTGCTTACCATGACGGAAAGCCACCGCCATTTACGTCCTCAGCTGCGGACGGTGAAATATCCCGTATTCGCTTCCTTTTATAGCGTCCAATAAATTATTTCCCACATTCAATGAAATGTCACCTTCTTCTGTACAAGGAAGCATCGCCACAGCCTCTGCGTCTGCATGCAACGCACCCAACAAATTGATTGACTCACCGCGTGCAATCCTCGCGCATCCATCTCAGGCCTACTGCGGTATCTCTTACGTGTCGCCCATATTTGGATGCCGATGGTCAGATAGGAAACCAATCTCGTGATTAATGGACAACGTCCTGGCTTTTGCCCATAGTTAGGTACATAACAGCCAACCAATTGACCAACTGATGGCGACCTCATTTCCCTAGCTGGCGGGAAAATTCCCACCCCAATCAAGTTGCGAAGAGATTTACAGCTTCACTGATCTTTGAGAGGCGGTCGTAACTCAAAGAATTGTCATCCGCGAGAACTCGCCCAAAAGCCATAATTCGGTACAAAGTTGTGCATCGACAACCTAGTTGGACGATGAAGAAGAAGGCGAAGCGACGCAGACCCAACCCAAATGCGACGAGCGCAGTAACGACGAAATTTTTACGAGCGGTAATTACGATGACTTATTGCCCATTAAAGCGCATTTCTTGAGTTCGAGTACCCCTTCTGTCATGGTTCACGCGCCCAGCCGAACAACACCCATCGCAGCTTCACACGCTGTGTATGCGGAACGCTGCAATAAATCCTGTGTACGTTGCCCGCAGGAATTCGTCGTCTGCGCTCTTGGGAATCGACTCTCTAAATTGGCTGATTCCTTGGCCCCGAAAGTGAGGAGCATTCCTTGTGCTCTCATAATTTTTTTTTTTCAGCCGCTGCGATTATTTATCTCTCCCCCTTCCGGTGGGCATACTGGATGAAAGTGCGAATCGGTGGCCAGGAGCTGCTTCTGCACCAGCTTCTGCATTCAGATGCGCTCCTCGCATGCTCGCCCATATTGGCGAAGATTAATGAACAGATGAAGCGCGCTGAAATATTGGCTAATGCCATGTCATTAAATCCTACGTCTATAGCTTTGGCCGTCGCACCACATGTACCTATGGCGGCATGATGCAGGATGCCAGAGGCATCAGCAGTATAAATCGTCGCGGAAGCATTCCAATTGACTATTTGGTCGGCAGTTTCAGTCTCGCCGGCCGATTCGCTATTGCTCACAGTAGCCCGCCGATAGGTAGCGTAAATCGCAATTGCTACTGAAATTAGCTAGCGTAATGATAGACCTAGACCTAGAGCCGTTGAGAGGAAGCCTGGTATTTGGTTGATTGGTTGGAATTCGAACGCGCGCTGGACGAAATCAAAGGTACTGCTGAGGATTTCACCTCTACGTCTAGCTGGGGCTATTATGTGGAGGCGCTGGCTAAGGTGGAAACACAGGGAGCAACATGAAGTATTTTAATGTGTTCACGGCGAGGAATTGAATGCGACGGACGCGTGTTGCCACGGGCTAATAGGCGGGTACTGGGAGCTGGGACAACGAGGACTTATTTGAGTATTAGCTTCTTTTTTTTTGCATTGGGATTTGAACTGTTTTCTTTTTATGGGGTGGCAGGAAATAACTCAACAGCGACATCCCTTGGAAATGTTAGAAATTGTAGATGGTTTTCAATTACCCTGAATTTTAAGGGTGGTTTTGTGCTACTGTCATCTGCTGGTGGGTAGAAACAGCGTGCACGGTTTTTCTGCCAAGTTTAGCCAAGACACGGACAGAAGGTATGCGCTGTCTGATTTGTGTATGAACCTCAAACGTAGGGTGGTTTTTCTTATTTCATAGCGTGGCATTCGTTAAATGTACATAGGTAAAGTGTGTCCAAACTGGTATCGACAAGTTTGGACTCAAAAGGTGGTAGCTTTTGTTTTTTTTATTTTTTCTCCAGATTATTATTCAGTGGAGAGACTTCATACTTTAAAACTGGAATAGGTTTCAGCAAGTCAATCTTCGGGACAGGCTTTACAGGCAATGTAGGGCTTCTCAGCCTCCGGCTAAAAGGAGTAGGCAGTAGCAGTGGGTATGCTTCTTATGAACTAATCTATGAATGGAAAGATTCCGCCGAATGTAAAGGAAATCAAAGTAAAAATGCCTGTTGGAATCTGCTGCTTTGCTTCTGACCGTCAAAAGAAAGGGTTTTCGACAACTGACTACGACTAGTGTGTAGTTTAATTCTATTCAATTCAATTCAATTCATTTCAATTCAATTCAATTCAAATTATAACCTTTACTAAGCAGTTTATCGTACCTACTTAAGGGCTAAGTCAATTTGGAGTCTGTGAGGAAGCTGCCAAAAAGGTGAATCTTTGGTCTTTATGTGCTTTTTCAAAACAAAGAGACTTAGTACAAGGAAGCTGTCATTCGGGTGCTCCAGTTAGGCCTCAAAAACTGAAAAAAAAAACCTCACAAAGTGACCGGTTCTCCAAACAAACAAAGGGCTCTATTTAAAATAAAAGAAAGCAAAACAAACTCGAACTCACAAAAAAATATACGGTCTTAGCCTTTCAAGGCACCCCCGTACGGGGTTTTCTGGAGCGTCCTTTATTTCTCATGCTAATAATTTATTTCAGTGTTTACAGCCAAGAAAAAAATAACAACAACAGGGAATTCCAACGCAAAAAGGCCAGAAGATCGACCTTTTACACTTATGTATGATAACTAATAATCCAATCGCAATAAAATTTGGTATATATCCTTTTCACTGTCACAAACTAGCCATGTGCCTAGTTTCACGACGATCGATTGAGACTTTGAGGTGATCAAGCAAGACAAACAAACAAGAAAATTTCAGTGAGTATGTACCAACAGCTGCGACTTTTACCTATGCAGCATCTACTGACAATTCCGATTGATGATGATTGTTTCATCCCCTAAGCCTATCTAATGTTTCAGGGAGTTTCTTTTCTTTCGTGCTGGGAACTTCAAGGAATATTGCGCCCCTCTGAAAATGGCGCCTGGATCGGCCACTCTTCAGCTGGTTCTGAAGGAAATTTTAAATTTATGGCCAGAACTTAATTCCTGTAGCATGCTGAAGCATAATCAAGGTAAGATCATCCTTAACAAAGCTACACGAACTCAGACTTAGCTACAAAGACTCAAACGTATTGAAATTTCTGCGTCCCACGGCTGAATTTGGGCCTTTCAAAATCTTTAGAAAAAAGGCAGAAATTTGATGGTCAGCTGCACATTGGGCAAAATAAACCTTCTGTTCTGACATTTGCAAACTCGACATAGGAAAGGAAAATAAAATGTCTCAGTTTAAGCTGAAGGCCTTGTTATTTGCAAAGGAAAGTTCGACAAACATTATAAAATCTAGGTGCCTCTATACCCACATGCTTTAAGGGAAAGTATATACCAGCACTTGCAGCCTTTCGCTTAAGCCCGGTTAATTTCAAATCAGTTCGTCACCATAAAAAAAAAAAAAAATCGATTGCTGTTCCCATTTTGAATATACGCACAACCTAAATTCACTCTGTTATGAAAAGATCATAATTCAATCCGACAGCGATATGGTTTAGTCATTCATTCACGACATTCGCACATGGCTCGACGTTTTAAAACTTCTGAATGGCTGATCTAAAATACTGGCACAGTCTCTTCATAACAATGAAATTCAATGCCGAGCCACCTGTGACACATATCGATTTTTTAAATAAATCAGAGTATTGATTAAATCTTATCTGGCATCGAATATCATTGGGTATAAAAAGCTTCAGCGTATTTCAGTTGTCGATAGTAGCAATCAAGAAGTCAAACCCTCTGAAGATGTCAAAGTTAGGAGTTGTTTTCATTTTCGTATTCGTCGCTTTGATCGTTTCTACCGTGATCGCTTATTCCGAGGATGATGACTCGTCAAAATACGATGTAGACGACGACGACGACGGTATAAATTCGTATCGTTATTACCCTGGACAGCAATCAGATCGAGATCCGAAGGACTTTAAGGTTCTGGTAGACCCGAACCCCCAATGGAATCACCATACCACTCATAACCCAAAGCCAAAAATTCCTAAACACAGCACTTCTAAGCCTACAAATCCGAAACCACAGCCCACCACTTCAAATCCATGGCTCATCACTCCGAATCCATGGTCTACCACTGGGAAGCAAAGTTACACCACTCAAAAACCATGGTCTACCACTGGGAAGCAAAGTTACACCACTCAAAAACCATGGTCTACCACTGAGAAGCCAAGTTACACCACTCAAAAACCATGGTCTACCACTGAGAAGCCAAGTTACACCACTCAAAAACCATGGTCTACCACTGAGAAGCCAAGTTACACCACTCAAAAACCATGGTCTACCACTGAGAAGCCAAGTTACACCACTCAAAAACCATGGTCTACCACTGAGAAGCCAAGTTACACCACTCAAAAACCATGGTCTACCACTGAGAAGCCAAGTTACACTACTCAAAAACCAAGGTCTACCACTGAGAAGCCAAGTTACACTACTCAAAAACCAAGGTCTACCACTGAGAAGCCAAGTTACACCACTCAAAAACCATGGTCTACCACTGAGAAGCCAAGTTACACTACTCAAAAACCAAGGTCTACCACTGAGAAGCCAAGTTACACTACTCAAAAACCAAGGTCTACCACTGAGAAGCCAAGTTACACCACTCAAAAACCATGGTCTACCACTGAGAAGCCAAGTTACACCACTCAAAAACCATGGTCTACCACTGAGAAGCCAAGTTACACCACTCCAAAAGTATGGTCTACCACTGAGAAGCCAAGTTACACCACTCAAAAACCATGGTCTACCACTGGGAAGCCAAGTTACACCACTCAAAAACCATGGTCTACCACTGAGAAGCCAAGTAACACCACTCAAAAACCATGGTCTACCACTGAGAAGCCAAGTGACACCACTCAAAAACCATGGTCTACCACTGAGAAGCCAAGTTACACTACTCAAAAACCATGGTCTACCACTGAGAAGCCAAGTTACACCACTCAAAAACCATGGTCTACCACTGAGAAGCCAAGTTACACCACTCAAAAACCATGGTCTACCACTGGGAAGCCAAGTTACACCACTCAAAAACCATGGTCTACCACTGAGAAGCCAAGTTACACCACTCAAAAACCATGGTCTACTACTGGGAAGCCAGGGTCCACCACTCCAAAACCATGGTCCACCACTTGGAAGCCAAGTTCCACAACTTCAAAACCATGGTCCTCGACGCCTACTACGAAGATCACCACTCAGAAACCGCATCCACACCCTGGATGTTGTGGTTGTCATCAGAGACAAGCAAACAACTTGTTCCTGAATTTGATTCTGCGTGTCCAAGACGGAAGCGGTTGTTAACTGAGAAGACGCATCTATAGGTTATTGGAATATTAAAAAAAAAGTTAAAAAGTAGCTGCCCACTAACATGGTCTCGTATGTTAGTTTTTTTTTTTTGTCAGAACAGTTGCTGGTCAAACTTCATACCTCAACTTGATTTCGGAACTGCTCTTAAGCCATCTTAATCTAAAATGCATTCCGTAAGTGTAGAAATCAAACTCATAAAACTCTACCATTCAAAAACGTCATCCGCCACCGCTACAGGCGACGACGTGCCTATTCAACGAGGGGTCTATCGCCTTCAATTGAAAACCCGTGCGCACCTCTATTCACACTCTGTATCTTTCATCTCGCGAATACACAGTAAGTGCAATTTCCTTGGAACATGTTTGAAAAGGACTCTCCCTTCCACCTCTGCACAGATGCGGCGCGGCTATTTTTTTCCTCCATTTTTAGCTTTTATCCTGTTTTTGTTTCTATGATGCTTTTCAAGGATATTTCTTCGTTTCAATGGATTCGCTGTTATATTTTCGCGGCTTTGTTCTAAATTCATTTCACCCCTAAGGACGGGGGAGGGTGCAAGGATAAAATTAAAAATACAAAATAAAACGACAGAAAAATATTCATTAAAACAAAAGCATCCTGTACACTCCTTTCATGTACCACGGCTGCATTCGCAATTTGTGTATGAAGTGAAGGAAACAATTGGAGAGTTGCAGTACAAAAAAATAAGAAGAAGCAGGGTGCTGTTGTGAATGTAGTTATTTGGTGAAAGGCGTTCAGGTAATGGGTGTGTACATGGGAAGGGATTTGTGTGTGGTTTTTTTTTTCTGCTCTGAATTAATTGAAAAGAAGTGCAGAAGAAAAGGATCCCCCAAACGAAAGTTATGCAGTTGCACTTAAGGGTGAAAGGATTTCGTGAGTTTACACTTTTCTTTAGCAGTGTCTAAGATTTCAATTGCAAGTAACTAAGCTGGAAGGCAGTGCGAGGGGGCCAGTACGCGCTTTGTCTGCCTGAATGGCTAAGCGATGAAAGGCGAGTTGTGATTATGTTGACACTTGGATCTCATTACATTGGATAAATATGATGATGCACACAAAGTACCTTGTTAGGTGCGGAATGCGGACGAGTGTGCAGAGTTACTGAATCTGAATGGTGTGGTGGATCATTAATTTTAAATAAAAAGGATTCATTTTTGTGAGTGTGGCAGATAGGTATAGGGGACTAGCTATTCAGTTTGTTTAGAATGACGTGCTGACTGTTGACATGTTGTTGCTGCGGTGAACTAAGTGTGGGTACCTATGTAATCTTAATTAAAAGGAAACGTGTAATTACTGAAAGTTCAGCTTGGATTGGGAGTGGGGAGGGCGATTCAAAAGTTTCTATTCAGTCAGGGATATTGTAAGGGAGATGTTAGCTAGAGGTAAGTGGGCATTTTATTTTGGGAAAACCATTTTCTATATTTTAAACAGCCTGACAAGAGATTCGTTCATCAATCTGATCTCAAAATCATAAAAATAGTCTAGGGCCTTGTCCCTACGGGGTCGTATTCTACACTCAGACTTCAAGAGGTATTTTCCACGCTGATTTTGAATAGTTTTTAGATGCATTTTTTTAACGATTTTATTATCAGTTTTGCGACTCCTCTTTAACGTGTTTTTGACAAGTTTTTTATGCATTTATCGACCCATTTTTGACGGATTTTTGGACAAGTCTTTGACAAGTTTTTCGACGAGTTTCCAACGGATTTTTCGATGCATTTTTCAGGTTTTCTCTTAGGTTTTTTTTTCTATGCATTTTTGACGAGTTTTTTACGCGTATTTGACAAGTTTTTGGGTAATTTTGTTAAGTTCTTTTTCAGGCATTTTTTTGACACATTCCTCGATGCGTTTTTTAAGAAGGGTTTTGACGCATTTTTCAAAGTGTTTTTGAAGCGATATGAAACGTGTTTTTTTAGGAGACTTTCCAGCGCTTTTTGACGTTTTTTTTTATTGTTTGAAGTGCTTTTTCAGGTACTTTTTGACCCATTTGTGACAAGTTTTTCAGTCATTATTTTATGCACTTTTCACGGTTTTTTTCACGCGTTTCTCAATTCTTTTTTGAGAAGATTTTTGACCAGTTCTTCTTCATATGCTTTTTGGCAGGTTTTTTGCTGTGTGTTTGACTTATTTTTGTCTAGCTCTTCACAATCTTATGGGCTCGATTTATATCGCGCTTTTGAAAAGGGTTTCACGCACTATTTGGTGATCTCATTTTTCCTGCGTTTTTTGGTATATTTTTTAGTTTGTTTTTTGAGATACTTTTTGACAGAAATACGACAAGATTTTCAGTTAATTTTTGATGCATTTTTGACGCTTCCACGCGTGTTTCAAATCGTTTTTAGGGTGCTATTTTTAAAGTTTTTTTTTTTTTGATAATCTTTTGACGAGTTTTTGTACGCCTTTTGACAGGTTTTTTGATGCGTATTTGACTTGTGTTTGGATCGTTTTCCACGATCGTATGGACGCGATTTTGAAAAGGTTTTCACGCACTTTTTGATGAGTTTTTACGGGTGTTTGATGCTTTTAAACGAGTTCATCTCATGTTTTTGGACAAGTTCTTCGACGCGTTTCTGAACCGATATTTGACGTTTTTTTTGAGGAGATATTCCTGCTTTTTTTTGACGCATTTGTCAGACTGTTTTTGAGGTACTCTTTGACAGATTTTCGAAGAGATTTTCAGTCAATTTTTGATGCATTTTTGACGTTTTGCACGCGTGTTTCAATTCGGTTTTTTGATGCTATTTTTGACGTTTTTTTTTTGAGAAGCTTTTTGACGAGTACCTTATACGCCTTTTGACAGGTTTTTTGATGCGTATTTGACTTGTTTTTGGATAGTTTTCCACGATCGTATGGACGCTATTTTCAACGCGATTTTGAAAAGGTTTTCACGCACTTTTTGATGAGTTTTTACGGGTGTTTGATGCTTTTAAACGAGTTCATCTCATGTTTTTGGACAAGTTCTTCGACGCGTTTCTGAACCGATATTTGACGTTTTTTTTGAGGAGATATTCCTGCTTTTTTTTGACGCATTTGTCAGACTGTTTTTGAGGTACTCTTTGACAGACTTTCGAAGAGATTTTCAGTCAATTTTTGATGCATTTTTGACGCTTTTCACGAGTGTTTCAATTGTTTTTTTATGCTATTTTTGAAGTTTTTTTGAGAAGCTTTTTGACGAGTTCTTTATACGCCTTTTGACAGGTTTTTTTTTGCTAATTTTCCACTTTCGTATGGACGCTGTATTTAACGTGATTTTTAAAAGGTTTTCACACGTTTTTTGGTGCGATTTTTGACGGGTGTTTGACGACTTTGAACGAGTTTATCTCATGTTTTTTGGAAAAAAAAAAATTGATTTTTTTGTAAGGCCTTTTTTTGAGGGAGATTTTGACATTACCAAATGCCGTTCAGCTAGGTCATAGTTTGAGTTTTTGAAGATACGCACAGAACTTCTAGAAGATCGGGAGAATAAAACTGTGCTGCATACAAAAAAATTTATCTAGGGATCTTAACGACTTACTAAGATATACCCTCTGGGAAAACAGTTCTTTTAAGGTGAAGACTATGGACGCACTTTAAAATATGACGTTTGATCCTATTTTTTAACCTCCCCATAAGAACGTCACACTCCGCGTTGATGTAAAATTTGAAATATTTAAGAAACACATATCAATTCCCCCGCTATTGTCCTCATAAATCTTTGTATCCAGAGTAAGAGTGAACGAACGAAAATTCTTCAACCTTTAAAAAAAAAAAAAAAATCTCGTTCCTCTGAAGTGATCCGCCTTCTTTATGTCATCACTTTCATCGCTTCCCATGCACGAAAGACTACAAGAAACAATTTGCTTCTTCCCTCCGAAGGTGCACACCCGGCATTGCCCTTTACCCTTCATCTGGCTGAGCCATCGCCATGTGCCAACTTATTTTTCACTTAGCTACACAGGCCAAAGGAGCACCCTCCGCCCAAGAGTTAATTTTTTTTTTCTTTCCTTTCTTGAATACCTACATATTTTTCTTTTTTGAAAACAGGGCGAAATATCTGACAAAAAAGTTCTTCTCTGTGCTGTTGAAGAGAATTGACGCGTACACGATACTTGGCATCGTCATATATCCCACATCAGCACCAACTCACACTCCCTCTCTCAACCATACATACATATATCGTATACCTCAGGGATGATGACGTTGCTTTTATAATAATGGAGAAGCTGACTTATTTTCGCGCCATGTTCTTAAGAGGTTTCACTGGCACTAGAGGGACCCTCAACCAAAAACAGAAAAAAAAGAAACAGAAAGAACCACAGAGAAGGACGAGTAAATGGAAAAAATAAAAAGAATCCTTCTCCATAGCCTTGAAAAGAAAAATTTCTAATTGCACTCCCACAAGCATACACGCGAAATATGTATGCAGCTATGAATTATGAATAACCAATGCATGTGGGGGATCGACAGTGTGCGAGTATCCTTTTTCTACATAAGAAGCAAACAGGAAAAGAAAAAGAAGAATGAAATCTCCAAAAGCCTCTTGTTTTTGTCCAATCTGCCATATTTTTGTTTTTCCATAATGCCTGCGCCTATCCTTAGATTGGAATGCACACATGTGTACGTGTGGATATCTGCATAATATGGAGCGTCATCATTAAAAGAGTTGTTTTCATGCATGCAAAAGCACACACACGGAGATGTTGAAAGTGGAGAAAAGAAATTCATTTTGTCCTTTAAACACAGAAATATGTGCACAGGCCCAGGTGTTGGTGTGAGAGGACGCTCCGAGAGATGCACTTAAAATGTCATCTCTGCCACAGTGGGTGGGTGATGAACTTGAAAAACGCTTGCTTGTATACCCAAAGGACATGTGCAAGGATTATGTATGCTTGCAATGAAATTTGTTGTACAGTTTACTGCAAAACATTTTGTTGGAGGAAACTTTTTCGGTGCAAAGACTTTCGGTGGCGTCCTCGCCCATGTCACCTAAAGTGGTGTCTACGTGCGGTAGGTGTGAGTTGCGGCTTCCAATTTGGAGGAATGGGGTCGGATTTTCTGCAGGTGCAGGTGTTTTCCTAATTATTGATGGTAAAATTCCTTGTCCTTGTTGTTGCTACTTCTCATATACCTACTCTGTGCTTCTCGATCGAATTGGTTGTTATACGAAGCTTCCAATGTTCGCTGTACCGGCATCGTTAAGATCGTTGAAATGACAGCGACCTCTTATAGTCCTTTGGTGATAGGGAAGTGATATGCAGCGCCTCTGTTCCGTATTCCGTATTCATTGGAAGATCCAACTGTACTCATTGGGCCTCTCGGTTGAAAATACCTTTCTTAGCTCAACCACTAAAGACTGATTCTCAATATTTTGACAGAAGCTACGCCAAGATCTCCCCTGTGCTTTGATTTAGTCTTTTGAAAGTAGGGACACCAAATGACCGTCAAACGGAGGACTATTCATTTCTAGATCTCAGCGGAACTTCTCCAAGCCAACGGCTTTTAAAAAATCAACCCATTGAACTTTCCGACTCTCCTAATGCATTTCGAAAATGCAAACCTCGGCTTGAGCTATCAGAACACCGCCATCTTTGCAAATTAGCCACCCCTTGCGAAATGGGCGATAAATATCCACCAAACAAGAAATTTCCAAATGGACCACTTTTGTCTGACAACACCGCCTCCGTTATAGTAAACACAAAGCAAACAGATTTCTCACTTCCCCGATGCACAAAGAAACTACTTCAAGTCCCATAATCAACAAATCCCGCCGTCGTAGGTGTAAACAGCGCGCCTTAACGCATGGCCGAGTATGCTGCACGTACCTACAGCTCAGCCCATCGGTGTTTGATTTTCACATATTCATTAAGTCAATCCATTCACACTGCACCATTGTAGGCGATTAAGACGACCAACGACAGATTGCAACAACGCATGCAGCCAAACCACCTGCTGACCCGCTTTCCCAGGTGCGAATATGTGTCCATAAGTCGCGCATAAATACAGTGATTTCTATCTTTCTATTTTTTTATTAAATTTTCCACTTACGGCCGCTGAATTACGACCCATTCACGGTGATTCGTTTAATTTCAACTCGAAATCACTTATAGGAGTTTTACAATTTCGATATCAGCACCGCAACTAATTCACGGGCCATTCGATTGTGCCGCATTATTGACGCCTTCGATAGTGGCGCGAGTTAAGTATCCATAGCAAAACATATTGAGAAAAAAGATAACATTATTTGTATTCAATGATATCTTTAGTCTCTAGTACAGTCTTGCACACAACGCTACAATGATAACATATGTAAAAGAGATAATATCGTTTGTATACAATGTTGGAATATTATCTCTTCTTCATTATCAAGCAAGACGATTGTACGCTTGGGTCTCCTTGTAGATAGATAAGAAAAGTATATAAATACGACTGTATGATGAATTTATCAACAGTCTTATTGTAACTACATAGTAGCCTTAAGCTCCTTTTAGAATTAGTAAAAAGTATTTCAATAATAAAGGACATAGTTCCAAATAAATATTGTTTAATTTTAAAAGTAAGAAACAAGTGTTTTAATTGGCGATCCTGCCAGGAGGTTAAATATACTTTTTAACTTCAATCGAGCGGACCTCGGGAACAAGTAGTGAAATCTAGTATAAACAGAACACTCGCGTTACCGGTTACAAGAATTACCTAGCATAGCAGGTACAAATATAGCTTCTTCGTACGAAGCAGCAAAGCAATTCAGTGAAAGTGTATATGTGGAGAAAAAAAACACACAAATTCGACGACAACAGACACGAGTTCAAAATGGAACAACTCGCAGTATTAATGGCAAGATTAGAAGCTTTAGAAACCAGGAGCAACACAGTAACACAAACCCTAGAGCACACACGCACAGAGAATGCAAGGTTAGCAGCAATAATAACTAACCAAAATCAAATAAACACTAATTTAGAAACAAAACTAAATGAAGTAAAATCTGGATTAGGCATAGTACCAAACATACCTGTGCTAGAGGAAATAAGAACCACATATACAGATGGTAGTGAAATACAGTTAGACGCATTTAAAAGCCTACCTATTTTCAACGGCGATCAATCAAATTATCGGTCGTGGCGCGAAGAAGCATCCAGATTAATGGACAGCATTAAAAACTTCAAAACACACAGTAAGTACGCAGCAGCATTGACTATAGTGAAAAGTAAAATACAGGGTGCAGCCGCGAATGTGTTAACTAATTATAACACAATTTTTAATTTTGAGGCGATACGTAACAGATTAGATTATACGTACTCTAATCAAGAACCTCTATACGTGCTACAAGACATGATGAAAGCCATCACGCAAAAAAGAAGCACACTGTCTGAATACCACGACGAGATAAATAAAAATCTCAATTTAATAATATCAAAAATCACTATGTCAGGTGATCCGCCGAATATAATCGACAGACTAATTAAAAATGCTAACGACGACGCAGTTCGTATATTCATTGATGGTATGAGTGACAACTTTACAAGAGGATCATTATATTCAGCTACAATAAATGATCTAGAACACGCATTCGCAATTGCTCGCAGAATAGAACATGATAATGTGCACAGGCATTTACATCTCACTCAAGATAAGCACCACAAAAATATGCCACATGAACGCAGAAACGAAAGAAGACCAAATTATTCGAGCCAAACAACGAATTATCAACCCCAGAAGCAATACGATAATATGCAGCAACACAATCAAGGACCACAGCCGATGGAGATAAACTCGAGACAAATTGTACATGCACAGCGACAAAATTGGAATCAATACAAACCCGATGTATATAATCCACCAGCGAAACGTGAACACAGCGGGAGTTTCAACACACACAACAGACCGCAACGATCTTATCAGCAGAACTTCAAGCAGCAGAGAGTAAATAACTCCCGACAACAACGCAGAGACGATGTCAGCAGTACATATGCAGAAGCAGATGAAACGGAATGTATGGTAAATAATAACATAAGAATAGATCATTTAAACTAGTAGACGGGTTGCCCTGCTTAAATTTAACTAGTACTATTTCTAAGAAAATTTATAAAATTCTTATTGATACTGGTGCAACCCATAATTACATTAATAGAAAATGCGATTCTAGCAAAAAAATTAAAATTAAACCTATAAAAATAAAAACAATGCATGGTTATTCTATGGTAGATACAAAGAAAGTAGTTAGGATATTAAAGAAAAATATAACATTTTTTGAATTAGAGGATATTCAGTCTTTTGATATGATATTAGGATATGAAGGACTTAAAGTTCTAAACGCGGAAATAAATTTCAGTAATATGACTCTAACTACCATAAGCAGTGTCGAATCTATTCAGAAAATTAATTACATAATTGGGGAAAATAATATTTATAAAGCAGACATAGATAGACTGATGAAGATTAATAACAGCATAGGACCGTTACCCTTTACAGATACTATAGAAGCAAGCATTAGGACGACCAATGATAATCCGGTTTATGTTAAACAATATCCATATCCCATAGCAGATAACGAATTCGTAAACAAAGAAATACAGAAACTCTTACATGACGATATAATAGAAAAAAGCCATAGTCCTTATAACAGTCCCATATGGACAGTACCTAAAAAAGGTTTGGACGAAAAAGGAAAACCAAAACGGCGCATGGTTGTTGATTTCCAAAAACTTAACGCTCACACTGTAACAGACAGATACCCCATTCCGGATGTCAACATGACAATTCAAAATTTAGGTAAAGCCAAGTACTTTACAACATTAGATTTGGAGTCAGGTTTCCACCAAATTAAAATCAAAACAGATGATAAAGAAAAAACAGCTTTTGCTATAAATGGCGCAAAATATCATTTTAAACGAATGCCTTTCGGGCTCAAAAATGCACCAAGCATATTTCAGAGATGCGTGGACGACATTTTGAGAGACTTTGTAGGTAAATTCGTACACGTTTACATTGATGACGTATTGATATATTCTTCATCTGAGGAAGAACATATACAGCACATAAGTCAAGTATTCGACGTACTCAATAAAGCCACATTAAAAATATCTGATGAGAAAAGTAAGTTTTTTCAAGAAGAAGTAGAATACTTAGGTCACATAATCAGACATGGTAGAATCACTACGAACCCTGAGAAAATAGCAGCTATAGAAAATTTTCCAGTCCCACAAACGGTAAAGGATTTGAGAGGATTTTTAGGTCTTACAGGTTACTATCGTAAGTTTATAAAAGGATACGCAAGCATAGCCAAGCCCCTGACATTATATTTACGAGGAGATAACGGTAAAGTAAACAAAAAACAAAGTAAAAATATTAAGTTAAATCTGAATGATTCAGCATTAGAAGCGATTAGAATTTTAAAAAATTATTTGAAAGAACAAGTCGAACTTTTTCAACCGGATTATAGTAAACCATTCGAGCTTACTACTGATGCATCCAACATAGCTATTGGAGCCGTACTAAGTCAGAATAAGCAACCTATACACTTCTTGTCAAGAACACTGAGTAAGACAGAAGAGAACTATAGCACAAACGAGAAAGAGCTATTAGCGATCATATGGTCCTTACAAAAACTCAGAAACTACATATATGGTATAGCAGACTTAACCATATATACCGATCACCAGAGCCTTATATATTCTGTATCAGAAAAAAATCCCAACACAAAGCTGAAACGTTGGAAGGGAATCATTGAAGACTTTGGAGCAAAATTAGTTTATAAACCAGGAAACCTAAATCTTGTAGCTGACGCATTATCACGTCAACGCATAAATACTTCTACCATAGAAACAGCACATTCAGCTGAAAGTTCTTCTAATGATATAATAAAAACTGTGAATCAGCCTTTTAATGCATACACTGCACAGTTCGAACTTATTGAAGATATAACAAATAATATCGAAACACAAATCTATTTTAGTAACAAAATAAGACTCATAATAAAGTTTAAGGACAAAGACTCTTTACTAAGGCAGATGAAAGAAGTTATACAACCCCAAAAGATTGTAGCTTTGCATACGAAATTTGAAAACATATACAAATATGGTGAAAACATAAAAAAAGAATTCCCACTAGTAAGATTTATATTCACACCAAGAAAACTTCAAGACGTGACAAATTTGGAGGAACAACTAAAACTTGTAAGGGTAACTCACGAAAGAGCACACCGAGGGTTACGTAACAATATACAAGAAATCTCAGAGAAATATTACTGGCCCGATCTAAATAAACAAGCAAAGAGTTTCAACAGAAAATGCATAGCATGTCTATTTGGAAAATATGAAAGAAAACCTATCAGAGAACCTCTGAATAATTCAGAAATACCAACACATGTGGGAACACACATTCATATGGACATATACTTCAACGACAAGTATACTTTCCTTGTAACAGTAGATAAGTATTCTAAATATACAATCCTTCGGGAAATCGAAACTCGAAACAGACTGTACGACGTTATGGAAGAGGTCTTATCTAATTATTTCCCAAAATGTGAACGACTCATGACAGATAACGAGAAGGGATTCAAAACAGAAATGGTGAACCAAATGTGTTTGAAATACAACATAACTAAAGTAGAAACTCCAGTATACAGATCGACAGCGAACGGTCAGGTAGAACGTGTAAACGGTACAATAACTGAACTGTCTAGAATATTCACAATTCAGAATAAAACAAGACTTATCGAAGAAATATTTAGAACAGTGCGTGAATTAAATAATTCTATACACTCAGTTACCGGTTTGAAACCTAGAGACATTTTCTTTAATCAAAATAAATATAGCAATAGTGAAATTATAATAAATAAACTAAACTCAGCATCCAAAAAAGTGATCGAACGTCTAAATAAAGGAACTCGACACAGAGAGTATAAAAAAGGAGATAAGATAATGGTAAGAATCACAGGTCTTAGAAAGAAATCTAACGCCAGATACATAACAAGAATAGTAGAAGAAGATAAAGGAGACACTGTAATCTCTAAAGAAGGAATAAAAATTCACAAGGATAACATAAAGAATTATCATTTTTCAGATGACGAAAATATTAATATTCCTAACATTACTAGGAATTGTACAGAGTCAAGAAGGGCAAGGAAACGTTCAAATAACTGAGTTACTAAACAAGAAGTTTATACTTACGCAAACAGATGACGTGTATTTATTCAAAGAACAAACTTATTTGTTACATGCCACCAACCTGACTTCGATATTTCAACCTTACGTAAATATCGTAACTAGTAAATATCAACCTACACAAGAAGAAAAAATTTGGTTAAGTAAAATTAAGAATTTAGCAGACCAATTACAAGAACATACTAGGCATACTAGATCAATTAACTTTTTAGGAACAGCTTTCAAATATGTGTTTGGTAATCCTGACCATTATGACTTAGTTAACATAGAAACGAGTATAAATAATCTCATAGAAAACAATAATAAACAAAAAACTATAAATTCTAGATTTGAACAAATTTTGCAACAATTCGAAGGTCAGAGCCTTAAAGAACATTTAGTAATAGAACAAGTGTACGAACAATTATTATTATTGACCAGAACAATTAATGCAGCAAAAAATAATGAATATTTATCAGAAAGCCTAGACTTAGATGACATTAAAAATATTATTCAACATGAAATAATTCAAGTACCCATAATAAATATACTTGAGTACTCTAAAATATTATTAGCTAGAACTGATGAATTCTTCATCACAATATATAAATATCCAGTTCTAATTAAATCATGTAAATTGTATAAAGTAACACCTTTAAATTCAAAACATGGAAAAATCATTACAGATAAAACAATTGCCTTATGTAACCAAACTTATTTAAGAACAAGAAATTGTCAAAATCATCTAAGTAAAAACATTTGTGAAATTAACTTTGAAGAAGAAAATTGTCTTATTCCACTTTTAAAGAATATAACTTCAAAATGCAACATTAAACAAGAATACGATTACGACTTAGAAATTGAATCCGGTGTTATGTTATTAAGCGGTAAGCATAAGTTAAATAATCAAACAATTAATGGTATAAACTTAGTTACTTATGAAAATACTATAAATCTAGACGATAAAATATACAAAAACATGCATAAGCAAATTAAAGAAGTTATATTAAGAAATCATAATTCAGAGTCTTACATCGACCAAATAATTAAAGAAGATACAATGTACAAATTCGATAACATAGATACTTTAAAAAAACTAATTATTCCTTTTGAAGAAAAACCGATATTATCAACTATATACACAATTGTAACACTGATTGTTATTCTAGCATTTACGTACGTAATGATAAAAACTATACAATGTATAACAGATCGTCAAAAACAAAAAAAGATTGACGCATATAACAAAACTTATGAAAGAGAAATGTTAAAAATAGCGTCGAAAAATCGGGACGATTTCGTTTAACAAGGGGGGGAGTTAAGTATCCATAGCAAAACATATTGAGAAAAAAGATAACATTATTTGTATTCAATGATATCTTTAGTCTCTAGTACAGTCTTGCACACAACGCTACAATGATAACATATGTAAAAGAGATAATATCGTTTGTATACAATGTTGGAATATTATCTCTTCTTCATTATCAAGCAAGACGATTGTACGCTTGGGTCTCCTTGTAGATAGATAAGAAAAGTATATAAATACGACTGTATGATGAATTTATCAACAGTCTTATTGTAACTACATAGTAGCCTTAAGCTCCTTTTAGAATTAGTAAAAAGTATTTCAATAATAAAGGACATAGTTCCAAATAAATATTGTTTAATTTTAAAAGTAAGAAACAAGTGTTTTAATTCGCGCTGATAAAACAAGTTCCACATATTCATGTGCGCAAAATGTGGCGGGTCTTTATGGTGAATTGGCAACAGCGAGCTAGATCGCTACGGATCGCTCTATTTGCGACCGCAAGCACGGCCTAAAAGCATTTCAAGGAGACTGCCGAGATTTACGCGCACGGATAAGAGGCGACCAGTAGCGCCAATGAAACTGTGTCTGTATGCATTTTACATCAATTAATATGAGATGGGTATCGCAAAGAGCCCACTGCCTAGCTAAGTATCGAGATAAGTTCGATAAAATTGATCGCGGGTACACACCCAACGGCCGGGCTGTGTAGTCGCCTCCCAACATCGACAACGCATCATATCGGAGATCATCGGGGCTAGATAGGTCTGGTGAGGTTGTACCATAATCAAATGGGATGGTAACCGTTAATTGGTTTTGGTTTTTCCTTTTTTTTTTTTACCTCCGGTGGAATGCCGCAGATGATCAGAATATGAGAAATGAGAAATATTTTTCAGAAATTGTTGCGTTTGCGATGTTAGGTAAGTCAAGGGAAGCTGGGGGGTGGTATTTAGCTGCAAAAGGCTACTGCCAGTGGGACTGACTGAAGAACTAATTGGCGCAGTGCCTTAAGCGAATGGTCAGGTGGATGTTTACAGCTTTTCGTACGGGTGGGCTGAATCATAGTGAGTCCATCGCTTAGTGTTTGTTGAGTCTACCCAAACAGCAGTTGCACAGAAAATCATGAGCGCTTTAGAATTTGTTAACATAATTATTATTATTATTATTATTATTTATTAACATAAATGTACAAGTTAATCTTTAAATAACAGAGCTAGCTCCAAGGCTTACGGCTTGCATAATTAGTGACTGGCCTTGATGGCAGTTCAGTGACTGACTGGCTGAAATGGCATCTCTATTCGGAAATGAGGCAGAATGCGAGCGACCTTGCCAGTCTGAATAGGTCCGTTTGTGGCACCAAGTGTCGTATTCAACAGAGGTTCGATGTCGCCTATGCTTCGGAGTGGTGTGGGTATACGTCACAAGAGACGTAGTCGAAAGGCAAAACGCATTCATAACGTCGCCTTGTGTAAAAGAAACCGCCACAAGGGTTTTGCATGTTCTTTTACTGTGCGCAGGTGCGTCACGACTCAGAAATAACTACACTTCACAATATCGTATCAACATATTCGGTGTCAACGTGGGTGCTTCAGTTGGCTTGTGTGTTGAACTTTCAGTGTGCTAAAGTACTGAGCGGGTGGTCTCAGATTCCAAAACACCGGAAAACACAAATTGCAGTGCCCTCTCGCTTATGTCTAATAAATAGCCGTTCGTCATCAAATTTAACGACCTTTCCATTGGTCCAAAAAATTAAAAACTCACGCAAATCGAATGTGCTAAAGATTATAAATTTCAATCCACATTTAAATGTCAAAGATTGTAATTCTGGTACTTTTTTTAAGAGTTTATTGCTTGACATCATTGGGTCTGTTCCCTTACTTTCTAGTTCAATACAGTGTTACCTCTGAATTTTTTTTAAGAGTCAAAGTCAAGTTCAAAGGGTCCCATTCCCATCATATCTTTTTTTTATACTTTAACCCGCGCTTAGTGATTTATACCCTTGTATCGATTGAAAAAACGATTTTTTATATTTCAACTCAAAAACACATGCAGAATATTTTTTTTTTTTTTACAAATATAGTGACAAAATGTCGGCGCAGTGGCTTAGTGTATAGTGTGTTGAACTACTCAGCGAGACGTCCCAGGTTCGAAAGCAGCAAAAAATCCAAATTCCATTTTAGGGTTTTTTTTTTCCTTTGCGCCACCTCTCGCTATAGGTATCCGAACGCGTTGACTAGTCAACTTGATTTTTTTTTATATGCTCGCGGTCAGCGTTACCGTTGTTTGCGTGTAACAATTTTTTTTTTTTTTTTGTTATTTTACCCTTTTTTATTTCGAAAAGACCCTAGCATTTTTTTTTTTTCCAAAAATGTTGTTTCCAAATAAGTACGTTTAAAATGTAAGACGGTAGCCTATCAGAACACTATTACAGTGTTAAGCGAACTAATGGTTCTTAAAAATCGTGCGAAAATTCTATATTTGCAGGGGAGTTTTAGAAATGACACCCTTTTCTCTCACCGGCCATTTTTTTGACGTTTCAGAATTCTGCATCGGCCACTCTGTCTACCTATTTTAAATTTGACTCTTCTAAAAGTTAAGTGATTATGGAGCAGGATTTTTTTTGACTAGATTTATCGGTTTTCCCTCCATAAACGTCAACTGCAAAAAGTCAGCTGTTAGACTTACTAAACTAGGAATCCGAACGTCACCAATAGGTCTGTTCACTTCACTGAACTTTCTTGTTCAATACTGGCAATACCTCACATTTGTCTCATTGTGAGAGAATTCGCTCACCGAAATGAAGGAGAGTGCTGACTGTTGAACCACAAATTGGAAAAATGTGAATTTTTACTGGGCGGGAATATTCAAATATCAGTAGAACAAAGAACAATTTTATATTCAAGACCAAGATTTTGAATCGATTTTATTGCAGAAATTAAACAGTTCAATTCGTTTGCTTCTTACATCTAAATTAATGCTATAGGTACAAGCAAAAAATAGAAATGAAATAAAATGTCATCTACAAAAAAATTACCATTTGAACGATTTGACAACCATCTGTCAACTATAGTGTAAGTACAGCCAACCAACCCAAAGAAATTTAGGGCCGTTTTATTCACTCGAAGTTGAACACAACTTGGGGAGTTCGATATATAAAAGTCCCCAAGCTGTGTTCAACTTCGAGTGAATAAAACGGCCCTTAGTGTGCTCATATTTGCAAGTTCTTTATGATGGAGGGGAAATGTTTTGCTCTCTTTTTTTGCCTCTCTTCTGTCCAAATTTTTCGTAGGTAAGTAAACAAAGGTCGACTAAATTTGAATGTGTTCGATTGCATTATCGTTAGGGAACAGACCGATCATTTATATTCGAAGTAAAATACCAAAATTCCTTAAATGTCAAAATGAATTGTCACAAATATCATATTGTTACATCCAGGCTGGGATTCGAAAAGATAAAACACTATTCTGTTCAACTTTTCCAATAAAATCACTTTATTTACACTTTCTACTTATTCACTTATTAGGTACCAAAACAATATCACTTAGATCAATTCTTAAACTTTTCAATCCAATCGCTTTATTCACTGTATTACTTTTCACTTATTAATCTCACAACCGATTACTCTTTCGAACTTCACCAATCACTGGTTAAAAATCAACTGTACCTACATCTCTGTTCTCAACGCACCCCTTTTATATCCGCTCTGCCACCTATCAGCGAATATTCCAGAAGTATTTCCAACTCTTCACTAGATGGTTCTAGAATTAGCTAACTTGACAGATTCCAGTCTCCAATTGGAAGTGGAAGAGGGTGAATAAGTGCACGATTCACCACAATTCCTAAGTGCCTGATTCACCACAATCCCTAAGCGCCTGATTCACCACAATATTACTATAATGAGAATGATTAAAAGCGATTATTAGAACGAGACAAGGAACCCTGTTTTTTCTTTGATCAAAAATAGATGCAAACTGTAAGTTACTTCGAAATTACACAGACAAAAACAGCTTGACGAATCTCTAAGTCCATCACCGACTTACGCTGCGGGTACGATTGGAAAGTGGGGCTCTGCGGCTTGTTGATTAAAGCGCCAGAGCACCCTAGTGAACTGCTAGTGTCGTTAATAGTAAGTTGGTGGCATTTACTATCCGTATTGACAGATAGTTTGTTCTTGACTTCCCAATATAGACCCTTTAACCACAGCCAAACTTATCGGAACTAGTTGCGTATTTTTAGAGATGAAGCCTCGATTGATATTTACATTCAGACCACATCTTCATGCAACTCATTTACAAAGCAAGTGAACTTCGGACCAACGCACATTTCCAAAATTTCATATCCATCATAATTTTTAGGGTAGGCTTCTTGTTTTGCTCGTTACAAAGCTTTAAATCTGAAAGCTAGAAATTACATTTCTTCCAGAACCTTGAATGTCGAGTAGCTTTCGACGCGCCAATGTGATGTAAGCCATGTCTGCCTTGAATATCTTTTGTGCCAAATCTGGCTGAAAGATATTTAGTTTAGTATATGCCTCCAATGACACATCCAAGTGTCGCAGTCTAGTCTTCCAATGATTTAAGTACAGCTAAATCAGATCCAGAGGGGAGACATAATATTCAAGTATACGAGTATTTTGGGCTTTCGTAAATTTAAGGACTACCATTAAATTGGACTACATGACTTCTTAAACTTTCACCAATGAGCAACTGCCTACTTCTCTGATCTCTATATCGACAGCATGAAAGGCACAATAGATGGAAAAAATTATTAAATACACACATAACCTCCAATTAAAGCTATACACTTCCTGGCGCCTGTATAGTCTACACACAATACACTGTAACAGAATTTATGCCGACACAAAGCGAGAGGACAAAAAGCATAATAATTATAAATTTCGACTCATTAGCCGAGGTAATTTACAGCTCATAAAGTGCCCGACTTGATAGAGATCTCGACAGTATGGTCTCTGATTTCGCCATCCACAGCGAGCGGGGCGAACAATGCTGGGATGGAAGCGTGCCACACGACTTTTGTCCATTTTCCGAATAGCCAGTTCACAGAGGTTTAAATAGGCGACTGACGGCGACGATGGGTGGCTGATAATTATATCGAGTTGTAATTGGAGTCCTTGCCGTTTATGATGAAATTATTTAAAGCATTTCCCCCCGGACGGTTTCCAACTTGTCGATGGAGGGTCTTGCAAGGCTCATTTAATGGAGTTCCTTAGTTGCAACAAATCATATTCAATTGGACACGGTAATACGAATTGAATAGGCGTGTATATACCTGAGAGTGGCAACTTCGATCGATATACAAAATGGAAGCCAAGCAGAATTCTTAATATGATACAGGAACACTTCCTGCTTCCTCATGAATCGCTGGATATAAATTCGCAGACATCTTCATCGCATGATGCACTCAAATATAAAATGATTGATTCGACTATGCAGAAGCACACATCAACTTTGCGCGCCCCGAAGGATTCATCTACCCCATCAGCCCCAACAGGACTACGACGACGACGACGATGACGACGAGAACCATTCAACTCTCTATCAGAATTTATCAGTTCACTAAGCAGGTGAGTCGCGTCGTGATACTCATCCTAGACGTCCTCTTCTTTATTCAGATTGAAGTTTATTTGAATTTGATTTTTTTTTTTTTGTTGTCAGACACACACCCTTGACATGCGAGACTGCTACTTCTACTTCTATGTCTACCTCTGGCAGCTCATCCAATTTAAATTGAGAAGGAAGGAACTCCATACTGGCGGCTGCCAATTTATTCCAATTTACCATGCAGGGTTGGAGAGGTGCAACTTCGCATCAATCTACGTGTGGGTGTGCAGCACACGCATTCAGTGTCATGTGTGAAAAACCCGCAACAACCCTCATAGTCCAGGATCCCTGGTACATTTTTGTAACTTGATTACTATCAAGCTAATTTTCCGTGAGTAGCTTAATTTTGATAAGACGCCCACAATTTCCTTTGCGAAAATTCTTGATTGTGGTAGCTAACAGAGCTAGCACGGCTAAAATATGTCGATTTGATGATTCTCAAATATTTATTACTAACTGGATTGTGTTTTATTAAATCTTAAGACAATTATCTAAATTATTTGAAAAAATATTTGTCCTACAAAATCGATGGTCTGATCAAAGAGTCCCCCCCTTCCAACATGTATCGATAACGAGATCACCAAAACTGATTACTAACCAGCTGATTTTTTTTTTATTTATTAGTTAATATTTATATAATTCAACAGTCATATTGTCCTACAAATTCCGTGGTATGTTATCCCGGTCCTACGCTCAGAAATTGTTAAGACCATAAGACCATTTTTATCATTACTAACTGTAGGACAAAAATATGAATAATAGGTTAGTGTGTTCTCTGCCCAAATAAAACCATGTCCTACAAAAAAACAGGTATGTATCACTAGTCCGACAAGAATTGTCATTTTTCGTTTTCCTATTTGTAACATAAGATACAGTGAAAAAATCTTTTAAACACACCGACCGAGTAAATGAGTCATATGCCCATAGAAGTTAGAAATCAAAATTTCAATTCATATGTGCTCAAACAAGAATTGAAAAATCTCGTAAATCGTAATGCAGAAATTCTTCCACAGAAAAAGAAATGCACACGCAAACTACACACAAAGTAGGTAGGTACCTGCTCATCTCATTCATAAAAGCAACAGACAACAAAAACAAAGCTGAACGTATTATGAAATCGAACCAAAAAGGCAGAAGAGGAATACATGAAAAAAAAAAAAACCCACCCTCATCAACACATTCAATTGGAGCACCGCGATAGCGTACCAAGCTATATAGTTCTGTACTAGGTTCTACTTTTGAGCGTAGGACCGGGATAACGTACCACGGAATTTGTAGGACAAATATTTTTTCAAATAATTTAGATAATTATCTTAAGATTTAAAAAAACACAATCCAGTTAGTAATAAATATTTGAGAATCATCAAGTCGACATATTTTAGCCTTGCTAGCTCTGTTAGCTACCACAATCAAGAATTTTCGCAAAGGAAATTGTGGGCGTCTTATCAAAATTAAGCTACTCACGGAAAATTAGCTTGATAGTAATCAAGTTACAAAAATGTACTAGGGATCCTGGACTATCAGCATTTATGGGTGATTCGTCAGGAATTCTTATCCGGCAAAAACCCAACTTCTATCCACACTCCGTATAAATATGAGTGAAGTTGACATCCACCATCTTCCGTATAATAGGATTTTCTTCGTGCACTGCAGGAGGATTTATCTCTCAGATGATTGGTTCGTGTGTACACATTTCTGAAGGATATAATATACGAGTATGTCTCACAAAAGTTGTGTGTGTTGTTTCGATGCCTGATTTTTGTTTATGCAATTTTCCAGCTGTCTGGTGATTTACTTTCTTTTTTTTCTGTATGAAAAGTCCTTTTAGGCAATCGCATCCAAGCATCCAAATTCAAACCTTTCTTCTGTTAAATTTGACGTTTGGCTCAACTCATCCGATTTCCTCTTCGCAGTCTGATAGTCTATTCAACAAACCCAGTCAGGCATTCAATCTTTTTCTGTGGTGAAGCCTTTTTTTCTGGTGCAGATTTAAAATAAAAGTGAAATCCAGTCTGGATGTCCTTGGGGTATGCTACACCAGAAGACTCAAGTAAAATCCTTAATCCGATCTGTTGGCTGGCACTGGTGCTGACATTTTTGGGACGCGCTCGCGAGATTCACTTGTTTTTCCTTGAAACCAGATGTCCCTAAGGATGGTATTTGATTTGTGTAGTTGATTTGACTTGACGGTGGACGAGTGCGTTTGGCTATCAGTTTTAGAGGCACAGCAAATGGACATCTCCAGTAAAATATGATATATTGGAGAAGGCGGGTGATTGATGCAGTGGCCTACATCAACATGTGATATGACATTCGCATGACATTCTGTAGAAGCTACTTCAAGTTTAACTGTGGACGCGTAATCGGTGTGGAAATTACCTTAGAAACGCTTTTTAGATACAGCGACGTTTGATCCACTTTCGGTTTATGTCAACGGAATAAACAGGACTGTTCAGCTATACCTCAACGTGACATTGGCTTCTTCCAGATATTGATATTGACACTTGATTTTTGATATTTACCGTATTTTGTATCAGCAGCAACTGGTGGGGTTACATAATTTTAACGGACATATTGCCCATGGACCACCGCAGCAACTATGTACTTTAAATCTACTTAGAGGACGTAGGTTTTTAAATGTTTAAGGTACCTAGAACTTTCTATAACCTCACATTTTCTCAATATTTACCATTTCTGTGTAGAAGTTTCCACTGTAAGCAATCCTCTGACAGATGAAAATCATGATATTCAAAATACGGTGCAAAAATATTTTTCTCGGTTCTTTTCCGAAGCAGTTTTTCGAACTTTTGTCTAGGTATTCGGTTTTTTTTTTGTCTTTTTTTAAGCTTTTTGTGATGCGGTTATTGATTGTTTCGAAGGGTTTTTTCAAGACCTTTTTTGGTGGCTGATCGGCGGATTTCGGGTCGTTATTGGGAATTTTTTTATTTCAGTTATTTTGAGGTAATTTTTGGGATGTTTTCGAGTATTGTTGGGAAATTTTTGAAGTCGTATTTGGGCATTTTTTGAAATGTCTTTTGAGTGTTTTTTTTTTTAAAGAATTTTTGTGTTTGTCTTTAGTGAGGTTATTTGATGAGTTTTCGGTATTTTTTTGATTTGTTCGAAAGTTTTTGCAAGCATTTTTGGCTGCCTGTTCGGGTGGTTTTTGCTTTTTGGGTCGTTATCGGGAATTTTTTCATTTTAATATTTAGGGTTTTCAGTTATTTCGAGGTATTTTTTGGGATGTTTTTTGAAGCATTTTTGGGGAATTTCTTGAGCCGCGAAATGTTTTTTTTAATTCTGTTTTCAAGCGTTTTCCGAGAGTTTTTGAGAGTGTTTATTGAGTTTATTTTTGATTTTCGGTATTTTATTGGTGCATTTATGGGTAGTGTTTTGGCTGTTCTTGTGACTGTTTTTAGGGCGTTTTTGATGCATTTTTCTATGGGTTTTCGCGTATTTTTCGGTGACTTTTTTTTGGATATTTTTCGGATCACTCTTTGCAGCGTTATTTTGGAGAGTTATAAGTTCGTTTTGGAATACCTTTTAATTCATGTTTGGGTGTTTTTAACCTTGTTTCTGAGGAGTGTTTTTTGTTTGTTTATTTTTAAGAGGCCTTTTGCGTTTTCTTTGTTGTTTTCGCCAATTTTGTTTGCTCTTTTTACAGGTTACTTTTCGGGTTTTGTTTAAGTTTTTTTGGGTTTTTTTTTGGGGCATTTAACGAAACATTTTTCGAACTATTTTTCGGAGCGGTCTCTTGAGATTTTTGGGGCGCTTCAAATTCATTTTTTTTTGTACTTTTTGGTACAATGTTCGGGAGATTTTGAGTTATTTTTGGGTTCTTTATTCGAGGCACTTTCGGTGCCGTTTTTAAACACTTTTTGGTAAAATTTTAGGGGCGGTTTAGGGGTTACATTTGCTAAGTGTTTTTGAAAGGATATTGGGTGATTTTCAAGCGTATTCTGGTACGATTTTTTAAATTTGTATTGGGATTTATTTTGGCTCACATTTCGGCTGATATTTTGGACAGTTTTTTTTTTTTCAAATTATACCATCCAGACTTTCTAACGTTCTTAAATCTCTCTTGCACTGCTATATTCCCCAGTTCGTGTTCATCCGAGAAGTGACTGGGGAGATGAAGTTTTTTAACCTAATACCGCAACTGATGATTCTCTGCCTTTAGATCGGCATTCTTCTGGTCCCCCTAGTTCATCCCAGAAGTAGGCGACCGATGAGGATCCTCATTTTTTTAAAAGCTAGACATTCGCAATGTAGGCAGCAAGTGCATCCACCGCAATATCCAAATGGTCTATAACTTAGAAAAGGATCACCGCATTGGTATATGATATTTCGACCACCTATTATCTGCACTGCCTTGACTCCCTCTAATTTTTTTAAAGTCCGCTTGGCTTTCCGAATATGTGCACTCACAAGGGATCTATCGATCTCAGCACACCTTCCTCTACGTGCCCCTCACAGTCCCTCCTTATACAAAACCCTAGCTCCTTGCTAATTTCCCAGCTAATCACGACTTCGAGACAGTAATCTACATAATGACAGACCTCCAACGTGTCCTACTGCAGGCCAGCATCCATACAATTAAAACGCACAACGCCAGACATTCATAAAATGCTATCTTGTCTTATCTATGTCATAAGTTGTTGTTTTATTTTTTTTCTACCAGTCTGGAAGACCATGTCTCCTGGCCATGCTTGATTTCCTGTCAATTCATCATTGCAGAGATTAATGGACTCCTGCAATCAACATTTCATTGATGCTGACTCCTCATAGACCCTGCCTATGCATAAAGTTAAAAGTCTCCATTTATGTTCTCGCATCACGCATCAGGGACATTGAACCGCGACACTAGCTATGAGGACCTGGTTTTCTGTGGTTTCCTGCGCCCTCTCTCCCAACCTAAAATCAAATTAATAATCATTCAGAAGATTGCGCGATAGTAACATGATCTCGATCTTGTAAAGTGCTCATTGTATAGACAGACACACGGCATGCGCGATCAGAGAGACAGGGAGAGAGTGTGCGCGCTGGAGAGAGCGCTGTCGTGATTGTCCTTCTGGTCGTCGCTGGTCGATGTTGACGACTATGACGACGATGATGGTGCCGATGGACACACCTCGCATGAAGATTATACCCCCTCGGGATGTGCATTGGCAGTGCAATTCATCAAAGCGTGATTGCCTTGGAGTGCTTGACGCCTGGAGGGCACCCTTAGATAAGTGAGCACACTGCCCGAGGCGAGAATCTACATTCTACAGAATGCGGGCCATTGCTCCCAGCAGGTGCTCGGTGCCGATCGAAGTCGTTGTCGCCGTCGCGCTGCCCGACTATGCGGCCACCAAATGGGATGCTATTTGATGGCCGCAGGGTGGAGAGATTCGTGAATGCAGATTAGGTTCATTACACGACGTCTAGATAATGGATTATTGGTGGCGCGTATTATCGACCAAGGTGTACCGGTGGGCAGATAAATGCGCCTTGATTAGCGGCAACATGTTTTGGCCACGGACTAAGTTGATAGTCAAACACGAGACAGAATGCCACTATCTGGCTGAAACTATCTGCGGGACAAGCTGGTAGTGCGATCAGATTGCATCTGACTTTGGGTCGGTAATTTAAGAGCCTCTAAACCTGTTGGCAACAACTAACATCGATCAGGGAAATGTCCAAAGCCACTTAACCGCACTTCACCTCGCAGATCAGTCGACTTTCCTTCAATCTCTTTACAATAAAAGCTTTACAAGCTCGCACGCAACTCCTGTCAGGGGATGAGTCAAAGTTTACAGACCCTCATTTCATATCACGCTGTCGATTAAAAAGCCATTCACCCATCACATGGTTGGCATTTCAGTTTTAATCGCGCATCTCGTCGGAACATTGTACGAAACTACTATCTTTATGGAGCCCATAAAATCTGAAACACCATTGTCTAGCTGTCCACATCTGGCATCAGAAGAGCGCCAAGCAACGGCTCAGAGATCAACATCTGAGATCGATTTAGTGCGGTGTGGTGGCGGCAATGCACATGGTAGGTATGTATCTCCTAATCGATGATCGTTAAGCACCAGCGACAGCAGCCGCCGCTATCCAATATTATGTGCGATGAATGGGAGTCCTCTCTAGAGTTCTGTCCGGCTTTATATGTGCGGTATCGACGTTGTCGTCGTCGATGGAGCAGTCACTTGGGCAAGGTCATCCTGAACATTATGCAACGTCAAAAGGTTAATTGCCTCTGTGGAGTTGTGCAATCGGGATCGCTCAGCGTGTGTATGCTGAGCACACTGGACCGCCGTCATTAATGACAATTAGGAGGTGATGTATTCGAGCTATTAAATCGGTTAGTGGGATAGAAATGCTTGGAATTGGTTTTTCTTTCGTTCCTCTGAGTCTGTTTTTTTTTTTTTGTATTGATTGGTGGATGGTGGTGGTGATGGTTGGTGATGGTTGGTGATGGTGACTTTGACGGTGAGTGGCTAATGACAATGAATTGGGGAAGTCTCTTTTTTGCCTCTAAGTGGAGATTTGTCCGTCGGTAATTAGGCTCAGAGAGAGAGAAAAAAAAAAAAAAAACGTTTTTGACGATTGGCATACATTTGGACGAGGGCCTTGATTTATGCGAGAAGGGAACCCAAAGCATCACTGATGACTGTTAGATCAATTTGAACACTCTTTAATTTCTTTAGGTGGAATTTTTCCACGAGTGTGGAGGAGGGGGATATTTTGCCTTACGTTTGAATTCTTAAGTCAAGATCTGAAAAGATCTGGTCGGGTGTCGGTTGGTGAAGCTCCCCCATGCCGTGCTATAGCCCGAAAAATAAAGCGAAGTGATTATTGTGTCAGCCATTATTACACAACCCGTCGTCTTACGAAAAGAAATTTAAAGGAAACACTTCTTCTGCCTTAACACTGCATCAAATTCAGCTTTATTGGCAGCTTTATTTAGGGAGAAAGCTAATGTTAAGGGCAGCTTATCCATTTCTAACCGTCCAATTCGTCATTCACATAATGACGCAAGGAAGAAGCAACGCTTGTGGCTCATTCCATTTTGCACATCCCATCTCATGTGATCTTTCGCAAAAGACAAGCGTTGCTCGGATGCTCTGATATTGTGACAACCGAAATAACTAAACGGGCTGTAAGTTCAAGTTGTTTCAGTATCCTCGCTGACGAAACAATGAATGCTACTGGCGCTGAACAACTTTCGATATGCCTTCGATATGTCGAATGTTTAACAGATCCCAAAGGTTGTATGCTTCGGGAAGACTTTGTAGGTTTTTTGTTGATTTAATGAACAAACTTCGGAAAATCTTGCAAAAACTATGCTGAAGCGTTGCGAGGAACTACATCTTGATATGAAGAATTGTGTTGACCAAGGCTATGATGGAGACGCAAATATGGCTCACTTAAGTGGAGGACAGTGCAGGATTAGGCAAACAGTATCCAAACGCTAGGTATTTACACTGTGTAACCACGCTTGAACCTGGCTCTGTCTAATGCCATGTCAACTCCTGCAATTAGAAATCGCCTCGGTGTAGTTAATGAATAGCTAATTACTTCTGAAACCATTCAAATGCAAATATAATTTTTAAAAATGTCACTAAAAAACACGCACCAGAGAGTTGAAAAATTCAACTTCCACGCCTTTGTGAAATAAGATTCATTGAAAGGCATGAGAGTAGGTATTATTTCCTTTGTAGAGCTCTTCAGATGCATTTCAATAAGTCTTGAAGAAATAACGAGCAGAGGGTGATGTCTTCGAAAGCATTAACACTTTTGGCAACGGTACAAAAAAGAGATTTCCTATAGTAAGCCTCATTGTATGCGAAAATATATTCAGTTTAACGCTGCCCTTGTCAGTTTTCCTATAGAAAAAATATTTTCTGCAATCGAACGCACAAAAGACGTTCTAAATTTCCCTAAGAACATCAGAGAAAATGCCGACAATATTTTCAGAGAGGCGTTTAAACCCGGTGCCGGGAAATAAGTCCCCGGGAACTAAGTCCACTGAAAGGAAAAGTTCCCACCTAAGGTGGGAACCAAGTCCACTTTCTTATGGGAACTTAGTACACATTCAAAAATAAGAAGAGGCAACTAACTCCCAACATTCAGAATTGGAATTTTTGATTTTGTTTGACAAAAACTCCATTCGAAATTCAGTTTGCAAGACTCTGAAAATAATCAAAGAAAAATTGCTGTGATTTTTCGGCGCAGGGACATAAGTCCACGAGAACGAGACTAAATTCGAGCGAGTTTTTTTTTATTTTATTTTTTTTTTTCTCAAATTTTCGAAAGCTTAATCAAAAGAGAAAATAAATTGGCATTTTTAAATAAAAAAAAAAAATAAAATAAATAGTTGGCGCAACAGGTCCGGAGAGACCCTAGGCCTAGCTTCTCACAATCATTCGTTTTGTGTGAGTTTTTCATTTTTGGAACGAATGGAAGGGATCTACAGTTTTATGCCGACTCCAAACGGCTAATTGAGAAGCTCTTTCAAGACATTTATACTCTCGGATGTTTGTCAGACGTTCGCGAGAGGTAGCGCAGCGGAAAAAACCCTACAAAGGCGGAATTGGGTTTTTGCGGGATTCGAACCTTGAACCCCCGCATAGCAGTCCAACACACTAACCACTAAGCTACTGCGACTACTTGGCATTTTTAGCCTTCGAAAATGTGAGAAAATATAAGTAAGAAATTCGCACGACCGGCCTAGGTGTGCGTCGATTTTTCTTTGATTAACTTTCAGAGTCTTGCAAGCCGAATTTTGATTTTGAATTTTTTTATATATATTACTCTGCCTCAGTTAAAATTTAATTTCTCTTTAGTTAATAAAAAGTGCCAACTTGACTCCTTAATTTTACTTTATTCTTAGTCGACATTGAGAATTTACTTCATATTAAAAGGGAAATAAAACCACTCAGAGTTTTCGGAATTTATTTCCCACCCTATACATGAAAACTAAGTCCACCTCACGAAAGTGATTTTATTTCCCATTAGGTGGGACTTATTTCCTTGCACCTTTTAACCCGCATCCCAACTTGCTTAGGACTTATTTCAAGTTGAATTATGAGCTCAAAGAACTTCATTCAAACAAACAACGCGTTTCAATCCAGAAACCTTTTCTACTAAAGCCTATTTTATAGTCTCTATACCGATTCCTTGCATATAGATTCGTTGATACAAAGTCTTACGGACAGAATCATGCCCAACGAAGACGTTCTACCATCGTTACAAGCTCCTGTCCCAGTTTTTTTTTTCTGAGGTTGAGCGAGTGAACGAAATGGAAAAGCTAACATGTTAATTTGATAATGCATGTAGTCAGCTTTTGAAGCTGAGTACATTCTTTGGTGTGAAAAAATATCGTCGAGTTATCCTTCTACCGAAGTTTTCAAGTTGCTTGATATATGTGACAATAGGTATAAACTTCTTGCTTGCGGTTTTGACAGCTCTTCCAGTGACCAACCCAAAGCTTGTGTTGAAAGAACCTTTTCAACTATGAAAGGGATTACAACAGCGGCCCGACGAGTTGTGGGGAATTGATCTTATGTAAAAAAAAAACGAAGACGTCTTCTGCTTTGAAAAAATGTGTGTAAAAAAATAATTTAAGTATGTTCGTTTAAGTTCATACGATTTAAAAACTAATAAAAATCAATGAATTGGAATATATACAGTTTTTGTCAAAAGAATTCCTCTTAAGATTTGGAAGCTGGACCCTAGCAAAAACGGATGAGGATCTTCTTGGTCGCTTCGAACGCAAAACTCTTCGAGTGATTTTTGGTCCCATTTGCGTTGACGGGATTTGGAGGAGAAGATTTAACAGCGAACTCTACGAGCTGTACAGCGACATCAACCTGGTCAGAAAAGTACGCATTAGTCGCCTAAGATGGTTAGGAGGACATGTAGAACGAATGGACACCAACGCTCCGGTCCGGAGAGTCTTCGATTCCAACCCGGAATCGTTATTTCATTTAAATAACAACATTCATCCATCCCACACCAGCCATCAGTAAGCCACAAAACAGCTTCTTGCTCATTTCTCCCTCCGTAACTATACTACACAACAAAACTTGTCAGATTTATCCCCAAGGAATAAGTCCTTCCCCCCTCTCACGCGACCAGACCATATTCCCCAAAATTTATTATAATCACTCTCTTCGCGAAACAAAGAAATCCCAAAGCGTATTCATGTCATGATACTTTGAAATGTAAAATTCGTGAAGCCTCCCAAACTATACAGATACAGCGGGAGAAGGAAAAAATTATAATAATAATGTTCCACAGGACTCATGTGCTTTTGTGTCACACATTGCAGGCTCGCATATTTTTCGGTTAAATTGTAAATCCTTTCCCTTGGGTAGCACTCTGACTGTCATACCTACATATACTAGCGCGGTAATAGCGTATAATTTTCGGCAAAGTCCTGGATAAAACAAAGGATTTCTTTCTAGCCAAATGAAAAGAAAGAAAAAGGGGTGCGGTACATGATAAATGGCGGAAGGATATTTTTTTCGCCTCACTTTTGCGTGTTTTTTTTTTTAGTATTTTTTAGCACAAAATAACCAACCAAGTGAAAGAATGAGATTTTTCATCCATGCAACTCATTACTTGGGCCATTATCCTTGTGAATTTCGTGTGTATTCCACTTGAGACGTTCTTTTGTTTTCGCTGAAATCATTTATTTATATATTTTTCGTACTCTCTGTTCATCTGTTTGGCCGGGTCCTTTGCCATTTGCCGCGTGTGTTTTTATTTTAGGCGGTCTCGGTATAATATGAATTCTAAGATTAGGTACCCTTTCGGATTTCGTTCGTAAAAAAAAAACTACCCAATCCCAGGGCAAGGGATTATAACTGGGTAGGCAGTACCTACTTGGAAACATTTCATACTCAACTCAACGAGTGTATATTTACACACTCAAGTGCGCATTTGGCGACTTTGTCAAGGATCAAGCGGAGTATGGTCTATGGCGGTGAGGGAATTAGGCATTCCACGCTCCTATACCATATTGACTGTCAAACCAGGTCTGATGTTTCTAACAAATGACCATGATTAACATTTAAAACAAATTATTCACACAACTCATTAGCTCCCGGTGCGGAGTTGGGCCATGCACAGAGACACATTGTAATGATATATTTCCCCCGATCGTTTTACAAGCGATAAACCTACCGCGATGGAAAAATAATTTAATATTCGTCGTCCGCCATGTCTGTGTCGGTCTAACAGTTGTTTCCATTGTTATGGGAGTACCTATACCGTTGGCGAGTGCATAATTGTACAAACAGCTGAAAAAAAAAAACAATACTGTCCAGTCCAGTGTTCATGGCGAAGCGGACAAGAAATGTGATAAATTTTCCACCGGGTTAGCTGCTGCTTAGAGAGACCAGAGACCACCTGTGCAAGGCGCTTTTCGATTTATTTGATTTCCATTGTCCGAGTTGAGGAAACAATTCTTCATGCTGTACTTACCGCCGTGCCGGCGCAGTGTAGTAAGCGTGTTGGTCTGACGGAGCATACTTCTGTCTGATTTAAATAACCGAAAGGTTGACAATATTGATTTGGCATATTAATTTCATAAGGAAAAGGTTAAAAGAAGCTCAACGTGACCGTTGGAGCTATGCGACTGCGCATGCGCATGTGTCTGCACTTGGGGGGCAGTCGCGATGTTGCGCATAATGAACACTTCAACATTAGATACTAAGAAGAGCATTGGTTTGCAAGAAGAAGTCGACAAATTGAGTCTTAAACATGTTCTGGGCAGACATATAACGTCGGATCCAAGCAGGTCGTTGAGGCCCGACGGTCCAGTCATAGTCAGATTTGAATCGTGGCTCTAGAAGTCTATGGTTGCAAGCCACTGTTTCAAAATCAAGAGCTGGCCTAATCCACTTTATTGGATATGATCACGCAGAGAAAGACAGCTTGTAGTGTGCAGATTGCTTTTGAGTAGGCTGACAAGGACGTTAAACTGATTTTTGACACATAACACTCCGCCAAATCTAAGTCCTGAGTTTAAATAGCTTTCCACACTTATTTCCACAAAATATTTCGACCTGAACTAAATGAGTCCATATTTCACTGAACCTAAAAAATAAAGATCAGCAGAAAGTATTTGTTTGCGAGAATCTTAAGGGACCCATACACGACACAAACACGCTTGCTCGAACAATCAGTCTGTTCAAATATGCTTTCGCAAAGTAGTTACTACCCAATAAGACTGGCGGCGTCGAAAAATCATCAAGCATGTGTGAGTGTTTTTCCATTTTTATTTAATTCTTATTTTAACTTATAAACTAGACAAAAACGATTAAGTCTAATTTAAAAATAACATTTATCTTATCTAGCTTACTGGCTCTTAGCGAGCGCTCTAAACTTAACAATATCCTTAAAAATGTTGCCTTTCGGCCTTAGATCTATGTTTTGTTTTTTAATTTCCAAAAAACTTTATAAAACTTGGACATTTGTTTTATGAAAACTACTTAAATCAATCGAAGCTACTTAACCTACATTACCTATAATGTGGTGAGCAATCTTATCGATTGGTCACCATCCTGATCGCGTCCATGGTTGCCAGTCGGCCGCAAACAGGGGTTCATCCGCGCCGCCGAGACTCGAGCGAGGCCATAAGCGTCGGTCAAGTCTCGGAAGCACTCTTTCATGCTGGCTAGCCCGGCCAATCCTAAGGACCCACTCTACGCCTAAACCTACTAACTTAATATCTAGCTTAAAACTAAGGAGGATGCTACGTAAGTAACGCATCGGCCCGGGAGAGAGTATCCACCCTCACCTCTTCCTCAAGCCACCAAAATTCGGTGAACTGCCTTACCATGTCGACCCTGTCCCGTTCCGCAATCGCGGTACTAAAACGGAGGAGCTCCTGAGCATTAGCGGCTTAACCGTCGTGGATGACCCGCTTATCCTTCCCGCCGCGGTGGCTTTGGTACAATACCGGCACACCATCTTTTTTCTGGACTAACCCTTTCATGTCAAAATGAAGAAATGCCTCAGCCGGGATAAGGCCAGAACGAAGCGTACTCTCGTGGTACATTAAATTGCGGCAGTAAGCCCCTGAGATCAGGTTATTATCACTGATGGCCATCGCCCTAGCAACGTGCCTCCAAATCACCTTAATAAGGAAATTGTCAATCCTATTCAGTCGAGCCCCATTGTATAAGGTCCTGTTGGGATAGTATTTTATGCTGGCCTATTGAGCGAATGGTCTCCGATTCGATCCACAGAAAAACATAAATTGCATCTTAAGGTCTTTCCCCATCATGGGAATTTTTTCGCGAATGTCTGACAAACATCCGAGAATATAACTGTCCTGAAGCTAGGAATAGACCTTTACGGACCTGTCCCATCTATATGTTTATATTAATAGAAAAATTAAAGCAACGATTGTTTTTGATCGTGGCTCGGCTTTGGAGCGCACAATAAAAGCGCTGAGAGTCGTTTCCACTGTTGGAGCGCTATGCAAAAAAATGTATGTATGTAAACTGTGGTAAATTGCTTTAGAATGTCATCAACAGTAAAAATGCTTTTCTAAAGATGGCCGATGAGACACCTAGACGTATGGTGGTGCGAATAATGTTCCCAAGCCTTTGGAAGACACTCTCGTGCATTGTCTATTTCCTACTGAATACAATTTACCTCTATACGCTTCCCGCAATCGATGCGCAATCTTAAGACTACTTACAGAACCACTGTCAGTTTCTATCTCTCGTTCAACTACGAGCATTCCACTTGAAAATGTGTTTAAAATCTCTGAATCGATTTTTTAATAAAACGCGGTCTTCCTGTCGCAGACCACAACAGAAGGAAGGCTTGATCATGGCAATGTCGCCAGCAAACACACGTACCCCCCCTTTTTATGGAACAAAAAAAAAAAAAAACCGAACCAAGAAATAATAATAATAAAAATGTTTCCCGTTATTGATGTCGAAAGATTCTTACCCGAAGCACAATTCCCTTGTAATATTCCCATCCATGATGAAGGACATAAAAGCATATAACAGTTCAGCTCAAGAGTTTGATGTCATGGTTGGGGGGTTGTAGCCACCTCCATACTTCCTGTGCCGCCACCACTACCACCACCCCCGGGCTTCCTTCACATCTTGTCAGCAGGACACATTTCTTTCCATTTTCATTCTGTTTTCTTTTTTCCACTTGCACACACAGAAATAATCAAACTCAACCCGAATAACGAGAGGGAAATAAAAGAGGAGCTGGGCGAAAAAAAAAAAATATAAATAAATAAAATGTACCGGAAACGCCTTTCCTTATTTCGAAGGCGAAAGATAAGTGCAATAATGGTTCGGTAATGTGAGCTCCCTTCTTTCAAGTACACACATTTGCGTTTTTATTCCTTTGGTTTGATTCCTTGTGGGAGCCTGTGAGAGAGCTGCAAAAAAATGTAATTTTCCTGACTGAAGCAATTTTTATATTTGAGGTTTTTCCTTTTCTTTTTCTGTTGCTTACCACCGCCACCGCCATAACAACAGAAAATAAAATTGTGCACTCAAAGGAACGGCGATTGGATTGAAAGGACTTGTAAAGGAACCAACCCGAAATCTTGATGCGAGGAAATGAACTACACATATGAGGGGATTTTTTTTTCTGTTTGCCTCCAGGGGGAGGATAGCTTTTCTCGTAGGCTGTCTTTCACGAAGTGAATCCTTTGAAATGTAATATTTTTTTTTCGCGCAGAGGGTTCTTACTAGAGCTTGAAGAGGCGGAAAAATAGTCGCATGCGCGAATTGGAGTGGAGTGGGTTTTACCTATGGGTTTTGGGGGAATTTTCGAAAATACTAAAATTTTAAATGCATTCGAATTTGGTAAATGCTATACGACATTGAGATTTATAGTCAAATACTTATGACCTCCTGCAGTACCTACCATTAAAGTAGGCAAACTCTGCCACATTATTTGCACCTAACCGCGGGGAAAGGTCTTTTCTATATCTGGGCAGGCCACAGAAATTCAAGAATACATTCGATCTAAAAATTTGAATGAACTGAATTTTCTAATTTAAGTGCTCCTTTGAATAGAAACAAAAATTACAAAATCTAATCCGTATAATTCTGTTTGAGAAAGTTGAACGTTGAAGAGTCAATAGGGTGCAGATGGGCGAGCTCAAATTTTTATTTTTTCATAATTTTCATGGGCTCACAAAGTGACTGCAGAATAATTTTCACGTTTTTGTTGACATGTTCTTTAAAGAGCTCTTTCACTATTCCTCTTTAAAATGCTGGATCTATAAAGGAAATGCATAGGAAGTTTCAGAATTTAATTCACGAAAACCGTCTTCGGTCTTCTCCCCTTGAAAGAAACAATTTCGCCTCGACAGCACAATATTAATATTGTCAGGCCCATGAGCACAAATCTGGGTAATAGTTTCAAGAACTAAAACATTAATTAATTACAAGAAGATCAATACAAGAAGCAGAATGTTTAAGAAATTCAAAAATTTGAAAGGTGTCAAACGTTTTCGTGTGTAGGTACCTACGATTTATTTTTGCATCTTAGAGCAAATCATTCGTGCACGTGAAAACGAAAACGTTTCAACGAAAATGATCCTAAAACTAAACAATCTAAAATACAACTCTTCTTCAACGTTTTGGCAGTAAAAAATAAAGTGCACGACTGAATCGAACGAAACTTTCTTGTTCATCAAAAGTTTGGTTGGTTGTTTTCTTATTTTATTAGGTTGGTACGTAAAAATCTGAGAACCGATGCGAAATATGCGAATAGTGTTAAATAAAATCCACTTTTGGGTTAATCATCTGATTCGGCAGTACAATATCAAATAACAAGGTGAGTTTTTATAAGATGAAGCCCTCAGTAACAGGCAACTGTACTATATTATAAGCTCTTACACTTTACAAGATTTTTGAGAACAAGGCAAAGTGCAGCAGGAGTTTCTGTTTATATAAGGGGAAAGCGGGAGACTTGAACCTAACTAACGCTGGTTTAAGGTGTCTAAGATTACAAGTAGCATTCTTATTATACCGATATCTTTACATAAATATATAATGTACGATTTTAGATATTTATTTTTGAATTTGCGTCAGCAGTTATGAACCGAATATGCCGATGGACGTGTGTAGGGTGGACATGAAGTGGTAGCTTCAGTTTATGTAAGGCTCTAAGAGGTTGGAATTAATTCAAAGCCCATATTCAATATGGTTGAAAAAATGAAGAAGTGGGAAATATTTGCTTAAAATAAGTTTTTGTAGTTGTAATTGCATTTTTATTGTCAGTACGTACGGTTCTGAGTCTTACCAAAATGTAGGAAGAAAGATCGGTATTTCGTCACCTGAAAGTAACACAGTTCTATGAGAGTTGACCGATGTTTCGAGATATTAGCGTTTGAAGTTTTGCATTATCTGTTTTGGCATTTTAAATTAATATTTTCAAAATATAATTATGCAGAATCATAAAAATGTACAGAATAGTAATTATAAAAGTTAAATTTTGCTCCCACGGTCAATAGTGTTCTTTAAAAACTGAATTTAAATTTTGCTACAAAGTGCTATCAGCCAATACGGTTTATTGAAAGTTAAAAAAAAGACCTATGAACCACATACAGATTATTGTAAGAATACCACTCGTAGTTAATGTTTATACATTTTTAAATTATATAAAAAACCCTATTAAAAATAATCTTTAAAAAAATCAATTATTGGATATCAATTGGTCAAACAAGAGCCATTAAAAAAAGGGCAATTAAAAAATTCCTTATTTACCTTGTTTGAAACCTGTAACCTGTATTTGTGATGGACATAGAACTTTTTTATTTTATTTTTAAAGTTACATAGTTAAAATTACAAAGTCCTATGTGAGAATTTCAAAAACACAAAGTTTTGTCACCCTATATCCTAATGTTAATAAATTTTCCATATCATTGAATGACAAAGTTCTATGTACTAATATTGTTGCATAGAACTTTGTTACAGCAAAAAGTTTTAACATTTTGTAGGATAGAACTTCGTTTTTATTCAGATTTGGTATGGTACGAAATCTTAAGGGCCCCGTTATTATACTCAAACGAAAGTGCGAATCGTTTGATACAAAAAACTCATTTTTGACCAAAATGGCTTATAGAACGGTGTTACTTCGAAGTGACGTTTGGTAAGTCATTTTTGTGAAATAGTTAAAAAACTGTATTATTCGATTTTTTTTTGAGAAAAACTAAGTAGGGGATCTTTTAGAATTCTTATATTATTTTTTAATACGTATATTGATCAAAATCGTTAGAGAGGCCGTGCTTACGCGAATAATCCCGGAACACTAGACGCATTAAAAACCAACATTACTCAAGTTATGACCGAGATACCGCCCGAAATGTGGGAAAAAGTGGTCAAAAATTACCTCAAAAGAATCGCATGCTGCCATTAAGTATTTTTTTTTTCATACTTAATGGCTAAGTCCTAAGGTGATGCGCTGTCAACCAACTTGGAGTGCGCAACTGGAGGCAGTTAGCCAAAGATCGCTCTAACTGGAGAGGCGTATTGGTACCTAAGTAAGTAAGTAATGGCTAAGTCCAAACTATATAATGTGCGTGTGCTGTGTGTGTATTATTAAGCTTTTCTTTCGAAAACGAAAAATGAATGAAACTTTATGTATGAGCAGTTTTTAATATTAGTGATTTTGGTGATTCGAATTGAAAATGAAGGACGCAATAAGTTCGGAAACATCAATTTTACTCCAAGTATGGATTTTGGTCTAAATCGTTCCTACCGTTGTCAGGTAAACTAAAGAAAATCAACCTTTAAAAAATGATTCTTTTTCAAAAATCCATTGAATTCTTTATATATAGAAAAACTGAGTTTGCTATAAATTTAAAAATGATCATACTACCTTAGAAACGATTTTTTTTTACAATCGTATGGACCGTTTTAGAGATATGTCCAGTCCATATTTCAAGAAAGTTCCGTTATTTGATTTTATGGCCAAAAACTGGGCATGGAATTATAGTAACCTTATCTACTTAAGCTTAAATATTAATTTTGGTTGAACTTGTTAGAGCCGTTTTCGAACAAAGCAAACTGGTACGAACATTTTATATGGGAAGTACCATTAATATTGAGGTTTCCTTACAAAAAAAAAAAAAAAACGTCCCCGACCGAACTGTAAGCTCCTAAACTCCAAATCCGAAGTTTGAACGAAATCCGGGCGCATACAGACAGACGGACAGACAGAATTTTGCGACCCAGTTTTTTGAATTTCTCTATCAGATCTCGTTTTCGAAATTTTGTACGAATACCTATCTTTCTCTTACTACGTAATCGAGAAAGGTATAAACAGAAAAAGTTGTATTAAATGAAGTTTCGCTTTCGCGTGATTTCTTTCGTTTTTTTGAATGCGAAAGTGGTGATATTTTTTTTTTTTTTTACATAATTTCGGCCTTGGTTTGTATGGGCCCTGGTACAGATTGGATCGGGAGAGGTTTTTCTATTTGTTTGCCGTTGATCGCTGATCGTATTTCTAAGGCTGACAGAATACGCATAGAAAAAATACAGTTTTAATCGAATATTGGGCGCGGCGAGAATTTAATCATCTTTGCTAATAGATATAGGACCATTTTAAATTGGGGTTTAGAACTCCACATTTGGTTGTGGATGCTTGAAAATTCAATTCCATATGTTGTTACCTCCAAGCACAATTTAAAAATATATCAGACCCTTGTGCGTGACTTTCTTAATGGTGCATTCAAGTCAAACTCAACCTAAAATTATTAAATATTATGGGTAAACTTGACTCTTCAGCTAAAATACAGTAAATACCAGTAAGACTGGAGTACATACAATCATTTTACGAAGCTTCTCATTCGTTTGAAACCTTTCCACGGAAAAAAATGTTATAAAACTAAATTGTATATGCTTTCCTCCGTCATTAATAATAGCGCCCATGGGCATTTCTTACTTACTTACTTAGGTGGCGCTACAGTCCGGGGTGGACCTGGGCCTCAACCAATACGCCTCTCCAGTTAGCGCGATCTTTGGCTAACTGCCTCCAGTTGCGCACTCCAAGTTGGTTGAGGTCCCCTTCCACTTGCGCGCGCCACCTAAGGCGAGGTCTTCCTCTACTGCGTTGTCCCTCCGGGTTAGAATCGAAGACTCTTCGGGCCGGAGCGCTGGTGTCCATTCGCTCTACATGTCCCAGCCATCTTAGACGACTGATGCGTACTTTTCTGACTAGGTCGATGTCGCTGTACAGCTCGTAGAGTTCGCTGTTAAATCTTCTCCTCCAAATCCCGTCAACGCAAACGGGACCAAAAATCACTCGAAGAATTTTGCGTTCGAAGCGACCAAGAAGATCCTCATCCGTTTTTGCTAGGGTCCATGCTTCTGCGCCATAGAGCAGGACAGGGATGATGAGAGTCTTATATAGAATCTCCTTAGTGCTTCTTGACAAGGCCTTACTAATCAATTGCCGTCTTAGGCCAAAGAAACAGCGGTTGGCAAGTGTGATTCTTCGTTTGATTTCTGATGTGATGTCGTTATCAGAGTTTATAGCGGAGCCGAGGTAGACAAAGTCCCTAACTACCTCAAAGTTATAGCTGTCTATCGTGACGTTCTGCCCGATTCGTCGATGTCGTGTGTCCCTTCTTGTTGACAGCATATATTTTGTTTTACCCTCATTCACCACTAAACCCATTTTTGCCGCTTCTGTACTAATACTTGCAAACGCACCAGTGACAGCTCGCTGTGTTGTACCAACAATGTCAATGTCGTCAGCGTATGCAAGCAGTTGCACAGACTTATAGAAAATTGTGCCTCTGGTGTTGGCTTGTGAGTTTCGCACAATCTTCTCAAGAATGATGTTGAAGAAGTCACATGACAGCGCATCACCTTGTCTAAATCCTTTTTTGACATCAAAGGTCTCGGTGAGATTGTTTCCGACCTTTACGGAGCAGCGAGCGTTCTCCATCGTCATTCTGCACAATCTGACAAGTTTGGCAGGGATGCCAAAACTAGACATGGCTCTGTATAGCTCGTCTCTATAAACGCTGTCATATGCGGCCTTAAAATCGATAAAAAGATGGTGAGTATCGATCTGGTATTCTTGGGTTTTTTCCAGGATCTGCCGTAGTGTGAATATTTGATCGGTCGTGGACTTACCGGGCCTAAAACCGCACTGATAGGGACCTATCGGATCGTTGACAAATGGTTTCAGGCGTTCACACAATACAGCAGACATAATCTTATACGCAGTGTTCAGGAGACTGATGCCTCTGTAGTTGGCGCAGTTTAGAGGGTCTCCTTTCTTGTGGATCGGGCAAACAATGCTGAGGTTCCATTCATCAGGCATACTTTCCTCTAACCAAATCTTGGAGATGAGTTGGTGTATGCACTCTACCAAGTCATCTCCGGCTGCCTTGAAGAGCTCGGCAGGTAAGCCGTCTGGACCAGCAGCCTTGTTGGATTTAAGCTTAGATATTGCTATCCTCACTTCATTTTGGTCAGGTGGACGGAAATCTTGGCTGTCATCGTCCAGGTTGAATGGTTCGTTCTGCCTAACAGCGGAATTTGTGTCGTCTTCGCCGTTTAACAGTCTGCAGAAATGGTTTTTCCATGTCCTCAGCACCGACTGTGACTCTACTACAAGGTTTCCTTGTTCGTCTCTACAGGTCTCCGTTCGGGTCTTGTTGGCATGACACGTTCTTTTTACCTTTTGGTAAAACTTCCGAACATTGTTCCTGGAGTAACACCTCTCTATATCCTCGATCGCGCGCTTCTCATGCTCTCTCTTTTTTCTCCGGAGAAGCCGATGTTCTTCCCTCCTTTTTTGCTCGTAGAGCTGACGAGCTGCTCTCGTCCTTCTATGCAGCGACGCTTTGTAGGCACTTTGTTTTGCTGCATGTGCTTGCCGGCACTCTTCGTCAAACCAGGGGTTTCGGGGGGGTGGGCTGGTGAAACCGAGCACATCAGTTGCGGCGTTTTTGATGGCTTCTTGGCATCGGCGCCACTGGTCTTCGGCACTTGATGCTGGCAGCATAGGACTTCTCGAGAGGTTGAGGGATACGCGATCGGCAAAGGTTCTGGCGGTTTGTTGCGTTTGTAGTCGTCCAACGTTAAATCTCCTCACAGTATTTTCTCGTTGTTGTGGCGTCTTGGATATCCGCATCCGTACCTTGGCTACAACAAGGTAGTGGTCCGAGTCTATGTTGGCCGCTCGGAAAGTTCGGACATCTAGAATACTGGAGGAGTGCCTTGCGTCGATCGCAACGTGATCAATTTGGTTGACGGTTTGATGATCAGGTGACCGCCATGTTCCTTTGTGTATATTGAGGTGAGGAAACCGTGAGCTAGCTATGGTAACATTACGTCCCGCAGCAAAATCAATCAGCCTAAGTCCGTTTCCAGACGTGGTGTCGTGTAGGCTGTGTTTTCCGATTGTGCTACCAAAGATGTCCTCCTTTCCTATTTTGGCGTTAAAATCACCCAAGACGATTTTAACGTCATGCTTAGGACATTGCTCATATGTTTTGTCGAGGAGCTCGTAGAAACATTCTTTGGTAGCATCGTCTTTATCTTCTGTGGGGGCGTGAGCGCATATCAGGCTGATGTTGGCGAATTTAGCCTTGATGCGGATAGTTGTAAGGCGTTCACTAACGTGTCGAAAGCTCAAGACTTCTTGCCTAAGTCTGCCGCTTACAACAAATCCGCATCCAAATAGACGCTGCTTTTGTTCTCTGTAGCAGTCACCGTAGTAAATGTCACAGTTTTTCATCCTCCTTTTGCCCGGCCCATCCCACCGCACTTCCTGGATGGCGGTGATACCTGCTTTGTAGCAGTCTAGGGCCTCCGCTAGTTGTTCGGCTGCACGCGGTCTGTTCAGAGTTCGAACATTCCACGTGCAGATCCGAACGTCATTGTCCTTTTTTCGTTTTGCAGGGTCGTCAACAGTGAATCCGTCCTTATCCGAGGCTTTTGGTTGCTTCGCAACAGTGCTTTTTTTCCGTGGTAGGGTAGTTAACCCCACGCACAACCCCCAACCTGGAGGACCAGGCCCTTTCTGTAACCCCTTGGGCAAAAGGAGCCGGAATATTCCGGAGTCAGTAACCCGCTGCGGGGATGTGAGAGCTGCCGTTGACCCATTAAGGGCTCTTCCGCCACCATCTCTATTTCAACACCCTGACTAGTGCTGAAAAATCCTCAATGACCTCAGCTCCAAATACGTCGAAGTAGCTCATTGAGGTATCTGCCATGTTGACTGTTGACGCCACCGTTGATTCAGCCATGTGAATTCATCCGCCGTACGTCCTCTTTCTGAGGGGCTCATGTAAGACCTCTGAGACTCGATCAGGCAGTCATTCCGACAGAGCATTATAGTGTTGCTATTTTCTTCGTGTTCAACACTCGCGCTTATAAGTTTAGCAAGTCATGCCCGGAAGGACAAGACCAGTACCCGGTGGCTACCACGCGGAGGTAAAATAAGCACAATTGATGTGTATGAACAGTTACAACGACTGGGCATCGCCAGGTTGACGCCAATCAGTGCCTACCCTATTCATACAACACCCAACCACCATGGGCATTTCTATCGTATACAAAAACCATTCACCATCAACCGCACTTACCATTATATGCATTGTCCGACATAATCATAGACGTTCTCTAATTTATTACAGCGAAATTGTTGGTCTTTTCGCATTTAATAACCATGATCACCTTTAAAAACACTTACAGACTTGTTAAAAGCCAAACACGTTTTCTCTTTCTCTTCAACAACGACGGTGCTAATTTATAATTACACACACAAAGCTCCCTCTCAAGTCACAATCTGTATGCAATCCGCATAACATTATATACATAAATTCTAACCCCCGGTCGATTAAATTCTCCTGCAAGCCAAGTTGTAATAAAAAAAAAAAAAAGAGAAAAAATCCCACCCAATTACCAAACATCGCAACCGTTCCCCGCAATTATTTAAATCACCCCAATTTACTGACCACATCGATTTTCTGCTCTCTCTGGATATTTATTACGTCATTCGCCGCCAAGGACACCCAGATAATATAACTAGACGGTGACACAGAAAGAAGCAAATGTCCGCCTCTCCCCCCAAACAAACGCTGAAACAACAAAAATGATAAAAAAAAAATTAACAAACAACGGGAAAAAGGACGAAACTGACCTTTCCCAACTAATAAAAAGGAAGGAAACCGCTAAAAGCCACTCTAACTACCCAGACATTCATTCATGGGGTCCGGCACAAGTTCATCTCAAGATTCCAATCTCTCCGCCCCGCAGCAGCAGGACAGAGGGCAACAGCACACTGATTCCGAAGGAAACCTCTGAAGAATTATCGCGACTTAAAATAAAATTAAAAAAATAAAAAAAAAAAAAAACAAGGCAAAAGGAAAACGAAGACGGGAGTTGGAAGAAGAATCTTTTTCCTCCCCATTATGGAATTAATTTCATTAAAGGACGACGCTGGATGGTGCGCTCTGCTGTCCGTCCTTAGTCGAATGCCACCCGTCTCACGGCTGAAAGAAACTGAAAGTTTCATTAAACGACAAGTCGTCCTTCTCCTCGTCATCTTCTTCGGCGGTGATGGTGGCAAAGCAACGGTATCTGGCTCTGTTTGTTGAGCGCTTTAAAGTCTTGTGCTGGTACTTCTTCTTGATCCTGCTGCAGGATGTGAATGGAATTTCTTCAATGAATTTCAATTTCATTTATCCTTGGGTCGGGTCGTTCACGGACCGAATAAGACTTAAATTAAATAAAATTCACAAAAAGGACGAGAGCAACAAATAATAGACAAAAAAAAAAAAAAAAGAATCCCCAAGAGGCTAGAGGAGTAGGAAGTTCTTCGCCCCCGCCCTCCCCCTTTCACCATCTCTACAGCAGGTTCGGCAGGAGCATCAATCTATCTCCATGGGTAGAGACAGACGGATTGGAAGGTGACGCGTGTTTGAACTTCAAAGCTGAAAATTTAACGCGGAAGTGAAATCACATCTCGTTAGGATCAACGTGTTGATGGAGCAACAGAGCGAGGGCGGCCGACTGTCCTGCTCCTGGAATTCAATTCCAACAAGTTCCTTAGTGGTTGAATTAATGCGTAACGTAAATAAATGAAGCTGAAAAGTGAATTGCTTGCCATTGTGCTGTACACGTTTCTGCTTACAGTTGTGATAGAGTTCATTGGAACACAGACAGGATAAGCAGGATTACGGATACGGAGGGGCTGAGCAGCAGTCGCCTCTGCCCTAATCTGTGTGTCCATCGATTGTGGTTATAAATTGTGTTTGGGATGAGATTGCCATTGTGAATCCATGTCAACGTTTACGTTGTTTGCCGGACTGCAGATTATGCAGATTTTGTTCGAATTGGGAAGGTCGTTGAAGCGGAGAGACCCAAGTTGTGCTGTACATTTTTTGAGAAACCTATTGGAAGGCTCTATATACAACGCATTTTTGGATATTGACAATAAACTTTTGGTAAGCAGGTTACGTGCATGAGTGGGGCATCTGATGGTTTCGTTCTTGGATGCAAATTCGCTTGAGACTTACACATATTTGCAGGTCAACAATTAAAAAGAAGCCCAGTAAAATATTTCCGCTGTGTAAAATGAATCGACTTGTGCTGGAAGAAAGTAAAAATAAAACACTTAAAAAAGTGCTTAACCAGATTAGACCCAAACAGTCAAGACTGTGGAAACTTTTGGAATAAATTTCGGAGCAAAATTATGAACTATGAGCCGCTAAAGGTAAGGAAAGCTGGTGTAAGGTTAGCTAAGGTTAGGTAAATTTTAAATGGTTAGGTAGAGCAGGGAGAACCCGCACTAGCCCACTTAGGTCCTTGACCCATTGTCATACCCGTTGTTGGGGTCAACAGTTGGTGTTGCATCCGAGTTCTTCATCTTCAGATTTATTTATAAAGTTTCTTGGCCTACCTCATTCCCTAAGTGTTATGCCAGGTTCTTGCCCTGTTTTTCTTTCTCTAGTTTTCTAAATTCTTTGTTCAGGGTGTGATCCCCTATTCAGCAGTATGCTTCAGGTCCTATGAACGTTTCTGATACTCCCTTTCTTGCTAGGTAGTCGGTCATTTCATAACCCTCTATTCCTACGTGGCCGGGTACCCAGCAGAGGGTTATCTTGTTTCTCCTATAAAAGTTCATTAAGATTTTGTAGCCATTCCCATACAAGTTTGGATCTTAACCTATTAAGATTGACTCTATCAGTGAAAATCTAAGCCGTGTTGGCCATGTACGCCCAGGCGGAAATATTAAGAGCGTGCATGCTGCAGGTCTCTTACAGACCTCCGGGAAAAATTCCCTTGCTCATCTACACCCAGCGGAATTGCGCCATCGATGGCCGGGGTTTGATGGAAACCCCCTCAGCAATAAAACTGCTAGTTGTAGATGAAGGCAGATCTAAAGCAGACTTAAAGCCTTCGTAAAGCTTCGGCATATCTTGCCCAACAAGTTTATCGTTAAGTTCGTTCCGTGTGATCCCAGTGTGACCTATAACTAAGTTCAAAGTATAGGTAGGTAGTCCGGCGACTAAATTTACAAAGTGCAGTTTTGAAGTGGCCAAGCTGAGACTACCATATCGGGATATTTTTCGTCTACTCTACTCTGCATCTTACCATGATGACAATAGATTCCCTTCATATCACAAGGGACCTTATAATGGTATAAGTGTGTCGGCTAGCTGACAGCCACATCAACCTAACTTAACCTAACCTATGATGAAAGATGTGTTTAAAACACTGATGGGCTTCAACCAGCTTAAGTGGGTTAGCAAGGCTTTAAGTGCATCTTGGCTGTCGTATCTGGTGAATATGCTACTTCTGATGCATGATTTTCTCACAGCGAAGTACGTGACTTTAGGGAGTACTCATAGCTTTGCCAGATAGGCAGAGGTACGCCTCTTGAACGCAAGGAAGCTCTATAGTTAAAAGTTTCTTTGTAAGCGTATATATTCGGTACCCTCGCATCAGTGGGGATCAGGATTCATCTAAACTCGAATGCGACTAGAACTAAAAGGCCCTAAGCGCCGAGACAGATCGTTCTTACAAATTTGACGAAAGAGGCGCAATAACAAAACTACACACGATCCTATTCGAACAACGAAACGCTTCAAACTATAGAAAAGGCCCGTTTATAGTGACAAGCTTCAGACTTATAACTTGCACTGTCGAAAGCCAGGCAGCGCTTTTGACATTTTTTGCTGGACTTGCATTAACTAAAGCGAATAAGATTTGGATACCTATCCCTTAGCTAAGCTTGTGTCAGAACAGTCAGCCCCTCTTTTTGGGAAAAGAACGACATTCGCCTTGAATGGATTGACTTAAACATTCGTCATAGTTGCCTTCGGCTTTACACAATCCTTCGAAAGGCATGGACTAACAGAAAGCCCGGCTGTACATCATTTGCAAGGGCCTGAGCGAAAGCTTCGGTAGCAACGAAGGTGGTAAGCAGAGTAAACTGGGCATTGTCGAAAACGCCCTGTATACGTTGGCAAAAATGTTATATTTCTTTTACTAAATTATTATAAAGTGTTGTTTTTGTTTTGACGTGTGGACTCGCTGGAGTGACCCTGCTGATAGCCAACTTATATTGACGTACAGCAATATTTCTGTTTCCAGGATTTTTGGGCACTAGTAATCTTTGTCACGGAGGAGAAAGACGACGACACCAAAGAGAGGTTCTACGAGCTCTTAGACAAGACGTATGAGCAATGCCCTAACTATGACATTAAAATTGTCCTAGGTGATTTTAATGCAAAGATAGGAAGAGAGGCGATCTTTGGTAGTACTGTCGGAAGGTACAGCCTACACGACACCACCTCCGATAACGGGTTTAGGCTGATCGACTTCGCGGCGGGGCGAAATGTTGTCGTAGCAAGTACGCGGTTCCCGCATCTCGATATTCACAAAGGCACATAGAGATCCCCGGACCAATCAACCGTCAACCAGATTGACCACATTGCGATCGACACAAGGCACTCCTCCAGTATTATGGATGTCCGAACGTTCCGAGGGGCCAACATTGACTCGGATCACTACCTTGTTGTAGCCAAGGTACGACTGCGGATATCCCGAATACCGCCAAGACAAGTAAATACTGTGAGGAAGTTTGACGTCGGACGGCTGCAATCGCAAGATATCTCCAGAGCCTTTTCCGATCGAGTCTCTCTCAATCTCTCAAGATGTCCTATGCAGCCAGCATCAAGTATTGAAGACCAGTGGCACCATTGCCAAATAGCCATTAGAGACGCCGCCTCTGATGTGCTGGGTTTCACCCGACCACCGCAAAGAAACCCCTGGTTCGACGACGAATGCCGGCAAGCACATGCAGCGAAACAAGAGGCATACAAAGCGGCGCTGCAAAGGAGGACAAGAGCTGCCCGTGAGCTCTACGCGCAGAAGAGAAGAGACGAACACCGGCTTCTGAGGAGGAAAAAGAAAGAGCATGAGAAGCGCGCGATCGAGGAAATTGAGAGATGCTACTGCAGGAATGAGATTCGGAAGTTTTACCAAAGGGTTAAAAGAACTTCCCAAGGATACAGAGCCCGAACCGAAGCCTGCAAGGACGAACAAGGGAACATCGTAGTAGAATCGCAGTCGATGCTGAGGGTATGGAAGAACTACTTCTGCAGACTGTTTAACGGCGATGACGAACAAAATCCCGCTGCCAGGCAGAATGAACCATTCAACCTGGACGATGAAGACCAACAATTCCGTCCACCCGACCTGGACGAGGTGAAGATAGCCATATCTAAGCTGAAGTCCAACAAAGCCGCTGGAGCAGATGGCCTAGCCGCCGAGCTATTCAAAGCGGCAGGCGATGACTTGGGTAGGAGCATGCACCAACTCATCTGTAAAATATGGTCGGAGGAAAGTATGCCCGATGAATGGAACCTCAGCATTGTTTGCCCGATCCTCAAGAAAGGAGATCCTCTGAACTGCGCCAACTACAGAGGTATAAGTATTCTTAACATCGCCTACAAGATCTTATCTGCCGTGTTGTGTGAACGCCTGAAGCCTTTCGTCAACAACCTGATTGGTCCCTATCAGTGTGGCTTCAGGCCAGGAAAGTCTACCATTGACCAAATATTCACACTGCGGCAGATCTTGGAGAAAACCCAGGAAGTCCAAATCGATACCCACCACCTTTTTATCGATTTTAAGGCCGCCTATGACAGCATTTATAGGGACGAGCTATATAGAGCAATGTCTAGTTTTGGCATCCCTGCCAAACTCGTCCGTTTGTGCAGGATGACAATGGAGAATGCACGCTGCTCCATTAAGGTCGGTAAAGAACTCACCGAGAGCTTCGATGTCAAAAAAGGATTTAGACAAGGCGATGCGCTGTCATGTGACTTCTTTAACATCGTTCTTGAAAGAATAGTGCAAAACTCAAACGCTAACACCAGAGGCACTATCTTCTATAAGTCCGTCCAACTACTCGCTTACGCCGACGACATCGACATAATCGGCAGATCGAAGCGTGATGTCACTGACGCGTTCGTGAGCATTGAGACGGAAGCGGCAAAGATGGGTTTGGCGGTCAATGAGGGCAAGACAAAGTATATGCTGTCATCAAGAAAGGACAACCAACACCGACGTCTTGGACAAAATGTCACCATAGACAGATATAACTTTGAGGTGGTAAAGGACTTTGTCTACCTAGGCTCCGCTATGACTTCAGACAATGACACCAGCGCTGAGATTAAACGAAGAATAACTCTTGCCAATCGCTGTTTCTTTGGGCTAAGAAAGCAATTGAGTAGCAAAGCCCTCTCTCGAACAACTAAAGTGACCCTTTATAAGACCTTGATCATCCCAGTCCTACTTTATGGTGCAGAGGCATGGACTCTATCAAAAGCGGATGAGGCTACTCTTGGTTACTTCGAGAGGAAAATTCTTCGAGTAATTTTCGGTCCCGTCTGCATAGACGGTGAATGGAGGAGGAGATACAACGACGAACTGTACGGGCTGTACAGCGACATCGACCTAGCCAGAAGAGTGAAGGTCCAACGACTGAGGTGGCTGGGTCATGTAGAGCGAATGGACGTCAATGCTCCGGCCCGGAAGATCTTCGAATCCACACCCGAGGGACGGCGCAGTAGAGGAAGACCGCGACTCAGGTGGCGCACGCAAGTGGAAGGGGACCTTAACCAACTTAGCGTGCGAAACTGGAGACGGCTGGCCAAAGATCGTGCTGGCTGGAGACGCTTGTTGGTTGAGGCCCAGGTCCACCCCGGACTGTAGCGCCACCTTAAGTAAGTAAGTAAGTAATCTTTGTCAATAGTTTTGGCGAAAACCACTTGAATCAATTGCCAGGAGCTCGATCTATAAACTAAAGGGTGGTTAATTTTAAGGGCCGATGTTGAATGTGAACCACACCTAAACGTCAAGTTTTTTTCTGCGTTTCATTTGACATTTCTCAATTTCAGACTAACTCAATTTGAACCATAGAAAGATACACAATCGAGCAACGCGTTAAAGTTATTCAGGCTTATTATGAAAATGGGCGTTCAAATCAAAATGCATATCGAGTTGTTCTTGATTTTTTCGGTCAATTTAATCGTTTAAAGGTGCGTACAATCGGAAAAATCGTGCAAAAATTTGGGCATTTGGGCGGATGATAATCCAAGAGTGATAGTCGAAAAACCAATGCACCCACAAAGATTGCCTGTTTGGTGCGGTTTATGGGCTGGCGGTCAGGCAGTTACTGTGAATGGTGTTTGCTATCGTGAGATTATAACGAACATTTTATGGCCCGAATTGGAAGATATCGATATGGACGATATGTGGTTTCAACAGGACGATGCCACTTGCCACACAGCTAACGAAACAATGGCTCTTTTGCGCGACAAATTCAATGGCCGTGTTATCTCACGTGGTGGCGATGTCAATTGGCCGCCAAGATCATGTGATTTGACACCGTTGAACTTCTTTCTTTGGGGTTATTTGAAATAAAGGGTGTACGTCGATAAGGCAGCAATAATTCAAGAGCTAAAGGATGAGATAATTCGGCACATTACCGGCATAGAACCTCAATTATGGCTCAGCGTCATCGAAAATTTGGACCATCGGATGGAGGTGTGCCGCCGAGGTCGCGGCGGCCATTTGGCCGATATTTTGTTCCATACATAATTGAACCATACCAATATTATCATAATAAAAATAAATGACAACAGCTTCCTAAATAATTTGTGTTTTATTCAAAATCAACATCGGCCCTTGAAACTTAACCACCCTTTATAAGCTGGCAAGGTAAAATCTTTTGAGTGTACAAAACTCTTCACCTTGATGCATTTTATGGATGTTGAGTTACTTTTCAGTACTTACTTTCAATCTATGATATCTTGACAGAACTACTTATGTTTCCTACCTTTCACCTCAAAACTGTTGAGGTCATGTGCGTCGTCATGCTCATTGTAGTTTCTTACACAATTCCAAGGGCGTCTCTCTCACTCAAATAAAAAATCACGGCTCTTGACAGCAGTGCAATCTGATGTGTCAACATTGGTTCAGAGAATACTGCTTTGTGCAACTATAAGTCACACATGAATGAGTCACCAAGGACCTACCTACCAACAATATGTGAGCGTGCATAAATTTCCCAACCGAAAATAAAAATAAAACAGTCACAAGGAATCACTTTAAGTACCACAAGAGCTTGGCACCTTTTTTCCCACATCGCTTTCGCCGTTCTCCTATTGAAACAGCCCCTGGCCGCCCCCCCCCCTGAAACAACACTTAGTATAAATCCTTTTATAAAAGTTCCGACGAGGCAAACAAAACCAATCTTCCAAATATTTCTCCCATACAAGCACACACGTTTTATTGGCCTCCTTTTCCGAAAATTTGCATCCTTAAGTGGTCTTTTCATTCGGCTTCCTTCGAATAAGAAAGCAATATTCACAGAAAGGTCCTATAATATTTGGAAAGTTTTTTCCTTTCATTTCTTGTCCCTTTCCATTTTTATTTTTTATTTTTTATTCTCCCTCCATATAGTCAAAAGGAAAACTTCAAGGATTGCGTGTTAACCTCTCGAGTTTTGTACATCCAGGTAAATTCACATATTCAACATCCTGACAGGTTCTTCGTTTACTTATACCGCGAGAGGGGGGGAGAGTTTCACATTTTTGGGCCACATTCCCACACCGCGAGCACTCTTACTGCACTTTACTTACTCTCGGATAAGCGAAAATGTATTTACGGCTCGGACAAATGATTCCCGACACGAAAGGACCTCAGCATGGTCTTCTATTGGGGTAATAAATTTCCTCCTTCTAACACTAGATGTGGCAGGCGCTGACCGACCGATGTGGACGAGTGAGTATACGCTAACGAATGTGCGAGGGCGTGTTTCCCAAAGGGGGACACGAAAGAATTTTATTTCTGCAACAGCTCCATAAATGGGGGTGTGGGTTGGCGAATATTTTTGCGATTAATTCAATTAAGGAGTTATGAATTATTTCTAGGTTATGACTAATTGAGGAGGTGTGCACCAGAGGAGTACATCGGCTGGGTCGCTCTTGGTAACAGGCACCGCCGCCTATATACGAACTGAGTGGTCGTGTCCAAACGAAGCAATAAATTTCAAGGTGAACACTTAACAGCAATTAATTAGTGGCTGGCGTGTTGTAATCAGTCGTTGATCCTTAGATTGGAGCCAGTTATTTTCGGATTTGGATGGAGGAGTCTTGCGGCTAATGAAGACTGGGTTTTATTTTGTTTCGTTCTTTTTTTATGATTTTTTTTTTGTTTGCCCCAAAGTTATGGCGAAGGGTAACGTAGGTAACTTTTTATGAAACTGGAGTGTTTGAATGAATACGTTTTTTTAATGGACTCTCGGCATGGGACTGTCCTGGTTATTGGTTTGCTCAGGGAAGGACTTCGGAGACAGTTTGTGGCGTCCTCGTCTGTAGGTTTTACTATAAAAAATTCACAAGTTCAGTCGAACTTCCACAACCCGAAGGGTCAAGGGACCTAATAACAAAATCGAGTAGTAGAAATTCGATTCAGGAAGATAACGACATATGAAAAGTGCAACCGAAAATCATTAAAAAAAATTAAGAATTGGTTGGCGCAACATTTCCGTAGGGGCCCTAGGCCTAGCTTCTCACAACCAACTGTTTTGTATATGGGAGATTTTAATTTTTTTGGGCGAGTGGAAGGGATTTACAATTTTATGCCGAGTCCAATCGGCTTATTGAGAAGCTCTTTCATGAAAGTTATACTCTTTGATGTTTGTCAGACGATCGCGAGAGGTTGTTCAGTGGGAAAAAAGCCTTGAGACTGAACCTAAATTGAATCTGCAAGGGACCCCTCGCTTGGTAGTCCAACACACTGACCTATCAACCACTGCATCTAAATCCGAAAATCATTGTTCGCGATAAAAAATAAAATAAAAGAATAATTTGAGTTCAAGTAAGGGAAGCTTCACAGTATTGAGTAAGATTTCCGCACGCAGTTGTGCGACAAAAGGGAATACTCGTAGCTAGCGAACCTACTGCAAAGTTGGTGAAATTCAAACGAAATTCGATCCAGATCATAAGGTATTCCACTCGATGGAGAAAGTATCTTTTAACGAGAACTAGTACTTTGGAAAACATCATACGAGAGATCACCCTATTGGAAGATGCTCTTATTTTTTCAAATGGCTGCCAACGTTAAATCTGTTTGGACATTTGTGATGTAGAATACAGATGTGGAATACAAGTGAACAAGCCATGGAGCGATACACTCCCCAAGAACGAAAAATCATAATGATGAGGCTCATTTCCACCTCAGCGGGTACGTGAACAAGCAAAAATATCGCTTCTGGGGACCCGAAAATTCACGAGTAATGCACGAGGAGCCATTACACCCACTCAAAGTTACCATGGTGCGCTGTTCACGCTGGAGGAGTCATCGGGCCATTTTTTTTTTCGAGAACGCCGCTGGTCAAACGACAACAGTGGACGGTGCGCGCTATAGGGCCACGTTAACCGAGTATTTTCTGCCGCAATTGGACGAATTAGGACTGGAGGACATGTGGTTCCAACAGGACGGAGCTACGGCACACCCTGCGCGAGCCACAACCGATATTCCGAAGGCGGCGTTCCCGGGTCGCCTCATCTCTCGTTTTGGCAATTTGCACTGGCCCGCAAGATCGCCCGATTTAACCATTCCAGACTTTTTTTGGGGGGTTTTTTGAAGTCTCGTGTTTACGTGAACAACCCCGAGACCCTAGAAGCCCTAAAGGACAACATTCGACACGAGTGCGTGAATCTGTCGCCCGAAGTTCTCGCCGAAGTGATGAAAAATGCCATAAAACGAGCTCGTATGGCAATCAATTATGACGGCCGATATCATCTAATCGACTTGACCAATAAAATTCTAAAGGTTCAAACAAACATAATGAAAAAACAGAATCGAAGTTTTTCATTTAGAAAAACATCGGATGACTTCTTTTGGCCCACCTTGTATATCTAAAAAAAAGCTATAGATCTATTTACACCTTTTGGAGGTCCATTGCAATGAAGCATCAGAAGATTGCATGGACAATTTCGAATAGGAGTTTTTCGGCCTCTGGGCACTGTGGTTCTGTGGCTTGTGAGCTGGACTACTGAGCGAGTGGTCTCAGTTTAATGCAAAATGCTCCTTAGATCCACGCCCCCTCTAGTGAACGTCTGACAAACATTTTTAATTTGTATCCCTTCCATTCGTAAAAACCTATTTTATTCATATTTTTATTTATGGTGCTCGACTACTTCTGTCTCAGAGGTAACCCTGTGCTCTTTTGTAAAAACCCCTCTCCTTCTCTCTCATAACTATGCCCAATTATATTTACCAGAATCGACATCACTCCACACCTATAGACCACGCGAAACGCCTCAGCACTCACATCTGCCAAACTAATTAGCTGTCAGAAAGTTTGAATTCTTCTCAACTATACAAGGTGACACCGTGCATTATTATATGCACATGTACCCAAGCGATTGGCGCCATAATGAGCGCTGCACCTTAGTATCGCCCCACAGCCTACACACGTAACACGACAGCCAACATTAGTGTTGTGCCTTGTGCCTTGTGCCCCTAAGGACACACGATCGCAATCGTGATCAAATTGTCCAACTACATCTCCATTTGTGCAGCAGATCACTTCCAATCGAATGACTTTTACACCGTTCCTCTGTCAGGGTGCATTTGGTTGGTCCGGCAGTAAGATGTCAAAAGAAACAGTCCACTAAATATCACTGTCAAGTGCTGGTAAGTAATTCAAACTGATCGCTAGGTACGACTTAATCATTTCACTTTCCTCCACCGATCGGTGCGAGTGATGTTGACCATCATGGTGGCGGTCTGGTGGGGGTTTGGTGATTGGTCGACTTGCATTAGAGACGCCATTTGACCAATTTATTTCGATTCGTATTCAAAATCACCAAGGACCTTCTATATTCTATTCATACGATACCTGACTGGAGTCCTGCTTGTGATAGTTCTGCGAAATGGATTCCTTTACCAGTCTCCACTCCAGTCACCCCCGTGTTTATGGATCTTTGGTTGAATAAAGTATCCCGAGAAAGTCCTTCTTTTATGCAAAAATACTACCGCCAGGACATCTAACATTCACGATAGAAAACTACAGCAGTAATAAAAAAACGAATTCGACGCGAAAACACGACTTTGTAATTTCCGTTGTGTCCTTCATCGCAACCCCAAATACGCGGGTGGGGTGAAACAAAACTCCAAGAATTTCCTCTCAACTTTCACTTAAAGACAGCGCCATACCTGCGAAGGCTGGAAAATCAATAAAATCTCAGAAGTGTCCCCCCAAAGAGTGCCTATACCTACTTATACTTGTTGTTGTACTTGTACCCACGGACGACGTGACGCGACATACGAATGTCCTTAATAAAATTTCGAACCAGCTATGCCTTTCACTTTCGTTGACGACAATTTATACCGTGATCAAAATTTGGTAAGCCTTGATAAGACGGCCGTGGAGAGAGTGTGCGACTCACACACAGGATTCTATTATTCCTACGAAGACGGCGGGGTGTCAAAGAACACACATAGGACTTAGCACAGAAAAGGGACTCATGTTTCGGATTATATGTTTTCTTTTGTTGCCCGCTGATTTGCTATGTTTACTTTTATGGCAGTTTGGCATGGTTTACCTTGCGTCAGGACTCGGTTTGCACGAATCAAAAAATTGCAAACACAAATGGCAGTAAATATATATAGGGAGGTTGGATGTATGTACAGTACAGGTATCTGTGGAACATATATCGTTTTTATTTTGGCAAAGGAGGAGTTAGAGAAAGGTGCGATGGGTATGTGGTGTTGTTCGGCGAGTGTGTGTGGAGTTGCGGATGGTTTATGTTTATTGGTCTAGGCTAGGTATACAGGAGGAAGAACCTTTTTATGTGCTAGGTGAACTCAAACTCAAGGTAAGTTCAGGCGGCTATCGTTTTTGTATATAAATGCGGAGGATGAGAAGTATACGACATTTGAAACCTGCTAATGGTTAAGGCGCCATCTATGAACGTTTTATGCAAACATGGTTATACACTTCAGAATATCAAGAAGAAGGACTAGGGTATTCCTATTTTTAGGTACCCACTATACGTGCTTCTTTCCGGCTCCAGGAGGGCTAGTACATCAGAGCCATACAACTCGCCTCAGCTTTTATCTTTTTTGACGCCTCTTTCAATACTGTCATGTTCCCTTAAACTTTGACTACCTGGCATCTGCGTATTTTTTCAAGATGCCCTGCGTTAAGTGGTAGTTTTTGTAAAGTTTACACCCAGAGAAAAAACAACGTAAAATCAAAGAAAACCACTTCGATTTAAATATTTTTCGGAATGATTTAGCTTCGACTACGAAAATTTTTAAATCAAAGTGGCATGACATTAATTCAAAGGGTTTTTCTACTCTAAAAAGTACATATTTCTTACTTGATCTAACCACGTATGTACTTTGATTTGATGTGGAATCAAGCTTATTTCAAATTAATTTATCTTTAAATCAATATATTATACATTTCGATTCAACAACAGTGCATCGTAGATTCAAATACGTTCAACTTTGAAAATACTATACTTTAACTTTAATTTGACTACAACTCATTGTACAATCAAATGTGTTTGACTTTAAAAACACTACGAATGCATTTTGAAGTAACCACTGTGCATTGTGTATTTAACAAATTCAACTTTGAAAATACTATGTTTAGGCTTTAATTTAACTTCGCTCAAATATTGATTCAAAGTGAGCCCATTTTGAATAAGCATTTATAATAGTTCACTTTTTTCCTTGTTTTTTTAATAAATAAAACCATACAGCAATTTAAATTTGTAAACAATTTTATTTTCAGTGACATGAAATTATTTTATAAACTAAAGATACAAAGAGTTTATTTTGATCTATAAATTAAATATTTTTTAACATAGTACGTTTTCACATAATTTACTAACAATAAATGTAAATAATTTTGTGGAATATGGGGCTGCTTAAAATTATTTTTCTGCCAATTCAGGACATTTGAGTTGAGGAAATCCGAATCGTCTTTGGATACTATAATGTATTTGATATTAAATGCGGTTATAATTTTAATTTTGTTAATACTAATTCTTACCTCTGCATTTCTCCACTTAAACAATTTACCTCTAAATTCTGCTCTCCGTTTGTTAAATATGGTGATAACTTCTGTCATTAGCTGAAATAAAACTCTTTTCTAATAAGTAAAAAGCTATTGCAAACAAAGAGTAACAAAAATAAGTGCACGTGCAATCCTTTGACAATAAATAATATGGAAATAATTTTTGTTTGCAATCATATGTAAGCATAAATTAATCTTTTTTTATGCAATGAATTAATTTATAATCCAATACTTGAAACCAGATGTGTTTTTTTTTTCGGCAGGTACATATTTTTTCACTTTCAAATTGCACAATATTGTTCTAAACACATTATTTACACACATTTTTAACTTTACACTTCATTTTTGTAGGTGGTCAACGATTCAATGCACTTATTTTTATTTCAAATACATACCGGGAATTAAATTTAATCACAAAACTCACATTTTAGCGCTGCAAATAGGATTTCCATTTCAAATTTGTTTAATACTTTACGTCGACGAGACTGATTTGTTCCATCTTTGTGAATGAGAGACGAGAATAAAAAAGAAAATGTGCGTCCCGACACTTAGCGGAACTTAAGAATAAATATGTTACCCTTTGAATCTACGTTGCTTGTTATTTAAAACAATAACATCAATGTAGGAATGAATATAATCTACTATGATTCTAAATTGTTGTCACTTAAAAATTAATATGCAACACTTTAAATTAACGTTGATGTCGGTACGAAACTTAATATTGGTCAAATGTTGACATGTTGCACTTTAAAACTACGTTGAGAGTAGTTTAAAACATTTTAGAAACATGGTCATAATGTAAAAGTGAATACGTTCCACTTTGAATCTAGGTTGACGTTATTTAAAATTACATTGCGTATTCAAATCAAATATGTTTCAACGTGAAAACAAATATTTTTTAAGAAAGTTTATTCAACGTAAAATCAACTAGAACATATTACATTTTAGTTTACTTTTTTTCCCTGAGTGTACAGCTCGACAAACTACAACTTTGAAGTCGCTAGTTACTGGCATAGACCTTCTGTAAAGCCGCCTTCCATTTGAAGAGTACGATGTAGGAAAGTACTATACAGCAGAGGTTCCCAATTTTTTTCGGTCACGGAACCCTAAATGATCAAGCTTTTTTTGGATGACCCCTATAATGATATTAACAGAAAACATCGTTCCTTGAAGTGCGGTTTGGATATTTTTATATTTGACAAGGAAAGAAAGAATAAATTATACAAAAATAATTATTCTAAGTTTTGTATAACCATTATGATGATGAATTTGGGTGCGACGCGACACGGCACGATTATGTTTTTTCTACGGAACCCCTTTGACCTTTCCACGGAACCCTGGGGTTTGGGAAACGCTGCTATAGAGAACAACTAAAAAGTCTCTAATGCCCGTCGCACACCATTTCTACAACGAATTAAAAAAAATATACGAGCTACTGAAATCTGTTCAATCAAAGCGTCAAAAACGGTTGGAGGTCGCAGCTTACCATTTTTCTCAACAAGTTTGAGGACAGTGTTCGTGTTGCTCATTTGACAAAGTTTTGCATTGAGATTGGGACACAAACGGACTGCTTAACTTTTTGTTAAGTGCGTTCTAGGCTTTGGCGTTGTTAGGAATGGCCGTTGGTTCTACGGTCGCTTGTTATGCTGTAGTTGCTCCTATTCATGCCAATTGCTTTTAAGATTTCTGCTATGAGAGTGCGTTCAACGCATTGTCCAACGTTCTGTACTTCTTTCGGCGCATGCATCAACTCGGCTCCCAATGACTCCGAAAACACAGTTGATCAATAAATTTGTATGCAAAAATTCAACTTGATGATACACAACTACTGAATGAGTTCATCAGCTAGATGTAACCTGAGGATTGAACTTTGAACGATTGAACAGCTGGATGTTCGTAGATATACTAAATTAATAAATTGGTTGAGCAATTAGTCCTAAGGAAAGTATTCAATGATGAAATGAGTTGACGATCAAAGGGGAACGATAGTATTTAATGATTGAATGAACTTGTCAACTATAGCTGCACGACGATATTCAATGATTGAAAGAGTTGAGCAATTAGGCGTATCGGAGTATTCAAATATTTAAGAAGTTGATCAACTGATTGTATAAAAACTGTCAATAAGTGATTGAGGCGCACCACGATATTTAGTGATTGAATGGGTTTAACAAATGGATGTGGGAAGATATTGAACGTTGAAATGAGTTGAAAAACTCGGCGCACTTTTTAATTCAACGACTGAATGAGTTGATCAACTAGTTGCACTACAAAACTTAGCAATTGAATGAATAGGCAGTTCAATACATTTAACGATTGAAAGAGCTTCCCAAATAGGTCCATGACGAAACTTAGCGACTAAATAAATTGATCAACTGCATCCATGATGATATTGAACAATTAGGGTTGATGAACTTGGTTTAATAGACACTAGAGTAGTTGATCAACTAGCTTCCCAACGATATTCATAGATTGAATAAGTGGAACAAATGAATATGTACGAGGATATTAAACGGCGGAAAAAATTGATCAGCTTTAAGGGCGATAGGAACTTGTTCAAGCAGAAAATGTTGAATTGTTTGTTGATCGAAATGCGTACATCAACACGAGCGCAAGAAGCTGGACCTCTAATCGGATAAGTTCCACCAAGAATTCGTCCACTGCAATCGCGCCATCTCCATTCTAACCTCGTATGTCGCCATCCTTGCATTACGAATGGATATTTACAGCAAATTAACTTTGAAGGTTTAGTAGATAGTGTCTTGGACTGCTAAGCGAGGGTCCCAGGGTCGAGTACCGCAAAAATACAAATTCAAACTTAGGGTTTTTTTCCACCGCGCCACCTCTCGCAAACTTCTGGCAAACATTCGAGAGTATAACTGTCTTGAAAGAGCTTCTCAATTAACCGTTTGGAACCGCCATAAAATTGTAGACCCTTTCCAATCGTTAAAAAAAAAATCACACAAGACGAATGGATGTGAGCAGCTAGACCTAGGGTCATTCATTTATTTATTTATTTTTTAGGCCTCCCTGTCATACGCATTGGAATAAACAGCACTCCCCAGTGGCTTGCTATTCAAATACAACAACGAACCAAAACAATAATTTAACCATTTGTGACTTTTCCCAAAACTAATGTCTCATCGTCGGTATAATAAAATAACTTGACCAAAACTGATGCCACACAAAACGGTGATTATCCTGTTGATCCGCATACGACCGCATTATTACTATCCTCATACCACTAACACTGAGCCACTCTATATGCTCTGCATGAGGTCAGTGCTTAACCACATCAAGCTCACCACCTGGACAATCAAAATTTTGATAACAACCTCTCAACTTTCAAACCAAACAGGTCCCTCTTGACCCAGCACCCCATCCCGACATACACTCGCACTGTGGCCGTCGCACTGTTCCCGGTTCCAGGTGAATGTGTGACTATAGGGAATTATTTACAAAGTTTTGAACTTTTACCTATGACCGGGGTCGGGGAGTGTGTGTTTGCATGGACTAGCCATAGTTATGGCCGCCCATTGGGCGCCATTCATTGAGGGCACCTTCCCTGTTATAGGGTCGCATCAACGACGGCAAGTTGTTTCATTCATGCCTGGCAGCTCATTTTGCAATGTTTTCTGTAAATATTTTAAATAAACTTTTCAGCCCTCCCCCGTCCCAGCCATCAGCCACTGCCGGACACAAGTGAGAGTTTTAACTTCATTATCAAGGGCTTTTAGTGAAATTTGCACCAGTTATTAGGGTTTTGGAAGAGATTTAGTATCCAGCCCGGGCTATCCATTTAACCGAGTTGCCCTACCCAGGGATACCTATACCTACTTCGACTGAATCGAAACAACGTGTTGCACTTAACGTGCGGTATAATATTTTAATGAAAACGCTTGTTTGGTATTTCACTGACACCGTGTTCGCTGGACTCTCCCTCCCCAAAGCTGTGGGGTGGGTGCACGGGTGATTTTATTTGCCAAAAGCTGGATATGGGATTATGTTTCGCTGGTTGTGGGTACACATTTCACCCTCCTGTGCAACGGGACGTGATTTAAATTCATTTCGACAATTGGCTTTGAAAATTATGCATGCAGATTGTAATTAAATGTTTATGCACATCCGACATGTGGGGCGGGCCAGAGAGGGCTGGCATCAGGCAGCTTTGTGGTTACGGACGGCCGTCGGTGGTGTTGCCACGCTGTGGCCGACTTTTGTGAACTTATTGTGGTCAATATTGAGTTATTAATTGACAACGACCGGTTAGGTGGGTCCGAGTGGCGCGTAATGAACAACCGAACGCACTATCAGTGCGGAGAGTGCGTGATACGTATAAATGCTGCGGCGGGACGACATTAACATTACACCCTGTATAACTATCACTTAGTGGCTTTGATGGATAAATGTGTGCTGCGCTAATTGATTTACGTGTAAATATTATTAATACGATTTAATTTAAGTGGCGAATTAAGTTTGTCGTGGCGTGGAGTGGATTTTTGTCACATAGCGCTGTGGACAGAGGTGGGTGTGAGCGATTATTGAACCACCGAGTGTGGTCGCAATGTTGCTCGAGTGATGCATGAAAATGATTGGTCACTTGGAAGCGGTGCGGAGGAATATATATATTTTTTTTATTTAACACTTTTGGGAAGTTCCGCAAACAAAATGTCTTATTAAAGCAACAAAAGCGCCGATGAGATGAAGCAGGACTCTAAAATAAAAAATTCCACTGACTGATCCTGACACTGATCCTTGATTTTCAGTAATGAGGTCGAACTTTATGTATGAACTAGAGCTACATTCAGAAACAAACTAAAAAATGTAAGCGAAGAATTTTGAGATTTTTAAAAAAATTGTGAGCTAAAAAGTTCGTGCTTTAACTGTTATTTTTGAAAACACTCGTTTTTCAGTTTTTAAGAATTAAGTCATTGGACTGTTGGGCTTATAACAACATCCTTTTACATGTGAGACAACAGTGATTAAATAAGTCCTAGTAAGTGCGATGGACTGCTTCCTTTAGGTATGTTTAGAAGACTCAAGTCTTTAAGCTTGCAGCTTCGTGGATAAAATGTCCGTAATCCTGTAACATGGCTAAAAACATTGTACATTATTTTATCTTCCCTCGAACGGCTGTAGTTGTAGTTGCAGTAGCTATGATCGTTATAATGTGGGTAGGCCTATATTGGAAAGCCGCTTCCATCCGCATGCCTGGTTTTCAAAGAATAGATTACCAAGTATGAGCAAAACAGTTGTCAGTGCGGTTTTTATAAGATCTTTATACCGACACGACGCAGAGAAGTGGAGGCTCAAAGATCTGACAGTCGACATTGAGACTGTCCTTCTTGAAACGTGTCTCCTAAGAACAGATACGCAATTTGCTATCGATCTTTATATTTTAATTACTTAGGACAATTGAAGTGAGTCAATGAACATATAGACCTGCACCGAAAAAGGTGTACTAACCACCTAGCTCCATAAATCGATCCAAGTCTATTCCTATTGCTTTAATCCGTACCCACCTATTCCTATTACTTTAATCCATACCCACCATACAGAGAAAGGGTTGCAGAGGACTTCCACAGCCCTTACTCTTGAATTATTTTCAAAAATCCCCGTCCACCGGATAAATCAAAAACGGGGGGTTTCCATATTCCACACTCATCTGTCTCCATTATTCGCCGAGGAATCCTTTCCCGCCAACCCCAATATGAACATCCTCATCAATTTCAATGAAAACAAAAATTTATTTAGCTGGAAACGTCAATATTGATTCAGCTCATTGCCGTCGACGATGACACTTGAAGGACTGTGTTTACTAGTCGCGTCTATGAGGTGTACCTGCGCCTCTGGGGACGAAGCCGTATCTCGCGCAATATCATAATTATTACGACAACATCACCACAGCGGTCGTCGGCGGCGGCGGGCGGTATGAGTCCGCATGTAATCCACCTCGGGTACGCGTTGTACTTGTGTTTTCGCAATTTATTATTTAAATAAACACCAATTGTGATCCTTGGAGAGATGCGAGGATACGACAGCGACAGCGACAACGAGAACGGTAAGACAAGGGTTCAAAGGGTTTGGGGAGTACTTACCTTTTGCACCTCGTTAATTAACAGAAAAACGTGACAATCTAAGGGTCCTGAAGTGGTGTGGCGGCGCGCAAACACATTGAACATGTCGCGCTTACAGTTGGCAGGATTCACAAGAAAAAAAAACCTAGCGGGGGCTTTGGAATTAATGAATAACACGAGTTGTTGTCTTAACGAGAGAGCATCTACATACAATGGGCACGAGATATCCCCAAAAGGAGTCGTGTTCCAGTTGAAACATACCAGGCGACAGAGCAGCGGGAAAAATCCTTGTAAATGACGAGGGAATTCCTAGCGCGGAGTGAAGCTTTTCTATCATCATCATATGCAAGTGATACGTGGACTCAAACCAGTCTCCTAAACCCGTCACACAAATGTCACCCACAGACATCGGTGGCGGCGGCCGGCGACGGCAGCAGACAGGATGAAGGATATCGTTATTATAATAATAATTCTCCATCATGTTTGCGCTGTGATGAGGAGTTTTTCTCATATTTTTTTTTTGTTCATTATTTGTTTGATCCGAGTTTGCTGTTGCCAGGACATTGTGATGAATCCGGCCGTCAACATTGTGATGTTTTTAGGAGCGAGATGCAGTCGTAGATGGTGGTTGTCTCTTGTCTCTATGGAAAAAAATTGCGAAAAAATATTATAATAATGTGTGCACTCCTTTGGAAAGTTGCAGCAGCACCACAAAGGACTCTCGACTATGTGTTGTCATCATTCCTTTATTTTTCTTCTCTCATTTTATCTATAGCACCGAGTAAGGATCCATGGTGGCGCGTCGCATCTACTCGTACATGTGTTCAACATCATTTGGGGTTTAGTTGGATCTGGCGTGTATATTATTATTTTTTTTTTCTTACAGTGATGTGCATCCTTACAAAGTGAATTTTCCGTTGTTTTTTGTATCAGTACTGATCCCGTGATGTGAGATATTAAAATGGATGTAAAAATGCGATTTGTTAGTAGTCGGGCTGGGGAGGATACGAACTGACGACGCATGGGTTCATGTGGAGTTTTATAGTATACACAGTAACAGAATGAAGCAGCAGTTTCTGTGTCCTGTTGTGCTATTGCTTCTGGGATATCCATGACGGGAGTATTAAAAATGAATTTTTTCGTATACTATGTCTGAATATGGGGCGTTATATTTTGGCGTGGATTTCACGAGTTTTTTTTTATTGATGAATTATAATAGATACCTACCTACCTTGGAATTTATATAAGAAAGGGCGGCCTGTTAAAGGTCCTGCGACTCAACAAAAAAATAGTAGAAAGAATCCTGCAGTGGTAAAATTAGACGACCTCTTACAGGGCAGAGCACACGAGCTAAAGGAGACAAAGAAAACCTCCCTGGCGCAGTCTCCTTGCATATGAGTTTGAGAACATAGGTCCGATAATTAGTAGTTGGTAGTTGAAGTGCTGCAGTTTTGTCGCAGAGTCTGAAGTGTGGTCTAATATTGCGGTCTGATGTTTTCAAACACTACACTAGTTGTGGTCGGTAGTTCTGCCAGCACTACACCATTTGTGGTCCAATGTCTCTCCAGCGCTACATCAGTTGTGGTCGGACGTTATGTCAATACTACATTTGTAGTCCAAGATTTCTCCAACACTACGCCAGTTGTGGTCCAACATTTTCAAGTACTACATCGGTTGTAGTCGGATATTATGACAGGGGTCCATCTGTTTGGTGTAGCCTGTGGGTTCAACAGTACTAACACCAGTTGTGATCTTACTCTCTCCTAGCGCTACAACAGAGTTGTCTGAGGTTCTTTTAGTACTACACCAGTAGTGGTGTGGTCGGCTGGTCGGTAGTTTTTCCCTGCGGTCGTTCTCCCAGCACCGAATTCCATTTGTGGTCCGAGGTCTCTCCAGCACTACATCAGTTGCGGTCGGACGTTATTTCAATACTACATTTAAAGTCCAAGTTTTCACCAGTGCTACATACGCCAGTTCTGGTCGGACTTTTTCAAGTACTACATCGGTTGTAGTCGGATATTGTGTCCGTGCAACAGCTGTTTGGTGTAGCCTGTGGATTCAACAGTACTACACCAGTTGTGATATTACTTTCTCTCAGAGCTACAACAGAGTTGTCTGAGGTTTTTTCACTACTTAGCAAGTTGTTGTGTGGTCGTTAGTTTTTCTAGCGCTGTAGTTGTGGTTGTGGCGCAGTGCGTTCTTCCAGTGACACCAAGCTGTGGTCGGATGTGGTCGGACGTTTGTTGACTACTACATGGATTGTGGTCGGTAGTTCTGCCACACCATTTGAAGTCTGAATTTTCTTCAATACTACACCATTTAGAGGCTAACATTCTTTCAGCACTACACCACTTGTAGTCTTATTAGGGTGCAGCTACGTAGTCAGCCACTGAGCGATTGAGCGACGTCACTCTGCCTATACCAAAATCGGAAATCGTTACCTGGCCATCGCCACACGATTTCATGTTTTAAATTCTTAGAGCGGTGTCGCGTGGCTGCATCCTAAAGTTTATCCATCCAGGACTAAACCATTTGAGGTGGAATACTACAATAAATTGTGGTCGGGGGTTTTTCCTTTACTGCACTAACTGTCGTCGGTCATGTTGTTTATCATATAAACTGCCCCACTCGGAATCTAGCTTAGGAACTCTTATTACATATCCTTCCCAGCGACAAGTGTTTGCTATGGATAAAGCCTCAACATTTAACAAACCCACCTTCACTTCGTATTTTTGTTCGTTTGTAGGATTATCGCGCATTAAAGTGGTTTTAAAAACTTGACCACGAGCCCTACACGGAAATGTTGTTAGGTTGTATTTTATGGATTGTAATGTCCATTGATGCAAAATGCTCCTATTCTTCCAAAGAAAGCCCGACCACAGTTCTTATAATCCAATGACGATAAAAATGGCCGACATTGTGGCCCATTATCTCCACTTTCAACATCTTTCTGTGTGAATGTATTACCGAAAGCTGATGAGAGGCAGCAAATGTCCGCGTTGCTGACTTTGTAGGCTTATCCGTAGACAATAGCTCAGTCTTAGAAAGTTTTGAATCTGTAACAACTTTAACTGATCTGCATCCATTCTACCAAGGATTTGGCCGACATACTTCTACCTTTAGTCAAAAGGTATTTAAAACCCTCTAGCGATCATTTTCATTAAAATCAGTCCCCCACGACGCATCTATATCCACATCGACGCAGGCTCCGACCACCACCTCCTTAATGCGCGCACTAACAGCGCAACTGCATGACTATATCACTAACTCGCACCAGACATGTCCTACAAAATTAGACGAAGCCAAAATAAAACCAAAAGTAACGGACAAAATTCGAAAAATTCGGTCAATTGTGCCACGAATCAGACCTTAATGCGTTCGAGGAATTTGTTGTTGTTTATACGTTCGCAGTTGGTCTGGTCCACCATACTGGCTCGATACTCCGCCGCTTTGTACTGTGAATATTTGCACCGCGGGTGATTTCCTCACTGTGCCATAGTACCGCCGCACACCGCACCGTCTGCATGGCTGGAAATTATCTAAAATCAAATTGACATCTAACCACAGGAATTATGATGGAAGAGACCCGCATCGGCGCTAGACGATAAATTAGTTATCGAGTCCAACTTAATTAACGGTGAGGTATTTTTTTCGAATAGTTTTGCCATATTTTTGCCAATGAATTTTTATCTAATTTTGAACGGCGCGCTTGGTGACAGTAGTTGGTGTGCGTGACTGAGATGGAGCATGGAGAACGCGCAAATAGCGCATAGGTAACCTACTGTCATTCCAGTTGTGAGCTTTCTTGGTCTGCAAACTGCAAATTCAAAGTATGGATGTGGAACACTCGGGGACCTTGGCTGACCGTAACATTATGCTTGTGGTAATGACAGACGACATGAACATGGTGGTTAAGCGGCTGCAGTGGCCGCTGCCAGATATGTGAAATTGTCCTTTCACTTGAAAGCGAGGTTGATATACGAACGAGTATGTTGTGCTTGTCCTAGGAGGGGGCATATGTTGTGACTTTGTTTCAGTTTGAAAGTGACAAATTTTCACAAGAGTTCTCACAGTTGTTTGCACTTAAATTTTATAAGAACTTGTGCAGACCAAGAAACTTGGCATCAAAGAGGGGGGTGATTTAAACGGACCCATTTTAGGGGTCACAGGTTGTTTTGATGTCGAAAACGTCCATCGATATTCATAAACGAAAACCACCTACAGAGCAAAGAACTGATGAAAGCAATGACTTTGGTGGACACGGCCTTTATTTATTCTTGTTCGCTAATTTTTCTTTTTGTATACATAATCGTAAACAAATAATTGTTAAATAGTTTGAAGTGAAAAATGAATATCTTAATCTATAAAAACGTTCGTGCGTATGTATGACCGACGATAACGGCTGAACCACTGAAGCTTTCCCCCTTATATTCACACCATATGTTTGTGTGGTGCTCCGGATGGTTTATGTTTATTTTAGACCCTATAGGGGGCGCTGGAGTCGCTTTTTTGAAAATTCTTATTTATGGACCGATTTGGCTCAAATTTACACCATATAACACTTAAAAAAATAGAAAGCTTTTGCCAAAATTTGGACCCGATAGGTGGCGCTGGGAGATATTTACGAAAAGTTAGATTTCCCTGCATATCAATATTGTATCAACAACATTAAATTTAATTGTAGTAATATAGTTGGCGTTGGTTGTTTACACTTTTTTGAATTTGGCATTTCCGTAATTCATATTTCATTTAGCTGTACAATTTTTTGACGAAAACTCCAAATTAGTTTTTAATCAATTTTAAATAGGTAAATAAAATTTCCATTCGATTTCCGGCACAAATAACAAAACCGAGGAAAATGTTCTTACTGGGCCAAATTTTATGATTCTTCTTTTGTTTTGTTCGTATTGGTGTATTTTAGGTACAGTCTTAAAAGATAAATTTTTGGACCCGATAGGTGGCGTTGTTGTCGATCTCCGAAACTGCTCAACCGATTTCAATGAAATTTCGTGGATGTATATTCTTCGTTCCCACTTGAAGGTTAGGATACTTTTGGACCTGATAGGTGGCGCTGTTGGGTTAGGTAGGCGCAGTGGCTTAGTGGTTAGTGTGTTGGACTACTATGCTAGGGGTCGGGGTTCGAATCCCGCAAAAACCTGAATTCCAACTTAGGGTTTTTTTCACTGCGCCACCACTCGCGAACGTCTGACAAACATCCGAGAGTATGACTTTCTTGAAAGAGCTTCTCAATTAGCCGTTTGGAGTCGGCATAAAATTGTTGATCCCTTCCATTCGTTCCAAAAAATGAAAACTCACACAAAACGAATGGTTGCGCCAACTATTTTTTTTTTAGGTGGCGCTGTTGCCGATCAAATTGCAAAACATAAGCGGGATAGGAGAACGGGTTGTGGAAGCACTAAAATTATTAATGGACATTGTCCAAATAAAGGACTTTGCTAAATGTGAGCAGGACTTAATACGAAAGGTATGAGCAAATCCGGGTGGGTACAGCTACATATAAAAAAGACTGACGTCCGTATGTGCGCACTCATAACTCGGGAACCGATCCTTCAATTTTTATGATTTTTGGTTTAAATTCGCATGGGCCCAAGTAGGAAATATGCTACTTTTTGTCGTGAAAACAAAACTTTATGGGGATTAGTTGAATTTTTGAATTCTTTGGGTGTTCCGGGCTTACATCTATACAATTGAAAGTCGGCTCAGTTATAATTTTGTTGCGCAACCTCAATACACCGAGACTTTGTAACAGAACGCGTTTGATTTGGTGGTAAGGGATCCCAAATCAAATGCCATGCAAGTGACGATTTTGAGTGGAAAATCCAAAGGCAAACACTCTCATTCCGCTTATTCAGAACGATTTGCCATTCGTATTTAAGCGACTTAGATTTCCTGTGCGTCTCGCTTTCACTATGACAAATAATTTGTTGCAAGTATAATCGATGGATGTTTGTGCATTTGTAGTATCAATCTTGAATTACCATGTTTCTCACATGGTCAATTTAGTGAAAAGCGGAAGGTTGGCCGAAACGTCAAAATCGTTGCGGTTTGATTGAAACAAATCAACATTGCTTTTCGTCATTTATTTCTATTGCATTTAATATAACTTTTGAATGAAGCATTTTAATTGGCCGAATTACATAAATTAGCAAGCGCATTGTACATGCTCGGAATTATTTATACATTAACAAATTTGGGCGGAACGAAGTTTGCCGGGTCAGCTAGTCTATATATATAAAACGAAGTTGCATCCTTAAGAACGCCCATCGCTCGAGAACGGATCGTCCAATTTCAGCTATTTGTTCGTTGTTGTGTTTGTCTCCGACTGAGGAAGGTTTATACGTCGAGAAAATTGGAAAGTTTTACAAGGAAATTGAAAAATTCTTAAAAATTAATTTCCTATACATTTTTTCTGGAATTTTTGTTTTTTAATTCTAATCGCAATAGCTATACAGTGAAATCTTGTTTGTCAAAAATTCTACATGAGTTTATGAGATGTGAAACATCTTGGACATGGTTGGTTGTAGTTTGGGCACGCTAGCCCTTGGCAGTGAACTGATAAAGCTTGGTCATATACAAACTCTAGACTACTGAATCAGTTGTATCACGGGCGAAGCCGGGCGGGAACAGCTAGTTGAATATATAAAATTTGAATTGAAATTGAAGGTAATCATTTGCGTATAACTGGAGTGGGGCAAGCAGCAGAGGCATGTTTCAAAAAATCACAATATACAGTCATTTTTCTTAGGTACAACTTTCAAAGCAAAAAAAAAAATTCAAATTCTACACAGATTTCACAAAACTACAACAGTATATAGTAGGCTTGCATGGAGCGGCGAATAATAACGATTCTACAGGTATTTTGGACTTTTTTGTCGAAATTTTCCGTGACCATTTTCCATAAATGTGGCTGAATTTTTTTGATGCAGCGTTGAAGGTTGAATCGCCCCTTCCGTACACGTTTGATGTGAACTTGTTGACATAGACCTTTGTCTCCAAATAACCCCATACAATCAAACCCAATGATGTTAAAGCACATGATCTAGGGGTCGATTCTGATCACCAAAACGAGTACCTAATACCTAATTGAATTATTTTATGGCCTGACATGTAGATAATTTATCGAATCAGTGGTTTCAGAAAGACTGTGCGCTTGCTGAAACCACTGTATTATCTCTTGAGGGAATTATTTTTGGACGGCTAGCCTGTTTAAGCATCTCCAATCGACCCGTTCTACCGGACAATTTCAATTACTTTCTTCACGAAGTAAAATCAATATTTCAATCAAAGGCATTTTATGCGAAATTTTCGAACTGTGATAGTGAAACTTTCATCATTTTTGAAATGTTGTTCAGCAATGAAAACACGTATAGGTACTGTCCCATTTTCACTAACCAGCTGTCGAACTGTCTTTTTTTTTTAATTGCAGAAACTGAGCGCACCAATGGCAAATTCATTCATTCATTCTTGCTTGAATTTTGGGACACCCTTTAAAAAGGTTGCTAGTAAAGGGTCATTCATTTTTCGGTTTCGAAAGTAAAGTTAACACACACATACATACATACATTTTTGCTTAAAATTGTATTTTTCATTATAAAGTTTGGACGTTGCCATAAAATGTGAAAAACATCATTCAAATTGCCGCCTAGGGAAGATTCGCGCCAGGCGATTCTTTTGAGGTCATTTTTAACCACTTTTCGGGCGTTACCTCGGCCATAACTTGAGTAATGCTTATTTTTAATGCTTCCTAGAGATCGGAGAGTATTCGCTCGAAAACGGTCTTTTGCGTAGCCCCACAGAAAAAAGAGTTTAACCGAGTCAAATCGCATGATCTTGGTGGCCAATTGACGTCGCCAAAACGATAAATAACGCAACCAGTGAACTTCACACGACATAAAGCCATAATTGGTTGTATTGTGTGGCTTGTTGCTTCAACCACTTATCGTCCAAGTCATTATCTTCAATCGCCGGCTAACGAAATTCGGTTATCATACGAGCATATTGTCCGAATTGACTGTAACCGTCTGCCCATTGGTATCTTTGAAGATCCACTTGCAGCAGCAATATTTTCGACTGATCGTGCATTACTATGATGCACAAGTCCAACGACATCAGTAACGCTTCCACTCTCTTCAAATTTGTTCACAATTTTACCGATTGCTTCCGTAGTCGTTCGATTATGACGACCATAATCATCGCGTAGAGCGCGAAAAGTATGGTTACGTTTGATCACCACACTTGTAGTAAGTTTTAATAATTTTAATGCATTGTTCGATTATTATTATTGTAAATGGCAAACATTCAACCAATATTATGACACTTCCAATGACAGCTGAGTTTGACAGGTGTCAAATGGCAGCGCTACCAACTTGAAACCACGAAATGAATGACCATTTATATCCCAATCATATTTTGAATGTCAAAATTTCAAAATTATATTGAAATTTGTTTGTGGTTCGAAGTTGAATCTCCCAAAATTAGTTTGGCTGTCAAAGTGGTCAGGTACATGCTTCGACAATTCGAGTTTGTTATGGTCCTTGCCTGCGTTCTAATTGAAAAGTTTAATTTCCGCATATTGCACAATATGTTAGTGGTTTTAATGCGGTTCAGGGAAATAAGTCCCCGGGAACTGAGTCCAATGAGGGGCTAAGTTCCCACCTAATGGGAAATAAAAACACTTTCGTGAAGTGGACTTAGTTCCCAGACTTAGTTCAACTGAATGGATTTAGTTCCCGGGGACTTATTTCCCTGCACCGGTTTTCCCTAACTAAGTGTTTTTATTTGTCAACGCTTTCATTACAATGATTTCGTCATCACGCATGCCCTCTTCTCATACTGATTTGAGCTTCTAACTTCCTTTTCTGAGTCCTACCCAATACGTCTTCTGGAGGAGACGCGTCTCTCCTAGCTTAAGAAAACTAGTAATAAGTGAGAGGTTATTTTTAAAGATCGTAGACTATCACAGTGAGTCCCACCTTCCTTTCAGCAGATTTTATGGCTTCCAAGTCGAAGATTGCATCAGAGGTCAAGCTACTGCCTTCGTCGGAGAGCAATGCCTCTCAATTAATTCAGTTGCCTACTGCTTGTTTACGAATGTGGTAACTCGGCCCAGTTCTGTGTCATGCCAATCCGGTCCCTGAAGTAAGCGCATTCCGAATTTTGTAGATCTGGCCTTCAATGCATATTTTTCGAGTTCTTTTCACAATTTTGTGGAAACCTCCTAGGTTTTCAAGGCGCACTGATACAATAAGAACAAAGCCCAATTTTATGTGGAAATTTATTTCCAAAACGTGGTCCTTCGTCTCATTCAAATGCCAATGCAACCACTCTGCCGCAATTCTATACCCATGCCCATGTTATCCCCCATTAAATGCGCACCAACTCTTCCCTCTTAACACTCGGAACACGTGTTACTTCCTCTGAGAATAGTATCTATATCTCTGCTCAATCTGCAGCCAGGTTGTAAGGTCATGCACCCAACCAACGACCAGCCCATTGTTTCAAATCAAAGAAAAAACACTTTCTTTGAATTCTCTTCGAATAACAATCCCATCAACCATAGGGACAGAGACGAGGATCGACAAAAAAAAAAAAAAAAAAAAAACGAAACACATCCGGAGAACGCTGCAACAGTGCATTCAAATGCGATGATGATGAGTCCTTATAGTACACCCGGGTCATTGCGCCACTATACCTACAATACACCATCTCCTCCCTTTGAGCTGTCCTGCACATCCACCATACGATACGACTATCATCCTATCCACTATCCACGCTGGAGGAGATTTCATTAGACGATATCTATTCCCCTGATGCAATAGCGGTGGCAGGTAGGCAGGCATTTCCATCTCCCTCTCGCTCACTCGGTCTCTCTAAATATGGTCAAGTCAGGCGCGACTATCAATGTTAGTAAATTGATCACGTATAAACGCCGCCCGGGAGACCGCATATAGCTGGGCTCTATCCTTTCAATCAATTCGTACTGTTTAGGATACCTTATACCACCACCATAGCCATCCAGGAGGACTGCGACGACGCTCGAGATGGGATGAGATTTGAATTGCTTATTATTAACTCGCTGCGTGCGTTTTCCATCCGCTTTTGGATAGTTTTTCGATTTTTTTTTGTTTTCCTTGTTTTGTTTTGGGGTTTTTTGTTTAAAATTTAATTCCCATGCGTTTTGTTAACGTTTTGTTACCTAATCAGGTGCATCCCTGACCATCAGGACTGCGATGCACTGTACAAATGAGCAACAGCCGTTTGTAGATGAGAGTCGACTTTGACTGGCCAAATGCTTCCAGTTGTTGTTGTAGGTACTGGTACAGTCTCAAGGTGTTGACTTTGGAATTCCATGAGAACTGTCGACTTGATTTGTTACATCTCTGGAGTGAGCCAGAGGACATCGGGTTTTCATTTTTAAGTTGATTGGCTGTATAATTCCTTGACGGACAGTAGTGAACTTATTAGCTTCTACATTTGCCAGTGTGGTTTGACTGCCTGTAGTTGTGAAAATAACTGTCATGAAGTTCACTGACTGTCTGTAAACTGACTACCTATAGTTACACCAAACATTTTTTTTTCAGCTACCAACATTTTCCGACAGGTGGCTTTTCGAAATACTGGCTTAGAAATGTCAAACACACTTGGAATAAAGTCTTAAATTGGTTTTCTTGTATTTGAAAGGGGTATAGTTGCATAAGGCATTAAGAGTCGGACGTCGAGGATCGATTTGTATCCTCATGCAACTGCAAGAGAAAGATGTCGCAATCAATATTCGATTTACACAAAATCTCTAAGTATGCATACGATTTCCATGAATGGCTCCGTATAGGGCGATCCACTTGTTTCGTATTGTGCCGGGCATGCTAATGAAATGACAAGTTGTCAAAGGACGAATGAAACTTTTTGAGCTTCTGCGAAAAAAGTAGGCAGCAAGGAAAAGAAGTTCATGAATTGTGTGAGGAAGTAAGGAACACAGCTTCATCTATCATAAGCTATGAACACCAGATGTCGGGCAAATACTGGCTCTCCTAACTGCCCCTAACACAATAGCTAACTCAGCTGCCGGTGGCCATAACTGAGAGTGCGATTTGCCACTACCCATCCATCAGTTCTCAGCAAAAATTGCCAGCCCACTTGCCACCCATATGATTTAGAACCTCAAAGTCAGTCACAATCAGATCGTCATAAATCCAAAAACAGTCATAACCAGCCCGAGCAAGTCCAACCCTACCACATTCCGGCAACAAGGCGGACGGACATTTTAACTGATTTGACGAGCGTGTGACCTGGCAACAAGATCACACTGGCACAGCCACACACCAGCCCGCCATAGTGCACTGAATCTGCGATGAGTTAACGCGCCTAATTGGAATCGGATGCAGAAATATCACTGCCAAGCCAAACCATAAAAGAGAAGGCGCGGCCCACCCAAAAGCGCACCACACCACCAATTACAATCCAATTTATTGTATCATCATCCGACTCCGACCTCAGACATCAGACGCATGAGACAGGACAGACAAGCGCGCACTCGCAATGACAGATCGTATAGACGCTGGAGATGCCCGCTGGTGATGTGCAGACTCTTTTGCAACGACGGGCGCACTGCGATGATGTCTTGAGACCAATTTGACATTCTACCAGCCGCTTTGCGCACTCAACAAGAAGACGCGTTGCTGTCACCGCCACGGCCACCGCTGCAGCGCAAGTATTCGCGCGCCACAGATTTATTTGAATGCCACCAGATGCTAATGTCAGATATTACAATGACGGCGCGGCACGCTGGTGGTGAAAAGGCGTCGCATTTGTACAGAATTAAATTGTTGAAGCAGCGCATACATACACTTGGGTCGATTTTATGCCGCGAGCGGGAACTTGTTCTTCCAAGCCTGCCCACACGTCATCCGTATGTATATGCGCCCGCTCAGAGGAATTCCACGGGCTTACGCGAGCCAATTTATGGAGCCGCTGAGTGATTATCTGCAACAGAATCAGCTGACAGAGCGTGGAGACAATATTTTCCATCGATTTTCGTTTAATTGCATTTTGGGCGAGGACCGTCGTTGTCGTCGTCGTCGTCATTGTCGTCGTAGTAGTCGATTTAGTGAACGGCTGCCGTTATGGTGGCGAGTTAATTTCGCTCCGATAAGAAAGGGACTTTAATCGAGATACGGGGCGAGCTGAAGTGATTTAACACCCGTGTTTAGGCCATGAGAATTAACGTGCAACAATTGGAGGCCAAGACACCGCATATCGATTGGCATCGAGCGGGAGAAAGAGCGCGCAATCGCTTCGGTGACCGGTGAGTGGGCGGAAGGCTGTCTCTATGGCTCAATTGGAAAAACGAATTAGGTATGAGAAGGTCAGGTTGGGTATTTCTTTTTCGGATAAGAATCGAACTTTCAATATTTTCAAGTGGAACGGATCTCGGGTGTATATGGTTGTTTGGCAAGACCCAGATGTTGCAGCTGGTACGGTAGGGTGACTGACTCTCTTATGAATTGCATTTGAATTTTGAATGAAAGTGATGGGCCTGAGATTGTGTTTTAGAAAGAGTTGCAGGTGTATCTGTAGGCCTAATAAGGCTCATCCTCCGGTTTTAATATTGGGTCACTCTCTTGAGGACTAAAGTTGCAATTTGGCATTTTTTTTTTGAGAGCCTGGCACAATTTTTTGCTATTTTGGCCCTATTGAGTTGGAAAACGCGCTTCGAAAATTTTCCAAATGCTCTTATTTTTGGCCCTTTTTAGCTACTTTTCAGAATTCTGGTAGCGGTCGCAGTAATATTGACATCGAAGGCCATGATAGGTCACACCGATACCTCTTTTCGTAGCCCCATAACAAACTAAATCCTACGACCTCACTTTGTCCCTACCTGTCGGAATTAAGGACTTTTCGCGCTGGAAAGTTGTCGTCCACCAGCTCTTCTCAGCCATTGGTAAGACGATTGATTTTCTTTTTTCCAACCAGTTCAATGCCTCCTTCTCCATAGAGGTTTTAGAGTTAGCATTTAAATCTAACTCTCCAAATCCTGCAACGAACGGGCCAGAGAAGAAGGCGAGTATAGGATGAAGTTCTTACACGGGAGCGGGTCGAAATGCTGCTTTTCAAAATTCTATCTTCTCACACAAAAATTCTGCTTTTTTTTAGTCCCTTCAGCTTTTTAAATTTAAATCAATAAAATTCAGCTTATTCTGCTTTTATCCAACTAAAAAATATAGCCAGCAAAAAAATATATTAAAAACAATTTTAAATTTATATACCAAGTAATATTAATATTAAAAGTTAAAGCTTAGTACGCTGCTTGAGCTAAATTTTCGCTCCCATATAAAATTCTCTCCAAAATTTAGCTGAGCTAGATTTATAAGCAAACCCATTTCGCTGAGTGGTACGTAGCTCGAGCTAAATAACCATACTTTTGCTTCCGAATGTCCTTTATGTATCTGTCAAAATTTAGCACACCCATTTAATGGGTCGGGACATTTTTTAATAATTTTAATCATTAAAAAATATTGTATAATTTACAAACTAAAAAAAAGAAAATGTACATTTATTTACAAAATATTGAAAAGCGCGCATTTTCCAAACCTCGTTCTATTGTTTGCAGTGTTTTGAAAAGCAGGATGTTGAAAAGCAGAATGCAAAATTTTGCAAAATGTATTTTTTCCCATCCAGAATTTCGATCCCAACCCTCTTACACGGTTTCCAAGGTATTTTTTTTTTTTGACAAGGCGCACAAATCGGTCCTGCTCCTATAGAGAGTCAACTATACTTTTTGCTGTAACTCTTCGCTTGTTTTCTAGTATGAAGATGATGGATCTTATACGTTTTAACTAGGCAGACAAGGGCCGCAACTACTTCAGCGTCTTTGGTGTCCATTGACACTACCACGTTCGTTGATATTTTGTTTCTCTTCCTGTTGACAACATAAATATCTATGGATTTGGCCTAATTTACAACTTAACCCATTTTGCCGCTTCTGTTCCAATATTTAAAAACAGGCTAGGGACTCATGGCTAGTTTCTGGTCAATGTCATCCGTGTAGCAAGCTTACCATACTATGGCTTTGGTGTCGCCTTCTGATTTTTGTAAACTTTTCTGAGGTTTTACGTTACAGAGCATGGCAACGCATTATGCTGTGTCCATATTATATTAACGTCAATGGCCCCGTTTAGATTGTTTTTTTAACTTATTGGAGCAACGGTCGGTAAAGATTTCAAAAATAGAGATATTAGATCATCTCTATAAATTCTGTCCTGATTCCTTAAATCGATTAAAAGGCGGTACCTACGCGACATAGTTTGGGCTTCTTTGCATTTTTCCATGAAAACGTCGTAGTCAAATTTGTCGGTTGAGAATGCGGTAGAGAGCAGGTGGGTGCGACAACGTTTTCAGGGGTGTTCACAGAGTTTCGCAGGTCAGAACTTTGTCTCATGTGGATCTGGAAAATGGTGGCAAGTTTTTTTGAAAATAAGTTGGTATATGCTCTTCTCCAGCTGCCTTAAATAGGTCTCGAGGGGCTATCCCTTCCAACAGCTTCCTTAAATTAGCGTTAAAACTAAAATACGCGCGTAAAACCAAAATACGCGCGTAGAAACTAAAACACGCGCGTAAAAACTAAAATACGCGCGTAAAACCAAAATACGCGCGTAAGAACTAAAATACGCGCGCAAAAACTAAAATGCGCGCGTAAAACCAAAATACGCGCGTAAGACCAAAACACGCGCGTAAAAACTAAAATACGTGCGTATAACCGAAATACGCGCGTAAAACGAAAATGCGCGCGTAAAACGAAAATACGCGCGTAAAACCAAAATACGCGCGTAAAAACTAAAATACGCGCGTAAAAACTAAAATACGCGCGTAAAACTAAAATACGCGCGTAAAATCTAAAATACGCGCGTAAAAACAAAATACGCGCGTAAAAACTAAAATACGCGCGTAAAACCGAAATACGCGCGCAAAACCGAAATACGCGCGTAAAACGGAAATACGCGCGTAAAACCAAAATACGCGCGTAAAAACCAAAATACGCGTGTTTTCGATCGAACCAAAACGAAGTTGACAGACAAAAAAACCATGCAAGTTAACAAACTCGAACAAAAAAAAACCATGCGCTTTTCATCAACGTTATAATATTTTATTTTCACGGGTAAGGTTAACGTTATGTTGTGGCTGTTGCCTCTTCAATCGCTCAACTCGTACTCGCCTTAGTATCACAAGATTAAGTACGTTGGGCGAACACCAACGAAAAACGAATCATCGAAAAATACCGTATTTACAATGTACATAGATAATATGATTGAACTGAGAGTAGGTATGGTAACAGTTAAAGAGAGACTGAGTATATAAATATAAAAAACAAGTATGCTATGAAAATAGATATCGGGCGATACAGGGTGCCTATGAATCCAAAACATCCTGCCCCCGGCTGGAAGGCTTTAGTCTTTCAGAACAGGAAGTAGAACCAGCTTAGTTATAGGCCTAACAAATTCTCCATGTGATGTTTGAATTGTAGCGACGCGTGTCCGTCCATCTCTGCCTTGAGTAGTTTGCTTTACGATACCGAGTATCCACCTGGATTGAGGTAGAGACGGCTCCTTCAATATGACAATATCTCCCTGCTGGATGTTTCGTTTGACTTCCTTCCATTTCGGCCGATTTTGAAGTGAGGTGAGATATTCGGCATGCCAACGCTTCCAAAATCCTTGTGCCATATGTTGGAGACGCTGCCAGTTGGATAGTAGGTTAGGGTTGCTGTCACACACAGTTGGTTCTGAAACGGAAGTCAAAGGTTCGCCGATTAAAAAATGTGCGGGAGTAAGAGCATCAAAATCATTGTCAGAACGCGCGCAAAGTGGTCGAGAATTAAGGAGCGCTTCGATGCGAGTTAATAGCGTGTACATCTCCTCATAGGTCAATACGTGTTCCCCGATTACCCGCTTTAGATGAAGTTTGACCGATTTTACGCCCGCCTCCCATAATCCACCAAAATGCGGAGCGGAGGGAGGGATAAATCGCCACGAAATACCGTCTTGAGACAAATGATCGATAACTATATTTCCGGTTTGTTCAGAAAGCAGAAATGCGTGCATCTCAGTGAGCTTTCGATACGCACCCTTAAAATTTGTTCCGTTGTCGGAAAATATTTCGGAAGGCTTTCCCCGACGAGCTATAAAACGATTCAGTGCTGCTAAAAACGCGTCTGTAGTAAGAGCACCGACGAGCTCCAGGTGAATTGCTTTAGTAACGAAGCACACAAACAATGCTATGTACGATTTCACGAAAGTAGGACGTCGTCCTCGAGTCAACCGAAGCGATAGAGGTCCAGCAAAATCTACGCCAACCCGACTAAATGGCCGTGTGAAAGTAACGCGTTCCAGTGGCAGGTTCCCCATGATTTGGGAGCAAAGGGTTTTTCTTTGCTTGGCGCAGATAACACAATCGTGAACAATTTTGCGTGCGAGGTTGCGACAGCCAATAATCCAAAATTCACGACGAAGTAAGCTGAAGAGTTCCGCTGCTCCGACGTGCAAGTACTTCTCATGGTAATGCCGTACGATAAGCAATACCACCGCATGAGTTTTTGGCAGAATGATTGGATGCTTAACCGCAGGCGATACTGAGGAGTATTGAATTCTGCCTCCGACTCGTAGTAACCCACTGGGGTCCACAAACGGCATTAGGTTAAGGATCGTAGACTTGCTGTAAATGGGTACTGCTTGGGTCAGGTTCTTCAGCTCTTCAGAAAACGATAACTGCTGAACCTTCTTCAGTAGGAATATTTTTGCATGTTGTAATTCACTCGTTGTTAACGTCGTTGAGTGAGATTGCACCGACATCAATCGAGAGCTGGTAACAAAGCGAAAACAAAACGATAAGGTGCGAATTAGTTTGACAAACGAGGACGAACGCGAAATTAAGATATCAATAGTAGAAGGATCCGACTGAACGACTAAGTTAACTGCTACTGTCTCCAATTTTTTGCGTATTTCGAGGTCTGTATCTGCAAAATCCGTATCCGAAGTGATCCCGTTGTGCTTAGGCCAGCTTTCTGAGGGCTGAGTTAACCAGCTTGGACCCTTCCACCATAAGTGAAATTCCTTCAATTTCGATGGATGAATGCCGCGAGATGCGCAATCTGCGGGATTTGATTTTGAAGGCACGTAGTTCCAATGAGGACGAGCTATGGATGCAGAGATTTCAGATACCCGGTTAGAAATAAAAACAGCCCAACGACTAGGGTGACTGGATAGCCAGTGAATGACTATTTGAGAGTCCGTCCAAGCATAAATTGGAAGCGACTCCACCTTCAAGGAAGCTTTCAACTTTTCAAATAGTCGACACAATAAAACGGCTCCACAAAGTTCCAATCTTGGAATAGTCAATTCCTTAATAGGAGCAACTCTGCTCTTAGCAGCAACCAAAGACACGACAAATGTACCATCGGAAACTTGACTTCGAGAATAGATAACTGCCGAATAAGCCCTAAGCGAGGCATCACAAAATCCATGGTACTCTATTCCTTCACTGTACCAAATTCTACGTGGGACTTCTACTTCCTGCAGTTGAGATAGCTCCGATCGAATACTTCTCCATTCTTGAGCTATGTCAGTTGGAACATCATCATCCCAGGACAACCTTAATTTCCACAACCCTTGAAAAATTATTTTTAACGCAATAACCGTGGGAGTTAAAAATCCAAGGGGGTCAAAAATACGAGAAGTGTCGGAAAGAATTTGTCGCTTAGTGCAAATACAACGATCTGGAAGCGAAACTCGGAAACGAAATGAATCAGTTGATGGATTCCATAGTAGCCCAAGCAATTTTATCGGTTCATTGAAATCGAATTGAACTGATGACTGTTCACAAATATCAGCTGGAAGTGTGTCAAGTAATGACCTACAATTAGAACTCCATTTCCTTAAAGTCAAGCCCGCCGATCCTAACAAGCTAATGAGTTCTTGACGCAATTTAAATAAATCGTCAACAGTATCCGCTCCGGTTAAGAGGTCATCGACATAAAAATCGTCTTCGATGGTTTGTGAAGCGCGTGGAAAATCAATAGCAGAATCCAATGCCAACTGTTTCAATATTCGCACAGCCAAATAGGGAGCAGATGTCGTGCCATACGTCACAGTTTTCAGACGAAAATGTTTGATTAGTTCTGTCGGAGCGGTTCTCCACAATATCCTTTGAAAGTCATGATGTTTCTTCGCAACCCAGATTTGGCGAAACATTTTTTCAATATCTGCGGACAGCGTATATTTATGGCGACGATAACGAAAGATGACTGCAAATAAATCTCTTTGTATAGGAGGCCCAATCGATAAGGTTTCATTCAACGAAGGTTTTGAAGAGGATTTAAACGACCCGTCAAAAACAACCCTTAATTTGGTCGTTCTACTGTCTGCTTTAAATACTGGGTGATGGGGAAGATAATAACACTCGGTGGTCGCCCTGTCAATTTCCTCGCTTTCTATCTCCTCCATATGGCCTAATGAAACGTATTCACACATGAATTTACAGTAATTATCCTTTAACTCAGCATCTCTTTCAAACCTCCTTTCGTTTGAAAGCAGACGTCGAAGAGCACCTGAGTAAGAGTCTCCATAATCGATAGCGATTTTCGATTTGAAAGGTAGTTCAACTACAAATCTTCCGTCTGAAGAGCGCCTATAAGTTGAAAGAAAATGTTCTTCGGCCCCGGTGTTAATATTAGGCATCATTGGTGAACTAAAATTCTCGTCTAGTTCCCAGAACCTTTGTATATCAAAGTCCAAATCTGCTTGAAGTGCAACCGCAGCTTCCGTATTAGGTTCTCTAGCCGACCGAAGCATCGAAATATTGCCGCCAAAAACCCAACCGAACATCGTCAAGACAGCATCAGGAAATCCTACCCCATTTTGAACAGGAATAGATTCCAGCACTTGAAACACAGAAGCAATGCCAAGAATAACATCAACAGGAGCTCGAATGTTAAGTCCAGGATCAGCTAATTTTTCACCCATGAAAAAGTTATCCTTGCCCAATGAGAAATTAAACGATTGACTGGGCAAGGGTTCAGTGACCTTCGATAAAATGTATGCCTCAATTGAAATAGATTTACGATCGAATCGAGAAAAGAGTTGAGTTGAAATCCATCCGCGAGTGCAACCAGCCTTAGCACCACTGACTCCAGTAAGAGGTAAACGTGCATGTTTTCGATTAATCCCGAGTCTCCGGACACATGATTCTGATATGAAGGAAGCTTGAGACCCACAGTCTAGAAGTACACGACAAGCTTGCAATTGTCGAAGAACATCAGGAATCAAAACCAACGCGGTAGGCAATAAATTATTATTATTTGGCAAGGGTATTTGCTTCGAAAGCTGATTGTCGAAGGCAGCTGCGTTGGATGAAATTGAGTGACTAGTTGTTGCGGAATTGGATGAGCTAGGTTGGATAAACGACTGAGTATTGGGAGAGCTAGATTGGGTACTGGAAATGGATGGTTCAGTAGGCAATGATTGTTCAGTTACGGGCAATTGGTGTACTAAAGTGTGATGCTTGGAGCTACACTGCCTGCATCTAAACTTTGAGTTACAATTCGATGATTTATGTCCAGACCTCAGACAGTTGAAACAGAGTGTCGCCTGTTTTACAAAATGTCTACGAGCAGATATATCGAGCGATGTAAACTGTGGGCAATGGTTGAGATCGTGCTGTGATTTACACTTGGGACAACTGGACCTTTCATTACTAACTTGATAGGTTTTGATTGTTTGAGATTTATAAGTTGCCCTAGGTTTTGGGGCATCTTGAGAGACTACTACTGAATCACATCGTTTTTCGAGAAATTCGAAGAATTGTTTGGTTTGAGGGAATTCGTCGTCATGTGTTGTTTCCGCCCATTTCACTTTGGTATCAGCATCCACTTTGCTAATTAACAGATGAATCAAAATTACGTCACGTTGTTCAGCTTCCTTGCCTAGTGCTTTTAACCCTCGCAGTAGTTCATCGGCCTCATCAGTTAATTTCCTAAGACTATACGAATTACTCACAGATGGCAACGAGAAAATCTTTTGAATCAGCGACGACGCGATTAACCCCTTTCGATCATACCTAGCTTTTAATTTTTCCCAGGCAGCTAAATAACCATCATCGGAGATTAAAGTGTGCTTAAGAAGCCCAGCAGCTTGTCCATCTAGAAAACTCTTCAAAAAATGAAATTTTTGCGATGATGTAAGTTCCTTACTGTTATGAACACTACTAGTGAATAAATCGTGAAAGGTAATCCAATCACAATATTCACCAGTAAATGGTTTGATCACAATTTTCGGCAATTGATGCTCCACGTGTTGTGATGTCCCAGCCAGACTCCCTGCTTGCTTTCCCATACTTTCCACCGTGGACCGACTCTCATCTGTTTTTGGTGAAAGGAACGAAATTTTGTTCTGCAACATTACCTTGGCCTCATAATACCTTTTCTCGAATTCAATAGCATCTGCATCGTTGATAACCTCATCTGGATCTTCTACTTTCTCAAGCATGCAATACTGAATTTCCCTATACTCATTAAATGTGTCTTCCAATTTGTCTAATCGCGTTCTACATTCACCGCAAGTTACTGTTTCAGTATTTGATTGAGCGAAATTAAAAATGCGGGTAAGCGACCCCTTTACAATTGCACGTTTTGCTCTGAGCAACCTCATGTTGTTTTAATAGTTCACGGAAATACTTTGATTCAAAAAAATAACCGGTTAGAAGGACCACTATGTTTTCGATCGAACCAAAACGAAGTTGACAGACAAAAAAACCATGCAAGTTAACAAACTCGAACAAAAAAAAACCATGCGCTTTTCATCAACGTTATAATATTTTATTTTCACGGGTAAGGTTAACGTTATGTTGTGGCTGTTGCCTCTTCAATCGCTCAACTCGTACTCGCCTTAGTATCACAAGATTAAGTACGTTGGGCGAACACCAACGAAAAACGAATCATCGAAAAATACCGTATTTACAATGTACATAGATAATATGATTGAACTGAGAGTAGGTATGGTAACAGTTAAAGAGAGACTGAGTATATAAATATAAAAAACAAGTATGCTATGAAAATAGATATCGGGCGATACAGGGTGCCTATGAATCCAAAACAACGCGCGTAAAAACTAAAATACGCGCGTAAAACCAAAATACGCGCGGAAAACCAAAATACGCGCGTAAAAACTAAAATACGCACGTAAAACCAAAATACGCGCGTAAAACCAAAATACGCGCGTAAAAACTAAAATACGCGCGTAAAACCAAAATACGCGCGTAAAACCAAAATACGCGCGTAAAAACTAAAATACGCGCGTAAAAACTAAAATACGCGCGTAAAACCAAAATACGCGCGTAAAAACTAAAATACGCGCGTAAAACGAAAATACGCGCGTAAAAACTAAAATACGCGCGTAAAAACTAAAATACGCGCGTAAGACCAAAACACGCGCGTAAAAACTAAAATACGTGCGTATAACCGAAATACGCGCGTAAAACGAAAATGCGCGCGTAAAACGAAAATACGCGCGTAAAACCAAAATACGCGCGTAAAAACTAAAATACGCGCGTAAAAACTAAAATACGAGCGTAAAACTAAAATACGCGCGTAAAATCTAAAATACGCGCGTAAAAACAAAATACGCGCGTAAAACCAAAATACGCGCGTAAAAACTAAAATACGCGCGTAAAACCAAAATACGCGCGTAAAAACTAAAATACGCGCGTAAAAACTAAAATACGCGCGTAAAACCAAAATACGCGCGTAAAAACTAAAATACGATTGTAAAACCAAAATACGCGCGTAAAACCAAAATACGCGCGTAAAAACTAAAATACGCGCGTAAAACCAAAATACGCGCGTAAAAACTAAAATACGCGCGTAAAACCAAAATACGCGCGTAAAAACTAAAATACGCGCGTAAAACCAAAATACGCGCGTAAAAACTAAAATACGCGCGTAAAACCAAAATACGCACGTAAAAACTAAAATACGCGCGTAAAAACTAAAATACGCGCGTAAAACCAAAATACGCGCGTAAAAACTAAAATACGCGCGTAAAACCAAAATACGCGCGTAAAACCAAAATACGCGCGTAAAAACTAAAATACGCGCGTAAAAACTAAAGTACGCGCGTAAAACCAAAATACGAGCGTAAAAACTAAAATACGCGCGTAAAACGAAAATACGCGCGTAAAAACTAAAATACGCGCGTAAAACCAAAATACGCGCGTAAAAACTAAAATACTCGCGTAAAACCAAAATACGCGCGTAAAAACTAAAATACGCGCGTAAGAACTAAAATACGCGCGTAAAACCAAAATACGCGCGTAAAAACTAAAATACGCGCGTAAAACCAAAATACGCGCGTAAAACCAAAATACGCGCGTAAAAACTAAAATACGCGCGTAAAAACTAAAATACGCGCGTAAAACCAAAATACGCGCGTAAAAACTAAAATACGCGCGTAAAACCAAAATACGCGCGTAAAAACTAAAATACGCGCGTAAAACCAAAATACGCGCGTAAAAACTAAAATACGCGCGTAAAAACTAAAATACGCGCGTAAAACCAAAATACGCGCGTAAAAACTAAAATACGCGCGTAAAACCAAAATACGCGCGTAAAACCAAAATACGCGCGTAAAAACTAAAATACGCGCGTAAAACGAAAATACGCGCGTAAAAACTAAAATACGCGCGTAAAACCAAAATACGCGCGTAAAAACCAAAATACGCGCGTAAAACCAAAATACGCGCGTAAAACCAAAATACGCGCGTAAAAACTAAAATACGCGCGTAAAAACTAAAATACGCGCGTAAAACCAAAATATGCGCGTAAAAACTAAAATACGCGCGTAAAACGAAAATACGCGCGTAAAAACTAAAATACGCGCGTAAAAACTAAAATACGCGCGTAAAACCAAAATACGCGCGTAGAAACTAAAATACGAGCGTAAAACCAAAATACGCGCGTAAAACCAAAATACGCGCGTAAAAACTAAAATACGCGCGTAAAACCAAAATACGCGCGTAAAAACTAAAATACGCGCGTAAAACCAAAATACGCGCGTAAAAACTAAAATACGTACGTAAAACCAAAATACGCGCGTAAAAACTAAAATACGCGCGTAAAACCAAAATACGCGCGTAAAAACTAAAATACGCGCGTAAAACCAAAATACGCGCGTAAAAACTAAAATACGCGCGTAAGACCAAAATACGCGCGTAAAACCAAAATACGCGCGTAAAAACTAAAATACGCGCGTAAAAACTAAAATACGCGCGTAAAACCAAAATACGAGCGTAAAAACTAAAATACGCGCGTAAAACGAAAATACGCGCGTAAAAACTAAAATACGCGCGTAAAACCAAAATACGCGCGTAAAAACTAAAATACTCGCGTAAAACCAAAATACGCGCGTAAAAACTAAAATACGCGCGTAAAAACTAAAATACGCGCGTAAAACCAAAATACGCGCGTAAAAACTAAAATACGCGCGTAAAACCAAAATACGCGCGTAAAACCAAAATACGCGCGTAAAAACTAAAATACGCGCGTAAAAACTAAAATACGCGCGTAAAACCAAAATACGCGCGTAAAAACTAAAATACGCGCGTAAAACCAAAATACGCGCGTAAAAACTAAAATACGCGCGTAAAACCAAAATACGCGCGTAAAAACTAAAATACGCGCGTAAAAACTAAAATACGCGCGTAAAACCAAAATACGCGCGTAAAAACTAAAATACGCGCGTAAAACCAAAATACGCGCGTAAAACCAAAATACGCGCGTAAAAACTAAAATACGCGCGTAAAAACTAAAATACGCGCGTAAAACGAAAATACGCCCGTAAAAACTAAAATACGCGCGTAAAACCAAAATACGCGCGTAAAAACCAAAATACGCGCGTAAAAACTAAAATACGCGCGTAAGACCAAAATACGCTCGTAAGAACTAAAAAACGCGCGTAAAACCAAAAAGACGCGCGTAAAAACTAAAATACGCGCGTAAAACCAAAATACGCGCGTAAAAACTAAAATACGCGCGTAAAAACCAAAATACGCGCGTAAAACCGAAATACGCGCGTAAAAGCTAAAATACGCGCGTAAAACCAAAATACGCGCGTAAAAACTAAAATACGCGCGTAAAAACTAAAATACGCGCGTAAAACCAAAATACGAGCGTAAGAACTAAGATACGCGTGTAAAACCAAAATACGCGCGTAAAAACTAAAATACGCGCGCAAAAACTAAAATACGCGCGTAAAACCAAAATACGCGCGTGAAAACTAAAATACGCGCGTAAAAACTAAAATACGCGCGTGAAAATAAAATACGCGCGTAAAAACTAAAATACGCGCGTAAAAACTAAAATACGCGCGTAAAACCAAAATACGCGCGTAAAACCAAAATACGCGCGTAAAACCCAAATACGCGTGTAAAACCAAAATACGCGCGTAAAAACTAAAATACGCGCGTAAAACCAAAATACGCGCGTAAAAACTAAAATACGCGCGTAAAACCAAAATACGCGCGTAAAAACTAAAATACGCGCGTAAAACCAAAATACGCGCGTAAAAACTAAAATACGCGCGTAAAACCAAAATACGCGCGTAAAAACTAAAATACGCGCGTAAAAACTAAAATACGCGCGTAAAACCGAAATACGCGCGTAAAAGCTAAAATACGCGCGTAAAACCAAAATACGCGCGTAAAACCAAAATACGCGCGTAAAACCAAAATACGCGCGTAAAACCAAAATACGTGCGTAAAAACTAAAATACGCGCGTAAAACCAAAATACGCGCGTAAAAACTAAAATACGCGCGTAAAACCAAAATACGCGCGTAAAAACTAAAATACGCGCGTAAAACCAAAATACGCGCGTAAGAACTAAAATACGCGCGTAAAAACTAAAATACGCGCGTAAAACCAAAATACGCGCGTAAAACCAAAATACGCGCGTAAAAACTAAAATACGCGCGTAAAAACCAAAATACGCGCGTAAAAACTAAAATACGCGCGTAAAACCAAAATACGCGCGTAAGAACTAAAATACGCGCGTAAAAACTAAAATACGCGCGTAAAACCAAAATACGCGCTTAAAAACTAAAATACGCGCGTAAAACCAAAATACGCTCGTAAGAACTAAAAAACGCGCGTAAAACCAAAATACGCGCGTAAAAACTAAAACACGCGCGTAAAAACTAAAATACGCGCGTAAAACCAAAATACGCGCTTAAAAACTAAAATACGCGCGTAAAAACCAAAATACGCGCGTAAAACCGAAATACGCGCGTAAAAGCTAAAATACGCGCGTAAAACCAAAATACGCGCGTAAAAACTAAAATACGCGCGTAAAACCAAAATACGCGCGTAAAAACTAAAATACGCGCGTAAAAACTAAAATACGCGAGTAAAACCAAAATACGCGCGTAAAACCAAAATACGCGCGTAAAAACTAAAATACGCGCGTAAAAACCAAAATACGCGCGTAAAAACTAAAATACGCGCGTAAAACCAAAATACGCGCGTAAGAACTAAAATACGCGCGTAAAAACTAAAATACGCGCGTAAAACCAAAATACGCGCGTAAAAACTTAAATACGCGCGTAAAAACTAAAATACGCGCGTAAAAACCAAAATGCGCGCGTAAAAACTAAAATACGCGCGTAAAACCAAAATACGCGCGTAAAAACTAAAATACGCGCGTAAAACCAAAATACGCGCGTAAAAACTAAAATACGCGCGTAAAAACTAAAATACGCGCGTAAAACCAAAATACGCGCGTAAGACCAAAATACGCGCGTAAAAACTAAAATACGCGCGTAAAAACTAAAATACGCGCGTAAAACCAAAATACGCGCGTAAGAACTAAGATACGCGCGTAAAAACTAAAATACGCGCGTAAAACCAAAATACGCGCGCGTAAAACCAAAATACGCGCGTCAAAACTAAAATACGCGCGTAAAACCAAAATACGCTCGTAAGAACTAAAAAACGCGCGTAAAACCAAAATACGCGCGTAAAAACTAAAACACGCGCGTAAAAACTAAAATACGCGCGTAAAACCAAAATACGCGCTTAAAAACTAAAATACGCGCGTAAAAACCAAAATACGCGCGTAAAACCGAAATACGCGCGTAAAAGCCAAAATACGCGCGTAAAACCAAAATACGCGCGTAAAAACTAAAATACGCGCGTAAAACCAAAATACGCGCGTAAAAACTAAAATACGCGCGTAAAAACTATTATACGCGCGTAAAAACTAAAATACGCGCGTAAAACCAAAATACGCGCGTAAAACCAAAATACGCGCGTAAAAACTAAAATACGCGCGTAAAAACCAAAATACGCGCGTAAAAACTAAAATACGCGCGTAAAACCAAAATACGCGCGTAAGAACTAAAATACGCGCGTAAAAACTAAAATACGCGCGTAAGACCAAAATACGCGCGTAAAAACTTAAATACGCGCGTAAAAACCAAAATACGCGGGTAAAAACCAAAATACGCACGTAAAAACTAAAATACGCGCGTAAAACCAAAATACGCGCGTAAAAACTAAAATACGCGCGTAAAACCAAAATACGCGCGTAAAAACTAAAACACGCGCGTAAAACCAAAATACGCGCGTAAAAACTAAAACACGCGCGTAAAAACTAAAATACGCGCGTAAAACCAAAATACGCGCGTAAAAACTAAAATACGCGCGTAAAAACCAAAATACGCGCGTAAGACCGAAATACGCGCGTAAAAGCCAAAATACGCGCGTAAAACCAAAATACGCGCGTAAGAACTAAGATACGCGCGTAAAACCAAAATACGCGCGTAAAAACTAAAATACGCGCGCAAAAACTAAAATACGCGCGTAAAACCAAAATACGCGCGTGAAAACTAAAATACGCTCGTAAAAACTAAAATACGCGCGTAAAACTAAAATACGCGCGTAAAAACTAAAAAACGCGCGTAAAACCAAAATACGCGCGTAAAACCAAAATACGCGCGTAAAAACTAAAATACGCGCGTAAAAACTAAAATACGCGCGTAAAACCAAAATACGCGCGTAAAAACTAAAATACGCGCGTAAAAACCAAAATACGCGCGTAAAACCGAAATACGCGCGTAAAAGCTAAAATACGCGCGTAAAACCAAAATACGCGCGTAAAAACTAAAATACGCGCGTAAAACCAAAATACGAGCGTAAGAACTAAGATACGCGCGTAAAACCAAAATACGCGCGTAAAAACTAAAATACGCGCGCAAAAACTAAAATACGCGCGTAAAACCAAAATACGCGCGTGAAAACTAAAATACGCGCGTAAAATCTAAAATACGCGCGTAAAACTAAAATACGCGCGTAAAAACTAAAATACGCGCGTAAAACCAAAATACGCGCGTAAAACCAAAATACGCGCGTAAAAACTAAAATACGCGCGTATAAGCTAAAATACGCGCGTAAAAACTAAAATACGCGCGTAAGACCAAAATACGCGCGTAAAAGCTAAAATACGCGCGTAAGAACTAAAATATGCGCGTAAAACCAAAATACGCGCGTAGAAACTAAAATACGCGCGTAAAAACTAAAATACGCGCGTAAAACCAAAATACTCGCGTAAAAACTAAAATACGCGCGTAAAAACTAAAATACGCGGGTGAAACTAAAATACGCGCGTAAAAACTAAAATACGCACGTAAAACCAAAATACGCGCGTAAAACCAAAATACGCGCGTAAAACCAAAATACGCGTGTAAAACCAAAATACGCGCGTAAAAACTAAAATACGCGCGTAAAACCAAAATACGCGCGTAAAACCAAAATACACTCGTAAAAGCTAAAATACGCGCGTAAAAACTAAAATACGCGCGTAAAACCAAAATACGCGCGTAAAAACTCAAATACGCGCGTAAAAACTAAAATACGCTCGTAAAACCAAAATACGCGCGTAGAAACTAAAATACGCGCGTAAAACCAAAATACGCGCGTAAAAACTAAAATACGCGCGTAAAACCAAAATACGCGCGTAAAAACTAAAATACGCGCGTAAAACCAAAATACGCGCGTAAAAACTAAAATACGCGCCTAAAAACTAAAATACGCGCGTAAAACTAAAATACGCGCGTAAAAACTAAAATACGCGCGTAAAACCAAAATACGCGCGTAAAACCGAAATACACTCGTAAAAGCTAAAATACGCGCGTAAAAACTAAAATACGCGCGTAAAACCAAAATACGCGCGTAAGAACTAAAATACGCGCGTAAAAACTAAAATACGCGCGTAAAACCAAAATACGCGCGTAAAAACTTAAATACGCGCGTAAAAACTAAAATACGCGCGTAAAACCAAAATACGCGCGTAGAAACTAAAATACGCGCGTAAACCAAAATACGCGCGTAAAAACTAAAATACACGCGTAAAACCAAAATACGCGCGTAAAACCAAAATACGCGCGTAAAAACTAAAACACGCGCCTAAAAACTAAAATACGCGCGTAAAACAAAATACGAAAGGCAATAATTTTAAGGATATTGTTAAGTTTAGAGCACTCGCTAAGAGCCAGTAAGCTAGAATAAGATAAATGATAGCTTTAAATTAGATTTAATCGTTTTTGTCTAGCACGTAAGTTTATTTAAAGATACCAATAAAAATGAATTTAAAATTAATGAATAAATACGCGTCATCGTCGACCAGTTATTTTTAACTTTTCTTTCTCATGTAATTGGCAACCCTGTCCCATCTTAATGAAGCAACGTCAATAAGACTGCACACCAACTATGTGCAAAAGGATCAAAGGAGACTCAATGATTTTATATTTGATATATGAAGTGGCACATACAAAAATAATAATGTTGGTGTGAATTTGTTGCCTGTATGTCACCGCCCTACTTTATCTTGCAGAGGCGATGAACTGAAGAGTGTGGAAGCATTTTGTTTGATCAAAAAATATTCGAAGCCGAGAATAGTTACTGCTGGATTCATTAAATGGGATTTTTGTCCGCTGAGGATAGTTTATCGAGAATGTAATGGAAAGCTGGCCAGTACGATATGAGATAAAAAATAAACAGCGCATAGGATGGGTGTTTTTTGCATTTAAGTGGCTAGATATGCGCAGTTCTTAATCATTTAAAAATGAAGCCTGTGCGGGCTTAAGGTTGTTTTAGTTTTCTATATGCGTGTTGTAAGTTTTCGAAGGCTTAAACAAATAGAAACCGTGCGAATAAAGCAATTTTGAATATCCGCCGACAGTGAAAAATAACCGTTAATTACGTAGGCTGTGAAGTAAAAACCATCCCGTACACGTACAGAACCAAAACAAAAGCTCATAAGAGCACTGAAACATGAAAATTGATACAAATTTACAATATCCCTCTTAATTTGGCTACCCACTGTAGGTCAAAACTTGGTTCACAATAGACCACACGGTCGCAAATCTCTATTATTAGGTCAAAACCTACTTTTCTTCCTATTAAATTAAAAATGAGAATGTTTAATGTCCGGTTCCAAATTTCTAATTTTGCCTACACCGTAGGTAAGACTGTCAAAAATGTCCCGGTTGAAATTTCAATATTCGTCTCCGGATCAAAAATTGAATTTACTATATATCCGAATCAAAAATTAAACGTCATGGTGGAAATTTTGATTCTTTATAATTCCGTCTCAAAAATTAAAAGTTCAAATATCCGGCGCAAAATTTTGAATTCCGAATTTCATTGGTACCTACCAAAATTCAGGTCGAAAATTAAAAACATTCGTCTCGTAGTTAAAGTTTAAGAGTTTTATCTTAATATCCGTAGCAAAAATTTAAATTTTTATGTATCCAGGCTAAAAATTTGAATTGTTTTTGGAAATCTGAATCAAGTATGAAATATAATTCTGGGTGAAAAATTTACATATGCCTGATAGCAGAAAACTTCGGATAAGAATTCTTAATACCCGCTCGTTCAAGTGGCGAGAGCTCTGAGTTTGCAGAAGAAAGACCTCTTTCGGAGTGAATAATTAGCGGAGGTCATATTGTATTTTAGTGCGGAATTGTTTCTCTTTTGTGCAGACTTTTTGTCTTCTCCTGCGGCTTAAAAAGGAGAAACAATTCCGGACCAAAATAGACCATGACCTCCGCTGATTATTCAGTCCGAAACAGTTCTTTCTCCGTAGAGCTCTAACTTAAAGGGTCATGCCTTAACGTAGAGACGGGGACAGTTTCATATATATGAGAACATGTTGCGTGTGTACCCCCTGTCGCATAAAGCACTCTCCATAACAGATAACTCTGTCTGGTAGATGGTACATAATCCCCTAACCCCTACTTTCTTGATTTTTGCATTCTCTAAGTCATCCCTCGCCCTTAGAGCTTTAAAGTCAGAACGATTCCATTTGCATGAGTTTTTCGAAAATTTATTTACTCACCAGCTCAGCTCGTAAGCAACCTCTCGGACGTCGCATTCAAATCCTCAACGCACACACAGCAGTTGACATTTCATCCTCGTCCTCGATTCAATTTCAATAGATTTCACCAAAACAAACTTGCGAAGGTCTTAAATCGCCCTGAAGGACACTTCAAACTGTATCCGTGGTCATAAGTTTTCCGCACCGCAACCGATTAACTTTCTCCCGAGATGAATAAGACGCAGCAAAGACCATCAGACCGCCGCTAGTTATCAAGCACTTTTTTCTGCCTCGCCGCTGTGCCAGTGCCAAGTTGACATATCAATCAAGTGCACTTGTACACTTCCTGCCTTGGAGTCCTCGATCGATTACCATCTGCTCATCGGGAGCATTTTAAAACCCATACCCCAGTGCCCATTGACGCGGACGCCGGACAAAGAACGAAGGAATGGCAGGAAGGAATGAGTAGTATGCCGACAAATCCGCACCTACTGGCACAACGTCTGCACAGAGAATTTATTTTTACTGCTGCCCAACAAAGACGCGGTCGGTCATCGGGTATTATGCGCCAGATATATAGGTTAACCTGTTGCCTGGGAACCGAACCGTTTTCCACTTGCAATCATCGCTCGGCGAAGCGATTAGTGGCGCACAGGTGTAATTGGTACACCGAAGTCGTGCGATAGCCCAGGGTGCCCGACACACTCACACATAAGCGAGCTGGCCATAACAAAACCCTTCGAGATGCCAGAGTTCGATAAAAGGTGCAAGACCCACGCACCCCATCTCGGTGACGACGACACGATGACTTACTTAATCCGCGGACATTTGTTCCCACACGTTGTGGTCACATTCGCCGTCGGTCGTCGTCGCACCGTTTAGCTGAAAATAAAGAAAGGAATAACCATTTAAGGTGTGTCATTTACACACTCACACTCACAGTGGCTGGCGAGAGCAGGTGGAACTCATCTGAAGGACATCGCGGCGGCAGACTGGGCAGCTGAGCTCGAACCCACTTGTCACCGGCCACTGCGCGATAGCAAATACGTAAATGTGCCAATCCAAGTCCCACTTAATCCTGTCGGGAACAAGCTATGTCCTTTTGTTGTCGCACCGAATTAGTGCAACTCCTACTATACTCCTCTGCCCAATGTCCAGTGGCTGTCACTTTTAATTAAGATTCCCGTACGTTGTGTATCGCTTAGTCGCAGCTTAGTGTGCCACTGGCAGTAATATTCCGCAGCCATCGTTGTCGTTGATCCGAGAGACAAAGGAACGCCAGTTATGGTCACACAGAGCGCACAATAAAAGTGAAAGGCGGCCGGCGCAAGATATATCTGGAGGAGATCTACGGTGTTGCAGACTGCGATTGCTACAAATCGAGCACACAAATGTTTTCTCAGCTCGTGTGTGTTTGAGTGTGTGTTTGTGTGCTGGACAGTGGACTGTGGACAGTGGCGCTGCGCGCAGAAAATCGTATTAAAATTGATTTATCGCCGGCGGTATTTGAATTCGAGAAACGATTAATGCCAAGTGCCGGAACACTAACGACTCAATCGTTTCCGCTTGCGTTTTGAAATTTTCAGATGGAAGTGTGCTGATTGTGAATGCGACCAGTTGACTGGGTTAATACTTTGCGCGGTAGGCAATCGATATCGTATTTGAGTTGAGATAAGAGGGTTAGGCTATCGGTGGACTGATGTAGTGGAACTGTAGGCGCAGGGGCATAATGCCTTTGCTTTTGCCAGACTTTTGGGGTTTCTCAATTATAACCCAAACCAAGATGGGGATCCTAATTCATAATTTGTTCTAAATAATAAAAATATTATAGGGACTGTAAAGTAAGTCTAATAAATAAATAAATAAATAAATACTGGCGCAACGGTTCCGTCAAGTTAGTCTAGGGGTAGCTTCTGTGTTATTTTTGATTTTTGACACAGCTACCAAACTGGATTAATTTTCATACACACTAAAAAGAGTCGGCGCAGGGAAATAAGTCTTACTTACTTACTTAAGGTGGCGCTACAGTCCGGGGTGGACCAGGGCCTCAACCAATACGCCTCTCCAGTTAGCGCGATCTTTGGCTAACTGCCTCCAGTTGCGCACTCCAAGTTGGTTGAGGTCCCCTTCCAATTGCGCGCGCCACCTAAGGCGAGGTCTTCCTCTACAGCGTTGTCCCTCCGGGTTGGAATCGAAGACTCTCCGGGCCGGAGCGTTGGTGTCCATTCGCTCTACATGTCCTAACCATCTTAGACGACTAATGCGTACTTTTCTGACCAGGTCGATGTCGCTGTACAGCTCGTAGAGTTCGCTGTTAAATCTTCTCCTCACAAGCCCGTCAACACAAACGGGACCAAAAATCACTCGAAGAATTTTGCATTCGAAGCGACCAAGAAGATCCTCATCCGTTTTTGCTAGGGTCCATGCTTCTGCGCCATTGAGCAGGACAGGGATGATTAGAGTCTTATATAGAATCTCCTTCGTGCTTCTTGACAAGGCCTTACTAATCAATTGCCGTCTTAGGCCAAAGAAACAGCGTATGGCTAGAGTGATTCTTCGCTTGATTTCTGAGGTGATGTCATTTTTAGAGTTAATAGCGGATCCGAGGTAGACAAAGTCCCGAACCAGGGATGCCAGATTGAGGGATTTTTCCCGTTTTTCGGGATTTTTTGACCCCAAAGGGAAAAAGGGAAAACTAACCCAGAAAACGGGAATAATAGTCACTCCAAAAACTTTCACGTTTTAATGCCAAAACTACTTTCATCGTTCAGAAAACAGACACGATAAATTCAATAAAAAAAAAAAAAAAACACTTTACGAACATAGCCCCTAGTCTTGCCATGCGCTTCAAACTTATGTTGTTTTCAATTGGGATTTTCTCATTTTACTCTCAGATTTCAGATTTTTCGTGCCCAATGGAACATAAAACGAGATTTTTCTTCCTTTGCATTTGTGGTGGTGTGTGTTTTAAAAGTCAGCTATTCTTAAATTGTAATCCATTCAATTTATGCTAATATCAATTTCAGCGGCCAAATGTCATTTTTCTCTATTTTTCACAGACTTCTAGTCTAAAAACGTAAGAAAACACACTTTAAAGTTTGACAAATGACAAATGTTTTGGTGTTAGTGCAAATAGGTGTAAATCTCGCTCGGATATCGAGATTCGCAAAATTGCTCTGAATCTGAAAAAAGTGTTTTTTCTGTCCCAATGGAAAACGACATTAATTTTTACACTGGGTATGCGTATGGCCATGGGTAGTGGGTGTTTGAGTTTGACAGATTTGTCATTTGTGGAATTGTGGCTGTGTGCTGGGTGGGGTGAAAAAAAATCGAGTCCCGCTTGTGTTGTTTTATTTTACTTGCTAAATTTATTTATTATTGATAAAAGACCAAAATTGTATGGATATATGGAATTAGAAATAGACAGAGAATGTTTGCGATTAGATACAAGTAGTATGTTGTATGCACAAAGATGACCTAGTCTTGGATTAGTCTAGTCTAATCTAATGAGTCTAGGCTAGTCTTATATATTAAAATGAATGTGATGTGTATAGCTATTTTTGTTTTGATGAATTAACTTTTTCTTATGTTTAAAAAATAGTTTTTTTTCTTCTTTCTGAGAACAAAAAAAAAGGGAATAAAAACGGGAAAAATCGGTATCAAAAAAGGGAAACAAAATAATTTTGGATGAAAAAAAAGGGAATCCACGTGCTAAAAGTCTGGCAACGCTGTCCCGAACTACCTCAAAGTTATAGCTGTCTATCGTGACGTTCTGTCCAATTCGTCGATGTTGTGTGTCCCTTCTTGTTGACAGCATATATTTTGTTTTATACCCTCATTCACCACTAAACCCATTTTTGCCGCTTGGAACATAAGTCCCAAATTAAAATTGGGACCTGTGTTCTACATAAGTGAGACATAAGTCCCGAATCGAATTTGGGACTTATGTCCCACAGAATTTTGGACGTATGTCCCCCACTATTGGGACATAAGTGTCGAAGATGGGGCATAAGTCCCAAATTTTCGCGTACACAATATTTAGCAAAATGTTGTGGATTTCCATTAGGCATCCAATCCCTTTTTCCACTACACATACCGACATACAGTTCTTAATAATTTGGAAAATTGAACAATGATAATCATTTATTATTTTATATGACAAGAATTGAACAACCGAAATATAACGGGTGATTTTTTAAGAGGTTTAGAACTTTAAAAAAAAAAAAAACACAAAAAATGAAAAATGAATGAAATATTTATTTGAATCGATAGTTTGAACCTTGCAATTTAATGTTTAAAGATAATTTCATGCAAATGTTGACCGCGGCTGCGTCTCAGGTAGTCCATCCGCTGAGTCCAATTTTGGCATACTTTTTCACGCATATCGGCCGGTATCTCACGAATGAATGCATGGATGTTGGCTTCCAGTGCGTCAATCGAAGCGGGCTTGTCCCTATACACATTAGCCTTGACATACCCCCACAAAAAATAATCTAATGGTGTCAAATCGCACGATCTAGGCGGCCAATTGACCGGCCCGAAACGTGAAATTAACTGTTCACCAAACTCGCCTCGCAATTGCGCCATTGTTTCGCGTGCTGTGTGGCATGTGGCACCGTCTTGTTGAAACCACATATCATGCAAGTCAAGAACTTCCATTTCGGGCAAAAAAAAGTTTGTTATCATCGCTCGGTAGCGTTCACCATTGACAAAAACGCTGCGATTCGCATCATCTTTGAAGAAATATGACCCAATAATGCCGCCGGCCCATAAACCGCACCAAACAGTGGCTTTTTCGGGATGCATTGGTAGCTGTTGCAATGCTTCTGGCTGATCTTCACTCCAAATGCGGCAATTTTGCTTATTTACGTACCCATTCAACCAAAAATGAGCCTCATTGCTGAACACAATTTTTCGATAAAAAAGCGGATCCTCGGCCAGCTTTCCAAGAGCCCATTCACCAAAAATTCGGCGTTGTGGTAGGTCGGCTGGCTTTAGTTCTTGCACAAGCTGTATCTTAAAAGGCTTTACGCACAAATCCTTCCGCAAAATTTTCCACGTAGTGCTGTAACAAAGGCCTAACTGCTGGGAACGGCGCCGAATCGACATTTCGCGGTCTTCTGTCACACTAGCTGATACGGCCGCAATATTTTCTTCACTACGCACAGTACGTAAACGTGTTGGTGGTTTAATGTCCAACAAAGTAAATTTGGTGCGAAATTTGGTCACAATCTTCCGAATAGACTGCTCAGAAGGTCGAGAATGCCGATCATAAAATGGAAGCAGCGCGCGATGAACATTTCGAACCGAGCACGAATTTTGATAGTAAAATTCAATAATTTGCAAGCGTTGTTCATTTGTAAGACGATCCATGGTTAAATTGCAAACCAAACTGAAGCTGTTTGACAGTGACACAAGGTACTAAACACACGTCAGCTGTCAAAACCAGTGTTGCCAAAACCAAACCAGCTAAAAAATCACCCGTTATAATCTAACCAAATATTTTAGTTTTAAAATTTCTTTTGAGGATTTGAGAAAAAATAAATTAACAAAATTCTTTTAGGTATTTAAGAAAAGACACTTATAAAAGTATTTGATTTGAGAATTTGAGAAATATATCCCCATTGTGTGGAACATAAGTCCTAAATTCGATTTTAGTCACTTAAATGGGTAATAAGTACCAAAAGTAAAAATTGGGACTAAAGTCCCTGCGCCCACAGAGTCAGATATGTTAGCTCTCGATCAAATACAGGGTGTCCGCCGGGAAGGTATACTACTTTGTTTTGCCGCCATTTTGGTAAGGTAAACATAAGTCTTGACAGTTCATATTTGGCAGTAGTGAAGAAGACACGTGGCAAATTTATTGTGGAAAAATATTCGATAAACCAACGTATTTTAATCGTTGAAACATTTTATCAAAATCAGTCATCGATTACTGTGACGATGAGAAAGTTACGTGAAATTTTTGGGAGAAACAACGTGCCAACAAAACGCACTATTTATCGTATAGCGAATGATTTCGAACAAAGAGGGTCTGTAGGTGATAGGCCTAAGCATGTACCACAACGTACTGCAAGATCGGCTGAAAACATTACTGCTGCTCGAGGAAGTGTTCAAAACAATTTATCAACCTCAATTCGACGCCGTGCTCAGGAGCTTAGTCTTCAAAGAACATCTTTGGCGACAATTTTGCACAAGGATTTGCATTTGTTTCCCTTTAAGGTTCAGTTGACATAAGAGCTTCTTCCACAAGACCATTTACGCCGCCGTCCATATGCCAATAGGATGTTACAGCTAGCTCATGACAACCGCGATTTTCATGAAAAAATCATAATGAGTGACGAGGCACATTTTCATTTGAATGGATGTGTGAACAAACAGAATAGTCCGTTCTGGGCAATGGAAAACCCTTAAATTATTCATCAGTCACCTTTGCGTCCATTAAAAGTTACAGTCTGGTGTGCAATTTGGTCAGGAGGAAACATTGGACCTTACTTATTTGAAAATGAAAACGGCATAACGGTAGCTGTGAATGGGGAGCGATATGGTGATATGACTGAAAACTTTTTAACGCCACAACTTCATGCTTTGCTTGATTAACTTGTGGTATCAACAAAACGGTGCCACATCGCATACAACCAGGATTACAATGGAATTACTGCGAGACTCTGATCTCGAGAAGTTATAAACTGGTTCCGATGCGTTTCTGCACTGTTGTGATCTGAATTTCACAGCGAAGTGCTTACGCCTCAGAGAGGTTTATTCCCCCGTAAGAGTTCCCCACACCTTATAATTCCTTTCGGAATCGTTTTAGAGGTTCCTGGTAATCTTCTTTGTACTTGGTGGAAGAAATCCGTCTTATAGCACTCTCTAAAGTTCAGTTTCCTTTAAGAATCTAAGGATGAGAGCTGGCTCTAGTGACAATATTTCCTCATCAGATAGTTGGTGTATGTGTATTTGGTTTTTAAGAACGAATACTCGCTTCTTGTCAACAGAGCTAATTTTAACAAATTCTTTCCCAACCGAGCAAAAATCGCTCCCGGTTAGAGTCAATTTTTGAGCGTGCAACTATATTTTGTCGCCGAAGCTCTTTTCCTCACACTCATAACCCCCATTTCGATATTTGATCGCCTTCGAAGCCAAAGCCGTCCTGTTACCATCCATTAAGAAGACTCCACTCTCACAGGTGGTCCAGGCCGAATCAGTCCCTTCACCAGACGCTTACAGTCGACTCAAAATTAGACGACTAAAATTACCACCAAAAGCGGATAATGTCATGTTCGTTTGACTTTAATGCAGAATATCCTTTCGCCTTTCTGTCACTCGTTCGTTGCGCCAAACACGCAACACGTAATCGTACCCATTTAATGCCACATATCTCATTTAGCCAGAGGAAGCCCCTCGAAACTTTGCAGACTGGAAAAAGAAACCCCAAATGCATATGGCAAACACCCGAAATTTCGGACCAACAACCGCTCACATGGCTGATGTGTGGAATTGCCACAATTTGAAGGCGCTCCCAACCGATATATACCTCGCTCCTTTCAACAGCTCACCCATTCGGCGTGATATATTCGACTAGACAAAGCCCACATGCACCCATCCCAACAGATATTCGGACCGCGCCAACAGGCAAGTTCCTGGCCAGGGGGTCCGTGAATATCGCTCTTCCGCCGTGAAAATTTGGCGATTTGCCGCTGGTCTTCTAGACACATTTCTCGACACACAAAAACTCGTCCAGCTTTCGATTAGAAACTTCTCGCTGACATGCACATACGACGAGTACAGGCACTGGAACAGAACAGAAGCAGGAGTGCTGTGTTACTCTCTCCATCCATATGCACGCGAAGACGAATTGCAAGCGAGAATATAGAATGGCACCAGGGCGAACTGTTAACTGTTAACTGTTGGCTGGTAAACTATAAACCCTTGGGGATGAAGTAGGTATAACAACAGGAACCGGTGAGATGCCCTTTCTCTGATAAGCCAAAAGAATTTCGACCTTTTTTCGACAGTGAATCTTGCGGGCTAAAGGATTTTCGTGTCCTTTCTTTGTTTCCTTTTCGGTGGATTTTGCGGATTAGCTTGAAATGATTCGCTCGAGTTTTTTTTTTTTTGTACTTCTCGTTGTTCCTGGCTCGTCCCGGTGTGCGCCACAAACAATAATATTTGCATGTGGCAGTGGCAGTGGCAGTGGCCTCGCGCGGGGACCCAATTCAATGGTCTGCGCTTTTTTTTTCTTCTCCTTCTTCTTCTCTTTTGATTAATTCGCAAAGATAAAACGGGACAGGATGATTCTCCGGTGCGCTCTGTGTTCGCTGTGTTTGATTGCTGTAATAACAGCAGGCAGACACGACCTTAGACAAATAATCTGATTAATGTTTATTTGAGTTTCATTCTACTTGCAGGTTGCAGGCGGTTCGTGGCGGGGTTGCAATACAGTGGATTAGCGAGATCCGGGCCTGAAATGTCATTTAGGTATGTGATGGTGATGGCCGCGGTGAATTTATGAAATTCATTAATATCTCTGCGCGTGCTGGGCTGGATGACATCCAAGGCTCGGGGCTGCGATTTAATGTGTAGACGCAAACCAGTCAGAGCGCAGATAAAGATTGGCACCTCTTGCCAATAGATTGATGACTGACGAATGAATTGATGATTCCGCCGATGACTGGTGGTGCCAAGTGGTTGTGATTAAAATTCCAGCCAACAAAATAGCCGCTCTGATCGTATCGCGCACCGATTGCAGCAGCGACTTTCTAAAACAAAGTTGATTGATGGTTTAGGAAGTCCTTTGTGCCAGGGGTTAAGGCGAGATCAGTTGGGCTATAGCCAAGTTTCGCTGAGCTTTTAAGGTGTCAGACGGGCCATTAGTTCAGGCGGCGCTGCTGACATGAAATCTCGACACCGACATTCAGGTGTTAATGGGGCCACCCTATACATTGTCTAATGACCTGTCTGCCGGGTGACTAGCGGCTGACTATAGTTTGAAAGCAAATTAACAAGTGTAGGCGTTTTGACTGAGGATGAGACTAACGACCTAAATGACGAGTCGCTCTTTACAAATGTTTTTCAAAAACTACTGACCTGTCATGCTGAAAAGTAGTATCCCGCAGGCTTATTTTGTTTTCGGACATCATCCCCCTTGAGGTATAGACGGATTCCACATCATCAACGGATATCTGATGATGACGCAATGACTTCCAAGTCGCGTCTTTGTGCTTTCATCGATGTAACTTTTGCCTAAAAAATGACGGTGAGGCGTGCCTCTAGATGACACATTACCGACCAAATCCTGAGCGCGAGTTACATTCCCACGTTCACCTTATACCCAACCACCGGATGTCCAACCGTCAGCACAATAGCGATCATCAAACCCGACGTCCAACCGTCAGCACAATAGCGATCATCAAACCCGACGTAATTCTAAGAATCATGAATTGTCAACTTCAATTGTAACATTAATGTATTATTTTATTTTGCACTTCTAATCACTTTTTGTAATTCTAAGAAACAGCACAAATGTAATATTGCACCACCTTAAACCTGAAAAAATAATTTTAATTCATTAATAAATCAGTTGTTGAACAGAACAGTTGCGTTTTTTTTAATCAGCTCCGCCACGACGGACATAACTGGCGCAGTCGCATAGGCCTGGTCGATGGTTTAAGTTAGTCAAATTAAATAAGTAACGGAGGTTTACCGTGAAAATTTTTAACGCGAATTAAAGTAACGACGGAATATCGTGAAAAATCAATAAAATCGCGAGTGATAAAGCAACAAACCAGCGAGTTTCAACTCCTTGTGACCAGAGGACACACCGAAGGAATATCGGACCAACACACACCGAAGGAATATCGGATCAAAAAACCACCGAAGGAATATCGGACCAAACAAAATACTCCGAGGGAATATCGGACGAAACAAGCGATAGAATATCAGACAAAATCAGAAGAAATACACCAAAGGAACACCAGCAGCAATGAAAATAATTCCTCTATTTCTGGGGTATATGTGAGTCAGATATTCAATTATTGCACTAGCTTTAGTTATTTTTAAATTAATTACTTTACCTATATTTTTTTAAACAAATAAGAAGTGAAATTGAATCCTAAAATAATTATAAATTTTAAAGTGAAAATCTATTATCATATTCAATCTATACCTATTTAAGTAACCAAACAAAAATACCTACGAGTTCCATAAGAAAAACTAGATTTAAGTTACAAAAGTGTTAAATGCCAATTAATAGGCAAACAAAAAAACATTCCAAATTTCCCTATCCCAAATTCGGAAGATTATTTAAAAGCCTAGGATCCATTCCTGAAAATATTCAAGAGGAAGAATTTCTTCTTATTCAACCAAGTTGCTCCACGCAAACAATTAATTCCAACATGCTTCCAGCTAACCAAAATGCTCCAGCTGACCCTAATCAGCAACAGCCCCAAAATGTTAGAGATCTATTCGACTCTCTTAAAATTCCAGACGTTATTAAGGATCTGCCACGTTTCGACGGCAATCCAAGACTTCTGTATGATTTCATACACAACGTGGAAGAAATCCTGATGTTCGTTAGGGGAATCGATGGAACCCCATATGGACAAATCATCTTGCGAGCCATAAGAAATAAAATAGAAGGGCCCGCAAACGAAGTACTTAACATGTACGGTACTGCACTAAATTGGGATAATATTAAAGACAATTTAATACTTCATTATTCCGATAAACGGAATGAAACTTCCTTAATTAAAGATCTTCATGTACTTAAACAAGGTTACAAAACGATAGAAGAATTCTATAGCAATATAGTAGAAATCCAAGCGTCGCTAAATAACAACGTACTGATCCACGAACTGGACAAAAACGTTGTCAAGGCAAAAAAAGATCTATTTGCGCAAATGTGTCTTAACGCATTTCTTTCTGGGCTTAGAGAACCACTAGGCTCAAGCATCCGTGCCATGAGACCTGAGACACTGCCATTAGCACTCTCTTATTGTATACAGGAACAAAACATGTTCTACATGAAAACTGAAACCCTTAGATCAAATCAGGAAAGAAGAGTTGAAAAACCATCTTATCCTCAATATAACTACAGACCACAAAATAGACCTCTTAACCCTAACTACATTCCTAGAATGCAGAACCAAAATAATATTAGTCGTTATAACCCACAACTTAATAACTATGCACCTCGATATAACAATCTCAATTTTAACCAACCCAGAACACACTTACAAAATTCTTTTGGAATGCAAAACCCACTAAATACCTACAACGCCCCTAACATACAACAATACACTTCTAACCCAAGAAATAATTCTCCTAATCCCAACGCATACCGAAATAACTTTCATCAACCTGCACCGGAACCAATGGATGTAAGTTCCGGATACACCCATTTAAGGCAACCAACCCTACACCAACCGAGACAACCAAATCAAAGCAATCAAACAAGAAGAAGTACGGGAAACCCCAGATACTTCATTGAAGAGGTTCACAACGTTAACACGCAAGAACCACCGGAACACATTTCCTACATTCCACAACTAGATGATTACTACGATAACTACGAGCAGGAAAATTTCGATCAGCTCGATCGTGATCTACTAGCAACACTCCAAGAATTAGATGATACAAATTTTCAGTTAGATGTCTCACAAAACCAACCGGATACGTAGACGTAAATAAACACGGGTCTACTCTACCTTTTACCAACATATCATCCCCATTTGGACGAGACCTAAAGTTTCTTATAGATACTGGAGCATCCGCTTCATTCATAAACCCCGAATTCACGTATTCCCTTAAGCACGAAGTGTGTGACCCCACTATCATCTCAACCATCCTAAATAAATATACCCTTAATAAACAAGTCTCAATACCTTCCTTTACGGAATTCAAAGAACCTGGCCAATTTAAATTTCTTATCTTCAAATTTCATGGCTACTTTGACGGGTTACTAGGGCTCGATATATTAACCCAATTAAATGCGAAAGTCGATTTAGGAAATAAAACACTTATAACCAACAACGCAATGATCCCATTAAACTTTAAGCCAAATTTCAATTCAGGGAAACTTTTAATCCCACCTAATAGTAAAACAATAATTAAAGTACCAGTCGATATCCGTAACGGCGATATTTTCATAAGACAAACTGTTTTAAAACCTGAGATAACAATTTCCGAAGGAATATATAATGCTAAAGAGTGGTACAGCTCAGTAGAGGTGAACAATAAATCTAATCTCGAACAAATCATCATTATAGAACAGCCCCTAAAAGTTGAATCCTGTGTTAACTCAAATATCATAGAAATAAATAATTTTAACATGACGTACGAAAACACCACTGCAGAAAAAAATATCGAAAAATTAATTCGCACATCCCATCTTAACACAGAAGAAAAAAGAAATCTTCTGAAACTCTGCAAAGAATATGACGATATTTTCTTCAGAGAAAACCAATCTCTTAGTTTTACCAATAATGTAAAACATAAAATCCCAACTAGTGACGAAATACCCATTTACACGAAAACGTACCGATACCCTTATTTCCACAAGGAAGAAGTACGAAAACAAATAAACAATATGTTAGATCAAGGTATAATTAGGCAAAGTTACTCTCCGTGGAGTTCTCCAGTATGGGTTGTCCCCAAAAAGAAAGACGCCAGTGGGAAACAAAAATGGCGCCTAGTCATTGATTATCGGAAATTAAACGATAAAACTATTTCCGACAGATATCCACTACCCAATATTAATGAGATACTCGATAAATTAGGGAAATGCATGTACTTTTCGACACTTGATTTAGCAAGCGGATTTCATCAAATAGAGATGGATCCCAAGGATATAAGTAAAACAGCGTTCACTGTAGAAGGTGGACACTATGAATACATCCGCATGCCTTTCGGGCTGAAAAATGCCCCGTCCACGTTTCAACGCGTTATGGACAATGTTCTAAACGAACTGATAGGAAACATCTGCCTGGTATATCTAGATGATATAATCATTTTTTCAACATCCCTTCAAGAGCACACAGAAAATCTAAGGAAAGTCTTCAATAGATTACGAGAATCCAATCTTAAAGTACAACTAGATAAATCCGATTTCATGCAAAAGGAAATTGCCTTTTTAGGACACATCGTCTCGACGGAAGGCATAAAGCCTAACCCAGAAAAAATTCACGCAATCAAACAATTTCCAATACCAACCACGCAAAAAGAGATAAGAGCATTCTTAGGACTCCTGGGTTACTATCGGAAATTTATTAAAGATTTCGCCAAATTAGTAAAACCCTTAACCGAGTGCCTAAAGAAAAATAAAACAATAGTACTCAACGAACTCTACATAAAAACGTTCGAAACTTGTAAAAATATTTTAACCAATGACCCCATATTACAATACCCTGACTTCAGTAAGACATTCAACCTGACGACAGATGCAAGCAATTTTGCAATCGGTGCCATCCTATCGCAAGGACCTATTGGTAGCGATAAACCTGTTTGCTATGCAAGCAGAACACTCACAACTACAGAAATAAATTATTCTACGATAGAAAAAGAACTATTGGCAATAGTTTGGGCAACGAAATACTTCCGACCATACCTGTATGGCCACAAATTCAAGATAATTACCGATCATAAGCCATTAACGTGGATTATGAACTTAAAAGACCCAAATTCGAAACTAATTCGTTGGCGACTAAAACTCGAGGAATTTGATTATGAGATCATATACAAAAAAGGTCAAGCCAACACAAATGCAGACGCCCTAAGCAGAATTAAAATAGATACCCCGAACAAAATCCCACATATAGAAATCAATCTTAACGACACCTTTTCAGTACAAGGCACAAGCGGTACCACTATCCACTCAGCAACTGAGAATCTCGATGATGGTATACACATATCAGAGAGACCACTCAACGACTTCAACCTTCAAGTTATCTTACAGAAATCCAATAAAGGATCACCCATGACCTTAGAGACAATATTCAAAAACAAACAACGACGCACTATTAGAGACCCTAACTTCACAGAGGACAAGATCATAGACATTTTCAAGAAATTTTTAACTCCAAACCGACTTAACGCTATTTATACAGATGACGAGACTTTCCGTAACGTACAATCTGTATACTCAAAATATTTCTCCCAGAACAAAATATTTCGTTTAATTAGGTGCACCGAAGTACTAAAAGACATAAGACATAACGATGACCAGGACAAATTAATCAATGAATACCACCACAATAACAACCATAGAGGTATTGAAGAAACCCTTCAGCACCTTAAAAGAGAATTTTACTTTCCCTATATGAAAACAAAAATCACACAAACTATTAACAATTGTGACAAATGTCAAACCATGAAATATAATAGAAACCCACCGAAAATAAAATACGAAAAACCTGAAACACCGCTTAAACCACTAGATATTATCCATATTGATATTTACACAATTAGTAATCAGTATATACTAACTATAATTGACAAATTTTCAAAATTTGCTGCAGGATACATTCTAAGTTCCAGAAACAGTGTATCAATTCTAAAATCTCTCAAAAATTTTATAAGCCTCCACGGCATCCCCTTGAAAATAGTTTGCGACCAAGGCGCTGAATTTACCGCAAACATATTCAAAGACTTTTGCAAACGCTATCAGATTAACTTACACATAACTTCATTCCAACAAACAAGTAGTAACTCACCCGTAGAACGATTACATTCTACGCTTACCGAAATATATAGAATAATCCTGGCAACTCTTAAAGAAAAAAACATGGAAATAGACCACGAAGAAATCTTTTTCGAAACAATATTCACATACAATAATTCAATTCATTCATCCACTCAATTCACCCCATACGAACTTTTCTATGGTAGAACATACAAATTCAATAAAAATCTAAAGTTCGATAGCGAACATGAATACCTTTCCAAAATAACCAAATTTCAAGAGGAACTATTTCCAATGATTAAGGACAAATTAGAACAATCCACAAGTAAAAGAATTGATAAACTAAACAAAGAAAGAGAGGAACCCGAAGAAAGAGAAAACAACGAAATAATCTTTAGGAAAGAATGTAGGCGAAATAAAACAACGCCTAGATTTTCGAAACACGTAGTAAAAGAGAACAATAAAGTAACGCTACTAACCTTAGGCAATAAGAAACTACACAAGTCTAAAATCAAAAGAAAAAAAAAAAAAAATATAAATAAATAAATAAACAATAGATAGAAATTAGGAAACCTAAATTTAATAACAACTGATTTACATAAAAACACTTAATTGCCCTTTTTACAGATTAATCCCCACATACTGCCAAAAACTGGAAATCAGAGATCTATCTAATTCCCAAGGTATCCTTCCCTTAAAACTGGGTACAGCTAGAACTATCGAAAACTACAATAACCTCATACACATAATTGACCTCGAAGCATATAAGACATGTATTAATAAAATAGACCAAACCTTAACAAACTTTACGAACATCTACAGTCTAACACCCTCAATAGAAGTAACAAAATTCAAACTTAAAGACCTGCACAACAAACTAGAAACCCTGACACCAAGAACAAGACAAAAAAGAGGACTCGTAAACGGACTAGGCACAGTAATAAAATTTATAACTGGCAACATGGACGCAAATGACGCAGAAGACTTGAATAGGAAAATCGACAATTTAAATTCAAACAAACAAAACCTTGACGAGAAAATTAATTCTGAGATCATGCTTAATTCACAAATGATCGAGAGGTTCCAAAATATAACAAAACACATTAACTATGGGCAGGACATTATAGAAAAATATTTGAAACATTTTCAAGAACAAACTAACAATTCAATCCGTTCAAATGTAGACACTATACAACACATGCAATACCTCAACCAGATAAACCTCAATATTGATCTCTTAGCAAACCATATAACAAACATCGCTGAAGCAATAATCTTAGCCAAAATTAATATAATACCCAAAATGATTTTAAGCCCTAATGAACTTCAGGAGATCCAAAACGTATTCACTAACCAAAATGTCGAAATAAAATCCAATGAGCACTTATACGAATTGCTTGAATTACAAGCGTATTACAATGAATCCAAAATAATCTTCAATGTCCGCATCCCAATTATATCCCTAGAAAATTATTCCCTATTCCACATAATACCAATCCCCATTAACGAAACGAAACTTATCATTACGAAATCATATGTTATAGTCAATAAATTATATATTAAACATTATGACAATATCTGCCCTAGAATAGAGAATATTTTTATTTGCAAACAACCCGACCACATACAATCTATACAAAAATCATCATGCATCGGAAACCTTATGAGAAACCAACCAGCTAACTGCCCTCTTAAGGAAATTGAAGAGACAAATCAGATAATACAACCGGAACCAAACTATATTCTACTGCTCCACGTTCCTGCAACCCAAATTAATACAACCTGCGACAACCCCCAACAAACAATAGAAGGATCCGCTTTAATACACTACAACAACTGTGAAGTGGAAATCAATGGAGTCACTTACGAAAACAACCCTAACGAATACTGGGATGAAATTCATATATTTCCGACATCAAACACTAAAATCCACCCAGAATACATAATGGAAACATTAAATTTGAAAAAGTTCACCGACTACCAATTCAGAAATAACCAAACAATTGGCATCCTAACAATCGAAACACAAAAGCGAGACATCTATATCATAATATCATTAATTTCCTTCATATGCATTTCATTAACACTAACCTACATTTGCAGAAGAAGAATCAGCATCAATTTAGAAGCCTTCTATAAAGATCGGCCTTCAGCACCTGTTCCATCACTTTGGCCCTCACTTTATACTAAGGGGGGAGGAGTTACATTCCCACGTTCACCTTATACCCAACCACCGGATGTCCAACCGTCAGCACAATAGCGATCATCAAACCCGACGTCCAACCGTCAGCACAATAGCGATCATCAAACCCGACGTAATTCTAAGAATCATGAATTGTCAACTTCAATTGTAACATTAATGTATTATTTTATTTTGCACTTCTAATCACTTTTTGTAATTCTAAGAAACAGCACAAATGTAATATTGCACCACCTTAAACCTGAAAAAATAATTTTAATTCATTAATAAATCAGTTGTTGAACAGAACAGTTGCGTTTTTTTTAATCAGCTCCGCCACGACGGACATAACTCGCGCGCTTCACCCCACAAATCCTTCCCACTGATAGCCATCTGCGAAAACCATTTAGTTTCGAGTCCCGCGTTACAACGATTTGTAGCGCCTTTATGCCAAATCGCAGCCTACACAGACGCGAACATTTAAAATCGCTGTCATCGAAATAAATTGGCAGTATAACCCAGCCAACCGAATTCTAATTTTACGCTTAACGAGGCAATAACTTATTCGCTCAGCGGATATATCAGATTTCCAATTCCACAGTAACTTTGTTGCGACAAATTCTGTATACGCCTATTGCTCCTGGCGCTGACCGCACCGTCTATACCTATATAACATGCGGATGACATTTTTGTCGGCCGTCTAAGTAGCGACAACACCACAAATACAGCTAGCTAAATGCATCGAAATCGAAATACATGCATAAGATTGGTTAAGCCAAAAAGTCTGACCAGACCTTTCAATTTAGGTAGGTAGACAGGAAGAGTGTGTATAGGCTGGTAATAGGCAGTACAGGCAGGCAGTATGCGTGCTACATTGTTGAGGATGAATTTGTAGGAGTTCCATATGTGAACAACACGATATACAAGGTGGGCTTACCAAAGCGTATACCGCATAGTCAAGGTGGAAGCCGCATTGGGCGCTGAACGTGCGTTTTGCCTTTGAACTTAGATTACTTTTCATTCCTGTCTGGGGTTTTGCAGATGTAATATGAGAAGTTTTTGGGATTTTTTTTTTTGTTGCTGTTTCTTGGCAAACTGCGGGCGGAAAGTTAACATGATGTTGACATCTTTGTTGTAAATTTTGTGCGTGCTCCAGAGCTGAGAAGAGGGATTGGCGTCGTTCCTTGGTTCCTTGGGATGCATGCGGGGTTATTGGGGAAATTGGGCTTCCGTTGGAGTTGAGATGAAGGTGGATTTTTCAAAATTTGACTTTCAGTTTGAAGAAAGCTTCTAAGCACAAAATTTTCTGTACAAATATTCATCGAAAAATATTTCCCGAAATGAAAACAGTTTTTCATCATACGATTAGGGAGTTCTTTGAGTGATTTTCGGTTCCGTTTACGATGACGGTCTTTGGAGGGGTAGATTTAACAGCGAACTCTGCGCGACAACGACCTGGTCGGAAAGGTACGCATATCAGTCGTCTCAGAGGGCTGGAACATTAAAAGCGAATGGACAATGGACACACTTACGCTCCGGTCCGAAGAGTCTTCTATTCCAGATACTTAAGCGGGTGAGGTAGTTAAACGAACCCGTTGAAGCACCCAAAGGAGGCAGGCGTCCGAATCGAGTTATCTACACCAAGAAGGTTGTTATCCGATTTTCTAACCTACGGTGGGATTTTTTTATATTTAAATCGAGAATGAGAAGGAGGGAAAATGTCATTTTTGGTATGTACACCGAAGTGTGCTGCGATGAAATTTGAGCTCCTTAAACGAGTGTAACGCCTAGCACGCAGTTGTTCCGGAAATAAATTGTCTAGTGGTCTCCAAATGGACAGCGAATCGTCTGCGAAAAGGCAGCGGAAAGCCAAATTTGTGGAGAGTTCCATCATAGCTGCTACACAAGTAGCAGTGTTACCAGCGCTGGCTATTTATCTCCGATTTGGATACTCGAACTTTTCACTGGCTCCTTAAAATTGTCTTTTAAGAATTTTCCTATTTTAGTTTATTTACTTTAAAGTTTTGCGATTTTTAGGCTCCTCTTAGGTATTTATACAAAAAATGCATACTTGCGAACGTACCCTTTTCGTATAACTAAAGCTTTCTATACAGTTATTTGCAAATGAGCCAACTCCAATTTCATACATTTTTTGAACAGACTCTCACATCTCAAGATGAGCATGAATAAAACACAAGAAGTTCGTTGTCAAGGCTGGCAACGTGACTTCGAGCAGGGTTTTCGAAATTAAAAACGGCTTACAACAGGGAGCAGTTAATTCTCCGGTCCTGTTTAATATTTACACAAGTGATCTGTTGGGTTCCCTCAGACGCGCTATAGCGTACGCCGACGATTTAGTGGCGCACATCAGGTCAGGACCAAAAATCGAGGTCATCAACATCCTTCTGCAGCGTGACTTCGAGCAAATTAAGAGGTATTGCGATGATTGGAAGTTGAAAATCAATTTCCAAAAATCGGTAACAATCCTGTGCAGGACTCCATTGGCTGGAAAAAACTGAAGAAAATTAACAACTATTGGACAGCAGGGACGACCATTGGTGGTGAAAAACGTGGTCAGGTATCTCGGCATCCGGCTCGATCAGTATCTATATTTTGACAAACATATAGATGCTTGTCTTGCCGGGGCTAAGAGGGCCTCCGCTCTGACAAGGAGACTGTTTCGCAGCAGTCAACTTGACTCCAGGGTGAAGGTCATTTGCTACGTGGCCCTTATAAGGCCTATCATTGCTTATGGCTGTCCCAGGTGGTTCAATATAGCGCCGTCCTGTATGGAAAAGATTCGGGTGTTTGAGAGGCAATGCCTCAGGGCCTGTCTAGGGTTGTTTAGAACTCCTGAATCTCAGTACATAAAATACTATCCCAACAGGACCTTATACAATGGGGCCCGACTGAATAGGATTGACAATTTCCTTATTAAGGTGATTCGGAGGCACGTTGCAAGGGCGATGGCCATCAGTGATAATAACCTGATCTCAGGGGCTTACTACCCCAATTTAATGTACCACGAAATGCTGCAAAATCGAACATTAAGTCCAAGATTTTACTGGTTCTTTTGTGTATTGAGTTGGCCGCAAAAAAACATTTATACCAACCCATTTTGAAATGGTTTAATATAAAAACCTCGTTTACATTATGCGTTTAATAAAAAAATATGAAATATAACATTGCAAAATGGAGACTAGAAAAGTCTCTCAATTAGGAGTTTGTATTGTTTTTTTTTAAATTTTATCCTGTTGCCCCAACTATTTGTTTTATAAGGCCAGTTATTTTAACTTCGATCTCAGCAAAACAGTGGAAAGTATGATTTCAGCACGCAATTAGACGCACAGTAGTTGCTGGAATTGCGTGCTGAAAATCCAACTTTTATTTTACTTTGCTGAGATCGAAGCTAAAAAAAAACACGCCTAGAGTCGTCTTTAAAAAGAAGAATAAGAATAAGTGTGCCTATGAATAACGAAACAATGTGCATTCTCAGTCTTCATATTTGAGTTTGGATATTTTTGGCCCCAAAATGTCTCAATTTGGCTCCATACCTCTTATCATTCCAATCGGCCACGGTTTTTTAAAGTTACGAGCCCAAAATGATTCGGCGAATGGCCTCTTAAATAGCAGCTTAGATCGCTGCCTCTGAACAGTGGATAAGGATAAATGATATCCTATATCCTAATGGAGACAGTTTCCAATGCAACTCCGAAAACCAGAGTCAATTTCGTGCAGTAGTTTTTAAGTTTATCCCATACAAACACCTTAAAATCGGACAAAAATGTATACCTACTGTCTTACTATAGTAAGGATGATGGTGGGAATGAAATGTAATTTCCCGTCATGTGGAAGTGACGATGTAATCCTAGGTACCTAAAAAGCAACCCACCTACACCCATAAGGCCAGTCCGAATTCGTCTTTGCCCCATAATAAAGACGTCTACCGCAGTCCTTGGCGGTAGAGAATAAATCATTGTCGCGCAGATTAAGTCATCACCACTGCGGGCACCAGCAGCCGCAGCACATATGCCAGCAACCAGCATTCTGTTCAGCGCTCCACTAACTAACCCAATTCAAGCTCAATTGCAATTAATCGCATCAAAACGGTTATACCTTATACCAGCGCGCACATTGTCTCCATCTCCATCTCCGTCTTCGACACAATTGTGTTATCAATTAACGTGGCTTAAGATGGTTTCCGCACCTTGGCACCTCTCGGATGGCTCGACTCAACACAAAGGCAGTAAATCCGCTTCGCTGGCACTCTCGGGAACGTAATCTCCGAGCTTAGGTTCCGCCATCGTCTGTGTGCGCTCGGGTCCCGGCTGAGCGTGATACTCTTTGACTTAAGCTGACACGTAAAGCGATTAATGTTCCTGCTTCGCGAGCACTCCGTCTCGCGCGCCAAGTTAAGCTCTCCATATTATGCTCGGTCGCTGTGTTTTCTGTTGCCTCGTTCATCGGCCATATGCTGTATGAAGTATGACGAGCACATATTGGTGGCGCGCATGGCATGCATCTATTTATCCCTCAAAACGGAACCAAAACCGTAGATATATAGATGCACATAATGAGCACCTATTGAGAGTTGGGATTTCTTTTGGTGATGCGAATACCCCATTCAGCACGATTTTCGGTTCACCTAGCAGCCTCAAATGAACTGGAGCGGAGCGTTGTGTAGTCATCGTCGAAACCGGTGATCCCTCAAGTATTATAGTCGAATTCACACGAGGGGTGGAAGGGTGGAGGGGTGGAGGGGTGGGGTGATGGCCACTCCGAAGAACCCTTAAGCCGCCCAAAAACCACGAGTGGAGAATTGAAATTTCGAAATTCACCGGTGCTGTGCTGGATGCATGTACACAGGGTGTACACTGTACATACGAGCAGGGATAAGATGTACGGATGATGACGGTGATGATGATGGTGCTCTGGCTGTTCCATGATTAGACTTACTCCAGGGCACCGCACACAAATTGAGATGCATGCAGATGCAGAGAGAAATAGAAATTGAATTCTCATTACTGGTGGTGCTGTCGGCTGCCACCGTCGCTGTTCCGCATGTGGAATGTGACACAAAAGAGGCATCTCTCTAACCAAGCATTATTCATGAGTGGTGCCAGCGATGCAGAATGCCACAACACGGTGTTTGTAGTGTGTGTCGATGGCGAAATCCACTTAGACGTCGAAATTACGCCTATCATAGAATAGTGAAGTTGGTACCGTCATTATGGGTACCTGCTGCTGCTGCTGCTTGGAGCACTGCAACGCTGAAGAGGCTGATGAGCAGTTCAATGGATGCAGATTCACCTCCCGTTTGTGTCATTATTGCACAAGCACACCGTACACCGTACCCCGTACACCATACACTGCACACTGAACAGCCGCTGCAGGGGAGGAGGTCTATATGTCTGTCACTGTGTGTGCAAAGTGCATTCGCTGCACTACGCGGGCATTTTAAATGAAGGGCGGCTGTCGGAAGTCGGAACTCTCCGCAGCACTGTGCTGGCGAGCTGCAACCGACAACCAGCAACCGGCAACCAGCAACATGCATTAATGTAACCAAGAATTAGTTTGGCTCATTTCGACAGGCGGGCTCGGAGTCGCCTCAAATGGGTCGCTGATTAAAGTAGCCATTGTGATGGCTGATGGGGCTCATACCTATGCGGTCTGGGGTGGTAAAAATTTCAAGTTTCTAGTGAGCTAGATTGATATAGTGTAATCAGTCATTTAGGCCGCTTTAATAACCAGGAAAACCGTGTTGGGACTTTGGAGTTTCCCACCACGAATGCATGGTTTTAGGAGCTGACTGAGGGTTTGGTGCATGGACGACACCTCGACCTTGAAAAGTGCTCTGCCAAGTTAATTGCAGCAGAGTTAAGTCCGCCGAAAACTGCAAAAAAAAAATTTCCCATATTGAAGCCAGATTTATCCCCGGGTATATAGATTTCGAGGGTGGTTGGGTGTTGTATGAATAGGGTAGGCACTGATTGGCGTCAACTTGGCGATGCCCAGTCGTTGTAACTGTTCATACACATCAATTGTGCTTATTTTACCTCCGCGTGGTAGCCACCGGGTACTGGTCTTGTCCTTCCGGGCATGACTTGCTAAACTTATAAGCGCGAGTGTTGAACACGAAGAAAATAGCAACACTATAATGCTCTGTCGGAATGACTGCCTGATCGAGTCTCAGAGGTCTTACATGAGCCCCTCAGAAAGAGGACGTACGGCGGATGAATTCACATGGCTGAATCAACGGTGGCGTCAACAGTCAACATGGCAGATACCTCAATGAGCTACTTCGACGTATTTGGAGCTGAGGTCATTGAGGATTTTTCAGCACTAGTCAGGGTGTTGAAATAGAGATGGTGGCGGAAGAGCCCTTAATGGGTCAACGGCAGCTCTCACATCCCCGCAGCGGGTTACTGACTCCGGAATATTCCGGCTCCTTTTGCCCAAGGGGTTACAGAAAGGGCCTGGTCCTCCAGGTTGGGGGTTGTGCGTGGGGTTAACTACCCTACCACGGAAAAAAAGCACTGTTGCGAAGCAACCAAAAGCCTCGGATAAGGACGGATTCACTGTTGACGACCCTGCAAAACGAAAAAAGGACAATGACGTTCGGATCTGCACGTGGAATGTTCGAACTCTGAACAGACCGCGTGCAGCCGAACAACTAGCGGAGGCCCTAGACTGCTACAAAGCAGGTATCACCGCCATCCAGGAAGTGCGGTGGGATGGGCCGGGCAAAAGGAGGATGAAAAACTGTGACATTTACTACGGTGACTGCTACAGAGAACAAAAGCAGCGTCTATTTGGATGCGGATTTGTTGTAAGCGGCAGACTTAGGCAAGAAGTCTTGAGCTTTCGACACGTTAGTGAACGCCTTACAACTATCCGCATCAAGGCTAAATTCGCCAACATCAGCCTGATATGCGCTCACGCCCCCACAGAAGATAAAGACGATGCTACCAAAGAATGTTTCTACGAGCTCCTCGACAAAACATATGAGCAATGTCCTAAGCATGACGTTAAAATCGTCTTGGGTGATTTTAACGCCAAAATAGGAAAGGAGGACATCTTTGGTAGCACAATCGGAAAACACAGCCTACACGACACCACGTCTGAAAACGGACTTAGGCTGATTGATTTTGCTGCGGGACGTAATGTTACCATAGCTAGTTCACGGTTTCCTCACCTCAATATACACAAAGGAACATGGCGGTCACCTGATCATCAAACCGTCAACCAAATTGATCACGTTGCGATCGACGCAAGGCACTCCTCCAGTATTCTAGATGTCCGAACTTTCCGAGCGGCCAACATAGACTCGGACCACTACCTTGTTGTAGCCAAGGTACGGATGCGGATATCCAAGACGCCACAACAACGAGAAAATACTGTGAGGAGATCTAACGTTGGACGACTACAAACGCAACAAACCGCCAGAACCTTTGCCGATCGCGTATCCCTCAACCTCTCGAGAAGTCCTATGCTGCCAGCATCAAGTGCCGAAGACCAGTGGCGCCGATGCCAAGAAGCCATCAAAAACGCCGCAACTGATGTGCTCGGTTTCACCAGCCCACCCCCCCGAAACCCCTGGTTTGACGAAGAGTGCCGGCAAGCACATGCAGCAAAACAAAGTGCCTACGAAGCGTCGCTGCATAGAAGGACGAGAGCAGCTCGTCAGCTCTACGAGCAAAAAAGGAGGGAAGAACATCGGCTTCTCCGGAGAAAAAAGAGAGAGCATGAGAAGCGCGCGATCGAGGATATAGAGAGGTGTTACTCCAGGAACAATGTTCGGAAGTTTTACCAAAAGGTAAAAAGAACGTGTCATGGCAACAAGACCCGAACGGAGACCTGTAGAGACGAGCAAGGAAACCTTGTAGTAGAGTCACAGTCGGTGCTGAGGACATGGAAAAACCATTTCTGCAGACTGCTAAACGGCGAAGACGACACATTTTCCGCTGTTAGGCAGAACGATCCATTCAACCTGGACGATGACAGCCAAGATTTCCGTCCACCTGACCAAAATGAAGTGAGGATAGCAATATCTAAGCTTAAATCCAACAAGGCTGCTGGTCCAGACGGCTTACCTGCCGAGCTCTTCAAGGCAGCCGGAGATGACTTGGTAGAGTGCATACACCAACTCATCTCCAAGATTTGGTTAGAGGAAAGTATGCCTGATGAATGGAACCTCAGCATTGTTTGCCCGATCCACAAGAAAGGAGACCCTCTAAACTGCGCCAACTACAGAGGCATCAGTCTCCTGAACACTGCGTATAAGATCATGTCTGCTGTATTGTGTGAACGCCTGAAACCATTCGTCAACGATCTGATAGGTCCCTATCAGTGCGGTTTTAGGCCCGGTAAGTCCACGACCGATCAAATATTCACACTACGGCAGATCCTGGAAAAAACCCAAGAATACCAGATCGATACTCACCATCTTTTTATCGATTTTAAGGCCGCATATGACAGCGTTTATAGAGACGAGCTATACAGAGCCATGTCTAGTTTTGGCATCCCTGCCAAACTTGTCAGATTGTGCAGAATGACGATGGAGAACGCTCGCTGCTCCGTAAAGGTCGGAAACAATCTCACCGAGACCTTTGATGTCAAAAAAGGATTTAGACAAGGTGATGCGCTGTCATGTGACTTCTTCAACATCATTCTTGAGAAGATTGTGCGAAACTCACAAGCCAACACCAGAGGCACAATTTTCTATAAGTCTGTGCAACTGCTTGCATACGCTGACGACATTGACATTGTTGGTACAACACAGCGAGCTGTCACTGGTGCGTTTGCAAGTATTAGTACAGAAGCGGCAAAAATGGGTTTAGTGGTGAATGAGGGTAAAACAAAATATATGCTGTCAACAAGAAGGGACACACAACATCGAAGAATCGGGCAGAACGTCACGATAGACAGCTATAACTTTGAGGAAGTTCGGGACTTTGTCTACCTCGGCTCCGCTATAAACTCTGATAATGACATCACATCAGAAATCAAGCGAAGAATCACACTTGCCAACCGCTGTTTCTATGGCCTAAGACGGCAATTGATTAGTAAGGCCTTGTCAAGAAGCACTAAGGAGATTCTATATAAGACTCTCATCATCCCTGTCCTGCTCTATGGCGCAGAAGCATGGACCCTAGCAAAAACGGATGAGGATCTTCTTGGAAGAGGAAGACCTCGCCTTAGGTGGCGCGCACAAGTGGAAGGGGACCTCAACCAACTTGGAGTGCGCAACTGGAGGCAGTTAGCCAAAGATCGCGCTAACTGGAGAGGCGTATTGGTTGAGGCCCAGGTCCACCCCGGACTGTAGCGCCACCTAAGTAAGTAAGTAAGTATATAGATTTCGAGAGATATTCGAATCAGACCACCATTGTCGGATCTCTTTTCGTGTCTCTAGCAATATAAATCTTACCCCGATAGACTCTCTGGATCTCTCCAGAGTTCTTCTCTGGGGTCGACTCCTAGTGTTAACGCTAGCATCTGTTTATGGGAGATCTGTTTCATCGACTGGGTTTCGACCCAGTGATGTCCCAAGATCCTCATCCTCATTCTTCTGTCAGCCAACGCCAGGCATTGACACAGTATATGTGCCTCTGTCTCAGATTCTTCCAGGCACAGTTTACTGGTATCATCCTCTCTAAGGCCCATCTTCCTTAAGTGATACCCGAAATTACCATGTCCTGTTGACAAAGCCACCAGGCCACCACCCATTTCAATGTTCCTCGACTCATGCTTAGAACTCTTCTTTGAGTGGAGAAGGTTGGCCACTTAATTGCCATTTTAGCCTGTCTACATTGTTCCACAGTTGACCACCTTCTCAGGTGTTCTGCCGTGATCCATTTATGAATCAGCTGTTCTACCATTCCTTTGCCAATTGAAGAGAATGGTTCTGGTCCCAGCAACTTTTCAGTTAAACCCTGTTTTGCAAGGGAGTCCGCCTTATTGTTGCCTTCGATCCCTATGTGTCCTCGTATCCTCGTCAGTGGGTATACCGCAGGAGTTCGGAATGGACTGAGGTTCCATATATTAACACAAATTGTACTAGATGCGCTTGGAGTCATTAGAATGACCTTAAATCAATAGATATACTCTACCTTTCACCGCGATTGTTGGACTTTACAGGGTTGCGTTCTGTCCACTCTCCCTTTCAGTACTTATATAATGGTCTGGATAATAGAGCAGCCTTAGAACGTTTCGAATTGAAAGGCCTAGAGAGTAGAGCATTTTTTTAGGCGACGCCCGAGATCATCTTTGCTGGAGCTGAAAGGATATTGAATTTATCAACTAACATAACTAGGACATGGATGGACGTAAATGCTCTGTCCCATATAGTCTTTGGAGTCCGACCCAGAGAGACAACGCAGTAGAGAGGAAGACCTCACCTTAGGTGGCGCCCACAAGTGGAAGACAAACTAAACCGACTTGGAGTATGTAACTGGAGGCAGATATAATTAACTAATTTTAGTGGCGGATCTGATCCACATTGAATTGTAGCGCCACCAAAGATGTATAGAAGAAGCTCATAGTTGACGGTCTAAGAAAGATTGAAGATGCTTCCTTCTATATTGCTACGGTGACTTGCAAAAGTCTCCAAAGGACCACCATATATGTATAAATATTTCGCAGCTACTTCTCCGAAATGAACGCTCCTTGCTACCATCGCTCCAACTCATAAACTCCAAGTCCTTAGGTAGTATAAAATCCATGATAGCCAGGCAGGCGTCCCTTAGGCTAATGTAATTGGATCGAGTCTCTGATAATTTAGAAACTGCTGAAAAGATTGAGGGTTACATTGAGCGGTTGGCACCCTCGACCTTTTCATTGGATTGGCGTAACCTAAAAAAGGATGATTAAATTATATTGAAAATAAATCAAATGATGTGCACGACTGGGTCGCACGAAACTTTCTCGTTCGGATCAACAGTTTGGTTGATTGCTTTTTGTTTTATAAGATATGTAGTCAGAAAACTCAAAAGCGATTCTAGAGTCTAGAGGTTAGAGCCTAGAGTCTAGAGAAACAAACAGTATACAGAAAACAGATCAATATAGAGGTACCTTCTGAAAATAAAGTGCACTTTTGGTTAAACATATTCATTTCAGATGGCAGTGCATCAAATAATAATGTGAGGGTTAAGCTCCCAGTTAAAAGCCAATTTTTTGCATAGGCTCTTACACCTTACATTATATTTGAGTATGTAGCTACAAGGACAAGCGTAGGAGGAGTTTCTTATGTGTTAGGGCAAGCTATTGTTTCTGACTGGAATTGATTGGTGTTACGATGCAACTCGACAACACTAAACGTAAGTCCGGTAGGCTTTATTTCATTGGGCCCAAAAAAAATAAATAAATAAGGCCCCAAAAAATTATACAGGAAACAACAGCGATTTTTTATAAAATTTGGAGTGTTATTTCCTTTTTTGTGGCCTTCTTTTCTTACGAAAATTGGGGTCTTATTTCATTATGAAACGGGTTGGTGCGAGGTTGAGTATATACAAATTTCCTTTAATCTAAATTAGTTTATTATATCAACAATATTAAATAAAAAAGTAGTTTTCATTATTTTTAATTTTGCTATGACAAAAAACCCAAATTGGGGTCTTATTTCATCTTCTCTTTTTGGGCCTTATTTCATTGGGGCCTTATTTCCCATTTCAGAATCAAAACTTATCACCTAATGTCATCCAATCTATGACCCTATGCAAAATAAATGGCAAGATTTGCAAATAGTTGCCGCAACAGGTCCGGAGAGACCCTAAGCCTAGCTTCTCACATCCCTTCGTTTTGTGTGAGTATTCATTTTTGGAACGAATGGAATGGATCTACAATTTTATGCCGATTTCAAACGGCTAATTGAGAAGCTCTTTCAAGACAGTTATACTCTCGGATGTTTGTCAGACGTTCGCGAGAGGTGGCACAGTGAAAAAAACCCTAAGTTGGTATTTGGGTTTTTGCATGATTCGAACCTCGACCCCTCGCTTAGTATCCCAACACACTAACCACTAAGCCACTGCGCATACATTAACTACGTCATCAAAATGGCACAAGTATCTATCGTAGCACATTTAACAGGTTCAGACCAAGTTCGGACATTTAAATGCACTTACCAATGTGAAGAGCTTTCCATCTATGCCATCAATCACCACCATCGACCGGCCGCTCCAAAATAGCAGTAGTTGCGATTGCGATGCGACTACCACTACGACCGATGACTAGCTGCCCTTTGTGACAATTCAAGGGCTAGCTCAATTACCGGTCGCTCCCAAGTATAGCGGTAGTTGGGATCGACAACCGCCACATTCAATCGGTGAATAAACTTGCCGGTTGCTGTGCTTCCCACGAAGCGGCTGTTGCGATCGACGGCGATGAGTGCAAGCCAAGTGCCATATGGGGCATGTTGCGTTGTTGCCCGTGGGAAGTGGGAGTGGAAGAAGACACAGTCCATTCCCATTGTCAATCGCCACGGCGAGTAGATCTTACATACACTCCTTTTCACTTGAATAGCACATTTCATATATTTGTTGTTATTTGCTTATCAATAAATATTCTTCTTCCTCGTTGTTATTGTTTTTGTTTGTTTTGTCTTCATCTTCATTTCAGCTTTCATAAAAAAAAAATGGTGCACTGGAAATGTACCGTTATATGCTTTCTGCTGTTTTCTTTTAGTGTTGTGTATAATTGAAGCGAATTTTTTGTTTCACTTGAATAGCACATCGTGGTTGAAAGTTCATTTACTCAGTGCAAGTTTTCAATTATTGATCAAAGCTAAATTTAATTATTATTTGTATAACATTGTGTTTAATTTAAAATTATAATGGGCCGCGGAAAAGCTTTAACGGGCGAGGAACAAGGCAAAATAAAAGCCTATAGAGATTGTGGCCTTTCTGTGAGTGATATAGCGGAAAAAATCGGAAGAAGCAGAAAAGTAATTTGCAATTTTATTCAAAATGAACTCAAGTACGGGAAAAATATGAAAGGTCGTACGCAGAGTGTACTTTCTGCTGCAGATAAGCGGGCAATTCTGCGCAACGCTTTGAATTCGCATGATTCCTTGGCCAAAATTAAAGAAAAATCAGGAGTCCAAGCAAGTAAAACAACTGTTTGGCGGGTCATTTCTAAAGCACAACACATCAAACATCTTAAACTAAAAAAAAAACACCACTTACCCCTCAACGTAAAGAAATGCGATTAACATTTTGCCGATCGAACATGTCATGGAACAAAGAATGGCACCGAGTTTTTTTTTCAGATGAGAAAAAATTCAATTTGGAGGGTCCTGATGGCTTCCATTATTATTTTCACGATTTGAGGAAGGAAACTCATCAGTTAGATCGCTTACACAGTCGAGAGGGTGGTGTTATGGTTTGGGGGGCCATATCATATTATGGAGTCTGTGAGCTTCAAATATTAACAACAAACATGAACGCTAGAACTTATATAAATGTTCTAGAGAAGTCTTTTCCGACATTGGACGATCTCTTTGGGCCTCTATCGTGGACTTTTCAACACGATAATGCTCCTATACACACTGCCCGTGTGGTAAAATCGTGGATCGAGTCCAAAAATGTCACGCTTTTGAGCTGGCCGCCATACTCGCCGGACCTTAACATTATAGAAAATGTTTGGGGATGGCTGGTCCGGAAAGTTTATGAGTCGGGAAAGCAGTTTTCAACAAAAACTGAGCTAATCGAAGCAATTCAACGAGCCTGGACTTTAATTTCCCTTGAATGTATAAAAAGTTTGTATGATTCAATACCAAACAGGATCTATGAGACAATATTAAACAAGGGAGGCTCCACCCATTATTAAATATTTTAAATTTTTTATTTTAAATTCATATTAATATGTATATAGGTATTTGTTCATACTTAAAATATTATTAAGTGTACATAATCTATATAAATAAAAATGAAATGATGTTCGTTGGTAAGGGCATCACGAGAGAATGGCTGGACCGATTTCGCTAATTCTTTTTTTGTTGTGTTTGTTATTGTCAGGAGAACAAAGTTATGAAAGAAAAAATTAAGAAAATTGCGCGGAAAATTAGAAAATTAAAGTTTGAATGGGGAAATACACTTTGAAAAAAAATTAACGGGATAGAAATCAAGTAGTGACACTTCAAATAAAAAAAAATATATTTTGAATTTTAAGAGCAATTGTTGTTGTCAATTATTTTAATTATTTTCCAAGCAAATTGTTGTTGTCAACAATTTTGAAATTTTTTTTTTTTTTTTAAATATAGGTATACCCAAAAAGTTTGTTCTAATAAATTATGTTTACTATGTTACATTAAGTAACTTTTTGAAATGAAGTAGATAGATACTTTGATTATACAAAGATGATATTATGGCCGACGATATTTTGCATCGAATTCGCACTGTGACATCGGATAATGAACTGGAGATGTCAGATGAAATGCGCAACAAAGCTTTGATTTGACGCAGTTAATCGAGAATTGGAGCGAGAAATGGACTTCGAACGAATCGCATTGAGTCAAGCTGTTCGAACAAATGTGCCAATGCTGAATCTATATATATAAAAATGAATCCCTATTTCCCTTGGTCGCGGCATGACGCGTGAACGGCTGGACCGATTTAGCTAATTTTTTTTGTTGTGTTTGTTATTTTCAGGAGAAAAATCTTATGAAAGAAAAAATTAAGAAAATTGCGCGGAAAATTAGAAAATTTAAGAATACTTAACCACCATATTAAATTATATCTAATGTAACCATAGCGCTTTTACAGTTCAAACTTTTTTGATGTAACCTTATGGCGTTGGCATAAAATTGACAGAATGCGTGCTGCAAATATCGTCAACGAGGATGTAAACAAAATAAATATCGTTTAAAACAGATGCTTCGATCGGAGTTATTATATTGATAAAATACATATAAAATAATTAATTTATTATTTTTAACAAAAACTGAATTTCTTAGTGCACATCGTCGGAAAATCCTCAACATGTGGGATGTGGCGTTGTAGGCGTATGTCGTTTTTGAGTTCAATTAAATTTTCTTTAATAATAATCTTCTTAATTCATACCTATAATTCTTTCGGGATGAAACTCGATGATGGTGATATAACTCGATAACCACTGGGTCAATTTTTATGACTCTTCTTTTGTTTTGTTCGTATTGTTGTATTTCAGGTTAACGCAAACTTAAAAGATAGGATTTTTGACCCGCTATATGGCGTTGTAATCGATCTCCGAAACCACTCACCCGATTTCAATGAAATTTTATAGATTTATATTCTTCGTTCCCGCTTGAAGGATAGGATACTTTTGGACTTGAAGTTGATTGAAATTTTGTAGATGGATATGGTTGCTTCCAGTTTTAAATTTCGGATAGTTTTTGACCTATAGGTGGAACTTTGAAAAACACAAGCGGGATAAGAAAACGGATTGTGGCACGTCTCACTCAAAAACAAAATCAAACGCTATTTCTAAAGTCATATGATGAAAATTATTAATGGACGCTGTCCAAATAAAGCAATTTGCGAAATGTGAGCATAATTTAATACGAAAGGTACGGGCAAAGCCGGGTGGGTACAGTTACCTACATATAAAAGAGACTGACGTCCGTATGTGCATCCATAACTCGGGGACAGGTAGTTCGATTTTTATGATTTTTTGGTTGGAAGGAAGGGCATAATTCTACCTTTTGTTGTGAAAAAAAACTTTATGGGGATTAGTTGAATTTTTGAATTCTTTAAATGTTCCGGGCCTACCTCAACATAAATTGGATTTGAAAGTCGGCTCAGTTAAAATTTTGTTGCGCAACATCAATGTACCGAAACTTTGTAACGGATCGCATTTGATTCGTGGGGAAGGATCTCATATCAAATATCATGCAAGTGATGAATTTGAGGGGAAAATTCAAAGGCAAACACTCTTATTCCGCAGATTTCGCTTATTCAGAACGATTTACCATTCGTTCGACTTCAATTTCCCGTGCGTCTCGCTTTCACTATGACAAATAATTTATTGCAAGGATAATCGATGGATGTTTGTGCATTTGTAGCATCAGTCTTGATTCCCCATGTTTCTCACATTGTCAATTTAGTGAAAAAGCGGATGGTTGGACGACACGTCAACATCATTGCCGAATTACATAAATTAGTTAGTGCATTGTGCATGCTCGGAATTATTATTTTCATTACATTAACAAATTTGGGCGGAACGAAGTTTGCCGGGTCAGCTAGTAATATAATATATTGAAGTGTGCTATTCATGTGAAATAAGAAACAAGTCGTATTTTTTCAGTATTTTTCTTTTCTAGCTTGGTTTTGAGAACGTGTTGGGCATTTGAAAGAAATGTTACTTTTTTCTATAAGATTAACTTTTATACTTGCAGCTAAAAAATAAAAACAAATCTTGGCTTTATTATTAAAGATAATATAAAAAGAATAATGGCAGTTTGCATGGTGTGCTATTCAAGTGAAACGGAGTGTAGTTGCTGCGTTTTACTGAAATTAATTAATACAAACCATGATTTGCTTCGTTTATTCCTTTATTTAGTCGCAAGTCAATTCATCGATTCGTTTTTACTGTTGATTGCAACTTTATTATTTCGTCCCAAGGACATGCTAGCTGCATTTGCATTTTCTTTATTGCCGAATATCATTCACCTCGATATAAGAAAAGCAACTTTCATTGTAAAAGTCAACCCAGTTTCGAAACAATACCCATAGTTGAAAAAAAAAAAACCTACCACCTGAACAGAACACAAGAGACAAGACCCAGGCGAATGATCCATTAATGACCTAATAAATTAAACAATTTAATGAACAGAACCTCACCAGTCAATTGTGACTAATTACAGCCGAGAGACCAAGTCCACCTAGAACAAGAAATTCCACAAACACAGTCACCGCAACAACAAAGAACCATTAAAGGTGTTTTTTTTTTTTTGTTATTGTTGTTGTTTTTGTTTTATTTAACAAAAGAACAATGATATGTAAATTAGCGCAAATAAGCGAATCGCAATTTGTAATGACACAAGCGAGCCCCATGTAGGTATGCGAGGACATAGCACAGCAAATGAATGCGGGAGGGGAAGACGTTCTAGTTTTTTGTTTTTGGAAAATTATTGTACAATATTAATCACCGTTCGTTCCAGCCAACAGGCAGATATATGAGGCCAGGCATGTGCCAGCTAATTAAACAATGAGTCTCTGAGGTTTTCATGGTTTCTCCTTAGTAGTCAGTTACACTTGCTGTTATTAATCATAATGTTTTTTTTTTGAATTTGTTGATGCCACAGAGTAACCTGTAATTTTTATGACGGCTAGACGGCGCATCACTTTCGTTGACCTTCGTCGGGTGTGGGTATAATTGAGCTTGAAATTTTAATTCCATTTGGTTGCTGCTCAGTTGAGTTGCGGGCTGGCTGTAATTTTGTGTGGTTCTTGGCTTCTAAATTCTAAATTGGATCAGTAGGTTAAGCATGAGTCAATTACGGGCGTAATTAGCGTTAACATTGTTTTTCGGGGAGTTAAATTTTGGTAAATGAGAGCGCTTTTGAGCTGCGTGGGCAATATTCATTATGCCTGTCGGAAGTTGGCAACAAAAATCATCAATAGGAAGCTACTTCGAACTGCCCTCAACATTTGAAACCATGGATGCCTTGAGATCTTTTGCAATCGGTGTAGGAGTTAGGGGACACATGCATTTTCCATAACTATGCTTCTTTTTGGCGCTTTAAAAATATTTAGGTTAGGATTTAGGGTACAAGTTAAACGGAGTAGGTATAAGTAAAACAGAAGTGAAGTGAAAATTACTCGACATTCTACTAAATCGTCAATTTTTTTTGACGTACCTATTTAGAACTGCACTTTCTTCAGTGAGAGAGCATTGACACAAGAGGGCGCTGCATCACGTAAGATTCTTTACTTGATTGACTTGACTGTTTATAAACCCGCACAATTTAGGCGTTTTTCTTTTTTAGTTCAGAAACATCAGAGCTCGAATTTGTGTTTCTTTTTTCATTCAGAGCATGATCAGATCGCGCTCTATGAGCTCAAAATAAATTGACTGAGCAGGCTGAGTAAAAAGCTGATTACACTATACATTCACACTTCCAGTCATATTTGACAGAACAAAAAAAAAAAAAAAACAGAAAAACATCAGAACGATCTGAGCGCGCTCTGAACCGAGCTCAGTTCAGTGCTCAGAGCTCTGAACTAAAAAAGAAAAACGCCTTTTGCAAACTCGAATGAGCTACAGGTGCAGGACCTATTCTTAAAAACACGTAGTTCAGGCATGAGTGGCTGGGATTTCACCACTCATTACAGCAGGGACGTGAAGTTCACACCACTGTTGGCTAACATGTTCAATCCATTGACATAACCACGAACCACCTAACCGATTGGTGAAATTTTGCAGGCCTAGGCCTGGCTATTGCCACGAAAGTGTTCTCGGGAAGTTCCTTTAAAATCCTCCCTCCCTCCCTCCCTCTCTCCCATTGAAACAATAATTCAAAGAGGGAGTTAGAGTTGCAAAACTTGGAATACTGATTTTGTGCATTTTCCGAACAGAATAGTTTCCAAAATTTAGGCAGGACTTAAATGGAAAAGAGAGGTAAGTCAAGTAATTTTTTAGGTAATGACGTACAAAATCACTGGACAGCTCACGCATAATGACGATCGTCTGTACGATATCGTGTTTGAAATTTTGATGGTCAAAATAGGTTATTTTCTGGCCAATTTATGTTCGATCATCATCATAATTATCATTATTTTTGTGGCAAATGACCTGCTTGAAGCTATCGAACTAGTAATTTTTGTTGCTAGTTTTGGAGGTCCATCATTTTGACGACAACCGTCTGAAAAGTTACGTGATTAGGGCAGATTTAGGCAACAAGGTTTCTGAGTACGGTCAAAGACGGGTACCTATAACTTGTGATAAATAAAGTTCAATTCCTTTTACTATTAGGTTAGAAAAGGTTACTGGGCTTTAAAGGGAAACTTCTTTCACAAGGTTATTATTATTTTTTCTACCATTTCGATGTAACTAATCCGTAAGTAGAAAATTTTCTAGTTGTGCGTCCGTAAGCGAAGCACATTGCTTACCACTAATAAAAACAAAAAATATTAGGGAAAGTATGCAGTCTTGTCGGTCCATCTGTGAATCTCAAAATTTTCAGACAGCCATTCAACTGGTTTTAAAACATGACCTAGTGAGTTATATGTTTCGCCTGTGGGCATATAGGCTAAGTGCTTACTCTGCTAATCTTCTGAGATATAGGCATCTCTAGTTGGGACAACAGAATTTGTTCACTTCTACTGTGTCATCGCTCATATACGGTTAACAAACATTGAAGTATCGAACGTATAAGTGTCTTAAAAAAAAAAAACTTCCAAATGAAACCCTTCAGATTCGCCCAGAAATTGTAAATAAGTCTAAAAAAATAAGAAAGAAACTCACACAAAGGAAGGACTAGATTGTATTGTAAGTGATAGGCCCTGTACATACTGCGACCAGAAGAGATCTATTGTGTTGGCCGTTATTATTTAACCCAGGGAGCTGTTGAGGCTCTTTATAAACCTCAGCACCCTTCTTGGTTCCATGTTTCCAATATCTGCAGGACTTAAAAGCGCCCTTTGCATATGGATCGCTCTGCCCCTTGCCACAGCAGGGCATTCGCAGAGTATGTGTTCCGTTGCCTCCTCCTCATATCCGCAGAGTCGACAGGAGTCATCGTCGGAAAGTCCAATTTTTTTGAGATGGTATCTTAGTGGCCAGTGATCAGTTTGGATCCTTAGATCTTCTTTGCTTAACTCAAGTAACTTTTTTGCTTTACTACGAGCTGGGTCTATAAATCTTTTGCCCGCCTCTTTCCCTTGGATTCCGTCCAGTATTCGGCAAGGTGATCATGATCATCTTTCCATTTGCGCCTCTTCTCGCCAGACAATCAGCTCGTTCGTTGCCCTCAAATCCCTTATAGCCTGGTATCCAAGCAACAGTGACTGTGTTGTCCTTTGCCAGATCTTCGAGGAGATTGAAACACTCCCAGACTAGCTTTGATCTGATCGAAAACGATCTTGGGGCCTTAATTGCTGCCTGGCTGTCTGAGAGGATGTAGATACGGGCACCTTCAGTGCGCCTTCGTAAGCATTCTCGGACACATATCTCTATGGCGTGTACCTCCGCTTGGAAGATGTCTGGTGATTTTCCAAGTTCTACGGCTCTTTCGAACCTAGTCCCATAGACCCCAGCACCGGTGGCTTCATCTTCCATCTTTGAACCTGATCCTGATGGTGTAACGAATTGGTTGGTTCTCCAGGTAGTCCTGTCAGATACGACTATCTTAAATTTTCTGGAGAAGCGAAGCCTTTCAAGCATGGTGTGTGATACTTTGATCAGAGGATCATCTTGAAGCATTATTGTAATACTCGAAGGTGTCCTGTAAGATTTCCTGCTTTAAGAGTTGATACAGAAATATGTAAAGGCAGAAGACTAGGGTAATCTTATTCATCTTTTGCTCCATCTATTTACTTTTATGTGTTGCCCTCTTGGTACAGTCTGAATACAAAATAAAGTGCACGACTGGATCGAACGAAACTTTCTCGTTCATCAAAAGTTTGGTTGAATGTTTTCTGTTTTTATTAGGTAGTAGGTCAAAATCTGAGAAGCAATGGTAGATAAAAAAAAACGGTAAAATATTGAAAAGGGAATGGTGTTAGATAAAATTCACTTTTGGGCTATTCACTGATATGATACCCACAGGGCGGCTTTTCAGGCTTTCATAGACAATGTGAGTTTTTAAAAGTTCAAGGTCTCGATAACAGGCAATTGTCGCAAGTTCTGGTTAGAGAGTTATAATAAATATTGCAATGTTTAATGTTTAATTTGAAAAATACTATTGCTTAACTATTCAGCTGAAAACTGACTACAAGTTTTTGTTCGGGATGTAAGAACTACTTGGTTTTTAAAATTTAATTGAAATCGAAATCGGACACAATAATTTTGGGAACATCAATTTTGTATTTTGGTCAAAATTGTTATTGCAGTTTTCCGGTAATAAAATTGAAATATTTTTTGATGTGTAAACATCTAAGCGCGCGTTATTGGAATCTGGTGAAGTAATTCCACACATTTAACTTGCGGGGACGGAAATGCGTCACGGAAATGCATCACTGTGTTTTATCATTGCATACCTTTTTATCATTGCATACATTTATGAGCTGGGGCATATTAATTTCAGCTTTTTGTTGATGTGAAATAAAGCATGTTTATATATCTGTGGCAATAAGTTGAAGTAGCTTATGTCGACATAAGCCAAATTCGAGTTTTTTTTTTATACAAGGTTCTCCTTTTTCTAAGCTTTCTTTTGGTCCAGGTCCTGTTACTCTACGACCATTGAAACCGGTTAAATTTGAAAAAAACTGAACAGCATAAATTTATTTGGACTATGTAATACAATAGATTTAAATACTATAAGATAAATTAGTTTCTCTCACCCTGAAAATTACCAAAATTGACATAAGCTACTTTAACTTATTGCCACAGATATGATGGTCTCACATTTCTTCCCTGTGACGGATATCTCGAGGAAATTCGATGCCAAATTTTTCGTGAATACCAGGCACGCAGAAATCACAGCTGGACAACAACTAACAAAAATGTCGTAGACCAGCAATATGCAATGCAAGCCGAATGAAATTCCAATGACACTTTCATTTGCTGTGTAACAGTTGATGTCATTTAACTTGCGGGGATGGAAATGCAAACGGGTATTTGTTATTTCATAATATATCAAGAATACGGTTATTACAATTCCCTCTTTTCTCAATGACGTGTATCAAGCCACACACATACCGCACGCACGGTGTTTACACATGCACATATTTCGGGACTGTTGGATACAGTCGCACAAATTTTGTTTTTTAAATCCATTGTACGTAGAGAAAAACGGATTTTACTATTAAGTTAGAAATTACCATATAACCTTAGAAATTCATTTTTGTTACAATCGAATGGACCGTTTTCGAGATATGTAAAAATTTGAGAAAGCAATGTTATTCGAGTTCGAAATTTTGTAGGAAAGCCATATTTTTCTCTTACTACGTATGCGAGAAAGTTAAAAATCCATAGCAGAGCAATAAGGGCTGCAAACGTGGTGAGCTATTAAAGTTTGAAAACAAAAATTCCTACGGCTTGAAATACATCTTTTAGTAGATGTACTCTTTTTGCAAAAGTCTTAATAATACCTACAGTACAGTGCATCATTACAGACATCTTTCTATCCCTGACAGAAAGGCTTTCATAATCAATGTTCAATTTTTTGTTTGGATTTTTCCAGCAATTTCAAATATAAATGATTCTATCCATTATTTAAAAATTAAAAACTGAATTTCGAAGCTTAACGAAATACGAAAATAAAATAAAATAAACCTATAATTACCTTTAAATTAAAAATTCAATTACCTATCAATTACCTGAATGTAACTTCAATACCTCAAAATGTTAACCCTTAGCACGAGGGAGAGTTCAAAATTTTAAAATAAACTTCTTACATTCGAATTACTTTTCAATTGCAAATTTGATTATTTTTCCATTACCTTCAAAGCACCTGTTTGACATTTGTATAATTTAAATTACACAGTAACGTGATGAGTAATTAAACTATTACCTTTAATGTATTCAAATTTCGAAAGACTTCAGTGCAAAACCCATCGACTCTCAAGCTCAAAAGTGACAAACAACACATGTCCACAGCTCTTGGTGTCTGCTAAGTGCAACGTCCCTAATCACCCATACAATTTCCGATTCATCGTTAATTTCCATCGCTGCACTGAAGTGACTCTAATGCTACAGCACTAAAAGTGGATATCGAGGGTAACACGCCGACAGCTATTAACGCGATCTTCCTACAGAAACCCATCTTTCAAAATCCGCCCGTGTCGTACAACGTCTAAGACCTAATGCACAACGGTTTCAGCAGTTGCCATGCAAATGCAGCCGTACTTCAGCTATCCACTTGGCATCTGGTTAATTAATTCCCAACCGGTACTTCTAATACCATTTACACTTCATGCTAATCGTGAATGCAAATCTTAGCACCTTATCAAAACAAGTTAATGACAACCATGCTCAGAGAGTGTATTGCTGGCCACCATATATACCCATTCAAATGGCCATCGATCAATCAATCAGCAGCCGATAAAAAAAAGCGACACCCTGCTCCAACGTCGTCGTCGTCGTCGGTGCAGCCAACTCGCACTTATGGCCGTACTGATCGGGCGCGCATCTATGGTCACGGTCGTCACTCTTTATAATGCGGTGCGTGTTTGCGCAAAGTACATTGTCCCATTAGTGATGTGCAAATTGCGACCGTCACTAATCTCTAAATAAAGATTTTAATTCGAAGAACTCGACGCGCGCGCACCCGTTGCGCTAAGCTCGTGCGATCGGACGCTGTTCATCATCCGATCGATTCGATTGTGTTCCCGTGTGTTCTCGCTGACACTATCGCGGCATCTGAATCGCACAAGTGCGTTCGAGATGCCATAAATCGCATCCGTTCTTTGGCAAGTGCGCGCATACGATACACGCGAGCCTTTTACGCTGCCATTTAGCCGTAATCGCGCATTTGGGCTACTGGTCTTCCGTTGGTTGGCCTTTTGCGACAAGTTTGCAGTTTCTATATGGAAATGCGCACGAATTGTTAATCAGTGTCGCAGTCGCAGCGATCCATATGGCCGATGATGGCGCAGTAACTGTGACACGATGCAGCTAATCCAAAGGTCTGAACCCACATGCAGCCGCAGTGCTAATCAAGTCGGCCGCATATGGGCATGCCTGCCAACTGGCTGTCATAGCTAAATGCTAACCGAAACAGATGGATCATAGATACTCCGCAACAGAGGCACAACAGCGAACAACGAACTGCTGCCATTCATTACCTTGTGAGTGGCTCCGAATTGGGAAATGTCAGTTCTTAATATCTTGACCGTGTATATCAGTCATTTCTGGGAAGAAACGATGTCTTCCCGGCATCCGCAATATGGAAGTATGCCTCCACAGATATATTATGCGTGCGATCACTGCCATAAGCACCATCATCTGGCTGTGCAACTGTTGCGGGACGATTTAGTGACGATTATGGTCTAAGAGACGAATCTGCTGGATGATTTCGCATTCGATTTCGCAGAATTCGCCGATTCCAGTGCAAGAACGCACACACAGGCGGATTAACCATCGGTAAGTGCGTGCGTGAGCGCGTACAAAAACAGTAGTTGCACTGCGCTCTACTGCCACAAATGGATACGGACAATCCGCCACTCCTCGCAGATTCATCGCTGATCTACCACCACCACCGCCGCCGCAATCATCACGATCGTCATCTTGTGGCTTGATCCAAGCCAAGTCGGGCCATAATCGTCGGCGCGTTGTTTCCTTTTAACGTTAATTAAATCAATGGAAGGCATCTTGACAAATAGATACAAATGGTCTGGGCTTTGATATAAATTTCTCGCTGTGGGCATGTTGTCCGGATGACATTCCGCGTTATGGAAAATTCATTAGCGTTCCACAAAGCGCTCGAGTGCTGTTCGGAATTCGCAAGCGGACAAGAGTAGGCTCTTCTGTGGCTGTGTGTGTATGTGTGTGGTGTTTTGAAGGAGGCTCGCAGCTCCAAGCTGGAAATGGATATTCATCCGACTGGGACGACGGCGATTATAAATCAAAATCACTTGTTAAACATTGGGAAGATGGCGGCTAACAAATTGTGCACCACCACCGCGGGCGATAATTATGACGTACGTCTGGTGAGGCAGAACGCCGAGATTTATGGGGCCTTTCGATGTCCGAAGCAAACGGGTATTGTGGCGGAAATGGTCAAATACATGGTCTGTGTAGCTTCGCAACTATAACTGTGAAGGACAATAGCTCCTAAGGAACTTGCCGAAGCTAGCTCTGGTTGAGGGGACTCTGTTTTTTTGGTTGACTGTAATTTGAGCTTCAATGTAAGTAGGACAGTCTTAAAAGCTTAGTCAAGCAAGTCTCTGCCAAGGTTTTGGCTGGTGGGTCTTAGGTTCTTTGCTAGCTCTTAGGTTCGGCATGGTCCATTTGAGGCGATCCATTTTCGGAACATTTAACAGGAACGGAACTGTAACAACGGCCCTGAAGAATATGGGTAACAAACAACGGGCCTTGGAGAAGGCAATTCACTGCTACCAAGAAGGTTTATGCAGAACGGTCATGGGAAATTTCCAACAAAGACGGCGTTCGGTGGAGGTCACTTAACCCAAATGATGTTCAACACAATAACTCCAGCAGGTACTGTATATTTTGTGCATAATTTTGACAATTTTTTATTTAAGAAGCAGCAGTTTTCATTTAAGGGTAAAATTTCCTAAAGCCGTGGTAGCTAGTGATGTAATTTTTTTTTTTTCGAGAACCCTTCAGTTTGCAACTGTCTCTGTTTCTAAATTGAATCCGCTGGCATATTCCTTGTTGGATGGAGGCTGGATCACATCGGCCCCTACCAATAAACATTTTCAGTTCCGACTTTAAGTTTAAGTAGTTCACAAATTCACAATGGCTATACCTTCCAAACGAATTTTGGGCTTGTGGAAATTTTAAGTCAAGACTTTTAGTACGGTGCATTGAATTCTGACTCAATCGCTGTGAGTGATGTGAACAGGCTTCCTAAGATAAAAAGATACTTGAGACCCATAAATTAAGGACATAAACCACTGGAGGTGAGATAGGAATATTAGGACGAGGGGTATTATGACTTTCCCTCTTTATTGAACAAGGAATTCTTGGACGGCATCAAAGCTGTTGCGTGTGTGTTTGCAAAGTGGTTGTTCTAGCATTCGAACGTGATTAGGGAAATCATGGAAAAGGCCTTGGATAAGATTAGCGAGTAGGCTACAAGTTGTGGCCTTAGAGTAAAACTGATCTGATGCTCTTTACCACCAAAATCAAAGTACGGACATTTACACACCTCCCCGCCTGAATAATCAAAATCTTCCTTTATCCACCAGTGTGCCAAATACTTTCGAGTCAGCTTAGAACCTAAACTCAACTAAAAGTCCAACATCGAACACCGAGATCGTTAAGCAAGTATAGCTTTTTACGACTGCAGAAGCAGGGACTTAACCCAAAAAACGAGTTGACACACCCATTTTAAATAGAACTAGACATTTCCGTGTCCGGCTCTAGCCAAAACCAGACGCAGTGCACTAGGTCATCCCTTTTATGTCTGACCTTACGGTCATCCAAAGTATCCATTTCAACAAGATTCAAGATCATAAAATTTCTCAACTACACAGGCTGGTTTTGAACAGCTCACTTTACATCCTTCTCCCCCTTTATTTTCAAGATTCGTTAGTTTGTGGTCTCAAAACGGCGCTCAATGCGTTATTCGTGTTTTCCCTCGTCAGAGTACGGGGAAATACAGCCACTTAAACAAACCAACCAGATATTTCCAAATCTGTTCGCCTTTCCCAATGAAGACGGCGTTTTTTAGGCGGAGGTACTGGTAATTGGGGACGTCTTTAGAAAAAAAATTTATGTAAATAGTTGACGAAACTGGTCCGTAAGGGACCCTAGGCCTAGCTTCTCACAACCATTCGTTTTGTGTGAGTTTTTCATTTTTGGAACGAATGGAAGGGATTTACAATTTTATGCCGAGTCCAAACGGCGAATTGAAAAGCTCTTTCATGACGTTATGCTCCCGGATATTTGTCGGACGTTCGCGAGGGGTGGCACAGTGAAAAATATCTTAAAGTGTAATTTAAGCCCGATGCAGACTGCCAAAAAGAAAATAAGTATCTTAGTCCACAGTCCGGGCGCTATTTAAGCTCTCGTTTAAACCAAGTCAACGCCAATCCTATTGTGGACTGCATGAAGGCACTGAACAGGGCGTAAGGAATCGGTTTGAAATCACTTTGATCTGTGTTCCCATAGAAACATAGAGGAGAATCAGAAAGCCGGCCGAAAATGTTCATTTCCAGAGCCCCATCGCATCATAGTTCCATTAAAACCGTGTTTGAGGGTCTTTGCTCTGTCCTAGCATTGGAAAGAATATCAACCTTAGTTCAGAGTAATTCATCCAGCCCAGTTTCTTATGAATCCGAGAATGAGTAGTGAGTCCATGGTTTGTAACTGGTACTTGCCCAGACGTTTAATTCTCTTACGGGCCAGTGCTCCACAGCAGAATCTGATCTGGGGTTTCACTGCAGGGACCCCCTTCTGATAAGTAGTGTTACATTCAGGCTGAGATTCGAAAAGATAAAACACTATTCTGTTTAATTTTTCCAATAAAATCACCTTATTTACACTTTCTACTTATTCACTTATTAAGTACCAAAATAATATCACTTAAATCAATTCTTAAACGTTTCAATCCAATCGCTTACACTTATTTATCTCACAACCGATAACTCTTTCGAACTTCACCAATCACTGGTTAAAAATCAACTGTACATCTCTGTTCTCAACGCGCCCCTTTTATATCCGCTCTGCCACCTATCAGCGAATATTCCAGAAGTAGATTCCAACTCTTCTCTAGATGGTTCTAGAATTACTAACTTGACAGATTCCAGTCTCCAATTGGAAGTGGAACTTGGAGGGTGAATAAGTGCCCGATTAACCACAATTCCTAAGTGCCTGATTCATCACAGTATCTTTTCCTCAGGTGTTCCCTAAGTCTACAGTGTCCCGTTGTGAGACTTGTTAGGATTTTTACGTTGTTTTTACTTAGACTTTGATTCTTTTTAGGTTATAGTTCCCTAGAAGTTTCTTATCTTGCCTCAACAGGCCTTGGATATTTTTAAAAAGTGCGGCTCTTTTTTCTTTTTCCATTCTCCTGAACTCTTCTCGTAGGGTGTGAACCTTTTAACAACATCATCAAATTTTTCAACTCCACAAGCTGTGGTTTTGATTGACAGATTTTAAAACAAAAGTAGGTTTTCGGTTTATAACATACCTTTCCATTAAATCGTAATGTATCGTAAGCTGCGGGATCAAAACGGTGCTCAAGCTCTGATGGTGTTTTTTGACAAGAAACCGGGAAAACAGTCACATAAACCAACAAACCAACCAGACCTCTTACAGTGGCCAGATTCGAGCTGTCTTTTGACTTAGTTGGTGCCCTAGCCTAATTCAAAAACGGGACGTAGCCAAACCTGTCATTTATCTCTCTATTTCACCAGATATCTGAGGACTACAATAGTCGAAATTTAAAAACGGCATGAGTACCAAGTGTAAGCCTTCCAACTCAACTCTGTCTTCCGTCACTACGTAGCTTAGCCGGGATTGAGTCTCACTCTAATCACCTATAGTATGTTGCGACGTTATAAAGTTTTCTTATTTGAGCATAATTTTCAGAGATGGTTGGAGGTTCTTAGGTCCAAAACGCTGCTCTAATTTGTATTACCCAACTTTCTAAGCCAAAGCAGAAATAACCGATCAGCTTCCCAAACCGAGTACAGCTTCTTACTTGAATCCGTTCAAACTTGTGCTCTAGTTAATCCTTTGGGAAAAAAAGGGAGAAGAAGAAATGCCAACAATGCGGCAGCAAACTTCACTCTAATGACTTGTTGCAGCAAATTGACCGCCTTCTGCATTCTTCGCGTTTGGAGCCGCAATTCGAAATTAGCCTCTCACTTCAAAGGGTTATGTATCCACATTCAATGGAAAACCGCAGACAAAAGATACAAAAGATTAAAGGCGTTCCACATCAATTCCGCCATAGAAACTGTGCTGCAAATCAATCCACCATCAGCACAATATAATGCTGCACACAACAAGAAGTAACACCAGAAAAGAAAGAAAACCATCTCGTAGTGCACTCTGGCCAGGAAGTGTGTCTTCTAAGTAGCCCCCGAACAAAAAGCACTACCCACACACACTCGTACTCCTCTCGATTGAGTAACACCAGCCAGCCAGCCAGCCAGAGTAGTCCACCCACTCACAGTCGCTCGATTCGGTACATATACCTACACCATGGTGAATAATAATCGCAGGCACAATGCAAACGCTATGCACGGAGCCAGGATAGAGAAGCCTAAACATTATCCATCCCATTGAGCACGTACATCCTCTTATCCTTCAGCCATTCTCTACACCGAGCACCATGTATATTCGTCAAGAGGCCACTTGGGCGCACACAATGATGACGAGTGCATGGCATCCATTACATGAGTTTGCATACATATAGAGGGGTTTTTCTGAATTACGTCCAAAAGGAGGGTGTGTGTCCGCCCCCACTCGAGCTGCCAAGAAACTGTGTGCATTTTTTTTTTTATGTCCTGTGTTCCTTACTCTTTATGTAACACGACACGTCATCAAGCCCAAAAGATGAGAGATGTCAACGAGAGTCCTTGCAATTTATCCCCGTACCATGATAGGACTATCATTCTGTGTTGGGTTTTGGTCGTTTCCTCTTCACTTCTGTGCATAACAACAATGACTCTCGAGAATTACGCTTCCATCTCTATGCAGACCTACCTACGAGGCTGATATATCCTGGCAGGACGACAAAAATTTCCTTCGCACAAGTGCTTCAACGACAAAAAAAGAAGAAGAAGAAAGAAATATTGTCGAGCCACTTAAGCCAAAAAAGGGGGAGAGAGAGAGGCGTAGAGCAAATCTGAAAACGGGACAAGCCTCGAGAATCTCGGCAGTCGGCACGACGAAAACTCAAGTGGTGAATTCATGCAAAAGTGGCCAACAGCCCAAAAGGGATTTCGGGATCCGGCTAAGGAGACATCGGTGAGTGCGCGCCACAGAATGAGAAGAAGAAGTTCTGTATTTCGGAGTAGGATGGATGCTGACGACGATGTGTGGTGATAAGTGTCCTTGCACATACGTATCCCGAAGAGCAAACATAATTTAAAGGGTTCCCCCTTTCCACCGGCTCCGTGCATAGGCATGTTTGTTTACACTGAGCCGTGCAGTAGAGCGCTCTGAAGAGTGTTTGCGAAGCGACATTTTGACCAGAGTTGCAGCCAAAGTTTGCACAGCTCATATACCTACGGTGTGATGTGACGGAGTTCGTCAAGTGTTTGCTGTCTATTAGCTAATGATCCTGAAATGATGTGTGCTTAGTGTTCCACACTGTGCTGTATGCTCTTGTGTTTTGAATATCAAGGGGAATTCGTTAAGAAAAAATCTACCCGGGGGTGACCAGACCATGCGAATGGTTAGTAATCCCAGTTTTTCTTCTTTTTTTTTAAGCGGATTTATGGTATAATATGTTTAAATTGGAAAGTACTTGAAGTACTAAACTTGCGACGCGTACATAAGCTCACGTAAGAATCGTCACATTTAAAAAACGAACGCACGATGCGATGCATACGATGAAATGACACCACCCTCCCCCACACAACTTTTTGAGATATTCGCATTTAAAAACATAAGTCCGCCACCGCACACCCTGATAAGACAGCTTTGTGTTGCAGAATTTCGACTCAATTTGCACCGCAAGAATCAAACAGACAAGAGTAGGAACATAAAAGTGACCTTTGGTCACCCGGGATCCAGTCCTTATACCATGTTGCTCAGTGGACTTCCTGTGACTTCAAAATTGAGCAAAAATTGAGTTGCATTTCCATAAAAAGATGTCCAAAATTCAAACCCCCACTTAACTCCGTGATCAAAATTCCGAAGAACTCGCTGTAGCGCAGCAAATTAAGAAGTTACACTGGCAACCGCAGCAAGCACATACCAACACACTGCACCAGATCAAATCTGAATGTCCGATGCATTCTCCTTAGAACCCTTCTGCGGCAAGTTGCAGGTTTATCTTTTGAGTAATAGCCTTCCTCCACATCATAGTCGTCGTCTTCGTCGTCGTCGTCATATGGCAAACAATGGCAGACCTCCTCGCCATTCACTACTTAACTTATCCCTGCCGCGACACGGTCCCACTCCGCCCGACCGCCCCATTCCGCCGCACTAGCTAAACTAGCGAGAAAACAATTGACGTCGAATTGTTTTCCATGAGGAATTTCGCAATTTATCTGATTTATTATTGCAATTTCTCATGTCAATTCGAGCTGTACAGCAGCAGCAGCAGCAGCAGCCCACCACCATCCAAAGATTTTCCAATTTCTCAGCCATCGAGAGCCGCGCTGCAGTTACAGGCACTTGCCACCAACCTGCTGCCTCCTCTAATTCCCATCCGTGAATAAGCCTCAGACGGCAAAATATCTAGATACTGTATCTGTTGACTATTGTTATTCCAAATGTATAGAAAAGGTGGTACTCCACCTCAACGTGGCGGCGGTAAATGTGTACCTACTCTCCTCCATACAAAAGCGGGAATTAGCTCGACGTGGAGACCCAGGTGCACTATGGCCACGTCCGGGTGGCGATCATCTCTTGCCGTTAAGACATCGTCTCGGGGACACAATGCGCGCATAGCTATTGTGAGGTGGTCCTGCGAATGATGATGTAGTGTGTGGATTCAATTGCCCAGTGTGTTATCGGGGAATTTGTCGCCCACCGGACAATACATCTCATTTACCTACCACCGAGCGCAGGACATTTTGTCAGAGAAGATGTTTCCATTAGATATTGTGCGCATATCGCATATACTCGTAGTTAAACAGTGAATGGAACACATTGACACCCTCAAGGAGTCGGATGCTCGTGCTGGATGCTAGTGCAATTTCATCATCATAACGATGCGATGAGATGCCACACACTAGTTGCTGCCGTTTCGCTTGCGGAGTAGGACAGCCTCGCAGAATTGCTCCATTGATTGGCATGAAAGCCATTATGCAGATTACCGCGATGCCAAGCGGCAGCGAGCTGATCTTGCAATGGCAGTGGCTGTCGATTGCCGTCGTGGCCTTCAGCGAGCAATTTGCCTCACGTTTATGGCCGAATCGTGAATATCGGACTCATTTCGCGTTATGAGATGCATGTAATTGATGTCCATTTGAGATGGAATTAGTGGCAGTGACGGTCGATGGAAGGTGGTCGTTTGGTCGTGGACATAGATGTGGTGGCATTGGGCAAAGTGTTCCGGGGGAGGTGGCATGATGTATGTGTGCGACTGAGTTTGGGTGAAATCGATCTGCAGAGTTTACGGCATATGGTTGTAGACATACCACATGTGCTGTTGACAGATGAGACGGTGATGGCAAGTCCGCCTTAGTCAAGTGTGACAGGTTAAGTGGATTTTAGTGCAGCCAGTTATATGATGAATGGGAGCAATTACCGTGGAGTGTAGGAGTGGGTACTTGGATTCTTCGTGGTGCCATTTGAAGTGTGGGACATATATGACTGACTGAATGAGTGGCTCCAGCATAAATAAGAACGATTTTCTAGTCTTTTAGGCATGGAGTACATGTAGGCACTTGATAGCCTCTTTTACTGATTGGTTGTCAATAATGACGGAAGTTTTTATGCCTTGGACTAAAGTTAAATTAGCTGTCGGGATAGGTTGGTTTAAGTTGAAACGGATTGTGGGAAAAGTAGTAAAAGGCAAACAGTAAAAACATACAAAAATGAGTTCAGAAACTCGTTAGAAAAAAACGTTGAGAACAAATCAAAAAAGGATTGGGGAACTAGTTGAAAATCGCGTCAAAAAATTCTCCCAAAAACGTGCCAAGAAATTATGTAGAAAAATGGTCCCAAAACTGCGTCAAAAACTGCATTGAAAAATGCTTCGAAAAACGCTCGAGAGACGAGACTCCAAAGAAGGTGTCAAAAAACGCCTTCAAATAGGTTTCAGAGAGCGAGTCAAATAATACATCAAAAACGTTGAAAAAAGGCACGTTAAATACGCGTATAAAACCCTGGAAAATACGTCAGAAAATGTGTTTAAAAATACTATACCTAAAAAAACATTAAAAATGCTCCCAAAACTGCGTCGAAAGCGCACAGAAAAATACGCCAAAAATACCGCTAAAATACAAAAAATGCTCCCAAAACTGTTAAAAGCACGTAGAAAAATGCGTCGAAAAATGCTCCGAAAGAGACTTAAGAAGGTGTCAGAAAATGCCTTCAAATACTGCGTTGCGTCAAGAGCGCACTGAAAAACGATAAACTCGCCGAAAGACAGTCCACTGAACGCGTCCGAAAACGCGTTAAAAAGTGGGTCAAAAACGCACCAAAATACGGATTAAAATTGACAAAAAATGTAAGAATTCTCCATACAAACAACAGAAAACTCATGCCTAAGAATGCAGCCCAAAATGCTTCTTAAAAATTCACCTCAAGACTTAAAAAAAAGAAACATGTATGAAAAGTGCTCCCAAAAATGCTAAAAAGTGCACCAAAAATACGTCGAACAACGCTCCGCAATACACTCGAAGGAACGTGACAGAGAACGCCTTCAAATGCTTGTAAGAAAGGGAGTCAAATAACGCATCAAAAACGTGGAAAAATGCGTAAAAAGGGCACGTAAAATACGTGTGTAAAACCCTGAAAAAACGCGTCAGAAAGTGTATTAGAAAAGGCATTAAAAATGCTTACAAAAACACGTAAAAATACTTGCATAAAAAAAACGCATAAGAAGCGTCAAAAAAGCGTTAGAAAACTCATCCAAAAACGGATTAAAATCGTCAAAAAATGTGTGAAAAACACTTCATAAAAGTGCCAGCAAACTCGACAAAAAAACATGACAAAAAATGCGATCCTAATTGCGTGAAAAAATTCGACCAAAGATGTGCCAAAGAATATTTCGAAAAATGACTACAAAACTGCGTCAAAATGCGCATAGAAAACGAGTCGATGAACTTGCCAAAATACAGTCCAAAGAACGCGTCCGATAACGCGATAAAAAGCTAGTCAAAAAATGCACCAAAGACATATGAAACGGCGTCCCAGAAACACGTCCAATTAAACCTGAAAAATGCGTCAAAAAATTATCGAAAAATTCAACAAATAACGGGTCCGAAAAAAATCAAAAAAAAGTCTGGGGAAATTTGAACTAATACTTGTCAGAAACGTATAAAAAACGTCGAAAAAAGTTTTAAAAAAACTATGCAAAGAAAATACGGTGAAAACGCATCAGAAAACGCCTCCAATCGAATCAAGAAAACACTTCCAAAACAATTGGAAAAATGCGTCGAAAAATTGCCAAAAAATACAAAAAGAAACTCATCGAAAAAGGCTTTAAATGCGATTTAGAAAGCGCGTAAAAATCATCATCAACAACGCCGACAGATGCGTCTTAAAACGTGTCCAAAAATACGATCAACTACGCTTCAAAACCGCTTAAAAAACGTACAAAAATTTATCAAAAACGACTTGCAACAGCGCCAGAAAACCCGTTCAAAAATATGTCAAAAAAGAACCAGCTACAAAATGTTGGGAAAAGTAAAACAAAAATAGCGGGAATTTAAGACTGCATTTAAGTAATTCCACTTAAGTCAGCGACTACGTTGAAATAGCATATGTCACAGCCATTATTGGGATGAGTGGTCAATTTCATTCACTTAGCAGTTTTAGATGGATGTAAATTTATTTTTTGACGCTAGCCTAAGTTGGCGTAATCTCTCAAGTCAGACAACTGAGAGTTTGTTTGCATTTTCACCTGCATTTTCCGCTAAAACACTGTCGTCACAAAAGTTGCATCGACAATTCGAATAGACAAGCTTACCAACTTATCTGGCTACTACTACTCGTCCTTGAATTGTGCCTTCAAATATCGAGTCTTGCTTGAAACTGGTTCTTTGAAACCTTCGACATGCACATTTGATTAATCGCTCTGGCTGATCCAGAACCCCTGCCCTAAGAACCATTGGTTTGTTCGCCGTACAATGTATCGATAATTGGCACCAAACTCTTGAAGAATTTTAGAAAGCACGCCTGCTCCAGCGGCCAATACTGTTGTGATTGCTAGATGCCAACTAGATTAATTATAATAGGGGCATTATCGCATTCTGCTGTCTGCTATAACACCACCGCATAGCCGCATTCAAGGCTCTTGAGCGCATGCATCTACGCTGTCAGAACTCTTAAGATAAATATCTTCCAACGTCATCATCAAATACCATTCCCACGTTTAATTGGCTCGATGCCTTTCACTTCTTTGGGTGAAACAAATATAAGAAAAAATCGCGCACAGAAAACATTTTTGTGTCAATTACACATTTTTGCGAGATAAATAAGTTCCCGTTGCAAAGTGTTGCATAACATCACACATCCGGCGCGCGGCGGCTGCAACAATCACCGAGACGGCCAGTAGCGCGCAGCCATGCAGCCGGAACTATCTATGGAGTACCTTACCCATAGAGACAGACAATTGGTAGTTTGGCTCTGGTCTGGCCAGCTGTCTGGCGATCGCATTTGGATTCCTGACGCTCGCAGGTAATTGCAATCAATTTATCAATATCACAGGGATAACCTCTAGGAATCATAATTGCAAGCTCGCATATAAATAATTGCGGCAGTGCCGTTTTGCTATCTTTTTCTCACTGTCCATGTTTGCTAAAAATTGTTCATTTTTTATGAAGATATCGTCATCAATCGGTAGGTATACAATTGGATGGAGGCTGTGCGGGGCCGGCTTACAGAGAGTACCATACTATGCCTATGCCGACTGAGGCCGACAATGCAAGGAAACGACGAGGCCGACGTTTCGAAACGTCTTACAGTTGTGCAGGTTTCAGTTTGTTATGTACACCGGACGCGTACTGCTGCTGGTGTTGGATCTTGGACGGTTCAACAGCGATTAATTTTCTATGGGAAATCTAACGAAAAATAATTGAGCAGAAGATGTATGAATGAAACATGCAGTCTGTGTTTCCTGGAGAGGATTATTATTTTTTTTTAACAGGCACTGTACGGTACGGCACCAGGTGGGGCAACGAAAGCGAGAGTTACCACGATCTTTTCATCAAATTGGACACGGCACAGAGGAGCGTGTACATCACCATCGCATGCAAAGGAAAGTGAGCATGATCTTACTCTAAACAGTGAAGGGAAGGACTGTCACTGACATTGGAAATCGAAATGAGACAGACACAGAATGAAATCTGCATGAAGATGTGACGTATATTTTGGCAAGGATACCAATACGCAGACAGCTCTCAGTTTCAAAAAGCTTTGACAAGTTTACGTGGCACGTTTTACAATATTGAGCTACGCTTGCAAAAGCGGCCACCAGAGCAAGTACCTAACCTATTCATAGAATCGCTGATCGATTGGACTTTCAGGTTCACCCAACTCTTACAAAGTGTGACAGTCATAAAATCAAAAAGAAAAAAAGAAAAAAGAAATAGTAGGCGCTACCAGTCCGCTTATAGGCCAAGTTTCTCTCAACCATTTGCCTGTGTGACTTTTTTTTTGGGACTAATGGAACCGTGACTACTGAAGAAAATATCGCTACTATTGGGAGGGAAGGTTAACAATGACCGAACTTTTCGACAATTGGAGCTTCTACCGCCCAGAGCACACTCTTGTGGATAACGTTCATAACTGGTCCAATTAAGGAGTCCGAGCTCGAAACCATTTGCTGGTTGACCCTCTGATGATCTTTTACAAAAGGTTTGGGTTCTTCGACTGGCATCCAGAAAGGCTACTTCGGGAATAGCGGTAATATAAAAAACTTGCCAAAAGCCTATACAAAATGTTTCCAAATAAAAGCCGAAGAAAATACGGTCTTTCTAAAAAGATTTATTTCCGGAACTTTTGTAAAAACCCGTTTTAAAAAACTTTACATTTTATTGAAACAGAATCGAGCCTTTTGGTGATCTTCATTCTGTCAAATTGGTTGTGGACTTTCGCCTTGCAGACTGTTCAACGAACAATAAGTAAAATATTAGCCAAAGCGATATTGTAACCATTCGAAAAGTTGCAGGAGTTATAAGAAAATTCACTGGACTCGACCTGGTCATTCTATAAAGGTTACACGTCAACGAAAGGAAAATTCAACCAAACATTGTTCGCATGCTGTACGCAGTATAAAACTAGCAAACGACCACTGCAAACCATTGGAAAAGCCGAACAGTCAACTCGTGGAAATATCTACAGTAAGGGCACCTAAACCCTGCTTATGCTTCTTAGTTAAGAGCGTAGGACATATTTTAGAATAGGTACTACTGAATTTCGGGTCACTTATTTTCAGACTTCAGACTTCCAGCTCTAAAGTGTACTAGACCAACAAGCCGAAGCGAATTGGAATTTAGTATAAATTACCTTACAAACGGTTGTACCTCAATCTTTACATTTAAACTGCTTTGGCATTCACCAATCTTTCAATTTAACTCATCGCAGCGATTTCAAACAATTTCAAGCCTTGAATTTCCATCAAGGACGGTATACCTCCACCTTAACAGAGACCTTTAAAACTGCAGAAGAGCTTTGCTATTCACCAATCTTTCAGTTTAACTCTGCGCAGCAGCTTAAAGGTTTGACTTTCCATCAAGATGAAGCTTGTTTCAGATGGAGGCCACTATCTGGTATACTAATACTGACAGCGTGATCGCTTTTGACAGTTCATTTCAGCAGTTACGACAAGAAGCAAAGTCAGCATATATTTGGATTCCGAATTTTATGACGAGCCGAAATGGGTGAATTATAAAGAAAGAGGCCAAAACCTTAATATGAAATTTGTGTGTCTTTTCGACCAACCCCTTGTTCAGTAGTCCAGTCAATTAACCAATAAAGCACTGAGCCAATTATTGCACAAGACCTTAACAGCCCGATTCTGCTTTATGGTGGATGGGCATGGACTTTGATACACGCGGCTGGAAACCTTCTGAGACGTTTCGAGAGATAAATTCTTCTGGTGATGGAGAAAAAGGTTCTGTATACGACAAACGGAGTATACAGCCTTATATGGCACGTTGATCGTAAATGGATGTCCCAATGAACCACCTCGACGAAGTTTTGAGGTTCACAGATCACAGTCCACAGTGCAGGTTCGAAATAGCCATCTTCGTAGGTAAAGTAGATAATATAATACACACTGAAGAATTGCGTATTCGTCGCAGAAGCAAAAGTTTTAGAGATGAGAAGGCTTGCTTGAGAGACCGATTGCTCACTTCTCTCATTCTAGCCACAATAATATACAAGAAAAATAAAAAATAATGATTCTCCTTAATGATCAAAAACTATTACTTTTGTATTACAATGTGTATTTTTTTTTTCTATAGTTATTTAACTCTAAAAACGGATTCTAATGGTCTCGATGCCCTGAACCCACCTGAAGCCTTAAATTTTTAAAATTATTTAGATAGATAAATAAATATACAAGAATGCCCTTCTCATAGATTTTAATGACAGAAATCTCCTCAAGAATTTTTTTAGGAGATCAAAATAGCCTTAGAAGGTCTGAAGGGCCCTCTCAGTTTGATCGCAATAATCTTCTATATCGATGACGATATAACTCGATAACCACTGGGCCAATTTTCATGATTCTTCTTTCGTTTTGTTTTTATTGTTCTATTCCAGGTTTAGGTGATCTTAAAAGATAGGATACTTTTGGAATCGATAGGTGGCGTTGTTGTCGATCTCAGAAACCACTCACCCGATTCCAATAAAATTTTGTAGATGCGTATGGCTGGTTCCAGCTTGGAAAAAATTATTTTTTTTTTTTACCCCGATAGCAGACGCTGTCATCGATCTCCGAAACTGCTCAACCGACTTGATTGAAAATTTGTGAATGGGTAGATATGGTTGCTTCTAGTTTGAAAGATAGGAAAGTTTTGGACCGAACCTATATAGGAAATGTGAATTGACGGAAATACATAAAAATAACAATAATAAAAATAATAATTTCATTCCATTAACATTAATTTGGGCGGAACGAAGTTCGCCGGGTCAGCTAGCGTGCCCATAAAATTTGTTACACTGATGGTAGAAGAAACTAAAAAGCCACCACTCCACGTGAGGCACTCCGTAACTGCTGGTTTGTACTAAAACTCATCCTTCGTGCGACTGAAAGGGTTTCTCATGAAAAACTGCACCAACCACAATCCTCCTTTTGACCGACGCATTTAAAATATTTTCTAAATACTGGTACAATTCGTTTACAATGAAAGCAAACTGTGTTCAACAGCGAAAGTAACTCGCCACCACCTAAATTTGTCCCCCTTTATAACCCCTCCATTAGTTGAATGCATTTTTCTCAGACGAATCATCTGAATCGCGGTGTGACTCACAATAAAAAAAAACTCAACCACCCGTCGAGTGACTGAAAGGTTTCACTTCTGACAGCTTGCAACCGCACTCTGTGTATGTACACAGAAAGGCTTAACAAAACATTGTGTGCAGCAACAATAAACTACTAAACAAAAAAAAAATAAAAAAAAAATTCATTAAACAAATATAAACCGTACTCGTGTCGTGCACCGCACCAGAGATATCTCGAAACAAAGCGAAGCCCAGTTAGCCGTACAAAGAACCTAATGCCAGCTGAAGAGGGCGGGCAAAAGGACGGTGTTCTGCCGCGCAAAACAATGAATCCATTCGGCCAGCTACAGCTATACGGGCGCGCTTTCAAAGCCTAGTTCACGCGAAATTACTGCCAAGAGACAGACTTCGGTGCGCGGCTGCGATCAGCATGAATCAGCGCGAGCGAAAATCCGTTCGTCGTTGACTGGAATTGTCATCGGCATCATCTGTCAGCGCGCACTAGTGGCTGTGTCAAAGTGAAGGTTTTCGATTGAATATGGCACGCGCCTAAAGCTCAGTTGAGGCAAAGTGCGCCGCACTCTCAAGTCACTGGTTTCGGATCGTGGCGATGAGTTTCTTTGGAAGCGCATACGAGTAATTGGGAACTGCACCATATGTCGGCGGCTGTCAGACAGAGACAACTCCCTGGACACATTCGAGGAACACACGGCTGCAGCTGGGGTTTGCGTCTTCCGCGGAATAGCCGCGTTTAGTTGCTCTTGTGCATACGAATAGAGGGCTTCAGCTTGAGCTGGGGATATGGACTGGCGCCAGTGAGGACCCAGAAAAAGATAGTTTGGTCAAACTCAGTCGTCTGGTCATGTACATTTGGAATGAAAAAAATGGTGCACCCATCACGTTTATATATTGATAAATAAGGCCCATGTTGCGGCGCCAGGCCTATAATTAAGCGGCTAATTGAATCAACGACATAGAGGCGACAACAACTATTTCGCGACATTGTGATAACAAAAATTAGTCGTGGCCGAATTTCTAATGACAGTGACAAATAAACAACTTAGCACGTTCACGCCAATTGGGCAGAAAGGTAGCTGTGAACGATGGCGCGATAGGTGTTAAGAGAGACTGAATAAGCCCCCGTTATCAGATTTGTTGTGGTAAATTATTATATTATTATTACCTGACCAGAGGCGCGCTATTTCTGACCTGGTAGGCTTGAATTTTAGGTTGAGTAAGACAAAAAAATAAATAGTTGGCGCAACAGGTCCGGAGGGACCCTAGGCCTAGCTTCTCACAACCATTCGTTTTGTGTGAGTTTTTAATTTTTGGAATGAATGGAAGGGATCTATAATTTTGTGCGACTAATTGAGAAGCTCTTTCAGGACAGTTATACTCTCGGATATTTGTCAGACGTTCGCGAGAGGTGGCGCAGTGGAAAAAAAAAACGGTATTCGAACCTCGACCCCTCGCTTAGTAGTCGAACACACTGACCACTAAGCCACTGCGCCTACGTATAAGACTAAAGGGGTGAATATAAAAGGATTTCATGAGTTAATCCAGCTTAAGCCAGTGTACGAAATCATGTGTCATGTGCATGAGCGAGATGTGTTCATCAAGTGATTCAAATGTAACAAAAGTGGACTTTCGATGAAGTTTGACAGGAGCTTAGCCACTGTACTCCTGTTGTTCCTCTACATTTATTCTAGCCAGAGCCCTATTTCCAATCTATCTGTTCAATACTTGTCAACATTGAACCATTCTGGCTCTCCCTGATTCCCATCAGAGTGTGATCCGATTTCTTTCTTTATGAAACATTTGTTGGGATTTTGGGATGATTTATGAATGTTTTGTGGGTTTGTTTTCGGGAAGTTTTCGAGTCGTTTTTAGAACGATTTTTGCGATGTTTTTAGAACCTTTTAAATCGTTTTTTCCAGCCGGATTTTGAAGTATTTGTCGGTCCGTTTTTGGGATACTTTCAAACATTTTTAGGGGCGCTATAAGGTCAGTTCTTATGTTAGTATTAAGGTATTTTTCAGGACATTTTAGGGTCGTTTCAGTGCGGTTTTGGAAAATTTTTGGAGCGATTTCAGAAAGGTGTTTATAGTACTTTTGAGGCATGAGCACAATTAGCACACTATTTAAATTTTGAAACTGTCTGGAAACTCGTTTGGGATTGTTTTTTTTTTTTTGTGGCATCTTATATAGAATTTTGAAGCATTTTTCCTTGAGTTTTTGAAAATTTTTGCGCGGTTTCTATAAAAGGTTTTTGAGATATCTTCTCGCTTTTGGTTTTGAAGAGATTGAAGAGGATTTTAACACAATTTTCGGGAAGTTTTTGGGACTTTTTTCGGACTTATGGGAATTATTAGGGTTTTTAAAATAAGTCTTTTTTTATATCACTTTTTGGAGCGTGGTCAGTTTTTAAGTAATTTTTAACGGTGTTCGGATTTTTATTATGGGATTTTTTTTGGATAATTTTGTGATTTAAAAGGATTTTTTTTTTATATTTTCGAGGCTTTTTCGGGTCGTTTTTTACAGCCTTTTTTGGAGTGCTCTTTGTAGGATTTTTGTGATATTTTTAAAATATTTTGTCGATTTTGGTAATTTTGTTGGGACTTTATTTATTAATCATAAGATGCCGTAAAAAACGCAGTCAAAAACAATCGAAAACAGGCCGCAAGACTGTTTCAAAAGTGTGCTGTGACTTATGACTATTTTTCAATCGCTTTCAGGGCGATTTCTGGGATACTAATTGGGAATAGTTTTTGAGTCGCTCCTTAAGATGTTATTTTTGGTGTTTTCCTGGAGTTTTTTTTTTAGGTATTTTCAGGATATTTTTCATGGGTTGTTTTTGGAATAATTTTTCGAATCGCTTTGCCTTTCTTATGGTTCTTTGTGGTCGTCGGCGTTTCGGTTATTTTTTTGGGAGTTTTTAGTTTTTTTTTTAACAAGCCTTTTTTGTCATTTTTTGGAAGATCTTTTGGGTTGCGTTTAGAGGCATTTCTATTACACTTTTCGGTATTTTCTGTTAATTAAATATCAGAAGATAAACGAGGATAAGTTCGAATTGAACCCGCAACCGGGAAAGATGCACATACTCATTGAATTCGAATGCTAATGTACAGATGCATCTGACTCTTCCTGACAGTCAATTAAATTTAATGGTGAGCAGAACGATTATTTCCAAAGCAAAACTTACGACCCCTTTTAAGAACGGGTTCACATATACAGATTTGTTTTTGCTGTTTCGAAAGGCACCATGATTTAGGAATTGCTTGGAATATTTCAGCGTTTCTGGTTCATTTACGGCCGTTTACTTTTATCAGGAAATAACAGTTGTCCACTTGCCCACATGAAGGCACACTGAGATAGACCAGTTCAAAATAGACAAAACTCAACATCTAGCCACCACATTTCTATCGTTGTCCATGAACCTCCCTCGTTTCCTCCGAATTCCCATGGGAAAATATTTTGGAAATTCCCCAAAGATTTGCTTCCTTGTAGACATCGTCGTCGGTCGTCCCCATTGTTATTCAAGTTTCAGTAATGTTCCCATCGGGCAGAGATGTGCACTGCATCCCATAATCAATAAGCGTCGTCGCAGCTCATTCTACATTCAGTTCAACTGCGCTATATGGCAGTATCGGTATGTGCTCCGGCCAAATCAGCAAAACAAACAATGTCACAAAATCCGTCTAAAAATCCGTCAATGCATGAATGTATAAGAAGTACATCGATCGGCCATGTGTGTGTGTGTGTGTGCCAGGAAGCAGACAAGACTCAATCCATTATGCATGAAAAATGGTTGAATGGCATTAGATGCATCTTACGGTCTCCTGCGCTTGTCTCCTCCGTTGCGCGACCAACTGCTCAATGTCTGCCACGACCAACACCGGAGATGGACATCGATCGATCTGTTTTCCAACCGCCGGCCGCCGCCAAGTGCACGCACCTATACTACACACCATCCTATAGGTAGGTACCTACTATCGAAGAACAACATCTAAAGCGGGGCCCAGTGACAGAAGTCACTTTGGTTCCGATGGATGGCGGATCGGATAGCCGGGCCAGCAGAGTAGATCGCCGCCGATCGCAGACAGGAAACGATCAGCCTCAGCATTGGGAAACAGAGCGACAGAAGCCGAGAGGCAGAGACTGGCGATCATCGGTCGCCGATTGGAAGATCATTGAATGCTAATCACAGATCCTGCGCAACGGATGATGGAGTTCATGAATTTGAAATTGAGCACGTCTCGTCGAATGGGTTACACGCCCAGTGTCGCTTGGATTTTGCTTGTTTTCCACTTTTTTGCATTTCTTTTTTGTTTCTGTGTGAGTTGTTTGTTCTATGGAAATGCAGACCTACTTTGACAGATTCCGGTTGTGCGGTTCTGCCGCTGGCTCGACACTTAACATGTGCTAATTTCGGCCTGGATCCCGTATCAAACTGGAGGATGAGGACGACGACGATCGGCAGCGTTGAATTTACGACACAGCTCAATGGAAGCTAATTTTATGTTGTGCACACTCAAGTTGGAGCGAAATTAGGAATGCAAATCGAAATAAATCAAATTTTGATCGGCCGGCAAATTGCTATGGTGGGGTGTCCTTCTGCACTGCGCCGAGTGGAGTGGATGCTGGATGGTCATGGTCATATTATAGGGATAGACACAAGACCTAGTTTCAATTAGTCGCGGCAAAGTCGAGGTGGGGCTAATTGCTTTCGAGGGGTTAAGGAACTCGGTTATAGCTCGAAGTGGTATTGAAATCAATAGCCAAGGAAAAAGAGCTTTTTTTTATTACTTCCTAAGACTTTTTGGAGCGTTTTTGGTGGAGTTTCTGACATTTTTTTTTTATTCCGATAGGATTTTTTTTTTGTCGTTTTTGAGGTCGAGTTTTCAAATATTTTCGAAACATTTTTTATCACTTTCGAGGGGTTAAGAAACTCGGTTAGGTATAGCTCGAAGTGGTATTGAAATCAATAGCCAAGGAAATAGAGCTTTTTTTATTACTTTTTAAGACGTCTTTGTAGCGTTTTTGGTGGAGTTTCTGATATTTTTTTTATTGCGATAGGATTTTTTTTTTGGTCGATTTTGAGGTCGAGTCTGGAAATATTTTCGAACCTTTTTTTTATCACTTTCGAGGGGTTGAGAAACTCGGTTTGGTATAGCTCGAAGTGATATTGAAATTGTTAGCCAAGAAAATGGAGTTTTGGAGCGTTTTTGGTGGAGTTTCTGACATTTTTTGGGACATTTTTGTATTGCTTTCGAAAGGTTTTTTCTTTGGGTTGCTTTTATGGCGTTTGTCAGTTTTTGGGTCGTTTTTGAGGTCGAGTTTGGAAGGATTTTCGAAACACTTTTTATCATCTTTTCGGGGCATATTGGAACTATTTTAAGGGCGGGTTTATCAAGATTTTTGAACCGCTTTTAGGAAAATTTTCAGGCATATTTCCGGTGTATTTTCTTTAGAAAGTTTTTTTAAGTGATTTCGGCAGCATTTTTTGGAATGTTTTTTGAACGTCTTCTACTCGGTTTCAGACCGTTTATGGGCATTTTTTGGGACCCTTTTCCAGGCCACTCTTCAGTTGCCGTTCGGAGTATTTTTTTAATTGTGTTTTTTTTTTTTTTTTTTTTGGGATTTGTTTGTGCATTTTTTCTTTATGTTTTCTAATGCATACCGATAGGCAAAAATCGAGCGCAATATAGCACCTGGGCACATAAAATCAACCTTGGAGTTATTTCGAGGGATTGCTGTTAAAAAGGCGGTGTAAGGGTGGCCCATAAGCCAGTTGAAATAGGCACCTTCTCCATAGGTTTTGAAATTACATATAAATTAAATAAATTTTTGACTCTTGGCGGCCTAAAAGGTATTTTGGCAGGGGTTTTTCTGTCTCAAGAGGCGTTCTTGAGACATGAAAACATCCGGGTTTCTCGAATTTTATTTTTATTATTTATTTTTTTTGCAATAAAAGGACATCCTTAACGCATGTATCATGGCGGAAATCTTGCAGGAAAATCGTTTTGCAGACAGATAAAACATTCGACTTGTTACGACATTAAACCAAGGCGCTGGGGACTCGGAGACATCGCACAAATTTCCTTTTCATTTCTTAATTGCTTCTTAGTTGATTGTCTAATCCTCGGAATATTTCCCGAATGGAATAGACTAAGTTTTTGTTGATCCTCATTAGTCAGGCTTAGAGTACACCTGGCTTCCAAAGTTCGTACTCATACTTAGCTCTGGCTTATTGATCCACAGATTCCATGTCTTCTATACCTAGAGGTAGAGATACCTGACTTACCTCTTGCCTTGATATGGAATGTCACCGCTCGCCCGCTTAAATGTTTCAAGCTTGAGGCTTTTACGTAACGCTGCTTGCAACGATAAACGCCATAAATCAGACTGCGATTATATAGGTCTTAGACAGAATCGTGAGAGGGCTCTACTACTCAACTCTGCTAAGCCTTTTGACCGATTAATCTTATATTAAGTATTTTCTAGATTGGTGGCCTCTAATGCCTCCGATGGTAGTTCATTTACGCTTACTTTCAGAAGGTCCAACTTAAAGTCTGCGATGAACTACGGCCTTGAATAACAAGCTTTTTCAGCTAGCTTTGTCCATATAAATGGGACAGCTAGCCCTTTAGGTATGCTAACGCAAAATCAGTCCGAAATCTCATCGCCACTAAGAGTTGAGGCTAATCTTGAGACGTCATGTGGCAGAGGCTGCAGTTGTTATAATGTCACCAACCCCATAATGGGAAATGCACTCCGACCGCAATGTCAACCCAGGAAGTTTGTAACAGGTACAGAGCACTTGTCAAATCAACTCAACACTATAAGTGACAAGAAACATTGCAGTACAGAGGGAGACGTACTTAAGGAGAGTGTGGACACTCGCTAAGTGCACTCGCTTGCAAAAAAACGATTCCATTGACATTGGAAGGTCTACAAAATCTTCAAAAAGATAGTAGATACTACTTTCCGGTGGTGAAGAACTCCGTTGACATCAAGTTTTAGCTTCGAACCGAGTTCCACTTCAGGTATACATCTTCAACTTCATCTTCTCCGAACCGCATTCCGCTTCAGGTATACATCTTCATCTTCTTAGACGGCACTCTGGTTCGAGTTTGTGGGATTGAAGCAGACCCTTAAATTACCTGAATCAAGAAACGAGACAACTTCCGGTGCGCGCAGTAGTTGTTGATACTCTTTCCTACCCACCGCGTTAACAAAGCTGTTCAACCTTACACGTACCTCTTTCAACCCCTTTACGCAGCCCAAAATTATGCTTCAGCTATGCAATTTTGAGAGCAAATACCTGAAAACTGCCTGATCACATGTTTGCATCCCGAAAACCACGGTTAAAACAACTCGTACCTATCCATCAAGGCGTCATCGATCCAGATGCTATCTCCAGCGAGCCTGAAGCTTATCTTTGGCATTTTTTTTTTCATAACGAAAATCACATCCATCCCCCAAACAAGTATACGCTGACCAACTCTGTAACACGCACAAAAATCCACTCCGTCTTGCATCTGCCGCTTGATTAAATAATTTTCTCTAACCAAAGGCACAACCTCAACGGCTCAACCCCATAGGACAACATTGTAGCTGGCTTCTCCTTGCGACACGTATTCCCCTTCAATCATTCATCTTCCGAGGCTTACATTGAAATCATGCGCCGCAGTCATAAAGGCCGCCACAATGCAAATCACGAGTTTCCACGCAAATCTGCGGCCAAAGAGGAAAAGTCAAAGCCGCCCATCAAAACCGCCAAAACTTCGCCAATTGACATCATCCGCGATTCGCCTATTGCCATCGAGCTGCATGTCCAGGTCCACAGGTCCACCCTGCTGCACCACCATCAACTATATGATACTCATCGGCCATCAGCCGACTCTAGGCAATTCTGACGTAAAGACTCCTGTCGTCGTCGCGATTTCATTTGAATTTCATATGCCAATGCCGGCAGACATCTCGCTGCGAAGCTAAGGTGAAGCGTTTTTTTTTTTCTGTCGGAAGGCACTCGTACCACCACCGACTTGGACCCTGACAACTGAATTCCTTTGCACGCACGCACTATTGTTGGTGCTGCTGCGGGACAGTAACTAGTCTGTCTGTCCCTCTGTGTAAATGTATGACTGAAACTGCAACCCAACCCAAACCGTGCAGTCACGAGCTACTCGTACAAATAGGTGCCTTGCTATAGGAACTCCCGAGCCAGTCCGTGCCGAAGTTTTGCCATAGAAATGTTTCACTGGTTTTGATTGACGCTCATAGCTAACTAATTAGCATACAATGACATTTCGCCAATTGACTCGATGCGGTATTGATGGACACAGCCACTTAGCCTCCTGCACTCCGTGTCCATGTTTTGGCTGGTTGTGTTCTTATACCGAGAGCGAGGCAGCGATCGTGTTCTTCGTGAGTTGCATATCCAATTGAATCGTAATCGGTTTTTGTTGTCCCGTCTGCGGATGGCTTTTCTTCTGCGCGGGCTACGGTAGAGATGCCAGTGCCAAAGTTTTGACTTCCTGACTACTGCGATCCTGTCAGAATGTGCGCGATCACCCACATGAAACGATGATGATGCGGTGCAGGCTGTTTAGGGGAGCTGTCATGAATCTTGTTCGGCTATTAGCGGATGATGTCATACAGCTGGATCGATGCCAACAAAGACTCGTATTTCAGACAGATGTCAGAACATTGGCCCAAACATTTGAATTGTTGTCGCGCGGAGTGGATTTATTTCGCTAAATGACAAATGACTTTACCAGCGGGGGGGTTGCGTTCTAAATGTCAGCGAGTGAGTGTGCAAACTTGATAGATGGCTAGCGAAACATGATCCAGCGTTCTTTCCTTGTTGGTCTGGTGTAAAACAGAGAGAATATGTTTCCAAATGTCAGCGCAATAGTTTGGCAAGATGAACCTGTTTGAATTCGAGGAGCTTATGCTAATGGGGGCAGTCTGGAAGTTGCTGTCACTAGGGAGAGTTTTACAAAGTAACTAGTACTAAAATAAAAATGTCACCGCTCAATTTCCGGGCAGGGCTTAGACTGCAATTGAAATATGTTAATAGCAGTCTTCAAATATTCGGAGGAAGGTTTCAAAGGACTTTCTGCATGTGTCCGCTAGATGGCGCTTGAAGTACAAGTAATCATAAATTAACCCTCGAAGGTAGGCACTTCCCAAACGGTTGGAAAATATATTCCTAGCCTCCTCACTGGCCTTTATCGAGCTTTTCTTCTCGTAAGAAGCACTGCTTCCATTTTACGAGTTGCACCTAGCAAGCCAGCGCTAGCTAGCCATCCGCGTGGAGTCGCAACTCTCTGATAACCGTGCAGTGCAACATCTTCTTTAGTTCTAGCCACAATCACCACGGCGATGTCGTTTGCAAAGCCGATAATTGAGATCTCCGTCGTACAAAAGGTTCTAAAGCAGGGGACCTGGTACCGAACCTTGTGGTAGTCTAGCAGTTTTTTTAGCTTTCTTATATTCCGTCGTCAGAAGGACTGCGGGAGACTTTGTAACAATATTTGCCGGTAGTTTAGTCTTTCAAAGACCTCGTGATAAGTTTCAAACGCATTGAAGTAAACGACCTTGATCTAGTGAACAGGGGTGTAACATTTCGGCCTTGTCAATCTCTGCTGCTGGTATAATTTAAAATAGATCTCTGGTCCCCATTCATATACAGGTCATCCACATGCCTTTTACCATCCCGTAGCAAACTGCTACTTGACATCGATGAATGATCCCGATCAAGCTGTACTAAAAATTGTATACTTCCGCTGTTGGCTAAGGCACTACCTCCAGTGGAACAGTCTGGACGTCCTTGATTTCTAGTTCACGGCAATAGCCCGGGTTTAAAGTAAAATATATTCTCTCTGTCAACCGGCTTCGGTCATTTTCGTTTCGAACAATTCTATGCAAGATTCCGGCGAACTTTGCAGTCGAAACTCTAAAAAACAAGCAGCTTGCCTTCACACAAATCGCTGGAATTCCTTTTGAACAAATGTAAGCCGTGTTGTACGCTGGCCCATCTTTGGTGACAACGGATGCGCACAAGTTCGCATCGCATACCTCAACCGCATTTTAATTATCCGACAAATTGCCATTTATTCATTTACACCATGTTCCCGAAGATGTCACGATCGTGCGCCGCTGCTAGTTTTGCATTCACAACAACAACGATGACGACGACGACCGACGGTACGTGCGCGTACTGTCGCAGGGAAATGCCATTCAAAGGAACGTCAGCAATCCTTCCGCCAGCCCTCCACCGACGGCGACCCGCTGTGCATATCTTCCAGGCGAAAATATGTCAACTTGGCACGAGTGCGACCAGTATACCGTTTCTGGGGAGCTCAGTATTTTGGACCGCGCGTGTACATACACCAAAATTGGACAACGGTCGTCAGTATATGTATGCGGCCATGGGGGACGAAAGTAATTTTTCATGGAACCGCAATGGCTGCAGCTCCATCTCAGCGAATTCCTCAGAGAGTGTGCAGTTGTGTTGCGCTCGAATGAGTATCGGCGGCGGTCGGCCATCACCGGCAGAATTCCGCTTCTTCGTCTTCTTCTCGTTCATTCATCTCGATCTGTGTTGCGGGGCTGCGCGAGATTCTTCTCAGAATCAATTGTTCAGCAATTCCAAATGGACATTGGATGCGGATGTTTGCGCCGGCCACAATAACAACAACAACAACAGCAGCAGCGCAGCATCATTCGATCGATTCCAATCGGCTGGACCCGGAGGTAGGTCGAACCGCTTGAGGTTAGTAATTTTCTCACTTTGGACTCACACCACGGATGTAGGCAGTATATTTGGCCATTGTATCTGATGGCTCCTGCGCGCGCACCTGTAGAGCTTTTCAAAAGTATAAGAAAGGGGGAATTGCACGGGGTGCAATTATACCATAAATCAAAAATGCAGCTCTGCGAAGGGATAATTTCACACGTCGCCGAGGCAATGGTCCACCGCTGAGAAGTGGAACGCCGCCACTGACACAAGGATACAATCTGAGTAAATTTATTTCCATTTATTTGTTCTGTTCGAGCGAGGCCGTCTTTTCCAATTAAATTCGATTGCACGCGGCGGAGTAGTGGACGTATAGCTTCTACTCATGTCGATGGTGATGATCCGTAATAAACTTTCCAACACCTCCGGGGGGCGGGTGGGGGAAATTATGATTCTGCTCACTACTGTGGGGTGTGAGTGCGCCTTTGAGTGGGCATTGAGGTGTGAAAATTCTAATAAACGCTTAGGTTGAGGTTAAACCGAGAGAAAGGTGCGATTTTGGGGTCAATTGAGTGCACAGACAGCTATCTCGGAGGTGCTGAGTTGGTTCATTGTTTTAGATTGGGAACGGTGGGCAATCTAGGGGGCGTTGGCCTCCGGGTTAGAGAGTACAAGTCTAACAAATGCTTGGTAATTTATTTCTGTACATATGGGCGAAAAATATTTCGCTGATTCGAGGGTGAACGGAGCTGATTATGGGAGGCTGTATTGTGATGTTGTCGGGTGTGACCCAAGCTGCTATATAGTCGAGCAAATACGAGTACGGCATAAAGGCAAATACTTAGCGCTTATTTCAAGTACTGTCAACATTTTTTGAATTAATTGGGGGCAGCAGCTTGCAGAGGCTGAAGTCCTCAAGAAAGAAGCCCATCGGCTACAAAGGATTTGATGATTGCATTTACAAGCTCAACGGGGGTCTCTATTTGTTATCATATTTGCCTCAGTGATGCACAAAACCTTTCCACGTAGTCTTCGCATCACATGTACTTCGTCATTGAATACTCGGCTATGCAATATCTTCTATCCACTTCCACTTTTCGCCACTTCGCTGAACATCGTTAATTGCAAAAGGAAAACAATGCTGGCGACTGAATGCAAACTTTCTGGTCTCAAATATGTGATTCAATTTGTAGGCTCTGCGGAAGGGAACACCAAAATAAACAAATTTTTGGGAAAAATTGTATACCCGCTGAAGATTTCAGTAGCTCAAATGTGTTGTTATTGTCTAACTTCCATGAAATATCATCCCCATTAATAATAACAACAACAGCAATAACATCAACCATAACGCCAAAATAAAGAAAGACAGTCGGTAACAATGACAATAACAATACCAAAAACAACAACAACAGAAGCAGCAGTAAAAGTATTAACAACAACAAAAATACCAACATCAAAAACTGCAACAAAAGCAACATCAACATTAAAAGTAACAACAGCAAAAACTGTAACAATAACAACATAAATACATATTAATAATAGCAGCAGATAAAACTGCTACAACAACAACATCAACATTAATAATAGCACCAGCTAAAACTGCCACAACAACAACATCATTAATAATAACAACAGCAAAGACTGCAACAATAACAATAACATCAACATTGATAATAACACTGCAACAACAACAACATTAATAATAGCAACAGCAAAAACTGCCACAACAATAACCAACAGCAACAACAACAACATTAACAATAACAACAACAGCAACTACAAAACCAAAATCAACATAAAAAAGATAACAACAATGGTTCGGACCGCTTAACAGACGGTGGAGTTCGCCACTGCATATCACCCGCTCACACCAACAAACACCGAAGGAATACACACTCCGCCGTTACACATTTTTTTTTTCATTTGGCTAAATAATTCACACTGTCTTATTGTAAAATATACCTCAGGCAACTACGCGTTTTAATATTGGCGGAAATTTTGTTTGGATAAAGTTCTACCTAAGATCGAGGCCGAAAATCCCATTCCCATCCCTTCCCCAGTTGAGACGAAGCTTATTAGGCTTGACAATCAGTAGGCTTTCTAATGTTTTAAGTAATCTGTAGGTTAGAAGGGTTTCGTCTCCATTTGTATAACACATGCGGCTAACAGAAACATTTCAGATCTGTAAATGAATCTTTAAAAATGTGTAAAGGTTTATTTGCCATGTCAACGAGGAACCTCGTTTCCATGCAGGACAAGTCGGGTTCCTGAAGCGAGGGACAGTAAGCAGTAGTTTGAAAGAGATGTTTCTCACATTTGCTCGGCAAATGGCATCCGTACAGCTTGCAAAGGTCGTTCGTAAAAATTCCTGGACTTTTAAACATGACTTAGATTTCTTTTAATGCTAAAGTCGTTGTCCTTTTAACATGAATTACGGTCAACAGGCCGGTGTAAGAGTTCTGAGGGTGGCATTAAGCCGTAAGAAGTTTTACTTTTTCCATGGAAAACTGAACAAGAAAACTGCCTTGCAGTTGCGTCCTTTGAAATTGAATCACAAAGGATCAAAAAGCCATGATAGACCGTTGCACATTTGCCTTGAAAAATCGATTTCCCGACAGAATTTCCAACAAGTGAATGGGTTGGCGAATTAATCGGAGGCACAGTTCTCTAGAACCTCTATGGAAGCAGAATACAAAAATAATTAAATCTAATATCGAGTTAAGACCAGATAAATTGAGCCCTGAGTTTCGACTTGAAAAATCAGTCTTAAGGCCCTCCAATGACACTCTACTCACAAAAAGTCAATCTTGCTGCCCACCTCAGTCTCTGAAACTTATCTCGGCAACTTATACTATATGCTGATACATCATCAACAATATCGATTCTCAAACTAACCTCTGATGGACACACAAACTCAGATTGGCCCTAATCCGTTTTGCGAAAGCCACCCTCCGCTCATACATACGATTGAGCAATTTCAAGATGTAATTGCGAAAGCTAAACAAAAAATCAAAAACCCATGTAAGCAAACAAAATAATCGCTCAACAGAGAACGTTGCCCACTCCAATCGTGCGCATGCAATACATGCCTACACCACCCACACTCTGCACCAAAGGACTTAGTGTAAGAAATCCTACTCTACCCCGGTCCCCATTGTGTACAATATGCGAAATCCTCGGTGCACTCGCAACTTTACATCCCATTTGCGAAATTATACCTGCCACATGAACGACTGTAGCTTCCGCCACTACCGCAATTGCAATTTTCAATAATTTCACTCCCCCGGGGGGTGTGGGGGTTGTCTTACCACCCCACACCATCGCCGAGTAGCACGATACATGCTCGCGCGCAAGTAAGTCCATCATCGATAACTTATGACAACATAATGCACGCAATAATAGCTTCGTCAGTTCTATCCCGACTTGGGACTCTGCCAGTGTGTGTGTGTGTGACGTGTGTGTGTATGTGGATTGTTGATGGTTTTTTGTTCCAAATCCGGTCGCGAAAAATCACCCGCAGTCGTGTCGGAGGGCGACGTTTTGAAAAGCCTCCCAGGACATGCGGTAGCGCGGTATGAGTGGTGCCATTGGCATGAGAAATATTTGAATGCGATTGGAATTATTTTTGTTGTTTGTTCATTGTTAGGGAATGTATATGTGTGTATACAGAAATAAGGATATTTAGCCATTAGTCAGATTGGCGAAGAGCAAACACTGCGGTGTGGGTATCTACAATAAATAATATGGGACGAAGAAAAGACTCGGCGCAGACTGATCGGTGGAAGACTTCCCATTACAATAATGGGGCATGCTCGTCGGCATTTAGCACATCATTAAATTTATAAGCAAATTCTCTGTGACTGTGTGTGTGTGTGTGATTTTTGGTGGCATTGTGGTACCAACAAGCGGTTGTTCATAATGTCGACGCCGCGTGATTTAAGAGGCTGTGGAAGGGGTTGTGATTATTGAAATTGGAAGCGCTTAACAGCTCTATTCATTAGCAATTATTGAAAGAATTGCCGGATTGATGGAGTCTTTTGGTGTATTGCACACGCGAAGTTTTGCATGTTTTGGTAGAAGCGGAATGAGTGTCGTGTTGCAGCGGCACCTTTAGTTTTAAGTGGAAAGAAGTTGGCTTTCAAAAGTCATGAAGAAAGAACTTGTCATCCGATCAGTAAAATTTGTGGTCCACCGTGAATTCGGGTATTACGATCTACGAGTATACACTATACAGTCGAAGTTATTCTTCTAGCGGATTCCTGGTGCAAAATGCATGTGCTCATAGATGTTACAAGCTTCACGTATCGGAATCGAGTGACAGCGGAGCAAGCTCTGAGCGTAGGTCAACAGAAGTTAAAGTGTAGAACCAACACGGTGAGTTTGTACATTGCGGGGTGTACGCCGAAATATTAGACTGAAAGACAAAACTACAGCTATATGAAAAGTCTTAGAATTCACTTAGGACGACAAACAGGCAGATTTTTCATGGGATCAGAAACTCATGAGGAATTTCTTCACTCGCAGTTCACAGACGTATATAAGTGTGTCCCGCCGAAACATATATAAAAGGTACCTGAGCTTTTCGTCATCAAAAGGAAGCATTTTTGGAAAATATTTAAAAAGAGGCATGTCAAAAACTCCTGTGGTTAAGGCTAATCGAGAGGAAGTCCAGTCTACCTAGGTCTAGGTCAGTTCATCTGCCTGCAATCCCACAAAACTTTAAAAGAAAAATATGGACACGCAGCTTCTGAGCTTAAGCTAATAATCAGTTCAATTGGTTCGCTGACTTTCTGCATTTATAGCTTTCAAAAATTGTACCCGAACTGGGATGAATTTGTCGGTGCTCCTGCTGTGCCTTATTCTAACAGATTTGGAAGATCGAAACTCGTCAAAGGAGGTTTGAAATTACTCCCAGTCCTTTACTGAACAGACTTTGGGCCTAAGAAGTACACTCTTTTGAATCTTTAAATCCCATATTGACTCTTACGGTCTATATAGGTATAGTTAAACGGGTTGGTGAGACAGGGGGAACCTGCACTTGTCACACTTAGATCAATGTAGATCCGTTGTGATACCGTTGGGGTTCTAATGACAGCCATAGTGTGGATAGCTATGAAACCGGATTGCCAAGCCATCCCGAGCCTAATACAAGTCTATGCAAGTCTTTCATAGACACTCCTCAGAGAGGTCTAAGTCCCCGAAAAAGTGTCCTATCTGAGGTTGGCGGAGTATCCACCTTAGACAACTTCTAAGTCACAGCAGATCATCTATACCTATATTCGAATACAACTTTATTGACCTTACAAGTTGGCGTAAAAACTGCTGGACAGAGGTCGGAGCAACTTGAAATTTTAAATGCTTCCTTAGTCCCTAAGAAAACTGTAGGCTATTTCTATCATTGCCACGCCTACATTTTTGCAGTGTTTTTCCCCAAAATGCATTTTTTCTGACCTCACGGTCTTTATCTTGGAATTGGGCAAATTGCTTGAAAAAAATCGAATAGGAACTTTATTGAGCCAATCTTTTCCCATATCGTAGGCTAAGCTTTCGGCAACTGATAGAGGGAGATCTTACTTTTGGGACAAATAGAAGGTTGTAAAAACTAAGTCCGAAGTGTAAAAATTAAGTGTAGACGTGAAAAGCCTTTTCACATATTTGACAGACGTTTAAGACTGAGGGACCAGCTTGAAACGTTTGTGTTTCTAGTGGAAGTAAAAAATGGGACTCCTGGCCCTGTAGCACACTCACGACTGGAAACCTCACTGTGCATGCTGGGGATGTATAATAATATTTTGAAGCAAGGAACCGGATGAATTTTCAGAGAAAGGACGAAAATTTTGTGCATCTCTGGCCGTCACATCTGCAAGAGCTCCAGTTGGCAAATTGGACATGAGATTCGTAGTGAGGCGTTGCAGAGAACAAACCTTCGCTGACCAATATCGAAATATGCAGCCAAACGACAGAACCCTGGAAAAAGATGAGCAGAAGAAGATCAAAACTCAAGATGGGGTTAAGAAAAAAATAAATGAATAGTTGGCACAAGAGGTCCGCAGGGACCCTAAGCCTTGCTTCTTACAACCATTCGCTTTGTTTGACACTTTTTGGGACAAACGGAAGGGATCCACAATTTTATGCCGAGTCCAAACGGCTAATTCAACATCACTCTTGAGAAGATTGTCAAGACCAGAGGCACAATCTTCCAAAAGTCTGTGCAACTACTTGCATACGCGGACGACATTGACATCATTGGCAGAACGCAGCGAGCTGTCACTGGTGCGTTTGCAACTATTAGTACAGAAGCGGAAAAAATGGGTTTAGTAGTGAATGAGGGCAAAACAAGAAGGGACACACAACATCGACGAATCGGCCAGAAAGTGACGATTGACAGCTATAATTTTGAGGTAGTTAGGGACTTTGTCTACCTCGGCTCCGCTATAAACTCTGACAACGACATCACATCAGAAATCAAGCGAAGAGTTACACTTGCCAACCGCTGTTTCTTTGGCCTAAGAAGGGAACTGAGAAGTAAGGCCTTGTCAAAAAACACTAAGGAGACTCTATATAAGACCCTCATCATCCCAGTCCTACTCTATGGCGCAGAAGCATGGACGCTATCAAAGGCGGATGAAGATCTCCTCGATCGTCTTGAACGCAAAATTCTTCGGGTGATTTTCGGTCCCGTTTGCGTTGACGGGATTTGGAGAAGGAGATTTAACAGCGAACTCTACGAGCTGTTCAGCGACATCGAACAGGTCAGAAAAGTGCGCATCAGCCGACTAAGATGGCTAGTACATGTAGAGCGAATTGACAGTAACGCTTCGGCCCGGAGAGTCTTCGATTCCAACCCTGAGGGACAACGCAGTAGAGGAAGTCCTCGCCTTAGGTGGCACGCACAAGTGGAAGGGGACCTCAACCAACTTGGAGTGCGCAACTGGAGGCAGTTAGCTCTAACTGGAGTGGCGTATTGGTTGAGACCCAGGTTCACCCCGGACTGTAGCGCCATCTAAGTAAGTAAACGGCTAATTGAGAAGCTCTTTCATGAGAGTTATGCTCTTCAATGTTTGTCAGACGTTTGAAAGAGGTGCCGCAGTGAAAAAATAAAAATTGAGATGGAATTTATTTCTGATTTTGGGAATCTAACCTGGGACCGCTTGCGTAGTAGTCAGCACAATAACGTATACTGACTGCAACTGAAGCCTTCACAGAGCTGTAGATATATCAGAAGCATAACACGGACATTCATCCTATGTGTCATTTTCTATATACTTCTACAACTGAATAGATCTTTTCAACATCAAATTACTTGTGGGTGCTTCTGTGGCGAGTTTGAAGGCCTCGAAAACTTTACGGCAAGAATGACTCTTATGACTCCTACGGTCCTACGAGGAAGCGATTGTAATTTCTCTCAAAAGCAACTCAACTGTATTTCGACCAAAAATGCCCCACCCTGTATTTAATACATACAATGCTACGTTGCGAAGGGTGGTCTCTAACATATTAAAAAAGGTCTGGTCCAAGTAAGCCTTGAAGGGCGTCTCGAAGTAACTCGTCTTCCTGCCTACCGATACCTAAGAGTGTGCTGATTTATGCTTCCAACCATCTAGCTGCACCATTTTGGACTCATTTAGAGGATCTGCTACTACAAGCATTCATGAGATTTGTGACAATAAAGACCCCATTTCCGATGTCACTTGTAACCCCATCGATATAAAGCGAGCAGGAAAATGCTTGGAAATTTCAAAAAGCGTGGCTTATCTGGATTTGGCTTAACTGCACAGTGCACATCAGGTAAACAGATACACACTATCCATGTAGCCGATAAAATATGCATCCGTCACAACAGCCACCCAGCTTACAATGTATTGCGGGACTTCCCCCAGTTCCCAGTTGATTGGTGCTCCCTGCTTCCTCGTTGCTCGCATTATCATCGTCAAATCTACACTCATTTGTTAAACATATTTAGACCTACTCCATCCAAGGCCGACTTGCGCCACCTTTTACTTTCTTTTCCTTTATAATCATACAGTTGACATATCACCGGTCAGCGGCCATAAATCTTTTCTCCCCGGGTAATAGAGCCAGACTGGTATAGAGGCAGCCTCAGTCGGCCTATACCTACCCTATAGGGAAATCATAAATCCATCTGTCATCTTTGACAGCGCGCCGTGGACAAATCTACCTCACACGGTTAGTGAATGAGCGAAATGCTGTGTCTGCTACAATGTTGCAGAGGAACATGGCCATAGAACAACTTCCTCCTCTTCGGTTTTGTTCGGCGTTGTTGGGGCGACACATTCACATTAGATATATAATGCATGCATGTGATAAACAAATATACATTGTTGTCTGGAATGGAATTAAAACGGCGCAGAAACGCGCAGGTGCCGCAAAGTAACAGACGTTTGCTCTAGGCGCGACGGTGATCGTTAGAAAAATAGCCGCGTTGGTCAGATGGAGAGTGGAGATTGAAGATTGGCCGTCGCGAGAGAGAATTTCGCACAAAAATGTCACAGGGAATGGGATTTTGGAATTTATATGCCTGATCCTTAGATCTGCTGATAAACATGGGTATATGGAGGATGTTACATTCGGAGATGTTTCAAATTTTACTGGAAGAAGGTTATTTTGCGGTACGAGGATGTAGAGCGGGCTTCGTGTTATCCTAGCCATCATGAGCTTGGATGCAGATTGCACCTTTGAATATATGTGTATAAGCTCGAAAAGTAACATAGGGGAGAAGGGGCAAGAGGGACAACTGGAATTTATAAATTCATAACTTCTTTAATATTCATAAGATTCGAACAAAAATGTTTGGAGATAAAAGCATAATCTTTCAAGGCTGTCATAGCCAAGGATCAACATAGTTCAAGAAGGAAGTATTGGCCCAGAACCGAAAATACAGCACAACCTCAAAAGTCCATTCTGCCCCACTAGCGCAAAATCCACCACTAATTTTTTACGGCCTAAAGAAACTTTTCATACTTTTGCGGTTATAGTTTCGATTTTCGACTGTTGTGACTCCAGTTTTGTCAACATTCAATACTTTTGTTTGGCGAAAAGATGATGTTTGTCAAATATTTCTGTAAGACGTTCAAAGCAAGCTGAAACGATTCGCTTTGGCTTATCAAGAGCTTGTGCTCTGGCTTTGTATACTTTTTCGGGATTTCTAAGAACAACAAGATGAATTTTTTAAAAATGATGCAGACACATTTTTCTAGGCATTCAATTCCCCTGTAAAAAGACTGTGAAAATTCATTTATTTCAGCCGGCTTATAAGCTAGTGCCTCGAGTTGGCATCCCTAATAATCTCTTTTCAAACTCGAGCAAATGTTCAGTAAGTTCAGTTCATTTAGGATTCAGGATTGAAAACTGTCTTAAACCGTTGCATATTAATTTCAGCTGTAGCGGATTAACCTCCTTGGTGCCCTGTGGAACGTTCAGTGTTTTCCGCCCCATTTTTTATACTATCCAATGATCGTAATTTGAATAGGCTTACATGGAAGAGTGCTGGGTAACAGGGTATAGCCGCCCGGGAGTGAGAAATCTTTTCTTTTTTTTTAATAAAAGTATTTTTTTTTTTGGTTCATTTTATTTGAGAATAAAATAACATACAGAATTTGCCGCTCTAGGCTCGAACCTCACGAGTCTAGTGCGTTTAATCCGCCGGTGTTCAAATAGGGCAGTTCTAAGATATCTTACTTGGTTATGGAATACCGGTCCATTTTGCTCCCTGACGATCTGTTTCTATTTGGCCCACAAGGGGTTTTTAAGAAAACGAGTATATCCTGATGAAAATAAGCTTGTTTACTATTTGTTTCTTATAACTAATTTGTTCCGGGAATGTGGCCTAATATCTATCAAAAAATTGTTCGTTTTCATGATTTTACGATTTAAACTGAAACCAACTTCACTCTGTCTATGAAACCAATGAAACTTAGAAATTTAATTAGCTGTGGGTTTTGAAAATGATATGGAGCTAAAAAATAAACCGAAAATTGTTTTGGTTATAGCCCTTCTGCCCCCCTATCCCCTACCTACCGTCGTAGGAAGGAAGTTCCAGTTTAGGTGGTCAAAGATGGACGTGTCCTTTTGAAGCGTTTCGGAGTGCGAATATATTGAGTCACGTTTACCAGTGCCTCGAGTCAGCAGGGACGCTCTTTTTCATGGCAGCTTCTTCTTTCATTTAAACGATGAGGTTATGATCAGAATTATAGGGATCATTAATAACCCTCCTGTGGGGTTCGCCGGTTCGACCTAAAAAAACATCTGCAGGCCTCCCGATTTTGAATCACTTCATCATTGAGGCTAACCAAATGCTGGTGTTTCTGCATTTGTGTAATCCAGGAGTTTTTAGGCCTGCCTCTTTTACGCGACTGTAAGTGAAGGTTAGTAGTATCTCTACTTTGAACATGACAGTACCAACTGATCCAGTCGTGCTCAATTTTTTTTTAGATGGGTTCCGTGAAGGCTTTCTCGGATTCTTGAACTTCCTATTCGATCAAGCTTTCATGACAGCATCTGTCTTCAAAAAAGGGAAGATTCACTTGCTAGCTTAGGGTAGCTTATTCCCAACCGACAGTTCGAAAATAGATCACTGCCGACAGTCTCAGATCTCATCCAAACACTTTTCTAGATCGCCAACTGTATGCCGATGAAGGAAGAAGTTGGTGCATCAGGTCCGGGGGGACCTTAGGTCTAGCTTCTCACAACCATTCGTTTTGTGTGAGTTTTTCGTTTTCGGTACGAAGGGGGGGGGGGGGGATCTAATACTCTCGGATGTTTGTCAGACGTTCGAGAGAGGTGGCACAGTGGAAAAAAACCCTAAGTTGGAATTTGGGTTTTTGCGGGATTCGAACCTGGGACCCCTCGCTTATTAGTCCAACACACTAACCACTAAGCCACTGCGCCTACCTAAATCCTATTAGCTCGGTTTTAAGTTCCCTCATTGATGAGCAAGCCGAACGACTTAAATCAAATTACTTTCGCATATACCTCCACTTAAGTTCGCTTCGCTCACTTTAAACTTGCAAATCCATCTACCGCTGGCTGGAGGTAGCTGCAAAAATTGCTACTCCACTGTCGGAAACGATTAACGAAACCAAATCGATCCTAATACCTATACTTGCCCCCATTGCCTGGGAGTATAGTTGCGTGCTAGGGCTACAAATGGAACAGAAACAACTTCGGGAGCCCACTCCAAGTTCACATTCTGTCCGATGTGTGTACACCGCCCAACATAACCATATGGACTGACAATTATGAAGACTTATGTATTACCCGCTCATGGCATCTATCCACGCACAACACCGTGCCTAAGCCCATTTAACATTCCGCGCTGCTGTCTAATTATATATAGCCTCGCTCTAACTAGGGGGAATGGCAGCTACATTTAGTTATAGTTCAACAAACTCGATGTAAACTACTCTCGTGACCATCGCCTAAGAAGCAAACAAAAGCTGCAGCGTGACCATATCAGATAAGAGAGTTGACACATTTTTGCCATATATTTTGACATCTGACACTCGGCATAGACGAGAAGGCGGCGATCCACAGCGTCGAACGCACATTTCTAGGCCGCCGCAGTCAGAACCCTCTAACCATGGGATAGACCCACCCTCGCACTGACTGGGTTCAAGTGTCAAACTCGAATAGAGCGAAGAAAATTTAATAAATTCTCATTTCCGTTGGCTTGGCTAATCTAATCGGTTGGCAGTAGTTTTCTGTGTGTTCCGTGCAGCAGCTGGCTGGATGAAGAGCGGGAGGTGCGTGCATTTGCACCTGACCCCAGGAGCCACACCATCTCTCCGCAGCAGCAGCAACAAGCGATAGTCAAACGAATGAAAGATAAGTGGCACCTAAAGGAGTCGTCACATTTTATTGCTACCGTTCGCCACTAAATTACCATAACGCAACGGACTACGATGGCGCAGAGGTCTCTCTCTCTCTTGATTCTATATGGGGAGGATATGAATCTGATACCACGACGAAGAGTTACTCACGCATTGCAGCCAAGTGGTGTACCATACGAATGGCAGTATCTTCAGCTAGCCATATACAGTGCGTCCGGTGGTATGGGGACCAAGCCGTGGCTAGATTCTAATCTCGGAACGGGCCGGGCGAGAGCGACACGATAAAGTCATAAAATATAAATCCTACTAATTATACGAATTTCAGTATTTCAGCTCCGCCGTGTGTGTTTGTGTGCTGGGGTTATAACGATGAAATTGTGCAACTAATTAGAGCCTTAAGTCGGGAGAGGGTTTTCCTTGGTGGACACTGGACACCATCGCGCACCGGCAACAATCTCCTCTCGCACTGTATTTGCTGATGTGATGGGGCGATAGTAATTACACTATGACCGGTGCAACGGACCAACACCCCTGTCCCGCGCATAATGGGTAGCGATATCGACCTGTGGCTTCCGGATTCCGATGTGGGCAGAAACTTTGTTAAATAAACAAAGTTCGCGATGTAATATGGGCGCATATATACGTGTAGCATGTGTGTGACTGTTGCTCACGTTTAATGAGTGTTATCATGCGTTGGAGGTTCGTGCAGAATGAGCGTCCCCTTATCGAAGGGGCGGTACTACACGTGTGTTTATATTAAATACTGGAAAGTGTAAATTTATTCAAAAGTGGGTGGGGGTCAGGTAACGAGGACCTAGTGATGGAAGGACGTATGGACGTATCTAATGGGGGTCCAAATAGTTGGATTTAAAACGGCCACCCGACTGAAATCTTCTCCAGCGGCCTTTATTCCTATATAAGTGGAAAAGCCTAGTTTGCTTTAATATATCAAGGCAGAAGTGAAATTTTGACATTTTAGGGTCTTCCATCGGGATGAATGGTAGTCGAACATTGGTGTCACAAACTAAAAGTTTCCTCAGTTTCACGACGATCGGTTGTCGGTTGGGACTTCAAGGTGTTTAAAGAAGACAAACACAAAAACTTGTGCTAGATCAAATGGGCACGATCAACTGATTTAAATGCGATGGAGCAAATGCAGCAATCCACAACGGGGACCGAACTCATCTTCATCGGGACAAGGATATCGTTACTTAACGACAAAAAGTTTTGACTGCAATCAGGAAAATGGACGACAGAATATAAAGACCAAACTTCTTTTTCCGAGCGGGTGTTCTTATTTTTCTTCGGTGATTGGTCCAAGGGATGCGGTGTTCGTTGAAGACTGGTACAATGGATCTCCTTTTTCGATAAGTTTTTTCATCGCTCTAGGCGAGTTGTCAGAAGCTTAAAAAAAAAACTGCCAGTCCAGGCGATAACCCGAGTTCTCCCTCCCTAAAGCCAGATCTAAGTTCTGGTTCCGTTACCAATTTTGGTCTGACTTTACAACGAATTGACATAACTAACAACTGAGAACGCATCACAATACCTACTTTTATGAGTTGGTACTGGCTTTATGATAAATCTCTGTAAACAATACCTCTGGACCCGTATCTTTGCTGTGACGAAGTGCAACCTTCCATCTGATGTGGTCTACTTATTAAGACAAAAGACTCTGACAACTTGGCCCTTGAAGTGATCTTCACTGTTGCCTCGAATCTGGGAGCTGGGACTAGATGATAATCTTGGTTGTAGCATAAATCTGCACTCGCTCGATGTACAGTGGAAGTCGAGTATAACGAATGATATAATGATTGATGTCTTTCAATATATCGAGTGCGTTCTTTATATCGATCGACTTTTTATTTTTATACTTAAAAATAAGATGGCAGTACAGGTTGGGGAGGAACTGAGCCTGAGTCAACTCAATCCATTGATAGCTGCCTACAGTTACCCCGGTCATATTCGTTGATGTCCCCTTCCAACTGTTCCAACTGAGCGTACGCCACCTAACGTAAGATTCGGCATACCTATCTTCACAGATGGTTCCAAAATCAACTGTGGAGTGGGAGCGGTCATTTTCTCAACAGAATTAGACATCTCTGCAACTCTTCGCCTTCCGAACGCAGCCAGCGCCTTTCAAGCAGAAGTACTGGCAATTAAAGAAGCGTGTGGACTGCTTCTTAACATAGGGATACCCAGAAAAAAAAAAAAAAAACAGGCATCTTCGTCGACAGTCAGGCCGCGATTAAGGCTGCCGGTTCAACTAAATCAACGTTCAAGCTTATTGTGGAATGAAGGGGGACACGGAAGGGAGAAACTGCCATCGGTTTCTCGTCTGGGTTCTCGGCCATAGGAACATTGAGGGGAATGAAAAAGCCGATGAACTTTCCAGACGAGGCTCTACTCTGTACTTGTCTCATGCGGAGGAAGTTTTCCCTCCGCTGGGATACGTAAAGAGAGAAATCCTCCTGCACTTCACCTCAAGGGCCGAGACTAGATGGATGAACCTGACGAACTGCATCATTTCAAGAAAGATCTGGCCAGCCTACGATGATGCCAGATCAAACAATCTCTTAGCCAGAACGCGTGTAGATGTCGCCAGACTTACGACGATAAGTACGGGCCTTTGGCCTTCAGGAACTCACGCAGCCAAGCTTGGCATTCCCCATAACGCCCACTGTCGTAGTTGCTTCATCTTCTTTGTGAGTGTCCCGCCCTAGTCAAAACCAGACGTAGTGCACTAGGCTACCCTTTTTATGATGACCCTTCGGCCATCCAAAATATCCATTTCAACAGGATCATCAAATTTCTCAACTCCGCAGGCTGGTTTTGAGCCAACTGCCTTCTCCCCCTCGATGTGGCCAAGGCAATGTTTCTTTGCTCCCTGAACTAGACCTGTGCCAAATCAAATTTTGGTACAGCTCATAGAGTTCCTGGCTTTAGCTTCATCTCTGGCCTCCGACTATAAGGAACAAAAACAAGTTGGCCAATGTATTTTATATATATCTGACGACAGTGAATGCTATCGTATAGGCTGGATTAAAGTCGACGAAAAGGTGGTCTAGACTTAAACTAGTCCTCTCCACTGAAAACTTTGTCTATATAGACGATTTGCCGTCGCCGAAAATTATACACTGGAACGTTCTGATCAGTTTTTTGCCAAATGGTGGGTAATCACTCAAATTTGATCGCCGGAACCATTAACTAGACTTTGAGGCTATTTTCAATGTGCCACTTCTTACGAAAGTCGGACATATATCCCAGAGTTTAACTACTTTGAATAAGCTTTTCAATTCAATTCAGAAACACTAAGGACGTAGGACCTTCATAGAGCTGTGACGCCAGCTATGTATTACTTTATTTTGCAGGCTGTTGAGGGGTCATTCGAACTACTACTGAAGCCTAAAATCTGTCATTCTACTCCTGACAGGCATTTTAATCTGAGGCTTTAAGTCTTTTTCATATACAAACATGTATAATGTTAACCAAGAGGGTCGGGTATTTTCTTGGAAGCGGGACATGTTTTCCGGTGATATCAGTAACCCACTTCAGAGCCACCATCTCCTTTTCAGCACCTTGACAAGATGTGAAAAATCTTTACCGACCACAGCTCTAAGGCCGGTTTGCTGATACTACTGAAAGCGATTAAAGTCTCATGTGACAGCTTATAACATACAAAAATTAACCCAAAAGGTATGTAAGTAGAACTTAAATCGCCATAAGTAGTATCAGCAAACGGGTCTAAATGTGAAACTCCACACTGACATTGAATCTACAACCACTGGTTCTCAGGTCACAAGTCATTGAACTATATTTTTATTTTTCCATATAGATACTCCCTTGTCAGATGTTCCTTGGAACCAGAAGATTCCTCGAAATTCGACATATAAAGCCTTAGCAAGAAAAAAAAAAAAAAAACTAGGTACTGGGGCATCACATTTTAGAAGGTATACCCTTGACAAACTGCGCGAGAGGCAAACTTTGGAATACGCTTCCTGAAAACGTATCGTACCAGAAGAGCTTGCCTCTCAACAATTAAACTGCGTAACTGACATCTATCTGCAAGTATTTCAAGGCGCTGCTGAAGCTTTTAGGGTTCGGTTTTCAATAAGAGAAAGCTGACTCTTGACAATGTGGTTGGATCAATAAAGCAAAGTCCTCGATGGTACTTTTAGTCAGTCATTTCCGACAGGTCGCTGTTTTTGCTATTATCTTCCTGTTATACATTTGCACTTTAAGCCTGGAAATCCAAACCGGGCTTAAAGAGATGACCTTCCTACCTTTTTCTGAGTGGTAATTGTACACGACGCACACAATACTAACCTCGGATGTAAATAAGGCCGCGACGACTTCATTTTTCTACCTTGGACTGACTCCATATCGAGGTCCAAACGATTTTATTTTAGTCTACGAAGTAAAAGCCTCTGAGCATTTTGTAAGCCCAAAAGAAGGTCACTAAACCTAAACCATTTTCGTTCCAATTATAAAGTCTCTGAAGGAACGTCACAAAAGTGTTCATATTAAATGCCTAAAAGTGACAAGAAGTACTACAAAGGTCCGCACCCTACTCAAGACTTCACTGCCTATGATCACATTCAATACAACTTGCATCACAGCATGAAACATGCACCTCTCACCATGTCAACTAATCTGTCAGCGTCCTCCGAATAGGCATATTGATGAGCGATAATCCAACGAGTGCATATATATAAAAGAGACCCTCAACTGAGCACTTTTACAAATCTCTGAATCTTTGGATCTGTGAATCTTTGCTCTATCGACCCACTTAAGTCTGAAGACTTCAACGAAGTTACGATCCGATTTGAGAAACTCAATGATTTGTAACAATTTAATTTGCATATCATAATCCGCACTCGTAAGTGCTCAGCGGTAGCAGCAGCACCACCTTTTAAGTGGTACAATGAACACTTCCACCATATGGTGCAGCATCTTGGTCGGTCTACCTTGTACCTGAACTGAACCCATTCAAATCCTACCCTTCCTTCGAACAAGCAAACCCATCGTGTCCTTTCGTTCACAATGCATCTTTGGTATTGCTGTTCCGCAATTCCCATGGCCACTTGCAGAGACTAAGGGCGACCCCTCCCCAGTGCAGCACGGAAAGCACTCGGCTGCCGGGTTAATTTGAATATGAATTCATTTTGCGAAGCGACGAGGGAAACGTGCATTCGATTTCTTTGCGATTGCACTGTCGCGTCGCGTCGTCGGCCGACCACCAGATTTTGTGGTGCAAAAATCAAAAGCAAATCGAAGCTGGAATTCGTTTTTCGATTTTTTTTTTTTTTTTTTGGTATTTTCTCGTCGGTTTCTCTTATACATAGAATCGCCCCGAGTGGATCATGATATTTGAGCGCGGAATTACGGAATCCAATGGTTAAATGTCATTTCACTGTTTTATTGGATTTTTTTTTCGTTGTTTTCGTTTTCTTTGAAGTTTTTCGATTTTCTTTTGGGTGGGTCTGGTGTAGGGAAAAAATTATTCAAATTGTACGACCGTGGGAAGCATCTGCGGATATGTGCTGGCTGATGAAAAGAGCATTAAGCGATGATCAGCTTAATGAATGCCACTGTGCCAGGTAGACTTCGCATTAAGACCTAGCAAAGGTACTGCGATCGGGAGTCATATGGAAATTTTTCTATAGGCAAGACACATGCATCTGATATGGTTCGATATTGACAGCTGTGAACAGGGGATACACCTCCCGGATAGGTATGGTAAATATAGCTTGGGCTCCATATTCGTGAGACTATTGCCTGATGATAACTTTTAAAAGAGCTTGCAAAAAACGCTTTTATGTTAAAAAAGTGCTTCTTTCAAGAGAAGAATATGATTTTTTGGTAAATTTAACAATAACTTAACTGTCCACACCTTTTCTTTTATTGTCTGCAGAAATTTTTCGACCTTATCCCCAGAAAACCTTTGTGAAGCTAGTGAGCTGTCATAGTTGCTCCATAGATTTGCTAGAAATACTCATTAACAGAACAGTTAGAACCTTGTTGAAAAAATGTCAGCAATCATAAAGCTGTTGGCACCTTTTCGGAAACCGAGAAAGCCGATCCTGAGGCTACTGCAGCTTTAGAAATTTCGAAAGAACCTTTTATGTTAGGTAGGTCTACTTCCTTTACTCAGGTAACTTTAAAGAATGCCTGCTACTTTGTCTAAGGCCATATTATGTAAAACGAAAAAAAAAATGTGTTAATTTTTCCGAACGTTTTCGTTTTTCGTTTTCGTTTTCTGATCACTGAAAAATGAATAAATTATTTTTATAGAAAATTTAAAGGCTCTGCGAAAAAGGGCCCCAATGAAATAAGGCTCCAATATAAAAACGAAATAAGTTCCCAACAAATTATACAGGAAACGACGACAACAACGATTTTTAATAAAATTTGGGGTGTTATTTCCTTTTTGGGGCCTTATTTCCCAATGAAAATTGGGGTCTTATTTCATTATGAAACAGGACCCCAAAAGAAGAAATGAAGTAAGTCCCCAAAACTATTTTTTTTATTATTAATTGTCACCCTTCCGACATGGAAATTTGGGGCCTTATTTCTTCGCAGTGGGGCCTTACTTCATTCCATGTTTGAAATTGGTGTATTACTTAACTATGAAATAACACCCCATAACACCTCTTTTGGGGCCTTATTTCATTGGGGCCTTATTTCCTACAGCTAAATTTAAAGATAATTTGTTTTTTTTTTTTTTACTAACTTACTTTTAAATTTATAAGCAACATTCTAAGACGAAGATTGAGTTCAAGCATTCAAGATATTTAGGTTAGGGTTGGGAAATAGTTTAAATCTCTTGTTATAGGTACCTACTTTCTTTTCTCGTAAGCCATGACCATGAGTGACAGGGCTACCAATGTACTTCATATATAGTAGATCTATGTCATTTATTGATTTATTTGCACTTGCTATACGTAGGTATAAAATTTCTACTTCGTTCGACTCATTTTTATTGTGTTGTATTGATTCATTTTTGTAAATCAAAAAAGTCATTTGCTTTATCTGAATGCACTCATCGCAAAAATCTACTACAATTTGCCTTCAGTTTTCCAAACTGTCAAACTTCTTGTCATGGAGGAGAATTCACTTGAATTGAATTGAGTTGAATGACACAATAAGAACTTATTTACCTTAAATATTTATTTTAAAATAAAATAATATACTACGTTATTATTAATTCGTGAAACTTATTCTTTGAAAGCTGTAATTGTTAAATGAAAAACTAGTCAGTGTTGATAATTTTTTTTTTTTTATTTTCATTATCTGTTACACATTTTTAAATTGCGATTCGCTACACTTTCTGGGCTCACATAAGCAGCCATGATCCATGATCCATGAACCATGATGAGTGGCATCTGGCTGGCATCAGTTCAGTACTCTCTCTCTCTCTCTCTCTCTCTCTCTCTCTCTCTCTCTCTCTCTCTCTCTGAAAAAAGGTGTAAATTTACTTATGTACGGTACTGGAGTGAGCAAACATTTCAATTAGGTACATTATTTGGTACCTAAGTCGCTGTCAGAAGTCAGACCCGAAACGAATCGACTTCTAGGGGTTCAACTGTTGATTGACAGGACTCCTTGTGGCTTCCAAAAGGCTGTAGACGTAAAAAAATCCCATGGTGACTGTTTCATTCCTTCTACGTCAGTCCATGACCTAATGTGGGTCAAAATAAAGATAAGACTTAAGCTGGATTATCATGTGACTTGACAAAGAGTTATAAACTGGATACTTTTACCATGTAAGTTCTTTTCAAAATTGTAAACAGTCCTTCGAGACGGGGACAAGGAGGCAGAGGGAGACCCTGCTCAGGTGGACTGCATAATTATTGGTCCAACTTGGTATGCATAACTGGAGGCGCTAGCCATTAGGGACCGAGCTGAATGGAAGAGCTTGTTGTTTGATTTCGTTGACCAGCGTTTACGTTGGAACTTGGAACCCCTAAAATAAGAAAGAAGAAGCTCGTAGAATTAGAAAGGGACATCATGTACTTCCTCATAAAGGTTAAAAATAAGACGTATAAAGAACTTAAGTCGCGTTGAATTTGGTTCCCTGTTTCTTTTTTCTTCGACGACAATTTTCAAAGGGTTTGGTTTAACTTGAATGAGCTTACAAAAAAAAAAAAAAACTCCTGTCTCAAATAAATACTAAGATCAAGCGTCTCTCTGTCTCCAACTAACTTAAACTCTGCGTAGCTCCCAAGTCCTGAATTCTTCCAAAAAAATTATAATAAATAAAGCAAATAATAAAACCAAGTCCTAAAATCCTTCAATAAAATAAAAGTTGGGTCAGCCAGCACATTCTTTCAAAATGCTAGTAACTTTCCAGGGAGCATTGACATTATGCTCCCGAATTCAGTCGATTAGCCCTTCTTGCGGGGAGTAACCTTTTTCTTTCAAAACTCCATCGACTATGGTACCGGTCCCATGAATTCCACCAAAAGAACTTCACACACTTGCCCGGCCAACTGTTTTTGTTGTATAGTACTCACGTCCGTATCGTGGACACAGCTCCACCACTGACTGCCATCGTCGATACTATACCTATACCAGAACCTATCTCAGCGATGCATCATGTGTGCGCCGCAGTCAGGTATCAAGCTCCGCGCAGAGGGCAACGCAGTTTCTATTGAAACTGGAAAAATTGTTTACATCGAGTTCGTTCACTTTTCCCACGTAGTATGCTAGGTGCATACACCTACATGGCTATGGTGCTCCTCTTCACGATGAATCCACTGCAACGTGGCTGCGGAGCGGCTGCGACACTGCCGATTACGAATGAAGACGATAGTTCCGCTGGGGACGATTGGGCGGTGTGTTTACCTTGCTTGACCGGTATGCTGCTTGGTTTGGGTTCCCATTCTGCATCACGTATTATTTGTTTACAATTTAAGAGACGGGACGACATTTTCTGTTCCCTTTTCCATCGGTGCGCGTTGATGTCGGTTTATTTTTGTACAATTTTCTCCCGCTGAAACCGTTCAGTTTCATAGTTTCCCCATCATGAGAAGGGAGATCATAAAAATTGAAGGATCCAGACCACTGTCCCTTAAATCACTTTTCTATTAGTTTGATTCACTTTTTGTTTTTATGACGGCGGCGGCGTCGGTCCAAGGAAGCTCTAAACTCAAATAATTTTTGGCGGTACCAAACCGAAAGACATCATCGACCATTTGACTTATATGAAGCACTTTACGCACTTTTGATGTTTGGTTTGAGTAATGAATGGGCGTCGTAAACGGATGTGTATTCCGTGCAAGCAACAGTCGCCTCATCGTCCTCATTCGAGTGAGCCGCCTCGGTGATAATTAAAATTAAATTCATAGCAAATCAATTGGGTATAATAAATTGCATATACGGAGGCTATAAACGTGGGGAAGCACTCCTGCGGGAGGCATGGACTTCATTGGAACAGGCAGTCTGTTTGATTTGATGATTAATAAAAAGAAAGATGTATATAAAAGTGCCCGCGTATAGTATGTTTTAGTTTATTGCTGCAATTAAAACGAAATTCCAGAATGGCTGATGTGTGTGAAGTTGGCTGTTTTATAGGTAGTAGGTGGATCTCCAATTAGGCGGTTGTAGTAATAAAATAGAACACAATCAAGGGGTTTGAATGTTTGTTGAGTCGTAAGGTTTACTTTGTTGCGATTGGGAAACTAAATAAATAGACATTTTGATATGGAAGACTGATTGAAGGGGAGGTCACTTAGGTAGTCACGAGGAGGTAGCTGCGTGTCGATATTTCACATCCCAAATCAATGGGATCGTGTCGCACCTAAGTCTCACATTTTTATAGCTTTTCCTGATTGCAAACGAAACAATATCTTTCAATCAATTGTGACTTGTGAAAAATAAATTTTTATGGGGTAGGTATGGGGTTTTAGGACTGACTTTAGAAGTTATTTTTTTTTTTTAGACAACTCACACAAGGAAAAATGGTTGTGAAATGTTAGGCTGAGTGTCCTTTATGGGCCTTTTGGGCAAGCTATTTGTTTTTTTTTTTTTTTTTTTTCAATCCTTCAGCTGAGAAACAAATAATACTTTTAAATAATAATATTAAATATGCGGATACTGTTCCGAATCAAAGAACCGACAGAAGTCAACATTCTTAAACGGATATACAAAATTGTATGGTTTTGACCTGAATATGAAAGAATTTAGAAATTTTAAACCCGAGAAAGTTAAAATTGATCTGGGAATGACTAAATTCTACTAAAAACCGAAGAATCCTAGTCAATCTTCTTTTACTCGTAATAATTTTTGTTTTTTGTACTTCGTTATGAATTAAAATTTTGACCCAGATATAATTTTGTTCAATTGAACAAAAAAATTAAAATTTTTTAGCTTTCCTTTACAAATTTAACCTGCGGCCAAATTACAGCATCCGTGAGCGAACCACACGTCACTGAATTTAGTGGATCTTACAAGCAAAATAATATGAAATTCAGTCACGTATTACTCGATCACGGATGTGGTAATTCAACCCCTGTTGGTCTTAAATTTCTGACTTGAAATGAACAAAATTGAAAATGTTTGCATATGAAATATAATGCTTTAAAATTTGTTGTTAGTTTTACATTTTTACCTGAGGATGAATAAGAAAATTAAAAATTTCACCCGGAAGATATAGTTGAAATGTAAAAAATAAAAAGTAAGACAAGTGCGAGTCGGACTCGCTCATGAAGGGTTCCGAAACAGCAAGCAACATGACATAAAAGCTCTTGTAGTTCGTTGTAACTTTGATCGATATTTTAAAAACTACTCGCTGGATCTCGTTCAAAAAATTTTCCTTTGAAGTTTACATGGTAATGTACATCATATATATTTTTTTAGTTTTATCGTTCTCTTATTTTAGAAGTTAGGGGGGGGGGGGGGGGAACCAACATTTTTCCACTTTGGAAGTGTTTCACGCAAACTATTCACTTTAGAAAAAAATGATATTTGAAACCTAAACATCATTTTTGAAGACCTATCCATAGATACCCCACACTTATAGGTTTGATGAAAAAAAATTTTTTGAGTTTCAGTTCTATGTATGGGGACCCCCAAAATTTACTGTTTTATTTTTTATTTTTGTATAAAATCTTAATGCGGTTCACAGAATACATCTACTTACCAAGTTTCAACGGTATATATCTTATAGTTTCGGAGAAAAGTGACTGTGACATACGGACGGACAGACAGACAGACAGACAGACATGACGAATCTAATAGGCTTCCGATTTTTGCCATTTGGCTACGGAACCCTAAAAATTTGTATCCTAACGTAAACAATTTTAGTTTAAAGTTCCTATAAGTCTACTGGGCTTCTCTGGTTGGGCTGTGATTTCTCAACTTTTCGTTGAGCTGTAATTTTATCGAGTTAAATTTATAGCGTTGCCCCAGATTTCCCCCTGTCGACCAATAATTCCTCTAAATCTGGGGGAAAACCCCAAACTGGCAACACTGAGTTAATTCCAAAAAAGTTCAGTTGGCAGCAGATTTATCCTTGTATGTTAAGAAAGAACTGCCTTCTTTGACTGCCTGCAGCGTGTTTCTGATGGTGCAGTAAAAGGTCTTTCACCTCACTTGCTGTACTGTTTACCAACAAGTTGGATATACATACAGTCGAACTTCCATAACTCGAAATTCTCCACAACTCAAAGTTTTATGGATAACTTTGTTAACTTTTTTTAAGGCTTCTGTTACTTAAAAAACTTTTTCACTCTTTGAAATATGTATCCTTATAATAAAAAAAAAAAAAAAAACAAGTTTTTATTTTATTTCTCTAAGTCGAATTTTCCATAACTCGAATTTTTTTTTTGAAGTTCGACTTATGGAAGTTCCACCTACCTATACTGTTACTTACTTTACTTAAGGTGGCGCTACAGTCCGGGGTGGACATGGGCCTCAACCAATACGCCTCTCCAGTTAGCGCGATCTTTGGCTAACTGCCTCCAGTTGCGCACACCAAGTTGGTTGAGGTCCCCTTCCACTTGCGCGCGCCACCTAAGGTGAGGTCTTCCTCTACTGCGTTGTCCCTCCGGGTTGGAATCGAAGACTCTCCGGGCCGGAGCGTTGGTGTCCATTCGCTCCACATGTCCTAACCATCTTAGACGACTAATGCGTACTTTTCTGACCAGGTCGATGTCGCTGTACAGCTCGTAGAGTTCGCTGTTAAATCTTCTCCTCCAACGTCCAAGCGTCAACGCAAACGGGACCATTATAAATTTTTCGAAAAATTTTGCGTTCGAAGCGACCAAGAAGATCCTCATCCGTTTTTGCTAGGATCCATGCTTCTGCGCCATAGAGCAGGACAGGGATGATGAGAGTCTTATATAGAATCTCCTTAGTGCTTCTTGACAAGGCCTTACTAATCAATTGCCGTCTTAGGCCAAAGAAACAGCGGTCCCTAACTACCTCAAAGTTATAGCTGTCTATCGTGACGTTCTGTCCGATTCGTCGATGTTGTGTGTCCCTTCTTGTTGACAGCATATATTTTGTTTTACCCTCATTCACCACTAAACCCATTTTTGCCGCTTCTGTACTAATACTAGCAAACGCTCCAGTAACAGCCCGCTCTGTTCTGCCAACAATGTCAATGTCGTCAGCGTATGCAAGCAGTTGCACAGACTTATGGAAAATTGTGCCTCTGGTGTTGGCTTGTGAGTTTCGCACAATTTTCTCAAGAATGATGTTGAAGAAGTCACATGACAGCGCGTCACCTTGTCTACATCCTTTTTTGACATCAAAGGTCTCGGTGAGATTATTTCCGACCTTAACGGAGCAGCGAGCATTTTCCATCGTCATTCTGCACAATCTTACAAGTTTGGCAGGGATGCCAAAACTAGACATGGCTCTGTATAGCTCGTCTCTATAAATGCTGTCATATGCGGCCTTAAAATCGATAAAAAAATGGTGAGTATCGATCTGGACTTAGGCTGATTGATTTTGCTGCGGGACGTAATGTTACCATAGCTAGTTCACGGTTTCCTCACCTCAATATACACAAAGGAACATGGCGGTCACCTGATCATCAAACCGTCAACCAAATTGATCACGTTGCGATCGACGCAAGGCACTCCTCCAGTATTCTAGATGTCCGAACTTTCCGAGCGGCCAACATAGACTCGGACCACTACCTTGTTGTAGCCAAGGTACGGATGCGGATATCCAAGACTCCACAACAACGAGAAAATTCTGTGAGGAGACTTAACGTTGGACGACTACAAACGCAACAAACCGCCAGAACCTATGCCGATCGCGTATCCCTCAACCTCCCGAGAAGTCCTATGCTGCCAGCATCAAGTGCCGAAGACCAGTGGCGCCGATGCCAAGAAACCATCAAAAACGCCGCAACTGATGTGCTGATGTACCTATACTGTTAAGTGGCTTTTAAACCTCTAATGCGAAAGTGTCAGCTGAGCTTAATATAAACCAATAGTTGGGACAAAAGGTCCGTAGGGACTCAGCTTCTCACAACCATTCGTTTTGTTTTTCATGGGTTTTTTATTTTTGGGACGAATGGAAGGGATCTATACAATTTTATCGCCGAAACTGGAACGTGGAAACTGCACCAATCACCTTAAAAATACCTACCCTGCATCTGTCTGAATACACCTGAGTTAATATCTGAGCTATTTTCGCTCACAAAAGCTGCGATGTGGACAATGCAGTTGACCAGGGACACTAAGTATGAAATAGTTCTGAACCTTTTTATATACAGTTCGAAAATAATATTGTTAACTTGTCGGAACATTTGTGAATCTAGTTGACCCTAGTTCTCAAAATATCGTTAAACTTATAAAACTTACGACGAAATAGATAAATACAGTAGACGCAAGGCAAAGTGAACCTCTGTATGAACTATACAAAATAGTGAAGCACCAACATTTTCCACATTTCTTTTCATTTATTTCACTCTTTATAGTGAACCATGAAAATCTCAACTCTCGGATTTTTTTTCCTCAAAATGTAATGACAAATGTTCCAGTTCTGCAATGCAATTATTTTCAAAAATGTTCCTAATTCTTTCATTATTGTAACGATTTTTACTTCCATCTGGCGAAACTACGGCAGCTGTCAAAAGGAAAAATTAAAAATCAAAAAAAGAGGTTATGAAAAAACGTGGAAGTAAGAACTCGACAAAGGATTGACCATTGAATTCGGAATAAAGAAATTATCATTGAAAATAGTAGTTTTCTTTTTTAATCTTAACAATATTTATTTATCTCTGTGTTCCTCAAAAAAATATCTCTATGACTGTGTAGAGATTGATACAATTTATTTAGTTTTTTTTTTAGTGCTTTGAATTAAAAATGCATTTGTTGTTTGGTTGTTTTTTTTATTTTTTTTCAGTTTGAACGAAAAACGAAAAGAAAAAAGAAAGTCAATATCAAGAAAAGCTTCGGATTAACGGTTTAAAAACTCCCACTCGAAATAGTGAACAATTACGCTACAGGTACTGAACAGGCGTGGTTTTTATTTGTTCACTTAATCGAGGGTCTACTGTAAATAAATAGAGACCACTCACCAAATTGTCCTTGTCATCTATACCCTCTTCATAGCCTTCAGACTTTCTACTTGCAACCGATTATTTGTTATTGCTGCAGTTGCTTCGGCCCACATCTCAATCTTACAATTTCATTGTCGGTCAAGCTGTATGGTTGGGATGACAGCATTCATATATACAGCGAACAAGTGACGGCGCACTTTCTTGACAACTTGAAAACAGCGTGTTTCCATCTAACCTCGGCTAAACAAAGAAATTACTCAGACAGTTCTGACCCCAAAAAGAACAGAAACCTGTTATCATCGCTAAACCACTTAATGATTCACCCGCATTATAGTAGTTTCGAATCTGGTTTACTATCAAAGTGACTCACCAGCACAACTGCACAATGACAAAGTGACTCGTCCAACATTCGAACCAAAGGCCAGTCGGTGAAAATGCACTAAGAGCTTCTGCTTCTACTTCTGTTTCTGTTTCTGTTTTGTGGTCCGCCTTTGTGTACACAAATGCAACATCTGATGCGATCACGTTTACCGAGAAATCGAAGACACTTATCCGGTGCGCCGTTTTTCCCCTCCCCCATCGCCCACTAAAGCTCGCCGATGTATATCTAATTACGTCTTAAATAAAGTGAAACAATGAGCATTAATTTTTACCGCGCCGACCGGGGCGCTGCGAAATCCATTGTTTGACAGACATCAAACGCATTTTGCCGCTGCCGTCAGTCGGTTTGATTTCGAAAACTGCAACAGCATCGGGTTTCGTTAGTCGAAAGCTAATTAGAACGGAAAACGCGATTTCAACTGAATGGCGACCGAACTCTGTGATTAGCTCTAATTAATCATATTCCGATTCTGATGCGCGCATAATGGTGCGAGGGGGTGGGTGAATATTCATATTTTGTTTACTCACCAATTAGAGGTACATATACATACATCTGAGACATGACGACGGACAACGAAAGAGATGTCAGGGTGTGACAAACGTTTTCGAAGAAGACTGTAATTGCAACGTATCGACGCAGTTGGAGACTTGTAATATTTCAGATTCTTTGTTGCAAAGGGGTTCCTTTGTCGTGCCTTATATCTGTGTGTGAAGATGACTTCGTGATTTTAGTGGGGTGCATGTGGGATGACTTACACTGAATTTGACGTGACTTCAGTGGGAGGGTGGACAAGGTTATAATGCACACTCATCCGAGGTAAATTAGTTGACGATATAAGCTATTCACAGGCGATTACTGCATCGCATTAGATTGGAGCACTTAATTTGGGGTAGATATTAAATTTCGAAACTTTTACTCGAGGGACACTGCGCGATAATTGATACTAATGCGGATGATGTTAATATCACCGTCCAACAGGGAACCACCTCAATGTCTTGGGGGAAGCTTGAAATGTGCTGTTGCTGTCGAAATTTTAGGAAATACGAGGCGGTCAGCAAAATGATGAATACCATCTTTAATTTAGTGCGGAAAATGCGAATTCAAAACATTTTGTGTAGGCCAATCGACGGATGATCTCTTCACAAAGACTCCAAAATTTATTTCCAGCTTATCAAGACTAATTTACTGAAGAACTTCCTCGACGATAAATAATACAACCCTTTCAACACAGACTCTGACCACAGCTAACCTCCACACACTAATCAATTTCAACGACTTCCTGGTATACCAAAGGCTATTATCCGTAAAAATGAAACATTCTCCTTTCAAACACGAGTTGCTATAATAATTCTTAGTTATTTATATGATCTCCCAAGTTATTCCCGCAGTTAGAAATCCATATATTTACATACAAGTGTGCAGTTGCAGCAGCACTTCTTACCTCTTATCGGGTCCAAAAAGAAATACGAAAGACCCAGAGGCTCATTAACCGGATGCCCTGTCATAAAGTATCCTGCTTCTTGCTTATCAATTAATTTACGTTCCAAAACCATTAGGCGAACATTGAGTCCAATTAAGGCCTTGATCGGCTGTTGATAAATGGTAGCCTTCGAAAATGCATCGCTAATTCAAACACAAATTTTAATTAGAGATAAGATTAGGTACCTATCCCTATCGCGTGGTGAAAGCCGGGGGCATCTATGCCAACAGAAGTCCAAGTCGCACTGTCCAAGATAAAAATGTGGACAGACAAATCGGGAGTTGTGTAACGATCTCTGGGCCGGTAATTGTGACGGGAGTTATACATTTAAAGGAACGAATCAGCGTAGACAATTTCAACAGAGTTGCTGAGCTGTCGGTAGGTGAGGTTAGGTTAGTGGCGAGGCGTAAATGCGGAGCAATAACTTGTGCTGTGTTGCGAAAGTCTTCAGCTCTTAGCGACAGCCCTTAACAAGCTTTGGAGACTGACAGTGACAGCTGTGTGGACTGAAAATTTGAAACCCTAGAACACGTTTGGATCTTTTTTTAAAACTGAAGTCAAAGTCGCTATATAGCTTTTGTGGGGAAACTTAATGCTATACGTTTCCACCGGAGATTAACTGCGAGATTTAGGAAAATTTCCGCAAATCCCGCATAAATCTCGGGATTTATCATACCGAAGTTAATCCCATCAAAAGGGAGATCAGAAATAAATCTCTGTGATCCCAGGTTTGGATGTACAATACAGTCCGGTTTGTGAATACACTTTCCACAGCTCGAGATGTCAAAAATAAAATGTTTTCCAACAAGAGGTGTTATTTTGGTGTTCAAAGAAAAATGCCATTTTTTGTGATAAATGATCGGATGTTTATTTCGTAATAAAGAGAAAAGTATGCCGTTAATAACGAAAAACAACATCAGCTAAATGGCCAACTCGAGCACGCATACAGGACCATATCCTTTCACAATAACACCTCTTGTTGAAAAACCCTTTACAAAGCAAACAGAGCTGCATTTGACAGAAATGAAAATGTCACTCTCTCTCTCTCTCGTGGAACGTCATCTTCTCTCGAATGGACAGCGCTAGAGAGACTAAGACTACGTCAAGTTAATCTTCTTTTATTTGGTGGAAAGACTTCAGGAATTATTTTAAGACACATGTACTAAATCTCGGGGCCTATGTCCGGTGGAAACGTAGCATAAGGCATGATTCAAATGAACTAGCGGGCTCAAAATGTCACCGGAGGTATAAATCATAAAGTGAGGTTGAGGAAGTTTAACAAATTCGCTTTCACGCCACAAAAAGACTCGAATTTCTGGCATCGCCGGTGTATTAAAAAATGTCTGAATATGACCATGACCATCTTGGAGACAGAAGAGGATGCATTACTACCCTTCAATGCCGGCTTAGTTGACTATTTGGGGCCTTGTCGAATATCCGAATATTCCAAGGCACCCATTATATCCACTACTCGAAAATCTACCATTTGAACGCTTCTAAACTCAACAATATACCGGCGCACACAAGAGACGGAAGTTCCTTTTTATGGGTCGCACTATAATAAACCCGCTCACCACAGATTCGTCTAAGAGTACCAGGTACCACAGGTCGTAAATCGACTTCCCTCCTTTGGTTTTTATTGACTTTTAAATTGTATCCTCAGTGACGGTCGTGATGGGATGTACACTCTTAGCCGTAGCCTGATGCATCGTTTAACCTTTTGCCAGAGCACACAGCGCTCAGAAGATGCAACCTATCGTGCGTTTCCGGATCGGACTGGCTAGGTGTTTTTTATGTGTCATCCGCTTAAGTTTACGGCCGATCAGTGCCACAAATCTGCTCCACTCGACGGACGACGGTCGGATGTGTTGATATCGCTGTAATGGCTGTAATTATCTGTTTCAAAGGAAAGGGCGATCGAATTCCCAAGACCACTTTATATGGAATGGGGATTCATATCGCGGACAATTGAAGCCAAAAAAAAAAAAAAAAACGGCAGAAGTGATCTTGCCTATGTACATAGTTGAGATTGATTACCAACACACTCGGCGGTGTGTGTATGGCATCCGAGGAAATGGCCGAATTCCAGGTGGGATTCTCAGATGCCATCGGACGACGACGCGCGTATGGATTTCCATGGAAAAGCGATTAAATCCAATTACGTATGATGGACAGTTGATGGTGTGGACTGAAGACTGTCGAGTGAAGTGTCGACTGTCGATGTGCGTGTGGCATAAGATCCGACTGCGAATGCGGTGGGAATTTATTAGATTATCATTATGGAAGTATATATTCTGCTTTGTGCAATACTGGTGGTGATTCCATAAAGTCCGAACAAAGGCGGAATAAAAAAGATGCAGCCAGATCGGTATACCGAAGGCAGGTCTTAATGATCGTGGAAGACGACTTGGGGATGTTTATTTTTTTTGTATTTTTGCACACAAATGCATAATTAATGAGAGAGATATGCATTCATCATCGTTAGGGGCACTTCTACTTGGGAGGTTCCAGTTTTTTCCCTTTCTTTCCGCTTAATTTCTGGTTGGGTTAGGTCGAGCTCTGTGTAAGAGCTATTTTTCTTGTGTTCCTTAGAAGGATATGATTTTTTTTGTGACTCTGTGTAATTAGCCGATGCACTGAAGAGGTCATATCTGAGATGAGCTGCAGAGACCACACCGAGTGGGGAAATACATGAGAGGTTGGAAGGACCAAGGCTGAGGTTTGGCTGGCCTATAAGAGATGATTGAACAGTAGCGCCATTTAAAGAAGTGGGTGCCATTCAGCAGATGGATCCTGTCGATCTTGCATGAGGTATATGATTTGTTTTGGGGTAAATGGATCAAGAAGGGCTTAATTAAGTTGGCATTTTCCCTCGAAGATCATTGGGGTATGCATTGCTTTGGAATGTGCCAAGATTCAGGATATATAGATGGAGAAGATGTCAGTAGGTTCGGATATTCCATTACACACCATCGGGAATGATCTCTGATGCAAACAAATTGAGGAGAAAGGCATGCGGACGCAGAGCTCAGTTTATGACTAGGGAGATTTAAGTAACAAGTAAATAGTAACAAGTAGCGAGTAACAGGTAACAAGTAACGAGTAAGAAGTAACGAGCAACAAGTAACGAGTAAAAAGTAACGAGGAACACGTAAATAATAACACATAACGAGTACAAGTAACAAGGAACATGCAACAAGTAATGAGTAAAAAGTAACGAGTAACAAGTAGCGAGTAACAGAAAGCAAGTAAAAAGTGAAGAGTAACAAGTATCAAGTAACGAGTAACAAGTAACGAGTAAAGAGTAAAGAGTAACGAGTAGGTAACGAGTAACATGTAACAAGTACTTTCAAAATAAAAGTAACAAGTAACAAATAACAGGTAATGAGTAAAAGGTAACGAGTAACAAGTAGCGAGTAATAAGTAGCGGGTAACAAACAGCAAGTTAAAAGTATAACGAGTAACAAGTAAGAACTAACACGCAACTGACAGTTTCTATATGGAGAATATCTGTCGAGTTTCTATTTGATGGGTTGGTTGAGGGAACCATTTTCTTTATATAGCTAAACCCGAACGGACCTATAGAGACGAACAAGAAAACCTTGTAGTAGAGTCACAGTCGGTGCTGAGGACATGGAAAAACCATTTCTGCAGACTGCTAAACGGCGAAGACGACACATTTTCCGCTGTCAGGCAAAACGAACCATTCAACCGGGACGATGAAAGCCAAGACTTCCGTCCACCTGACCAAAATGAAGTGAGGATAGCAATATCCAAGCTGAAGTCCAACAAGGCTGCTGGACCAGACGGCTTACCTGCCGAGCTCTTCAAGGCAGCCGGAGATGACTTGGTAGAGTGCATACACCAACTCGTATCCAAAATTTGGTTAGAGGAAAGTATGCCTGATGAATGGAACCTCAGCATCGTTTGCCCGATACACAAGAAAGGAGACTCTCTAAACTGCGCCAACTATAGAGGCATCAGTCTCCTTAACACTGCGTATAAGATCATGTCTGCTGTACTGTGTGAACGCCTGAAACCTTTCGTCAACGATCTGATAGGTCCCTATCAGTGCGGTTTTAGGCCCGGTAAGTCCACGACCGATCAAATATTCACACTACGGCAGATCCTGAAAAAAACCCAAGAAGTCCAGATCGATACTCACCATCTTTTTATCGATTTTAAGGCCGCATATGACAGCATTTATAGAGACGAGCTATACAGAGCCATGTCTAGTTTTGGCATCCCTGCCAAACTTGTCAGATTGTGCAGAATGACGATGGAGAATGCTCGCTGCTCCGTAAAGGTCGGAAAAAATCTCACCGAGACCTTTGATGTCAAAAAAGGATTTAGGCAAGGTGACGCGCTGTAATGTGAATTCTTCAACATCATTCTTGAGAAAATTGTGCGAAACTCACAAGCCAACACCAGAGGCACAATCTTCCATAAGTTTGTGCAACTACTTGCATACGCTGACGACATTGACATTGTTGGCAGAACACTGTTACTGGAGCGTTTGCTAGTATTAGTACAGAAGCGGCAAAAATGGGTTTAGTGGTGAATGAGGATAAAACAAAATATATGCTGTCAACAAGAAGGGACACACAACATCGAAGAATCGGACAGAACGTCACGATAGACAGCTATAACTTTGAGGTAGGTCGGGACTTTGTCCCTCGGATCCGCTATTAACTCTGAAAATGACATCACCTCAGAAATCAAGCGAAGAATCACTCTTGCCAACCGCTGTTTCTTTGGCCTAAGACGGCAATTGATTAGTAAGGCCTTGTCAAGAAGCACTAAGGAGATTCTATATAAGACTCTCATCATCCCTGTCCTGCTCTATGGCGTAGAAGCATGGACCCTAGCAAAAACGGATGAGGATCTTCTTGGTCGCTTCGAACGCAAAATTCTTCGAGTGATTTTTGGTCCCGTTTGCGTTGACGGGCTTGTGAGGAGAAGATTTAACAGCGAACTCTACGAGCTGTACAGCGACATCGACCTGGTCAGAAAAGTACGCATTAGTCGTCGGACACCAACGCTCCGGCCCGGAGAGTCTTCGATTCCAACCCGGAGGGACAACGCAGTAGAGGAAGACATCGCCTTAGGTGGCGCGCGCAAGTGGAAGGGGACCTCAACCAACTTGGAGTGCGAAACTGGAGGCAGTTAGCCAAAGATCGCGCTAACTGGAGAGGCGTATTGGTTGAGGCCCAGGTCCACCCCGGACTGTAGCGGCACCTTAAGTAAGTAAGTAAGCTAAATATTTCACGTCTTCACCATGAGACTTTTGCAAGTGATTGCGATTGAACAGTGAAATTCTGACAATCGTTTCTTCGTAAAAGTCTCTGCTCGACATGGAAAAAAAAATATTTTTGATCAGTTCTTCTAACTATAATTGTAATGCTAGAATTAATAACCACTTCGACGACAAGGAAAATCGAGAATATGAAAAATAACAAGCAGACTCAAATGCCACATCGTCTAGTCTCGGTAATAACAGGTAACCGAGATAGTAGAGATTTAAAGGCACAGAGTCTTTGGGGATGCTCTTCACTGCTTGCGAATGTTGAATCGACGAATATGCATTATTTCATTTAGATTATACTGTCCTGTTCTTCCTGTGTCCATTCAACACTGTTTAGTTCAGTGATATTAAAAAACAATACAATATGAATATGGTGCGAAATAAACGAATGAAATGGCTGACAGAAAATTTATTCAATCTGTGCGAATATTTCCTAAAATTCACTTATGCCCTAGTGGAAACTTGAGCTTCGCTTAACCTGTATGTTGTTAACTCATTTTTGGAACACACCCCAGGGCTTACATTAAGGCAGCTGTATCAATTCTGCAGTCAAAAATATAATTTGAACAAAATTAAAAAAAAAAAAACGAGACATGTGAAAGGATGGTTACTTTTTAGCATATTGTAAAGTGGTTACTGGCGCAAAAATGTTAACCACGATTATGAGTTGAAAAACCTTGTATCAATGCCTTAAATTCCTCCACAAAATTGTGATCGAGCGGAAGGAAAATTATTCAAAATTCATTCATTCAGTGTGAAAATGTTTTTGTTTTCCTTTCTAACTTGAAGGACTTAAAAAAATCAACTCAGGCCGCCAGCGGCTCTAAATGTTACTTAATAACGGGAGTCCTACTTCAGCATATTGCACAACCAAAAACTTAAAGATCACCAAACCGTCTAAAATCATCCAAACCCCAATAAATCAATTTTTTGTAATTTGATTGAAAAGTGCGAAATCGTGCAAATCGGAACGTCATCAAGTAATGGTCACGGCTGGAGGAGAACACGCCAATATCGCAAGATTCCCATCATCGTCGTGTCAAACGTCATCGCCGTCTCATGTTATATCCGACCTAATGTCCATTAAATTTGCGACGATCATTTTTCAAATGGCTGTAATTGCGTAAATCACCCATTAGAAAACAGCCCACAGAGCCAAAAAGGTTATAAACAAATTTTCTGTAAATGCTGCCAATCGCGCCTCATGCGATGCAGATGTGTGTCTATATGCATACAGGGTACATGGGGGGGATAGAGAGAGGTGGACACTGTTTGAGAATTAAGCGAACAACGCCAACACACCGCCGACAAGATCTCTCGCAGAGTTGTTACTTTGGACACCTTTATTAGGATTACTGCTTTGGCTTTGAGTTATCACCAAGTGGTTGGATTTTATTATTATTTTGATTTGATTTGCCATAGATGGAGCCCACCTGGATATACTATACATATACAAACTCCGGGACTGTTGCAAAAAAGGCATATATTTTTCGTTTTCAATTTATTGAACCGTTCTGTGGCACTCTGGTTCATTGGAGGTGAACCGTTTATTTTACTATCCGCAGGTTTCGGTGGGTGTGTACATTAATCAATTTTCCTCAGCCCAAAAAGAAATTAATAAACGTCATGTAGGCTGTGGCTGTGTGGATGATGGAAATGGAAAATTATGATTTTTTCACGACTTTTTTAGATTTTTTTTCCACGGGTTTTCATTTTTTTTTTTCTCAATTGGGTGCGTGGAGAACAACTGAAGGATTTATGTGACTTGGGGCATAAAATGCTATTCTATTAACCCGGTTAATTGAAAAGTGTTTTATGGTTGTCCACACTCTCGGTAGACCGGTACATACCGTATGGAATGGAGAAAAATGCAGATAAGTAGACATTCAGGCATGCAATGGGATGTAGGTGGACCAAAATGGTGACAAAATGGGAAAAAATATTCCTGTACATACTGAGGGTACAGTTTGTAACTGACGGTTTAAATTTTATTTATTTTAAAGTGCTATTCATCAATTTTACTTACTGCATAAAATAAATTATACTCCTTGAATCACCTTCCTTGGGAAATGAAGACCCAGTGCGCGATACTAATATTCGTATTTAGTGTCCCTGTCCGGGATACATTTTGCGAACTGAAATTTGGTGAAATTTTCCATGAAATGAAATTGGTCTTTTCACCTACAAAATGTTGAGTGTACAGGTTTAAAATGACTATTAGTACTGTCGTTTTCCATTGGGCAAAAAGAAGCGTCCGGGAGAGTCCGGAATCGAGAAAATCGCTAAATCGCTTCTAAAACCGTTCCATTGGCACAAAAAAAAAAAAAAAAACTCTTCGGGTGATTCTGAGAAGAGAATTTCGCTTCTCAGTTTGAAGTCAGAATCCACTCAAGAAGCACTCACAAAAGTGTAATTTATCTATTTTGTACAAGTCAACTGACAGCTGCCGTAGAAATTTGTTTGACATTTCACCAATATCTTTGTGGGTTCAATCAGAAGCAGTTTTCTTGTTCCATTGGATTACAGAATGAGTAGATCCCCGAGTAAAACCAATGGAAAACGACATAAGGCCCAGCCAGGGTGACCGTTGCAGAATTCTGAAAAGTCGCAAGAAGAGGGCCAATGAGGAAAATAAGTGTCGATTCTGAAATATTTCTGTGCATTTAATACTAACTAACCTGTGGTCGCCATTCTTCGCCAGAGTTCCACTTCGCACACAAACACAAAATGTCCTCCCCTGAACGCTGGGAAAATCCAACGATAGCTTCAATCGAACATTTTACTATTTTGAATTGTATAAAATTTATAGTTTATTGCTTATTGTTCGACTTCAGGAAAGTGTACAAAGATGATTTATATCTTAAAATCTTTGTACATAATTGCAATTTATATTAAGGAAACTCTTATTTCATTTGGATAAGTCAGTTGAAAGCTAGGAGCTGGAAGGCATTCGAGAATTACAACTTTTCTTAGATATCAGCTTAGATTTCCGCTTCCGGACAGCGGATAGTGGTAAAACATATCCTATAATCTAATCTCGCCAATTTCCAATGCAATTGTGAAAACCGGAATCAATTTCGTGCAGTACTTTTTTAATCTATTCGGAACATACAACTTACAGCCGGAATAAAAGTTAAAGTTTTATTATATGAAGGATTTTGAACGATATTTAACAAGCATTGGCTCGATGGACATTATGATACTGTTGTGATAGGCAACTGCGTTACATTTTAAAGGTTTTTGTTTGGAAATATGTATATAAAAAAAAAAAAAAAATGTAAGCCCCTTCTCCAACTAAAAACAGAGCCAAAGTAGGAAAAAATTGTGGCAGGCTCTCAGAAAAAAGTGCCAAATTGCAACTTTAGTCGCAGAACGGTCATGCTGGCGCCCAGCCAAAGTCCGGTGAGAAGGTTTGGTTATGCATAATATATTTCTTCTCAACATAGGGAAAAAGGCATGCAGCAGCGATGCCGAAAGTACTACGATAGGAGTATTAAACACCTTTTTCGTCGGCCGTATTCCCTTACTCCCCAAAGACAGACTGTACTAAACATTCTAATTTTGGATCCAGCTATTTTCATTTGGTTCGACATTTCTGTATGTAGGAAATTACTAAACAAATTTTACTTCCCGGATGTTCCCGTACTAATTTTGTTTCGTCTGTGATCTTTATTATATTCACCGCGAACAAGCTCTTGCGGATCCTTAAAATTAAATTTTCTGACACTATTTAAATGCTTTATCAATAAAACAGGCTGTCTGTGAGCCATTTGGTCATTTTTCAATGTTTTTGTTTACCTTTCTAACTTTAAGAACCTTAAAAAAATCAACTTGGGCCGAAATAAAACAGGCTGTCCGTGAGGTAATAAAAAAATCAATAAAGTAAATAATTGTCAGCTACGGCTTCTCACGGTGACATAGATCCGGCTGGTCCAATTTTTGGCTGATTATTTACCAAACCGTTTGTCTCTTATTTTGCCATTAAAAGTTGGAGAGTCGACTTCGAAGGGCTACTAATGACTAAATAATAAACACCAGATTAAACAAACGCCACCAGAACAACATGGCCGTCACAGGTTACCAACATCGATCCGTCTCAATTGCAAAACACTTGGCTAAGAACTAATATTTTGATTTTTGTTCTGGTACAGCCCGGTACTCCCCCAACAAAAAAATTGCGGAAATTTTGCATTTGTGCTGCAGTGTTGCCAGCTTTCATAAGATGTTGGAGCCAAATTGATAAATTTTTAAACCGAAAATATCCAAACTCAAATATGAAAATTAAAACTGCATATTTTTTGGTAATATTAAATTTAAAAAAAAGCAACAAAAACTCCTAATTGAGAGACTTTTTTTAGTTTCCATTTTGCAATGTTAACAAAAAAAGAAAAATAGTGCGTGGAGTTCTTCCGCGCGGAAGAAGTGAAACTTCCTAATGTGGAAATGAAAATATGAAGGGGTCGAAATTGATTTTTAGTGAAATCACATTGTTCTTTAAGGACAAACTTTATTAACATTGCTTACAATTCACAATTGATCGCATCTTTTAATTATCATTTTTGAGTGGAGAAATATCCAAATCTATAACATTTACAATGGGATTACGGCAACTAAGGTAAGATACGAAATGTTGGAAGTCGCATTAGAAGTTTCACTTCAACAACACACTAATTGCCGATTTAGTCATTATTTTTGGAAATTAATCTTCACCACAGAATATTCCTCTCACCATTGCATACTCTGAAGCGTGAGCGGTACCCTCACACCTTTGAGTATGCAATGCTTGTAGTAGCGTTAAGCGTTTAACACAACCTTGTTGGAAGTCGCATAAGAAGTTTCACTTCAATAAATCAAACAACATAATTCACCCATATCGTCGTTACTTCTTGAATTCTTCAATTCTTTACTGTAGGTGTCAACGTAGGTACTATAACAACCATTAAAACAAAAACCTTGAACTCAATTTCTATATACACCACCATACGTCCATCAACGCACGTCAACAGCCATCTGCGCATTTCCTCAGAAACACATTGTCGCTGTTGATTACATATACATTCACGTCGCATACTTCTCTTTCGTTTCACTTATATCAGAGAAAACACCACTCAGTTTTTTTTTCATATGAGCGTGCTTGTGCAATGTGCGCCACCCTCAACCTCCCTCACACCTTTGAGTATCCAATGCTTTTATTAGCGTTAAACGTTTTACGCGACCTTGAGTTGGAAGTCGCATAAGAAGTTTCACTTCAAAAAAAATCTATTAAGCCCAACGAAATTATTAAACGGCAGCCCTGCCCAAGCCCATGCAGTGTTTCTGTCTGTAGCTGCTTTCGATGTAACTTCACCGCTACCGCTCCAAGAAAGCACCACAATTAAAAGCAATCGCCTTTTTGGTATTTTTGTTTTTGTTGATGTTAAACGTAAGCCTGTAGGAGATTTTCCAGCAGCTTCCCGAAGGAGCACGAGGACGACTAATAGATAAAATGAGCCATAGATGTGTTTACTTAAAAAGTTTGTTTTTGTTTTTTAAATCCGATAATCCCTTATTGAGCTATGTATCCACATTTTAATGAAGAAATTAATTTATTTTAATGACGAATATCCTGCCACTTGGCTAGTGACTGTCCGAGAGTGTGTACTGTGTAGGTACTGTATATACATCACATAGTGAAATATATTGTATGACCTGGACAGCTAACACAGCAGTATAGTTTGTACAAATTAGTAAATAAGTGGTTCTTGAGCTTTAAGCGCATTAACAGATAGGCGGAGGGTCATTGTGTTTTAAGGCACATATAATGATAGGCACACGGACGTACTAATAGGCTTAGCACAGCTTAACAAAATCAAGGAAATGTCCTAGTAAATTTACGATCTAAAATTGGAAAATATATTTAAAGCGACAAATGCATAAAAGCATTTTATAAAATTCAAGAAAAATAAAGATTGTAGCTTACCAATTGTTTGTATAGGTAAAATAAATTTGTAATTTATTATTTATAAGTTAAGACCATTAAAAAGTAAATAAGTAAATTAATAGTTGGCGCAACAGGACCGTGTAGGGACCCTCGGCCCAGCTTCTCACAACCATTCCTTTTGTATGAGTTTTTCATTTTTGGGACGAGTAAAAGGGATCCACAATTTTATGCCGCGTCCAAACGGCTGATTAAGTAGCTCTTTCATGGCAGTTACACTGTCGGATGTGGCTGACAAGTTTGGCAGACGTTCGCGAGAGGTGGCGCAGTGAAAAAAAAAGCCTTAAGATGGAATTGCGTTTGTTCGGGATCGAAACTGGGACCTACACACTATCAACTTACCAAATAAATACCATTGAACCCTTGGATTGCCAGTTTTAAAAGTGACCTCTTAGCGCCCTATTTTACAGGAAACAAGTTATGAAAGTCGAAAATTTCTTTAAAGCTATAAATTCCTATAATCTCTATATTGATGCTCAGAAAAAAAAAAAAAAAATCAAATATGCAATACAAAGGAAAATCTCATAGAAACGTTCTCTGCAAAAGTACGTAAACTATGAACCTCAGCTTCATCCAATGCGGGTAATACTCAGTTTTCCTAGTGAACGTGGTGAGCCAATTCCGATTCAGATATAAATTATTGTGCGGTCTCAAGTCTTTTCGCTCCTGGGTAGATCTATTTCGCCTCATTTAAGTATAGTTTACATTCGAGTTTATCTTTTACACGCAGCTAATGGCTTAATTAAGTTTTAATTGATTTAATTATGTATACGACTTTGGCTGTTAGGTATGGACAGACTTCTAATGAAGCTGAAAAGAAGCGCGGAAATGATGCACATTTATTTGTTTGCTTCGCTGTTATAAATTTTCATTATTCAAACCGCTGACGGCGTTGTATTCGTGCTTCGGGAAGACATCGTGTACTAATTAGAATGTTGAATTTGTTCATAGGAATAAATAGATGGGCTGCCTAATTGATAATGTTATGGAGAGGGTTCCACGATGCGAATGAAAAAAGATTTCCAGATCCAATGAAAGAGGCTTCATCTGTGGCAGAGGCAGCCCTATTCTTAGCCAGCTGTATCCAGTATCCAGCTGCGTAGAGAAAGTTGATTCAGGTCGCCTTAATATTTCATTTATAATAATTGTGCACGCCGTCAAAGATATGAAATATCTGTCAAATTCAAATTCGATTCGGATGTTCTTCGAGTCGATACAGTTGGATTCTGCTGTGCAGCTCATTTACCATGATACTTATATCGTCAATATAATACGTAGGTCTAGAAGTGGTTAGAAAAATATGTCTGTCGAAGACTGGGCGACGTTCCAATTCGAAGGTATTCAACACAATCTTTCCCAAGTTTAAGGCCCGTTGGCTGATACTACTCATAGCGATTTAAGTTCCACTTCACATGTGACAGTTTGTGATATAGAAAAAGTAGCCCATAAGGTATTTAAGTAGAACTTAAATCGCTATGACTATACTATCAGCAAACAGGCCTAAGATGTTTTTCTGCTCTGTATAAGAAGAAGTCTCGCACGTGCAGTTAATGAAGAAAGAGGTTCACTATGTAATGCAGGAGAGGTTGACTTAGCTACTACTGGAGACCTGCAAATAATTTTCGAAGGACGCTTGTATGAATCGAAAAAACATTTCCAATGACTGGACTATCACCTCCAAATATCTCATCAACAAATCTTATATTTTGCAGAAACAGTCGACGTAGGTATATCCATCCCTGGTTAATACATTAATTATCTAATAGTTGGCGCAATAGGACCAGAGGGACCCTAGGTTTAGCTTCTCACAACCATTCGTTTTGTGTGAGTTTTTTTTTTCATTTTTGGAACGAACGGAAGAGATCTACAGTTTTATGCCGTCTCCAAACGGCTAATTGAGAAGCTCTTTCAAGACATTTACTATACTCTCGGATGTTTGTCAGACGTTCGCTAGAGGTGGCGCAGTGAAAAAAAAACCTTACGTTGGAATTTGGGATTTTTCGGTATTCGAACCTCGATCCCTCGCTTAGTAGTCCAACACACTAACCACTAAGCCACTGCGCCTACCCTGGTTAATACAGCTTATACAAAATATTGTCCAACGTTATATTTTGCTATTTTTTTTTGTTTTTCGGTCCGGCTATCATAGACCAAATGTTCATACCAAAGCAAAGCCTGGAAAAGACATACGATTTTCAAATTTCGAGAGTCATCATATTTTTATTTGAGCCATAAAGCAGCAATTCTTAGCTGATTTATCTCCTTGTGGCAATCACTTAACCGTGATCCGTATTGCGTATTGGATCCACGCAAAATTTACCAACCAGGCTGCACCTCTTAGCCTTGTTTCTTGGACACCGTGAACGTCTTTCCAAAACTCTTTTATAGAGATTTCGAGAGATATTCGAATCAGACCACCATTGTCGGGTCTCTTTTCGTCTCTCTACCACTATAAATTTTACCCAGAGAGACTCTCTGGATTTCTCCACAGTTCTTCCCTGGGATCAACTCCTAACGCTAGCATCTGTTTATGGGAGATCTGTTTTATCGACTGATGGGTCTCGACCCAGTGATGTCCAAAGTACTCATCCTCATTCTGCTGTCAGCCAATGCCGGACATTGGCATAGCATATATGCCGCTGTCTCAGGTCCCTCCAGGCATAGTTTACACGTATCATCCTCTCTAAGGCCCATCTTCCTTAAGTGATACCCGGAATTACCATTTCCTGTGGACAAAGCCACCACCCATTTCAATCGACTCATGCTTAGAACCCTTCTTTGAGTGGAGCAGGTCGGCCACTTAATTGCCATTTTAGCCCGTCTACATTGTTCCACGGTTGACCACCTTCTCAGGTGTTCTGCAGTGATCCATTTGTGAATCAGCTGTTCTACCATTCCTTTGCCAATTGAAGAGAGTATGGTTCTTGTCCCAGCAACTTTTCAGTTGAGCCCTTTTTTGCAAGGGAGTCCGCCTTTTCGTTGCCTTCGATCCCCATGTGTCCCCGTACCCAAATCAGGGTTACTTCATTTTTAGATGAACACTTATTGAGCTTAAGTACACATTCCAGTGCCGATGATGGTGTGAAGTTTGTCTTTTCCATGCGTCTGATCAGCGCCTGATTGCCCAGTGCTATATAAGGATATTTCTTCCCTCCACCTGCATGCAATCATCTCAGCCTGGTTTACGGAGGTGTGTTTCCCGAGGCTAACGTGACGGGCTAGTTCCAGCTCTGCTGAATAGATACCGGCATCCGCTCCGCCATCCATCATGGATCCATCTGTGAAAACCACTTTTTCACAACTCCTTTTTCTGGAAGTAATCCGTTCTCTTAAAATTAAATTAAAATTAACTTAAAAAAATAAGTCAGCTGGCAAGACGACTTCAAAACCATCGATCTCCACGAAGGGAATATTTGAAACCGTACTGTAAAACCGTCATCACATCTACTGGGAAGAGCACTTACGTCAAATTTCAAATCTGTCCAAAAATCTTACCTTCCAGTCGGACCCAAACTTATCTGACCATTTTTGACCAGCTACCATAAATTTAATATTTTCTCAGCTGGCATCAAGCAGTGCAATAATTTGGGATGCAAAAAAGGACCTAAGTCATATTCATTTCTAACTCATTTGACACCATGTCAAACAGTTTTTTTTATGCAAAACTGCAAGAGGTACTGGATCCGCAGTGCTATTTGAACAGATGCAATTATTTCGGCATCATTACCCAGGTGTAGGTTTCCAATGCCATAGGCTAACATCCTTGTCAAACAGACGTCATGACCTTTTAACTGGAGATTTGTGTCACCCCGTGATACTCCTATTTTTTTAATACAAAATTATAATTTTTTGTACCGAAAAAAAAAAACCGTTTTACATTTTACAAAAAAAAAAAAAATAAAAGGTAAAACCCTATCCCGTATGTCCTTAACCATTTTTTACTCCACTCAATCTCTATCTAATTTTTACATCTATGTCGGAGAGGACCCTGCGATGATTGAAGGAAAATGTAAATGCGCACACGCGCAATTGAATCCTGCCAAATGGTTCATCGCGACATTTTGATGCACCACAAAAAAAAAAAAAAAAAATACGGGCCAAACAAAAAACACACTCACTCACATCCTCTTCATACTTCCATTAGTTTCATTAAAAACAACCACAGTTTGGATTTAATACAAAAAAAAAGCAAAAAAAAAAAAAGGAAACCCATCCAGGACAATGGCGTAAAAAACTTAAGAAAAAAACACGATTCAGCTATCCCTTCATCAGAACATACCCTCCCAGGATCAAAACGCATTCACATCAACCAGCACAATGCGCGCGCAAGGGTTAAATTTGAATACTAAAAAAAAAAAAAATAATAATAATGAATTTTTTTCCTCCGAAATCTTGTTCAAGATTCAACTATACAGGCGAGATCCTGTAAAAAACACGTAGTAATTTCCAACAAAGGATCCTTTGTCCCTGCGCTCGATGGTTGCGCTTATAAAAAAGCGAATTTTTCAATCCTCTCCGCCTAAATTATCCGAATCTTGTTGTTTTACACGGAATCCGTTTTCGCTTTTGAAAAAATATTAATTTTATCCTTGAATTGGTGTTTTTTGTCCGCGTCATTGTCCCGGCTCTGGTGGGACTGCACGTCTAACGCATATGTCGCGTCAAATCATTAAAGTGAAGTGCACATGTAAATGCATTTCGTTTTATGGTCCTTTTTGGTGTTTTTTCCTTTTTTTGTTTTTTGCTGTAATTCAAATTAATTGAAACGTGAACGGCAGTCGCAAGTCGCGGCAACCGCGAACAAAGAGTTTCGAATGACATTCGAGTAATAAAAAGGATTCGGTGGAAGAAGAAGAATGCCCCTAACCCTTTCGTCCTTTTTAGGTAATTTCTGTTTTTTTTTTCCTACTCCTTTTTGTCATTACTCATCGTGGTGTGCAGCCGACGGGTGTGGATAATTGGCGCTTATGTCAAAAGGTGTTTAAATTTATTAACAGAGGGATATAGCCGCCCAAGGAAAAATAAAAGTCGCGCGCGTTCTAATAACAATCAAACGGGCCGCAACTATGCGCACTTACCATATCGGTCACATTCCCAGCAGCAGTTGCAGCTGCACTATGGAGCCTTGCTGTCATGTCCACTTTTCGGTTTTGTATACAGTCTCCTGCGAGCCAGGCTTATTACTGCGAGTCCACTTGCGTATATATGCCAATACGTACTTTGGTCATACATACGAGTAAGTGCGGCACAACACACCAGCGGCATTCCGGTGGGTTAACAGCCTGTCCAGTGGTGTATGGCTACCGCCAGCGCCACCGCCACCGCCACCGCACTGTCAAACGCTGTCGACGACTGTTTAGTTTATCGCCCAAGCGAGTTATGGAATTTTAATGAAAGGAAATAACAAATTAATTGCTTCAAGGAGTGGATTTCCAATGCGCGGCGGGCAGCGCTACCGCCGCCGACGGGCATAGTAGCCATATAGCTGGCTGCATGCCTGCCAGCCCAGCGATCAAAGACCAACGACCCAACCCTTTTATTGCAACTGCGCGAGCGGGGCGAATGACACCGTGGTGGAGTGCAGTGGCAGTCGCAGAGCTCCTTGTTGTGTGTGGGGGTGAGGCCGCGAATAGAAGTGGTGCATGCATGTTGCATGCGTGCTGTGTCCATGCTGTAAATGGAATTTGAGCACAGCTAAAAACATATTTTATTCCTTGGTTCTTGTTTTTCGCCTTTGGAATACTTATATGCATTTGCAAATCCTGGCTTGGAGTAATTTGATCCGGGATTTTTTGTTGTTGCAGTTCAAAGCCCAGTGGAAATTGCTGAGAGTCTTAAATGAAAAGTATGAAAGTACGTGAGACAGCAAAATGGAACATTTTGCGGAAAGGCGTTTACAGGTCCAAAAGCATGTGTCGAATCGAAGAGAAGATCGAAATTGATTCCAAAAATCTTTTTACGGATTGGAAGCCATTCGAATTAGAGAAACGTCTCAGTGAAACGATTTGTTCCATTTCTGTATGGAATCGACTGAGAAGAAGAGTCTTCCTCTTCCGTATGGACAAATTTATAAATAATTCTTTTTTTTTTGCAGAGATATTGCTCAGTTTAATTGCTTAATTCTAATTAAATTTAATTTTACATTATTAATAAACTTTATTTTATTTATAAAATACCAAAACGTTTCAATTTGAAATTATTCTTAACAATTCATATTTTTCTTTAAATAATCTCCTATCTATATATATAAAACAAAGTTGCATCCGTAAGAACGCCCATCCATCGAGAAAGAATCGTACAATTTGAGCTATCTTATCTTCGTTGTGTCTGTCTCCGCCTAAGGAAGGTTTATACGTCGAGAAAATTGGAAAATTTTAAAAGGAAATTGAAAAACTCATACAAATTTATTTTTTATAAAATTTTTACTGAGATCGTGTTTGTCAAAAATTCTACATGAATTTTTGTGATGTGAAACATCTATAGGCGCAGGCGCGACTTGGGAGTTAAATCGACTCGACCGAAACGGAAATTCCGTGGCGACGCCGAAAATTAGCCTGTCGCGATAGCTGGCGCTGTTGTCGAACTTCTAAACCACTCAATCGATTTCAGTGAGATTTTGTAGGTGTTTTGGAAGATAGAATAGTTTTGAACCCGATAGATGGCACTGTTGTCGATCGCCGAAACTATTCAACTTGAAATTTTTTGGATGTACCTATATGGTTGGGTGTAGTTTGAGAGATAGGAAATAAACATTTTTTTCAATTCATTTAACTTAATTCTTAAAGTGAAGACTTATATGGGCAAGCTCGCCCTGGGACTCCCCAGGTCTTACACAGACCCTAGACTACTGAATCAGTTTAATCACGGGTGAAGCCGGGCGGGAACAGCTAATTTTCTGTATTTTTTATATTTATAAAAATCAACTGCTGTGCGTTAGTCGAGTATAAAGGCTCCAGAACGGTTCGACCGATTTGAATAATTTTTGTTTTGTTTTGTTCGTATTGAATCAGGGAGAAAGAAAAGTCTAAAAATTTTAAATATGTGGCGTTGAAGGCGAATATTTCATTTTTCAGTTCAATTCAATAATTATCTTCAGCAAAAATCTTATACATAATTTTTTCGGGGTGAAACTCAATGACGATATAACCCGACAACCACTGGGCCAATTTGCATGATTCTTCTTTTGTTGTGTTCGTATTGCTGTATTTCAGGTTTAGGAAGCCTTAAAAGATAAATATACTTTTGGACCCGATAAGTGGCGCTTTTGTCGATCTCCGAAACCACTCAAACGATGTTAATGCAATTTTGTGAATGTATATGGTTGGCTCCTGCTTGAGAGATAGGATAGCTTTGCACCCGATAGGTGGCGCTAACCGATTTCAATTAAATTTTGTGGATGTGTATTGTTGTTTCCATTTTAAAAGATGGAATAGCTTTGGACGCCTTAGGTGGCACTTTGCAAAAGACAAGCGGGATAGGAAAACGGGTTGTGGCATCTCCCAATAAAAGTAAAAATGCAAAAACTATTTCTAACGCTGTTTAATTAAAATTATTAATGGTCATTTTCCAAATAGAGTAGGTACTTTGCGAAAATCGGGACTTAATACGAAAGGCAAGGGCAAAGTCTGGTGCGTACAGCTATAAATAGAAGAGACTGACGTTCGTATGTGCACTCATAACTCAGAAACGGATCGTTCTATTTTTACGATTTTGGGCTCGGTGAATTCGAAGGACAATGTTCCTTTTTGTGAAAACAAAACTTTAAGGCGATGATATTGGGGATAGAAGTTTGTATGGAAAACTGAACTTAAAAAAAGACTGGTTAAAAAAACGGATAGTGTTACTTACAATATATAACAACAATTATTTAAAATTTTTAATTGTTGAAATCCTTGGATGTTAAGGCCTAACCGCTCCACTCGAAAGTCGGCTCAGTTAAAATTGTATTGCGCAACCGCAATGCACCAAAAGCTTGTAACGGATGCGATTTGATTGTGTAGAATCTCAAATCAAATGTCATGCAAGCGACGATTTTGAGGGGGAAATTCCAAGGCAAACATTTTCCATTCTCCGCACTCCGCTTATTCAGAACGAACTTCCATTCGCATTTAAGCGTCTTCAATTTCCCGTGAGTTTCGCTTTCACTATGAAAATTAACAAATCGCAAGGACAATCGCTGGAAATTTGTGGCATAAATTTTGAACTCCCATGGTACTCACATGGACAATTATTGTATGTGGCGTGCTCCCTCACGTGTGTGCAAAATTTCCGCTTTATATACATCTTGTAAAACACTTAAGTGAAAGAGCGGAAATGTTAATCACTGCGTTTTGAATGAAACACATCGAAATCGCTATACTTCAGTTGTTTCTATTGTGTTTAATATAGCTTTTGAATAAACAATTTGAATTGACCGAATTATGGAAAATAGCATGAGCTTCATACATACTTGGAATTATTATTTTCATCACATTAACGAATTTGGGCGGAACGAAATTCGCCGGGTCAGCTAGTTCTGTATAATTTAATTTTACATTATTAATAAACTATTATTGAAACTATTTTATATTTATAAAATACCAAAACTTTACAATTTATAATTACTTTTAACAATTTTCTTAAAAAAGAAATAAAGATTTCCACTTATTTAATAATGAACTTATTTTTTTAGTACTAAATAAATATTAATGCATTTCTTTCAATTCTGTTTGAAAAATTCCCAGCTAGGCCCAAGTCTAACTAATGAATTTCTCTTGGACTGACAGGTCTCGGTTTCAATAAGTTTTATATACGAACCGGGGTTTCCTCGGGTCTCTACTGTGACACAAACAGGTGCGCACGCCAGCAAATCTCCCAATCAGACAGACCTCCGCAGAAGGAATGCTCTTTTCGAGAAAAACAAAACCGATGACAGAAAAATCCTCCGAAAATGTAAACATCTCGGATTACCTCTAACCGAATATGTCAGAAAAAGCGATAACAAAACCACAGTGAAAATAATGACGTCTTCCTCGATGTAAGTGAGGCAATAAAGCACTCTCCGATGTGGATGGTGGTCGCTGAGCGCTAACAACCCAGACCCAGAGCAACAGGAATAACAACCAAGTACCGGCAGTCGACAGTCGGCACCTCTGCCACCATTCCCTTCCCATATGGACTGTCGACTGTGTACGTCTGTACCACGGGCATGGGGTAGTGTGCTAAGACAATCAGAGCGCGCATATTCTGGGAATGAACCTTCTTGGAACCACCAGCACCAACTATGTACCTAACACTCTGTTGCTTATGCTGGCTGGATTGCAAGCCCAGACTGGAGGTGTGCGTGTGCCCATCTAACATATGCTGGGAGGAGGTGGGGCACCAGGAGCTTCTTCTTGTTATGAGTTAAAATGTACTGGCTACACGTATCATATTTTACGGTCCACAACCGCCGCCATTTAAAGCAAAAAAAAAAAAAAAAAACACACACTGAAAGGGCAAAACAAAGAAAACATGTAAAGCTAAAACAATGTTGGAGAATGACGAACCCACCGCCGCCGCCGCCATGCTCGTTGTGTGTTGTAAACCGCATGAAATTTAATTCAAGCATTCAAGGTCTCCTCTGGTGCTCCGTTGTTGTCATCATCATCGTCGTTGTCGTTGTCGATGGTGTCTCTTTCGTTCCTGTAGGCTCCTTGTCAGGTTATAAAGACGTTTGCGTGATTATGATGGTTATACTCATAGAACGTTCCGCTGGATGCATTTCCTTGTTCATACCCCAAATCGATAAAGATGGTCGCACATTCAGCCTATAGTCGCCGCCCCCTTTATAGAAGACAGACAGAATGAGATGAAAGTGAGATTAGGCGAATTCAGATGAATTTGTCCGAAACTAGGTCCGTCGTGGTGTGAAAAGGATTTCGTGCTCCCCCTTACAGCTCATCCTTGAGATAGAGAGGAAACATGAGACGGAGCTCTAGGGTACAAACAACACCAGTAGCACGAAATGTGAACGTGTTCTTGTCACCTAGACGACAACAATGGGAGCAGCTTAATTTGTTCTGACAGCGCATGAAAAGTTGGGTATTGGGTTTGGTGTATACCTATAGGGCTTTGGGAATCCTGTCATCCCATGTAAGCTGACAGCTGCGGGTGTAGAATTTTCACAATTTGAGGTTTCTTAAATTATTCAGGTGGCACCTTTGCCTATATCTAGCGGTCATTGTAATGAGTCGTCCTTAAGCAAGAACGTGGGTGGGATTTTACAAAAATAAAAACAAAATCTAAGTGAAGGTAAATAAGGTAAATAAGGACTGTCATCTATGACAGCATATAACCTGTCTATAGTCAACGTATAGTGTGGAGGGATCATGGAAAATAGCACTGAGGGAATTTATGTATCTATTGACCTCCAGTTGAGGAGATTGGGTTCCGTTCGCCAGTGAATAAGGTCTCATGTATTTTGTAGCCTCTGTAAGAAGTTAAAAAAGGCTTTTGATGACTTCCCTTAGAACACTCTCTGACCAGCGACAAAATAAGTTTGCAGTCATGTTGGGTAGGTCGAAGTTGCGGTTTAGCTTTGAACCCAAGTAGCACTATGATGCGCCATTTTGTTACCACGACTCGTGTAACCGCCATGTAACCCGTGATTATTGCCGAGACTCTGGCGTTATCTGGGCGGGTTCTGTTTAGCAGGTTTCTTGTTCTATTTTGGTCGTATGTAGGCCATATCTTCCTTGATATGAAGCAGTTGGTTAACCCCCTCCATTGGAGATTTGCTTTCTGAAGGGAGTGTGAATGAATTCGTCGCTTGACCACTCCTAGTGGAACGTGGACTCTTGCCGGGAGTGATCTGTTTAGAGCGGACCCTCCCCTAGCAAGCTCATCTGCAAGCTCGTTACCTATTATGTTACTATGCCCTGGTACCCAGAGAAGTGTAACATTAAAACGCTCGCCCAGACGGGCAAGCTCTTTCCGGCACTCCTGCATCAGCTTAGAGGATATGGTAGCCGAATTGATGGCTTTGATGGCAGCTTGGCTATCTATAAGGATAGCAATGTTTTGTTTGTGCATTGTGTCGCGCCCTAGATGCTCGCGGGCTTCTCGGATAGCCAGGAATTCAGCCTGGAAAACGCTGGCAAAATCCGGAAAACGATATGATACTGATATCTTCGGCGATTCTGAGTAGACCCCGGCCCCCATACCGCAGTTGATCTTAGATCCGTCGATGTATTTAACCGTTGTTGAATCCCTGCACTACTTTGTTCCTCTTCCAATCAGGTTACCATTTAATTTTTGTTAATTAGGTGCTCCCGCTCACTGTGTTTGGCATGCCTGTTTGTTTGAGTACTTATTTATTAAGTTTACAGTGTTTAAAGTATCTTAAAGTTAAATAAACTGATATATTTTGGTGGGTGTCTCGACTATTAGTAGTTTGACTCAAACTTCTCAAAGTTCCCGCTCGTTGAAAGTCAACTCAATGGCACTGAAAGTAGTTTAGGTGCTAGAAATGTAAGGAATACAATTGAAATGTTTAAATTTAAGATAAGATTTGATTTTATTCATTAATTAATTCATTACAAAATCTTACATTAAAAAAAGAATTTAAAAAAAGCATTAGAATATGCCGTCAGCCGAAACCGCTACAGTCAAGTCAGTTCTACTTGGGATAAACACCAAGTCTGGACCTCGGAAGGGTGAAGTAGAGTGTAGTTGTTGAAGATTCCACTTTACTTTGCTGGATGTTCAATAAAACGCGCCTACCCTATTGTTGGTTAAGTAACCCTGTATAACATCACACCACTCTTACATTTGCCATGTTCAAATGTCCCTTCACTGATGCTTGTTTTATTAGGCTAGGGGCGCACATGCATTTGCAGTTGCACGTCTTACTGTCAATGGTAAAGAGAGTCAAGAGCTCCCATCCACCACTCAAATATAGTGTGATTCGTTAAGATATTTATTTTTTAAATTGTATAAAGCACATCTTATATTATATAAATAGACGAAGGGAAATAGTTAAGAACCACTTTCACTACCCTAACCACAACATATTCGCTTGACTCTTTTTTTTTGTTGGGTTGATAATCCAGAGATGCAATTCTGCCCGAATTAGATTTCCAATTTGTTGTGTATCAGCAAGTTAAATATAATGGTAGAATTTCTACCACTGGGTGAGCTCTAGTAAAATGAATTTGAATTGTGAAAGCTTTATTATGGCCTGAAAGAACAGCGCCTGACATTTAGTTTTCAAATATAATCTGGTGTAAAAAGTGCCTGCAACTACGTCGTATGATCCATTCTAAACGTCCAATTTCGGATAACTATGCTTCCAGCGTTACAACCGGTACAGCGCAAGTACTGCTGGCTACCAGATCCTGGTGATTGGTGGCTTGTAGGCGCAGATTTTTAACTTAACATAAATCCAAAGAAAATAGTCTAAAGGTGATATCACAAGTTCTAGATGGCCAGTTGATAGGTCCAAAATCCGAAATAAGCTGTCCACCAAAGTTATATCTCAATTAAGTCATTGATTTGTTGATTTTCATAATACAGCTGAATAATTCGGAGACGTTGTTGAGTTGTGAGTCTTTCCATTGTGATTTGTCAAACAATACTGACTAAGGATGGTGACATTCGGACTCCTAGTTTAGTAAGGTTAATGAGGGCAAGACGAAGTATATGCTATCAACTAAAAAAAGACACCCAACACCGACGGCTCAGGGAGAACGTCACAATAGACAGATATAACTTTGAGGTGGTTAAGGACTTTGTCTACTTAGCTCTTGCCAATCGCTGTTTCTTTGGGCTAAGAAAGCAATTGAGTAGCAAAGCCCTCTCTCGAACAACTAAAGTGACCCTTTTTAAGACCTTAATCATCCCAATCCAACTTTATGCTGCAGAGTCATGGACTCTGGATATTTGGTCCCATCTGCATTGACAGTGAATGGAGGAGGAGATTCGACGACGAACTGTACGGGCTATACAGCGACATCGACCTAGTCAGAAGAGTGAATTTCCAACGACTGAGGTGGCTGGGTCATGTAGAGCGTATGGACACGAATGCTCTGGCCCGGAAGATCTTCGAATCCACACCCGAGGGAAGATGCAGTAGAGGAAGACCGCGACAAGTGGAAGGGGACACTAACGAACTTACCGTGCGAAACTGGAGACAGCTAGCCAAAGATCGCGCTGGCTGGAGACGCTTGTTGGTTGAGGCCCAGGTCCACTCCGGACTGTTCAGGAATCACATGGCAGAACCACATATCCTATATCGCATAATCGGCGTCCGCAAAGTTGAGCTACCTATTTAGAGCAAAGAGGTACCTTAGCCCCAAGCAACTTCTCCCTCTATACAAAGCACAGGTTAGACCAGGCTTGGAATATTGTTCCCATATAAGGAGCTCGGCCCCAAAACATTCACTTAACCTGCTTGATAGCATACAGAGACGAGCAGTTCGACTCATTGGAGACCCTACACTCACATCGAATCTACAACCGTTGGTGCACAGAAGACAAGTCGCTGACCTATGCTTGTTCTATAGGTACTTCCATGGTAGATGTTCTGAGGAACTCAAAGACATTATCCCTCGAAATGCAACTTTTGGGCGCCAACAAGACAGGCTGCTAATGCTCATGACCATACAGTAGGTACACTTGACAACCGCGAGGACATCAACTTTCCAAAACTCCTTCTGTTACAGGATAAGCAAACTTTGGAACTCGCTTCCTAGGGATATATTTCCAGAAGACTACAATTTGCAGCAATTAAAGTGCAGAGCAAACATACATCTGCAGGCATCTCGGGGCACTGTTGAAGCGTTATAGGTTCGCCTTTCCCGGGAGAAGTATATATATATAAAAAAATAAATAAATACCTATTCACGACAAATCTAGTTGACAATTTACATAAACTAGCTATCCGAAAATCCCCAATAACGCGACACCTGAGGCCTCACCTGTAAAAAAAAAAACTTAACAAAAAAAAAGTCCAATAGCTAAAGTTCCGATAGAAAACTGTCTATTGTGACCTTCGACATATGTTCTTAATGCTATTTTTCATGAAGTGACATTATCACTATTTTTACTTTAAAACAAAAATGTCACTACTTATTTTTAAATATAACTTTATAGATTAAGTATTTACCTATGTAACAATTAATGAATTAAAAATATTGAATAAAATTGAATTGAATTGTACCTATGTATTTCAATCAATTACACTTTTTTCCACTTAATACTACTTAACAATTATTTCTTTAAAATATGTATAAATATACACACAAAAATATTAAAAGTAAAGGCTAAGAACAATTTGTAGGTATAGTGCATTGCAATTATTGTTTATTTATTTATTTGTTCGCCTGTTTTGGACCGTAAAATTTTAAATGTTATTGTAGAACAAATTATAAGTAAACTTTAAAGCAATTATTCAAATATTATCAATAAGTGTATCGCCCCAAAAAGCCCCATTAAAGAACTTTGCCCCTGAAGAAGTTGGAAAATACCAACAAAGCGTAGGGTGGAAAAAAATGGAATATTAATTTTAGAATTCGCATTTAAAAAGAAACGACCAATAAGCCCAAATAAAGAAAATTCATAGTTCCATTTCCAGTAAACTGGCAGCCACCTCCTCCCAACTTTGAAGTTACCCAAAACCTAGGTAGATCTGTCGCAGATTTCTTGGCATATGGCTTACACCGTCAGCTGCGTTCGCTCTTCAACAGGATGAAAATCTGGAGAAGCCTTTGCTTACAAAAATTTGTGAAAAGGCAAGCTAACCAGAAAGTTGAAAGGTATCGCAGATACACCTTCTTTAACCACTCTATTATACATTTTACAAGCTCTATTCACAGTCGAGCGCTCGTGTTACTATCCGGCAAGAGACTGAAACCATTTAAAGCTAATCGGGTGGAACTTTAACATACCTTTAGAGAAAGTGAACTTATACTTGTATTGGAGGATTGTCTGGAGTATGTCGTTGCGACGTTTGGGGGTTAATTGTCGGGGATTACGAGTGTTCCACGTGTATTTAGACTCAAAGGGCCATTATGTATCGGGTATTATAGGTGTGCACAATTCCAAGTAAGTAAAATGGGGAAACATAAAAACATACTTTGTATGCGACGTAGTGTGGTAACCTTATGGTTGTATGGATAAATTAAAATTTACTTTGCAGACAGGGAAAACATAAAAATCGAACATGAAATAGAGGCGAAGATTGCTGGGTAATGGATGTGGCAAAGGTGTACTTTGATTTAAGTAATAGGCCTCAGAAGGCAGCCACATAATTTTTGTACCTTTCCAGGCTTTCAGGACCGACCAACATCGTTCTTGGTGCTGCTTAGGCCAGGTAAAGACTTCGCGATGATACACTGAGAAAGGAATTGCTTTTCGGTGTGACTATAGCAGTTCCTACTGAGGATATATCTTCAACCGCTTTAAGTACAGCTTCGGTGCCATAGAGCGGCACTGGGATGATCAGGGTCTTAGATTTTGCAACGGGAGAGCATTTCTATGGGTCACAGTCTTACTCAACTTGTAGGTATTTGCACCGCAAGACCATGCGCTTTCCCACAAGGTCATTCAAACACTCTGGCTGGCACAATATTGGTTATACAGGGTGGGCCAGATACAAGTTTCTTCTTAAAAATGCAATAAAATGGGCAAAAATATTTTTCTTCCATGTAATACGGTTTTATTAGTAAGAGAAGAGCAAGCATAAAAAAAAAAAAATAGTTGACCCTACAGGTCCGGAGGGACCCTAGGCCTAGCTTCTCGCAACCGCATTCGTTTTGTGTGAGTTTTTTTATTTTTGAAACGAATGGAAGGGATCTACAATTTTATGCCGACTCCAAATGGCTAATTGAAAAGCTCTTTCCAGACTCTCGGATGTTTGTCAGACGTTCGCGAGAGGTGGCACAGTGAAAAAAACCCTAAGTTGGAATTTGAGTTTTTGCGGGATTCGAACCTCGACCCCTCGCTTAGTACTCCAACACACTAAACACTAAGGCACTGCGCAAACATTCCCATTAATTATGGAGTACACAGTCGTTCAAGTGACTACCTCGGCTGGCTTCACAGTAGCGCATTCTGTTACTACAATTTTCCAAGACATTGTTAATGGTTTCGGGCTGTAGCTCATGGATTGCTTGGATGATAGTTGGGACTAAATATTTGAATCGTTTCCGGATTGTTGGCAAACCATCGATCCTTCACGGCTTCCAACGAAAAAAAAAAAGTCCAAAGGGGTCCAATCGCAACTCCGAGCCGGCCAATTGACAGCTCCAAGACGGCTGCTAACTGATGGGTATTTCGTGGCTAAAATATCGATTGTGGCATGGGCAGTGTGGCATGGTGCGCCATCCTGCATGAACCAGAGGTCGTCCACATCCATGTCTTCAATTTCAGAAAAAAAAAAGTCTGTTAACATGGCTCTGTAATGCCCACCGTTGACCGAGACGCTGTGAACAACACAGCCTCATTTTCGAAGAAGAAATTGAGTTTCACACTCTCGGCTACAGCAGCCACAGTCTCATCTGTGCGCACCGTACGACGACGGGGACCATGAGTGTTGTCCACCAGCAATAAGGGGCACTAACTTGCTTTCCACCCGATTAGCACAAACTTGCGTACAGCAGGCGCGGTGGGTGCTTCATTTCGGCCAAAACTTCTTTTCAAAAAACGCATCGTTTGGGCTACACAGCACTCAATTTGGAAATAAGTTTTCAATATATTCGAACGTTGTTCAAGTTCAATGCGACTCATTTCGATCCTTGGAAGTATGACGCTGACTTTCTATCAAGATTTAGAGCGGGGAACAGCTGTCAGTGTCAAAGTAACCTATGATTTAAAGAGAAACCACAAGCTGGCCCAGCCTTTACATAACATGCCAACTTTGCAAAGATGAACCGGTATGATCCAAGGTATAGATCCAAACACAAGGTATAGATCCACTCAAACCCTTCAAAAGCTGTCATTAGACAGCAATGACTGGATGGATAGAGCCACAACTAGAACCCGCACCTTTAACCATCACACACTTCTGGCTTATGGCTGCAACAACACCCATCATTATGGGCACTTAAGGTTCGTGTCAATACATCTGAGGGATTACCACGCTGGCTGTCCCTAATCTGCCTCTCAACTGGCAGATGCATTCGTCGCATTTTCACCACTAATGAGCGTCGGTCCATTTTGACACCTGACTCCGCATACCGCAGCAAATGGTTACACAAAAAAGCTCATTGCAATTGCGCGCTCACTCATTGCGATCAGCAAACCAAATATTCTCATCCAATTAACTGGCATAACCCAGTGATCCCTGCCCGAAGACAACGACGCCGACGAAGGCGAGAGCGCATTATCATCATTACTGGCAGTTCTTGTTCCATTTTTCCATTTTTGTTGAGTTACTCAACACGTCACAACGTCTAGTCTCGAATTAAGTCGCCGCGCCATCAGCTAATGACACCATGATGGTGCGCGACGCAAATGTCAGTGTCATTTGCTGTGCGTGATACTAATTCGTTCGGCAGAACGCATCGAACGCGAACTGCGATCGCGATCATTAAACGACCCAAATGCACTCTCCATCGACATCGCCATCGTCATTGCCATCCCCTAAGGGACGAAGATCGTTTGGCCTGTCATCATCATTATATGAAAAGTGGTTGCGCCGAGATGCGCAATATAAATCCATCTGGCTGACCTCAAAAGCGCATATAACCTTGCTCGGTGGTGGCTGATCGGCCACCCTCCATATGCACCACCAGAACACAATGACTGCCGCTGCAACTTCTTGATTTATATGCCAACCACCAGAGATGCGAGTTGCAGCTCTGGGTCGTGTGGTACTTAACGTCTTCGTGTATACGCATCTGGTCGGGGCTGTAGAACTTTCTGTCATTAATTTCATTTCATTTAATTTCGTCGAATTGAGTCGCGTTTTTCGATGGTTTTTGTCTCTGTCGCAGCCTCATCAAGTTGCTGCGGGGTTCCGCGTTTGCTTCATTTGAGTTGCACTTAACGCTTCGCTCTCGTAATCTTTCACATGATGCGCGCGACTACACGCACTTTTGTGTTTCGGTTTCGGTTGGTTTTTGCTCCCGCCATTTATGTATGCGGAGTGTATCATAAATATTCGTAATGACCCTTGATAATGAAGCGCAGACGATTAATTGGGGACACTGCCACGTCATGTGATGGCCTCGTCCTTTGCTTGTCTTCTGTCTCCAAAACTGATGATGATGATGATTAACATGGAGTGATGCACACCACATATGATGTGTGTACAAACGATGTGAGAAGAGGCCAAAAGAGGCGGTCAATAATGAGGAATGACCGTTTTTCGACGAGCAGATTCCTTGCCACATTTTGCACTGTATGTCGAAGTCGAACGCCCAGGCGATGACAAGAGGGCTCTGTGTTATGCGGCTGATAATTGGGTTCTCTGCCACAAGTATGGCAAGATAAAAATGTGCAGCTTTTCGACAAAGTCCAAGTTAATTAAGAATTTTACAGACGATCTCGGCCATTGTTTTGACATAGTCTCCGCGACTGCGGGGAATGAGTTATGCGGGGCCAGGATATGCGTTCCATTAAGGAAGAGATAAATGAATGCCTTTGTCTCGGTGTTATCGATGTTTTATTAATCGAAATTGCATTAACACTTCGACGGGAATTTGTATGATTTATGGGGCGAAAGGCCATCGGACAGCTGCAAAAGGAGGTTAAGTTTAATTAAAAAGGTGCCGGTTGTTCGACGGTCATTTTTGGGAGGAATGCTGAGCGATAAGTTGGTAATGGGTGAAGCCTTGTGTCACATACAATTTTCGATAAGCATCACAACACTTTTTATAAAGTTATTTCGACTTGAGTTATGCGCACAGATGGCCCTGAGATGGGTAGATAGTACGCGGAGTTTTGTTAACAGGATTCCACCGATGTCCTATATAGAAAAAGTTTGACATTTTTTGTTGGATGAAACTAACCTCATAAAAAGGTGAAAAAATCGCTCGAATTGATGTCGACAAAAAATGACACAAAAAGGTTTTCGCACCAAAAAGAAGCGCGGATAAAAAATGACACATACAGGAAAAGACCCAACGAGCTTCCCAGCACATTTCTGCTGTTGGGTACCTATAAATAGAGGGATCTGGCGTCCTCCAACATTTTGAAGGTGTGGCAGCGACACCAGCAATCAGTTGTTCTGAGGAGTAGGGGGGCTTATCACTGACGGTCTTTTCGATTATACGCCTCTAGAAATGAGTATACATCTTTATAAATTTAGGAACTTTTTTTTTTTTTTACTTTTTGGGCTTTTTAGTCGCCGTAGCGTTAAATGGAAGTTAAAAAGTATACTTTCACAGTTTTTGGACGCGTTAATTTTGTTTATGAATTTATGGAACTTTTTTTGGACCTTTTGCAAGTTAGAAAGTGTCCCCCGTTTTGGACACGTTCATTTTAATCCCAAAATTTCCATTTTCTTTTCTCAAAAAAGCAAATAAAGAAAAAAAGGATTACGATCTGTGTCTACGAGTTGTTGTTAAGAGTTGTTCCCTCGAAAAAACAGCAATTCACAAACTGAAATTCGACATAATTTCCCAACAGAAATTGTCAGGATAACTCCCAAACAAGCGAGAATCGTTGTTACTCCTCGCTTTCCCCACTCAGTCATTACGATATTTATTTGGTTTAATATTGTTAAAATTTTCCCTGCTTATAGTTATACGTAATAAGAAGCTCAGTCAAAAAATGTGAATAACTTTGTTAAAGATTCCGCCACAAGTGCTTTGATTTTGTTCTCACTCTGCGCTGCGTATGTAACTCACTATAGGCTTGTTCCTTCACTTTTAAAATTTTCGAATTTTTACTAACTTCTACGAATTGTTACTCAATTCCGTTTCTTAGCTCGAAAAAATCTTAAAAGAGAGCATCATGGAGAGAGGAACTCCTGCACTGAGAATCTTACGGAATTTCTTGGTGTAAGAAAGAATTGGCAATGTCAGTCACCGCCGAAAAACAGGCGGCAAAATAAAATTGGATGTTCCCCTCAAGATTTTTTTTCGAAAGTGGCGACGCAATTCCTAATCGCTGAAAGTAGGGACAATGTCTCCAATGTATTTTTTAAGGCAGTGCCGCTTTCTTCCTTTTAGCGAATGCTTGTCGTTCAATCAGTGCAAACTCTTTCATATAGGTACGGATTCATCGAAATGTAGTAGTTTGATAAATTCCGAATCACTTTTTTTGCTAGATGAGTTAACTACTATTAGGCTCATTCGCATACGCGGCTTAAATCTCATCAAAAATGACAAGAAAAGAGAAAATTTGCAAAATAACGAGTAACGAGCGCTTCTCTTTTCGCTCAGAGAATTTCAAATGTACAAAATGATGCTAGAAACAAATTTGAAATTCTTCTTAAAAATAAATTCCATCAAAAAATTAAATTTCTGAAAATAAAGAAAATTCGGTGGTTGTCGAATCGGTTCTCCATTCTCATGGTTGCAAAAATGTTAGTTATAAATTTATTTGTGAAGTGGATTAGATGTAAAAAATATAAGTGGCTCAAAGAAACTCGTAATCTATCCACGTACTTTTGAGCATATTTTCCGCTCTCTGAGAGATTGCCGCTCTATTTTTGGATTTTGACAGATTTTTAGTGCTTGGCTCGGGAAAGTACCTATGCTATGAGAACTATTGTTAATAAATTAGCAAATTCTTCGAGTTTATCAGACATTTTAACGACTTTTCGTACCAAATTTTTTGAATTTTTGAATTTTGTACCGATCTGTCATTTTTCATATAATTACTACAAAAGCGTTCTCTAAGTATCTTCTCTCTCTTTGAGATAATTTATCCCCACTGCCATTTTGACACTCTTGGTGGTCTCTTTTCCATTTTTGCCAGGGCACTCATTCCGTATGTCGATTATCGCCAGACGATAGCGTTTTGACGATAGCTTTGCTTCACGTTACTTTAATAATCGTCTATCGTCCAGACGACATCGTTTTGACGATTGAACATTTGCTTCACGTAAGTCAGTAATCGTCGAAACGCTATCGCCCAGACGATACAATTTGAGCGATACCTAATGAGGTGTCGTTTTGCATTGATTTGTGTGTTTTGCAATCAGCTTAAGATATTTTATCGAATTTCAAGAAGAATAATAGACTTTACAAAACGTAAATCACTTACTTCATGTGCCAATAAATTACATGTTGTCATAATCCTCAGATCGATGTTGAGTTCTACTTGAAAAAAGAAAAAAAGTATAGCTACGAACCCAGAAAAATTGCGATTTTTGCAAATGTTTTTTCTGCCCTCCACAACAGCAATCGAACAATACGAAGATTTGGCAAGTGCAATTTTAAACGACTCGCAAGCCCTGAGTGGGAATAACCGGAAGAGACAGTTACAGTTGGCTTCAAAAATGAGGGATGAAATAAAGAACTCGCTTTAACTTTAATTATTTTATTGATGTTATATTTTCTTTGGTAGCTGTTTGGCTTATTACCCTTGGCCAAGACCGGATGGTCATTCATGAAAGCAATTAAAATTGTCATATGCATTGGTGAAATATATTTCTTCGGTATTATTTGTTAATTTTAATAAACTAAGGAATAATAATGAATTTAATACACTTTGCAATTTTCAAATTTGCCGGCATCAAACACAAAATGATTGGAAAAAAGTCATTTATGACATTTTAAACGACATCTGATTGGAATTTTCACTATAGTTTGAAAGTCTCTGAAAGAAACTCAGTGCTCTCAATGCTCTCTCTCGTTGCATACAAAAAACGATAGACGAGACGATAGTGATAGAGTTGCAGAAATCAAATTGATGACGAGATCGTTGACTACTATCGCGCAAACGATTATCGTTCTCAGAGTTACAGAATGAGTGCCCAGGCTTGCCAGATTTGGCTATTTACTAGTACTAATAGGGTTATCTTTTTCTAAAATTTCTGTCAAAAAAAGTTAGTACCTACATATATAAATCTGAGCATTTTTTATCTTGAGCGAATATTTCTCTATAGAATTCTACAATTTGACACTACTACTCGTACGCTAGATAATAACTGTTTTTTTTTTCCTATAGGGTAGGTAAAAATCTTCCAAAGGCACTATGAGAATAGCAAGCGCGTGCTCATAGTACTGTCAGATTTTTACTGACTGAAAACACCACTCTTCGAAAGATTGTTAGATAGTGCAACTAAGATATAACTTATCAAGCAATTTTTCTATCACGAAATAACAACTTTTGACAGGCTACTTTCCAATGAAAGATCCTGCATGTTCCGCAATTTAGACGCGGTTAGTCTTATCTTGCCAAGTCGAACGGTTTCGTTCTTTGTAGTCGGCGCAATAAATTACTCTCGTCCAAAATTTGTCGGACTGTATTGTTGACATATCCGATTAGTCGATTTCTATGCACTTGGTCAGTCGACGAATGATTGGTTCTGAACCCATTCTAGTGGTCAGGGATAAGATTATTGTGGCGCCTTAGCAATATTCTCTCGAATACTTTGGATATCACTGGAAGAAGGGAAATTGGTCTATATGATTTTACTTCATATGGCGGTTTTCGTATAGTCTTAAAACCATTATCACCTCTGCAACTTTCCATTGGCCCGGCATGTTTTTTGGTCTGAGCGCGGCATTTATAATATGAAGAAGCTTAATTAATGCTTTTATTGCTAGAACTTTGTGAACTTCTCCGGTCGTCAAATCATAACCAGGCGCTTTCTTAGGTCTTAGAGATTCGATTTCGTGTTTCAGTCCCCTTAGCGTTACTCTTGTGAGTGTTAAATCGTCAGATAGTAATTCAGTCCTATTAATATTGTCCTGAACAGCTTGGCCACCGTACGGTTTAAAGGTTTCTTCAAGATGGGCGGCAACAACGTCCGCTTTTTCCGTATCTTCCCTTGCCCATACACTTTGATTTATTTTAGTTGGCGGCGCGGGCATTTTGGGCCTTTTGGTGTTTTTTACAGCTTTAGAAAGTGAGATTTTGACATTTCAAATCAACCACAACTATATTTTGTATTGTTTTTTTTTTTTCTTCCTTTTTTTTTTTTTCTTAAGAATGTGTTCATTTTCTTATTAAAGCTATTAAAAAAATATTGTTGTAATAAGGCTACCTCTACGGCTCCGATTTTGGGATATGAACACTTTTAAGTTGGGCTATCGAACTAGTTTAAGACCAGCCAACCCTGATCCTTACTACAAAAATAAGGGAACGAAGCTTATGTAAGAATTAAGAAACCACTACTTGCGTCAGACGTCACAGTACAAAATCTCATTAATTTTGGTATCGAAAACCTGTAAAATTTTACAACATAAGCAAGGGATCGTGCTAATATGGTTCTTTGAAAGGTAGGGCTACCCCGTAACAGGGGTAAGGTGTAACAATACAGTAGGTACTCACCGGATATAAGACACATCCTTAATAGCAAACCCCTTTTTAATAGCAACAAATTATTCAGTTTCGCGATTCGCAAATGACATCCTATGCATTACAAGGGTTCACGCTTAATAGGAATTCAATTGAAAACCCCGCAACAGGTATACTATAATTTTAAACCCATGTGCAATTGTGCATGTGCATCTGGGAAGTACCTGTACTTGGTTTAAAAAAAAGGCAAAATTTTTACATTTTCTGAGCAGACTTTATTGAATTTTCTTGTCCATTTTGATAGTCTAAATGCTGCTTTTCTTAAATAGGTTTAGCTGACTCATTAGCAAAATCTTAGAAGCAGCATAAAAACGTCGAAAATGTCACTTATATTAACGTACTTTTGTAAACAAATTTGATTTTAAGATTCGTTTATTAAAAAAAGAAAAAATTCAGAAAAAAGAAAAAAGAAAAAGCAAAACGAGGTTCCGAAAAGCAAAAGCAATGTGTTGGGATAGTTTTTGTGACAGAAGACAGATGTCAAATAATCTAAGAAAGTTCTGAAAAGTAAGTTTATTGGAAAGATAACATTTTATAGGGCAACACTTATAGCCCCACTATCCCCTACTTCAGAGGTGTGCATATAAAACTCGACAGTCAGTTGTGCAAAAAGCTGGAAATTGTTTTTTATCAGCAATCCCAATTCAAATGCTTTTCTCCGAAACCGTTCATAATTAAAAAACCATTTCAATGAAAACGGATTCCCTCTTAGCCAGCGGTCATTGCTCCCTTCCAATTCACCCGCGGCCATCCTGTCGCCTCGCATTCGATGCACATAAATGCATTTTCGCAACAGCCTGTCCCGTTTAGCGCCACAAGCCACCTATCAATCAGCTTATTTAACCATTTGGCCATAATAAAGACCAATGAAGCGTGCACCACAAATGAAGAGGTCAATCATCCCGCGAGGTTACATCACTTAACCGAGTCACACGCGCCTCTGTCCCGCGATGTCGATCACAAATCCCGCTTCACCAAACAGCTAACTGTAAACAATCGATCAGTCATAATTGCATTGCAATTACTGCACTTGTTCTCCCCGTCTGTCCCACCGAAGAGTAAACAGAACAGTGTCCATCAGTGACCAGTGTGTGCTGCTGCTCTCTGAATCAGAAAAGGGGTTAAACGACGGGCCACGCCAACGATGCACCCGCGCTGCTCCGATGGTCAGTTGGCGATAAAAGAGTGCGAAATTAAAAAGTTTCTCGATAAAGGGCATGAGCCAACGGTACAACAGCACTTTTCACCAATTTTCGACTGGACACCCCATAAACGCGAAGGGTGACCAGAGCATGATCATCGGTTCACCGCATTTACATATCGAAAACATACGACTGGGAGGGATCCCGTCCCAGTTGTTGTTGGTCGCGGCCAGGAAATTTTCTATAGCACTCGAATTTGCGGACTGCGACTGCGATGATGTTTCGTGAGTGATAACAAGCGCGCACACATCCCAACGGCTCGCGTATGTGGCTGCGTCAATATCTGTTTGTCGTTTCTTTTTCCAACTTTCTTTGTGGATTTTCTTTGCTTTTTTATTGTTATTACCAGAGACAGAGAGATAAGCGCAGATAATATGGCTATTGACCCCGTTACGAGCCATCGGTGGTTATGGTGCGGTGGTGTTGGTGGTGGTGGAAGAGAAACAGCTACATACAAATGGCAACCCTACAACAAAGCCCGCTACGGCCGAAGATGGTGATGTGATGATGTTGTCCAACACTGCGTTCGAGTCCATAATGGAGGAAGATGATGTGCATTGTGCTGTTGCTGTTGCCGTCGATGTGGACGTTGCTTGCATGAAGATGTTGTGCTGTGAGATCTAACAACAATAATAGCAATAACGGCACTTTGTAGGTAAACAATTTATTTTCAATTTCCAAAGATGAAGATAAAGATGGTGCTGTAAATGGTTGTCGTCATATCCGCTGGTGGACTGTGGCGGACATGCGTTGTTTTATATGTGGCTCGTATAGGGAGCCCCCTCCAAGGCAGACCCTCCAAATGGCTGAGGCCCGTGACAGCAATTTATGAGTCTGTCGCATTTATGGAAATTCTGTCAAAGTTTCACTAGGTAATAGGTATACGGTGCGTGAAGTAGGTGTGGCAGTGATTGGAGCTCGTGCGTTTGCTTGAACGACAGGGGCACGGATGCGTAGCTACGAGTATACATGAATGAGGTTTTTGATTGAGTTGCAACCGTTTATGGGGTCATGCTGCGGGCCATTTAGTGCGTGAATCGTAAGAGTCAACGAGGGCACGATAGAGGTGTGGAATTGAGCCGATCGGTCGGTCGTTAAAAGTTTATTTCATTTCATTCAACTAGACAAAGAGATGAGACGAGGAGTCGCAGATGCCACAGTGAAGCTAGATAGCTACAAATCATAAAGGTTGCTACCGCTGTTGTCCAACAATGAAGTTCAATGTTCCATAAGGTGATAGGTGTCGGAATCTGTTCGTTAATTTTAGACCAAAGGGCTTGCATGAATGCCAACTTCGGTAGCACTTGCCTCGTGTCAACAGCTCTTTGAATGTCTGCTCTTTCCGGAAAGTTATAGCTTCGACTCGAACTCTGAAAGGTATCAGCATTCAGCAAATTGACAAAAAGCTCGTTCAAGACTATAAGTCGGGGAGCTGTCGTGATCTTCTTCAACTACACTTCTGGTGAAGTTCGGTGCGCCACTTTTAGAAATTTTTCTTGCTTCTTTGTAAAATATTTTTTCAGACTCGCAGTTTTTAGGGCTTTTGCAAAGAAGCAAGATCTTGATTCAATAACTCATTAAAGACAATGGAAAAAGAGAGCTACAAGCGGTCATATGATATAAGTGCTGCTCCTGGGTTAAAAAAACCGACCCAACGACAAGGAAGCCCTACCACGAAATGTGGTTCTGTCAGAAAGTGGCCCAGCGATAAACCCGGTTAAATTAATCCTCACGACCAAACCGTGCTTATAGCGCAGTAAGGGGGAGAAAGCAAATCAACGACAAAAATATGGTTCCGTGATCCTTACTTACTTAAGGTGGCGCTACAGTCCGGGGTGGACCTGGGCCTCAACCAATACGCCTCTCCAGTTAGCGCGATCTTTGGCTAACTGCCTCCAGTTGCGCACACCAAGTTGGTTGAGGTCCCCTTCCACTTAAGCGCGCCACCTAAGGCGAGGTCTTCCTCTACTGCGTTGTCCCTCCGGGTTGGAATCGAAGACTCTCCGGGCCGGACCGTTGGTGTCCATTCGCTCTACATGTCCTAAACCATCTTAGACGACTAATGCGCACTTTTCTGACCAGGTCGATGTCGCTGTACAGCTCGTAGAGTTCACTGTTAAATCTTCTCCTCCAAATCCCGTCAACGCAAACGGGACCAAAAATCACTCGAAGAATTTTGCGTTCGAAACGACCAAGGAGATCTTCATCCGCCTTTGATAGCGCCCATGCTTAAATACTTGCAAACGCACCAGTGACAGCTCGCTGTGTTGTACCAACAATGTCAATGTCGTCAGCGTATGCAAGCAGTTGCACAGACTTATAGAAAATTGTGCCTCTGGTGTTGGCTTGTGAGTTTCGCACAATTTTCTCAAGAATGATGTTGAAGAAGTCACATGACAGCCCGTCACCTTGTCTAAATCCTTTTTTGACATCAAAGGTCTCGGTTAGATTGTTTCCGACCTTTACGGAGCAGCGAGCGTTCTCCATCGTCATTCTGCACAATCTGACAAGTTTGGCAGGGATGCCAAAACTAGACATGGCTCTGTATAGCTCGTCTCTATAAACGCTGTCATATGCGGCCTTAAAATCGATAAAAAGATGGTGAGTATCGATCTGGTATTCTTGGGTTTTTTCCAGGATCTGCCGTAGTGTGAATATTTGATCGGTCGTGGACTTACCGGGCCTAAAACCGCACTGATAGGGACCTATTTGATCGTTGACGAATGGTTTCAGGCATTCACACAATACAGCAGACATAATCTTATACGCAGTGTTCAGGAGACTGATGCCTCTATAGTTGGCGCAGTTTAGAGAGTCTCCCTTCTTGTGGATCGGGCAAACGATGCTGAGGTTCCATTCATCAGGCATACTTTCGTCTGACCAAATCTTGGAGACGAGTTGGTGTATGCTCTCTACCAGGTCATCTCCCGCTGCCTTAAACAGCTCGGCAGTTAAGCCGTCCGGCCCAGCAGCCTTGTTGGACTTAAGCTTAGATATTGCTATCCTCACTTCATTTTGGTCAGGTGGACGGAAATCTTGGCTTTCATCGTCCAGGTTGAATGGCTCGTTCTGCCTGACAGCGGAATTTGTGTCGTCTTCGCCGTTTAGCAGTCTGCAGAAATGGTTTTTCCATGTCCTCAGCACCGACTGTGACTCTACTACAAGGTTTCCTTGCTCGTCTCTACAGGTCTCCGTTCGGGTCTTGTTGCCATGACACGTTCTTTTTACCTTTTGGTAAAACTTCCGAACATTGTTCCTGGAGTAACACCTCTCTATATCCTCGATCGCGCGCTTCTCATGCTCTCTCTTTTTTCTCCGGAGAAGCCGATGTTCTTCCCTCCTTTTTTGCTCGTAGAGCTGTCGAGCTGCTCTCGTCCTTCTATGCAGCGACGCTTCGTAGGCACTTTGTTTTGCTGCATGTGCTTGCCGGCACTCTTCGTCAAACCAGGGGTTTCGGGGGGGTGGGCTGGTGAAACCGAGCACATCAGTTGCGGCGTTTTTGATGGCTTCTTGGCATCGGCGCCACTGGTCTTCGGCACTTGATGCTGGCAGCATAGGACTTCTCGAGAGGTTGAGGGATACGCGATCGGCATAGGTTCTGGCGGTTCCGTGATCCAGTTTCACAAAAGCTAGGTCATGTGTGCTGTTGGGGTTAATACCTACAGATCTAAGCAGATTCTGCTATACCACACTAAGTTGCTTATTGACGCTAAGACCTCGCTTACCCGACGGTGTGCAGTTATCCTGTCCAAGGAATCCTCTAAAGATAAGATAGTGAGACATCTCTAAGTTCTTAAAGTTCTTGAATAAGTTAAGTAGTGTAGCCTTCAAAACTCGGACAGTGACGGAAAAAATGAGACGCATCTTTTGTCGATCTTTTCATCACCGAAGCCCCAATATAAGTCAACATCATCGAGATGTAATTCAATGAAATGGTTGCTTACAAACTCCCGCATTAATTTACTGTCAGACTGTAGGAGTTTATCTGATCGGATTTCGTCATCTTCTGTTGAAACCTTTCGTCATACTTTACATGTTGCTTATATGTATTCCTACTGTCAACTGATGCTGGCTCTCATTCAAAATTTATGATCCACTAGTTCTCTAAGACTACAGAGAGAGGTCCTTTATCGGTTGAAGTTCCAGAAAGTGACAAATGCTGTACATATTTTTCTTGTGAGTTTTTGCGAACCATAGACAGTCTGCTATTCTGGGCAATGGTAAAATAGCCACGACTTAGCCTGTCTACCATATTCTCTTTGACTCTTGGACGTGGGCCAACTGACCAGCGGGACCCTTGTAAAACAGCAAATAGTGCTTCGTCAATGAGAACTATAGCAAAACCTAGATAGGTATGTAGGTAGATGGATAGATCTTGAAATAGGGGAGCCTTCCTGAGGCTCTCACTGCGGCCTCTCTAAAAGGAGCCTATTGTGCCTTACCTGATGTGGTCCTAGACCCAACTTTTTACTCCGGATGAATTCACGAAGACCAGTATCTTCTCTGGAAGTATTTCACAAAGATTTGCTGAAATGAAGATTTCCTCGCCAAGGATGTTTTTCCTGAGACGCAGGAGGGCCGGGCATGAATATGTGAAGAGAGGACTCCTCGCTCTCTAGACAAATTCTGCATATAGGGTCCGTTGGGAGGCCGGTGCGGTGAAGATGTTTTCTTAAGAGACAATAGCCACCGGAATATTCCTGGTTATTCAGGTTATTTTTGTCCAGACTGATTAGGAGCTTAGATTTTCTGGGACAGAATTTGGGAAAAAATTGTTTTTTTTTTTTTTTTTTTTTGGGGCAGAATTTGGGAAAAAATTGTTTGGTGCAGTTCTGTCCAGGTGTTTTAAGCAGACTTCATTGGATTCAAAGGGATTGGATTCAAAAGGGCTCAGGTCCTATGAGTGGAGTTATTGCGCCGTCCTTAGCTAATGAATCTGCCACCACCAAGTTCGTGGTAGCAAACGAATTACGGACCAAAATCAAGCAAGCGTCATGTTGACTCTCCCGATTAGGGCCAATTTGAAGTATAGGAAGTCCAGCCGACAATAATTTAGATGTCAAATACTGAACTGAGTCAATTTCTAAGACGAGACGAGTGTGTCAGAAAAACACCTCCAATACAGATTGATACAGCCACGCAAGCATGATCACTTTCTGGTACCCATGCCATAATATTTCTTAGTGGACTTCGGAGTGACGAACCTCAAGCTCGATTCCCTGAAAAAATATAAAATACAGTGGAATCCGTTTAATACGACTTCGTTTATAACGACGAACCGTTTAAAGCGACGTAGACGCAAAAACTTGTTAGGTTTGCATATTAAATGCTATGAATGAATCATCCGTCTAGAGCGACTCCGGTTTGTGCGGCTTACCGCCTTAAACGACGTAATTTACCGATAAATCGATCTGTTACAGCGACTGGTGGTTGTTGTTTTCCCTTGACCGTCGCTATATCCGGATTCCACTGTATATCTTTTTCTACTGCACCAACTTTCGTGAAAGTCTGACAAAAAAAAGTCGGTTTTGATTTTGACATCAAAGCCATATTTATCCTAAAATCACAAAACAAAAAAAAAAAAAACGTGCACAAAAAAGTAATACCTCCGACTTACTAGGACTAGAGTACGTACCTATGCCAGTTGACGTACCAGTTGCTGCCAGTATTTATTAATTTTTACTTTAACAGAGTGTGAATTATATAAATGAATGCAAACAATTTTTTTTACACCGAACTAAAGTGAGGTAGATCTTTACTCGGGTCTTTGTCTATACTTGCTGACTGCTGGATGGAGTTATCGGAATGCAAATTGTGATCAAATTAATCTCGTACTCATAACGATGATCGTCTGACCGGCATCATTTTTGAAATTTCGTTGATAGTAGACAATTTTACAATATTTCTGAAAAATAAACCACCGAGTGCTTTTTTTAACCTTCTAACCCTAGCTAGCTTTGGAAGTCGATCGTGTCGACGAAAAATGGTTGAAAAGCTACATGACTCTTGTTCGTGTCTCTTTGCCGTACAGAAAATTATACAGAAAAAGTCTTCATAGATGTTTACAACTTTATAGCCTCTTTAGTCTTTTGAAACCTTCAACTCCATCTATACTACGGCGTTATGGGTTGTTTGAATACTTCAATTTAGAAAGCAAAATAGTGATTAGCCCCCTTAAACAAATTCACATCAAAGGATCAAGGAAATGTTACCTCAAGAAGTTGAGCCTCAAGAAGTTGAAGTTGAAGAAATTGAGGTAACATGTAATTGATGTCTCCTTAATTGGCCAACAAGTCCATACAAAGGGCTCTAGGCCTAGCTTCTGACCACCGTTCGTATGTGCAGTCTTATTATTTTTGGAACAAATGAAATAGCCCAATAATTTTATGCCAGAAATTGGTCAGAAACGTAGTCAATTATTTTAAAACAAGGACTGTTTCAAACGCTTGTATTCGCAAAACCTGCTCCAAATTCACAGACTGAAATCGACAGTATTTATATTTCAATTGTTACCTCTCAGATAAGGTGAAGATCTCGGCCTATTTCGAGCTCTTTCATGTCATTAGTTGGGAAACAGAAAACGTTTTTTTTTTTAAACACAGCTGCAAATTTCTCGAAACTGAAATGTTTTTAGAAAAAATCCTTCGACAATATCGGATACTGGATTCCATTCTTTGAAATGATGCCAATATCGCATCAATCGCTTCAGTAGGGACTTCTAAAACTGAGCAATAGATTGAGGACGGTTTTTGCACTTTTGATCAAAAGCCTGGTTAGAGGCCTCGTAATATGCGGAACACAATAGATGATCAAAGACATGCAGTACGAGCTTTCTACCAACAACCGGTCTTTTCCAAAACTATTTGAAATTCAAAACTAGCTGTAACTGACATATTATGTCCTTTGATCAGGTATTGTGTGCTACACATCTTGCCCCGGAGAATCCTTTTTTGTCAAACAACTTCAGCAGCAGCGCCCAGCCTCTGTTGGGGTCAATGGTATTTTGAACAGCCGGCTCATCATGAAATTGATGAATTCTCTTTACGCTGTTACTTGAATCAGAATGCTCTTTCAAGGCAGCACACAGTTCACGAATTACTTCCGCCGACGAGAGCCCCGGTTTTAGTGACAACTCGACCACATAAAACAAATCCAAAAGGGATCCTTAAATCATTAAAACATTACGAACATTCAATTACGATTGCAATTCGAATGCGAATGCGAATGCGAATGTGACTGTGGCTGCATCGTACGTGTGCACAATGCACATGTGCACAGTAAGAGCCGACGACACACGCACGCATCGCCCATCCAGGAACGGGCTGCTGTCATCGCCAAAACATGTGTCCGCAGTGCGCCCCTTAGCATTGCAAATAGTATCCGTCGTACATCCGTACACTCAGTCGAACACACATATCCGTAACATTTAACAATGTAAACTTAGCTGTGCTCTACCCTTAAAGCCATCAGCCACGCTATAAGGTAAGGCTCGGGTGTCTGCATATTTACAATACCTTGCAGCGGTAATCCAAATATGTACTTAACAAGATAATGAAAAGTCTGACATTGCAAAGTCAATAAATAATAAAACACAGTACTGTCGTTGGAACATGGCACCGGTCATCCGTTGCACAGGGTGCCATTTGTATATACGTAAGTACATCATCCCCCAACGCAGTTCGTCCGTCTGTTGGGGGTTGTTGAATTTGAATGGAAAAAAAAATAAAAAATTGATTTTCACCTGTCAGTCATCGAATGGTCGGTGGCGGTGCTCTGCTCTAAGCCGCTGCCCCATGTGTGCAATTGACTTTTGGGCTTCCGCTCTTAATTCGATCAGAAGTTAATTAATTTCAACGGTCCTCGCTATAGTGTGCATGTGCACGTGAAGCCACATAAGGAGGATGGTCACGGAAACGTCGCCGTCAACGTCGTCGTCTACCTGAAGCAATTTATCTCCTTGCAATAGCCGTTTTGGATTACCACTTTCAGAGGCATCCTGATCCCGTTGCCGCTCCCGCACCAGCCATACCCAGAGGGATAAACATTACACAGCAAATAAAAGATGTCGACGGACGACAAGGAGATTCGGAATCGATGCGCCAGCAGGAGTTGAATGCTGACGGTGACGCTGAGAGGAGCCGGGCGAAAAGAGAGAAATTAAAAATTCAAATTGTTTGCTCGACGTCTGTCATGGCAGCGATGGGTAGTTTGTTTGGCCCGTTTGTCTATCTGTCTGTCGGTTCGGTTGTCCATGTCCAGGTCCCAGCACAATCTGTTTGGCCGACAGATTGCTGCCTATTGAACTGGACTGATAGGCAAATGGAGACAGATTTTCATGCAAATTTAATGCGTAAACATGGTCAAATTGGAAATTATATCTTCTGATGATGACGGGTATGCGGCAAGGAGGAGAGCGAGACCGCTGTCATATTGGGCTGGTGTGGCTGGTTTGTGTCGCAGCTTCGGGACAGTGTTGTTCGGCACACATCATCCAAGTGAGGCTTCTCATCCGAAATAACATGATCAATTATTCCCTTTTTCTCGGACTTGCCAGAGAGCGAACCGTGGTCCGTATATTTAAGTTTCTGCAGTTTTTATAAATCGCCTGATTAACATGTGCAGATTTTATAAGTTCCGTGGAAGTGCCGCCGGAGGGGGACGATATTTTCACCTTTAATTAGTGAGATAAGAGAGGGCAATCGGCAAAACCATCCAAGGACATGGAGGGCAAGGATTTTCAATTGCAAAATGATCGTAGTCACAGTTCTTGGGTTACCTCATACAAGGAGGAAGGGGATGAGTTCTTGTAAAATGCCTCGTCGATGTTGGGAGACCGTTCTCAATGCAACTTAGCCTAATTTGCGACCAATCAATCCCCAAACCTCTTCCCATCACTCTAAAGCTAAATGTCCAATTAAAACCACTTAAAGATACCTACCTCTGAATCACTGCCTTCACAGTTCATCCGTGCCACTGTCCTACTCTCTGTAATAGCTCATTTTCGACACTCATATTCTAAGCGTTCCGCTCTACGCTCGACAATAAATCACGCACAAAACTACACGGATGACATTTATTGTCGCCATTTGTTCCGTCACCACGACACGTCCAGAAGCATTCGTTTCTCTGCCTCCCCCCAAACGAGCACCGCCAACGCCATTAAGGCGAATTCTCCCCATTAAGACTGATGAGCAATTAAATTCGGAATAAAATTTAATCAAAATGTTGCAACACACTCTAAAGGTGTATAATGGTGTGCATGCCGCCAAAAATGATTCCAAAATTATTCAAAACCAAAAGAAAAAAGGTTCGGCACTAATGCAGCATCATACTGGCACAGCATACACATAATTCATGCACCTCACGCAATGCGCTTGGAGAGCGAGGTCTTGGATCTTCCGAACCCGGAACTCTCGGATATATAGCCGAACGCAGTGTAATGCACAACTCATTCATCATCTTTCGTTTCACCTTTTATAATTCGTTTCGTTGGGATATTCACAAGGCTGCTGGTTCGTTTTTTGCTTGCGCACAGTGGGCAGTTGTTTGGGGTTTTTGGTGCGAAAATTCAGAAAGGTGGGTTGGAAAATTGCATCCCTCAGGTAAAGCTGAAATTGACTGTGGAGAGGCTCAATTTTTAAAGGGTTACAACCTACAACTTCTACCGCGCACAGTGGGTAATTCGTAAGTGGTTCCGCTGCGAAAATTTTGATATATGCCGTGAAAGTTGAATTAGCAGGAGTCAGTTGTGATCTCTCTGAACTTACTTTGTGGTATATAATAAGGTTGAGAGCTTTGCGCACAAACAGTGGGCAATTTTAATTGTTTTCGTTGCAAAAGTGATGAAAAATGCTCTAAAAAATTTAAAATTTTAATTGAAATGGCCATTAAATAAAGGAGCGGTTCTAGCGCGACCTTTTCCGATTCACATCGTGGCTATATTTACAGAATTGCAAGTTTTTGCGCACACACAGTGGGAAGTTTCCGATGTTTTCGTTGCGGATGTGATGAAAAATGCTCTAAAAAAATGTAAATTTTTATTGAAATGGCCATTAAATTGAGGAGCGATTCTAGCGTGTCCTTATCCGATTCACGTCCTGGCTATATATATAGAACTGCAAGTTTTTGCGCAAACACAGTGGGAAATTTTCGATGTTTTCATTGCGAAAGTGATGAAAAATGCTCTAAAAAATTTAAAATTTTAATTGAAATGAGCGGTTCTAGCGCGACCTTTTCCGATTCACATCGTGGCTATATTTACAGAATTGCAAGTTTTTGCGCACACACAGTGGGAAGTTTCCGATGTTTTCGTTGCGGATGTGATGAAAAATGCTCTAAGCAAATTTGAATTTTAGTGAAATGGCCATTAAATTGAGGAGCGATTCTAGTTTGACCTTACCGATTCACAGCGTGGCTTTATTTACAGAATTGCTAGTTTTTGCGCACACACAGTGGGAAGTTTCCGATGTTTTCGTTGCGGAAGTGATGAAAAATGCTCTAAAAAAATGTAAATTTTTATTGAAATGGCCATTAAATTGAGGAGCGATTCTAGCGTGTCCTTATCCGATTCACGTCCTGGCTATATATATAGAACTGCAAGTTTTTGCGCAAACACAGTGGGAAATTTTCGATGTTTTCATTGCGAAAGTGATGAAAAATGCTCTAAGCAAATTTAAGTTTTAGTTAGATGGCCATTTAAATGAGGAGAGATTCTTGTGCGATTTTCTAAAATGCACACGTTTTTTGCGCACACAAAGTGTGCAATTTTCGATGTTTCCGTTGCGAAGGTGATGAAAAAAATGTCTAAACAAATTAAAATTTTAGTGAAGTTGCCATTAGATTGTATTGATATTCGACTCTGACCATTTACAAATCACTTCGATGCTATTTAGTCGGAATTGTACGTTTCTGCGCACAGTTTTTTTTTGTGGACAGTTTTTAATATCCGCGTTTTAAAGTCATGCTCTAAAAGATTGATATATTAGTGGAAGATAAATTGGATTGAGGAGAGATTCACTATTTTATTTTTCAACAAAAAGTTGCGCACATTTTTCCCGCACATGTCGTGTGCGTTTGCAAAAATTTCCACAGAAATTTCAAAGAAAACCTTAGAATGAAAATCTGCACAGCGTATATAACTGCCACCCCACTGTACTAGCTGTGGGGAGCGGCCGGCGCGGCGGCGTCGTCGTCAGCGTCCCATAGATCAATCCATTCATCTGCGCACAGTATGTCCAAAGTGTCATTTCGAAAGTTTTTCTTTTGGCCTTTTTCCAACATACCCTACTCGGAATTTGTTTTTGCTTTTCGGGTGGAATATGAGCGAGACACGATGGGAACATTGCGCGCACTACCGCAAACAACAGCAAGATGAAAAGAATCACCGCGCACCGCACAATCGCATTGTTTGACAGATTGACAAGCGTTTATTCTTTATTGCCCGAGCCGAAACACTGCGCGCTTGGCGGTTTCCTCGTTTCTTGGGCCTATTTCGAAAGTACGAGCATACTCGCTCGACGCACCACTCCTCTATCCCCATGGAGATGGTATAGACATATTCTATTTTCCGGATGACGAATGAGTATATGTTTGCAACGATGTTCGGGCTATATGACGAGCCTGATGTTTCTGATGATGATGGTGATATGTTAGCCTGCCAATTGTATGGATGGGGCCCCAAATCGCTGGTTATGGAACCTATCGCGCACATAGAGCAGGTATACATCAGGGGGTACCCCGAGCCCGTACACGATCCATTCATTTGTCAATCAAACGCGACAGCGCACTCCGTGGAAAGGTGTAACTCTCATGCTAATTTTGTTGAGGCCAACGCAAACAACAAACCTTAGGAAAACATGTTTACCACATCTCACTTCCACCGTTGTGTTGGTTTGCCTGATGTGTTTCTATAATGTGTACGCTCTTCGTCATACCGTATGCTTCGTCTTAGGGCTTGTCGCCTCGCCATCGCCTAGGCATGCTCAGAGCGTGAGTGCGTGTGGCATTGTCGATTTAACGGAGCTAAATATAGCTTTGGGTGCAGTGCACATCGCGTTCGCGGCGGGAAATGGATTGCAGGTGAGTATCTTCCGTGGAAAATGACAAACTGGAGCTGTGATTTGTGGATGTTGTTGAATGTTGAACAAATGGCTTAGATCTATAGGAGTTTGGTGACGAATGCTTTCGAAGGGAATATACGCAGTCTATTGCGAGCGATTAATTATGAGACCATTTGACACGACACGCAGTGTAGAAGGGACATTTCTATGTGCGTTGTGTAACCAACTTGACGGTACCCAGAACAAGCGGCCAATCGATTCGGAGAACAACATGCGGTAGTGGAAAGAGTATGGCAACTTTGTGAGAGGAGCTCTTGGAATATCCACAAAACTTGTTGATGGATCGGGAAGTTGTACGTGAAAGTTGGTCAAAGGTAGGAATATTGGTAGGGTCATCGGGATTCCTGAGTACTGAGTTTTCTCTAAAGGTGAAGTCTAAAGTTATCCACGTTTGATAGAGAGGTTACTTACTTAGGTGGCGCTACAGTCCGGTGTGGACCTAAAAAAATAATAAATAGTTGGCGCAACAGGTCTGGAGAGACCCTAGGCCTAGCTTCTCACAACCATTCGTTTTGTGTGAGTTTCTCATTTTTGGAACGAATGGAAGGGATCAACAATTTTATGCCGACTCCAAACAGCTAATTGAGAAGCTCTTTCAAGACATTTATACTCTCGGATGTTTGTCAGACGTTCGTGAGAGGTAGCGCAGCGGAAAAAAAACCCTAAGTCGGAATTGGGTTTTTGCGGGATTCGAACCTGGGACCCCCGCATAGCAGTCCAACACACTAACCACTAAGCTACTGCGACTACCCGGTGTGGACCTCGACACCAAAAAATGTCCACAAGCGTTTTTGGGACTTCAACTATTTTTTGAAACGATAAAAAATCCAACGAAATAAAAAGCAGAGGTTCTGACTTAGCAATGGTTTCAACGACAAAGAGGCCTCTTCCGTCTTTATTTGCTCTTTTATCAATTCATAGAATTACATTCCACACTATTACAAAGATAGCTATTTCGATAACATGACAAAATTTAGTACTTGTAGTTTAGAAAAGTCGATGTTACCATCTTTATATTTTTGAGAAATAGTATAGAAACAAGTATTTCAGTATTTTCATATTTAAAACAAAACAATTTATTTAATGTGAAGCATTTACATACTGCCCGCCTTGAAGGGTCGCTTGGAAAGAAGTCACTTCAACAGCTTGGTAGGGGGGCCAGACGATGGATCGGTCTTCTTAGGACAGTTCCCTTTGCTTTGACATCTGCAACTCGAACCTTGCCATCAGCTGCAGTAATGAGACGCTCGATTCTTCCGATGAGCCATTGTTGAGGCGGTAAGTTATCGTCGCTAATGAGTACCACTGTACCCACTTCAGCATTTTCGGAGGATGTCTTCCATTTCGTACGTCGTTGTAGTTCTAGTAGATACTCCTTGGACCATCTCGTCCAGAAGTGTTGCTTTATTTGTGTAAGGCTTTGCTAAAGAGGTTCCTCCCATTTACTGGTGTCGAACCTAGTTAACTGGAATCTAATGGGCCATTTATTTCAGTCTCACTTATAGAGGTAATCCAACTACCCAGTTTATCACTTGTCCAGGTAGAGCAAATATTTGTTTCACTTAAGGAGGCCTTCAAAATAAAATTTCTCTGCAAAAATTTGTAGCGAAAACACGATTTTTGCAAGTTTGTCTCACTTACAAAGATTAAAATAAATAAATTTACAAGTCTGGTCCAATTATACAGAGGTTAATTCATAAATTATAAGCTTCACTTAAAGAGGTGGAAAAAGTTTCACTTCTACATATGTAGAGTTGTTTTTAAGGAAAATGAAGGGGCGCTAGAATTCGGCCCACTAATTGAGGTATTCCTTCCACTTAGACAGGTTCGATTGTATATAGATCCAGTTCTTTTAATATCTGTTTCGACGTATATGTCTAGTCTATCTAGATGACTTCGTCAGTTGTTTGGAAAGTCCCGCAGTTCAGAAATTAAAGCTCGTCTTAGTTTTATTAAACTAAGTTCATCAAAAAATCTGTGAAAAACGTCCTCCAAAATCCACAACCTAAACGACGCAGAGGCATCAAGGCCTCGTATAAGCCTCGCAACTTTCTGGCGGCAAAAAATTATCACACGATTGAAACTCTACGGGTTACCCAAGCATCATTATAGCTTTGGTGGGGACAATATGTCCACATAGGGTCCTAGCCTTTAAAAAAAAGTTTCGTCAGCGCTAGCTTTAGGACGATAGGAACGCATCTTGCCTCTTTCTATTGAAAAAGTACCTTTTTTCTTGACTTGGGGGAACTTTTTAGTAAGACTTTAGACTCTCAAAGGTTTCACTGTACTAGAGTCACGACTCCTAGGTCGTCCCAATATATCTATGTTGGTAAATAGGCGGTGCAGGAGTTCATCAGATCGTTAGCTCTTTAAGGTATGTAGTCTAACCTCTATAAGTATCATGAATATATCCAAACTTTAAAGGGCCAACATACCAAGACTTGGGCAACTAGTGCTTCTAGTCAAGAAGAGTGGAATTTCTTTTCATGGCTCAGACAGGGTACCAACTGTAGATTTTTACAGAAGATTTGACTTTGGAACACATTTGTAGATCGCGACTCCCTAACGTCGAGAACAGAGGATAAGTGAAAATATTGCAAGTACCCAACGTCGACAGTAGAGGATAAGTGACAATAGGCGTTTTCATTGATTTTCATGGCTTAAAACAACAGTTGGATCTCGTATTATTGTTGTAAGCCATGCAATTCAATGATCTATTATAGATCATGAGGGCATAATAGAATCTCCAAATATTGCTATAAGTGCCACTGATGTGACAGGTTTCACTAGGTGGAGCTATAGCCTTCTCCGCTCATATGTCTTTGATCCAAGGCAAGTAAGTCAAACGTTCTCCAAGTCTTTTTACCCCGGTTAATTCAAAAATGACACAGAAACTTAAAATCCATACAAACCACCTTTATCGACTTTAAGGTAGGTTTTTCTAAGGTTTACAAAGGCTTGTCAAGTTTACCCAAGGTTGTTCTGCTGGGATCTCTCATGGAAAAATTTGTCTGCCTCGTCAAAGTCAAGACCAGAGACCCTTTGATGTCGACAAAGGTTTGAAACAGGGCGAGGCACATTCGTCAAGGTTTTCCACATTTATTCTCGAAGCATTTGCACGAATTTCAATATCAATTTATTTCAATTTATTTATTTTATTTGATTGATGTGTACGAAGCTTTTAAGATAACCTAATCGGAGTTTGAATGATGAACTTAACAGGCTAAACATCGAACTCCATCTGGTCACAGAGGCTTAAAATACAATGACTGACATTGCGCATCCAGCTTTCAGACAATAATATAACAAACAGTCGAATTGTTGAAGACCCGCTTTAGCTAAGGCGCGAAGTTAACGGGCAACCTCAACCAACTATCGAGAAATAAATAAATCAATCTGGCTTTCAGTGTTCGATTAACAATTACTAGAAGCAGTAAAAGCTAGAAACAAATTTAGTGTCTTTGTTCACAATTTTGAAAAAATCAGCATTCAACATTTTTTTCTTAAACATGTTTTCTTAAATTTTAAGTTTGAAAGTATTTTTTTTTTCCAAAAACTATTACACAACAGTTAAAAATAATTTGAAAGACCTGGTTCCTGGATTTCAAAAATGATGAAGTAGGTACCATATTTTTATAATATTTTTAATGTTATAGTTAATATTTTATTTTTAATTTTAATTAGGTATATTATTTTTTATTTTGTATTACCTCTCCAGCCCAAACGGAGCAAAATAGATCCCCCCCCTATCTCTCTCTCTACCTCTACAAAAAGCCGTTAACAAATTTTGGCGCCAACGTTTTCATACTTTCCCCTTCACATAGGTTAGGTTAGGTTAGAGTGGCAGGCCGCCTCAAGTGCAGCCACACTTAGGCCAAATTAGGCCCATTGTGTTACCACAGGATCGACATCGACTCCTTATCTACCCGTTGAACCAGCCGGAGCTAAGAATGAAGCGATGGAGGCAGTTGATACCTATGTTTGCGAGTTCGCTGAGATTGTCGAAGAAATATTCTCCGAGGAAAAGTTTTCTACGGAGTGACAGTGCTGGACACGTACAGAGAAGGTGAAGAATAGTCTCCTCCTCCTCCTCGTCCATACAGCTTCTGCAGAAATCATTTGAAGGGAGGCCTTATCTGAGAGCATGTCTCCCTATGATGAGTGTCCCGTGATGACACCTACTAGAGTGCTTATTATGGGTCTTTTCAGTGTAATGAGACTTTTTGAGCGATTGGAATCCAGTTGAGTCCAGATCTGTTTCCCCTTCACATATAAAAGTGTTTTTTTTTTTTTTTTTTGAAAGAAAGACAGTTGTGCCTTGAAAAATCCCTCCTACTCGCAAAAATGCCTACGCTCGCAAGAGATGGGACAATGGAAACAAGCCTATAACCTGAAACTTCTTGTTTAACATTCATAACAGTATACCTACTTACGCTTGCTTTTTTTGCTTTTGCTTCACTCTACCTGCATTTGTTACCAGCTTTGAATGACGCAACAGATATTTCCATTTACGATCAGTAAAACAAAGCTGACCAGTGCGAACGATACCGCGAAAGTTGACCAACATTTATACCCTAGTCAACATCAACAACCTTAGATGCAAACCATTAAAGCCCACGTCGATGTTTCTCATTTTCTTCGGCGCGTGCTTTCCACCTGCTTTCTACATCTCCCGATTCGGCACGGTCCCACGTGTCAGCGTGTCCCAAAGCTCCAGAAAGATGCGTATCATGTTTTTGCTAATCACTCCACCATACCATCACGCCTACGTAAAAATTATCACGAACGTTATAGGAATTCCGACTGCGAAAGCGTCAATCGTCAAGCGTCTCTAATCCAAAAGAATGCGTGAATGCCAAATGGCAAATGGAATGTGCGAATATATTGGACGATATGTGGTAACGAAATGTCCGATGTATGGAAATGATCTGGTCCGTGAGGTATAGCAAAGACTCCACCGGAACCATACGTGCTTGGCGTTAACAACTTGTTGTGCCGATCGATTTATACCTTCGGTGTTTCCCTTTCTCTTTTTTTGTGTACAGAAAGCCTGATAACCCTGAGATTTGCAAGCGCATTCCATTTGACACACACCTTTAACAAGGTATAGGTATATACGAAACGCACACTGGCAGTCAAATGCTGTCAAAGGTATTATCCGCGAGATAGGTGTCAGATTTATGCCAGAAGAGGCATAAATATGAAACGGATTAATTATGGCCGATTTTGGGACACATGTTTCTGAACAGGCAACCGGTTGTAATCTCTACCTCATGCCGATTAGTTTCAAACACAAATCCTAGACACAAACTGCCTCCAAACATTCTGTTGGCCAGCCAACGCCCGATCGAATAAAGCCACCATGTCCATATTGCGTTGTAAGAGTTCTCTGCGTTGGTATATTTGGTTTGAGTGCGTTTTTAAAAAAAAAAGTATGCACCACCACTGCCATATGAATATGACACCCGGTAGCGACGGACGAAGAACTGACGACTTTAACGATTATGACTATGATTATGATGATGATGAGGACATGACGATGACGCTGACAATGACGACGCTCTGTCTACCTTGATGACAGGAACCCCACACAACGCGCTCGAAACCAGCACCGATGGGGAGAGCAGGGAGCCGCTCAGGTGGTATTTAACATTGATATGGGTATGTATATTGTATATCTGTCACCCGGCTTCAAGGCGGACACGGAGGTGGTTGTAATTCCATTTAGTTTATTGTTGGACGACGATTTGTTTTTATGTTTGTTAACATCATTGACATTGTTGTCGGATCGGGAAGCCAAACTGTGCATCCATGCAGGTATTACCTTTCAATTGTTTGCAAATGCATAGATATATACTTACATGAAAATGACAAAGGAAAACATGAAAAACAACAGCACTCCGCTCTCCGTTGTCAGTGGTAATCATTAATGCCAAAGTGCAATAGAGTCTGTGGTGAAAGTTTTCGTACAGTTGTAAGAAAGCAAAAAAATTGAATTGAGTTTTGAAAAGGTGGATTTAGCACTTGGGCTAAGTTCCCAGTGGATGTTAAATATTTGAAACTATCTAAAACGTTCTGTGTTGCATTTATTGTAATTTTTGTATTTTTGTAATTTTTCTATCTATTTCAGATTTTGCAAATTGGCAACTTCAATATGGAAAGCGACTAAACGAATCAGCGAACGAAAATAATAAAATTTTACTTTAAAATCTGAAATTTGATCAATATCGGCGACAGGGTGACCGCTGCAGAATTCTGAAAATTCGCAAGAAAAAAAAGCCAATGAGAAGAAAAACGAGATACCTACCATTTATGGAAGCTATTCTGAAAATTTATAATTTCTGAACGATAATTTTAACGAGCTCGATAAACACTATAAAAGTCTTGCGATAGGCAACTGTGTTACATTTTAAAGGATTTTATTTGGAAATATGTAACAACATTTGAAACAATTTTGAAGCGGCTTCTCCAACTAAATACAGGGCCAAAATAGGAAAAAATTGTGCTTTCAAATAAGTGGCAAATTTCAACTTTAACCACGCAACGGCCACCCTGTAAACGGCGATGTTTAAATGCAGCAGTTTGGATACACCAAGCCAACAAAACAGCATCTTGCTGCATGCTTTTGGTAAGAAGGAGCCACCCTGTTACCGGAACGTCACATTTGGCACACAACGATACAAAAAATCCAACGTAACGAGCAGATAATGAAAATCATAAGCAAACTAGTACAACAAACATCAACAAAAAGATGTTCGTTCAGGCGATTGTTATACAAACTGCAAGTTCCCCTTATCCAAATTCAAGACTTCTGCTACGGATTGCCTAAAGAATACTTCGACCACTCCGAGCCACCATTTGCGGGGCTTAGTTTTCCAGGTTTAGGTGAATAAAAATAACTTTTTGGGTTTTTCAAATCAAAAACTTTATTTATGACACGTTAAAATGGAAACTCTCCTTTACGGGCACCCTGTATATGGAAAATAGTATCACAAAACAATAAGACGAGTGCTTATGGTAGCCCAGCTTGTTGTAGGCGGGCAAAAGCCTTGAAACCTTTGCCATTTTAAATTTTTTAAAAGATCAGTAATCAGTTACAACCTCCTGTCAAACAACAGCGTTCAAATATATAAAATATATGATCTTATTCTCTGTCTCTGTGTATAAAAGACGTTCTTTCTCTTTCCCGTTTAGGCACCGTATTTTAATTTTTCTTGTCATTTTCACAGACGTCACAGTTCTATCAAATGATGACAGACGTCACAGTTTCGGTCAAATAAATAAGTGCTGCCATTTAAAATGAGACAAATCAGTTGATACAATTCTTCTAATCACCACTGTTGCCAGAGATGCATGCGGTTGTGTATAGTGTACCTGTCATTGGGTACAGGAACAACAAAAACATTGCCAAGTGTCGCTGCACTCTCGCCCGAACTGGTTCGATGGAAAGAAAAGATGACAACCAAATAAGTTAGTGCGTTTTATTTTAATGCGTTCATTTGGAGACTCGATTTCCGAATGAAATTCACATTCCATGTCATTCGTTGGAGTTACGTCCCATAACTTGCGTATATTATTTTGTTACACAGCACCGGGGACGCGTTCATTTTGTTACTGTTGTGAATTTTGATTTTTGACATCAACTCTGGTCCTCGACGTGTCCTATTAATGGAATTTTATTTTCTTACCAGTAATTGACTTTGGATGGCGCACACGTACAGGTACCTATACTGATGCTGTTTTTCGCACTTTGTCACTTTTGTGCATAAAATTCCTCAGCGGGTATTATATGACACATGGAAGTGACATTTCATTTTATTAAATCACATATAGATTACAACCAACCAGACGATGTCCATATGAAGACGTTTATTGCGACCAATTTGTAGGAATGCGTATGCGTACGCGTGGGATGTCAAAAATAATGTTGCCACGATAATATTATTATTTTTGACAGCTCTTAGATATGATGTGTTAATAGGATATAAGTAAGGTGGATATTTACATTTTGTTATGGACTGGGGAGTGGCAGCGTGCCATATTGACAATGATTTGTTATATGAGGTTGAATAAACATTTTTTTTACTTATATAAAATACTTTGGGTATAATTTTTCAATTTAAAGTCAAAAAAATTGTTTTGCAAAAGGTAGTAGCATGCGTGGTACTTAAAGTGAGTAAATTGGATGAGCGTATGAGTTTTTCCTTCATAACAATTGTGCAAAATTTGGTAGAGAGCGATAATGGATGGGACCTAAAATTTTGGGACAAATCGCCGCCGAATTGAGAAGATTTTTTCTGGACAGTTGTACTCTTGATTATTTGTCAGGCATTTGCCAAAGTTGGCGCTGGTGTGGGACCAAAAATTTGGGGACAAATCGCGGCCGAATTAAGAAGCTTTTTTTAGGCAGTTTTACTCTTGAATGTTTGTCAGGCAATTGCCAAAGTTGGCACTGTGCGTAAAGCCTTTGTTGGTAATTCTTTTCCCACAAAAAAATTGTATTCCCTTTTGGATACAGCAGAGTATTTTATTTTAATAAACGGTTATTTATTTACAAAGAAATCTTAACTTAAAAAGAAGCGAAATTTAGAAGGCGCTCGGCTGGATAATATAAGAAGAAAATGTACCAGACAGCCGTTGACAGTCGTTGGCGCTGCTGTTCTGATTGGGGTTTGTGCCTGTGATATATCCACCACACCTTTAACATGTAAACTTTGTCCTTCTGACAGTTAAACATGGGACTTGTACGCTGGTGCCACCGTCGGGTTTCGTATTTATTAAAACTTGGGTGCAGGTTGCGAAAGCAAGTGCCAAATTAGAGTGTAATCAATAAAAGTCGTGTGATTAGACAGGAAACTAAATTGGAAACTTTACGTCCAGGAAAGAGTCCGCAAGGCTTACAATGCCCTCTTCATTTGTAAGATGACATCAGGTAAGAAATGGGACATGAGGCCTTCAATGTTGTATTGGCTATACATAATGGTAGGCCAATAATTACATATGGGGCTCTTGTCTGGTGGAAAGCCACGAATAAGAAGTATGTACGGGATATGTAGACCAGGGTACAAGGAACAGCCTGCATTGGCGTAACGTTTGCTTTACGTACCAGACTAACGGCTGCACTGGAAGCCTTTATATGCATCTTTTATAATTATAATCAAGTGCAGGTAATAGTGCGCTACGGCTCACTAATGCAGGGTTTTTTAAAAACAGTAGGATAGGACACAGTACAATTTTAAAGCAATCGTTCTCCGAAATCCCGGAAAAAGCGGATGAAAGGCTTGGTACACTTGATTTTGAGACACCGTTCGATGTGTCATATACCTTGACCGACAGGACTGGCATAGGAACTTAGTTTCGAGGGGAAATGAGATCTCAGTTTATAGTGATGGATCCAAAACCAGTGAGGGTACGGGGTTAGGTATGACCATACAGTACACTTGACAACCGCGAGGACTTCAACTTTCAAAAACTCTTTCTGTTACAGGACAAGCAAACTTTGGAACTCGCTTCCTGGGGATATATTTCCAGAAGACTACAATTTGCAGCAATTTAAGTGCATAACAAACATACATCTGCAGGCATCTCGGGGCGCTGTTGAAGCGTTATAGGTTCGCCTTTCTCGGGAGAAGTATATAAAAAAAAAAAAAAAAAAACAACGAGTTGGACCTATATACGGCCCTGAGACTTCCGGAGTGTTCCAGACAGATATTCTGGTCGTACTCAAAGCTGCGGAGGTACTTGAGACTTGAGATGAGATCGATATCCAAAAAGAATATCGCCATCTATATTGATATAGTCAGACTGCGTTTAAAGTGCTAGAGTCACATACCACTGAATCTGAAATAGTCAGGAATTGCCGCACAATGCTTAAGGCATTATGTTCTCAGAACCGTGATTATGTTGGGTACCTGATGGGCATTGTGATATTGAGGGTAACGAAAAGGCCGACGTTTTGGCTAAGGAAGGAGGGGAACTCCCACTAAACACAATGATTGAGGTTTTCAGACCACCTATGGCCCTTGCTAGAAGGGTTATCTTTGAGAAATCCTCCAAAGGACACCTTGGTTGTATTTAATGCAAACAAGACACAGCTCTCAACATTTTCCAGAAAAAATGCATCACCAGTTCCTCAGATCCAAATGGATGACCATCCAATCCATCACAAGGACTCAATGCACCTTCTAGGAGTCACAGTCAATTCAGGAATCACATGACATGGAATCACATATCCTATATCGCAAGATCGGCGTCCGCAAAGTTGAGCTACCTATTTAGAGCAAAGAGGTACTTTAGCCCCAAGCAACTTCTCCTTCTCTACAAAGCACAGGTTAGACCAGGCTTGGAATATTGTTCCCATATATGGAGCTCGGCCCCAAAACATTCACTTAACCTGCTTGATAGCATACAGAGACGAGCAGTTCGACTCATTGGAAACCCTACACTCACATCGAATCTACAACCGTTGGTGCACAGAAGACAAGTCGCTGACCTATGCTTGTTCTATAGGTACTTCCATGGTAGATGTTCTGAGGAACTCAAAGACATTATCCCTCGAAATGCAACTTTTGGGCGCCCAACAAGACAGGCTGCTAATGCTCATGACCTTACAGTACACTTGACAACCGCGAGGACATCAACTTTCAAAAATTCCTTCTGTTACAGGACAAGCAAACTTTGGAACTCGCTTCCTGGGGATATATTTCCAGAAGACTACAATTTGTAGCAATTTAAGTGCAGAGCAAACATACATCTGCAGGCATCTCGGGGCGCTGTTGAAGCGTTATAGGTTCGCCTTTCCCGAGAGAAGTATATATATATATAAAAAAAAAAAAAAAAAATAAAGTAGCCACAAGATGGTCACAACTATAGAAGGGCACAGGGTCTCAAAGGTACTGTGGCCCGCTCTAAATCGGAAGAAGTCTCAAGAATTAATCAATCTCAGTAGAACAACGTTAAGATTATCGGTAGGAATAGGAATACTCTCTGGACATTGCCTTCTAAGGAAGCATGCCATGAGACTAGGCTTAGCTAATACGGATAAATGCAGGTACCTACTGTGAGCACCTACACGTTACGGAAGACATCTACCACCTTCTATGCGAGTTTGAAGCAATTGCTCTGAGTACCAAGGCAGGTACCTCTTTAATAACTTAGAGGAGGTTGGTTCCTCAAACAATATTGGGACCACAATCAAATTCTGTAGGGAAATCAATTGTTTGGGCGGACGATTTGGTTTAGGTTTTTAACCGTAATGGTTCCCTGGGTATGGTGATGGGCCCTCTTTGGTGCCTGGTCTTTTGTAACAATCTCACAACCCCACTCAACCTAACCTAACCTAAGTCATATAATTTCAAAAGGTGAAAAATAATGCTCCTTTTATTTTTAACTGCCGATTGAACTTTCGAAGTTAGCGCTAACATTACGTTTCATGAAATTTACACCCGAATGATGGAGTTAATCGTCACAACAACACTTTGTCGTGTGCCGCTAAACAAAGTCGACAAACCAACAGCAATTAAGGCCTTGCAATTCAACACTGTCCAACATTGGTATACCTTTAGACGTCTCCGAGTAAAAAATGGTTCCCTAAATTGTCTTCCATTACCAATTGCATATAAACCAAAATTAATTGTCATGAGAAAAGACCCCACACTGTCGGAAGAACCTACAATTCGCCTCTAGATCGCCGCACCGCCTTAATCAGAAAACTAAGTAAATCGCTTGGCTCTGCGGAAAACTGAAACCTGAGAGCAAACTGACACAGTCCCATATTTCCCATATCAAGTGACTGCAATTAACAATAAAAAAATCCATACTCAGCTGAAAACAAATCCAGGTTTGCTTTGGACTTTGTACTCAAAGTTGACAACAGAATTTCAGGAACAATTTTGTGTAATATGGATTTAGGGAAAACAGAAAAACGAGCTCACTCGCACTCTCACGCACTCGCACATTGCTCCCCGTATCGAACCGGAAATTAAATTTGTAACGTAATGAGGTGTACAACCTTATATCATGCAATTGAAGCATTTCATCAAGCACTCCCGTCCGTCGCATGGTTGTGTGCGCCTTCTTTTCTATCTGCCTTTTAATCCGATTCATCCAATTCGCTGATCTTGGCACAAGTCGAACGGCGAAAAAAAAAAAATGCTATTCCTCCTCTGGTGGTTGTTGGCTGAGGCTTTTGGCTCAGCATAGGTACGCTTTGTTATCCACAATTACTTTGTAACACCTGCTGAGTAATTGGTTAATTACGCAACGCACGTACAATTGTTCTGTTATAATTGCTTTTATTAAATCGACTGGATAACTATTTTTTTTTCTCCATTTTTTTGCTATCTTTTTTTTTTTTGCGGTTAGTTGGGTAATGCTTCGGCATCGTTCAATGAACCGTCAAAGCGAAGCTGGCAACGGCAAACGGCACTTGTTTTATAGATGTTGCGTCGGAGTTATGTATTTTCGTTGCAGATAAGACAGTTGTTGCTCTTTATAGCTTTTTTTTTTTTTGGAATTTGTGTTCGTGTTCATTTATTTATTAACTTGTTTATTTTTTTTTTTATTTTCGTGTTTAGTGTGGCGGGAAGATAATCATGCGAAATATCAGCTGAAAGTCGTTGAACTGACTGATTACGGAGAGAAACTATTGTAAAAGAAAGTGTGGTATAAATTTGATTTATGATCATCTGGCGGATTTGGTTCTGAAAACGCTGTGTAGATAACAAAAGTATTGTCATTCCATTTGGGGTGGAATTCTGTAAAAAAAAATGAAACAAAAACCACGTTCGCATTTGAAAAACGAAAGAAATCACATCAAAACGAGAACCTACTTCGTGTTACTACTTTTGTTTTTTAGCCGACTGTGAGAGGGAGAGTTATGCGTTTCGCGCGAATCCTACGTGACGCCCTGTAGCCCAAACGGCTTGGCCGACTTTGAAGAGTGCGGTGTCATTAAATTGGTGTCATTGGCTAAACAAATAAATTTAAAAAAAAGGAAACTAAATAAAAAAATTAATTTAAGAAATCAAAAAACCCGACTGACTGTAAAAAATATTTAAAGAGATTAAAACAAGACACTTTCAACTATAACTAATTGACAATCGGAAACTACCTACACAATCTGACAAAAATATGTGAAGCCTCCGACTGCCAATTAGTTATACTTGAAAGTGTCTTGTTTTAATCTCTTTAAATATTTTTTTATAGTCAGTCGGGTTTTTTGGTTTTTTAATTAACTTTTTTAAATAGTTTTCTTGTTTTTTAATTTATTTGTTTAGCCTCTGACACTCTGGGAAAGAATACCAATTTAAAGGCACCTCACTCTTCAAAGTCGTATTTTAAGTACTCCTTTTTCGTCAGCCGTTTTCCGGTACTCCCCATCGACAAATTGTACTCCTGTTTTTTATTTTCGGATTGAACTATTTTTACTTTGCCTCTACCTATTAAATTGCAAAACAAATTTTACTTTCTGAATATTTCATTAACATTTTTTTCGTAATCGAACAACTCTTTCGGGGCCAGGAAATTCTCTTTCTTCTGCCATTATTCAAAGATTTGAAATGGAATGAAACAAGCTGTGTGTGAGGTATTAACGAAATCTTTCAAATCTAATTTGAAAGTGCCATTCATGCCGTTATGTAAGCAATATAACTTCGTATAAATGTCCGCCGCGGCTACTTGCGATGATACTTATCCGAATGTTTCAAGTTTTGCCAAACCAGGGGTCGAATCGCCACTTCCGTGTACGAGCTATAAGTTCACGGAATTAAGTTGATTTTACGTGTCAAAGAAAAACAAATTCAGTCACGTAATGCTCGTTTACGGAAGACGCGATTAGACCTTAGTTGTGTCGAATTTGGCCACCAAATGTTAAAGAGTCGACTTTGAAGGGTCACCGCGTCTGCCGTAATATGGGCGCAACGTTTTCACTGACGAACACTTATTTTGATAATAAAGTCAGTGACCGAATACGAGATTAGACAGACTCTTCCAAAACTACATGGCTAGGGCTACCAACATAAAAACCGTCCCAATTGAAAACTTAGTCCTCGGTACTCCCCAGAAAAGTTCTATTATACTCCCCAAAGAAATTTTTAAACGGCAGCCCTGTTTCTGTTACGAACGTTGAAATAGCAGTGCGGATGAGATTGAGTACTCTTAGAATCACTTTTGGGTTGAGAAACTTTGGTTTTTGACAACAGCTCTTGAAGGAACCTTTTCTGGTTCCATATAAAAATATATTTTACTTCCAAATAAAGTAGTAGGTTAGGTAAGGTAGGCGGGTTGGCGTGTGTACTCCGCGCCACACTCAGGTCAATATTGACGCATATTGTGATGCCCATTGGGGGAAAAGGATGTCCCTTATCCATGATAACCCTGTCTATAAATACCTATGATTAAGTACTCACTGTGTTGTTGCATGATACAAACCATCCTGTATTTGATAAAGCTCATTATTCTGTCTATATGTGTGTTGGAAAGCTCGTCTAGGTCGTGGAAGAAGTGTCTCCCTAGGAATCTGTGCCTAATGTGTTGGAGACCTGGGCTGGGCAGTGACATGGGTTGTGTCCTCAACAACTTCCTCATCACCGCAGCCTCTACAAAGTGCTTCTTCCGTCAAGCGTAAATTCTTCATGTGATGCCGCAGAGTGTTTTGCCCCGTTAAGATTCCTACGAGGGTGGAAAGAGATTTTCTACCCTTTCGTTGGAAGCTCCCGGTTCTGGCTTCATTGAAGGTTGGCCATAGCATTCTTGCGGTATGACAGGTTTCTAGTGTGGTCCATCTTGCATTCGCCTCTTTTGTTTCTCCTTTTTCCCTGCTTCAAGCTTGATTGAGCAAGGCGGGATATTCACAGAGGGATCAGCTTGTTCTGATACAGCTGCTAGTCTAGCTAATTCGTCCGCTTTCTCGTTGCCAGGAATACCTTCATGTCCCGGAACCCGGATTCCTTATACTGAGTGCCAAGAACCCGTAGTTCTTCGCGACAGCATTTATAATAAATAAAGTAGTAACATATCTTTTGATATAACAAGTAATTATTGCCCTTCCCTTTAGATTGGTTTCGGGGCAAAAGCCGTACATGGGGTTTATACAACTGTAGAAACAACTGAAATAAATTAGGAACATCCAAGAAAAAGCTGTCATTACTATTATTACTACTAAGCGAAAACGAGTCAGCGTTTCTAATTCATAGAATCCCGCTCGAGCATTTAAAATCGGTTTTTAGTTCACGGATGGGATGGTGAAGATTTGACTTGTGTTGACGAAACGGAACCTTAATGTGGGAAAAGGCATAACTTCGATGCATTCAGCGCAAATATGGCTCAACAGTTTTTGAAGCTAAAAAGCTTCTTTGTAGATTGAAGTTTAAATTAAAACGGACGACCAACCTATGATTCAAGGAATCCTTCAGCTCTTTTTGAGTTACACTCTTTTCCAAACTAATATGGCAGGAACACATCACAAACTTAACCCCGCAAAATCATCGTCCCTAAAGTTTAGTTACTCTTTTTGAAGCAGAGTTTTGATTTTGTTGAAGAAAATTCCACCTTTCCGACAAAGCACGGATGAAGCAATGGCTCAAATAATATCCCTACATAATGAAGCTTGATCAGAAGGCACTTCATTGACTTACCAACTCGCTGTACAGTTGGTAAGCCGACGAAAGCCAAGCAGGGTTGCCAGAATTTAGTTCGCTTTAAGCGCTCAAACCTATAAAAAATGTAGCCCAATATCGTTGCTCAGAAAGAAGCCCAAAAGTCGTTGAACATTTTCTTATTTTTCAGACTTATTGTCAACGCGTTTTTTTTGTTTTTTTACTTCTACGCCTTGGATTTTATTTGACTTTTTTTTCTGCTATTGGCTTTTGTGGCTTGTGCCAAACCAAAAGGCCTGCAAAATGAATTGGTGTGCGTCCAACTTGAACGACTGTTCGATGTCACTTGACTGCAAGAGTGCTGCCAAGTTTTAAAAGTGCGGGTTTGTTCGAAAATATTTCTTTTTTTAGTTTTGTGAAAGAGTAAAACAAACAAAATTAACACACAATTTGTAAAACGATATGTAGCCCAAAATTGTGTTGGGCGCTCATGGAAGAAATTTCTATCGTTTCTTAAGTAAAAAGATAGCCCAAAATACGACAAAGCGCCCAATCTGGCAACCGTGAAGCCAAGCTGTTCTTCTACGACAATTTTTGAGGGTGCCTCCATAGCAGGCTTTACTATTTGAAATTATTCCTTTGAATGCGGTATAGGGCCGGAATGGTTCCTTTTCGAGATTCAAGGTCGTCGGCCCCCACTTTTGAAAGATCCAAATGGCCCCTTTTTTAAAATAAAACAAAATATATGCTGTCAACAAGAAGGGACACACGACATCGACGAATCGGGCAGAACGTCACGATAGACAGCTATAACTTTGAGGTAGTTAGGGACTTTGTCTACCTCGGCTCCGCTATAAACTCTGATAACGACATCACATCAGAAATCAAACGAAGAATCACACTTGCCAACCGCTGTTTCTTTGGCCTAAGACGGCAATTGATTAGTAAGGCCTTGTCAAGAAGCACTAAGGAGATTCTATATAAGACTCTCATCATCCCTGTCCTGCTCTATGGCGCAGAAGCATGGACCCTAGCAAAAACGGATGAGGATCTTCTTGGTCGCTTCGAACGCAAAATTCTTCGAGTGATTTTTGGTCCCGTTTGCGTTGACGGGCTTTGGAGGAGAAGATTTAACAGCGAACTCTACGAGCTGTACAGCGACATCGACCTAGTCAGAAAAGTACGCATCAGTCGTCTAAGATGGCTGGGACATGTAAAACGAATGGACACCAACGCTCCGGCCCGAAGAGTCTTCGAATCTAACCCGGAGGGACAACGCAGTAGAGGAAGACCTCGCCTTAGGTGGCGCGCGCAAGTGGAAGGGGACCTCAACCAACTTGGAGTGCGCAACTGGAGGCAGTTAGCCAAAGATCGCGCTAACCGGAGAGGCGTATTGGTTGAGGCCCAGGTCCACCCCGGACTGTAGCGCCACCTAAGTAAGTAATGGCCCCTTTTTCGGTTTAGGTACGTAGGATTTTATTCTTTATTGAATGAAAAATAATACATAAAAGTTAAAGTTTTTTTTTGTATAATGAAAATATTTGTATTTTTTTGTTTTTGTTAAATAAATGCTTCTTCTTTCTTATTTTGCTTTATTGGTATCTCATTCGCCCTTTTTGGGCTCGCGGAGCCTTTTATTTCTTTTTTTGAAATCTTACAGCGGCAACATTGCTTGGTCATTACTAAAAATAAGACACTCGACAATCGGGGGAACAAAAATTCTTCTGCTACAAGACAAGTGGACTGTTTAACATGCTTTCTGGGGGTCCATATTCAGATGACTGATACCTATACCCTATATTGGCTTGAGGCAACAACTTGAAACGGCTGCATGTTAAATGGAGATTATAAGAATAAACCCAGTCTCCATCTCCCGCTGCGTATATACAGCACATATATAGGCTCTTACAGCCAGCCAGCATTAATAATTCCCAAAGTCCAAGTTTTAATCCATTTTTAATCAGCCATTGATACCTACGAGTATTTTCTACTGCCTGCCTACGTGAGAGCCTACGTAAAATATGCATTCTCGCTCATTATCTGGCCCATTTTAACATTATTTCCAAAATCGACAAATTATACAAGTGACTTTGTATTTGAAAGTGGTGATGAAATTTTACAGCAAACTTACAACTTTTCTCACACGCTAATTAATGAAGAGACAAATGGTGTTGACTTAAAAAAAAGAAGTTAAAAAAACGTTTCTCTCTATTTTCTATGGTAAATGTCAACATTAGACCTGGGCACCTGGCACTATCATCACCACAGAGGCCACGTGTTGAAATATCTTTTGAAACGTGTAAATTTAAGGTGGGTCACCTCCTCTCCTCAGCGTGTCAGTTTCCACAACACGTGATTGATATCATCCATTATGGCCGAGAAGTAAGAGAAGATATAGAAACCTTCTCATTAACGGCTCGCGAACGCATTCTAAAATAAAACAACAAAAAATCCAGCAGAGATAATAATAAAGGAAATTTTCAATTCTAATTGAGTGGCAAGATGCAAGAGTGTGTGCAGCCCTTTTGCTCGGCTAAGTCAAGTCAAAGCCAGGCGAAGAGCGCGTTTGGCGCGAAAACGTACGAAAAATTTAAATAAAATGCGCTAAATGATGATCAACATCTAAGGTCTGTTAAGTGTTAACCCTAGTTGCCGCATGGGGAGGGGAGCAGCGCACTATCATATCACATCGCACACACGGTCGGACGTCGGAGGCTCACTCTCATGTGGTGGTGTGGGGCTGTTGGAGTTAGGAGAACAGGGTTGGGCAACTAGATATATAAAGAAATAGGAAACTGAAAAAAAAGAACAAGCGCGCTCGCGCGCGTCTGTCGTGTAGGTATGCCTGCCCAGATTAGGATTTTCTTCTATAAAATATGATAATGGCACATAAAAATCTACAATTTACACTCATGCTTTTGTGCGACTTCAGGTTCAGACCCAGAGAACTGGAGATAAAAAGCCAGATAACTATTTGCATTTACATGTGTATATATGGGTAAACAAACAAGAAATGTTGCCTCTAGATGGTAGATTATAACAGAACCATCTAACGACTTAAAGTGCTGTTTACGAGGCGGAGTTGCAGAACATAGCCAGTTGAACTCACTGTTAATCAGCGGAGTGTATTAATGGCATCAGATGTGGCAACCCGCCGCAAAATTATGATGTTACCGTGGAATGGATTGGTAGGTATAAAATGTAAGCTGATCACTATTTTTTAAATTTTGGGATTTATTTTTAAAACAGCTGTTAGTTGGATTTTTTGTATACTTTTGAAGTTCTCTTTCAGGAAGCTATGCCTTTTAAATTTTCTAGAGAGCCGATTAGCCGATTATAGACTTTGTCACTCATGGCATTATAGGATCACTGTAAGTATGAAATTTGGAACGTGTGGCTAAAAAATTTCATACTGGGTTAACTTTTACATGGGCAAAAATGATACTTACGTCACTCATTCGTCAACTCATTTTTCACATTTCAGAGCTGGCCAAACAAGACTATGCACAACTGAATGGCATGGACTTGTCCCGAAAATGATACATTTAGGTTCCACTAATAAAGGGTGGATTAGGAGATTATTGTCATTTCTTTTTATTATAATAATATTGGTATGGTTCAATTATGTATGGAACAAAATATCGGCCAAATGGCCGCCGCGACCTCGGCGGCACACCTCTATCCGATGGTCCGAATGTGCCGAATTATCTCATCCTTTAGCTCTTGAATTGTTGCTGGCTTATCGACGTACACCTTATCCTTCAAATAACCCCAAAGAAAAAAGTCCAACGTTGTCAAATCACATGTTCTTGGCGGCCAATTGACAACGCCACCACGTGAGATAACACGGCCATTGGATTTGTCGCGCAAAAGGGCCATTGTTTCGTTAGCTGTGTGGCAAGTGGCACCGTCCTGTTGAAACCACATATCGTCCACATCCATATCTTCCAATTCGGGCCATAAAAAGTTCGTTATCATCTCACGATAGCAAACACCATTCACAGTAACTGCCTGGCCGGCCTCATTTTGGAAAAAATACGGCCCGATGATGCCGCCAGCCCATAAACCGCTCCAAACAGTCACTCTTTGTTGGTGCATTGGTTTTTCGACAATCACTCTTGGATTATCATTCGCCCAAATGCGGCAATTCCACTGAGGTGAAAATGTGCCTCATCCATGAAGATGATGATCATCCACTGTTGCCATTTCTTGCTACCATTCTGACCATTGACGACGCTTGAAATGGTCAAGAGGCTTTAGTTCTTAAGTCAATTGCACCTTGCAAGCGCGTAAATGCAAGTCTTTAAGCATAATGTTCATCAACGACAAGCGTGAGAGGTGCAATTATTGGGTACGACGATGAGTTGAGGTGGACGGCTCTTCAGCCACATTATCGCGAACAGCAGCAATATTTTCTGCAGTACGAGCTGTACGAGCATGCACTGGTGTTTTCACATGTCCTACAAATCCGGTTTGCCAAAAATTTTGCACGATTTTTCCGATTGTACGCACATTTGGACGATTAAATTGACCGAAAAAATCACGAAGTGCACGATATGCATTTTGATTTGAACGAACGCCCCTTTTCATAATAAGCCTGAATAACTTTAACGCGTTGCTCGATTACGTATCTTTCCATGGTTCGAATTGAGTTATTGTGAAATTGAGAAATGTCAAATGAAACGCAGAAAAAAACTTGACGTTTAGGTTTGGTTCACATTCAACATCGGCCCTTAAAATTTAACCACCAATTCGAGGGCAATTGCCGAAAAGGATTCGTATGCATTTGTAGTTCAAAAATGGTCAAATTCGGGAAACATCGGGCTACATTTCAAACCCTATTTGGACAGCCCAATCCATTTTGATATATCAGAAATTTTTTATTTCAGCAAAGCTCAAATCTCAAATAAAATGTTCATCCATTAAAGAAGCTTCGAACTAAAATGACTGCTTGACTCTATCCCTAATGTAGCACAAATATACCTATACCTCTTATATTCATTGCAAAGGGCGACTCTGGTTCAAAGTCCACATCGAAACAAACATAAAAATAATAGACGTTCATCATTAAAAATAACCGTGTGGCTTACAAGACAACACCCTCGGCCTGCCAAGGAAAACAATGTCAAATTTTCATCATAACCCCACCGACAAGTTAATCCTTATGATTTGTGCTTAACCTGCAGACTCGGCGGATATAACACGTCCGATAAGGACTTTGGCCATTAAAACAAAACTGATTTATATAAGCTCTGGCTGCGTTTTACGGTCCACAATATAGACCCAAAGTTGTTGAGCCATACAAATCGATCATAAGAGTTTTTATAGCCTTGTCCAACCCATTCCAAATATTAATAATAATATTCACCCTACCTTGTTTTCGGTGTTGCATTAATTAGTTAAAAATCGTAAAACCGAAAAGAAAATAGTGAAACCATCCGCAGCTAGATACAAAACTGCGTCCATATTGAGGGGGTTCAAAATGATTGCCCAACAAAAACTTAAATCGTAAAATTAACATAAGTTTTCCATACTCATTCATATAGACTCTGGGATATCGTATACTAAAAAAGAAGACAACAAAAAGATATCGCCAGAGTGGGAGACCCAAATCCGACAAGAAGAAAGAATAACATAAAAATCACATTCGGCACCATATCGCTACTAAAATCGCTGTCTACCACAACCGCCACAGGGGATAATTATAAATCGGTCTTCGTTTCTATAAAAACAGATACAACAGACGAGAACAGAATTAAGCACACTCCGCTATAATTCATAATCTGACTTGTAGATTTCCTCAGAATCGTATGCTACTTTTTTTTTCTATTAAACAATGTGTTAGATACACAATACTACACGATCGAAACATGATGAGGAAGTCCTCCTTCCTTCCTCTTTCCATATATCCGAGGTGGAGAATTGATTTCACTAGGCGAAATTAAAATAATAGCGATAGACATTTATTGAGAGCCGTTTTTATTGGTTTTTGTGTTGTTTATTTTAAGCGGGCGTTCTTCATTTTAACAGGCGAAACCATTAACACCATCTAGAGGGTGTAGTGATAGTGAGGTCGTCTTTGAAAGTTTTGCTGACAGCTGATGTCAGTCAGTGGTATATTTCTGGTAATCAGTGCGGTCGTAAAAGTGCAAACAATCAAATAAACAGAAAGATGAAGAGTAGGAACAAATGTAAAAAATTTCTTCGGCATTTCAGTCAACTTTAATTCGGATACTCATTGCAACCAGGACTGTAATGATTGAGACTGGCATTGGACACATTATCATGTTCAAAAAATGCTGCGTTTTGCAAAGTTTTACTTGGTAAGCTAAACAGGTATAATGACCTTATACCTTTATGCAGCCTCATACCTACGCCTTTCTAAAAAGAAGCCATCAGTGCGGTGACAGCGTTCTGTAACCGAAATAATTTTCAAACCCTTTGCGCATCAGGTAAAATGTGATGCCTTCAGTTCCAGCAGGATAACCCGTTTAAGTTTTCTGATAGTCCAGCAGTATATCATGCGTTTTATCACATATTTTTAGTGTTGTGCTATGAAAACCCTCCAACCTCTGTTACCAGTTATCAAGACTAAGCGCTCTGACTTTCGAGATGCCTGTGAAACCGAGGCTTGGTCTGTTTTAGTGCTTTGTCGTCTTGGATCGGGAGCTGGTTACTGGTATTCGAACATAATAATCTTCGTTGACAGCAAAAATTAAGACAAATTGGCCTGCAAGCTGTCAAAAATTAACGACAGCTGGCATAGGCTCTTCCAGTATTTGAGCCGATTCGCTTTGCCAAACCGAAGTTTCAGCGTTTTCCTATAGTTTTATTTAATTTTAACTAGCTGACCCGGCGAACTTCGTTTCGCCCAAATTCATTAATTTAATGAAATTAATAATTCCGAGCTTTCGCTTCATTCTGCTTCATGTAATTCGTTCTATTCAAAAGTTATTATTAAATAAATGGGTAAATAAAATTAAATATTTGTCGTCCAACATACCACTTTTTCACTGAAGTGCTTTATTGTACACAAAATTGTTTGTTCTATTTCTATTATCGGGTGCGTACACGTACAAAGCGAGAACTTTGCCGACAGGTGAAATTCAAGATTTATGCCACACACATCCAGCGATTCTCCTTGCGACTTTTTAATTGTCATAGCAAAAGCGAGACGTATCTACGGGAAATTGAAGACGCTTAAATACGAACGGCAAATCGTTCTGAATAAGTTACAAAGTTTTGGTTCATTTAGGTTGCGCAACAAAATTATTACTGAGACGATTTTTAGTTTCAAATTGTGTGGAGGCAAGCCCGAAACATTCAAATTAATTAAAAATTCCGTGGAATAGTTGGTGGCTTCGTTTTTATCCATCACGGAGTCGACTGATTTGTATGAATGCAACTCACCAGCGATTTGGTTTTGAATGGCGAATTTCAAATGATTGACGTTCTTGTTTTTCGCAGCCAAAATCACTCTTACACTCAGCCAATAATGGTCAATATAATTCTGAGCGATATTCGGGAAAACATTCATGATTAGTTCTTCCGGTGTCGTTGTAAAGTTTCAAAAATGTTGTGGAAACACAATCAAGCCGGTGATTAAGTTTGCTGGAATCACACCATTGCCCATCGCCAACAATTGCCTGGAGAACTCTGCAGCTGACTGGTCATTTTGTAAAGAAACTCGCATGTTTGTTTTCAAATGCAATTTCTTGACGTATCGCCATAAAGCAGACGCCTTCAGGCAAGCATTCAATTCATCCGCCGGAGTTGATCTCGAAATGACAGGCAGCGTTTGACGAAAATCGCCTGAAAGCAAGATCATTGCTCCACCGAAAGGTCGCTTATATCGTTACTTAAATCCTTCAAAGTACGATTCAGGGCCTCCAACGCGCGTTTGTGAGCCATTGTGCATTCGTCCCATATAATAATCTTACATTGCTGCAGTACTTTCACCATCGCAGTGTTCTTTGAAATATTGCATGTAGGTTCTCCTTCCACTTGCAGATTCAATGGCAATTTAAATGCAGGATTAGCTGTTCGCCCGCCTTCTAACAAAGTAGCCGCTATCCCAGAAGAGGCTAGGGCCAAAGCGATCTCAGATCTCGAACGAATTGTAGCCAAAATCAGTGAAATCATGAATGTATTTCCAGTTCCGCAATTTTCGTTATCGACTCGATTTCTATCCAGTTTCTTTTTTTTTTTTTTCAAAGTGTACAAAAATGAATTTATTGGAATGGCGGTTGCGCCTTCTTTCAAAAACTTATCATACTAATTATATAAACCTTCTCTGCATGGTCTATTAACCAACAAAAAAAACTAAATCAAAATCGGATGTATGTGGCAGTCGGTAGGCTGTCACATTACAATATCCGTGTTGGAGTACTACGTGACCGAATTTGTTTTGAAAGTAAAATCCACAATTCAGTGACGTATTGCTCGCTCACGGATGATGTAATTCGACCCCAGATTCCTGATATTCATATACCAGCTTCGATGTAGTTGCTGGCGTATTTAGGGACACGATATACGAGTCTATTTCGACTCTTTACTTTCTAAGAACATTTTCGTTTAAGTTGATTATTTTTGAAGTATATTTTTCCCCTTACCCGCTGATCACTGATCACAATATATGATTACAAAAAATTTTTTAATCACTGGTTTCAAAAATTCGTAATTGGTCCTAGACAGCCAGAAGCATTCTATGACAATTTATTTTCATTTCTCTTGTTTGGCATTCATACATTTTTAACAGGCAGCTATAAGCTCAGAGATTTAACGACTCCTGTTTTTACGATCCCATATCAACCCATTAACAAAGTGCGGAAAGAAAGAAAGCAGCTAAACCAAAACGTTTCAGTAAATTAATTTTTGAATGAGTTGAACTTTTATTGCTTTCTAGATTATGTGTCGCGAATATCTATAAAAAAAAACTTGAAACAGAAATTATATCCCAGTTTCTACATGAAAAACGTTTTATTTTTTATATATTTTAGAGGAGTCTCCTGGCACCACTTATTTCATAAATTGTTGTAGTAAAAATGAAAATCCCACTTCTTTTTAATAAATCCTGGGATTGCTCAGAAAATTAAAGAAAAATTATCTTTATTTTTTTCACAAAGCCAAATCAGAGGGAGTGAGTGACAGTTCCACTTCTTCCTCCTTCATTACTATTTTAGTGGTGCCAAGTCACTGTTACAATTTGGTATTCATTCATGTTCTTCATTAAATTTGTACTATGAGTTCAAGATACCCAGAGTACTCTAAAGCTTAGTGCGCTGCTCGAGCTAAATTTTCGCTGCCATACAAAATTCGCTCCAAAATTAAGCTGAGCTAAATTTTAGCGAGCCGATTTAGCTGAGTGGTACGCTGCTCGAGCTAAATAATCAAACTTTTGTTTCAGAATGTACTTCATGTATCTGTCAAAGTGCCCTTTTAATGGAGCGGTACATTTTCTCAAGCTAAATTTTGACAGATCGTTCTCTTCTGTTGTTTTGTTGCAGTTTTGTATTGCGGAGAATGGAAGAAGTAAGCATGAAGAGTACCTAGAATCGGAAATGGTTGAAATCAGAGAGTGTTTAATTTTCAAAGTAAATAATTTTGAAAGAACAGGTGTTTTCAGTGACACTTCTTATCCGCGGCGTCCTTTATATCAAAATGTAGCTAGGACTCTAGCTGATTAAGTAGTCGCAGTGGCTTAGTGTTAGTGTGTTGGACTACTAAGCGAGGGGTCTCAGGTTCGAATCCCGCAAAAACGTTAATTCTAACTTATGGTTTTTTCCACTGCGCTACCTCTCGCGAACGTCTGACAAACATCCGAGAGTATAAATGTCTTGAAAGAGCTTCTCAATTAGCCGTTTGGAGTCGGCATAAAATTGTAGATCCCTTCCATTCGTTCCAAAAATGAAAAACTCACACAAAACGAATGGTCGTGAGAAGCTAGGCCTATGGTCCCTCCGGACCTGTTCCGCCAACTATTTATTTTAATAGTCACTTACCTATGTGGCACCAATGACGGCTATAGCAGTCATTTAAAAAAAAAAACTTTACTATTTCAGTCGATTTACATTTCAATTTCAGACACTTCTGTTACTTGCCAGACAGCGTTGCCAGACGGTCCAAATATTTTCCCCCCAGGTAAATCTGAAAAACCCCCAGATATGCTTATTTTGTTCCAAAAAAAAACCCAACTTTTTGTAAATATATTTTTTAACTTGTTTTATGTACGACTTAAAAGTAAAAATTTCAAATTTGAAACGCGAACGTGTAATTTTGGTTTTTCTAATTCCAAAGTTCAACACGTGTTACAGTTTGAAGCCGTCTTGAAAGAACTTACACGGCCTTGATGCAACTTTGATGACATTTTTGTTTATACCTAAAACTTACAGATGAGGTTGGTGCTTAGATCCGTAAAAATACTTCAAGAATTATTGCAAAAAATTATATTACGTGTTTTTTAAAACTTTTTGGAAAATAAATAATTTTCACTGCAAATACAGTTTTGGAAGATCGATCTATTATTTAACAGCGTTTTAAATTAATACGCATATTTATTTAATCCTCAATTGTCGTGCTTAATTTTGAATCATGTGCAAATCGAATGAGATTTAACAGGTTATAATAAAGGCCTTTAGTGTTTTCCAGTAAAATATATGTAAAATGGAAAATTCTTGTAAGGAATGTAAGCGTTGATAATTTGCTGACTTCCTTCGTTTAAGACTGTTCACGTATTTTTGTACATATCTACCTACCTATTTATTTAGGACAGCTGACTGCTGGTTTTTGCTTATACTGCCAACTCTGTTGGGTACCTACTTTAGGTAACTTTATAGAAGGTGCATCGATCGGTCTTTTATGAAATCCACAAATAGCCTAACTTTCGACTTCTCTTCAACTTCAAGATTTCTTATTTGATATTCTGAAAAGCTCACCAAGCCAAGTCATCTATTACCTACTACTTCAGCCATAACAAATATTAATATATTCTTGAGGAACTAAGTCCTAACTTTCATATCTCGGATTCTTCTTATTCGTTTTTATTTTTTGTAAGCTTTTCTAACAAAAAAAAAAGGAAAAATAAAAACTCTTAGAAAATTGCGAAATAATTTCTACGCTCTATTTTTTGGTATTCCACCCTATTTTTGTATTTCATTTCACAGGATACCTACCCAACCACTGCGTGTGTGGGAACTACAGTATTATCTGATCACGTACAAGAAAAGATTGAATCAGAAATGGTCTTGGAAATATCTTCTTTTTTTTTTTTTGTGCACAATTCTATTTGAAAACAGGTACTCAATCACAAGAATCCAGTTTCTTATTTTTGTAGGTACGTATTTATGTCAGGTACCTACCTACCTACCTATCAAAGATTTTTAACAAAAAAAAAAAAAAAACAAAAAAATTGTCTTTTGTGAATCGTGTAAGCACCAAACTTATGTTAGTGAAGTAACACAATTACGTAGGTAAGTGCAGATGGGTCCGGTGCATCTGTGTATGTATATTTTTTCCACAATTATTCAGATATACAAATACATAGTTCAATTTGATTTAGGTACCTAGTTAAAAAGCACACTTCTGGTCACTACATACAATCCCCATCACCATCATCCTACGTAATCTGCATTTATTCATATTTATATCATAAAACATTCGTAATTAAAAATTAGCACTTTCCAAATTTTGCCACGTGACAGTCATTTTATTATACTGCGTATAGACACAAGAAGAGAAAAAAAAAAAAAAATAAATAAATCCAACAAGAAAAATTGGCGCGCAAGTTGTTTTCGAAAAACGTTGACATTTAACATAATTGATGACGTCAACCAAAATGCCACCGTAATAATCTGGAGGATAAAGGGCGGATCATGGGCGTTGCTAGAATTTTTTTTTTCTTCACTTTTTTTGTTCGATTAGTAATAAAATACACTTTTAAAATATTATTAGTTTTACCACTTTTATCTGTTGTAAGAATCTGTTGTATAAATCAAAGTATTTCATCCCTTTGTTTAATATTTGTTTTTAATTTTATTTTACAAATTCACTTAGTTTGTCAATGTTGGTCATCGGCTCTCCAAGAGCACGGTATGAAGTTCCTACAAATTGTAAAATTCACGTAGGAACTCTATACCTCGCTGATGGCAAAAAGCTGACATTTTTTGTTTCAAATTGATCACACAAAAATTAATATATATTAAATTAAATTATTCATATTCTGGTACTTAAAATTCCGGCAAAATTTGATTTCCGCTTTTCTAATTTACTTTCAATCGTCACTTAAAAAAAAGAAAAAGAAGAGAAACACTTGCTCGCACAGAGATAGCAGGAGAATGCATGCGTTGTCCACTATCCGCGATCTATGACCGATCAGTTACCGAGTTCAACTGAATGAGTGAAATAAACATTCCGTTACGCTAAGCTGCCAGCGATCGACTGAGTCCGCGGCGACTGTCATCGAGATGCACGACTATTCCGTTTTCTTCGTTCATTCGTTGGGAAAATTATATTTTTCCTTCAAAAGTTGTTGTTTTTTTGTTTAATTTGCTCCGAAACAGCGTTCCAATAAGGGAGACGTTGCGGAGAAGGAGAACTTAAACGTAAACCGAACTGGAACTGGAACTGGTACTGGATGATGGAAGGCGAACACACTCGCAAAAGGAACACGATTTTTTTTTTTTCCAACGGGAGAGCGACTTAAAACCACCAACGAACTGGTGAACAATCACCAACAACGGTCGACAACGAACTGTTCACGACAATATGTTGGCAATTGGAAAATCACCACCGGACCGACAGCGACATCAAGCGGAGGCACTGGTAGCGTGAGACAACACACGAGAAGCGAGAACAACTACTGTCGAACGACAACTACGGCACGGCGACTGAACACTGAACTGGGGGATTATTGTTGACACACATACCCACAGCGGCCACGGCATTATGTGCAACTGTAGGAGGGAAAGAGATCACGTACGGCAACGGCATAGGAGGGAAACAACCGATAACTACACACGAACACCGTTGTTTAACTGTTTTAGGTTTTAGCTGTGTAAAACTGTATATATGTCGCACGCACACTCACACTTGTTTACCGTTTGTCGCCAGCGACTACAACTACTTCAGTCTCACTCACTCCCTCTGCCGTGTGATTTGGCGTCTTCTTTCTTGTTTGTGGCTGTGTCGCGCTGTAGCTTTGTAGCCGATGAAGTCAACCCCTTGTCTCTTTGCCCCAAATGACCCTTTCGATTGCAATAACAAAAATCAAACAGCTTTCGGCGAGTTTTGTGTTCTCTGTCTGTGGCTTTTTGTTTGACATACGCACTGAATTTGGACGCGATTACCGTTTTTTTTTTTTTTCTGTTTGTACCTCTCTTGCTAGATGTTGTTCTGCGTTCGTGACGCGGCCCGCGGACTAAATTCGGTTATTTGGCCTGCCTGCGTATACGTACCAAAAACAGAAGAAATGCTACTGAAAAAAACGAGATGAACGAACGAGATGTGTGTACGTATGTGGAAAAGTCATCCACCGCTGTTGTTGAGAAGGAAAAGCTTCCTCAAGTTTGATGATCGCTTGTTTACGCCTTTACGGATCGGTGTCGCGTTGTTTTGTTGGGTTGTTCCTGAAAAAAAAAAAAAAAAAAAAAAAAAATCAACTGCGCACGTATGCATCTTGGTTCAGTTTGTTTCTGTGGATCACGTAAATTATTTTACTGCTTTTACACGTTCAGGCATTTTATATAGGTACATGACATTTTGTTTTTTTATTTTATTTAATGAATTTTATTCGCTTTTTTTTTATCATATTTTGATGATAATTACGTGCTTCACGTGCTGTTGGCGAGATCTGCTTTCGCTGATATTGTACTGTTGTGTGATTTACATTGAACTTTGTTGACTCGATTCCATTTTTGTGGACGGTTTTTTTTTACTTTTCTCTCACATGGTTTTTTGATCTTTATGGCCACAAAATGTACGCATGTATGTGATGCCTGCCTACCTACTTTCTGCTTACTTACACTTTAGTGAGACATTACCTAGTAGGTACCTATTTGTTTTTTTTTCCTCTTCTATTTTTGGCAGTGAAAATTATATGCGAAGAGGTTAATGTATTTTTTAGCGTGTTTGTTGTTTTTCATGTAAGTGGGTAAACAGAATAAAAAAAAAAGAAATTAATTGCATTTACATGAAACTTTAATCACCTAGTGATTTTTTTTTACAAGAAAAGTGAATTGCTTTAAAAAAAAATTAAGTGGTCCACACGTGCGGGGTCGTACCTTTTGTTGGAAAGGAGAACGGGTTTACTTTAAATCGCATACCTATCAGATATTTTTTAGATTAAAATATTAGTTGAACAAGGAACCCGATGAGTTTCGATGACTTTCAAATACCTAGCCAAGTTTGGTTATGTAGGTTGCGTGCCTCTGTCTGTGCGTAAAGAGAGGGAATGACATGCAGGAGCCTACGTTGTTCATGTTTCGACAGCGGGAGTCCAACACACTAACCACTAAGCTACTGCGCCTACAGCCGAACTTGTCAAGCCTGTAAAAGTATGAACGTGAGATGTAAGAATCATTTAGACTTTGGTACCTACTGAAAAGTTCTGGAAAGTAAGTGTCAGTGATTGGGGATGCCATGGAGCTTGGTCTGTTGTAACGATCTCATTAACCCACTCAATTTTACCTAGGTAACCTATCCCAAGCATCAGTCATGCGATATAGGTCTAGGTACCTATGAAGGCATGTGCCGAAAAGTAGCGTGAAAGCGACTTACTAGGTATAGGTAACTAGGTAATCTTAAATATAAGAAGATATGATTTACTTCCAGCAAAAGATAAGAAGCTGATTTTAATCTTCACCCTAGGTTTGGCTGGATTTTGTAGAGAGTTTCAACATATGCTATTGGGAGGGCGACAAGACAGGATCTCGTGCGAAAAGTCGATAAATATTTTTTGAAACGTTCAAAAGTATAAAGTCCGAGATGGATACCTAAAAATAGTTGGCGCAACAGGTCGGGAGAGACCCTAGGCCTAGCTTCTCACAACCATTCGTTTTGTGTGAGTTTCATTTTTGGAACGAATGGAGGGGATCTACAATTTTATATCGACTCCAAACGGCTAATTGAGGAGCTCTTTTAAGACAGTTTATACTCTCGGACGTTTGTCAGACGTTCGCGAGATGGATACCTAAGAGACTTTTATATCGAAGAAATTTGTGTCTTATATTCGAGGCGTTCTAACATGCGACTCTTATAAGCAATGTGTTCGTATATGAGTGTTTCTTAATATCCATCGTGGACTGGCCTTCAATGAAACATGTTCCTAGTTTGAGTTTCCTTACGTGACCGCTGCTGAATTCTGAAAAGTTGCAAGAAAAAGGGTTCTTGAGAAAAAAAAAAGTGTAATTTCCGAAGCTATTCTTCAAATTTAGATCTTTTTAGCCATGTTTAACAATCTTTGGCTCGCTAAAAACTATAATAGTGTTGTGAGAGACAACTGAAAAATAAGAGCATGTTTGTAAAATTTCGAAGCGCCTTTTCCAATTAAAAAAGGGCCAAAATAGCAAAAAATTGTGCTAGGCTCTCGGAAAAGGTGCCATATTGCGACGTTAGTCACGCAGTGGTCATGCTGATTTTAGGTAGGTATTTTTTTTTTTGTAGACGAATAAATTTTAAAGCTAACAACAAGGGGTCCCGTGATTTTGTGGTCACAAAACACCACTCAAGCTCCAAGTTCTCCTAACATGAAGATGGAAACCAGCTTTATAAACAATCAAATCAAAAAACACACGTTGAATTTTGCAACTTTTTCAAAATCACACTTCAGAACAATTTACTAGCTCATTGTTAGTTAGGCAGCACTTATTGTTAGAGCACACATTTTCACTTGCATACGCTGATGACGTTGACATCGCTGCCAGAACTCAGACACCTGTCACTGTTAGAATTATTGATACAGAAGCAGCTAAAGGGGGCATGACCATCTTTATATGCCATCAACAGGAAGGGGAACATAAGGTCTGTTCCCGTACAATAATGCATTCGAGTTTTAGTCAAATCTAGGCGAATTTGTTCAAACTGCGTTCCCGCACACAAAAAGTTTTATTAAAGCCCCGAGGGAAATGGGACATTTAGCTTATATTGGCCCAGCGAGTACCTACATGGGAACAGACCTTCAAGAATTCGGTCGTTCAATTAAACAATTCAATTTTATTCATGCTATAAATTTTATACTTTGCATATCCTCAACCTGTAGTCGCAGTAGCTTAGTGGTTATGCGGGTGTCCCAGGTTCGAATCCCGCAAAAAAACCCAATTCCGACTTAGGGTTTTTTTCCGCTGCGCTACCTCTCGCGAACGTCTGGCAAACATCCGAGAGTATAAATGTCTTGAAAGAGCTTCGCGATTAGCCGTTTGGAGTCGGCATAAAATTGTAGATCCCTTCCATTCGTTCCAAAAATGAGAAACTCACACAAAAACGAATGGTTGTGAGAAGCTAGGCCTAGGGTCTCTCCGGGCCTGTTGCGCCAACTATTTTATAGCCTCAACCTCGCACCCACCCCGTAATCCAACAGTAAGCCCAAGCAAGGGGGTCGTATGCCCCCTCATACATATTCCCTGTTGAAAGAGTAACAATTCGCTCGCTATAGACGCTGTTGTCCAAGAAATCAGTTGACATTGCTGCCTGCCATCGTTTAAAAAGTAATAGTAAAAATTCGAATAAATTCATGTCCCATAAAATGAAAGACAAAATGTGGACCTATGTCGCAAACAAATTATGGCCTTATGACGCTTTTGCAATGTGACGAAAGGCCATGTGTTCGAATATGGCCTATGTCGCTTTATGAAAGTATCATAAGGCCATATTTCGAAATATGGCTTTATGTCGCATCGGCTTATGTCACGGCACCGTTAGGGATAGGGACCGCTGTAAAATCAGTGACATTTAAGCAGATATCAAGCGTTTCTTTGATCCATAAGATAGGGGTGTCATCGTTCAAAATAAAACCTTCATCCCACTCTTACTATAGGCATACTGTCCAAGGTTTTATAGGTTCTAGGTCATAACATCATGGCAAAGGCGGCTAAAGGTAACTTGGTATTTTTTAACACAAAATTATTTAAATGAGTTCTGTCCCCTAGAACTGCTGTTAATGGAGACCTCTATGAGCTACACAGTGACTTCGACCATTGCGAATGAGTCGTAAAATGGCTGGGACTGGCACATATAGCCCTCCGGCCAGAAACTGTTCGACTAGGAGGAGCAATGCAATATAGAGGATGATCTTACCTTGGTTGCGGCGCAAAAATACGATTTTGTAAACAGTGTTTAAAATAAAAAGATCGTAAATTAAGCATTACAAATGGAAGACGATTTCATCCACCTTGGAGTGCGGAAAAGGAGCCGGTTGGTCAAAGACCGCGGTAAATATTAGCGGACGTTTAATTGGGAGAAGTTAAAATCTGCCTTTTAACTTGAAGTCGTGGTAGCTAGTGCTATACAATTTTTGTTTGTTTGTATTATTCATTTATGTAACAATAAAGTAATAATAATAATAAAAATCTGCGTTTGTTTTTGAGTACCTATATAGCCCCAAGCGCCACCTCAACTGTAGTAGGTGCTAGGTGAGTATAAAAGATCTGTAGCTTAAAATTAAACGTTGGTCCAAGATGCCTTTAAGAAGTAGGCGTGGCAAAATAAAAACGTCGCTGACAATTTCACAAAAGCAGACCCTACAAAGACCGCTTTTTTAAACCCGACAAAAATCATCGTTTGGTCACAAATAGTGTCCATCGACATGATTCGGGTTAGAAGCACAAACACTGGTGAACATAAGTAGAGGTAAAATTGAACCTTTTAAAGGAATTTTGTTCTTATTTTAAACTAAAAGCGTTCAGTTCGTATTTTCGTTGCGAATGATCGGTGAAAGTCTTATTATAGTCGAACTTTAGGTAAGTTACCGGCTGTGCCTTTTATTTTAGTTATTTTTAAATAAAACCAGCTCATCTGGTTGAGAGTATTTTGTTAACCTACCTACCTATATCATCTTCAGCCAGCCAAATGACAATTTATTTTCTATGACAGCATACCCGCCTTGAACTTTAATCGACAATTTCCAAACCCAGTTTTTGCAAAAAAAAAAAATCCTATAAGTGATATCACACTCTTGCCAGCGACTGTAGCCACATCACTGAACATACTGTGCTGATGCTGACTAATGTGATAGATTGCTAGTTTGTGATTAGAACGTGAATTAAGTCACGTAATATGTTAATTGATAATAAATTATTGCATGTATCAGTTGGCCATACAAAACAGTTTACATAGGTATATGTACCATGTATACGCCCTGCCATATGTGTTTATGTACATACCCACTGTACTTATGTGGGCTGTGGCTACTGATGTATGCTTTATACGTGCGCTTTAAGGAACACACACCCCGCACCCATAATGATAATGATAATGACATTGCCAATGATGATGATGATAACGACAAAAAGATGACTTCTCTAAGGCGCGCATACAATGCACCACAGTCCTTGAATTCAAATAAACACCATATGCAACGTGCAATCAGCTTTTTGTAATACTATACGTTGGCTGAAACAGAAAATGATCTCAGAGGAATGAAATGCGCGCGGAGTTTCTCTCTGATAATAATAATAGTATAGTGGCCTTGGACTGAGTGTGCGAGTGTGTGCTGCTGGTGCATTGGATAGGGTTGAAGGAAAAATGTCGAACTTTTTGTATTTAATTTTAGAAATGTGCAGCTAATTGCTGTAAATTGTTGTTTTACTTGTACAAGAATAAAAAAATGAAGAAAATGGTTATAGTGGTATAGGAGTTGAGAGATCAACGAACGGGTTGACAGTTGACAGTGTTCAGTGTTTTTAATTGACCTCAAGTACAAGTCATATAGAAATATTTGACATAAAAGTTCATGTGGGAGTTTCAATTTCAGAAGCGACTCTTGTTTTACCTAAACTACTTTGTTAAAGGGAAGGGAAACATTTTACAAATCAAAGAAAGCCGGGCGTAAATTCAGCATATTCTTCTTCTAAAAGCTCGCATAATCCACCACCGTAAGTTCGTACTTTTCGCCCGTGCGGATGTTTGGTCTTCTTCTATGCATTCGCATGGGATTCCTCTCGGTTCAAGATGCTTGCAACTTATTCATTTGCGTATGATTTTAGCGATTCTTGCACTGACAATTAATGCGACATCAACGATTCCACCCTAAACACTCACATCGCCGGGGATTCTCAGATGAAGTCGCTGGCAAACAAAATCTTCGTCCGCATATTTGATGCGGCTGAAATTCGAATTGTCTGGTCTGTGGGGCCTGGGGATATACAGTTTTTTTTTGCAATATACATGAAATCAGAAATTTTCCCATGGTATGGGATTGTAATGCTGAGAAAAGTATTGTACTGACAAAACGGACAAAAGGAAAGACAGTTAAGTCCTTCCTATGCGATGTTAGAAATGTTTGCTTTCATTCTCCCATCAGCACTCAGGATCTGTTCTGTAGTAATGATCGCAGTAAAGTCACAGTCTTATGACGAAACTACAAATTGCTACAATCGTCCCTGTATTTTTAAGATGGTTAAAGGGTTGTTAGAGTCCCTAAGCCTGGCTGCCGTATAGGTGTAGAGTAATAATGTGTTTTTTCTATATGACTTCTTATTTTTCAGCTAAAATATAGCTTAACCGGATCTATATAGTTCCACATCACAAGCTATGAAAAAAATGTTTCGGGTGACTTTCGTATAGACAGCCAATGTACCAACCTAAGCAAAGCGTCACTAAAGGATCCCATCCTTCTGTACAATTCTTCACAGCATAATGTACCCCAAAAGTTATAATATTATCATTTAGACAACTAATTTCGATGGGTTTAAGAGCCACGCAAGGCAAAGAAGCTGCCACAAGAATACATGAAATCAAAGGTGGAGTGCCGCAAGGCTGCGTGCTTTCACCAACATAGTTTCTATTGGCGATTTGGGCTGCTGTTCCTCGGGATCATTTGTCAGTGGAAAACCGAGATATTTGACTAAAATTTACATCACTTCTTAAATAATATACTGTAGACATAATACGATTGCTTTCTCACAGAACCTGAACCCAAAAATATTGGATTGGGAGGCAGCAGCTGTCAACACCACAAAATAAAACCAAACTAAAGCTTTCAATATCGAAACTGTGTAATTAAACAGCTTGGTATTCACTACCGGTAAATGGAGGCCATAATTCTAAATCACTGGATGCAATGGAACATTGTATACAGTGAACTGCGGGAGCTCAACGAAAAACCACATGATAACCAAATCAGGGGATATCTACTCAGTTCGACCGGATTCCGGTCATATCTTCAGTCTGAAAATTTTGAAATCCGGTCTAACCGATTTTTAATCGAAACGAACAATTTTTTTAAGCTGAAAAACAAATAATATTGTTCTATGACAGATATTATAGATAGATTTCTATAATTTGAATGAAACTTGGTCATACTTAACGAACACGCTCACAATTTCATTAAATAGGTACAGTCGAACCCGCTTATTTGAAACTCGTTTAATTAAAAACCCCGCTTATATGAAAAATTTAATTTGTCCCCTTGTACTTTTTTTCAGTTATCCGAAGTCCGTTTAAATGAAAAACCCGGTTAGTTGAAGTTAAAGTAACGATTTTTTCTCATTTCATTTAAACGGGTTCGACTGTAAATAGAAACCAATTTATTTCGAATAATCCTAGAGTACGGCGCCTCCACGCGGCAGTCTCATTTGAATGCTCCCAGCTCCCACCAAAAATTGTGACTTGATGTATAAATAGGTTAATTTTTATTTTCTATTTTTAGTAAAAATATATTAGGTAGGGGAGACCGGGGCTAGTTGACATCAGGAGCTAGTTGACTCACTGCCATTTATTTTAAAGATAAAAGAGAAGAGCATTTTATGTCCATTCTTGTTTTTACATTCAATACCTATACCCGTTTAGTCTCCGTTTGTATCTCGTCACGAGTGCATGTCATTCAATAAATATTAACGAAAACGATTTTTTGCTGCCGTAAGTAACTCTTTTTTTTTGTCTTATTTTACTCTTTCCGGCCGTTTTTGAGCGTCTGGCGCAGATTTTTTTTCAATATAGTGTAGGTAGGTACGTATGTATAAGTTGTCCATGTATGTCCTTTATTTTTAGTTATTTTCTGTTTTTGTTTCTGAAAAAAACTTGTTATTTGCCAGATGGTCGGGCGGGGTTAGTTGACTCATTTTTTTCGGGGCTAGTTGACTGAATAATTTTTTCGGGATTTACAGGAAACCCGTACAAAACCATACAAAGGGTGGTACAAAAGCTTCCAAAGAAAAAGGAAGAAAATCCTTTTAATGAAAAAACGGAATAGGTTTGGACACAGAAGAGCAATATTTATATGAATTCTTGAAAACAACCAACAATCTTTAAGTTTTTTGTAAGATTTCAAATTCGCACGGCGTGGGTGAACTTACCCCATTACGTAAGTAGGTAGGTACCGGACGGAACCGGTGTTAGTTGACCCAATCGAGGTTCTTTAGTATAATTTAAAAAAAATGACCCACAATTTTTTTATTAATTGAATAACTTTGTTTAGAAAGACCAACGGATGCTTTTTTTTAAATGATATTTGAACTATCTTGATATCAGGCTTATTTCCAGAGAAAAAGAACAAAATGTAAATTTCCAGCCAACTAGCCCCGGTCTCCCCTATACTATATTTTACTTTTGACCGAATTTGTTGTCAAAAATTCTTGGTACAACTTTGTGCACATAGGGCCTTACGAACAAACATTGTTAGTTTCGACTCTAAAGTTTATTAGGTCACAGTGGATAAGTTCTTCATACAAATTTCGCAATTGTGAGCTTCCATAAATTTAAAGTCGAGACTTTTTTTAATTTAAGCCGCTATGCGCCGCACTAATACAAAATTTTAGTCTCGACTTTCTCAGTTTACGGCAGCTCACAATTGCGAAGTTTGTTTGGAAAACCCACTGTGAACTATGAAAATTTATAATCGAAACAAAAACTGTTTATTGGTATGTAAGATCCATATAGTTACGTTTTGTGATTCCTAGTGACTTATAATCTCAATTGAAAAAAGCATACCCAACCCATGTTCAATAAAGTTGGTCTTTTCTTTCATAAAACATGACTTTGCCTCTTTATAGCTTGTTCACAAATCCTTCAATCATGGAACGGAAATGAAGGCAAATCCTCCTCATTCCCAACTTTTCAGGGTAATTGCATCCGAAAGTCCTATTACAGGGGAAAGCATATTTCATATTCACGTATTACTTGGAAATCCCCTCATAAAGTTCCACGCGACACCCTCGAAGAAACATATATGGCACGCACTTTTCCAAAAGAAATTCAATTGCTTTGCATGGAAAAAATGGTCGTCCACCCCCCCGCTCGCACTTAAGGCAGAAGTAATAAATTTGATTCCGAGTTTTCCGCGAGGTATGGTTAGCTTTTCAAGTACCCAGCTCCAGTCGTCTAACTAGAGGAGGTTGTATTAAATCGGCTTAAGGGTTGTTATGTCATAACAAGGTTCTATTTTCTGTTTTTTTCCTTTTCGTCTTATGAATTATTGTTTCAAGAAACACGCACATGCTGTGGCAATACGTTGTTTTAACATGCGTAGATTATACACCCCCCCATTCGGAGCAATCCAGCATGGAAGGGTGGGTAAATCGATATGCGAGGGAAGGTAAAAACAAAAAACAAAAACAACAAAATATCCAAGTATAAGGGTCTGCTTCCTGATATTCAGGGAAAAAAGGAAATCAACATCCGTTTTCTTCAGGCCTATAGTGCTGCTACGCATGAAATTCCGGAGGCGGGACACCGCACGGATATGTGTGTCCTACCCCTCGTACGTTACGCACATATGAGTGCGACATATGTACGTGCACTTGCACGACGCACGCATGACATATTTCCACATATATACCGATACAATGTGCTACGCAGGGTGTTTTGGCTTCTATACACTTGGAAGTATCTACACATGCATTTGAGGACGATGGCAAATCGATTTGTGGGACAATGTTCCTTTTTTTCTTCGCCCGATTTGTATGGGGTAGGCGTGTAGCTGCTAGCCGTCGTTGCCGCCATTATTATTGCCGTCATCAATGTTGTTTCCGGCGCGCAGTTATTAGGCTAAACACACACAACACACCCCGAAACAAAACCGGCCCTAATAATTAGGATAGGAGTAGGTGCCTACATAATTTACGTGCGCCTTCACACAGAAACCAAACGCATTTGCATGAATGTCCTAATTATTATCAAAGGACACGTACCTATAGCTCAGTGAGCATTTTGCGAATAGCTGCTCTCGTTGGACTATACCTTTCTCAGAGAAAAAGGACACATCTTCCAATTCCAACACCATCAATCAAAATTAAACCGATTGCCAAAGGTACTTGCAATCGTTTCCACAAATGCATCGTGCTATTCATTTCGACACCACATTCGCACGAAGTATCGATTTGGCGCGGCGAATATGTGCGGTTGGGAGATACCTACCTTTATCCAGGGAAAAAATCAACAAACCGCAGCACATTTTCGTAACGATTGGCAGGCTTAAAAAATGAAACGAATTCCATAACGCAACACACACAGATCCGAGTACAATGCGAGCGGCAAAAAAAAAAATAAAATTCGGATAAAGAGCCTCTGCCCTGCCAGTGCAATTCAACGTTCAATGACTCTGCAAGAGCGAGAGTCCATATACCTATATTCAACTTTTTTTTAACGGTCAGCGATGCATTTTATGATTTTTTGTGAGAATATCATTTTTTTTTGCACGGATTTTTGCGCCTTTTTTCGCAATCAGACAGAAAATAATTTAAATTGTTCTGAAAGCTTATTCGACACACCTACGGTCGGATCTATTTGGAGGTTTTTTTTTTGTTCGATACTGACGCACAACATCCACCTGCCATGTTGTCTGCTGGGGATCTAGTTTTCAAAAAGGCAGACAGCGCAGTAGGTTCACTGTATATTTATAGGCGGTGGAAACACGTTTGCATCGTTAAATTTCATTGCCCTGCGAATGATTGTTGAGTTGTTTTTTTTTTTTGGTTTCGTTTGACGAATGCGTTGCGTACTTCTTTTTGTATGGTTCATCAACTTGAAGAGTTGTAAAATTTTATGAGTTGGGCGGTCCTTGAACTCGAGTTGGGTTGTTTGGTGGTAGGCGCAGATGATCGATTCAATGTAAAAGGTTTCTGAGGCGGTAAAAATGTCTTACAAGGTGGCAACGGGCACCCGTATTAATAAAAGTTCCGTAGAAGTTTTAAACCTTTTAAGTAGGTACCTAGTTTGATTATTTTTTTGGGGGCTTTTCAGCATCATGAGAAACATGAATATTACAAGAAAAAAAACACTATGACTCAAGGTATTATACTTATTTGAAAAAATTAAAATGATGTAGAAATCTGCACAGGAAAAATAACTATAAAAAAAAAATCAGTCCTTCTTACTTTATTTCCATTTAGTTCTAAATTTTATATTGATCGAAGACAGTGATTTCTATTAAAATACAAAGAAGTAAGTACCTGATGTTGGAAAATGAACTTAATATTCAAATTTCAAGAAAATTTCGTTAGCATAAATCTGAACAATACATGGAAAAATTAAGAAAAAAATTGTTGAACTCAAAGAAAAGTTCTTAAGGTCGCATTCCGTATCCAACATATCCTTCATTCGATCAAGAATAATTATTCTGAACTTAATATAGGTATCTACATATTTCAAGAAAATTTAGGTTCGGTTAGTCTGAATAACAGATAATTGGCCGATTTAAGAAAAAATGTTTCGAACTCAAAGAAAAGTTCTTAAGGCCGCATTCCATATCAAAGATATCCTTTCTTCGATCAAGAATGATTATTCTCAATTTCAGAAATAAGTTATTGATTTAAGAAAATTGCTTCTGATTTCACAACATAATTAAGGAAACAGTTTCTTAGGACAAGAAAACCTATGAACGATTTCAGAAACAAAATCTTATTGGAAGAAAACAATTCTGGAGGCAAAACACCTTATTGAACATTTGTTTTTCTTAAATCAAGAAAAGCTTTTAAATTTCAAAACGCTTTTCTCATCCTTGACTCTTGAATTGAAAACCTTAAAATTAAGAACTAAATGCCATAAACGGAATTCTTGTTCTTATTTTAAGAAAATTCTTCTTCGAGATTTGAAAAATGTTTTATCCGTGTAGGTAAAACTCTGCAAAATAGTACCTACAGATGGGCAAAAAAGTAGGTATTATACCTGCAACAGGGTGACCACTGCAGAATTCTGTAAAGACGCAACAAAATGGTGAATGGGAAAAAAGTGTCATTTCTGAAGCTATTCTGCAAATTTAGAATTTTTGAACGATATTTTACAGGCATTGGCTCGCTATACACAATTTTAGTGTTGTGATAGGCAACTGCGTTACAATTTAAAGGGTTTTATTTGGAAATAATAGCACATGAACATTTTTTGAAGCGCTTTCTTTAACTAAAAAAAGGGCCAAGAGCCCAAGATAGCAAAGAATTCTGGCAGGCTCCCGAAAAAAGTAAAAATTGCAAGTTTGGTCGCAGAACGGTCATTTTGTTGTACACGTCAAGAACTCTATCTACAAAATTTGTACATACAATTAAATGGCATGCTGCTCGCTCACGGATGCAGTAATTCGACACTTGACGACAAATGACTGGAAGTGTGTATGCATGCGCTCCTAATGCTCGAGCTTAGTTCAGAGTTCAGTTATAAGCAAACAAAGAAAAATGCCTACCTATAGACACGGACCAAATGAATTCAGTTTGTCTGATGTATCTTCTAACCAGGACTACGTCAATGGAAGGACCGAAAGGGCTTCTATTTCTGTTCATTATTTCATTATTTTGCAAGGCTCATACCTAGTGTTCCTTATACGTTCTGATTCTGATGCGACTCATCCGAAAAATGACGGAATCTTCGGCGCACAATACTCAATAGGTACTGTGAGTCTGTGACACGGTTGCCAACACGGTACATTTGGGACAAAGTATTTGTCTTTCCCAATGTTTATTTGCCCTTTGTCCTTCCCGACGATTTCTCAGTCCGAAAGTTCATTTAATTCAACAAATAACTAAGAAATAGGGTATTGTACACAAATAACCTTGGTTATGGAAAACATATTTTTTAGGTTATTTTAAGCTAGTACGTTTTGAGGTGTACTAAAATATGAGTTGCGTGAGAAATTTATAAAATTTTTAAAATTTGTTAATTCAGTTGGAAAATTAAATCATTGTCCCAATGTTGATTTCTCCGTCCCACTCTTTGGTATATTTGTCCGAAGTTATGTTTCAAGTTGGCAAGCCTGGTCTGTGGTTTTCAATCGACCTTTGTGCGGTCGCAAGTTTACTCTATCGTCAAAGCAAACTCCTCGTAAATCGCACTGAATTGCCCGAGATAAACCTCCATGGATGAGTTGTCCAACAAACAGCCTGCCCTGAAGTTCAGTTGTCGCAGACTAGGTATCTCTTTGATAAACCATGCTTTAAGGCGCCTAACCTGATGAAAAAACAGGGCGCCGCGCAGCCCCCAACCGCCCCTGAAACCAGTCTTTCTTGTTTACTCCTCATCGCATCAACTTGTTATTCGTTCTAAATTTAGAAAAGTGTTTTCGACTTCAATCCGAACCACGTGTTGATAAAAAAGCGTACGCCAACTCCACTACAGGTGTAGCCAGCCATATCTATTTGTATCTACTTGCGAAATTCAATTCGTAGTCAAAACAAATCACTCTGAGACACTCGGGCTACATTCTGTTAGGTAAACAGATACGAATACGAATACGAATACGAATACGAATACGAATACGAATACGAACTATTATCGTAACTTCAACAACATCAGTCCGTTGCCATATGCACGGCGGCAACACCATCATCATCATCATCTCTGACTCTGATGTCACCTCTTGGGAATGATGGAGCTAAATTATTGTGATGTTATTTTATTTTTACTTTTGTTGGGAAATATTTAAATTGGCTACAAGTAGTGTAGGTACGTCGTGTATCTGTGCAATTATGTGGGCTCTCCTTATCTACGTACACACAGATCACCGCACCGCCCGAGCCGCATCAATGAGCAACCGAGACAGTAATATCCAGCGCAACAGAGACAAAAATCAGCTAAAGTATCTAAAAATAAAATAAACAGTTTGTTTGTATTTAAATTAGAGCTCAACGTGTTCCGCGTAATTTTCTTTTTATCTTTTTTTTACCCTGCTGCTGCTGCTCTGTTATTTTTTGCGTAACAATTCAAAATTGTGGAATTTTTCAATTTTGAGTTCAGTAAAATGTGTGTTGGTTTTTTTTTTTTTGATTTTTTCTTTTGCTTGCATAAAATGAATGAGTGCGCATTCAATTCGAAACATACCCCACAACATTGGGTAGTACATGGTGTGGACCGTGGACGTGGAGGAGAAATTTGGACCGATATGTGAGAGTTCGTTGACGCTGACATACAGAGCGCAAAAAAATAAAAACAAGAAGAAAGATACTCTGCATCAGCACAGTTTGTGTGATAGTTGTCGACATGGCACTGGTACACTCTGCTCTAGAAGAGATAGAGCCGGCTTGTTATAATTTGTCGCTCCGACTTAGAAATGACAAGAATTTATTGCAAAGTACGGTGTGCGTGGAGGAGAGCGATCCGGACTCCGGAGTCAAATTGCCGCTCTAGAGTGCACATAATAAAACATCTGGGGAATGTTAAAGCTAATTTTAGACAATGTCTAATTTTGCAAATTGCCATGACAAAATGTCAAAATGAACGAATGAGTGTAAAATTACTGCAACACTGCATCAGCCCACATGAACATGATGTGCGTGTGATGTGACGGCAGAAGATGATGAGGAAAAATGCGCCCATGTTGATACCAAATTCTGTTATTATTATTTCGGTTGATTGTCAGTGGTTATGCTGTATGGTATGGGCTGTGTCAAATTGTGTGTACTGTGTCGGCTGGACTTTGCATAGCATCGCCTTCTGAGTTCTGACGTGAGTGGAGCAGTTTTATGTGATTATGTTCTGACAGGCGGTGAGGCAGTGGTTGGTTGAACGTATGTTTTGTGTGACACAAGTTAATCTGGTCGTAATCCAGGGGATCTTTGGGCGATATTTTGACGACCACATTTCGGCACAAGTGGAGCCAAAGACAATGTTCATTTGGTTTTACCCAGTTTTTTGGTATATTCTTTGATGTTGTGGTTTTAACAGTTGTTGATGTTATCGCTGTCATAGTTTGTTGTCAGCTGATTTGGCACGTAGGTACCGGATTTAAGTTCAAAGTGGCATTTTTACAATGGTTTTGGAGAGTTGAGGTAGATGTTCTCGATTAAGAGATTTGTATGTGTCCCACATTTCGCATGCTTCCCCACACTTCAATTTGAAGATTTTGAAAATATACCAAAGAAAGAAATGTTAGAAACGTTTCGAATGTCATTCAACCAACATCACACTGAAGTCAAGTAGGTAGTGTGGGGCGCTTTTTGAGTCTGAGTGCAGATTAACAGACTTACAGAACTTCAAGCGCAAAATGTTAAGGACAAGGACGTTCGTGAAATGGTGGCTTTGTGGTCCCTAAGATGTTAACCTAATTTGTGCGAAAACGGGAGTTAAAAGTGATACCCTTCACTGAGTAGTCCACTAACCACTGAAGAACAGATGTGCTGTATTTAATGCAAGCGCACTCCCATGTGCGCTATAAGCTACATTTGAAGTCGTGACTGCTAAGTGTTAAGCGCACAATACTTCTACTTTGCACTTAAGCACCATGTGCGCCCTAAGATTTAGAAATACATAGCAACGAAGAGGCACCTTAAACGAAGGTGCATATGAATCCACAAATTAGCTTAGTCAGTTAAATTATTCCCATAGCGCACATAACTTGAGCACCTTCCAACAGGTGTGCGTTATGCCATGTTTAGAACTATTTCGATTTGTCATCATTTAGAGTTAATACCTGGGGGTTAATTCTCGTTCTGTGAAAAAGTGAAACGAAAATGTTGCACCGTTTTACCACAATTTACGGAATAATTTTTTTTTTTTTTTTTTTTCTCATATTCTCACTTGCAAGTGAATGTTTTAAGTGAGAGTTTGAAAATTGAGAACCTGATTTCATACAACACAGTGTGCGATAATAGGCGTTTTTTATATCTATATTGATTAAGATTTTCATGGTTTACAACAACAGTTGGATCTCCTATTATTGTTGTAAATCATGGAAATCATAGGACATTGGTTACCATATAGAAAATTTAAAATGTTGTTCGAAACGCTGACTTATTGCTGTTCACTGCTCAGAAATTGGAATTTTTATTCAACCTACTATGTAAGCAATATCTAAAAACTTGTAACCAATACATCGATTGCATCTTGCGCACATGCCCCAAGAAAGTGTACAGTCGTTTGCGGATATAGACTGTTTGGTGTATAGTTGGCTCTTGCTTCCAAATGGGTGTAGCAAGATTTGCGTGGAACGCATTCAAGCTAAAGATGTGCTTAGTAATGAAAGCGCACAATACGTGTGCGTTTCGATATTTTTGTTATTGATTTTGTACCCAATATTTAAAATAATCGATTGCACCTTGCGCACATGCCCCAAGTAAGCGCACAGTCGTTTGCTGTGTTAGATAGTTTGCAGTCGTTAGATAACTGTTTGGTGTAGGTAGTTGGCCATTGCTTCCAAATGGGTGTAGTAAGATTTGCTTGGAATGCATTCAACTTGAAGATGTTTATAGTGCTTAGTAATGAAAGCGCACATTAAGTGTGCGTTTCCATTTTTTTTTACTTTTTTTTTTATTATTGATTTAAAAAAAAAACGCTTTGTCCCTATAAATTTAACTGGCTGTTTTAGCTTCAAATATGCGAAAGTTTACTGAAATAAGGTTCACATATGTGTTGCGCACAAAATTGTTAGTAATAATACCCATTATGGTTACTTTCAAATTCTTGGCAAAGTAAATAATTTCAAAAATAAAATGTTCACCAAAATAAATACACCCGACTACGGTTTCCGCACATAACCTTAACAAGAAACGCGCACGCTGTGTGCGCATACAGTCTACATGTTATTAAGAGTGCGCTTGCATCTAAATAAGCTTACAGATAAGTGTGCGCTTCCATCTACCCCTTATAAATTTTAATAACCGTTGCTAAAAATGAATTTATTGGATCTGTTAGGTACTGCAAGAAGAAGCACAAAAGGCAAACTTGAAGATAAATTCAAAATTCAATTAACGAAATTCACCCACGGCTTTTGTTCGTCATTTCCAACATTTTTTCAGCCTCGCATCACAAGAAGGTATATACCTATACTACTTACAAAAAGTAACCAAGGACGCCGAAGCCGATTAGTATCTCAATGGGAACCTTCTTCTTATTTTCGGAGCATCTCACATCCGACATAATCTCGACATCCACTACAAAACTCATAATGAAATACCAATTGAGAAACATGAGAGCATACCTCCATACGAATCTCTATTCTCTACCTACTTGGTGATGGTGGTTTCATGTTTTTTTTATATATATATATTTTTAGATTGAAACTCGTTCCTCAATCATAGCGCACACACAACAAACCAACCACAGTGCAGAAAAAAAAGAAGAAAAAAAGCAACAACTCACCACCAACTAAAGAATAATGCAATGCATTGCAATTCGTTGCATTTTGCGATTTATGTGCATCCGTTTCTATTTTAATTCACTAAATCGCGGTACGGGTGAGGATGGAAAAATCTGAATAAGAGCCCGAAACCAAACGATTGCAAAAAGTACAGCAAAACAGACAAACAACCATGCAAATCTCTATGGCCACTTGAGCGCGTTCAGCACTCAGATACTTCTGTATGATATACAACACTCTGGGCTTCTATCTGAATGGATTTCATTCTGTGATATGCAATTGTGCTGCTGTTATTATTGCTTTTGTGTGTAAATTGCAATTCAATTATGACAGCTGACGGTTTCTAGAGAGATCTTTGGTGTGTGCGCGCACCGCAATTGTTTGGCTCTAAAGGCTAGGCTACATTCTTTCAATTTCTTAAGTGATTCGTTAAATGCAAATCAATTGACATTTCTCTCCTGTCCTGGGTCTTGTCTCGTCTTTCCATCCAACCGTTGGCGTTGCGTCGGTCGCGTCGTCATCATAGCGCCTTTGGACATGAAGCACAAAGTGAACAATTTTCACCACTAAATACCCGGTATACTCGTATCTCGTATGCACAGAGCCCTGACTAGAGATAGGTATATAGAAAGTGTGCATTTATAGGAATGTAAATGAATTATGACATCTCTGACAGATTCTCTTCTAGGGTATGTCATTTCTCAAGTGGTGACGTGAGTGTGCACTCTCTGATGGGATGAGGAATGGGGAATGTCTGCCGTACCGTAGTAGATCGCTTGTATCTATGTGCGAAAACTGATTGGCTTCTCAGTTTATGATTGCGTAATCGATCATTATGTTTCTGAAGTATAAATATTCGCTATAAATGCTTTACCTTGTTGCGAATGAAGCAACGTGGATGTGTGCTTTTGTTTCTGGAATGTATCCAAATTGCGAATCTGTAACGAGAACGTGAAAATAGATCTGATTAGTATTTCTGATTGAGTTTGATTTAATTGGAGGAAGAGTGATGGAAAAGTGACAAGACAAAAATGGAAGGGAATGCGTAAGCGCACACGACTGTTAGGCGGTCAGATGGGTATGCGGTGGAATACAATAGTCAGTTGATTCATATATGGGGTTGAGGATGCCAATTTGGCAAGGATTGTGCAAACGCACACCCATGTGCGCAAGTTAAAAAAGGCTATGTATATGCTAAATGAATGGTTGGTTCTCCAAAATTCATGTGCGCATTCTTCCGGTTCAAGGCGGGGAGCTTAATTATGTCATTTAAAGTCGCAAATCACTTCTGGGGTACATTGCACTTGTTTATTGCATAGTAGGTAGCCAAAATCACAGGCATATGAATATGTCAATCGAAAGTGAAACTTTAGTTGGAATGGAACAATAATTTAGCTAAGCGCACACTATCTACTGGTATTCATGGGCATGCGCACATAAAATGTTATGTATCTTGATCAGTATTTACAATTGTCACTATTTAGAAAACAAAACCAACTAATGGAGAGTGGTAAATATGCCATTCCAATTCGCTTCTGAGGTTCATCGAATTTGTTAAATGGATACTACCGAAGATCGTATATGAATATTCCAATCGAATGGAACATTTTAGTTTGAATTCAACAACAATATAGCTAAGCGCACACGTTCTATCGGCATTCGTGGGGATGCGAATGTAAAATGTTTTGTACATCGATCAGTATTAACCACTGTCAGTGTGTTGAAAACAAAAGCCACTCATTGAATGGCGCCATCAGAAGTTTAGCTACAGCGCACACGCCTGTGCGCATCTGTACCCAATCCCAGAAATTAGAAAAAAAAAATATTTTCCGATGAGTTATTGCAGCTTTCCATTAAAAGCAATCATGATGCAAAAATATTTTCAATTTCAGTGCACTACATCGGTGCAACCCCAACTGCTTTCGAACAAAAGGGGTATTAAAACGCTCATTCACCGTGCACAGCGCTCACTTCGAAGATTTTGAAAAAGTCGCAAAAAAAAGGGGATTTCCATTCAAAAAGGGGCAATACTAACCTGTCGACAAAAAATGGCAGAAAAACCAAAAAAACAACTTAATTAACTATTTTTTTTTTGTTTATTAAAATGTTTATGTAACATAACTACATAACAAATTATAATGGGTTTAGCCCATAATTATAAAAAAAATAAATAAAATAATTCAGTCATTAAGAAATCAGTCTTAGTAGTACACCCAGAGAAAAAACAACGTAAAATCAAAGAAAACCACTTCGATTTAAATATTTTTCGGAATGATTTAGCTTCGACTACGAAAATTTTTAAATCAAAGTGGAATGACATTAATTCAAAGGGTTTTCCACTCTAAAAAGTACATATTTTTTACTTGATCTAACCACGTTTGTACTTTGATTTGATGTGGAATCATGCTTATTTTAAATTAATTTATCTTTAAATCAATATATTATACATTTCAATTCAACAACAGTGCATCGTAGATTTAAATACGTTCAACTTTAAAAATACTATGCTTTAACTTTAATTTGACTACGACTCATCGTACAATCAAATGTGTTTGACTTTAAAAACACTACGAATGCATTTTGAAGTAACCACTGTGCATTGTGTATTCAAATAAATTCAACTTTGAAAATACTATGTTTAGGCTTTAATTTAACTTCGCTCAAGTATTGATTCAAAGTGAGCCCATTTTGAATAAGCATTTATATATAGATCACCTCTTTCCTTGTTTTTTTAATAAATAAAACCATGCAATTTAAATTTGTAAACAATTTTATTTTCAGTGACATGAAATTATTTTATAAACTAAAGATACAAAGAGTTTATTTTTATCTATAAATAAAATTATTTTTAACATACGTTTTCACATTATTTACTTACTCTAAATGTAAATATTTTTGTTGAATCTGGGACTGCTTAAAATAATTTTTCTGCCAATTCAGGACATTTGAGTTGAGGAAATCCGAATCGTCTTTGGATACTATAATGTATTTGATATTAAATGCAGTTATAATTTTAATTTTGTTAATACTAATTCTTACCTCTGCATTTCTCCACTAAAACAATTTACCTCTAAATTCTGCTCTCCGTTTGTTAAATATGGTGATATCTTCTGTCATTGGCTGAAACAAAACTCTTTTCTAATAAGTAAAAAGCTATTGCAAACAAAGAGTACCTAACAAAAATAAGTGCATGTGCAATCCTTTGACAACAAATATGGAAATAATTTTTGTTTGCAATCATATGTACCTATGCACCTAAGCATAAATTAACCTTTTTTATGCAATGAATTAATTTATAATCCAATACTTGATGTTTTTTTTTTTCGGCAGGTACATATTTTTTCACTTTCAAATTGCACGTATTGTTCTTAACACATTATTTCCACACATATTGAACTTTACACTTCATTTTTGTAGGTTTGGTCTACGACTCAATGCACTTATTTTTATTTCAAATACATACCGGGAATTAAATTTAATCACAAAACTCACATTTTAGCACTGCAAATAGGATTTCCATTTCAAATTTGTTTAATACTTTTCGTCGACGAGATTGATTTGTTCCATCTTTGTCAATGAGAAACGAGAATAAAGAAGAAAATGTGCGTCCCGACACTTAGCGGAACTTAAGAATAAATATTTTACCCTTTGAATCTACGTTGCTTGTTATTTAAAAGAATACCATCAATGTAAGAATGAATATAATCTACTTTGATTCTAAATTGTTGTCACTTAAAAATTAATATGCAACACTTTAAATTAACATTGATGTCATTTCGAAACTTAATATTGGTCAAATGTTAACATGTTGCACTTCAAAACTACGTTGAGAGTAGTTGAAAATATTAAAGAAACATGGTCATAATGTAAAAGTGAATACGTTCCACTTTGAATCTAGAGTGACGTTATTTGAAACAACATTGCGTATTCAAATCAAATATGTTTCAACGTGAAAACAAATATTTTTTAAGAAAGTTTATTCAACGTAAAATCAACTAGAACATATTACATTTTAGTTTACATTTTTTCCCTGAGTGTACCTAGTATATAATTAAGTTTCACTTTTGGCTTTTATTTATTTGTGACCTTGTCTCTATATTCTTTCATGAGCTCCCAATCTGGCACCCAATCTTCTAAACTTTGATCAGTTAGTAAACTTAGAGCCGAAAGTTTGGATTGACAAGTAGACACTTTCAGAGAACTGTGAGCTTATTTTTCATAAGGTTTAATTTTGAAAAAAATCTTTCCGCACTTGCACTGCTGTGTGGAAGTGTAAAAACTTGTTTAACAAATCGGAATAAATTTGGAAACATAATGCTCATCAAAATGATTTTTTAACTGACCAATTTTAAACCAAAATTCTTCTGTGTTCTGGATATTTGAAATAATTTTTCAAATGTCTTTTGGTTTGCCTTATTTTCCAAAACTTTCAACTCCTCGACAACTTTTTCGGGTTCACTTATTAAATTTTTGAATGCAGAAACAAGGACAAAATATAAAATCTCTTCCCCTGACTTAATTACAAAAGGGTCTAAGAACTTTAACACATCTCGTTCTATCTTATTATTGCATATGCATTGAATGAACGATGGCTAAAGGCTAATGGCTTAAATTATTGCAGCTCATAGAAAAAGGATGCATTCAGATCCCAATTAGCTGTGAACTAGTTTAATGAATTATTTATGATGAAATTTTCCGTGTTTCATACAAAAAACATTTTTTTTTTTTAAATGCGACAAAGTTTCAACGAAATTCAGAAAAAGGGGCAAATCTGGACAATTTTGAAAAAGTGGTCTCATTGGGGACAGAGATAGAAAAAGGGGAAAAATGCAACTTTAGTCGCATAAAGTGAGCGCTGACCGTGCATACCCAATTCAAACTACTAAATACTGCCATACGGACAGGCAAGCACTCATAAAAATCCACGAGCAATAACAACAACAAGGAAAAAGTCCACTATACCGCTACAAATAAATATAATTAATAAAGTGCGCAACGATAGAGATGGAGAGTGTTGCAAACCCTCTCACTAGCACCAGGTTATTCACATAAACAAAAAGTAAAAGTCTTTATAATTTTTTTTTTTTATATTCCTTGCCAGTGCCGATGTACCCTTAATTGCTCAACACGTAGTTGAAGTCTTAGTTTAGCTCGCTGTAAGCCATATGGTTGCCATAATGTCAAGGAAAATAGTTTCTGTTGTCTTTTTAATTAATAAATGTACCAGTGGTATTTCTTCGAGCATTATCTACTTTCGAAGATCACTTTGACAGATAACTTCGAATGGGGAATGTCACTTTGCTTTTTCCATTTAATTCTGCAGCTTTATGTGCGCGCTATCGATGGATATGCCCAGCACATTGCCAATTGAGAATTTCGAAAGGAGCTACTGTCCTTCAGGGTTATCTACTTAATGAAATGTCATTTTTATTACACACACACGGAACAAAAAAAAAAAAAAAAAAAAAACAAACGTCAAAATGGTAAAAATGACACCCTCTCCCTAAAAATAATTGTAATGATGAAGTAATGTTTGCATGTCCTGTGCGCGCAATTATGTGGCGATTCATATCTAAAGCAAGTGAAATGTGAAAATTGTATGGTGCCAAATTGGGTAAGTCTCTCTCTCTTTCTCTCTCTCTCTCTTTGTCGCGCGCGTGTTCCTTTCGGAGAAATGTTTTGACGTTGTTTGTTTTTAATGTCAATTTTATTCGTTTTCTGTGGGATTGTGTTATACTTCTGATTGGCCATGCATGTCGATGTGAATGATTATGTATTTAACACACTTAATGAAATTACGTTTGGGTTTTAATTCCTTACTAGTAGTTTTTTTTTGTATCCTGTGTTTGGTGTCTGTTGGCACTGCTGGCACTTTTGTGGTTTCAACGTAATGACAAATAAATGGAAATTAATGAAAAGGATAACATATGAGTGCCTGCGACTTAAGGGAATTTCATTTCATTAAACTGGGAATGGGGTTGTGAGGTGTTGCAAAGGGTTGCATGTGTAATTTTTTTTTTTTTTTTTTTCATAAAATTTAATCACTATTAGGAGTAATGTTTTGCATCGGTAGCTTATGGAGTGAATTTCCAGCCAAAGGTGGATAATCTACGGTGCAGTTTAGTGGTTGTAAAATATGCAAAAAAGGGAGCAGTTGGATAGATACTTTGCACGAAGGACAGGGGTACTCACTAACAGTCATGGGAATCGTAGGCATAGACAAATGTCATATTTGTAGTTTGAATAATTTGTCTTAAAATTAATGGTATTATTCTAAGTTTGAACAAATTCATGAAAATGCTTGAGGTCTACGTACGTAGGCTTGGCAGTAATAATAAGATTTGCGCACCTACAATTTTGAACAGTTAGTCAAGGAAACCGTATAAATCTAACATATTGAAAAGAATGCAGAGTGGCGCCCAACGTCAGGTATTTCTCAATATATTATTAGTGCCACAAAAAGTGGAAGTGGGTACACTTTTGAAAAGAATTCGTCTGAAATTGTCGTCGAAAGTACAATACGTAGGTGTGAGTTTGGTATATGCCTAAAGTCTGTATGCCTCTGCATGTAAATTGTCAGCGTTTTCTTATTGCAGTCGGACATTTGTAGACTTCGGAACTAGACCGAAAATAAAATCCATTTTATCTGCATCACATTCCAATTCCTAATGATATGCAACCCGAAAGTGAAAGCTACTCCGCTTCTCTGTCCAGCCTGATGTTCGATTATACTCATACGTCATACCTCATGTTAACATAAAACACACGCCCAAAAGCCATAAGGCATCCGATGAACTATTTGATTACATATAGTTAGCCCGCATCTGAATCTGACGACAGACAGGTTTGATTATCACAACAATAGAGATACCCCTTGAAGAAGAGGATATACTTGATGGACATTGGTTATCTGCAGTTAAAATTTATTTGTAAATGCAAATTTACACGCGCGACATTAGCACAATATACCTATACGTTATACGCCTCTGCTGGCCAAGTCTGTAGAAAATAGGCTGTTGCCTTCGCATATAAATTTAAAAATTTCCGCACAACTCGATGCTAATCAAATCGAAATTAATGGCTGGTCTTGGACGTTTTATTATCACAATTAGCTTTTAGACGAAGAAGACACGCGTTTATCTATAGATTTTTTTTTTTTTTTTTTCATCACGATCATAAAATTAGCAATTCTATTCTTTATTTATTTCTTGGGCTGTTGGATTGCTTATCTCTAGATATATGGACACGATAATTAACACTCTTCTGTTAGAGCGGACACAATTCGGTTCTGAATTGATTAAAATTGTATCTGAGACAGCCATTCGTGGATAGATACAAAGATAATGCATTGTTTCGTTTTATGGTAATTAACTATAACAAACTGTGTTGCTGCCTGCACATTTAATTGCGAAACTAAGTAGTTAACAATTATAAGAAAAATAAAACAGTTTTTATATTTATTTTCCCGTCTTGGAGTTGCTCTTTTTAATTTCAAATGTTTTGTGTTCCTTCTAGGGCATGAGAGCTCATTAAACAAGGCATTGTATTATATTTAATTAACCTGTCGATACTGGCCAGCGGCAACTGAAGCCCCCGGGGGCAGGGAAACGTTTCAACAAAGACTATCCAACAAGTGTCTACTGTCTACACAATAAAAACATTTTACTTGTATGAGGTATGACTGTGAGTGCGGCGCGGTCACGTAAAATAAATTAAATTAATTAACAACTCTCTCAATGCGAGCGGTGAAGATTGATAATTATCCACTTAAATTGAAGTAATTTTTCGTTGGCTTTTTGTATATAGTATACACTTTTCGCAAACTCAATTCAAGAGCGCAAAATATTTCCGATGGAGATCAGGTGAACGTGATCTTAATTTGAATTTTTGTCGGTACGATGTAGAAATGAATGCCTTTGTTTGGATCATATCTGGTGAATGCATCTTAGTGCAATTTAAATAAAATCAAAACAAATTCTCAGTTAGCAAGATGAAGCATATACCCAGCCCATGTAGTGACGGGAATTTCAATTGAAATGAGAGAGAAATAATTGATCAACAGTAGTTGATCCGGCTCGAAGGACCATAAACTGGTATTTTGTGCGCGATTCATTGTGTTATGGGGAAATTCCTAGATTTTCCAAATGGCTATGCATGGAATATTAATGAACACTATACAGTCGTTGTGTGATTCGAGCTATTTTCGCCTGGTATGGCATTTTTACAACTGCACGTATACCCTCTCTATTGCATTTAGTGCATGCAGTGGCGTGGTGAGAGCTGCTTTTTGAAAATGGTGGTTAATTTAAGTAAGATATTTTATAGTAGTAGTCGTTCCAGAGTTTCATTTAATAATTGTAAACATTACATAAGTCTTCATAAACAGTTTTCCCTATCTATCTTTCTAGGTACCTTTCTAAATCGTTTCACAGTAGATTTTAGTATTCATTTTGCGAATGTTATATTAGATACTAAGCGAGTCGTAACAAATGTTTAGAAACTACTATAAAGTCAAATTTACAAGGCAACCAAGTACGGATTATGTTTGAGAAATTACTTCTTCGAGGTGGTCCTGCTTTCAGCCTTAGTTGTGAATATTTTTGTGAATTAGTTCAGCACTTTTGAAAGCTTCGTGAATACCTCTGTTGTGAGAGTACCTATAACGCGAGAGAAAAATGAGCTGAGATTTTGATTTATAAGCAGTCGATTCTTTTATTTGATTGCTACAACTCAACCAAAGCTTTTTCGCTTCTAAATGAACATTTTCTTAAATATAGCCAAGAAAATGAACTACAAGCTTCATAAATAAAGAGCTAAAGATAAATCATTGACTGTCAGAATTCAAACTATTCAAACAATTCACACAAACAATCACTTAAAAGGAGTTTGATGATAAATTAGTGGTGTAGTTCGAAATAGCTATCATTCCTACTAAAGTTATTCTCTCAAAAACAATAACTCAACAGAAATTCGACAAAAATTTCCCAACAAAAATTGTCAGGGCTCAGGGAGTTACTCCTCGCTTCTCCATTCCATAAATCATCAAGATGATTTAAGATTATGGATGACGATCGAATTTTTGGTCTACTCAGTTTTACACCTGATTTCAAGCGCCTTAGCTCCTTTGATTTACAGCTAAAAGGGGTTAAGAAAGTACGTTTAACCTCAAAAATTGATAGGTATAAAAAAATATTTCCAGTGATCTCCACACTTCAAACTTTGGGTCCACAATTCGATCCACAGAACCTATTACCCTATGTCAGTCGTATGTATATTTTATTATTACCCCATAATAGATTTATCTCTGAAAGTTTAAGCCAGTCTACGATGTCAGATACAAGATACTACAAGTTGTACCTACTCGTAGATAAATATTACCTCCAACTTAATTTTATCTTATCATTCTCACAGACATTAATATATCTTATCAGTCAATATAATTGACCCCGAATTTCCAAGAGCCGTCCTGTCTAGTAGTCACTATCGGCCATTAAGTCCATCGGAGGGGTGTATTAGATACTGCACTCTCACAAAGGCTTGACTGATTCATCTTCAACTTTTCATTTATATGGGTACTTTTTATAAAAAATACAAATGTGCAATCCACCGATAACAAAATTGACCTGCAAGATAATACATATTGACAGATAAGTGGTGTATGGTTGCGCAGCTTTTGGTTATTGGGACACAATATGAATTGTTAAGCTACAGACCGATAAAATTGTCGGTCTGGTTGAAGACACAATTCAAGAGATAAGTTGTCTTTCACTTTTCGGCTGCACTTTGGCTTAAGTTGTCCAAAGTAAACGTATAGTCCGTTTTAAGGGTGGCAAAGACAGGAAGTCAATAACATTGCTTTCTTTAGTTTCAACAAAGGTTGCAAATAAAAAAACTCTGTATTCATTTGTGACAAAACAATACAAGCTGTCATTAATCTACGAAAAATATTTTTTTATTTTGTCCGTATTTTAAGATATTGGTCTCGAAATAACGGTACGATAAAAGAACGAGTAACCAATTATTATAATGATTTGTGAGGCTCTACAGTACACTAAGAATCGAGAAAGACTCCTGCAGTGCAGACTTTCTTGTCATTAAAGGTTATGAATCAATAAGTATCAAGCTTTGCTGTACTAAAAAGAAAGAACAAGCCCTTCAGCTCGAAGGTTTTCATAGTGCCCAAAAGATGTCTGAATAAAAAACTTTTAGAAGACTTTAGAATTGCTGACGTACATAGAAGAACTTCTGTGAACCAACAATTTTGACATTTTATCGATAGGTACCTACTTAGGTTAGCTGGTTATACAATGGACACCCAAGTTCGTTGGCAACTTTTGAGACTATCGACATTAGTTAAGAAAAGAAGTTATATTTCGTATGGTACACTTTCGTCATCGCAATTTACTTCCCATGAGCATATCTGTGATAAACAGACGATCTCAGTCGCAAGCTCAGTCAATTGAAGTGCGAAAATATATGCAATTACAGCCAAAGACCGTCCTAAATAGAGAGGCTGGGCCTGTAACGGCGGATAGTGAACCGAGGGACAATACCTCATTCAAGTACATCTATTGCAAGTGTACAAAATATTTATTACACGAGTCCAAGTCCATTTCTAAATCAGTCGTAGAAAAATGCAAGAGGCAGTAGCCACACTTGTTGGTTTGTTGGTTAAAGTTAAAGGAACGCTCCAGTCCAGATTATGTGCTGGCTATAACTCGATCTTCCAACAGTGACTCCTTAAAATCCTCAATGCAATCCATTCGGATATAGATGAAACAGGAGGACGGATTGGATAAAAGAAACTGCGGTATTAAACGTAACAATCAAACAAATTCCGAAGTTTAAACACAGTGGCGTAGTCAGCTGGGGACAAAGGGGGCACCCAAACGCACAAGTTTGGTCACTGCTGAGATTTTAGATCTGGTTCAGTTCTACCAATTCCTCCCGTATGTGAACTCTATCAATGATTGTATAAATTTCATGGCACATCCTTGAAGCCATTCGGAAGACATATGCTGAACAATATTGATTTGTAGTTCTCAAGCTATAAACAAGGTATATCCAGTGTTAAAGTGTTTGCTCGTGGACGTGGTTCGTTTGTAGGTTTTTGGAGCATACATTTGATGGACGAACAATGGACGTCCAAAAGCTGAATATATTGTTCTATATATTCAAGCTGCAGGTTTCTCAAAATTGATCCTGAATAGAAATTTGTATATCAATCGGTCACGGTCCGCCGAATGTTAGAATCGCCTTTTGATCATTTAGGAACTCCTGTGATAAACTCCGTTCGAATTTTAATTTTGTTCTGATTTTGAATATTATATGACCTCCATCCACACATAAAAACTTTGAACGTAGGGCTCTAATTACGTACATTTTCAATCGACTGTCGTCGAAATGATAGGCCTCCAACTAATGCCAAAATTATGAGTTTAAAAGCTTCATCCAGTTTGTTCTACCCGAATGCAATGAAAACTGACGATAAGAACGAAACAGTCGACCCAAAAACAACTTTTTTTGATCATCAATTTATCAAAAAATATATCGTCCAGAAGAGCATCGTCAAACGTGATCTGACCCCAGTCTTTTGACTAAGAGGTTCAAAAGAAACCTCTTCTCAGAGTGACTGCAAATGTTTATCCAGTATTTTAAATCAAAACACAGATGTCCACAGAAGGAACCCATCTTTACGACCTCCGCAGCGCAACTTCCCTCGAAAGTGAAAGTGCCTGTAATAATTTAAACTGCAGACTCTCTCTCTCTGAAACGATAATTAGCTGCAGACTGACATCCCATTCATTACACCGACTGACCTGAAAACTTTGCATGTCTGTCACAATATCAAACCAACCTTTGGACTTGTGAACGAAATTTCGATTTGTTTCCTCACAACTCTGGATTCTGAAAGGAAAGCCTGTGATTAAAAATAAAGAGAATTATTTCACATTGTCCCATCCCGCAAAGGCATTTGTTCTTCTTCTCATCCGTCGATGATTGCTACGGTTCATCATGACGATGATGACGACAAACGATATAATGATGATCCATACACATGACAATTTCCATGCTGCTGCTCTTCGTGTTGTTCGCTTCATCATTTTCATGGTCGGAAATGTATATAGTCCTCGTCAAGTTGTCAGAAATTATGACAAACCATTATATAACAGCAGCGAGATTCGTCTTCCCCTCGCGAGACCGTCCGCAGTCGCGTTTGCAGACGAAACCGAAAATTATTTGTAATTGTTTGTCAACAGTCATTTAGGAGTCCATCGCCATATAGAGGGGTCTTCCTCTTCGTACACGACATGTATTATCCGAAGGAACGCAAACCAAACACACAACAATGGAACCCCCTATTATCGGCTGCTTCACATGCAATGCCAATCGAATGCAATGTGCGAGAGATGTTTAGCAGGTTTGGTCTTTCTTTCAGAATTTTTTTTTTTCTGTTTTTGTGTTTTTTTGCGGTCAAATACTCGAATGATGAATACAAAAAGAAAATTGTTTGTGTCGAAATTTTGTTCAAAAAATGACAAGAGAGCGAGGTCGGGTTCTACACAGCAGAGACACAGGTATTGCGTGACACTTGTACTTTTTTTTTGGCAGTATAATTGATGTTAAATGTTGTCGAGGAGAAATACGTGTATTTATACACAATCGTGATGGCAGTGGTGCGTGAACAAGGTCTTGCGATTGCGTAATATGGCCAGAGGTGGTTACTTTTGAAAATCCCTACAGTAGGTTTGCCAGTTTAGCTCCTGAAGAACATCGTTTCGAATGAACGGAATGGTGGTAAAAGGCTGTTGGACTTGAGACATGAAATGAAATAATTTGTATTTTTTTTTTTTTTGTCGATTGCAATACATTAAAATCTTCACACAAAAGGGGTGCCACTCACGACGAGCAAAGAGCTGAGTTCGTTTATATTCTAGCTCCTGGAAAAATATTGATCTATTCGAGACTTTCACGATCCAAACACTAAAAATCTGTCAAAGTAAAATAAATGAGCGAAACTGTCATAAACTTTGGGCTACTTTGAGCCACTTTTGTATTTGACATCTAATCCATGTCAGAAATAAATATATATCCTACCTTTTTCCAGCATATGAAATGTTCTAGGAAAACATTCGACCACCACCGATTTTTAACTTCCTTCATTACGAAAGAGAAAGAGTTTTCGTACAAAATTTCGAACTGGAGATGTTAATCAATTCTGACAGTACGATGATAGAGGAACTCAAAAAAGTGGGTCGCGAAATTCTTTCCTGTCTGTCTGTTTGTCTGTGCATATGTTCCCGCGGCCTACAGCCCAAACGGTTGTCCTAATTTAGTTCAAACTTCGGATTTGGAAATTGCGGGCCTACAGTTCGGGAACTTTTTTTTTTTTGCTAAATATTGATGGTACTTCTCATACAAAATGTTCATGCCGGTTTGATTTGTTCGAAAACGGCTGTAACGATTTAAAAGTTTATATTTAAGCTTATGTAGGTGACTTTAACATGACTGCGTACTCAGTTTAGCGCTAGAGAGATCGAAAAACTTTTGAAGTTTGGACATGTCTCGAAAACGGTCAACACCATTGTAACAAAAATTAATTTCAAAGGTAATTTCTAACTTAATGGCAAAATCAGTTTTTCTCTGTTTTATCGTAAAAAGGATTTTTGAAAGTAGAGCTTTTTTTAAAATTTAGTTTTCCTTAAATTACCTGAAAATGGCAGCAAAGATTTTGACCAAAATACAAACTTATTGATTGATGTTCTCCAAATTATTGTGTCCTTAATTTTCAATTCTATTAACCCAAAGAAAACTTTTTAAACCTAACAATGCTTTTTTTTTTTCTTTCTTTTTTTTTATATATATTTCTCCCGGGAAAGGCGAACCTATAACGCTTCAACAGCGCCCCGAGATGCCTGCAGATGTATGTTTGTTCTGCACTTAAATTGCTGTAAGTTGTAGTCTTCTGGAAATATATCCCCAGGAAGCGAGTTCCAAAGTTGGCTTGTCCTGTAACAGAAGGAATTTTTGAAAGTTGATGTCCTCGCGGTTGTCAAGTTTACTGTATGGTCATGAGCATTAGCAGCCTGTCTTGTTGGGCGTCCAAAAGTTGCATTTCGAGGGATAATGTCTTTGAGTTCCTCAGAACATCTACCATGGAAGTACCTATAGAACAAGCATAGGTCAGCGACTTGTCTTCTGTGCACCAACGGTTGTAGATTCGATGTGAGTGTAGGGTCTCCAATGAGTCGAACTGCTCGTCTCTGTATGCTATCAAGCAGGTTAAGTGAATGTTTTGGGGCCGAGCTCCATATATGGGAACAATATTCCAAGCCTGATCTAACCTGTGCTTTATAGAGAAGGAGAAGTTGCTTGGGGCTAAAGTACCTCTTTGCTCTAAATAGGTAGCTCAACTTTGCGGACGCTGATTTTGCGATATAGGATATGTGGTTCTGCCATGTGATTCCTGAATTGACTGTGACTCCTAGAAGGTGCATTGAGTCCTTGTGATGGATTGGATGGTCATCCATTTGGATCTGAGGAACTGTTGATGCATTTTTTCTGGAAAATGTTGTGGCTGTGTCTTGTTTGCATTAAATACAACCAAGTTGTCCTTTCCCCACTTCAAGATTTTGTCCAGATCATCATTTAGAGAATTAATTTGTTCACATCTCCGACTGTGTGATGTAGCCGTATTCACAGGCCCATTGTTCGAGATGGAGGATATGAGAGTGCTGTCATCTGCAAAGCTGTAGATATTATTATTTGTCGATCCAAGCAAATCGTTGATGTGGAGAAGAAATAGAGTTGGAGAAAGAATAGATCCTTGGGGCACTCCTGCATTTATAGCAAACGAATTGGATGATACACCATCTACAACAACTTGGATCGATCTTCCCAGAAGAAAATTTTGCATCCATCCGCAGAGTTGTTGTGGTAATCCGTAAGACGCTAACTTGCCTAATAGGGCTTTATGCCAGACTCGGTCAAATGCCTTTGATATGTCCAAGGCTACGGCTCTGGATTCGCCGTGTTGTTCAATACCTTTGCATACCTACCTATATCTTTTTTTTACATTTTATGTACGGTTGCTGAACTTTTTACCTACCTACCAATTGACTCAAACGAACTTTTGATGAACGCGAAAGTTATGTGTGACCCAGTCGTGCACTTTTTTTCACACATTTTATTTGTTTGTGCAATTGATTTCTAAAAGTGATTTAAAGTTTGTTTCTTGTCAACTTTGTTCCTTTTGACATTTTTATCACTTTCTTGCTGCTAATTTTGCTAATTTTATCTTGTTCTGTCATTTTTGATGCGAACGTTTGTGCGATTGTGATCGATTTATATCGCTTGAGTTTGATTTAAACCGCGTATGTGACTGAACCTTGTATATGTTTGTTCTACTCATCCTGATACCCAAGGACTGGTCACAGAATTCGTTTCAAATTTCACACCACCAACAGTGTCCATTGCAATACAAAAGTAGCAGTTCCTTAAAATGAAACTCTCCACGCGTTATTAATACCTTTCCAAACAATATTTAAGAGTATGCATCTTATGATAAATTAAAACAAACCTCCATCGCCAAATATGTAGAATTGTAGATCTCGCAATTGCATTAAATCCCCGAAAGACAATTTTTGAAAACAATAAATAAAACATGTCATATTCCATCTCTAAAGTATCACTCCACGACGACGCGACGTAATAAAAACTTCAGAAAAGAAAAATTGACCAACAAAAATAGGAAAAAAAGAACCGCTTCCAATTAACTTAAGCTATTAAGTCACGATCAAAGGAAATCCCATAAACTGATATTTAATACCACAGATCGGCGACCATATATAGTAGCACACGGCTACAAAATCCCATTTCTTCACTAATGAACTACGAAATATGACCCAGACCAATCCCATTTACAATTCATTAGCTCTGCTGTTTCGGAACTTGTATAGCGTGGAAAACTCATTCACACCCACTCTCGCCTTTGGTTATTGATAATTATATTGTGAATGAAACATCCTCCTTTACGATCACTTGCCATAAATGGAAAAGTCGTTATATTACAAAAAAAAAAAAAAAAATATTAAAAATTTAACAACACGATCGAGCAGCGATCTTGTCGCCATTTATATGGTGGAGGATTCGATCAAAGTGATGTTCGTGCAGTTTTTTTTTATGATCTGAAAGTGCGTTCAAATTGAGCACATAAAATTGTTTTTTTATGGGTGCGATTGAGGCAATCAATACACGATCCGTTGCAATCGTTAACCTTGAAAGCGACAGTCGTTAGCATTTGGTCTGTCTGGGGATACATTCGTTGCCAATTTTAATGCAGTTGGGTTCAAAATATCAGAAATAAACAGAGATGGAAAGACGATTCGAGCATCTTGAATTGAGCTACAGAAAGTGTGGATTTAGGTGGAGCCACTGTGATCAGTGATCACAAAAGTAAGGACGATACGTGTAAGATTCCCTTGCATAGATACTAGGTAGTTTAAAGGCTATAGACTCGAATAGAATTGACTTTATTTACAAATATAAGGTTTAGACACATTTTTGTTTAGCAAGTCTTTTATGACCTGGTTTAAAAACCGTCGGTCAGATTGACAGAAAACAAAATTAAAAAGTTAAAAGCTATAAACACTTAGATATAATTTAGGCTGTAATTTTGAAGAGAAAAACAGAAACACTCCCTGTGGTAAGTTGCTTTAATGGTACCTACAATCAGAGATAAAAATATAAGTAGATAGATGTCAGCACTAAAGTCCAGTGAACTAGGTGTGAACTTTATAGGAAGCCTAAAAAAAAGCTGAGGTTCATGCCGTTGCTATTCAAATGGTGTATTCTACGATGGGGAGCTTCGTATAGGGTTTATGGATAAGGTACGATTGTTTTAGAAGCTTTGTAAGCTGATAAAAGCTTTTTATAATTAATAAGTTTCAGCTGATTTTAATCTGTATTTTTGTCAAGTATTTTCTTATACATATACAAATAGGCGAAACAAAACAGTTAAGAACCACTTTCACTATAATTAATTTTACTTTCCAATATCTTTTGCGTAAGTCAGGTCAGTGTTACCTCTGAAAATTTTCAGAATGAATCCAAAAACGAGTCCTGGATGAAAAAGGAGTACCATTCCGATTTTCATATTTTCTTTCTTTTTTAAAGAAACACAAATTTAGGCAAAAAAAAAAATTCTTTCGAATTCAACTAAAGAGATTAAACAATTGTGAATTATAGCAAATAGTTGGCGCAACAGGTCCGAAGAGACCCTAGGCCTAGCTTCTCACAACCAAGGAGTCCGAATTCACTGGTTTTCAAAAAGATGAGTCCGTAGTCCAGGCGCTCAAAAGAGAGTAAAAATGACTCTAAATCGTCCCGAAGGTAACACTGAGTCAGGTTACTATAATTTTACAATTTCTGCCACTGGGCGAACTCTAGTTATTTTGAGTCGTATTGCCGTAACACCGCGTCTCCACGAGCAGTTGTTTCATAGCTTTCTATCTGTCAATTTTCATTCAAGGGAAGAACGATGTTGCGTACTATTTCTAGTCGCCATGGGCTATTTTCATAGTATGATATATGGCATGCTATAAAAGTCACTGGATTAGAGAGCTTGACAGCAAAAAAAAATTTAGTTGTTTATATAATTCAAAAACAGTCGTCGCTGTGGCTTAGTTACAGCTCAGCAAGTGTTTTGAGGTTCAACCACACCGGAAGAAGTATGGTTTGGCTTTTTTCACAACCCCATCTATAACAACAGCTGTCATTAGAACTCTCTATTCAGACGTTTGAATACGAAATAAAATGATGGGGTCCTCCAGTTAGCTTAAACAAAATAAAACTCACTCACACAAAAGATTGCGAGAAGCTATAGGCATTTTATTTTTTTTTAATGGACTTGTAGTTGCGTTGCGTATTTATTTTCAATGTGATTAATTGGTATGTTCAACTATTAACTAACCGCCAGAGGTTATTGGTATACCTGGCTTCTATTGAACTAATGTTTATGTTCATCCATATATTTAGTTTTTCAGTTCATTAGGCTTTATTACGCCTAAGGATAGTAAGTAGGTACATTTATAAGAAAAAAACAAACGTGCCTTAAACCATTTAAATTTTTAAATCACTAGCTTTCATAATTTTTTTACTGAAGGAACACCAACAACTGTTTGCATACAGAGAGCGAAACTAATAATTATAGTTAGTGACCAGGCTAGATTCTACGAGCTCACAATGGCGAAACTTTCCATACAAACTTCCTCATTGTGACCTACAAGATATTTAGTGTGAAGATTAAAAATGATAAATGGGATGAATGGGGAACTTTTTTCGAATTTTGGTTAAAAAAAACAAACAGTTTTCAAAGTCTGGTAACACTGGTTGTAGTGTCTGGGACACCCAAGATGCTCCACTCGAGCACAACTGTCCTAACTTCTTTAAAGCAAAATTCGAGACAAATACAAACACACAAAATGCGTCCCATAAACACACCTGGGGGAGAAACTGAATTCAACTGCAATAAAATCGGAACAGCCCCCCACATTGAGGAACCTGCTACTGCCACTTGTTCGGCATTAAACCTGCCACCTTTAATCTCCGACTCATCCCTCCTGCTACCCCCTGGAATCGGTGCAATTAAACTAACAGTATAAGGAATCCTACACAGCTTCACCATATTACGTGACACGTTAAAATGCATCCAACGACAGCACAGGCACGCATCATGGGTCCGGGGTCCCGAAAAATATGCATCTACATCGGTATTTTATATTCATGCCAGTGACAGATATACGACCGCTGCACGATCTACGTGAAAATTTCAAATTTATTCGATCGTTTCAAATAAAATTCAAACAAAATGACGAATAAAATCCTCCATTATGGCATTCTGACATACTTTTCGAGTTTTATTTTCGAAAACACCCCGCGCCGACCAGAAAAAGAAGTCGGTGCATTTATGCGCGCCACCTCAGTTTGGGGCCAACGCAACTCCTTCTGATCTGATGCCATAGAGCACTGTCAAAACAGTGACTGCGCCCGAGGGGCGGACGGAGGTGAAGATTATATTTTTGAATTTTTTTCGTTTTGTTTTGAAAAACATTTTTAATATTTTTAGAAACCATGTTTTGGCAGGTGCCCCTGCAATCTATCTTTATGATATACGACGCGCACACACCACAGGTATGTTTACTTCGAAAATTTCAATGTGACGTCACGCCGAACAATCGCGTAATCTGTTTCGGAGAATATTTTTGAAATTCTCAAAACGGTATCTATGAAAATAAATAATTAGTGCTCCATATAACGGAGCACAATCGTGCGCCTATACGGATTTCGTTTAGCTCATTATAAGCCTGACAAATGCCGCGACAAAAACACAAAGCCAGCGAAGACAAATATTGGGGCGCGAAAGATTGAAAGTTGAACATGTTCAAAGAGATGCAACGAAATACTTGTGGATTCAAACTATAAATATATACGTACAATTTTGTACGCTTCGATGGGATACTTAGAAGTGGTAGCGCGCATTTGAGCCTATGCCATGCGTTTGTGTGCGCATCCATAGAGATCTTGGGAAAAACGAACAACAGATACGAGCTACAAAAATTAGATACTCCTCGTTATAAACAACCCGAGAATGATCAAAACACATCCCGAGTGTGTATTTGTTGTGGTGTAAAATTCACTTTTGACACAGATACTTAGTGGTGATGTTTACTCAGTTTATTCGGTCGATTCATGTGGTTTCAATCTGAATGCAATGTGTTCATTGGATTTGGGATTGATGGGAGAATACTCGCCATTCCCATGGTGTATCACAACGCAACTCTAACACTGATGTTGGCAAATAAAGCGTACAACTATGTGTTGTGGTCTTGTTATGGTGGTCGCATTGTGATTGTAAAATTTTCAACTTGATTTATTATGAAAATAGATACGCCGATACTCCGACACGGGATACACGACACACCTTGTGTCAAGTCCGCCTGTGTACCTATACAGGGAAACCACAATTAATTGGAGATCATTTCAGCTGTTGACAGCTTAACAGGGATTTTCGATTTTCATCTCGTGTTTTTACAGAGACGGTTTTTTCTTTTTAGTTCGAATTTGTTGTTAATTTGTGAAATGTTAATTCCACATGACCGTTGACGATTAGTGTAGATTTTGTGATGCACTCAGTTGGGGGAGGGCTTAAACTGGATTTAGATGTGTACCTACGATAGCTTGTATATGGCGACAAGTGTGTTCAGTGGGCTTACCGTTTTACTATCTCTGGGTGGGGATTTGTTATCTGGAAGAAAGTAAAAAACGGAATTGGTTAGATTTATGTGTTCGTATTGATGTCTTATAAAAGAAGCTGAAGGCTAGTAGAAAATTTGAATAAAAAAGGGAACGGTCATCGCCTACAGATTTTGAAGAGATTTATTGGAGGGTTTCGTATACCGATATCGTATTTTCGGTGAGATGGGAGATAGCAGATGTCATCGAGTCAACATTTGTGAACTCAACTATCTGCCTGTTCTTATAGCTCTGTGTTAAAGCAGGCTGTGCGCTTATGAATGGCTTTATAGTAACTGTGGTCTGTATTTTCTCTGGTTGCATCAGTGGCGGATTAGCCATGTAGCAGAAGTAGCAAATGAGACGGGCCCTGCGCATTTGGTGGGCGCCGCGCACAAACCATTTCTAACGCGTCTATTTAACCAAAAGCGTCTTAATCGCCGCACTTTAATGAATATTATATACGAATTACTTGGACAAGTCGGTATGAATCGTATTATTTATAAATTTTCCCAAATTAAATCCAGAGAGTTTCTTTTTTGTAACAGTTTTGTTTTATTTAAAGCCATAAAGTTGATGAGCCAAGCAAAATTAAATTTAAAACAAATATTGAGCTAAATGTAACATTTATGTAAAAAAACTTCCTTTTTTAAAAAAATTATTAGTAATTGATGAACTTTGGCTTAAATATTTGTTAGTTTAATATTATTAACATCAGTTGGCAAGCTTGTACTTGTCGCTCAGTTGGCGAAAGTGGTAGTCACTTGATCAATTGACAAAAACTCGAAATGCAAGTTCATTTCCGGACAGGGGAAAGTAAAAATGTATTCCCAAGTGGATTATAAAGGGTTTTCCAATAAGAGGTGTTATTTTGGTATTCAAAGAAAAATGACATTTTTTGAGATGAATGATCCGATGTTTATTTCATAATAAAGAAGAAGGTATGCCGTTAACATTGAGAAACAACCTCACGAGCCACCACGAGCACGCATACCATATCCATATCCATATCCTTTCACAATAACACCCATTATTGAAAAACCCTTTATATACGGAGAAATGACTGTCAGTGGCTTAGTTGTTAGTGTGTTGGACTACTAAGCGAGGGGTCCCAGGTTCGAATCCCGCGAAGATCCAAATTCCAACTTAGGGGTTTTTTTCCACTGCGCTACCTCTCGCGAACGTCTGAAAAACATCCGAGAGTATAAATGTCTTGAAAGAGCTTCTCAATTAGCCGTTTGGAGTCGGCATAAAATTGTGGATCCCTTCCATTCGTTCCAAAAATGAAAAACTCACACAAAACGAATGGTTGTGGGAAGCTAGGCCTAGGGTCCCTCCGGACCTGTTGCACCAACTATATTTATTATGACTGTCAGAATTCAAACTATTCAAACAAATACTCCCTTAAGAGGAGACTAATGATGAAGTAGTGGTGCAGTTGGAAATAGCAACCAATCGTACCAAAGTGACTGTGTCTACGAGTTGTTGTTAAAAAATTATTCTCTCAAAAAACAGTAACTCAACTGAAACTATACAAAATTTCCTAACAGAAATTGTCAGAGCTAACCCCAAAAATTAAAGAGAATCGTTTTTACTCCTCGCTTACCCATTCATTATTATTGTTATTAATATTTCCTAAAAAGTAAATAAGGTACAGTTTAATTTAATCTTACAACACTTGCTACCTGGTTATTCCGTTAAAGTACGTGAATAAATTAATAATATTTAAAGCAATCCCAGGCCCCCTTGATCGAATTTGCTACGGGCCCTGCGCTGGCTTAGTCCGGTACTGGGTTGCAACTGAATTTAGACCTATTTTTCGCGGGCTCTCTGTTTGTGCGGTTTGGAGTTTGGCTATTGTTAGTCTGGGTAAAAACCGCAGGATCGTTGTTGGATCGCATTCCAAGGTACGATGGCTCAAAAAAATTACTTTTAATAGAAAGTTTCACAACTCAAAAGGTATTGAATCCATAGGGGGCCTATCGCGGATAAATACGAGTATAAAGGACTGCTTAGGAGTAGATGCTGCTTTCGATAAGCATTTGAATTGGAATATGAAAATCCATACGCTTTTCGCTATACCATGGTGATGTGGTAAAAGCGTTTGCGATAAAGTCGAGTATATTGAAGATCTACCAAGGGGCAAAATTGCTCAAATTGCATTTGTGTACAAAAAAAAAAAAAAAACCCTTTTAATGGAGTTACTGTCTGGCGGACTAGTTCTCTAAATCGATAGGTACCTACCTAGTAAGGTTTCTGCATTCTACATTGTTAGAGCGGATCGTCGAGTGCGCACCGCATAGCTCACGGCACATGGAAAGCGAAAGGAAGCTATCTTTTGAACTGCACTGAACTAATTGACCCGGACTGAACTGAATGAAAGAGCTAACTGAACTCAGTGCGTTTAATTTGTAGGAAGAACTCATTTGCTGAATCTTTAGTTCACGAACTACCTACGTAAGTGTGTTTGAAATGAAATGTTCGCAAGATGTGGGACAGTGGTAAAAATTGTTTGATATTTTCTGGGGGTTGAACGTTCTATCTCCCGCTAAGATGGAGACTTCCCAGATTGTACGGATCAGCTCTGGTCAAGGATTAACTAGATAGATAGATAGATATTTTTTATTAAGTATATAAGATTTACAATGGGTGTTTGTAACCGCACATTTTACAATACAATAATTTGATAATGGTAATTATCTTTCTATTGGAATATGGTGTTATTATTATGACAATTAACGTGTAGACAAATGGACTTTTGAGGAAAATACAAGAAAAACCTCAAATTCAAAGGATTAACTAAGTTCCTACTTTTATCTGTTAATATTTCCAATTTTCAATGCACTCATCTCATTCGCAAAACAAAATGCGATGTATTCACAGAGCGCTGATTTTTTACATCTAAGCCGTGAGCTGCCAGTTCGATCCCCAGACATCTTAATTGTGTTCCAACTGCGTCGCATCGGGCGAAAGTCTGGCAAACATCCGAGAGTAGCTACCTGTCCCGCAAATTCTGGGCAATTAGAGCTCAAAAATGTAGATCGATTCGTCAAAAAAAAAAAAAAAAAAAATTAAAACTCATGTAACCGAATGAATGGAAGCTAGAACTACGGTTCTATATATGGGCCTAATGCCCAACTAATTTTTTAAACATGCGCATATACTTGATGCAGGTCTCGTAACCGGCTATTGTGAACCCATCTTGTTTTGATCTATGTTGGCCTGCAAAACTGCTGAAAAGACCGCAGTAAATTTGATTTAAAAGAAACTGGGGGATACATTTGTGCATTGCTGCTCAAAAACTACTGTTTGTAGCTATCCTTAACCAAAATATACCCGGCTATGGCCATAGGATCAAAGATTTTGAAGCACAAATTGGAGAATGTGATGCCACACTTATGCTACAATTATCTGATCGTCATCTACATCGTATTCGGAGTATTTATTAGGTACGCAGTATTAGGTACTTTTGCCTCAGTCTAAATAGGTCTTCTCCATTTACCATTAAAATTCTCCACAAGAAGGTGCGTTTCAAATTGCTCTGGAAAATAAATAAATGTAAAAGCAATTGTCGGAAGACTTGCAGCAGAGCCAAGACAAAGTACCCATAAGTGATACAGTGAGGTTTCAGAAACTTCCTATGAGCGACTTAAGCGGAAATCAAATCGAGGCATGCCAAGCTATACAAAGATATTATAATTTAATCCCTTAGGTACCTTTTTATTGTTCAAAACTGAACCCGGAAAGTTGATCACACACATAAGAAGGCATTTCTAAAAAACTGTCATACCCACTCCTTTGAAATGACTATTAATCACACCCATGACTGAGGTGCATGGTTCATATTTCCTTGGAAAATTTCAACCAAAATTGGGAGCCCGACTGACCCCAAGTTCAAATTACCCCCAATAAAGGTACTTTAAGAACTACCTATACCTAGTTCACATTTCCTCATAAGATCAAGGGCAAATTGTAGAGTTTCTTCAAATTTCCTAAGGAGAACCAGATACCTAAGTCTTTTTTATCAGTAGTCTAATGTTTCCATAATTAAAATTCTACCAAACGAAGCCCACATCCTTTTCCAACGATCGAATTTCTCGAAACAAACCCCAAACCGCACACCTTCACTTTTATTCCATTCTCAACTATCAACTCACGAGGCAATATGTCTTCCAAAACTCCACTATAGCGGGCAATAAAAATTTCATAAATGTTTGGGAAATAAAATTTTACGATAATGCATTTCGAGAAGCAATCAAAAACGCTTCGTTTGAAAAAAGTAATTATATTTATATGACAAACGATCAGACAGACGCGACGCTCTCTAGATATACCTGTAGCCAGAAAGTTTGATGTGTAAAAAGGTACAGACAAATTTGAATAAAGTTGAATAACCCACAGGGAGAGCGAGAGAGAGAGAGAGACACTTTGGGGTGATTAGCATATTATACCCCCACACGGAGTCGGTTCGGAATTTTGATTACAAAAAGAATTCAAACACCGAGGAAGACCAGTGAGATGACGACATGTTGTGCGTCTAGTCTATTCGATTTAAGGGACATAGGTATATTAATATGTAAACCGAGTAAAAACGAAGACAACCGCTTTCACCATCAGGGGTGTTCAGTGTTCACACCCAGAGTAAGAAAATCCTACGCGCGAAATATTTGATAGAAACAAAAAATAACGAACAAAAGATGTCTCGAAAAAAAAAAAAAAAAAACAAGTAGACCACGGGCTTTTGGACCGTTTTCAGAATTTTAAGTTGTGGTCTGGGGCAACCTGATAGTTTATATATGTGTCCTCCCAACCCACCGGTAGACAGGTTTGAGTATCTAATTCCTTTCAGCAGACAGAGTAAAGTCCTTTTGCTTTGGTTTGCTTGTTATTGTTGTTGGCACCATGTTTTAGACACTTATACGGGTCTTGCATGTCATTAATATGCAGTCGAGGTTCAGCGGGGCATATTGGTTTACCACCACAAGATTTTTGCGCTGTTGTCCAATCGTGTGGAAGGTTCACGGCTCATCAGGGAGGTTTGTTTTCATCTAATTCTTTGGTTGTTGTCGTCCTCTAGCGAGGTGTGGGACCAGGAGACGGCTGCAATGGAATGTGTAGTTTTTTAGCAGGCCTCTCCAATGTTCTCTACTATGTATAATCGTAAGTTGAGATTTATTTGACACTTGTGAACGAACGTTTTTGCCTGCAGAAGATTGGGCTTAGAATGGTTCGACTATAATAGAGTGGACCAAAAAAGTTTGAAACCGATTTAAAGGCTAACGCTGGCAATCCCTGTACGGAGGGAGTTCTAAAAAGTAGACTCTGTCTCTATACCTATATGTCGAGAACGCACAGAGATTCGAACAGAGGTCCAATGAGGTCCACTGGCTTCTGCTTGATGACGGGGATTTCAAGCTACGTTCCGCGAGTTGGAAACAAACGTTTGCGATATACAATAGAATGCTCCATTCGGAGAAGTTGTGAACCTAGCTTTCTATAAGACCGTTCAAGTCAGCAAAGTATGACCTGATTACGGCATTTGGTGTCGTTTATCTTATTCTTTCAGTCGCCGGCAACGTTTTTTGAACTTAGGTTCGAGTTAGAACAAATACCGACTTAAAGACATATAACTTTGATAAGCTTTACCCCTGAGTTCAGTCCTTCTGACAACAGATAGTCGACATTTGGAGCAACCCTAGAAATTCCTTCCTTTACCTACCGTGACTATGGTACTCGATTAGGCTTCTTCAGATTCGCTCTCAGATTTAAGATTTCGTGTGCCTAGTCGAACATAAAAACGTCACTTGCTCTTTTTTTGTGTTTATATTTGTGCGATTCGATTATGTGTAGCCTTCGATACTTTTCTAAGCGTTTTCCAATCACTGGCTAAATTCTATATTAGAACAGTCGAAATTTGCGTCCCGATTGGTTTCTAAATATTTATACATAAATCATTTACAAAAATTGGTTCACCCTTTCTTTGCTCTAGAAAAAATGCACGAAAACCTAAACAAGTTCCACCAGTTGTCAAATTCAAACGTATTTGAGTTGGTAAATCTGAAGGAAATCTCAGAAAAAAATTAAATTCGCAAAAGATCTCTGAAATCTGATAGAGATTGCATTTTTTTGTGCCAAACGAACATAAAAAGTGCTCTGCCCAATCGAATGCCATATAAGACTTCAAGAGCTTAGAACTCCCCAACCATTTGAATGGAATTCGACAAATATTGGATCTGGATATGAACATGACTCCCGATTCATGACAGCTCTAACAGGCAGATAGACAGACAGAAGTTCAGCTTGGACGATCGAAATGAAAAAGCAAAAGCTTTAGTCTCTTGCAATTTGAAACGTTCTCCACTACGACTACGGTATAATATCTTGTCGCTGGATATTTCTAGTTCACTTTAAAATGCCAACGCCTTGAAACGCGCCTCAGAAAAAGGTTAACGCACACGGTAGAAGGTTAACGCACACGGTAGAAGGTTTTAATTCACCTAACATCGTTCACCTGAGCACAGCTTGTGGCATTTGAGATTGGAGATCGAGTGGCATTCAGAAAAGAATCGTCAGTTTTAGGCCCTTTCAGCAGTATGCTACAGAGTTCATGTCCTCGCTCATATGCCGTCAGAAAATTTAGAAAACATGCGTCGTAGACAGGGTATGGTATATAAGTACTCCCCAAGACTCTTCAACTACCAATTTCCGGTATGATACGGAAGGCAAACTCAAACATTTCCATTTTCGATTTCAACCACAGCCCTCCGTCCACCAAATTCACTCTAAGTCCTAGTTTTAATTAACAGTTACAACAAGTTGTAGTTCTTAGCTCTTGTATTGTAGGTGAGTTTGTTTTTCTAGCTTGTATTAAGCGTATTGAATGGGGATATTTTGCCCCCACCAAAATTAGACAACCACTCTGAGGTCGAACAGCATGTCGGTCGTCCACTTACTGGAATTCAAACCTACGATCTTGGATGATACTACGCCAACATGACGCCGACATAACGCCGACATGACACCGACACAATTTCAACACAACAAAGTATATAAATCGTGTCGCCAACATGTTGTACCTAGCTCCGTGGTAGCATCGGCAACAATTTTTAGGAATAGGTCCGTCAAGCTGAATCCTTTATATAAATAGGCCACGAAAAATAGTCAAAAACCGCTTTCACTGCCCCAAACAGAACATATTAACTTGATTTTGTTGGGAAGACTGCGTGCAGAGTTGCAATGATATTTGTTTTCCATGGTTAGATTTCTACCACTGACCGAACTCTGGTGTACTTAAGTGAACATCAGTGCAACATCCCGATCCCAGCACAAAACGCCACCTACTTAGACGGGAGAATTTTTTTTTCTCACAGCCAACATGTTTCACAAGTTTCTATTGACCACATTCGAAAATCTCTATACCATAACTAAGAAGAAAATCTTCACCGGAAGAGTCCCTTCGGTGCCTGATTTTCTTTTCAAAGGTTCTGAATCTCTCAATATGTTTTATGGCTTCTGATGCAATCTGCAGTCCCTCACAGATGCTATACATAAAATCACTGTCAGCTGCCGCACTCGCATAACGCATACTCCAGCACATCTTCCATTGGACTTTCACACGTTTTCCATATGGGAAATATGTAAATCTGCGGTCCGGCCAGACCCGAAAACCCTTTCCACGCTCACCCCTTTATATCATCACACCTTGATCGAGGTAAGATGCCCCTATACACCGCCATTCAAGCACCTGGTCAATCAAATAAAGGTACAAAATGTATTTAATTGGTATCTAGGCGCTTGTCTGTCTCACCTCACTCGCTCTGCTCTCTAATTATGTTGCGATGCGATAGAACGAGATATATCTGAATAAAAAAAAAACTGTAGACTACAAATCATCTTCGGTCACATACCCATCGAGGAATCATCCCTGCGCACCACCTAATCCAGGTCATTAAACCATCAAGCCAGCTGATATAATCAATCCGTCCGACCTCTATCTCTGGTCGTATCTATTCACCTATATCTGTGTAAATAAATGACTAAGTCGGTCTCTGACCCTTTTTTTTCCGAATTTCGGTCAGAGCCCAAATGAAAGGGATGTTCCCTGCCCCACGGACGGTTGGGTATAATTTATTATCTACCTTCCGAGGTATGTATTAATAAAGAGTCCCAAAACTGCAATTAGGAGTGTAACTGCGTGTTTTTTTTATTTTTGTTGTTCTATTTTCGTGTTCTGCGTTTTTCCAGAATTTAATGAACACAGGACATTTGGCGTTGTCCTTTGCCATTAGATAATTAGTGTCATCATTACAACAGTGTGAATAATGCATGCGTCCAGTAGATATGAAAAATGTGTCGCTGTCGCTTTCCCAGTCGGTATTTCCCTTATCGGGGCATATGCATCTGGAAAAATAGTGGGCATTTCATTAAAATTCGGTTCCTGCAGTGTGTTCTATTAATTAACGTTAAATTACCGTCCATTATACCTCGAGGAGGTGGTGGTTTTCTCGGCCACCAACTGTTCGGGGTAAATGACTAGATACACGAAAAGTAAACACAAACAGTCGATCTAGATAATTTTAAAATATCTATTAGTCGGTGAGTGATGGGCTGAGGCTGATGGCCTTACGCAATCTATCACTTTGAGGGGGGAATTCGAATTTCCCCCTGTCAGTCTGGTTGCCGTTGGTGGACCATTATTGGGACTGCTTCTTTTGTTTTGCACAAAATTGCTATACTTAGTGTCGCGCGCGGTCATTGACTCTGATTCAAATTTAGAGAGGACGAAATCAATCAAGCACGGATAGATGGCAGCACTCATTGGGCGACGGGATGTTTGTAATCCCATCCACACCTGTTTTCGATCGAGCTATTACACCCACCACCAGTCATAATCATGATTTATACAGCACACTCGCCGAGTTCCAAATGTAAAATGCTGCTGCACCTCTCTGGCTGTGTATATTCAAACAAATGACAATATCATTCAATTTGACACTCGTCGGGCGGGGTGGACTATACCAACTCGCACAGACAGACAGAAACCATCTTAGCCAAGCAACGTTTGAACTGAAAATTCCACGCATTTTCGTCGTATCATTCGCTTGGCATTCGAAAGCTGAGTGCTTAGTTAGCCCCGCTCATTGATCCTTTGGTTATGTATGTGATCTCTACCGCTTTGGCAGTTGGCCCATGAATTCTTTGAAAGAGAAAAGAAAAATTACATTCCGACGAAAGTGAATGACTGCAATGTATTGTCAAGGGGTGTTGTTTATTTCTTATGTAGGAGCACCCAAATGTAATGAACAAAAAAAAAAAAAAAACAAAAAGCGCATTCAAAGTGCGGGAAATCGCTGAAATGTATCAAATTCAGAAAGAACAGAATGTCGAAGTATAATTGGGTGGAAGTGTGTCAAAAGAAATAGATACGTGGTTAGAAATAGACTGCGGCCAACATTTTGGTGTAGGTGCCATTGGTAGAGTATATTTTTTTTTTTTTTTGGAAGACTTTAACATGAATTTTAAGCTGAAAGTACAAGTACCTACAGTGCCACGCAGAAAAGTTTGAATGGAAAAGTGACAGCTGTCAAGAACTGATTAAAATCTGGAGTTGGAGTTGAGTGGCCGTGGTGTAATGAGCCACAAAAGATCTATTCGATTGTGTTTTGCAGGCAGTATCTACAAATGAAGCAAGTTGAGTGTTTTTTTTTTTTTTTTTTTTTTTTTTTAATGTATCACAAGTTTGGTGGAACTGTGTGGCCACACTGTGGACAAAAATATTGTTTTGAAAGTGAGTGGTAAAACCGAAAATATTTTTTATTCTAGTAAATTTTGTGTTCATTTACCTATGCACATCATTCTGAATTTGTTGGTGGGTTGCCTTAAGTTTAAATATTACAAGAGCAAAGTTTTAGAGCAGATGTCATTTTTTTATTGAACCTTACGACCGAAAAGACCATATCAGGGCGAAAAGCAAGTTTTGGAGTTGAATCCATTTAAGTTTTATAATTCTTTTTGCTTCTATTCAGAAAAGAATTCTCGTTGAAAAGTGTGATTTTAGGAAAAATATTAGGGAAATTTTCAATACCGTCTGAGAATACTGGTATCTAACCTTTGTTTATTTTCGTGGAATATGGGTACTCACATGTAGGGTTGACGCTGAAAAATTTCAAAAAGAGGACTAAAAAGGGGCCGAACCGAAATAGGGGGGCTCCACATAAAATATCTACTAACATAGAGCAAAAAAAAAAAAGTAACAGAGCAACAAAGACATTTTATTGTTAACAAAAAACAATTTTAGTCATCACGAAACACATCTCTTCAAATGTTTGCAGTCTTTTTCGTTTAATAAAGAATAAAATCTTACTTAAACTGAAAAAGGACTATTTTGATAATCTTCCAAAAAGTAGGGACCAAGGGTCCTGATGCTCAAAATGGCCAAAGGGACACGCTGCTCACATGGTTGTTTAACTGTACTGTAACTGAAATATAGGTGCTTCAGCAAATTCCAGTACTCGTGTACTCCAGTAGATGCCAGTGTTAACAGACGTCGTATGTTTAGAATTTCCCTGCACTTTTTCTTAGAATCACAACTTTTTAGAAGAACAGAGTCATTTTATATTCCACAGCGATTTTTAGTAGTTGAGTCTTTAAATCACATCTGACACGAAAGCTAAGCTATTAATGTCACTGGGCCTTCCTAAAGGACCATTCACATGACCGCGAGTTCGGAATTCGAAAAAAAAAAAAAAATACAATTTAATAATATTTCTGAATCGAAAATTGCTTTTTGTTCTTCCACCACAGCATGATATTTAATTAATGTAATATCTAATACGCGCAGTGGCCTAGTGGTTAGTGTGTTGGACTACTAAGTGGCTGGGGTCCCGCAGAAACCCAAATTCCATCTTTGTTTTATTTTTCCACTGCTCCACCACTCGCGGACGTCTGACAAACATCCGAGAGTGTAACTGTCTTTAAAGAGTTCCTCAATTAGCCGTTTGGAATCGGCATAAAATTGCAGATCCCATCAATTCCTTCCAAAAATGAAAAACTCACACAATGCGGATGGTTGTGTGAAGCTAGGCCTAGGGTCCTTACGGACCTGTTGCGCCAACTATTTATAAATAAATAAATATTTGCTTATTTTTTAATATTTAATCTTAAAGAAAAACCGCGTCTCAATTGATTTAAATAACTAAATTTACAATTACATAAACTTTCCGGCATATTGAAAATTCTTGCACATAAAACAGTCGCGATCCACATACCCACGAATGAAAAATTCGTCCGAACTTAACCTTCAACAACGAAACTGATTCGCTGGTACATGCGACTAAAAAAAGTTTCATGTGAATGAAATGTTAGAATCTATGAATGTTCGCTTTTTAGCAGTTCGCAATTCGCTCTCATGTGAATAGACCTTAATAATAATTTTCAACCTTCACATTATATATTTTGTAGGTCACAATATGCAAAATTTCGTCATTGTGAGTGCGATTTTTTTTTTTAAATAAATGAACGTCCAAAGTCTGAATATGTAGAGTTATGCTTGGAGATTTCCACCAGCCAGATGGCGCTTTACTAGTCTTGTGGGTGTGTAAGGATTCTATAACCGGGATTGAAGATAGGTTCCATGAAATGCTCCTTCATCAATAAAAAATACACGGAATAGTGGTACCGTCAATAGGCACGTTACCGAGCGAAGATCAGCTATCACTTGTTTCCGAATTTTTGTGACAGAATGCATAAATCACCCTATCTTCTATACGATCTTATAATTCCAATAGTTAGGCTTAAAGCTTATAGCATTTTGTCGAAAACCAGTTCTATTAACAGGCCTGTACCTTTGTTGTGCATTTTTGGCTTTCTTTACATGATTTCTCGGGCGGATTATCAAAAGACTGTTTCGCATGAATAGTTGTTTGACAAAGTCGTAGGTATGGATAAAGGCTCTTGCTGAAATGTACAAAGAGACCCCTGTAGGCACTCTCAGCTACAAACTGCTACTGCATCTTCAACATCATTGAATTTAAAAGTTTTAAAGAGACTCGCTTCAGCCTCTTGCAGACTAGACAAAGCAAAGTACAACTAAATAAAATTAAAACTCAGCCTCCCGACCAAGTCGTTCCATTTACCACCAGACGACATTATTTATATATATATAACCCCATCGGACTATCTCTGATTTATATCGCTGTCAGCAACACGACTAGACAAAACAAAGTACCCTTCCTAATTTATTGCCAATCCAAAGTGTCTTTCATCTCTTGCCGAAAATATTTATATATCAGTAGCTATGGGTAGCCTATATCAAAATTGAAAATATCTCTCTTGAGCAATTTTTATTTATTGCCTCCGCCCATGTCACTATTATAAGACCCATTCCTATCATATAACGTATCTATACATCAAAATTCATGTCTGAAAGGTTAATAATTAAAAACAAACTTCGCTGATTTATTCCCAACAATATCAGTAGTTGTTGAAGACTCTCAGGTCTCTGTTGCGGTTCGTGTTGTCGTCGTCCCCAAGGTGGCAGTCTGGCAGCCTGGCAGCCTGGCAGCCCTGCGGCACGCCATCCCATTAATACTGATTGATGAAGAATTTTAATTACACCCGTGATATATTAAACCACAAAACTATTTGGCATTTGGCAGTTTCACTCGCCCCTCGCCCTTTTTGTGTTTTCATTGTATAAATATTCGGGACTCACTTCGTCTCGAAAATGAAAACATCACACGCCAAAACATTTGCGCGCAAATTAATCTGCTCGGCTGCGGGGCTAACAGCGGCATCAGCCTCATCATCATTACACCGTCGTTGTACTTACAATTAAAGTCAATTTTTGCGCTGACTTATATTTGTTTTGATATCACCTCGGGGTGATTATTTACATTCCACTCGGCTGAGAGATAGATGCGGTGTTCAAGGAGTTGTTGCTGGGCGCACTTTCGGAACGCACCCAAACGAAAATGAAAAACGAAACAAAATCTTAAACAAACAATTGCGGTATCTATACTCTAGCAGAGATCATATACAGAAAGGTCATACGCAGACCTCATACATGAAGATATGAATCGTAACGTGAGGTAGCTCCATTGTGGCCATGGCTGATGGGTGTATGTGTGTAAGTACGCACACAGCTCATACGCACTTGAAGCGAAGAAGATAACTGTATAAAGTGCGTCGCAAGGACCACAAGCCTGAATAATGACAATTAATGGATGATAATCAATTTGAAGATCTCACTCTGACACTCTTGGTGACCCATTCAAGTGGATATGCACTGCATATATGTAGGTACAGCCACACAAAGGCCGGGTCTATGCTGTGCAATGGGTGCGATGATGTAATTGCTGGGACTGCCAATCAATAAGACTTTGTTTCAGCTTAATAACCCAATTAATCGCCTCTGTCAAATCGCATGCACACACAGCTCTATATAGTGGCCAACGATATGAGAAAACGTTTGGCACAAAAATTAGGCCGCTGACGATGCAGATGACGATGGTGATGTAATCGGATGATCGTAAAGTGCATTCGAGGGTGATGTGCTAAGTGGATGACCTGTATTCACAATAGGGTCTATTGTTTGAACAAGAACATTCAGCATTCATGGGTGGGATGAACTATAAGTGGATGGCGCTCAAAATGCGATTGTGGGAGTAGGTACCTAGTTGTGGGAATGTCGGATCAAGTGGCGTTTCATGCAAAATTTCACAGGCTTGGGGCAGAGAATGTGTGGTTAAGATGGTTTTCGGATTCCTTAGACTTCCTTAAACACAAATAACAATTTGAGAGCAGCAGACTTTTAAAACACGCACCACCACAAATGCAAAGAAAGAAAAATCTCGTTTTACGTTCCATTGGGCACGACAAATCTGAAATCTGAGAGCAAAATCTGAAATCGCAATAGAAAACGAAATAGTAACTTCCATTTTAATTCCAAACGTCCGCCTTCGTAAACAATCAAATCCAACAAACAAAATATTTTCAATTATTGTCAGCTGTTAGTTGTCAAAATAACTTAACGAACATAAAACGACATACTGAGACTGTCAAACTATAATTTCGTTGTCACACAGTTTCTAAAATCTAAACGAATGTGAACAAAAAACTTTAGGAGTTAGATGAAACCAATTTTCGTTTTCGCGTAATTTCTTTCGTTTTTTGAAATGCGAAAGTGGCTCTCGTTACGTTTTTTTTTTATAGAATTTTACCCATGCATTCAGCAAGCACTTTCCGATATTGCACTCGACTTGAATCAATAGGTATAGAAGTAAAAAAAAAAAAAAAAACGTTCTCCACTCGGAAACAGGGGAAGTCGTTATTGGGTAGGAGATAATTTTTCTTCTGAATGTATTGAAGGTTGTTTTTAAGTCTTTATACCTGAGCATCATTACGGTTGTTTATGCATCGAAATTAAGTGGGGTAACTTTTTGATAGCAGTTAACCGCGCACAGTACACCACGAGGATCAGTGCCTGATCGGTAATCGTTATATAAATACAAATTGATCAGTGATCTACAGAATTTAAGCAAGTTACATTATTACTCCTCACCTTCCCTGATTCAGTAGATTTTGTTTGGTAGTTTTGCTATACAAATTAGTTGCAATTTCATCGTCTTATCGATCAGTGATCTTGTTCCAGTACGAGTAATGTACTAGAAAGCGTCTACAGGTGTACGAATCGAGTTTGTACCTTAAAAATACTTATCTACTCGAAACTGAAGTATTTCGTGATCATCACAAAGCACAGCACAAAGTGCATAGAGCGAGACATTTTTCAAATCTATTCCAAAAGGCATGGTAAAGTATAGGGCCTTACCAATAATCATTTTTGATCCTCATACTAAATATTTTGTAGGTCACAATTAGTGGTTTCATATGAAAAATTTCGCCATTCCTAAAATCCTAAGATCTGAGCCAGTACACTAAAAATGATTATTAGTATCGAGCATAGCCGTGATCACCGATCCACAGGCATTTGATAGATCAGTGAGTTGGGATTTTCAGCGGGTCCTCAATTATTTTATGAGGATTAAGCACAGTATGACGAACTCTTGCTGCAACTCTTTTCGTAAGTCGGTGTTTAATTTTTGAAGATCAGTGACTGATCTGTATTTCAACATGTACAGAAGTGACAAAGTAGTACTGCACTGCCGTAACCCTTGTAATGAAAAATACCTTCAATTCGGCCAGTCAGAGAGAGCTAGTCGTTATAGGATCTCTAAGACCTATACTTTGAAGAGCTACGCATCTTTTTAACTCTACTCTTTTATAGTCAAAGGACAAAAATGTTAAAAATTGCAGCATGAGTCCTAAAAGGTCTAGTTTTTTGTGCTCCAGAAAAAGTGTGCAGTTCTTTTACAATATTAAAACTACAAGCTTACCTCACGATCAGCTGTTAATTTTCCACCAGAAACCATCACCACGTCTGAAAAGATACAAGCAAAGCTATATTTAGTACAAAGATATTCAAGTTCTATTCAACAAATAATTTCAAAACTACAAAATGTCACAGATAAAAAAATCCATGTATATAGTAGGTATATCTACATCTAAAAAAAAAAAACAAATAAAAAAAGAATGGACAACAAATTGAATCATAACCATGTGTCATGTCGACCTATTGTCAATAATTACTTTCCGCGATATCGATCTTTACAGAGAAACGATCAGTAGAAATAAAAAAAAAAAAAAAAACAAAAGAAAATCCTCTTCCACAGAGACAAAGTGATTTATATTGAGACATCAATCATTAATGATCACTTGGTCTCGACATTACGATCATTTATATAATTTAAGTGTTTTTTTTTTTTTTTTGTCTCGCACAACACATCTTTGGTGTTGTCCCGTACATTTATGTTGTTGACTGTTGCTAAGCGGAGCGCCTTTTTTGTTGACTATTTCTATACACGCTTGTTTTTGTTTTTTTTTTTTTTTTTTAAATACCCATAATCTGTCAATAGGATTGATTTACTGAAGGCCATTACTTATGCATAGTGTATGCCATGCGTAACCTAAGAAGCTCTATGCCAAAATGCAAAACGGAAAAAAAACGCGATTCAGAATCACCATGAAAAGGTTAAGAAATGTTAATTGATTTGAAAATATATTCTGAGATGCGGATTGTAAAGGAAAAAAAAAAAAAAAAAAAAAAAATACCAATGCTGGTTTGAGGAGGAGAATAACAACAACCCCTAGTTTAGGGTTACCCTAAATCTGTGTTGAACATCTGCTTTCCGTTCATTTGCATATGAGTGAGGATATCTTGTAGATGGTGCCGCAGCGTGACTGTGAGTGGCCCGCAAAAAGGATTCTGCAATCGATTAATTTTTTTTCGTGAACACATTTTTGTTTGGATATTCAAATTTTATTTCAGTGAAGTTTCGCTGCGACAACCCGTGAGAAATGTCAATTTCGCTGGAACATTTGTCAAATTCACTTTGAAATGTCAAATTGTATTTTGGGTATGTGTTTTTTAATCCTTAGAAAAAAACACAACGTAGATAAATGTGATGCGCAGCAAGCAGTATCTATTTGCCTTTCGACTTGTGGAATAAAATTTGGGAAAATTTACGAGGATGATTCGATATGATTTGCATATAAGAGTTTCGAGTTGTGGAAAGGGTTTGAAGCCATTTGGTATTATATGGAGTGATTTGGTGATCTCAACTTGATTTACTTAGATTTTCGGTGATTTACTGTCATTCGATCGGTGGTGATCACGATCGTTAAGTAACATTGGAAATATTAAAATAACACGGTAAATATTCTGAAGTCACAAATATAATAATGTCGCACTGATCGAAAAGCTGATAAATCAGAACGTCAACTTTTTATTGTGTAAGGTATGTTTAAACTTGTATACAGATTTACAATACCGATCAGTCACTGATCTTCAAGAATAATAGACAGACTTATGAGAAGCGCTAGTCTGTCGTAATCTGCTGTAGATATTACATGGAAATCCGAACTTAATAATCTCCCAAATGCGTATGCATAGGCGATGATCCCTATGATTCTACCATGGCTTTTGGAATTGATTTTTAAATTCCACGATCTTTGCAAAATGTGTTGATCGATGTAGTTAGTATCTAGCTGTACCCTGCGAAACACAAATGATTCTGGAATAGTCACACAAACTTTTTGCACTAGTACAAGATCATTGATCATATTGGCGATCAAAAATATTTTTCATTAGAAAACTACCGAACTAAATATGGTGAACACTTGTTTCGTTTGTATTTCAGGGCGTACTAATCGATAAAGTGGTGATATCAAATATTTACTCAGTCAACAATCCAAAGATCTCAATATCTTCTTGCTCTCGTAGATCAGTAAATCGTTTGTCTGAAAAATGTTTGTTCTTACACTTTAATATTTATTTTTTGATCTGTCAAAACTGCTTATCTATTTAAACAAGTCCCTTATCATAAGGCCGATCGTGTCTGTGAAGAAATACATATGTAGTCAGGTAGGCATCCAAAATTTTAGTCTACTTTACGATCAACCATTTATCGATCGTTACATTAAAAAAAAAAAAAAAAAAAATGTATGTGCATTAGCTTCCTAAAAGTATCCGTAACATACACTGATCATTTGAACACAGATGTCTTAGAAAATATTGCAAGATCACTGCATCGGATGAAATCTATGATCGATCTACACCGAGGAAATTGTTAGTTCAATACTTAAGAATTGTAAGTTCAATACTTCTCTTAAGAGAAGACAATCGGTAAACATTTTTCTACGATCAGTAACCTTTTGTGATCATTTGTTTTGAGAAATTTTTTTTGAATATCAGTTTCGTTGAAACCTCAGTCACCTGAAGTGACCATTTATAAACCAACGATATCTTAAACGTTCAATGATCATAAGAAATTAACGATCAATCGACTCCTTGGTCTAAGGTCATTTGGGATGTTAGAATTTAATCTGTTAAAGAGATCAGTACGGGAAAATTACACTGAAGATCAGTTACCTAAAAAACATTGGTGTACAAGTTTCTCTTTTTGGATTTTTATAAGGAATTGCAAATGGCGTTTAATTTGATTAATAGAGCCCATTAATTATATAGTTACTGGAGAATTATCGCTATTGGGGATCAGTATTTTTAGGGTCAATATTTTTAGTAAAATTGAATTCTACTGTAGATTGAAAACTACAGGAGAAGAAGACTCGAAGAGCAACTTAGCAATATTAGTAATAGGTAGTAATACAAGTAGATTTTTATTTTATTTTAATTCAAGTGGAAAAACGCCCCCAATCGAGGGGATCAATAGACGATCGTCAATCCGCCTCTCATTATAACCAATTGATGGAGGATAACTTACAACTTTGAATAGAATATTTCAACACCAAAAGGAGACCATTGTTCGACTTCTGTGTGGCATCATCCTGATCGACCAAGTATCGCGCAACCAATCGTTTAGTATCCCCTCAGCTGTCAGACATACTATACATCGTTCGTACCTCGATGCACGCGCGTTTTGCTAATTCATGTTCTTTCAGCAAACAGCCAGCCGCCCTGCTAACACCTGATGTTTATCGAAAAACAAAATATTGCATGTTCGCCTTGAGACTTGTGAAAATGTTCATCCTTACCTAACACATGTATCTAATGCATTTCATATGCAAATTAGGGTGCCTTTTGACTCGTTGCCCATTCGAAACCCGACCGAAGGTGTGAATTTATCAGCCATTAAGTCAGGTGTCATAGGAAGGATTATACGTAATTATTCGTCCTCCCTGCTGCATGCGGATACCTTTAATGGTACCTATTCCTAATTAAATGCAAAACACTTTTGTCACAGCAATCGATCAATCAATGGGAGTGCAAAATGCATCCTCTAAAACAACAACCAGTTGATGGGGATATTTTTTTTTGGGGTAGACCCTTCTATTATAATTTTTCTGCACACAATCCGCTAGGTATCGTTTTCATCGGATTATATTCATCTGCCTACTGGGCGAGCGAATATTTTGGTTCATTGATTCAATGCATGTATGGGTTGTTGCTGTTGTTTTTTTTTCCCATCCGCATAATGTCCTTGTTGGATATAATTATCCCTTTGTGCGTCCCATCAATGAGAGAGTACTCATATTTATTATAATAGTTTTCCTTTTTTGCTCAACAGCATTTCATAAACACACAATAACCAGCCCATTGTCGGCGTAATTTACAAACAATACGCACATTGACATGTTATTTGCATTTTTAATGCGTGGTTCGCACATACTATATCAGACAAGGGTAGATACAGGGTGGAGAGAACCAGATAAAGGACACAATTTTAATAATGATTTAATATCCTTGAAATCCCATTAATGAGATACAACATGCATTCAACAAAAAATCTGCACATGATTTTGATTTTTGCGGACAGGTAAAAAAATAACGTACTTTTTTTTTTAAAGGGGAGAACCGACAAAAAAAAATATCCGCAATGCATGACGGTTACGCACTTAAGGGTTAGTAGACAAAAAGACTGTGTGTATACGCAAATACATTTTTCATCTATTCATTTTGATTTTTTTTTTATATTGAATATCCTTTGTTATGCAAATTTATTATTGTTGGAAAATTGATATTATTTTTGGTGGCCTTATTTAATTTATTCGGATGCGATTGATAGGGTGACTTGGCATTTTAGCTACTGATCGGTTAAATGGGTTCCGAACGGGGTGAAATGCAACGAGTTGAGTGGAGTTTGTTTGAAAGAAGTGAAACTTATGTCGTATGAACAGTGATTTTGGGTGGTGATCTTCGTGGGACAATAGCTGATCGTAGGTATAACCTCTTGCCATTCCTGATCGTGCAAATAGTCAATAGGGAACTTTATAACTTTCTTTTGAAAATCAACTTGGACTGGTGAAAAAGTGAAAAAGCCGAATCCTGTCACTTGAAGCGTTTATTTGAAATATGTCTTAGCATCAAAATATGAATCGTAACATAATAAAAATTGTCCCAATATCTTTCCAAGAAAAGCGACTAATGATCTTTGCGAAAAACATGAAACCGATCGCACTACATATCGATACGGGTACATCATGTGGACAATAGATCTTGGTTGCCCTAGATCCCCTATCTCAAGGTTGGTTATAATTTAGGAAAACAATAGGCAGGGGGCCAAAATTTGTTGGCAAATGTTTCACGATCAGTACGATCGGTTTTTTTTTTACAAAAATTACTGACTATAAGTTTCCTTCTGTGATCATCTTAGATAAGCAATATTGTTGCAACGTTACCTTCGCTGCGTGATTTAAATTGTTTAAAGGAACATGGTTTTCCCGACACGGCTCGCTATAGAACGAGGGGTTAAATTGGGAGATCGCGAAACTCCCACTAGCTTTTGTGTATTTATTTTGACAGCGCGATGAACCTGCAATTATGATGCAGACATTTTTTCTTTTACGAACTTACATTACACTGTTTTAAAAAATCCTGCCTCATAGCCACTTCCTCAATAGTTGGGGCAGCAAGTCAAAAAGTTTTGTTTCTCCCCGTCATTGTTGGAAATGATCTACAAATGTACGAGATTATCTTAGACTCGAACCTGCTCTGTTTCTTTGTTCTTCTTTTACAACAAGTATTTCAGGTTTAGGCAGACTTCAAAGATAGGATACTTATGGACCCAATAGGTGGCGCTGTTGTCGATTTCCGAAGCCACTCAACGATTTCGAAGAAAATTTTCCGGGTACGACTACTTTTACAGGACAAAAAATCAACCGTGCAACGATGAAGTAATTTCCCTTTTTTTACATCTTTGGAGCACTACCCCTTGCAAATGCCCCAGCTCCAGGATTCCAGGCGGTTATTTCTACGAACGCTAGGCTCCAATTAACAATGTTATTTATAAATTTCCCACTTAACGATGAGGTTAGCAAAAAGTTCAGTAGCTCTCAGTCTAGTAGCTCATTTCTGTTATGCGTGCAACTTCATGAAGGAACTTAAGAGCAACTTTTATACAACATCTGGTCGGTATCTTCTATTGAAAAATTTATATAATGTAGCACACCTAAGCCAAAAAGTAAATTTTAACAACTTATGCACTTTGTCGTACCCTCTGTTGCCAGCGACACTGTATTTAGATTCCAATCTTTCGTTAGCTCAACAGACTTCAGCAAGCGGTCAATTTTGACACCATAACACGCGCATCTATGCTAAATATCTCAAATAAACTATGCCCTGCCCAGCACCAGCAGACCCACGCTGCACTCACTTGATAGGCACACCATTTATACAGTCTGGCATACATCTGCTGCTCCATTTCATACACAAAGGTGCACGAAAATAAAATGAAGAAATAAAAAATACACCATAGCCAGCAGGAAGGAGTAGGGACAGGGTACAGGGAGTCTCATTCTTTCTATCCTTTCATCCTGCCATATAAATTTACATAATTACATACTAAAATCTAAATGGGGATAATGCTCTCGTCCCGCCAACGACTCCTCCTGGTCGATTTTTTTTTTTTTTTTTTTTCAATCTTTATGATTACATTTTATTGCATTTTTGATCGAGCACAGTAAAAAAAGAAAAAAAAAACCTGAAAGCTCATAATTTTCAGCACGTTGCACTCTTTGTTTAAAAATAAAAAAAAAGGACAATGCCCGATGGCAGTTCTCCACTTTGGATGGATACCTCGAAATTGGTTCCATAAAAAAGAACCGGCTATACAAAATTAAGACACAAATTCGCTCCTCTCTGATGAACAATAATGTTTTCGACGGATATTTTTGGGTGCCCCCCTTAGCTATATCGCATCTGAAGGTTAAGCATGTTTTTTCTTCAGAATTTTTATTACGAAATCTACTCTAGCGATCGCATTGCTCACGATTCTAATCGATCATTCTGTGGGCCATATATTCTCTCCCTCTCTGTCTCCTCTCTCTCTCTGAAGAATGGATACGAAAATAAAAATCAAAAAATAAAATAAAAAACCCGACGAAATAAAATCGCGAATTTATTTAACATTCCAATTTATTGGGGCGGGCATCAAAGGGATAATAATTGCAGTGTGATGTAGGTAGGTTGGAGCAGTGTATCTGCGTATCTGATGCACATCATGCGGGCTGATCGGTGCGCTCTTTACGATGTGCGAAAAACCATACGAGATTGAATTGAATGGGTAGATATATACAGTTTATACATTTCAAGTCCTTTACTTCCCTTTTTTTTCTGCGGCAATTTTTAGGGTTGGGCCCCCACAATGACTGTGCATAATTGAAGGGAGGCACTCGTGTGTATATATCGTGGATGCATGCCCCGGGGACTGAATTAAATGATAAATTATGGGAATGCCGTAATAAAAGCAAAGTGAAAGCACGTTATAAGCATTAAAAGTAAATGCATGGTGTCTGGGAAGGATCGATTTAAGGGCACGAGATTGCTGATATAAAGAGAAAGGGACGTCCGCGAGTGGAGCCGAAAACGAATTTATCAAAATGATTGATTATGATTTTATTGTGCTCAGATGAAATTGATTGCTGTTTACAGTTACTTAGTGATTTTTTGGGGAAATTCGTTGATAAGGAACAGAGCTCAGGGCAGGATGTTTCTACAATATGGTTGGACTGACACAAGTCTTTGACGAAGACAAGCAAATCGTTGTACAAAAAATAACAAGTGGTTGGAAGCTTCGCTTAGTGTTGTGGTCTTCACTAAAATTGATCGAGCTTCGGCAGATTATGTTGGCAGATAATGGTAGCGTGGACTAGAACCAACATATCGGTTCTACCAGAGTCAGAGATTATGATCATTTTTTTTTTTGAAAAATATTCGACGAATTTGCGATTTAAATCTCTGCGCAGTTCGGAACACGTCACTATCAACAAGCGAACACACTTCCACTCCACCATCTTGATCCGCAATTTTATTCCTATTTTTTTTAGCTGCACCTGCCTGACAGTTGTAAAAGAGTAAAAGTAAAAGTAAAAGTCCTCTCGATAATTCAAAGGGCCTCACTGAAGTCTCATGGAATTTTAACTGGCGTATTGGCTAAAAGTAAAGATTTTCGCAGTACACGCATTTCCATTTGCAGTGCCGTCAGAAAATTCTGTACAGATTCCGAATTTTGTTTTTGAAAAGACGTTTCTTCTTGACACGAAATTATTTATACGCAAATCGAAAAGTGACATCTTATGGGCGAGCATGAGCAATGGGCTAATAAAATAAAAGCTGTTGTTCAAAGGTATTCTCTCAAAACAATAATTCGGTTGGGGTCAAAATTCTGGATGGGTCAAAATTCTTTTTTTACAAAATTCTTCTTTTAAAATTCTGTTTTCAAAATTCTGTTTTCAAAATAATTTTTGTTGTGAAAAAAGTGTGTAGTTTTCATAAGGTTCCATCAACCTTTGTTTTTCCTTATGCGGTGTGGTCAGCCCCATAAGTGTGGCCCAGCAGATCGACTGTAGACCGAATTTTCACCCTGAAGCAAATCCTGGAAAAGACGAACTAATTTCAAGTCAACACTCTCCGTCTTTTCATCGACTGCAAAAAATGTAATAAAACATGACTTTTATTACATATACTTTTTAGGAAAATAAGTATTCCTTATTTATTAATTTAACATATTTCAGGGGGAGTTTCAACCCCCAAACCCCCAGCGCAGGCTCATAAGTCAGGCCAAAAGTCCACAATGGTCTTTCGACCCAGGTCAGCCAAAAGTTCACAATAATTTAGGTCATAGGTTCACAATCTTAAAATGAAAGTAGGCCATAAGTCCATAATTATCCATATGACTATAAAAAATAAATTAAAACAACTCAAAAAGTATGGGAATGTTTTAAAATTTAATGGCGCACGCGAATTGTTACCATTGTATTATGAAATATGTATGGGGGGGCATGCTGCCCCCCGCAACTCCCCTGCTTGGGTTTCTTTTGGATTACGGGGTGGGTTCGCAGTCTTTTGCTTGTAGTTTGTGTTTAATTTTCAAACTGCAAATACCACAAATGAAGTCATTACCAGAATTTTGAGCCATAAGACCACAATCAGTAAGTCAAAATTCCGAAAGAATTTTGTGTGAACTTTTGGCTCACCTGAGTGGGTCAAAAGCCCATTGTGGACTTTTGGCCTGTGGATTTATGACCCTGCGCCCAAAACCCCTACCTGCGTTCGCCCCCTGTGTCCTTTAGCTACACATTCTCAAAATTGCAATCTTCCTCCTACTCTATTGTTCCACCACTACTTACAACTTGTAACTTAAATGCTAGGAAATGTATGCAAGGAAAGTTCAGTCAGAAAAGGAATTAACGAAAGAAAAATTTGGTGTGATCAGCGGAATTTCGTATGGCCGCTGCTGCCAACCACTACAAATGATTTATTTAGCTTTTTTTAAAAGCTATTAAATATAATTATGTTTTATTAATAAAGATTAGAAATAAAATTAATTATAAATTTACAAAATTTCATTAAATCCCATATGAACAAGCCAAAGTTGATATCTCAGCTTCACCTGAAAGGCATTTTACCAAATTCAAGTACCCCCTTCGATTTCCATAAATGGAAAACATAAGAAGGAGAAAATATTCAAATTACCCTATTTGATAAACGGCCATAAATAATAAATAAAATCGAAATAAATATTAATCAGGCTGAGCGATACAGACCTACAGAATTAAAATACTAATCACTATATTAAGTCACGGCGTAGTACATTATTTTCGTCTAAAAACCAAAATAACCATATAGCTACTGCATCGGGGGTGTCAACTCGGACACGGCAACAAGTAATATTCCATTAAAAACAAAAAAATGTCTATCCCAACTTTTGATTTATTATCATTAAATATCAACCGGTTACCAATTTGTATTTTTAGTTCCCACTATTTCATTTCATTTTTGTTTCCGATCGTAGCACGCTGAACATTCTAAAAATTTATTTGGTAAGTATATTCATTAAAAATAATTTTAATTAAAAACGTGTCACCGCACAACAAATAAATAAAAATATATAACGAAATATCCGATTAAAGAGTAATTAATAGAAATAAACACCCGAGTGGCAACTGACCACATAAATCTAACAACGGGAATGATATATACATATTTTTTATAGAAATATACTTCTCAAGCTGTATACAAGTTTGTGGGATATATACAAAAAAAAAAAAAAACTAAAAAACAAGAATCAATTTTAAATTAGTAATTTTTCATATTGAAAATTAACAACGAATTCAAATGCAAAGCCGAGCTCTCTTTGGAGTCTTTGTAAATCAATTTTAGTCACACTACATGCATTATTGAAACTCGTATAATATCTCACGCTAATCCGTGTGTATAAGCGAATAGTCTCGATTGACCAGCTCTGTATGTATGTAGTATCGGAAATCTGCATGTAGATACATGTGTCGCCTACAGGGCATAAATTAATCTGTTAAATTAAGTGAATGGATACGAGTATCTATACTTAATGCTGCGGAACAGAATAAATGTAGCCACACTAGGAGGGTAGGTGAATGTATTTTTGTTGTATTATTTTGTTTTTTAATATCGTTCCCAATATGGAAACTTGTTTCATAAATTACCCGTATCGATAGAATTCTGTTTTTTTTTTTTTTTTTTTTTTTTTTCTATACACATAAAGTAAAATTTTATTTTATGACTGGCTGTCTATTTTTCATTCCTTCTTCCTCTGGACGTGGAGCGATGAGAGAGAACTATTTTTGGAAACCTTGTTGCATTAATTTGAAAACAAAAAGCAACAGAACAAAAAAAAAATCACCATCGTCAACATCTTTCTGCATTTTAATTTAATAGCAGCAGCCACACTGTAGCAACACGGCTTGCCTACATCTACTTCCCACTAACTAGAACTAGATTTGAGCTGGGTACACACGGGCACGGGTACGAGGGATAGCATTGTATAGAGACCTGGATGCCGGGCAGTATGTGAACCATTTTGTTGGAATTTTGCATCTATCAGTGCGGCAGCTACTATGCAGTAGCAGCTCAGTTGCCGTTGTGCACAAAGTCTCTGTGCGTGTATTTTAAAGTAGGATCTTGTTCGTAGCTCGGCGCCTAAATAGTAATTTTACCATTTTAGCTGCGGATGGACGTGTTATAGAACAGCCCCATAACAAACAGCTCACAACACACATTAGGTGTACTTGTCGCTCGGCTGTGTATTTTGTTTAGTTTAATTTAATTCGCACCACAACAATTTAGAAAGAAGTACGTGTAAGTATACCAAGTTTGGATGAGGTCGGGTATTACTGCGGGAATGTGTTTTGTATTGGGAAACGGTGTAAAGTTGACTTTCGGCTTTGGCAGTTAATCAGATTTGATTAGAAATGGAAACAGCAAGAGCTAAGTGCCTATTATGTCTGTAATTGAGTTATTGGGGTGGCGGCAGTATGGCAGATTCGATGTGTTGGCACAATTTATATAGAGTTGAACTGTTTTGTCAACCTAATGGAATTAGTCTCGACGGAATTCGATGACATAATGCATTATATTGGAACTTTGGAAACTCCAAGTTAATTGTAAATTCTCATAGAGTGGACTGTTTTGTTGATGGTAAACATGTAATGTCGCACATTTGTTGGGTACTTTTTTTGATCCTGTTCGTTCACAAATCTGTTTAAATTCTAATAACTCTTTTTTAGCATTAAATTTCATAGAAAGTCAACTACGTGACAAACTAATGCCAACTGTCCCGTTTAGGGGTGCGATTATCAACCAGTCTGTAATAGGTAAATATTTTTGGGCTTGAGGTTCGGAAGGTGGTGTGCGCTTAAGTGTTTTCCACCACGATCTACAAGTTATTGCTACATATATTCGCAATAAATATGTCTAATTCAAAATATCACTACGCAAGAGTTTGTGTAACCGTTTTCTCGCTTACCTTTCATCAAATCGTGTGCGATTTGAGAAATTCGCACAAGCAGGGAATATATTTCACGTTTTCTATGCAGCTATTTCTAAGCGCACATCTTTTCAATTATGTGCGTTTAATTCTTTTCTTTGTTTCTTGTTGTTTTCATACTTATTTTGTAGCGCAGGCTATGATGATAACATGTAAGTACGTACATAGCATTTCATTTGTCAAGAAGTTTCTGAAAATATATATTTTCACTTAAAATCAGAAAATCTTGTGCGCTTTGATGGTTTTTATATATTTTTTCATTAAATTTTAGTTTTTCCCTAGAAAGGCTTACATTCTTGGTTTGTAATAAAATCTGTGTATATTAATAACTCCATTTAATAACACACATACTGATAGGCTGACGGCTTAGCCATAGCTCTAAAATTCATATTTTTTAGGTACCCTTTGTGTATATTGAAATGTAAATAAATTAATAAGTTACTAATGATGAGTGATGACATAAACTTTGCTAAGCGCACACTTTTTTTTAATTCTGTGCGCTTAAAATTTCCTTTTTTTCACAGATTTGATGTCTAGTTTTGTACAATATTTATGCTGATTCACGGTTGCGTACCTACATTGTATTGCTCTTTTGGTAAGCAGAAATGTTTTGTACTTTGCTTTTAAATACTCGCGTGCATTTTAATTATTTTATTTGAAATCGTGTAACCGAAGGTGAGGTCCATATTTAGGTAGGACCGTGACATTTTCTGTAGCGAACTGTACCTATTCAAGTTTTACTTCCTCAGAGGTTAATTGCAAGTGACATGTTAGCCTCGAATTACAGAGCTACATAGAGAGATTAAGCCCAGTTTTCTTTGCGCACACTTGCATTGTTTTTGTAAAAAGCTTAAAGCTAACTCTTTTATCTGAAGAAAAATCTACCTAAAACTAAATGGAAGCAGTTGAGTCGTTTTAGATGAAAAGAGAGATTTTATTTCAAGCGCACATATCGTGTGCGGAAAAGAAGTTATTTGTGTGAGACTATTTTTTTATAGATAAGACTGTTTTGTGAGACATTTTCAGTAGGATATAGGCCACAATTTTGGAGCGACCAATAAAAACACTTGATCGCATTATGTGGTAGATTCACACCACCTTAGAATGAGAATATGTTCTTTCAGTCAGTTGCATTAGATAATAAGCGTTTTTTTATTATGCCCACATGATTTATATAGATCATTGATTTCCATGGTTTATAAAAATAATACGAGATCTAATCTAACTGTTGTAAACCATGAAAATCAGTGATCTATTAGGCTCAGGCGGGCATAATGAAAAACGCCTAATGTCCACTACACTTTGTATGACTACATGAAAAATATATTTGCCGTCATTCACTTATATATATTTTGGCATAAAAACCAAGCGCACATTTAAGTGCGCTTGCATTAGCAGTAGCACACAGATCTAATGCCGCCGATGTCAAAGAACGAAAAATAAATACTCAACCATTAATGTAATGAATGGCGATCAAGGCAATTAAGCCGCATTAATAGCATTGTGTATGCTTGTTTTTTTCTTCTTAACAATTCCCTTATGTGCTACACTATTATTTTAAAAGCAATTACCTGAAAAGACAATCATTTTAAGCCAATTTCGCTAATATCTGATCAATGCGCAATCTAACAAAAAATTACACTGCAATTTTATAGCACTTACAGGTCTGTCTTTGTTTATAGATATACCTTACCTAGACCTCCACTTCCTCCACTTTGCATTGGAACTCTGGGCCGGCATTCTGTAAGGCGAAAACGTCTACACGTTTTCGTGTGCACGAACGGTTAGCTTCATGTAACATCAAAAACGAAAGAAAATCTCGTGGCCGCGAAAAAAAACAAACGAACACATTTTTTTTTGACGTTTTCGCTTTTCTTGCTTCATGTAACCCTAAAAACGAACAGATTTTATCGTCTCCACGAAAGAAAACAAACGACAGCTATTTTGTTGACGTTTATCATTTTCGTTTTTATTCTTATTTAATTTGGTGGTTTTAAGATTGTGCTGAATATTTTATTAGATATGTTAGCAAATTATTATTTTTTGACCAGCGACAGCGAAGAAAGTGAAGTTGAAATTGAACATGTGAACTTAAGAAAAATTAGATAAAGTTTGCGGGATTGTTCAAATCCTCTCACATTACCTGACAAAAGGTTGGTTTATTATGATTAAAAAGTTAGTTAATAAGTTAGTTAAAAAGTTCGTTTTTCTATTTAGTTTTGTGCAACGTTTTCGATTGAACAAAGCCGCCTTTAAGTATGTGCTGGACAATATTAATTTGCATACAGGTACGCGAACGACAAACGTGCCTCCTATTTTAAAACTTTCCGCAACATTAGAAGTACTGGCTGGAGGAGGATCCGCTTCGTAAACAATCAAATTCCACTTTAAAAATATTTTCAATTGTCAGCTGTTCGTTGTCAAAACAACTTAACGAAAATAAAACGACATACTGAGACTGCCAAACTATAATTTTGCTGTCACACAGTTTCTCAAACCTAAACGAATGTGAAGAAAAAAACGTAAGGAGTTACATGAAGCAAATTTTCGCTATCGCGTGATTTCTATCGTTTCTTGAAAAGCGAAATCGTTTTTCGTTTCGTTTTTTACAGAATCTGGCCCCTGCTTTGTTATTGCAATTACCAAAAAGTGAATGTCGTTCTGTCATCTAACTCTTAATATTTTTTTATCAATAGCCACCCATAGAACCATATACCCACCATATGCGGGGACACCATAAAACCCCGCTGACATTTTGCTAAATAATTGCCCCGACATTTAAACCAATTAGGTTAGTTATACCTATATCCAGGTTCATATTCGACTTTCGAATGCTTCTGTATGCAGTTTGGTAGCTACTTGTCCAATGTCCACCCCCGAAATCTTTCATCACTGTACCTCAAATAAATCATGTATGAAAAAGCGTTGAGTAAGACAGCCTAGTTGTGTTTATAATACCAAACAAAGGCAGAGTGTTTTTTTTTTATTTTATTATATTTTAACAAGAAACCCATAAACGTTCGAGAGGAAATGACATCATAAACAATTATTAAATAGCAACCACAGAATCAGGGACTATATAAGGAAACAGTTTATAACAAAATACATCTGCAATTAAAGTAATTTCCAACAAAAAATTAATATAATCGACTGGAACTTGAGGCAGAGAGGCAGGCCATAAAATCGGTTTAGTAATTATTTACTCAACCCTCAGGCGATATCGACTATCTAGATGCAAATACTTAGCTGCAGACCACTTGTCACTTAGCAATCTCATATATGAAATTCTATCCGATAGATACAATCAACTCATTTATACCTATGCCCGTGTGTGTGGTGGTCAGTTGTTAGCATGGTGGATTGTATTTCGTTCTTGTTGGAAATTATTTTATTCGCTTTTGATGACAGCGAGTACGAGTATTTCTGGTATTCCATTCGATTTTTTAATGGTGTTCATAATTCATGTGTTCTATCTGTGAACTTTATCTCACTTCGTTGAGTTTATCTCAAAAATACCTCAATATTCATTTAATGATCATTCCACTGGCAGAGACAAAAAAGAAGAGAAAAACAGATTTTACAACATCCATGAAACAAAAAGGAACTGCAAATTAATAGGACAACTATCTGTAGGTAGGTGTAATTTGTATCTGTACTTAACCCGGTGTATCGCATACAGTGTGCACAGCTATAGTGATATGTACATCTTCCTGCTACCTGTGTTAAGATAAATTAAAAATAAAATCATCTCTGCACTATAATAACAAACTGATTGCGAGTGCGCGCGCTCGCGCTCACTCTCTGATGCGGCTGGCACTTGGGCTCAGAATAATAATAATGATAATAATAAATGGATGAAGTTGGTGGTTTGGCATAGCAGAGGCCAGAGGGCTCGGGGCTTGAAATATCCCACCAAGCCAGAAAAACAAGACAAGCTTAAAATTAGTTGGCATCGCACTTAGGAACACACAAACACCCGGTACTTGTTCGCATTCGCACTCCTCGTTGTGGTCTAATCTCGTCGTCCGTCGTCGTATCGATTTTTTTTCTTTCTGTTCTGTTCTGTTCTGTTTGTCTTTTGTTGTTTTTGTCGTTCTGTGTTCCTGTAAAAGAGTGGACAACGAAAACATATTTATAATGCAGCGACATGTTGCTTGGTGTGTTTGTGTTACTCTAGGTTGATGACGCTGTTCTTGTGATCTTGTTCTGCCGAGTATCTGTTGTATGTACTTGCTTTCAAATGATGCTATTTTTTTTTTTTTATGAATTCAGTGAAGGGAATTTGAATTAATGCAATCAGGTTTTTTTTTCGCCACTCTTCTGTGTGCTGGTTTTTAATTTGTTTCCTAGAAAGGAGCAGTAAATTGTCGAACGAAGAGGAGAATAATTATAATAATACAAAAGGGGACAAAAAAAAAAAAAAAAAAATCAGCATTGACGCAGTGCACTCAGGACGTTGAGAGTGCAAGTGGACGTGAGTGTATCTAAGAATTTATTTCGATGTAATTAACTCGCTTACAGTATAGGAAGTAGTTTTTTGTGTGATTTTGCGGGAAGAATGCGAATTTAATGGAATAATGATGAACTGCAACGAAGTGCGAGTAGGTATATTAATATTTATGACAAGGCAATGGAAAACCGCTTATGGAGGACATTTTGTTTTCAGGTTGGGGTGGATTTTTTAGTCGCACTTTGACCAATTCGCATGGCCAGGGAGAGAACGATAACTCTGGCGCAAAAAAATTGTAAAGCGTTTTTATAGAACTGTTAAATACAAACATTTTTTTTTACTACGGTAGGGGGTGTCTATATCTCGCTTTGTTTGGGCGGGAGGGGTAGTTTAGAAAAAATACAAAATAAATACTTAAAATGCAAACAAATAAGGTTATTTGGTTCCTGCCTTAAAAAATGGGAAAGTACTTTATTGTACGTGTTGCTGTTGTTTTTATAAAATATTTTCTTACATTTCAAGCATTTTTTCTCAAATTACCCCTCCCGCCCAAACGGAGCGAGAAGTACCCTTTCTTAAAAGTCGGTGTATTAATTGCATGAGCTGTTCATCGATTTGATGTAACAATCTTCGATTTGTTTTCTTTTTGACATTGATCTTTGACTCATTAAAAAATTAATCAAACCTTAGCTTTTTGACCCAAATTTAGCAGAAGTAATTTATTGAAAGTGCAAGATATAACAAATTAAAACTTTTCATTAATTTCATACAAGCGGTCATTAACTCCATGAAGTGGTTCATCCACTCTCCCAATTGGTTTTGTTGGTCGTAACTCTGTAGTAAGAAAAAGTCGCGTCCAAACGTATGATTGTGAAATTCGAGGTCTAACATCCAGTATGAACTTTCAGCGAACTTCTCCATGTACTCAAAACTACTATTTGGTCCGCAAAGTTTTTTGAAGTCCTGACCGTGATCAATTTGTTTAAGGAAAGTCTTTTTCACTTCTATTCAAGACTGACACCTTGTAAGAGCTGTTATGAAAGGCGCTCACATTCGCGTATCTGCTAATGCATTTCTGATGTTATGCGTGGTGAGTTGGAAGCCTTGGAAAAATGTGACAAATGCTCCCCTTTCTTTCGTTAAAGTGGAAAAGATTTCGCATATGAAAGCTACCCTCCGTAAAGCTTTCTTTCACATTGAAATTGCAAAAGTTATTCGTGCGATGGAAACTGCTCCTTCGCGCCTATTCTAAAGGCGATCGGTGAGCTCATTAGTCAAGATCTAACTTTTTTTTTAAAAAGGACGAGTTTCTTCTTTAAATCTATCAGAAAATACATTTTTATCGAAAATCGTTGCAGACTTTCAGGGTGATTATCTCTAGTTTTAGGAAAAGTTAATCGGGATTGTTTTATTGCGCTCTTTTTTAGACCTCACATTGCTTTGCTGTGCTACTACCTATAGCTGGGCTAACCCCTCTTCTTCCACCGTCAACTTAAGACCCTGACGATAGCAAGACCATAGTAAAGTAACCCAAGGCCCGGCCATTTTGAGAAACAACGAATTTTTGTCTTCCCAATCGAACCATTTCCAATGAATCAGAATCAGATTCAGAATCAGATTAAACAACTTAAATGAGTTGGCAATCAATTTGAGCAGTTTTCAGCCTGAACTCGCCTTATCTAATCGTTTTCACATTTCCATCGGTTTCGTACCGCTGTTAAACGAAAAACGATGATGTCATTTTAATTTTATTATGGTAGCAACTCAAAAAGAGCACTGCAAGTAATAACGTGCTATTCCAGATGGGTATTATTAAGCTCACCAAGGCTAAAGATAGCCGCTCCTTTTCCGAACTAGTTCACTCTTTAATTTTGCACAAATTTAAGTGCCCAATGAGATCATTAACTCGCCAACATCTGTTGTGTGTATAGGTACGCTCGTTGCATATGAAAAAAAAATCACATGCCGTCGTTAAATAAAATTATCAATAAAATTCATTTGCATTTAAACAAAAACACTGTGAAAACAGTGGTAAGAGAAAAAAATCTCTACCAAAAGCGAAGGCCAATTTGTACTTTTGATAAGCCCAGCCAGCCAGCCCTCTCTGCCATCAAATGAGGACTGCGATATGTTAATCAAGTGAAACAATTAAATTTCGCTTTTTATTGAGTTTTTATTTGTTTTTGCTGTGTTGTTGTGAGTATATGTTGCTGTGCCATATAGACGCAGTGGCAGCGCGCAGTTGAAAACAATTATTCGTACAAAGCCGTACGACATCACACTCTTATCCGCCGCTTAAGCTCCATATAGCAGTCGTTATAAATTTCGGTATGCTGATAAGTTGTGATGACTTAAGTGTTCATTAATTGGGCTCGTCATACAGTCAGTCATTTAGTGACTGAAGCGAACGTTATCTTTCTGGGCACACAAACATCTGCTAATCATATTTGCGAAACTGCGAACGATGAAAGGTGCAACCTAGTACATGCTTTCCATTCAAATTCAGTCAAATAACACGATCTACATGGAGACTAAAGTTACTATCCATTTTCATAAATATTTATCTATTTGCTGAGTAAAGTGGCTGGCATGTTTACCTTTAGATAAGTTCACTTACTTTTCTATCCTTCTGTGTATACGTACGAAATTTTCTGTGTTTAAAAAAAATAAATAGTAAACATGATACATTTTTAGAGAGATAGGAAAACCTGAGGCAAACTTTCAAGTTGGCATACCGCATACGCACGACGCATTGAGAGAAAATGCGTCCATAGGGTGGCCGGGCGGCATTTATTCTCCTTGTTAGCACAGTGTTTTGATTTTGCCATTTTTGTCGCTTCTTAAGTAGCAAAACAACAGAACATACACACAAAGAGCACCCAGGAACAATCTAATCTGGTGGAATCTACAATTATAAATTATCTTTATTTGATAAACTATCTCTCGCTAAGCAGGTGAGGGCAAACAAAAGTCGGTACGGTGCTGCTGGTGATGGTGTCTTACTTTTTGTTCTTATTATTATCACAAGCTTTCGTTTGTGTTGCATTTTCTTGAAAATGTCACATAGAAACGGATCCCACTGGAGGAGAGATAAGTAAATAAAAATCGATAATAGTAAATTCAAGGCATGTACAACCTCTTGGAGGAATTAATTTCTACTTATTGTGATATTATCTGAAGGGCTTTAGTAAACACGATTGGCCTTATTTGAGTTATAGTTGCGAGACACTTCAAATCGTAATTTATGGCGGGTAAACATGGTTGGTTATACTCATTCGAAGTCGTATCTATAGCTGTTGTGAGTAATTGCAAATCGTTGACACTTTTCATTAAATTTTAAGTGGGTTGCATTCATTTATTTTTATTTAAAATTAACTGAATACGTTGAAGGGTACAATTTTCTACACAATTAACAACTGAATATAGTTCATTCCCCTTAATGCTTGGGTATCTTTAGTGGCATATGCATTGTGCAATGCGTGGCTAAATATTTTCGCACTTTTAATGATTGCACTAATGAAATCAATGACTCTTTGTATGAAATTAATGAACGACTGAAGAGAGTGCACTTCCCTTAATGCTTGGGTGTCTTAAGTGGCATGTGCATTGTGCAATGCGTGGCTAAATATTTTCGCACTTTTAATGATTGCACTAATGAGATCAATGACTCTTTGTATGAAATTAATGAACGACTGAAGAGAGTTCATTTCCCTTAATGCTTGGGTGTCTTTAGTGGCATGTGCATTGTGCAATGCGTGGCTAAATAATTTGTTTTTGTAATGATTGCACTAATGACTAATGAAATCAATGACTCTTTGTATGAAAATAATGAACGACTGAAGAGAGTTTATTCCCCTAATGCTTGGGCGCCTTCAGTGGTATGTGCATTTTGCAATGCGTTGGTAAATAATGTCGCACTTTTAATGATTAAACTAATGAAATCAATGAGTCTTTGTATGAAATCAATGAACGACTGAATAGAGTTCATTCTCCTAATGCTTGCGTGTCTTAACTGGTTTCTTTTAATGCTTGGGTGTCTTTAGTGGCATGTGCATTGTACAATGCGTGGTTAAATAATTTCTTAATTTTAATGATTGAACTAACGGAATCAGTGATTCTTCTCATAAAAATACTGAACGAATGAAAACAGATCAAAGCTCTTAAAGTTTGAGTATCTAAAGTGACTAAAATGTACTCTATCTAAATGCAAGCCTGTCTCTAAAAGGCGATACGACTTACCTCCATTGCAATGCCTTTTAAAACCATTTCTGCCCTACGATAGATGGTAATGGAAATTCCTGAATGTTTTGCATGAAGCTGTCGCTAAAAATGGTTGCCTATCTCATATCATTCAGCATCGGCACTTGAACAGAACATTACAAGGACATTGTTTTGAGGTATATAAGGAAAGACTTTTGTCTGCCTAAACTCTTTTGCAGATCGCTGTTTCTACGGGCTTAGAAAGGCATACACACAACAATTAATTTAAATCATTAGAATGCTTACAGAATAGGCTAACACAGGTAACCTTTTTCCCCTACGGGTATCACAATGTGTCAATTTTGACCTGAGTGTGGCGGGCAATCTTTCCGCGCCAACCCACAAACCTAACCCAACCTAAGGCATTCAGTAGGAAACCCCTCTTATGACCAACAAAGCAGATGTTGTTAAGACCCTTGTCATACCGGTCCAGCTATATATCTCTTTCGAAAGAGTCGCGCGTTATCATGGTTCAGTTTGCATCGCTGATGGGGTTTAAATTAGAAGGTATAGTGAAGAGCTATACGGACTGTCATAGAGAGATGTAGGTCTAGTCAAGAAGTCAGTCAAAATGTGGGAAGTCGACTGCACGTAACTTGCTCCTTTATAGTACCTACAATCGTTATAAGGGCCACTCTGTCAATTTGAGAACAAAATTTAAAACTATTATTTCGTCTCAGGGTGTGAAATTTAATCAGTCAGTGGCAAAGTTTTATGTAAATATATACCTCCAGCTTATTGTACTCAAAACTCTTAATTTAAGAAATAAAAAAAAAATTGCCAAGGCGTCATTTTTAAGAAAAGAACTTTTACAAGTGGGTAGCTTTACTTTTGAGCCAAAATTATTAAAAACAAAAACATTACACCGACTAATATGTCGTCCCTTCAAAGGGACGTGTTAAAAAATCGAAGTCCTACGAGTATTTAACGAACAATGAACTACATTACTATGTTAACTAGGAAACAACGTTTAAAATTCAGACAGAAATGCTTAATTTACAAATTAACAACTTAATCAAAGCTCACCTCACCATTTTCTAAATCAGCTTTCAACCTTTTTCCCAACATCGACGTTTAGCATTCTGCAAAAAGAAAAAAGAAAAAAAAATGTCATTAGTAAATATGCATAAGGGTTTGTTTGGCATTAAAATAAAATCTGCTTAAACAAAGTCATCCATAAAGATAGAAAATCGTAAAATCGAAGATCAAACAAATTTGGTGACACCATAAAAGACTCCCATCCCACCCCGCTGTATTTATACGTAAAAGGCTGACTTTTTCATAAAACCTTAACAATTAATGATATATAAAAACCAACAAAGTTACCATTTTGTTAAATCAAAAAGTGATAGTAAATATTCAGCACTGTCTTATTGAAGCTTCAAATTGCCGTCGGTAAAACAACGCGCATCTCCACGCGTATTGTAGACGACCTCATTTGATTAAAAAAATATGTATACCTATATCTAAGAAAAAAGTATCTTGTCATCCAACCATCATAATTTCGTCTCGGTCTATACTGACACTGAGGGGAAAAAAAAGGTGCGGTCCAACCGCATGGAATTGTCAAATTTAAAAATGTATAGACTTTTTGTCTGAGTGTGCAATAGTTTGTCTCTCAATCTGAACTGAAACTGAACTCGGACGAATTTATATTCGCTACACATACAGAGGAGAGATTTATTTTTTATTTCTTACTAGGTATATTCAATATTTTGTATAATTTTACGATGGTCAACAGAGCGATGAACGATGAAGAAAAGAAAAAAATATACAAAACAAACTTGAAGTTGTTATCATGTAAATAAGATGGGCATACAACATACAAGACGTATCCAGGCACACACTAAACGACTGATGACGATGAGTGAATTTACATTTAAGTGCGTAATAAACGTGCGGAATTGTTAAGTGTTAATTAGAAAATTTTATGTTTGGCAACAAAATGTGCATGCTGGGGGTCAGTAAACTGCTTACACCATAACTTTACAGTTGAATGGTATTTTATGTCGGTTAGTTATGTTTCTTCTTATGGATTTTATGCATCTTTCACCAGGTGAGTGTTACCGTTTATTTTTTGTTTGTGTAACGATCTTTGTGAATTGTAATAATGATCAGGCCACACTGCCACAGAGTGAACTACATATTATATGGGAACAGTGATGCCAGATTTTAAGATATACCAATATATTTTTTTAAGATTTTGGTGGTCCAAAATATGTACAAGACTTTTTACTTAAAATTCATCAAATTTCAAGATTTTTGATATATATAATTTTATATAATAATTTTTAATGGAAAAAAAAACCTTTTCTATTAATTGCATTATTATGTATAAATGTGAGGCGAACAGAGCCCATGTAAAGCTTTTGTTCTATAACTTTTTCATCAGCTTTAAAGTAGGACAAAAAAAAAAAAAAAAAACAAATTCGTAATCGTTTGAGTACTCAAACAGTTGAAACAGTTGACAGGTATAAGCAATGAAATTCTAAGTCATATATATAACTATGTTCAAAAATTCCAAAAAGCAATTATCTACACATTAATTTCTGGGAAATAATTTTGTTATCGATATTTATATAAGTACAGTAGAAGCCCTTTAATTAGGAATTCTTTAATTCGGAAAACTCGTTTATTCGGAAAAAAAAAATTCAGAATAAATGAGAGTTTTAAATGTAAGAAATGTATGTAAAAATTAAATAACGCAATGATTGAGCACGTACTGGTAGCATATAGATCTCAAATATGTAGAAGTCGGAACAAATCATTAAAATGTCTTTTGGGGGAGTCAAGTGTATTTTTTGCAATCTTTTGTGTTAATAAATAATTTTTCGTTTTAAGTTCTCTAATTTTTTCATCAATAGGAACTCGGTTTAGTGCATACAAAAAATCTCTCATTAATTCGGAAAATTTGTTTATTCAGACTGACCTTCCCCCCAACCCTTTAGAATTAACGATCGTTTACCCTATATAATTATGCCTATAATTCTACCTACTATAATTTTGTTGGAAAAATAAATACAATTTTTATTTTAAGCACTTCAAAATTGTGTTTTATATATCCTTCTTGAAAAATTGATTTTTTATTTCGGAAAAACAAGATTTTCAGATTTTTCACCTAGGAACACTGTATGGGCCTCAGGGTGCAACCTTTTGGTAGTTCGTTCGGAGTGTGGAATTTTCGAAATGCGCACGGAAAGAACTGTGTAGTCACCAATTGCAAAATTGTGAGTTGCAAATCACGAATTATATATTTTTTATTGATACAAAAATTCGTAATTCGACATTGAAAATGGCGAAAAATATCAAATCTTGTTTGTTGAATATTACGATTCGAAGTATTAATTCGAGCTTCATTTATTTGTAGTGATTTGCGACATTTTTGACAATGTACCCTTCGACGAATTATGTGATAGTTCTTTCGGGGTTCGTAGTAAAATTCCGAATACGACTGATTCTGTGATAGACCCGGTTGATTCACGACTTTTGAGGGCCAATATCTTCACTTTGTACAATTTCTAGGATTGCGAATAAAAAGTCGTGAATTAGTAAATCCTGAGCTAAGCTCTAAAATGAGACAAACTTTTCGTGATTCGGCGCTTATTTGTCTTGATTTTATCTATAACTTCTTTCCGTGCGGTGGGGAAATGCTTAAAATATAAATCTTCTAACATTTTTCACTTGATTCCTACGGCTCTGTCTGTACTGCGTAATACTGAGCGGTCGACCCAAATAAAAACCGTGTCTGTGTTTACCCTTTTTTTTAAGATTTTTTTTATAGCTCTAAATAATAATTTCTAAATATTTACAGCCTTTATTTATAAACTCACCATAGATTCTGCCTATCTTTACGCACCCTCTAAAATGCTCTTACGCCGAAAAATGTGATTTATAAACATTTTTCGAACTTAAGCAACATTGCTTTAGGGTTGCGTAAGTTAAACGCGAAAATTTTCGTTTAGAGCCTGCTTAGAGCTTACGTAAATATGTTTTTGCATCAAATGTCATTTGGTTGTGGTCGGATTGTAAACAAAACCAAGAAATGGAACTAATTTTTGTGCGTGCATTCATTTCGCAGTTTTGTAAATTTGCGTCAAACGAATTGCACGCAATTATCAAAAATAATATCAATGCAATTATCAAAAATATCAAATAAAATTGTTCGTTTTTTTAATTATTTTTTCGTAGAGGCTGCGTAAATCCTTACGCGATGTTTAACTACAAACAACATCGTAAAGGCGTCGTAAGGGATTCTAATCAATACGGCTGTTAGTGTAGGTCTAGGAAATGCTCTTAATTTTGACAGTAAGTCAGAAATCTGGCATGTGTAACTACGGGTTGGGTACGATATCCTGCTATTCAAAATACTGCTTTTAAAATATCGTTTTTTATCCTCTTTTTTACCCCCTTTTTTTATAATCCCACTTTTCTTATAATCCCAAATTTTATAATCCTGTTTCTTATAATTCCACTTCTTTTATTTCCGCTTTTTTTAATAATCTAGCTTTTGCAATTGAAGCTAGATGAAAGGATTTAAAAAAGCGGGATTATAATAGATCGAGATTTTAGAAGACGGTGTTTTAAACATTTTTAAGCGGGATGCTGATACGCTCCGCCCGCTGGTCTTTTTATAACTTTATTTATTTTCAATCAAATATGGATACATCTACTATTCTCGCTAGATTACTTAGTAGGTACAATATTTATTGGATTCCCTAAGGCCTAAGGCATCTAGAAATTTCTAGATTTTCTTTAAATAGAAAGTGGTACCACAATGCGCTTGAATGAAAAATCCAAAAATCCACTTGCATTTGACCCTAAATTTCGGGGCAGGCTTCGTCTGCTCAACAATACTTCGAAGCTTGCTTCCATATATTTTACAGAGCCACATTATCTCTATTTCTGATGCTGCTGAAGTCATTCAATTTATGACAACATTATACAAGACCGTTGCACAATAAAAGAAAACGGACTAAGACCTTTGCTTAAAACCATATAATTAAGCTGCACAATTCCTTCTACATTAGCGCCCATGTAATTATTTCCATCTTACGATTTTAACAGAAAAACCCCATTCGAACTTCAAAGGCACTTTGTCGAAACGCCGCTTGCTGCTTGCGGCTTGCCACTCTCAGCTCTATCTTTGCATTGTCATTCTTTGTCGATCCGAGTTTTGATCATACCCACAGGTCAACCTAATGATAGTTTAATTCGCTTCAAATCGGCAGCTTCTATACTTTTCTTTTGTAAAACCTGAAATAGTTTCTGACACACAGAATGTCTCTAAATTAAAGAAGATATAGGTACCCATCTTCATCTCTACCTCCACAAAAGGAGGGTATTAAGAAAAAATTCCAACAAAATTATCGCACACCATGATCATGATGAGAAAATTAAGAAAAAACTTATAGAAGAAAAAAAAAAACTACTAAATGCCTCCGGCAATGGGATAGAGATACTGGAATAATGCATCTATATAGATACATGTGTGCCAGAGTCGCAGTGTACCTATCCACTGGCAACGTCCCGCAGTAATCGCCTAATCTTGACTCACAAGAAACAGGTGCAAACGATTTTTTATCCTTTATCCACACTATGTAGCTGTCTTTCTACTCACAAGTGGATATCTATTTCCATAATACGTTTTTTTTTTATTTTATTTCAAGACTTCCTCAAGGAGATACACACAGATACACCTCAAGTGATCTGTAGCTGTGTGCTGGCCATGCGTGTTATTATATTATTTTATTTCCCTACTTCATTTTTTCGCTAGCATAATTTATTATCGTTTATTTTGTGTTGCCCACCATTTTGCTATAAGAAGTACAATTTTATTTGAATTTTGATGTCCGCGCCGAGTCACAACTCATTAGATAATGACGTCTAATTCAAAATGACACGACGAGAGGAAACATAATTCTTGAAGAGTCCACAAACGGGAAGAAGAAAAAAATATCTATACCTTCCATATGGGAAGTACAAAGCAGTCGGTAATGATAGTAAGTCATTCTGCAATCAAATAGAACGTATAAATCTATATAGTATGGGAATGGATACTCATAGATAAACGAGTCGAGTCGTACATGCGATGTAATAAGGTTGAATAAAATACACTTCTGGTGGTGTAATTGAAAGCAAGGAGATTGTTAGTGTCGAGATAAGCATTTTGATCGATGGCACTATGGTCACATGTAAGTTCTTCGACTTGTTGGCGCGAGGGAGGCGATTTATAGGTGCCACAGCGACTCAGAAAAAAAGATGAAAACAATCTATGCGGAGGTACCGAGTCTTTTTAGTTTCCACCTGTTTTTCCTATGCCAGGTCGGCGGTCCTTCTGTTCAGAAAGCATCTACAAAACACACTCCTCCTCAGTCGGGTATTTGTTTTCTTTTCCTGCCTGACTATGTATCTTTTGTATGGAGTGGTGATAAAGTTGTAAAGTTGTGATCATAAATTGCAGTCAAGAGCGCAAGGTGTAGTTTTAGATGTCAGAATTTTTTTTTTTTTTTTATTTTTTTGTATCCTCTATTTCGGTTGTGAGTGTTCCTTCGCGGCGCCACATGTGCACCAGGCTCAAATTGGCTAAAAATAGATAATTGAATTTTAACAAAAAAAAAAAAAAATAAATAAAATGGAATACAAGTTATGGACGAGAGAATTTATTTTATTAGAATTTATCGATCTGACTGTTGTGATTGTGACTGGCAAAGAGGGGAGTTGAGAAAAAAGAATTGAGTTATGGTGTCAATTAGCCTGGATATGGGAGAACTACATGATGTCTTCTAGGTATCCAAAGGCGATGCTTGCAAGTGTAGAGCGTCGGTGATTTAAAAGGGTATTTATGGCCCATCAATGCAACTAAGCGGCTGGGAAAGAATTCATCAGTCGACATCAAAGTATAGGCATCGTTTACTATGGTATTCTACTAAAGTGGGTGAACGATTTTTATGTTCCTTTAGCGGCTACAGTGTTGCCAAATTATACTGGTGCTTGGGCGCCGTTTTTAGAATCTTCAGCGTTAATTTTGACCTCTCGGGCACAAAAATTGTCAGATCCCAAGGAGAAGAAAAAGTAATAGAAGTCAAAGTAAAAAGTAGACTGCTAGCATTTGCAAAATCTTTTTTTTTTTCGATGCTTTTGCAGTCACCCGTTGAAAAAAAAAAAAAACTCACGCATTTGGGTACTTAGTTTTATTTTCATGTAATAATTTAGAATAAAAGTGAGTGAATAAAATACTTGAATTAGCGGCAAGGTTAACGAACAAAACGTATTACACGTCAAGGGAAATGGTAGATATTTAACTGGAACAAGAGGTTTCTTGCATTCAAAGAAAGAAAAAGAAAAATGTCGGCATGCAATTTCAGAGTTAAAAAATCACTAATATTTTTTAAGCACTTAAAAAAAACATCCAACCGCTACATCGACTTTTTGGCACTAAAATTCAATTTTGGTCACTGAAATTAACGCTGAAAGAATTTTGTCTGGTAATATTGATCGGCTATATAAATTTTTGGCTGGACCATTTCGTTATGCTTAGTTATTGGGGAAGAAGCTGATGTAAGGCTATTTAAAACAGGATAGGTAATCCAATAAATATTTAGAAAGGCTATCTAAGACGCAGCAGGTTCTAGTTCACATTTTTCGCTCTAAGTGGTTGCCTGAGAAAAATGTTAAATGACATTTTTCATAATGTTCATTAATTTGGTACAATTTTTCATTGAATTAGTGCAAACGATCATCAGCCTTTTTTTTTTAAGTGGTCCACTAACTAAGGGACTCTAAACCACATTAGCTTTAGATTCCAGTAGATGTATGGCATTTAGATGTATGACATTTACCGATATTCACTAAATTTGTATCTAGCTGATGAATATAAAAGACTATATATTTGCATCTGGAAAGAAGCTCTAAGCAAATATTTAGATCTAGGTAGGGGTAACTTCTCAGAGGCTTAAATTATTTGTCCTTACTTAATGTCAATCTTCTGAAGGTTCATTGCTTTGCTTTGATGGTTCATTGATATAGTGAGAATGATCATCACTTTTTTTTTTGGGAGATGTATGATATCTACCGACGTTCATTAAAATTTGTACCTGATTCACTATTTACAATGAATACTATATCCATCTGTAAAGAAGCTCAAAGCAAATATTAAGATTTGCAGGCTACTTTCAGTGTTTTCAAATGCACATTACCAATTGCAAATACTCTTATTGAATGTCAATCTTTGGAATGTTCATCAAATTCGATTAATTGTTCATTGGTAGATATAGGGCAAGTGTTTTTTTTTTGTTCGCGGTATATAATAAAAGTCGTTCAGTGATCCAATAAGTGAGATGCACTACACCAGCGTGGGTTCACTGCGATCCCAGTGCATGTATGGCATATACCGACGTTCGCTAAATTGCATCTGATAGCTGATACAGACTTACTTATATTTGTACCCGCTAAGGATACTTAAACTAAATAAATAAATGTATTTTTATGAGCGTTCACTAGTTTCCTTCATTTGTTCATCAATTTAGTACAAACGTTCATTAATTTTATGTGATTTATGAGAATGAAGTCAGGTAACGTGATAGGTATGGAGCCCAATGGCACCACTCGTACTAAAGTAAAACTTAGGATCCCATTACAATTTGACATACGTCCTCAATGGCAGAGTAGGTTAGGTTAGGTTGAAGTGGCTTTCGGCTAGCCGATACACTTAGACCATTATAAGGTCCGTTGTATTACCAAATGAAACTAGGGTTATGCTTCCTACTCATTGAACCAGTTGGAGCTTCTGATGAAGCGTAGGCGAGAGAACCGTCAACATTTGCCTATCCTACGTATATAAGTTGATCGCCTTAGTATCACGCCTTAGGTAAATTTGAACAATTTGTTCTTTTTCCCACAATTCTTTAAAAAAAGTTTTGCGAAAATACCTATCCGCTGAAAGAAACTCTTAAAAAAAATAGTTAGCGCAATAGGTCCGTATGGACCCTAGACCTAGCTTCTCACGACCATTCGTTTTGTGTGAGTTTTTCATTTTTGGAACAAATGGGAGGGATATACAATTTTATTATGAGAGGTGGCGCGGTGGAAAAAAAAAACCCCAAGTTGGAATTTGGGTTCTTGCGGGATTTAAACCTGGAACCTCTCGCTTAGTAGTTCAACAAAATAACCACTAAGCCACTACCCCTACCAAAGAAACGCTTTGTGCCTGTCAATTTTCAATCATGAGGGCTTTGGCAGGTGCATCTGCTTCGACTGTTTTAAATGTTTTAGATTACTGTGGTAAATTTGCCGAATTTCCTTTTAGATCTTATAAGACGATTTTTTTTAAAAGGGTAACACAAGAAGCCCTCAGATATACTTATATGCTCTTACCTCTGATCTAATTGTGTCTGTGAAGACAGCTACCTAATCGACCTATGCTCAGTTGTGAATGGCAGGATGTCTCCAAATTGACGATATTCCATCAGCATATTAGTGTCACAAGTTCCACCATAGTGGGCATTAATATCTTCAACTTAAGTACATGGTCGCACTACGCACTCCACAAGGCCATTATATGATGTGACACACGATCACCATTCCAAGTGTCAACCCGAGTGACGATGATTAACTGTGTCACACGCCTCCACGATTGCCAGTAGCGCTGTAGCACTCCTAACCTTTACTAACCTCCCATCTAGCAAATAAGGATCTCACTTTGCGCCATACAAAATACAATCACTCCAAATTAGCAAGACCACAATACCATTAGTCTCCGCACCCAAATAAAGGTATAAACCATTGTAAAACGTTTCGTTTCAGCAGGTATACATTCTAAACAAAATTAATTATAACCCAGACAAGGAAATAATACCGCTACTAAATGTCAGCCTTTAACGAACAAAAAATGAACCAACGGCCGACAAAAAAAGATCCAAAACAAATCTGTCTCAATTCAACTGTCCGAAATTGGTAATACGCCTTTCATCTCAATCAAACGCCATTCGAATAAATAAAAATAAGTAATACACACATATATAGAGAGCTACTATTTAAATTTGTGACTTTTATTAAGTTGCAGATACAAATTTGTATCTGGTTTCAGTTATGCCGTGCCTGTCGTATTTGTTGTATTTTTTTTTCCATTTCATTCTATGTCACATTAAGTGAGTTCTGTCGCTTGATTAAAATATAAAGTCCCCAAACAAATGGTCAGACGTTCACTTTGTATCTGTTTTTTTTTTTTAATAAACCCAAGTGCGGACACAAGCTCAGTTTATCTATAGATACAGCTACACCATGTATAGATTAAATTGCATTCACACATTAAAAAAAAAAAAAAACACACTTTCATTGCCAAAGAAAGGGGGTTCAGGAGGGGGGATGCAAAAAATAAAACCAATACTCGAGAATACTGAGTCAGGCGGCGGTAATCGCGCAAAATAAAAAAATATTGCCTTTTTCGAACCGACAGAGGGCGAAATAAAATAAATAAATGAATGCGATTGTAAAAGTCAGGCGGGCGCAAAAATATATAAAATGCCATGCATTTTATTTATTTACTCAAAAAAAAAAAAACAGAAAAAAAGGGGGAGATTGTTTGTGTTATTATTTGATTTATTTATTTTTGTTCCCTCTCTCCTAGAGGCCCTACTGCAAATAACTATACACACTAAAACGTTCGTGTATCGTTCTTTTGAATTGTTACTTCTGCCCTGCTGCTTGATGAGGATGATCGTGATGATGGAGCAAAAGAGTAGCTTTGATATGAGAAAAACAGAAAATCTCGTCTTCCGTCAGCAAACAGCAAACGTTAATATAGACAATTCACTGTTATTGCTTTAGGTTGAGTGGGGGGTTTTTGTTTTTTTTCTTCTCTGAGTTAGCATAGGTATATGTTGCGGAACGGAGTAAATTGCATAGTCAACATAAGTGCAGACATCAGGGAAAAAACTCGACAAACAAAAAAAATAAACTATGTATCTGAACAATGCATTTAGATACAGCAAACAGCGAGCGCACCGCACACATCCCCCATGTTCCATGTACCTTGCATATTAATCACAATTGTGAAACTTGCTTGAATAGATTGATAATAAAATTGCTAGTTTGCATTTTAGTTAGCTTTTGTGTTTCTGTTTGTTGCTTTGCAATTTTCGATTTAATATTCTGTTTGCGCAGCTAGTTTTCCTCTCTTTTTAATATTAACTTGTTGACTTTGGCGTTTCTCTCGGTTTGACGTTCTACAATATACCTACCTACGACTTTTTTTTATTTATTTTTTATTGCATTCCTACGTACGAGTCTCGTTCGCATACAGAAAAGGGTGTAGTACAGAACAACAGCTCTATGCCCGTACCCCTATTGCCAATCTAATGCACTCCATAAGACGCTCATTAAGTCCATTTAACGTTTTGTATACAGTTCATCATGTAAGACCAAATCGAACGGGCATCTATTGAGTTGCAAGACAAAAGAATTGACTTGGCTATACTCTTCGGGTGAAGTGCTGGTCGAGAGGTGGGCTTTGGAGCTCAGCTGAGTGCTGAGTGACTGTTGGCTTAGTGACAGCATTAAACCTTGACAGGTACATTTATGGAAAGTATTTCTGCGCGCGTGTGTTTGATTGCGGGAAAGTGATTTTCGTTCCATGTATTGGAGAACGTATCTAACTCTTTTTTAGTATTTGGTTGACCTTTTTAATTTTTTTTCGTTAAAAAAAAAAAAATAATAAATAGTTGGCGCAACAGGTCCGGAGGGACCCTAGGCCTAGCTTCTCACAACCATTCGTTTTGTGTGAGTTTTTCATTTTTGGAACGAATGGAAGGGATCTACAATTTTATGCCGACTCCAAACGGCTAATTGAGAAGCTCTTACAAGACATTTTTTCTCTCGGATGTTTGTCAGACGTTCGCGAGAGGTAGCGCAGTGGAAAAAAACCATAAGTTGAAATTTGGGTTTTTGCGGGAATCGAACCTGAGACCCCTCGCTTAGTACTCCAACACACTAACACACTAAGCCACTGCGACTACAATTTTTTTTCGTTGTTCGCCGTTAATCTTAGTTCTTTACAAGAAGTGAGGTTTGTTCTTAAATTCTGTTGTCTGTCCAGTGATTGTCATCGATCAAGTCTGATGTCAGACTGGATATATCTGGCTAAGAGGAGACTTATGTGGTGCGTGCAATTGTTGTTAGAAAAAACTAAAGGGTCATGCAGAGTTGGTAGGTTGTACGTGATTAGACATAGTCATCAGAAATAGATTTGAGGTAAATTTCCAACTTTTGGAAGACTAAGTTCAACAATGGGTATTGGATAATCAGCAAGAAACATTGCAAATGATCACCAACTATCACAAGAACTAAATTCATCTCAAAATAGTGGAATCAGTAACAAAAGCAACAAAACGCACTATTTATCGTGTAGTCAATGATTTCGAAGAAAGAGGGTCTGTAGGTGATAGGCCCAAGCATGGACCACAACGTACTGCAAGATCGGCTGAAAACATCACTGCTGCTCAAGGAAGTGTTCAAAACAATCCATCAACCTCAATTCGACACCGTGCTCAGGAGCTTGGTCTTCAAAGAACAACTTTGGAGACAATTTTGCACATGATTGAAAACTTTTTAACGCTACAACTTCATGCTTTGGGCTTGATTAACATGTGGTATCAACAAGATGGTGCCACATCGCTTACAGCCGGGATTACAACGGAATTACTGCGAGACCTCTTTCCACAACAAGTTATTTCAAGAAATGGTGATGTTGATTGGCCTCCACGGTCGCCTGATTAGACTGCTCCGGACTTCTTTTTGTGGGGATATCTGAAAAGCAAGGTTTATGCAAACAAACCAGAAACGCTTAAGCAACTCAAACAAAATATTCCCGCGTGAAATGTGTGAGAATGTAATGAAAAATGTGCTCAAAACGGCTCGCATTTGTGAGACTAACAAAGGCGGACATTTACCTGATATTGTATTCGACACATAATTGCCGACAAAGTAGTATACCTTCCCGGCGGACACCCACTTCTTGATATATGCAATTAACTGCCTTTCAATAAGATCCAGGCTCAATCTCGGGTCTCTCCAGCTAGAGACAGAAAATTATGTCCCTCAAGGTTCTTCGCTAGGGCCTCTTACTTTTCCTCTTTTAAGGAAACAATTCACCTAACGATCGGTGGTTCAACAAGTGACTAACAATTTAAAAGAAACTAGTTTTCCTGGTGAGGCTATTATAGAACAGAGACTAGGCATACAGAAAAATCTACAACCAAATGCTCTTTTAGATTAAAATAAAAATTTTTGATAGACAGATATGTGATAGGTATTAGCCGAGTAGGTAAGGTATTCATTTCTGACAATGGTGTCCAGAATTTTTTTTTTAAATGAGCAAAGTTATTACAAATCGTCCAATAAATCTGTAAACATCTTGTTGAAATAAGACGGATAAAAGCATCGCCGATGTTTTTGCTATAAGCATTTGTATAAAAGGTCCTAGTGCGGTTGTTTATGATCTTCATTACGTCGTTTTTAATGATGGAGCTTGGACCTTTTAGAAGCCGAGTGATATAGAATCTTTTTGCGCTCCAAGAGAAAAAAACAAACATCCACTGTAGACACTAGACGCTGGGCTGTTAATTTTCGTCTCTAAAGTGTATTGAGTTCGGTCCAATTGACACTGAAAAACCTTAGAGAAGAAGAGTAACAACCAGCAGCAAGTATCTATAATCTTTGGGGGTTCGAACCAGTCAAGAAATTTCACCTTGAACCTCGCAGATGTTGAAGATTTTTAGACAATTAGGTGATCATTAAGTGCTTCAATATTCACAATTAAATATTTGTGTCTTTCTTTGTTTGAATTCGCTCCAAAAGTACTACAAATGGGGTACCGCAAGGTTCTACTCTAGGGACTACATATGTTTTCGTATTCATAATATGCAAATTTGTGATTATTAGTTTAGTTTTGTTCAGTAAAATGGTAAGCAAGCCTAACTGTGGCTGCAGAACTGATCTGTCTGCAAATATGTGCCACACAAAATATGCTTCTGTCTAACATTGGCAGGATATTTGCAAGGAATAAGAAGCTGATGGTGGTATATGCTTGAGTAAGGAGTAGATATTCAGCTTGAGAAAAATGGATTTTTTTTGCATCTAAGCTCATTTAAACACCTTAAGTGATGTGTGGGGTGTGGCTCTCACTATAGATAGGATCTTTTAGTAGTAATAGTAATATTTATTACTAGCTAGTTTATAATGTTCATTTAGTACTCTTAATCTTAGCGAAATCGATACATTTTCGTTTGAAAATTAACATGTTTGTTTCACATGTTTGTTTCACTAGGTTTGTGGCACTCGGAAGCTTGTTAAATTATTCACTGAAATCATTGATAGCATCAGAGACAATACTGAGACCCCCAACTTCGATCGATTAACAGTTATTTGCCTACAAACTAAATTTTACGCTCCCAAAAAGTTTAGGTGCGCTAGTATTGTTGCATAGAAATTCGTATTGACAAATGTCAAAAATCCTCTCAACCAACACATTCGCACCTAATCTTTTTACATTTCACTGTGGGCAAAGCAAAACGGATAGGAATTGGCATACACGGATAGGACAACAAAATGGCGGATTCCTGGCAAAAATTGAGGGGGCCAGCGGCAAGAGGATTGTGAGTTGGGGGTCTCAGTATGATTTGTTTATGGATAACATTATGAGTAAAAAATACTGAGGTCGAACCGCCTCATCCGTGATTGACTTTTTATGTCAATGTAACAGACGAAACTGAAAGAAATACCGTCACTAATTGTTCGTTTACGGAGGAACAAATAAGGTCCTCGATTTAGCAATTTAGGGGCCTTATAAGTTCAGCTGTGCAGCAGTCTAAAGTTCTCGAATTATCTAAGTAATGGCCAAAAGTTGCGTTAACTTAGCGTTTAGTCGCCAGTGGCCCAATGTCATATAGAGTTGCAGATCCATCGAACAAAAACTAGGTATACCGACAAATCTACAGGCTCTCTTAGATTAGAATGAACTTTTTTGATAGACAGATGCCCTTGGACGAGTAGGTCTTTGCATCCGACATACGTGTCCATTTGCTATAAAGAGGCAATTGTTTGAGGAGAAACGTTAATAAAATGAGTTAAAGTCACTAACTTCTGTAAAAGACTTACCATCGCGTAGGTCTTTCCCGCAATGTCTTTCTTTGTAGCGATCCTCAAAAAATAAATAAGAAAATTGCCACAGGTACATATCCACTAAGTGTTGGGCATTGGTCTAACTGACTGTCTACTCTTGCTCAAGACTCTGTTAATTCAAAAAGAATTCCCAATGACGTTGCTACATTAATTTCGTTCAACAATCCTTCGAAAACAAGTCCCAAACCTACTGCCAAAGAATACCTCATCCATCCCATATGTCACTTAAAAATAGGAACAGTCATTAAGCCCCCTATTAGCTATTACTTCATGTCATACATCCCACATCCACGTATGAGCGATACGTCCTTCCACATTGCGATGTTGCAATCATCGTTTGATATAATTGACTTGATCTATCGTCCGCATTAATGCATATAAATCTGTCCAACTTTCAAGGACTAACAGTCATACAGATATTCCATTATGCAAGAGTCGCCACTTCCTTGGGCGCTATTTTTCTCGTTACAAGCATCTTCTGATAAATTATCATATTTCTCTCATCACCATACCGTATTTTAAGTCAGAAAGCCAATTTCGAATTTCCCACCGAATTTAATTCAACGGTCACTTCTAATGCACATTTCAGTATATCATTAAATATAGTTTCCAATGCCATGCTGCTTGTACTCTCTCGCTGAAAATAATAAAATTGCATTGAGGCATTAATATTGAATATTTATTTACGTCATCGTTTGCCGACTGTTTTTGGCACAGCTAATGCACATCGGATGCGACTATAATAGTAGAAACAAGTAATGCGAATCTGACACAGAAACCATTTTTTATTCAGTGAGCGTTTCATGCGATGCATATAACTTTCTAAACAGAAAACAGATTTTTTTTTCATTGCTAGCCAGAAAAAAAATATTAAAAAAACGTTAATCCTATTTAATTGCCATTTATGAAATGAAATGTCAATTCAGCCTCGCGCTACAGTTAAAAATAGAAATGTTGTCACTTTGCATAGTGGACTTCTATTTTAATAAATTTCCTGTTGGTATTAAATTTATATTTTATTTCTTTTTAATTCACCTAATAAATGACGGTCAATATACTGTTAATTTCTCGCTCTCGGCGTGAAGTCGATTATTTGCATATTTAAGTAATATTCTCCTTGAAAAGTGGTACAATTTTAATGTGGACTTGATTACTAAATTTACGGATTATCTTTTTCTTTTTGCATTTTTATAAATAACTGTTTTTCTTCGAACACGAAAGAAATTAAATAAAATCACCAACTAATGCTAATCGTAAATTTTGCAGGAGCAAGTTTACCGAATGGATTTATGTTCTATGAAGAATTGGAACAACATTTTGTTCTTGGAAGCAGGTGTACCATAGCTGCCAATGTTGAGGCCAGAAACTGTAACAAGTTGCAATAGGAACTTTTTGTTTCATTTAACTCAATTCAAGTAAAAAATCCTCCATGACAAGAAGTTTGACAGCAAATTGTAGTAGATTTTTGCGATGAGTGCACTCAGATCAAGCAAATAACATTTTTGATTTGCAAATATGAATCAATACAACATAAATTAAATTCAATTTTGATCGTTACATAAAAATGAGTCAAACGAAGTGGAAATAAGTTGCTACGTAGTAGGTGCATACAAAACAATAAATGAAGTAGGTCTACTACATATGAAGTACATTGGTAGCCCTGGACGTGAACTGTACAGTAGAATCTATTAGCAGAATCTATAGCAGTAAGGTAAACGGGGTCTTATTTAAGAGGTTATGAACGCGCTTAATATCAGCGAAGCGTTGCCAGTTCTATAGATTTTCCCCCAGATTTAGGTTTATTTTTTGGTCCCCGGGGGTAATCTGGGGGGAGATATTATTTAGGGGGAAATCTGGAATTTTTAAAATTCTACATGATTGTACTTCGTTACATGTGATATTCTTTTTGTTAACCCTAAAATGAGCTTCCGCTGTAAGAAACGCTGAATAGCTTATACTTAAGAATGAGGTACCTAGCGTAGAGATTCTTCGATCTATTCCCAACTAATATTTAGACCGTCTGGCAAAGCTGTAAGAGCAACATTTTTAGCGAGCGCCTAAGGTTCGACTATAATTTATATGCAAGGTTGTGATACCAACTAAATTGGGTACAGATTTACAGAAATAAAGATTTTATATATTTTTTTCTTATTTGTTGCGATTCGCATATAGTCACTGATCTTTTAATGGAATCAGCATTACAAATTCTTCTAGATACTGGGCCTTACTAATAATCATTTTTAACCTTCACACTAAATATTTTGTAGGTCACAATATGCAATTGTGTATGGAAAATTTACCCATTTTGGGTTCGAAAAATTTAGCCTGGGCACTAAAAATAATTATTGGTATCGCGGATTGTGGCTAACATCTGAGGAATATTACTCGTTGCAAACAAATCGGTTTGCAGGTCATAATTTCCGGCCACTGGTCATTAGGGAAGCACAAAGTCAAGTTTGATATCTTATATATAAATAGGCAAAGGCCAAGGCAAATAGTTAAGAACCACGTTATCACTGCTTTAAACAGCAAACATTCGCTTGATAGAGTTTTTGTTGTGAAGATTGTGCAAATTGTCCTAAACGAACCGCGAATTAGGTCGTTCTTTGATGACTTCTGGGATACGTTCGTGACGATCAGCTGCACCGATTGGTTTTAAGCTCCGATGGAATTTTCTTCTTTTTATTTACATGTCTCTAGAGTTGTGAACTGAAAAGATATTGCTTCAGATCTAATTTCGCTTCGTGTCAGAATATCATTGACCAAACACATCCAACCATTGTCCTAACTTTTTATTTTGACTTACTGATCTAGGAGTACCCTGAACCTATCTACCCACTCCGATACATAGAGATTCATAGAAAACGAATGCGGAATGATTTACCAGTATTTTTTCTGCAAGGTCAACCTTATGCAGAAGAAGGATTTTGCTTAGATCTTCGATCTTCGTTGTTGTCCAAAAAAAAGTCGAACAGATATTGCTAATTCGTAGAATGACAGGAGACTGGCGATTGATTTTTTTTTTTTTAATTATATCCTAAACCGAGTGGGCAGGTTTACAGAAAACACGTCTTAGTTTTACAGAATCTGCACGAATTTATGAATTTGATCGTCGAAACGATAAGCCTTCTAAATTCACAACTCAGTGCTCAAGTCAGATCTCTCAGAACAAAAAAAGAGTGTATTTTGTTGTTTTTCAACGTCGACATGGCAAAAAGAGCATTTTTGGGTAGGTAAGAGAAGTCTGACATCACGGACTCAAGTTAACAGTCTTGAGACCAGCATTGAGTTAAGTCTTCACAATAATATGCTTTTTTATTTATTTCTTCACTTTTACTTAAAGTTTATCTACCTACGAGTACTTCACAAGCAGATGCGGAAATAATCTCGGTGTAGAGCTTGGGTCAACACGGGCTGTGAGCTGAAGGTTTTGGTTTGGCTTGAGGAATGCTTTCAAGGCACTTTCCAGTTCCTTCCTTTGGGATCCATCCAATAGCTTGGCAGAGAACCTCGCAAACAACATCACCGCGATCGGCAGGCATAATATGGTCTTGAAGGCGTTGATTACACTGTCCAACTTCTTTAAACGACCATTGTCAGCCATCAGACCAAGAAAATTTAAAATGTTAAAATCAGCCGATATTCATATACAAGTCGTACAAAAAAAAGAAGCTTTTTTGGGTCGGTCAAATTTATTTCGTACAGACAATCGTTGTAGTACGTGATGAGCTGACTGTATGTAACATAACTTAGAAATTATGTCCTTGTCATTCAGAACTAGAGTGTGTGTGAATGAAAATTTGTATGCCAGCTCTACAAGTAGGCTAGGTATAGGTATGCGTATGAATATTTGTATAATGTGCAGTTGCTCATCAATACTGATTTACAAAATTTTAAACTCAAATGTGAAGGAATCACGTCGAGGTGTTGCGTTCAGCGGGACAGTTTTCAAAGCAACTTTGTGACACTTATTGACAACAGCGACACTTAAGACAAATCAGACAATTTATGTCTTACCCAAGAAGAGTGCATCGACTGGGCCTCACTTTTCCAAAACTTCGGTTGCTGGTAAGTACCTACCTAATCTTTGAAAATCGCTTAAAGGAGAACGCGCCCAAAAATTGGCCCTAAGCGAGTGCGATTTTTTGAAGAATCTTGAAGAAAATTGGTTAAAACTAACAGTCTCTGTAAGAAAAGAAACGAGTACTTATTCGTTGTTAAAAAATTCTTAAATGCGCACAGTTAAAAAAGAATCACATTTAATTAGTTCTTTTCCAACCAAGTTGCTGCATTTATATCATAATTAATTTTAAAAAAACAAAAGACCCGACTGACTGTAAAAAAATCTCACTGACATTTGTGAAAACTGTTTTTTTTTATTTATTTTTTTATATTTAATTGTTTAGCCTATGACAGTCCGGGAAAGAATACCAATTTAATGAAACCTCACTCTTCAAAATCGGTCAAGCCGGTTGGGCTACATGGCGTCACGTAGGAACGTACATAGGATACGCGCGAAACACATAACCCTCCCTGTATGCAGTCGGGTAAAAAGCTTTATTTCGGTTTTCAACAACGTGACCGCTGCAGAGTTCTGAAAAGTCGCAAGAAAAAGGGCCAATGAGAAAAGAAAAAAAGTCCCATATCTAAAGCTATTCAGCACATTTAGTATTTTTGAACGATATTTGATAAGCATTGGCTCGCTTCACACTATAATAATGTTGTGATAGGCAACTACGTTACATTTTAAAGGTTTTTATTTGGAAATAACAACAATTTTTCGATTTCGGAATTCACGCCATCAGGCAGGCTTCCCCTAGGAAGCCCCAGGATGAGATGGTTAGATCAAGTCCGAGATCTGTCCTCCGCCCGTAGGGGGATTGCCGCTGATGATCTAGAGTCGGTGGGGTATAAGATCGGGAGCTATGGAGGGTCCACTTAGGCATCATATACCTGCGACCCTACTAATGGAAGAGCGGCCATTGAAAATGAATGAATGAACAATTTTCGAAGAGCCTTCTTCAACTAAAAAAAGGGCCAAAATAGCAAAAAATTGTGGTAGGCTCTCGAGAAAAGTGCCAAATTGCAGCTTTAGTCGCACAACGGTTACGCTGTTTTCTCTACTGAGAACATTTTATGGACAATTTTATGAATCGGTTATTTTTAACCGAGTTTCATTAAACAAGCTGACTCGGTTACTTTTAATCCACTAACTCTGAATGAGTTATATTGACATTATTCCTTGATAGTTTGTAACCGAAAGTTGGTTGATCTTAAATAGATAATGAGTAAATTTCCAAAATACCACAATTTACAAGTACAAAACTGGTATACATCTGTTAACATGTGGGGGGCGCTGTTGAAGCCTTAAAGGCGTGATTTCTTTATATAGTCCTATAAAGTCCTTATACGAAATGAAGCGTACACATCCGTGGCAACAACTGTTTGCCAATTTACATCAAAATTGGTTTAAACTTTAAAGTTGCCACATTCTTAGGGCGATTTATGCCTAAAACTTAAATCTTCTCGACTTCATACCTCCAAAACTCTAAAGAGAAGGACTACCATTTGATACAATAGGTCTTTTAGGTCACAGTGTCAGTCATTGGGCTGGGAATTAAAAAAAAAAAAAGACTAGGTACCTCACAGGCAGCCGATCTTAACAAGTGAGGTGTCAAAAGAAAGGCAACTCCCTCAACCGCAAACCTAACTCCCTCTAAACTGTCTTTGATGGAATAGAAACCGCACTTTGATACCTTAGTAAAATTGTGTACATGCACCTTAAATCCGTTTTAAGACTTCGAGGGTCACTTTCACTCCCTCTGCAACCGCAAGTCAAACCCTCTTCAGAAATCAATTTACCAATTTGTGTCCAATTTGTAGACATCGTCACTATTACGAAGCCGTCGGTGTTCGCCGTTCCCTATGCCATCAGGCCACAAGGTTCGTTCTTCGTTGGAAAACAACACCCGAATTGAAAATGACTCCCCAATTATAGTCTCGTAATATTCCCGAAAATTACCATCGAATTTTGTATTTTACCGTCTCATACCTATCCTAAGGAAAACTACTTCCAAACTCATTAACAGCACATGCCATCAGCGTTCTCCGCATAGGTGTCCCTCCTATCCTTCGGCCGAGCTCCATTCTAATGGCAATTTGTCCCCACAAAAAAAATAAAACTCACTTTATTGCATGGCAACACAACCTTTTTCAGATATACAAACTCTGTTATCGGAGAAACAGTATTTTTTTTTTGTCCATTCCATTTTTTAAATAAAAAGAACGAGGAGTAACAAAAAAAAAAAAAAAAAACGAGAAAAAAACGAGAAAAAAACTTGAAGAAAATTACATTAAATTGGCTTCAATTATTGTATTAATTTTTTGGGTTGGTTCCCCGTTTTTGGTTAGTTTCGCGGACGTGTTTTTTTTTTTTTTTTTTTTTTTTTTTTTTTTTTTCTTCGACTTAACCCATGTCGTGTGCGCCTTTTTTTCCATGTTGTTCGCTTATCCTATTAACGCCCTCTTGTAGGTATTTTTCGTTTCTTAAGGATTGAGGTAATTTACCAGAACTGCGGGGTTGGATCACGAAGTGGGTGTAGTTGTTAGTAAAAAAAATATTAACAAATGGCATTTACCTAATTTTCGATTTTTTGAACGACAATTTGTTGGTTATCCTGGCGCACTTTGCGGTGGGAAAATCTCTCCGAAACACTGTCACTTTGTCATTAAAATTTTCGGTGGCACACAATTCTATTTAAATTTTCATTCTTTTTTTTTTTTTCTTTTATTTGCAATAAATTTGCAATTAACTTCGAACGGCAAACAAAAATCCACATGTCACACTAGTTCTTCTAAAAGTATTATTTCAGTCGAAGGATGGTATAGGTGGGTATTTATTTTTCTCTTTTTTTTAAATGATCACGTAACTAGTTCCGAAAAAAAAAAAAAAAATTCTCTCAAAAACCGCCGCACTAAACGAGCGTTTAAAAGCGAATGCGACTCTAACTAACGATACTTCGCAGACGGAGCTTAGTCTTATAAGCATTTGAATCGGATACACAACAAACAAAAAATAGTCACAGTTTCTTTACTAGCGTTTTTTTTTTTTTCAATTCGCTTTACAGAGTACCTAGACTGAAATACACCACACACCACTGAATAAACCACTTAATCTCGCACACTGGCTACGTTACTAGTTACTACACCATACACCGTGCAGAAATAACGAATCGAAAGAAGCGAACGAAAAGAAAAAAATATGTATATATATTTGAAATTCGTATTGCCCAGATACACTTTTTACTGTTGGGGGCTTACTGCGAACAGTGCTGAGGATTGTGCTGGTGGTGTAGTTGCTGCTGCGGCGACGGCAGTTGCGATTCTGCCTTTGGATGGATTTTTGTCGAAACCGTGAACCCGAAATGAGGTTGATTTCGCAAAAAAATATCTTTTTGCATGATTCCACTTTGTTAAAGTTAATCACACGTACACTGGGTACACGCTCTCTCGCTCGGTATACTGTCTGCGAGATGACGGTTGGTTTGGATGTAGGTACTACTGTGTTTGAATTTAGCGTGTTGTTCGCACAACCGTCATCCACGTCACTGAGCGGTGTATTGAAACTTTGATGGCAACTTGATGGACATTGAAGTATCTTTTTGCAGTTTTTTCGTTTTTTTATTTTGTACGCTCTCCAACTGTGTGTCGTGTATGTCTCGTGATCCTTCTCCTCCCATATTTATCCAACCTTATGTGGTAAGCCAGTTGTTTGATGAATACACAACATGCAGAGGCAGCAAACAGGAAAAGAAGGACAAAAGAAAAAAAAACTGCAACGCCCCGCCAAGATGGGGAGCAATAAACTCACCACACACACCAAATGGATCTGCGCACTAAAGGGTGTATCTCTGTGTGCAAATATCCCCCCCACATCGGTGCAGTGTGACTTTCCGGCGCTCCCGGCCATGCCGTGAATAGTATGGTGAAAAGTGCATTGCACACCTTCGCAAGCCCGCTTAACAAAGCGGAACCGCGAGTGGATTTTTGCCTGTTTAACAGCTCGTTCAAGTGGAACTGGCATGAGGTATTTAACTCACCATACCACGTCTGCAAAAATGTTGAAACAAACATGGTATCTTGGATCGAGGGTTGCGAATTAAAAGCCTTTTGTTTTACATCATCCCCCGTGCGGGTAGTTTGAAAAATGAATCAAACCGGTCCTCGCTAAAGGGGTACCCAACCTAATGGTCATAATTTCGCAAATTCTCAACTGTGTGTGTGGGTTTTTTTTTTTTATTATTTTATTTTAGAGGGGATTCAGGAGATTTCTGCGCACAAGTCATACAACTCACCACTTACCTTGACTTACCAGTTACCACTTACCACTCTCTTTCGAGGTGACTTTCCAGGCACCAGTCACCACTCACCACTCACCACTCGCCAGTGTAGCTGGGCAACCCCCCACCCCACACACGATTTATTGTTCTAAATGGCATTTGAAATGCAAAATGATTCTCATGTTCTCAGTTCACAGTTCACACATCGGAATGGGAATATAGAAAAACACGCCGGCCGTGGAAAAAGGAGAGAAAACCCGAAAAGAAAAGAAAAGGAAAAATTGTGGGTGTTACATGTATGGGCTATTAATATCACAAGACTTAAACACTTGATAGCTAGGGGTGGAGTAGAACCCCGAGACCATACACGATTGGAGGGAATTTTCGCACCAATTAGTTGGTTGCGGATGGGAAAAATAGAAAATTCGCTTTCGTGTGCGGGACAGCTAATAGATGTGGGTATGGTCATTTTGTTGTTCCGAAGGTCAGGGTTAATTTTAACAACAATTTGATAACTTTATAATGTGATGAATAAAGATTTGCGCGCTGTCGTGTTGTCTGATGCTGATATCATGCTGATGATGCTGTCTAAAGGGAGAGAGAGAGAGAGAGAGAGACAGAGTAGGAGAGAGCGGGAGAGGGGGGGACTCTGTTTAAATATTCATCCCTTGGTGGATGATGATATTTTTGGGAAATTGTTGTGGATGTGACTTCTAAATTGAATAATTGTGAGATAGAATTGCTCGTTTTGGGTTATTGTGGTCAGTTGGTATGGCAGGATGCAGGAGGTGCGGCGGCAGAGGAGCATGTTGATATGATGTGAGCCGTCCTGGTGAAGAGGGATGTTTTCCTGCCGAGTGCAGATAAGGGGATGGTTGTGCAAAATGGAAATCCATGCTCTGGTTGTGCGAAGTGATTTACGAACCAGAGAGGTTGGTAGGTGGTGTGTGTACCTCTACCTACCTACCTAAGTTTGAAGATGGATTTCATATGAGGGAGTAGGAGGGTTTTGATGGAATAGCTTTTGCATATAGCTGCTTGTTGCTTCCTTGTGTAATGCGGAATTCATGATACCATAATAATGGAATGTCTGTAGCATGTTACTTTTAGAAAATATGTTCGCCCTGATGTTGGGCAAGTGGGAAGGTATACAACGTGCTAATTGACCGAAATACGTTTGGAAGGGCTGACTGAAGAATGTGTAACGAATAATAGAAGATACTAGCACCCGAACTTGAATACCTACTGAAAATTTAACCAAAGTTGGTGAATAGTACTAGGTATCTATTATTAATTCAGTGAATCAAGACCATTGGGAAGTAGCTCATTCTATTGGACAGGATTTACCTACAACCACATAGATACCTAGGTACCTACCTTTTATTCGAATTAAGTGCGACTGCAATCAATTCCTTGAGCAGAGAGGTCTTATTCGGTGTACTACATAGAAGAAGACTGGTACTCTATAACTTGTGAGGTTATGTGACAGATCTCCACCGAATGACATAAAATTTCTGAAGGGAAATGTACTATTGATAGGTAGGGGAGACTGGGTACGGTTGAAACACAGGACGGTTGCAGAGAAGAACCTACCTACCTGTATACCGTGATTAGGAACTTGAGCTCTAGCATGTCATATAAATGAATGGTATAGAAGCAGAAAAATCACTTATTTAAAATCAACCAACTTTCGGTTAAAAACTACCAAGTCCTAATGCTGGTTTTCTTCTTCTCCCCACACATGCAGCTTAATATGGTTGAAACGCTGCTTCCAAATCTGCCCGCATTAAGAACGACTTCTATACTACTACTACTGTTAATATAGCTCCTACAGAGTAAGTGACTCACAAACAACAGAGTCAACTTGTTTAAGGAGACTCGGCTTAACATAACCGACTTAAACCGCAGTAAAACTTTTTGCTTGATATATTACCTAATCTAGAAACATATTTTTTTAAAGCATTTAACTCTTTCGGTTCTTTTTTGTTGTACTTAAGGCGCAGTGGTTTAGTGGTTAGTGCGTTGGACTGCTAAGTGTGGTGTCCCAGGTTCGAATTCCCCAAAATTTCAACTTTCAGGGATTTTTTTTCGACTGTGCCACCTGTCGCGAACGTCTGACAAGCATCCGAGAGTATAAATGTCTTGAAAGAGCTCCTCAATTGGCCGTTTGGACTCGGCATAAAATTGTAGATCCCTTCCATTCGTTCCAAAAATGAACAACTCATAAAACGAAGAGAAGTAGGTCCCTACGGACCCGTTGCACCAACTAAGTATATTTCTTTTTTTAAGGTTAAAAATATTTTTTTCTTTTTGTTGTCACGGAGTCTCTTACTAAAATTGTTGGAACATTATTTTTGTAAAGTAGGAAGGCAAAAAACAAAAACAAGTCAAATAGGAACTCATGTCGAATCTATTTTATTCACAGAAATGGCACAAAGTACCTCCAAACAAATTGGATGCCGTTTGGCAAAAAAAAAAAAAACAACAAAAGCAAAATTTTGCCAATTCAAATAGACGGAACTTAGTTTTTTTTCTTATTTTTTTTTTTTTTTAATTTCTGTGCCTGTTATTTAAATAAATTCGAAAGTGATAATAAGGATATTCACTTAATCTCATAACTTTATGCAGCTCGTAAATTCATAAATTTCTGTGGTGCTTTTTTTTTATTTTATTTTTAGTAACGTCCCTTGCAAGTTTCATTAAATTCTAAAAAAAAAACAGGTGTTGGTAGGCAGGAGGTTGAGTGAACGCACCCCTCGAAAATGTCATTGCGTACCTAGTTCGCTATAAATAACGATTAAGCGATGGAATAGCTATACCTTCTACTTATCTATTTAGTTCAATTATTACCGTCATTGGTGCAACTCTAAAAACATGAAAAGCAATTCACGCGACCACTTGCCACAGTTTGACATTTGTAAATTTGCGTTATTTTTCGCAGTCGATTTCCGAGCCTAATTGATCGCGAAAAATTATGACGCCTGCGTAAACTGTTCTCCATACAAAATCTGACAGTTAATCTACGAGGTGTTAAATTTCTACAGTTTGCGCAGCACGCGTTTAAGGCCTGTTTTCTGATATATATATTTTTTTAAATAAATGGGTATTTCATTATATCATTATTTGTCTTTTTTCGTATAGGTTTGAGTTGCAGTTAGGGGGCGCCCTAGAAATATCGCCCAGGGCGCTGGTAGTACTAAGACCGCCACTGAATGAACGATATGAATAGGTATTCGTGTTGCCAAGTGGCATCAAAATACCGAAAGGGTTAAGCTATTTATCTCGTTAGTTTTTAACAACGAATAGCTGCTCGTTCTTTTTTCCAACTGGGACTTATTACATTTTATCGTATTTTTTTGTTTTAACCGAGTGAAAATCGCACTCGGATTGAGCTAATTTTTGAGCGTGTGTACAGGCATGAAATAACCATTGCCTCTTTACCTCATAGGTACCTCAACTTTACCCTCTACCAAATAACCTTTAGAAATGCAGACTGAGACGTAGTCCGCATGTAGATATCCAAAGTTAAAAAGAGTTTTCTGTTGAACTTATTGGAAAGTGTGGCATAAGTATATGCAACACATAATTCATGCTAAATTATTTATCAACAGTATTTTTGAAGTCGATACTAAGCCAGAGCTAATTTTAAAAAATTTTAAAAACTCACAAACAAAATTTTGTCTAATGACCCAAAAAACTGTCGTTCATGTTAAATGTGTGACAAAACCATCGAAATAAAAGCTGCTTGGTTTAATGAAATCAGAAGAATTCTGAAATCTTTTAGAAGTCATATCAGTTCTCATTTTGGCTAAGCTGTTAATCGTTGAAAGAGTTTTTCCGGCTCATTTAAGATGACAAATTTAACTCGCCATTTGTTATACCTAGAGCAATATCATAGAGCGCATATATCTACTGAGTCATGAAACATTGGTTAAGTTGGCCTTCTGATTCAGCACTTTGCAAATTTTGTGTAAAATTGCAGATCATCTTCGTGAAAGTCGATTTATTTGCAAATACCTGAACGCCAAATTGTATGTGATGCCACTTTTTGTTTTCTGTCTTGAGTTGGCTCTTTTTGTTGCGGCTTTTTGGAATTTTTCATTCGTAGCCAAACGACAATTATGTGTTATATCATAATTTCACTATATTAAACACACTATAGTCGTTCATAAAAATTAATTTTTTTTTGATTGCAGTAGGAAAATCAATTTTAATGTAAGAATTTTGATTAAAAATTAGTGTTTTCTGAAGTTAATCTTAAAAGTCCTTAAATGTTTGTCGTGGATTTTCCCTCAGTGTATACATAACACTATAAAATATTTTAACTGAAATATGAAATATTTTCGAAGCCGATGGAAAGAAAAATGCATAAACCTACTACAAATAGTTTATTAACTTCCAAACCATTGTCAACAATTCCCATCTCAAAACTGTCATTGCACGACAACATTAAATAGAATTGTTATTTAACAGCCCCCAGCCATTATCCAGTTTCATGACCGAACTTCAGTTAATACAACGATAGGCAAGCCACAACTTGATATCCATATAATCGTGTAAGTTAAGCTCCTTTAATTGGAATCTGTATAAATTCAATTTGGCCTTATCCAATAAAATAAACAAATCATATCGTTTTCCAATCTCTAGCGAGTAATAAACTTCCTAACCAATTTAAATGTCTGCCCTGGTTTTGATTTTCTGGTTTTCGTATTTATTTATTTTTTTAATTGAAATATTTACTTAAGATCATGTTACACTATTTAATGACTCAATCTCAGCATGGGTAGGCACATAATATGTAACAGAGCCACATAAACTAGAATAACTATGGTGGCGTGTGCTTATTTAATTTTATTAATAATTTGTTTTCAACTACTGCGCTATATGGGGTAATTAAAGATGCAAACATGCAGTTTGAAAAGTTGGTCGTTTGTCTAATAATTTTTCATATTTATTGCCCAATTTGTTACAGTTAGATAATGGGGTTTTATTTATTTAATTTTTTTTTTTACGCCAAAACAAAGTGGAAGGTGGCTTTAGGTTGGAAAGACTGTTTTAATGTGTAGTGTTGATTATAATTGCGGGCATTGTTTTCTTAAATTAGTTCTTTATACTTCTGTAAAAAAAAAAAAAAAAAAACCTTGAGAGGGATAAAATTCTGCGATTTTATACGATTCGGAGGATTTTTTCTATGAAGTATTCTTCGGAACAACTGTTCGGAGAATTATTCCGACATTTTGTAACGCACATCGGCGAATAACGTTGAAGTGCGATGAAGTGAATTTTTTTGTTAAACGTTTGACAGCTAAGTTCCGATATCCTCTGACAGAAATTGGTTGCGGAGTTGGTTTGCAAGTTGGAGTGCGGCGCGCCATCGCAATTGTTTATTTCTCTTCCGAAGTCGGATACCTCGAATGGAATTTGACCCTCCGAAAGAGTATGCGTTGCGGAGAATTTTCCTTTCCGACGGATACCTCGCTAAGGCTAATAATCTCAACTGCTTTCCGTGAGAGTTATGCTAACGACATGCAAGATGACGGATATTCATAGTAGCCAATGAAATCACTTGTAGTTGGAGCTATTTGTGAAAAGTCACGGAATCTTTTGCCATGTTTGTTTTGCTATATTTATGACAGTTTATACTAATATTCAAAATATTCGTCAATCTATGTTGTCGATCGGAAGTTCAGAAGTTCCATTGTTTTTTTTATATACTTCTCCCGGGCGAACCTATAACGCTTCAATAGCGCCCCGAGATGCCTGCAGATGTTTGATGTTTGATTCATTTTCTCTTCGAGTGGGCTAACATTTAATGCCGCATCCTCATGCCAGAATTAAGAAGCTTTCTCATGGAAGTTATTCTTCTGAAGGTATGTAAGAAGTTCACAATAGGTCGGGGAATAGAAAACAGTTCTTAAGACTGAGTCCTTGAGTAAGACGTACCAGTAACAACTGTGGCCCAAAGCTAGATCCAAAGTCGTTCGATAAATCGCGAGGTGGGAAATAGCCTGGTTTCGTAACTCGCATCATTTTAAATATACCTAAAAATCTTTCCAGAAAGTTTGTCTTATGGAAATATTCATTAAATGTAGGGACCTTAATTTGTTTTCCTTGACAAAAGCCAGTCAAAGTTAGACTGTCCCTTTGATATTATTTTGAGTTTATATGTAGGTGCGCAGCAAAAACGTTTAACTTGACTAATTCAAACCGAAAAGAAAAACTTCAGCCGTTAAGTATGCAACGAAAAATGTATTTTAACGATTTAAAGGGCAACCGTTAATCGTAATGCAAATTATATTTTCATTTTAATGAGCTTAGAGTTAAGGGAGTTTTTGTTTCTTTTTTTTTTTAAGGTGGATTGATGAGTTTGACTTCAAATAACTAGGTTCACGTCCCAGATGGTACAGAAAAGTCTTGTTTTCCCATTTTTTTTTTATCACCCAAGCGGGTGCCTATTTTTCAAGAGTATATGAATATATGCAAAACTTCTGTATTTTCACTTAACAGTTCCCAAATCGTGTCCTTAAAATAAGTTACTTAATAAAGGTTAATTTTACACGTCTTTCTTGGGGGTATTTTTACTTGAAGAAGGCTTACATTTACAGGATACCACAAAAGATAAATCTTACATTTTCATTCATATCCTTTCGAGCTCACGTGTCGCCCTGAAAATTCTGTGACACTTGAAATGTGTGCTTGTCTCGATGTTTGAAACGTTGAAGTTTCCTACAAACATGGGTGCAGTCCTAAATCAATATATAAAAGGGAACTTTTTTTTTTTTTAACGAAGAGAAAGGTACGACTGGCTTTAAGAAGCTGATAATGTTTGCCTATAATGAGGTACCTAAAGCGCAACTGCGCAAGTCTTTACCGTATGGCTGAGTATGAGCTGAGTATGCGTAAAATTCGCCAGGGTAAAATAAAAATATCCTGTCACTCTGCCGTATTTATAAAAAATCGTCTGTGTCCACTAAATGAACAGTGATTTTCAGCGGCGAACGCAGGTAGGTGCTCGGGTGTGAAAATTCGGTCCACAGTCGATCTGCCAGGCCACACTTACACCGCATATTGATAGACCCTTATGAAAATTAAACACTTTTTTCAAAACCCCCAAACATTTGTTCCAGCGTTCGCCCCTGTTGATTTCCACTCAAAATTAAAATTACTTTTTACCGATATAAATGTCAACCTGCTCCCCATACAAATAAAAAAATAATCTCAAGTCCACTTCTGTCCTGATTACAGTTCAAAAGGAAAATAACTGCAAAATCAACTACCTAAATCAGCTCACCTGACTTTCGCAGAAACCAGTCCACTTATTATGTACCGTGATTTCCTCCATCACGCATTTGCCCGATAAGCCTCTGCAAAGATTCCTTTCTTCCTTAAACCATTTAGAGCGACCCCATTAAAACGCGTATATAATTTATCCTCAAACTAAATCATTTCAGAAGAAAAAGAAAACAACCAACGATGCCCAACACATCAAGGAAATCAACGAAAAACTATCGTCCCCAGCTCTTAAACGTAATTGCCTGTGCTATAGCTTACGCGAAGGCATTCCAGCAGCGACAAAACGGAGAATAAAAAAACAGAAAATCCCATTAAAGGGTCACTTGAGCCTGTCCATCATCGCTCCTGCAAATAAAGGGAACGCACAACTTTCTCTTTCTCGGGCAAAGCCATCGCATCCAAGTGGCCCAATTTCCAGAGGCCGAAAAACAACATCGACTCCTGCTTGATTATTATGATTATTCTGTGGTGTGCTGGTGCGAGTCCTGCGGGCCCAGTGTGGGTATAGGTATCTGCGCGATTTCCTTTCCGTGTACTTGAAGGTATATTACCGTTTTAATGTTTTTGTCCGTGCGGCTCTGATTCGGACTCCTTTTTTTTTATGACGACGACGACGATGATGATGGTGGTGCTGGTGATGCCGTGCTTCCAACGAAACAGGTAAATCGCGAGAAATCTCATCGGAACCAGTTTCTTCGGGACCGAGGTTTTTCTTTCGTTTTATTGTGTCTCAAAGGATTGTGTAGAAGGACTTTTTCTTCAAGTTTCGTTCGTCTTTTGGAGAGAAATACTTTTTTTTCCGTTGTGAGACTCTGATCCAGGGGACTTACTTTTTTTTTGTCGGTCAAACTCTGATGAAAGGTTGTAAAACATTTTATATCGCGGATATGTGTGACGAAATGGACAACAACAAACCCCATCTCCGAACGACCGACATACGAGGAATATTTTTCGTTCCTCGATAAACGAAGAATTTCTCAGCGCAGCAGAGGTGGACATAAACAAGATTGTTTAATGCTGCTGAGCCGCAACTATGCGCATACGTATAGCGTATCGATCGACGTACGATGAAGGGCATTGGGAAGAAAAATAAAAGGACGCAAGACCACAGCCAAACATGACAAACTCAGCGTCCGTAAGGAGAGGTGCATGCTCTCAAGAGTTGAGTGCCCTGCGACCGATCGTCCCGGGGAGCCTTTTGGTGTTTTATGTAACCAATAAGTGGGTTCCTGTGTGCTTATCCGCGCAGTAAAAAACCCCATAAAATACCGAATACAATGTTGCATTGATATGGAGGGCAATGCGCGGCGCACTGCCGACTTGTACTCGAGATCGAGTCAAGACTGTCAGTCGGTCGGTCAGTTCAGTTGTTGTTGTTCTCGATCTCTCGATGTAGGATATATTTTATGTGTTTGACTTGTTGTTTGTTTGTCTTGTTATTGGTTTTGTTTTTGCCTTTGTTTTTGTTTACTGATCGGCAATTTTTAGCTACCGAATTCGATTCGAGAAAGTTGGCTTACTCGACGCGCATATACAGTTGGTGGACTTATTTTATGGATGTCAGGTTTTTCGTTAGGGGCTGTGTGAAGGGGCAAACTTCTCTCTTTATTTGAGACGGTCAATCGGGTTTTGGAAGCTTATTTGAATGGCCAGCTAAGTTGGATAGGGTTTTAAGCGGCGATGGATGAAAATAACGCGCAGGGTTTTCAAAACTGAGGAAATTGATCGATGCATTGTGAATAGGAACCATTAAAATGGAGGGTGATGTGTGAAAAGCTAAAAAAAAATATTTACTAAGAGAGCTGGCAACACTGAAATTGTTGCAAAATATTATTTCCTGGGTAAGCCATTCCATTCATCGGTTTCGCGAAGCTAGACTTATGGTCCTATCTCTTGCGCCGATTTTGTATTCAGATAAGTCTTCCTGAGATTATATCCAGCTTATGGTATCGAATTTTTAGAAGTTAAAGATACCTAGGTTATTATGGCAATGACTTTCTAGGAAGAGGATGTTGGACTTGCACTACTTGACATTCAATTTTCAATTTTCTCAGTGTTCTCACGGAGGAATCAATTTTCATAAATTTAGGAAAACATGGTAGCGAATTTGCAACTTATTTCAGGCCAGTCAGCTTAAGGCACATACAAAATCTAAGACGCTAAATGGATTTCGTGCGATATCTACTTAAAAGATTTTCACTGACTACCTGCATCTCAGCGTGAAAGAGCTGCAGTCCATATTCTGGGGAAACACAGCTTCTCATGGATTGTGCCCAAGACTAACCCTTCCCTATTCACCTCCTACTTATATATAGGAGACAGTCTTTTCAACAATCGCTCGCTAAATACGACTACTTCGAAAGTTTTGTGCTCGAAGATGGTTGAGTAGGTACATATGTATAAATAAAAGCTGAATTCTTCAGCGAATATTGTGTCCAATGGACGGGTTTATGTCAGCGTTTATATGGTCCTTAGCCATCAACAACTATTTGACAGAGGCATTGGTAAATTGTCAATTAGATATGTGACAAGTAGATTTTAAGGCTAGGACCGGTATTCTCTTGAAATCAAAGAAAGGTCTTCGACTGGGAGTAATTCACGTATGAGTATGACAAGAATCGCCTGGACGACATCGTTTACAAAATGTTCACGATCATTTTAAGCTATTTTTGGGCGATTTTCTTTTTCGCCTTCCGGCCTTATCAGTGGGCAACAAAAAAATAAGGCCGAAAACCTACTTCAGTTCTGTCGAATTTTATAATTAGTCCTCTATCACTATTATCGTGTGAAGACACCTTCAATTTCAATGTAGTCGCGCATTGGCTTAAGCTGGATTACTCTAATGAAATTCGAGTAAGATGGCGCTCAATAGGCGTTTTTTATTATGCCCACATGATCTTGATTTTCATGGTTTACCTACAACAAAAGTTGGATCTCGTATTATTGTTGTAAGCCATGGAAATCAAAATCATGTCTGCATAATAAATAACAAAAATTTAATTTGAAACAACCAAAAACCCGACTGACTGTAAAAAAGATCCCTTTGACATTTGTGTGACAATTGTTTTTTTGGGTATTTATAAGTTTAGCCTATGACACTCCGGGAAAGAATACCAATTTAATGACACCTCCTCCTTAAAAATCGGTCAAGTCGTTTGGGCTACAAGGCCTTACGTAGGAGCGTACATAGGAGACGCAAGAAACACATGACCCTCCGTGTCAAGTCGGGCAAAAACGCCTAATGCCCGACTTCATTTTCACTGTAACACATCCGGAACGCATTCTCAAAGAACAGTATTTTTGTAGATATTTCTCGAGCTCAAGGAGCCCAGTGCTAACATTTTTTAGTTAGTCTCCTTCATTGTGATATTATTTAAAATTCTCCATTTTTATTTTAACTGCCTCTATTCGAATTTTTCCTTAACACTACTTATCAGAAGGAGAAGGAATGTATAATTCCTTGTCCAGCTTTATTAGCGATTGTCGAAAACTATTGTTAGATGAAAACAGAAGTAGGACACATATTACTTTTACAATTTTTACGAGAGACCTACATTTTTGATCTTTCTACTTTTTTAAAATAATTTTGGTCATTTTCAAAAAAATTTCACAAGAGAGCTTAAATTTTGTAATTGTCGATAATAACGCTATTGAAGAAAAGCACAATAACTTTTATTAAAATGTTAAAAAAAAAAAAAATGAAGTCCATCCTTAAGAAGTACCCAGTGTTAGCATGTCGTGGGAAATTTATTTTAAACTTTTATGATGAAAAGTGGTTCGCTCAAAAAAGGGGGAAAAATTATTTTGAAGTGTTCATTTGTGCAACACTTTATTAACTTAAAAAATATGTGTATTTAGCTATATTTCAACGGCAGATCTTCATAAATGTGTCTGTACCCCAAGGAAATATTTTGAAGCAAAAGTGAAATTGTCAGCCGGTTAACTATTTCTCGTGAAAAAAAAAGTTCCTACCTAAGTAGTTGCTGCGGTTAAAACTTGCAAGTGCGTAAATGCACTCGATTAAAAATGCAACACAAAAATCCTGTGACATTAGCAAGTGCTAACGCTTAATAATTATTTTACTCTAAAATTGTAAAACCAACATAAAATTATTTGCATTATGAATACATAGATGGCTCACGTATTAGTAGATAAGGAGTTTGAAAACTTCCATATTTTTGTTCACCATCGACGGTATTTTCCGGTATAACTCACTCTCCTTTTTTCACTAACCCTCATGAGAGAGGTGAGGGTGAGACCTTTCACTTATTCCAAATATTAAAAATTGTAATGAAACATTACGGGGTTTTTATTTTATTATCGATACCACATTTTGGAGCATCGCCATCGGCATCCCAACAGCAAGTATTTTCTAATTATGTATTTTCAATAGATTTGGTTACAGCCCTGTTAGTAGGCAGGTGGGGGTGGGTATATTCGATTTATAGGATTATCCAGAAAAAACGTTTGCTTAAAAAGCTGATGCGGCTAATCTTAAGAGTTATATTGACAATCTTACTTTATTATTTGCAACCGAAGCGTTGTTGTTTTTCAATAACTCAATTTTTGGCTTCTACCTACCATGTAAACCATGGTACAGAATTGTCTGTATTACTAACAGTTCGAATTATACATTTTTCAAGCAATAATCATTCATGTGTAACCCGGTTCGACCCCTATCTTTAGACACACGTTTAAATAGCTGAAAAAATAAGTATGCACTTTAAAAAAAATATTTAATATTTTTGAAACCATCGTCAATAAAGACAGAAGTCATAAATGTAATTTTTCACAAAATGTTTTACCCAACAAATTACTTTTAGAATCTTTCGCTTTTAAGGAAAGTGGTAAATAAAAATTAAAATTGATCTTGCAACCAACGGGTTTCATATTACAGCGAGACGCTAGTTCAGGCCTTAACTACAAATACCTAGTTTAAAGCTGATTTTTGGCTTTGGAAGTACTTTAGATGTACACTTGGTAAGGAGAGCAAACCTTCATGCAGCAGGCGCCCGTCCTCTAGGTAAACCGGCTCAGTATGGACCGGTTGGATGAATGGTGATTGCACCTTATGATTGAGAAGAACTCAAATATCCTACATCCTCAGGGCCGGACCAACCATAAGTGCAAGACGTGCAAATGCACAGGGCGCCCAGTTCTGGGGGCGCATTGCTAGGAGGGAAAAATAATTTGATCCAACCAATAATGCTAAAGTTTAGTCAAATAAGCCCAAACTAACAACATCCATCACACCAGTGCTGAATTATTTCTTCTGCATTAACTCACTTGACTTGCAATGTTGGAACTTCAAAAAGAAATAATTGAAATTTTTCAATTTCAAGTTATCAACGAAAACTATCCAATGGCAAGGTAGTTCCGAGGAGTCATGACTCAATAAAAAACGCATTGAAAGTCTACCTCCGGATGATGTGAAAAAGACCTATGCATGTATGTAAATATGAAGAAGGGGCGCTTTCTGTACATCTTGCACAGGGCGCTAGTTTTTCTGGAGCCGGCACTTTAAACCCTTGAACATTGCAATGGTTAGACGGGATTTTTGAAAATGAAGATAATGACGATTTCAAAGTATAGAATAGAATTGACTTTATTTAAGTATCACTACATAAATTCAGATTCGCTTTATCTGTCAATATGTCCCTATGTATGCTTAAATCTTTAAAACTACGCAACGGATTTTGATACGGTTTTTTTTAATAGATAGAGTGATTGAAGAGGAAGGTTTATATGCATAATAACATTCAATAAATAGTGGAGAAATACTGTTATTTTTGAGGTTTCTAATGTGATGTCGTAAATAATTACATTTTTTTCCGCTTACATTGCAAACGCAGGCTGAACCCTACGTGCGAAGCCGGGGCGGATCGCTTATTATTTCAAAGTACATATAGAGGAAGTTTCTGTATCTACAAAATTATGCGAATAATATAAAATTAAGTAAATGGTACCGCATTTGGGTGAAACAATGTTTCTGAATGTATTACGTTTTGAATCTACAAATAGGAGATCAATTGAAAATGTTCATGATCCCTAGTTAAACTGCCTCCAGTGACAATTTGTGGCAGCAATATTTAAAAATTTGTTTCTTAGCCAAAAGAACCAAATGTGAAAATGATGGTAATTCAACATGCGGGGGGAACAAAACTTAATCGACCCTACTAACACTGCTCTCATTCATAGGCGTCCACTGTCCACTATTAGAATGTTTTAGTTCAGAGCTGAGATCGAGCATTATGAGCGTGCTCTGATCCGCGCGTGCTCAGAGCGTTCTGACTTCTGATGGTTTTCTGTTTTTCCTGTTGTTTTTTTTTTTTTTTTTTTTTTGCCAAATCCCAAATGTGACTTTAAGTGTGTTCGCCTATTTGTAATCAGCTATTTACTCAGCCTGCTCAGTCAATTTATTAGAAACTCATAGAAAGCGCTCTGATCATGCTCTGAACGAAAAAGAAACAGAAATTCGAGCTCTGATGTGTCTGAACTAAAAAAGAAAACGAACTTCTTGTACAACAGTTGAGGGCCTACTCTGAACTAAATAAGAAAACCGCCTATTAACGCATAATTGAAAAGGGTGATGGCACCAGTAGTCAGCCCTTTAACTTATTTTTTGTGTTTGATTGGTCCTTAAAAATCCATTCTTCAACTATTTAATCAAATATTTGGTTCTTCTGAATGATTGAAGTCTGTAGATTGAAAAATACTAAGCTTATTGAGTAAATGAGCTACCTACCTAATGTAAACTATTTACAAAATAAGTGAAGAGGATCTGATTTGGGAGTAGTCTAGTCAGCCCCCTCAGATCCAGAAGTCGACTATGCATGTATCCAGTACATTTTCTTAAGAACAGGGTGGCCGACAAATGGAGATCGTTTAAGGGAACCGTATCTTTCATAGGCAGCCTCCACATCTCTAGAAAATAGAGAGGGGGTCTGACTACTGAAAAAGAAAAAAAAAAAATCCCGAAAATCAAGACAGATTGAGGTTCATTCATTTTGTATACCTATTCAGTTATGAAAAAAAAACGTAGTCCTCAGTAGTCAGCCGGAGGGGGCTGAACCTAGGATAGTTATAAAAATCATGTCTCATAAGGTCAGCCCCCCGCTTTTAATTATTTAACAAAACATATTTTTAACATTTTAAAATAAGAAACAAGAAAAATAAACTGTCAATAACATGAAAATAATCACAAAATGCAAAATACCTTAAATGGATTAGTTTTTGTATCACTTTTCCAAAATTACTTTTACCAATTCTTTTTTTTTTTTGGAATACCTCTCCTATTCGGCGCTAATGAAAACTGTACGCAAACATTTGTTTTTTTACGCACCAAGCAGCACCAGAATTGTTGCAAGTTCTTGGGCACAGATTGTTGGCCAAGGGAATAATATTTTTCGCTTGAAAGAAAGACCAAAGGATTGACTATTGTGCTGCACCTACTTTGTATTCCAGAGGCTGACTACTGGAGAGGGGGCTGAACTTACGTACCATCACCATCAGCCCGGAATACAGGAAGATATCCAGACAATACCTAGATCTGCATTTAGGGTGTAGGTATAAGAAAAATTTCAAAATGCACTTCAATATGCAACAACTTTTGTTTGCTAGCTTGTTATTAACGCATCACTGAATATTTAAATTGCGACATAGGTAGGTACCTAACCTATAGGAAGGTACTTTGGTATTTAATTTGACTTTTTGCCAAGTACTTACACAAACTATTTGAAATATTTTGAAGTCAAATTTGTCGACAGCATTCCTTATAGGTAAATGCGTCTAATTGGAAATCTGGTTCAAATTGAAAACGGATAAAATGTTTATGCATTTAGATCCCGAAGAATTTGATTGCAAACACATAACTAAAATTTAAGAAGACTTCAGGAAACATATGACTTAGATAGGTACCTATCTATAAAAATTGAATGAAAAATCACTTAATGCCGGTTCCAATTGGAACCAAAAATAATCATCACTCACAGTAGAATCACAAACCAACAGCTTGCCAGGTAGAAATCTACCTACCATTGGTCTACCATCTACCTACACGTAAATCTCTCTCGTCATCGAACCCAAGGACACAAACACAAAAAACAACATCCAAAGAAACAGCTACCCTCTTCTCAAGCAGAGGTAAACAAAATACCTTCCCAAGGCTATCGGCTCTGCTTCTAAACAGGATTTCGCCTCTCAATCGTTTTATTTCAAACTTTTTATAAATTCTCTTCAAGCTCGGGATGATACCTACTTCAGCGACCTCGGTATAGGTACCCTATACCTCTGTATAACTTTTTAAGCATTCATTTGCAACAACGTTCGTTTCCCATTTAACGCTCTGTGTTATTCTGCTGTTCCCCCATTTCATTCTCATTTGGCATACACAAAACAAGAAATCACGATCAGGATCGCAGAGTATCTCACGTTAAATAGGTCAGCAAAGACATGAACGAAATTTCATCGGAGTTGGAGTTGGAGTTGGAGTGATGTGTTTTTTTTTTTTTTTCGTTCTTTGTGTCTCGTTTTTTGTGTTCTTTTTGGGATTTAAATGATTTTTAGATTGCCTTCCAGTTGAAATGGTGAAAAAAAGAGCAAAGCAAAAGGAAATTTTCAAGAAATGATTGATAGACTTACATTTTTGTTTGACATTCGCTGCTGACCATTGGGTTCGGGTTCGCACTGTCACTTTCAATCGCAATAACACTTGTTCACTTGTACTATATCCATTGGGTGTCTCACTATACATTTATCGCGCAATCCAACCGAAACGTCTCACTAGCGAAATGTGACTACAAAACCTGCAGCTATTACCGGTGAGGATAACCGGTGAGTCTAGGACTCATTCTATCTCTCATAAATCCGTCAAAAGGGAGATGCAAATTCAAAGCAACATCCTCTCAGCGCACTCTCTTATTCTCACCCAAAACTGTGTTCTTCTAGCAAGACGGCGAAAGGACATTTTTTTATGGCGGGCTTCTAACAGAGAGCCACCAACATGAATTAACTTCGCGGCGAGTTGACAACAGAAATTTCGGCAGCAAAAAAAAAAAAAAAAAAACGTCCAGACAGCAACTGTCATGTGATTCACTTTTTTTTTTATTTCTTTTTGGACCAAAGATTTGTAGGTATGTACCTATGAACAATTTCCTACGAATAGGTAGTTCGTGTGGTGTAACGGAGGAAAAACTACTGCGTAGACCGGCTGTCGACTAGAAACTGGCTAAGACTCGACAACAGGATAACCCAAGGAGTCTCTTGCGCTGATAAATCATAGGCAAACAGCACGCATACCAATTTATCTGCACTACCACCATCAGCACTGATACCCCATTATCGTCTTCATCATCATTACCATCGTCGTCGTCGTCGCCGTCGTCGGCAACAAACATGGGCCACCTTCACTCCGCACTGAAGGCCATCTCCGGTGGGCTAAGCCTCTGTGTTCTGCAAATGCAAATGCACGTAGGTAGAGGGGTGCACAGCTGCACCCCACGCCATCGTCCGCGTCAGTGTAACAGAGAGAGAGCGCGCATACTGCAGACATTCCATTTCCACCCTCATTCCACTTGTAAGTGCGGAAAACCGAAGAAAAAAAATTCATATCTACCTACCCCTTCTAGGTGAATTGCAATCCCTGCATATCCGCGCCGCACCCCTGTGTGAATTTTCAATATGGCTTGAGTTAAGGGAACCCGATTGAAAAAAAAAAACTCTTCTTACTGTATTTTTTGCAAAAGAACTTAAAAAACAACTCCGCCTCTTGGAGGCGCTTGCGTACCTGTAACATGTGCTCGCCACCGGCGGCATAACTCATGCACTCTCACCCCACCCCACGGAGCAAAACCGCGCAAATTGCACCCCCCACCAAAGTGGTGCCATTTTTATTTCGCTCAGAAAAAAACACAATTTTCCCTCACCTCACACCTTCACTAAACACACACAAGCACACTGCCATCTTGCTGGGAAAACTGTTCGTGTTCAGTTCAGTTCTCCTCGTCGACAATATCCACTTTCCACCATTTCACCGCAAAAAAAAAAAAAACACACACACACACCGTGCAGAAGCGCGAAAAAAAACATCGCGTGATTTCCACTCACACCTCGGCATGTACTCAGTCCAGCCGCTCAAGCGAGACTCCCCTGTTTGGTGTGCGAAAAAAAAAATTGACCGCCCCCTACTCATTCGCTTCTATCACCCGCACTGCCGCCAGAAACCGAAACCCCTTGAACCGTTGTAAAACACGCTAAGAGCGAGACTACCATCCAAACATCACCTCAGCATGAACTTCTCAAGGAAACTGAGTGGCGATGAAAATTTTCCCTCAGAAGATCCACCGTGCGAATGACTGAGACCAGCCTTTCTCTGTCACCACTGTGCGAGTTGCGCAAAATCTACTTAGGGGTAGAAGTAGCAATAGCAGAAAAAGAAAAAAAAGCCGTTTTGTTTAGGAGAATAAATTAGGTATTGGAAGAGGGATGGGAAATTGTCAACGCCTGAAATGTAATGATAGATAATAATTGATAACCATTCCGTGCGATGTTACTCATTCCATGGAGTGGAGCTCCGCCCTTTTTTGTTTTGTTTTTGAGGAGGGATTGCACGTAGAAACTGCGGCCATCTAGTGGTGAATAGGTGATATTCGGTGACTGTTCTCAAGGGGAGTGAGTGGTCGCTCACGAATGTGTACTAAATGAAAACATCGAATGAGTGGTTATGCTGTTGGTTGTTCACCTGGATTGAGTAGGTCTTTTGAGGAGAATGTGAAATGCTGTCGATGGGAACAGTTGTTGGTGTCTCGTTCGTGGTGAAATCGGATGCGATGTTTACTTTGGGAATAATCGAGGAGATTTCATTTGAATTTAAATTGGTAGGTAGGTATCGCATCAGTGGTTGGAGTCATCGTTTTCCAATCTCTAATTATGATAAATACTTGCAATAGGTACCAAACAGCATATGGGATTTAACACCTCACGTGTCATGCACAACGAATTGTAATTTGGAGTAGGTACCTACCTAACCCTACCGAACCTATACCTAGTTGTTAGTGTCGGTGTGGTGTTCAGTTTGCTTCTGTTTAACTATGCGAACGGCTCCCGGAAATTACACCAGTTTTTTTTTTTTTTTTTGAAAAAATGCCAGTAAATTTTCCATACAAAAGTTTGTCTTTCTTTCCTAGGAAAAAAAGCCTGACTTTTCTGACAATCTTTCCACGATTTCATGCATTTTTTCTGGCGTTTTTCCATTTCTGAAAACATCGAAGAAGAAATGTGTTTGGAAAAAATGCCAGAAATAAAAATTATAGCAAGCGCAAACAAATGGACAACGAAATTATAAAAGTCGGAAAATCGTTGTAGACTCAATTCAAGTACATTTAGTAACATAATTATATGCTACATATTCATAAATTGCCTAAATTGGCGAAAGTTATTAAAAACTTTTGTGGTGTTACATTTACGCGCAGGCTCGGCGCTCGCACCGCGCGGGACGTTCGCGCCGTGCGGGTCATATAAACAGTCCGTTTATACCTACATTTTATTGCTACGAATTGAATTTTAAATTATTAAAATATTATTATTAACTATAGGTATTAACAATTTATGCAAATAAAAAGTAGTTATAATAGAGTAAAGTCGGGTAATGTGGACCACCGGCTTTGCTCACCTCTCACAAATGCAATTGGGGCGAGTATTGCTTACGATTGTCCGCGACCTCCTAAAACTTGCTTTAGGGTTGTTTCAGCAGTCAGAAGGAATGCCTCTCTGAGTTGTGATAAATAAAACAAAATCGAAGGCAGTGATCATTTTTTTTTCGTAAGTGTTTTTCCTTTTTTCATTAGTAGGTATTTAAACCTACATCTTTTTTTATCCATTCCTTTTATACATATAAGAAGTGAATATGTGTTCTTAAGTTCATATTAGTAAAATTATTGTAACAAATCGAGTTTTGTTGCAAAGTAATTTTCTTTAAAAAAAACGTGTTTCGGGTAATATGGACCACGATAGCAGAGGGTAATATGGACCTATTGAATACTACCCGCCGTTTTATTAAAAGGAGTCCGAAATTGATTTTTTTCACCTTAAGGCCATGGATTCGAGAAAAAAAAAACACCAAAGCAAGAAAAACTCAAGTCATGGAGTCCGGACGATTTGCAAAACGCTAACTAAATGGTGAGGACAAGTTTTTGTGGCTATTTTAAAGCTTCAAAATTAAATAATGTACCAAAAACTACTCCTAAGAATGTTAAAAATTGAAAGCACTAAGAGTTCGACACTGGTAAATTTTAAGTTAGGTCGTAGACCAGTTTTTCCAAATACGTTTGAGAAATAGCTTGTGGAATATAATATGGACCATGTGTGCCGTTTTTGAGTTACTTTAGTTTTTGTTTTTTATTAATTTTATATGAAGTGAATTAATGTTTTTGTTGCTATTTGTTTAACATAAATATACTGATCCTTTTTTTAAATAAACATCTTTAATAAAACTTACACCGTTTCTGTTTTATTAGCAAAAATGTAAATGGTGGTCCATATTACCCTACTTCACTCTACCTATAAATTCTTTTAGCGGGCAGAGTCCAGCTTAGCCGTGGAGGTACAAAAAATGATTCAAATGAAGCCCTTGCGCCTTACTAATAACAAATTTTTGTCACGACTTTAAATTTACGGAAGCTCACAACTGCGAAATTTGTATGCAAAATGTAGCCACTGTGAACTACTTCTAAAATGTAAGTCGAAACTAAAAATGTTCATTGGTAAGGTCTATAATGTCCGGATGGCTGTACTACTCGGCTTCAGAGTATTAACTACAATATTGGTACCCCCAGATTGACGCCACATGCCAGTTATTCGATTTTCCCTATTTTTACCAGGCCAGTCCTTTCTAAGAAATCATTTAAATATATGTATTTCGATTATTTATTCGATAAGTTAAGAAAGTTAAGAAACTGCGCCATACAAATAGGTAACAAACTTTAGTCTCAATCTTAACTTTACGGAAGCTCACAATTGCAAAATTTGTATTAAAGATATAGGTACCAAGCTATTTTGAATTACTAAAATTTAAAGTCGAAAATAAAAATGTTTATTGGTAAGGCTCAGTTAGGGCTGCCGTTTTAAAATTTATTTTGTGGAGTACAGAACGAAAATGAAGAAATTTTATTTTTGCTACTTATATCCAGCGTTTTTCAATTGTGACTCCGTTTCGATGTTGGAAGCCTGTGGCGGCCATGTTGTTTTGGTAGAGTCTGGTGTTTATTATTCAGTCACTGACTTTAGTATCTAAGTGTTCGTCAGTGAAAATATGGCGCTCATTGTACGGCCCTTCAAAGTCAACTCTTCAACGTTTATGGTAGCCAAATTCTAAATAACCGGTCCCGCAAACCTTGTACCAATCGGCTCCGTGCCATCGTGAGAAGCCGCAGAGGACATTTAAACGATGTTATACTTCATACATTAAGGCATGAATTGCAATTTTAGACTAACAAAACAATATTTCTTTAATACATACCTACATATAGGTACATACACGTACATAGAACACTGCTTGTTTCGTTCCATTTCAAATCTTTAAATAGTGGCAGAAGAAAGAGGATTTCCATGATCCGCAGAGAGTGCGCGTTCGACGCGAATGTAACAAAATCGAATCACGAAAAAAAAGTTAGTGAAATATTCAGAAAGCAAATTTTTTTTTTTACAATTTACTAGGTAAAGAAATGCCAAGGTAAAGTAAAAGCAATTCAATCCGAAAATAAAAATAGGAGTAGAATTTGTCGTTGGGGAGTACCGGAGTACCTATACCTAAGGCTGATGAAAAAGAAGGCAGCGCTGAGGCTCACTGAAATGTGAAACATGGATAGTTCCTAGATCTTGGGAAAAGTAAGTGCTGGAGTAGTTATCTTTGTTTCGGGCTCATGATTTTATTTAAAAAAAAAAAATGTTTTTTTAAGTTTTTCTTTTTTTTTTAAACGACGCGACGGTTACCTTATCTGGGGTCGAATTATTCTGGGCCGGAGTTTCGTCTTCAAATTGCAGCGCTTTGCAATGATAGTCGTAGCCCACAATTATAGTCATCGCTCTAATATCGAAAACTGCATCACCACCATAGCTTTTGGTTGGTTCATATACTAAAATGTCGGTCTTTCGAATGTCGGCAACGATGCGAGTCTTGCCACTCTTCGATTTGAACTTGTTTGCTTTCTCCCAGCAGCAGCACGATTTGCCGCTGTTCTAATGAGATGCCCTGAAGAGTTCTGAAGAGTCGCAAAAGAAAGGCCCAATGAGAAAAAATAGTGCGATTTCTAAAGCTGTCCATTTCTTTAGACTTCTCTATGTGCCTCGCGTTCTTCTTCATATTGGCTTCGTTGAAAATTATATTTGTTGTTGGCTTGCTTGCCCAGTTCGTCGGCAAATAAATAAAAATCAATTAGTCTTGGCATTTTCAAAAAAATCACAAAAAATCAAGCGTCGTCAATACGCCGAATGGTTGGTTGAACAGACAGAAGGCAGACCACGATCATGCGATTTGACACTGTTGGACTTCTTTCTTTGGGGATATTTAAAAGAAAAAGTGTACGTCAATAAGTCAAGAACAATTCAAGAGATGATGGATGCGATAATTCGGCACATTACCATTGAACATTGAACCTTAATTATGTCTCAGAGTTATTGAGAAAATTGACCATCGGATAGAGGTATGTCACCGAAGCCGTGGCGAGCCGATATTTTGTTTCACATATAATTGTCATAGATCCTTCTATCATAATAAAAGATATTAAGATAATTCTCTAAAACCTTTTGTTTTATTTACAATTAACGTCGTGCGTTTTCGTTGGACCACCCTTTACATTAATCTGAAACTCTCAAAATTCACAAAATAATACCGCACAAAATAATTTACTAATTATTTTTTGACATAGAAAGATCAAAATAAATATTTAACATCAATAATCTTTGGATGAAAAATTCAGGACCGCACGGCGATTTTCCGGAATTTTATTTCTGCCTAGACCTGATATACAGCAATGCGAACAAATCCAAAAAAGAATCATGAAAATCGTCTCAGGGGTTATCGAGTTATAACATCATCGAGTTTCACCCCGACTGAATTATATAATCGAAGAAGAAGAACAATTTTTATTAGATAGGTATGTAACTAAAAAAAAATAGTGAAAACAAAGCTAGCGAGATTATGATCATAATATTTTTGAAAATGTGGGTCTTGAATATATGTATTTTTTTTTTTTTAACCGTCAAGTTAGCAGGTATAAAAAAAACTTCCTATTGTTAAATGCGTTTTATTTAATAAAGATGGTTAGCGATTTTTTATTTTTTGTTTTTCTTCTTCGCCTTCTGCCACAGGAATGGCCGATTAATAATAAAAATGGCGGTTTCTGAACATCCTCCTTCTTCAATTCTAGTGTTAACAGACTAACAATTTTTTATAAGTTGCAAAAAAGAAACTACAGAGGGCGTGCAATAAACAAAAGAGTAGTCTTACAACTCGGCCGATCTGACACTTGATTGACCTCGATCAAAAGAAAAATAAAGAAAATATAAAAACTTTAGTTGCTCCTCTGACATTTACGTTAGTTCGGTTTCAGGTGGCTGATAGACATCAGTGATTTCAGCAGTCGACAAGTCCGTTGGTTCTATCCATTTGCGTATTTTATTAGCTTCTATAACACCATTGTATGGAAGCTGAGTCAACTGACAATTCTCTACATCTTTTACTACGTACCGGTCGTTAGGTAACACCTTATGAATCACATAGGGACCACGATATTTCTGTATAAACTTTTTATTTTGTCCTGCGGTTGTATCAATATGCCTTATGACAACAAAATCTCCAATTGAATACGTCCTTGCCGGTCGACTGTGTCTAAGGAAATATTGTTGGCTATACTCTTGGGACCTTTCAATAGCGCTTAATGCCTTTGACCTATTCTCCTCTAAATTTCGATGCCCCGAATCAATAAACTTTTCTTCTAAATACTCAGTTAATTCATCTACAATATTACCCCGTTGATTTATTCCAAACACTAATTGACTTGGCGTCTCTTTGGTGGTACTATGGATGGTATTATTCATTGCATATTCAACTTGACTTAGTTTGGACGCCCAGTCAGCATGCTGAACAGGTTCAGTTAATTTGCTGAGCATCGCTCTGAGGACACGATTCACCCGCTCCACTTGAACATTGGCCTGAGGAGAGGCTACTGCCACTTTAATATGATCAATATTATTAGTCAGAAGAAAGTTACTAAATTCAAATGAGGTGAAACATGAACCTCGGTCAGAAATTATGCGTCTGGGGCGGCTGTAATAACTGAAATATTTTTCTAATGCGCAACACACTTCTTTAGTACTAGTAGAATTGACTGGGTACAACCGGACCAATTTTGTAAACCCATCAATCACAACAAGCACATGTTTACGTTTTGAAATGATTGAAGGCAAGGGACCAAAGTGGTCCACATGAAGTGTGTCGAACGGAACTGGTCTTTTAGGAATACTAAACAAATTGTGTTCATTAACCCTAGCCGGTGCGGAATTCAGGATACATCTAATGCAGTTTCGTATAAAATAACTAATTTTTTTCTTCATATTCGCAAACCAATAATTTTTTCGGATCTGATCATAGCATTTATCTATTCCTAAGTGACCAATGTTCTCATGTACCATCCGAATAACATTGTCTTCCATTTCTCTTGGTACATACAACAGCAGATCTGAGCCGTTCCTTTTAAAAACTAACCCATCATGCAACTCAAACCCATCAACTAATCCAGTTTCCAATTTTCCCTGTATTTCTTTTATTCTTTCATCACGATTTTGTGTCACTTGTATATGAAAGTCCAAGTCGTCATTGTCTACGGCAGCAACAATTTGACATTTAGTTGGTTCGTTAGTACTATCAGGAATACTTTCACTACAAGCCTGCTTTGAATGACATCGACTCAGCGCGTCAACATGACCCATGGATACTCCACTGCGGTGCTGAATGGAGTAATCAAAGTTTTCTAGTTCTAGAGCCCATCGAGCTATCCTAGGATTGACTTGTTTTTTGCTTAGAGTCATTGTGAGGGAATTGCAGTCTGTGATTATCGTAAAATGAATTCCCTCCAGGTATACACGGAATCGATGAAGGGCATAAATAATAGAAAGTGTCTCTAATTCGAAACTGTGATATTTTGACTCAGCCGCAGATGTAGATTTTGAAAAATAACCAACGGGATGAAATTTGCCATCATCCTGTCGTTGCATTAAGGCTGCACCAAATCCGACACTACTAGCATCGCAATGAAGCTGGGTTTCAAGTCTGGGACAATAAATTGCTAAAACTGGAGCAGCGACCAATAGGTTTCTTAATTCATTAAATGCTCTAACACAAGCTTCAGAAAAATCAAAAGTGGATTCCTTGCGTAACAAATTTAATAAAGGCCTTGCAATTTTGGAAAACCCCGGTACAAATTTTCGAAAATACGAAAACAGACCAACACAGGTGTGCAATTGCTTTTGATTCGTTGGAACTGGATAATATTTAATATCTCTAATATGCGCATCACTTAGTCGAATACCAGACCTGTTCACTAAGTAACCTAAATATTCAATTTCATCATAACCGAACTTGCATTTACTTAATTTCACCTCAAGACCCTTCTCATATATTCTTTGTAAAACCTCTTCAACTACTTTACCATGTGATTCGAAATCAACAGACGCGATTAAAATATCATCGATGTAAATAATAATCTTACCAGCATCAATCAAATCACGAAAGATATTATAGACAAATCGTTGAAAATTCGAAGGTGCATTTTTTAACCCAAATGGCATCTTTAAATACTCGAATTGGCCATGAGGTGTGACAAAAGAAGTTAAAGGAACAGAGTCACTATGCATGCTACACTGGTTAAATCCATCCTTTAAATCTAATAAAGTAAACCAATTCTTACCAGCCATATATTCAATACAGTCCTCGATAAGTGGCAGAGGAAAATTATCACGGATGGTCTTTTTGTTTAATGCCCGATAATCAACACACATACGTGTTGTACCATTTTTTTTTTTTACTAATACAATGGCCGATGCATAAGGCGATTGGCTAGTTCGAATGATTCCTCTGGCCAACAAATCATCAGTGATCTTCCGAACCTCAGATCTATCATGAAATGATAAACGGCGTGGACTACAGTGAAACGGAGTGTCATCATTTATCCTAATTTTCATCTCGTAATTAAATGGCACTTGATCTTTGTTTTCTGGTTGTAAATAAGAGTCTGTTATGATTTTTTTTATAATATCAAAACAACGCTTACTCAGCCGCGGGCATATATCCAATTCCTGTCTAAATCTATCTATGTCAATGGCACATAATATTTCAAAAAAATCCTCAACACAGTCAGCAGGCAAGGCACATGCATATGCAGGAGAAGAAGGTACAGAAACTTTAGTCTCAATATCAATTGAATCAGCTTTACTTGTTTGCACTACACTAAGCAACGGGGACACTCGTCTGCTAAAATCACCAACTTCTTTTTTTAATTTAATAACCTCAGTTGCACGAGAACATACATCTCTTTTAAATTTATTCACTTTATGTTTACATTGTAATACTAATTCATTTCTTCTTCTTGTTTGGGTAAGGCAAATGTTAAATATTTGCATAAAATCACGTCCCAAAATTAAGGGTATTGTCATTGTTCCATCAGGTATTACTATAAAAGAAATAATTTTGGTTTCATTATGAAACTTTACAAAACATGATATCGTACCATATGTAAATATTTTTTGTTTGCCAAGGCCGAGGAATTGAGTTGGTACTAAGACATCTGACAGTTCAATGGACTTGGGAACACTTGAATGCTGAATCAAACTAATCGGACTACCCGAGTCAATAAGAGAAAAGAAATGTATGAACTCAGTGCATTTATCTTGAAAAGAATAAATAAAAGCCACCCTTACCATTTGCATTGTTCGCACAGCTTCTACGACAAACTCGTCATCATCAGGGTTGAAGGTCGTTCCCTGTGGTCCTAGGGCGGCGATTGTTCGGTTACGTCCTAGTTTCGGGCAGTCTTTGTGTTGATGGCCCATCTGATGACAATTAAAGCATGAACCACGGGGCCTTGGTGGTTTCGGACAGGCACTCTGATAGTGCCCAAACTGTGAGCAATTGTAACATCTGATTTCTTCTCTTCCAATAGCAATAACGGCAGTGGTCCTCGGTTTAAGTGTGCTAGCATTTAACTTGCCAGTCACTTTCGTACGACGCTGTTCATATCGGTCCATTCGCTGGATTAATTCGTCAATAGTGTTAGCTCCGTACAACAAGGTGATGCTATTGGTACTGTCACGAATCCCATCCACAATAAAATCAACCAATTCCTGTTCTTCTATGTCGGCTTTGGCTGCGATAGACTGCATTGTCACCACGTAACTCAAACAGGATTCTGACTGCTTCAAGGTGCGTTCTTTTAGTTGCCTGTAGATCTCCTGACGTGTTACAGTGCGTTTAAACATCTTCACCAGGCTCGCTTTCATGACGTCATAACCGACCATCCCCAAGTTTGACACATACGTTTTTGCTGTGCCATCCAAACGGCGTCGCACACCCAAACACTTTTCTCTTTCATTATACCCACATGTGGAAGCATAATCTTCAAATTGCCAAAACCATTTAATGATATCATGATGATCGTCTCCAGAAAACTTGGGTACTGCAGCGTCTAGTTCCTCAAAATGCACCCGTTGCCCACTGGATGTTTGATGAACACTTCCTTCCAAAATATGGATTTGGTGTTGCAAATCGATCATTTCACGTCGCATTCGTAGGATATTCAACTGCTCCTCCAGATGATGTGCTTCGGCGTTTTGTGTTGCTTCAGCACAATTCACCACTTGTCTTCTAGCAGGGCTTGCAGACAAATTACCAATAGTTGATCCCGGGGCAGCGGATACAGCGGCATATGCAGCGGTAGATGTGACAGCAGGAGCAGCAGACACACCAGCACGGACAGCAGATATAGCGGGGATAGCAGCTACGACAGCAGGGGCAGCGGATACGGTAGTGGGAACAGCAGATAGAACAGCGGGTACAGCAGCTACGGCAGCAGGGGCAGCAGATGCGGAGGCATGAGCATCGGTAGATGTGACAGCGGGAGCAGCAGACACAGCAGCAGGGACAGCAGTTATAGCGGGGACAGCAGCTACGACAGCAGGGGCAGCGGATACGGTAGTGGGAACAGCAGATAGAACAGCGGGTACAGCAGCTACGGCAGCAGGGGCAGCAGATGCGGAGGCATGGGCATCGGTAGATGTGACAGCAGGAGCAGCAGACACGGCGACGGTGACATCAGACACAGAATATGTTTCAGCATCCTCTGAGTACTCGCTATGATATTCGTCGTCGTCTATGGCCAGAGACTCGTTATACAGTCTACGTAATTGTCTTAATGTTGCAGCCTGTGGGAAATCAATATTTGCTGCCATGAGGGCATCGACAATTACCTTTCTGGTTACTCGTTGACTCATTGTTAGATATTTTAAAAATACACTTTTATTAATGACCGCGTTAAAATTTGTGGTATTCAGATATTTTAAAAATACACTTTTATTAATGACTGCGTTAAAATTTGTGGTATAAACCCCACATCTGAATTGTTAAATGCGTTTTATTTAATAAAGATGGTTAGCGATTTTTTATTTTTTGTTTTTCTTCTTCGCCTTCTGCCACAGGAATGGCCGATTAATAATAAAAATGGCGGTTTCTGAACATCCTCCTTCTTCAATTCTAGTGTTAACAGACTAACAATTTTTTATAAGTTGCAAAAAAGAAACTACAGAGGGCGTGCAATAAACAAAAGAGTAGTCTTACACTATACATAATTTATTTTGTTATTCGAAACCTACATCCTACATCATCTGCAACTGGAAGCATTTTCTACTTCTTCCACTTCTGGAGACTAAGTATTGGAATTTAAAAGATCTTTAACAATTATTCACTAAACACTTTGGGAAAGTTGTTTATACTTGTTGTTGCGCCGGTCCAATTCGGTATATCAATTTGGTTTTACAACTTTCTGTTTTATGCGAATCATATTGGAACCACTTCTCGTTTTTAAGTACCCTCATTTCTGTGCCAAGGTTAAACTTGGTCGCCATGAAAAAGGACTATTGTGAAGATCAATGTTTTCAAGGCTTAAAGTGGCTATTATTAAGGACCCTCATGAATTTTAAAGGGCACACATTACTAAAATCTTGCCTATCTAAGGGCCATCATAAATCTGCAATAAAACCGCTTCTGCTGCCATAACAACTCGAATTTGTTTTCGTGTACGACAAGTTGCAATTGATTGGCATTCACATGCAGTGCACATTGACAGCATTGACGGGCACACTCATTAAAATTAAAAAAAAATCCTACTAAGCACTTACCCACAAATTGACTCATTAATCACTTGTTTCTTTAACTTGTTAACTTCAAATAAATTGGAAGCACATCAAATCACTTACATTTATTATATCTACACTACACAACTTGTTATATTGTCAACAAACCAATCGCCTGGCATTCACTTCACGGACTCTGCGCCAATTTTATTTTATTTTATAGTCAAGTCGTTAATTTTCCAATTATATTAACAAACAAATTCTCTATTATATTAAATGCTGTATACATGCCATACAAAAAAAACTTGCTCCCAACCGGTATTAGACCGACTCTGAGATGTGCATTCCTCTGTTGACACAGCGCTTTGCAGGCAGCACTCACCACTCAAAAGTTACAATCATCCCTTAAGTGCAAGGAATAGATCCAGCCGATTACTTCACGGAGGGGAAATTTCGCCAAGTCACTCATTAAATTCTAATTTCGCTGTTCGCCAACACACGAATTGACAGCAGCTAATGATTTTTATCCGCGCGTAATCTTTTTGCAAAAGGGTGCATAATTACATGGGATTGGATTGGCGATTGCAATTCAAAAGATTATTCAGCAAATACTCTTGGTGTAGCACCGCATGAGGCTTATCTTAAAAGCTAGGCTTTGATTGACACGATGCACCGCAGGTGGTCACCGAGAAAATTTAGCTAGGCCCCCAAGGTGTTATTAAGTCGGAGTGATTATTTTTTTGTATCGATGGAAAAATCAATTCGATTTAATGGAATTTACTTGCACCGCACGAATGTTTTCGTGTGTAAACGAAGTACGTATTTAATTTATTTATTTATAGATGTAAATGGACAGTTTGGATTTGAATATCGCGTGTACCTACTGGCATTTATTTGGAAATGGGATGTAATTTAAAAGTCGTAAGAAAAATCAGTTAAATAAATGTGGATAATAAGTTATCTACACAACAGATGGAACTGTCCTTCGTCTACTTCCGTTATTTTCATACGTGATATTAAAACGGGTTTGGGTCAAAATTCTGGATGGGTCAAAATTCTTTTTATAAAACCTGCCTAACGAAGCCCTCGCTTTTGAACACTTTCCAAACCTTTTTTTTTTTTAATGTTTTCAGAAGTTTGTAAAAATAATCCTCTCACTTATTTACGCATAAAGATTTTTTTTTTAAGATTGCAGTGTTATTTTAGACAATTACTCTTCTAGGTAGTGTTTTTTGCTATCCCTTCGTGAACGTGTGCTGATAGTGTATACTCATAATTTATGCTTCAATCGTTAAATCCAATAAATAATTTTCTGGTGATTTCACATATGAAGTAATTTGCTTCTTTTGGATTTTTTTCTTGTAATTTATTTACCAGTAACAAATTATTAAAACTTGAAATGCATAATATAGGTATTATAATAAAAAAGAAATTATTTGGTTCATGTTCATATGGTTTTTTTTTAAGCAGAAGAAGCAGAATTTGATTGCTTAAAATTTGAAAAGCAGAATTAAAAAAAAAAAATTGAATTTTACGAAGCAGAATTTTTGTGTGAGGAGACCGAATTTTGCAAAGCAGAACTTTGAAAGCAGAATTTCGACCGGATCCCAATTAAAACTTCAGCAGCGTTCACGGTAAATTATGAAATATTAGAATAATCGACTCATTTTATGCGGCCAACTCAACTTTTGGCTTTAAATGGTTCATTTCTGTAATAAATTATTTCATCCACCAACAGAGAAACAACGACAGGCCAAACGTCAGTCCTTAAGACAATATGCGTCTTGTGGGTAGATGGGCATATGGGCAAGGAGAATCATACTGGCTCCTTCTTACTTACTTACTTAGGTGGCGCTACAGTCCGGGGTGGACCTGGGCCTCAACCAATACGCCTCTCCAGTTAGCGCGATCTTTGGCTAACTGCCTCCAGTTGCGCACTCCAAGTTGGTTGAGGTCCCCTTCCACTTGCGCGCGCCACCTAAGGCGAGGTCTTCCTCTACTGCGTTGTCCCTCCGGGTTAGAATCGAAGACTCTTCGGGCCGGAGCGTTGGTGTCCATTCGCTCTACATGTCCCAGCCATCTTAGACGACTGATGCGTACTTTTCTGACTAGGTCAATGTCGCTGTACAGCTCGTAGAGTTCGCTGTTAAATCTTCTCCTCCAAAACCCGTCAACGCAAACGGGACCAAAAATCACTCGAAGAATTTTGCGTTCGAAACGACCAAGGAGATCTTCATCCGCCTTTGATAGCGCCCATGCTTCTGCACCATAAAGCAGGACTGGGATGATGAGGGTCTTATACAGAGTTTCCTTAGTATTTCTCGACAAGGCCTTACTTATCAGTTGCCGTCTTAGGCCAAAGAAACAGCGGTTGGCAAGTGTGATTCTTCGTTTGATTTCTGATGTGATGTCGTTATCAGAGTTTATAGCGGAGCCGAGGTAGACAAAGTCCCTAACTACCTCAAAGTTATAGCTGTCTATCGTGACGTTCTGCCCGATTCGTCGATGTCGTGTGTCCCTTCTTGTTGACAGCATATATTTTGTTTTACCCTCATTCACCACTAAACCCATTTTTGCCGCTTCTGCACTAATACTTGCAAACGCACCAGTGACAGCTCGCTGTGTTGTACCAACAATGTCAATGTCGTCAGCGTATGCAAGCAGTTGCACAGACTTATAGAAAATTGTGCCTCTGGTGTTGGCTTGTGAGTTTCGCACAATCTTCTCAAGAATGATGTTGAAGAAGTCACATGACAGCGCATCACCTTGTCTAAATCCTTTTTTGACATCAAAGGTCTCGGTGAGATTGTTTCCGACCTTTACGGAGCAGCGAGCGTTCTCCATCGTCATTCTTCACAATCTGACAAGTTTGGCAGGGATGCCAAAACTAGACATGGCTCTGTATAGCTCGTCTCTATAAACGCTGTCATATGCGGCCTTAAAATCGACAAAAAGATGGTGAGTATCGATCTGGTATTCTTGGGTTTTTTCCAGGATCTGCCGTAGTGTGAATATTCGATCGGTCGTGGACTTACCGGGCCTAAAACCGCACTGATAGGGACCTATCAGATCGTTGACGAATGGTTTCAGGCGTTCACACAATACAGCAGACATGATCTTATACGCAGTGTTCAGGAGACTGATGCCTCTGTAGTTGGCGCAGTTTAGAGGGTCTCCCTTCTTGTGGATCGGGCAAACAATGCTGAGGTTCCATTCATCAGGCATACTTTCCTCTAACCAAATCTTGGAGATGAGTTGGTGTATGCACTCTACCAAGTCATCTCCGGCTGCCTTGAAGAGCTCGGCAGGTAAGCCGTCTGGACCAGCAGCCTTGTTGGATTTAAGCTTAGATATTGCTATCCTCACTTCATTTTGGTCAGGTGGACGGAAATCTTGGCTGTCATCGTCCAGGTTGAATGGATCGTTCTGCCTAACAGCGGAATTTGTGTCGTCTTCGCCGTTTAGCAGTCTGCAGAAATGGTTTTTCCATGTCCTCAGCACCGACTGTGACTCTACTACAAGGTTTCCTTGCTCGTCTCTACAGGTCTCCGTTCGGGTCTTGTTGGCATGACACGTTCTTTTTACCTTTTGGTAAAACTTCCGAACATTGTTCCTGGAGTAACACCTCTCTATATCCTCGATCGCGCGCTTCTCATGCTCTCTCTTTTTTCTCCGGAGAAGCCGATGTTCTTCCCTCCGTTTTTGCTCGTAGAGCTGACGAGCTGCTCTCGTCCTTCTATGCAGCGACGCTTCGTAGGCACTTTGTTTTGCTGCATGTGCTTGCCGGCACTCTTCGTCAAACCAGGGGTTTCGGGGGGGTGGACTGGTGAAACCGAGCACATCAGTTGCGGCGTTTTTGATGGCTTCTTGGCATCGGCGCCACTGGTCTTCGGCACTTGATGCTGGCAGCATAGGACTTCTCGAGAGGTTGAGGGATACGCGATCGGCAAAGGTTCTGGCGGTTTGTTGCGTTTGTAGTCGTCCAACGTTAAATCTCCTCACAGTATTTTCTCGTTGTTGTGGCGTCTTGGATATCCGCATCCGTACCTTGGCTACAACAAGGTAGTGGTCCGAGTCTATGTTGGCCGCTCGGAAAGTTCGGACATCTAGAATACTGGAGGAGTGCCTTGCGTCGATCGCAACGTGATCAATTTGGTTGACGGTTTGATGATCAGGTGACCGCCATGTTCCTTTGTGTATATTGAGGTGAGGAAACCGTGAACTAGCTATGGTAACATTACGTCCCGCAGCAAAATCAATCAGCCTAAGTCCGTTTCCAGACGTGGTGTCGTGTAGGCTGTGTTTTCCGATTGTGCTACCAAAGATGTTCTCCTTTCCTATTTTGGCGTTAAAATCACCCAAGACGATTTTAACGTCATGCTTAGGACATTGCTCATATGTTTTGTCGAGGAGCTCGTAGAAACATTCTTTGGTAGCATCGTCTTTATCTTCTGTGGGGGCGTGAGCGCATATCAGGCTGATGTTGGCGAATTTAGCCTTGATGCGGATAGTTGTAAGGCGTTCACTAACGTGTCGAAAGCTCAAGACTTCTTGCCTAAGTCTGCCGCTTACAACAAATCCGCATCCAAATAGACGCTGCTTTTGTTCTCTGTAGCAATCACCGTAGTAAATGTCACAGTTTTTCATCCTCCTTTTGCCCGGCCCATCCCACCGCACTTCCTGGATGGCGGTGATACCTGCTTTGTAGCAGTCTAGGGCCTCCGCTAGTTGTTCGGCTGCACGCGGTCTGTTCAGAGTTCGAACATTCCACGTGCAGATCCGAACGTCATTGTCCTTTTTTCGTTTTGCAGGGTCGTCAACAGTGAATCCGTCCTTATCCGAGGCTTTTGGTTGCTTCGCAACAATTCTTTTTTTTCCGTGGTAGGGTCGTTAACCCCACGCACAACCCCCAACCTGGAGGACCAGGCCCTTTCTGTAACCCCTTGGGCAAAAGGAGCCGGAATATTCCGGAGTCAGTAACCCGCTGCGGGGATGTGCGAGCTGCCGTTGACCCATTAAGGGCTCTTCCGCCACCATCTCTATTTCAACACCCTGACTAGTGCTGAAAAATCCTCAATGACCTCAGCTCTAAATATGTCAAAGTAGCTCATTGAGGTATCTGCCATGTTGACTGTTGACGCCACCGTTGATTCAACCATGTGAATTCATCCGCCGTACGTCCTCTTTCTGAGGGGCTCATGTAAGACCTCTGAGACTCGATCAGGCAGTCATTCCGACAGAGCATTATAGTGTTGCTATTTTCTTCGTGTTCAACACTCGCGCTTATAAGTTTAGCAAGTCATGCCCGGAAGGACAGGACCAGTACCCGGTGGCTACCACGCGGAGTTAAAATAAGCACAATTGATGTGTATGAACAGTTACAACGACTGGGCATCGCCAAGTTGACGCCAATCAGTGCCTACCCTATTCATACAGCACCCAACCACCACTGGCTCCTTCTTGCTCTCAGTATAAACACAAAATGATCTAACGATCTTGTTAACGACCGTTGATAAGCTCATGTGACGTACGAATCTGAAATGAGATCTCATGCTGAACATCTGAACATCGTTTGGACTTTTTAGAAAATGGGAAGACTCATCACACTCAAAGGAAATATTTCTCTGACAGCCAGAATCGGCAGTTGTTGAGTCTGAATGATACAATTTACAAGAATTTAAATTACCTCTATAGGAGCATTTAAGACTTACCTATATAAAGCTGTCAAAGCTTAATAAGTTTGATGTTCCAAATAAAGTTGTTTCAGAGGAGCGAACAGCGCAAAATCAATTTCGCAATTGAGGTCATATTAATGAAAGAAACCTTTGTCCAAGGTATACCAAAAGGTGTCAAATATGCACTCACCAGTCACCACTCAGTGAACGCATGCTAAAAAAAGAAGAAGATATAACTACTCCGTTGGGGCTTACTCTGCATCAGACAGGGCATGGTATCAAAGTCTTGGCCGAATTACCGCATCCGTTATCGAGCCATACCTCACTGAATTTTATGGATGTTACAAGCAAAATAATAACAAATTCATCAGTCACGAATTACTCGATCACGGATGCGGTAATTCAACCCCTGATCTTAGTGTTTTTTCAGACAAAAGGTAGATCTAATAAGTCGACCCACGTATACCATAGACGCTACCGGTTAGTTAGAAAGCATTTCGTTATTTTTATAATGTTCCTATACCTAAGAAGATTCACCAGAAAAATATTTGAGTCTACGGCAAAAAGAAGTGTAGCTTGTTCCCTAAAACTGAGTTAACAGAAAGGCAACCGAACTTAGTACAGACAGACAATTAACGTCGCAAAAAGTTCGCCTTTCATTTGCTGAATTATTCATAAAAATCGGTTACTGCGACAGCGATATTAATTATTTCATTCAACTTTGAGAGGCTGCGTCTTAAACATTTGGAGTCAAGTTTAAATTGAGCTTTCGAATTTGATTCGAACGTCTGTAGCCTGCAAATCAAAGAACTCGTAAAATACGTAATTATTACCTACCTACTGTTGAAAGGTTTTATACCATACAGATGCTAAGTGACATTGCTCCTGTCCTCATGAAAGATATATCATAACTAAAATGCGAGTACAACTCACTTGTTCTCACTTAATTATTAAAATGCTACAAGTGTTACCCACTAGAAATATTAAAACAAAAATCCTATAAGACACTTCCAATTGGAAACAAATAATACCAATACCTACTACAGCCTATAATCGAGTTGGATAGATATTACCCATGAATGAGGGATGAACTTAAAATTTCCCATTTCTAGTTCAAGATAGACCAAAAGACATTTTTCCATTTAGGATTTTTCTATAATTCAAACTGCACTATCGACGTTCGTATAAAAATTATCCTGCGCATAATGAGCCAGCCCCCTTGTAATGGCTGTATACCTACCATCATTTTCATCGAGGTTCATGTTTAGGATAACATTATGTTGAGATGAGGGTGCATTATAATTCCAAATGGTGGTGAATAAAGTTGGGTTCAATAAAAAAAAATAGTTGGCGCAACAGGCCCGGAGGGACCCTAGGCCTAGCTTCTCACAACCATTCGTTTTGTGTGCGTTTTTCATTTTTGGAACGAATGGAAGGGATCTACAATTTTATGCCGACTCCAAACGGCTAATTGAGAAGCTTTTTCAAGACATTTATACTCTCGAATGTTTGTCAGACTTTCGCAAGAGGTGGCGCAGTGAAAAAAACCCTAAGTCGGAATTTGGGTTTTTGCGGGATTCGAACCTCAACCCCTCGCATAGCAGTCCAACACACTAACCACTGAGCTACTGCGCCTATAGTTGGGTTCAATACGACGCACAAAAAGCAACTACTCGAATAGAAGAAATAATTATAAAAATTGGAATAACTTTATTTACAATCAAAATGGACTTGTGGAATTATAATGCCCACTTACATTGCATGCTTTAGACAGCAGAAAAAAATAACCTTATGTATTCATTCTACAAGTGTTCTTCTAGTACTGAAAGCAGATTATTTTTAAAGAATAGGTACGGTGACCATTTTTTCAATCACAAAAAAGAGGACATTTTTTTAAAGCAAAAATACAGTCGAAAATGGTTAAAATTAAATTATTTTCTGACCTCTTAATGTCCTCTTTTACTTAAAAGTTTAAGACATCGGAGAGGTAATAGTAGCGAAAAAGAGGACTGTCCTCTCAAAAAGAGGACGAATGGTGGTAACTATACCTAGGTCTAGATGCCGAACCAAAAATTTGCACTTTGACGTGAACAACTTGTACAAAGTGTTCATTTTAGATTCATCCAGATTGTGTCAAAAATTATGTTTGCAGTTATAATAAATTATATTTATTATATTTAAAATTACAAAATCGGACTTCAGACATCTTCAACTAGAAATTTAAAATTTTTAAAGGCAGTTCAGTATTGAAAGAAATATTCTTAACAAGAAAATGCGTGAGAGGTTGGAAATCGGTTGATAAAATTGATACCCACTTGACTTTTCCCAGTCTCTAAATGCTCACAAATTCCATTCCCATAATACTCTGCATTTCCAGCGTAAGTCAGGTTGACGTTATTTTTTCAAAAATTGTTATTTTCAAATAGGTACATTTAAAATGTAAGACGGTTGCCTATCACTAATGGCTGTTAAATGTCGTGCGAAAATTCTAAATTTGCAGAGTGACTTTCGAAATGACACCTTTTCTTTACTGGCCCCTTTTTTGACACTTCAGAATTCTGCAGCGGCAACTCTGTTTATTTTAAATTCGACTCTTCGAAATGTAAACCGAGTATGAAGGAAGAATTATCTTGACTAGATTTTTCGGCCTCCCCTCCATTAACGTTAACCGCAAAAACTATACCACTCTGATTCTGGGTCAATGAAAACTGAAATACATCTAGTCAGTCAGGTGTCAGACTTAATAAACTAGGAATCTGAATGTCCCCATTAGGCGTTTTTCTTTTTTAGTTCAGAGCTGAGCACTGAACTGAGCTCGAGCTATATGAGCGCGCTCTGAACCGAGCGAGCTCAGATCGTTCTGATGATTTTCTGTTTTTCCTGTTTTTTTTTTTTCTCAAATATGACTGCAAGTGTGAATGTATATGTGTAATCAGGATTTTACTCAGAATGCTCAGTCAATTAATTCTGAGCTCATAGAGCGCGCTCTGATCATGCTCTGAACGAAAAAAGAAACACAAATTCGAGCTCTGATGTATCTGAGCTAAAAAAGAAACACAAACTTTTTGTATAACAGTTCAGGTTGTGCTCTGAACTAAAAATTTAAGTTTTAGCCTCGAAATTTCGTAAATGGACGTATACTGCCTTATGGAAGCATTTTCAAACAATATTTCTTGCAGCGTAATTTTTAAAATTAAGATTTTTATTGCGGGAAAGCTGGGAGAGTACTGCTATCTCTATACATAAAAGAGTAGCGTGACAGGACAAACTGCTAATCGTAGGTTCATGAATATTTCAGTATGTGTTCCACTAGTTGTAAAAGGGATTTTTCGATACGACCCTCCCTGCCCTTTTTAGAGATGTTTCCCTGTTACTCATCATTCATTAGTCGCATAAACCTGAAAATCATCGAATATCTATTTCACTTTTCGGTAACTGCTAGTTAATTATATAGACCTACATAATCATGGATGAAACGGAAGTCTACTAGCTGTCCACCGCGAAATCAGGACTATTAATTTCTACTGCAAATGCATTTAAAAACGAGGGGACCGTAAATACATTAAACAAAAACATTTTATCATTTATTTTAAATTCATTTTTATTCATTCTTTATTTAAGTTACATAGGTAATAGAAAAAAAACGATGAAATTTAAGTTAAAACCAACATTTTTACTAGCTTACTGGCTCTCAGCGAACGCTCTAAACTTAACAATGTGCTTAAAACTATTGCCTTTCAGCCTTAAATCTATATATCTTTAATTAGTTTTATTTTTTAATTTCCATTAAACTTTATAAAACTTGAATTCTTTATTATTATAATTTTATCACCTCCATCTATAATGTCGCCAAGCTATTTTTGGTTTTTCAATTAAATAAATGTGTTAGTTGTCAAAGAACAGTCTTCATTTTTTAACTATAGGTAAGTGTTTCTGTTGCCCGTTGATGTCCTACAAATCAATGAAGCTCTCCAATAGGTAGCGTTGCATGACAATTTAGAGTCAAACAAAGTACAGCGCCACCTATCAGATTTCATTGAAACTAATAAGAACAAACTGCGAAAACGGTCGAGTAGTTTTTGAGCTTATAAGCGACATACAACCGAACATTCCATTTTATTTATATTTCTAGATTAAAACAAGTCGACAAAAATCTGAAAAATAGCAGCCCTTTTCGTGAACTCTCAAGTTTTGCGAGAAGCAATGAATTTGAAAAAAATCGTCAAAAATTCGCAAAGGGTGGAAAAGTATTTAAAATACAATAGTCACTGCAACAAGTTCTATCATATTTTCCCCCTGTCTCTTAGTTGGTACATGTTGTTCTAGAGATCTAGAAAATCCCAACTTCAATTAAGAGACACAACATCTGAGTACGATAGAGTTCTATTGAACGATGCATTAACACACATAAAAGAAATTCATGCAATGAAAAAGAGATAGATGCTTAATTAACGATAAGCTAATTCATTTAACCGTGTTGCCACTTTTGGGTATAACAACAGTACATCTAAAGTCTAAACCAATAATCGGCAAAAATACTAGGTCTAACATTAGGTGCATACACTCAGAAAAACAAAACATTTAGTTGGTTGAAATGAACCCAAATATTAAAAACTTTGAGTTAAGTTGAAATTGTTTTAAATTATGTTAACAAATAGTTATGTAGACTATAATATTCCTAAGCTGAATACTTGATTCTTTAAACCTTAAAAACGAGTTCTTGTTATCAAAATTAAAAGTTAAAGCAAGAACTTTCAGGCTAAGGTTTCTAAAAAATCTAAAAATTCTTCGAATTCGTCGAAATTCTGTAGAAGTCCAGACTGTTAAACATACTAAAAGTGCTGAAAATTTAAGTTTTGAATGGCATAAACTGTCAGTATTTAATTATATTTATTAATTTTGTAGAACTACATAATTTTTATTAACCGCCGGTATCGCTGGAATCGATAAAACTCGTCGTAGTGCTGGCCTGGTTAAATCTTGATCATCGATTCCATATTTGTCCTCATCCGTCAATTGTAGGTACGTAGCTACTCTGGTTACAAAAAAAAAAACACTCCAACATTTTTTTTTAAACGCTCTGAATATTTTGTCGTGCAGCAGGAAGAGCCTTGGGTGCTCCGATTGCATTTCTTTGCTTAGGTCAGTGAAATATACCAACGCAAAACGAAGGAATTCAAGTTTTTACTGGAATCTTGGATTTCTGTATATTTTAGTTTGAGTTCTGCATTTCTGTAGGCAAGGTGAAAATTCTGCAGATATACAGAAAATTGTGCATAGGGTTGGCATCAGTGCACCATGCTATTGCAACTGACTGAATGCAGCGACGTTTCAGAGCTTACCTCACGGCGACTGCAACTTTCGAATCTTCTATCAATTTCTTTGCGAGTATTTTCCATTTTGATGCCTAGGGCTCTTAGTTCTGCAACTTTGCACAGTGTCTCTGTCTACTTCTGTTCTCCACTCCGATCTTCTGAACCTCTCCCGATCCCCTAAATGCTATTAAAAACATTTCCCAAATCCCACAGAATCCTCTTTGATTAATGGAGGGATAATATCTTATGGGTCACCGATCACCCCTAGGTGAGCCGTTCAACCGGCAAACAATAGCCCATCAATTTGAATGAGGAACGATCTCTTGCCAAATGCGTATCCATTGCAGACAATGATGAAATATGTTTGAAACCCTTTCCCTTTCTTATTGTTCCTTTCTTATGCAATCCTTTCTCTTGTCTTTTCGCAAGTGAGAATCTTCGGTCAGACCGCATTTCTTCTCATGGAGATAGTTTTTCCGATCGCAAAGGTGCAACGAACTTTTTCGACTGCACCCAACGTTGGTTGGTTCACCCTCTCGCCAAACAGGGTGCAGTAAAAAAGGGTTAAGACTCGCATTTGCATCAGTGATCCTGCATAGAAGTTGCAATCGGGAAAAATAATGAAAAATCGTCATCCGCTTGATTGCATGTGCAAATTTTCCGGCCGATATTAAAATTGATGTCTATACCGGTGGTATGGTGTGCGTGTGTGCGGTGCGGGTATTGTTTCGGATTTGCAACGATCCTTATTGGGAATCTCAACTCATCCGTAAAGTTATGAATAATAAAACAAACCCGCTGTGGCTTTTGTTTTCCCCGGGCATAGACATGTGTTGGATGTTGGTCCTTGCAATGGAGGAAAGGGTTCGGTTTTAAATATGTTCGCATATGTATCTTCAATTAGCTAAATGGATACGAGTGCGAATCGAAAGCATCTCTTCTTTGGCGTCGTGTTGTCGTTCGTTGTTTGAAGTGGATTGGAGCATAATCGAATATTGTCGAAGGAAGAGAATCAGAAATCGAAAACCTCTTTAGTTTTTCTCACTGAAATCTAATTTATATTTCTTTTCTACCGTTTGCAAAGGGACAACAACGACGCGGAAGGATATGCGAGTCGATTTTTCTTCTCAGAGTTTTCTTTTTTCCGTACATGTTTCGAATGGAAAGGGACATAATCTCGTTGGAGCTTCCTCCCAGTGTGTTGTATTTAAAAAGGACTTTTTGTGTCTATCTGCCAATTTGCGTTTGTGCCTTTTCCTTACATCTGACAAATTGAATTGTGGCTGCGTCTTTTTGAGAAGGTGTTTGAAGAAATCAAATTGAGGTGAGCCATTATGTACATGTGAGTAGATATATCCTGCGAAATGGAATGGCGGGGTGTACGATATATCTGTTTTGCTGACAAAATAAATTTGACATTTGTGTTGAGTACCACAGGATGCGGTTTTTATGGAGAAATAAAAATATTGCGCTGGTGATGGTGGTGGCCCAACTTTGCGGATATAAATCAATTTTAAAATCAAAAATACGAAAAATGTACAGATGCTGCAAATAAGACAACATCATGTCCCGCATTTCAGGAGTGCCTTCTAGCTACTAGTATGACTGCGAAAAAATGTAGAGAGTCTCAATACTTCTTACCTAACGATTTTATTTTAAAACAAAGACATCAAAATATCATTTAGTTTTACGTAAGATCCTGAAGTTTGCTTTCGCGATGATTTGTAGGTGAACATTTCTATTTATAGAAGAATAAAAAAAAAAAAATCGTCACTTACATGACATTTTATTTGAGATCCTTCACCATAAATCAAATGCGATCCGTTACAAGTTTTCGGTAATCCAAATAATGTAGAAGTAAGCCCGGAACATCGAAAGAATTCAAAAATTCAACTAATCTTCATAAAGTTTTGTTTTCACGACAAAAGGTAGCATATGCCCTTCCTTCCAACCAAAAATCATAAAAATCGAACGCTCCGTTCCCGAGTTTTGAATGCACTGCACGCACATACAGACTTCAGTCTATTTTATATGTAACTGTACCCACCCGGCTTTGACCATACCATTCGTAGTAAATCTTGCTCACATTTCGCAAAGTGCTTTATATGGGCAATGTCCATTAGTAATTTTAATTATACCTACAACTTTGTAAATAGCGGTTGGGTTTATTTTTAAATGGGACGTGCCACAATCCGTTTTCCTATCCCACTTATGTTTTGCAAAGTACCACCTATAGGGTCAAAACCTATCAGAACTTTAAAACTGGAAGCAACCATATACCATACCCGTCTACAAAATTTCAATCAAGTCGGTAGAGCTGTTTCGGAGAGCGGCAACAGCGCCGCCTATCGGGTTCAAAGTCGTATCTTTTAAGATTGCCTAAACCTGAAATACAACAATACGAACAAAACAAAAGAAGAATCATGAAAATAACTCAGCAGTTATCGAGTTATATCTTAGTGTATGGATCGGGGAAGTACGCGAATAGACATATAAACAAAAATCTAAACTATTGAATAGTAGTAGTAGAGAAGATAGTATGGGTATGGACACATAAAATGTTATTTTGTCCATGAAACTAGAAGACCATGTCTGTTTACTGTCAGGCACCTCCTAAGTACATTTTAAGCAAATGAAACTTCAAGCCTGGATTTGGTGCCCACAGCCATTGACTAACTGTCTAAGACTCTAATTATTTTAAGTGCATATCCTCCACATGTTCAAAAGTCCACCCAAACTTTCATTTTGTCACACGATAGACCATACTTACACAGGCTGAAAAATCAGTAATCTAAAATCAGCCAACTTTCTGTTAAAAACTACAAAGTAACATTTGTTAAAAAAAACCTTACAAACTTAACTATAAAACAAATATAAAAAGAAATATAACATTAAGTTAAAATACATAACTTTTTTTAAAAATTATTATTAATTGATTAAATGTCGCTTAAATATTTAGTAGTTAAATAAATAAATTAAATTATTAAATAAAGGTGGGCCAAAAGAAGTCATCCGATGTTATTTGGCTCTCATTTTTTTTTGTTTTTTCTAAATAAAAAACTTCGATTCTGTTTTTTGTTATATTTACTTACCCGTTAGAATTTCATTGGTCAAATCGAGAAGATGATATCGGCCGTCACAATTGATTGCCATACGGGCTCGTTTTATGGCATTTTTCATCACTTCGGCGAGAACTTCGGGCGACAGATTCTCGCACTCGTGCGAATGTTGTCCTTGAGGCTTGAGGGTTTCAGGGGGCTCGGGCTTGTTCACGTAAACACGGGACAAAAAAACCCACAAAAAAAAGTATGGAACGGTTAAATCGGGCGATCTTGCGGGCCAGTGCAAATCGCCAAAACGAGAGATGAGGCGACCCGGGAACGCCGCCTTCAGAATATCGGTTGTGGCTCGCGCAGTGTGTGCCTGTTGGAACCACATGTAGGGATGGGAAAAACCGGCCAGTTTCAACCGAAACTGGTTATTTTGCTTCGGTTAAACCGTGTTCATCCGGTTATTTTTTTGTCTCGGTTATAACCAGTTTTTTTTTTTTTTTTAATCCAATAACCGGGTGAAAAAACCGGGTAACGTTTCAACATTTCTTTCGCTCTCACATTGTCACATTGATAAATTTGCATTTAGTATACTCTTTCATTTCCCATACACCTTACCTAGGAAACAATTAAAAAAGTGAACACTCTTTGGTCAACATATGACCAGGTGGTAGCCAAGACTAGTCCGGTGGAACTGCAAGATTCGTTCTCGAACGAGCTGCGACTTTACCTTCAGCAACCTTTGCTACCCAGACTAATGGACCAATTTTTTTTTTTTTTTTTTTTTGGAAGCAGAGCCAAACTTGCATGCCGGGATTAGCATTTACTGCTAAAAAATATTTATCCCTTGTCGGAAGTTCTGTGGCTTCTGAAAGACTGGTTTCAACATTAAATGGTGTTGTTTCCGATGAGAGGAGTCGACTCACAGACCAACACATCTTCGAAAGGGTTTTTATGAATAGGTTGCAACAAAAATATTGGCCAAATACAACCCTTACTTACTTACTTAAGGCGCAAGTGGAAGGGGACCTCAACCAACTTGGAGTGCGCAACTGGAGGCAAAAGGCAAAGGTGGCGCTACAGTCCGGGCCTCAACCAATACGCCTCTCCAGTTAGCGCGATCTTTGGCTAACTGCCTCCAGTTGCGCACTCCAAGTTGGTTGAGGTCCCCTTCCACTTGCGCGCACCACCTAAGGCGAGGTCTTCCTCTACTGCGTTGTCCCTCCGGGTTGGAATCAAAGACTCTCCGGGCCGGAGCGTTGGTGTCCATTCGCTCTACATGTCCTAACCATCTTAGACGACTAATGCGTACTTTTCTGACTAGGTCGATGTCGCTGTACAGCTCGTAGAGCTCGCTGTTAAATCTTCTCCTCCAAATCCCGTCAACGCAAACGGGACCAAAAATCACTCGAAGAATTTCCGAATTATCCGTTTTTGCTAAGGTCCATGCTTCTGCGCCATAGAGCAGGACAGGAATGATGAGAGTCTTATATAGAATCTCCTTAGTGCTTCTTGACAAGGCCTTACTTAATCAATTGCCGTCTTAGGCCAAAGAAACAGCGGTTGGCAAGTGTGATTCTTCGCTTGATTTCTGAGGTGATGTCATTTTCAGAGTTAATAGCGGATCTGAGGTAGACAAAGTCCCTAATTACCTCAAAGTTGTAGCTGTCTATCGTGACGTTCTGTCCGATTCGTCGATGTTGTGTGTCCCTTCTTGTTGACAGCATATATTTTGTTTCACCCTCATTCACCACTAAACCCATTTTTGCCGCTTCTGTACTAATACTAGCAAACGCTCCAGTAACAGCTCGCTGTGTTCTGCCAACAATGTCAATGTCGTCAGCGTATGCAAGTAGTTGCAAAGACTTATGGAAAATTGTGCCTTTGGTGTTGGCTTGTGAGTTTCGCACAATTTTCTCAAGAATGATGTTGAAGAAGTCACATGACAGCGCGTCGCCTTACTACAACTACAACCCGCTAATTTCTTAAATGTTTTTATACATGCCTAAAATTAATATACAGTTTTAAATATGTTTTTTCGTAAAAAAAAAACGGAATCCGGTTTAACCGAAAACCGGTTATTTTAAGCGGTTAAAACCGCCCTTTTTTTGTGATAAATAAAACCGGTTATTTTGTAAAAACCGCCATCCCTAACCACATGTCCTCCAGTCCTAATTCGTCCAATTAGCATCTTCGAATAGGGTGATCTCTTTTGGCCCACCTGTATAATAATAACTGGTTAAGTGCTATTTTTTAACAGTATAAGCTTTTTATCTCCGTATTTTTTAACAAATATTCTATACTACACAAAATACTTGTTTTTTTTTTTTTTTTTACTTTTCTTGGACTTAATTCATTTTAAACCATTTCGTTTAACCGAATAAAGATCACACTGAGTTAGAGCCAATTTTTGAGCGTGTAGTTTTTAGCACGACGCTAAGTACAATCTAAGTCGTAATTCTCAATCACAGATTCACAGAGGTTCCGACTTCCTTAATTTAAATAAAAATAAATTCAAGAAAAAAAATGTAGATTTTCAAATAGATAGATAACTTATTTCGTAATAAAATGTTTATATTAATTTAAGCTATCGCACTGGAAAAGGTGTTTAACATATTTTGAATGTATGAAAATTGATAAGAACTGAAACAATTATTTTTGAAGGAAAATACGATAAAAAACCTTCAGTACAAGAAAATAAAAAAAATAAAATAAAAATGTACTTACTATATGTATATATGTAAATGTATATGTGTTTCTGTAGGTGGATAATAATTACGTTCACAATAACTCCCGAATTACTTTCACAAAATTTCAATACAATATCATGATGAGTATCAGCCCTCCAAGAGCACGGTATTAAGTTCCTACAAATACAATTGTCACGTAGGAACTCTATACCTCGCTGATGGCGCAAGGCGATGTAATATTTCTCCCTTCAGTTTCACTTGTAATCAATTTTATTTGGATCCCGTTTTCACTTTAAATTTTTATTTTCGTTTCTTTTTTACCACCTACTTAAGCAAGCATAAAAATATGAACAAACATAATTACCAGAGAACCAACAAGATGTATAGATACTCACCTCTGAATGGAAAAGGGATCATACTTTTGTGCGATTTCCAATAAAAAGGATAATCCGCAATCAACAAATTGTTGCACATAAAACCACACAAAAATGTTGAACATATACTCCATATTACATAATAAAACGCCTCTGTCGCGTTGAGTGTATAATCCTTTATTCGCCGTCGTCATGGTACTTGTCATCAGGAGGCGCGCTACATGTCGTCTGTCAACGCATACTTCAAGTCTCGCACTCCGCACTGTGGACTTTTTCGATTAACAATAAAAAATCGCACTCATATACCTACTCGTATACAAAAGCAGCAACAAACATGGCAAGAAGCAGGAAATGAAACTCCTTCAAATTAAATGGTCTCTCAATTTTAATATCCTTATTTTATTAGCGAGAGTGATCATAAAAAAAAAAAATGAAACGAAACGAAACGCTCTCACCACACTTTTTGATATATTTTTAACGATGGTCGTAGCCATAAGACTTTTAGCCAACATTAAACCACAGCTCAGTCTATTTGCATATTTGTATACATGCCAAGGACGAGAAGAGGTAGCAACAGCTACAAAAACTCACAAAATTGCAAACGCAAGCAAAGTAGCTAATAAAAAAAGAGCCCGTGTACTCGTATGGCAGCGCAAGGATTCGATGAATTGTTATGTATGAGTGTACTGCTGCTGCTGCTGCAGCTGTGGATAGATAAAGTGGGATTCTGTTTACATTTTGTACAGATACCACTCCTAAATAATGGATACAATGTATCTGTGGCGCTAATCGCGGCTTATATTGAAGAGCAGCGTATTTAACTTCCTTATTGCTGAATGGTGATGACGAGCGTGGCCGTTGATTGTGTGCAATCAGAAAAAGATTAGCATGCAACTTTGTGATAGAGTTGATTCGCTGGTTTGACAGTTGTCATTAACATGCAAAGACTTGGGCTGTCACATTTGTTATTCCTGGATAATGAAGGGGGCCTTAGGAGTCACTGACTGGTTGCAACAGGCGCACTTGAATGGTTCAAGTTCTATTTTCAGTTTATTGGCCTCAAAGTTAGTTTTTCGCTCATCACTGTGAGCTGAAGATACCTTGTCAATTGCTAAAGGATATCGTAGCCCCCCTTTTATGTAGTCTTACAGAGTCATGAGGTGGCATGAGTGCAGCTGCCAGGGTGAGTAGTTGCCCTTATAATTCTAAAAAAAAATGGCCTAGTGAACTTCCACTCATAAAGGTGGTTCCTATCTAAAGATAAACAATCGAAGATGGACTACCCACCGCCCGAGCAACTGCCATTTGCGGCATCTTTCTAGCCCACACCATAACCGCAAATCTATCAATATTCCCAAGCAAACACTTTGTACCAGAGACGCACAGAAGCACAGACCGCACCTTAACCGCGGCGGGCTTCGGGTGTGCCCGGCATAGTAAGGAGCCGCAGCCATCCTCCGAAGTTGTGTCAATCAGTTCAATGCCTTATTTGTGCCAAAGAATGCACCTCCATTTGTATCTGCAATTAGCATAATTATTATGCCAACGTACTCGTGCATCTACATACGGTATATCTTTACTGTAGGTATACCGTATACTGAATGGTGGAACTGCATAACAGAGGCAATCAACCGTCAAAAGTTGAATTGACTGATGGAGCATATATACAACTCTTATAGGCCTACACTGAATCACTGGATGTGCCACTGCAATCTGCAAGCGTGCACCAGTCGCGCTTTCTCAGCATCAGCAGCGTCATCTGATGAATATACGAGTATGGGGGAACGAGAATGTAAAATGGGTTGGGTCTGTGTCTTTGGTGGTTTGTGCACACAATAAGTGATACATCATGCTGCGCCGGATTGTTGTCGACTATGTGGGCGGTAAATGCAACGAAATGGCTTACTGCTGTAGGAAGGAGTCGATTGTTAAGATAGATTTCGCATTATAGCGGCTGCTGTTGAATAATTGTTGGCGGTCTCACATCACCCGAATGGGGTTAGATTAATTATTAAATTGCAATTCGATTATTACACGCGGGCAATTTGTGTGTACGCGATTGTATGGTATTTGGTATTTCGCATTTGGTGGCTGGGATAGAGGGCGGTAATTGGATGAGCGATTAGAGTTGCATGAGGTGGCTTATTTTTCAAGCCACAGGCAGACACATTTGCACTAAAGTTGTAGGTATTTTGTCAAATTTGAAATGGATTTTGAATTCATTTATCAATGAAAAATCTTGACAGTTTTTATAAATTTAAGTTTTTAAACAAACAGAGTGGGAGAATTAGTAAAGTTTGCCTATGTGTCGCCAGTAGTCCCTTGCAGTATGACATAAAACAAATGACAACCGACAAGCCAATTTTGTTAAAGAGAAGCTTTTGTCTCCTTTCCAAGCTGTAGAGGTATGAAGCGTTTATATCACCTACCATCCCAAAGTAAAAGCATCAACAAATTCGTTTGTCCTTTATAGGTTTCCGGAATCTCTTTCCGATCTTATATCCATGGACTGTTAAACATCTGGGGGTGTTTTGAGGGTGCTCTTAGTAGTAAACGAAAAGTTTTGGAATAGAAGCGTGGCACATCCCTAAGGACAAACTCACTTTAAAAGACTTGGCACAAAACAGCATGTCAAGCTCCAACGTCCTAGAACCTTTGGTTGTTCCATTTTTTAAATATAGGTAGTACATGAGTACTACCTTTGGCCAGTTAGCCAAAGATCGCGCTAACTGGAGAGGCGTATTGGTTGAGGCCCAGGTCCACCCCGGACTGTAGCGCCACCTAAGTAAGTAAGTAAGTAAGTATTACATGAGTGCCTGATGTCTGTCCAAGGCGTATTATAAACTGTTGGCATCAATAAATAAAGTGCACGACTGGGTCGAACGAAACTTTCTCGTTGACCAATAGTTTGATTAGTTGTTTTCTTATTTTATTAGGTAGGTAGGTACAAATCGGAGAAGCAATGCTAGGAATAGTGTTAAATAAAATCCATATTTGAGTTATCCATCTGATATGGCAGTATATCGTCGCACGCCATTTTTGTCGTTTTTGAGTTAGGAACGGATTCTATGGTATTTTATATTTTGTATGCTCTTTTCAAGCTTTCTCTGAACTTGGTCGGAAGGCTAAATACAGTGTATCTTGTTTGGGTCCCAGGTCACACTGGTATCCATGGAAATGAGATAGCTGATGAGCTTGCCAGGCTGTGTTCAAAGGGAGAATTCTTAGGACCTGAACCTGCGTTGGGTCTGCCTACATCGGTGGTTAAGTCATCCATTGATACTTGGTTTTAACACGAGTGTCGGTGGCGTGGCTGTGCTGGGTGTGGACAGACCAAACGACTGCGTCCGGACATCTGCAAAAGGTCGGCGGCCTTCCTTCTGTCTCTCAGGAGAAGCGACTGTAGACTGCTTGTGGGCGTCCTTTCGGGCCACCAAGCGTTTGCCAAACACTTAAATGTTTTGGGCTTGTGCGTCTCCACCATCTGTCCTGCCTGTGGAAAGGATTACGATACAGCGAAGCACTTCCTCTCTAGCTGTCCTGCCTTTGCTCGCATCAGGTTGCGGATCTTTGGGGCTGACGTGGTGAGTGCCGAACATCTAAGCTCCTCATCACTGAAGCTCCTTCTCATCTTTCTTCGAAAGACGGGAAAACTAAGTACGTAAATGTAAGTTGTCTGTTTTTCAGTACAATGGACTAGGAGTTGTGTCTGAGTGCTCCATCGGATAGTAACAACCTCCGAAAAAAAAAAAAAATGTTTGCAATTTTTTTACGAGGTCAAAAACAATTCTCAGGCGACGATATATATGAAATAGAAATAGGGGACATAGTGGAAACAAGTTCTAAAGAAAATTGAAATAAGTCCCAATCCAAAGTGGAAGTAAGTACCGGCAGACATTTAGGAGTTAATTCATCATGAATTATTCTATACTTGTAATAAAACTGTAGGCAATTTTTTTGTTACCTAATGGCGTGAAAACTACTGCACAGATTTCGATGAAACTTTTTTTGAAATGTTCCTTAAGATTTTGTGCAATACATTGGCTATTCCCTTTCATTGCCATGCCTATTTTTTGGAGCGTTTTTGACAAAAATGTGTTTTTTTTTTCAGACTATCCTGCCTTAAACTCGCCATTACTCAAATAATTCTTAATAAATGCAAACAAAATAAAATACTTAGGAGAGCCAACATCTTTATAGTTATTTCAAGCCATCAATCAGCTTTTTATGTCCTCTAGAAGCTGACCTACAACCTAAAATCTAACACAAAAAAAAAAAAAAAAAATTATTTTCTCAAATCGAATATTATCAGCAGCCGCGGTTCTTGATCGTTGTTCTGCTTTGGGGTGGTTTGGTGGCGCACATCGCACAAGCACGTTCATATTATAAAAAAAAAAACAGCGACAATGTGTTTCTGAGGAAATGCGCAGATGGCTGATGACGTGTGGTGTGGTGATGGACGTATGGTGGAGGTGGTGTATATAGAAATTGAGTTCATGATTTTTGTTTTAATGGTTGTTATAGTACCTACGTTGATACCTACAGTAAAAATTGAAGAATTCAAGAAGTGAAGACGATATAGGTGAATTATGTTGTTTGATTTATTTATTTATTGTTGGTGTAGATACAAATTTCCGTTAAGGCTTTTGTTCTAGTGGTTGTTTTGATATTACCTACATTGTACGTTGTACCTACAGTAAGGAAGTGGAACTTTAGTACTTACGCTGTTAAATTTAATTTTCTTAAATTGGTGTTTTACGTAAATAGATTTGTTTGATTTATTGTTTCACATTGACAATGTTCACCGCTTTTTTTTTAGCTATGACTGTTGATTTTAAACAAATATGCCGTTGATAAAACAGTCAAATCTCTTTTATTGGAAATTACACAGTCTCACGCCGCGTACGAAGTTGCGGGCACAGCTAGTTTCTAATAAGTGAAGATTAAAAAAGTCCCAAAGTTGTGGGAAAAGATACAATTTAGAAGGCAAAATGTTTTTACAAATTGCTATAACAAATGAAATATGTAACTCCAAACATAGACGAAATAGCTCCCAGAACCGTACTGATGAAATAAGTCCTAATTTGCATTTATTTCAACTGCATGGCCTCGGGATCGGGAGTAATTTCTTTATGAAGTAACTCCTAATACTAAAAGGTGTTATCAAAGCAAAACTTGAGGAAAAAAGTCACCACATTTTGGAGTTCCTTAACCTGTATAACTCCTAAATTTATATGGAAATTCTTGGGACTTATTTCATTTAATTGTTTGGAGTTAATTCCATTGCACGTAATTCGTAGAGTCGAAATAACAATGTGAGATTTTATAAGCTAAAGCTCTACTAACAGGCATTTGTCGCAACTTCTGATTAGCTAGTTTCATAAGCTTTTATGCCTTACAAGATATGGGTTAATGGATATAAGCGTATACGGGAAGTTTCTGTTTTCTACTCTGCTTAGGGCATCTGTTAATTTTTGAATGGAATAGATTAGTTACGCTAGTATGTGGGGGTGCAAATGAAGTGGGATGTTCAAATTCTGTAAACTCCAAGTGGTTGGAATTATTTTAAAGTGCATATTCAATATCGCTGCAAAAAAAAAAGAAGCAGTGGGTTATATTTGCCAAAAATAAGTTCAGTGTTGTTGTTATTGCATTTTTAATGGCTCTTCAAATTTGAATTTTAAAGTGCGGTATCGAGTTTCAAAAATATACATGAACAATGAACAGAGATCGGCTTTTGTGTAGCCATTTTTGAAAAATAAAAAAAAAAATTATGTATTCGAGTTTTTTGAGAAAAACTAAGTATGGGATCTTACTTAGAATACTTAAGTTATTTTTAGTATGCATTTGGATCAAAATCTTTATAGCGGTTTTTGGAAAATTTGGCAGACAAAACAGTACCAAATATTGCAAAGCTTATGCGAGAAACAGATTAACACAGCGACAGCGACAGCAACAGCAACAGCGAATTTAGGATTGGCTCTAACGTTGATGTCGCTGTCGATGTTGCTGTGCTAATGTGTTCAAAGTAATCAAAATACATTGGTTCTAAGTTCGCTGTTGCTGTTGCTGTTGCTGTCGCTGTGTTAATCTGTTTCTCGCATTAGTTTTTGTTTTTAGGAGAATAACTTTTAACAACAACTCGTAGACACAGTCACTTTGGTAGGAATGATAGCTATTTCGAACTACACCACTACCTAATTTATCATCAGACCCCTTTTAAGTGATTGTTGGTTTGAATAGTTTTGAGTTCTGACAGTCAGTTCTCCGTATAAACATTTTTGATATCCCCTGTCTGGAAATGATCTTGCATTTCGATTTTTGTCAATTGACCAAGTGACTACCACTTGCGTTAACTGAGCGACGAGTGAGTACAAGCCTGCCAACTATAATGATTTGAACGGACGAGATGACCAACCCCTGTGCGTTGTTGTAGCTACGTTTTTTTTTTTTTTTTTATATTGCTGTTCTTTCGTGTTTTATTCGCCTATTCCCCTCGTTTAAATAATACTAATGGTTAACTATTTAGCTGAAAATCGAGTATAAATTATTGTACGGGATGTAAGCAGTTCATGTTTTTTAAAGTTTTATCAAAATCGAAAGTGACGTTTTCGAGATATGAGCAGTTTTTTTTAAATAAACGTTTTCGGTGATTCGAATTGAAAATTAGGGACGCAATAACATTGGGAACATCAATTTTACTCTATGTTTACATTTTGGTCAAAATCGTTATTGCCGTTTTCAGGTAATCTAAGGAAACCTTCATTTTTAAAAAAAATATTTTTTTCAAAAATTCCTATCCGTAGTTCAATTCTCGCATCTAACTTAAGTAGGTGAGGTCAACATGACTGCATACTCAGTTTTTCGCTAAAAAATCGAATAGTGCTACCTACTTTTGAAATTTGGACATATCTCGAAAACGGTCCATACGATTGTAAGGAAAATTCATTTCTAAGTTAATTTGGTCATTTCTAACTTAATAGCAATCTCAGTTTTTCTCTGTAGGTATTATCGGAAGAATTTTAGCTACATGTGGGCGGGACTACGCAACTGGGCGTGGCACTCTTCATAGTGAAAAATAGTCAAACAAAGTTTGTTTTTTAAACGTGTAACTTAATTACTTCGGACGATTTTTAGAATCCCTGCTAAGTTGAACTTTGGCCTCTCAGAACCTGCTACAAGTATTTCCCAATATCTAACACAGTTTGGTTGCTTAAGGTAAGTGCACTCTCCGCACACTTGCCTTAGAAAAGTTTGCAGAAATATTAGAAAGAAACTAACTGGGCCACTCTTCAAATTCTACAAATGATTGCGAAATCATCGTGACGTCAATGTCGACTTCTGCGTTCTTTTGAGTAAAAGGTACCCGTGCAACATAAATCAAGCCATTCAGTAGTCGTAAGACCCGTCATGACCCGCTGACCCACAACACGATTAAGGCCTTTTCCGGCTACAACTACTCACAGATTTGGTCACACCATGCTGGAGGACTGATGTAATAGCCAATAAAACGTCACGAACTATTCATAATCAGAAACAGTCTCCGTGGTTAAAAGGAAAACAAACACCATCTCCTGCACATTGCCACACACCATCCATCCGCATATAAATCTCAACAACTGTCTTCATCTGGCTGCGACTGCATGTGTTCCATGTCCGTCCGATTGAATCAGTCGTGGACATGTCCGGATCATTAAGCCGAACGTCTATCAAAAGAGCGAGAGTAACAAGTTAAAGTTTCACGTTTACAGTTCAAACATTCAAATTGACAATTAAAAGCCACGAATCCGAATTCGCCATCTATTGCGCTCTGATAATGGTGATGGTGAGTGCTGCTGGTGCGCCGTCAATTATTTCAAAATTATTTCACATTTCAGCACACAAAGGCCAACACAAGATGAACACGGACCGAAGCGACGCGACCAACAACCGAAGTCGGCAAAGCGTGATTATCAACTTCAATAATTGTGCAATAACTTAAGCGATCGCCAGCAGCAGTCAAAGCAGTCAAAGCAGCAGCAGAAGCTGTGTACTCACCATCGAGCAATTACCAGCATAAACAACAACACTGATTGGCATCACATCCACATATACACACGAGGGAGAGAGGATACTCCGACTCGAACTGCAACTTGGACTTGGCTTCATCGCAAAGTTCCGTCCAAATCAGCCCAGATCCATCAGTTGGTATGTGCAGCTGGTGGTATAGCATGGCTCAGATCATGCATCCGCATCCATCTTGCAACCTGCCAAATGAACACTTCTGTGTGCCAGTGCACGAGAGTTATTACACGATCCTCTGTCGGGGCCGGGTTCCATGAAATATCCATAAATCCGTTTGTTGATCGCTTTTCGTGAGGCATGAAACCGATCGGTGGCGGTGGCCCCCACATCTCCCACGAATTGGAGTGGAAGAGGTTCAAGAAGATGAATGGACCATTGGCTCCCATTCGTGTGCTGATTGTGGCCACCATCTGGACGTAATTATATGCAAAGTATCCCTGTGTAGTCATATTTACGATCAGCTTCAGCACCGGTGCATTACTCACCACGACTACCATGGTATATAAAGCTGGCTAAAGAGGCACGGCACGGTATAGATGCGGTCTCTCTAGGGTAGCCATAATAGTTGAGTTGATTAGCGGCGGCGGCGGGGCGGCGCGAAAGGTAGACCAGTTGGGTAAATATTTATTTTCTCGAACGGATGTTCACATCCTTAGTGCGGGCTATGCGCAGTTGGTCCAGTGTTTCATTTGTTTGTTTTTGCAGCTTTTCTGTGTTTCTGCGGGCACTTGGCTTGCGCGGAGTTATGTGATCGAAATGACCTAGTTTATCTATGGGAAGCGTGTGTGTGTGTTTGAATTGCACGCGGAGAAGATCGCTTCTGGGTCAGTGATTTGCATTCATTGTGGGATTGTTTGTACATGAAGTAAAGTTATGTCGTGAGTACAGGTTGAAGGCGGTTGGTGTCTTGTACACTGTTTGTGAAGCCTTCACGCGATGTATCCTGTCCAACAGTAGTCCGAAAAATCTGTATTTTGTGTCTCTAGGAAGACGATTTTGTGCAGATTACATGGAGGCACCGCTAGGAAGTATATTTACTGCAACACCTTTCCACCTATCTATATATTTCCCTTCGAAATTCATTTGCATCCCTGAAGAAGGTCGTACAAAGTTTATTGAGCGCCTGGAAGTATGCATCGATTTTTATAAATACCCAAGTATTTCGCTCCACGACTATGTAAGAGCGAACCATATATCAGAACAGATATCGTTGAATAGCTTCCGCTGTGATTCGAAGCCTTGGTGCTGATCACGGACACTTTTCGAACCACCTTCCTTCAAACGAAGGGATTTATTCAATCAAACCTGGATATACCACTCTGAATCCATAGGCTCTTGGGGTTATTTATAGATTCCGATAGATATAAGAATTAGACCACCATTGTCGGTTCATTTTTCGTCTACCTATCTTGGGGTTAAAATGGTGTAAAACAAAAAAGTCATTCTTAGAACTGGGCATCACAGATCCACGGCTTCCGGAATTTACCTATTTAATTGCTGGCGCCCTCTCTATTAGTTTCGTAGAGAGGGCAGTTTACTTAGGGTATATGATGAGCCCTGTTTCGAAGGCTAAAAGCGCTGTTTCCAGCGGCTAAAGTAATTGACTACACATATAAGACCTCCAGCTTTTAAAAATCATTAGCTTAGATTAGATAGCTCAATTTTGGCGTCGAAGGGACCTACAGTTTTACGCCGATTTCTAACAGCTGAATGCCGAAGCTTTCTCAAGTTATACTCTCGGATGTTTGTCAGATATTCGCTAGAGGGGGCACAGTGGAAAAAAATCCTATAAGTTGGAATTTGGGTTTTGCGGGATTAGCCCAACACACTAACAACTAAGCCACTTCGCGAGGACAGAAATACCCTCGGAAATTTGTCAGATATTAGCGGGAGATATCGCAGTGAAAAAAATCGAAAGTCTACATTTTTTTATTTTTGGGGGTTCAACCGGAGTAGGTAGCTCAACATCATACTATCCGCTGAGCCATTGCTCGTAGATTTATTCCAAGTATTTCAAAAAGGGTTTTCTACAACAAGTGCCTTAGAATCACCGATCTCGCCTGTGTGGTGATACCACCCCTTTTGGCAGTTATAAAAAGAGGGGCTCATCCGCATCTGCTTTGCAATGAATTGCGGTGATTAGGTATAGCAAATAGGACAGTCTGAAACGCCACCGATTACTTCAGCAATTCTGTAGAATTTTTGTTAACCGCATGGCCTTCTACAAAGGTTGGTTGGGCAGCAAGGCCCCTCCCGAGCAAAGGGGCGCCTGAGTTGACCAGATCAATCTCAGGACAAGTTGTTCTGAATATGTTGTTGTTGCGTGTTCTTCGATTGTCTTCCTCGGTGAATTTTTTCGTCCTAAAAGGATGTAAGCTACTTCTCATTGCAATAAAATCTGTTTAGGGCGCCCGCATAACTAAGGCCTAAGGACTAAGGGGCGCCACCAAATGCGTAAATTTCTGCTTGACTTTCGCCAGAATGTACTTAAATATTAACTTGGGGAATAAGTCGTTCAATTTTCGACATTTCTCCATCGAAGTACACAGTATTTGCTACCGAAAAGTGTTCGACCAGTAGGTGGGTTCAGTATCTGCCACAGACACCTAGTAATCAACTTTTATTCCACCCCAAGCTGCGACTTAATTCATAAGCAAATTACTATCTACCTCCGCATCAATCACACTGAGTCTCTAACTGGCAATCAATACAAATCCACACAAAAGGCATATACCTACCTTCAACCTTAGCCCACTTGCATAATGACGCTCAGTGCGCTCCACTGCAAACCTATATATGCACAGCTCATCGAACTATACACAAAGAAATGACAACATTCCATTGCGAGAAACTCCAAACAACTGCTAACTGCATCCACCGCCATCAATTTAACTGGCGGAAACTCCTACCGTCTGTATACGACTCCTCGCTGATGGTAACCAAAAGCGGACGACCGTACATATAGGTTGTCAGCCACACACTCTATGATTGATTGCATTGAAATTAATCTCACGGATTCATAGAATCCGTCAGATTCGATCAGCTCAACAATAAATCAAATGAAAAATGTTCTTGCCTCCTTATACTCGGTCGATGCTATGCCACGCCAGTATACACATCGAGATGTGGCCAACAAAACAGAGACAGAGAGAGAGAGAGAAAGACGTTGCGGCACATTACATAATAACGAATGCAAAAATGTCCTTGGTGCATTTCCTGGGAACCTAGTGCACTTTGCATTCTGCATTTCCAACAGGCCAGTGTTCGCAATCTGTATGAAATACATCAGCAACGGCTTGGTCTAGCCTCCGAGCTTCGCCAAGCTCGCTCAATAAAACTATTTCGCCGGAATGCTGTCTATAATTGAAAGATACACATTTTCCACATGGGTGGCTGTACGCGAATGTAGGTAGGTTCGCCTGAGCTCGTAGGAGAATTAAGAGTCCTGCCCAGGCAGTATCGCAGATGGTTTGCCGGTTCATCGACGTCGACGTCGTCGTTGCGTCGTCATCGCTGTCGTTGTCGTGTTTGGCTTTTATTTTTATGGTTAAAGCAGCATTTACACAAATCACGACGTCGCAATGTGTGATAAAATTGCTGTTAACATGTCGGAGGTTTTGCCGAAGAGCCCGGCTAAATTGCGGATTGATCCACCGCACATATACAGACGTATATACCTACCTACGAGTACATGTTCGGAGGACAAAGTTGCGTGCCGGTGTGTTTGGCAGGTGTTGCAATTTGTATCGACAAATCGAGACTTAATCTGTACACTTAACGTTGGCATGGACTTAGTTTAATGGTACCTACATACATATACTAAAAGGTGCGATGTCAGTTGGGATGATGTGGTGTAAGATTTGCATTATTATGACACATCTTCTTATAGTGGCTTCGAGCGATAATCTACCGCTAGTAGCAGGCCTTGCGGCATGTGTACGCCGGAGGAATTTTATGACACTTGCGGAAATGAGGTAGCGACCGCGTATAGTGGAAGATTAGATACTCTGTTGATGGTCTCCTCGGGCAGGTGTTCGACGTAGCTAATGCATCAGAAGGATGAGCATGGTGTTAATTTCATGCAGAGGTATGTAGCATTTGTGTGGGTCAATTTGGAAGGCGGCACCAAGGAAAACCACTCGATTTGCAGGTGTTTCCCGAAGACGACTGAAGGATAAACTTCAGGTACAGGATAAACGGAATATATGGTGAAACGAAATCGAGAAACCAACGATCTATGCAGGAGCTGTGAAAACGAGGAGGAAACGGGTACGATCCGACATTTTCCCCATTTTCCTCCGCCCCCTGGGGTACAGGTTCTTCGAAAATCTATCGAAATTGGCCGGTGCAGAGATACCAGATTTTCTTAAATTCGCGGAGAGCATCAACTCAACTGGTTTAAACAGTCAGAGAGATGAAGAGTCCACCAGATTTTGTTGGGGTTTCTTCAATCTACCTACGAAGAGAATCACAATGGGCCTTGGAGCCTCCGAATGAAAACCACACACACTTCCCTAACCTAACCTAACCGGTGATTAAACTTGTGTCAAAAATAGTCGAAAATCCATTAAAGTTCAGTCAAGTGCTTGCAGACTAATGGGCATTCATATCAAACAATTCTATTGGCTTAAGTTGGCTTACTCCCACGAAATTTTTGTCTGGTTCCTCCCTCAAAAATGATGGGAAGAAGAGTAAATGCCATGAGTGACCACAAGGGACATGGACTTGTAGCAGCCACCTCTTGGTAAAGCCCAAAAACTCTTCCAAGCACCTAAGCACCGATCTAAGCACCCTCTTCCCTCTATAGATAGATATTTATTGGCATAAAAGGTGATACTGAGCTCAGATATAAATCGTAAATATTTTCCTCGTCATGATAGCCAGTAAGCTAGTATAAGATAAATAATGTTGGTCTTAAATTAGATTTAAGCGCTTAGGTCTAGTATATAAGTTAAAGAAAGAAATAATAAAAATTAATTAAAAACGAAAAAATGTCCTCGTCATGCTCATGGCCACCTTTGCAATAGAGACCGTCACTAAAATTGAAGTGAGGCTTAGAAATGTCATGGCCAAGGTGATAAAGCGATCGCAACTGAAGGCCATTTTCTCCTTCATTGATCCATTTGTGGGAAATAGAGCCTAAAAGTAGCTTTGAACATCCATCTACAACCTTTAAAGTGTTGAGTAGGTAAAAATTAGAAAGCTTGGTAAAATTACAGTGGAAATGGATCTGAACAACATGAAATTCTGTGGGTCCAACAATTTTTATTTTGTCTTTCAATATCAGTGCGGCTGTACAGGCAAAAGAAATGCATTTGCCTTGAGGATAAATCACTAGAAAAACAAGTGGACCCCCGCCTGCTTTGCTAGACATTTAAATGTCTTAAATCTTAATTTTTTTTTTTTAATAAAAAACGCTTAACATATTTAAAGCAAAAACAGTCTTATACCTGCAGACTTTTATTTCATATAGCTATTAAAAAACAAATAAAATTTGTAAACCGGTGCAAAAGGTCGGGAGATTTTTGCGGAAATACGATTTTGCCATTCATTTTTTTTTTTTTTTTTTCGTATTAAGCTATGTTGTTTACTCAGGCACAATAATGTTCCTGTTTAACAGGCCCCAGTAAAGCTCTCCCAATTTCACAGATGGTATTAACTCAAGACCCTTCAAGGGTCAAGGCGCTAGTACCTCTAAAGTGTCTTGAAAAAGAAGATCATTAAAAACTAGGTAAAGATGTCGACCAAGATAGATTTCCCTTATTATTTTCGTGCCGGACTTTCCATAAGAGTATACAATCTCCCTGGACATCCATCGCACTTGTAACTATCTTGCAAAAAGACTAACTCGTTCTTTAAGTAATTATTTGTATTCCCCTTTCCTCCTGGGTTTTCAAGACCCTTTACTTTTACAAACGCTGAGTATGTGCATGTGTTCATTTCATACAAATAGTCAAACGTTAAAACTACACACAAGCCGATTTCATTTCTATATAGGGCGATAGTGAAATGAAAACCTTTTAGTGATACATACTCGTACCCTCAACTAATAAGATGTCCTTCTGTACAAAGACCCTTTGAAGGGAACATCTCTATTTGCCATCAAAGGACATCTTTTGTTAGAAATGAAAAGGAGAACATGTTTCAATTATGTGCAATTCAGATTACGGATAACACACTCCATATGATTCGATGTCCTTTTGTCAAACTCACCCTTTGCAGTTTACCCCATCATTTGTTGTAAAAGTCAAGCATTTCTTATTGAAAACAGTTTTCTTTCAACCTAACAATGGAACGGCGGATTGACCATTTCGTAAGTCGTCCTTTGATTCGTCTTATTGCAGTCACAAAGATTGTCTTACATGATAATGGTTTTGTTTAAGAGACTTTTGTATATCAAAGGTCTGATTTCTACAGGGAGTGCCTCAGTCGAATAGGTCATTTGATTGGGTTCATTTCAGCTGTAAGATGAAGAATATTTTTTATTCCATTAAGCTTGCGTAAATATTTTTAAAATGAAAGACTAGAGAATGTCATCTTGAGTTGTTGAGCTGGGTTTTCAAATCTCTTTACAATTTAATTAGCATCCATTTAACAAGTATTTATAGCCAGATCTACGCAGAACTCTAAGTCTAATTGCACTTTAAATTAATTTTTAAATTTAGCTGCTTCTCCATAATATTTGTTCGCAAAATGCATTCAAAGACCCGCCCAGTCTATTTAAAGTCAACCTCGAAATCGCTTGTTCCTAGATAAAATATTTGTTTAAGTCTTTGGCTTTGAAATAAATTTATATAAATTATCCACACAAACGAACTACAAGCAGTTGTCCAATTTAATGCAATGCAACAAAGACGCAATTCGATACGGTTTTTACTGAGTCCTTAAAATTGTTCACCTAGTGCCATACAAATTAAAAAAATATTACTACTCACTTGCGGATGTATATTCGGTTGGAACTTCCTCCTCCCAAAAAAAAAAAATTATGTTGTTGCCATAATGAGTATCAAATCTGAGGTTCCACAGGGAAACCACGTTGGACACCTCATGTTTCTTCTTCTAATAGGCGTTTTTGATTCATATTTTCATGGTTTACATGATCTCGTATTATTGTTGTAAATCATGGAAATCAGTGATCTATATAGATCATGTGGGCATAATAAAAAACGCCTAATGTATGACACGACATTTTTCAAATCATTTCGCCGGGCTTACTCTTCGCTGATTTAAGACTTTAAGCTACCTTAAGTCAACAATCCTCTTTGCGTAAGCAATTTTGTTTCAAAATAAAAAAATAACTGTTGCTCTTCCTCTAATCAAACTCAATTAGTGACCGCCTTTATGCAAATCTGACAATGACTTGATGTTGCTTTGGACTATAGTATAGATCAACTTGTCGCCTCGTTTCAGTGCCGTTGCCTTTGTCCTATGTATATTGATGGAAGTGTTTTTGCTAGGTGAGAGAGGGAAGTATGTTGTTTGTTATATTGTGGGATTTATTCCTTTTTGTGGAAATTTCGATGTCCGAAAAGCCTTTCATGGGATAAAGAAAAAGCACCAAATCGTGGAAACTTCAGGAATCTAACAAAAAACATTCAAACTTTAAATGTTCGCTGAAAGTTCATCAAAATTCCTGAATTTCAGCACGATTAGGTATCAACACACTGACGGTCTATAAAAAATATTCGTAATAATGTTAAAAACTGTGATTTTCTTTCCGTGTCATACAATTTTTACTTTTAAAAGCTGGATTTTGAGACCAAAAATTATCGTGGGGTTTTTAGTACGGTGAACCAGGAAAAAATGACCACGCTTCCTGGCATAAATGAAGAGAGAGTGTTAACAACACTGGGAGGGGGTTAGGGCAAAATAGACTGGCGCCAGTGCTGTTCTTTGGTTGGTTAATGACTACTGAGCATGGGGTCTCCGGTTCGATCCCCGGAAAAACACCAAACACTGCGCCAAATTTCGTAAATATCTGACAAACATCTGAGAGAACAACTGTCATAAAAGAGCTTCCTAATTCAGCCTTTCGAATTCGGTATAAAATTGTAGAACCCTTCCATTCGTCCCAAAAATCAAAAGTCAGACCATAAAAATGTTTGTCGACAGACTGAGTATAGAGTATCAATACGTACCTGCGGTCCAGGGGCGCCAAAATGGCGAAAATTATCTAGCCATGAATAAAAACTTAGGCCTTCCAAAGAACAATAGGTTCGATAGTGAATGTTGTTGTAATACGTTCATATTAACGACCCTTTTATTGCTGTACCCTCTCTTAGGGTATATTGTGTGGTGCGCCCGAATTGCCACGGCCGGTGATGACCTAAGCCGCCTCTGCTTACGTTCGCGGATTTTACAATTTCTGTTCTTCACAATTAGATTAGAGTAGATTGTTTGTGGGAGGTGGAATCAAGTTGCCATATCACTGCGGCCACGAGTGGGCCTATTGTGATTTCCTCCAATTATAACTGGCTCATGATACCGCACTTAGTTATGAATCCTAGTAGATCTTTGAGTGCGCTGTCAGATATGTCCTCTGCCCCAAGGTAAGGTCTTCTTAGGTGGTGTTGATGTAATCTGACTAGACATTCACGGTGACACAGTATGTGTTCTGCTGATTCTTCGTCCTCGTTGCATAGTTTGCAAGTGTTGTTTTGTATTATTCCCATAGTCATGAGGTGTTTTTTTTTGACTTGGCAATGTCCAGTGAGGAACCCTGTGACTGTACGAATCTGACTCCTTGTTCACAACTAGGCCTCTGCGCAGTAAAAAAATCTAAATCATGTAGCTATATCTAAATGTAGTTCAAACTACAAGCTTATCTGATTTATCTTAAGTCCAGTGACACCTTCCCATGTCATAATTGGATGGACAAGTGGGTACCTATCTACAAACAACCAAAAGTAAAACCTACCAAGAAAAACCATCATAAATCCTATCGAGCATGACTGAGGTTCCCTCCCAACACAAGGCTACTCGCGTCATGCAATCGTAATCCCAAAGCATATCAACTTATTGCCAAAAATTGTCCATTTTCGTTAGTGTCCCGTGTCATCCTTGGATTCGGCACAAAACCCATTTCCCACTCCGCCAATTAAGCACAGGTCAATCCCCTCGTTTATCGTGAATTCCCACAAAATGCTGATGCGAAAATAAGGTATCTTTTGAGGGTGAATAAACAAAATTCGCAATTCTGAAGAAGGGTCTGCTCTCTCGTCTCTCCTGTGTCAAAGTGCATTCCCACTCAAGTGCTCTTGAAGGGATCGCAATTTGATTGGTGTGTCGATGTGGATGTCCTTTTTCGTCTTTATACAGTTTTTTTCGTTTTTACCTCTCCCAAACAAAAATGGTGGGTGAATATTTCGCATACTGTAGGTATCGTATCTTTCCATTCACACGTAAATGGCGACCATTACCCGAGTGTGACCGCTTACAATGGGTGATCTGTATATATGTGTTGGTGTATCTGGCGGTGAGCTGAGCATTGTAATTTTATCCATGCCGGGTGGGAACGTGCTGTGCAGCATGCCATTCGGACAGACGCCATTCGCAACAAAGGAAATCGACATCGAAAATGTTATTGCCGTTTGATTGGAATGCAAAATTGCATATCAGCCAGCATGGTACCTGCTACTGACGGCCGCGCCGCGCCGCTGCTGCTGCGAACAAAACACTTTAACAACAGCTGGCCATCAATCACTTTGTGGCGGCATATTGTACCACAATTGGTAAACTGGGGCTCCGAACGAGTTAAACATACCGATTGGTTTGAGGGGGCTGCCTGGAAAGGTGTTGAGTGCACCAGCTATGCAATGAAGCGAAGAATGTTCCAGACAAAAGAATTTAACAATGGGACAGGAGGTTGCATGCAGGTTGATTGAGATTGGGTTAGTATTATGTGCGATGACCTTGAAGGGCAACTTTGAGCATGGAATGGTGACTTGGATATCAGATGGAGATACCTGAATTATTGCGGATGGAGTTTGTGTATATTTCGCGATCCGCGACCACCCGAAAGGTGTTTCTGCAGGTGGTCTTCAATGTAGCAGGTGGGCCATATGATCTTATTTTAATTTGAATGGTATCTTGATGTTGACAGCTCCTTCGCCGTTAAAAATGGGACAGAAAGGCGCAGTCATGTAACTGTTAGGAGACTGCTTATAAAAATTGCAGGCATAGTTTAAAAGGAAGTTTTGAGAGGCCACTTCAGTATAAGCCTTCTCAAGCAAGTCATTCCTAAAATGACCTCATTCGAAATGTGCTCCAAAATTGGATTGACATAGAGGCAGTCACATGAATGAAATTATTTGTCGTACCTAGTCGGAAGATGAACTTTCCCTGCCCTCAAACCACCGGGAATATTTAATATACACTCGTATGGAACAACCTTTAAATGGTAGTAGGCTATAGGTAAAGAACGGGACACTATTGGAACTTGTATGCATCGTACTGACACAACAACTAGTGTCACCTAATGACTGTATATATAGGTCAGTTCCAAATTGTGAATAGTCAAATAAATCCTATGTACCTGAGGTCTTGAGAAAATTAATGACTTTGGAATAGTATAAGTTCCGAAAAGAGGATGAAGAAAGGCCAAGTGTTTGCTGTTTGGCCATAAATTTAGAGCACCGGGCATTTATTGAGAAAATGAGTATGAGGGTTTCCATACTTCTTTTGAATTTTTAAACTGCGGTAGTGGTGTGTCAAGTATCGGAGGGCATGGTGGAGCTGGTGACTATCCACTTCGTCTTCGAAGAAACAGCTAAAGCATCATTTTGAGCCTTTAAGCTTTGCCAACATTTTAGCTAAAGGTTGAGGAGGTGGTAAATCTTTGCTGGACCGGCTTTTGTACTATGTTGAGCTTCTGGGGAAACCTTGGATCTAGGTTAAGCCCTATGTAGGTACATGTTAGTAGATAGAAAGAGTGTTTGTCTACCATCTTAAATTGGAGCCTCTAGCTTTGCTGAAAGTCAGCTTGAAGGCTTAAAAAATGGCACATATTTTACGGACCCAGTGTATTCTAACCTTTGTGTAAAGCTTTTCTAGCCTACGATAACTCTTAAGTACCTGCTAGGCTCTGGCAGATATAAAGAGTGTTTGCCTATGCTGATGTCGAGGCTTGAAAACTGACATTTTTAACTTTAAGGCGACTACCTTAATTTCAATTCTGTAGCATTCTGACTGAACCTTGTTAGAAGTGAGGCAAAGAAGTAGGCGCTGTGCCTGTAGGGTCGAATCCCGAAAAATCCACAAATTTCAATTTATGTTTTTTTTAACCACTGCGCCACCTCTCGCGAACGTCTGACAAACATCGGAGAGTATAACTCTCTTTAAAGAGCTTCTCAAGTAGCCGCTTGGAATCGGCATAGAATTGTAGATCCCTTCCATTCGTTCCAAAAATAAAAAACTTACACAAAACGAACTTTTGCGTAAATCTTGGCCGAGGGTCCCTACGGACCTGTTTCGCCAACTATTTATTTATTTAGAGAAGTGGTTTATACCTAAATTATACACCTACACTCCTAGGTAAAAGGATGTATCCCAGTTGCAATTGCGAATGGTTTTGTTTGCAAGCATTTTAAACATCAAAAACCTCTCAAAACCTCTACACCCAGGTTGATGGAAAATTCGTCTATAAATGCTATAAGAATGCACTCAAAGGCTTCTTCTATGTTTAAGAAGGTGCTTCTTATAGATCGATTTGCCGTAGATTGTGTTGGTTGCATAGACCTTTCATACCTTCACGGTAGGTATTTCGGGACTTTACCGTCAAGTGGGACTATTCTTGCGACAGATTATAGTGATCTGAAGCATCGTCTTTGAGCGTTTCAATGGATTGGCAGTATCCTCACCCCTAGGTCTGTTTCTTGAATTTGTTCTACTGTTTTTTTCTTTTTAATTTTTAGGGCCGCCTTTATAGAGCTACCAAAATTTGTATGCCTTGTTGATGTTGAGCAAATCTTCGGTCACTTCACCGCGGTTAGAGAGGTTCGTCCCACCATTGTGGGCTAGGTTCGAGATCTTAAAAAGATTCGAGATCTTAAAAAGATTGGAGATCTTAAAAAGGTTCGAGATCCTAAAAAGATTCGAGATCTTTAAGAGATTCCAAATCTTAAAAAGATTCCAGATCTTAAAAGCTGTTTTCTATATTATACAAACAAACTTCAGTTGGTAGGTATACTTCGAACGTATATTTTTAAGCCGATTTCGACGACAAATCTGGGTGTACAGTTCAACAAAAATCCGAAAATGCTTTATGAGAGATATGACTTGCTGTTGACGGGGAATGAAATAAGGGCGAAAAAATCAAATAACAAATTTATATAAACCGTAGTCTTCTTTGTAAGCAATTTTTGAAAATGTTCCCAACCTTAGGGTTGTCCTATCTTTCCTGTTGAATTTGTCAAAACGCGTACACGCACCTAACACTTGTCACTCTGACAATAGATTGTTGAAAGTTAAATAAAATAAAATAAAATAAATTAAAGAGTCCCCCGATTGACATTAATTTCGATTGCATTATGCCCCAAAGGCCCAAATACTGAGCACTTGCAGATTGGATTACCTTCAAAGGACAAACCACCTTTCGAAATCGAATAAAATTTCAAAAATCGAAAATTAGTCCCGTATGCCGTATCACACCCAAACAGACATAAATATCTGCGAAACTTAAGCCCTTTTGAATGAGGAAAGAAAAAAAAAAAAAACTGTACTGAAGCTGCGCCACTGCCACACATCTAACTCACCACGGGTGGTGGGTGGCTTTATTTATACACCCCCAAATAACTCAGTAATACGTACGAATACGAGTGAACGTATCTTCTAAATGCACACACAATTTTTGGAAGAAAACAGAACTCACACCAAAAGTCAATATATCGGCGCGGTATGGCGTCTGTTTGCCAACACTTCTCTCGCAGCAGTAAAGGGATGAAAATGGATCATGAATGGATGGATGGGGGTGGTGAAAAAAAATGAAAGAAAAAAATAAACGCCGTGGTAATAAAGAAAGGGGACTTAATATCAAACAGTAAGTGACAAAAAGGAAATGCGACATCCATTTGCGAAATAAATTCGTTCATCTTGTTAGAAAATCCTTTTTTTCCGCATCGCCCCCGAAACCATCAACCGCGCGCTGTTATTCGTTCTCATCTGGCATCCTTTCTGCCATACTACTTCGTTCTACTTATTTCCGAGTATTTTTTTTCCTTCTTTTTTTTTATTATTATCCTTTTTTATGTTTGGTTTTTGCATTCAAATTGAAGATCGGGTTCGGAGCGGGGCAGGATGGGTTTTTGAAGATTTTATGTCCTCCAGGTACCACTATGCAGCTCTGCCACGAGATAGCTTGTGTAAAAATTCATCCTGGAAGCTGAGAAATGGGCAAAAAAAAAACACAAGAAAATATTACATTCATGTTGTTGCTGTGCGCTGTTTCGTGGGTGTGGAAAGGGGGACGTTTCGCTGCTGGGAAATTGATATTTTCTAAACGCGCATGTGAATAAATTGAATTCCCTTCAGAAGTTGTATAGAAGAAAAGGAAGATGAAGAAGGGTTTCTTTCTTCTTTTTTTTTTTTTTTTTTGTAGAATGCCACCCCCTACATTATTTTGACAAGGACGACAGATACACGAATTTCGTGTTACACGCGCTGAATTTGTGAGTTTTCAAGAAAACTTTCACACACCCGTACCGCTGAAGGGTTGGTTGTTCTGTTCTTCTGCCAGTGTGATAGACGATTTTTCACAGAAACCAGAGTGGAAGATCGACAAGTTGCCCCCAAGGGGTCGTCTCCAGCCCTTCCACTATATATATAGCTGCGAGGACAATTTTTGCCGTGTTGTGAAACCGCGCGCACTCCTGTGAAAATATTACATATAGGAATAAATTGCCGAAAATAAAGAATGTACGTAGGTAGTCGGGTTGTACGATTTCATTCCCCACTCCCAGTGGCTTTGCGCATCATAAGCAAATTTACATTTCGCATACATATAGCTATCGCCCTCTGGAAGCCGCTGATGAATAAATATGTACCAAGCCCAGGATATGTTGGAAAGAAAAGGATATCTCTTCTAAAGTAATTCACAGAGACGTCGGAGCCGCAGATACAATTTGTCTGTAATAATGGGCCGTAGCACATATAGCCAGGTGGATACGTTGTGACAAATTTGAAACGCGCACGCATTTATACGCTGAATTTCCATATTTCAGGCGTGAATTTTGCATATTCTATTTTTCGGTGATGAAGGTTTCTTTTCCAATTTCGTCAGTGACTAGGATGAGAAGTGAAGCGCCTCACATATATGCGAGGCCTGCTAAAGTCGCATTTGTGGGTGGTCTTCACGTAGGCGTATTCACCTCTCAGGACTCAGGTGTGGCGTGTAAATTGGTTTAGTATTTTACTGCTATTGACAAGTTATTTAAGTCGCAAGTGTCCTGGCTGTGTTGTCTTGCGATTTTCAACGAATAACTGTCGACGGCATTTTTAGCACCAATCAAATATTTAACAGGGATTTTAGTAATAAAAAAAAAATGCGCAAGACTCTTGATAAATTTGAGGCAACTTTTACGCCTTGGCCTTAAACAGCCTACATTTTAGGTGGCTTGGATGTGTACAGCTTATTGTCTTAAGCTGCGCACGTTGTCTAAGCTGATGTCAACTTTAACTTCGCCTAAGTAGCGGTCTTCCATTAGACTCCAAGAATATTTTACATGAAAAAAAGAAACTGCAAGATGATTTTCGTAAGCTACAGGAGCAGTACATTAGGGAATATGAGCAATTACGGCTTACAGGGTGGGCCATTGCTTTTAAAATGCTGCAGCTAATATACGACCTATGGTGCTGGAAGCGTATATTGTTAGCCAAGTCGACGGAATAGAACTACGTGCGATAAAAAGATTCAAAACTAAAGATACATTTTTAGAAAATTTTAAACTTTTTATTATGAGTTCTTTGTTAATATTTTATGAAAATAATAAAATAAAACAACAAAAGATGAGTGTCCGGTACAAGGAAAAACCAGGTGCGGGTATACCTCCAAAAACCTGTACAGACTTTAGAATGGGTGGAATATTTTCTAAACCGACATTGACAACTGAGTTCCTAAAGCGCCTTTGAAAACGACAAAGTTATCACCAAAGACTCAACAAATCGTTCATTTATTAGAAAGAGCCAAACAAAGTAAGAGCCAATTGTCAGCTCTAATAAATTCAACAACAGTATCGAAATTTTAGACTGTCGAAATATCATCAGGCTTGACTACGGTAGCCTGTACAAGTTTTCGCCTAAAGCTACTATAGGCACTTGTCGAACTTTTTGTGCGCTGCCTTTCCATTTGACAGATTTGATCATATATTTTTTTAAATTAACCTTTATATCGATTGTCTTTGTTTTATTGCACTGGCATTTAGTGAAACCTTTTCCAAAAACTAAGGTTAAAAATAAGTTTGACAAGTTATCGGCTTCGGAAGGGCTTTCGTCAAAATTACTGCGAGTGAAGATGGGCTTAGCGTTTATGACTCCCAGTCGCACTTGCGGTTCGGAAGTTATATCACTCCGAGAAGAATTTTTACTACCTTTACCTTGTGGAGTCTGCAGGTGCAGCTAGCACGAGCTTTCAGATGTTAAGAACATACTTAATAAGAGGCAGGCATTTTTTTAGCTGAATCTGCAATACAGTTTAGGTAGTAAGTCAGTAAGTTAAGACTTATAGGTTTCGATGTAGAGGTCTTTGTCGCAGCTAAACTCTGTAAAGTACCTAACTAATAAATATAATAAGAGCTTTCGAAAGCTTTATTTTAAAGCTAAGAGTATATCTTGGCTCATGTCGGGTGAGTCCAAAGCTTCAAACGCTTCGTCAATAAAATGGTATACGAAGGCACCAGTCATCGATATCAAACCTCCTATAGCCCTGAATTTGTCATCTCGTGCCTGAACGCTTAGGTCGGTTTACCGTATATTGAGACTTTCAGAGTTTTTCTCTATCTTGAATAGACGTCTAAGTTAGTAGGTACATACACCCACTGAGTCATTTTTCGTGGCAAATTTTGACAAGCCGACGTCACAAAAATTCGCTCTTTCTATTGTCACTCGTTTGTCTTTCGTGAGAGTACGCTGCGACAAGCAGCGTGACCAGATACCGGAGTAGTAACACATTTAGGGCAAACGTTTACGTCATAATGACAAAATGTCAAAATGTTCCACTTTAAAGCTGGTTTGCAGTGGATTTTCTGTACTTGCCGTTGAACTTCCCATATGAGCTCTAAGAAAGCCCGAGTTTCAGTCGGCTGAAGCTGAACTTCTTCTAAAGCTGCCTCTTGACATAAATTGTTTGAAGCAATTTCGCATTGCTCCGAGGGTAGATGAAGTATATGAACCCAATAATAGCCTCGTTTTTGCCAGGTTGCTTGGGTACCAAAAGCTGAAGGCTATTTCAAAAAGTCAAAAACTCTATCCACGATATCGTTTTTCATTGACTTATTCCACCGTAGGACACTTCGACAGGTTGCAAAGATTTTACAGAATGAAGCTCTACCTATATATCTAACGACTTTCGCCCTCCTTCCTTTAAAAGGGGATTCGAAAACTCGAATAGCGGTCCATAACTTCTTCTACTGTTGGTAAAGTGCTGGAAAAACGTTGTTTTTATGTATTGCTCTTAAATGGAATCGAACCTATGCCAATGGAATCGAACCTATTCCGATCAAACACCCTAACCGGTACTATAGCCATAAGTCCACCAAAAGTGTTGTATCCTCTATAAAGTCCAACGTGAACACAGATTCCACCAAAGGTACAAAAGTTACCAACAAAAAACTACAGCCAATTCCACACAATTTGCAAGTTAAAAAGCTGACTCAACTCTCAAGGACGAAATATTCTAATTGACTCACCTCTTGTTTGACCTTCATAGTTGCCAGACTTCCCTGCAAACAATCAACAAGTCCTCCACCCCAAACATAATTAAATCCTCATCCACTTCACCATCCTTTCTGTCTCGAAAAGTACCTACTACCTACTTTCGCTTTCACACTCACATAGAGAGCAAAATCTTATTTTTACGAAATTAAAATTTCTCAAGTTCCTGACCTAGATAATGATGGCAATGAAATAAAAAAAAAAAAAAAACAACAGACCAGAAAATAAAATAAACAAAAGAGAACCGTCTAAGGAAATGAAACAAAAATTAAAATCCTTCTGCCATTACACCAGTGCGGGGGAGAATTAGTCGTCGTCGTCGTCGTCTCTGATGGCATAAAGTAGGACACACAAATGCTCCTGCAGTACACACTTGCTGCCAGACTTTGGTTCTATGTGCTCTGTCGCTGCTGGCATCCTGGCAGCAGACTCTTCCACAAGGACAAAGTTTTATACCGGCTCGACCTACTCTGAGTTCAGTTTTTTTTTTTTTTTTTTTTTTTTCGTTTTTTTGTTTTTAATTTCATTTTCATTCCGGTATTTCTCAAACACACCCACAAATGCAAATTAGATATTCATTACCCTCTGTTCTCTCTGCCGCGCCACGACGACGATGACGCTCTGCTGTAGTCGGGGGTGTCAGACATGAAACAAAAATGATTAAAAAAAGTAAAATGAAACGAAAGATGAAACTTCCGGTAGACGAATAGCGGTGAATGAACGAACCTCGACGTCGTCGTCGGCGTCGTCATCAGTGTCCTTATGAATGGGTCCTGTAAGATTGACTGTGAACGGGGTGAAGATGGGGGTGTGGTATGAGGCAGACGGTCTCATTTGGAGTTCTCTCATTAGTTGCGCCAGTGCCGGAGCGCACTGAAAGCTCCTGCCATTATCTTTATTATGCAACTTGTGTGCGGGGGTGTGGGAAAGCTTTCCTGACCTCGTTCTGCTCACTCACTCTTGTGCTGCACATCGCTCTTCGGTATGGAATCAATACCCATCTCGAGATGTTTATCTTTGCAATTACGACAGCACCCTGATCACTTGTTGCCGCGGCGTATATCCTTCCAATTACTCAACCGCCCCCAACCGCCGCGCCGTTTGCCCTTCGCCAGCAATTATTCTGCTTGATTTTCTTTTCCGCTCTTCCTTTTGCTAATGATTTTTCCTTTTGCCTTTGGAGGGGAATCCACATTCCACTGAATGTGCCTTCCTACCGAGAGGAGGATATTTTTTAATGGCGCAAAGACGCCGTGCGTCGTCTTCCATTTTTTGTTTTTTGTGTACCGTTCCACTTTCTTGGCTAATAAGCTCGTGCGCTCTGGGTGTGGGGGTCGAGGCTTGATGAAGTTTCTCCCTTCGTGTAATTGTGTTGGTAATGATTGAGGGGACGGGGAGGGGGGGCTCATTTTTGTTTTTCTTTTGATGCTTTCCGCCGTCGTCGTCGTCTCATGGCATTCGTATCGTATCCGTATGCGACGGGTGGTCCTTTCTCCTCGCTGTCGTCTGTGTTATTAAATAACGGTGTACGCTTATATATACATTATGATTATTCACATAATTACAAGTACAGCAATGAGACAGAGGCTGACTGCGGGCACGTCTAGGGTTGCCTTTCGAGGGATTTCCCGTAATGGTAATGACGATGCTGGGGCATGGATATAGATATGTGTGTATGGCCCATGACCTAGTGCAACTTTCTTCTTCTTCGTTGTCGTCGCCTTGGTGTTTAATTATGACGTAGTGATGATGATTTTGGCGCCGGCAAAATTATTGACATTTTATCCGAGCAAGATTTGGGGTTGTACGCTGATGGGGACAAGGACCTTTCTGACTTTTGGCGTGAGGTGGAGGTGAAAGTACTTTTCAATTGATTTTGGGATTTTGGCTTACCATGGGTAGGTATAGGTACCTACCTACTCGAGAAATGTTATTTTGCCACTGAATGATGGCAACCATATTAACTTAAAATTTGTAGTACCTTCTGTCTTCAGATGGTTTTCATATGAGGTCCCCTAGATGCAGCTTTCGTGGATAGGTTATACCTATACGTATTTTTGCTCCTGGAGAAAGTGCAAATGCAATTAAATCTAAATCAAATTTATTGGAACGCGTTTAAAATCTGTTGGAGATCTTAAGCACGCCATATGCTACTGTGTAGGTAGTACCTACCTACTATTTGTAGACCATAGGGTGGGTAGTACTCATCTGATATTGGTCACTAAATAGGGCCCTTTATGTCAAAGGTCGACCTTTTTTAAATGTAAATTTAGAACTCATTTTCACAATTTATTAACTGAAACCCGGCTTTCGTTGCTACGTCACTCAAACAAACGAACCTCGCGCCACCTATCGGGAATTGACGGTATATTGGATTTATTAACCATCCTTGGTACCTCGACGATTCTAGCTTGGCTATTTATATTTATACGCGATCGAAAGGACAGCATAAGGCGTAAAAGAACAAATTTCATTAAATTTAGGTTTAATTTAATTTAATTTAATTTAATTGTAAAAACTAAACAATCTATTAACCTTAAGACTAAAACACAAATACAAATAAGGAAATATTGATTCATTTTAAAGTATTTATCAACCTTTGCGCTGTATATCTGAAATTTTAATATTTAATATAAATTATTTCCCTTTTATTACCATAGTAGTATTATCGAACCTCCATAACTCGAATTTTTCCACAACTCAAAGTCTTATGGATAACTTTGGTAACTTTTCTTAATGCTTCTGTTACTTGAAAGACTTTTCATTTCTTTAAAATATGTATCCTTATAATAAAAAAAAGAAAAAAGTCAAGTTTTTGTTTTTATTTCTCTAAGTCGAATTTTCTATAACTTGAATTTTTTTTCTTACATTTTGGGAGTTCAACTTATGGAAGTTCCACTGTAGATATATAAAAAAAAAAACTTTTTAACATTTTATCAATACCAATGGATCGTTATAGAAGCTTTAACAAAGCAAACACACCCAGGCATTGATTTTTTGAAAAATAAAAATGCTTTCACGCCACCTATCGGACAATAGCAGTGCAATTTTTAGAGTTAATCATTATATGCATTTATTTGCCAATTTTTGTTTAACCTAATTGGATGAATATGAGCCTAAGCGGAAAAAACACAGTCAAAGATTGATTTTTGTATTAAAAGGTATTTTTTTTAAATTGATGGATTTTTGATTGATCAAATTTTGCTATCAAAAATATTGGAGAAGCGGCCGACTTTAGCCGGCTCGGATAGGCAGTAATATTCTTGGAAATTTCTGGCCTTATTTTTGGAAATTTCTTTTCAAATGGTGCAGTTAAGCATCAGACTTTTGTATTTGGACTGTTAGAGTAGTTGGAGTTAGTAAGAGCTACATATACTCCAAGGAATCGATTGCTATCCGCAACTTAAACAGCTTCATTTGTACTCTGACAGAAGACGCTGTTCAATTGGTTTATTTAATACGCTTTCTTATTATTTGAGCTACGAATATGTGCATCAGCCTTTCTTTGGAGAAATTTCTAGTGATACCAATATCATATGGGGTCATTCAATTACACCAACTGCAAGGCCGTTTATTATGTGAAAGGGGTTGTTGTACTGCGACCTTTTTGTCTACTAAACCCCCTGCTTACACCTCAGAGAGGTATATACCCTATACCCTCATAAGAGTTCCCCTCACAGTATAATTCCTTTCGGAAACATTTTAAAGGTTCTGTTAGGCCATTGCGCCCGCACATTTATGAGATCATTCATTAAGAATTTCTAAACTATGTTGGTCTACAGAATTTATTCAAATCTTTCGGGGTGCGGAGATGGCGAACCGTAGTGTTTTGTTTTTATCAATTAAGTCTTTCAACCTTATTTTGAAATCCTTCTATCTTGACCCCATCAAGATCTCAGTGGCGAGGAGGGAAACTCTTCTTATTCGTGGTCGACTTTTTGGAGACTCATTTAGTTGCGCGACTACAATAATATTTTAGCACCAAGATACAATTTTACTAACTTTTAAATTGCATATAACTAGAATCATATAGCATCGCCGTCTTATACGAATCAATATTCTGGAAGGGTACCTCAAACAAGACCAAACGTTCTTCTATTTCACTGCTCTCTTTATGGCTTTAAGTTCCGGGAGACAGAAACTTCATACCGTCTATAACTAACCATAGATTTTTTTTTTTTTTTTTTTTCAGTGTAAGCGAAATTTTTGCCCCAACCATTACAAAGTTATCCAGTAGCATTCTTCTGAAAAACCTCACTTCCTGATTCTATAATATACTTCGAAAAGTAATATATACGCGGAATCAACTGTCCAAAATGCAACTGCCACTTAAAACAGTTTTATAGCCTATTTTCGTTGAGTTTGAAATGTAAATGATTCCAACTTCAGTGGTTCCAAACAAACAACATTTGAAATGAAAAATTCGGCAATAATTCCCAAACAGAAATGATCGGACTCCGCTCCCCGATTTAAAAAAGATGAGTTATGTTAACTTCTCACCATCAGCAATAGACGTTTGATGAAATTTGTATTTTTGGGGGCTGAAACGCAAACGCCAACTGTCAACAACCATATTAAAACGATCACAGAAGGAACTCAAATTCGCGGGGCTCACAATTATTTCCTTTTAAACATCATTCAAATCTAAATCATTCGAAAAACACATGAAGCCTGAAATGTGAACGAAATTCCTTTCAATAATGGCCTCTTGATAATTCCTTACTCACTGCCGCATCATTCCCATCCAATAAAAGGGCATTTCTCCCCCCCATTCCACACTTGCTTGGCAGAGCCGATTCCAAATCAAATTCCATTAATGTTCGTTATATTATTTTGTAGATATACTTTCAAAATATTACTCTTTTATGCTGACAACAATTCTCCAAAGATCACAGCAGCCATCCCATTCCCATCGTGTCCTTTGTTGTCATCACATATACCTCCGAACAAACCATCATCGAAGGATATTGCAAATAAATTTCTTTTCATTTCTGCCAATGGAAGAAAAAATAAAAACAAACCGAAAACACCCGCAATGGGAAAACGAAATGCCTGTCATTTCACTGTTGCGAATTATCCTAATGCTTGCTCTCTTTCTGTACATTTGAAATGCAGAAAAAGAAACGAACGAATTTGATTGAAGATGTCCTTTATCCGTGAAGAAAAAACAAATTGTATGTACGTTGTCCGTATATAAATAAACAACACATTGAGCTTTTATCGTAATAAAATTTTGTACTTTGGGAATTGATAATACATCATATCGCTGGCTGGAAGAAGCCAGAGCAGGAGCGCAAGGAGCGAGGAGCAAGGAGCGAGGAGCACGGAGCACGCAGCACTATACCAGCAATGACATCAGCGCTTGCAGAATATTGGATTTGACATTAGCATAATTTACTTCGATACGTGTCAATCTGCCTGATGTCCTACCCCGACCCCCAGTCCGCCTCCATACCCCCCAAACAGTGCGCTGCTTGTGGTGCGAGATCTTCGGCGTGTGCATGTGTATCATTTACAAATTACTCACATTGACAAATCCATCGAATTCTTCAAATTCAAATTGACAACGGAGTGGCACATCAAAAAGAAGAAGCAAGGACCATCAATTTGATATCCGTAACGTGAAAAGGATCCCCAATGTGTCCTTGTAACTCCTCAACTTAGATGGGGTGCTGTCAGCTTCCTTCGCCCTCAGTTATAGTAGGCATACGCGACGCAGTTAAATTATCCTTCTTCTTATCGCAACGGAAGAAGGAGTAGATCCGATCCGTGTATGCAAGGAGACACTAAAATCGCCGTATTTGCACATAAAAGCGCCCGAGAAATAAAAACCCTAAAAAGGGAAGAAGAGAAAAACACTTTGCTCAAGTGTGATACACCATATTGTGAAATGGTGTGCCATTAAAAGAAAGCAAACTAGGAGTTGCTTTCGTTTTCATTTTTTTCATTTTTGTTGTTGAAAAGAAAACCGGGTTAGGTGTGGGCGGGGTGTCGAATTATCGCGTAATGGATGTGATATCGTGTATCCGTAATTTCTTTGAGCCAGGATAAGATGTATACTATGTGAGTGTGTTTTAAATGCGTCAAAAGCCATCCGGCGTAATGATGATGATGACACTCGTTGGCGCGTCCCGACCGGGGTAATGTGGATATGCCCGCAGTATAGATACACACGGAGAATCAAGAGTCCCCATTCTGGGTGAGCAAGGTATGCTCAAATGGAATGTCAATGAGCTTCAGCAAATGTGTTGTCCTTCTAAGCTGATGTGGATAAGACACTTTAAATGGGCAATACGCATTACGTATGCGAACAAGTATCTATTTCGTATCTATTCGTATCATGATGCGAGTTAACTCTGGCGGTGTATATTACCAATGGGTGGAAAACATCAGACCAAAAATAAAGTCCAAGCTAGGAAAATATCCTTGAACCAACAAAGGACATAATGGTTCCATATTGCGGACAGTTACGACTTATAGGTGTGTTTGATTGATACAACTGTCTACCTAAACGATTGTCTAAAGTTAATCACTGAAAGCAATAAGACTTAAAAGATAGGACAATGCGAGAGTGACAATAGGTCCTAGAGTTCTAGGTTGAAAATGGTTCCTATCGTTCAGTCTATACAACATGGAAGATAGCAAAGTAACGAGTAACAAATAAATCGAATGCAATAGATATAAGTCCTTCATAGAGACAATGCAATACGTCCTCATTAAAATTTGCATAGAAATAGAACAATAACAAAGTAACGAGTAACGAGTAAATCGAATGCACTCGATATAAATCGTTTATAGAGTTTATACATTATGTCTCAATATAAAATAAACAGTAGCGAGAAAACTACCAAAGAAACGAATTACGAGTACATCGAATGCAATCGTTCATAAATTTTATACGGTAGGTACTTAACTACCTACGTTGCAACGAGTAACTGAATTTACAGAAAAGGAGAAAACTAGAAAAGGAACCAGTAACGAGTTAATCGAATGCAGTAGATTTAAATCCTTCACAGTGTCAATACAATGAGCCCTCATTAAAATTTGCATAGAAATAGAACAATAGCAAAGTAACGAGTAACGAGTAAATCGAATGCAATCGATATAAATCGTTCATAAAGTTTATAATAGGCATGTGTGTTTATAATAGGCAAAACTAAAGACAAAAGAGAAAATCCGCAAATATCGAGTACATTTTTACTACCTGGAGTAAGGTCGCAAAATATTTTTGAGAGCTTTTTAACTAAATTTCTAAATAGAGAGAAAATTAGCAAAGCAATGAGTAAATCGAAGGCAGTAGATTTAAATCCTCAGTACAATACGTTTTCATTAAAATTTGCATAAATTTTGCAAAGATATAGAACAATAGCAAAGTAACGAGTAAATCAAATGCAGTCGAAATAAATCGCTCATAAAGTTTGTACTTTGCCTCCATAAAAACTAAGGAGAAAAAAGAAAATCAGCAAAGTATCGAGTACCTACATTTTTCCTTTGATTAAGATCGCAAAATATTTTTCAGAGTTTTTTTTTACTCTAATGAGAGGGAGAACTTATGTATTCTTCATTCACCTCTCTCTACCCGACTGGAAACAGGGAGGGTTATGTGTTTCGCGAGTATGCTACGCACGTTCCTAAGTGACGCCCTCTACCCCAGACGGCTTGACCGATTTTAAAGAGTGAGGTGTCATTAAATAGGTATTCTTTCTCCGAGTGTTATAGGCTAAAAAAATATAGTATAAACAAGTAAATTAAAAAAAAAAAAAAAAAAAAAAAAAAAAAAACAATTTTCACACAAATGTCGGTGAGATCTTTTTTACAGTCAGTCGGGTTTTTTGTTGTTTTTTTAATTAATTATTTTGCATAAAGTTATACAATTATATTTTCATATGCTCGTATTACAAGTTTATGGACACATAATATTTACATCAAATCTTAGAAAAGAACAAGCTTGGCACACTGTTCATTTTCGAAGAATGTTCAAGAAAAAACTACATATGGGTGCATTCCCAAAGACATTTCGATTCATCATAATATCAAAATATTAAATATTTAAAAAAATTATTGGTTCCTGCACCATACCACAGTGTGTACATTTGCATATTGTTCAATCAGGTTATAATTATAGTTGCACCCCTGAACTTGTTATACGTCTATGGAGCTATATACTGATTTTACACGCAAAGTAAGAACAAATGCCTTCGCAAATTGCTCGTTCACGGAGGAGACGATTCGATTCCTGGCGGGCTCTTTAGCTCACTTGCAAATGACTTATAAGCGGTATCATATAGCTGAGTAAATCGAAGGCAATTCTAAACGCATTTGACCCTGGTTGAGCCCCCATTTTGTAGCTTTCGAATGGTAGAAATATAAGGACTTGTTGCCTGACGAAAATGTACATAAAACACGTAGTTACTTGACGAAACAATCCTGTAAATTTGTATTTTCCTTAAATATTTCAATTTAGCAGATATAGTTATTAATTATTATAGCTAAACAAATATTCATTTGACCCCGGTTGAGCCCCCATTGTGTGGCTTTCAAAGGGTGGAGATATAAGGACTTGTTGTCTGACGAAAATGTACATAAAACACGTAGTTACTTGACGAAACAATCCTGTAAATTTGTCCTTTCCTTGAATATTTCAATTCAAAAGATACAGTTATTATTTATTACAGTTAAACAAATATTCATTTGACCCCGGTTGAGCCCCCATTGTGTGACTTTCAAAGGGTAGAGATATAAGGACTTGTTGCCTGACGAAAATGTACATAAAACACGTAGTTACTTGACGAAACAATCCTGTAAATTTGTATTTTCCTTGATATTCAAAAGATATAGTAATTAATTACTACAGTTAAACAAATATTCCATTCTGATGCAGGAAATATATCGAAGCAAGTAAGTGAATTTCCAATCAAGGGACATTATTGAAAGTTTTCTACAAAAGACCAATAAAATATGAATCGTCAACCGATGGATGACTATGGCACTGTATAAATGTAAATGCACATGCAGATGCTCTGATGCAGAAGGGACCCCATCACTGAATAAGCCAATAACCAGGACCACTTCCTCCACAAAAAAAAAAAAAATGTCTGATCGCAAGGATTGAAATAGAAAATACCCCAATCCAGTATGGCATGCATACATCATAGCACAAAGAGCAAAATAACGCACACAATCTCTGAATAGTGGTATTTCAAAGAAAATCCCTCAACCTGGGAAATGATGTCGCTGGAAATTGCTATGGGCTGTGGCGTACCCGGTACTCCCATATACCATCACCACCGCCGCATTTCCCATCCAAATCACACAATAAATCGAAGGATACGTGTAAGTATACTTTGGGTTTTCTTTTTCCTCATCCTTCTTCCACTTTTGCAAATCAAATAACGAAACAGAAATCTATGTACTGCATAGCATGCACGAAGGGGTGTGTGTTGTGTACATGCCATTGACATTTGTGTTAGTTCAAGCGCCATTGACTGGCATGTACTATGTATAGGTACCTATCCCCTGGCAAATCACACGGTTCGTTTGCTTCTCGAAAGGGTTCACTATATCGAAGAAAGGATTCCTTCGTTTTCCTTGTATTTGCATGTGGAGCAACACACTGATTCCACCGAAGCTTAATGCAAATATTTGATTCCGCTGAGGAGCATTATAATATCAGAAAAAAAAATGTATTAACATACACGCATACAAATATCCACCACACGCAGTAATTGCAGCTTATGCAAATCATCAAATTCGATGGAATGATTAATTTGCGCGTTCCGCAGCGCTCTATCGTGCCGCATTATAAATACAATGTTACATGTACATTGTACATATAACAAGCCGGATAGAGTTTCAAGGCAGTAAGGCACCCCTCCTAACTGGGTTGATCTCGTGGGTAACTTTTCCATGTTATTGCAAAAATGTAATCATTTTTGCGCAACGTATGCAAATTAACCAGCAGCTTTGGCATTTCTCTTTTTCTTTTCTAACTCCTGCTGCTGCTATTCGTTCTTGTTACTCGGTGCGGATTTAGAAATGTTTCGAATTCCCCGTTTTTTTTTTTTTTTTTTTTTTTTCCTTTGTTGCCCTCATTCCCTTTGTCGGGATACAAAAGTCACTTGCTTTCGTTATGCCGTAGTACACTGTGAGTGGATAAATTTAAATGACAATACCCAGAGTACGTTGGAAGAACATCAGACAAATGTTCGAAGTGAAGTTTCGGTTAAAAATTGTAAACTGATTTGAAAAATGCTTAAAACAAAAGAAAACAAGAAAACACCACTGCATACCGTCGCGGAGCAAATGATAGAAATAAATCTCCACATTTGGCCAGGCAATTGGCCTCGCTGTTTTGGCTATATAGCAATCATCGTCGTCCTTTTTAGGTGGGCCTTACTTTCGGGCCGCTGGCTTATCGCGTGTGCATTTGACACCGAACCAATATGCAGTAAATCTGCCAAAAAAGTAAAGGGAAACCATGCAAAAAGTACAGAAAACAAAAAATAAAATAATTCAAAATTCACAAGGATGTTATGGTAGGTATACTCTATACTCGTATATGGAGGGAAATTGCGAAATGGGATTTTTGGTGATACACAAACATTAGAAGATAAACTGCGCGTTGTTAATATCATGGTGTTCGGAAACCTTAAAAATGGTCTAACAGCAGAAAATATGGCTTTCGATCGATAGCAACAGTATTCAATGAATTTTCAGAGGGAAATCTCTTGTCATATGGCACATGTTAGCATGGAAACATTGTTGACAATGTTCGTCTTTTATATTGTTGAAGCACTGTTGATGTACCTACAAAAAACTTCATTATCATCTAAATATTTTTGAATACCTGTATAAAGCCATTATTTCGAATTTTTGAATTGTACTAAGCTTTTAAATTTAGCGCTCTAGTGTATCGCAAGAGCCATTTTTAATTGAATTTAATTTCGTTAAGTTTATACCAATTTATTAATCACTATAGAAAAAATAAAGCTACAGTAGCTTTTCTTATTCTTTGTACATTTGAACTACTCGGACACAGTCGTCTTTTCTTCCGTTGCTGCATTTTGTTTGCTCAGTTGCAATTCACAAACCTCGTTGTTGTCTCGAATCCGGAAAAAGGCCTTGAACCTACAAGTCCCTTCGTTGGTGTGGATTTTCCTACACAAGTAAATTTATTCAATAAACGGTTCCAAGTTCGCTGAGCGTTCATGTCATAGGCGCAGAGACATAAGTCCCCGGGACAAAGGTCCCGAAATCATCTTTCGAAACTGATATCATACTTCAATGGGACATAAATTCGCCCAGTCCCTAATCGCCCAATTTTTATATTTTTATTTGATCAAATTCTCAAAAACATCAATTTAATGCTTTTTCTCAGTACTTATGCCTATTTCTGCATTCCTCGAAATATTTTTTACAGCTTAGTAATCATTTTAAAATTTGAAGCTGCTGTTTTTTGAAGCTGAATAAAGAGGCGATTGCATTTAAAAATGAATGTTAGGTCCTTTCTGTCGACAAATTATAAAAAAAAAACGGGTTGGGGTCGAAATTCTGGCGAGGGCAAAATTCTTTCTTCTAAATTTTGCTTTCAAAATTCTGTTTTACAAAATTCTGCTTGTCAGAATTTTTTTTTTTTTTCAAAATTCCGCAAATAATTAAAAAAAAGGTTTGGAAAATGCTAAAAAGCACGCGCTTGCTTGCTGTTGTTTCTTTTTTGTTGGTAATTGCAATTATGAAATAATTTGTCATTTTTTGGCTGTTTTTTTTTTTTTTTTTTGTGTTCTTGGTACCCACCTGTGTACCTTCTTTATATGAAATATATCATAATTTGTTGATAAAGTTGAAAAATATTTGAAATTTTTAAATTGGAAAAAAAAAACAGAATTAGCAGAATTTATTTGTTTAAAATATTGCGTGTCAGAATTTTAAAAAGCAGAATTTTTGTGTTAAAAGTCAGAATTTTGCAAAGCAGAATTTTGAAAGTAGAATTTCGACCCGCTCCCAAAAAAAACACTTGTTTTATTTATTTGTAAAATTACCAAGTTTTGACGGTTTTTTGAAAATATTTGCTTAATTTGTTTTGAATTTTGTTTTCTTATTAAGTTTATCTTATCAACTTACAACCATTAGTAAAATGAAAGATATTTCCAATTGTCTAATTACTAGTATTAGAGTTCGCCCAGTTCTATAAATTCTACCATTAGGGTAGGGTGGTTCATTTTTAAATAACATTTTTGATAACAGCTCGTGCTCGAACTATGACTGTTCTTCTGCAACAGTTGCAGGGGTTAGACCCGTTTTCAATTCGTTTAGTACATTTTTTTTCAATTTTTCCTCTACACGAGGTAAGTAATATTTTATTGTTTCTTATGTGAATTCTGAATTCTGTAGACGCAGTGGCTTAGTGGTTAGTGTATTGGACTACTAAGCGAGGGGTCGAGATTCGAATCCCGCAGAAACCCAAATTCCAACTTAGGGTTTTTTTCATAGTGATGCCACCTCTCGCGAATGTCTCCGGAGCTGTTGTGCCAACTACTTATTTATTTATTTATGTGAATTCGTTGGTTGTGAGTGTTAAACGTTTGGGTACGTTTGGATAATTGATTTTTTTCTTATTGCTTTTGTAAAAAACAAGAACGTTTACTAAAGTCAAAGATGGGGCACTTTCGACAAAATCACATGGGGTTGCTGGATCGGCAAGATATTCAAAACTTATCTTTTTTAATTTTAAACGTTGATATGGGTCGATACGACGTGCAATGATTTTTGTTTTTTAACAAATCCTTGTATTTTGCATTTATTGTTTAGTTTTTTTTTTTTGTGATCTCAAAACTATAATTTGATATTAAAGTTATTTTTTTAAATTTAATTTGAGTTTCCCTTTTTATTTAATTTTTACGTTTATACATTTAAGATTTGTTTAACTATTCAAATATATATAGTATCTACTGATTCTTAATGCATTGCGTCATCTAAATTCATGACGAAAATTCCCCAACCGGATAACGATTTTACCCCATCATGAGACAGATTCACGTTTTTATGATAGTTTTTCATTTTTGTTTGTTTTTAATTATCAGCGTAAAGTTAACTTTTAAGAAATTATTCATTTTTGTAATAAAAGAATCATAGCTTTCAATAATTGAGAAACATTTTTAAATATTTATTTGCGAAGGAACTTATTTCAAATCTGCGAAAAAAGTGTTGAATCTGCACCATACCCTGCCTTATATTGACCTGTCTTATACACAACAAATTGGAAAACTATGTACTGACAGTATCGCATCTCATCAATATCTTCCAAAAAAATCAGCGAAAAACATATGGTAAAGGATATAAAAGTGGTTCTTAACTATTTCCCTTCGCGTTTTTATATATAAGATTCCCATCTTTGTTTTTAATTTTACACATATTTTAGCGTGAAAATTAAAAAAACAAGAAAGAGAAATTTTAGATTAAGGACCTTATATTTATTAAAAAATCTTGGCATATTGAATTATAGCAACAGAGCTTAACCCAAATATCAAAATCCTATCTACATTCCCCTAGAGTGCGGTAAAGTTTTAGCCGAAGGACTGAAGGACACAAAAACTGGGTCTAACAATTCAGTCGTTTTTTTTTCGTGTGCTAGTTTAAGTTTGTTTGACAAATTTATTTACAACTTCGTGTGCGGGTTTTGTGCGGGGGGTAGGTTTTTAGTGCTGTAAGAGCGAAGATATTGTTAAAGGCCGTTTTTCATAAAAAAATAAATAAAAAAAGGCTCACATTCAGTTCAAATGGGCATATACAACTGCATATACACAGATTAACCTCAAAACAGCTTTCTACAGATCTGTCGAGAACTGATTTTTAATATGTTATGACCGTATTGAATTAACAACAATTTTGCAGTGAAAAAGTAAGTTTCGTGCGACTTATTATTGCTTTGAAATTATTTTGGTCAATTTCTGGTGAAAAATGCAATTCAATGTGTTGTGAAAAATATATAAAACTATCATCAAGAAAAATAGATCGCAGACCAGCTTAAGACAGCGGGACTATCTTGTCAATTATAATTAAATTAAATACAAATAAACAAATAAGAGTTGCAGCCCAGCTTAAAACATCGAGCCCTGTTGTATAGCAAAATCAACTAAAAAAACCATCTCTTGAAATCGAGAAAGCACGGTACCATAGTGTATAAAATGTTGGCTATTATTATTATTTTTTTAATTCCATGTCATGTTTGAATAATATTTTGAATACTAAATCAGACTCCGATAAGTGGAATATAATGTTATCTACATGTCTTCTTCAAAAGGACTATTCTTTTGGGAACTTTGTATATAGGAGTTCTCGAATTTGTAGCCTTACAAAATGTAATCAGATTGATAAGAAAAAATAAACAAACAAATTTAAATTTCGGTATTAAACTTGAGACCTAATTTTTATTTTTAGGTATATAACTTAAGTGTACTTGCTAAGGGCTTCAAAAAATATGCCAGAGGTTATCCCGGGCCCAATCAAAAAATATATAAAAAATTGAGGTTGGACATAAGTAATGTGTTATGCCTTTCAACTATAGTTAAACTTAAAAAACAACAATTTATGCAAAAGTTCACTTAGAAGTCTCTCGACTTCAACAATTAATAAATATGTACAAATCACCAAACCGATTCATTTAAAAATAATCAGCGTGTTCCTCAAAACTTCTTAAGGGTCTTAAAAAAATTGTTCATACTCAAGGGACGTAGATATATTAATTAAGTGAGGTAAAGGTAAATACTTAACAAATAATTCTTATAGACTAATTTTCTCACATTAAACTAATTGATAAAAAATTAAAATACAAAACAACAAAAATGACCCGCGACTTACATCTTTTTTTTTTTATTTAACACCTTTAAGTTATCAAGTTATAGATACATTTTAATAGATTACCAACTTTATAACACATTTATTTTCATTTTTACTTTTATTCACTGTGAAGGCAATGAAACTGTAGTTAACTGGATACAAGCGAAAGTTGCTCTGTTTTCTTCAACATAAATAGAAAATGGTCACTTAAGATCTCTATACCAGCTGGGGCAGATGTTAGTAAAAAATATGAAATTAAAAGGCTCTACAATTTTTATATGAATAATATCCATACGAGTGTAAATTAAAATAATTATTTAAGCAATATATTGTAGTGTTAAGTAAAATCCACCCAACGAGTTGAAAATAAATCACAGTCCAGGATATTCCCATCAATGATGGGCGAAAATATCATAAATTTTGCGCTTTCATCATATAACTCGAAAACTTTGTTTGACAAAAATATTTATAAAGAAATTAATTTTTTTTTTTCAACGAACCTACTTTTTATACCTACAAACATTTTTTTTAACGAAAGTCTACCTATTTTTTACATAGAAATTCGATCTACTAATACAAACTAAAATTTCCGTTTAATCGCAGTTTATGTGAATGCCAGAATATATTTTTATTTTTAATATTTACCGTACCTATACTTTTTTTTTTTTTTTTTTTCAAACTAAAATTGAATTGCTAACAAGCCTACCTAACTTGTCCCAACATCCATCCAATCCCTCTCGAAAAAACGCACTTCTAAAAGGGCAAATTCCAAATTCCCAAATAAGCTCTTAACAAGATCCTTAACAAGAATAAATCAACCAACGAACCATGCAAAAACACGCACTTACTCGTAGTGCCGCTCCGAAATAGCAAATTTGCAAAATCCTTGCAAACTGATTTGAATAATAAAAAAAACGAAAAACCCTACTAACACACATTTCACTCAGCCGAGAGCTGCATCCTGTCAAATGATCTAACAAACACACATTAAAAGCAGAAGAGCAACGTACAAATTAAATACAAAAACATTCCCCGCGCTCGCTTAATCCTTGAATATGCAAATAATTCATAAACGACACGCAAAAAAGGATTCAATCACCACCGGGTACGTATGCGAACATTTGAATAAATTCCATAAAAGAAAGGGATCCTATTGTTCCACGCACACCTTTACCTTTAGTTTAATTTGCATATTATATATCACGAGGACATCATTGTGCATAACGAGTCATCATAGGGTTAGCCTGATTAGCATAAATATCCTAGAAACCGTTGAGCATCTGCTTTTTTGGCAAACTCTTTACCCTTCGGTCCGGGATTAATATGTTAATGAGTTAATTCTTGTGCCAGACGGGAGAGAATACTCTGACTGTGTCATGGCCAAGGACATCGCGCGCACACATACACAACCATACACACTGATGATGAATCCCTATCAAATGAATTCTAATTAAAAAGGAATGTTCGAAGCGAAAATGAGTCCATGCTCAGTGTTCAATTAGCCGCTTGACGAAGACGACGACGGATCGTCTTGGTTGTGACTTTTTTGTAATTCTGTTTTTTTTTTTTTTTAATATCCACTCACCTGAAGTTAAAAAAAAAAAATGTTGCTTCACTATAGGTATCACTTGCAACTAAAAGCACTGTTGGTGTAATTTGAATTTTTTTTTTTTGTATTACAAGTCGAAGTCGTTTTGGAAACCCGTGTTTATATTGCTGTGTCCAATCCGTAACGCGTCAACTTAAGGAATGACGGGTAGCCTTAATCGCACAAGAAAATTCCTATAAAATTCTCCACTTTGGCAATAAATGTCGTGCCAAAGGAAAAACTCTAGGATAATACACGAGACTGCGTATCTCTCACGGTGAAACGAAAGAAACCGAAAATTCGATAGACACCATGATTCGTCCAAGTCCTTTATGGTAGACACGCGTTGTGAATTCGACGTAGGTAGGAAAAACCCAAAGATAACGGATTTTCTTTGCCTTCTTCGTAAAGGATACTTTGGGCAAAGCTTGCAAGTCAAGCAATCAACTGCTACTGCCACTGGAAATCGTTTGTCGTTCGTTCGCAGTGCCACCCCGAATGGGCGACTATATGGTAGCCCGGTATGGTACACAAATGTGTCATATATCGCGTCAGGACGAGGAGATTTCGTGCGCGTACTCAGTGGCGGCAAACGAGAAACAAGCAAAAGAAACAAGAAAAAAAAAATGGAAAAACACTTGAAAACCATGACAAAAGTCATCCCCAAACGAAGTTTGAATACGTCCTCGTCGTCCTTGTCGTCGGTTCATCCACCCCCGTGCTTGTTTGAGGGTGAAGTTCTATCGGGTTATTTTAAAGGAGTAAGGAGCCGCCGTCTGCCCGTCGCGAAACCAATACAAATACAACCGCAACGAGGGAGAAATCAACCTCCGCATATACAGAAGCTTTGGAGTAGGTAGCAGCAGCAGCACGAAGTAGGTATGTAAGCAAGGAGAGGCACCAACGCGTAAAAGGGGATAGTTACCCATTCCCAACTGATTGGCGGTTGTGTGTGTTATGATGGTTTTTTGTATGCCTTCCTCTCTCCCCTTTATTCGGTTCGCTGACAAAAATTGTTCCTGTTCCATTTATCGTGAATTTATGGCCCCATGATAATTTTTTTTTTCCTTCGCTTCGATTTTCTTGTTATCCTTTACCAGCGCCACCACTACACCGACAGTGTCACCGTTCAAAGGAGAAATCCACCAAAGGATGAAAAGAAGAAGAAAAAACCGCTTCTAAGGGGAACTTCTAATGCAAATTTTCTACCCCTTAGAGTTGGGATTCTTTTTCGGTGGTTTCTTGCGTTTTTTTTTTTTTGTCCTACTCGTCGTCGGTGTGTGACCTCTTCCCCTCCTCGGCAAGGATGACTGTAGGTGAGTGTGAGAAATTTTGAGTTATGCGTGCGATATGCGAACGCTTTAAACGATGGCGCTTTTTTTCCATGTTGCTGTTTATGGGGGGAGTAGGGTGGTGGGTTGATGGAGTGGGGGTGTTCTTTGGGAACCCTTTTTCGGTGTTGTTGGCCTTATCACTAGTTCACATTCGTTTCGTTGGATTTTTTTTTTTCCTTTCTTTTGCTAACGTCATTTATTTTTGTCGCTGATGATGTTGGTGTTGTACTATTTGATTACTTATCCTTTATAGAGCATCGCTTGGATGGTATTAGGGATGGTCCACAAGGAGACAACAGACAAGCGTATAAACGGCGAAATGACTGATGGATAAGTCGACTTTTGGTTTGGGGGTGCGATGTGTATGCCACACGTATCGTAATGCTTTTTAAAATCTATATCCGGAACTAATTTGGATGGAATAGTAGTGGTATCCATGATGGGTGTTGGACTGTGTTTTTGATAAAATTCTTTTCTGGGGCTGACGTTGGGTGGGTTTGGTGGGGGCTTGTTTGAAATAACATTTTGATGATTTTTTGCGTTTGGTATTTTGAAGGAGGAACATTTTTATTTAAATTGGACTAGGGCCGATGGTTAGGGGTAATAGCGTAATCTTCCATTTGAGGGTCTTTCTTCTATAAATGGCGATGTTTGTGCACAGTAATAGGGCACAATATTGCTTAATATAATTGAGGTTTTTGTGGATGTTTTCTTGGAAATCTTTTTCGTGGACAAGGTCCTTGGTGGAATGTTTCTTCTTGGTCTATGGAGTGGCGTAGTTGTTTTTAGTTGACTATATATACCCATCTACTATTTAGAGCTGATTTTAAGGATACAGTAGAATATTACAATGTACCTACTGTTGATGTCCCATCTTTGGTTCTTAAATGAATAACAGCCTTCCTTATTACTTACTTACTTAAGGTGGCGCTACAGTCCGGGGTGGACCTGGGCCTCAACCAATACGCCTCTCCAATTAGCGCGATCTTTGGCTAACTGCCTCCAGTTGCGCACTCCAAGTTGGTTGAGGTCCCCTTCCACTTGCGCGCGCCACCTAAGGTGAGGTCTTCCTCTACTGCGTTGTCCCTCCGGGTTGGAATCGAAGACTCTCCGGGCCGGAGCGTTGGTGTCCATTCGATCTACATGTCCTAACCATCTTAGACGACTAATGCGTACTTTTCTGACCAGGTCGATGTCGCTGTACAGCTCGTAGAGTTCGCTGTTAAATCTTCTCCTCCAAATCCCGTCAACGCAAACGGGACCAAAAATCACTCGAAGAATTTTGCGTTCGAAGCGACCAAGAAGATCCTCATCCATTTTTGCTAGGGTCCATGCTTCTGCGCCATAGAGCAGGACAGGGATGATGAGAGTCTTATATAGAATCTTCTTAGTGCTTCTTGACAAGGCCTTACTAATCAATTGCCATCTTAGGCCAAAGAAACAGCGGTTGGCAAGTGTGATTCTTCGCTTGATTTCTGATGTGATGTCATTATCAGAGTTAATAGCGGATCCGAGGTAGTCCCAAGAATGATGTTGAAGAAGTCACATGACAGCGCGTCACCTTGTCTAAATCCTTTTTTGACATCAAAGGTCTCGGTGAGATTGTTTCCGACCTTTACGGAGCAGCGAGCGTTCTCCATCGTCATTCTGCACAATCTGACAAGTTTGGCAGGGATGCCAAAACTAGACATGGCTTTGTATAGCTCGTCTCTATAAACGCTGTCATATGCGGCCTTAAAATCGATAAAAAGATGGTGGGTATCGATCTGGTATTCTTGGGTTTTTTCCAGGATCTGCTGTAGTGTGAATATTTGATCGGTCGTGGACTTACCGGGCCTAAAACCGCACTGATAGGGACCTATCAGATCGTTGACGAATGGTTTCAGGCGTTCACACAATACAGCAGACATGATCTTATACGCAGTGTTCAGGAGACTGATGCCTCTGTAGTTGGCGCAGTTTAGAGGGTCTCCTTTCTTGTGGATCGGGCAAACAATGCTGAGGTTCCATTCATCAGGCATACTTTCCTCTAACCAAATCTTAGAGATGAGTTGGTGTATGCACTCTACCAAGTCATCTCCGGCTGCCTTGAAGAGCTCGGCAGGTAAGCCGTCTGGACCAGCAGCCTTGTTGGATTTAAGCTTAGATATTGCTATCCTCACTTCATTTTGGTCAGGTAATCTTGGCTTTCATCGTCCAGGTTGAATGGCTCGTTCTGCCTGACAGCGGAATTTGTGTCGTCTTCGCCGTTTAGCAGTCTGCAGAAATGGTTTTTCCATGTCCTCAGCACCGACTGTGACTCTACTACAAGGTTTCCTTGTTCGTCTCTACAGGTCTCCGTTCGGGTCTTGTTGGCATGACACGTTCTTTTTACCTTTTGGTAAAACTTCCGAACATTGCTCCTGGAGTAAAACCTCTCTATATCCTCGATCGCGCGCTTCTCATGCTCTCTCTTTTTTCTCCGGAGAAGCCGATGTTCTTCCCTCCTTTTTTGCTCGTAGAGCTGACGAGCTGCTCTCGTCCTTCTATGCAGCGATGCTTCGTAGGCACTTTGTTTTGCTGCATGTGCTTGCCGGCACTCTTCGTCAAACCAGGGGTTTCGGGGGTGTGGGCTGGTGAAACCGAGCACATCAAGCAACCACACACAAAAACAAAATTGCATTGAAATCAGTTGATTGGTTTATAAGATCGACAACAGCGCCACCTATCGCGACAGGCCAATTTCCGCCGTCGCCACGGAATTTCCGTCTCGGTCGAGTCGAATTGTTGACAAATACGTTCTCACTGTATATTACGATTAAAATTAAAAAAAAAATCCCAGCAAAAAATGTATGGAAAATGATTTTTATGAATTTTTCAATTTCCTTTTAAAATTTTCCAATTTTCTGTATGTATAAACCTTCCTCAGGCGGAGACAGACACAACAAAGAAAATATAGCTCAAATTGGACGACCCGTTCTCGAGTGATTGGCATTCCTACGGATGCAACTTTCTTTTATATAGGTATACAGATGTGCAAATGCAACTAAATAAATCTAAAATACAAGCACTTCAATCCTTAGACCATGGGATGATAGATTCCAACCACCGAGCCAACTATTTTTAAATTTGTTTAGGAAGATAATAGAGAGTAGAGCCTCAAATAGAGAGTTTCTTGCATGATGGGCTTAGTTAAGGCACGTCGATCCTTACCCAGAGGATCAGCGCAGTTAAATTTGAGTGTGAATGTAGATTCTTTGTATCGGCTGCCTTAATATGGGCCGTTATGACCAGATCCGCTTGGAAAAGAAAACATCCATGCCACGCAGCATTACACGTTCGAAATAAAAGGCTGATTCCCATCGATCCCATATTACAACTTATAACCTTCATTGTTGTGCGGACAGGTTCTTTTATTGAAATGCCATATTTCAGTTCAGATTTCAGTTCAAACTCATAAGCTTCTTAATGTAATTGTTTTCATTTCCATATAAATTCCGTTGTTCTCCAAAAAAAAACTCGTCGTTTTATCAAAAACCGAAATTCAACAAACCCACAACCGGAAAAAAGAAAACACATTCCTTTTGTGCACACTCCCATATCGTAATTACGCATAAGCTTCCCTTTTGTCATACGTATACGTTCATGATGGCAAGGAGCGTCTCCTATACAAGGAGTAACGACCCTTCGCCATATACGCTACGCCGAAACCGGGCTAATTTAATAATAATTCTAATAATATAGAGAAAATACATAAATCCCCAACAAAAAGAGGGAAATTCCTTTCAAAATAGTTTCAATCTTTTTTCGCATGCCAGCATCTGGCGGCCTCCCCGCATGTGTCCCTTATTACCAATTCTTTGCTGCAGCTCGTACAAATCTCTCAAAAATTGAGGTATCCTTTCAGGATAAAAATGAAATATTTTCTACTATACTTTGCCAGTCTATGGGTGTTTTTTTAACTTCTTTTTCTTGGTAGAAAAAAAAAAGTTGGCAAGGATACCACCAGTACCACTAATAACAACAACAACAGCGACGGCAAGGACGACGAAAATAGGAAAAGAAAATATTATTGTGCTCGTATTTTTTCGCAAATTGGAAATTTCGTTAGATGGGCAAATAGTTGTTCATGCTGTGCCACGACGACGACGACGACGACGATGATGATGATAATGTTGATGGCTCGCCCAGGAGGATATGTGTCCCCACTCTCGCCATGTCCATCCAGCTGTCTGTCTGTCCGTCTAAAGATGATAAAATAATCCGAGTCGAGCTGGGATTTTTTATTTTTTTATTTTTTCCTACCAATGTCCTGTCCGAAATAATTTCTTTCTCTCACACTCATTTGGAATACGTTCCCCATTATCAGTCAAAGGATATCACCATCCAACTAACAAGCTGTATTGGAAAGGAAAAACTATTCGTACATCCATACACCGAGCAGAAGAAGAAAGAGCTGCCTGTAGGAGTCTGTCGGGGGTAGGTATACCTACATGTGTACACCATCCACTCAAATATGATATCATTCTGCAATGACAACGACAAGGAGAAGATGAAGCATGGTGATCCTGATCAGCATTGAATTTTAAATTGAAATGTACGTTGGAATGTTCCGTCACCAAATCAAACCGAAGACGGAGCGGCCCGGCGGTGCCGTATAGCAATACAACACCGACATAGAAAGGACAACAAAAAATTTAAGAGAAAAAAAAAGCAGCAGAATGAAAAAAGGATTTATCTCGCAAAATATTCCATGTGTGGGCCCTGATATCTTTCTAACAAAAGCGCTAGTGGCAACTGTCTCTCATACAGTACGTACATGGGTCTCTCATGCTATATGTGTGAACATACATGTATCTATGGCTTGTGTTCCTTTTTTTTGGTGTTCATCTCCTCCCTATCAATAATAAGATACGCAAAGCTCGGATATATGTGTGCCTGTGCATATATTGAATTTCGCTTCGCATAATAAGATACCCTTCAACTCAAATCAAATTTTATTTTCCGGGGGTTTTATCCGTATACAGCCTTCGTACTTTGTACATATAGAGTTTTTTTTTTTTTTTGGGTAGGTTTTCGATTTAGAGGGCCAGAGGCGGGGGTGAATTTATTATTCTAGACTAGATTTTGCCTGTTGTTGTATCATCCCGAATCCCGATATGGAATAGGGTGGTAGAAGGTTTTCCAACAAAATATTCCACAATTTCTAAGGATATTCCGCAAATATTTTCGGATGTTCGATTTTATTTGCAAACTATTCGAATTTTTCATATAGATTGGTGTATGAAATTAATAAAAATACTGAGAATCATAAAATTCGAATGATGGACATTCGTACAGGCAAGTGATGGTGGAAGGAGATTTAAAATATTGTAGAAGTCAAGAGGGACTTGTACTACTGCATGAAAAACTCTGTTTTAAGATTTTGGTGGGTCACCTTGCAAAGGTTACAAACTCGAAGACTAAAGTTCCCGACAACACAAAGTCGCGAAATGCTTGGCAAATCCTGGTTGCTAAATGCAAACCTGGAGCCAGATTCTGTAAGGTGAAACGATCAAACGTTTTGGCGCACGAATGATTTATGCCCAATATTACACAAGCAAATTTCTTCGTGCAAACGAAAACGTTTGAAAACGTATTCGCCTTATACAGAGTCTGACCCCAGGTCTCTGGAATGAATCCCTGTCATAGGTTCAGTAAATCGACCAAGGAACGTGTGCTGAGTTAGGCGCTAAAAGGCAATGAAATGTACACTCTCTTGCAGTTGCAGAAAATTGACATGTTCAGGCTTAGAAATCTAAAACGAGCAATCTTACGAGTTTCTTAAAAACCAGGACTCTTAGAGTGCAAGTGGAGCCGACAAAGTTCAAGCTTTAGTACACAAAAACTGTGCACTTGCACTTTTATACCATGAAAGCTATTACACATGGCATTTTCTCAGAAGACCATTCCTTATCGTTGGAAGACCGTTCGCATTCAACCTATTCCAGCGGTTACTTTTTATGCTAGGCGAGGTAATGGAAAATGCATTCAATAACGAAAGTATCAGCTAGTGTGACCTTTTTACAACTAAAGCTGCAATTTGGCACTTTTTTCGAGAGCCTACCACAATTTTTTGCTTTATTTTCCCTATTTTAGTTGAAAAAGGCGCTTCGAAAATTTTGCAAATGCTCTTAATTCCAAATGAAAGCCTTTAAAATATACCGCAGTTGCCTATTGCAGCACTTTCATCGTGTTTAACGAGCTAATTTGTGTTAAATATGGTTTAAAAATTCCGAATATGAAGAATAGCTTCAGAAATGGCCCTTTTTCTTGGGATCTTTCAGAATTCTACAGCGTTCACACTGAGTATCAGGTATCTAAAAGGCCATTGACCAATAATGCTATATGTGCCCAATTGTAACCAATTAATGGAGGTGGGAAACCGAATATGGCAAATCTAGACTTGGGCAGCTAAAAGGCTTTGACCAAGTGTGATATTCAGCTCATAAAACTCTTTTAGATTTCCAAAACAATTCCTCAATTCTGGATTCCAAATTTTCATATTGACAGGTCGATTCAAGCTGTAGTCAAATATGGGATTCCTTTGCTGCTAGAATCTACATATACCATCTTTCCCAAACGAAACCCATTTTATGGCCATGAAAAATATTATGAGGTCCGCCCAAGAACTGGAGATCCAGCTCTCCATCGAAATCTTGAATCACTGCGTCCTTGAAGCCGTGAAACCTTTCGACAAGCCCCCTGACAATAGTTGGTGGAAGGTACGCATATTCCATATGGAGGTATAAAATGCCTCATAACGAGCACAGGGTAGTGAAAGGTTGACGCTCATCTCCAACGACATTGCCAAAGAGTTTACCGAAACTTTTGCTGGTCATTAGGGATATCTGACTGACTAGACGAGCTGTATTCGGTATAGCCAGCATTCTGAGATCAACGACTTTTCAGAATCAATGCTAATAACGTAGACCACAAAAAAGTCTAGGGCCTATTTGCTGAATCATAACGATTTAAGTTCTACTTAAGTACCGTATGGGCTAATTTTGCCATGTTATAAACTGTCACACACGATTTTAAGTGGAACTTAAATCACTATGAATAGTATCAGCCAACGGGCCTAAAAAGAGGAGTCCAGTTTCCACATAAACAAACCTACCGAGCAATCGGCAGACACCACCAGAAGTTGGGATTTAGGTTAAAAACAGAAAACTGGGTCATATTTCAAGAAGACGCAGTTCACTACCTTTAGACGACCTAACAATTTATCAGAAGGAATCAATTCAACTTCTTGAATTTTGTTCGGGAATAGCACGACCACAAAACTAATACCGCAAGATCTGCGCCCCCAGCACAGGGCACTTCACATGCAATCAACGCCTTCTTCTCTATAAGGCACTGGCTAGACTAGATCTCGATTATACGAGTGATAAGCACGTCCCAAAAATATTCATTTAAAAAACTCCAGAGCTCACAGAGACGAGCAGTTATGTAGGTATGCATAATGGGCCGATTAACGGCCTAAGAGTTGCTCTCATCGGGAGCCTAATATGAGATTATTATATGCTGACATAAAATGTACGTCGCGGGCACCGGAGACTAGTCGTTAAAGGCCCATAGCTTTTATATAGCTCAATAAGTACCAAATGTTCAACAAAAGCGGACGTTCCGAACAACAAAACGAAATTATTCCTCGAAAAGTGACATATAACCAACCTACCTATACAAGACAGGCAACCATTGTAAATCAGGTACACATTTTCATAGCTTTTCTTAAACTTCTACCTACCTACAGTAGGTGTACCAACATGCAAATTTTAAGACTCATTTATTAAAGCCATGTAGGTACCTATGTGGAGAAAACTACAATTTACAACCTTTTAAATGCAAGGCGACCCTGGCCTTTTAAGACACACACCTAACCCAACCTATGTACCTAGAGACCTAGCACTTATTTCCTGGCATCGTGGCGGTGATAAACGCATTAAACCAAGGTTTGCTCTTCCGAAAGACGTACCTAGTTATTTATCTTAAAGGTATTTGACGCCGATGTCTATGAACCTAAGGCTTTAACCATCCTACTTCAACCAAGGATTGGATTGGTTAATCCTACTGCATAAAAGCTTCGAAAGACTGAACCATGAGACTCAACTGATAGATTGAAGATACCTTAGGTTTTAAGAGGATAATATTCGATCGTCCTTTTTTAGAAGGTTGTTTTTTTTAGGCTTAAGTAGGTTTTTAAACGACGAGACTCAACGGCGAGCTAACGAAAAGTTCTTATAAAAATTCCACCCATGTTGAAGTCCCTCATAAGGCTAGGCTAGTGCATGTACGAATGTCCACCCCGATCAATGAAACGAAAGAGTGGCGACTTTCTTTCAAAAGTTCAATAATAAGCGTTTAATATTATGCCCACATGATCCATATACCTAGATCATTTATTTTCATGGTTTACAACAATAATACGAGATCCAACTGTTGTTGCATAAACCATGCAAATCTGCGATCCTTGTGGATCTTGCGGGCATAATAAAAAACGCCTCAATAGCTATCAGCACCTGTGAAAGTAAAAGTAGCGATTTTGGCTTATCTTACGAATTACGAAACATTTCAAACTTATTTCCGACGTGACTCCCAATACAGTCTTTCGGAAATTGGCAATAATTTATAAAATACTCGTTCGTAATCCCCGCATTTGCGAACAAAATGTCCACCTACAAACCATGCAATACCATCCACACACCGCCATCCGAAATGAGTTCCACAAAACTACCTATAGTATCGATGAAAAAAAAAAAAAAATACCAACCTCGATATGAATACTACCCCCTCCTCTTTCAAACTCCGAAAATGAAATTCCTAACAACCACCCTTATCTGTTGGACTCCGAAAAAAAAAAAATCCTCTCTACTCCAAGTATATATACAAGAACACGCACCAAATGCCAATCAATCATGTACGCATAATTTTTCATGTGTGATGATCACGAGCAACCAACCCAGCCGAACCCAACCGAAACCCCTCCATCCTATGGTGGTCGTTTGCACTCGCTCAAGAAAGTAGAGCCCAAATATTTAGGGTTGAAAAAGAAAACAACACACACACACGCTGTAGCTATATGAAATCCGTCTCTAAGCCGAATCCGAGAAATGGAAATGGAAAATGAAATTCTTTTGCCATATCGTGTAGTGTGTAGTGGAAACGCATGTGTGTGCGCCACAGCAGGACCCTCGCAGGCAACAATGTGAGACTACATGTCGCTAAAGCAAATATGTGCGTCCTGTGTGATGGCAAACATTTGTAGTGGCAACACAAGTACAAGCAGGGTGGGTGCGGCCTAAAGGGATGAAAGGATTCGTTTTCTTTCTTCTTCATTCGGTACATCTTTCGCCTTAAAAAAAAAAAAAAAAAAAATGCTCTATCCCCATGCACACTGATGTGTTCATCGTATACATGGGTATTGTGCCATTGAATCCTTCCACGTCGCCTCCGCCCGAAAATATTCAAATTCAAACAGAAAAAAAAATGTGGAAAAAATTTAAATTCATAATAAAAGAAGCCAAGAAGAATCCTTTCAGGATGCGAGTACTTTTTCGACATGTTCAAGTACAATGTATACCTTTGGCAGATGAAATCAAAAATAAAAAAAAAAAAACCTACACAGCTCAAGAAACCCCCATCACACACAGGATGCTCGGTGGCACATAAACGAACACCGTGAAGTTTTCGCTGATGTTTTCCACTCCCGCGTATATGTGAAGAGCATTGTGATTTCGGATGTCATTTGTGATGATGTGGGAAAGGACTCTTGTTCGCAGACGATACCATGATGGCAGCGCGAAAAGGGTTGACTTCCGCCAAAAAGTTCAGCTGATGGTGTTTCCGATGGCTGCTGTTCGCTGCAATGAAAGTGGCTTTCTAAAGGATTTTCTTCCTTAGATCCTTTGCTGTTTATTGTTATCCATGGGTGTTTTTGTATGCTCACTGATAAGACATGGTGTGTTAGAAAGGATGTGGCATTATGCTCATATGTGTGGTGGGTGGTAGATTATTGGAAAACTTTAACTTTCTAACGAGCTGACGCCGTCGTCCAAGATTCCTAATGGTCAGATGGGTTTTTAACACAAAGATGGCAATACATAAAAAAATGCATTGGCGGGGATAACTTGTTTACAAATTAGGGAGTTGGGAGGCATAAATGTTGGGTTAGATGAACTTGCAATTTCTTCTTTCCGATACTTTCGAAACATCACCAAAAGATCCTTTTGATTGCTGGGCCCTAAGAAGAGGTCTTGGAAGCAACCATTACATTGTTCAAACTTTGCCAAGCCGAGGGATATAGACGATTTTTAAGCTGAGAATTTTTGTGTGTTTACAAATAAAATACAATTTTGATCAACGTTTAAGCTTTGCTCAGAATTAAAAGACCAGGAAATGATTTTAACTTCTGAAAGTGACTTCGAGCATACGGCCATCCCTGTTGTTCCGTTGTTCCACAAAAGCAAATGCACGTTTGACGTTAAACTTGCAGTCACTTTTATCAGAGATTCAAGTAGGAATCGAGCATTTTTCAATAAAAATGGCAGGCACTGAAACACTGCAATAGAGAAATCAGTCGCAACAATGCTCACTTTGCAACCCTATGACGACTGACACTGACACATAACTTTGGGTTGTTGAATTCAAAAGCACCAGATACCGTTGTCAGCCTTTGTTTCTTAAGCAAAGTAACTGCCAAGCGCCAGTTCATTTTAAAAATACATATTCAAAGAAATTCTGAAACTTAAATTTTTAATAAGACGTTGCCTACGGTTTCCCCCTTAAAAAAAATCAGTAAACACACAGTCTAGAAACAGTCCACTTGAAGAGGTTCCTTTAAATTTTTCAATAAGCTCCACAATGCTAAAACGAAAAATGGGTAAATGTAAATTTGTTAAAACAAATACTTACGGGTACCGTCTGCAAAAAAATTAATTGCGGAATAATTTCGAACATAAAAAAAAAAATCTATCTAGTTATGTATTTTGTTATTTAGGTATTTCAGACTTTCCAAGTCCTATTATAAGTCAGACCCGTCTATGTTTGTGTTTAGGGATCGATGTCAAAATAAAATGTCACAAAATGTAGGTACTATTAAAAATAGGATTATTTTTCTGAGAGGTGCTTTCTTTCCATTTCTTTAAAGCAAAATTGAAATTTAAATAATCAGGGATGGGATTGTGTAAAAAATGAAACGAAAAACACTTTTGCGTTTAAAAAAAAAAACTAAAGATATCTTGTCAAAAAGAAAATTTGATAAGAGAGTCCGTTGTCTTACCAAATGAACATAGAAATACTATACACTTGACGATTACAGAATATACGAGTACCTAGATATCAAGAGAAAGACCTAGTTCGAAAACGAGAGGAAATTTCGAATATTCGAATTCGCAAAGTTACAGTGACTTTTCATTTTTAAATACGTCGCAAAAGCTTCATTGAAAAAATTGAAAACTAATAATAATTATTGGCTGAAGGTTGTTTGACAGCTTTTGACAGCTAATTTTCTTAAAATAATTGGTTATGAAAACCAGAAATGGGACTTAATACTGTGGAAATACCAAAAAAAAAAAAATTGAAAAACTTCAATGAAAAAGCACGAAATGAAAGCAAAATGAAAAACGAAAGCGTCGATGAAAAAAGTTCGTTCTTTGCTTTCGCACGAAACGAAAATCTTGTTCGAAACGAAAGCGAACACGGAAAGTGAATTCCACCCCAATAATTGCGTTTATGAGGATCAAAAACGATACTAGTGGATTTTACGACGCATTTTAGATAGTACTGTTTTTTTGAAAATTTTAAAAATCTATGTTAAGATATAAAAACAAAATAGTTTTGAATAATTCGAAGGCAACGGCTTTAAAAACGTTGTTTTTGATTCTAATAAACCCAATAATCAACAAATCTTTAACCATTATTAATTTTATTTTTTTTCCATTGTAATATTTTCGTAAGAGTATGATTTTTTCGAAAACGGCTTCAATCATTTCAACGAAAATTGATATTTAAGCTTAAGAAGGTGAGGTTAACACGACTTCATACTCAGTTTTTCGCTAAAAAAATTCCATTAACGATACTTTTGAAATTTGGACAATAATATGTATAATTAATTTGTTGAACATTGTATCTGTACCTTTTTTCCCGTACCACCGCTTTTCGTAACTTTTATTTAGTCTCATCGAGGCGCCTTTTTAATAAACTACCCCAACCAATCAGGTCATGAACCGTTCCTGGAGAGTTTGAGAAATGTGTTAAGCATTGGCTTCTTCAATTTAATTACATGAATACAGACTCTATTCTTTCTGACACTTTGGTGTAACTTAACTAACTCCTTGTTTTTTTTATCTTCTTCTTTCTATTTTAAATGTATTCATATTAGCTTGTTTTTTAATGCAATAATGTGTTAATAACTATTTAAGGATCACCCCACCAATAATTAAACTATTGTAATAAATTTCATTGAAGTGGCATTTGACACTATTTTAATACGTATAGTATAAAAAATACAAAATGTCACTAAACTATTTCAAATAAATCAATCAAAAAATAAAATTCCTAAGGTAATATGCTCATTTCCAACTTAACATCAAACTCAGTGTTTCTCTATATCGAGGTATCTATACAATGGAATTTTGAAAAAAGTTTTTTTTTTTAATTTCGTTTTTCTTAGTTTATCTGGAAACGGCAAAAACGATTTTGACCGAAATTCATACCTAAAGTAAAATTGCTGCTTCCAAAATTATTGTGTCCTTCATTTTCAATTCGAATCACCGAAAACGTTTATTTTAAAAACTGCTCATATCTCGGAAACCCTATTTTCGATTTCGATAAAACTTTAAAAACCTAGTAATGCTTACGTGTTACATCCCGAAAAATAACTTGTACTCAGTTTGCAGCTAAATAATTAAGAAATGGTGTTTTTCAAACTAAATATTAAAGAGAACTGCGAATAGACGAATTGCGAACAAATCAATTTAACTGTATTTATGAATTGAAAATTGCTATTTGTTCTATCACAAAACCATATTTAATTAATCTAACATCTAGTCTAAAAGAAAACATGACTCTCAATTGATTTAAACAGCTAAACTAACAATGAAAGTAATTTTCCCGTGAATTGAAAATTCTTGCCGCGAACTCTCACACTTTATTTACAATCCACAGAAAACATTCGCGATCCACAAACCCACGAATGAAAAATTCGTACCTTTAAAAATGAAACTGATACGCTGGTATCTGTGACTAAAAAAAAATTTCAAGTGTAAGAAACTACGAATATTCGCATGTTCGCAATTCGCTCTCATGTGAATAGTCCTTTAGGTACACCATTTAGTTCTGTTTTGTCTGCGTAATTTAAGAAAAACGCTCTAACGATTTTGTACAAAGTACATACCTATTAAAGATTACATAAGTAGGTATTCTTAATAAGATACACTATTAAGTTGTTCTCAAAAAATTCCAGTAAATACGTTTCTTACTTATTTCTCAAGAACGACTATACCCAAAAGCTGATCTGTGTTCATATATTTTTTAAAGCAAATAGAAACAAAAAAACAACGCTTGTCCTAAAAATCTTGTAAAGTGTAAGAGATTGTAAAATAGTACTGTATACGCTTATAACTTTCTAACCAGAACTTGCGAAAATTGCCTGTTATTTAGAGCTTCAACTTATAAAAACTGAATGAGTAACCTATATGTGAATTTTATTTAACACCGCCTATTCTTACATTAGGGTGGCTTCGAAACTTTTTACCTACCTGCCAATTGACTCAACCAAACTTCTGATGAACGAGAAAGTTTCGTGCGACCCAGTCGTTCGCTTTATTTAAAACGTGCCTTACAAATTAAAATATGACCACTTCATTATAATAAGATCTGAAAGTCGTTCGTGAAAAGCACTTACTTTGTTCAAAGGCAACTGTCAAGATTACCTGCCAATGCACTCCAGACGTCCCAAATGAATTCTCAAGCAGTTTAGAAATAAAATAAGAAGCAATAACACTTCTTGCGCCTTCCATATACGAGTATCTTGTGCCCCTTGGATAATTGCCTTCCATGCCGGAATACATGAATTAAAACCAACCACTTCAGCACATGAAATCATGATGCCACGAATAATGAAGCTAATGTGTAGGTAGGTACTGCATATGTGCACTGTGCATGTGCATATACGCTCCATCGCCATCACTCGACAAATACATGCAAATCAGATTTGAATGCAAATTCGAGTTGCACACGTGTAAGATACGCGAGCATGCTTAAATATGCACTGCACTCCCATTATGCGCCGCCCCATACGCCATACGAACAATGATGCATTCCAGACACCTGGGACTCAACACATTTCATAATTACTTGTAAACACTCGTACCGCCACATGTCGCAGCGTTTCCCTTTCACATATCCTTGAAACGTGTGTTGTTCTTATATGTGATCCTTTACATTTCCATGGAATAAAGAAAAGAAAATATACTTTCTATACCCGGCAACGCGCATAAAACTCTTATTAACATAACAAAACGTGGTAAGCAAAAAATGTGTAAAAAAAAACAGGAGAGGATGCTACAACAAAAGGAAAGGATTCAAAAAGATGACAAAAATAAAATAACGCCGAACAGAAACCACTCATCGGGTTGCCTCTGGCAAGGTATCCTAAGACGACACGTTCCCCCTGTCACATCTATACACTCCACACAATACTCGAGGAGAAAGGACTGTACACACTACACCTCATTGCAGAGGAAATGTCACGCCATTGTCACATAATCACCCAGAAGATGTACTTTCAATTTCAGGACCTCAATGGAAAACAAATAAACTCTCGTCGCCCACCTTCCACCTCAGCCACACACACATCCTGTATGCGTCGCGCTTATTATTTTTCTGATTATGCCTTCGTAGGTACTGCTGTTGTTGCTGATATTTTGCTTGAGTGTGTTTGTTTTGTTATGATACGAATTTATTTTTAAATTTTTTATTTGTCTCCTTGCAATAATTCCTTTTGTGCCATTGAATCCTTTTGAGAGTTTCAGTGCGGGGAGTGTTTGTGGAACGTATGTATTTATATGTGATAAGTAGGATACCATCTGTGAAGCACCGATTTCGTCCGCATCTCCCTACCCCCAGAGGGAGTGTAGTCAATGTATATTCAGTGATATCCTTGAACACAGCACCAGTTCCTATAATGTTATCCACAAGGAACAACAATACGATTTTGAATTAATTTGAATTGAAGCGAATAATTTGGATATCGTTAGGAGGCGAGTGTGTAATTTTGCTTTATTGTTCGCACAGCTGAAATTATTGTTGTTGAAGACGATCTGTATGGATGTATGTATGGCATCGATAAGGATAAGGCATACACGCTCTACCCCCACCCATACATATTTATTGTATATTATGCTAATGATGTGTTGTTGGAATTTATTTTTATTTAAATGTTAAGCGTTCTGGATGATGATTTGCATTCGAAATCACTCATGCAAGGATGAATACATAAATCGTATGGAATTGGGAAATTTTTAAAGAACAGTGTACCGGCGCCTCACATGTTCTAGCTGCGAAGGGATGTGGCATATCCTTATTCATGCATATAGTTTATCTGTTACAAGTATGGAGCAAAAGTAATTTTTAATAAAACGACTAAGGAGTAAATAGGCAGGCTCTCGGGTTCTCAAAAATTCCAGCTGACAAGTCGATCAAAAGTAAAATCGGTTTATTCCCGAGGAGCTCATAGAAGAGGAGGACAAGTAAATGCCACAGGCACAGAGCACGCGATACATCTCTTGTATTTCAAATACTGCTCCGAACTTGGTGGACGAGGGTCTACGGGATTTATTTAATTTTCGGATTCCATTCTGTTCTTTTCGCTAGAGGCCAATAAAAATTATACAAAGCTCAAAAAAAGCTATGAAGGAGATACGACCGAGAGGCGAGAGCTAATGTGAAATCGAAAATGAAAAGGCGCAGCCACAGAGATGCGGATGTAGTTGAAGTAGTCGAAAAATGTCGATTATTACTGGGCCAACGAAAGGACACTGATGTTTCAGTCCAGAGGGTGGAAAAATGACTCGATACAAATCCAAATATAAGTAAAAATATGAATAAAAAAATGTGTTTGTATGTGTTTTCTCTCATGATCTAAATTGTAAAATCTCATTCAGCCTTCCTAATCACTCTAGTGTATTTCAGGCGGAGGTCATGGCGATCAAAGAGGCCTTGTCGTGGCTTCGGTATAATGTAATATCTGTAAACGATATCACCATCTTTACCGACAGTCAAGCCGCGATTAAATCCCTGGATTCTGTCGTCTTCAAGTCAACAACTGCCCTCAATTGCCGACTATCTCTGAACGAGATGACGAAACAATTCAAAATTCACCTAATATGGGTGCCGGGCCATAGAGACATTCCAGGTAATTGCATCGCCGATAAGCTCGCCAGACAAGGCACTACTATGTCGACTCTACCAGAAAAGAAGAGTCTCCATATGCCTCTTGCAACTTGCAAGCTCCTAATTAAACAAAAAGCATTAAGCGCTTCTAATCGCAGGTGGTCTAGCTGCTTAACGTGCCACACCTCGAAACAGATCTGGCCTCAGCTGGATTCCAAGCGCTCAAAAAGTCTCATTACACTGAAAAGACCCATAATAAGCACTCTAGTAGGTGTTATCACGGGACACTGCATCATAGGGAGACATGCTCTCAGATTAGGCCTCCCTTCAAATGATTTCTGCAGAAGCTGTATGGACGAGGAGGAGGAGGAGACTATTCTTCACCTTCTCTGTACGTGTCCAGCACTGTCACTCCGTAGAAAACTATACCTCGGAGAATATTTCTTCGACAATCTCAGCGAATTCACAAGCATAGGTATCAACTGCCTCCATCGCTTCATTCTTAGCTCCGGCTGGTTCAACTGGTAGATAAGGAGTCAAAATCGATCCTGTGGTAACGCAATGGGCCTAATTTGGCCTAAGTGTGGCTGCACTTGAGACGGCCTGCCACTCTAACCTAACCTAACCTAACTTCTTGGATGGTGGGTGCTATTCAAAATGGGTGTCGTATATCAAAAGAAATAATGAAAAGCTGATCAGTGCCGCAGCGACCTTAATGTGGGTCTCCCTGTAGTAATAGTATTGTGTAGCGTAAATATCTTTTCTGCTAATTAAAGTATGTGATCATAATACATTCGACTTGTTTTATTCTTTGCACAGAAACAAATGCAAAGTCACCAATTGCAAAATTTTGAGTTGCAAATGACGAATTATATATTTTCCGCAAATCACAACGATTTTGTCTTGAATTGATACAAAAATAGGTAATTTGACATTTAAAACGGCGAAAAATATCAAATTTTGTTTGTTGAGTATTACGATTAGAAGTATTAATTCGAGCTTCATTTATTTGTAGTGAATTACGACATTTTTGGCGCAATTCCCAACTTCAATAGGTCGATTCCTCAAACACCACTTTAAAATCTCAAATTGCAAAAAATATTTCGTGATTTACCACCACTGAATGATGAATCAATAAAATCTTATAATAATTTCGCACATGTCAATTGAAAACGTAAATTGACGTAGAGAAGTCGTAAATTGCAAAATATGAATTGCAAATTGAGAAAAATAAGTTGCAATTTACGATTAAGAATTTGTAAATTGCAACTACTGAAGTAGTAAATCAACACCTGTTACAATTTACTAAGGGATGAAATCGTAATTGCAACAGGAAAGTGGTAATTTTCGATTTGTTTTTTGCAATTCACAACCACAGTAATATCAAATTGATAACTATTTGTGCCAAACTGCGATCGGTTGTGGCAATATGTATTTTATGCCCGATCGCATTATTGACACTGAGAAGTGTTGATTCACGACTTTTGAGGGTCAATGTCTTCACTTTGTACAATTTCTAGAATTGCGAATAAAAAGTGAATTAGTAATCCCTGAGCTAAGCTCTAAAATGAGACAAACTTTTCGTGATTCGACGCTTATTTTTCTTGATTTGATCTTAAACTTCTTTCCGTGTGACTGACGTGTGAATATCTTTTAGAATCAGCAGCGGCAGCGGAAAGTTGAAGTCGTATGTAACACTTCTCATGAGCTCATAACAAGAATTCCGTCCAACTGTACGTATAATATTTTCACAAGTTTTTCAAAATGTAAACCAGGTGCACTTCAACATAATAGTTTGAAAAAATTATTCAAATCATAGATAGGATAACAAAATACTGCAACCATTCTTAACCGAGTTTCCATAGCACGTATAATTTTGCAGTTCTCTTTCCGCGAAATGGCTACAAGCTCACTTAACCGATCTGCCGTCGAAATTATTTAATTCGTTGTTTCGCACAGCTACTGCATAATAATTCCTTTGGTACAGTCCCATACCGCCACGTACCTATAGGTACCCTCCATCCACATCACTCGCAAGTGACTCATTGTATAATATATACCACCACACGGCACGATGATGTGACTTAATAACGAAGGATTAGCTCAAATTAAGTTTATTATCATCAATCTATCGACTTCCTTAAGCTGGAACATCAATTTCCTTAACTCAATAGCTCCCCGCCTTCCAGCGCCGCCTTCGAGCATCCTTCGCTGCCTCGAAATTGTGCGCTTCTACGAGCACATGCCTGTGCAGCGAATACACACTGATGGCACGGACTACGAGTACGAGTACGAGTACGAGTACGAGTGGATACACTTCATTCCCGCATCGACACCCACGTGTATGCTTATTTGCGTTAAATTACCATCAAACCAAAGATCCAGAACCTCATCACGGTGTGCTTCTTCGGAATTGAAAGGATGTTGATACAATCACGTGCCACCTATAAGGAGGAGCAGTTGGGGCAACTCCTGCCGAATGCCTCAAATCCTAACGATTTTATTCGCCTTTATGTCATCATCAGGAAATTAGGAAGCAAAAGTTGTCCAAAAAAAAAAAAAAAAACTTTTCACTTGGTGAACATTTTTCCCCCATTGAACCTGCACTCACTTTCACTTGTCATTTTCATTACGAAAATTTCGTCATCTTCCCTCTCGACGGCAGAGAGGAAATTTAATTTTCCATTTCGCTTTGCTCGATGCGAGAAATTGCCTCTCCTCTCTCGCAATCATTTTCATTAAATACAAATACAATTTTCATTCATAAAATTGTCTATCGCCCCTGCCGACGATAACCCGCCCCGACACCAACCTAAATGAAATAATGAGTACTATACCACTGCGGGCTGATGGGTGGGTGGGTGGGTAGGGGCAGGATGCAGGAAACCCAGAACAAAGTAATGCCAGTGTCGAGGAATGTTGTACCATCAGGAAAACCGGGGGGCCAACAGAAACTACACGACGAAGTCGAAGAGAAAACGAAAGTAAAATGTTTTTTTTTGTTTGTGCTTGTTTTCCTTTTGTTTCTCATTTTCTTATTTGTTGGGCCAAAGTTAATGCGGTAGCGGGTGGTGGGAATTATTTTTTTATTTTTTTATTTTTTTGGGGCGTTGGTGGTTCGTTTATTTGCAATTAATTAAAATTTTGTTAGGGCTGGTTAGGGATGAAAAATCCGTGTCAGTGTTATGTCTGGCGGCGGGTTTTTTCGGTTTACTTTTCCTTTCTGCCATCGGGTGGGTGTGGATAAATTAATTTACTTTGGGTATACCTACCTAAGTGTGTGCGTAGACGGAGTTATTGAACTTTTCCTCGTCAGTGTCTTAGGGAGTTGCTAATAAGGGATATTAACGAGGCCAGACTTTTCGTCGTTGGGTGGGAACTGCCAAGTAGGTACATCCTTTGTCGCTAAGTGGAATTATCTCTCGCAGACGAACTTAATTGATGTGCGGAGGAAACCAGGAGAAGGTTATGCGGAAGGGATTTGATTGTATTCCTTGAAGGGTGGAATTTTCACCAAGTGCGAGCAAAATTGGGTCACGCGACTAATTAGGGAATTTATGATTTGGTGGGTATTACCTGTTGAAGTCATTGAACTTGGTGAAGGACTAATGGAATGGTGCGAGCTGATGAGGGATTTTTTAGCACTTGACGGGTGTCCTTGAAAAGTGTTTTTTGTGTCAGCTTAAATGACAGTCGTATGCCTTTTTGCCGTTGGCTTAGATGGAAGGTGATACAATATCAGGGTTCACTCCTGTGGTGAGGTATTATTTTAAATTTTAAATTTTATAAATTTTCCAATAGACGCTTAGGCCTGTTATGAGGCTGTCTATATAGAACACTCCATAGTCAATCACTCTTCAATACCCCTTTCTCATTATCCAATAAGCTGACGATAACATTTCGGCAGAAATTAAATGGAAAACTCTTGCTCATCGCTGTTTCTTTGGGCTCAGAAGGCAATCGAGTATAGTAGAGCCCTATATCTCGAATAACTAAGGCGTTCCCTTACAATCTTATTCCCGCTTTCTAGCGTTGTAGGGCTGGACTTTGTCTACAGTAGAAAAATGTATGTATATCCTCGGGTGCTTTGAGAATACGATTCCTCTTAAATTTGTTGGTCAACGATGTTGATTCAACGATGACTTTAACGATCGGTTCATTAGCGACATAGACTTAGTCGAAAAATTTCGTTACAGTGGTATAAGATGGCTACACTGAAAATAATACTGCTCATAAAAATTATAAAAACTGTTTATTGCCTTATTTTTCATTGTCGCAATAAACATTTTACTGCCGCAATAAACTATTTATTGATAATCAAAATTTTCATTTAAAAAATCACTTTCAATAAACCATTTATTGTCTCAGCAAATAGTTTATTATTGCAATATATTGTTTATTGGCGCAATGAATAAATAAACGAGTTTACTGCGCCAATTAATGAGTTTATTGTGACAATAAATGAGTTTATTGCGCCAGTAAACTGAATTTATGAATTAACCGTTTACTGCAATCAGCCGTTTACTGCAATTAACCGTTTATTGGCGCAATAAACCGTTTATTGTGCCAATAAACTCTTTCAATAAACTGTTTACAAAATCAATAAACGTTTTTAAGAATCAATTAACAGTTTATTGAAAAATTATAGGAAAATGAAATCAATAAACAGCCGTTCATTGTCGCAATAAACTTGTTAGTTGGACGAGTTTTACTAAAAAAGTTCAATGAACTTTTTATTTGATATAATGTACCCTTTTGGTTAAGTGTAGGACATAAAGTGATAGAGGAAGACCTAGCCTTAAGTGGCGCCCACACGAGTATAGAAGAAGATCTTTTCCGAATTATAAAGCGCAACTGGAGGCACTAACCAAGTACCGAGTGAATTATAAATGCCTGTTAGTTGATGCGTGAGTCTACCCCGAACTGTAGAGCCGACTAAGCAGAATATAGGCCTTTCTAGACATCATTGAGGTGACTTTTGGTAATAACACATATTATGATTCCCTTTGTTTTTTTTTTTTTTTTTGTCAAAAAAGGTATAGACATCATGGGTTAGGTTAGGTTAGGTTTATGGGTGGATACGGCAGAGTGAACCCTGCAGTACCTTACGTCCACGTGGACCCATTGTGAGACATCATGGGTTAGACCGATGTTGGAGATCCGAAAAATCTACCTTTGTCGAGATATCACTTATTGTCTCAGAAGCAAAAGCTGTCAGAAAGACGGGGGCTACTACTGGGTTATAACCATAAAAGTCACATTCAGACTTCGGCTAACAGTGCAAACAGGAGTTACATGAATCAAAGCCTCCATTCAGTAAAAAATGACTTTCCTAAACCTTTGTACTTCGGCAGGGGATTCAATACAGTGATCGTGTAAGTCGAGAACTATGGGCTTTCTTAAAAGCTTAAGGTCGATGGATCTAAAATGAATACTCGCAATATCAATGGATATAACTTGAAAGTTTCTAGGTCATTAAGAGGAAGTCTCAGTAGTGTACTTCAAGCTGAACTCCATTTATGCTGTTGAAGAATGAGTGAGGAGTAATAATGGTTCTCTAGGAGTTGAACCTGACGATTGCTGTTGGGAAATTTTTGCCGAATTTCAGTTTTATGAATTACTGTTGTGAGAGAATAACTTTTAACAACAACTCGTTGACACAGTCACTTTGGTAGGACTGATATAGCTATTTTGAACTAGACCAATAATCCATCATCAGACCTTTTAAGTTTGAAAAGTTTGAATTCCGACAGTCAATTCCCCGTATATAATCCACTTGGGAAGACATTTTAGCTTTCCCTGTCAGGAAATGATATTGATATTGAAGAATGCACAAGTATATCTTACTCAAATCTGGGATAAAGGATTCCCCCGAACACCACATACTCACGAACGTATCTATAGTTCGAATCTATGATTGATTCCAAATCAGGGGTCGAATCGCCACTTCCGTGAACGAGCTATACGTTCACGGAATTAAGTTGATTTTACATGTGAAACAAAAACAAATTCCGTCACGTAATGCTCGTTCGCGGAGGACGCGATTCGACCCCAGAGCTGAACTGTTTCAAAGATGACAAGCTCTGTTGAATACCAGTTGACCAGTGGAGTGACGATGATTTCCCAGGGAAACACCGTAGTCCTTGCTCAGCAGTGAGAGCAGGAATGAAAGCATTTAAACAAAAGTATGTCCTTTCTATTCAACTAACTTCCAAGGGCTTGACAAGCTAAAGTACACACTTTTAAAGCCTTAGCATAAAAAAAAAACAAGAAAATATGTGACCCTGAAAAGGGATGACATCAAACAGGTAGAAGACTTTTCTTCAGGGGTCTGTTAGCTTCGATATCACTTACATGAAATATAAGATCAGGGACCGATTTCAAGGCATCTCTTAGGGACACTGAAACCACGGAACATGTTCCTACTCTGCAATTGCATTATATGCGCTATAAGAAGAAAAAAACACCATCAGATGTAAAGGGTGTTTCATCTGAGGATCGAACCTTCGACCTCCCACTCATTTGCCAAACACTCTAACCACTGATCCAATACATCCCCCCAGTACTATCAGTAAGGAGCCGCCGCCATTGTTTCGACCCAATTATTAGAGGACAAAAGTGTCACTTAAATTCCACTTCATCCTCTTGCCCAAACTTGTGTGAGCAAATGGCACAAACCTGTGCCCTCTAAATTCGCATTCAATGATAACAGCGCATAATACGTGAACCACTTAAAGGATACCACGGTATTACGCTTTTAAATAGTAGCTGTTTGATTTGCGATTGAAAATCCTTTTCCTAAATCTCCTTTTTTTTCTGTTTCAAAACCATTGATCCTTTGGCCGGATAATAATTTATGCGCAAATCCATAAACGCAGCAAAGCGTAACAATTGTGTGTTTGGCTGTGTAGAGCAAAGGGTTGTGCGCGACTTGTTGTTTGCATACTGGTAGTTTATATAATGCAACACCACTCGACTTTGAATGGCGAAAACCCGTGTTATTGGATGCAGAACCGTGCGACGACGCCTTGAAACAACAATCGGTTTGGGTAATTTATGTCCTACTTTCGATTATTATCCTGCGACATGCATAAAATTTTTGAAAAATATGCATTAAATCGAGAGCACCCTTTCACGCTGTGGATCTTTTGTGTGTGATTTTTTTTTTATTATTTGATTTGAGGACGTATACAAATACATCCCCTACCTAAGGTAGCATCAAAGGTATCTATCACTAGGACACAGAGTGTATGTTGTATGGCTGTTGTGGTTTGGATTTGTTTTATCTGCGAGAGTGTATAGCTGCTTTTGATGTTTGGCAAAATCTGTTTAGCCGAGAAGTGGTGGTGTGCGAACCCCTATGTCGAAGAGGTGAAATTTAGAATTTAATGGGCCAAGGATTTTTTTTTTCCTTTTTGTGTGCCTATATATTCAAATATTCGTTGGATGTTTTTGTCAAATTAAATTTATATGCAAAATAATTTCCGGTCGATTTATTTCGATTTTTGGAAATTGGCGCGTGCAGCATATGTACTTATGTGCTGGTTGAGGGAATTGAGAAAGTAAAAACGGCCCGCAGAGTGTGCAGACATTTTTAGGCGGGTGTGCAGCGCCTTTTGTTTTTATATAGTCATTCGTAATGAAGTTTTTAGGATGAAAAGTCTCCACGACATGTCCTCCGGGGCGAAAGTCCTTTTTTTTTTTTTATTAAAAAGATCGGGCCAGCAAGCGTCTTGTTCGAGGCAAAGGAAGCTCAATGCAATTACAAATTGTTTTGACAAACAAGATGAGGAAATTCTGGAAATTAAGCTTTTTTCGTGCTTAGAGTGCTTGAGACTCATTCATTCATTCATTCATTTTCAATGGCAGCTCTTCCATTAGTAGGGTCGCGGGTATAGGATGCCTAAGTGGACCCTCCATATCTCCCGATCTTCCGCCACACACTCTAGATCATCAGGGGCAATCCCCATACGGGAGAGATTTCGGACTTGATCTAACCACCTCATCCTGAGTCTTCTGCTGGAGACTATCTTCAATAATCCAATTTCCTTAAACACTCAGACAGGATCCATTCAAGTTGGATTGGTGCTATAAATTGGCACCTCCAACTATAATCTTGTACCTCCCATATAGACATCATTAGACTACTGGTCATTGACGAATATAGACACGCAAGCTGCCAAAGTTCGCATCCCTCGTAAAATGCAAAGCCGAAGTTTCAAGTGAGAGTTGAAGCGTTGTTCAAACTTTTCTTTTCTGTTAAGTCGGACGTTAGGTAAACCTATAAATGCCGTCCTAGGCAAGTCCTGACCTTTCTGACATCTCATTCAAAAAATTCAACAAAATGATAGACTTATTCGAACCACCCGACGTCTTGAGCCTCACCTCCGATTAGGCACTTCTTCTTCTCTTTTACTACTCTTGTGACTTGTGGTCTTAAAAGGCACTTGGGGGCTGATTGCGTTTTCTGTAGCATAAAATCAGGAAACCATCCTAATAAGATACCTACTTCTATATCATCTAGTTAATCCCCTCTTTAGAAATTGCATATTTGAAGGCCAACTGAGTTTACACCCTTTCAGGACTTCCTGTTACCAGCCGCTGCAACACTCCATCAATGGCAACAATCCGCCCATTTGACGCAAATCTATTAGCTCACGCAGTGCAGAATGCAAATCCCCTCGAAATACACCTCCAAAAAAAATTGAATAAGCGCGCCTCAATCATGACACAGTGCATGTGGCGCACACGCAAATCAATCTTTTAAAATTTACATCCTCAACTCCTGTTCACAATTTTTTTATATTTTGTTTCGCCTCCCAGTCCAACATACGTTTATCTAGTTTTGAATTTTATCTATCCCCGCATTAGAAAAAAAAAATAATATTTTCAAAGGATAAATAAACGCGATGGGTGTATCATATCACCAGATCATAATGCCAACTGGGTGCTTGACGGTAGCAAACAAAAGGATTGGGAATTGTTTTTAATTTATGCGCCCGGAAGATGCTGCCTATTTATTATTATTTAGATTCCGACTGTCTGATGGTTACCTGTGTGGTGAGGGGAACCCCTTTTTTTTAACGCATCCTTTCACATTTGGGACGCGATCGGAAAGGATATTATTCACTTTCTATGTCAGTCAGAGGGTATGGATGGATAAAGGCGAGGTGTATGTGAAAGGGATCAAGGGCTGCGCAGTGATCTTCTCCACGGATAAAGGTGAAGCGCAATTTTTCACTTTGCATTGGACGAAAGGGTATAGTCAGGATCAGATGGAATGAATTTATTTTCGCCAGACGTTGAAAGTGCTTATTTGAAGACAGATGGTTAATGATTTAAGGAGCTCGCGTTTTTTTTTTTTTTTTTGCTAAGGAAGTATAAATTGAGTTCGATATTGACAGAAGGGAATTCGCTAAATTCGGTTGGAAAAGAAATTTGACTTTCGGATTACCTAAGTGAAAATAGAAAAATGGTGACTGTGTAACTTGAAAATATGGCAACAACATTTTGTGAGGTGTAAATATAGTGAGGAGTTTTTAAGTGCGAACTATATCGGACTGAAAAGGATTCGAATAGAATATAAAAAAAGTTGGACCTACAGAGAAAACATTTCATCAATGCTGCAGAAAGGCGTAAAGTCTTTCATAAGTCGAACTCTCTAAATGTGAGAAAAAATATTCGAGTTATAGAAAATTCGACTTAGACTTTTTTTTATTTTGTTATAAGGATTCATATTTCAAAGAGAGAAAACATTTTTTAATTAACAGAAGCCTTAAAAAATTCGAATTATGGAAGTTCGACTGTATTACCTAGTAGTGCAGGGTAGTAAAGTGATATGAAATATGCACCAATGTCGTTTTTTTTTTTTTTTTTTTTTTCTATTTTATCGCGCTTAACTGCATACTCACTTAAACCCTTGATGAAAAGAAAGCATCAAGTTTACAAAAACGCAACAAACATTTACTGCTAGTTCGTTGCGACATCCCAATGAGTATCGCAACAGTGAACTGACTTTGGAAAACTATAAAGATCCAGTGAAAACGAAGTAAGCTTCTGGCATATTGTAGAACATTTTTAAATTCTTATATCTTCTGATCGAGTTCGATGATTGCAAGGAAATAGGAAGTACATCCTATTCGATGGTATGCCCTAAATTTCTCTGAAAAATCATTGAGATTGGTTGAGTAGAGTAGTTTCAGAGTGATGCGGGTTCAAATACACATACTAACAGACGAATTTACCGACTTTTTCGTATCGTATTACCTACTTTCACAAAACATGCACGAAAATCGTTGTGGTGAAGCTATTGTCGGAAGAAGAGGACTTCAGCTCTTGGACTTTAAGCTATAATACAGCAAATTCCTTCAGACTTTTTTTTTTTAAAAAGAATGTATTTTTTGAGTCTTTGAATGTCTAAGAAATCGAGGCATCTATTATCAAGGAGGGCCTTGGGTGGTTGGTGTCCTCCAGAGTGGTAAAAAATCTTTACGAAGGTAGTATCAAGGGGTATTTGTACCTACGCTTGAATTTTGCAGCAAATTTAGAAATATGGGTTGATTTTTTTAACCAATATGCTTCTTTCAATATTTACCACTACGGTCATATTAGAAATAGAGACATGCTGAAGTGCTGCAGTGAGTGCATTATGAGGCTATATCCATACAAATTTGTTTTTTTAAATTTTTGTGAGGGCAATACCCCCATATATTTAGCTTTATACAAGCTAAAACTAACATTTAGGCTTAATGTTAGTTTTAGCGCGCAATCGACGGAGCCTGAGAGAAGACGATAAATGAAAAGAAAGTCTGCAGCGTCTCTGCGTTCTTCAAGGGTATTCGGGTTTATGAGATTGAGCCGGTCTATATGTAGGGTGGCAAGATAAAAGGATCGCCCAAAGGCAGATCCCGAAGGTCAAATCGAAGAAAGCTACGTTGGACGTTTTCAATTCTGTGTGCATGAACTCGATGAAAGGGAAACCATACACTCGACTAGGGTATTCAAGGAGGGGACGAACTAAGGTGATATGTAGAGATCTAGTCACGTAAGGGTTGGAGAGTTCTCTAGACCATCGTTTAACAAAGCCGAGTGCTAAGTTGGCCCTACAAATTATTTTGTCAATATGCGAACGAAAATTTACCTCCCTGTCATACAAAATGCCAAGGTCGCGAAGAGATCGAACGAGAGAGATTAGTTGACCGTGGAGAAGGTTAAGTCGGGGAGGAGGCGTGTTGCGCTTGCGTATGATAGGGCAATGGATTGGCATTTGGTAGTATTAAGTTCTAAGCAATTTGTGAGGCACCAGGTCGAAAAACGATCAAGGTCTTGTTGAAGGATAAAGGAGTCTTGAGGTGAAGAGATGATTTTGAAGAATTTAGTATCATCGTCATAGTAAGAGAGAGAGAGAGTTTGATGACCTTCTCAAGATCATTTACCATTAGGATGAAGAGAAGGGGACCTAAATGGCTGCCTTGTGGGACACCAGATGTTGCTAAGAAGGAGAAAGAAATTGCGGACCTAAAGCGAAAGCTAATACCTGGTACGAAGATATCCATTTTATCAATATAGGCTCAAAGCCGCAAGAGCAGACACTTTGAAGAGGATTAATTGATGTGATATCTTATGCAAGGCCTTAGTGAAGTCAATTGCGACTAGCCGCGTCGACTTCGTAGCCATTCTCTAAGGTTGAGAGGGCAAAGGATACAAATTCGACGAGATTTGTATAGTCGATCTACCTTTCAGGAAGCCATGTTGGTAGGGTGAAATAAGGGACTTGCTCCGACAGCTTAAGACTTCGTATAAAATAAAAGTTTGGGCATATGCGAGAGTTTGACAATTGGGCGGTAATTAGTCACTTCATTTTTTGATCCTTTCTGTGTATCGGTGTAATGAAGTAAGTGTATCCGAAACTTGCTGCGCAGTGAATTCTATTCACGTGTTTTGGGCATTTAAATCCATTGCATCTCAAATGGCTTTGACCTTCTCTATTAGAAAAAAATCCGGCGACTAATTTCTGAGTTAATGGCAAGCTGCGAACAACAACAACAACAACGTCTCTCCATATGCATAACAATCAAGCAGTCTGAATCTAAATTGCTGATATATCCATTCACACCACACACGCAGTGCTGATCTTTTTCTGCAGTGCAGTTTCTAACGAGTTTCCTTCTGTGTCTAAGTGAAAGCCAAAACAGATAGCCAAATGATCCGACATATCAGGCACGCAAAGGAACTATAAAAATCGCCAACAACACACGGATCTACACACAAGTGTATAGGTACAATGCGCTCTTAACGGTCGCCAGACACGAAACAGTTTATTTGATGTAACAGAACTCGTTACGCCATCAGCGCTTGTTAATTAAACCATTTGACATGACATTATTCAAAAAGAGTGCTGCAGCAACAGCAGAGACTCGCCCGAACTGGATTATACATAGATTCCGGTGTTTCTCGCATTTAATCACAATTATTAACGATCGCCATTGCCAATACAAGCGACTAACAAAAACAAATTAATTCTGCCGCCTTGTGTAGGATCTTGCGGCGTCCGCGCGACACTGCAATAAATTCCAACGGGCGGATATTTTATCAGATTAAGAATATCGGGCTGGACAAATTAAATTAAATTAAAGCGCTACCTTCCAGCTTCCACCACCGCCCATATACCGCTATTAATGGAGGCAATTAACGAATTTAATATCGCTATCATTTCTTGTAAAATAAATTTAACTTACCCACCATTACCATGCGGCAGATGCCGATTTCCAAGTGCAGACGCAGAGTGAAACTTGAATGTGCTCTCCAGTGGCACTCTGATTTTATTTACGAACACCATTGGAGTCGCACTCGACAGCTATTCTATATGTATGAGGCTACTTTGGTGGCGCACACATGTGGAATGGAAAGTCTTCCGAAGAAGCGGTAAAAGTTTTCCTGCTGCGAACAATGGAAAAGTTTCCGCACCGAAATCGAACACGCACCCACAATGTCGCCTTTGTACCGCAACGGGCACACCTTTACACAATCGGGGCTCGTCGCATCGGTGGTATCGGTGGGGGTATGGAGCACTAGAGTAGGTATGTCCTTTGAGGAGGTGCAGGCTGACGCCAGGGTGTCTGTTTTTTGGGCGACCTACGAACCACGAATGAATACGAAGTTTTTCGCATATTTTTTTTCTTCGAACGTTGTACACCCTCTTGCTGGTGTTTCTCCCTTCCGAGGGATGGTATAAGGAAAGGAAAAAAAATCGCAGAGAAAAGGAAACTCTAAAGTTTTCCATAACAAGAAATGAAAGCTTTTGCTGCGTTGCGTTGCTTGGGTTTGGCTTCCTTTTTGTTATCGTCAGCAACGGCAACGGCAACGAAAAAGGATTGAAACCTCTTCTCGTTCAATCTCCACCCTCTCTCTCTCTCTCTCTATCTCACTCTATTTCCTGCAAAATTCAACACAAAAGCAGGAGCGGCGCAAAGAAAATCGGGAAATGCCATAGTCATAGCGGTAGCAGCAACAACACCAACGGCACAGCGACATCACATCGAAAGGATAATAAACTTTGAGAAGAAAATTGGACGAAATCTCATTCAAGTGCTGACTCGTGCACATCCATCCAGAAGCACATAGATAGACACTTATGTGCACATAAGTGAAGGAAATAAATTTAGTTTTTCGTATTATTTATTTGGATGAGTGCACACAAAGAAGCAGAAATTGTAAGGAGTACGGAGAATGGAGCACTGGGGTATGGGGGGGGGGGGGCGTAATTTTGAAGGACGAGACAAGGAACCAAACTAACAAAGAGCAGGAACAAAAAAATAAAATCCAGCTCCCCTCGTAAAGACTAGTTTTGCTGCTTTGCTATTCTAATGGTGTTTCCCTGGATTCGCTAGTAGATATATGGCAGGATTCCAATCCGTTGAAAGGTTCTGCCTGCCCAGGGGTATGCATAGTACCTCAGGATGTATTCATCATCATCGTGCAGGATATTGCGGGCCTAAGCGATTTCTGTTGTGTATATATAAATTTTTGGAGCTCCCGCCTATTTTCATTTTGTTCGGATCGGAGATTCTCGCAACAATCCTTTGAGCTAAAAAATTTCGCCGTCACAACGTAGGTAAATAGCGATTTGTAAATTTTGTTCACTACTCCGAGTCAGTACGGTTCAATGGAGAGCTTCCACACAGAGCATTTGAATGAATGTGGCTTGAAACCGTTTGCAGCTTCGAAGGGGCGAGTTAATAGTGAAGGGTGAATGAAACTCCTGGCTGGCAAGAGAAATGCGATCCGAAACTTAATTTATGACGCAGTCACTTCAAGACTCTCCCATTCACCGAGAATCTGAAGACAATTATTCATTCTGCCTATACAAGAGGGCTGAAATAGCGAATGCCCAAAGTTCCCTCAATATAACTAATATACCTCAGGGAAAAGACATGATTCAACTCGGCCTTAACTTTCATCAAGTCATAACTTTCTGTGGTCATGATATATGCGATTTCATCTACCTGAGTCTTAGTGTTCACTTTGCTGTTCATTTGCCTTTTTCATTTGGCAATATTACTTCCGTGCTACCTTGTATTTACAGATAAAAATACTTAAGCCTACCTACTTATCTCTGTAGAATTTATATAATTTTCCAAGAGCTGTAGGAAATTTTGTTGACATCGCGGCAAATGATCAAAATAGAATTAACTGCCATTCGCCAAATACCACGCGGAAGAACAAAAGGCGAACTTCTAGAGGAAGCGTTTGCGAATGCAGCCATGAGGCAATTTGTACCGAATTTACACAGAGGTATAGATTATGAGGGGTTAAGGAGATGAACATGGGTCCAAAGTTTTAGATTTCTGATGTCCTGTAAGGATTCTTAATGTTTAGGACCCATCATTATATGGAAACTGTGTTACCTACATTCATGTTTCAATATTTTTTGAAGCTCCGCTTTTTAGCAATTTACTTCCTTCTTTCACAACGGCACTTGTACCCTGAACTGAGGATATTTCACAAATACTTCTTGTACAGTAGAAAAAAAAAACACAGCAATAAAAACATTTATTTATAACAAAAAAAATGATATTCATTACAAAAAACCTTTTGATGTGTAAACATCTAAGCGCGCTTTGTTGGAATCTGGTGGAGTAATTCCACACATTTAACTTGCGGGGACGGAAATGCGTTACTGTGTTTTATCATTGCATACATTTTATCATTGCATACGTTTTTATCATTGCATACATTTATGAGCTGGGTCATATTAATTTCAGCTTTTTGTTGATGTGAAATAAAATTTTTCTCAATGACGTGTATCAAGCCAAACACATACCGCACGCACGGTGTTTACACATACACATATTTCGGGACTGTTGGATACAGTTTTGACCATTTTTGGAAAAGTAGGTTACACGAGTCTTGGGGCTTAAAAAAGGGACCAAAATACACTGCTCTGGAGGCATATTAATGAGTAATACGAGTCACTAACCAATTTTTTGTTGACGTCGACTTCGGCAATTCTTACCGACCAGGTGCTGATCAAGTAATCCACATTGGGTAGGTAAAAGACTGGTTATCGCCCAGTCTTAGGGAAGTTGCGTGTCAGAATTAAAGCTTTAAAAATTGCGAACAACTTGTGTCCAGAGTAAGCGCTCATCTTACATAATTGAAGGTATATGTATTTATGCTACTTGCCAAAACTGGGGTCTGCTTGAAAATGGCCGTAAATGGCTATTAAAAGCCGACTACCGCAAGGTAACTTTTTCTTGCCATAGTTGCTCCAATAACTACCGCCGAGCAGGTATTCCTTGGAAGTGCTAACCACTGTGCAATCAGTTTAATCGTCTCTACACCTTAAATAGTTATAGTTTAAAATGTGCAACAGTGAACAGTTTTGAAATGAGCGCATGGTATCCTGTCAAAAAATGTCACAAATGTCAAATGCCTATTAAACCGTTCAACACGATTCGTCGGCATTGAGTTTACATTCTAGTTTATTCCAAATATAGTTAACCGAACCTGTTAAAGCCGATTCTGTTTCTATACTCGCAATAGCCCCAGTGACAGCTCAATTTTTATTATTTCAATATCAGCATTCCGTAAGTCATTGAAAGGGCACACCTTTTACGTAGGCTTGTCAGTTCCGCCGCACAATTCCTTTAAATGAAAGAAGTATAATACGAAATAAATACTCTCTTTAAATCCCTCGTTATCTAGGTCGTTATCGAGCTTACTCCATAATTGTACTGAGAAAAACTGACGACCGAATTGTAAATGACGGAGGAATGGAGGGACCTAGGTCCGAAATTGTTCCTTCGGGATTTATGTCTCGGGTACTTATGTCTCACCGACCTATTTCGAATTAAAACGTCTCTTCGTAAACTTCTAAACTTCGAAACTTTTTTAGGTAACTTTAAAATAAATGAAAAATCGTGACTATCGCACAGCTCAGTTCTTCAGGCAGTTATGCGCCTCTTTTTTTTATTGAGCTTCCTAGTGATGCCCTGGCCGCCGTGTGTCATGGTGAGCGATAATTTGCTGATTCGGAGACTGACAGTTCTACTTTAAATTTTCTTTTAAAAATTGCTTGCCTGCTGATAGTGCCTTCTATAAGGACTCCTTTGATGTAGGAGCCTTTATTGGACCTCGATGCTGTATGTGTCAACCTTTATTTGACTTGTTTACCACTGTTCTAAAATAAATGCATCTGTTCATAGTCCGTCGCTTAAATCGTTTAACAAATTTATAGAAGAGCGTGCTCGTTATCGCGGCGAAGTGTATATATATGAACTTTCCTTGGCGGAGTAATGGAAGCATATGTAAGTATATACATATTTGACAAATTTACCTTTGCTGCGAATTGCCTTAAGGCGCTCATTGCAAAAGCTGAAGAACTCATCTCTAAGTCAGTTGCAGAAGATAAATGCCAATAAAAGTGCTGCTTCTACTTTTTATGACAGTCCCGGTTATTGTTGTCACATCACACTTTGAGGAAGTCAGTTAAATCCGATTATAACAGCAATCTAGGGTACTTCCTAGTTGATCGACTATATACGTCGTGGTCTGTTCAGTGAAAGAGCATTCTATGTTCGGACTCGAAACACGCTGCCCTTATTTCGTTTTGCGGGTGGTCAAACTTAGGTCCGTCCATTTACGATTCTTGGAATAGCTTCATAACTATGATTGTTATTTTGGGGTTACCAAAATAACAACCCGGTTAGTGTCCCTAGAAGCTGCCTCCGTTCTGATCTTTGGATGCGGCGGTAAATAGAAACTCCCAACCTCGTTCAATTCCCGCAGAGGAACGGTTGCGAGAAGACAAGCCTCCGATTCGACACTTGTTGCGCCCATTATTCTAGAGGTTATTTGGGCGCCAGTTTTCTTCATTCTTCTTTTTGTCAGCCGTGACTAGATCAGACCAGACACGTAAAAATATTAAAAAGGCGCGATACATTATCCGACTTTAGACTTTATCCAAAGCTTGGTAAATGTTGAGCCTGTTCTTATAATTCACGATCCTGTCCCAGTGTGTAGCAGAGTGAGTTAATTTCAACAATTATCCTTCTTGCACGTGCGAAGTCCCCGAAATGGCGAGAGTCTGTTCCAAAACGATGCCGAAAATCCAAACTGTTTTATGTGGGCGCCAGTTAATGAAGGTGTTGATACAATCCCGATTGAAAATTCACTCCGCTGTCACAAATAAGCAATCTACTTCAGAAGTTGTTCCTTCTGATTCGCAAATCGCAATAAAAAACAAATCATTAGAAGAAAATTGCTGTAAAACTTCTCCAACTTCGGCTTCATTTGTAGAGATCGCAATCAAAACATTATAAGGCGCAATAACAACTTGCGCTTGCAATAAGGCGCCAAACTAAGACATGGGGCGTGCTCCACATCCTGTTGCGCTTATACACAACTTCTTATTCTATGGACCAATTTCGTTTCTTTCTCATTATCTCTTGCACATACATTACGTTTGCTTTTATCGTCTCCTCATTTCGGAGGCGAAAGTTCATTTTCCACGTGGTGATAGTATAAGTGTATCCACCAACGCTTCTCTCCATATTCCCTGAATAAAAACAAAATCAAAAAGGAAAACCAAGTACTCGTACAGAAAATAAGGAAAGCAAAAAAAAAAAAAATGTGACTGTGCAGGATGCTGCTGCTGCTTCATTTTGTCTGTTGAATGTTTAAATAAGGATTAAGCGGCGACGCTCTTCGGTATACATAGGTATGCTGGTGCTGTGCCTTTTTTCTCTTTGCTCATTTTCATTACTTTATGTCTTTCAACCCCACTTTCACTTGCCGCTGGTAAAGAACGACGATAATGACGATGCCAAGGATAATGATAATGACGTTGATGATGATGAGATAATAGCGCTAACGAGAAATGTGTGTTTCAAGGTCAAGGTGAACGCGACTCACTCCGTCTCAGTCTCGTTTGTTGTTTCTGTTGTCGCGCTGCCATGCAAAATGATGAAACCGATGGATTAATTGATTGAGGTTAGTGCCTGATGAGGGTTATTCATCGATTTTTCCGATAATAAAAATTTAAAAAAAATTCAGAAAAGTTTAGAAAGGGGTGTGGGGGTTGTGTGAGAGGTGAGAGTTAATGGCATAGTAGTCCCCAATCACTGTGATTGATGCACACATGCTGCTGATCCCATCGTGTGTCAAATTTTTCAAAATGGTTGAAGTGACATACGCACGTTCGCGAATTTTTTTTTGTCGTTGTTTTCTCTGAAGTGTCGCAGTTTCTTCAGCCATGTTGGTTTTTTTTTTTTTTTTTTTTTTTTTCTTTCTTTCTTTTGCCTGGTGCCCTCACACCCCAAATGTGACAACAACTAAACATGGGGTGAGTGCGGGTGCGGGTATACAAGGATACCCACACTCTGGGCTGTACCATTTCCATTTCCGTGAAAACTCTTTGAATTTTCCCTGTCACATGATATGGTGAGTGTGTTTATGTGTATACCAGTAGCAGTGATGTGTTTTAGCGGGTGTTGGACGGATTCGTAGAGGAAATTGTTTCGCTTTTGACTGACATTTTTCATAAAAAGGATATTCGCCACACAGTTGGTGTCACACAGGGTTTCAGTTTTTTTTTTTCGTCTCCTAATACCGAAAAAATGGGTGGGTTGTTGCGGGCGGAAGTATGTATCCACCGTATAACAAGCTTAACCCATGCTGAGGAAATATCCCACAGAGTGTATACATACAATCGAAGGTGGATGCGGAATAAAAAGGAACACACACCCACATATAGCAGTTTGGTGACATGAACCTAAAGTCAGATCACGTCCTTTATTCCTCACGAACGACAGAATCGAATTGCAAATTTGGTTGGGTATTTCTTCTACTTCTTCGGTGTTTTTTTTTTCTCCCCGTCGTATTTGCTTGAAAGGACTTAAAAGTCAAAGAATCAAAAAACCAACAACAATTTGCGATTGTACACGCAGCATGATAAAAATGAGCAATAAATTGCAGATTCTTATCACAGACGTTGACTGATGTTGAAGGGTTTATTGTATACGCAATTTTTTCAGGCGACGAACAAATGGAGTGGAAGGCGGGATGATTCCAAGGTTCTCACTAAAGGGTTTGCTGATGCTAAACGAATTTAAACATGTCGTTGGGTTAAAATGGAGACTGTTGTCATTAGTTGTTATTTTCGAGAGCAAACACACACTTCGGTTGGAATAGAACTGTAATATCACTATCAAGCCCCCATTTTGGTTTCAAAATATTTTTTCTACGAAACGAGGACGCCACAAAATGCGCTCTCTTTTCAGTTGAAGATATGTTACTTCTGAGTTCTGATAGTTAAAAAGCTGCGAATTTAAGTCGTCTTGAGAATAAGATTCCAGAATTGTGGGTGCCACGGTCTGATAGTCATAAATATTTCAAAGCTAACGAGTTAAGGGTTCAGTGGCACAGTAGTTATTGTGATAGACTACATAACGAAATGTCTCAGATTCAATCCACAGAAATTATATTTTATGTTTTTTGCACCACTTGCTATCGTCTGACAAGACTTGAGAGTTGAGAGTGCTGCTCAATTTATAGCCGCTAAAAAGCCACACAAGACACAAACGAATAGCATTGAGAAGCCACGCCAACAATTTACTACCCAAAATATAAAATATACTATGCAACAATTAACGTCGCATTTAATAGAACTAGTTTCGCATTTTTAAGGATGTATAATATTACAAATAAAAACGTACCACAATTTTCGTTAATTATCTACTGTGATTTTTCTATAAGCGAAAAAACGACACTTACATATCGGAAAGATTTTCCCCTTTAAAAATAGTTTTACTCATCACATCACATCACACTATTATATAAAGAGGTAATGTTTGTTTGGGGAAGGTAATCTCCGGAACTACCGAACCGATTTCAAAAATTCTTTTACTAATAGAAAGCTACGGGATAGAGTATTGCGATAGGCTACTTTATTTTAATTTTTCCATTTTAGATTTTTTTGATTTTCTGCGCTATTTATTTAGACTTTTCTATATCAAAAATTAATTAGAAATCTACGTACCTACTATGTGCGGATTTTTTTTTTTTCAAAAAGTGGATTGATAAAATCGAGATGAAGTTACTGTATTATATGTTGGTCAACAGTGATGGTTTGTTTTTGATTTTGTGCATCGCTCCAACAGTTTCATTTCCTTTACACAGTTGATAAGTTAAATATTAAATGCAAAAAGTTTAAACGCGGACAAAATAACTAGTTATTGAAAAGCAAATTTCAGTTATTTTTTAAAAATGCCAAGACGTATGCGCAAAAATATTGGCCGACGAACAAGGCAAGCAAGTCAACAACAAATATTAACGAAGCCAAACTACAGAAGAAAGCGAAAAGTGGGACACCGCATGGCATAAGACCAGAATAAGAAAATTGAGAGTGCAAGTAATGAGAACTGCGTCAAATCCTACTATTGCTGGGACGGGAGCAAGTTCAAATCGGAGTGGCAAGATGCACGTCGTTTCTGACATTCGAAGGACTGGCATTTCAGTAGAAAGAACAGAAAACTATGTCGGTGATGCGATTTTCGATATTGGAGCGATGATTATAATTGTGTGCCACCATTAAAACGCGCTAAAAAACTGCTGTGCGAGTGGCAAAGTAAAAGTAGCACCTGCGGAACCATTTGAATCAGGGGATTTTCTAAAGAACATTTGAGAGTACTACTGTTTTCGTATGACTTCATTGGGAACAAAAATTATTCAAAAAACTGGTTTCATGCCGACTTACAGGGCAATATTTGCTCTCATAGCAAACACAAATTTTCTAACAATGGTACAGGACTCTACGACGCAAAATTCGGATTAACAGATTCAAGGCCAAGTTTACCATCGGATGGGTGCCTTCTTGCCAGTCAATGAGGACGTACAGCCATATTCGCAGGTGTACTTCATTTTGTCGGGGGATGATCAAATCGATAGCCTATACTGTACAGAGGGCAAACAGGAGTTACAAAAAATGTCATTCGACAATTGCAACCATTATAAATGCAATCAACGCTTTCATTAAAATAAATAAATAAATAAATAGTTGGCGCAACAGGTCCGGAGGGACCCTAGGCCTAGCTTCTCACAACCATTCGTTTTGTGTGAGTTTTTCATTTTTGGAACGAATCGAAGGGATCTACAATTTTATGCCGACGCTTTCATTACAATGTTTAAAACGGCGATAGAGAAAATGGATATAGAAGATCGCAGATTTGTTTTCAAATTTGATAATAGAATCGCACTTTGAAAAAAATAGAATGGATAGGAAACAGGTAGCGTCACTTCAAATATAAGAAAATTTATTTAAAATTTGTCATTCCTTAATTCGGCTCAATAATCATTTTGTTGAGCAGCCTTAATGCACCCAAACTTTGTATCGGATCGCGTTTGATATGATTGTGAAGAATCTCAAATCAAATGTCATGCAAGGACGATTTTGAGTTTAAAAGGCAAACATTGTCATATCGCGGACTCTGCTTACTCAGAACGATTTGACATTTAAGCGTTGACTACATTTATGAAATTGGGCGGAACGGAGTTCGCCGGGTCTGCTAGTAATTAATATTTTAATACGTCACTAGCTAATATAGAGCAAAAAATGTATTTCGAAAATGTTCTTCTTCATAGTAACATCATTGAAAACAACCGTCGTCAACACTTCGCAAATATTTATATGTCCTGAAACAAATATTACTTTCTATGTTTTTATTAATTTATTTCGTGTATCTGAGGTCTGGCTTTTACGGAAAATTATGTGTCAATTTGTGCTGAGGTGAATTTGTTGTGAGTTTTGTTGTGAAGGTTATAGGTATCGTGTAGTTCGGGAAAAGTTATCGAATCACAATAATATCCTCACACGATATTGTGACTTGTGAGGGCTCATAATGGCAGAATCGGGCTGTAAATTGATGTTCACCTTTAAGTCCGAGCAAGTGCCTGTAGAAATTTCTACAAAAGCCTGAGCAAGCTGTTATTAAACGAATCCTTAAAAAAATGTTTGCATTTTCTGATAAGAGTTCTTATAAGTGTTCTTTAAAGTCCTCGAGTAAAATCAAACAAAATTTACTAACGAATCTCCAAAGACCTTCCCCAAAAAATTAAACTCAAATCGGTCCCGAACATAGAACAGTTTTTAAAAGTTATAATCATAAGGTTCCACAAATAAATAAAATTAGTTTAGGCAGCACAATGGTGTAAGCCTGACATAAGCTACCTAGGTATATAAATCAAAAAAGCTTAGGTAGAAGCAAAATTTGCAAATTTCAAAGAACCATTAGGTACCTACTTTTGTTATATCTCTCATGAGTTTTCATCATAAAGGTCTATAAGGTAAATTGATTCATTCTGGACGAACTTTTACAAAGAAAAATTCGGCTCTAACCATACAAAAATTAAAACCACAAAATTGGTCAGAGTTCCCAGCACATGTGTGTTCTAATAAGGGTTTTAAAATGTGCTCCAAAAAATATCTTATGAACAAATCCTTATAAATTAAATCGAAAGAAGCTAGACTAGGGTCAACATTTTTAAAACAAACTGAAATTCGACATAATTTCCCAACAGAAATTGTCAGGGTAACCCCCTAAAAAGCGAGAATCGTTATTACTCCTCGCTTTCCCACTCAATCTTTAAACTTTATTCGGAAAAGTTCTCATAATTTTAACATATTTACTGCACAACAAAAACTGCTATTGCATTTGACATCGAATCCTTCTACTTCCCTTTTAATTTTGCGACTCTTCAGAGTGCCGTTTCTAATTTACCAAATATTTGGGGGTATAAGACGCTCCCTGGACGTTGCTTTTCGCTTGCTACAGTTAGGCAGGTACCTTACCTGTAGTTCGCTTTCAATAAATAGTCAAAGCTGCGCCTTAAAACCTTCACCTGCAATCTGAAAAGAGCTAGGCACCTACGTAACACGACCAAAAAGATTTTTTAAATCGTTTTGCCCACTTAGCAACTTGTTAATCGAATCGAAGTAGTTCTAACTTGTTTCCTCACACCTGCCTACGACAAAATGGAAGTTATCTTACAACTAACCCAGAAAACAAAATTAAAACCATCAAAATTTATATCACACACAGTAGCAATAACTTATAGAAAGAAGTAGAATCACATCATTGTCCGTTAAAATTAGCCACCACTGTAAAAAAGCTTATTAAAATATCTGAATCACTCTACGGCACACACGCACACATACAGCCATAAGCAGCGATTGCTCATATTCAAAACAAAGATGAATCACACCGAACACACAAAAAACACTCGCGAAAATATGCCAACAATTTCGATATAAAACAAAGGCAATGGAATCCCTTTACAAAAAGGATAGTACGCTTCTTACCCTCTCACCGCTGCACCCGCTCCCGCCCAGTTCACATTCAGCCATTACAGTTTTTATCATCCGCTCCATACACTGCCTAGGCTGATGGGGAAATGGTGCGGCATCTCTGCGCATGTCCTTGAAGGAAAATATATTCCTATCCCTCTTCCACCCACGTAGGGCAATCATTTTCCCAAGGATACCGTGCAAAAACAACACCAAGAGAGGGGTTCTACACAAATGAATGAAAATCATCATCAACGGGGACGAGATTTTGTTCCTCGTTTTTTTTTTTTTTCGCCTTCCTTCGTTATGTAGTGTTAATTGCAGTGATTCTCTCTGCTAAATACCAACATCCTGGGTAATTTTGTGTTCCAACAGGAGAGGCGAGCGCAGCACCCGCCAGCAGTTCATTTTCATTTTCATTCATTTGCAATTTGCTTTTGGTGAGTGTCGGATTTTTTATAGTTTTGCTCCTTGAAGGAGTCGCATAAATGTTTAGTGGTTTTGTGTCGGTAATTACAATAAAGGATACCCAGTTGTGACTTTTTTTAGCAATTTGTTTCCAAAACTGTACTCTCTGTAGTGATGTGATCTGTCATATAGAGGAAGAAGTTTCTTATTTCGAGTTCGAGTTTCGAAAGCAGATTAGTTTCACAAGAAGGGATAACGACATAAAGGATATATTACTCGTGTTACATCATCTATGCTGGCTGGGTTGCCATTTTGTGTATGTGTTTCTGTGAAAATGTAATTTTCCATATAGGCAATATACCTACGGCAAAAACGAAGCAAGAAAAGAAATAACAAGCAAGCATCCATCAATTTGATGGATAAATATATGCAGATTATAATGTGTATCCTGGCATACACACAGAGAAGAATACACATCGTGCGTCGGTCGTATGCAAATCTCTTTACACACAGTCGCATAGCCAAAGTGAATACCAAATCCAATATTGTATATGTGTTTTGTGTGTATTTGATGTGGCGAAAGGAATTGAGATTGAGAACTATATGTATCTAGTGGAATGTTGTACAACGCCAAGGAGCAGCGGCAGCAGTACAAGAAACAAGACGCAGTCAAAAGGATATTTGCGCGACAATTTTTTACTTGTTTTTACGATGTTTTCTTCTTCTTTGCATTTTGTTTCTCCATCTCTCTCCGATGGAATGTGGGATCCATGTACACATACTGTGACTATCCCACGCGTTCACTTCACTACACTTTGCTCTGCTCCGCATCCTTTTTTTTTTTTGCAATCTTCGGTCGTTCCCAGGCGAATAAAAAGAAGAATTACGCACACCCATATCCACACACTTATAGAACATTTTCAATTGGAATTTTTATTTTTGCAAAATAATAACAATAAAACAGAAAATAAATAAAATGAAAAAATGAAAAATGCGAGCAGTAAAGGACAACAAACAAGAGGGAACTCCCCGCCTTCAACTGGAACTGGCGATGGCCACCCAGCGAACTCACACCCCGAATTTCGATCGATATATTGAATGATTGATGGATTTCAGGATTTCAGGATTTCAGAACGAAGAACGAGTACTACCTACGTTCAGTATTCAAACACTTTACCAAGAAATATATTCAAATGAAAATTGAAAGACAATATATTATATTGCGGATGATGGCAGCGCGGAATATAGCTCCTTGGATGAGCGCGTCGCGTTGTCGTTCGATGGTGACGACGACGAAGAAGGATTGTGTATCAATGTAATTTGATAAAATATGAAATTGAAATTTTCCTTCTCACAGTAGATATTGTGCCATATACAAAACCCAGTTTGGATACACACACAGAGTGTTTGCGCTTGGGTTTGATAAACGACAGGGGCCGGTGTATGGGAGGGTGTCTGCGGGATGCGGTTAAAATATCGGCGAATAGAATTTATTAGAAGCTCCTTCAGTTCGAAGTGAGTGCAAATTACTTATTCAAGCCGCCTCGGCGAGATAAAGTGAAACGAACAAAGTTGATGGATGTTGGGGCTTGCGGGATGTGTTTTCCGTGGAGTGGATATGGAAAATAATTGTCACCTCATACAGCCACAGGGACACTGTTTTATGTTGAGGACACGCGTTGTAGCCAGTAGGTATTTGAGACAGCGTTTTAGTGAAGGGTTATTTATCACTTTACCACACGAGATAGCATTAAAATTCGTTGGAGGACAAAGAACAGGGCCGGCATTCTGTAAAGCGAAAACGTTTGAACGTTTTCGTGCGCACGAAGGGTTTGCTTCATGTAACATCAAAAACGAAAGAAATTCTCGTGACCGCAAAACTTAAAACAAGCAAACACATTTTCTTTGACGTTTTCACTCTTCTTGCGTCATGTAACCCTAAAAACGAACAGATTTTATCGTATCCACGATAGAAAACAAACGACAGCTATTTTCTTGACGTTTACCATTTCCCTATTTATTCTTTTTGAGTTTGAATTTGTTAAGATTGTGCTGAATATTTCATTAGATTTTTATTATTTGTTGACCAGCGATAGCAACGAAAGTCAAATTGAAAATAAGCATGTGATTAAGAAAAATTTTAAAAAAAATCTGCGGGATTGTTCGAATCCTCTCAAATTACCTGTCAAAAGTTTGGTTCATTTAATTTGGTTCTTAGTTAAAAAGTTTGTTTTTCCTTTTATTTTTTTGCAACGTTTAAGATTGAACAAAGCTGTACAAAATTAATTTTCGTACATTTGCGTTGGTACACGAACGACATACGTGTCTCTTTTTTTAAGACTTACCTCAATATTAGAATACTGTGATCTGTGATGCAGGAAGACAGTTGGAAATGATTTTATTGTTATTTTTAGATTCAGAGCAGCTTTTCTGTTCTCGAAATAAGCTGGCTGTCAAATTTCATGTATTATTGGCCGCAAAAGAAATCACTTTTTGTAAGAGTCAGAAAAATTTTGCGAATCTCGATTTCTGAGCGAGATTTACACATATTTGCACTAACACCAAAACATTTGTCATTTATCAAACTTTGAAGATTGTTATTACTTACGTTTTTAGGTGAGAAGCCTGTGAAAAAGAGAAAAATTTACAATCGGCCGGTGCAGTGGATATCAACATAAACTGAATGGATTTTTATAAACACAACTAACAATTTGAGAGCATCTGACTTTTAAAACACGCACCACCACAAATGTTAAGAAAGAAAAAACTCGTTTACGTTCCATTGGGCTCGAATAATCTGAAATCTGAGAGCAAAATCTGAAAATCGTAATGAAAAAAGACATTACTTACATAACATTCATTCCAAACATCCGCCATCGTTAACAATCAAATTCAACAAACAAAATATTTTCAGTTGTCAGCTGTTAGTTATCAAAATAACTTAACGAAAATAAAACGACATACTGAAACTATAATTTTGTTGTCACACAGTTTCTCAAGCCTAAACGAATGTGAATAAAAAAACGTTAGTACATGAAACAAATTTTCGCTTTCGTTTTTAGAAATGCGAAAGTGGTTTTCGTTTGGTTTTTTTATAGAATCCCAGCCCTGGTATATACATTTTTTTTGTGACACATGTTACGTCACAGCAGTTTAAGTTTGCCTTTGCAATTGTTAACTGATAGCGAGAAGTCTCACAGTGCACTGAAGAAATTATGAAATATCCAGTAGCTAAGGTAAACGTCATGGAACTAAAAAGATCAACAAATACAGCCCAAAACTGCTCGACGAATGCACTCTAATTTCAAAATAGGAACACAGAGGGCACATAACCCAACCGTTGTTAACGCATTGCAAGTATTTTTAACTTTCTCCATTACGTAGTAGGAGAAATATGTTGTATTCGTACAAGATTTCGAACTCGAGATGTTAATCAATACTGACATTACGAGGATAGGTAAAGGAACTCAAAAAAGTGGTTCGCAAAATTATGTCCATCTGTCCGTATTTCTATCTGTGCGTTCTTCTCGATGCCTATACAGCCTAAACGTCTGCCCGGATATTGTTCAAACTTCGAATTTGGTGTTTGTGGGCTTTCAGTTCGATGGTACTTCCCGGCCCGCATATATAAAAAGTTCGTACCAATTTGTTCGAAAACGGTTGTATTTACAAAAAAAAAATTATATTTTCGACGAAAATTAATATCTCTTCTCTTCTCTTCTCTTCCCTTCTCTTCTCTATCTCTTCTCTTCTCTATATATATAAAAGAGAGTTTCAAAAGCGTTGTGACTTTATAACTCACGAACTGTCAAACCGAATTCGGTGAAATTTTTAGCATTTGTTTGCATGGTCGTGCAGTTGGTTCGTCTAAAGTTTGAACGAAATCGGTCAACGCATTCGTGAGTTATATCAACATCTGATTTTGTCCAAATAAAAAAAATAAATAAAAGAAACCAATGAATTTGATTCCATTATAACATCAATGCGTAGCGAAGCACGCCGGGATCCCCTAGTTTAACATAAAGTAGATGAGGTTACCATGACTGTTTACCCAGTTTTTGGCTTAAAATTCGAATAATGGTACTTTTGAAATTTCGATATAATATTTCGTAGCCTTATTGGGATTGATCGAAAGGTTTTCCATGCGGGACCAATCTAGGGCTATCTTAAGGGCACTTTGCATGCGCAATGTAATTTCATCTAGCAACGATACATCTATCGGATCTAAGAAGATTCTTCAACAGAACAGAATGGTTTTGTTAGTCCTATACCATTTACTTAATAAGGGTAATCACAATGGACCTCTATGGCTTCTGGGCGGAATTGCATATCATGCAAACTGCCCCTTTGTTGAGTAGACAAAAATACCTAGTGATTTTTAATTTTTAACAGCCTTCTCAACAGGTTTGTGATCTTTTCCTGAGGCGGAAAAAAATATTTCAAATACCTACCTATCCTAAGTTCACGCCCGCCGTTGTCTACAAACAGCAAGTCCATTCATGTTCCCTTTTGCAAACCACCATCTGACGCCCACAATGGCTTGCAGGACAAATAATGAAATATCTTCGTAGCCTGCTATGAACTATGACAAACGCCACAAACGAATCACCAGGCGCTCGAAAATCGCCACCTTCCTTGGTCTTGGCAATATACGATGCTTGCTTATTTCGACTTTTCATCTTTATGGCACTTAGAGCTTTCTTAGCCTGTACCCATCCACGGCTACAAAGTAGATTCCCGATTTTATTCAGTCAAGTGTTATGACTCCATAGACCAAAGCCTTATATTTACCAGCCATAACTCCGTAGGCAGTAGGCACTGACCATATGACAGCAAATGCCGTTTCCCGTAAGTGCAGCTACTTTCTCGGACTCACTTCCTCATGCAAGGCCCATACCCACCTAAAGATCAAACCAGCCGCTCTTGCGCGTAATTTAAAAAGCGTCAGCACCTCTTCCAACTCCACTGATAAATTACACAATAAATTCATATACCACTCGGCGGTTCTTCCGCAAGTGAAAACAGCTGCCCAGCAGGAGCAGGAATCCACTCAACGTGTGTTGTATGTGTACTGACAAAGTTGACAGTTATCGTGTATTTTGTCTTTCCTGCCAACCTATTCTATCAGCGCGCCTATCGTTAAGGCTATTTACGACTTTTCCTCTTTAATTTCCTTTTAATCCTTCTGCGATAACAATAAATAGTCGCTGCCGGGTCGCCTCTTCTTTGAGCCGCCTACTTAATCTGAAAGGTAATTCCCTCAAGATGGGATCTCTCTGTCTCATAGCATCATTGTAAGACCGCATAGCACAGCGCCAACTTGCGGATTTATGATCAATTAGTTACGGCGAATGCAAGGTTATACCGCAACTGTGTGTACGCGTTCCGCCAGTCAAATGCAATTATTAATCGCAGCGTTCGGGCGTTTTAATTGATTCCTCGCGCAGGGGAGCTATGCGAAATATTTTACTTTAACGATAGCCGTGCGCCTCGCAAATGGAATCCACTTCTAATAGTGCAATTATGGTTAATTGTACTGGAAATACAACGCGACGGGATACCGCAGCGTTATTAGGGATTAATAAAATTTAAAGAGTACCCGCCGTGTAATGTATCTGTTGGGAGTATCTTTAAGCATATGGAATGCAAATTTGTTATAAACAGATGCGCTTTTAAAAGGACACTTTACGATTAGTGACATTGCGCCTTAGCAACAAACATTTTTAGCTTCGACTCTAAGTTTTAGTACTTCACATTTATTTTGCATACAAATTTCGCAATTGTGAGCTTCCGTAAGTTTAAGGTCGAGACGAAAATTTGTTATATTAGTACGACGAATTGTTTTAAATGCCAGTGAAGTCGGAGCTATGCAAGTTGGGTGCAAGCAGACCTATTCTTTTAGGTGACTTCGTATGGAACTTTGCCAACACCAAAGTCCGACTCAAGGGCTGCCTTGAGCAGAACCCATCTCAAAATCAAAAATAGAAAGTGGGCGCCACAGACCAATTGAAGATCCTTTAGCCCAGACCTGCGGTCAAATTCTGTTCAAACGTTCAAATGTTTTCGTGTATCCAATTTTTTCCACTTGTTTGTACTTCTTTCCAGTTTTGTTTCGCCGATGTAGTTCAAGCTTAACATAGGGCGAAACTATTGTGCCCACGAAAACGTTTAATCGTTCCGCCTTACAGAATTTGACGCCTGATTTTTGAGACGACTAGAGGTACCTTACTTACCAACTAAAATGGCGCAGACATGAGCCTCAACTAAGACCCTTGACTAGTTAGTTGCCTGATTGAGGTCACTTGTGGGCGCAACCTAAGCCGGGGTCTCTCTCTACTTTCATTGTAGGTTGAAGTCGAAGACTCTTCGAGTTGGAAAATGTATATTCCTCCGCTCTTTATGTTCACGGCGACTGAATCCATTTCTTGATCTTTACTATGATTATGTACGGCTTTATAAATCATCGTTGAACCTTTTTCTTGAAAGCCTGGCAACGAAAACGAGACTGAGTATTTTATAAAAAGAACCGCCCTCGTAGCGGCCGAGGATATCTTCTTTGAGACAGAGTTTAAGTTTCAGCACCATAACGGGGGATTATGATGATCAAGGTCTTATGGAATTTTCTTAGTTTTTCTGAATGAGACCATAACTGCTTTTTCAGTCCAAAGAAGCAGTTGACAACAGTTGTTCCTAGTTTGAGTTTTTCTGAGCTGTTGTTGCCAGGGTTTGTAGCAGAATTGAGGCTACCAAAGTCCTTACTGCCTTGGAATATAAAATGAAAAGTCTACATCCTCCCTTTCGGATCCCACTCTCAGGTTTGCGTGGCCACGATATATTTGGGTAAGGCATGGTTGATTTTTCTATTACGAGTAAAGTTGACGCATAAGGGAAATGCGCTTAGAACTAGCTTCAGTTAGAGTTTGAACCTGGGTTGGGGTGGAGTCGAATTTTCACAGATGTCTCTAAAACTGGTCAGTGCTAATTACTTCCTACTTACAACTCTTCAGCCAAGCTCTCCTCGCTTGATCTCAAGGGGAGACCAATGCTGCCTTAATGGCAACCATTTATATTGCTAAGAAGCGACAGCCTGGTTGCGCTAAAAGCCTTGCCCAACCCTGTAAACCACTTGAAATAAGCTCGGGACTACAGGAACTCATTGAACTTGTTTGCAAGGCTGAATTTTTGGACTCTTGTCGTTTGGACACTGGGATTGTGGAAAATGCTACAACTCCGATGAGATTGCAAAGAATGGCTCAGGGGTTATTTTTTAGTGAACGTGCTTTGCGGTTTATGCTACCATATTGATGATTGCATTTTTTATGATCCGCTTAGCGTGTGGTACGGCTCTTCAAGAAGCGGGCAAACTCAACGAATGCGACTACGTCCTACGAACATCTGTAAAAAATCAACGGCATCATTACTTTCTTCTAGTACAAAAGACTGACTTGGGCCAAGGTAGGTTAATTGCAATGTGAAAAGTTGCATCGATCTCGAAAACCTACTTGAACTTTTTGTCAAGCGCTGTAGGCAGCTGATGCTTATCAGCAAGTTCGACGAAGAAGTACTCGCCTTGGTATAGTATTCTACAGGATGGGAAGGCTTAGCAGGTCCAGAGGAGGTTAGTTTCCCCCTTATCCTCTTACATTACGTCGGAAAAGACTGGGCATCGATTACCTACCGCAAAGAGTTAAAAAAAAAAAAATGGTTGGCGCAACAGGTCCGGAGGGACCGTAGGCCTAGCTTCTCACAATCATTCGTTTTGTGTGAGTTTTTCATTTTTGAAACGAATGGAAGGGATCTACAATTATATGCCGACTCCAAACGGCTAATTGAGAAGCTCTTTGAAGACATTTATACTTTCGGATGTTTGTCAGACGTTTGCGAGAGGTAGCGCAGTGGAAAAAACCCTATAAGTTGGAATTTTGGTTCAACACACTAACCACTAAGCCACTGCGCCTACAAAACGAAAGAGTTACTTTGAATAAAAAGGCGGAAGGAGCTCCTTAGAGAAACACCTCCTCCCACTTCGGTTTCCGTTTGGAACCCCTCTTATGTATAGAAGCACATGGATCCCCTGCCAAACCTTTCATCAGTCTTCGAGTCAGTCTTGGAGGGTAACTAGCTTTGATGAACTGAAGCTGAGAGACGTTGTAGTCAGTGTCCTTTGAAATGCATTCTACTTGACTTGGAATAGACAAGTGACCACTTTCTTAATCCGACAATGAACACAATGGACCCAACTGGTGGTCTAGCTGTGTCAACTGCCACAAGAACACCCATTTACCTACCCAGCCCTAAAATATTCAAGCTCATACAGCAAAACTTTGGAACCACCTTCCGAGACCATTCTAAGGCAATAAGTTACAAAAAAATGATATCCACTCTTTTCGCCGATAAAGCCGCCGACTTTCTCTTATCTTTTTTTTTTTTTTTTCTTTACAGATCTCGATCAGCTGGGTTGCTGCGAAAACCACAGGAGTCCTCCTGCATCTGCTTGCGTGTGCACAAAACTGTGCGCCGTGTTTTTTTCTGCACGCCGTCAGAATCAAACTCGAAAAGAATTATTCACTAGTGTATAGTGCATATCTCGGTATACATAACGATGCGTTAAAATAAAATTAATGACACATTTTTCGTCAATGCGGTATTTTGTGGCCGAAACAGTACAGACGATGGCCGCCAGCCCACAGGAGATGATGTTGCCTAATTATAGCAGGTGGACTGGATCTTCTTCATGCGGATGCGCTTATTTGCTTTTGCCCTCCTGATGTTGGGCATGTTTTCAGGTTGAAATCCAGGAAATTGTCGACTTGTGCATAATGATCGATCATCCAGAGTTGCGTTTCAGATCAAGCCTGCGGATCTTTCCGGTTTTCCCTTTTGCACAGATATTGAAGTAAAAATGTCGTTGAGGTAATGAGAGGACGCTGATAATGAGATGGAGGAGAAGATTCCCGTGATGGTAGGTATGGGCGCCCAACCAGTTTTGCAATAAGTTTTGCGTGAAATAAAATCGCTTTTGCAACCGAAATGTGTTTTCTTATTTGGGTGTGTACGATTGACTTTTCAGTTTTATTCACGACATGTGAATGCACATTTATCGCGTGACAATTTCGCATGATAAGGAAACATTTTACACCCAGTGCTGGTATTTGAGAATGGATATTGATGATGCTTGCATTATGGGGACCAATGATTTATGTATACAGGGCGAAGAGATATGCGAGCTTATATCCTGTTTGTCGGTAGGAATTTTTCTGAGATATGTCCAGCTACTAGTCATGCGTTTGAGGATGGAATGATGTCTGTTGTCCTCCGGCAGCATTTGAGTATTTTTATGGAAGTGAAACTATAAAGCTGTTGGTGAGAATGCAGTGGACTGTCAAAATGGCAATCAGAGTACAAAATTTACTACTTGGCGTTGGCCTAATGATTATTTAGACCAAAAACAGCGCTTGCGGCGAAGGATTACAATCAACAGCGATTATGTTACACGGACGCATATAGAGAGAGTTTGGGAAGGACATTTTTAGCGCATAGCCTCAGTTAGTATTGAACTTGCCTAAAGGTCGATGGACTGAAATAGCATGAAGACGCGTGCCACGTTTGTCTTGGCATTGTGGGTCTATCACAAGTTTCAGATCAGACTGAAAAGCTGACCTTTTGCGTTGCCCTATAAATACTTTTCCAACTTTTTCCTACAAAACGAGCCATACATTTGCTTAGAACATGGAGACTAAAGCTTTCAATATGATCAAGGCAGGACAAATCAAATGATCTGCGCTATCATGGGCCTCTTCAGGGCGTTGCCGGTGGTTGTACTACTAGAGCCGAACATAATTACTCTAAAACCAGTCAATGTATCGTTTCCATTAGTATTTGTCGTTTAACTAGAGGTTATACCGGATGTTGTGTGCAAATTTTAGCCTTCTACATCAATTAGATTCTGAGATAGACCTAGATACAAAATGGTGGTGGTTTCGAACAGACGGACAAAAGCGAAACTAATAAGGTTCCGTTTTTTCCCTTTGGGTACGGAACCTTAAAAAAGACAATTCGAGAATATTGTTTTTTCTTTTAAATCGTTTTGTCGACTTCAACAGTTTCTACAACCCAAAGAGTCTTGCAATCGAAGTTTGTCTCTGATGTATTAGCCCCAAGCCCATGAGAGTCAAAAACGGAATTCCTTACGATTGATCCGGATAACAACTGACAAAGTGTGTTCTTTTTAACAACTCAAAAAGTGTGTTCAGTTTCAAGAGGCTTAATGCAACCTTTTTATCTCAGTGTTTGTTTTTCAAACAAGAACTCTCGTTTTTTTTTCAACAGGAACTTAACTTTCACCCAGTTTTTCAGATGACCAAAAATCGCATTTGGTTAGAGCCAATTTTTAAGCATAAGTCTAGGGAAAACATCTTCCAATCGTTTTAGACAAAACCCGTTACAGATTTCATCTTTTGGAATGACGTATATAGGACCCAGATAAGTTAAAGTGACTCCAGCGTTATGCTAAAGGTCTTGCAATAAATTAGGTTAAGTGACTTCAGCATTGAGCCTAATTCAACAGATCCCATACGCAGAAAAATCGTACCTTTTTTACCTCTAACTCAGACAGGTTGAAGTAGGCACGTAGTCAGTAGTAGGTCTGTTCCCTTACGATAATGCATTCGAATGCATTAGTCAAACTTCGTTCCCTTACGCGAAAGTTGGGTATAGAAGTGAACGAAGTTTGACTAAATTATCGTAAGGGAACAGACCTAGTACATGACATACATAACGTTAGGTTAAGTTAGGTAAAAAAGGGGTATGGGATAGTAAAGTCTCATATAAGGCACTAGGAACCATAAGGCCCATCGCGATCCCTAGAGAACCGATTGCAGAAAACCACAATGGAAGAACAAAAACCTACCCACTTTCTCTTGGAAAATAATTAATCTCCTTACAGAAGTTAAATACCTAGCCCCTTAAAGTTTGTATGCTCTATCTCCATGACATAAACTTCAGCTTGAAAGACCGACTCGCAAAAGAGCATCTGCACCGAAACGCTGACTGATGGTCCTGGAGCCATCCGCGAACCTACGACCGTATTCATACCTTGATTCAAAGTCTCCATGCCAATAAATAAATAAATAAATAAATAGTTGCCGCAACAGGTCCGGAGTGACCCTAGGCCTAGCTTTTCACAAACATTAGTTTTTTGTGAGTTTTTACTTTTTTGGGACGAATGGAAGGGATTTGCAATTTTATGCCGAGTTCAAACGGCTAAATGTGAAGCTCTTTCATGACAGTTGTACTATGGGTTGTTTGTCAGACATTCGCGAGTGAAAAACCAATTTGAGATGGATTTTTTTTTTTTTTTTTTTTGAGAATCGAACCTTAGTAGTCCAACACACTAACCACTAAGCCACTACGCTTATACGTCTCTAAGCCAATGCTATAGACCTGCATTTTGGAGAAAGTCGACCGTAAAGCTACCGCTGTTTGAATCATTGGGTCATATTCGTCAATTTTTGCACAGTGGCACCAAGACTCATGTACCAATTTCTTATTCCCTATTCATTTACAGTTGGAAAAAGACTTCAAGGTGGTACCTGACACTTTTACTTTGACGCGATGAGAATATTTCATGAGATCAGAGTATAGGAAGAGAGAGGAGAGTATGGCCTAATAAGAAAGATTCTACACCAAGCCGATATGCATACCATTTTTTAAAATAAAAGTGCAATTTTTAAAAGCTAACAAAGTCTTTTTGCCAAATAATTTATTCAAACAAACCACTGACGCATTTAAGAGGATTTGCCTAGTCAATAGTCATGCCATTCATTCATTTTGTATGTTCCGAATATTCATTTCAAGGGTGTCAATTGTGGAATATTTCAGATGTGGAACATTTCAGGTCTTGTATGATCGTCAAAAGTAGGTACATCCATAAGACCTTTTTTGGTTACAGATATCAAGCTCTTCCAAAAAACTGCCACTTTCACTTATACCGCCAAGGTCCCAGCACCTTTGTCACAATATCATTCGTTCAAAAGGAGGTTGCTATCCAGGACGTCCATAAGATAATAAGCTTTATTTGAAAACTATGCTGATATACGTCTTTTGGTATACTTGTTTATACAAATTTGTTCAATTTTTCTTAAGAGATTTATATCTTTTTGATGAGAAAACCGATAATTTTGTCGCATAAGTATAAGCCAACAGATATCACAGCTCCTAAATATACGCCTACAAAAAGATACAGGAGACCAGATGCGTTAATAACATTTTTAACAGAGAGCCAGCTATCGATCACATCTAACCATAAGGAATTTTTTTTTTTTTTTTTCAGGGGCATATGGGCTTTACGGCATTTGACTGCAGTATTCTTCAAAACTACTGCACGAAATTGACACCGGTCTCTACAGAAGCTTTGCAAAATGCCGCAAATAAACAAGGGACCGTGTTCATCGAGAGAAGCTGTCTAGAAGTGCAGATCTAACCTAATATCAAACGATTAATTTTATGTAGAACTCGACTTTGTAGACCCTCTGTAGGTTTTAAATTTTTTTGTTTGCATTGTTCTCGCGGTCTTAATCTAAATGTTCGGAGTTTTAACAAGAGTTATATAGATCTGGCCGCCATATCATCCAAAATTCTATTAAAAATCAAACAAAGTAAGCTTTGTCTAGATACGCGTATGACCGTGTTCACCCAGAGCCGCAAGCTAGATCTTTAAGAGAATGAAGACAGAAACCTTGCCAAGCTTTCAGAGAAGTCCTATATCTATTAAATGTGACCCAAAATAATTGGGTAATGTATAGGTACTGCCAGACCTTTGCAGACTGATGCTGTACTTTTTAAAGAAAATTTATTGAGACATCTTTAAATACAGAGACTGATCACAACCCTTTATCCTTCAAAATAATTCAAATGAATGAACAGCTGAACCAAATTTGTATGCAAGGTACAAATACAAGGCCTGCTCTAAAATACTTCGACAGTAGCACACGACGGTCTCCTCGGCGATTAATTTTCGTCATGGAAACCACATGTGTGGTCTTGTTGGAGCAATTAGCTCATGAGTAATTCGATATTATCAAATTTTGAATCACAACATCAGAAGGCAGCGACAAGCCGTTACAAACATCAACAGGCATTTAACTTATTACCATACGATTTGGAAGTGTATTCATTTATTTTTCCGGCATAGAAGTACCTCTGAAATATTCCTCAAATCCTTTGCTGATCACATTAAAAATATTCCCATCAAATTTATTATACTGACCCACGACACAGAGCTTGTCGCACCAAGCGATATCATACCTCAAGTCTATAATCCAAATTAACACGACTTCTCCTCAAGTCTGAATTAAAATAAAACTTAATTTCCAAGTCACAACACTCAGATGTCAAACTAAACCATCCCCACCCATCAATCATTCCGTACTTGCTCCCCATTCAGATTTATAATCCACTTTTTTAAGCGCGATCGCATCCGGAACCAAATACCACTGTGCGACGGGCAATAAATTAGTCCTCGCCACTCACACAGAATATCCACTGATCCAGTTCTATCTGGTGCATTGGCGTCCAACTCTCCAGATACGTATCTGTCAAACGAATTACCAGACTTCTTTTCTTATTGAGAATTTATAATCCCGTCCAAGGTATTCCACGACAACTCACAGGTGCACTACTTGATTAAGTTGCCTTCGGAATGGACTTGTCTGCCTTTTAATTGTCTACTCCCTCTGCTCCCCTGAACGGGCACGCATACGAACAACATCACCGACAGTTGCAAATGAACGTTTCTTTTTTTATGGCGCTGTTAAAAATTGAATGCACGCATAAATCATTTCCCATAGTCACATTTATGTCCCAGCACCATAATGCGTAACATGAGGCACGGCACGGCGTGTTCTTCAAGCCTTTCACCCGAATTTGCATAATTCAATTAAAATGAAAAATAAAAACTGCATCGAGGGCAAATTTGACATACCTGGAGGGTTAATTCCATACCTGAAGTCGGTCACACAAATACTAATTTTCGCACAGTTTACCAGAGAGCTACCCTCCATCCATCGGTGATGAACTGAATACCTATAACAAACGCATCCCGATCTTTCAAAGGATATTCGATCGTCTATTGATTGTCAGCGAACGTTTTCCATAAATCATTGCGAATTTTTCACAAAAGGGTACAGCATGTTTCGTATGCAAAATAGTGAAAGGATTTCAATTTCAATTTCTATTTCATCCTAATTTACATATTGTAAAGAGGAAGGTCTCCTGGATGCGACATTCGTAAAAAAAAAAGAAAAAGGAAAACTCGTTACAATGAAAGAAATGTATTGCAACTTCAGTTCGTTGACACTGCGCATGTGAATAGGGGAAGATTTGAATTTCACCCAGTTGCATTCGAGTCGCTTTGTTATACAATTAGAGGTTATGGGCTAAGAAACCCTTTCGTTCAATCGAGAATTGTTGCCAAAAAGAAAATGAAATATAAGGGGGTGAAGGATTGTATGGTAAGATGATCCGAAGGGGTTTTACGTGGAAACAAATAGGCATGGTGATCTTAGAGTATTTCTCACGTTTCACGGAGAAGTTACGGCAACGGCGAAGTTTTGTGTAGTCAAATGTGTTTCCACAAATAGCTTCGACAGTGTAAAAGGAAAAAGAAGACGGCCTTTGATTTTACTTTTAATTTTTATGTCGATGGAACTTGAAATTTAAAACGAAAAAAAATTACCTTGAAAAATGGACAAATAGACACGCAGTCAGTAATTCAAAATTATTATAATACTAGTACATTGGCCGATAAATGCGAAAAATGCAAATTCATTTAATTTCCGGAATTTTCTTTACCCCTAAACCTGAACGTCATCAATACGAAAGAAAAACAAAAAAAGAATCATGGAAATCGGCCTATAGGTTATCGGTAATCGAGTTCTAAATTCATCGATTTTCAACACGAAGGAATCTATATATATAAAAATGGATCTTGGTTTGTTCGGATGCTTAAAACTCGAAAACGACTGGACCAAATTGGATACTTCCTTCTGCGGATTTGTTCGTAATTGCTCCGCGAAGGTTTAGGAAAAAAGAAAAATTGAAAAATTCTCAACAGGTAGCGCGTAGGCGGTCATTCCTTTTGATAGCACAGTATTATGTTCTTTGTGATTTGATAATTTGGGCTGTGTTCTTATTTATGGACCGATTTGGCTCAAATTTACACCATACAACACTTAACAAAATAGAAAGCCAAAATTTGGACCCGATAGGTGGCGCTGGGAGATATTTACGACAAGTTAGATTTCCCTGCATATCAATTTTGTATCAACAAACATTAAATTTAATTGTAATAATAATTTTTGAATTTGACATTTCAGTAATTCATATTTCATTTAGCTGTAAAATTGTTCGACGAAAACTCCAAATTCGTTTTTAATCAATTTTAAATAGATAATTAACATTTCCATTCGACTTCCGGCACAAATAACATAACCAAGGAAAATGTTCTTGCTGGGCCCAATTTTATGATTCTTCTTTTGTTTTCTTCGTATTGGTGTATTTCAGGCTTAGGCAGTCTTAAAAGATAAAATTTTGGACCCGATAGGTGGCGCTGTTGCCGATTTCCGAAACAGCTCTACCGAGTTGATTGAAATTTGTGGATGGGTAGGTATGGTTGCTTCAAGATTGAAATACATATACTATTGTTTCGGACCCTATAGATGGTACTTTGCAAAATCTAAGCGGGATAGGAGAACGGGTTGTGGAATGATTAAAATGATTAATGGACATTTTCCAAATAAAGGACTTTGCTAAATGTGAGCAGAACTTAATACGAAAGGTATGAGCAAAGCCGGGTGGGTACAGCTACATATAAAAACGACTGACGTCCGTATGTGCGCACTCATAACTCAGGAACAAATCCTTCAATTTTTATGATTTTTGGTTTAAATTCGCATGGGCCCAAGGATCCTTCTTTGTTACTTTTTGTCGTAAAAACAAAACTTTATGGGGATTTTTGAATTCATTGGATGTTCCGGGCTTACATCTATACAACTGAAAGTCGGCTCAGTTATAATTTTGCTGCGCCATCTCAATACACCGAGACTTTGTAAAAGAACGCGTTTGATTTGGTGGTGAAGGATCCCAAATCAAATGCCATGCAAGTGACGATTTTGAGTGGAATATCCAAAGGCAAACACTCTCATTCCGCAGATTTCGCTTATTCAGAACGATTTGATATTCGTATTTAAGCGACTTAAATTTCATGTGCGTCTCGCTTTCACTGTGACAAATAATTTGTTGCAAGTATAATCGATGGATGTTTGTGCATTTGTAGTATCAATCTTGAATTACCATATTTCTCACATGTTCAATTTAGTGAAAAGCGGAAGGTTGGCCGAAACGCCAAAACAATTGCGGTTTGATTGAAACAAATCAACATTCCTATTCGTCATTTATTTCTATTGCATTTAATATAACTTTTGAATGAAGCATTTTAATTGGCCGAATCACATAAATTAGCAAGCGCATTGTACAGGCTCGGAATTAGTATTTTCATTACAAAACAAATTTGGGCGGAACGAAGTTTGCCGGGTCAGCTAGTTACCTATATATTATAGAAGAAGAAGATTTTTTTTTCTGATTCATAAATCTTTAATATTGAAATTTAATATCTAATGTAGATTTTTCATCGTTTTTTTTTTTTTTTTTTTGTTCTATTTTGTTTATTTCAAATTGTTTAATGTAATTTATATTTATGTTTAGCTTAATTAATTCAAAATTGTTTAAATTAAATTATTGGGCTTCTAGTTTAATTTAAAATCGATAAATTCATTCATTCATTCATTTGGAACCTAACAGGGTATAACATTTGTTTACAAATATTTTTAAAAGTGAAGACATTAAATAAACCTAGGCCCATCTAACTAGACCAAAACTGCAAACGAATTTTTAAGTGTTAAAGATAGAATTGCAAATGTTCATTTACAGGACCAAGCAATATTTTTAGACACTCAGACAGTCAGAAATGCACTTAAAAACAGGTCAAAAACTGTAATGAAACGTTGAAAAATTGCGTTAAAAAATAACCGACGAATTGTAAGAAAACAGCGGCAACACTTTCAATTTGTATGTTATCAACGTCTTCTATGTGCAAATTTGTTTAATTTGGTGTACTCATATTTTTTATTTACATTTTTAAAACTTTTTGACATACGAGTCGTTCGATTTAGGCAGGAGTTAAGAGAAGACTTTTATTATTCATTCCATAAAGACTGTAAAAGAGATTAAATTTGTGTATAGTTCCTTTATTTCCGATTTATTTTCCTTACAGAACTACACTCTCGACGCGTTCAAAGTAAGTTTTATATGAAAACTGTTCATGGTGGCTTAAAAATGTGACGTTAAGTGAACTAGCAAAACGGAAGCTCACAATCTTGTTCACTATAAAATATAGGTGACAAAAAAATGGACCCCCATCAAATGTCAGACGTATTCGTCTTAACCTTTTATCAGAAGCCAATTATCTAAGTGTATTTAACTCCAAATTAAACTAAAAAGAGTTTGTTCTCGATAGGAAAACTTTCAGAAAGAAGTAAGCCTTACAATTTGACTGGTTGCACACCTTGATTTTGAGGTCCATTGTGACATTTCGTTGGCAGTTATTTAGTGGGAGGACGTTAATAGTAAAGCTGTGATATCAAGGTATATAGCGGATTGCTTGTATGATGAAAAAAAGCCTTACTGATACACCAGCTATGCACGCAGAGCAGTATTTTTTTATGTTTAGCCTCTTGCTTTTTCAAATCATGCAATCATTTTTTTTTAAATGATTTTGGTATAGCCAAATTATGAATAAAAATAAAATAATATAATAAAGTCAAAGCAGAAGAACGTTAGTGACAGTACAGCAAGCGCAATTGCATTCAACTTTCCAAAAACATATGTTAATGTTATTTTTTTGAAATATAATCTATCTTATTTTTTCTGAAAAACAGTCTTTTTTTTTTTTTTAGCAGGTTTTAGTTAAAAAAGATGAGCACATTTTTATACAACAAAAAAAAAGTGCTATATTGCTGAACTTAGCATAATTTTAAATATTGAACTGGTCACACTGACGTAGAGCGTGAAATACAAAGTTGCGCCCGAATTATTTTATTTATAAATTTATTTGATGATTGGAGCTTAAATACAGTAAGATACAATCTTATACAATAGTGCTAAGCCTAAATTAGGTTGGATAACTACAAGAGCAGAGTGTACTCGATGGAACTTAATTTCAAGAGAAAAGAGCAAAAAAAAAAAGGCAAAAAATAATTACAGATAAGGAATAATTAAAATAAATAATATAAACAAGTAGAGAGAAAAAAGAGTGCTAGTCATTTACAGAAAGAGCAGCTCTTAATTCCCTTCGAAATGTTGTTGGGTTAGCAATCCTTCTAGTTAGTATTTCTTGGCAATTTATAAAGAACTGTCGCTCTGAAGTCAAGGAAGTATGACGAGGAGGGATCAAGTGACCAGATCTTTCTGAGACTTAAAATCTAATTTTTCGTAGAGATATATGGGCTGGTGGGTAAAGAGAATGTCCAAGAGAAGGCAAAGCATACGAAATTCAAGATGTTTCTTGAAAGTCATATTATATAGACTGTTAGCATAGTCCAAAGACAAAGCGAACAATGCTATTGACGGCAACTGTTAATCTACGTTCAGAGATAGAGCTTCATTTGCAGTATATCTCACACCCATATGAGTCAGGACAGGCACCACTAAAGTTTTGGCAAGCAGTGCTCGAATTTGCAATGGGGTGAACGATCTGGTCGCCCAAAGAGTATACGAAGCATACGAATTAAGAAGACATATAATGAAGAGAAACTAATGCTTGAATTTTGATGAGGTATGAATTGGAATTCCATAAACATCGGAAGACTCTCCTCCAGTACTGCCATAAAAGGTATAAGCAATTTCACAGATGATGGCTCAAATATAGCGATGTGCCAAACCGATAATTTTTCAAACCGAGTTAAACCGGTTTAGAATTGAAGCAAACCGAGTTGCAAGCCGAGCTGCAAACCGAGTTAGTCAACTCGATTTGCAACTCATTAAGAAGTCGAAATCCAACTCGACTTTACGAACGGGTACGTACGTATACGGTTCATTCAAACCGATTTACCTATGGACTCACTCAATTGACAAAAACCACCCTCATATAATCATAACACATGAGAGAAAACAGGAGTAAAGGGAAGAGCACAGCTTTCCAATTGGACTTTGCATGTTTGTACATTGTGTTTATTTTTCTCACACCTACGACTACGAGGGTACGAGCTACGACCTACCTTCTACCTAACCAACCGAATCGAAATCCGAAACCGAGTCGTGTGTTCAAATCGGTTTATGCGTGGCATCTGGCATTTTATTATTCGGTTTTCGGTCGGTTCCTTTCGTTTCATCGGTTTTCGCCAACTCGGTTTGAAATAAAAGCAACTCGGTTTAACTCGGTTTAGTAGTAACTCGGTTTAAACCGGTTTACCAATCTGAGTCGACACATCACTACTCAAATACACGGAAGGAATCAGGATTCGAAAACCTCGACATACAGCGTGTCCCATCGGCTGAAATTTACGCTGTTTAGAAAGCAGCTTAAACGATCCTAGCAGTAGTAGATATACCAGGAAAATTTAGTACTGCTCCCAACTCACTCCGAACAAAATTAAATAAATAAATAGTTGGCTTGATAAGTGCGTAGGGACAGCTTGGCCGTTTTGCGACTAAAATTGCAATTTGGCACTTTTTGTTTAACGCTACGCAAAATTTCCAAATGCTGTTATTTTCAAATACAAACCCTGTAAATGTAAAGCAGTTGCCTGTTTAGAGCCCCTATGATTCTTAAATATCGTTCGAAAATTCTAAATTTTAAGAATGGCTTCAGAAATGGCACTTCTTTTTTTCATTGGCCATTTTTATTGTGACTTTTCATTTTTGACAAGAATGGAAGGGATCACAGCTCTAAACCTTTAAGCTAAACGTTTAGGCGGCTTAAGCCCAGGGGTGGCAGCATGTAACTTGATACAATCGAGTTCAGTCGATACAGTCGAGCTCTGGCAGCGCCCAATTTGTCTCAGTCGATTATCCTCGATTGTATCGTCGAAGTTGGCAGCATACAAACTAGAAAATGACGACTGAAACAAAACATTTTACTCGATAGAAAATACCTATCGCTAGCTAATTATGGCTGTCAATAAAAAAGCAGATACAAATTTAAACAAATTTTAAATGAAAAAACTTCGAAATTGTTGCCTGTGCCATACTTTTAACAAGTATTTGGTACATTTGTACCTACCGACATTTTATTTTCGTCGAAGTGGCTATTCACACCGTTGTCTGGCTTCGGGACACGTCTATGTGTTTGACGTAACGTAATTATTTTTTCATTAAAAATAGGTAGTGTTTTTAGAAATAAGTTGCGCCTTGAATTTAAAAAAATACCCAATTTGACACTTTATATGACATTTTTAAGTACAAGTCACACTCAAACTCGTTTCAAGTTACGTGTTACAGAAATTTATTTGTTTCGAGTTTACTGACGATGAACACTATGAACAGTCCTCGATTGTATCAAGTTACGTGCTGGCACCCCAGATCTCTAAGTTGAGTGCATTGACACAGACTTATTAAATTTATTTTCCACATTTTAGAATCATATTTCAAGTGGTCAGTAAAGTCCATACAAAATCGCCATTGCTTAATAAATAAGTAGGTATACCTACCTAAGTACAAGCTACAACCTTCAAGTTTAAGCAAAATGTGTCAATAGGCTCTAAGCCTCATTGCAGTGAAAAGAAAAATCTTCCTTATATAGTTGTCTATAAATTTGGGGTGAACTCTGCCATAAGTGCAGATTTTTCTGCATTTTCCAACCTAGCTGCAGACTTTTAACAACCAGAACCAGATTTTGTCTGCATTCGCAATAAATATTTTGTTGTTTTTTAAAAATATTCAAATTTTTTTACAGACTTGTTTTCGCTGTACCTACCTATTGGTACCTGCTTTAATTTTATTCAGATCTTCTTTCTTTTTTGTTAAAGTTAAAGTTAGTTACATAAAAAAAAAATTTTGGCCAACTTCAAACCGAACAAAGCTTCATAAATACATGCGACCTAGTAGGTACTTACACCTATGAATGTCAAGCAAATATAAATTTTATTTAAAAATGAAAGCCGTTCCGACTAAAAATTTAACTGCAGTCGTTACAATCATGCCTTTGAGTATATTTTCTTGTTGTCCTTCAACCTGTTTTCGTTCTCTAAAAAGTGTTATTCATTGCCATATGCCAGTAAGTTCATATTATATATGCTGTCGAAGTTAGTTCGAACCGAAAGTCATCTTTTTAACCAGCATTTTGCATAATTGAGCAGTGGGTACACATCGTAATTACCACCCCAAACAATGATATTCTCTTCCTCGAGCGTATACGTTTTTCTTATTCCATCGAAGAAGACTAATCTTCTATTCGATTCGAGGTAAAGTTCGTAAAACCACAGACATCCCTTCTTCCTTCGTGCACTGAACATAAATTATTTATTTTTATTTTTCCCGCTGGCGACATCTCTCGGCAGATAGTCAAACGAAGTAGTAAATCGACAAATGCCACGACCCAGCCACAAGGATGCCACAATCAATCGTCGGCAACGCAGTTCATAGAAAAGGGAAAATAAATTCTCAGCGAAGGAAATTTAAATTCGAATTCCAAAAGGACCAGCCCTCAACTGGCACTCCAATCAGAAACTGAATAGAAACTTTTCCTAGCTCATTTCTACGATTCCAATTGGACCAACTAGCAACAGTCCAGTAACTCCAATTGATTCCAATTATTTTGCCAACACCAGCTAACTGCTGACAGTAATTTATTTGGCCGTAATAAATTCTTGCAATTAATATGCAAATTTGCGTGCGCGCATTGTTAGCCCATTCGATTGGCCATGCCAGACCATGTGATTGTAAATTAATCGACAATGAGAGCTGTATCTTTCTTTTTTTCACTGTTGTTGTTGTCCGCATGATGTATTGGCTGAGGTAGCATTCTCAACTTCAGAGCAAACAGCTAATGAATGGTGTCGGTCATAAATTATAGGACCAGTCCGAGCAACACAAACGCCTTCGGTGTATCTTTTGGAAGCATTTCATTTTTATTTTTGTCGGTTCCTCCAGTGCGTCGTTGTCACAACAGTTTGGCATCTGGTGGCGCGGACGCTGGGCGCAGTTACAATTATACGTCAGTGAATTGTGCAATTGCTATGGATGCAGCCGTTAAACAAGCTGCAATAAAAAGCAATCCACCTTCAGTTGGATGCGGCAATGGTAGGTATGAAGCGAAAGCCGAAAAAAGAGATGTAGCTGGAGAAGATTTGGTGGATCCTCCCATCGGCCATGGAGGCGGTGGATGGAGTTTCATCGACCTTTTCCTGATGCTTGTCGCCGTTTCAGTATCTTTAGTGTGTCAATTGGAAATTATGCGATTAAATTTGGCCAAGAACAAGAAGGTGACTCTTTTTTCGTTGGCCGGGGTAATTAACGGGCTTTTTCTCTCTTTTCGCATGTGACTGCCGGTGATGGTGTGGTTTTGAATGAGGAATTGGCTGGTGATGGTTGTTGATGCCCTTGGAGCAAAGTCTGTCTCTGGTTGAATTTTTGATTGGAATTAAAGTTCTGGTTGAATGAAATGAAAAAGTGCACCGGTGAAACCGGTGTGTGGTGGAAGAGTCATCACATCCACTCGAATACCTTTAAGGTATAAAAAACATGATGGAGTTGACAAAAACCTATTAAGTTATCGGTCGACTTGTAAACCAGGTGGTGCTCCTAAAGACGTGTAAGACATTTGAAATCGAAAAGCCATTCAAAATCTTGCGAAAAACCTAGACCAAAGGGTACCTACATAGCGTCGTTCTTGCATCCCGGGGTAGTCCGTAGATGTCTGAGGATTCACAAACAAAGTTGAAACGTAACTTAGCTGATAAGTTATTTGACAGCTGATGTCATCTTTCTAATCAGTTTTGTTTGGTACAGCAGCAGGCGTTCACTGTTTGCGTTTATTAAACACTTTAGCTGTCTATCTATGTAGACGCAGTGGCTTAGGGGTTAGTGTGTTGGACTACTAAGCGAGGGGTCGAGATTCGAATCCCGCAAAAACCCAAATTCCAACTTAGGGTTTTTTCCATTGCGCCACCTCTCGCGAACGTCTGACAAACATCCGAGAGTACAATTGTCTTGAAAGAGCTTCTCAATTAGCCGATTGGAGTCGGCATAAAATTGTAGATCCCTTCCATCCGTTCCAAAAAATGAAAAACTTACACAAAACGAATGGTTGTGATAAGCTAGGCCTAGGGTCCCTCCGGACCTATTGCGCCAACAATTTTTTTTTTAGCTGTCTATCTACGTTTTTATCGACAAATTTTCAGTGCGATAAGCAGTAGCGGAGGCAGCTTTTTCTTGCCAATGGAATACATCAAAGAGTTTTTCACAGACCTCAGAGCCTAGTTCCGATTTCGATTATTTTTTCGATTGAAAGGTATTGTTTTCTTACAAACAAACCTGCTACAAAAGAAGAGCTTTCCAGCAAAAAAAGAATCATAAAATTCGGGGCTGCCAGACTCGAGATATAAAAGGACAAACATATCAAGCTCATTTTTATGTATATAGATTTCGTATAGATGTAAAAACAATCTGGTAGAAGGCAGAATGCCAAACAAACTGGACTATAAGTTTAAGCAAATTTAATTTTTGTATCATGATTAAATATTTAGTCAATAAATCCATCTACGACAAAAATCAAATCTGCTACTAAACGCAACCGCATTGAACCACAAAAAGTATTGACAGGAATGCCGACTTGAAAACGCATGTACAAAGCCAACATTCGGACATCGCATATTGCCGCCATCCGCAAGACACACAATTACGCAATTAGGCATAGCGTTGACAAGTTTAAGCTCCGACTAAACCAAATCCGACTTTCATTTAGCCATGCGGTGACTGTCATTAAATTGGACCGTATATGCATTTATGGTTCGTGTATCTGTAGAGGTTTTTTTTTTTTTTTTGTACAGAACAACTTTCGAATGTCATTTTTGGTAGCTTGTTCTCGTTAAGACACTTCGTGTATAATCTTACACATGTTTAACGCAATGTGCAATTGCAATTAATAATTACTACATCATTTATATTGCTTTATCATTAAAGCACTTGGGTTCCCCCGACTTTTACAGCGGCCATAAACATACTACACGCTGCTGTTTCGAAAATATTAATTAGTATTCACGCCGGGGTACTTTGTAAGACAGCGTTGCGGAGCGTGAATTAAACGCATTTACAGATCGTAAAAAATAGACCTGCTCGGTGTCTCTGTGTGTGTGTGAAGAAAGAAGTGAAAGACTAATGTGCATCTTTCGTGACCCGCATCTGCTCTTTGGCATATCAGCATCTTAATGGAGGCTCGTTTGACTTTTTGGGGCAATGTTAATAAATGTTGAGCTGAATTATTAATCACATACGATGGTTCCCATTAATTTTTGAGAAGCTATCCACATCGATGCTGTGGCATGGTCACATTAGCCAAGAGATCGCTTGAGACTTGGAGTCCTGATTATTGATATCAAATGAGTAAAACAGAAAAGTACTACACGACTGGGTTGCACGAAATGTTCTCGTCCATTAGAAGTTTGTATCTTAGGGAGCTTCCACACCGGATGGAACAAAACGCATTATTTTGTTTTCTTGCTTTGTTTTGCCTTATTCAGTGTGGGCGCGCGTATTTAAATGTGTGTATTTGAATTTCAGAAACGCACAGAAAAACTGTTTTGTTTGTCTAAGGCGTTTTGTTCCATCCGGTGTGGAAGCACCCTTACTACGTAAAAGAAGTTAACAACAAAACATCACCAAAATCGACATAGGTATACCCTTCCTGGACCTGGCTTCTCGCCAGCATTTTATTTGTGTGAGTTTTTATTTTTGCCACGAATGGATGGGACCTATTGAGGGGGCTTATTCATGAAAGTCATTATCTCGGGTGCTTGTCAGACTTGGGATTGAATCAATGGAAAAGGCCTGAAGATGTAATTTGCGTTTTCATAGGATCGAACTTGAGTTTCATTGCTTAGGTTAGGTTAGGTTAACGGGTTGGTAGAGCAGGGTTGACCCTACTATACCACACTTAGGTCCTTGTCGACCCATTGTGATGCCCTTTGTTGGGGGCTGATCGTTGGTGCTGTAGATGTCTCTCCTTCATGTATTTACCCGACGTTGTCCTGCCATCCTGATGTCCTCAAGAACCTGTAAAGGTCAGAGAGTGTGACATCAGAAAGTTCTTCTAAGTCCTGGAAGTAATAGCTTCCAAGTGTTCTTTTCCTCAAGTGACAGAGGCTCGGGCAGTGACAGAGGAACTGAGGTGTGTCCTCATGAACCTCTTCTTCCCCGCAGCCTCTACATATACATCGTCATCTTTGAGATTTAGTTTCATCGTGTGGTTTCTTAGAAAGTTATGACCCGTTAAAGACCCTACCAGCTTAGACAGCGATGACCTGTCGAACTGATTTTCATTGCTTAGAAGTCCCAGACAGAATTACCAGAATTTCAAAAAGGAAAAAAGACTAAAAGTGCACGACTGGGTCACACGAAACTTCCCCGTTCATCAAAAGTTTGGATGAGTCAATTGGTAGGTAGGTAAAAAGTTCAGAAGCAACCGTACATAAAATGTAAGAATAGATGGTGTTAAATAAAATTCACTTTTAGGTTATTCATTCCATTCGTTCCCAAAATGAAAAACTCACACAAAACGAATGGTTGTGACTGTGAGAAGCTAGGCCTAGGGTCTCTCCAGACCTGTTGCGCCAACTATTTTTTTTTTTTAGGTTATTCATTCATTCATCATCGTTCATCAAAAGTTTGGTTGGTTGTTTTCTTATTTTATTAGATAGGTAGGTAGGTAAAGATCAGAGAAGCAATGCTAGAAAAAAGAAAAGGTTAATGAAATATAGAAAAAGGAATTGTTTTAAATAAAATTCAGTTTTTGGGTTATTCATTTAACAATGTGAGTTTTTAAAAGTTGAAGCTCTCAGTAACAGGCAATTATCGCCAGTTCTGGTTAGAAAGTTATAAGCGCCTACAGTACTATTTTATAAGCTCTTACACTTTACACGATTTTGAGTACGGGAACGGGAAAGTGTAATAGGATTTTTTTTTTATTTTTGACTGGAATAGATTAATGAAATTACACTGGTTAAAGTTTTCAATGATTGGAAGTAATTAAAAACAGATTTCTTCGATTTTTTTTTTTAAAAACTAAGTACGGGATCTTGTCTTCAGTATGCATTTTGATCAAAATCGTAAGAGCGATTTTTGTAAAATTTGGCAGACAAAACAGTACCAAATATTTCAATGTCTATAGTTGGAAAAATACTATTTGTTGCCTATATAGCTAAAAATCTATTATAGGTTATTATTTGCGATATAAGAATTACTTGGTTTTTAAAGTTTTATCGAAGTCAAAAATGGTGTTTTTGAGATATGGGCGGTTTTTAAAATTAGCTTTTTCGGTGATTCGAATTGAAATTTAAGGATGCAACAACTTTAAGAACATCAGCATATACTCTAAGTTTGCATTTTGGTCAAAATCGTTAATGCCGTTTTCTGGTAAACTAAGAAAAACTAAATTTAAAAAAAAAGTGACTTTTTTCAAAAATCTATTTTACGATTTTACCGAAAAAAAAAACTGAGTTTGCCATTAAGTTGGAAATGACCATATAACCTTAGAAACTAATTTTTGTTACAATCGTGTGGACCGTTTTCGAGATATGTCCAAATTTCCCAACAGTTTGCATGGGAAGTTCCATTAATTTTGAGGTAACCGTGCAAAAAAAAAAAAAAAAAAAATGGCCCCGAACTGTAGGCCCACAAACTCTACGTCCGAAGTTTGAACGGAATCCGGACAGCCGCTTTAAGCTGTAGGCCTCGGGAGCATACGGACAGACGACATATAGACAGACCAGTCGGACAGACGGAGAGCCGGACCTTATTTCGAGACACACGTTTTTGAGTTCCTTCCATCGTTATGTCAGAATTGTTTAGCATCTCGACTTCAATTTTGTATAATTGCAATAAATGTCTCGTTCGAGAAAGTTTAGAGTGCCTATTTTTGAAATATTTACTACCAAAAATGACAACTACACTTCAAACTCGAGGAATCTATCCACAGTGACATGTGACATTCCATCTGATGCGTGGAAAAGTTGTGAGAAACATCTACAACTTCGATGCACTGTACATCAGCTCTATGTACACGAATTACCAAAATTCCAAAAAAGGAGGGCAAAAATCAAAAAATTCAAAAAGTTCCTGAGAAAGTTAAGTCAAGTCTTCGTAAATTCTAGATCTCGCTTTAGAAATGTCAGAATGGCATCACAGGTCACAGAATGATATCCCTTAAGCCACTACTTTGATATCGCGTAAGTAATCTCTTTAAAATAAACCCAAAACCTAGCGAAAACATTTGACTTTTGTAAATTTTATTTCTTTTTCAAAGACGCGTTTGGTGTCCTCTACGATCGGTCGAAAGAGCGGGGTTACTCTACCATTCACATAACCACCCCTCAATACGTGCATCCTCTACCCCGCCACTGATTCCATATACCTATTTAAAGAATGTCCCCATCGCTATGTCAAATCGCCCAGCAGCTGGTGGCCAAAGTCTTCAAATACCATTTTTCAAAAAAGATGCGAAGGTCAAGCGGTATAAACACTCCCTACAATCGAAAAAACACATCCCTCGCCATAATTACTAAGCAATGTCCCCTTTCCTAAAAGGAGTTATGACGAGCAGCACCAGCAACTCGATTCCAATTTGTCTCCAAGCGCTTTTTTGAATTGCATGTCTGAAAATTCCATTCGCAAACTGGAAAAATAACAGCAATTCTCCTCTTGCCTGTTAATACCTCTATAATCACACGTCCGAAATTCCACATGATCACATCCGAAGAATTTCGCTGGAATATTACAAGAAAGCCCAAACATTTTAATTGCGCCGATGGCCGTTGCATATGTGCAGCACACCCAGACCCCAGAGTCGTCTGTCGGTTTTGGTCAGGAAAAAGTGTGCCACCGGTATAGCGAGGCTGGCGCACGGTGCACAACAACAACCTGTGAAATCCAAATACCTACCCAAATTATGTTCGGCAATCGATTATCCTCGCCAGGTTAAACATGTCCGAGAAAATCCATCCAAACGATCGATTAGCCAGCCGCATGGATTCCGGTCAGAGATGAACGGCTCGCCGGCCCGTTGATCTGGTTAACGAATGAACAGAGCGATAACCTGCAATCAACAAAACACACAAATTATCTGTAATTAGAGTTTGGGTTCGGTTTTCGAACCGATGGTAGACGGTTTTGGGCTCATGTTTAGGGATGCGATCTTGTTGCATTGAATTTTGACTAAGCGGAGATTTTCCTTGGCCTTCGAACTCCCAACTTTGTATAATGGCGTGCCGTCCATCTTTCGTTCGTGTTGCCTATAATTGCCCCGTCATTAGGCCCCTTTGTTTTTGCAGCACCTCCATTCCGGGTGATTGTAATTCCCGCAAGACTACAAAATGTTGGCAACATTTTTATTGCCAAACATTACCACGCAAAATTACTTTTTAATAACTCGAAACTCGCCTAGGAAGCGATCCTAGTTAACGTGTTCCTCTTAGCCGAACACGCATTCGCTGTGGCAGACACTGGCTGAGTCGGCACACCTGGCTAACTCGCGTATAGATGGACTGAGTTATTCCAGCCAATAAACATAACAAACTCATCTCCTCCATCATCGGCATGAAACAAAACACCCCGAGGGGTGTCCTCTGCCAACTGAACCGACCAGTTCGGTCAACCAGTTGTTGTGGCCGAGTCGTGCCCCCCACAAGGAGGCATAGTTATACCCGACGAAGCTCACTCGGTTAAACAATTTAAGTTATGAATTTTTGAATGCGCGCCGCGGCATAGCCGCACTCTGTTGCTGATGTGATGTGTTCCTCTGCCTGCCAATTTGCATTCGGCAATCAACTATACGCACTAAGTGCATGCACTTACTTTGGCAATTAACAACAGCACTTTGCGGCGTCTGGTTCTGGACGCTTTCTTGTGTGAGGTTGAGGTTCTTTTCTTGGTGCTCCTTCTCCGCACAATTCCATGTCATTAAAACTGCATCAAGGTGTTTATTAACAGATCATTTTCACTGGGGAAGGGGGCACTGGCACTGCGGGTTTATGGCTCGGACGCTCTGGACGAAGCGCACACCATTCAGGGCACGTAATTGAGCCTACCCACATGTAAATTAAGAAGTAAAATAATTGACCCACTATATGCAGGGATCCAATGTCAGTGGATGACGACGTCGAATGGTCGAAGAGCGGACATGTTGTTTCTCAGGCGAGGCACACCTTCCTCATTGCGTAAATTACATGGTGATCCGTTGCAGAAAGTAAGGGCACAGGGTAGAAGGACGAAGGTAGGGGCATTTTAAAGGGGCCGAGTGGCACTATCATCTCGGGGTTTGCTGATTTTGGGGTAATTGTGCGGACGGTGGTGTTGTAGGTTAAGCGGACCACAAGCAGTAATTTGGCAGAATTGAAGTGGTCGCTGCTTGAGGCACCGAATTTTTGTGGGTCATACTCAGCAGGGTGAACTGGGAATTGTCTTGAGTTTCGGTTCTATTGAGGGGCAATGTAGCCTGCAAAACTGGAGACAGCTGGCTAAAGATCGTGCTGGCTGGAGACGCTTGTTGGTTGAAGCCTATATCCTCCCCGGACTATTCAGAGGGAGGGCAGATGACATTGCTGGTTGCCCGCTATACACACATCATCTTAGTGTTATCGAATCCGCGTCCAAAATTTTCCACAGACCACAAACTGTGAACAGAATATACGAAACCATCGAGAGCTCTATTTACTCAGCCATTTAAATTTAAGTAAATTAATTTAAGTATTTCCCTCCGACAGGTGATACCAAACCAAACGTTCGAGTTGGCTAAACTGCTGGGCCTACTCATTTGACGTCTGCTTCAGAATACTACTACTATGATATTTCGTACAGTAGCCTGAGAACTATTTTCCTTTATATCCGAACATTAGTCTGGAGATTGACACATTTCGTCTACCGAGCTGATGGTTGATATACCCGTCAGGAAAACAGATATCATCGGCATAGTCCAAGTGAATAAGGCTTTCCCATTGCGAAATCTTTTTTATGGTTACATCGCTTTCTGTCAGTTTCTCTCATTTGGCGATATAATATCCCTCCCCTCACTCCATGTTGCGCTTCAATAGAGTTGGAGAATTTTCCAAGATCTGCGGAAGTACCTGTCAATATATGGTCGGTCTTTGACTTTTCCCAGATTATATATCACTGATACCGACCTATCAGGTTTCTCACAATAGGCTTTTGGAAGTCACAGAGGTTTCAGAGCATGTAGTTAATGTTCATCTTTTGTTTTTTTCGAGAACTTTTATACACCGGTTCAGATATACTCAAATCTTGCATCAAATCTTTCGAACCTTCCAGTCCAAAATTGACATTTGTTTTATGCGGCTACCATGAACGAAACTACCTGAAATCCATTCCGCTATTAGTTCTGACATAAAACCGCTGCTTTGGCGAACAACGTCGACTAGGAAATCTTGCATTCAGAGAGGTCTATAGCTACTCATCAGAAGGGGGACAAAACTGTGAAAGCCCAAAAGACTTTGAAGAAACGTCGGCTTCTTATGGAAAAATGTACCAAAGCTCTACCAATTAAAAGGGCGACGAGTCTCCAGCAGAATTCTGAAGACAAATGATGAAAGCAACCTCATCCGCATTCGTTAACAAGCTATCTACTTTTAGAGATAGCTCATTTCGACACCTAATCAAAGTAAAGTAAGAAGAAAAATATCCAAGCTTGAGCACAGATAGCTAGAGCTGACAGCTTACTCGTCAAGCTTCTTAAAGTATAACTGGAGATGGTGAAGTGATCACCATCTCATTTCTAAAGCTTGTCTGACGGAAGAAGCATCATTCTAATAATATGAAGCTAGGGGTCTTGAAGGCAAAAAGACTATAAAAATTACATTTTAAAGTAGTTTTACAGTCCAGACTCTCACAAACGTCTAGCAAACATCCGAGACTAAGACTGTCTTCAGAAAGATTTTGCAATTCTAAGGTTTAAACTCGGAAAAAACAGAACGTCCCTTCAATCCTTATCCTTATCAATTAAAAAAAAAATCGAAACTTTGTGAAATCCTAAGCCTTAAAACGAAACTTTGTCCTTCCCTAGTTAAATTTTCAAAAGGGATGGCGATAGGCTTGATTTGGCTAAGGTGATGATCTCGCGACCCCACTCAACCTAAGCTATACCATATAGTTGCATTTGCCATGGCCCTTATTATGAAAAGTAACACGGAACCAAGGAAACACCACTTGCCACCCGAAGTTATACCTGAACCTTCCTTATATAAAAACCTCATCACAGTGTCAAGCGCCCGGCTCACAAGAAAAATGAATTTCTAAAATTCATCAAATTCAAGAGGAATCAGTCTCCCTACCATCGGTTTCAAAATCGCACCCGATGGCACATTGTGTGAACTCTTAAAATACGTCGGTCTTAGCTCTTTGGCCAGGAAATTCCACCACCAATTCAAACATACATAATGCGGGTACACCTGATTTTCTTATTTAAATTTGAACTTACAACATTTGCAGTTTTTTAAGGGCTACATTCCGAAAACGTACCAAGCTAAACCGCACATTTTGAATATTCAGCACAAATAATGGGTACTGAAAATTACAGAGACTCACCAGAGAGGAGGTGCTCAGAAATATCGGTGCTAACCAAGAAGCTCAGTTTCTAATTAATAAAAATTGAGTTTGGTCTGAAAACCGTACTCCGAAGTTAGGCTAGCTTCCAACAAGTTGCGCCAACGAGTCTTTTTACTCACATATATTTATAAGAGCTTCTTCTGGTCTACGATATATGTGTGCTTAGAGCAAGGTTAGATATATATGATGTGCTGTGGGTAAGAAAAAAAAATAGTTGGCCCAACAGGTCCGCATGTACCCTAGACCTATCTTCTCACAACCATTCGTTTTGTGTGAACTTTGGTTTTGATATGGTTATGACAACTTATTTCCTCCGTCTACTTCCTATACAGCATAGGAGGCTTAAATGTAGATATTAAACTGATTTCAGGAGGCTATACGAAGCTTCTAATGTGAACATCCTAGACCTCTAAAGTGATCCTAAAGCTTAAGTTGAACCTACAGCTTTGTTTTTTTTTTTTTTTTTTTTTTTTTTTTTTGTCCGCAGGCTAAATTTTTTGAACTCTCAATTGTTAAATTTTCAATACAAAAGTGCATATCGTGACCCGAAATTTTTAGTGCGAAGGTTAAAAATAAGTATAGCCTGTAGTATTTTACAAAACTTATAAGTGGATATGAAAGTCTTCGAGCCCACCTTCGAACTCACAAAAGGTACTTACAGCTCTGTACTGTACATGGGTGCTGCAGATCTTTTACGCTTTACGTTTCAACAGATCGCCTGTTAAAGGTTTACAGCTCTAAATATTTTAAAATAATATGACAGCTTATACGATGTGACCTTATTAGCTCGCTGAAGAGGCTGTTACAGCTCTGGGATAGCTAATTGTGGATGGACTGACAAAAAGGTTTTTTTCTGATCTCCGCAGCTCTGTTTAATACCTATGCTATAGCCATATCACTGACGGAATCAGAGCTTTATTTCGGTTATAACAGCCACAAAACTAGCGGCTTAGGTATATATCTATAGCAAACCTAGCGCATCACCTGGGCCTATCGTAGCGATTCAGTTTCCCGAGTGATCTCATACAATTTATCACGCGCTAAGAATATCATCATATTTTTTAGGCTAAATTTAGAAGCCTCTTTGGCACAGGTACGTGTTAAGTGTTTTTTTTTTTTTTTTTTGTACGAGTATGGCGATCAGACCTTCTGCAATATACAATACTCCAAATCGGAGGCGTATCCCCTCATTTGCATGCAACATTGTCGCCTTATCATGGGCATAAGCTCGTGATGGCTATACAAACCTCATTCACTAACTGCCAAAAAAGAATAACTTTCCATCAAGTATTTAAAATTGTTTTTAACACTCTCACTCGCATCTAGACATATGTAGCTTAATTTGCGTCACACCTAAAAGTCCGTCCTCTGTCGTCCATTCCCTTTCATAATCACCACGGATTATCATCCACTTGTCACTCATTGAAGCCATGAAATATAACTTTGGAAGCATTTTTCTTTATGACAGCCACGAACGACATATTGTCACCATCTGCCAAAGGTGCATGATCTGCATCTCAAATGCCATCACCATCACCCATCAATTGAATATAATCTCTTAGGTGTGAGTGTTTTTGATTTATCGAAATGTTTCGTGATCCTTTTTTGAATAACTAATAAGGATTCGGCAACAATGTCGTCAAGAGAGTTTATGTATGCGAAGTCATATTTACAAACGTCAAGCGTCACGCATTCGCATAAGACAGCGCTGCGGCTCTGTTCATGCGGCGAAAAGGTGTGTAACATGAACGAAAGCAAGAAATTTTTCAACTTAAATTAGGGAAATTATTACGTAGAAAAGAGATGTTGTGTCGGCTGTCAGGATAATGAGGGTTCAGGCAGGCAGATGTCAGTAAACAAGGTATATGTCATGGGCGGAGCTCAGGTATTTACTACATGTTTAAGTTTATATGACAGAGGCAGACATGTTTGCCTGTCTGACTACTGTGTTACTTTCCAGTGGATTTCTGATAAGAATACGACGCCGATTCTCAGTGACATCTAGGGGGGAATGGATGGAAGTACAATTTTTGCTTAGCAAAGGTTTTTTTGCTGTCCCCTAGAACTGATCTGGATTAGATTATGGAGATATTTGTATATGGGCCTTCGGGTGCGTTCTAAAAGCTTTAAGAAGATTCTGTCAAAGCTCGAGAAAGCTCCAAACCATTTTTTTTTTTTTTTTAGTTCATTTGTACACGTCGACGTCGAATCTAAACAGAGTCAGCCATTACTCTGCGACCTGTCGTTCTAATTTTAACAATTCGGCGACATCTTTGAGAGAGTTAGAACTTCTATCTGTATTTAAAAAACCGAGCCAAGTTTTAAACTGGATTATAAAACAATCGTTGTTCGTGGGAAAACCTTATCGAGATCAGAGAGTAATAAAATAATATGAACAAGACTGTAGAGCTTACTTGAGCGGATCCACTCTCTTCTGGTTGGTCGGTTTAAGTGGCTGTGTTCTCCATCTTCTGATGAGGGAAAACAGAAATAATGCATTGAGCGCCGTTTTGAGACCACAATCCACAATTAAAGGGGAAGAAGGAGGTTAAGAGAACTCAAAAGTCAAAACCAGCCTGTGGAGTTGATAAATTCGATGATTTTGTTGATCTTTGGATGGCTGAAGGTCATCATAAAAGAGGTGACTTAGCCCACTGCGTCTGGTTTTGTGATAGGGCTGGACACTCACAAAGAAGGTAAAGCAACTACGGCAATGGGCGTTATGGGGGATGCCAAGCTTGGCTGCTTGAGTTCCTACAGGCCAATAGCCCGTACTAATTGCCGTAAGCCTGGCGACATCTACACGGGTTCTGAATAAGAGGTTGTTTATTCTCACATCTTTGTAGGCTGGCTAGATCTTCCTTGAAATGGCGCAGTTCGTCAGGTTCATCCATCTGGTCTCGGCCCTTGAGGTAAAGTGGAGGAGGATTTCTCTCTTTACGTATCCCAGCGGAAGGAAAACTTCCTGAATAAGAGGGAAGACTTCCTCCGCATGAGACTTGCACAGTGCAGAGCCTCGTCTGGCAAGTTCATCGGCTTTCTCATTCCCCTCAATGTTCATATGGCCGGGAACTCAAACGAGAGTGATTTTAAGCCAGTGACGAACCCTGGTCAGTGTCTTCCTGCATTCCACAACAAGCTTGGACGTTGACTCAGTTAAACCGACAGCCTTAATCGCGGCCTGACTGTCGACGGTCCCACTCCACCGTTCATTTTGGAACCATCTATGAAGATAGATATGTCGAATTCGTTTACGACCGCATTCTCCTCCTATTCTGATCTAGAAGGGACTCTTACAGAGAAGTTTTTATGGAAGTTGAGTTTGGATATAACGTAGTCCGTAGATATACGACCTATGCCGTCAGGATGGGAAAGTAGGATGCTGGTGTGGCCATAAGCCCTTTCGGACCAATATTTGGATTGAGAATCACATTAAGCGCCTCTGACTTGATCGTAGGGCTCCTACGATTCCAATTCCAGCTATTCTTTGGACTCTATTTATAGTTCAACTAGCTGACCCGGCAAACTTCGTTCCGCCCAAATTTGTTAATGTAATGAAAATAATAATTCCGAGCATGTACAATGCGCTTGCTAATTTATGTAATTCGGCCAATTAAAATGCTTCATTCAAAAGTTATATTAAATGCAATAGAAATAAATGACGAAAAGCAATGTTGATTTGTTTCAATCAAACCGCAACGATTTTGACGTTTCGGCCAACATTCCGCTTTTCACTATATTGACCATGTGAGAAACATGGTAATTCAAGATTGATACTACAAATGCACAAACATCCATCGATTATACTTGCAACAAATTATTTGTCATAGTGAAAGCGAGACGCACAGGAAATCTAAGTCGCTTAAATACGAATGGCAAATCGTTCTGAATAAGCGGAATCTGCGGAATGAGAGTGTTTGCCTTTGGATTTTCCACTCAAAATCGTCACTTGCATGGCATTTGATTTGGGATCCCTTACCACCAAATCAAACGCGTTCTGTTACAAAGTCTCGGTGTATTGAGGTTGCGCAACAAAATTATAACTGAGCCGACTTTCAATTGTATAGATGTAAGTCCGGAACATCCAAAGAATTCAAAAGTTCAACTAATCCCTATAAAGTTTTGTTTTCACGACAAAAAGTAGCATATTTCCTTCCTTGGGGCCATGCGAATTTAAACCAAAAATCATAAAAATTGAAGGATCGGTTCCCGAGTTATGAGTGCGCACATACGTTAGTCTTTTTTATATGTAGCTGTACCCACCCGGATTTGCTCATACCTTTCGTATTAAGGCCTGCTCACATTATGCAAAGTCCTTTATTTGGACAATGTCCATTAATAATTTTAATGCTTCCACAACCCGTTCTCCTATCCCGCTTATGTTTTGCAAAGTACCATCTATAGGGTCCGAAACTATAGTATATTTCGGTAGAGCTGTTTCGGAGATCGGCAACAGCGCCACCAAAAAAAAAAAATAGTTGGCGCAACAGGTCCGGAGAGACCCTAGGCCTAGCTTCTCACAACCATTCGTTTTGTGTGAGTTTTCATTTTTTGGAACGAATGGAATGGATCTACAATTTTATGCCGACTCCAAACGGCTAATTGAGAAGCTCTTTCAAGACAGTCATACTCTCGGATGTTTGTCAGACGTTCGCGAGTGGTGGCGCAGTGAAAAAAACCCTAAGTTGGAATTCAGGTTTTTGCGGGATTCGAACCCCGACCCCTAGCATAGTAGTCCAACACACTAACCACTAAGTCACTGCGCCTACCTAACCCAACAGCGCCACCTATCAGGTCCAAAAGTATCCTAGCCTTCAAGTGGGAACGAAGAATATACATCCACGAAATTTCATTGAAATCGGTTGAGCAGTTTCGGAGATCGACAACAACGCCACCTATCGGGTCCAAAAATTTATCTTTTAAGACTATACCTAAAATACACCAATACGAACAAAACAAAAGAAGAATCATAAAATTTGGCCCAGTAAGAACATTTTCCTCGGTTTTCTTATTTGTGCCGGAAATCCAATGGAAATTTTATTTACCTATTTAAAATTGATTAAAAACTAATTTGGAGTTTTCGTCAAAAAATTGTACAGCTAAATGAAATATGAATTACGGAAATGTCAAATTCAAAAAAGTGTAAACAACCAACGCCAACTATATTACTACAATTAAATTTAGTGTTGTTGATACAGAATTGATATGCAGGGAAATCTAACTTTTCGTAAATATCTCCCAGCGCCACCTATCGGGTCCAAATTTTGGCAAAAGCTTTCTATTTTTTTAAGTGTTATATGGTGTAAATTTGAGCCAAATCGGTCCATAAATAAGAATTTTCAAAAAAGCGACCCCAGCGCCCCCTATAGGGTCTAAAATAAACATAAACCATCCGGAGCACCACACAAACATATGGTGTGAATATAAGGGGGAAAGCTTCAGTGGTTCAGCCGTTATCGTCGGTCATACATACGCACGAACGTTTTTATATATTAAGATGATGTTATAGGCTTTGCTTAAGGTGGGCCACCATATACCAGTGATCCCTAGGTGAGGACGGGAAGGGTGCAGGGAAATAACTTCACGGGCATTAACTTCACATGGGAAATAACTTCACCTCGAGTGGGAAATAACTTCACTTCCAAAAAGTGAAATTATTGCCCACCATAGATGAGCAATATCCTCAATTTTTTGTGGGAAATAATTTCTCTTAACATTTTATGATAATTTAAGAACCGGGCGATTCACTCTTGCACTATTAACGTAAACAAAGTACCGTAATCAATAGTATCGTCAACATTTTGTCTACAACAAGGACAACTATAACTGTCATTTCCTTCCTAGGACTACAAAATTCGATTTTGTAGTCCTAGGAAGGAAATGACAGTTTTTTCATAATGAAAAATCACCCCAAAATTTAAAATGAAAAATGGCCCCAAAATATGAAATATCACCCCAATAAACAAAAATTTTATATATTCATTTTTGTTGTTGGTTTTCATATAAATTTTTGGGGCAATTTTTCATTTTTGTTTTGGGGCCATTTTTCATTGGGGCCAAATTTCATGTAGCCTATCAAGATTTTTCAGTTTCATTTTCCCAAAATAAAACCTAAGTTAGGTTTAATTTGTATTTTAGTTACTTTTCCTAACTGAAAAATCGCGCGATTAAATAAAATGTATTCATTTTGAAAATATAATTTGATATAAATTGCTAAACATGAATTGTTATATTTTGTTACAAAAGAAATCATGTATTTTTGTTATTCATAAAGTTAATAAAATTATACAAAAAATGTATAGATAAATCTATTTCATATTTGCACTCCAGTTATAATAGACAAATTCCTAAATTATAGGTGGGAAATAACTTCACAAAATTTACGGTGGAATTATTGCTCACCTTCAGTGGGCAATAACTTCACTTACAAAAAGTGAAGTTATTTCCCACTCGAGGTGAAGTTATTTCCCATGTGAAGTTAATGCCCGTGAAGTTATTTCCCTGCACCGACGGGAAGTACCACCGCTGTGTACATCCATTGAACCATCTCTGGTTGAAGCTTCCTTTTCTTGCAGAAAGTTTTACTACATGCGTAGAAAGCTATGCTTGCCATCCGCATTCGGTGTTCGATATTGAACTTCCAGTTGAGTTGAGGGTCAAGTATGACTCCAAGGTATTTAACGCTGGTGGATAAAGTAAGATTTTGGTAATTTAAGCGGCGTAGTGAGAAGGTTGGTATTTTGGTTTTGGTGGTGAAAAGCATCAGTTCAGTTTGGCTTGGGTTAACACCACTATCTTCTGGGACGACAGCATTTTGTGAAATTAAAAACCCACTGCCCGTCACTCCAGCTATCGCGCATTAATTCAACGAGCTGATAAAGTCCGTCTACCCACATTTACGCGCATACCTACTTGCTTAGCAATCTTCTCGCTTATCTACTTAGCTCATTGAAGCCGCTTTGGAAAAGTAGGTACTCATTCCGCTAAGTAGATCTGCCCACTTCGATTCGCTTTATTTTAATTCAAATCGGCCATTACAAACCACAGCTATATGCATATTTTAATAACCCTCACGGTCAATAAAATAATATCAGCTTCCATATTCATAAATTTATGCAAATTTCAGCAATCGTTGCGTGTTAACACGGCGCGACACCTTATCAATTCCTGTAAATGACCACACTTAACGTATCCAGCAAATTGCTACGCTTTTAGCGGTAATTTTATCCCAACTTGTATGTTATAGCTGCGCGTCAATTAATGACCGGCATTCTGCTATCAAATGGGTTTCCAAATACTGTACCTTCTACAGCGATCCTACGCTTAACGATCGACTGGAGTTTCGTGTCGCCGCCGAGGAGGAGTGCGTGAATGGCGAAATTTGATCCTGCCCAGTTGACGTTAGGCGTAATAGTTTGTCGTTAAATTTTATCGCTGTGTCATTATTCTCTTGCGCGCTTATTGATTAACTCAAGCGGTCTTAACATTTCAATTAAGTTTTATGCGACGAGTTGACGGTCCAGTTCTAAGGTCATAACATTTAGTTTGTCGGTATAAAGCTGAATATGTCTATATGGACCAATAGGCAGTGTGTTTGAAAGGTGTTGTCTTCTTGGTGAGTCGAAACGGATGTGGTGGAAAATGTAGTCATTACGGAATGGCGGACCAATTTAAAAGGAATAGTCTGGTTTAGCGTGATTTGACTGCAATTACAACTATGTTACTTGTTTTGCTTCTTGATTGGTTTACTAAAGGCAAGAGAATGTTGTGGTTGTGGTACGTGAACGACCCTTAATCAAATCATACTTATGCATTTATGTATGTAAATTCCAGTTGTCCCACTGCCCTCAGAAGTTTGAGGGCTGGGACAAAAATTTTCGAGGTGCTCGAAATCTAGACGGGATAGAACCGAAAATCAATTGACAGATTGGGTTTTTAAATTGATATTTATGATTGTCTTGCTTCCAAATTATGAAGGAGAATACTTAGAATCATAGAATGAACTTATAACTCTTGCAGATAGGGTGAAGTCGGGAAATATTGCACGCATTTTTTTTTTCGTTACAACTCTAGAAAATAAAGCATATTTTAAATTAAAATGTAAATATAATGACTTTTTGCTTAATTTAAAAACAAAAAACAGGAAACATACCTACTAACATTTTTGAAAACATTAAGGTTGCAAAAATAAGTTTATTAAAAAACTGGAGGGCAACTCCAGTATTTAAAAAAGATGTACACGAGTACAAAATGTAAAGGGTGGTCCAACGAAAACGCACGATGTTAATTTTATATGAAACGAAAAGTTTTCAGAAAATTATCTTAATATTTTTTATTATGATAGAAGGATCTATGACAATTACGTGTGAAACAAAATATCGGCCAAATTCTCGCCGCGGCTTCGGTCGCATACCTCTAACCGATGGTCCATATTTTCTGAGACATAATTAAGGTTCAATGTCGTTAATGTGCCGAACTTTCTCATCCTTTAATTCTTGAATTGTTCTACGTCTTCTTTTAAATATTCCCAAACAAAGAAGTCCAACGGTGTCAAACCACATGGTCGTGGCGGACAATTAACATCGCCACCACGTGAGAAAACACGGCCATTGAATTGAATTTTTTGTTGGACCACCCTTTATATAAATGATGTTGTACTTTTTTTCCCGAAAAAACTCATATAAACGTTCAATATGCAGTAACAATGGTATCTGGAAGTAAGCACACACGATTTTTTAAAATTTTCAAAAAACCTCCGAACCTCCTTTCTCTCTCTGTGAATCCTCCTTTTACCCTCCAATTATCCTTCTTCTCTATCAAAACTATAAAACGATTTTTTTCACAGAAGAATCAATTCAAATTCTGCCGCTGTAATTACCGCAGTGAGCCTTGGCAAAACGCGGCGAAAATGAATACACAAACCGGGCCAGAACACATACAACCTCCCTCTCTGTTTTCGTTCTGGTCGCGTCATATCATTCATTTCGTTAAGCTTAACTCATTCTTGGTCTCGCTGTGTTTTTTTTTTTTTTTTTTTTGATTGCAAAAATGCCGAAAAATAGGTGTGCATTTAATGCGAAACTTATAAAACAATATCCGTCCCTTAAAAGAGTAAAAATTGAAAGTAATGCGGTCATCAAACGCCATCTGAAGACAAGCAAATACATAACTGCCGGTGCAAGCCTCATCAAGCAGCAAACCAATCGATTCGCACTTTCCATCGGAATTCGACTCCACAATCGCTGCAATGGTAGGTATTTGGGCCTACGACGTCATTAATGCCAATCACAGTTTCCAGTCCTCAGTCTGCGCGACAAAAATCTTCCGCCCTTGTTTCCGTCTAGAAAAATCTTATCGAAAACAAAATATAATGTGGCCAGCGACGAACAAACAGTGGACGAAGATGAATTTGAGGAAATGGACTTAGACTAAGATACAGATACTAAATGCATATTTTGTATTCATTTCCTTAATAAAAATTGAATTTAAAAATGTTTCTCATCGTTAGAAAATATCCTCCTTTCACCCTCTTTTTGGAAAAAAAAAAAAATCCTCCTTTTTATAGTAAAATTTGGGAGGAAAACCCTCCTTTTTGACAAAATTGAGATGGAATGGTTACTCATACACATAAAATTTGTTTGTTCGAAAGGAAAAAAAAAAAGTAAGACAAGTGCGAGTCGGACTCGCTCATGAAGGGTTCCGGAACAGCAAGTAACATAACATAAGGCAACATTGTACCACTTTGGAAGTGTCTCTCGCGCAAACTATTCACTTTAGAAAAAAATGATATTAGAAACCTAAATATCATTTTTGAAGACCTATCCATAGATTCCCCACACGTATGGGTTTGATGAAAAATTTTTTTTGAGTTTCAGTTTTATGTATGGGGCCCCCAAAATTTACTGTTTTTTTTTGTTTTTTTTTTGTAAAATCTTAATGCGGTTCACAGAATACATCTACTTACCAAGTTTCAATGGTATAGCTCTTATAGTTTATAGTGGCTGTGACATACGGACGGACGGACAGACAGACATGACGAATCTAACAGGGTTCCGATTTTTGCCATTTGGCTATAGGACCCCAAAAACAGAACCCTATTAGTTTCGCTTTTGTCCGAACCCACTAGACGAATTTCGTACCTACATAGGTCTATCTCAGAAACTAATTGACGTAAAAGGCTGTAATTTGATGAAAAAAATATTTTTATTCGCACTAAAAGCTGCTTATCTCTTAATTGACCAACAAAATGGATATAGGTATACTTTTTTGTAGATGCTATTTATGTGCCGAAGAATGCTTTGCCGAAAAGTTGCCTTTTTAAAAGATATTTAAACAAAAAAAACAGTCAATCACTATAAACTCTCGGTCATTGAAGCGTATTCTCTACTATTGCGCTTACATTTATGTTTTATTTAGTTTACCTCATCTGCAACAAAGACTTTGCAATTTCCAACTCTAAAGAAGTACGGAAACTTCGGTGCGAAAGTGACACTCGCACCTTTTTTTTTTTCGTCTGTAACTAGAAGATTTCAGCACCACATCAGATCGAGACTTCACTATTTGGGAAGATTCTAAATGATATTTTGCTGTCCTTTTTTTAAAATAAAATCACCACGTAAGAAATATTGAGAGGGTGCCATATCTTCCATGGTGCCATATGATCCGACTTTACCCTACATCTTCCGTCAAAAAATAAAAAAGCGGTGCAAATTTTAATTCAAACTGTTTCTCGGAATATATTATATCATAGCAACTAGAACTTTGGTATAAAGGCACAAAAAATCTGTATAATTTTTGTACAGCCGGTGTTAATTATATACAAGAACACTGCATTATTTACACTGAATCGAAAATAAATGCCCAAGCAATGCTCTGAGAAGTAGCATATTTTTTATATTCAAAGTGTAGGTATATCACGAAAGTGCAAAAAATAAACCAAATATTTCGCTGTATTTTAGACTGTTGTGCTACTTGAGAAAACCCGCAGAAGGTATGATAATATTTCACCGCCAGAAGAGCTTTCAAAAAGCATTGTAGATAATAAAACACTTACAAACAATACACCTTTGATAAAATAATAGTGTTAACACTTTTCTACTAAAACCCATTTAAAATGATTTTTTTGGACGCTATTAATGTGGTATTCGATTGGGCTTCTTCAGCTAATCGTAAAAACTAAAAACATAAAAATGTCACTAGTTCTATTTTGTGTTAATTTTCGTGGGGTTTGGATTTTTTGTAGCCTTCGACACTTCCCAAAACGTGTTCCATTCACTGTTTAAATTTTATATTTGAAATTTGCGTCTTATACACAAATAATTTACAGAAATAGGTTCACCCAATGCAATGCCTACCTTTGTAGAAGAAAAACTTCATGAAAATGTAAATAAACTCCACCAGTTGTCAAACTCAAACGTACTTGTGTTGGTAAATCTGAAGGAAATCTGAGAAAAAATCTGGATTCGCAAAAGTGCTCTGAAATCTGAAAAAAATGCTTTTTTTGTACCAAACGAACATAAAAAATGCTCTAAGAGCAGAAAAAGTGCTCTGAGAGCGCCCAATCGTGTACCACATAAGGTTCTGTCGAAATTTTCAATTTTGGATTTAGAAAACGTCCTTCAATTTACTTTTATTTTGATATTTCTTATAGTTAAATGATGAGTGACGTAAAAGTGACGGTTGCTTACACGAACTGTAAATCAACATACTACACTAATCTGTCAACCCTTCCAAGCCTCAAACTTTTTTTTCACTCAAACTTTTCATTACACGGACACGATCCACAAGTGAAACGAACCTTTTATCGCCCGTCAATTAGAGTAGATAATCCTTTCTTCAAATTTTAATATGCGTGTCCACCTTCCCCATCAATCATTTACTAAGCAAATACATCTGCACTTACCGCACATAGCCATCCATTATCCCAGAACAATCATCATCACTAAAATCAACAAAGTCCGGATGCCGGAGGAGCAGTTCACCTCCATTGCATGCCAATGCCATTGGTAAGACGATCAATTGACCAGATGACCGAGGACCGAATCCATTCATTTGCAAATCAACAATGTGGCATTCTTCTATTTTAACTACACAGCCATCAAATATTTCGCAGTTCAATTGAATGCCAGGACATGCAATCGCAGAATCCTTTTAAGGCAGCTCAACATATGCCTTACCATGGTAATGGGTTTTGCGACTGGGGAGGAACAAAAAAGACGACCGTATAAGGAAGAAATCCGTTCGAGCTAATTTTACCTCTCAGATGGATATCAATTTATAGATGCTCGGAAAGGATTCACTTTTCTCCATATGCAAACATGGTACTTCCTCGCGGTCTAGGAAGTTGACATTAAAAGCGACATAAAAAAGGAGAAAAAAAAAACTTTAAACTGGATTTCTCTATGCTGACTCGAGTTTTTATTTTTTTTTTTATTATTTTGTTCATCCTGGCAGTGCACATGCTTCCTTTTAATGAATCCCTCTTTTCGCTTTTTTTTTCGTTTTACTTGCTTTTTTCAGTCCTCGCCGTGGATATGTTATTCATGGTTTTAATGATCCGTTTTACTGGCAGCATACGAGCGAGTGTATGTAAATCCTTTTCCTTTTTTTTTATTTTTTATTTGTGCATATGATGAACACTCACATTGCTCCCGGGCACAGGCGAGAGCACATCAGGCACATCCAAACAACTGACAAGGATCCTAGACACGTATGTAAATATGTGATCAATGGTATGCCTATTTAACGAGCATCCTGGTTGGGGTACAAAAAAAAATCATTTTTACTTTTATGCTCTAATGATTTCTCAAGCTGTTGCGATGGCAAACTCTTTCGTTCGTTGGAATAATGTCCCTGGGATCAGGCATCAGGTGAGAATCGTCCTTTCACTCTTGCATTTGTTTTCTTTGATTTCAGTTGGATTTTTTTTACATTTTTTCGGTGCTCCTTTTATTTTGAGTTGCACATGACATGTGTGTGGGTGATGATGATGTTTTATGTCACTAAGCGACACAGAATTATGAGGGATGTGAGTGATTTTTAATGAATTTCGTGCTTTGTTTGCTTTGTGTGGATTTGAGAGACTTAGAGGCTGAGAGGGGGGTGCGAAAGCAACTTGTGAGTCGTGCAGGAAAATAAAAGTGATTTCGTTTTAATTTTTCGGTTTGTTTTTCATTAATAGAACGAGGGATAGGAGCATCGGAAGTGTGAGAAAGTGACGAAAGTTATGGGGGAAAGTTCTGGAAAAAATCCTCATTGTTATTTTGCATATCCGATCCTTTTTGAATTTCATTGAACCTCAAACAGTGGGTGTTGAAAATACATAAATGCCCTATCAACAACCAAACATTTTGACATCTGACACACGATTCTTCTCCTTTTGTTCGGGGAGCTGATGATGCAGCAACACATCAACTTCTCCTGAAGCATAGGGCGACAACCAGATCCTTCCATCTCTCTCTCTGTTTGCAGCTCGATACCTCAGCTGTGTCCACGATCGTAAATTTTCCGATTGAGCTTCCAAAACAGTTGACCTGGAGGTTGTTCTTGGCCTACTAACTAGCCTTACACCTTGAGGGTTCCATTGGAAGCACTGCTTCGCTATGTTGAAACACGATTACCACAAATTAAAGTCCCTGTGCGCTGACAATTAAAACCGAAAATTTGTGCCTGAATCGTAACGCGTTTGTCAAACTAAATGTTGCTCCATACTCAGGTCTTGTTCCTCTTCCTGAGAAAGATTCTTCTACGTTCATATTTTTCAAAGCCAGCATCCAGCACCCAAAAGAAATCCGCAATTTAATTACGCTAACACACATGATGATGGAAGATGGCTCTTCGACTGATGAACACAGTCAAACGTGTATTCCATTTTCGCAAATAAATTTATATTGAATTAATCCATTCAACCGATTTTATAAAACGTCCAGTTTTTGATGTACCTCTTCCTCTACACGCAAATCTTTCAGTCGCAAGCCACAGCCATCCGCAGATCCACCACGAGGTCGAATCCTTTCAAATGTTCGCCGTGAACTCCCATCAAACGTACACGCCAGTTTCTATCGGCTAGACATTCGATTTTCCTTTTTCGTCGACAAAAAAAGAAGAAAAAAAAACAGAAACAACAAAATAAAGTAAAAGCCGTAGGTATACACAAGGTACACATCCTTTTTGCAAGGATTAAGTTTAGAGAGCATTTAAATAAAATTCCCAACGAGACCATATACGTACTCCCGAAACACAAAGTCTCAATAAACATCATCCTCGGCCATGGGTAACTTTCAATTCACTTAGAATAGATGAAGGATCCCGGGCTGTGCAGCACAATAGCATCCAAAGACCGAAGGTAGCGCCGAAGGAAAAAAATCAGTTGAATCTGACAAACCTTAGACAGTCTTTGGCCATTGTATTTGAATGGATATTAGCGGCGAAAGTTCGACAAGGCAATTGCCTAATGGAATATGGTTGAACTCTTCGTGCGGTGCAACGGGTGGCCGCAAATGTTTCTTCTAATTAAGTCATAGTGCGGTGAAAAGTTCTGATCTAACTTCGGCTGCAGACGAGACTGAAATGTTTTCAAAACTCTCATTGTATTCGTCGTCATTTTGAAACTTTTCCCATCACACATGTGCCACAACAACAAAGAAAAAAAAATATATGAAAGATGATATCAATTACAACGGATGCTACAGGACTGCGGGATTTTTATCAGAGCTACCCATTCACCTATTGTTATAACAGTCGGCGGCCTATTGTTCGGCTGGCCTCTCCTAGATGCCTACAGATACCAAACATGTAAACGATAATAGAAAATTTGCATAAAAAACAATCACTCTCTCATCGAAACAACACGAAGGAGCGGAGAGAAAAAAAATGCTTCACCTATGGAATGAAACCCTTTCGACTCAGAACACAACATGACGACACAAAAAATAATATAAATAGTTTTTTCTCCTGCGGACAGAAAAATTGAGGAAAAAAAAGGATATTCTCTCGTCGCACAGCATTAATTGTGAAAAGGATTTGATTAATCAGGGAAAAAACAAATTTACATGCGGTAGCAGAGAGACAGGGACCCAGGTCAGAGGACAAAATGATCCGAGTCGGCACAAAAAAATGGTTAGTCCTTTTTTGTTTTACATTTGTTCATTTTTTTTTTCCTCTCCAAGATAGTGGTGGATGGAATTCTGGAAAAAAATTCTAGGCTTGGTAGAAAAACAAAAAAAAAAAAAAACGGAAGGACCCAGAAATTATGTGAAATTGAAATTATATGCAAATTAGCATCCGTTGGGGTAGAAGGAAGGAAACTATCACGTATGTCCTTTTTTTTAATCACTAACTGGCATTCGTTCTCATATTTCATTTGTAAAGCGATAGGGTGATCTCAGGCGGATGGGATTTACTTCGTCTACTTAAATTGTGATTTATTCAGGTAGCTTAGCGATTTAGTTTCGTCAAAAAGGTTGAAAAAATGTTAAAATTCAATTTTGAAGGATAATAAATATGCATTTTGAAATAGGCTTCAAATACCGAAAGGAATTCAAATGCTGATAGGCAGTTTAGAATAGGTTTTTGCTCTTTTAACAGAAGAATTGAGGTGCAGCTTACACTTACAGCCGCAGTCCAGGTTGATGAGCTTTTAAAAAATGAAGAAGCATTGATTTTGGGCCAACAAGTCATCCGCTTTAGGTGAATGTGAAACTTGCAGTGCAGTGCCATTTTCCATTGAGACAGAAAAAGTACTTTTTTCAGATTCAGAGAAATTTTGCGAATCTAGATTTCTGAGCGAGATTCACTCCTACTTACACTTACACCAAAACATTTGCCATTTGTCAAACTTTAAAGTGTCTTAGTTTTACGTTTTAGACGACAAGCCTGTGAAAAATAAAGAAATTATTCTTAACATAATTATTAACATAAATTGAATAGATTTCTATAAACACAAATTACAATTAAAGAACAGTTTAATTTTAAAACACGCACCACTGCAAATGCTTACTTACTTACTTACTTAAGGTGGCGCTACAGTCCGGGGTGGACCTGGGCCTCAACCAATACGCCTCTCCAGTTAGCGCGATCTTTGGCTAACTGCCTCCAGTTGCGCACTCCAAGTTGGTTGAGGTCCCCTTCCACTTGAGCGCGCCACCTAAGGCGAGGTCTTCCTCTACTGCGTTGTCCCTCCGGGTTGGAATCGAAGGCTCTCCGGGCCTAACCATCTTAGACGACTAATGCGTACTTTTCTGACCAGGTCGATGTCGCTGCACAGCTCGTAGAGTTCGCTGTTAAATCTTCTCCTCCAAATCCCGTCAACGCAAACGGGACCAAAAATCACTCGAAGAATTTTGCGTTCGAAGCGACCAAGAAGATCCTCATCCGTTTTTGCTAGGGTCCATGCTTCTGCGCCATAGAGCAGGACAGGGATGATGAGATTCTTATATAGAATCTCCTTAGTACTTCTTGACAAGGCCTTACTAACCAATTGCCATCTTAGGCCAAAGAAACAGCGGTTGGCAAGTGTGATTCTTCGCTTGATTTCTGATGTGATGTCGTTATCAGAGTTTATAGCGGAGCCAAGGTAGACAAAGTCCCTAACTACATCAAAGTTATAGCTGTCTATCGTGACGTTCTGTCCCATTCGTCGATGTTGTGTGTCCCTTCTTGTTGACAGCATATATTTTGTTTTACCCTCATTCACCACTAAACCCATTTTTGCCGCTTCTGTACTAATACTTGCAAACGCACCAGTGACAGCTCGCTGTGTTGTGCCAACAATGTCAATGTCGAAAGCGTATGCAAGCAGTTGCACAGACTTATGGAAAATTGTGCCTCTGGTGTTGGCTTGTGAGTTTCGCACAATTTTCTCAAGAATGATGTTGAAAAAGTTACATGACAGCGCGTCGCCTTGTCTAAATCCTTTTTTGACATCAAAGGTCTCGATGAGATTGTTTCCGACCTTTACGGAGCAGCGAGCGTTCTCCATCGTCATTCTGCACAATCTGACAAGTTTGGCAGGGATGCCAAAACTAGACATGGCTCTGTATAGCTCGTCTCTATAAACGCTGTCATATGCGGCCTTAAAATCGACAAAAAGATGGTGAGTATCGATCTGGTATTCTTGGGTTTTTTCCAGGATCTGCCGTAGTGTGAATATTTGATCGGTCGTGGACTTACCGGGCCTAAAACTGCACTGATAGGGACCTATCAGATCGTTGACGAAAGGTTTCAGGCGTTCACACAGTACAGCACACATGATCTTATACGCAGTGTTAAGGAGACTGATGCCTCTATAGTTGGCGCAGTTTAGAGAGTCTCCTTTCTTGTGGATTTCATTCAACAGAACAATAAATAAAGAATTGGCATATAATTTCTAAGCACTCATCAATTCTTTTGTTGAATCAAAAAATTAAAATGCTGGAGCTGGCAAAATGTTGCTATATAACCAACAATCTGTTTATAGAATCGACAAAACACAGCGGCAGTACTGAGAAATTATTTCTCTACAATCAACAATATTTGCTGTTGATTTAACAAAATGCAATAGCTGAATTGACATACTACTTCGGTATTATTAAACATTTTTTTTTTTTTTTTTGTTTATTTGACAAAAAGCTAAAGGCCAAATTGATAAATTTCTAAGTAAAAGCGACAGTTAATTGTTGATTTGACAAAACAGCAATACATAGTTGAATTGGAAAATCTCTTTTGTAAAATTAACAACATTTTGATTCATTTAACATATCATTTGTATACGATAAACGATTTTTGATGGCACAACAATTTTTTGTAATATCACAGCAAAAGTCTTAAAACTTTTAATAAATTAAAATGGAATAGAAATAAATAAATAGATAAAATTCACTAATATTTTGCCAATCTGATGGAAACATTTTGTTGGACGTATATTGACAAAAAAAAAAATTGAATAAACCCTCATTTTTATCAATTACGAGTATATCAGGGTTTATTTTTTCAGTGGGGGCTTGTCGATATTACACGAAATATTCAACCCATAACGAATTTGTCGGAAAAAAATCTTTGGCTGTACCAAAACATTAGTTGAGCAACACATTTTTGAATAAAAAAACAGTCCAAGTCCCCGTTAAATATGTCAAAATGGACTGCAGCAAGCAGTATTCTGCCATAACCCTAGATTAAGTATGCCAAACTCGCGGCACGCGGGCCACACGCGGCCCAGCCGGTGGTATTTTTAATTTTGAAGTTACATGGAAGGAACTGCAAAGTCACTAATTGCAAAATTAATTGAGTTGCAATTCACGAATTATATATTTTTCACAAATCACAACGATTTTGTCTTGAATTGATACAAAAATTGGTAATTTGACATTGAAAACGGCGAAAACTATCAAAATCTGTTTTTTGAATAATGCGATTAGAAGTAGGTATTAATTCGAGCTTCATTTATTTGTAGTGATTTGCGACATTTTTGGCGCAATTCACCATTTCAATGATGAATCAACAAAATCTTATAATAATTTCGCACATGCAAATTGAAAACGTAAATTGACGTAGAGAAGTCGTAAATTGCAAAATATGAATTGCAAATTGATAAAAATAAGTTGCAATTTGCGATTAAGAATTTGTAAATTGCAACTACTGAAGTAGTAAATCAACCCCTGTTGCAATTTACTTAGGGATGAAATCGTAATTGCAACAGAAAAGTGGTAACTTACGATTTGTTTTTTGCAATTCACAACCACAGTAATATCAAATTGATAACTATTGGTGTCAAATTGCGATCGGTTATGACAATTAGTATTTCACGTCCGATCGCATTATTAATACTTAACATTCACGGCTTTTGAGGGTCAATATCATCACCTCGTTCAATGTCTAGAATTGCGAATAAAAAGTCGTGAATTAGTAAATCCTGAGCTAAGCTCTAAAATGAGACAAATTTCGTGATTCGGCGCTTATTTTTCTTGATTTGATCTAAAAATTCTTTCCGTGATTAGTTTATAATTTGCATTTTAAGTTTTCAGGTTTTCACACATATTAATTTTTTTTATGAGAAATTACCAGCTATCCATACCAGTAATTAATATAAATAAAAAGAGAAATTCAAAAGTTTTCGATTTCTCTATTCCAACCTCATGCTCGCAAATAAATTTCGAGAGCGCTAAAATGGTCCTCCCTTTTATGTTCATTATACATTTGATTTTTTTTTTTCTGTTTCTGTTTTCAAAATGTTTTCCAAAAACTATATGGTCCTAGCGAGGTATCCGTCGGAAAAGCGAATAAACTAATCTAATAAATAAGAAAAAAGTAAAGGCGATTCTTGTTTTTCTTCTTCTTTTCTAGCGGCCCATACAAATTTAGATCCTGCTGGGTTGGCCCGTTGTGGCCATTGAGTTTGACATGCTTGCCCTTGATCATATGCAACCATTAGTTGAATGTCAAAAACGATCTTTAGAATCAACTTGACCTTTGCTAATCTTATAACACAATTTTCCACCGCTCCTCTTCTCCATTCAGCCATGAGTTAAATTATACCATCCATCTGCAGCGCCCTTCTATATATTCCGGTTTATAAATAACTTATACCACACCTTGTTTTTTACTTGCACCGACCCTTGTCACGCATTAGCGTTCCCCATTCACCTGCAATTACCCATAACAAGGATGATTTTGATTTTTCTAGAAATAAAAAACAAAAATAATTCGACTTTCCAATCAGTCATTGATAAACGCAAAATTCCTCTTCAATCATCGCCGATGAATAAAAAAAAAAAAACACCCTGAATTGAGTTATTTTCAGGTTTTCCCAATCCCAGTCCCAATCGCAATCAAAAGCTACGCGAATAACGAGCTCCAAGTCTTCAGAAATCAGCGAATCCTATTCACGTTCAAATAATTTGGTTTGCCGTATGGTTCGAGTTAGCAGTAGCTCAATAGGACCTAGACGAAAGGCAGAAAAAAAAATCAAGTAGATACTCAAAATTGGATTTCACTTGAACAGGATACAGTCGACTTCTGATTTTTTTTTTACATTTTTTGTGCTGACATGATGATGCTGACAACGTTGATGATATTGATGATTACAGGAAAACACCACACCTACCCATAGAACCCACCATTAAATGGCTTAGAGGCTACCGCAAGAGCGGGGGGCGAAATGTCCTCTCGCGCACAGCCCTTGTGTAAACGAGAAGATACACTGAAGGACTTTATGTACTATAATCGCAGTTTCAATCTGAATTTTAATTTTTTCCATCTCGCTGTTGCCGGTCGTAATGAGGCTTTTGATTACGATTGCGGGATGATGACAACTATATGAAGGGGGCACCAATAGGACTGTAATTGATTTGGGTACACGCAGAAAATCCTCTGCTCTGATGTGCTCAGCCTGCAGCCCAACTCGGGATGTTTGTAACGTTTTTCCTTTTTTTTTTTTTTTTTTTTTTTTTTTTTTTTTTTTTTTTTTTTTTTTTTTTTTTTTTTTTTTTTTTCTCTAAAACCCAAATTGACTATATATTGACAAACAATATACAATCGGTAAGCGCAAGTGTTGTCCAGTATTTAAATGTGAGTGACCATGAGACAATAGAAGTTTTAGTAAGAACTGAAAATGAAATTAAAAAAAGTAAAAAGCAAATCAAATACTGTAAATATGAAGAATCCCTTTTTCTCTCGAAATTGAGATTGACTCCATTATTTACAAGTTTTAGAACTAATCAAATATATAATATAAATGACCTAAGTAGAGATTTTGCAGTAGAACTAAAAAGTGTAGTAGCCTCAATGATGAAAACTAAGTCCATACCATTCCAAAATGCAGAATGGTTTAACTTTGACCTTCAACAGGCAAAATTAATAAAAATACAATTGTATAGAAAGGCTGTGATAACCAATAGTATGTCTGACTGGATTAACTACCGTAATTGTAGAAACCATTACAAAAATAAATTAAAATCAGTGAAGTCTTCCTACATCTCTACGAAAATTGACAATGCTAACACTCAAAAAGACATGTGGAGGCAGTTAAAAAAATATGTTCTTAAAACTAGTAAAGACACTATAATTGAAGTGCAATTCGAAAACGGGATCAATATAAATGATAGTGCAATATTGTGTGAAAAATTTAATCACTTTTTTCTACAAAGTGTAGTTAACCTGAGCCAATCTGTGATATATTTAGAATACGAAAATTTAATTGAACAGTGCAATATAGACTTTAAGTTCCGTGCAATAGATGTCCGTGACATAAAAAGTGCAATAAATTTGATAAACAAAAAGAATGACTTTAGCTTTATAAACACTCGTATGATTAGTGATGCCATTGATGTGATTGGTCCTGTCCTTGTCCATATTATCAATTCGTCGTTTAGTGTTGGAGTCTTTCCAGAATCATGGAAGGAATCATTAATAGTACCTATCCAGAAAATTACTGATGCTAAAACATGCCACGAATACCGCCCAATAAACATGATGCCAACCTACGAAAAGATTATTGAAAAAATAGTTCAAATACAATTAAATGAACACCTTTCAAACCAAAATATACTAACAGTGTACCAATCAGGTTTTAGAGAAAAGCATTCTTGTGAAACATGTGTTAATTATGTGTATAGTGACTGGAAAGAAAATGTAGATAAAAAAAATGTCGTTGTAGCCGTATTCCTGGATTTAAGACGAGCATTCGAAACGGTGAATCATGAAATACTGATCAGTAAACTATCGAAGATGGGTATAAAATCCATGGAACAAAACTGGTTCAGATCGTTTATCAATGGGCGAACACAACGAACCAGGGTTAATGATAACGTGTCGTCACCGTTAGCAGTCAACATAGGTCTACCACAAGGAACAATTCTTGGTGTTGTTCTTTTCCTGTTATATGTAAACGACATGGTAAAAGTTGTGGTACATTCAAAGTTAGTGCTTTTTGCGGACGACGGTCTTTTGTATATTTGTGGAAGGGACTTAATTACATGTATAGAACATATAAACTCTGATTTAAGAGCTATAAGTGAATGGTTAAAAATGAATCAGCTTATACTAAATACGGATAAGACTAAGTGTATCATTATTAATAATATCTTGTCTCATGTGCCCCCCGTCCTTGTTGATAATGTGCAAATTGAAATTGTGCAAAAAGTGAAATATCTCGGCATCTTCCTTGACAATAAGCTTACACTATGTGACCATATTGATTACATATGTAAAAAGATATCTAAAAAAATTGGTGTACTAAGAAGAATAAGACAATGTGTATCACTAAACTGTGCCGTCAAAGTGTATAATGTTATTATAAAACCTCATTTCGAGTATTGTGGTAGTGTTTTGTTTGTATGTCCACAATACCAAAAAAACAGACTTCAAGTCTTACAAAACAAAGCAATGCGGATAGTGCTAAAAAGAAATCGGTACACCCCAATAACATTAATGCTGAACTCCCTAAATTGGCTAAGTGTAAACCAACAACTATTTGTTAACGCTATGATTCTTATTTTCAAAATTAAGAACGGTACTTGTCCAATTTATCTGAGTGAAAATGTCACAACAAGAGACAATACAACATACAACCTAAGGAGTGTCGGAGATTTCAGAATCCATAGAGCTAGAACAATAAGAGGACAACGAACAATTAACTTCATAGGATTTCAAAGATTCAACAGTTTGCCAACAGAAATTAAGAATCAATCAAACTTTCAATTATTTAAGAGACAAATTTGCGAATATTCAAGGAATAATATAATTCAATAAAAATATATAAACTTTACAAGAAAACACCAAATTAATTAAAATAAACTGAAATGTAAATTATGAATGTACATAATATTAGTAGAAACCAAACCAAACCATGTAAAAATTGTACAAAAATGAAAAATGGCTTACTTTAAGCTAAATAAATATCTATCTATCTATCTATCTATCTAACAATAAACAATTTTGAATTCATACCCAATCATTGTCCTAGAGGACAACAGCGAGATGAAGAAAACTCCGTGCGTAGTATCTTATACTCTTATCCCCCCGCATCCGGGACGGCTGAGGAGCACAATTCCACTCTTAGCAACATAACACATAATTGGGTAAATATTTTCGAAATTAATTTCTTCTATCCTCGAATGGTTTTTGTTGCCAACAACATTCATCCCTCATCCCTCATCTCCATTCCATCCTGGGGATTTGTGTTTCTTTTTTGTGTATGAATTTTCATCGTTCCTCCGTGTATTGTGTGCATCGTTTGATTATTCAAAAAGATCACAGACAGTACCATGTTGGCCAGCCACCCAAACCCAACTCCCCTCAGTATGGGGATGTGTTTTGTAATGAAATGCAAAATGGCTTCTGGGATTTTCTTCGTCCATATTCCTGGGAACTGAAACTTTGATTTTGGGCTCTTCGCAGAAAAAAAAAAAAAACATCCGGAAATAAGGACACACCATTCCATTTGTAACGAAAAGAAATACTTTTCGAAAGAAGAAGAAGAAATCTGTAATTGGACAATGCGCCAGGTTTTATTATTATTATTTTTTTGGTTGCGTGCGGCAGGAATGAAAGATGAATGGGAATTAAAGAAATTGTAAGCCTCTTCCGTGGGTAGGTAACAGCCAACAAAAAGAAGAGCAAATCCTTCCACAAATGGAATTTCAATTTTAAAACATAAGTAATAAGGGATTTGCAGGAAATTCAATTCCCCAGATAGTTGGCTGTTGGCTCTGTATAGGTAGGAGTCGCAGACACATTTTTCATTTTAACAGCAGAAAATAAATCCTTGAATTAAAATTTAAACAAGAAGTTAATTTGTGGGGGGATGGTGTTCACTCCTGGATTTTTTTTTTTTATTATTATTATTATTCATTTTGGTCCTTCGAACGAGTAAGCAGTCATACTCATAAGTGGATGATTAAAATGTGCACGGCTGGCGGGTCACTTGAGTGTATTTTCCATTGGTAGGAAGATTTGTGCAGTTGAATGGGATTTCATGAATCAAAAGGAGAGAAAGGATGCAATGGGAACCGAATGTGATTGAAACAGTTCAGGCGCGACATGAATTCAATAAAATTTCAATGAAAGCAAAGGATTGGGTCTGCGGTAAGGGATTCGCTGAGGAGTTTTCTCTTGAAATGGTTGAAACTAATTTTTGAAAACTTTTTTTTCGAATACCTACTGAAAGTTACTTGTCGAAAGATGAGATGAAATACAAATGCAAATTTGCGACAGTAAATATTTCGCAACTCCATTTGCAATTAAAATGGCGACGAAATATTTTTCCGAACGAGGTGTCGACGAAAACAAGTCTCTGAAGTTTGTCCAGCTACTAAACGACTTGGTCCACGTTCAACACAGCTCCTATGCACCGCCCCAACATGGTACAACGGCTACTAGGACCCGAAGTGATCCGTCATAAGCTGTTGTTTAATCGCGGGTTTTTAACTCTAACAAGGACCGTCCATTTTTGCGGCAACTATGCTCCGACATACAGTCCGACATTTATTTTCCGAAAGGGACTGGTTATTTTTGCGGCTTTGACCAAGTAGGTACCTACGACCCTACGTTCATTCGATTTTCGCGACTACTACGATCTGACATATTCCGACGCTCATTCCGCTATGACGTTCTTTTAGCAACCGACAGTTTTTGTACTCACTAACCGCTCTGGAATAGTCCGACGTTTTTTCCGCTGCTATACGTTTCCACTTTGACCGTCGGCTTTTACGACGTTATTTCCGTTTCTACTACTACCTACGTTCCTAAAGACCAATGATTTGTGCGGCTGCTCTTAGTCCGACGTTCTTTATAAAGGGTTTTCCAATAAGAGGTGTTATTGTGAATGACCCGCTATTTCGGTAGCTGTCACTTTTGAAGCTTTTATTCTTTCACATTTGACAAGTAGAAACTACGCCATTACTAAAAACGGAACGATACACGCTTCAACAACGCATTGAAATTATGAAAATTCACAACAAAAATGGTGAAAATCTTGCAGTCACAGTTCGCAAAACTAAAGCATTTTTTTATCCGCCGTGACCGACAAGGTGGGACCGCAATACAGAAATTGGTGGACAAATTCGAACTGTTGGTATAAGTTAGTGATGTGAAGAATAAAACCCGTGCACATCGCTCAAGAACAACTGAGAATATTGCTGCTGTAGCCAAAAGTGTTGAAGAAAACCCTGGTTTGTCCATTCCTCTTCGTTCTTTGAAATTGGCCAGTCCAACATATTTTGCATAAAGACTTGGGTCTTAAGGCTTAAAAGGTTCAATTAACACAAGAACTCAAGCCGGCCGATCATCAACAACGTCGTGTCTTTGCTTATTGGGTCCTTGAAATGCATGAAAATGATCCGCATCTGGGGTTCGGAAGTCCCAAGAGTTATTGTTGAGAAGCCTCTCCATCCTGAACGTGTGACTGTTTGGTGCGGTTTATGGTCCGGCGGAGTCATTGGACCTTACTTTTTCGAAAATGAGGTTGGATCAACAGTTGCGGTGAATGGATTGCGCTATCGAGAGATGATTAATGATTTTTTATGGTCGGAGTTGGATGGTATTGATCTGGACAACGTTTACTTTCAACAAGACGGCGCTACGTAACACACAAGCAACGAAACCATTGATCTTTTACGGGAAAAGTTTCCGGACCGTTTTACCTCTCGAGGTGATCACAATTGGGCACCGAGATTTTGTGATTTAACACCTTGTGACTTCTTCCTTTGGGGCCATGTGAACGATAAGGTCTACGCCAACAGCTCAGCCTCGATTCAAGACCTCAAAGATAAAATTCGTGATGCTATCGAGGACGATTTGGTTATGGAAAATTTCATGAAAAGGATATGGTCCTGTATGCGTGCTCGTGGTAACTATTTGACTGATGTTGTTTTTTATTATTAACGGCATACATTCCTCTTTATTATGAAATAAACATCAGATCATTTGTCTCAAAAAATTACATTTTTCTTTGAATACCAAAATAGCACCTCTTATTGGAAAACCCTTTACTTCTACTTTTGGACAGGGACCGTCAAATTCTAGAACTACTATGCTTTGACATTATCTGACATTTGTCATGTTAGTGCGCTGCAATAGGGTCCGACATTTCGCCGGCCTCGAAGCCTTGATCTGGTCCGAAATTTTCCACAGACCACTTCCACTTCTTTCGCCGTTTTTTTAGCTAATACCCTCTGAGATCATCAGGCGTATTTTCGACTACTAGGCTTCGGAGTGTTTAAATAATAATGCGATAATTTTAACTCGATAGTCCCGAGAAACCCTCTTGAAGGCTTTGGCATGATTCCGCAGTTTTCAGGCTGCTATACTCCGACTGTGGTGCCATCTACTACCTACCTCAAAGGGTAACCGGACGTTACTAAGCCACACCCAAATGTGTAATTGTCAGAAAGTCGTATACCTATTTACGACGAATGACAGTTGTACATCCACACAAAGTTTGGTGTTTTTTTCTGGACCATTATCTATCCGACACGCCTTTGAAGAAAAAAAAACATCACAGATTTTGAGCCTTTTTGAAATGAGAAGATTTGTACTATCGGTCCCGATTGTTACAGAGCTCACAGCTAAATCAGAGACTGCTCACACGCACTCGCTTAACAAATATGATAAATCTGGAAATTGCTACTCCTTAAATGCCCTTACAACTTAAACAGATACGCCAACCCCACTCACAGCAGCATCTAAAAATCAGAAGCATTTAAAAAAAAATCCCTTCAACTCATTCTACCTAATTACAAATTAATTGTTGCTCCCCGTTCAGATTAACCAAAGCGCGACCCAAACATAAATTGTCGGCAAATCCACTCGCACCTTAATCCTTCACAGATGAAGAAGAAGGCCTTCCAACGTTGAGAACGCACAATTAAGAAAGGCAAACAATCGACGACATTTTGCATATGGACTGGCTGTCTTATTGACAGCCGCGGCGCGTGGCTTCGCAACGGTTAAATGGAAATCCTGCAAATGGCATACTTCAATGGCTGTCGTGCCATTAACTGTAGTCGTGGGTTGGTCGTTGGTGCCGCCGACGTATCCTTGATCTAAATGACTTACGACGCACATTGACACCGCGATGTAAGTTATTACTAATCCGACCTTGTGTATACTGTGTACACACACCCACCCTTATTTTATCGACTGTCCCGTTCGCCTCCTCCAATAACCACATTTTAATGGAAGTTTGAAGTTTTTTTTTCCGAGCTCAAAATTTTTAAGTTTCCTCAAGCGAATCGATCAGGAGGGATATCTACACAGCACGGAACACACATAACACTAGGGGTGTTTGCACAGTTAGAGCAGCTCTATTGTGGTATGGGTATAGTAAAAGGAAAAAAAAATTACGACTCTAAGGACATTCGCGGGGGGTGGGAGTATTGAATTTATATTCGATGTGCCACGGTAGCAACAGCAGGCGAATTTATTTTTACTTTTTTTTTTATACATTTTTGACGGTGCACAGGGTGGCAGGGGCGTTATACCGCACACACACGTTCACCCTCGCACAGGGATTGCAAAAGTTGTGCGTTTTTTTTTTTTTTTTTTCATTCTTTTAGTGGTGGTTTCTCGTGGGGTGGCCCAGAGATAATGGTAATGGTGGCTTTATCGTTATAATACCTTTATAGATTTTTTCTTCGCGGGGTTCTGTTTTTTTCTTCAGTTCACCCAAAATATTACTGAGGGTGGTGAATGGAAAAACAAATATACCCACCAACATGGTATCCTGGGAGGGAAACATTAAGTAATACTTAATCGCCTTCTCGTCCTGTATAAGCTTATAGCAGCGCCCATCGTTCAGAGGTCCTGTTCTGTCAGTATCTCGTGTTTTTTTCTTCTCTCTCTTATGCGGACTCTGCTCTCGCACTTGTTTTGCTGTGTTGTTTGTGTGTTGTGTCGTCGAAAAGTACGTGATGAAAACAAAGATGGCTTCCTTGTGGATTTATGATACTTGGTGGAGGATAAAATAAAAATTTGATTGCAGTGTTATCCAGCGCCATTTGCCTTCGAGTCTGTCTGTGTGGAGGATTCGTATGCGAAGGATGCTTTTGCGAAATAAATTTCGATTATTAAAAATGTTCGCTTTTACGGTGTTTTACGGTGGCTTGGTATTAATATATTTTACAACTATTACCGGGCTTTATGGAGTCTCACAGGTACCAACGTACCTGTCCTGTTGATGGTCATATATCATGAAAATAATAAGATGCTGATGAAGGCATTCAAAGTCGTCAGGGAGTCGTTAGAGTTTTGCTGCTGGAGATTTTTTTTTGAAGCGTCGTATAGGCACCGGAGATCAACCATCCAACCCGGTGAAGCCATTGTTATCCTGCATGATTTTGGTGGGGGGGCTTATTGTCTCAACAACTTCTGCGTACCCAAGAAAGCTAAGTCAGTCTAGCTATAGCCTCGAAATCGTCAATCGCTATAGCTCTTCCGATGCTGAATGCTAGCATTTGAGGCTTTGAAGTTGATAAAAAGGCGGTGATGCCTTGCCTTGGAATTGGTTAGTGTATTCCACGGCAATATTCAACACGAAAATGAAGTCTTAGGTCGACCTGGAGGATCTAAAGTCAATTCAGGTACACTCCGATTCGTTTGTCCATGGAGGGTTTAAGACGTTCGTGTAAAAAGTTGGACAGGATCTTATAACCTTGCATAGGAATATGTATATCCTGGCATTGGGTATATGACGTTTCAAGCCCAGTGCTTCTGGTTTTAGTGTATGCGCCAAACTTCACATTTATGCCGATCAGATTCAGCGCTTATATAGCCACTTTTGCACGGAGTTCTCTTCCCGCCCTTATACCCTCTCTAGATGGTGATGCCCACTTAGCAGCTGTCATTATCACAAGCAACCTTATAAAGGTCTAAGTGTGTTGGCTAGCCACTCAAACTAGCAGCTGTCATAAGACCTCCTTAAACACAGTTTCTATATTCCCTAGGCCCCAGCTAGGGCTTCCTCAGTTGCTTCAAGGTACCCGCATCCCAGTCTTGAATCAGGTTGCTAAAATTCTCATTAAACCTCCAGATGCAGTCTCGAGACAGTACTATTTGAAGCTCTTTTTCTCTTCATAGGATCTTCGTCTTCTAGCTCCTGCTGGATCAAGGCTCTGCTTTCGCTACGCTAGTTTTACTACTGCAACAATTTGTTTATATCTTCAGCTTCTTTTGGGGTTTTCCGGTACACTAATAGATGATAAGACCAACGACCAAAGAGTCTTTCTCTGCAGTAGGTGGTTACATCATCGGCTATATCCTTGCCAATGCCGCGGTACTGCAGAACCAGCCTGTAAATAGAGTCTATCGTCAACGAGTGCCCACTTTACTGTGCACACTTTTTAGTTCCGGAGGTTCTCTAATAACTCTGGCTGCTAACTGCAGTCGCTTTTCGAGGACCGGAGCTACTTCAGTTGTGCTAAGGCATCCAAAGTCGAACTTTTCGTCGGAACGATACCTCATCCCTGTACACGTCAGTTGAACTTCATCTTAAGTTCTAATTCATTTATTTCTTAGTAAGTTAAGTCTCCTTACCCCGGATTAAGCTTCGACGCAACCTTTTTTAACAGCTAACCTTAACCTTAAGCCCACACGCAGGGGACCCTCCCATTAGGACACGTATAAAAGGAACTCCCCCGCAGAAAGACGCTGTGCAACTAAATTACTTTGAAGGATCACTCGCTTTCTATATACACTCGACATAAACAATTTCCCAAGATGAATTGATATCATTCGTTTGATTTAAGTTCCTGCTGCCACATGCACGCCAGGATCCACATCAATCCTCCATCTTCTTACCGCCGCTTTTGCCATATTCTTTGCTCCCCCAAAAAGAAGAAGACAAATAATTGGGATGTGGTAAAGAGGAGTAGGTATTCTGCAAAAAAAAAAAAAAAAAAAACGAAGAAAAATAATATAAACTTGAATTCTTATCCTGCGTTCAAGTAGAATCCTGCTTGCTGCTGCTGATATCGCTTCTACTTGCGCGCTGTTGTTATTTGTGTTGTGTTGTTGTCGCCGAGCAAAGCCATAAAAGAAATTGTTTGAGGGCCATTTGAATGCTTTCAGGAGTAAACAAGAAAATGCCATTTTCAAAGTTTTATCCGTAAGATTTTGAGGTTTTTAATTTTTTTTTTTTTTTTTTTTTTGTCGGTTATTCCTTAGGATGTCCTTTCAAGCTTCTTTTTCGTTCTATATATACCTATGTACGAGTACGTTTTGGTTTTGCCTCTGATGCCTCTGTGTCCTTTTATGTTAATTTTTTTCGATTTTATTTTCTTCGGGCTGTTTTTGTTGCTGACGGTTTTTTTTTTTTTTTTTCTCTGTTGTTGTTGTTGTGTGTAGATGGGGATGGCATGCCGGGAGTTGCTTCTACTTTTTAATATAAACGAATAAAGGTGGATTTGATTTACCTTAGTTGGATTCGGGTGATTTTTTTCTTTCTTCAAACTTTTTTTTTTTCCTTACTTTCAATTTTTTTTCTTGTCTTACCACTACCACAATTTTATTCTCTACCTACCCAGTTTTCAAATCGCCAGAGTATAGGTAGGTCTTATTACAAACGATATAAGGTCGCCTTTGTGCTGTGGTTTGATAAACGAATTTTCGGGATGAACTCGCCTTTTGGTAGATTTCCTTCATTTTTTGTTTAGCTATAGACTTCAAAGTATAAAGTTAAAAAGAATTATATTATAAATGTGTGTGTAAATATGAGCTTGATTCTTAAAGGTACCTAAAAATATTTTAATCGTAATTTCGTAATCTTGTAATGTGAGCAAGGTATGTTTTGAACTCGTAGACCTCCTTAAAGGGCAGAAATTGAAATAACTGAACGTAGACGTAGGTAGATAGGTTCCTTCCTACACGTTGTAGATTTTCTAAGTTTTATAAGATTTAAAATTTCTACTTTTTATTTGTCAGTATATGTTATACGTTTGGGACTATAGAACAATACAAAAATTCCTAATTCGACATTGAAAACGGCGAAAAATATCAAATTTTGTTTGCTGAATATTACGATTAGAAGTACATATTAATTCGAGCTTCATTTATTTGTAGTGATTTGCGAAATTTTTGGCGCAATTCAATACTTCAATAGGTCAATTCCTCATGCACCACTTTAAAATCTTAAATTGCAAAAAATATTTCGTGATTTACCACCACCGAATGATGAATCAATAAAATCTTATAATAATTTCACACATGTAAATTGAAAACGTAAATTGACGTAGAGAAGTCGTAAATTGCAAAATATGAATTGCAAATTGATAAAAATAAGCTGCAATTTACGATTAAGAATTTGTAAATTGCAACTACTGAAGTAGTAAATCAACCCCTGTTGCAATTTACTAAGGGATGAAATCATAATTGCAACAGAAAAGTGGTAATTTACGATTTGCTTTTTTGCAATTCACAACCACAGTAATATCAAATTGATAACTATTTGTGTCAAACTGCGATCGGTTATGGCAATATGTATTTCACGTCCGATTCTTGATTTGATGTGAGAATTTTTTCCGTGATTGGAGTTGGAAATTACGAAGTTTTTTTGCAGATGACTGTCACAAGACGGACCTGAAGACCGCCGGGTTTGTCGCAAGACGAATCTGAAGACCGCCGGGATTGTCGCAAGACGAACCTTAAGACTGCCGGGACTGTGGCAATATGAACTTGAAGACCGCCGAGAATAACGGAAAAAAGTTTAAGATCAAATCAAGAAAAATAAGCGCCGAATCACGAAAAGTTTGTCTAATTTTAGAGCTTAGCTCAGGAATAACTAATTCACGACTTTTTTATTATGAATCAACACTTCTCAGTGTCAATAATGCGATCGGGCATGAAATACATATTGCCACCGATCGCAGTTTGACACAAATAATTATCAATTTGATATTACTGTGGTTATGAATTGCAAAAAAAATCGTAAATTACTACTTTCCTGTTGCAATTACGATTTCATCCCTTAGTAAATTGCAACAGGTGTTGATTTACTACTTCAGCAGTTGCAATTTACAAATTCGTAATCGTAAATTGCAGCTTATTTTTATCAATTTGCAATTTATATTTTGCAATTTACGACTTCTCCACGTCAATTTACGTTTTCAATTTACATGTGCGAAATTTTTATAAGATTTTGTTGATTCATCATTGAAGTGGTGGATTGTGCCAAAAATGTCACAAATCACTACAAATAAATGAAGCTCGAATTAATACTTCTATTCGCAATATTCGAAAAACAGATTTTGAAAATTTTCGCCGTTTTCAAAGTCAAATTACCAATTTTTGTATCAATTCAAGACAAAATCGTTGTGATTTGCGAAAAATATATAATTCGTGATTTGCAACTCATAATTTTGCTATTAGTGACTTTGCAGTTCTTTCCGTAAATGTCGCGAGACGATTCTGAAGACCGCCAGGTCGTATTAAAATTTACACATAAAAAAAAAAAAAATTATAAATCGTAGCGAAACTAATAAGGTTCCGTTTTTTTCCTTTGGGTACGGAACCCTAAAAAGGGTATAAGCGATTTCCTTTTCACATGGAAGCTACTTCGAAATGTTAAAAAAAAAAAAAATAATTCAATTCAAAAATCTGATAGGGGTCCACATGGACCTAAGTGGGGTGCGGAAGGGCTCGCTCTGCCGTTTGCACCCATAAACCTAATGGGCGTCCCAGACTGAACAAATAAAGATATTGTGCATATTTAAGCGAATTTAGATTCTGAAGGACATGTTTGCCAAAAAAAAAAGAATAATACTTGCATGTCGTTAACACCTCCCATAGCTATACTCGCTCGTAATACCCACCTCTCCCCTGCCAACACGCACTTCCTCATGCAGAGTACAAATAGCCCCACTTAAATTGAAACAACTTGTGAGCAAATAAAATAAAATAAAACAGAGCATATTTCAATTAAATCAGATCAGCCCCCACCACATCGTGAATATTCACAGAAAAGCTTTAACTTCGTCATAATTGCCGGTCCATCAGCACCATCCACCCAATGAAGTTGCTAATTAAAATCGTACAGTAGAGAATTAATTCGAAAAACCACGTCACCGTGTGCTGCCCTTTCATTATCTCACCGTCAAGTGTGTAAAATGTATATTTTTGTTTTTTGCTTTCTCGCACAACCCCTCTCGTTCACGTTCGGCTAATTAAATGATTATCCTTCATCACATAAAGGACACACCACAATAATGACTGCCAATCTGATGATGCCGTATACAGTGAAATTAATTAGCATTACAAGCGCCCCGAACGAAACACTTCTGCAACAGATCAACATCACTTGTTCCGCAAAACAGAGAATATCCGCACACTCTCTCTCTCTCTAGTAAAATCAACAAGTCGGATGTAATATTCCGGATTGCCGCAGCCACAATGGCATAATGAATGCGTCAAGGGGGATGAATCAGGACTGCAACTGTATACACCTATACGTACCGCAAAAATTTGCACAATAAAACGCTAATAATGCGATGCGATTGTCAATGGTTCGTCCTCCGATGATGATGTTGATATAATGATGATTACTGCAATTGAATGCGAGTCCATGCAGCCCTCCTAAATGGATTCGTGCCCGCGAACAGAGTGCAAAAATGCTCAGCTGAAGGGTGCCGATCCATCCCCTATTAGTTTATTGATACGTAATCCCGATAATTGGGTATTGGCAGAAGTCAATTATTTGCAAGCCAGGATAATGCCGATACTGCCTGTGATGTTCTCTCGTTCCGAGTGTATTTGGTTGAACTGTCAACCCCTATAGCTATTTCGCCATCAATATTTGTCTAGGATTTTTCTTTATTCCTTTTTTTTCGCATTCATTTTCTGCACAATGATATTGTTTACGGCAATTGATGTTGATCTGCTGTTTGGTTCGTGTCCTTTGCCAATTATCCAACTACAGGATGGGGGATGGACGATGATTTTACTAGGACGGAGTGGTGTCCATTGTTTGCCAAATGTTGTAAGATGAGGTGTTTGCTTTTTGTTATCGTGGAAAAGGAAGTGGAAGTGGAAGTGATGCACGCGTTCGCGGTGACAAAAGGATATGTTGCACTTATTGGGTTTTGAGGTCGTTCTCCTGTGGTAGGGTGAAGAGCTGCAGTTTCAATTAGAAGCATTAGGGACTGGGCTTAGGTCGATTGGGAATGGTGTCTATTAATAAAGAGGGTCTTAGGCAGCAAACCGAAGCAAGTTTGCAATTTCGATTTTTACTTGCTGAGGGCAGGTATTGGATTTGGGAATAAGTTCCAGGCTCGGGGTTTCAATCAGAATTGAGTTTACGATGAGAGGGAAATTCTCATTTTTAACTGCTGTCTAAACGGCTCCGCGGATTTTTAACAAACTTAGATTCAAACTACCTTAGGTTCACATAACCAGGCGGAGATAAAATTTGTAATTGATTTCTCGAGTTAAATATATTTTAGGTATGTTTTGGTATAAAGGGGCAAGTTTCGTACGACCCAGTCGTGCACTTTTTTGCATGTGAATATATTTTGCAGCAGAGACGAAGATATAATATCGCCGTTTAAGAGAGTTTTAAGATCCCTGCAGGTCCAACTGAAATTACTGTAGTCCTCTGAAAATATGTCTGCAGGATCGAGTGTCTATCCTGTAACTAAAGTTAATTTTTAAAAAGGTGACCCAGTGTTGGTTGCAAGCTGGTTGTATATGTCTTCGGACTAGAGCTACTTTAAGTACACAGAAGATCCCTACCTCTGTGGCCCTCTGGCCCTCGAGAGACACCTAATATATTCACCACCAAAGTACAGTTTAATGACTCTATGTCAAATGGATATGGGCATCTGGTGTACCCTCAGAAAAATGCCCGATTTTCTATGGCGACCGCTATTTAAATATAAAATGTATATGTAAAGTTGCTTTCAAAATAAAATATCTCTTTTCAATGAGAACACATTTTTCTTCCTTCATAAACAGTGACGAACGCCCCTTTTTCTCTGACACAGCCGGGCTCACAATCACAATGAAGAAAGACTTCTTGCAATGTACTCATTTGCATTCGAGGACACAATTCACTTCCTGCACATCACACACTGCTCGAGCAGCACAATATGTTTCGATTTCTTTAAGGTGCGTGCACAACCCCTTTCCGAAGGGCACCCCTTTTTCTTCTGTGTGAAGAAAACTTTCGGGCCAGTGTTGATTTTTAATTTGAGATTTTTTGTGCGTGCCATCAGACAATAGCGTCTCGACGTCGTATTTATTCCTCTTAAAGGGGACGCGCCGTGAGAAGATCTCTGGTGGAAACCACTGTGCATATGATATTGAATTAATTCCATGACGTGGTCGAGGCATTAGCCAGGTAAAATGTGACTGCAATTGAAGCTGGCTTGGGATGATGTGGATGACCCGAAATGGGATATTAGTTGCATGAATTCGATGGGAAAGGAGAACGGAAGCAAAGGTGTATTGACGACACACGTGACTATCTTGAGATGAAGTTCTTATGTCGTTCCCAATTCATTATGCAGATGACATGTGACAGTTGGGTGACGGAGATGATTTTCGCTTTTGAAGCGATGCCATTTGTAAGCGGCATGTGGGAAGGAAGTAACTTGACAAGGTTTTGCTTAACAAGATCCTTGAGGTCTGTACGAGTGAACGAAAAGTCGGGTGCAGACGATTTTTTTTTTTTTTTGTAGGGGTTGTATTACACCTGAGCTATGAAGGCTCCAAAGGACTCATTGTTTGGTTAGATTTTTTTCTCAAAATTGTTGTCCACCCTAACCGCACTTCCTCCCACCCACGCCTACTCGGCTTACTGCATAGAAGTTGTACAGATAATAGATATATCCTCCTACAGAAAGTAGGGCCAAATCGCTGTCAGCCAGGAAACGAAAGGAAACTCAAGTCACATCCGGAAGAAAAGAAATGAGCAAATCAGAAAAATCAGCAGAAAAAAAAAAAAAAAACAAATAAGAAGAGAAATAAAAATCCGAACGTTGGAAAATTGAAACTAAATTTCCCGAGTTCTGCATGATTTGAATAAATCAACTTACAATTTCCCGTGATTCGATTTCGGTTTCTCATCTGTGTATCTCTGCGCCGGCCGTGGTCGTTTGCACACACAGTGCTCACTTCGAGTTGAGAAAAGCGACGAAGAACAAGCTGAATGTCCTTCTGCAGTGAATATACGCGGTAAATTGTACGTACATAGCTTCCTCTGTGCGACAATACCATCGTGATGACGTCGCTCAAAATCAAAATCACTGATTTCGGGATTATTATTATTTTCTAAAGGACGAAAAAAAAAAGAAAAAAAAAAAAAAAGTTGAAGACGAAAAATCGGGTAAATGTACGCTACGCAGCCATAGTCCTCCCCGGTCCGGTCTTTATTTGCAATTTCGAGAGGAGGTGGTTTCTTTTTCTTTTTGGTCTTATCAACATTTTGCTCAACTCTGCGCGCTGTGCTGCTTGTGGCAGATTCCATCTTAATCTGTTGTAAATCGAATTTTCCATCTTCCATTTTTTTTTTGTGCGCGGGGTTTTCCGTTTTTTTCTTTCTTTTTTTTTCGTTTCTTCAATTTGATTTTCATCAAAACGCGTAGAATGCGAAATGTGGTTGGTATAGGATAGGAAGGACGACTTCTCTCTCGTGAGGTTGGCTGGGAATAGGATTACTGCGATGATTTGGAAAATCAGTGCATTTTTGCGGAAGGATGAACGCCGCCATCGGTGTTTGTCATGAAAAAACTCGATTTTTGGGGCGGACTGATTGATAGATGTTTTATTCAATGACTCCGAATGATGTATGATGGCGGGATTGGGTTCTTAAAGGTCAGTTGAATGTCAAATTTTGGACTGAACCTAAATGGCAGTTGACAATGAGCAAAATGTAGTAATAGTTCCCTACACCAAAAAGGAACCAACAAGAAGGACCGACCCACTAAAAAAGATTTGTAATCGCAAGATAAAAAAAGTAAACAAAATTATATGACTATAGTATTTTTTTGTGTTTTAAAGACGTTTATGCAGTAACAACCGGGAAGGCTTAATTTCACCTGCATCCCATACTGGGAGAAGCCCAAATAAAATATTACAAGGATTCGAAACGCCAGCTTTTATGATGAAGCTAAGGAAGAAAAATTATTTTCGAACCTTTCTGAATTTTTTAAGATTTTTCGCAATGAAAACATTTTTTTAAGTTGTGCCAGTCATTGTACGTATATTTCTTCTATGCCTTTATGACCAATAGCGCCGTCATGTTCGTGTCACATACTGCCATGGATTGGGAGTTGAAATACAAATTCAGAACAATAACTGAGCAGTTTTCAAAGAATAGTGTTGGAGAAGAAGTTCAGTGATTAGTGTGCGGAGTAAATGGTTCTTTGTTGGGCCTAAGAAGAACGCAAATATCGGGGAAAGTATTTTACGTGTGAAGATCTTGAAGGTACGTATGACATCAAGCCCTTGCTCTGCGAATGTCTAAACGTCCAAACAAGTGAATTACTTACTTTCTCTATGAAAAAGACACATTTTAGAGACCTAGACCACCACGCAAGTTCCATAAGCAGATGCAAACAGGCGTGTTTCTGATTGATTGAGACTCAGTTTTACTTATTGGGTTCGTTCGCATTAATCTTTCTCATTTTGCACAGAGTTGATTTCAACGTCGACATAGTTATTCTGATCTAGATTCAGAATATGACTAAATCCCTGGAGTAAGAAGCTCATTACAGTATTAAAATCAAATTCAAGAAACTTGAAGAAAAATACCTACCCGCATCTATTTGCTTGCATATATTTTCTATATAATCAAAATCAGCATTGAGAACCTAAGCTGAACTGATTTTGAGTTACAAAAATAAAGCCAAACCAAAGGATAATTTGTGGATCCCGAAAGTAAATATGTTGAGAAATACCATTAGGAGAAAAGTTGCGTGAACTTGGCACCCTAAAGTTTTAAAATTTCTTAGAGTAGGTGTTGAATGACTTAATACATAAGACTTCCCGATTTCTTGGTACAAAATTTTGAAAGTGCTGTTCATTTGTTTTTTTTTTTTTTTTTTTTTTTTTTTTTTTCATTGTTTTAAAATGTAACTTGTTAAAAATTTGATTTTTTTACATTGTCTTCAAACAGCTCTAGAGCTTCTTATAGTTTCAGAAAATTGGTGAGTCTTCTCAATATAATTCAGTGCTTCAATCGTCCATCACGCTCCTTCTTGAACCTATGATGCACAAGAACACATTTAAGGGTTGCGGTCAAATTTCTGGATCGGTGAAAATTCTTTTTACAAAATGTTGCTTCTTAAAATTCCGCAAAAAAAGCTGCACGTTTTTTAACAGTTTCCAAACCCTTTTTTTTATTGTTGTAGAATTGTGCTTTGGAATATGGCGTACCTGCCAAGAAATCAGTGAAATTATCTAAATTGTGGCCGCGTTCTTCTTATATGATTTGTAGGTGTTTAAGAATTGAAAACATTTTAAAAAGAAACAATTTTAGAGATTTAGAGAGACACAGCTTCTTTGCTACTATATGTTTGACTTGACAATAAGGTACAGTGGAAGTCCAGTATAACGAATGATGTCATTCACTATATCGAGCGCGTTCGTTAAATCGATCGAATTTTTATACTATTTTTAAAAAAATAAGTAAAAAAAAAAAATGTTTATTTTGACGGTTTTAAATGGAATAGATGATTGTTCGTTCCTTATATCGGATAGTAAATCGTGGGCACCATTCGCTCTACAGAGATACTAATGTATATCTGAAAAGCGTTCTTTTTTGCAACATTTGCTGAGCATCCAACAATGTGCGATGAAGTTTTTCTTAGAGGCTGAGGTAAGCTCCCAGACAACAACAAATTTTGGGTAGATATACAGAAGATCTCTAAATTCGACGTTTAGTTTCTCTGGAAACTAGCAAAAATACTTTATAGGTTTTTTCGGCCGGAAGCCGGGCACCTAGGCCTTGTAAAACATTTGAATCGGTATACGGCGCTGAGAAACTTCAGGAACCCCACAGAACTCCTGGTTGCAGCTTCAAGTATTCCTGTGAAGGTTTTGAATGATTGAAATGGAAGAAGTGCTTTAACGAGTCGACCACACAAACTAGTAAATAACTTGGTTAAATATAGAAAAGTTCATTTGTCTGTCAAGCATCACAACTTACTTACTTATTTAGATGGCACTACAGTTCGGGGTGAAACTGGGCCTCAATCAACATGCCTCTCCAACTAACCCGGTCCTTAGCTAGCTGCCTCCAGTTGCGCAATCCAAGTTGATTGAGGTATCACAATTAGGAAGTGGAAAATCGAATGTTTGACAGACGTTTGCGAGAGGTGGCGCAATAGAAAAAAAACCTCCAAATGTTAACTGAACTTTTCCGGAAATGGAACTTAAGTCCCCTCATAACACAAATCACTGAGCCACTGCGTAAATGAGGCTGCTTATATTCACTTATCCAGTCTCTTGCTGGTGTCGCACTCAATCGGGTATTGACGGCCGATGGCATCTTATGTAAACTAAAAATATCCCTTTCTATCTTTAAATAATTGTTAGGTAACAACTTTCGCAAGGCATTGGCATAATGATCGCGCTGCAACCATACTGTTCTAACAGAACGCTCCTTTATTATGTCCTTCAAAATGTAAGAACCAACTCAACGTATAACACAGACCTCCTTGTAATTTCTGAACAATGAATAGAGGCTCCGCCCAGTAGCGAAAAACGATAATTTTAAGGATCCCACTTGAAACCGGGATAACTTAGATATACTCGCCAGCAATTACAATTAAAATTAGTACCCCTGGGGGCACAATAACTAAGTTATCGCATCGATAAGAACTATACAAGTACAGCCACCGCCACTCCATTCCATTCGAAGGTGACGCCTTCCACCTGCCTGCTGCGTCTTCGGATTGTTCCACGGCCTAAAATTTTTATGCGGCGCCAATAAAACGCAGCTCCAACATTTGGCATCCATTCTCACATCATTGCTCTGTCGTGTTAAACAATTGCACAACAAATTACGTACATCACCTGCTCTCGCATCCTTGCGGGCAGATTTACACTTCTGTCTCGCAGCGGGGCCCATCCATACAAGACCCGCAATTAGTCCGTTTATTTAACCCGGTAGCATAATAAAAAGTCTGTAATCGAAATGACGCCGAGCCGAATTAGCGTAATGACAATGCGTTCGTTTATTTCACTGCGCGCCATCACACAAAGGACAGCGCAAATCTTTTGTTGGGCAATTTCAAATGCCTATGCATCGCCGAAGTATCACAACGTCTCACAAAGGAGTCCTTTCTCCTTGGCAGAACTACCTTCTGCCGATGTGATAATTCCTCATCAGGGGAAGTCTCAAAAAACAACGTAACTACCTACCTACCTTCGGTCGTTACAAATTTGCATATCAATCGATTACGGTCTCAAAAGAAAATCGAAAAAGGGTTGGTCCAGTCGAAAAATTAGCGCCAACACGATGTAGGACTTCGTATACATTATACAAGCCATCAACAACTGTAATTACTTATACCATTCAATTACAGTGGTGGCGAGAGTAGCATGACAGCCTTCACTGGATCGGGATTACAACAATTCAACCGAAATGTTTAATATTCTTTTGACGTCATCTTTGCGTCGTCCTTGCCGGCATTTAACGACGTGTTTGTGTTCTCTGCTCGACCAGTCGTCCCATTTTATTCGCTGTGGCGTGTTGCGTCGTTGTAATCAAATTAAGAAGATTTTAACGCCAGTTTTTCATTACTCATTCTGGGAAATGCAGAGTTCATTAGATGGGTGGTGGTGGTGGTGGTCTGGTGGCATGGGCCTCGCATAAGGATGGCGACGACTTTGTCGTAAAGTTGCAGAGGCTTTGTGGTCCGGCGATAAAAACTTAACAAAGCGACAGAACATGAAATTCACATCATTAATCAAAAACCACGCGAATATCCTTTTTATTTCATTTATATTATCTCGGCGAGTGTGTGGGTGTTTTTTTTTTTTTTTTTTCTTTTTTCTGCAGTAAAATCGCTTAAGGATGAAAGTGGCGTATACGAATCCCATTTGGTGATGATGCTATATACGTTCGCCTTGGATATTTCATTTGCTTTTGGGCAATAACTCATCAGGGACGATGGCCGTTGTTGTGTTAATCTTAAAAATAAAAACCCGAATCCCTTTGAAAAGCATATTTTATTAAAAAATTGTTAATTCCTCCGAAAAGTTGTTCGAATTTCAGATGAGTTGACTGATTCTTGTGACGCTGAGGGTGGGTGGGAGATAGTTTACGTGTAGCATGTAGCATCCCTTCATTGGCTTAACTTTTTTGCTGTTTGATGGAAATTAACAAGGACTATAGGATGCACCCTAACGGATAAATAATTTAGAGCGATGTCATTGCTTGTTTGGAGAGGGCTGCCATGTTTTTATTTCAAGCTTACTTACGTGGGGGAGTGCATGGCTGGCAGGGGTGATTTTTTTTATTTCATTTGCCAATATGGCGCTGTATTTAATAGATTAAGTACATTTTGTAACATGATACATTGAATTGTTTGCCTTTTCTGAAATTGTTCAGGCTAAAATTTGACAAATGCAAGTAGGTATCCAATGAACCTGCTGATGCTTTCAATACCCTTCAAAATAAGATGACTGCAAAGAATAATTCTCGGCTACATCGCACTTGTACAACTTAATGAAGCTCCTAGCTATATGGGTTCTAATGCGCAATTTTAAATAATTAAACTTGAAATGGGTACCCACATCGTAAAAGGAATTTTTCCAGTTGCTTAGGCTTGGACTTTTGAGCGAGGAGTTCGGATACACCATGAGGTTGCCTTTCCAAATATAAAAGTCCCCAGAAATAAATACAGTCCTTCGCGGATATGGGAAACAATTTTTTTCGGATTTTAGAAAGTTGATTTTTTTCGTTGTGGCTAAAGGTCACGCTGTAAAAAATCATGCGTAAGACCCCACATTGACCAGTTGTGACAATTTTGTTTTTTTTTTATCCCAAAAATTGATATTACACTTACCTGACTTCCTTCTCAATTCATGAACTGGACACGACTGCTTACAGTCAGCTCGACCAAGAGCTAGTTGATTCGACTGCGCGCTGGCAAATTTGGTTCGCACTTTTGAGAGTGCAAAATGTGTTCATCCTTGTGAATTGAATTTTTAACTTTCTCGATTACGTAGTAAGCGAAATATTTTTATGTAAGTATATTGTATTCGTACAAAATTTTGGACTCGAGATTTTAATCAATTCTGACATTAAGATGATAGGGGAACTCAAAAAAGTAGGTCTCGGAATTCTGTTCGCCTGGTCGTCTGTCCGTATGCTAGTGGTACCTACACGGCTGCCCGGATTTGGTTCAAACTTCGGTTTTGGTGTTTGGGGCTCTACATTTAGGGGCCGTTTTTTGCAAGGTAACCTCAGTACTAATGGTACTTCCCATATAAAATGTTCGTACCAATTTAATTTGTGCGAAAACCGCTCCAAGGATTTCAACCGAAATTTATATTTGAGCTTAACTAGGTGAGGTCAACATGACTGCGACATATCTCGAAAATGGTCCATACGTTTGTAACAAAATTAGGTATTTCTAAGGTAATTTTGTCATTTCTAACTGAATAGCAAACTAAGTTTTTCTCTGTATTATCGTACAATACATATTTTTGAAAAAGGCAGTTCTTTACTTTACTTGAAAACGGCAATAACGATTTTGACCAAAGTGCAAACTTAGATTAAAACTGATGTTTTCAAAATTATTTTGTTCTTCATTTTCAATTCGAATCACCGAAAACGCGTATTTTAAAAACTGCTCATATCTCGAAAACCCTATTTTCGATTTCGATAAAACTTTAAAAACCAAGTAATGCTCAGGTACATCCCGAACAATAACCTATATTCAGTTTTCAGCTAAATAGTTAAGCAATAGTATTTTTCAAACTATAAACATTGCAATATTTTTGTTACTGATTTGTCTGCCAAATTTTACAAAACCAAGCTAACGAATTTGATCAAAATGCATAATAAAAGATAACTAAAGTATTCTAAATAAGATCCCTTACCTATTTTTTCTCAAAAAATTAGAATAAATCAGCTCTTGAATCATTTCTCAAAAATGACTATCCAAAAGCAAAAGCAGATCTGTGTTCATTTATATTTTTAGAACTCAATACCGAACTTTAAAATCAAAATTGCAGAAGCAATTAAAAATGCAACAACAGCAAAGTAAAACTTATATTTAGCAAATATAACCCACTTCTTCTTTTTTTCAAATATTGCACCTTTTTGAATATTGCACCTTAAATTCGAACCTTTTGGAGTTTACACAGTGAGAAAATCTCATTTCATTTGCACTCGTCCACCGTAATATTCAGTTTATAACTGCTAATGCAAATTCAAAAACAAGCCTTGGAATTTTTACATATACATATATTATGTGTATAAAAACTAGCTGTTCCCGCACGGCTTTACCCTTAATTATCTTGTCTAAGGTCCCGCTCGTATTTAGCAAAGTGCTGTGCTTTGTTTTGACAGTGAAGAATTTTAGCTGCTGTCGAGAAAAGGCGCTTTAAATGTTCTTAAATTCGAGGATACGTTGAAACAACGTGTTGTTGCCGCTAATAATATTTTCATACTGGAGAAATCAAAAATAAATAATCAAAGTTTTCCAAATTACCGAAAATCCAATTGCATTAACACAAGAAAGGGTTTCCGTACATAAAATTTCCAAAATCATGAAAATTAGACATTAATTTTGACAAACGACATTTCACTGTATATTACGGTTAAAATTATAAAACAAAAACGAAAATTCCCAGCACAAAATATATGAAAAATCAATTTCTACGACTTTCCCGATCGCATTATTGACACTAAGAAGTGTTGATTCACGACTTTTGAGGATCAATATCTTCACTCTGTACAATTTCTAGAATTTCGAATAAAAAGTCGTGAATTAGGAAATCCTGAGCTTATAACTCTCTAACCAGAACTTGCGATAATTGTCTGTTTCTGAAAGCTTAAACTTTTAGAAACTCACATTAAGATTTTGAATTAGAAAGTGAAAGTGAAAGTGAATTCTATTTAACACTGCCTATTCATACATTTAATGTACCTACGGTTACTTCTGAACTTTTTACCTACCTACCAATTGACTCAACCAAATTTTTGATGAATGATAAGAAGTTTCGTGCGATCCAGTCGTACACTTTATTTAATTATTAAAAACATGCTATTGGAAAAATATTGTCCCTGTTCTTCGGGAGAAATTATGCGCTAAGAAAACTACTGTGCATTTTGTTTAATGTGACACAATTTCTTCTGTTGTGTACTTAAGATACAAAAGTTGGTAAAAAGATCCAGTAGAAAAAATTTGGTCAAGCCAAATTGCCGCTTCCGTGTAAGAGTTCTACGTGGCGAAGTTTATTTTGTTTTAAATGCAGTATTGACGTATTTCTCGTTCAGTGGTATGCCAATTGTCCCCCTGTGTTCATCTGAAGAGCAAAAAGGATGCCCGATTGTGTTTGTGGCAAACTTGAATACCTGCGTGTCTTTTCTTCAGTTTCTAAATTAATTATTACTAGCTGACCGGCGAACTCCGTTTCGCCTGAGATCGTTAATTTAATTAAAATAATATTTCCGATCATGCAATGAATGCTACTTTATGTAATTTGGTCAATTAAAATTTTGTATTCAAAATTTATGTTAAGTAAAATAGAAATAACTGAAACAGGTATAGCAATCGATGTGTTTCCGCTTTTGCACTAAAGTGGTTTGCTCACATGTGAACACGCCACATACAATTGACATGTGAAAAACATGGGAATTCAAGATTGATGCTACAAATATCCAGCGAGTATCCTCTTATTTTTCATTGACGCTTAAAGGCCAATGACAAATCGTTCTGAATAAGAGAGATTCGAGAATGTTTACCTTTTAATTTCCCCCTCAAAACAGTCCTTGCGTGACATTTGATTTGAGATTCTTCTTCCGATACAAAGTTTCGTTGCATTTAGGTTGCTCAACAAAATTGTAATTGAGCCGACTTTTAATTTCAAATTGTGAAGCGGTAGGTCCGGAACATCCAAAAAGAATTGAAAATTTTTTAATAATTTTTCTTGTATTGGAAGTGACACTACCCGTTTCCTATCCATTACATTTTTTCCAAAGTGCGGTTCTATTATCAGGTGAAGACAAATCTGCGATCGTCTGAGTTAATTTTTTCTATCGCTGTTTTAAGCCTCGTAATCAAAGCGTTGTTCTTGTTTGCATTAAATAATTGTTGCAATTGTCAAATGACGTTCTTTGTCGCTCCTGTTTGCCCTCTGTACCGCCTATCGTCTTGATCATCCTCTGAAGAAATGAAGAACACCTGCGGATGTTGGTTTACGGCTTCATTTACTGGCAAGAACGTACCCATCCGATGGTAAATTTGGTGTTGAATCCGAATTTTGCAGCGTAGAGTCCCGTGCCATTGTTAGAACATGTGTGTTTGCATGATGTATAAGGGAAAATATTGCCCTGCAAAGTCGGCAGGAAACCCAGTTTTATGAATGATTTTTGTTCCGAACGAAGTTATACGGAAACAGTTGTTGTACTGTCGAATATTCTTTAGAAAATAATCCGATTCAAACGACTTTAATGGCTCCGGAGGTGCATCTAACGTATACTCATCTTCACTTTGCCACTCGCACATCAAAGACCGGTCGTTTCGCCTCTGAATTTCAGCGCGTTTCAATGGTGGCACACAATTATAGTCATCGCTCCAATCGTACGAATCGCGTCTTTCCACACTTCGATATGAACTTGTTCCCATCCCAGCAGCAGTAGGATTTGACGCAGTTCTCATTACTTGCACTCTCAATTTTCTTGACTGTTGATCTGGTCTTATGCCAAGCGATGTCCCATTCTTCGCGTTCTTTTTCAGTTTGGCTTCATTGATATATTTGTTGTTGACTTGACTGCCTTGTTCATCGGCCAATATATGCGCGCATTCGTTTTGGCATTTTCAAAAAATCACAAACATCATCACTGTTGACCAACGTATAATACATTAATTTTATCTCGATTTTATCAATCTACTTTTTGAAAATAAAAAAAATCCGCACATACGTAGTTTTTCAATTAATTTTTGAGTTAGAAAAGTCAAAATAAATATTTAATAGGAAGAATCATTGGATGCCAAATCAAGAATGCACGGCGATTTTCTGGAATTTTCTCTAAACCTAAACCTGATATACAGCAATACGAACAAAACCAAAAAAGAATCATGAAAATCGTCCCAGGGGTTATGGTGTTATAACATCATCGAGTTTCATCCCGAAAGAATTATATAAATAGAAGATGCTTGATCGGATGTAGATTTTCAAAAAATCCAACCACCTGCTCATAGATTCAATTGGTTGGGTTGTAGAAATTTCTTCTTCTTTCATTCAATGCCTCCTTTCTCCGTTGTCACAAATCAGGCAGACCTCTCAGAGCCAACTTGACGAAGGACAACATAAATCGAATATTTTCGAAAATTGATCATTTCTACACCCAACAGGCGAAAATTGTATAATGGACCATAAGCAAGGGTCGTAATCATCATCAGTTGTCATACCTTCCTATGGGGATGGCAAAAACTGTTCTCCAGCCACCATCATCTGGACATTTCTGTTGATTTTCATATAAATCGAATTTCCTTAATTTTATATACGTATTCCCTCAGACGAGCGACCTGCCGACGTCAGCAACATCTAGCTACTACGATTAACTATCTGTATATCTGCAACTGCTCCTCGTTTCCATTCCGAGGCAATATACAATGAAAAATGGTTTTCCTTCAATGGTTTTCATCTGCAGGATGGGATGAGTGAGAGAAAAAAATAAAAATCTCTCCCCCCCTGACTCCTGATGGGGGCATAGCCATCGCCCCCCGCACTAACCGAACAGAAACGACTTATTTACGATCTTGGTAAACGTCTTTTGTGTGAGGGTGTATATGTACATCCACCTTCAATGTCCTTCCTATTAGATGAACGATTTCTGGCGCTTTTCCTCTCGTTTTTTTTTTTTTTTTTACTTTGCAACCGTCAGGGGTTGCTATGCGGCTCTGGCATCCATTCGTGTGTTATGTTTCTATGCAAACAAATTTAAATGCCACTAAAATACGCACTCAAGTGAAACACACAAGAAAAAAATTCCATGTTTCTTTGAAGTTCAAATCATTTGCTATTCCTTCTTCAATAAGCAGGAGAGCGCCGACCATACGCACCAAATATACAAAAAATTGTAAAAGAAACAAACAAAAAAACTCACAATTTCGACCCCCGAAATGGGAAGAAAAAAAATGTCCGTACGCATTCGAGGGTGAACGGCACACACAGAAAATTGTTTGAACACAAAATAGATGATGGGAAAAACCGAAAAGGTGTGGCCTAATGTCACCCCCCGGGCCCTGCGTTCGGCCCCACAGAATCGACTGTCAGAATCAGAAGCACAGCACGAATATCCCTGCACAGCACACGCACATTATGTACATGTTCATGTATGTATACAAAATCAACAGCAAATATCTCTGGCAAGGAAAAAAAGAAAGAATTCAAACATAATTCTTGGGATATAGAAAAAAATCCACCCCTAAGATGCCAGCTTGTCCATAGGGGATGGAAGGTTTTTTTTTCCTATTCCTACCCCACAGCTTAGCTATTGTTTGTGAGTTGTCAGTTCCCATTCCAATGCCGGGATGGAAGGGGAAATATTATGGAAATAGTGCAGCTATTCGTCGCCAGATGGCCACACGTTTCAATGGCGGATTTGGCGTCATCATCGATGACGTCATTGATTGTTCTAATTGGAATCCTATCAGACAGTGGAAGGACAATAAATCTGTTTTCAACTTCAACTATCCTCGAGCTATTTATAATTACTTTTATTTTCCACCAGAAATTGTGTGCGAATGGAGGTCGAAGACGCTCGAAAAAGGTGAATAGCCCCAGGGTAAACAATACCCACCCGACAACGCGCTCCTGCGGCAAGGCGAGGATAGGAAATTAATTAATACCGTTACGCAGCAAGCATGGATAATTTTTTTTTTTTGTAAAAACAGAGCAGCACTCAACAATGATTGTCTTGTAAGGACGTGGCGCCGTCCATTAAGAAACTGCGTCTAACGCGGGCGAATCTACGTGCGGGTGGGGTGCGAGTTCGCTGGAAGTTTTCCTTTTCATTTTCATTTTATTTTTCATTTGCATTTTCAGCCACCACTCATCGGGGATAATTAGATGTAACGGATATTGTAATTGGTGTTAAAGCGACAAAGTTAATTTGGTGTTTTTCATTTCATCTTTTGTATACCTAGGCGCGCGTGTTTTTCTTTCGAGTTCTCTCACACGCCATAAATTGGTAATTTAATTGTGGGATGATAATTACGGGGAGATTGGGCGGGCCATTAGCAGAGAGCGGGGGCGACTTTAAGTTGACCCTTATGTTTCGGCACGTTCACCGCTTGGGGTAGGTTTTATGGTCGTCTTGGTGTTGTTTTGACTTTCTTTCGGAGATTTATTTCGGATATTAGTGTAATTGCTTAATGAATTCTTAGGTTGATATAGAGGTTGATTTTTTTCACAAGGCGATGATGGCTCTGTTGTTTTAAGGTTTTACGAGGCGTGGAATTGTGTCGCTCGAGGACTTTTTTGATTTCTGTTTTGGGGATAATTGGGGATTTGTAAATGAGACTTGACAACGAGAGTGAATTATTTTGAATTGTTTTGCGGGGGTTTTGTGAATTTTAAAGAATAATTTCAAAATGTAGGTATATGAATTTAAAAACGTCTAACTATTTTTGCAATCAGTGTCAAAGTTGAACATAATATGAACTAGGTGAAGTGTGGTGGCTTAGCGATGGAGGATTGCAGCACCCTTGGCGCAATAAGCGAAAAAAAAAGTTACGGAAGTCAAACATTTTTGTACCTATCATAGAATAAAAAGTGAATTGTCACTCGGTCAAGAGGAACGTGCCCAGCTACATTCGTTTTGTGACTTAAAATTGATAGTTAACTATTTGTAATATCTATTATATATAAAAATGAACCCCTATTTCCCTTGGTTCCAGCATCACGCACAAACGGCTGGACCGATTTCGTTAATTCTTTTTTTGTTGTGTTTGTTATTGTCAGGAGAACAATGTTATGAAAAAAAAAATTAAGAAAATTGCGCGGAAAATTAGAAAATTAAAGTTTGAATGGGGAAATACACTTTGAAAAAAAATTAACTGGATAGAAATCAAGTAGTGACACTTCAAATAAAAAAAAATATTTTGAATTTTAAAAGCAATTGTTGTTGTCAATTATTTTAATTATTTTCCAAGCAAATTGTTGCTGTCAACAATTTTGAAGTTTTTTTTTTTTTTAAATATAGATAGATATACCCAAAAAGTTTGTTCTAATAAATTATGTTTACTATGTTACATCAAGTAACTTTTTGAAATGAAGTAGATAGGTACTTTGATTATACAAAGATGATATTATGGCCGACGATATTTTGCATCGAATTCGCACTGTGACATCGGATAATGAACTGGAGATGTCAGATGAAATGCGCAACAAAGCTTTGATTTGACGCAGTTAATCGAGAATTGGAGCGAGAAATGGACTTCGAACGAATCGCATTGAGTCAAGCTGTTCGAACAAATGTGCCAATGATGAATCTATATATATAAAAATGAATCCCTATTTCCCTTGGTCGCGGCATGACGCGTGAACGGCTGGACCGATTTCGCTAATTTTTTTTGTTGTGTTTGTTATTGTCAGGAGAAAAATCTTATGAAAGAAAAAATTAAGAAAATTGCGCGGAAAATTAGAAAATTTAAGAATACTTAACCACCATATTAAATTATATCTAATGTAACCATAGCGCTTTTACAGTTCAAACTTTTTTGATGTAACCTTATGGCGTTGGCATAACATTGACAGAATGCGTGCTGCAAATATCGTCAACGAGGATGTAAACAAAATAAATATCGTTTAAAACAGATGCTTCGATCGGAGTTATTATATTGATAAAATACATATAAAATAATTAATTTATTATTTTTAACAAAAACTGAAAGTATGCGTATGTCGTTTTTCAGTTCAATTAAATTTTCTTTAATAATAATCTTCTTAATTCATACCTATAATTCTTTCGGGATGAAACTCGATGATGATGATTTAACTCGATAACCACTGGGTAAATTTTTATGATTCTTCTTTTGTTTTGTTCGTATTGTTGTATTTCAGGTTAACGCAAACTTAAAAGATAGGATTTTTGACCCGCTATATGGCATTGTAATCGATCTCCGAAACCACTCACCCGATTTCAATGAAATTTTATAGATTTATATTCTTCGTTCCCGCTTGAAGGAAAGGATACTTTTGGACCTGATAGGTGGCGCTGTTGCCGATCTCCGAAACAGCTCTACCAAGTTGATTGAAATTTTGTAAATGGATATGGTTGCTTCCAGTTTTAAATTGCGGATAGGTTTTGACCCTATAGGTGGTACTTTGAAAAACACAAGCGGGATATTTTCCCATTCAGTCCCATTCAAAAATAAAATCAAACGCTATTTCTCAAGTTGTATAATTAAAATTATTAATGGACACTGTCCAAATAAAGCAATTTGCGAAATGTGAGCAAGATTTAATACGAAAGGTACGGGCAAAGGAAGTACATTATACTACCTTTTGTTGTGAAAATAAAACGGTATGGAGATAAGTTGCATTTTTGAATTATTTAGACGTTCCGGGCTTACCTCTACATAATTTGGATATCACGTGCGACTTCAATTTCCCGTGCGTAACGCTTTCACTATGACAAGTAATTTATTACAACGATAATGGATGGATGTTTGTGCATTTGTGGCATCAATCTTGATTTCCCATGTTTCCCATATTATCAATTTAGTGAAAAAGCGGAAAGTTGGCCGACACGTCAAAATCATTGCGGTTTGATTGAAACAAATCAACATAGCTATTCATCATTTATTTATATTGCATTTAATATGACTTTCGAATAAAGAATTTTAATTGGCCGAATTACATAAATTAGGAAATGCATTGTGAATGCTCGGAATTATTATTTTCATTACATTAACAAATTTGGGCGGAACGAAGTTTGCCGGGTCAGCTAGTATACAATATAATAGGAGAAAACTGTTAGTACCTACGTATATGATGACAGATTGAAGGAGCACATGATATAACAGAGAGTGAGTGAACATTGAAATATTAAGTAGATGGGTATAGATGGTTACACCGTAATGTCAACTAGATTACATATATAACAGCAAAGTGAATCGGTAGTCGAATAACCTATGGAGGTTCAGAAAGATTGTGTAACTTTCAGAATACAAAATGGAGGAGTTGGTATCACTGGGTTCTGACACGCCGATGTTTGTAAAAAAAAATGTAGCCGCCAGCACGGTTGCCACTTTGGTAATATCTTACCAAATTTAGTAACATTTTTCTTAGTTGGTGATTTTTGATAATTTGGTAATTTTTATCTGGTCTTGGTAACTTTTTGAACAGGAGCACCAAGAAGAAGAACTCGATATCATCACATGTAAATGCTTATTTAAAATTCAGGAAAAGTATGACTTGTAAATTATTAAGTTACGTCCTATTTATTTTATTTTATTTAGAAGCTGTTGCATGTGTTCAAAGTCTGCCGAAATTCATGCTTGCATAATGTACCTAATTGAATTTAAAAGACTTATGTATGTTAAAACGACTTGATATGTAGATACACTTTTCTTTTTGTTTCTCTGAAGAAATTTAAATACAATTCACATTTTTCTATAAATTATTTTCATACGGAAATGTAAAAATTGAATGCGACTGACAATAAAACTCAGGTATCTGCCAAATCAGTCTTTGAAGCAGCTATTTTTCACTCGAACTGTGTACTGCCTACTGATATTTTCAAGTGTAAATTAATTTTGACATTTCGCGGAGTAAAATTTGTATGAAAAATTGGATTTCACTTGAGAGGCTTGCATTGGGCTTAAATATAGGTACGTTTTTCCACTGCCATGACATTTTTGTATATGTGTTAAGTTCGTAAATGAGAGAAAAATCCAAAGATACCGAAAAGTCATATTCATACTGGCTCAAGACGATATATGTGATTTTTTCGTGTCTTATAAATTTTCAAGGTTTTTGATAACTTTTTTTTCCATTTGGTCGCTAAAGTGGCAACCATGGCTGCCAGTCAGATTGGCTGGTTAAAAAGTGATGCCACATAGCCCCATAAATGCAACAAAAAGAAATAACAAGAAATAACATCGAGCTCAAAGCAAATTTTCTTTTTTTATATTATTTATCGCTACATACGTTCTACCATTTAACCGACAGGTTTTCGAAGTTATACCAAAAGTCCATTTCCATTAAATTACGAAGTTTTAAATTATGTATTATATATTACTAGCTGACCCGGCGAACTTCATTCCACCCAAAATCGTTAGAGTAATGAATATAATAATTTCGAGCATGCACATGCTGCTTCATGCAATTTGGTCATTATCCAAAAGTTAAACTAAAGACCGGTCCAGCCGTTTCGGAGGAGTACGGCTTAAAACACCGTGACACAAGATTTTTATATATTAGATTATTATATATTAAATTATTTTTACCAAAAAAAAGGTCTCGAAAACTCTTCAAAAATATTCCTGATCGTAAGTGTCATAGGGGTTCAATGGGCATTTACAAAATATCGTCCCACAAACCAAGCAATTAAAAACGTAGTTAGGAAGATGCTTTTCTCCTTGACTGTCATCAACATTTACCTACATATAAAAAAAAAGATTTGTAAGAACGGTCGGAAATAAATGAACTATACACAAGTTTCTTCTTTTTACAATCTTTACTTGATACAAATCGCTTAAGTGCTCTCTAAATCGAACTGACTCGTATGTCAAAAAGTCTCGAAATTTGTATTAAAAACATGTGTACCTATAAACAAAAATGTTCACATAGAAAACGTTACAGTTAATAACATACAAATTGAAAGTGTTTTCTTACAGATTATTATTCATTAGAAAACATCATCAAAACAGTAGTTTATTTTTTTTTAATTTTCACCTCTCCCCCTTCCTATTTGTAACATATTCCCATTTCCATTATTGAAAGTGCAAGTACTCTAACCGCAGGATCCTCTAGGTCTCTATGCAGCCAAAAGGTCGAAACGCATTAAACTATTAACAACAATAAAATACGCAAACAATGAAAAAAACTGCAACAATGCAAATTTAACACCTCGTATGAATAAATTCACTGCGAATAGTAATTTCCGGGTTTTGTCTGTTTGTGTGTGCCGCACCCTTAACTTTTTCGGGATTTGCACAGCAGTTAACCCCTGGGTAGATAAATGGCAAAGTGATTCGAATAGGTGATGTGATTCGGCTTCCGCATGCGGAAATCGTGTGTAAGGTGCAACTATGGGATGTTCAACTGTTGCAAATGCGATTAGGGGCGCCTCGATCCCTCGTCCCTGTATACCTATGGTGAGATTTTGCAAAAATTCTGCATAACTTAATGAAGTCCCTTTTGTGTCGTCCTGTTGTTTGGGAGTTAAGTACCTGGTTACAGACGTAAACATATAATTCCAGGCACTGTGGGAATTTTCTCATTCAACAGAGAGATTTGAACGATGTGGACGTGGCAAAATCTCTTCACACCAACAGTGAGCACCATCTGCTTAGTGATGAAATAAAACCCAACCACACAGTGTTCTGCCCACTCACTGCTGTCTGACAAATTAATTGAATATCCATTTTCGTGTAGTTTCCCTAGGAAACACAATAATACATATCGCAGAGTCAGATAGCCCAACCACCAAAAAAAAGGGTTGACAAACATCCTCTCCAAGTGGCGACAGATACAACATGTGCGACATGTGTCCTTCTCTCATCTTTCTGACAAAACAAAATTAAATTTGTTTTTAATTCCCGGCTGACAAAAAAAAACGCGTATGCCATCAGCGAGAGGACAATCAAGTTGTTGTCCTTCCCTTTGGCAAATGAATATGAATACCCGTCGTATTCGTTGTGTCGTATATCTATGAATGTCCCGTGTGTGTGAAAACAATTCCATTTAAATTTATGTCGTTTCTGTCCCATTTCCTCGATTCAACGCAATTATTTATCGATTATTACACTGAAATGCGATAAACCTGTGCGTCCTGTTGTATGTGCCATGTCCTGTCATTTGTGCATGTTGCTCGATGCATATCAAGCATTTAATTTACGAAATTTATTTCCGTAGTGTCTCCTGTTGAGCTGCAAAGGACACTCATTAAAACGTCCTGTATTTGGCTAATAACCGTAAAATATTTAAGTGATTATCGGTTACGGCCATGGCTACGGCTGCGGGTGTGCGGCAGCGGCAGTGTGCGGTTGAATGCAATTGGATATCGTTACCTTGGGCTGTTGAACAATTTAATTACGACTGTGTTGATGTGTGTGTTCGTCTATCGACTGGATATTCGATTAGGTCGATTTTAATCGAACATAACCACTTCAGGAATATTGTTGTTTTTTCTCTTCTCCTTAATTTATGCAAACGCGACAAATGCATTAGAAATTCGGTTCCCAAGAGGAGTACATTTAAGTAGGTCCATGTGTCTATGTAGGTATAGTCCTTTTCATGCCTGCTTGTGCGATATTCATTATTTTGCACCTTTTGTTGAACGTGTCATGTTTATGGTTCATTTTTCGAAAAGGGGCTACGATGCGACGATAGTAGGTTCTTTTGTTATTTTAATTAGATGTAGAGGTAATTTAGAATTTCAATTCAAGGATTCAATTGGAGTTTCCGTTGATGGTACGATTATTGCTGATGGTGTGAGAGAGCGTCCTCGTCGTCGTCCTTTTGTTGTGTTATTAGCTACGAGTTCTATGGTATAATGAGATTTTCCATTTTTTCGGTTGGATTTTTGTTTAGTGCCAAAGATCTGCGTCGGTAAGGTGGGTCGCACAGGGGTAATCGCAGCGGTTAATCGGGATTTAGAGATCAGTTGGAAAGTGCGTTTTGAATGGGAAGAGTGTTGTGTTGTGTGATTTTTGTTCATCTGATCGAATAGAAGTCTAAAAATCTTGTTTGGCTTTTGGATAGTGTGAAGTTCGACGCATTCTTTCTTGTTTTTGGATGGTACTTTATACTTTAAAAGTGATTTTTGTGGAAGCTAAAAATTTAAGTTACCCAAATTTGTATAAATTTTTCTGAGATAAGTCAAAAAGTGCTGGGTTTTCTACTTCTGACGTAGTTGTGCCCAGAATTCAGAAACTGCTTGAGAATCCTTTTAAAATAATAATTGCAATGTGGAGTGTATTTCCATAGGTATGTCGCATGTGCTATTAATGTGCTTATAAAAATAGTGACAAAGAGAAAGTCTCCCTAAATCGTTGAATGCAGGTGTTACTGGTTACTGTCTGCGTTGGATGGCTTTCTGTGTAACTGATAAGTTTCGTGAAGCGTTTTCATTTCAGCTAGGCTTTCGACGAATAGTTCAGCTATTTTTTTCTCTTTTGCGGAATCAGTTTGATACTCCATCTGAGAGTTACACCTCATTTCAACAAAGAGTAAAGTTCACTTCAACATATACGAAGAAAAAGTTAGCACACAAAACCTCGATTTGCGTCGTTAATTGAGACCAGAAAAACACTACGCAAAACGAAAAGACGATTTTTAATCTTAAGTTGAACTTCACTGTCGCAAATGTATTTCTCCCTTTTACAAAAAGAAAATAATGAAAAAAAAGTGAAACAAAAACGCAAACTGAAATAATATCACTGCAACTTCGAAACCACGATCATTTTTCAATGACGCAACTTCGAAACGATGCAACTCGGAACAACGCAAGGCGAGGTTTTGATGTATGTTAAACAAAATAATGTTAAAAAAGCAGGAAATGCCTATTCCAACAAACAAGACACGAAACAACGTCTGTCTTAGCTCTCTGTTTGTTTTATTTTCTTGTTTCTCGGATCGGAAATTTTATAAATTCATTCACATTCTAAGAAAACATAATATTTGCCCGCGCTAAGGAACTTTTTGCTTATAAGCTTATAAGTATCTTGTCTAATATCCCACTCAGAAGAAGTGGTTTGTCTTGAGAGTGCAGAATTTTAGCTGCCACGAGTGTCGAGAAAAAGCGTTTTCAATGTTCTTACATTCGATGTTACGTTGATCATCTTTAATAATATGTGCATGCTGGAAATATCAAAAATAAATAATTGTGCATTAGCACAAAAAATTGTTTCCGTAAAGAAAATTACCGAACTAATGAAAATCAGGCAGAACTTTTGATAAACACCATCGTATGTTGCGATCAAAATAAAAGAAAAAAAATTCCAGTACAAAATGTATGAAAAATTAATTTTTATGAATTTTCCCATTTCCTTTTAAAATCTTCCAAAATTCTCATCGTTTGAACCTTTCTTAGGTGTAAACAAAGACTGCAAAGAAAAGAAAGCTCAAATCGGACGAACCGCTCTCGAGTTATAGGCGGTCTTGCGGATGCATCTTTTTTGTATGTATATATAACTTTAGGGTTTTGATTTAAGGGTTTCGAATGATCTTTTACTAAAACTATAAAACGAGCTATTTTGATCATTTTTAAAAATTATGGGCCACAGGTCTTAAGGCTCAAAAAGGAGGGAAACGAAACAGTTATAAAAAAATGTTACGAACTTTACTAAAATCCCAAAACTCGCTCAGCTGTCAGCTCCTTAGACATAGGGGATTCAGCGCAGTCGGGTTAATTCGCGATTAGGTCTCTTCATCAGTCCGGTGAAACGAGGATTGGTGTGGTTGATACTTCAAAGACAGAGTCCTTTTGTTTGAAAATGAGTGTTTATGGGATTCATGCGTCATTTAGGTATTCACTATCTGACTTTGAAACTATTGGCTATTCCGAAACTCAAAATATGTAAGCAAGTGTTACAAGAGGCCCCACTGTTTCTTAAGCAAACCCAAAAGCCTTAGACAATAAGGACGTTTAGCACTTGGATCACTGGAACCGAAAGACTTCTATTTCTCGCTATGTGGATATATCAAAGACAGGACAGGCTAACTGAGTTAGATCCAAAAAAAAGGATTATTAAGATAATGCATTAACTACTGATTTTGGCAATTTTTTTAACGAAATTTTCAACACTTATTCATTAATATTGTTAGGTATTATTTTTATTATTATTATCTATTATTATTATTATTCACATTAAATTTAGCTTGCCAGAACTGTCTACCAGTGTAGATTAGTTTACTTCTGAAGTTCCTCAAGGAACGCACTTAGGGCCAAATTTGTTTTTTGAACAATAAATGACATTTTGCTATAGCAGATGAAACTTTAATGTCTTTAACAATGACGTTGCTTCTCTTAGCGCGTATTTCTTAAAGGACATCTTTAATAATGTCCTGTTCGGTGTTAAAAACAAACATGTTGGAGTTTAACGCATCTACGATCGAGGACGTGCCTAAAATTGGATCGATTCATATATCGTACATCCGTATGTACTTAATATAAATATTTCAAAAATACAACGTTAAAAAAAAAAACTCGTCAGTATAGGTAATACGGTCTCCCTTTATGGACTGGAATAATAGTCCCTCCAAATGCTGAACAAATTATAAATTATGCATTGGCAACTTTCTTTGATTTTTTTTTTTGTTATAATACTCGTAAAGATATACAGATCTTTCGCATCAATTCATTTGTTCCAGCACAATACTTTTTGAACACAATGTTTTTCATTCGTCTGCAGATAAATAGAAATAAAACTACCGGAAATTGATTTGTTAAAAGGTCATTTGGGCCGCAAAACTCTTGAAGAGCCGCATCGTAGACAATGACAGTAAAGAGTAAAGATGCAGGAATGACATGGAAGGCTTTTGTTGAATTTTCGCAAAATTAAAGGAAGCTTATTTTTGTACTTCCAGAATACCAACGAGCCAGAATTTAATAGAAATTGTATTCGAATGGCAATCGATTACATTCTACAACCATGTGAAATTTGTTTATGGATCGAGTTCATTTTAACGACTTTACGGCGTCGAAAAATGCAAGTTTGCAGAATTGAGCCCCATGGAACCAAACCATACAGTGGGATCTAACAAAAACTCGTGAGTTTCAATTCTTAGAACGATTGAATGGGACTTTACAATCTTTAAGTCGTTTCCAAAACATTATCTGGGGAAGCTCTTCAAAGCAGTAAAAGTGGGTCCGTACAAAACGCCTTAAGATGTAAGCTTCATTTTGCCGAGCCTTAATCTGCGAACGGACCCCAGCCAGCTACCCACTGAACTATGACGCTTATCTTATATATAAATAAGCGAAGGCAAATAGTTTAGAACCGCCTTCACTGCCTTAAACCTTGTTGGGAAAATATTGCAGAGATGCAGTACTGTCTGTAAATTATTTTCCAATATATTGTTCATAAGCCAGGTCAATATAATGGTACAATTTCTACCACTGGGCGACTTCTAGTAATTATAAATAATTCGAATATCCCGTCTTTCATCAAATCATTGATTCCGTAAGCCCCTTCTCCTTTGTACAAGCAGTTCCTTTTCCAAATGCTTACCTTGGTTCTGACAATAGTTCAACCTTAAGAGCATTTCTCTATATACCTTAGTCAGGTGGAAAAAATTCTGTCTCTTTCTATTTACAAAATTAAACAATATTTAACGTCAAAGCCTCGTATTTCGTATCGTATCTAAGGGACATGTGGGCGCAGTGTTGTAGCGGTTCAGGTGTTGGACTACTAAGCGAGGGGTCCCAGATTCGAACGCCTCAAAACCCAAATTCACACTTAAGGCTTTTTTTACACTGCGCCACCTCTCGCGAACGTCTGGCATGCATCCGAGCGTATAACTGTCTTGAAAGAGCTTCCCAATTAGCCGTTTGGAATCGGCATAAAATTGTAGATCCCTTCCATTCCTATTCCAAAAATTAAAAACTCACACAAAACGAATGGTTGTGAGAAGCTAGGTCTAGGGTCCCTACTTTTTATTTAAGGGACATGTAAGCCACCAAATCTGTACAAATTTAAAGCAGCTTGGCAAGGTTAGCCCCAAGCCTTTTGAAACAATATCACATAACTGAACTGAAGTCTGCAACTTAATAACAGCCTAGGTATACCCCATATTTGTTGACACATATCCAACTAAAACTATTTTGAAACACATATCCCTCAGTATACCACAAACTCCTCAACCACTTTAAGTTATCGAGTCCCAAAGTCCTGATCAAATAGTTTAGCTTAACCAATCTAAGCCCATTTACTTCTTTACAAACAAAAAAACCATTCATCAGTTGCATTTGCGTTGCTTTTTTTACCTACTGTCAACTTTTCTACATTCCAATTCGTTCCAGACGTTCCCTTTTGTTAAGCATGCACAGGAAAAAAAATACTACAGCAAACAGACTTTCGAAGGATGCTATGAACAGAATCCAAAGGTAAGCTGCAAATTACTGTCCCATAGCACAAATTGCAGTCAAACATAACTAACGCGCTTATATGCAAATATGCTATGCTTCTAAAATACCGTTTAAATGTGTGTGCATGCCATCAGGCACACACTCCTCTCAACATCGGTATATACATACACACACTCACTATCGGGATAGAAAACTTGTTTTTTTTTTTACTTTTTTTAAATTTTTCATATTTTCCTCTCTCTCTCGGTGGGTAACCCCTTCCAATTTGAAATTCCTGAATATGACGGTATGCAAATTACTATCGGGAATCCTTCCGAGAAAGTTCCGCGTGACCCGTTTTAATTTTTTTTTTTTTTTTCTCTCCATCCCAATCCGAATCCCTTCCTGAGCCCAGAGTACGGAGTTTTGTTTGTATTTGCTGGCTGTCTGGCGAGAAAATCCAGTTTCTGCCGGCATAAAAGGGTTGGGAAAAAATGTGCTCAAATAAATCGCTTAAAAAAAAATCAAACTGAAATAAACGAACAGGATGAACTGAAAGGAACGGTTAACAACCGGTCACGTCCAGGCGAAACAATATTGCTCATAGCACCCGGCTGCCATGATGTCTCGAAATGGAATTCATTTTTTTTTTCCGCTTTTTTTTTGCAATTTAAAAATATTCAACTGAGAACTGAATATTGGAAGAGGAGTCCGCCAACAAGAGACGAGACGAGACGAGAGAGTATAAATGGATCATCGAGGAAACCAAACCAAATCACAGAACAAATAGACACATTCGTGTGAGTTTAGAACCTACAGGGCTGTAGAGGTGGGCAATTCTATAGCATTTCATGGTGAAAAGGGGTAAATCGAGGTCGAGATGCTGAGGTCAGTGTCAGTTCGGTGCTGGTGAAGAGCGCCGCAAAATATTTATTCTTTCTAGATGATAGAGGTTCGGTTTTGTTGGTTTTTTCTTGTTTTTGTTGATTAAATTCTTTAAAGTCTTGCTTTTGAAACGGACATTGGTTTAAGGTGATGGGTAGGGTACTTGGGCTGATTTTGGATAGGGTTTAGTGAAGTTTGGAGAATTCTACACAATGTCAAGGTTAACTTATTAATGGATAAGGGCTTATTATCAACTGGGAATAATTTGATTACCTACTATTTTCACCAGAAAAGGTTAAAGCTTAAAATGACTGCGGGGCTACTTTTTAGTAGGCACCTAGGGCATGCCCGAAAACATATTTATTTCAAGCTTTTATCTTAAACTTGTCGTTTGTAAGAGAAGCTGAGTGTAAGTGGAAAGTATCGCCATTGGGGGTAAGGAAAATCATTGCAAATGGAGTCTTCTACATTTTTTTTGGATAAAAGAACCTACATCACACCAAAACGACAGTAATTTTTCTTATTTTATTACCTGGACCAAGTCGACAGCTTTTTGGCCAAGAGACTTACATATGTCAGGTCTATAAAGAAAAAAATAAGCAAGTTCTTTTCTACCGCGTACGCATAAATAAAGAAAGTCCGGTAGAACCCCTTGTACTTGTAAAGGTCTAAGAATGTCTTCCAAAGTAGATGATCAGTCAAAAAAGTCTGAGATTGTACGACTCGTCTGCGTGCTGTCAACGCAACGACCACCATTAATTCGCTTGATGAGTCTATCTTTTGGCAGAAGTTACAGAACTAAGACCCAAGCGCCGTACTAACAACTAATTTAAGTCTCGACTTTAAATTTACGGAACCGCACAATTTCGAAATTTGTATGGAAAATATGGCCACTTTCATTTGTTGGTAAGGTCCTAAGCCTTTAACGATCTAAGAGGTTTACGCTGTCTTCTTTAAGCAACCGTTAAGGCAACTCAGGTCATACTACTTATCTCGAACTTTTGTATTGGGATTGCCTCAGCCGAGACGCGTTTCTTTTCACAACTTCTTCGCTAACAAGGGCATGTTTCGGTCTAAAGAGATTTAGAGGTTAGGGAGAGATTTTTCTAAACTTTGGCCTAGTATAAGGTGATTGCTGCTTAAAAAAATTGAAGATCAACTAACTTATTACAAATGCTCTCATGATTTGATAGTAAACTCACGAAAGAGTCTACCCTACCTACCTAAGTTATCCAGGTTCATCAAAAAAGATCACACTCTAGCAGGAGGCAAGAATCAATTAGAGACTGATTATATTCAATGTAGGACTCCCGTTGATAGCCGCTAAAGACCCAAAAAGTGGATTGAAAATTGTATACCTCTGAACCTAGATTTATGTGTCGCTGCTCAGGAAATAAATTGGAAACGAAAGTCTTCAGCTTCGGCTAAAAAGTGTAGAGAATCACAGCTTCAGCAAAGAAACTTTCGTGCAGCAGATATACGATTTCGTCGACTAGATATTTAATGAGGTAGCACTCCAATGGCAATCTTGCTGCAGCTTGAAAGGTGGCTATATAATATTTAGGTGTTTGTCCGCACTAAATCTAAATTACAATTCACAACCATCAGTTAAAAAATAAAATTAAATAGTCTCCGCGACAGTTCCGTGAGACCCTAGGCCTACCATCAGTTACCCATTCATATTAATGAGTCATTTTATATTTTTATAAGCCTGCGAGCCCATGCCACTGAAGCCCAATAGGAAACTTGTTTCAAGCACAAACTCCGGCAAACTTTCCCTTCCACCGCAAAAAAAAAAGGAAATCCTCCTCCTTGATTCCTACTTCCACTTTGCATTCATTAAGAACGAGAAATCCACGCCAAACTTTAAGTAGCTATTCCGTCTGATGCTAAATCGGCTCCCACCATCACATTCCTTTTTATTCTAAGAAAATGAAATGAAAACTTTAAACTTTCTATTAGAAGCAACAAAAAAACCAGCTCATTCCATGCTTGCTTTCGAATATGCCAACCAAATGGAACGTCCTTGGCTCTCGTCGGTCGGTCAGAGTGAATGAAAGTATAAAGCAATTAGCATCGTAGTAAAAATGATCCTGACCTAGGTCAAGATGACTGCCCTCGTCCACCCGGTATGGCGGTATGTACCACCAACTTGAATAGGGTCACCTATTTGTTGGTACAAAACACAGCAGACATAGAAAGTTCATTATGTCCTTTTACGCTAAAGACCGGGGTGTAAAACGAGATGCCCACCATCGTCTTATTTCAAGGGAAAAAAATTCTTTTAAGCTTGGTAATAAAATCACAACAAGCAAGGCAATGTCCTTGCTGGGTTGGCTTCGCCATGGAAGCTTGCATTAAATAGTATTTTTTCCTATTTAGTTTTTCAGTTTTTTTTTTTTTTTTTTTTTTCTCTTTGTACTTGCTTTTTTATTAATGAAAGCGAAACCATTATAGTGGGTGGATGGTCAGTTTTATGTGAAGAAAGTTGCCATGGAGTGGAGCAGGGGATCTTGAGTGAGGTAATTATTCATCCGTATTTAGAGTTATGAACTTGCTGGGATATTTAGTTTAACTTTTAGCTCAAAAGAAAGGGAAATTTTTAAGCTCCTAAGGAGCCCAAGGGGTCAGGGGTGAATGTTCTAATAAATAGTGCAGTGGTGGGTATTTATAAGGTTTTCCATTGATGGTGGTATTATTTCTATTTACTGCTGTTGCACTGAATGAGGATTTCAGTTGAAATTGTGACAATGCCTCCTATGATTATATCCGTTTTTCAGTACAGATATCGCGATTTAAGTTGCGCTTTGGTTGCCAATCAGTTGCAAAACAAATAAGAGCCGTTTTATTCACTCGAAGTTGAACACAACTTGGGGATTTGGAATAAAACGGCCCTAAGCAGTTTTCACTGACACGCGGGATAGGCTTCACATGGGCAAAACTCGACACGATGTCCCAATTTGGATAAGGATAGGAGTGATAGAACCGTAGCCGCTTCCACTGTTATGTTTAATAGCTGATTTGATTCATTTTTATAGGAAGAGGAGAATGCATAATGTGTGTCGATAATAGATAGATAGACAGCTACAACTTTGATAGACAGCTATAACAGCTCCAACCCTTAGGTCAGGGACTTTATCTACCTCGGCTCCGCTAGACGATCTGACAACAGCATCTCGTCAGAAATTAAACGAAGGATAACTCTCCAATCCAATCACTGTTTCTTTGGTAATTAAGAAGGTAATTGAGTAGTAAATACCTCACCCGAAACACCAAGCTAACCCTATACAAGACCATAATTATACCAGTCCTGCTCTACGGCGCTGAGGCATGGGCTTTATTACAAGACGATGAGGATATTCTTGGTCGTTTCGACCGCAAAATCCTTCGCAAAATATTCGGCCCTATTTGCTTTGATGGGGTTTGGAGAAGGAGATTCAACGACGAACTTTACGAGCAGTACAGCGACATCAATATTATGTTAAAAAAAAAAAAACTAAGCAGTGGGCGGCTAAGATGGCTAGGACATGTTGAGCGAATGGACTCCATCTCCATTTTCGACTCCACCCCAGAGGGACAACGCAGTCAAGGAAGACCTCGCATTATGTGACGCGCACAAGTAGAACACGACCTCAATCAACTTATGAAGTGCGCAACTGGCGGCAGCTAGATAAGGACCGTGCTAGTTGGAGAGGCATGTTGATTGAGGCCCAGATTCACCATGAACTGTAGCACCACCTAAGTAAGTAAGTTATAAGAACACCGTCTGGAAAACTACGAACGAAACCATCGACAACTTACAAGCATTAAGCAGAAGTCTTCGCCGAAATTTGTTTAATTTAAAATCAATTAACCAGCAAACTCGAGCAAGTCGGAGCTATCCTCAACTTTTGCAGCCCTGGTTCTTACCCTTGGAGGAATGCAAATATTTTTTTTCTATTCACTGAAATCTCTATTTGCGGACAGCTTCTTTGGATGGACAGTTCACTAAGATGGAAAAATGTTGTCCACCAAGTTTTTTGATTCCGATAACATGCATTTTATGTTTCAACTGCGCGTACAAGAAGGCATACTTGTCGGAAAATATTTTATTTTATTCTCTAAGACTTAACAGCTGGGAACTTGAGTTGACTTTCAACCACATTTCTCAGGTGGACAAGTTTCGTATCATCGCCATGTCCTCCTAGCGAAGCTTTCTCTGTATTAGTAGTCTTCGTCGAATACATTAAAACAACAAAATTATTGGTAGTAGGTATGAAAGGATGAAATTTTAAGATCTAAAACGAACACATCGATGGCTTGTACATTACCTTTCAAACGAGCTATAAGTCTCAAACTATTTAGGATTCTGTCCTATCATTAGTTGGGCAACGTAAAACAGGTTTTGTGCAGATTTTCCTTATTAAAATAAAATTAAGAAGTCTTTTCAAAAAATTCCTTTAGCTACCTTTAGCTTTGAGCCATTTTATTGATATATCCCAACAGATTTTCCTCATCCGATTGGACTTTGCACAATGATAAGTTGGATTTGGTATTTATGGAAGGTAGGCATCGCCACCATTTTTTTTTTTCCTGATCATTGCATATTCTATAGGTCTTTAGCGTTAAAGTCACCAAAGGCGACAACAATCGGTTTATCGATGCCTCGCAATATCAGCCATCTGAAGTTCTCTTCGCGATCATTTTCATTTGCAGCCCAAAAATCACACCTACAGCTTAAGTCGTAGTTTTGCAGCACGCAAGCTAAGTAAAGTTACCTATAAAATTAGAAGACATTGCACCTCTTCCTCGAAGCAAAGAGGCCTACCTACAATAGGAATTTCTGTGCAAACGGCTTAGCTGTTGCTCCGGTTTCTTAGTATTTCTAGTCATACCTCCCATTACAAAATACCCTTAGCAAACATTATAAATCAATTTTTCCAAACATTGTACTTTGTACCGGCTACCAATCCACACAGGAAAGCAGCTCAGCATTTTCTGCTATCGAAGGACGAGTTGGTATAGCGAAAACGGGGAAAAAAAAAATCAACAAAATTAATAACTGCAAAGTTTACACATAAATGTGCCCCAGAGATAAAAAAAAACACAAAAACAAAAACAAATGTTATCAATAAACTCGTCGAAAAATAGACAATTTCGCTCGTTTCGAATATTTCTCCAAGGACCTGCGCCACACCTCCCATCATACATTCGTACTTATACGTGCCACCGCCAACGTACCACCGCCAACGTTCCGTGCAACATTTTTAAGTGAAGACAGCAAAAAAAAAAAAAAAAGACAGAAAGGAAAATAAATATCCACTGTCTCCTGTCGAAGGAAATCTTCCAACAGTGAACCACTGGTCCGATCCGGAATGGGGCTTTGCTGAAAAGCCATAAATTCTCCGTTTAGCGAAGCGTTCATAACCTTCTGTCCTTTTCTTACTGAAAATGTTTTCTATATAAGAAAAGTTCCTTATCCAGGACAGAAGCCACCACCAGAGCACCACCCTCGCGCGCAATTATTTCTTTTCTTCTTTCTCCGGCATAAGGCAAATAGAAAATAAAAGTAAATCGAAAAAAAAAAAGTTCAGGAACAGTAAGAAAAAAACAGAAAAGCGCTTACGATGTGTAGGGGTGTGTATGTGGCAGGATGACGACGTACACACAATAGACGTGCGGAAGGACAAGCAGCGGTAGCAGCATAAAACTGGGTTATGGGTAATGCTTGGGCTTCTTCGCGGGGATAACGTTTCGGGGATATGGACGCAAGGAAGCGTATAAGGAACCGAGTTGAGCTGTACTGATCAATTTTTCTTCTTCTGTTCTTTTTTTATTTTTATTTTTTTTTGTGTCCGCGCGCGGAAAATGGAAAATGCTCCTCGTGGAGGTATACCTACACATAAATTTTGTTTCTTCGCTGTCTGCATATACTTATAACCACCCCTGTGATGGTTAGGATTATGCACGTATCTCATGATAACACCCTTCGTGTTATCCATCATGCGATACACATAATGGATATTTGGGCTCGGGTGGTGGGCTGCGTGTATACGTACTGTCCGAAGAGGATGTGTACGCAGCTACTGGGAATAAGAAAACACTTTCGTCCCCCTAACCCCATGGCGGTTATTTTCGTAAAACACATTTAGAGTGTATTTCCTGTAGACTCGCATAAGCGAGAGCTGGGGGATGACAGTCCCGGACCCAGTTGTATACGAATGATGGGTGGTTATGGGCTCGCGCATCGGCGACAAGGGTAGAAACGTATACCAACCTACGCCTCATGCGAAACTCAAATGTGTGCAATTTTTCTTTTCCAGTTGAGCTAATGCATTGTAATTCATGTCCGTATCTTTTGGCATTATTTCTATTTTTCATTTTCCAAAGCAATCCATTTTGTTTTCTTCCTTTTTCGGGGTAGTGGAATTTTTTTCCGCTATAAGTGGTGGCGCGACTTACCTTCCCGTTAGTTGGAAGTTCACTTATACATTTCTTCAGAAGATGACACGACGAAATACTTGCTCCTTATACAGGGGGTAATATGACCATACAGGGGAAGCCAGGCGGAGTAGTTTCAAACGATTAAATTTCAGGTTCGAAATGAGTAAATTGCGCGCTTACTGTCAAGGATATAGTAAATAAAGTAAAATTAATTTTTAAAACAGTTCCAGTACATGAAATGGTGTGCGGTAATGGCTAAAAAGTTTTACTTAAGGTGGCAAAAATTATAAACATCAATAAATTTCAGTAAAGAATATACTTTCAAAAATGTTGGCAAGTGTGAATCATAAACTACCCTTGTACCGCCAATCGTCGTCGATATCTTATCCCAGATGCTTCATGTTGCCTCCATTCGAAACTCGCCTTTGAACTTCACCAATAAGCTACTTGGAATATCGTCTCTCACGAAATTGTGTAGTTTTGTAAAAACATAGTTTTTTTTTCACATTTGCAGAATCAAAATCTGCTCACTTATAACCACAAAGTTTTCTGAAAAGCTTAAAATCTGAGCTCGGTAAGCAGATTGGGTAGTAATCAGAACATTACTATCAAGTTTTCCACTACCTTCTACTTAGGTATAGTTCAATTCTTTCTTCTTTCGGCTGAGTGAAAAAGTTCTTAACTAAAGCTATTCTGAAGAGCTTTCAATCGGAATTTTGGTGAGAAATAAATCAGATAGCATTAATTAAAGCCACCAATTCTTTTGAAGTTCTTTTTACTCTGAAGATAAATTTGATTTATTTTGGCTCAGTGAAAAAGCTCTTTTTTAAAAAGCTTTCGTGATGTCAATCTGAAATTTTGGTAGCAGAAAATTGTAGTCAGAGTTCATATCAAAAATGTACTGCGGATCACTGAAACGGCTTTTAATTGTAAAACTTCCCTTAAGAGCTTTTGATCAGAGTTTTTGGAAATCGAAGTTGCAGCCTTGTTTAGAGATTTCTTTTTCAAGTTGTCCGTGCTCTCATGATACATTTTTTATATTCCGAATCAGTGTAATAGGTCCTTTGATTAGATAAGGCTTTGCTGGAGTGTTCATTTCGAGTTTTAATAAGCCAATCGGCTTGATAAAAATGTTTGTCCTAAAAATTGTATTACTCCGTCGGACATAGCTTTCGATTATTGCTCATCAATGAAAAAGCTTTTCAAAGTAATGTGTACCTATATAGATGCAACTTTTCTTGGGTTCATATTTTTTCTATAATTTTGCATAGGGTAGTAAATTTTTTGTTTAACTTTGTACCACAAGTGGAAGTCATTTCCACATATTAAAATGCCAAAGCTTTCAGAACACTTTGTGGATTGCGAAAAATCTTGCATGTTATCTATCCGCTTAGAAAAAAATTAACTTCCATTGTTATAGGTTGGTACTCCCATCTCGAAAGCATATAAAAGCTTTCGGTTTCGACCCCACCTACAGAAAAGTTTCATACTGTAAAGCTTAAATTTATGACAGGCAAAGTTTTTGGTTTAGGTAATTGTTGATTTAATTCTACTGCGTGAATTTGCTTACAACACGCAGACCACAAAACACAGTAAAACTTATCCTGAAAAGTTAAAGGAATGCATGGAATAGAAAACAAACTAATACTTAGCTCCGTTCGTAGGAATAGGAAAGAAATTGACTGACATCTACCAACAGAATCCACACTTTCGTATGCAAAATATGCCCGCAATCAATGAGTTAACCCCAAAGAATTAATTCAACGTCTTCGCAAGCCATCCATCTTTAACCACTCTGGATTTGCCATCATTCCCCAGTGCATTTTGCACACAGCTCACATATAGATACAGACCCGCACGCATGGAAATAATGCCTCACAATGCAAAATCTTCGGCTCAGACTTTTTATTGATTTTCCTGTATCACGCTGTGAGTCTGTGGCCATAATACAGCGCAGTACAGCTCAGCACAAAACAACCCAACTCGCCCTCCCCCACTGGCAATTTGTGTCACTGGCAGGGGTTAACTTATCGCATGAGACCGAGAGTGAACTCCTGCAGCCGACGCAATGCCGCCACCGCTACCGAAGTCAACGTCGCCGTCGTCGTCGTCGTCGTTGTCATTGCTCTGCGCTATACAATCATCCATAATGGCAGTGCCACATGTCACCCCAATAAATCGACCACCAAGGATGGGGATGAAATAAACCTCCACGGGATTTGCACATACACGACATACGAGGGGGCTTGAACTTGCCTTCGGAGGCAAAAAATCTGCAACCATTTTGCGAAGTGCGCGGTTTATACAAGTCAAATGCGAGACATGGCAAGGGCACGAACAAAGGACATTCGCTTGCTCACGACGATGACTATATCAACTATAGTCGAGTGTTGGTGTGTGTGTGAGCCTGTATGGGCGAGGTTGGGAGATTTCAAGCAAACATGTACAGAGCACAATCATTTCGCAAATAGGTTATGGCGAGCTCACTGTTCCCACTGTTTTCCTTCTTCACCCACCGAGACTCCCTTCTTGTCAATATATAGAGAAAGACTGGAAAAAAAAAAATGGTAGAGTCCCCCTCCCAGGCACAGGAATACAGGGATACATCATTATTTGCAGTTGACTGCATGCTAGCGAATAACATCGGACCTACAATACAAACTCCACAACATACCGTGGAGCGCATTACCATTGAGCCGCACGTGGTAGGCGATCCTGGGGGGATACGGAGCACCATGGACCGAGAAAAAGTAATTGAAAATGTTTGCTTCGACTTGAGAAGATGAGCTTTCAGTTGCACGAACAACTGCTGGAAAAGACACGAATTCTTTCATTCCCAATCCAAATGTACATGTGTATCGTATTTACTGAAATGCTCAACTGCAAATCCTTGAGAAGGGATAAAGAGAATAAAAGGTGGAAATAAAATTGTGGACCGGGGCAGGACTGCCTCCTAAATGAAATTATCGACTGGAATGATGAAGATATAGAACGTTGTTACGATTTTTTTATTTTTCTCAGTCGAAGAAGAATTTTCTCAAAATCTCTACTCCGATGCGGATGGTTGAAAGAGCCGGTGTTGTGTGTTTCAGTTTGTCAGTTGCACTGTTGTCTGTTGAGAGTTTTCATTTGCACAAGTGAATGAATGTGAATGCCAGATAGCCAGATAGATGCGGAACAAAGGGGTTGCAGGAATTTTCAATTTCACTATTTTAAGTCCTTTACGTTTGGCGGGAGACGTTCTTTTTTGAAGCATTTTTAAATCGTTGTTAAAGTTGACTGGAGTCTTTAATCCTGCAGGAGCAAAGCCGTAATACTTTTAAGCGTGTCAAAATTGGCTGCAGTCTTTAATATTGCAGAAGAATAGCAAAACCGTTGTACTTTTTAGTGTTCTAGACTGCGGGTAGGTAGGCAGACATAAAATCAACAAGTGAAATAAGTTGCTGCTGTTTCTATGCGACGAAAAAGGCATCTAGAAATGAGAGCAAAAATGGATCAAAAAACGTGTCATAAACTCTTTAAAAAACGCAACGAAAATGTCGACAAACGCGCCGTAAAACGCTCAAAACATGTCATTATATTTTTGAAAAATTAGTCCAAAAATGCACGAAAAATGTTGTCAAAAATACAATAAATAAGTGTCAAAATGAGTGAAAAAAGACGTTCAGAAGCGTCGATAAACGCGTCCGAAAGCTAATAAAAAACAGATCAAAAAGAGTCCGAAACAAGCCAAAAAAGCACCAAAGACGACTCAAAAAACACGACTACAGACGTCCAAAATCGTTTCAGAAATGAATCAATGAACAGTTATAGAGCTCTTCAGAAAAAGAATCGAAAACCGCATCTAAAAACAAAATGCGTTCAAAAACAAATAAAAAACCGCGCCGAGAAACGTCCAAAAACATGTCAATTCTCGTGAACAACACGACCAAAAAAAAGTCAAATCAAAAAAGACTTCAAAAAAACTCGTCAAAAACACTGCAAAAAGTTTCTGAAACGATTAAAAAATGCACTTAAACGTCACAAATCGTTTTAAAAACTGCGACGAATAACTTCCAAAATTTCTTCGAAAAAAGTGCATCAAAAATTGAGTCGAAAATCGAGTCTTAAAACTATGCAAAAATTAATTCAAAAGCACATTGAAAACTGCGCCGAAATACATTCAAAAACATGTCAAATCTCGTGGACACCAGAACAAAAAAAAGTCAAATCGAGTAAAAAAAAGGCTTCCAAAAATACCTCAAAAGAAGCGTTCAAAAACATTGGAAAAAGTGCCTGTAAGGAGTAGGAAAGGCAGTTATGTGTCGTCAGAACTCGTTTTAAAAACAGCAACGAATAATATCCAAAAGTTCTTCGAGAAACGTGCGTCAAAAAAGTCCTTAAATCGAGTCTAAAAGCCATGTAAAAATGAATCCAGGAACAAACCAAAGAAGAGTCATAAAGTCCGTCAAAAAATTAATCGAAAATCACATCTAAAGATAAAATGCGTTAAGAAACAAATAAAAAACCGTGCCAAAAAATGTCGCCGAAAATCATGTCAAATCTCGTCAACAACACAACAAAAAGTGTAAAATCGATTCAAAAGAAGGCGTCTAAAAACACCTCAAAGAAAAAGTACAAAAACTCGTCAAAAACACAACAAAAGTTTCCAAAACTAGTCAGGAATACGCACGCGCCGATAAAACCGTCAAAAAACGCGACGAGAAGCATCCAAAAACCCTAAGAAAAACGAGCCAAAAGACCGTCATAAAGTTCGTCAGTAACCAGTTTAAAATCGCGTTTAGATGGACTCCAAAACCGCGTGTAAAATGATTCACATTTGATTTCAAAAACCGTGCCGAAGAATGCCACGAAACGGGTCAAAAATGTGTCATGAAGTGCTTTGAAAAAGGCATCAAAAATGAGTTCCAAAAACCAAAGAACACGCTTCGAAAAATGCATTCAAAGAAAATGGAAAAAAGGAGCCGAAAAACTTGTAAAAAATAGGCCCCGGAAGACGTCAAGGAACGTATCTAAAATGAGTCAACAATCTGTCAAAGAACGCTTTACGAAAGGTGTCCAGAATCTCGTCAAAAACGTGTCCAAAAATTAACAAGAAACCGTCGAAAAATATACATTTCAAAACGCGTCAAAAAAGAGTGAACAAACTTCGAGAAAAGCATTGAAAACACATGAATACTTACTCTCTAAGCTCCCAAATTACATATTACTTCAAGTTTAGTTTTCGAACAGAGTGCCGACTTCCTAGCTTTCTATGCCTGTCGAATATAATTTTACAATTCCCATCTTTTTTGATGGAGAAAACTGCAGGACCCACTGTTGATACCTATAGGTAGTTCGTAGTTATATCAGTTGTATTGGAGCCACACTCACTGGATAACCGCTTTTAACGTAAATAAGTCATATAAAATTCAATAGGTACTCGAATTCCTTATCCATTACTGCCTCTCGCGGCACGACTTAACTTGACCAATAAATGTGAATGCGCAACCACTTCCATAATCATTATCATTATTATGTGCACAGTATTTCCAACTGCCATGTCAGGATCATGACGTATGATGTAATGTAAGTATGTTGTATGTTGTGCAAGAGTGTCGCAAAATCGCAGATGTTTTGTCAAGTCGGTTTTAATTCATTATCGAAGAATGGTATCTCTCTACATAAATTACATGCAACTCACGTAAGGACGAATTCCATCTGGCTAGCAATTCAATTTAGTTAACCACCGCCAAAGCGTTCATAAATATCCATCCACCGTGCTGTAATTTCTTAGATAAAAATATCGAAACAAAACAAACAAGTGCGCGGCGCTAAAAGTATTCATAATTCATATCCTCTGCTTCCCCTCCCATATAGCCAAAACCATAACTGGTGAAACAAAACAAATTTTCCATCCCCATCCCTCTGTTGATATAAGGCTTGCATGGGGCGCGCGAATAAGCAGCACTGTTCGCCATTAAGCGGGACACAAAAAGTATGAAAGTAATGACAGCGAGAAGAAGCGCTCGCTCCTTTGCAGCCATCATAAAATATCCATCTTTGGCACTTGCAAATATAACAGGACACACAAGATAGGGAGTTGCTCGTCGCAGGCGATAGCACGCTACAATGGTGACTGAGATGCTCGGTATACTTTGTGTTGTGTGTTCCGTTACACATCGCTACCTTGGCGAGGAGCGGGCGGTTTCGTCCCAACGATTTGCGCTAAACATCCCAACCACCAACGTGGAGCCCCGCACACAAAGCTGCACGGGTAATGGGTATTCCAACCGGGTCGACCGACGACGACAACTACGGGGGATGAAGAATAGTCCAAAAACCGATTAGGGACTGAATGCAGAGCTCCCTTAAGCACATAGCCATAGATTGCAGGCTCCCTGTATGGTGGAATTAGGTGGAAAAATATTTTTCATCATTTTTGATTACATAGCAAGCGGATAATATATTGTCGGACAGGTTTATTTAGCATTTTTATCATTCATAAATTTTGTGTAGCCGATGATTTTATTTTTACATTTCCTTTCATTGTATATTCCACAGGGTGACGACTGCGGGAAGTCCCAACAGTATTTCGGAGCATCAACAAATTTTATTGAATATTTTGTAGACAGTCATAAGCGATGATAGAAATAAAGCTCAAGGGACGTCCAGACCGAACGAAACATTCCATAAACACTTATTAAACAATATTTCGCTCAGTCTGGACATAGCTCTAAAAAGGAAAGTGTTTTTTTTTTTTTTTTATATATGTGATGAGAAGTGGGTACGTGAGTGTGCTAGAAAATGCTGGGTAAGTATACAGGGATGGATGCAATTTCCACATTTCGATAGAAAAGTATTGTGATCCCTTACCAGCTTTACAGCAGTCAGCCAAAGTTGTGTCACCCTGTAGAAAATTAAAAATAAAAATATGGAAGTTAATGGTTCAGAGTGTACACTTTAGGTCCGACTTATCAAGCTGATTCAAGAACCCAAGTCTTTTGTCGCAATGGCTTACCGCCGGCGTCGATCTTGCAGTCGGTTCTGTGGCAACATTGTTTAAAAATAATAGCAGTCACAGAGGATCACCATGCTACTGACGGGTGAGGAGGTCAATCTTAAAAGCCAAGTGCAAAAGGCAACGATCCAGGAGAAAAAGTAGAAGAAGACTTCGAAGCACGCCGAGATGTCATTAGTAAGACGCTAACAAAAAAAAAAAATGCGATCGATAAAATGAAGATAAAAGCTATTTTAAAAACAGAGAGAGGGAGAAAGAATATAATGAATGTGGAATGACATTCCAAAGATGTCAAATTGAAAAGTTGCCTGAACCATTTTCATAGATTGGTAGGGAAATGGTGGAACAATTGATCGACAGATGGATCTTGGAAGAAAACATGAGAAGGTCAGCTGTAGAGCTATGTAGACAAGCTAAGATGGCAATAGAGTGGCCAACCTGCTTCCGAACATAAGTCGCAGAACATTGAACATTTAGGGGCGATCACACGAAGTGACACATTTATGCGACAAGTATTTGCGTCATAATGACGTCTTTGTCAAAATTTGCTACGAAAAATGGCACGTGTAGTGTGATCTTAGCTTAAGGCACTCATTAATTCATCTTCCGCCGCACCGATTTATAAGCCCAAAGGTAGTGCTCTACAAAGAAGAGATCTCGGACTTAATCTAATCATTTCGTCCTGGATCTTCTATACAAAGAGGACGCCTGCCTGACGGCATTAATTCCGTAGCCTGTCTTAGAACCCTCTCTTTTCTTAAGCAAAGATTCAAAGATGTCTTCAACAACTGATTCTTACGTACCTTGGAAATTGCCTTCAATTCCAATAAACCGTCCGGCGACCAGTCCTCATACCGACGAATATGTCCCACAATGGGAAAAATCTAGGAGCGGGTTTTTTAACAGAGCCTTCAAGTGGTGGTAGAGCAGGAATATGAATTTCCACTTCAGAAAATGCCGCGCCAAAGTGGTAGTTGATGCGTGGCATCACATCCGAAACAATACAAGAAGTTGTAGACCTTCTTCATCCGAAGGGGTCTTAGATATTTGTTTACAGATTTAAACTGAAAGCTAAAGGACGTTCAACTGTCTGTCTTCTTTTGCAAATATCTGAGGGCAACGTTGGCAGAGGTATGTACGAGTATATAGATTTAAACTGAGTAGAGGCTGAATTCGTTCGCTGGCTTGCACTATGAAATATGTCCACAAAGATAGGCGTCATATTCAGAGCTTTCTGTATATCTTCAAGCAAAATTGAAACAAATTTGATACCATATCGTAAAGTTCACTTAAAGCCGTCACCAATGAAGCGACTTATCAGCTGCCAAAGTGCTCACTCCTGAGGACAGTTCTTTGTTTTGAACGCGATTTGAGGAAGCCGGTTTCCTTCTTGATAGCTGCAGCTGCATTTCTGATTGCAAACATCTTGAAGCTACATGAGAGGGAGTTGTCCTTCTATAGCTTTGAGACTTGGCGCAGCAATTTTACCTTCCTTTTGAATCTTTGAAACAGCGTTTTGAAAGCTAAAGTGCCTGTTTCTGTCTGTCTGATGGCAATTGCGAACTACTAGCGAAAGTTTCAATGAGACCAAGTGCCGAATTGTTTTATCTCTCGAAAGAGAAAAAGTTTCAGAGCTTGTTCATCTTCAAGCTATAATTTTAATTCTGATGCATGAGAGACATATAATATCGCAGAGGACCGATTCAAAAAAAAAATAGACGTCAATCAGAATTTACTTTTAAATATCTCCCATGCTATCTCGCTGATTTTGGCAGTCACTTCCGACGCAATTTGTCAGAACTGGGATTTATCTACGCAATCGGCTTTAACTCGATAGAAGTAGCTTACAACCATTTGAAGCTCGATTGACATGACCCAATTGCAACAAAAAGGATCTAGAAGATAGAATAAATCTTGTCAAAATATCTGGTGTACAATTCGTGTACCAGACCACCGAGCGAGGCGTCTCAGGTTCGATCCCCGGTGAAACACGAAATGCATCTAAAGGTCTATTCCACTGCGCCACCTCTCGTGAAGGTCTCAAAAATATCCAAGCTAGCCTACGAAATTTTCTCAAATCCATGCCTGTCTCGATTTAAAAGTGTATATAGGTATCTTCCATTCCAAATATTAAAACAAAACGAGTGCTTGTGAGAAGCTAGTGGACCTATACGGACCTGTTGTTACAGCTTTTTATTTTTTTATTTTTTTTTATTTGATGATAGGCACCTATCGATTTCTTGAAGTTATCGTGACTTACCTACCTCCTAATCAATTTGACTTGCGTGTTCACCATCGACTTGGCTACATATTTTTGCCCCTGCTCATGAATGGAACGCCTTCCTTTAAGAACTCACACACTCTAGCTCTACAACTTTCCTCCGACGTGTTTATTTAAACATCAAATTAAACGGTGCTGTCATTGGACGCTAAACCACTTATCCCTTTCTGTTCTGGATCTGGGCCCAAAAACAAAAAAAAAGAAGAAGCCCAAACTGTCCAAACAGACCATCCCCAGTGTGACAAGACGGGCATTAAACTGTCATAAATAAGCCACACTCGATCGTTAAGTCCCACCCCGACAGGTAACCATTTCCACTGTACCTCTTTCGGTAGTCCTTGTGGGCCTTTTTCGGGAGTCTTTGCACTGCAATTCCGGTCATAAAAGAACGCGCATAATAAACGGAATAGGCGCATAATTAAAGATGATTATCGGGCGAGCGCAGATCGTCCCATTAGGAGCCACCAAACCCGCACCACTATGACGATGAAGATGACCCACTATCGCAGGTCTTATGGTTGTCGTCTCCATCGGAAGCCATTTTTTATATTGCATTCAATTTTATTCCAACACATTTTTAATACATTATCATTTTATGCACAAAATGTGTAATTAATTCGAAGCGCTGCGCGAATTTTATAACCGCGCCGAGCAGTAGGGGGCGCTGGCCAGTCTACGAGGATTTGTATCTGTATAGTATCAGTGTGTGTATGCGGAGCCACACTGGGCTAACATGTTTTTACTCAATTATTTGCAACCTGTAATTACTGTCCACAACACTATGCAATTATGTCGTCCAATTAATTCCAGGAGGCGCAGATATCATCTGTGCGAGTTCATCTGCAGTGACTCGAGTCTCGACTGTGCGGTGGTTGGTTAGAGAGTAGACACTGCGCGAGTTCGGAAGCAAAACAATTCGGCGCGCAACAGACATGGAGTGATCCCTTAGAAGGAACGCCCGATGCGACTACTCATATAATGCAGAAGTACTTCTTCTTGGGCTGGAAGCTCATTCTCGTTTTATTTTCATTTTTGTTCGCCTCTTTTCTGTTCAGCAAATTGTTGTCTTATGTTAATGTGACATGTTAATATTTTTGCAATTAATTTTCAATTTAATCCGCGCAGGTTGTTGGTTTTTTTTTTTTTTTTTTCTTTGATTGAAGTCTAGCTTTTTGCATAGGAATGGGGGTATTAGAGGTAGGCCCGCTGCACTATGGGGGGGCTCAAATTTATGACTTGGTCTATTAGACACGCACTTGCTTTTAAATAGGAACGCACTTTGATCAGGACAGTTGTAAGACTGAAGTTCCACTCGCTGTGGAGTATCGCGAAGGTGGCTAGAAGCCTGTGTTGCGTTACATTCCGCGGATATTTAGTGGTAAGTCGATTTCAAGAAAGTATAGGCGGTCTTAGTTATTATCAGAATGCACTTTCTCACTTTAGAAGTTATCCGCGTACCTATAACTCCTCCCTAGCCAGGCAGGCTGTGTTCAAGACATTGGAACGTACTGATATCAATTCTTTGACGTTAGGTAAAAAGGGAAAAAGTCAGAAACTGCAGTTTTTCGTAAAACCAAATTAAAAGTAGTTTATTTAAGTCTTAACTTAGTTAGTTTAGTCTGACTTACTGCCTACAGACTAAATTATACGATGGGAAGAAGTAGTGCTAGATTTAAGTCGTTATTACCAAACGAAATAAAACAAAACCCAAAATGCATTTTTTGACTTAACCCCTTTTTACCCAACGTCAAAGAATTTTGAAAATATTCAGAAAAATAAAATAAAGTCTTAAGTCAGCAGTCAGAACCGAGTAAGACGATGCTGATGGGTACCCAGGTTATTAATAAGCTTGCGAGAAAGGGCTGCCAGAAAGAAAGAAGGAAGGACGTGGTCATTAAGCCACCGCCGTCAAATCTTCCCGGAAATACCTTATGCACTTTGGCTACAACTTGACCGCAAACGATTTAGGGGTCTTCTTGAAGGCTCCAAGAAATAACCCCCCAACGAAATAACCCCCAAATGACAAATGAAATAATTCCCCAAAATTTGTATGTAGGTGGGGATTTATTTCATATGAAATAAACCCCCAAAATTGGGGACTTATTTCATACTTCAAATTGGGCGCACGCAAATTTCTATCATTGTAATATGAATTATGTATGGGGGGGGGGGCATGTTGCCCCCCGTAAGCCGCCTGCCTCACAGTGAAATTATTCCCCAATTTTGGGGGGTTATTTCAATTTCCATTTGGGGGCTTATTTCGTAGGGGGGTTACTTCCTGGAGCCCTTCTTGAACTGTAGTAGACATAGAAACACCTTGAACACTGGTAAGTATCTTGTCAGAAAGGTTAGACTTCATTCACTGCCACGCCCCTTTTCGATACCCAATGGCATATTAAATTACAATCTTTCAAACCCCTCTTTACCTAACCTAACCTTTCATACCTCTTATGAGGAGGACTACCTATATGAAGCAGATGTCCAGGAACACATGTTTAGCATTGGGCTGTTTTAAAAAGTTCGCCAAAAAAACCTGTTGTTCTTAGTATAAAACGTGAAATACTCAAATTAGTACAGTAGTTTTAGAAGGTAGCCTTCCAGAAAATGAGAGGTTACTCCCACAGACTATGGCGTGGATATAGAAAAGGAACATACACTGTTGGAATGGTAACCAATTGCATGCAGGAAATTAGGAAAATCAAAGTTAAAAGTTGTTGATCAAAGAACCGAGAAGATGGAAGAGCTTTAGAGGTAACCAGGGAGTTTTTTGTTTAACAAACTGCGCTTAGAGAGACCACAGCATCACCATGCAACAAGACGGCCTGATCCGCGCATGTCTCAGGTATATTTATATTTTATACCCGCACAGGGAATGACGGTGCAGTTGGAGTTGATATCTCACAGGACATTTCAATGCGGTAGCCTATTTCTATACACAGCTCTCGCTCTCGCTCTCCTTTAGCTAGAGAGCTTTTCCGTTTCGATTGCCGAAGCGAAAAATATAATCAGGTTCAACGTTTCGTTGCGTTTGCTGCGTCTACTATTTAAATGGTCTAGTCAGCCCCCCAAATCAACTCTCCTACCCACAATCCCCCTATCAGTCGTCTGAGAGGAGTCCGTCACAACAATTTCCCATCCATCAAACCGTTAAGGAAATATTCCACTTCCGCCTTGTGCGCATAGTCACCTGACAAACTCTCTATACCTCATTAACACGCAAACGAAATTCAGCGAAATACCCCATTACCGCACCTTTCGCAACGAAACACATTAAAATTAGGACGTGCCAATGAGATCAACCCGCCGATACGCAAGGTACATTATTCTCCACATCTGAATTATGACAAACTGGCCGGAGGTTGTTGCCACCGATGGGATCAATCGCGGCTTATACGGCCTATGCCCGCGATAATCGTCAACTTTCTGCTGTGTCGCACGCATGATCAGAAATCATCCGCTGCAAGATGATTACCTTTGAGCCGCAGCACTTCGCAAAGAGCACTTCACCTGTAGACACACTCAATACGCGTGACAGCGGCGAACTGCGCTGACAGATACCAAATTTTGATGTCCTTGTAAAATGTTATTGAGTTGTGGCTTGTCGCCTCCGCCGCCGCAACCACATAAGTACTTATACGTCAGGGGCACGCATAAATACGGACTGATGGGGATACTCGTTGAAGGATTAACTGTGGAGAGTCCTCCTGTCCTTAATTGTTAATTAAAGTCAGTGTGAGTTGACTTGGAACAGTACACACACTCGGGTGGTGTGCATGGCACGCCGTGGAATGGAGAAATTGTCCTGCAGGGTGTAGTTTCGGTTTCAAGTAATTTTTTTTCTTAAGTGCGGAAGGTGTCTCCCGGCATATTGATGGAATTTGATAGTGCACCACGAGAGGACAGCTGCCCGCCGGTATAAGAGTGTGCATCTGTATTGATGCGTCCAATCGACATCGGCAACGACAGCCAGTGCCCTGAAGTTAGAAGTGTCGTCTTGCATTCGGTGCAACGTCCGTCACGTTGTACGCGTACTTGACGAAATGATTGATGACGACGAGTGCGCGCCGCAGTGGGTTAGTAGCAGAGAACCGCACGTACATTATTTTGCAATTACCCTCAGTTGGCAGGTGGATCGCGGTTATGAGGTATTCCGGAGACTGTTCTCTGGTGTCTGGTCGCTGTGTATGGCTGTGGGTTAAGCTGCGCTCTGCAGTTACACGATTTATTACTTTGAAGGAGGCGGATAAACTCGATTTAATTCAATGCTGCCGCAGGAAAGGTGGCGAAGGCGAAAACAAGACGCGCCGGCGTAAGTTATGAAGAAAACCCATGTCATGGTTAGCCGGAGTGGTTTAGTGGCCAGCGCGAGAAACTGCGATGAGAGTGTAATTTGGGAATTTTCAATGGAATTTGGTAACAAAAAATGAAAATGATTAAACATGATTGATCAGGATAAGCATTTTGTGGTCTGTTTTGAAGGAAATTTTGCAATCAATATCGTTTTTTTTTTTTTTTTGGGACATCAGGGACCTTAGGGCGGGTAAGTCAATATCAAATGCTTTGTTAAATTATCCTTATTAAGGACTTCCAAGAAAAGTTTGCTAAAATCCACAGCAAAATTAATATCCCCAGTTAGTTTAAAAAACACTTTGTTAAAATGTCCTTTTCAAGGATTTCCAAGGACATTTGGAAAAGATCAAATTTTCAATAACAATATTATTTGTTCGAAAGGGAATTGGCGATCAATGCCCATTTTCTGGGCTGTAAGGGCCTGTAGATAAATCAATTTCAAATGCGTTGTTGAATATGTCCCTTTTAAGGACTTCCAAGGACAGTCGGGTAGAATACGCAGAAGAATGAAACTCCCACGTTAATTCAAAAAAAAATTCTTTAAATGTCCTTTTAAGAGATTTCCAAGAACATTTGGAAAGATCAAATCAGTAAAAATGTTATTTGTTGTGAAGGAAATCTTATGGTCAATACCCATAATCGGGAGGACCTTTGGGTAAATCAATTTCAAAAGCGTTGTTAAAATGTCCTTCTTAAGGACTTCCAAGAAAATTTTGATAAAATACGCGGCAAAGTCAAACTCTCCCGTTAATTAAAAACCAATTTGGTAAAATGTCCTTTGAGGTTTTGCAAGGACATTTGGAATAAGATTAAAGTTGCAATAACAATGGTATCTTGTCTCAAGGAAATTCTACGATCAATGCCAATTTCGTGGGGGCTTTAAGGACCTTTGAGTAAATCAATTTCAAATGCGTTGTTAAAATGTCCTTCTTAAGGACTTCCAACAAAATTTTGGTAAAATACGCAGTAAAGTCAAACTCTCCCGTTAATTCGAAAGCACTTTGGTAAAATGTTCATTTTAAGGACTTTCAAGGACATTTGGAACAAGATCAAATTTTTTAGTATAACAATGCTATTGTTGTCAAGGAAACTTTGAGATCAGTGCCCATTTTTAGAGGCATAAAGGACCTTTGGGTAAATCAATTTCAAATGCGTTGTTAAAATGTCCTTTATAAGGACTTCCAAGAAAATTTTGATAAAATACGAGGCAAGGTCAAACTCCCCCGTTAATTAAAAACCACTTTGGTAAAACGTCCTTTTGAAGGATTTCCAAGGACATTTGTTAGTATAACAATGCTATTTGTTGTCAAGGAAACTTTGAGATCAGTGCCCATTTTTAGGGAAATTAAGGACCTTTGGGTGCATCAATATCGAATGGTTTGTTGAAATGTTAAAGGACAAAAGGACTTGTAAGGACAGTTGCGTAAAATATACAGCAAAATCGAACTCTCCCATTAATTTTAAACCACACTTTAGTGAAATATCCTTTTGAAGAATATCCAGGACATTTGGAAAAGTTCAAATTTTCAAAAGAAATTTTTTTTTTTATTTTACTCTTATCGCCCGCAATATCTATCTAGCCCATAAATTCAGCAAATCTCTAGCTTAATCAAAATGCCCATCATCAGCATTAGGCAAATCTTCCCCAACAACAACGCCTCACTGTGCAATTAACATTTAACACAAATCCTCCTTAAAAAGACACAACCCCTCTGTTGGCATATAATTGTCCCCATCAGCGCAGCTTCTTATTCTCACCTAATCTATCGCATCGACAACAAGAACAAAAATTAAGACCCAAGTTTACACAACGAAACAAACATCACAAAAACAGGACATTCAGTCGCCCATTATACAATTTGTCCGCACCCTCTATCCAGACACAGCTATCAACGCAATGCTCCTTAATGAGGGGATCGTCTTTGTAAATTGCTCAATTAAAAATCATACTATACACCGACGCTCCAGTCGAGTGGAAAATCTTGCTTTCTCTCATTCGATACTCATTCCCGTGCCCACACCAAGAATAGCCCGCAAAGGACATCCCCAAATACTTGGAGAATGTTTGAAATTTGCGCAAATAGCAAGTTGCAACCCTGACAACGCGAGAAACTCAAATTTCGATTTCCTTTGACTTATTTCCCAATGTAGGTATAGGTATACGGAGTACGGGGACGAACGGAAAATTAAACAACTGGTAACTGGAGTGGTCTAAGGACTCGACTGGGGACATCGTTTATTGTTTGTTTTAGCGCACATTTTATTGTCAATTTATTATTTGGCGAGGTTGATTTTTGTCTTAAACTGGGGTTGTACTCGTAGGGAGCGGGAGCGGGAGCGGTAGCCTGGACCAATTTATCTCAATGGACGAACTTGTAATGAGTGGTGCGGAGATGCGTGACAGTGCGTCCATGAAATAGTCGTTATCCTCGTTTTTAACGGCAATTACAAGATTGTAAATGTAATTGACTGTGAGGAAAGTTTTGTTCTCTTCCGTTGTCATGTTTTTCAGCCTCTTGACATTTTTTTTTTTTTTTTGCAAATTATTTGCCTACCGGAAGAGGGTGGACGGTGGAGTCCGCCAAGCTAATTGAAGGAAAATGGAGTATTTAATGGAGTCAATATTGGAGTTGGTGGGGGCTTTTAAATTATACAAGATTGACATTGGCGCAGGTGGGTAGGAGGATCCTGGTACTTCAATTACAAAGGTCTAGTGTGTATCCGAGCCTGTGTTGGGTTTCTGAGTGTTCCATTTCATTTTTAATTTGAATACCATTGCAGAGATTGAATATTTTATATGATACATAAGCGGCCTTCCGATAAACTCCAGAGTGATAATAAAACACAGATAGTCCAAATTTCCATGTGATTTATTTGAATGGAATCGAAGTCAGTAGAGAGCGATATGATAAACGAAGTTTTTCGTTTTGTTTTCCGGCGCAAAAACAAACAACGAAGACAGTTGGCCAACACGCGCACAGGCAACGTACAGCTGACCATGCGAAAAACAGGGAAATTCAAGATTAATCCCACTAACTTCCAACGATTGGCGTTATGGTTTATGGATTGTCATCGCAAAAGTCAATCGAACGGGGAACTGAATCCGCTTGAATTGGAATAGAAGATCAGTTGGAATAATCGGAATTCGTGGGATAAGGACTTTCTCTCCTCTGAATTTGCCCTGGATGATCGTCGCTTGAATCACGTTGTTTATCAGTTTCTTGACGGGCAGCCATTGCACAATTTCGGATCATTCAGATGGTGCAGGGAAATAAGTCCCCAGTCCCCTCAGTGGACTTAGTTCCACTGTAAGGTTGGAAATAAATTCCGAAAACTCTGAGTGTAAATTAACGTGCCACACCTCGAAACAGATCTGGCCTCAGCTGGATTCCAAGCGCTCAAAAAGTCTCATTACACTGAAAAGACCCATAATAAGCACTCTAGTAGGTGTCATCACGGGACACTGCATCATAGGGAGACATGCTCTCAGATTAGGCCTCCCTTCAAATGATTTCTGCAGAAGCTGTATGGACGAGGAGGAGGAGGAGACTATTCTTCACCTTCTCTGCACGTGTCCAGCACTGTCACTCCGTAGCCTGCCACTCTAACCTTACCTAACCTAGTGTAAATTAAAGATTAAAGAGTCAAGTTGGTACTTTGCAATTTTTACTAACCAAAAAAAAAATTAAATTTTAACTGAGGCAGGGTAATATTTATAAAAATTTCAAAATCGAAATTCGGTTTGCAGGACTCTGAAAGTAGTCAAAGAAAAATCGAAGCACACCAAGACCGGTCGTGCGAATTTTTTACTTTTATTTTCTCAATTTTTCGAAGATTAAAAATGCCAATTTATTTTCTCAAACAACTTTTTTGTCTTAGCTTTCGAAAATTTGAGAAAATAAAAGTAAAAAATTCGCGCGAATTTAGTCTCGTGAACATTATGTCCCTGCGTCGAAAAATCACCACGATTCTTCTTTCATTATTTTCAGAGTCTTGCAAACTGAATTTCGAATAAAGTATTTTGTCAAACAAAATCAAAAATTTCAATTCTAAAAGTTGGAAGTTAGTTGTCTCTTCTTATTTTTGAATGTGTACTAAGTTCCCATAAGAAAGTGGTTAACTTAGGTGGGAACTTAGGCCCTCAGTGGATCTAGTTCCTGGGGACGTATTTCCCTGCACCGATTCAGATTCTGCAACATGATTATGATCGATCCCATCTTCAGCTGTAAATTAAGCGGCGGAGTTCCTGGCACACTAAGCGAGTTCAAAAATTCCGTCGGATAGTTGGTCATTTCATCCTCATTGGTCATGCTGTCTACGGATTTGTACGAATGTAGTTCTAGAGCGATTTGATATTGAATAATGAAATACACGCTTTCGACGTCCTTATTCTTGGCTGCTGGTACTGCCCGTTCACTAATCCAATCGAGATTTTTATAATTTTGTGCAATGCAGGGGAACACTTTGGTGCGATGAGTTCCTCCTTCGACGATGTGAACTCGCAAAATTGTACCGGGACCGATCGAAACATCAGTCGAAACATCAATAGGAAATGGCAATTGCCAAGCGCCGGCAGTTATCTCGAGAATTCAGCGACCGGTGGGTCGTTCTACAATGTGATCATGTTCGTGGTAAATTTCAACTTCTTGACATACCTCCTCGAAGACAAAGATTTCAGGCATGCATTAAATTCTTCGGCAGCAGTAGTCAGTAGATTTCTTGATGAGGGTAAGCGTTTTTGACGAAAATCTCCAGAGAGCAATATCATAGCCCCACCAGATCGTCTCAAATCACCTCGTAAAACCTTCATCGTTCGCTCAGCTCTCCAAAGCTCGTTTATGCGCCATCGTGCATTCATCCCAAATGAGTCTTTTGCATTCTCGCATCAATTTCGCTGTCGCCGAATTTTTTGTCACTGTGCTTGGTGGCTTGTCAACCGAGAGATGATTCATCGGCAGCTTCAAAATGGAATGTGCAGAGCCAACGCAATCTGAGATCTTGACCGAATTGTTGCCAGAATCAACGGAGCATATGCAATGAATGCCCACAACCCAATTGGATAATCTCACTTTTTACGAATTGATAAATATCCCATTGAATTTCGAAAATAATAACACGAAAAGCTCGAATCAATTGCAGCAAGAAAAATCACACATTTGCTCAAGGGAACATGACAATGCGAAAAGGATACCTGTCAAATTAAGCACAGCCTAAGTCAACGTATAGCGCCATCTGTCGGGTTGTAGGTGATCGCCGCACAGTGCCATCTATTATTTATCTCGCTAACTTTTCCACCCCAAAATGCACTCAAAACGTCTTTTATCACAATGAATTTCACAATTATCTGAAATTTTCAAAGCTTCACAACGAATTTTCCACCTTTACACCAAAACATGCAATAAAATGCGAAATTTCGTCGGAAAAAAAATCACCGTTTTTCCGGGATTTTCTGAGTTTTCCACTGAGAATTTTCTATTTTTCCATTCGATAAGTTATTCCGGAATAATTGCATACAAAATCAGTTTTCGATTTCTCCAATTTCTCGACTTTTCCGAAAAGTTTTCCCAAAATGTTCTTTCGCAAAAACCTTCTCCTGGCAATTACGAACAACTTAAGAAACACTGAAGAAACATTTGAGCCAAATCGGCCCAGCCGTTCTCAATTGATGAACTAGTACATATTTTTCAAAAACTTTATTTTTGTATAGATTAAACAACAGTACCAATGGAGCTGCTGTTTTGGTAGTAGAATTCAGCCATCCGGTTAGCCAAATTTAGCAGATAATTTTCAGTGGTGTTGGGCTCGATTTGATGAACGAGAAAGTTTCAAGTTTCGATCGACCCAGTCGTGCACTTTATTTATATTTTCTTCAACTTTGACAGACCCAAGCTAATTATGGGTGAGTTCAACAATACGTTAGTAATTATTTCCAACCTACTATAATTCCAGAAGGCCTGCAAATTAGTGTCATCGAAGTTAACAACCATAAAATTTAATTTCCCTCGCGTTCGGTGCTGCGCTCATCCTGTAGTTCACCTTTGGTTTTTCTCTTAATTAACTTGATGTTACTACGGGTGTTGTACAGGTACACTACTGGGGCCGCCATGCGGTACACGATTTTGAAGTGCTGAGTGCTTTACTGATCGCGGTTATTCCCCGACTCGGGTGTACATCACTCCTCTGAAATGTATTCAAAACTCTAAGACCCTGTTCTTCAAGCGCAGTAAATTTCATGCGCGCGGCAAATTTATTGCCCAATCCATTTACGCACAATTCGCTGAAAGCCAACTTAGCAGAGACGTGCAGACAGATAGGCAACTACTCAGACAATCCTACGTAGGAAGAGCGCACAATTCATGCCATGCAATACCAACTCCCATCACCCACATGACCACCTCATTCTATAAATTGGCCTATCCGGCACGATCTATTATATGCAGATGACACTGATAAGATGTGTTTGGCAATATCCCCTGTCGTGTTTTTCTGCGAAATTATATTCGGACATCGCATGAGAAGAGTCTATAACGCAACATTGTAGCAGCGCTAATTGCTATGCGAAAGCACTTTGGTTGCACTGCACATGCACGCATCTATCTGCAGATATACTATACGGGCAATAAATTCTCGTTTGACTTGACTCGGTCACTGGGCCCAGGGAGGAGATCTCATTTCCCTGTAATTGAGTGTACCTTCATGCAGTGGGATCAAACGAAGACGTACCGCCAGCCTTCAAAACTGAAGCTTTACATAAGCGAACTCTTCAGTGGCATGTGCGCTTGTCAATGCACTGACAGATGGGTCACCTACATCCACTCCCATCGGCGACAAAGTATGCTTAATTAAGTTGCTTATCTAATTGAATCTTCATATCTAAACCCTCCTCAATGACAATTATTATCCTTCGATGGGACATAATAATCGAGCAATTTTATTCACAAATTGCATGTGAATCTGCGATATTGCAACATTGTTGCGCAAATAATTACAATTTCGTATGCAATTTGACTGCTCATCTACACGAAGGATGTCAACGATAAATCGCCTTAAGTACTCGTTAATGGTGTATTTTGATCGGCTCACGAAAAAATAAACGAGATCACTACTTCGAGATATTGGTTCGTGCATAAGTGTACAGAACGCACCATCAGTGGAGGGAAGCGTTTTCATGCCGTGATAAGGGTATGATGGTGAAAGCAAATTGGCACAGGTGTGCGCCAGCCTGTCGAGGAGCCAATCCAGATTATATGGCCCATGTAAGAGGTCGGTCTTGCGCATTAAGGCAAAATAAATAACGTTTGCGTACACGCATCCAAAATTAACACACAAAGTGCACTGCGGCTGCGGTAGGCCGGTAGGTGCGGATCAATTGGAGAAGAAGAATGAGTGCAAGGAAGACGAAGTCTGTTGCTGTATAGCCAAATCCGTTTGGTTCTGGTGCAGAACGCACCTGTTTCTACTGGCGGGCAAACAGATCAGATAAAGGAAGGCGTTGAGAGATTTGTTGAAAGTTTATTGATGGCGAAGCTGCATTTGTGGACTTAGCTCGTGGCATAAGGGATTGGGAAGGTTCTTTTTTTTGACGTTGCTTTGCGGAGGCGCCATCGCCATCTCTCCGCGAGTATATTTTTCTTCTTGCAAAATGTTTTATGTGTTATATGACCAGTGAATTGGACAATATTGTCTGCGGCAAGAATTGCATGCACTCCTACTGAAGTTCGATCAACCCCATGGATTATGTTAAAACTAAAAACGGGATGTACGCCCTCCTTGGAGGTATATCTATCTTAGATTTGATGCACCCTAATCAAACACAAGAAAGTCAACGTGAACATCTCTCCTTCCATCGGTAGTGTGTATAAGACCCCGCGATAGTTATACAATTATCACAGTATTCTTCAAGTCGTTCCGACCAATAATTCGGACTTGTTCCCTTCATGTACCTTCTTCCCACAGCTTTACCACAGGTAGCCATTCGCACGACACATTTTCTAGTCAATTTAAAAACACAAGATATCCATTGAACTGCTTACCTATAGAACTCTGAGCATTTCTTTACAAATAGCATTCAATCTGACAAATCGAATGCAGCTCTTAAGCGATTTGATGCCTAAAATGCCTCCTCTACCGTGGCACTAACTTCTGGCGGCGCTGTAGTTAGCGATGAATCTGTACTTCTCAGTGTCGTGGTTAAAATTAGGTATGCTACTCATAGAAGTATTGCATATGATATCCTTCTCATCAGAAAGAAGGATAAAAGTCATTTTTGGATTTCCGTCCTTCAATAATATCCCTTATCCTTCCTGTAAGTTCTAAGACAGTGGACGGTCGGTCAAAACACATTGCTTTCAGCTATGTGATATCTTAGTCTACTTGTTCCCTCATCTCCTTCGAATATTGTGCTTTGGCTGCTTTAATATCAACTTAACAGTAAGTTAACAGCCACTTAACAGAAAGTTAAAATATCAGATATCAGATATCTTGGTCTAATTGTTCCCTCATCTCCTTCAAAGACTGTACTTTGGCTGCCTTAAAAGCAACTTAACAGTAAGTTAACAGCCATTAAACAACAAGTTAACAGCAACTCAAAAGCAAGTAAACCGCAATTTCTGAGCGCTTCAGTTAACAGAAAGTTAAAATATCAGACAATCAGATATCTTGGTCTAATTATTCCCTCATCTCCGTTAGAGGTTGTGCTTTGGCTGCTTTAATATCAACTTAACAGTAAGTTAACAGACACTTAACAGAAAGCAAAAATATCAGATATCAGATATCTTGGTCTAATTTTCCCCTGAGCTCCTTCTACGATTGTGCTTTGACTGCTTTAAAATCAACTTAACAGTAAGTTAACAGCCACTTAACAGAAAATTAAGAGCAACTCAAAAGCAAGCTTTGAGACGTGAGTTCTCCATGTAAATTCGCATCTGATAGGTTATCTTCTCCTCTGTTATGGGTCTTTAGCTGAACGCCTTTGAAAACTCGCAGTTCTTTCCGTGCGATCTGGCGTCATACTCAGCCGCTTCACAAGCAGAGACAGCGACTGCAACAAACCCCTCTACATCCAGTCGAACAGTTGGAGTTTGTGCAAACCTTTAAGATATATGTTGTGGGAGCTCCTCGTCTAAATCTTATCGCTCTGTAACCGTTGCCTCAGTTAACATCCTTCATTTACGTCTTAGCGGGACAGAAATCATATAGTGGGGATAGAATTTCCTCAGCTGGAGTTGGTGATCAGGTGGTGGTAGTGACTGGTGAACAGCTGATAAATCAGCTCCATTTTAAACACAAGGCTATCACCAAGAAATTGATCAGCCATTTCTCCTGAAGACTTCGAGGGTGACATGTGCGCTTATGGATATCTTTGTGTGGGAAATAAGGTATTGACAAAGGATATTTGCAACAGCAAAAGTTCAGCATCTTCGAATTCTGATCGGAGGCACTGCAACTCAAACTCACATAGCCCCGTCTCATAACACCCATTGAAGTCACTCATCCCTATATAAAAATTCATATATTCAACCTTTTCAAACGTTGGTTCAACTTCGTCTAAAAAAGCTGACTAGACACTCCTACTCCAGGTTCGATGCGTACAAGGCACCTCTGCACCCAAACTTCAATCGACCTTTCAAGCATCAAGCTTTAACATATCAATTCTCCCTGTTAATGGTATCCACTCCAATTCTCTGCCTTCTATCGTCGGACTTGAATTCGAGTTCCTACTTGAGATCATATTAAAGGTGCTACCTATGACTGAAAGCGTTTCCACCCATCCGGGAGGTCCCACATGTTCAAGAACCTTTTTTAAGGAGAAACCAACTATTTCTAGTCGATATTTAATAAAATTTTCATCAAGCTCGAGGTGTTTTCCTTTGACGGAGAAGTGTCACACCTGATTTCTATTCTAAGTAGATCCCGTCGCCGGAAATCCGTATGCCCACTTATGATACTATTGTTAAGGCTTAAAAAACCATTGATGTCAAACCGCGCCGACTGACGAACTCGATAAACCGACAACCAGACCTTCTCTAAGCTGCCTCCATGGGCCGTCCAAATCTGACATATTTTTTACATCCCAGGCTACCTTCTTTCCTCTTGACATCCTTGCAAAGTTAGCTGATGTCGTAAGTCAATTTTTGACGACAGTTTTTTTAGCAAAGCAAGAGCGCCCGATGATTCCAACGAAGACTCATTATCTTTTGTATGGAACTTGTCCTCATTTTGTGGAAAAGTATTTCAGTTGCTTTCCAATTTTGTGTTTCTTTTCCAAGCCGCTCAGGACACCAATTCATCTCCTCGAAAGGTGAGTAAACCACCAGCTCGTATAGGCCTGCACGTGTCCCTGTCCCGGTTGTAAAATTCCAAATAGCGTCATCTAATTTCCAGATATATAAATTTCATGACGAAATCATTTTTTCGTGTTGTGATGAGTTTTCGGAAAACGCCACCACTTGATATTCTATTGACATCCATATCCCCGAGCAATACGTGGACAAAATGGGAAATTTCATTACACAAAGAAAGGCGAACAAAATAAAATCAATAACATGGCAGTCGGCCCAACACACTCCTGCTCATCTCATGTACTATTCATATCATCGCACGGGACACCAGTACTCGTACTTCGTTTCGTTAACTTTATCCGTGGGTGAAATAATAAGATTCATCCTGCTGTGCAAAATGGGAAGAGGCGCAGTTTCACAAGGGGGAAAAAAACTCAAAAAATAGTGTAAGGATACGTACAATACGTAAACTGCCTACGGGCAGATAAAATTGTATCTTCCAATCCGCACCGAGACAATTGGGCACGAATCGTACCATCATCGCCGCCAGAGTGGTGTACTAACTATCTCGCATATGAAAAGCATATGCCGGCGTTGTTGCTGCTTCCCCTTGCGTGCATATATCCCGAATCTGAACATGTGTCTGTTTATCCAAAAATGCTTGACTTCACCACAATTCGCATTTTCTCATTTCTCCTCGTACACAACCTCAAGGTGGAGAAAGCGCTCATCGTAGTCCCCGCTTTTACACTTGAACTTCTCCAGGAGTAACACACCATGCACAACACTCATATCCGACCCATTATACAGTAACCACATTCTCCTGGAGTTTATTAGTAATCGATACAATACACTTGCCTATGGGTTTTCGTGCTTCTTAGTTCGTCCTTTTTTCAGCGGCAATTGCCGTGATGTACTGTTGCGTTATGCCATTTTCCATTTTGGATTTCGTGCGTGTGTGTATGTCGGTGTTCCTTTGGCTCAACAGCGCAAACTCCTAGACACTTTGTCAGTCGTCGTCGTTGTCGTCGTTGTCGTTGTCGTCCCGGTGAAATCTTCGTCGTAAATACTCCCAGGATACTCGTAGTTTACCGCGAACTAAGCTGCCGCTGCCGCATCCTCGGAATGATATACTTGTGGTTAAGGATGGCTGCAGTAGGTATGTGTGCAGCACATACTCGCACTCACATGAGCGCTTGGCTCGCATAAGCGGTATACGCGTCTAAACATGTTTGCTAAGTCGCATTAAAAAATTGCAAACTCATTTCTTTGGTTAGTTGCCATGGGCATGGGCATGGGTCGTCGCAATCGAGGTGATGGGTTTATATTTCTTTTCCAAGTCCCTTTTCCGTCACTTTGCTGGTATACGTGAGGGAATGGATATTTACTCGGGTGGATCTTCCGGGGCGGATTCAACATGTATGCTCGTGCTCTCTGTACCTATAGCGGGCGGTCGCTGTGGGGGTGTGTGTGACCCGAGGGGCTTTTCCAAGAAAATATTTCAATTTATTCAAATGGAATAATAATCGGGATTCATTTTGCAGACTTCGCCAGGACTCTTGGTGAATAAATAACAATTTTGTTGTCACTTTTCTGTTGTCGGTTTCTTTTGGTCTGGCTGTTCTTGTGGACTCTTGAATGTGCGGCGCGTTGTTTTCAAAGTTAAATGGAGGACAATTGTCTGCAGGTGTGGTTAGAGAGATTTAGTTAGGACTGAGCTGTCCTGCTCCAAAGGGAAAGACTATACGTTGTGCTATAAGCGAACAACAAGAAAACTTCTTTAGCCGCAGCAATAGATGTAAGAATGGATTTGCAGTTGGGTCGTTTGCATATTTGCTGAACAGAGATAAGATGCGCCCGGGAAGTTTTTGAATTTTCTTTAATGTGCGACGAAAGGGATAAGCAATTTGGCGGGGATAGGAGTGAGTTTGAATAGTAAGTTCTGTGAAATTCGAGGGTTTGGCAGTCAAAGTTGAGATGGAATTTGCCGTGGGTTTGAGCTGTATTACGATGAGGACGAGGAGTTTTAGGAACTCTGCTTGTAACAGACGTTTTAGAAAACGGGCAGTGTATAAGCGCCTAAACCTATTTTGCTTTTTGCATGTAGGTTCGGCCCCTTTTGTTGGGGGGAACCTTTCCGGAGAAGCTCTAAAAAAAACTCATTGAAATTGTCTGCAAGAGTTAAATGAGTTATTGGGCGGGGTTCAGTGAACTAAATATCGACTGCCCCCTTCAAAGGGGGTCATTTTGAAAATTCTAGCAGTCTCCTTCTTTTTTTCTGCTTCTCAGACTGATTAGTCAAATGGACTTACATTACATAGAAGGTACCTAACATCATTTTCCATCCTAGGTGGGGAATTCTATGAGTCGTTTTAAGGTCACTTAATTAGGAACGCATTCTCGATCCTCTATCTTGATTTTTCATTATTGAATTACCTTTGCCCCTTCATAATGGATTTTTGTAGGGTTGCTTGAATTAGAGCTTTCTGCTGCAATGTCTATGTCTAAGTCCACGTTTGCCCCTCTTATGGGGGCTACTTGAAGAAATTTTGAAAACACTCGTCTCATCGTCGTTAATTTTCCTGTTTTTTTTCAGTCTGAACAGCGTTTCAAGTCCAGGAAATTCTGATTCATATAGCCCCTTGAAAGGGGGTCGTTTGAAATTATCCTAAAATTTTATTCCAAACTTTCAAGCACAAATTTTGAAATGTGTTGCGGACAAATTAAGCGCTTTACGTGAGCAACTGTGGGTACTTCCTATTCCCAAAACTATTTCCAAAAATCTGAAATGCTGCTCAATTGCATGGGTGGATTTCAAGCCCCCAACTAATTCGTCCCGCTATTTGTTGCATTTCTAAATAAATTGCATATGTAAGACGGCAATGGATGACTTTCTTTTGCTTAAATGATGTGCCCCCTATGTGAGGGGAAGTTTTAAATGGTTCATGTGCTTTAGCGTGTGCTGATTCAGCGGAACTCTGTTTTATTTTAAAGGCTGTTAGTTTTTTCGTCGCACAAGTGCATATTTCTTTTTCGAATAATAATCAAGGGCTGGAAGTTGTGTGAAGTGCCCCTCCGAAAAGGGGTCATTTAGCAATATTTATTTTATTTTAACAAAGTTTCTAGTTTAAGGATATGTGCGTCAATTCAAAATAAATAAATGGAACAAAGCATTCTTAAAAGGACCCTAGGCTAAGTTCCTCACTGTGCGAGATTTTTTTTTTTTTTTTGAGAGACTTGGAAGGAACCTACAATTTTGTGCCGTATTTGGATGGCTAAATTGAAAATCCTTCACTAGATGTCTTGCAAACATTTACCAAATAGCGTATTGGAAGAAACGTATAATTTTTAGGGGCTGAACCGGGGACAACTAGCTCAGTACCGCAGTCTCCATAAGGAGTGGAATTTGAGTGTCTCAAATACAGTAAGAGGAATTCAAGTTCTCATCCTTCTGTATACAAAACCACCACCGTCCATTGAAAAGTGTTAAAAACTGCGGTGTCCTTTTCCTTTACAACCAGAACAGCTTTCTTAGCAGATGATGCGACTGCATAGGTATAGAGAAAAATAAATCCTTCCGCATCCAGATCCTGAGAAAAAGTGAACGCTTCCTCAAATCTACATAACAATACGCACCCATCGACATTTAACCTTTCTTCTATGCAAATTATTCAAATAATCAGGATGCGCTGGGAAAAATCACTGATAACCCGGAATTAAACAGAAATTCCTGCACGTCCCATTGAATCGGTTACCTATACAAAAAATGCATACTCACCCTTGGACGCGCATCATCATACGAAATTTGCATAGAGACAATCATATAATTGAAAAGGGATCCCAAATATCCTTATTTACCTATAGACTCTCAGTTTGACAATGATTCATCGGCTGTGGGAATTTTTTTTTTTTTTCTTCAAATATACTCGTCTTACCCCTTTCGTAATATGCGATCCTTGAAATTATGCAAATCACCTGAAGATGTGCTAGGTAGAGGTTAGGTCCCTCTGTCACTGAAATTCGATACGCCTCAGCGATTTAACTTTTCCCAACCGGAGTGTCAGGCATCCCTTTGTCCTGGCGATGTAACCGAGTCAATTGTCAATCGGGCGCCTACCTTATTATGCTGGCAATGAAATATTGTAAATTATTGTCAGTCAATCAATAAATTTTGTTTGTGCAAATTTTTATTGTGCAAATCCTTTTGTTTGCCTGCGAAGTCCTTTCGCACTCAATGTATTGTTGTTTGCCAAAAAATGTTAATGAGTATTTTTGTTTTGATTACATTAACACAGTGATGGATTTGCTAAGCGGGGATGGTAGATAAGCGTTTAAGGGGATTCGTCCTTTTAAGGGGCTATACGGATTTTGTGAACTTATGGTGAGTTATTTGTCGGGACAATAATTTGGAAGTCAATGTGGATTTATACCCAAGGTAAAGTGTCCTTGGTAGGAATCGAAAATATTTCCAATCAGTTTTTAGTTGATTTGACCCGTAAATTTTGTGAGATTATGTTCGCTTACGATTATGTCACAAATAGACGACGAAAATGCACTTAATTCAGTGAAATGCTAATTTTAAGCAACATCAACAATTCTGTTGTGGTCGCGATACATGATTGCAATGAAAGCGCGCATTGGCTTAAGCTGGATTACGCCAATGCAATCATATTATAGTTCTGCTTTTATTCTGACAGTAGTACTCTCGGATGATTGTCAAACGTTTGAGCAGGTGTGGCACAGTCTATGGTATCTTGAGTGATGGCTTCCTACCCCTGTTCAATAATTGAAAATGACATGTCCATGGATGAGTTGTCCTTAAGATCAGTTGCCTTACAATAGACTTGGTGGTAGATTTGGCAGTAGACTAGACGATGGCCGTCCATCATTTACAAGGGTTTTGCCTTTATGTAAATTAGCGAAGAAAAGATTTGGCTATTTGCGACACTTGATGTTGTTATTATTGTTGTTGCCATTTTGTCTGTTGTTATTGTTGTAGAAGGTGTTGTTATTAACAATTATTTTCTAGAACTACTTCCCTAACAAACATTTTTAAATAAACATTTGCCATGGCTGGTAAAGTGGATCTCCCTGCAGTGTTGTCAATGATGGCAAATGAACCAGGAAACAAATAAAGGGTGGCTAAGTTTTAAGGGCCGATGTTGATTTCGAATAAAACTCAAATTATTTAGAAAATTACTGTCATTTGAAACCACATATCGTCCACATCCATATCTTCCAATTCGGGCCATAAAAAGTTCGTTATCATCTCACGTGAGAGGTGCAATTGTTGGGCACGATTATCGCGAACAGCAGCAATATTTTTTGCAGTACGAGCTGTACGAGCATGCGCTGGTGTTTTTGCATCTCCTACAGACCCGGTTTGCTCAAATTTTTGCACGATTTTTCCGATGGTACGCACATTTGGACGATTAAATTGACCTAAAAAATCACGAAGTGCACGATATGCATTTTGATTTGAATGCCCATTTCCATAATAAGCCTGAATAACTTCAACGCGTTGCTCGATTGTGTATCTTTCCATTGTTCAAATAGAATTAGTCTGAAATTGAGAAATGTCAAATTAAATGCAGACAAAAAATTGCCGTTTACGTGTGGTTCACATTCAACATCGGCGCTTAAAATTTAACCACCCTTTAGTTATTGCTAATATCGTAGCTGCATATACTAAATGGAACCGTTGCAAGGACAAGCCTGAAAAATATTCGCTGAACGGCTCTCTGATAAGTGGGCGCAGATCAAGCTGTGTTTGAGTTTAATTTCTGACAGATAAACCCATCACCTCATACAGATCTTCTCATAGTTCTACTGCCCAATTTGACAACAGCATACAACAAAAAAGTACCGCAATATCCACTCATAAAAATCTTAAAATAAAAACCTACAGATGCTAAAAGGCGGCCGCAATATCAACACGACTTCTCCCCCTTTCACCCTGCAGCGACAGCAGCTCCATCTTTAGCTACACAAATTCCTTTGCAACTATAATAAAAATTTCATTAAAGCATACACCCAAACCCCTCTGTGTTTGTGTGTGAAACTAAAAAGTTTTCATTCCGCAGAAACTTTTCCATCCCCATCTCCTTATTTCCACGAAAACACTACACAACAACACAAGAAGTTTTCGTTTCGCTCTTTCACATAACAAAACAAATCGTTTGCAATGAGAAAATATTTAAAAACAAATCATCTCTCGCGCTCAATAGCCCAAATGAAAATTTTCACTTTCCCCGCACCGCATCCGCCTCCACCACCAGCCAAGACAACAAACAACAATCAAAGCTAAAATGGGAAAACTTCGGCGTCCGTATACACAAAGAACAAGAGCCCACAAAAAAATATATATATATTTAATTTTAATCAACGAATATATGTAATCTCCGGCAAGAGAGGGAGCATCCAAGAAACCAGCTTATAGGACTTTCGCACAGACGAAACGAGCCAGAATGCAACCCTTAAACCGTAATAAGCTTCTGGGGAAACACGAAGGAAAAGTTTTCTTTTTCTTGCGGCTAAAACTTTATCTGCAGCTTCCATGCCGGGAAGGAATCCATTTCGTCCTACAACTATTACTGGCGGAGGTAAAAGTTTTATGTCTGAGAAGAGTTTCCAAGGATTTTCTTGTGTTTCACTGCAACGAACCGTATAGAGTCCTCTGACTATAGAGTGAGAAGCAAAACGGATAAGTATCACCTTTACAACGCCATTGTCCATTTAAACAAAACACAATACAAAAGGCTGCTAAAAGCTGTGTGCGCGCATTAAAATGCACGAATGTCCTTAACCTTTTCGAACTTCCACTTGACGTCGAGTCGGTTGGAGGAGGAGGAGTCCTTGAGTTAGGTCGTTCCTCTTCGGATAACTTTCGTTTTCGCTTTGCGGGCGGGTCATTAATTCATTGCCTCGAGGATTCATTAAAATATTTAAGCCCGCACGGTGCGATGGTGTGTTGTCCTTTCGCTTTTCTTTTGGCGGGATTCCTATTAGAAGGGAAATCTTACAGTCAGAGGACAGACAGAAGAAAGTGTAAATGTTGGAGAAAGTTAATTAGACCGATGAACGATGAAGATGAAGATGAAGACGAAGACAAAGACGTAGACGCCGACGTTAGCGACGTTAGCGACGTTAGCTTCCCTCTTCCGTTTAAAGAGAAAGCAAAAGTTTCAGGCCGCAGCAAGAGAGGGATGGAGATACGGTTTTAATAAATTAGTAGCATCGTTGGGACCGTAGTTTAACAGCTCCTCCTTGTAATGGACGTGTCCGCTCCATTTTGGATGTCCCTGCTTCAAAGTTGGATGTCTCTTTGTTGGGGTAAAAGTTTTCCACCAGAAGGGATACAAAAAAGGAGCAAATTAAAACGGATAATGTTGCAGAGAGAATGGCACTTGCGGTTGAGTCCATGGAACCCTAATTTCAAAAACGGGGTCAATGTTAAAATGTAAATGAGACTTCGTGTCGTGAACTTTTCCGGGTGTGCGTTCTCCTTTTTTGTCGTCATCAGATGCGAATTCGAGTGGAATGGATGTACCTCTATATACAAATACATGCGGAGCAAAGCCAGACCCGAAAAGGTTGGGAAAAGTTAATGAAAATGAAAAGGGCACAGCGGCAAGGGAGCATCGATTTTTATGGTTCAGTCTTGTTGTTTCAGGGTTAATCGAGTTTTTTTTTTTTTTTCTTTCTTGGATAACGTGATGAAATTAAAATTATGTGCGGAGAAAAAGGATCTTTACCAGACGAAAATGAGACTAATTAGGATTCTTGGAGTTGTTTTTGTTTCGTTTGTTGTTGTTATGTTTTGGAATTGATGTCAAGGTCAGGTGGTGAACTTAGAAGTTTGGTGTCGGCGAAGTAAATTAGGTCAGGGCTGTTGTGAATATTTTAGCGGAATTAAAGGGGAGCATTGCATTGGATTTTGTTGTTTGGTTAGTGGGGCATAGGACCTTTATAACATGAGGGTTTAAGGAAGTTTTAAACTACAGTAAGACTACTTGAAAGAAGTCGTAGGTACATTGTTAAGTTTCAAGAGTTAGTAACTGAAGTATTTTAAAATTACTTATGGCGGTTTTGGACAGGCTACACATACGAGAGATTTTAAGCGTCTAAAACTTTGGTCAGACTTGGTTCCTTTGGTATACAGATTGCGTAGTAGTAGTAGTGCATCGGTAGCCCTTTTTGGCATAAACAGTTTTCCACTTGGGCTGTTGCTATTGCTAGTGGATCTAGCTGGTGCACAATGCACATGACATGTCATTTAAGGTGTCCTATCTAACTGTGGGCTGGGCAGTGGCTTAGTGGTTAGTGTGTTGGACTACTACGCTAGGGGTCGAGGTTCGAATCCCGCAAAAACCCAAATTCCAGCTTAGGGTTTTTTTCACTGCACCACCTCTCGCGAACGTCTGACAAACATCCAAGAGTATAACTGTCTTGAATGAGCTTCTCAATTAGCCGTTTGGAGTCGGCATAAAACGAATGGTTGTGAGAAGCTAGGCCTAGGGTCTCTCCGGACCTGTTGCGCCAACTATGTATGTATCTAACTGAGCAGTACACACTCTTATCTAGGATGTTATAACTTCAAGACATATTTGTTGCTTTTGTGTTTGTTGTTATTACTGCTGTTGGTGTCGTTGCCGTTGTTATTTGGTTTGATAGTAGCACTTGTTGTTGTTATTTCGCTTGTTGTGATTTTTACTCTCGTTGTTGTTATTGTGGCTATTGTTGCTGTTTGTTCCTGTTGTTGTTATTGTTATTTTTTTATAGTTGCAGCTATTTTTATTAGTTTTCTTGTTGTGATTATGGTATTTTACTTGTTGTTATTGTTTGTTTTCGTTGTTATCATTTTTTTGATAGTTGCTGATTGTTGTTGTTATTTTTTGGATAGTTGCAGCTATTTATGTGCTCATTGTTAATATTGTTGTTATTGTTTATGTTGTTATTCTTCATATTATTACTGCTGTTGTTGTTATTGCTTTTGCTTTTGTTATTGTTCTTGTTGGTCTTGCTATCGAATCATGGATTACCGGTAGGATACATAGCTTAAGATCAGGAAGGAAGGATCTGCCAAACCCTCAATAGTTCCAACTAGTTCAACTAGTTGGTCATATAAACTCACAAGTCTTCATAATATTAGTACGGCAATTTCTCCTCAGCAAACATTTTCACGTACCATCCCGAGCATTTACCTACAGATATCTACTTGGTTACCCAACGCATACGCTTTCGGAGGCTCAAATTCCATTTGGGGATTTCGGAAGAAAAATAAACAATTGCGATGGCGCACCGCACCGCACTTCAAATAATAAACAAATTCTCTCGGACGATATCGCAACCTAGCATTCTAAAATTTAACAAAAAAATGCACTTTAACGTAATTCGCCGATAAGCGTTTCAAAATGTCGGACCAATTCTCCGAACAGTTGTTCCGAAGACCACCTCGCAGCACAAATCCTCCTAATCGTATAAAATCACTAGGGTCGAATAAATGGACTTTAACAATGCTCCTTTTTGACAATATCTATACGGCACTTCCCTACGCTTTCCCTTAGTTATCTGTAAAAACTTTGGTAACATCTCTGCAGCGTTGAGGTATTGTTTTCCTACTTTTCGAATAACTTTCGAGCTCAATTCCTACAGCGGCATCTTTCTATAAAATCGAGTTATGTTTTCTTCCCTTCTATCCTAAGCCACCGCCTGAATGTTCTCTAGCACTTCTCATCGAACCAGGGTTTTATTGATGGTTGTGGTACAGGCTACATTGTCTCTTGCACTCAAAAATCTGTCTACTTTGGAAATTTTGGGAAGTTGAGGTCCGGAGCTGCTTCGAGTCGATTAATGGTTCTTTATGGACCTGTTTCGGCCACTATTTGATTTTTAATTAGAACCCTGCCCATAGGTATCGTCTCTAAATGTTCGTTAAGGTATTCTTTAATATTTTTTACTCCATAGGGGCATGAACTGTAAAGCTGACATTGTAAAAGTCTGCCTTGGCATGCATAGGGGCATGAGAACTATAATCACACACTTCGAAGGCTGAAGAAGTTTCCGCAAAGTCTACTCTTATCATCACCCAACTCAAGCCGGCGCTTCTGCTCTCCTTAATAAATGAAGATGTCACTGTATTGTAAGCTCCCTTCACACGGTCTATGCCACCTTCTTCTTCCAGACTTCTAGATTTATGTGATGACAGTTTTGTAGCTTAGACCCCCTCTAAGCTTTTGTCAAATTTTCAGTAGCATACTGCCAATTAAGTGTCTTCCGAGAGTTGTCGCATACTCATTTCGCTTTCTATATATTAGATGACATCTTCAAATATCTCTTCTGTGCTTTGCTGCTTACTTACTTACTTCGGTAGCGCTACAATTCGGAGTGGACCTTGGCCTCAAACAAGGCTGACACCCCGCAGTTGTGCATTTCAAGATGGTTAAAGTCACCTTGCAGTTGCACGTGTCGACTGAGGCCGGCTCTTCCTGCGTTGTCTCTTCGGGTTGTAATCAAAGACTCTTGAGGCTGGAGCGTTGGAGCGTTTTGGAGTCCAGCAGTTTTAATGTCAGAATTTGCATGTACAATTCTTGGATCAATTATTATCATATTCCTCTCCGCAGTTCCTTCTGAGAACTACAGTCATTCGAAGCATGAGCATCCAAACCTCCAGCACTTCTATGACCTCTTTTGCTGATTAACTTTCCAATTTCACCGAATATTGAGCCCAACTCAATAAAAACCAGACAGCTAAAACCCCCAGGACACTATTCCGGAAAGACCCCATTGATTTAGGAGCTCAATTTAATTAAAATATTAAAATTCCAACCATCCTCCAATTACCGCAACTCATCATCCATCAAGTGCAACATCTCCCAAAAAAAAAAAAACACACGAAAACCACATGCCCATCAATCCTTCTCTGTATACCACGATGACAGTCACCCAAACTGGACCATACATACCAGCAACTCACATAAATTAGCTCCCATAACCTGCATACCCGCAACTGATTTGCATATATACGTAACGCGAATTCCTCGTCACAAATTGTCGACTCATTTCGATTTAATTAACAATTAAGTCCTTTAAACGCTCCTTATCATGTCCAATCACCGGTTCAATAAATAATCTTCACTTGCAGGCTCGCTCATGCTTTGGATTGCTCGCGCTCACGCTCCCCGCCGCTCCTGCTTAGCTAATAAAATTAAGGGCAGTAAATAATTACAATTAATCATTTCGAATCCATTCGCAATCGCGCAAGAGACGAAGAAAAATCACCGCAGACCGCGTCCTCTTAAGGCGCTGATTTATCATTACATCAACAGCAGAGATATCCTTGCGCGCTGCTGTACGCCCGTTTTTTTTTTTTTATTTCTCCCTCCCATCGCATAGCATAGTTGCTTCCTTCGGTGAGAGGTAGTCCGCGCCTCGCGCTCGCGGTCGTTGTCGCGGTTACATCATCATGCATCATCCGCGTCCGTGCTGCTGACCACTAACATTGCACGAGACGGTAAATTGGGCAGAGCTATATATATGTATGCCAATCGAGCCCCAGCCAACATTAACAACTGGCAACGGAATTTTGATTTATGGCCGGCTAATTATTTTCGATTTTTTGTTTCGCCTGTTTTAATTCCAGCTGAGCTCACTCGTTTGTCATGGTGTGTTTATCGGCGCACAGCGTTAGAGTTGCTACGCCTTGAAGGATGAGGTTACTGATAATTGCTGCGCTCGGTGCTTCATCATTCTTGAGATGGATATTGGTACAAGGTACAATGAAGCGATGGCAGGGAAAGGGGTGAAGATTAATTCGACGCAAAGTGTGGTGGCAAATGGCGAAAAAAATTACAAAATCCTATACAGTCCTTGAGGGGGATAGATCTTTGGAACTCACCTTGGTAGTTGGTAATTTTGTCGACACTCCGCTTCTGGTCGGGGTAATCTCTTGAATCGTTTCTTATGACAAGCGGTCTCTGGAACATCACTTCGGCCTACATGTGCACTTCATCATAATTTGTGAGAAGCGCATTTGTGGTGTCCGTCTACACCTGTTTCCCAGTCGAAGGTAGATGCGTCCTGCTGTGAATTTTGACTTTTTCAATTAATCAGCTAAAGGCGATCCAAACAGAGTTGAGTCGGTCCGAATGACGCACGCACCGGGATATAGTTTACAAAATATTCCTGCGAATGGTTGTCAGAAGGTGGGCACATAGGTAGGAGGCCGATATCATACCTAGTCAAACACTAGCTCTGGTCTTGGGATGGATGAAGATTTTGACAGTAGCTGCCGGGCTTTTGGCTCTACCTTAGCAGACGCACTTTAGACCATTGTTTTGTCTATTTTAACACATGGATCAAGACCCGTCGGTGCTACTTACTAAGTTATGGAGGTACCTTCTGTGACTGCCAATTTGACAAGATTGTCAAGAAGGCTTCCGAGCTGGAACAATATTCTTTGAAAGACGGTGGAGAATACTGTGACCTTTCTCTTCATCAGTGCAGCTCCTAACAGATGTCATTGTAAGGAAGATTTAACTTTTTGACGTGTTGGTCTGTGGAACAGTCTGATGCTGCATAATGAGGGCTAGTTATGACAGTCAAAACAAAAGAAAACTGATAATGGTTGCCTGATTAGAATATCTCTCGAAAGACTACAGGGTGGCGCAAAATTAAACACCCATTTTTGTTTTTCAATTATTTCGAACTGAAATTGAATTGAAATTGAATTTGACTTAATAAAATTAATTGAGTGATGAAAATCTTTATATGGACCTTTACAATTTTTCTGTTGAGTGGAAAAGACGATCAATTGGCTGCCGCCAGTGTTGATGCACATTTGTGCCCGTTTTATCACATTTTCCATGACTTTCCGAAAGATTTCTGGTGATAACTGTTCACATTCGTATGCTCGTTGTCTGAGGGTTGTTGGCATAAGCCCGCAACCTTAAGTAGCCCCAAATAAAGAAGTCTGGGATGGTTAAACAGGACGAACAGGACCAAATCGCCAAAACGGGAGATTACGCGACCAGGAAACTCTTCCTTCACAATATCCATTGTGGCTCGTGCTGGGTGTGCGGTTGCACCGTCTTGTTGAAATCACATGTTCAACAAGCCCTGTTGATTCGATTCCGGCAGTAATATGTCATTTATCATGGGCCTGTAGCGTTCTCCAGTAACAGTGACCGTATATTTCCGATGGCGTGCTCAAAAAAATACGGCACAATCACTCCTACAGTGTCGACGCCGCACCACACATCAGCTTTGAGCGGATGAAATGGCTCTTCCTGCATCACACGCAGATTTTTAGTGCCCCAGAAATGAAGATTTTGCTTATTGTCGCAACCTCTTAAGTGGAAATACGCCTCGTCACCCATGATGATTTTCGACACCTCTTTGTCCTCTTCGTTGTTGAGATTATTATTCCACGCTCTTGCGGAGTATAGCGCTCCATTGCTTGTCTGTTTTATACTGCAGCTTTCTAGTTCACAAATGTCAAATATGATTGACGTACGAAGCCATTTTCAAAAATCATACCTAACATCGTACGATAGGGTGATTAATTTTGCGCCACCTTGTATTTGAAAGTGCAGCTTGTAAGAGCAGGTAGCTCCGTTCATATTCCTTTCAAAGGTTATAACTTTCTGAATTCGTACAAATTTCGAACTCGATGTTAATCAATTCTAACATTACAATGATATAGTCGTAGGGCAGTCAACGGGTGCCCGGCTTTCGTTCAAACATCGAATTTCGAGTTTGGGGGCTTACAGTTCGGAGCCGATTTTTTGCAAGGTAACCTCAATATTAATGGTACTTCCCATATACAATTTTAACACCAGTTTGATTTGTTCGCAAACGGATCTAACGATTTCAACCAAAATTAATATTTAAGGTAAAGTAGGTGAGGTTACCATGACTTCGTATTCAGTTTTTGTCTAAAAACTCGAATATATGTAGGTACTTTTAAGATTTGGACATATCTCGAAAACGATCCATGCGATTGAAACAAAAATTCATTTCTAGGGTATAATATGGTTATTTCTTACTTATGGCAAGCTCAGTTTTTCTCTGTATTATCGTAAAATCGATTTTTGAAAAAAAAAATATTTATTTTTAAATTTAGTTTACCTGAAAACGGCAATAACGATTCTTACCAAAATGCAAACTTAGATTAATATTGATGTTCTTAAAATTGTTGCGTCCTTAATTTTCAATTCGAATCACCGAAAACGCTAGTTTTAAGAACTATTCATGTCTCGAAAACCCCATTTTTGACTTCGATAAAACTTTAAAAACTAAGTAATGCTTATATCCCGAACTTAAACTCAGTTTTCAGCTATATAGTTAAGCAAGAGTATTTTTGTCAAACAGAAAATTGCAACAAATGTTACTATTTTGTCTTACAAATTTTACAAAAACCGTTCCAACTCGGTTTTTTAATTATTCTTCAAAAATAACTACCCAAATCCCGCTCTGTAATTATGAACCGATTCTTACAATAAAGGGTTTTCCAATAAGAGGTGTTATTGTGAATGACCCGCTTATTCGGTAGCTGTCACTTTTAAAGCTTTTATTCTTTAACATTTGACAATTAGAAACTACGCCATTACTAAAAATGGAACGATACACTACAATTCACTATAAAAATGGTGAAAATCTTGCAGTCACAGTTCGCCAAAGCATTTTTTGGTAGTCATGAAGACAAAAAAAGGATATGGTCCTGTATGCATGCTCGTGGTGGCCATTTGGCTGATGTTGTTTTCATTATTAACGGCATACCTTCCTCTGAAATAAACATCCGATCATTTATCTCAAAAAATAGCATTTTTCTTTGAATACCAAAATAACACCTCTTGTTGGAAAACCCTTTATCTAGCATCGGTTCACAGATTTTTACCTACCTGCCTAATAAAATAAGAAAACAACCAACCAAACGTTTGTTGAACGAACGTGCAGTTTATTTTTTATGACAAGAGAGAGCATTGGAACATTGGGATCTTTCGGGCAGATTTGCCAAATTATAGCGATTTCATGACAAACGTATAACTTTTCCTACCGTCCTACTTGAAGCGACGGATCTGACATCTTCCATCCCCAGTTTATGATAGATGAACTCAGAGTAGAGCTCGCTTCATCTGGCGTAAGATACAATCGCAAAGGAGCGCACCAACCTACGTCTTGACTCCTTCACAGTGAATTTCAACTTCCTAAATCAGTTCTCCTATAAAGAGCCTGATCTTGCTTTAAAAAACAAAATTGACAAAGATCTGCATTTGATTAGTTTCCATGGAAAATAGCTTCCACCCGATCCGCCAGTGACACCAAACCCATCTAAGAGGAAAAGCACCCAACTATGCAGGCACCGATCTAAACACAACTTTGCCATTAGGCAGCCCCGTTAACTAGCCGCGCTAAATCATGTCTCGATTCCTCATAAATTCCTCAGCCTTCCCGTGCCCGGTATCATTTGTGTGCGCCTTCAAGCTGGAAATGTGCATACCTTCAATCAGGCATCTCACCTGAAACACAGATGGCGAAGCGACCCAAACCTGTGCTCATTATCGAGTATTATACCCTCCGATGTACATGCGGTGCCCATTAAGACGACCGCTTTATCCGCACTTAGGCACATGTCACCTGTACAGAGATTCGGTTGTGTGCGACTTTTTGAATTTTATCGCCTCCCAAATAATTGGCTCCTTCTTGTACCCTCAGCGACCACAGCCAGCGCACAATTAACTTGTAAACTGTAACGTATACCCGGACGATCCTTCAGGCGGGCATGGAATACAATATCCATAATCATCGCACCGCACCGTTCAAAGGTGAAGCTGATAAAATAATATGCCTCCTGGTCATCCGGCATTCAGCACATTGTCCCAGTGTCCAATTTCGCCGGCGAAATTCGCAACTCGTTCATAGGAAGAAACGAGTTCCGTTGCACCTTGCAATATCCACACCGAACGGGACGATGTCATAGAGATGACTGGAATTTATTTAGTGTCATCATAGATGCACAGATGCATCCGCAGAGATAATACACTCACTGGACCGTGGATAGCTCGCCCAGACATTGCCATATAAATTGCCCATTACAATCGGCTACATGTCTGGTGAGAGTGCGCCCGCCCGTCCCGCTGCAGCATGAAATATTCCTTTTTAATTTGATCCCGCTGCAGAATGTTGCCATTCGGACGAACGATGCCGTTTCTCGGTCTATCCTTGTGCGAACGAAGATGACACCGCATCGCGAAAAATGTTTTTTGTTTTTTTTTTTTGGTGGGTAATAATTGGAAAATCTTTTCGCAGATTCATTGCATTCGGGTGGATTTGGACAGGGCCTGACATCAACATTAGGAACCGTCTTCGATGTTTATGACTTTGGGAGATATTGATGGAGATTTGTGCTCTCTGCGGAGTCGAGTGGGCTTTTGAGTCGATGCAATTGAATGCGGTACTATGGAGACCGACAAACGGGTCTGTATCTTTGCGTTTGGCATTTGGAATGAATTGCGCTACGCGGCTGGGAAATGATGAGCTTGATAGGTTCGACTGTGTGGAATGCTGACATGTTAATAATTGATTTAGCCGATTGATTTGAATAATGAGGGGGCAGGACAGCGATTAGGATGGGTATTTGTGTGGGCATCTATAGAAGCATGTATGGAGGTAGTTTTCAACAGACGGGGCGGGTAAAGTCAGCAATTTATTACATGGCTCGTGATTGTCGGCCTTAGTACTGGGGTAGTTGTTTGCAAGGACACAGAGTATTTTGCGCAGAAAAGCAATATTCTTGTTCATTTGCTCAGCGATATGGGATGGGGTGAAATCTGGGAAATTTTGAGTTGGTTGCGGTTGGTGGGGCAAAGCTTGAGGTCCTCATTTACAGGCCCTCATTTACAGGCCTCCGGTTGGACAGTTGTGTGTTGTCCTGTTCTGTAGTGTATTTTAGTTTAAGATGTTTTGGGTTTTGAGGCGTTTCAAGCCATCTAAAAGGGATTGAACGAATGCAGTTGTACTTGGGGATAGTTACGAGATGTTTCACAAGAGTCCGCAAATTATGTGGTGCCGCTAATAGGAGTGTGATACCCGTCAAACTAGGTAAAGGCAGAGGTTAGGCTAAATAAGCGGGTTGTCGTGGAGTACTCCATGCCACACTCAGATCAATATTGGCGCATTGTGATGCCCATTGGAGAAAAAGGATGTCTCTGCCCATAATAACCCTGTCTATAAATACCTGTGATTAAGTAATCAGTGTGTTGTTGCATACAAACCATCCTGTGGATTTGATAAAGCTGTGCCCATTGTGTTGGAGGCCTTGGCAGTGACATAGGAAGAGCTTCCTCATCACCAAAGCCTCTACAAAGTTCTTCTTCCGTCAAGCGTAACTTCTTCATGAAGCGAAGGCATAACTGATAGGAGGGGCTTTTTGGTTGCGACTGTTGTCCATTCCAAATGAAGGCACGTAGTCTTTATTTCACTTACGACTCTAGGACCAGCTTCGCTCAATGACTAGCTTGATGAGTGTTTTTTTTTTACGTTCATAAGACAGCTCAAGGCTTGATGTTTAGAAGTTGTATTTTTTCAGAAGGATTGTAGGTATACTCTGGGATATTTAGAAGTTGACCCGAAATAGGGCTGTGAAAAACTCGCCTTAAGCTGTAAGTTTAACTTATGTTGAGATGAAAAAAGGAATCCTCCAGCATACTAACCTACGACGAATTTCAAGAGAAATGTAGAACTTAGTGAGAAACCAAAATGCACCAACATCTATATATAACTGATGGTGCAAAAACATCTACATCAACACCACATTCAATATTATGTCAAGTTTGTCAAGTTTTGTAAGCCTCCTACAGAACATTGGAAAGAAAATTGAAATAGCTGCATCTGCTTTTTATGGCAGCGAGAGATGGCTTGGTAGAGAGCATACACCAACTCGCCTCCAAGATTTGGTCGGACGAAAGTATGCCTGATGAATGGAACCTCTGCATCGGTTGCCTGATCCACTAGAAGGGAGACCCGAGACCCTCTAAACTGCGCCAACTATAGAGGTATCAGTCTTCTTAACATCGCATACAAGATACTGTGTGTGAACGCCTGAAACCTTCTGTCAACGATCTGGTGTTACCTAGCAGTGCGGTTTTAGGCCCGGTAAGTCCACAACCGACCAAATATTGACACTACGCCAGATCCTGGAGAAAACCCAAGAAGTCCAGATCGATACACACCATCTATTCATCGATTTTAAGAACGCATACGATAGCATTTTTAGAGACGAGCTATACAGAGCCTTGTCTAGTTTTGGCATCCCTGTTTGGGAGAGCTGAGGCACATTGCCCGAAACCGCAGACGATGGCGCGTAGGCGCTGTAGAGGCCCTAGGACCCACAAGGGGAAAGACGACATAAGTTAGTCAGTCAGTTTATTGCTGTGGAGTAAGCATACTAAAAAACGTTGCTCCATCGCACTTGAGGGTGTTTCACGCGTTAGAAATATTTCTTCAAAAACAAGTCCAGCCTTAAGCCTTCTTTTTGATCAATATTAATAGTTCCACTTCTTTCAAGCTTGTCAGAGCGTGTAGATATTTTTCCACCTACTTCTAGCTTTTGGTCGTAGACGACAACAAATTCACGAATACTTTGTGGACCTTTTCGATCAACAAAGTCGAAGCATAGTGTGCAAAGAGTGCACCAAGAGTCCAGTCCGTTGACTCCATTGAATGGTATCCAATATTTGGCTCAAATTGAGCTTCATATTCCTACCATACCTTCCTCATATTTTCTACCTTCTATGGGACAAGCTAAACCTCAAGGAAACAGGGAAACCTCTCAGAGTCATAATTTACCGCTATACAAATTCAATTTCTGACTGAAGCGAAGTTTTCGCCTTCAAAGATTGACTGACTTTAATTTCGCCGCTGGAATTGGTGTCACAATTGACCAATTACATCGTAAAATCTTATGTCGAAGGGAACTTTCTCGAAAAAATGCTCACCCAAATTGACTGTCTCAGATACGGCCTATTAGGGCCACATAATTGAGCTATAAACAGACCGCGGCTACTGAATTAATTCGGCCCCTTTCTCGTGGACTGGGCTGTGTCGGTGCATATGCTGCGCTCTGATGATGCTGCATCCGACTTTAGTATTCGGCAATAATTTGCCATCATTACAGCAAATTTAACCGCGCGCTGTTGTTTTTTTTTTTTTTTTTTTTCGTCAATCCTGTGACGGGCCTTTTGTTTCTGTGCGATGAGCAGAAAACGCCAGCACGCTACCGTTGCCCAAATTTGAATGCAATCACATTTGCATATGATGGGAACGCGGGAGAGCGCACGCGGTTCTTAAAACAATGGCATCCGCAGCGCGCAAATTTATTTTTCCACCAAATTACTCATGGAGACCTAGGGCGGCAGCGGCTACACCGGTATAGAGCCCTTCGGAAAGTGGGCGCCCTCTCTATACACACACAGATCCCTGAAGAATGCAGCAGCGACCTGGCATTGAAATTGCATGCGTGTCGGTCGCCCTAAATGCAGACAAGGGCACGGCACACCGCACATATACCCACATAGAGGAGAACAAGTGTCATTATGCACAGACGAGTACGCGTAGCAGCGAACCAGCAAACCAGCAAACCAGCAAACCAAACAGCGGCACTTATCCGGAGGCTGCAAGTATTGGGCGCGCGGATTTCGCATTTTTTCCGCTGTTTCCCTGGGTGGAGTAGGTACTTTGTGCGGATATTCCACTCATCGTCAGAGGCGCCCTTCAGTCGACACTCTCGGTGGATGTTGCGGTTGATGTTAGCCGTCCTCGTGCAGTGTTTAAAAAAAAAAAAAAAAAAAACCTTCCTATTCGCACGACGACGAACCACCACGTATTCCGTGGCAGTGCACTTCAAATGCGCGACTCTGCCTATTGATGCACCACCACACCAAGTCGGTGGGTGGAGGCGCAAGGGCGTACTCGCATTATATGGGCACAACAGTACTCAAGGTTCGCCTGCGGCTTTGCTTTCATTTTTCCTTTTTATACGCTGAATAATTCACGAAAATATGACGCGAAATGAGGGAAAAACATTTTCAAGTGTTCGTCGTGGTTGCCACCACCACCCCACCAGCGCCAGCGCTGTTCTCGAGTGCAATCGTTTGTAGCCGTCATCAGCGAGGAACGCCATCGAAAAAAAAGAAAAAATTAAAATTATTAAACCCAAACTCCATCCAAACCATCACTCCCTTCAACTCCATGTTTCACATTTTAATTTGAGCAGAGAAGTGAAATAAACAGGAAAAATGATATAAAAAGAAAACCCAGCGACGGACGGAAAAAAAAACTGCATCACATCCACGACGGAGAACAGTCCCATATGGGCTTCCGCACCGAGCGAGGGTTTAGCGTGCATTCCGACAGCACATTCCCGAAACTCATTTGCGGCCGAGAGCCCACTCACTCGCATAGACGAAAGCGGGTGAGAGTCCTTAATGTAGGCGGAAGTCTGGTGCATTTCCGTTTACAAACAGTTACTGCAAGACTGAACGACATAAAAAAAAAAAAAAACAAAAAAAGAAAACGGTGTGGTGCACCCATAGTTGTGGTGTGGTGGTACTATAGTGGTGGTGATGGCAGTAACCGAGACCGAATGAAATGGGCGAAGTTTCGTTCCAGGTTTTAAGTTTAATTACAGGGATCCACTTTACGATGTTGATGATGATGATTATAATTGCAGTTGCAGAGGGCCCTGTGGGCCGGTCTGTTGATTTGGGATTTGTTGCAGTTTTTATTTTGTGTTCTCCTTCTGTTGCTGTGCGGGCTTTGTTTTATTTTTTTCAAATATCGTTGTAGGGTCTTTCTTGCCGAATGGGATTAATGACGAGGAGGAATAATTTCACTTGGGAATACGGTATGGTGATGGAGGCCGTTTAAATGCGTTAAGTTCCTGAGCAGGGTTTTAATGGTTTTTCGAATTCAAGTTCGATTTAGTTTGCACTGCTCTTAGATGGTTTCAAACTTGCGAAAGGTCGTAGGATTCGACTCGAAATACAAGTGGACCGCCAGTCATTTTGAGAGCGTCAGTAGAATATGAAACCTACATATACAAAGTGATGCGTTTGCCAGAACGAAAATAGAGCTTATAGGGCCTATGAAAGTTATTTGCGCATGTTTTAGAATGTCCAGGACACCAAAGATCCACGTTTCCAATAGCGCTACTTTCACCTCAAATAGCATACCTACCACAAGGCCACTCTCTCCGTAGCTACCTACTGGAGTTGGTAGGAAGCACTCCCCAGTTTCGCACGCCTTGCGGTAAGTAGCCTTCTTCTTTGTAAGTAGGTATGGTCTCTCTGGAATCTATTCAAAAAGTAGAAAGCAGAACTTCGGGCCTGGGCACAAGTCGTCATTCTTCAGTGCTTCTCGTGGGCGCCCGCCTGAAAATGGCTAACCGGTCAAATGGTTAGTGTCAGCCAAGGATTTACGCTAACGTCTCAATCGTTTGTCGTGATCCATTAGTTTGAGGTAGGAGTAAACCTTTAAATCCAACCTAATTCCAGTGGTGGTGTGAGCAGATAGCAAACCGTACCTGAGGATGACAGGCTGGGGGTAAAACCAGTCGCGAACGAGCTCCGGTTGTAATAAGTGCCTTATCTCGAGAAGTGGGCTATGCCGGGATGGACTTTCCTTTCCGTACATACTCGTGGGACCAAAATTAAAATGAACAAAAACTTAAACAGAAAATAAAAAAACAAAATAGGAAGAATCCCTCTTAGGGACCTCTTCCGAGGAGGATATCCTAGCCTCCAGCCAGGAGACAGTAGTCGGGCACCTCAAGCCTAAGGAGCACCAGGCATAGTACTCCTTTAGGCAATCAACCAACTACCTCATCCAAAGCCACGGCTACAATGGGGGCCGAGGATACCAGCCTTGGTATCCAAAAGCCACAGAATATTACTGACAAAGCCACAACCGGGAGCACCAGCCACAGTGCACCCAAATCCAAGAAGTCCTCCGGCTCCGGTACGACTCAAGAGACGGACAAGGAAAAATTCCAAAAGGTGGTCGATGAGTACTTCAACTACCAGAACAAACCGAAGCAACCACAACAGAAGAAAGGGAGCAGCGCGAGAAGAAACAGGTACCAAGATGAGAACGCTCACGCCTCTAAAAAGTCGAAGGTTGCACCCAGACTTACGAACTATCAGGGCCCATCGACTTCTCAGGCTAAAAGAAACTTCACCGAGGTGGTTAGGGCCCATCTACAGGTTGCCATTGTAGACGAGATGTCTAAGAACGGCAAAACGGTGATGGACCGCTTGTGCAGCACTGAAGCCAAACTATCTGAGATGGTTGTGGAAGTAGTGCCCTCCGGAGTTGACAGCCGACTACCCAGTTTCGACTGCGCGGACGTGGTACGGGGATATCGGATACGTAGACGAGTACTCTAAGGATTTCCTTGGCTCATGCATCGACAAAATCGCCGAAGCTTGGGGTCCCCTAAAGCTTAAGCTGATCCCTGCCAAGGATATCCCCACGAGACCTTGAACCGTATTTGGTAACCCGTGATGAAGATAGACTCTGAGAATATCCTTAAGTGCCTCAAACTGCAAAATTCGACCATTCCCAGGGATAACTGGGCTGTCATAAAGGCAGAGGAACCCCAGAAAAACAGCCTATCCCATCTGCTGCTAATGAACGAGGATACCTAGGGGCACTGGACGCAGCTGACTCTGGTAATATTTTCATTAAATCAATTCTGACCAGCGTTGCCACTTTGCAATTGCAGTAGATCTACTGCATTTTTTCGAAATTTAAATCTACTACATTTTTGAAGTTCTCCAGGGCTCTTGCAATTAAATTTGTCAAAAATAAAGAAATAAAATAAATCATGGGATGCATCTTTTCTTAATTAATATTATTAATTATTTTTATTTACTTTTAAATAGTTTAAGTCATTTTTTGTTATTTATGTACCTTAGTTTTGTTTGAAAAGAAATCTACTGCCAAAAAATTAAATCTACTGCAATTGAAAAAAGAATTCAACTGCAAGAAAATAGTCCTAAAGTGGCAAAGCTGCTCCTGACTTGTCCTAGGGATACTCGTGAATCCCTATCAATAAGGAATTATGTTATTTTGACCCAACATTTTCGACTCCCCTTGGACGGCAAACTATTTCGCCTTTGTAAATGCACCATCAAAATGGCCTTCACCTTTCTCAAGGTGACAATCTCGTTATGAGGATAGGTGTTTCCTTATCATAGCTCCAGAAACAGAAGCTCCACTCACTACCTATGTCCGATATGATTAACAGCTCCCCTTTCGTCCTGCGCCAAATCCACTTGGAAATGATTGACTGTACGTACGAACGGTCGCTCCAAATATCTCCCAGCACTGAACCGTACACCCTTACCAATAGTAAATGCATCACCGGACTTGAAAGAATGTCTGACTTTTTGCCCGCACACATATCAATCCGAGTTGCACCCCACAATCCGCATGTTTATCCTTTGGACGAGTGCTGCACTCGTACGATACAACGAATCAAAGCAATTTCACCATTTGCTTGGCAACATGAAAAGGATTCGCTATTCCATCTGTGAGCCAGCATATTTTGCCTTTCAGGATGTCTTGTGTTTGCTCCAAGTTGCACATATATAAACCATTTCAAGGGGGACTCCATTTTTAGGTCCTTTATGTCGTTCTGACTGAGTTTTTTTTTTGTTTTTTTTTTTGCTTTTCCCTGCCAACTCAATGAGGATGTGAATAATCCCTCGCTGCATGGAGCGATGAGTTGCGCAAAATAAAAGTACAAATGCACGAGCTTCGCATGCACGACTTGATTCGGCACACGATGCCCGGGATAATACGCTAAAGTGACTGGGAGTCTTGACAGAAACTCGCATCACAGTGGTGAGGATTTACTTCGAAGACCGTTTGTTGTTTGGCCCCCAAAAGAACACTGAACGATAGTAGATAGAGTAGAGCAAACAAAAAAATGGATTTTGGCAGAGCAAAGAAGGAAAAGAAAACAAGGCTCCACCACCCCCGAAGAAATCCGCGCAAGGTAATCCATCATCGCTCCCGCACCAGTCCATATTATATATATACACAGTCCATCGGTGCGGCAGTAAATAGGGAGCCGTTTTTGTATGCACATCCGGATCCAAGTGGGATGTATGATTAAATTTTAGATTCTCCTTACCCCCAGCCATAGGGCGGCGCTCATGTCGAAGGATTCAAAGTTGCAGTCGATCTGCACACCACCAGGGGTGGTGTACCTTTACACCCTCGGCGCTGAGATCGGGGGAAACACAATGTACATATACGAGCCAGGAAAAAGAAACGGGTTTTGGCGAAGAAAAGACGACAGGATCCGGTGCTCAAGGATGAGGAATGAATTATTATTCCTTTTACGTAGGTATGCTTGGGTGATGCTTCATCCTCGTCGTCGACGTTGTCGTCTGGGGGTTATTATTTTCGTTTTCTTCAAGAAGGAAAAATAAGCGCGGACCTGAGGAAAATTGAAGGATCAGGGATATGAACTGTCAAATGCAGAAATTCGCCGTAATTGATGGATTCGAGGGAAAGTTTAGAGATGCCCGGCAAGGAAAAAAAAATCATTGTTGTGCGATTTTAGGTAGGGGAAGATGTACAGTGTACACCTCCCTTGGGGGAGTGCGAGGTCCGACTTTGTAATATTGAGCGACTGTATTTGACAATTAAGTGATTTTTTTTATACGCAAATTTGCAAATTGGTATGCATTCTAAAGAGGTCCCCCATTTTATGTCGAAGCGAACTTCAAACCACAAGAGAGTGAAGGCAGTTGGAGCCCGAGTAGTTATTTTTATTAGCAAAAGAAAGGAAAAGCTCAGAATTTCATAGTTTCAGAAGACTGCATCTTGTAAAATTTTAAGTCGGAACTGGAGTCGGGCTCTCAGTTCATATTATCCTGAAAATAAAATCTCTGACGCAGGGTTCCCCTTCGACATTCATTCTCTGTGCATGGGTGCTAATTTAACAGGTTATACCCTATTCACACCGAACCGAAAACCGGGCTTTCGCGAAAACACTCGAAAACATCATCCAAGACAGAAGTTTTTCCAAACATATTTTATTTTTCAAGACGATTGACGAATGATTTCAACAACAAACAACGTTTGGTTGTTGAAACAAACACACCTTTCGCAATATTCAGCAAATTGAGCGAACAACTGACCGAACAAATGTCACAACTCTCAACTTTAAATCATTTTCAAACCTAATCGATGGGCTTACATTATTTTTTTATGCAAATTCATTTTATTTGTTAATTAATGCGATCGAAATTTGTAACCAAAATAGGTTGCAACGAAGTTGAACGACTAATGTCTCACTGGTGATTGAAACGTCAAACGAAAACTAGTTGTTGTTCGGTGTGAATGCTGAGACGAGTTTTCGAAGAAAACACGGTTTGCGCTGCGCTGTGAATGGGGTATTAGGTACGAACAGCAGGAAATGTGTTCAATGTTTCCGCCATTGAAACTAACTATTGATATAAGACTCTGTTAAGAACCTGTTAAGAACAAAAGATAACCGTATTTGGTAAATGAAAGTTCGATGGTTTAGTTCAAGGATAAGGACATTTGGTGACATATTTCTGAGCAGTGTGGGGTGTAGTCATCTGACATATTTTTTAAATTAAAGCAAATAGCTGCACGCGAAATGGGTGCAGAAAGAGTGGACTAACCGTAAACTAGACGGAACAGAGAGTACTTTCTGGTCAATGGTTCCAGTGCCGATTTTATATCTCGGATGCGATGTTCAAATTGACAGAAGAGACATTGAGCCGAATTATCGACGAGCTGTATATTACCGGACTTTTATCGATTGAAAATCAAGAAACCAAAAAAAAATCCCTCACATATTGCTCCTTCACGGATGAGACGATAAAACCCAATGTTCTTTTATGAAGAGAAAGGGAATTGCTACTCAAGTCGATGCCCATTTAAAAAACAAAAGCTTTTTCGACAATGATGTCCATTTTTCTGATTACAGGCAAAACAAAAGTTAAGCGGCACATCGTCTGGAAAATCCACTTTCGATCATTAAGGAGGCCAATTGCATCCACCCCTTGTGACAGTTTGGCACTCACTTTCTGATCGGGTTTTATTTCTTTCTTTTTTTTAAGGACAAAGACTGTTTTGGTGAACTCTCCGAGGTATGGCCAAACTATTTTTGGGTAAAAATGAAAGGCATTGACAGCGAAATAGGGTTTCGAAAGGACATGACTATATGTAGGGCCGTCTAAAGCAATGCCGGGGCCCTTTGGCATACACGAATTTGGGGCCCTATTGGAAAGAAAAAAAAAAGAGAAAGACGAAAACATTTTTTTTTTTTTTTTTTGCCTTAATCTTCGGTATGGTTATATATTTAAAAAAAAAAACGAATAAATCAAGAAAAGATTGTTCGATTTTCACAAGTTTGGGCTTGATGGATCGCATTCACCCAAGGAAGAACAAATTTTTGTCGTGAAAACAAAACCTTAAGGGTATGAAATACGGGGTGAAAGATTGTATGAGAAATCGCATTTTGAGAAAAATAGACTGAATCGAAAAACGGGAAGTGGCACTTTAAAAACAAAAAAATGATGTTAACTTTTTTAAATTATATAGATCGCCAGGTCAGCTAGTCTTCTTATAGAAGGCAACAAACGTTTTCGTAGAAAATACAATTTTTCTTGACAAAAACAACAAAGAAAAGATACTTCAAATTGAATGATCCATTCTCGAGTTATGGACGGTCTTACGGATGCAACTTTGTTTTAATAATAGAAACAAAGCAAAGATCGCCCATAACTCAAGAACGGATTGTCCGATTTGATCTATTTTTTCTTTGTTGTATTTGTCTACACCTAGGGAAGGTTTATACGGTGAGAAAAATGGAAACATTTTAGAAAGAAATTGGAAAATTCGTAAAAAAAAATTTTCCATGCATTTTTCACGGGGTTTATTTTTAAAATTGAAATTTAATTTTGGCTTTAATTCTGAATAGAGTCTGCCGACAAAATTTTCAGTTGGTGGCAAAATGCGGAACTATCTTCCCTACCTGAATTTTCTTTTCAATCCGGCGTCGGCAATTTCATTGGCTTATCACTGTTGCCATAAAGTCGCTAATAACGCTCGCATTTACTCTTCTTTTTTTCTTCAAACTATATCTATCTACTGAAATAGAAAAAATAATTATAGTGCGTAAGTGAATATAACTGCCATTCGGGGCTTGATAGATGATGAGCAGGCTAGTTGAAGAGCGGTGAATGACGGTTCGATCGAACTAAAGACCGGCACCAAGAAACCAAAAAAGGCCCACCAAAGCTGCTCCACACATCTGCGTGTTATTATGCAACAGCCTTGAATTGAAGTACTGACACAGGTTGACTAACTGGAAAGGTTTGTACCAGGGATGTTGGTGTTAAAGCAGACTGCCTGTTAAAGTTTCATTCAACTTTCATATGGCACTAAGTTGAGACTCTTTGAATCCAAGGTTAAGTGCAATCTCCTGCATACCTATGCCTGTGTAGCTTTAAAAATCTCAAGAAACCACACAACCAAATTAGCAGGCTATTGTTGGCAGCTGTCACCAGAAGGTATACATCATCCACACTTGTTGGCCGAAAATTAAGCTAGCGGATGTCGATCTGAAATAGTTGAAGCAATATGCAAATAGAGAAGGACTAGTTTTGTGAATGGAACCTACAACTTGATGCCGATTGCGAAAGCCTAATTGGAGTGGCTCTCTTAGGCTCGTCTTGGGATATCTTGGATAGAAATCAGACCACATAAGCATCACCTCTAGGCGTCATCTTGTCCTGAGGTGTAACTTGTGTTGGTAGGAGCAACCTTTTGAAGCTGGGTTTGTCACACAGACTTTAAGAAAAACAAAAACAAATACAAATAGTTGAACCAGTCCTTTCCAAGGTGGCAAGACTGATAAGAAGGCGAAAAGGCGGATATTAGCGACCTAGAGAAAAGGCTGCCATTTAAAATATCTATAGCCAGAGGCCGAGCAAGATGGAAGGGATTTGATTAAATGCTAGAGACCTGCAGTGATTAAAGGAAACCATACTGAAGAATCAGAATCCCTTTAGATGATACAACATTTTTGCGCTGCTTAAACAGATATTTTTGAGACTTTTTGGCTCATGCGAACTTCACTAGACCTCAACTACAAGTGATCAGGAATGCATGGCAAGTCTTTGAGCCAAATTTCTCAGATTATTAAACTTACAGTACTTCAAAGTGATTTGAAAATTTCAGTCGCCCTTATCTTCAGCGGCACAGTACATAAGTAGACCAAATTCAACTGATTATCAAGCTATCTCGATGGCCCGCTAGTGTGAAGTGTAAAGTTTGGTATGCGTAGAGGTTTTTTTCTAAATGTGATCAAATGTAAGTTTCCCGCGGCCACAAAAAAAAGTCGTCCTTCTGATTCCATACAACATCTTCCAACCGCCTCTTCGGTCTCATTCCAAGTATGAAAATGCTCCAAGTACGCTCAGACCGCAGGCGAATTGTCATGTTTGTGCCATCACAATTTAAAGTTGGTACAGCACGCATATACCTATTAACTACAGTTCCTCGTTGGCAATAAGTTAACCATCCCCAGCACAAGCCACATACATCAGTCTCTCTATTGCATGCGAAAGTGTAAACGCACAAGAACCGTCGCATTTATCACTCCGAAGTCCGAACCGCAAAACGAAACTCTCCTCTGCGACTTCCGAAAGAACACTTAAGGACATCGTCAAACTGTCTAGGCGCCACATTCCTCATACTAAGCAGGACCGCTATTCCATTTGTTAAACTGTACAGTGTAAATTCCTTCAGAGAAGTGGGTACATGTGCGCGAGACAGAGGGCAGTCACTGGCCCGTTGAACTACAGCACTAGCAGTAGCAATGGCCTGCGGCCGCATCCAGATATCTGTTCATCGTTTCATTTGTGTTCGCCACAGTAATTAATCACCAGTGGGATAATACCCATGGACCGTAGGACGCAAATTAAAAATAAATAAACGGAAGCGCCTCAGGAAGCTCCTGAATATTGATTACTATATATACGACCGCTGAGGCACAGGAGCTGGAATCAGTGGAAGTAAACAACAAAAATCGTGGTACCTATCTCCGCTTCTTGATCGGGAAATAATTGAATTGTGAGATAGTGAAAAAAAAAGAACCACAAACACACGCTTTCTTGGCAAAGTTCTGCACTTGTTTGCGTGCGTTACACCCCCCCGAAGGTATGGTACGTATTTGCTCAGCAATTTGTTGCCAATGTGTGTATACAATCGAGCTGCGGTGAGATCCTCCCCACCTGTCACGAAAGCAATTAAAAAACCATTTAAGAGGCGCAATGTTGTTGTCCCCCTCTCTAGACCCGGATGGGTGGCGCAGTGGCTGTATTATTACAGCGCACGAACTTTAACTATCCGTCCGCCTGTAATGAGTTTATTTTTTCAGCAAAACTTTGTTGCTCTGTAAGTTATACCACTAGTGGTATAGTGACTACTGACTGCGACTGGTGTGTTGTCGTGGTTGGGCGGTGATTCTTGCAGACCAGACCAGACCGTGTTGAACAAGTGCAGGCACCTGTCGTTTCGCCAACGCTGTCAGTTGGGGGAGATTTCAATTGTGGGAAGGCCAGCCAGCCAGCAACTTGGTGTGGGTAATTTTGACACCAAAACATGGACTTCAACGCTAATGCTGTCACGAGCTGACGTCTGGTGTTTGGTTTCTTCAAAAACTGCGTCGGCGTGAGCCAGCAACAAGCCTTCAAGTAGGCGACAGGAGGTTCTCTGAGCGCGGTTACTATTTGTTTTGAATTAATTGGGACTTATGCGCTGATTTTTAATTTATTTGGCCAATCAGACTCTTCGACGGGTTCTTTGTCGAGACTTGATTTTTCGGGAACGCTGGGCTAGGTAGCCTCTGGGGAAAGTCTTTTTTAATTTAAAGATAAATACTTAAGAACCACTTTCACTGTAAGCGCAGTGACTAAGTGGTTAGTGTGTTGGACTACTAAGCGAGGGGTCGAGGTTTGAATCCTGCAGAAATCTAAATTTCAACTTAGGGTTCTTTTTCCACTGCGCCACCTCTCGCGAACGTCTGACAAACATCCGAGAGTACAACTTTCTTGAAAGAGCTTCTCAATTAGCCCTTCCATTCGTTCCAAAAATGAAAAACTAACAAAAAACGAATGGTTGTGTGAAGCTAGGCCTAGGGTCCCTCCGGACCCGTTGCGCCAACCATTATTTATTTTACTTTCCCTGTTTTGAAGACAACATACCCATTCGCTTGATTTTGTATGCTGGGAGGATTGTGCAGACATGCAATGCCGTATTCAATTTGTTTTTCAATATTTTGCGTTTAAGCCAGTTACTAAAATGGTAGAATTTCTACCATTAGGCAAACTCTAGTCATATTGAATGTCAATAGTTTCGCGACCCGAATTCACCATTAAATTGCAGGTCCCTCCCAAAAACCTGCAAAAAAGTTCCCTCGCAAACAGCAGTTTCTGTGGAGCAAACACGAAACACTTGCATTGCATGCAAGAAAGAAAATGTCGAACGTTTACGAATTCAAATTGAGACGAATGTTGCTAGTCCCTCAACTTTGCAAAGGGACCTCCCTTTTTTCCTGAAATTATTATACCTACCAACAGTGGGTATCCTGCAAGCGGCTATAAAATGCAATTCACTTCCCATTCCCTTTGCAGTCATCAATCTTCGGAGACCTAAAAGTACCTGCCCACTCAAAAATTCCGTTTTAACGCCACACATCCACACGAAAACCATTTAAAACTTCCCCAAAGAAGCCTGCAATTTGTCTGAAGAAACGCTTCTCGTTCGCACCAAACACACACACGTGCATACGTGTACCTGGATATGACACTCATGAGGGGTTGGTTTCAGCTTGCATGCGTGGCAAAGGAAAGGACCTGCTGACGGCAATTTTTTGTTGGCGAAGAAAAAGTAAAAAAAAAAAAAAACAAACCCAAAGACGTTGCAACGGACGACCATTTTGTGAGCGCGAACCTGTGCAGCTCACCCCCATTATTACTCGAAATATGGTGCTGGGATCACTTAAGAGAAAAACTCCATCGAGAGGTGCATGTTCGCCGGACCAATGCCTTGTCGTCGTTTAATTAACGTTTTTCGCGTCCGGAATTCCTGCAATCACTTTTGTGCGCGAATGCATATTCATCAATATCACATTACAACGAAACCGAATGCGGATAATAAATAATTTATAGCCCCCAGAGGATTGAGGCTCGCCGACACTTAAGACACAACACTCACACACTCACACACTGGACAATGGACAATGGACAATGGACATATGGGGCACGTCAAGTAACAACAAATGTTCAACAAAAATGGGAAAAAAACGAGCATGGCGCGCGGGCAGCAGTCACATAGCTGCACAACCCCCCGTTTCAATTAAATTGAAATATAATTTTGCAAATTAAAATAAGAAAATAAATAAAATAAAGACAAAACACAAAAGAAATTCCTAATGAATATTTATTTACGATATGTCGGACGTGAAAATTAATAGTTGGAATGTAATTTTAATTAGTTTGCGCGCGGTTAATTTATGTGCCGGGAGGCAGGGTGTACCTCACTCTCTCTCTCTTCCTCTGTGTGAAGGCGATTTTTCCATATTAATGTCATTCGGTGAGTTAAGTTGGTTCCGACTGGTTTGCAGGCGGCTAAATTATACATTAGCCACAGCAAGTGCAACTGCAACTGCACACAATGCCCGTGCCCGTGTGGTAACTATCCTACTTATTGGTGTGCTATAATGAGCTGGCTGCTGGCCGTGATTGCCGTCGAGGGTGTTTGGCGGATTTTCTGCACTGACAATTCCATTTCAGGTATGAGTAATTGGGCCGCATTTTAATGCACAGATTAATTGAAATCACTATTAACATAATTTCTTTAGATTGTGATTTAGATAGGCGACGGAATATGGATTTTCGGACACAAGTAGGTGGCTGTCAAGTGGCGGCGGTCATCAATCTTGAGTCTAGACTAAGCGATGCGGGATATCAAGTTATGGAGTGTGATGCGAATTAGTGCCGATAAGATTTCGACTGTTATGGCTGGTGGTCTTGCTCTTAAGATCACAGTTAAAGCCACATACGAAGAACGTATTCGTAAACATTTTGTTTTGCTTTTTATTACCACTTAAACTTGATGGTTGAACTCAATCTGGGTCTTAAAATGTTGCTGATAAATTATTAAGTTAATTTATCACAAAAAAAATAGATAATTATCTTTAAATTTTCTATGGAGTCTTCGTCCTCATCTTCGTCTTCGTATTCCTCTTCTTCCGGAATTATCTCCGTTGATAAATATACAAATAATATAAATAAATTTTATTAATTAAAGTTCAATTTCTTTAAAATAAAATAAATAATAATTTAGCCGGCAACCGTCGGAAAAGCGCGTACAAGAGAGCCATCTTCATTCTGGGTAAGATTACCAAGAACGAGGCGGCCAAATGAAAATTGTCCGTATGAAAAACAACGAAAACATTTTTTTTTTATACTTCTCCCGGGAAAGGCAAACCTATAACGCTTCAACAGCGCCCCGAGATGCCTGCAGATGTATGTTTGCTCTGCACTTAAATTGCTGCAAATTGTAGTCTTCTGGAAATATATCCCCAGGAAGCGAGTTCCAAGGTTTGCTTGTCCTGTAACAGAAGGAGTTTTGGAAAGTTGATGTCCTCGCGGTTGTCAAGTGTACTGTATGGTCATGAGCATTAGCAGACTGCCTTGTTGGGCGCCCAAAAGTTGCATTTCGAGGGATAATGTCTTTGAGTTCCTCAGAACATCTACCGTGGAAGTACCTATAGAACAAGCATAGGTCAGCGACTTGTCTTCTGTGCACCAACGGTTGTAGATTCGATGTGAGTGTAGGGTCTCCAATGAGTCGAACTGCTCGTCTTTGTATGCTATCAAGCAGGTTAAGTGAATGTTTTGGGGCCGAGCTCCATATATGGGAACAATATTCCAAGCCTGGTTTAACCTTCTGATCTTGTTGAGAAGGAGAAATTGCTTGAGGCTAAAGTACCTCTTTGCTCTAAATAGGTATCTCAACTTTGCGGACGCCGATTAATAGTAAATAAATAGTAAATAAACTAACTTTATAATTGAATTTAACCATCAAGTTCAAGTGTTCAAAAAAAGCAAAAGAAAATGTTTACGGTTTCGTTTAGGTATGGCTATAGCTGGAGCCGAAGAACTGTTTAAGTGGCGTTCCATGATTGGATGTACGGCGGTCGGTAGGTACTGAATAAAGTGACATAAATTGCTGAAGGTTATAGTCTTTACACAGATGTAGAAGTGACTGCTACTTTTGCTGGTTTATTGTTCTGGTTCGGCATTCAGTGGTGGATTAGCCACATAGCAAGAGTAGCTTATGCTACGGGGCCCGTGCGTTTGGGGGTCCCGCGCAAGCACCCTTTCCGACTGGAGAAAAGGTTTCTATTTAGATCGAAGACTGCAATTTTTTTATCAATGTAGGTACAATACTTACCACGAACGAGTTCTAACAAAATATTCAAATATAATTTAAACTTTTAGTACACCTACCTTTCTATAAATGAGCGCTGGTCACACCACAAATTATGTTTTGAACCGCAATACTCCCAATAGAATAGGAATAGGGAATAAGACTGCAAAACTAACAGGGGAGTGCCGTAATCAAGACTACGAACTAGTTTTAAAGACGTTTAAGTTGGAAACGACGATTTGGTGGAACGGAATCCTAGCGACTCGTTACAATCGACTGATCAAAGCCTTAACACTGGATACGCTCTTTATGAATCACTCAATGGGTAGTACATGCAAGCAAACCGAACAACATTAACATCAGATATTGAGATCTGACTGGCTGGAAAAAACGGGAGAACTAAACTTCTACATCACGCAGTTTCTAATCAGCCACGGAGTATTCAGAAAATATCTGCCCAAATTTGGACACGACACGTCACCAATTTGTCCACACTGTCCAAATGAAGAGGAAAACGCAGAGCATGTATTTTTCCATTGCCCATGCTTTATGAGAATGGATACAAATCTGCCAGATACAAACCACATAGTTGGGGAGATGATCGGGTCAGATGAAATATGGAGCCAATTCTAAAAGAACTGAGGGTGATTGAGCGCATAAGCCAACAGAACCCCGAAGAGGAGAGAACAGCTAAGAGAGAGGCTAACCAGTCCCGCGAAGTAGTACCTAATGGCAGTCCCGTGGGGAGATTGGTTGAAGGAGGGACGGGTGTGGATTAGTACGCATGCGCATTCCTGGCATCGATAATTCGGGTTTGCGAATCGTGCATGTTGGTAGCACGGGCTACCGCATCTTTAGAAGACTACCGCATCCATTGGCGCACCCAAAAAAAAAATGACTGCCTGGAATATCAGCAAGAGTGGCAATCCATACGAATTTCGCAATTGTGAGCTTCCACAAATTTTAAGTCGAGACTTAAATTGATTATTAGTAAGGAATAACATTCATAGCAATCCGAGGGCCCCTTGATATTATTTTCTAGAGGCTTCGTGCTGTCTTATCCGGCATTGTCGGCATTCTATAAGGTGAAACTTTCAAAAGTATTGGGTGCACGAAATAATTACTTTTGATATGAATGATGGAACAAATCACTCGTGCGTACCAAAAATGTTTTAACCTTTTCGCCTTCCTTACAGAATCTGACACCTGGTGTCATAATTTCTCTGAATGCGCCTTCGCCCAAGGATGTGGAGAGTCAAATATTCGGTGCCTGTCTATAACAGTCTGATGGTCGCTGCTCGAATTCTGTCCAAAACTTGTCACAAACTCAGATTATGCAGAACTTGGTAACTTTGAGGAGGAAATCCGCTTAAAAGAGTTCCTCCTTGACCACATCACAATTGTATTCTCCAAGGGCTTTGCTAGTTTGCAGGTTGCTTTAATTTTCCGACCATAGTGCAGATGTTCATGGTATAGGACGTGACCCAAATGGCTGTAACCATAGCAGAGCCTTCTAATGGAACTCGTCAAGTTTACGGCATTTTCTGTTTTTAGTCCCATAGGTATCTGCCCAAGAACTTTTTAACGACTTTCGATCAAGACATTCTGAGGGAATTCTTCTAAAATGAAATAAGATTGTAGGTCGCTTCCCTTCGTATTTAAAATAATGCTCAAAGACTCGAAACGATGCTTCGGACCTTTGCACCTTTGTCACCTGCCTTCCTTCAAAAAACTGCTAGAACCCCTATAAAGCTGGCTTTCGGAGACTCATATGCGCTTCTGACTTGAAGACAAGTTTACTTGATACACTCTTCGAAAGCGGACGCACTTTTGGGGTCACTTATAGACATAAAAGAGGTGAAATTTTCCTCTTACTGTCATTAAACCTCAAGTTAATATGCGTCCGCAGTTATTCAGTCAACGGTATTGCAATTTAGAGGGTAGGAACACCTAGCTAGACTCCATTTCAAGTTACCTAGTTTCAGCCAGCTCTGAGCTTGTGCTTACCGTCTTAGGTTGGGTTATGTTTGTAGGCCGTCATAGGTACACAAGCCAATGCTGACCCATTGTGATACCCGTCGGGAGAAGGAGTCCGTCCCTTTTCCAAATTTGCCAGCCCTATCTATGTCCTGCGATTGCTTACTAACTGCGCTGCTACATAGTTACAAACCATTCTGAGGATCTGATGACCTCAGTTTGGGAGACATTGCTATGATTTCTTACGAATGGTTGTGAGAAGATAGACCTTGGGTCCCTACGGACCTGTTGTGCCATCAATTTATTATTTATTTATTTATCGTTGTTGAAATGTCCATCTTTCCATTCTTCGCTGCAGAAGTAGGCATTCACGAAAGGTCTTGTTAGTTCCGTTGAGTGGCCCGCTTCATTATATTTCCCGTCGGTTGATTGTCTGCTTTTTATGGAACTTATGACTGTCAATTATTTGCTCAAATATGTCTTTCTGAAGCAGGTTGAGGACAACCTCAAATCCAGCAATTGGAGTTGACATCGACGAGCTGGTGACTCCAATGCAAGGTAGTCCTTGTTGTTATAGGTACTTTGGTAAGCGTACCATCTTAGGTGGCGTATGTTTCTGCTGTTCTGTTACCCAATAGTGCGGATTCAAAGACTCGTCGATTCTGTAGGTATATTAGTTCACTTCGGCACGAAAATCCTTAGGCTATGCCACATGTGCAGCTACAGGATCGCGCACGAATTTTAAATATACCGAAGCCTCTTCGGATTCCCACGATCTCCGTCAACGCGTACGTAGTCTCCGCGGTTGCATCCTGTAATAGCCCGTGATATGTGTCCAACTGTCCACATCTTCAAACGACTCATTTCGAACTGCATTACAATATTGCCTGTCCAATAACTTATATCCCATTCATAGTCACAGTTGAGTACGGATATTCCAATTCCAATGAACATTTCTATTCATATGCAGAATGAAAAAAAAACAAGGACACCATGTCTACGGCATATGCCTCCGCAAGCAGGCCTAGATAAATTTATCCCCAGCACCGGTGAACCGCGTTTTTCTTTCTCTCTATACAATAAAACTCGGACAGGTGAGCCCCAGCCCTCCGTTTCGTCAGTAGAAGCACACCCTGCACACACTCCGACTTCAGATGTATCTACTCTGCCTATGTGCATTTGAAGACGTGAGTTTTTTTTTCTATTCACAGTTTCAACCCTTTTTTGTATACTTACACTGTCTTTGTTTGCAACAATTGCACAATGATAGGCACAAGAGGGCAATTGCCTGCCTATACCTCAACTCCCATCCGTTGACTCTTGAACGACAAACGGAAGTGCCAAGTATTGCAGATACCACGCAGATATACAGATACAGATACTGATACACTATGATGATGATGGGAGGCCGGCGCATATTCCATATGCCGTTAACGTTGCCGTGAGCTGTGCCACTGTACGTGCGTCCCCGATTAATAACGCCATAGGGGAGGATAAAGGATTGCAAATTGCTCTTAGAAATCGTTTTGTTTGAGAGTAGGTCAGTTACCCTTGGACACAAAGAACAGAATACATACCTACAACAGGAGATGACTGATAAAATGGGGGAATGCAAGGATAAGTTAAATGAGCCAGCAATCGGATGGACGAACAACGGAATGAAGAGGAGAATAAAAAGGAAATTGCTTTCCCAACGACACCTACAATTTAGTTGTAAAATATATTCACACACAAAACAGAAATATGACAAAGATTTGATGGATATCAAACCGAAAACAGCACTGACAGCGCCATCTTTCAGTTGCACAAATGCCTATTTCCATGCGCGCCATCTTGTGGGCTATAGACGGTCGATAACATCGAATGGAAATTCTGTTACCATTCTTAGCAGTGCCACATTTAGTACAAAACTCGATATCAGTCTCTCCTTCGAGGTGAGAGCGAAAATGAGTGGAAAGAAATTTCGCAGGAGAAATAGAGCCAAAAAGAGTGGGGAAAACATAGAAAAGGAGGGTGAGTCGAGTGTTACCAGTTGAGAATACACCTCACTCGAAGGTGGATTGTGGTTGTGGAAGGTGGTGGGAAATTTTCGAAGGTAAACGTTGGCAATGGGAAATTTGTATTTGATGGGGTTGAGGGGAGGAGAAAGCGACAATAATTGTGCATTTATTCTGGCTTACCGTTGGCATTTTTTGATTAGAGGAGGAAAATAAATCTTGTTATGTACGATGACTTGGTGTGTAGAAAAAGGTATCCACATCCAATATAGGTATGTAGGTACAAAGAGTTTCCCAACCTTTTTTGAGTTGTATACCTACCTACTTATTTATAAATTTTTATGGAATTAATATGCGCCGTGGCTATTTGGTTATTGGCTCGTTTCCAACTGACGTTTGACTGACATTCGAAATACGGACAGAATATACTAAATGAAATAATATTTTCACCAGCAATTGTTTTGAGTTGTAGATTGTGTGCTTATCGTTGACGGGAGCGAAGCGAGCTACCCAACCAATTTTGACGTACCTAAGCATAAGTCGGTTAGGTGTCTATTCTTCAATACGGAACTAGTCTTCTTCGTTCGGAAGAATGAAATTCCTCCGATAGATTCTAGCTCAATGAGCCTATAAATTTGACGTTGAGTCTACTTGACGTTGCCGCTTCTTGAACAACGACACGACCACAACCAAATACCGATAGCAGCAGCTACCAATAGTATTTATAAGTAAGTTACTCTTGACATACCTACCTGTCAAATTTAAGGGTTAACTGACAGTTTGCTTGACGTTTCCAAATGACATTTCGTAATATTCACTGAAGTGGACTATAAATGACTTAGTTGATTTCAATTTATTTATAAAGAGCAGGAGCACATTCACAATTTTGATTATGACAGTATACATAACCGTTTTAGGCGCCTATATGTCATTGTGCGTACACCGTGCATTATATTGCCGTCGGCAAATGTCAGCACAGATTTACACCCACCATGGACTCATTTCAAATAGTTGAAAAAAAAAAGAAAAGAATTACCTACAAAAACACAGATGCCTGTTCACAATTAACAAGCATTTCATTTTGAACACGCTCATATCATTTGGACCATGTCAAAAAGTCCCTTCAAAAATCACTCAATATTTTGAATAGTTTTCTTGATTCTTTGTATGTAGATGTACCATGTTTGGCATTTTTCCTGTGTCCTTCCAAACAAGTTACAACACAGAGATTGATTGGAACACGTCGAATGTACTCTGAATTGGGTGCGTTTAGAGCGTTCTGATTTATTTAATAAAACACATTTTAAGACTAAGTAGTTGTCATATTTTTATTAAAAACAGATCTTATCGATTTTCCTTTTTCTATTGAACTTTTTGCTGTGGATGTATACTCTTTTAAATAAAAGATAATAAGAACTTTCTTTTCCCATATACCTAACAGCAATCATAGTGGTTAGCTGTCAACAGTGATGCCTATCGATCAAGCAACATTTAGGCATAAAAACTTTGATCCGGGTTGGTACTGGCTGTCACAGAAACCTGTGCTCAGATTCTTACTCCGACTTTTTAGTTTTCAGTCATTTTGTTCTTAGCTCATTGAGAGCGATCATGTTTTAAAAAAAAAAGGAACACAAATTCAGAGCTTTGATGTTGATGTGTCTGAGCTAAAACTTTTTTTTTTTTTTTTTTTGACAGCTCATGCTTCTTTGATTTAAAAACCCTAATTTTAATGAAAACGACTTCTGTTTTTAAATAAATAACTATTTGTCACATTAAATATCTATATCTACATAAATAAAGTATGGACTTTCCCATGTGCATCATTTTTGAGTGAATTAATTTTTTTTGACATGCTTTGACATAACCTGCAAACGACCATCATCTGTTTCCCACTGTACGTAATGTCGCCAGTTGAAATTCTTTTTTGATGCAACTCAAGTTAAATTTTTTGGTAGCTATGTATTTCGGCGAATTAAAATTGGACCCAGAACCTGTAGTTAATTGTGGATGTGCAATGTTACCATTTGAACCCCACAGTCAACAGTTCTGCGTTTGATGTTCTGTTGTTTAAGATATGAAATATGAACGCCATTGATAACAACTACTGATGCCTGATTTATTTATGTCTGTGGTTTCGCTGTCCAGTGGAAATGGAAAATTGTTGACGATAATTTCTGTGACCTAAAACAAAAACCGCTTATGTAAGTCTGAATATGAATCTATCGAAAAGGCACTTTGATACTTAATTTTAATTTTGGAAAAAAAAAATTGAAATTGAAGCTAATAACAATTTATGTTCTATTTTTTCTTTTAACTATTGGTTAGGTACGTATATGTAGTCAACTTTTAATGAAGATTTGACCGCCTTTTCTGTTACTAAGACCTCAAGTACTAAGCTCTTATAAGTCACAATTTTAATAGCACATATTATTCCTTCGGCTTCCAAATTAAATTCAGCAGACGCATTAAGAAGTATGAAAACTGAATTAACCACACATTGCCAACATTTATACGAAGAGATTGTCGAAATCTAGCTAAATCGGTCGAGCTGTTTTTGAGTCTCTAGGGAAGACGCACATAGTGACAGTTTCTGTTGGAAGTCCACAAAAACGACTGTGAGAACGTCGCAAAAGCCAACAGCCAACAATTACGAGAATGCCTTTCCGCATGTGACAACTGTATTTGTATATAAACAATTTTTGGTTATATAAAGTCGCGTGTTTATTTTTTTGTGAAATAAAATAATTCTGTTTTATAACGTTCAAGTAAGCAGGTGGTTAGATAGTATTTTACTTAAGTAAATAACGTCACTTTTGAGTGCAAAGTGGAATATAAATAAATAATAAATAGTTGGCGCAACAGGTCCATAGGGACCCTAGCTTTTCACAACCATTCGTTTTGTGAGAGTTTTTCATTTTTGGAACGAATGGAAGGGATCTATAATTTTATGCCGACTCCAAACGGCTAATTGAGAAGCTCTTTCAAGACAGTTATTACTCTCGGACGTTTATCAGACGTTCGCGAGAGGTGGCTTAGTGGAAAAAGAACCCTTAATTGGAATTAAGGTTTTTGCGGTATTCGAACCTGCGACCTTAGTAGTCCATCACACTAAACACTAAGCCACTGCGCCTACGAATATAGTTCCTTTTATTTATAGGGACTATAATTAACTTCCAACGTTGTTTCCCCTTTTCGTCAATTTTTTAATTTTTTTATATTCCGTTTTATATTGCCGTCCTTTTACAAGATTTCCCAATCATAAATGGCGTTAAATTTGTCTGAAAAGTTTTCAAAAACCTGTAAAATTTTGGTTTTGATTCATTCTAATCTTCGCTCAATTTGACAGAGTTGCTGAAGCTTGTCATGGCTTTCTAAAACTTACCGAAAATTGAGATTTTTGTCGATTATTTAACTTCCTTGAACCGCACTGATATAGGCGATAGGTTGTAAAGGCTTTCACGGGGTATATTCTACAAAGTTTTGAACGCGACGTTCTGGGGACTCGTCCGCATTTATAGGTGGAGCGGTTAGTTGGTTGGTTGGTTAAAATCTTATTTCATTGTGAAGGGCTGTACGATGATAAGGTTCCATTTATCAGGCATAAGTTTATCTGATCAAATGTTGCAGATAAGTTGAGACAAGCTTCGCATCAAGTCATAGGCCCCTGCTTTGAAAAGCTCGGTCGGCATTAGCCTTGTTTGCGGATATCACATCGTGCTGCTCCAGTGAATATAGAGTTCTTTTCGAAGCACCTCCTGTTTTGGTCACAAGTACTGATTGATAGCCGGCTTCATTGTGATTGTTTAGTTAAGCCCAGTCTGGCATTCAAAGCTGTGAAGTTAGTAGCGTTGTCACTCGTATCGGTGCGGTGTGTTTACTAAAACATTAAGCTGGAAAAACAAAACTCTTACAACGTCAAATCCCCTTTCAGAACTCGTTTAGGCACGATTAATATTCGCATTCATACTTTAGCTACTACTGAACAGGCATCCGAATTTTTGTAAGCCTCTTGGAATGTCCGGTCCAGGTACTGTGGCATGTCTGGCGGCAATCTTCATCAATTTGATTTTTCTTTTTTTCAATCTGAATAGGAAACAAAATGATATACGGACCGCCGCAAAGCCGATTAGTCATAGCCTATATTCAGCTATTCCGGGGTCAGCAAGCAATCTTAGCGCCTTAGTAAAAAGTCGCTCCTTCCAACGACCCATAGCCTCCATAATGCACTCCATTCGATGCACTAGTCACTGGCATACAAAGTTTAATACTAATCCAAACATTCAGTCGCATTTTAGGTAATCCTAATTACAAAACTTTCCGAGAAGCACACGTCTATTCAAAGACCACACAGTTGCACCCAAAGGATTTATGATACCTCTCCTGGCGGGCATATTGCGGAAAGAATGCTGCGCTGTCCTCTTTCATACCCCACATGCACACAATACAAACTTCATTGAAAGGCTCGCTGACTTCCTCCGCCCCGGCGGGATCGCTATCGAACGTCCATTGACGTTGCTCTTTATATGGTTTTTTTTTTTTTTGCAGGAAATTTCCCTCGCATCGCACATATACCAACAGTCGCACAGTGTACCTGCAACTTGGCCAATTAGCAAGAATTTATTCCATTCACAGTCCGGGTGTACCTACTGAGAAAAATACAATCATCGCCGCCTCCTCAAGCTATACATCTATACAGATAGACGCGCTGCAGAAAACTTTTCACTCATTTTCAATTCACCTGATGATGTCGGACTTTGCCGCCAGGACATTCCATCCCCCACATTCGAATGGCATTCAATAAGTTTCTTTCGAAGCAAAGAGACCATCAGCACAACGGCACAGCAAAGCAATCTTTCTTCTAATTTGACACGAAATTAGTCCCATTCATTAATCAGGGGGACGATTCCCAGTTTCATCCTGCCCATTTAATGATATATGCCATTTCATTCAATCGAACGAGGACGAGGCGAAGGAAAGTTCGAAAAAGTACTCCCCTGTCCAGGGCAAAATTCATTTAAAAGAAAAACTTTCAGGGGGTCCGTTTCGGTTTTCTTTTTTCTTCTTTTTTTTTCATTCTTCGCATTTAATTCCCTGCCATCGACAAAAGACGAGGATGGCAAAAAAAAAAAGATGTCACATGGCATGCCTCATTTGTGATGCACTGTCCTTTCTACTGGCCACCGCAAGGAAGGACTCCTGCGCGCGTCATGAATGCACCATTTTAAAAGATCATATTCCCCGGCGTCGTGCGAAAGAGTGAGTTTTTTTTCCATCCTGTCGTCATCGTCGTCGTCGTCCTCATCGTCCTCTGAGGACAATGTAATTACAAATTGCAATAAAAGCCAACGTCATTTGTTAAAATGTGTAACGCCAGCCACCTAGATAGTCAGGCCCCAGACCAGCATCACCACCCTCATCACCACCCCTGGTGGCTGTCACCAGTCGTGGCCAAACTAGCGCCAATTAAATTTGTTCCACAATGTTGGAAAAACGAACCGGGAAACCCAAAGGGCAAGGAAAAGTTGCGGACAGGAACAGGACGGCCGGCGGCGTTCCGGAGACACAGCCACTGTTTGTGTGTTGAAAACAAATGAGAAATGGGACTTGGACTTTTGGGAATAATCTTGGTTTTGGCCGTTTGCTGTTTGTCGACGACAAACTCTCATCTCTCACCGAGAAAGTTCACAGTTTGCAACGATTATGATGTTGTTATCACGGGACACTTTGGCTGATGCTGGAAGTTGATCCTTTCCTTAGTATGGGGACGTGCGAATATGAGAAGTTAATTTTTAATTGATTTAAAAAAAAAAGAAATAGGAAAACCGTGGTTGATGATAAGGTATGGTGGGTATGGTGTTTGGAAGTGGCTGGTCTTGGTTTTGGTTTTTGAAGGGAAGTTTTTTCTGAGTGTCAGTGACGTGACTCCAAGGTCCTGTGGGACAAAATTTGTCAGGGAATTAGCGCACAACTGGGAAAGATCGCGTAGGTATCCACGGAGGATATAAGTGAATAATGTGGCTTTGGGTACATTGTAACCTCTCTTAGGGGAGAACACTTATGATGGCACAATCTACGACCGCCTAAGACGGAAAACTCTCCAGTGGAAAGGACCTAAGTTTTTAAGCAAGTCTTATGTTTAATTCTAAAAGAAACACTTCCTACAACTTTTGTACAAACGATGAACTTCAGACAACAATTAGAGAAAAAAAGTCCCAAGCATGGTGTTTTTTTTTTACCGTACTGTGTTACACGCTATTTCTAAGCCGATTTTTATAAAGTAAGGACCCTTTGAAAGGTGCATTCCGTAGGTGAGCTCCCGCTTAAATTGTTTTGCCACAAGCATAATGAATTAAAAAAAATAAAAACACAGAGTTCTTTAGTAAGCATACACAATGCCTAAGGGGAATGTAAATTGGTTAAACTCAAAAGTAGAAAAACGTGGTTAAAAAAATGTGTCCCGTCTTAGGGAGGTATCCACAACTAAAAAACTTTAAGGCTTCTCTATATTCAACAACAAATTTGGAAGGACCACCGCAAAGTGCGACGCCCACAACAAAATTTAGCTAATGCAATTTCCAAAAAAAAAAAAAAAAACTAGTTTTTTAAACTTAACGATTGAATTTAATCTGCACTTCCGAAACTAGTTTAATAAGTACTTTAACTCAGGTTAAAATTCGGTTTCATAATATTGACATTTCTTCAGTCTCGGGGCGCAGGAAATAAGAAAAGTAGAAAAGTGGATTAGAAAATAAAGATGCGGGAAGCTAAAAAAAAAATGATTTCATTCGTAAAATGAAACTGTCTGCCGTTTTAACAAATATTTCCAACAAGCCTGTGATCTGATACAATTCCCGGCACCTGAAGAAGAAATGAACCATCAACAACCTATTTGGCAAACAAAAAATCATATTTGCAAGTGCAATTGGAGCTATAGATTGCATTTTTAGTTCTGAATTAAATTTTTATAATTGCAATTTCCACTAGTCGTTAGAATCTCAATGAAATTTCAAAAATTCAAATTTACTGGTCAGGTTTGACAGGAACTGCAAGGCAAAGTGAATGCAATGTTCGAATTTTCTAACTTACTTTAGCGAAGTAGGTTTTTTTTTTCATACCGATTCAAAGCAATGGCTAAGGACTTTTACTTTGTTTACAAAGTTACCATGCTCCAGTGATTGCTTGATACAATAAATATTAAATATTAAACAAGGAAAAAGTAATAGATTTCATTGTTTTCTGTAATAGTTTATCGAAATTCTTACCTTTTAAGACACAAACCTCGTTAGTTAAATTGACCGCGAAAAAATGTTTGTAAATTCGTACGCCACGTTTAAGCAACATCGTAAAGGCGTCATAAGGGAATCTAACTAATGCGGCTGAAATGTATAATTAAAGCACCGTTTCAGTAAATGCTAACTTCATTTCCAACAGCTATCCAACCTTGAACGTTTCATCGCTTTTGGGTTCTGAAGTGGTCAAAAATTTGGCAGTGCAGCTGTGTCTGAAAAGGCGGTCAATGTCTGAACAAAGGCGATATATACCAAACGCGCCTGTCGTGAAAACCGATTCGTATTACAGCAATTGTACATTGCCAAGGTCTGAACCTAAAAAAATTACTTTCTCTTACACATTGAAAAGAACAGTAAAAAAAACCCTCGGAATCTGCTAAATGTGACCCTGGAAAGTCACTTCGAATTCAACAAGGTCCAAGGCATTGAGCTTGTGCAACTCCCATGCCATATTCCAGACTTATATGCAAACACTGTTCTTCATGATCCCAAAGGCTTTTTTTTCCTGCCGGTTATTGACTCAGTCACACCTGCCAGCACTGAAGAGCAGTGTATTGAAAATTGTAGTCAAGTTTTGGAGGCAGCTGAGGAGTTGGCTATTTGTAAAAGTGTGCCCTCCTTTCACACAAGTAAAGTTTCTCATTATCATTATGAACAGCAGCTGGCTTATTTCTTAGAATAAGGCAATTGGAATTGAACATTTTCCTAAACTGAAAAACGGCTTCCTGGCTAATTCCAAAAAATGCATACCAATTTACACGAAATCCAGATGGACAGTTATGGTGCCTAGTGCCGCATGAGACCTTAATATTTCATACCACATTTTTCCTTACCTAACTAAACGACCTTTGTTATAACCTTATAAGTTATTACACTATCCGACCATACAAAGAGGATCCTGTCAAAAAAAAAAGCCCTCATTAAGTGAAAGAACCTTTTATACCGAGAGCTGGTTAATGCATTTCAACATTTTTTCAACCAACATATTCCCACTCAGCTGCGACATATCGACGCCTTTCAGGATCGATACTGGACCGCGCTAGTAAAAAAACACGATGACCGACTGTAGCCCAGTTTTTGTAAGTAGCTTCTAAACTTCATGCACATATGTCAAAACTAAACATGGCTCCGTATAGCTCGTCTCTTAAATTGCTTCGAATTGCGGCCTTTATATCGATGAGAAAACGATGAGCATCGATCTGGACTCATTCGGTTTTTTACTGATACATCTGCCGCAACGTGTATATTTATTGTTGCGGACCTACCGGACCTAAAGCCACGGTGGTAAAGGCCAATCAGGTCGTTGACGAAGGGTTTCAGATCACAAAGTGACAATAATATCTTATATATGCAATGTTGGTGAGACTATGATGGCTCTATAGTTGGCGCAGTTTATAAGGTGTATCCCTTCTTGTGGATTGGGCTAACGACGCTGACGCTCCGTTCATCCATGAATAATTTTCTCTGACCACGAGGTGGTGTACGCGCTTTATCAAGTCATATCCTGCTAATTTGAAAAGCTCTGAAGTTAAGCCGTCGAGAACCAGCATTCAGTTGGACTTCAACCTGGATATCGCTTTTCTCATTCCATTTTTTCTGGTGGAGGGATGTCTTGTCATTCATCGTCCAGGTACATTCTGTCTGACAACAGAATTTGTATCGTCTTCAACGTTTAACGGTCTATATAAATGATGTTTCCATGATGTCTTACCGTCTTGAGACCCTATTAAAAAACTGTTACCTTATTTGCCTCCACTGGTCTGTGTTTGGGGCGTGTTGCCATGTTGCAGTGCAAGTCAAGCAATCGTCGCTACCTGATGTGCTTTCGTTGTTCTCTCTATTTTCTAATTTGCTAATTTGCTTTTAACTATAAATCGCTATTATTAATATTTTCTAAATGGATCTTGCTATATGTACTAATTGTAATCAACCTTTGCTTGATACGAATGCTATAAACTCCAAACTCGATTTATTGCATAGTGAGATACTCGCTTTAAAGAAACTCTTAGCGCGTCCCTCATCCATTTCTTCGAAGAAATCAAACATTGTTACACGTTCGAAATCGGTATCCAGGGTCAATGCACCCACTCGTGGTTCGCCGTCGCTAGCTATTGCTTCGAGTGCACCGAAAAAAACTGCTGCGAAACAGCTGTCTCTAAATGACTCACATACACCCCGTAACAAACTTGCCGGGCCGTCGCCTAACATTACTCTCACTGCCTCTCAGCCACCATCGAAAAGAAGTGACGAGCATTCGGACGATACGGTCGCCGCTGTTGTTGTTGCTGCCACCGCTGCTTTACAAAATCAAAATAGTGTGTTGACGGTTGCTGCTGAAGCTGATGAGCACCTAAACGCACTAAATGACGCACAAAATACTCCCCGCAACAATCATGCTGGGCCGAGACCTAACATTACTCTCACTGCCTCTCAGCCAATACTGAAACCAAATGGCGAGCATTCGGACGATGCTGTCGCTGCTGTTGTTGTTGCTGCCACTACTGCTCTGCATAATCATAATAATGTGTTGACGGCTGCTGCCGATGAACATCTATACACTGTTAATAATATGCACTCTATTATCAATTCGAGTGACTCTGCTGATGCTGCCGCTGCAAATTGTGAATCAATGATAACTACTGCTCCAAAACGAAAAAAAAAAGGGAAGTTCAATAATTGGAACAAACACCGGCTCTATTGATGGCATAAAATTGGATGTAATCAACAAGTTTAAATGGCTCCACCTGTCTTCTTTCAAACCTACTACAAGCTGTGAACATATTCTTGATTATGTGTCATCGGCATTTAATGTTGACATATCAATGCTCGCTTGTCACAAATTAGTAAAAACTGATGCTGACTTGGATTCTTTAACGCATATTAATTTCAAACTCGGTGTACCTGAGGAATTAATTGGTTCTTTTCTGAACTCAAATGTTTGGATGAAGGGAATTCGTGTGCGAAGTTTTCAATTCTGGCCAAAAAACGAAGAGAGCGTTCGGAGCACACCGAGACCATAGTCCATATTGTGGACAGTCCTACCGCAACCACTCTCGCTCCCTTCTTCGTTTCTCCTGATGCTACACCTACCTGGACTGTTCCTGTTGCTGATGCTGCTGCTTCAAACTGTGATTATCATGCTGTTGATTCTGATGTTGTCGGAACTGCTTCCGACTCAAAACATAGTAACTTGAGTATATATTATCAAAATACTGGGGGTATAAGAACCAGATTGGATAAATTATATTCTTATTTTTCTGCGCGCGACTATGATATTATAGTTCTTACTGAAACTTGGGTTAATGATGATCATAAGAATTTAGAAATGTTTAACGAAAAGTATTACGAAGTCTTCCGTAAGGATCGCTGTAATATAAAAACTGGTCTTTCTAGAGGAGGTGGTGTTCTTGTTGCTGTTGGAACCCATATAACCGCTATTGAAATTCCGTTTAAGATTAATCTGCCTACTTTTGATGTAGATCTTCTAATTATCAAATTATCTTCAACCAGTCATGCGAATTTATATATAATTGTGTGCTACATTCGCTCGGGTAGCTCTCTAGAGATGTATAATCTATATTTATCCAATTTGGGATCTTTTTTGAGTAGTTTGAATAGTAGCGATCATATTATTTGCTTGGGTGATTTTAATCTAGGAGATATTAAATGGAAACTTGACTTAGATGATAAATATCTAGTTCCTTTCAATGTCAGGTCAAATATAGAAATTGCAGTCATAGATCTTTTTAGTCAATTTAATCTCGTTCAAATTAATAATTTTTGTAATAGCCTAAATCGCCAACTAGATTTGGTATTTGTTGATAGAGAATTTGATACTTCTATTGATCTTGTTAACATTCCAGTCATTGATAACACAATTCATCATAAAAGTGTTTTTCTAGAAGTAACATTTTTTGATTATATCAAAAATGTAGAAGAATCAAGTACTCAAACATTTGATTTCAAACGCGCTAATTTTAATGTAATTAATAGGTTTTTTACTGCTATATCGTGGAATAACTTGCTTACAGAAACTAACATCGAACATGCATACAATGTTTTTAGTCGCCGTGTAAAATGTGCACTGGAGCAGTTTGTTCCAAAAAAGCGAATAAAGTCAAATTCTAACCCTCCTTGGTTTAATAAAAGATTATCCAATTTAAAAAATCGAAAGATTAAGGCATATAAATTATATAAACGTGACAAAAAAAACTCATTTCTTCAACTGAAATACTTGCAGTCTCTGAAAGAGTTTGATTATCTTAATAAATTTCTCTACAGTAGTTATGTATTGTCTGCTGAGGCCAAAGTCAAAGCAAATAGTAAACATTTTTGGACCTTTATAAACAATAAGCGTAAATGCATTGGCCTCCCAAACTGTATGCATTATCTTGAAGAGGAATCGAGCGATACTGCCACCATTTGCTCATTTTTTGCAAATTACTTCAAATCCGTGTATTGCCCATCATCTCGAGTTATTCGTGATGATTTCATTTCTTTAAATCAGGTCTCTGTAGGAAATCTGCAGTTAAGCCCAGCGGACGTTTATAGTGCCTTGACAGGTTTGGATGTAAAAAAGGGTGTCGGTCCAGATGGGATCTCTCCCATTTTTTTGAAAGGATGTGCCTCATCACTTGCTTTACCTTTGTGCACTATTTTTAATATATCCCTTAGGACTGGAAATTTTCTTGAGGAGTGGAAAGTGTCTTACATATCACCTATTTTTAAGGCCGGATCCAAGCGTGAAGTCACTAACTATAGGCCCATATGTAAGCTATCAGTCATTCCCAAGATTTTGGAAAAGATTGTGTGTAATAAATTAAATTTCTTTGTTAAGGAAATCATATCCGATTCTCAACACGGCTTTGTTCAAGGCAGATCCACAGCCACTAACCTAGCGATCCTGTGCGAAAAAATTGTAACTAACTTTGAACGCGGTTTTCAGACCGACATAATTTTCACCGACTTTGCTAAGGCTTTTGACAGAGTAAACCATAATGTGCTGATCCAAAAATTAAAATGTATGGGGTTCGGCTCCCCTCTGTTAGATTGGATAGCATCATACCTAAGAGATCGAATTCAATATGTTAAGATTGGTGGTTATCTTTCAGAGCCTATCTTTGCAACATCAGGTGTTCCGCAAGGAAGTCACATTGGACCATTGCTTTTCGTCCTCTTTGTTAATGATATTCCGTCTTGTATTCGTAATTCCACCTGTCTTTTGTTCGCTGATGACTTAAAAATCTTTCGCTGCATTCAAACTGCTGAAGATTGCTTGCTTCTTCAAGATGATCTTAACCGTCTCGCTAGTTGGTGTCAACACAACTTTCTAGATTTAAACGTATCTAAATGTCAAACACTTACTTGTGCAAGATGCTTAAGTCCAATATCCTTCCATTACCAAATCAATAATGTCCAGCTTGAAAAAGTATATCAAAAAAAAGATCTTGGAGTTGTGTTGGACTCACAACTCACCTTTAAGCCTCATGTCGACTACATTGTGAGTAATGCTTATAGAATGCTTGGTTTTATTAGGCGTAATACGAAAGAATTCTCTGATCCTTACGCACTTAAGGCTCTATACTTTGCATTAGTAAGATCGGTATTAGATTACTGTAGTATAATCTGGAACCCTTACTACCAAATCCAGTCATACAGGATAGAAAGGGTGCAAAAATGTTTCACTAGGTTTGTTTTTAAAAAGCTTAGGTGGAATATAGAAACTCCACCCTACTTAACTAGATGCCTTCTTTTTAACATACTCACTCTTGAAAATAGACGCAAGTATTTCTGTATAATGTTTATAAGAGATGTGATTAATTACCACATTAAATGCCCGTGTTTACTTGAGCGAATTAACTTTTTTTTTCCTGAAAGGAATTTGCGTATGAAATTTCATCTTCGAGGTCGGTTTCACAGAACAAATTATGGCAGTAATGAACCGATTGAGCGTTGCACCAGTGAATTAAATTTAGTTATTGATCGCATTGATGTTTTTGGAAATTATTCTAGAAATTCTTTTAAGAATCATATAATGTCTGTACTATATCACAACAATTAATATTTTAAATGTTGAATCACAGAAATAGTTTTAAGTTCATAATTATAATAGTTTTTAAGTTGTCTAACTGAGTTTGTAGCTCTAATTGATGAATAAATAAATAAATAAATAAATAAATAAATAAATATGTGTCTCAGATTTCCCAACCTTAAACCTAGGAGTTGTACACCTCTACTTCCCTTCCGCATTTGCGAGCTTCTCATTTTTTTTTTTGTTTTTTTTTTTTTTTTGAGAAACCGATGTTGTTTCCGCATCTTCGTAACTAAGAATTTTTCCACAAGTGTGGTCGCTGACTGTTAGCAGCAACTGTATCCCCAGCATCATTGCATTCAGGGAGTACCGATAGTATATTCATCGATATCTCATTGTCATCGTTGATGCATTTTGGAGGTTTTCTAGATGTGTTCCCTGATAAAGCACGACGTGCAGCGACGTCATCAAAGGCATATTTCTGGTCACACTCAACATGTTATGTCCCATAAAATGTCAACATCCACTTCCTACAAATTTGACAAGTGTTCCCTGGAGACCAGTATATGGACGGTGGCATCAGTTCATCAATTGACAAACAGTGTCCCCCAAAGACAATGGATAGGCGGCGATGACGAATAAAATACCTACCCACGGAAGCTCCAACGCACCTAACCACGGAGGACCCACTAAAATTGTATATACAAATTCGTCTCAGGAATGCGACATAACATGTACAGCGTTGCAAGGTACCTCTTTTGATGGAGAGAAGTCCCTTCAAATTACTTAGTGCGAATGTACTGACTTGCGTGAGCTTATTGAAGATGATATTAGACTTGCCCAAGGACAATTTTTTAATGCAACTGACACCCAGCCTTAAGTTGGTTTTGTGAACGACTCAATTAATTCTCCGTTGTAAGAAACCAAATTAAGGTAGGTAGAGCACATTCTCCCATGGTTCCTTGAAACAGAAAGAAAAAAAAAACAAATATTGTCAACCGTTTCAAGTACCCACTTCCTAGGCGAATTTCACGAAATTCCCGCCTCACATTCACCTCCGAAGACATTTCCCAGTCGCACAAGACATTTCGAGACTGGTCCCATGTCAATCATAAAATTCAAATTTGAATACCAGAACGGGTGCTGGATACCTCTTTTCTACTTCCAAAAGTTTGATTTGTTTTTTTTTTTTAACAATTCTAAAAAAAAATTGTTAAAATATCCAATAAAACCGGCTCATTCCATATCCTTAACAATAAAAAAAAAGAATCTTCTCAAATGATATCCCTTCCGCTATCTCATTCCAGGTCACACTATACGATGTCAGGCTAAAAAGCAAGGACCCACCGCGGGAGAAAACAATTTGTTTGTCTGTTTCCTACTTAATATGCAAAGCAGTTGGTACACAGCATCCCGAAGAAAGGATTTTCACGGTCGCACAAGTAGTTTTTTTTTTCAAAAGGTCACATTAAAAAGACGATCGCGGATATGCACGCCGATCCCGGAAGGATAACACTAGATATACAGATGGGGTGCAACCGAAACACAAGTTACTTAACTTTTTCTCCCTCTTATCCTTTTCTTTTAATTCGTCCTTTCAGAGTTTGAACAACAGCGCCAAACAAAGCGAAAGGAAACATAAAACACAAGACATAAGCGAACTTAAATAGTTTTCTCACGATGGCTTATTATCCTTCTTTCTTCTTTTTTTTTGGTGCGTTGAGGTTGTCACCTCTTTAGAGGGAAATTGGAATTGGTCCTTCTGGACCGAGCGAGTAATTCAAATGCAAATCACCAACTTATTCGTCGGTTTGGGTTGGGTTTATTTTTCTGTTGTTCTGTATTAGAATAAGGTCGGAACAGGTTTCTCGAATCGGTTGCTAAGTGAGAGTACTTGCATTGTATGAGAAGTCGTCCGCTTTTGTAGTAATTGTGACAATCGTTTGCATTTAAGTGGCGCTGCAGCGGAGTAGAATTGCTTCCTTATTAGACGGGACCGGTATTGTTGCGGGAAATTGATTTTAATAAATTGGAATTGTTTATGGGAACAATGCCCGTGAGGGACCAGCGCGAAGGAATCAGGTAAAACTGGAAGGACGCATGTGCTTTACTGATTACATGCTGGTTATTATAATTTATTAATTGACTATTGGAACTGGTTTCGCCAACAATGGCAGTCCGTCGCTGCATTCGTTTTTGTAAAAATAAAATTCCTCGGCCCAAGTGTACCTTTGTTTGTTTTATTTCTATTCCTATGTAACGTTTAACATCTGATTTGAGGAGAGCCTTTACTTTAGGTATACAACATTTCAAAGTCAGGCAACCCTCGAAAGTTGTTGTAATTGAGTAACCGTCGCTACACCTACAGCGAGACAATGGGGACGTTCAAGTATCTAGTTTAGTAAGTCTGACAGCTGTCTGACTAGATGTATCCGGTTTTGATTGACTGAAATCCGTCAGATGAGCAGCTGTTTCAGTTGACGTTTATGGAGGGGTAGCCGACGAATCTAGTCAAGAAGACTGTGCTCATTTCGTCGATTCAGAGCTAAATTGTTGGGACCTATAATTAGCACGCCACATTCAAAAATGAATTTATGTTAAGGCCGCCAGATTTGTCTGGACTAGATGTAACCTGAACGCAAAAACCAAATTGGTTGCGAATGGTAACTGTTGAAGATCTATGGTAGTTGGCAACACACACGCCATAAATGTTGACCCCTCTTGAAACGTCATCTAAATGATGTTCATGTGAAAGGAAAAAGTTTCCAGCTGTTTCGCCTACACAAAGACCGGCACAATCAGTATGCTGCTCCCGAATTATTCCTGGGTTTTCTCACCCCAGAAATCATAGTTTCATACGCGTACGCGGTTTAAATCGAATGCAATCGGCTTACGAGTAAATTGATCGCAATCGCACAAAATCTATACCCGTTCTCATCAAAAATGACAGAAAAAGAGGAAATTAGTAAAGTAACGAGTAAAGTCCAGCTCGGGAAACGACGCGAACAGACCTCATAATTGACGAATCCGATTGGCTGCTGCTTGGCTTGACAATGGCCTGATAATGACATCTCTTACAGCATTGCCAGGTATAAAATTGTCGGTTCATACAAATGGCAGCTATTTGTTTTTGAATCCGTTGTCAGGCAAAGTAAAAGTTAAGTTTTGACAGGGGCGATGATGAAACAAAAATGATGTAGTACTTCGGCAAAGGATTGGGTGGCCCGTTGTCCACACGATCGTTTCAATATTGCGACAACAGAAGAGTTTTCGTTTTGTTATTATTTTAACTTTATTGTTACATAAATGAATTATATAAACAAAGACAAATTATGGCAATAGCTACTAGGGCTTTAGGCTAAATGTTTTTATAATTGAAAAAAAGTGTGTACATCAGACAATTTTTTGTCAGAAAAATGCCGATCTTGGTTTTGTTTTACAAGACGTACATATATACCACCCACGATCTTGGTGGCCGATTCACGTCACCTGTGCGAGAGATAATCAGACCCTCAAATTGTTTATGCAGACTGTCCATCGTGACTACCGCTCTGTGTCAAGTAGACCCCTGCTGCTTGATCCACATGCCATTTACCTCCATATCGCTCAATTTTGGCAAACAGAAATTGGTAAGCCCACGTTCTGTAGCATCGTTCTCGCCGTTGATTGTGATAGCCCCACCAACGTAATTTTTCACAAAGTTCGGACAAATGACACCGCAGTAATAATTTTTTGTCGATGCATATAGCAACATGGTGATCCTCGTCTTGGTAAGCGTTAATCTATAAACGTCAGTTTTGCTTGTTAATATACAGAAACTCATCCAAGAACGCTTGAGATAATTTTTCGGCCAAAATTGGGGTCATCTTTTTAAATAGTCCGGCGACCAGTCCGCGAACAGACGTCATCGTCTATGGTCATTAACTTCGTGAACTCCTGTATTCATTGGATCTTCTACGGGTATAGGCATGAACTGCGACATCAAATTCGCTAAATTGAAGTCTAAAAAAGGCCGACTTCTTCAGCACGGAGAAGAATACGCTACTTCTGGTTTTCTTGTATACCTACATTTTTACGGACTGCAGCAATGTTCTCGGCCGATTTGTCATTTCTGTGACAGACGGGTGTTGACTGATTGTCTGCCGAATCGGTTGTCTCGAATTTGGCCACCATCAAATGTTTAAGAGTGGAATTTAAAGGGCCGCCGCTTTTACCTACCATAAAACTTGGCGCATAGAACACTGGGTTTTATAGTAAATTTGGACGTACTTCTCAATCGTGTTACTTGTTATTGTAATTTGACTTCAGTGACTGAATAATAGACACTAGGCTGGACCAGACACCACCGAAACAACATGGCCGCCACAGACTGCCAACATCGACCCGTCTCAATCGAAAAATCCTCGCAAAAGCTTATTATTAGTATACCATTAGTATACCCTATTCACACCGCACCGAAAACCGTGTTTTTGTCGAAAACTCACACCGAATACCAACTAGTTTTCGTTTGACGTTTTAATCAACTGTGAGACACTAGCTGTGAAACTTTTGTGTAAACTATTATGGTTACAAATTTCAATTGCATTAATTACAAATAAAATTTAAAAATAATGTTATCCCATCAATTAAGTTTGGAAAATGATTTTAAGTTGAGAGTTTGTGACATTTGTTCGGTCAGTCATTCTGCTCAATTTTCTGAATATTGCAAAGGGTGTGTTGAATTCAACCAACAAACGATTGAATGTCGTTTTCGTGGAAAACGAATCTTTTTGAAAACTAAAATATGTATGGGAAAACTTTTGTTTTGGATGATGAAAACCCAGTTTTCGGCTCGGTGTGAATAAGGTATTAGGTTACCTACATTTAAACTTTTGCTATCGTCATCGTATTTGGAAAAGACATTACTTACTTACTTACTTAGGTGTCGCTACTGTTCGGTGTGAACCAGGGCCTCAACCAACAAAAGAAAAGACATTAGACAGCAATTTTAAGAGTATATTTTTGTAGCGGGTTTCATTAAGAGCAGTAAGGTCTAAATTAAAAAAAAAGAACAACCATCGTGTGACATTCATTCGTAAATTCAAAATTGAGACTAAAATTTTATTGATATTATTATTTTATTTTATTTTTCAATATTCCCAGACTCAATTTCGTCAAAGACTTTGGTGATATCTACAAAGAGCACAGCAAAACATTTTTTTATGATCCAGTCCTTTCTGTTTAAGAGAACAAAATTCCAGGAGACCGTCTTCAGTAGATAACCCAACCCTAAACCCAAACTGCATCGAGTTGAAAAACGTATTTTTGTTGAGGGTGTCTCTAAACTTTGCCTTTAACTGCCTTTTAAAATATTCTTGAAACAGCAGGTAATAGCGAAATTGGTCGATAATTATGTTTCCCCTTTTGCTCCCTTTTTATACAGATGTAACACAATGCACATTTGAGCTCTTTGGTAAAACTTCCAGAGAGAACAGAGAACACTCCGATTAAAAATATGTGCCAAGTAATCAACTATATTAAGAGCATTTTATTTTTTAAAACAAGTTTAGAAATACCATCGGTATCGGTACCATATGAGCGATGGGATAGCTCATGACGACAATTATTTTTTGACCCGATAGGTGGCACTATTGTCGATCTTCTAAACCACTCAAGGCTCAACCGATTTCAATAAAATTTTGTGAGTGCGTATGGTTGCGTGCAACTTGAAAGATAGGATAGTTTCTGAGGTGCTGTGACATAAGGCCATGCGACATAAGGCCATATTTCGAAATATGGCCTTATGTCACTTTCAAGTTATTTTACTGTTCTGATTAGTCAATTTGTAAATAAACAAAGCGAAAAAAGAATTTTTAACTATTATTTTCATCAACAGAAAGTTGATAGAAACATAGTTTAGAAAAATAGTAAAATTCGAATAAGCTATCAACTTTCTGTTAAAGAAAATAATAGTAAAAAATTCGCGCAAAATTCGAATTTTTACTAAAGGAACTTTGCATATCCTCAACCTCGCACTCACCCCATAATCCAACAGTAAATCCAAGCAGGGGGGTTGCACGGGGGCAGCATGTAGGCGCTGTTGTCCAAGATATCAGTTGATATTGCTGCCTGCCATCGTTTAAGAAATAATAGTAAAAATTCGAATAAATTCATGTCCTATAGGTTTTTGAAATATGGTCATATGTCGCAAAAAAAATATGACCATATGACACTTTTGCAAAATGACAAAAGGCCATATGTTCGAATAAGGCCTTATGTTGCTTTGTGAAAGTGTCATAAGCCCATATTTCGAAATATGGCCTTATGTCGCATGGCCTTATGCCACGGCACCGTTTTTGATCCGATATGTGGCGCTATTGTCGATCTTCTAAGCCACTCAACCGATTTCAAGGAAAGTTTGTGCGTGTGTATGGTTGCTTGCAACTTGAAAGGTAGGCAAGTTTCGGACCCGATGGGTGGCGTTATTGCCGAGATATAAACATTTTTTTAATACTTTCAACTTAATTATTAAAGTGAATAGCATTTTCATGGGCACCATGGACCTCGTTAGTGAATTGATACCTAAAGCTAGGTCTTAAACAGATGATAGACTACTGAATCAGTTGATTAAATTGAATCTTAATTATAACGATATGAAAACAAAATGGAAACAAGAATTCTAAAAATAAAAAACGTTCGATTGGATTGCGTTGTGAAAACTTTTTTAATTCATAAATACACTTATATAATGCGCTGTATTATAAAGAATTTAAATTAAATTTCTCAATACAATTCTCCGACAACCCAATTCAATTTAACATCCATCCATTTAGCGAGAGAAGTTTCACATTTGGTGGGTGGTCACGAGTCCACTCTCTGTTTTTTATTTCTATGGATTTCTTTTGATTTACCAACGTTGAGATTGACAATGCTGTTGACTACCTTTCATTTTTCTTTGAGATTCCCTTGCGAAAGTCTCATTTGGGTTTGGTAATAAATGTCCTTAGAAGAATGGATTTCTTTGTTTATCTTTGGCACATACTATTTAACTATAATTAAGCGGATGTTGCTTGAATATTTTTCTGAATTAGATCGAAACTGCAAGTGGCAAAGCAGTTTTTTTTTTAAGGTTTCCAGAAATACATCACATGCTTTAGTTAGATTTTCTTCATTTAAGACCTCCGCCCATTTATTGAATCGCAGAACATGGTTCGGTTGAATAAAGTTAATTTTGGTAGAGAAAGAGAATCATGCATTTCGAAACGTTTCAAAATTGAGAGGACGCCGAACTTGGGTGGACAGACAGACATATAAAGCGAAAAAAGCTCGGGTTAATCTGAAATGCATCACCAAAGTTCGTACTCACTTCCGAATGGCTTCCTATCTTCGTCCAACGAATAGAACAATAAATGGCCTCATTATATTCAATTACACTAAACAGGAGGCTTCAGCCTCCACTTACCAATACAAAATGTACCTTAGATACTGCTTAAAATCGATTAATGCACTGCACCGCTTCCCTTACCCAATATACATATACATGCACTGCGTGCGTCTTACATGGCTACGGGCTATGTACACATGTCCCATTTGAGCACAAATCCACCCATTCAATCTGCGATATATAGATCAAAGTACAAAGAGTAACAAAAGGGTTGAATGTGGGAAAGGGTGTTATTAGCACACGCTCATACTTAACGATATGTCCCGCGCCTGGATTTCATTTTCGCGGCTGTTGTTTTTTTAAAACACGCGCATAGGGATGATGATTTTCTTCTTTTTTAGTCATCTGCTTCAATTCACAAAAAAAAGTACCCATGTACCTAAATTTCTTTATGTACTCCTGTACATTACTGGTGCACATGGTGAGGAAAAAAGAAGAACACCTCCTGCATCTACCTCTCATTAAAATTTAAAAAAAATTGTTTTGTAAAGATATAAAGAAACCGAGAATCCAACTGTCAACCCCACAAGCCAAGGACTTGTCGTCCTTTCAATGCACAGGAAAAATAAAAATTATCAAATAGACAAGATGAAAAGAAATTTTCCAAGGAGATGCAATGGCGTCCGTGCGGTGATGGAGCCAGCAAAGTCTTCCCAGGAGCAACGGAAAGAAAAAAAGCTGTTGAATCAAATGGAAAATAAATTATTAAAATGTGCACAAGGGAAACATTTCATCGGCTTTTGTTGGGCCCCAGAACTTGGCTAGAGATGAAAATATAAATAAAAATGAAAATCAAAAGGATGTTGTTATATAAAAGAATGATCTTAGCAATTCAATTTGCGTTTTATGTATCTTCCCTTATGAGCCGTCCAACAAATTTTATGTATTTGTAAGATATCCTCCCCCCGAACTTATGATGATTATCCTGGTGAGGAGGACAACACGGAATAGTTCATCTGAAATGGCGAGAGGAAAACGCGAGGAAAATGGCGTTTGTTTTTATTTTCCACGTGAATCACCCTCAACAGCGTAGCGGGGGTGGTCGCTTCAGCTTGGGGTGGATGGTTTTCTATTTTTTTTTCCTCTTCGGATATTGTAACCACCATGAACGGCCATAGTGATTTTCATCTTCATCTTTACAGAGGACAAGCATCTGAGGTAGATATCTAGCTATATAGACACTTGTGCCTGTTAAGGATATTGCGCGTGACGCTAACGACGACGTCTCCAAATGGCAACATATAAAAAAAAATGTGACCCCGGTCCTGAAGCGGACATTTTGTGTATGTTAGTCGCGTTTCGTTAATTTTAATTTGACAGCGGCTTTTTTTAGCGCCCTTTGTCGTTGCCAAGGATGTGCGTTTTATGTGTGAAAGCATCAAATGCATTGAGAGAGCATAGTGAGGTTAAATAAGAAAAATGTAAATTTATTCTGATTAGGATCAATAAGGAACAGAATTTATGAGTCCATGGGGTGGGAGTGGAGTTTTAATGGAATTTGGGGCGGTGTCCTTATAGAATTCTTTTGAAATTGTATTTGAATGAAATTCGAACGGACGTGTTTTGTATTTTTAAGGAAGTTTTTTTTCAAATTATGTATACAATTTGGAGGGCGGTAGTGTGAGGCTAGGTGGGGAAGCTCTTTACATTTTCTGGTGCGAAATGTTTTTTATTATTATTAATATTTATTAACAATGGATTAAAATACATTGCTACTCTTAGATTTAACGAGCGCTAGCTGCAGAGGCTTTCGGCTCTCGAAATGTTTTATAATTTTTTTTTTTGTTATGGGAGAAACTGACATGCAATTTACAACAGGAATAGAAAGTCGAAAGTATTTATTCCAAATCCTAAATTATTGTTGATTGTCCTTGCCTTCAAATCCTTCTTTCTAAAAATAAACTATTTAAGAAGATGATAGTTCCGCGCCTTTGTTTTTCCCGTGAAACTATGCAGAATTTAAAATTTCGGTGTATATTTTGAGCGTGGTTACTCCACATAAGGTGGGATGTACTGGCTCCTGTTTAAAACTGAAGATCCCTGTCCACCCACTTTTTTAAAAATGATCAAAACGGACCCTTTTTCAGTTTAAATACAATTTTTGTTATAAATAAATGTTGTTCTTGTTTTTGTATACTAGTATTTTATGTGGGGACCCTTGTTTTCTTTTGTAGGAATGGCCCCTTTTTATACCCCTTTTTGAAATTTTTCAGGCTACTAAGCTTTACTTTTATCATCATATCACTAGAAGTATGGCAACGACTATGGCTAGGAAAGTTTTTTATGTTAGCGATTTGATGTCTTTCAGCGATTGGTCTATAAAGTTGTCAAATTTGAAAATTTTAACAAATGAGGGTAAAATAAAAATTAAAAAAACATTTAAAAGGTTCAGAGATATCTTGGAGCTTTGGTCATAGGTACAGCCACTTAGTTCATATATAAGTTTCAAAACCCGTGCCGAAATTTTAGACACTTTAGTTGAAGCTTTCAATAAATGTTAGGTTAGACAAATTTAAGTTCCGCCAAATTGAGTATTGAGGCATTTATCTATCTATATAAAGGTAGGCTGAATGCTGTTCGTTAGTGTCCTAGTAACTCACGAACGGTAGGACGGATTTGCTTGACTTTTTTGTATCTTCTTCATTGTTGTTTCTAGAAAGTTTTAAGTGCTAAAACTTAGGAAAAATTCAGAATGAAAGTCGAAAAATCCAAAGAAACTAGATTTAAAATTAATTTAAAGAATTTTTCGGAACATTAAGCAAAACTACGACGTTTGGCTGCTCGAACGCTTTCAACACAAAATGGGTTAGGCCATATAGTGCTTTCTTTTTAAATCATATGTTATTTTGACACTGACAGCTATTTCCCGTTCGAAATCTTGACAGGAAGTCAGTAACTCCGCGGAACGGAAATGAGTCGCTTTACACTTGAACAAATACTTCGAAAATAGTAAAAACTTATTTCCAATCCAAAGTGAGTGCTATGTAGCCCAAGCAGTGCGTTTTTTGAAAATAAATTTTGCTCCTATCCTACGCTCATGCATCCACAGTGAGTGACAGTTTGGTGCGGTATGTGGAGTGGTGGCTTCACTGGACCATGATTCTTCGAAAATGAAGCTGGGAACAACGTTTTGGTGAACGGAGGGCGTTACAGAGCTATGTTAACCGACTTTTTGTTTACTGAAATTGAAGATATAAATCTGGTTCATGCAGAATGGTGCGCCATGCCACACAGACCAAGCCAAAATCGATCTTTTGAGCACCAAATTCCCAAATCGTGTTATCACCCGTCTTGGCGATGACTATTGGCTGCCTCGGAGCTGCGAATTGAGCCCTTGGACTGTTTTTTTTTATTTTTTTGGGGGGGGGAACCGTGAAGGACCGATTTTACGCCAACAATCCGGAAACGATTCAAGCATTTAAAGCCAATATTATTGAAGCAATCCATGAGCTACATTCCGAAACCATCAACAAGGTCTTGGAAAATTGGAGTTACAGAATGCGCTACTGCGAAGCCAGTCGAAGTAGCCACTTGAACGACGTTGTGCTCCATAATTAATGGGAATGTTTGCTCTTACTAACAAAGCCATAATACGAGGAAAAAAATTAATTTTGTTAATTTTATTGCATTTTTAAAAAGAAACTTGTATTTTGCCCACCCTGTATACAGCAGTTCAAAATGCGATTTCTTTTGGTTTCTTATAAAAATCGGGGAACAGACTTGTAATCGAAATGGGCATTTTTTCAAATTAAGGGGAAAATGCATTGCGCCGGGTAGCCGCTGTTTCTTTATCTCTTCTCTTCCCTAGTCCTATTCCTATTTCTTATTCCCTCTTACGCTAGTAATTTTTAACCAATTTAGTTGATTTTTTAAAATGTCGGTAATTATAGTGGTCAATTGGATAGGCCTAAAAAAAAATTAAAAATAAAAAAAACACCTTAATTCTATCAGTGCCTGGCGAAGACGGAGGAGTTCAGCTAGTATAGATAAAGTGCTCAAATACAGCAAAAGCGAAGCATTGCCGCCGGTTCGCCAGTTGATAGTGCATCAGTATTTATTAATTTTGGGATAGGTATTAAAATGTTTTCCTTCTTCGCTGTGAGGAAAATTTGGTGAATAACCCGACAATTCTTAAAAGTAAAATGTTAAATCAAAATATTTAAGACGAAGCTTTATGGCAGAAATCACAGTTGGCAGCTCAACTCTTTTGTTTTTAGAGGAACTAAAATAAGGCTATCGTTGCGATTGAATGTTTCTCTTTAATCATCACAAAATATCTGTAAAAGGCTTAGCAAAGCATTTACAAAATTGGATGCCTGGCTCGTCGAACAAAAATGTTTGAACGGATCTTTCCCTGAATTTCTTTATTTAAAATTTAAAAAATTACTTGTAACATTAAGCTGACAGGGCAGGAAATTATTTCATTGAGTGTTTGAATTACTGGTTGTTTTACTATAGGTACTTGAACGAGAAAAATATTAGCGAATATTGACTGCTTTTTCCAATATCTCCACCGAAAACGAATGATTTGAGGTGCAAACTGTGTTTTTGAAAAATAATGGCATGCCGGCTTAGAGGTTTTATAAAAATAAAATTTGAAAATAAATTTAACTTTTAAATTTCACTGAATTTCAGTTTTGTTGTAAGCGCTTTATTTACGTCAAGAACTGCCCTATTCAACTTTCATTAGGGTACTCCTGGACTCCGGACTCCTAATCAATGGCGATGTAATTTACGAGTATGACTTTATAACGATCTGCCAAGTTTATTGCAACATTTACGACAAGTTAAAACAACACATTTTTGCGAGTAATTGTCATTTCTTTATCGCATAACTTTCACTTTTCATCGGAACAATTACTAATCTCAAAATAAAATGAAGCAAATATGATTTTTATTATTTTTTTTTTTTAATGAAAATTAAAATTTGTAATTTAAGTTTATTAATCAAGTAAATATAATAATGCACAGAATCGACTTCCTTCGGATACGCTCGCGAATATTATTCTTGAAGTAGTTTTTCGATGAAGGCCAGTGGTCTAGTGAAATCTCACCGCACCAAGGCGCTGTTAGACTTTACACCGACAAAAACGAGGGTTTTATTTAATTATTTCTTATTTATTTATTTTATATTCCACGTAAGAGAAAACTTAAAAAAAAACTAAAAGAAATCCGACTGTGATGTCATTAACTGAAAGGAAGTATCTAGAGCTGGTGATTATTATGCGATGGATCTTGAGTTCGGACCCCAGAAATGATAGGGAAAGTTTCGTGCGACCCAGTCTTACACCTTTTTCACGGAAAATTATTTTCTTATAACTATCTAATGTACTAATGGGCGTTATTTATTATAATTGTTGGTTATATTAATTATTTCGTTAAAAATTACCCAAAAAAATCAAACTAATTAGTACGTAGCTGAAATGGGCAACGCAAAAGTTTCAATTCCTTGGTACATATTTGCAAGGATAGAAACGCCAGTTGAATTTTGGAAAAGGCAACTAAACACTATATCCAAGGTTGTCTGGCTTACATTTTCCAACAAAATGCAACATAAACCCCATTGGCACACCATACCATAAAGACAGGTTGCAACCGCCGCATTTTATGAAAGCATTTAGTGAGCCAATTCAATCGAGCAAAATCGACTTCATTACACCGTAGGTACCTACGTTTGTTCCCCACACTCTGCCAAAGTCCTTTAGGAAATTCAAAAGACACTCTTTAAGATGTCCCTCTCCATCGAATGTACCAATGAAATTCCCGCCAATCAGAAATACCCAACCATTCCCTGGTCCCTGGCAAGAGAGATTCTTTTCTTTTACCTCTTATTCTGTGTGATAAACTCTCATTAGTGCAGCATTTCGTTTATTAATTTTTTCCCTCCTTCGGGGAGAATTTCGTGCTAAAAATAAAGTATTTAAAAAAGAATCCTTACAAATCCCCAACCATGTTGGTGCTGTTGACGCGGCGTCGACCTTGCCGCAGCCAACTGCAAATAATTACTATTATTCCATAATTTACTGTACCATGGGACAAAGTAGCGCCAGGTCTGCCATCCGGCTGGAAAAACCTCTGCTTCGGCTGTTGGCTCCATCTGTGCGCCAAGCTCAACCACGCGACTATACCGACGACGATGGTCCTTCTGTAGAATAAAAAGGACGGTGAATTATTCCATTTTTTATATTTTTTTTTAATTACTATTATTATGCTCTTTTGCGAGAGAAAACATAAAAAAAAAACGGAAAATACCGCGGAATTAAATGAAAAATTGAAAAGAAAGCGAGAAAAAAACTATAGAATCCGAAATACCTGAGGCCATATGCCAGAATGCCACCCTCTCACAGAGAGACGCTGTTTGGCATATACGGTTCGCATAGTAAGCCGAATCGGAATGCATCCACAGGGAAAACAACTAATTGCAGGATGTTATGGCTGTGGGATGTGGAATGCTTCAAATTTGGTTAATTCAAGTAATTTCTCTTGGGCGCGCTCCCATCCGATTGTTGGTATCTGCAAAAAATTGCATTTATTACATTTGCAACTATGTGCAACGGGTAAGTCCAGAAATGCTATACTGTATTTTTGAAAATTCCAATAAAAGGAGAACTCTCTTTGTTTGCGTTTAACTTCCCATTGTTTACTGAATTAGTATAAAGAGATTAGAAAAACGGAAGTTTACAATGACACATGAGCACTTGCAGGTCTTCTTCGGCAAAGTTAAGCCGTAGCTCATACAGAAAAGCGTTGAAGAGGAGATTGAGTTTCGGGCGTTTTAGGCTCAATTAAGTTCGCTGCACTTTGATGTAAGCACATCGTGTATGCTAACTGAGTGATGGTCACTAAGCACACGGATTACAAAGTACTATTAGACAGCTTTGGACAAATATCTTCGGATTAGGGTGACATTACAGTGGATGACGGCTTTCAAAGTATATTACAGCCAGTTAAAATCGGAATACACGTTCCAGCCGTCGCGCAGAGTGAGCCAATATTGACGACGACGATATATATATACGATATATAATTAACCAAGTATAATCATCTCTGTGATAATGCAAACGGACTCTGAAGAAGCAACCACCAAACCTCAGCAAGGCTCAATCAAGGGATCCAATTTCTGAAACGATGGGAATAGCAGTGAAATACAGAAACTACAGGTAGATCGATGTTGCGAAAGAACAACGAACTTTTGCTCGTGATGTCAAGCCAACAATTTACTCAATAATAATTTATATTCAATGTCCCTCCTCTCCAGTTCTATTAAAAAGGCCGCGACTGTAGAATACTCATTACTGCATTTAAAATTGAAACAGCCGTAATTTGTGCATAGAAAATAGAAGTTGCTTTTTTATATGCGCACCCACCATAAGAACCACTTTTTTGACGAGCAGCTTTAACTGCTTGCGAGCAGCGTTGCCACTTTGCTGCAATTGGATTTGGAGTTTAGACCTACTGAATTTTTTTTCGAAATTAAAATCGACTGCATTTTTGTAGTACGCATGCATGAACATCTAGATCGACATAACAACAAAATTAATGAATTAAATGGGTTATTCTGTTTTGTTTAAATGAAAAAAATGTGTAGGCACTGCCATAAAAATTCAATCTACTACATTTTTTTTGGGGAATTTTCTGCGAAAAAAATATTCTAAAGTGGCAACGCTGCTTGCGAGCCCTACGGGGGAAAAAGAGTATAATTACAGCGGAGTGGGCATCGGATGCATACGAAGATAACGAAAGACCACCTGACACCAGAAGCTTGGAATCGAATAAATTGGAAAATGCTACTCCCTGGTGCAATGGTACCAGATCGTTGGAAATTTTCCTTTCTTGTGGAATTTTCGGTCCCGAAATGAGTCAAAAACGAAACTTGTAGCTTCCTAGGACTGTAGTTCGTATTATAATTTCTGATTAAATTTAAGTTATTGGTAGGTATTTTTAAAAATGTGTATGGGGAAATTTTAGTTTTCAGCGGGACAATTTATATATCAAGTCTAGTGGAACTAGATACTAAAAGTTCAATCTTGGAAAGTTTGAATAAATGGTCAAGAAAACGTAGCAAGGCAACAAATTTCGTAAAGAAGTCCGTTGAAGTAATATTCGGAAAACTTACCGAAGGTCGCAATCCCAGACATTTCTAAAAAAAATCAATACGAATTAAAATTGAATCTAAAATATGTAATCAGTTAAGGGATGGTTCGAGACATTAGGTTTTCAGCACGATTTAACAGGCATACCTCCTTTTTAAACGAAGCCCATAATACGCTGAATATTTGCCGCGAAGGCCTCAGCCGCCGGAAAGGAGAGTCTGCCAAGACTAAAAGCTCTGTGCTGTAGCTACAGGTTAGGTTAGGGAAGGGTGTGTGGTGCGCCAGCACCATTTCCACTCGGAGGCCCTTAAGCCCATTGTAATTCCCTTCATAGACTAAACAAACCCCAAAACAATCTGGTGAACTCTTCATCTTTCTGACTGTTCCAACCAGTTGATGCTCTCCGCGAATTTGAGAAGATCCGGTGTTTCTGCTTCGGCCAGTTCTGATGAGAGATTTTCGAAGAACCTGGTCCCCAGGGCTCGGTGTCGTCGTTCCTGAAGAGCGGGACATTGGCATAGAAAATGTTGGATCGTCTCCGTTTCCTCCTCGTCTCCACAGCTTCTGCATAGGTCGTTGGTTTCTCGATTCCATTTTCGGAGTATGGACATGGCTGCGCAGTGACCAGCTAAAGTTACAAGTTTGAAACCTCCATCTCCAAAACTGTCGACGAAAGAAAAAGTCATCCAGAAAGTAACGTACTATAGAATCAATACTGCGAAGACTCTTTCGATCAATTCTAAGACTCTAAAACAAAGATTTTACAATCACTTACAAGGCACAATAAGGCCTATTCGAGCGACGATTAGTCCATATCGGGATAAAATGATGTCGTTGAATAGAGTCCTCAGGACATTGAATGGCTGAAACCACTTATCTTTCAGATCACTGTCATTCATATTTCGAAATAATAGAAACTCATCAATGTCGGTAATTTTTTGCCATTGACTAAAGCGCGATAGTTGTGAATTTGCCTCACTTCGAAAATGGCAATTTGTGTTGTTAACGAGCCCACTGTTGAGGCAAGAGTCAGACTGACAAGAGACAGCCTCGTTTGAATAAAAAACGAACGACTTTCAAAATATGTTTGAAGAGACTAAAGCGGTCTTCTGGTTGTCATTCATGATAGTCTGTCAAAAAAATAGTCCAAATTATAATAAAAACACCAGACGCCTTTGTTCGTTGGTTGGAACTCGGTTTAAAAAGTTTCTTAAAATTCGAAATCTTCGAACGCTATATAGGCTAAGTCGTTTTTTTTTTCCACGCCTTTTGTCAGCTTTTCCACCAAAATGTACATTTTTACGACTTCACTGCATTCAACTTGTCATTACTTAAATAATCCTTAAATAAGACTGTACCTTTTCCTGCAGGTGCTGTATTTGACCAGAAAATATATTTCAGAACTTCGCACGAAATGGACTTCGGTTTTAAACCAAAATATCATGATTTACGAATTCGAGAGGCTTTGGCATTGCCCGCTGTCCAAAAGCAGAGATCTAACCCCATATCTGAGCTGAGAGTATTTCTCTTCCTCCTAGAAAGTGGCAATTCGGATCGGACTATGATTGGCTCCAATCGCCTTATGGAAACTGCACGACACTCTCAGACAGATCGTTAAACCACGCAAGTGGTTTTTTATAAATGTCACCCGATTTTCTAAAAACTGCAGCTTGACCATATCTGTGACATTCGACTTATCTTTCATACAGCTGCTAACGAGCACCATTCATTATCTGTATAGAAATGCCTCCACTCAAATTAAAACTGTCAATTTCTTGAATAGATGTCTTACTCCTCTTAATCACTGAATCCTCTTCATACGCCTCTGACAAAACCACCAGCCCAACAGTCCAACAGCAACAAAAAACAAAAACCAAAGCGAAATGTGAAAGCATTTCCATGTACTCAATTAATCAGACGAAATAATGATTTCAGCATGTTGCCTGTCTAAAAGTCGCTTAATCTCAATAAAACGTTTGACACTTACATTAACCGTCCATGTAGACTATAAGCCGATGTGAGCAAAAACGAAAGCGTGCGCAATGAATACGAAATTCCTTCGATTCTTACCCTAAGTGACGGAGGATTTTTTTTTGTATGGGTTTTTTTTTTTTGCAAACCACAAAACCCTTAATTAACTCTCTCATGAACTATTGACACTGAATGACTTTTTTTCGGGATGAGTGCAAGAGCAACAACCAAACATCAATAAGTCTCAGTGTCAGTAAATTGCCATCAAAATTGTTCCTGACAATGAAGACAACAGGCAAAAAAAAAAAGAGGCTCTTCAGTTAATCCTGACATCATCCCAGTCACCCCTGATAGTTGCAGGAGAAACAAAAAAACGACTACCCTCGTTAGGGTACCCAGAACTATAAATACCCACGTCCTGAATTGGTACAAAAGATATTGTGTAAAAAAAAATTCAACAACAAAAAGGCGATTACCTACAAAAATACAAATGGAATCATTCACCAATATTGATCCTTTGTAGGGCGTTTGTGAAAGCCTTATTATCGTGTGGTCGTGCGTTTATTGATCTTTTGTATTCATTGTCGATCGATGATGTTTTGACTACTGCATCAATTCCTTTTGGATTGCTCGGAAGGGCACATTCAACCAGTGTTTGTATTGGAAAGTCGTAAAGGACCTTGCGGATGTTTGATAGATTTGAGACCTGAAAGGCGAGTGTCTTTTCACAAATCAATTAGTGAGTAACGTGAATTATCTCAATTGCTTACCTTGTTTTTAAGGGAGGTTACAATTGGAATTGGAACCTTTAAAATTTTAGAAGTAGCCAAACCAAAAATGTCGCTTCATGTCTGCTTAGAGAAAGCAAGCGTGTTTGGTTCCCTTTCGGTTATACAGCGCAGCAAAACAAGATTTTATGAGAAAAACGACGTAGCACCATTTGTCCCCATAATCGTGATGGTGGCGACATCTTGTGGTATTTTTGTGGCACTCTCTGGTACTACGTTTTAGCTTCTGAAAAACAAAACAATTCGGTTCTTCCAAAACATCACTTTGTGGAATGCAAACAAGTTTGGGTTGTAAATATTCATCAAATTCAGCCGCTAAAACCGCGAAAGACTTGAACTTTTAAGGAAGAGAGCATAACTCCCACTTTTTTGCAATCATTTAAGACAGATTCTTAAAATAAGAAAGAGTCTTAATATAAGAAAAAGTCTTAAGCTAAGAAAACAATTGTGAACTTTGAGAACAAATTTAAATAAAGGAAAGTTCTTAGATTAAGAAGATTTTTTTTTTTCTTAAATTAAGAACTATTTAAGAATGGAGTTATTTGAGTGTTGTACGAATGGACAATTTAATCTGGCAAAAGCCAGTACCTACCGTAGCTTTCTCATATTATTATATATATTTGAAGGTAAATTTGGCCGTTTCTAGAAGCAAACTTTTTTGAAGTGGATTTGGGTCCGTCGGTGTTACCAAGCTTTGAATGCCGAAAGTTAACTGTGAATTTGAAGAGCTGTATACAGCGACATTGACCTGCTGCGACCAAAAGTGCGAATCAGTCATCTAAGATGCCTAGGGCATAAAGAGCGAATGGGCATAAAGGCTTCGGCCCGCAGAGTCTTAGATTGAACAGAGTATTAGAGGAAGACTTAACTTAAGGCAACGCGCCCAAGTAAAGAAGGACTTCCACCAACTTGGAGTACGCACCTGGAGGCAGTTGGCTACTGGCCAGACTTAAATGAGAATATTTTTAGTTGAGGCTTTGTGTGGCCCAAGACAGCAGATTAATTTCGAAATCAGCTTCAATTTTAAGAAGTGTCTTAATAGTCCGGTATACCGATTTCGAAGCCACTAAAGTTATGCAAAATTGATTAAAGTGTAAAGCCTTATGTCCATTTTACCTGACCGTGTCAAACCCCTAGGTGTATGGTTCAGTTCCCCCATTTGCTGTCTCAAAATCGAGCTAAACTTCGCGACAGTTCAACCGTTTCAGACGACAGTTGCATACTCACTTCTTAGACGTTAATTGAATAAATGCAAAAATTAATAATTTCTCTGACGGAACATTTCCAACCACCTACGTAGGTATAACCGTTTCTTGTTGATCCATTTTAATTATTCGATATTCATCCCTCTTTTGAACAAAAATTAACTCAATTTGTCGACGTACCCCATGAGAGAGCGTAAAAATATCTTCGACTTGGGTAATTTCATGGTTCGAAAGACGACAAACCCTTTGATCTGTATGTCCTTTATCGATTTTTGTTGGGGTTTATTTTTGGCTCACTTCTGCCCAGGGTTTTTTGCTATGTTCTCCATTTTTTATTTCACGATGCTCTTGTACAAGAGGATTTTCATCCATTAGCTCTCATGCCAAAGTGTACCAAGGACCAGCAAATTAAAAGAGGATTCATGTCTCTTGATGCGAGACATTTGTGTGTCCTTTGTCCTTCAGGTTCAGAGTTAATCAATATTTTGTTTGTTGTTTTTTAATAGACAGGAGATTATTTTAAATTGGTTGAAGGTACCTGTCTGATGCAGAATGTGGAGAGTGTGGAATCTATTGGTGGATTTTAGGTGTTCAAAAAAAACTTGGCCACACGCAAGTCATCGAAGGGAAGCAATTTGTTGAAGATTGTCACTAGTTTGACGTCTTTTTTAGTTCATTCGAAATAGACTGCTTTCTAGTGACACATTGGGTCATCCATGACACCTTCCACCACTCTAATGGTGGCCTTACACATTTCAAAATTGAACTACAGAAAAAAGTGTCGCTACCAGATGCCCTCTATTTTTTTTTTAATAATTTGTAACCATATCCGAATTAACTTTATCTGTCATAAGATCATTTACGAACCAAAAAAAAAAAAGCTGTTTCAAAAAGGAGTTTTTAACAATAAATTTCAGTAAAAAAAAAAAGTGTACAAAAAAAAAATAGTCCAGGGGTGTTGCAACATAATAAGCACACGAGGAGGTTACCACCCCTCGACGGTGTCCTGTCAGAATTCAATTGAACATCAGCCAAGGAGAGCGAAAAAAAAAATGGTGACGACGGGTAGACGAGTTTTTTTATTTATTTTTTTTACAAATCTTTTTTTTTGACGCGCTCTTAATTTCCGTGACGTTGTTATATGTTTTTGTAAGGATTTTTTTTCCGCGTTCCACTGTGCCATTGTGGAATAGGGTGAGCATCTTTCGCGCACTCAATTTATAGTTGTTTTATTAACGCGAGAACATTTTAATTTTTTTTTTTTTCAGAGTTTTTTCTCCATTATTGTTCCAACTGTTACAGTTTTTTTTTTTTTTTTTTGTTGCAATCTGGATATCCCATTGTGCGTTCGTTACGTTTGACATATGAAAATTATCCACAGGATTTATGGGGAAATTCAGTAGCTTTTTAGCAGATTTCAGTGTGTGAGGAGGTATTCGTTTTTTTTGTCTATTTTTTTGGAGTAAAAAAAATATTTTAACTCTAGTTGTAGTTGAAGTGATAAACAAAAGGGATTCAGACTTAACAGAGGACGATTGCGCATTTGGCGATGTAAAGGGTGCTCAATGCTCATCTCTATTGGGTGTTTAGGCTTTGTGGAACATTTCAATTATTCAAACGAGTTTTTTCATGGATTTTCGATTCGCATTTGAGTGTAGCCTCGTACATAAATATGTTTTTTTTTTTTTAAATAGGTTGTTGATAGTTTTGAAATGAATGGTTTGAGATAGACCTACGAATATGTATAATATTACGTTTGAAGACTTGAGCTAGGTCTAGATTGGAAATATTAGCAATCAGAGGACTTCTGTTTTTCTGCCCAAATTTGTTTTTGAACGTTTTTCCAGCCAAAATTCTAAACAAATTTTATGGGAGCATTTGTGAGGTTTTCTTTCGAAAATTTCAAGGGCTTTTCAAGGCCTTTATCGATTTTCTTGGGTCGTTTATGACGCAAGCTAAAGTAAAGTATATAGATTCGAGAGATATTCGAATCAGACCACCATTGTCGGGCCACTTTTCGTCTCTCAAACCTAGGCCTAGCTTCTCACAACCATTCGTTTTGTGTGAGTTTTTTAAATTTGAAACGAATGGAAGGGATCTACAATTTTATCCAGACTCCAAACGGCTAATTGAGAAGCTATTTCATGACAGTTGTACTCTCGGATGTTTGTCAGACGTACGCAAGAGGTGGGACAGTGCAAAAAAAACGCTAAGTTGAAATTTGGGTTTTTGCGGGACTCGAACATCGACCCCTCGCTTAGTAGTCCAACACACTAACCACTAAGCCACTGCGCCTACATGACGCAAGCTATATATGACTTGTATTTTGAGTCGCTTTTAAGTCAACTTTCAGCGCGGTTTTGATCGTTTTTGGTTCTTAGGCGTTTTCTGAGACGTCGGGGTTTATCCAAACTTTTCTTGAATAGTTTTTCGTTGTGCTACCAATGAACGAATATTTTTCGAATCTGTGATTTGGGTCGTTTTTCGGAGTGTTTTTTCTTTAAATCTTTTTGAAGCGTCTTATAGGTGTTTTTTGAAGTAACTTTTGTCGAGGCGATTTTTTATACGTTTCTAGGGACGTTTATCGGAGTTTTTTGGCTATTTCCTACGGTATTTCTTGTCCTATTTTTAAGGGATTTTGGGGAGTTGCGTTTTGACATTTCGAAGTTTTTTTTTTTGAGGCATTTTTGCGACGTTTTTTGTCATTTTTTGAGGCCCTTTTCAACGAGTTCTAAGGCGTTTTTGGGGACGTTTATTAGAGCTCTTATTGGTTATTGCACTGTGTGTTGTGTCGTTTTTTGGGCGTTTTGTTGATGTGTGTTACCGCTTTAACAGCCCAATTAAAAAATAAAAATAAATTATTTTATCAGCGAAGCGCCTTAAAAAAATTAAGTTTTATTACAAAGATGGCCGAATACCGCCAAAGAAATCAAATGGCAAAATTTGTCCATGTTTAACATTACTTTGACGTTTACAATAATCAAATTGGCCTAAATACTCGCTGAGGGTACGCTACGGTTTGTTTATTGAACCATACGGTGGCAGTATAACAATGTGGTTAAGCCTTTCTTGAGGCTTTTGTAAGGAGATTTTCAGGGGTTATTCGGAATCGTCTCTTTGGGGCATTTTGTTGACTTTTTTGAAACATTTTTTTTTTTAATTTTCTCTGTGGGCATCTATTTCCCCACCCAGTTCTGGCATAGGTTAGATTAGGTTTATGGGTGGGTATGGCAGAGTAAGCCCTGCAGTACCCCACTTAGGTCCATGTGGGCCCATTGTGATGCCCTTGTTGGGGGGTAAGCCGATGTTGTTGGCGATGGTGTTAGTTCCTTCTTAATAACTCGACCTTGTCCAGCCATCCTGATGTATTTATGAACCTGTAAAGATTAGATAAATTAACATCTGAAAGTTCTTGTATGTCATGGAAGTGGTATCTTCCAAGTGTTCTGTTCCGCAAGTGACACAGACTTGGGCAGTGACAGAGGAAGTTAGGTGTGTCCTCATGCGCCTCCTCGTCTTCGCAGCCCCTGCATATATCGTCATTCTTGAGTTTTAATTTCATTGTGCGGTTTCTCAGGAAGTTGTGCCCTGTTAGGGCACCAACCAGTTTATGCAGCGACGGTCCATCAAACCGCATCAGCTTGCTAGTTCGACCTGCATTATATTCCGGCCATAGCTTCCGTGAAATTTCGCAGGTAGTTAATTCCTTCCATCTGTTGTTGGCTTTCATTCGAATCTTGTTTTCCACTCTCTCTCTCTCTCTGAGATTACAGAGCGGTGGATTGATCGATTTAATCGCCCGATCTTGATCCATAGCCGATCCATTTCTTGCCAGTTTATCAGCCATTTCATTGCCGGCTTTGTCCCTGTGTCCAGGGACCCATCAGAGGCGCGTGGTATGCTGCGAGCAGAGAACCTTAAGCTCTTCACGGCAGTTCTGGCATAAGCCCATCAAATTCTGATCGAAATTGCCTTCCATTGCGACTAGACTTTTCCCAAATCACATGTTAGTAATCTGGCAACATCCAGATGAAACAAAACAAAAGAAGAGAGAAGAGAGAAGAAGATTGTCTAGGGGGAGTGTCGTTTTGGTTGTGGTCGAAGACGGTTCGTTTGATTGTTGTTATTTTTGCTTGCTTAATTTTAATAAACCTTTTTTTTTTAACATAAATAAAAACGAGTCGAGAGTTTGATTTCGGAGCTCAGAAGAAGTTTGATCCATTGACATCTCTAGCACACATTTAGCTCTTAACGTGATGATAAGTAGCTAGTAGCACCCTCGCCCAAAACAACTATAAAAGCGACCCTGAATAGCAAAACGCGGATCGTTAAGAAATAACCACATCATTTAAAGAAACGTCCGTTTTAGTCCAAATGGTAGTTCGACCGAGTTAACTTATATTGAGCACAAAAGAAACCAAACTATATTTGTGTGGATGTATAGCCCACCTGCGTAGGTCCAAGACGGACCCAGTCATATTTGATTTTTGGCATTCACAACTTAAGAGGCTCAAAATGTATTAAGGATCCTTCCATCGGTTATACCTATTCCTTATCCCTTCCCTTGTGATAATTATTCGAACTCAATTCAAAACGACTCAGTTATGCGTCATTCTCCGTCCATTCAATTGCATGTATGACTAACCTGACGTTCAAACATCAACCATTCAAATTCAACAAACTATATGCACTAAAAAACGTCGCAGCCATTTGTTGTTAAGAAACTTGTTAAAAAAAATTATCGGTCTACTAAGCAATTACCAAATCAAAGGCCAAGGCTGAAAGGACGCAATCTTTTCAAACTAAAACACTACACATCCAATTTTACGAACCGTGATTTATGATGACGTGTCCAAACTTCCCTACGCTGCCAGCATACATACTCAGAACCCATGTACCGATGGCAATTTCCAAAAATCCCTTGGGCGCTCAAAAAGCGGAAAATTCGTATAATACGACACATTTACGCCTCGCACTCCACCAGCACACCAAATAGTCATTACGAGAAAACGACACTCCTCCTTGAGTCTAATGGGGATGTCTGCAATAACACTTATCATCTCCTTTAAGTACCACGATCCGCACGGCGATAAAACGGTATGTATACTGTGTCGAAAATACTCATTTCGCCGAGCCCCTCATGGTTGTCATCCAGGAGAATATTTCTGAAGAAAAACACCGCACATCCTTCGGACGACGACGGCGATGACAACGACGACGATGGCGACGATTCAAAGGCCTACTATAACAACCACCATATAAAGCAGTGTTAAGGGGACGACATTAAATGCCATCCCAAGGAGAGATTCATAAATTTTTCATTTCCTGTTGACGTCCAGCGTCAAACCCAGCTCCTCCGACCAAGAAGAAGTAAATGGGCATGAAATTTATAATTCATTTTCAGTCTTGCAATTATAATTTAGTGGACTCCCATGCTCGGCGTTCGTTTGGGTGGTTTGGGCGACGGGCGACGGGCTATGGCCAAATCAGGATCAGCAGCTGCTAAATGGAGATTTCGGTAGCAGTGGGTGCTGCTGGATGTGGCCCATCTCCAGCCTCGACAGTATTTGCTGTGCGAGTGTGGTCTGTGTGCACATTTTAGTTTTTCCTTTAATTAAAAATAAATATGTAGGTAGGTATATGGACGTAGGGAGAAGCGGCCCGAAAAGCCATTTCATGATGGATTCGAGCGGAAATTTTCAGAGTTGCTGCCGCTTATTTTTTCCTACTGTAGGTACAGTGATTTTTTGTTAGCCGCCTTTTCTGGGGGGGGGGGCGAAAAATACATATTTTAGCGCAGCAGAAAAGAAGAAATAATTACCTCATAGCCGGTGGGCGTGAAGGTGGGCGGCAGCGGCGGCAAGCAGGCGGCTCTCTCGGCTGTTGCTAGCTGTGTTGAATCAAAGTTTTATTTTTGCACTAAGCCGTAGAGCGGTATAGCAACCTTGCCGTACCACACTCGCGCGGCGTGGAAAATCCTTTTATACCTCATTACAATGAAAGCGAGTGAAAAAAGGAAAACACAAAAAAATGCTGAAAAATGTGGAAAAAATAAAAAGGAAATCAAACCGAAGAGCGAATAGGTGGATGGAAAAAATGCAGAAAAGCCGACGAAAGCCAAACTTTTGTGCGATTTTCTGCGCTGAGAGGTTCCTTTCATTATTGCCCCGACCAGTATTGTGGTTGAGGTGGAGTTTTTTTTTTTCTCTCTCTCTGGTTGTAGAAATTATTTAATTTTTTTTTTTTTTTTTTTTAGTTTTGAAACTAAAATAAATGAGCTTTCCGCCTAACATCACATTGAAGTAAGAATTAATGAAAAAAAAATAAAGCCGATTGCAGAGGGATGGTGCAGTGGAGGAGGTTTTTTGGCTAACCGAGAATTAAAGCGAGGGAATCGATAGAGCAGCGAGTTTGTTTTCGGGGTTCTAATCAGCAATTGTGAGTCGAAGTCATGCTAGGAGTATGCTGTACCTACGCTTACGGCAGAGCTCGTCATGTTCAGTACATGGCCTGACTTCGGTCTTACTGCACAAACGGGATATTGGTATCCTGGGATGGGACTCTGTTAAATATGAAAATAATTGTTCAGGCGTCATCGAGCGGCTTTGTGTAACTTTAAAAAGTAGCGGGATTTTTAATTGTTTGCTCGAAAGAAAAATAAAAACGTATTATCCTAAAGGTAGGCGCAGTGGCTCAGTGGTTAGTGTGTTGGACTACTAAGCAAGGGGTCCCAGGTTCGAATCCCGCCAAAACCCAAATTTCCGACTTAGGGTTTTTTTCACTGCGCCACCTCTCGCGAACGTCTGACAAACATCCGAGAGTATAACTGTCTTGAAAGAGCTTCTCAATTAGCCGTTTGGAGTCGGCATAAAATTGTAGATCCCTTCCATTCGTTCCAAACATACAAAACTCACACAAATCGAATGGTTGTGAGAAGCTAGGCCTAGGGTCCCTCCCGACCTGTTGCGCCAACTATTTATTTTTTATGCAATTAAAACTACATTGCTTGTGAGACATTTTGAAGTGCAAGGACGAAACGAAGAGAGATACTGCCTGAAGTAATTTTCGCTTTCGAACGACTTTTTTTCGTTTTTTGATATGCGAAAATTGTTCATATCTTGCTTGCGCCCCCCGACGTATGAATTTGTAAAAAAACGAAACGAAAATAACTTTCGCATTTTAGGAAACGAAAGTGATTTTCGTTTTGATTTTTACGGAATTCAACTCTCTGGGGCGCATTACAGGAGCCTATGATTGGTGCCTGCAGAAACTTTTTTAGTGCGCAATATGTAAGGCATCCCAATCAACAAGAGAATTGCTACACGGAGTCATCGATAGGACATATTTGGCAGCCAGTGATACTCGCCTAGAATTCCCTTCGATAAGAAAGTCTTTTAGTTCAAACATCTAATTTCTCTTTTTTATTTGTCAGAAAAATAAAAAAGGAAACTCTCACAAACTGCGAGAAGATAGGCGCCGGAACCTGCTGCATAGCATTTTCAAAGCTGGATTTTTAACTTTCTCGATTACGTAGTAAGAGAAAGATATTGGGCCTTACCAATAAACGTCTTTAGTTTTGACTTTAAATTTAAGTAGTTCACAGTGGCTACATTTTCCATATAAATTTCGTTATTGTGACCTTCCGTAAATTTAAAGTCGAGACTAAAATTGGTTATTGGTACAGCGCATTGGGCCTTAGCAATAAAAATTTTTAGGTTCGACTCTAAATCTTAATAGTCCACGGTGGCTTTATTTTTCATACAAATTTTGCAATTGGTAGCTTCCGTAAATTTGGAGTCGAAACTAAAAATATTTATTTCTAAGGCCCATTGTATTTATACAAAATTTTGAGCTAGAACTATTAATCAATTCTGCAATTTTGATGATAGAAGAACTCAAAGAAGTAGGTCGCGAAATTCTGTCCGTCTGTTTGTCTGTCTATCCCATTGCTACCGACGGCTTGCATCCCAAACGTCGAATTTGGTTCTTCTGATTTAGAGTTTGTGGGCCTACAGTTCGGGGCCGTTTTTTTTTTTTTTTTTTTGCACGGTATTAATCGTACGTGCCATATAAAATGTTCATTTGTACGAAAACTGCCCTAAGGATTTTAACCAAACTTAATATTTAAGCTTAGGTAGGTGAGGTAAACATGACTACATACTCAGTTTTTCGCAAAAAAATCAAATAATGGTACCTACTTTTGAAATTTTGACATATCTCAAAAACGGTACATTCGATTGTGACAAAAATTCGTTGTTGTAATATGATCATTTCTTACCTAATAACAATCTCAAATTTTCCCTTTATTATCGTACGATGGATTTTTGAAAAAGTGCAATTTTTTTTAAGAATTTGGTTTTCTTTAGTCTTCCTGAAAACAGCACTAACGATTTTGGCCGAGATGCAAACTTAGAGTAAAATTGATGTTTTTAAAATGATTGCATCCTTCATTTTCAATTCGAATCACCGAAAACGCTAATTTTAGAAACTGCTTATATTTAGAAAACCCCATTTTCGATTTGGATAATACTTCAAAAACCAAGTAATGCTTGCATCCTGAACAATATCTGTAAAACTCAGTTTTCCGCGAAATAATAAAGTATTTTTGAAACTTAAAATTGCAATATTTGTTACTGTTTTGTCTCCATAATTTTACAAAAATCGTTCTAAAATTGATTGTATTTTGATATAAATAGTCCAAAATTTGTAATTTAAATAAGGGGCCGAATTACCGCATCCGTGAGCGAGCCATACGTCACTGAATTTAGTGGATTTTACAAGCAAAACAATAACAAATTCAGTCATGTATTACTCGATCACGGATGAGGTAATTCAACCCAAGATTCCGCAATTAGTTTTTCTCAAAATATTCAAATAAATCAGTTTTTTAATTTATTTGTCAAAAATGACTACCTAAATTCCGGTCTTTGTTCGTATGGTTTTGTGAAACTCAATATACCTACTGCCAATAAAAAAGCAATTGCAACTTCAAGAAAACATCGTTTTAGCAAAATCTTTTCATCTCTTTTTTATTACCTACATTAAATATGCACCTTAAAAAAAATCCAACCTCTTGGAGCCTTACACAATCCGAAACTTCCACTTCATTTGCACCAGCTAAATTTCTGATGAACGAGAAAGTTTCGTTAGACCCAGTCGTGCACATTATTTTCTATGTTTTGTTGTTGTTCCGACTACAGGGTCAATTCTAAACCAATTTTTATGGAATATGGACCAAATGAAAGGTGAGTTTTCGTAGGTCAATTGCCGCAGGTATTGATTTGTCACAAATTTTCCCCTAGAATTCAGTTAAATTGCAACCGCTTGTTCTTCTTAGTTTTGAATGAATTGTGTTTTTTTTAATAACAAAAGTATTATGTATTTGGTATCCATTTGCATGAAAACAAAAATCCTTTCCTCCCCCCTCCTAGGGTAGGTGAAAATCTTCCAAAGACACTATATGAGAATATCAAGCGCGTGCTCATAGTAGTGTCAGATTTTTACTGACTAAAAACACCATACCCTTCGAAAGATTGTTAGATACTGCAACTATGATAAAACTTATCAAGCAATTTTTGTATCACGAAATAAAAACTTTTGGCAGGTTACTTTCCAACGAAAGATCCTGCATGTTCCGCAATACCTATTAGAAGCGGTTAATCTTATCTTGCCAAGTCGAACGGTTTCGTTTTTTGTAGTTGGCGCAATAAATTGCTCTCGTCCAAAATTTGTCGGACTGTGTTGTTAATATGTCCGATTAGTCGGTTTCTATGCTTTCTCGCGAAGCTTCTAGTTTCAGCTTCAATTGTTGGAATTCCGAGATCCCTGTGGATATCGTCGTTTCTAATATACCATGGAGCTTGTAGAATTTCTCTATAAGCACTTTATTTTGAAAAGTTTGTAGAATATTGCCATTTGCATTTCTCTGTACATCTCCAAATTTTTATACCGAATTTATATATGGGAAAAAGTTCGTATGAGCGAAACGATTGAACGTTTTCATCTAACAGAATCGTTACCCTCATAGATAGATTCGATTCATTGGGGGAGGTGGAAGCAAGTTGCCATATCACTGCGGCCGCAAGTGGGCCTATTGTGATTTACTCCGCACCGTCAAATTCAAATGAGTCCCGATGCTGATGAATCACTACATCAGTGACATTTGTTCGAAACAGCTTTACAATTCCAAGCAAAGTGTTTATTCAGAAATTCCTGTTGTTATAACAAACTGTCTTTATAGTCTCCCGCTGAAAGTCCAACTCAACTGTTATCCTCTTTTCCTATTGCCTCCGCATTTGCGTTCTTCAGTATATTCAAGCCCCCCTCGTCTGTTTCATTATGCTGCGGACCGTTGCACAATGAATCACATAAACATAATCCACTCATGTTTCACATCGCACACAATTTCCTAGAATAACTCGGCAGCCATGTTGCCATGCCGCACACCAGAAGCAACAACGAAGAAAGAAGCACTTCTCCAGACACGCTGGAGTCATCGTCACACCGTCCCACCGCCCACATTCACACAGTCGCGGTCATCATAAACATAAATATTTCCATCACCTTATGGCGATTTCTCTAGCTCCAGCACAACCGTATACCCTGACAAGCTGCGTCACCTGAGTCGGCTCCCGGACAGTTTGGTTCAGTTGGCTGGCCATTCTGCGAAATGCCGCCACAGCTAGGTCGTCGGGTGTCCAATCGACAGGAAAATCTTCTCTTTGTTTTCTTGTTTACCTGCCGTCATCCTCCCCCGGTGAACAAAGCGATTATCCACCCGTTGAAAAGTGATTCATACACACTTTTCTCCCGATGGACGCACGGGGGAGGCCAGGAACACAGGAAGAAAACGGAAAAGCCACCAGCCACCACCAGCGATGAATGGACTTCTTTTGTTTCTTTTGCATTTCCCACCAATATGAGTGACAAACTTTTGTCGGTCGCTGTGTCTGCAGTGGTTTGGTTTGCAACTGCTGCGACACGTCACTCAGCGAAAGAAGCTTATTCCATAATTAATATGGCTTCGGAATTTTTCTATGAAGCGACGGCAGGTGCTCTGCGGCACGTATCGGTAGCAGCAGGTGCTCCACACGCGTGATACCCGTTTGCTGAGTGTCCCCTGTCCACTGTCCCCTATCCGCTGTCCATTGTGTTTGTCTGTTTTGTCTTTGCTCAGATGTCGCACAGAAGGTGACTAGAGCAATAGCGAGTTTTTCTACATCCGGTTCTGATGGGTATGCACTGCTCTCGGACCTTCAATCGAAGGGGTGCAATTGGAAACCTGGCCCGCAATTGATATTGCCGGACTGTCAACAGTATCGCTTACGTTCTTGCTGATGTCGGAGTGGATCCTTTGATATTTGTGTGAAATCAAAGAGAACCGCTCGAGAACGGTAAACAGGGCGATGTATTCTTATAAGTTTGACGGCCGGCGGTAGCTTAAAATGTCTTCGTTTCGTTTGACTGGAAGGTTGCAAGCGATACGCTTGGCAAAGGGGGACCTATTGTTCCTATGGTGGATGTATGGTTTATAGAAGCGGTTGATGGTGGATTCGATTTCTTGTTCTTTCTTTCTGGATTTTGTTACTCATGTGTGGCGTTGCGAAAAGAAGGAGAGTGATTGCAATTGGAAAGGCATCAGTGTAAGTGGTGTGACTCGGTTTTTAATGGAGAGCCACAAGGTGGAGTGTAGGTGACTGAGCTTTTATGGCGACGTTATCGGGGTCTACTTTTCTTTACAGCGAAATGGAGAGAATGGTTCTGCTTCATCTCAGATGAATCGACACTTTATGCAGGCAGACGGTTATATTTGAAGACATTCATCTTTAAGTAGTTTTCCAATGAAGACTGTTCCTGTTTCCGGTATGTTTTCATAGGAAACATCAAAATCGGAACGACCTGCATACAGTGTCCTTCAATCTGAAGCCTCGACAGTAGTAAAAGCTTTCTGTAGACCCTTGGGAACACTGTGAACAGCATAAATAGCAGAAGCTATCGTCTGCTATAGGAAGCGACGGGTGATATAATCGCAACAGAAATAAGTTCAAAGCTTGTGAAATGCCCTCTTGAAGAAATCAAGGTTCTTGGAAAATATGACAGAATATCCCTCAGCTCATGAGATAACAGACGAGTCAGCAGGACGAACTATGAGCGAAATATTCGACATAGCTGTATTGGAAAAAGTTGCTCCTTCTTTAATAGTCCCGCCTTGCACGACTAACTTTGAGGCATGAAAAAATGCCAGGCGGACGTCGATGAAAGCTTGTGTCACCAGGAGAAAGCCTTTAGGGTTTTTTAGCCCCGAAAACATCAACAGAATTATACGGAAATATGCAGGACCCCTTTCCGCCCTCATACGAGCCTCAAAACTCTATAAGGTACCACTTGACAAAAGTGCTAATGACGGAAATAGAGCTTCACAAAGACAGCGATGACGAGGGAGTTCTTAGAGAACTTTTCCTGCCATATATCGCAGGTAGTTTGATCAAGGCATCTTCTCAGCTAATTTTAGCAGAATGATGCATTCTTGGGGGATGAATCTGTTAAGACAGATGAATCGGAAACGGTAGTCACGTCTTTCAAAGATCTGTATAAAGTAGGTATCTCTGTCGTTCGGAAGAGCTGTTCAATATTCATCGTTGATGGGAGCCGCCGCACAGAAAACGACTTAGGTATAATAGAAAGAACCTATTTTGTGAGATAAGGGTATATCCAAGTATTCGCTAATTTGTAATAAAGCTGCATGCCTTCGAAAGAGGAAGCTTAAGGTGGACAAGTGCGGTACAACCAGACTAGGCAAACCTTGGAATACAAAACCGATAAAGGGATGGTAGAGAATAATATTTCTGCTGGCGTGAAACAGGGTTCCGATCTTGGACCTGTCCCTTAAAATATCAAATGCGTTGGTATTTTCAAAGTCAAGTCTCCAATTGGGGCAAAAAAATATGGGATTCGACGACGATATAGCAGCTGGACTTAACTTTGAACTTTACCATCGCATTTGTTAGAAAATGGCTAGAAAGGGCTGAACTTAAGACGGGCGCAATGCTTGTTAGTAGCTGCCGAATAAGGTAGACTTTTAAAGCGAATGGTGCGAGGTACATGGTACCGTCCAAAAGGTCTATCAAATATTTCTCTGAATACTTATCTTTGGAGAGCATGTGAAATATGTATATTTCGGGGAAGGCTCTTAAGGTTTTTAAGCAGTTTTTGAAAATACTGACAGAAGTTAAAGGAAAGAAGTTGCAGTGGGAGTAGTTCAACTATGGTCTGTGCATTCCCAATCTGGGTGGTGCATTAAGCACAAACAAACGTATCACTGATCAATTATATTTATAGGTTGGCTGCACTTAAAAGTGTATGTAATTTAAGGATAATTTGAACATGCGTTCGCCCGAAGAATCCATATTTGGATCCCAAAACTGACGGAGCGGATCGAATTCAAGTCCGAAACATCGCAGAAGAGTACAAACAGTTCATATTCATAGTAAGATGACAATGGCAAGGGGAAGCTTCACAAAAAGCCAGATGCACTCATTCAAATTGTATCCGAAGATAGTACGACAGATGTCTTGGAGAAGTAATTTACCAATTGACGAACATTTATTTGGATTGTGACTATTATCGACGGGACCTTCATCGTACTAAGTTCAAAGACTCACATTCGACTTTTTCAGAGGGCCACTTTCACCTGACCTAACCTATAAGAGGTACGTTCAAAGCACAAGTTGACTGTCTTTAGTGGGTGCTATAGTTCAGCGGCGGACCGTTGAACTAGACTAGAAAGTAAGCTTCGACCAACTTTACGCTCTAGACTTCATATTGATTAATGTTCACAAAAAACTGAAGAGGCTGCCTAAATGGTAGGAACGGTCTCTCTACATATCGTTGTCACTGAAAGATTCTTTGGAACTTTGAGGACTTCTTTGAGCTATCTTGGACTTTTAGTTTCAACAACGCAACTTTTTAAATCGAAAAATGTTGCCACACAAACTGTGGAGCTGAAAAAGATTTGGACAGTACGGAAGTTGCGACAGAAAGCTAGGTAGGTAGGTAGGTGCTCCAATAAGGGTTGTTTCCCAACAATTTCGATCCATTGTGCATCCTTTTTATACAAAGGATACTCAAACTGGAATAGAAATATAAAAAAGGGGTTGATTTCGAAACAGTTCTTCACATTTAGCTAAAAAAATGTTATCAATAAGGTTAATCTTTGACCGCTATAGCTTCCGTTAACAGATTTAGCGAATATCACTCACTACGCGTACAAGTACGGTCAATATATGAGACTTTTGCTGTATCCCAAACTTACACCTCTCTCAGGAAAGGCGAACCTATACCGCAGCAACCCAAACCCAAAACTAAACACAGACTTGGACTGAGGTATATCAGTCAAAATGAGCTCAGCAGATTTCATATCCGAGTGGGTAAATCAAATCCAGCACTTGTGGTATATATACCACTCCTCCCGTACCATGAAAAATTATACCAATCACCAGCAAGTTGCATAGCTACGGCCAACATTACTCACATGCACTGATGTGCGTTTTTAACCGATCCTACCTTGAATCACCTGAATCCTTTTTAAGCGAAAAAAAATCCACAAATTTCCACCACATAAAACCGAGCAAAGGCCACGTAATTGAAAAGAAATCCTCAAAGAAAATGCTGGCAACAAAACGCTGAAGGAAATTATTCACAACCTCCCGCCGCAGCCATCCATCTCGATCCGTTCATTTTGGGTTTTCATATATTCCTAGTCCCGGCTTCAGCTCTGCTCTCGCTTCAACTGTGACTATCGCATCTCGGTTCAGCTCATTTATTGCGGACGAGTTCTGTATATAGCCAGCTGTATGCACAGCTCAAAGGACCTGCGGTTACATCCTGACTGGAGTTTTTTTATTTTTGCTTCTTTGTTGCTGCCTGTCTTTGGAGCGAAATGAATACCAGGAAAATAAATCTCATTTTTTCGTATATGCAATTTCACTTCCTGCAGGTAGGAGAGTGCCGAACGGCCCACTACTCCTTTCAGATGTTCCGTCTTCCTCTATTTTCTTTTTTCTGTTTTGTCTTTTATGCTACAAAAGCTTGGCATGTAATTATGTCCCGTAACGATAGCTCGTTAGTGACTGATGCAAAATGGAGGAAAAATGCTAAAGAAAAAGGGAAACAAATGCGAGGAAGAAGAGAACCAAAGGATCTTTCTCTGTCTGTGCTCCATTTACAAAAGACACTGAATGGCGGAACGTCCAGACTCCAGACACACTGGCTGTGGGTAGCCGTTTGTTCTCGATGTAATGTGCTGAAAAGGGGAGCAACAAAAAGAAATAAAAAAAAAAAAACTCCCAACGCCGAAGAAGTGAAACGAAAGAATCCTGTCAATTTCTTCTTCAGGACGATGGTGGTTTTCTTTTTTTTCATTTCTTCTGGTCCGGGACGGGACCATTGTATTTGATTACTACATATGCCCAGTTTGGCTTTTGGTCGACCGGAATGCTGCACTCTATTTGCGTTGAACCGGCCCGCCCTCATGACGATGGGGATCGGGGATGGTGCGATGGTGATGGCGATGTTGATGGTACAATGAGTTTTCTGCAGTTAGCCGCATTGAAGAGGTCCCATAATGAGGGCTGGATCCACTTAGACTCAGACTTTGTTTGCCAGACGGAAACTTGAGTCGGCCTATGGGGAGGTGTATATAGGGCCGGCTTTCATCCACACAGTCGATGATGATTAGTCCTCTCGAGGGAATGGACAAGCGGCCATGTTTGTCGGTTGGATTACTTCATTAATGAGAAATAAGCAATAACCTTCAGCGACCATGGTAATGCGGCTACTGCATCATTGAATTCTTTTACTGTATATTCAGTTCTTAGTACATGTGGGAGCAGTAATTAACTGAGAGCGAAACTTGCCAAGGATGTGGGGAGGAAAACTACTGCATGCGGTCAAATGTCTGTTTGCTTGGAATTTTTAAAGAGAATACGACATGAATGAGGATGGAGGTGGAAGATCTACATACAATGAGGGAGTGGGTGGATTTAGAAAGGGGATGCACTCATGTGGCATCTTGCATATTTGTTTCCGTTTAGGGCAAGGTTGACAAAATTGAGGCGGCTTCTGCACCGCAATGTCCCACCATCATGAGCAAAGCGAATTTCTGAGCACCTCATTGAAAAACAACCTACGAAACTGAGGCGATTTCCGGACAGAACAGAGAAAGTTCCGAGAAAGTTGCAGCAGCTATCAAAACGGGATCCGAGAAGGTGATCAAAATTGGGCTCAGAAAGTAGAAGTCCGCATAAAGCATAGCTCCAGTCACTGTGAAAACTTCTTCGTCTCAAAGAGAGACGAACCTCTTGAGCAAAGGTCGCACAGCCTGATGTGCATTCTTAATGCCTTGGGAAAAGAGCTCCAGAAGATCAAAGACACCAGCGGTTTAGTGGACAGCACGGCTTCAGGGAGAATTGAAGCAACACCCGTGCAACATAAGCCAGGTGCGACATAGGTCTTGCGAAATAGGTGCAGCAAAAATATGGTTCCGACACTATCCACTATCCGACACTAAGTGGCAGTGTTCAATTGACATTTAAAACGAGCTCAAACTTAGTCAATTGGTTGCCATCTTAAAGCACTCATTGACTTGCAAATACCACCCAAACTACTTAGGTAACTATGCGAAGGTATACTTTAAAGACAGTGCGCTCTTATACGAGCCGTCCAAACGTGAAAGAAGATGCAGAAAAACTGCTTGAGGAGTTCCGCAAGGGTCTGTCTTGGGACCAATTATGCAACATGTTGTGTGATGTCTGATGAATGTAATAACAAAGGTGACGAACATTGAACATGAGGGACTTTATTACCAACATTAGGCCTGGAACAAGTGTCTAAAAAAACTTTCTTGTTATAAAGCCTTGAACCTGCAGATAGAAGAAAATCTACTAAAGCTACACAAGCAGAATAGCAACATGGACATAACATATAGAGGAGTATCATACCCTTAGGACCCTAGACACGTTCATTGAGCTACAACATAGATGAGCTGACCAAAAGAAAATACACAGGGCGCCTCTAGCTACTACCTAAAGCAGTCCCAGTCGGGATGTGGGTAGCTCCAGGAGTATCCCTACGAGCCCTCCTATAGTGATAGTCTGTCCTCTGTAAGCATATAAGCAATTTTCTGTAAAATAAGGGATAGCTTGAAGGGTATTAAGCCTGGGAAGCTGGAATTGGTGCTTTAAGGCATAGGGTTAGGTAGATCTTACGGAAAGTGGTTGCACGTCTTTATGTTGATCCCTTCATTAAATTTTGGTACAAGGAGTTCCATTCCAATGTAAAAATACAAGTTCGAGAGGTGATTAAGTATATAGGCTCAGAGGGGTTTCTAATACCTAAGTACATACGATGATTATTCGGAAACGCCTTTAAATTACAAAACTGCGAACAGTCATCGATAAATGTGAATGCTACTAAGGACCAGCATTTCCGTTTAGCCTCTGGACCCTTGGCCGCCACTTTTTGAAAAATGATCAAATTGACCCGTTTTTCAGTTGAGCTAAGTAAGATTTTCTTCTTTATTGAACGAAAAAGACTGTAAACATTATGAAAGGAAGTATCTCGTAATAAAAAAAACTTTTTTTTTTTTTAAATAAATGTCTTTGTTAGTATTTAAGTGGAGGTTCATTTTTTTCGGTTCCGGACCCTTTTTAGTCCTCTTTTAGAAATTTTAGGACTTATTGGCCTTCATCAGGGAGGGCACACATTTCTTACCTAGATCAACTTTTCCCCATTGATACAATTGATCTGTAAGGTTTTAACAAACAAAAAAATATAGTGCAAAGCTGATGAGTAGTTATAAAAGTTCGAAGCTTCTCCCTGACGTATGCATTAAAACGATGGTTAAGTGCAATGAAAGTTACGTACTTGCGAGTCTCTCCCTCGACAGAAGTATAAACCACTTTAGCACACACTAAGGACCGCCAGTTTTATGCTCGAAAGACTACCTGAAGCATCAGAAATCCTCCAAATTCGGAGAACTTTCCGTTCCGACCCTAGGGCAGATGACGAAAATACAAAAAAAAAATCTCAGTCTCGTAATCTGGCAAAAGGCCTAACATATCATCTCTAAAAAGGTGGTTAGGTAAGTGAATTCTCGAGACATGCTAAGCCTGTACACGCCAAACTTTAGACCGATGCAGACCCTTTGTGTTTACATTTTGGCTTATGTGTCTCACACTATGGGAAGCTATGAGAAACTTACTTATTGTGGAGCCATCCCGTTGCATTTACAAATTTAAGCAGGTCGTCTCTAAGAAGAAGATAGACGTCTCCTTAGCTAGGATCGGCAGTGGTTACTTCATAATGACGTCGGCATGTCAAAATTTGCCACGACAAATGGCACGTGTAATCTTAGCTTAATAACCAACACATTTTACAGTGACAACCATTAAGAGAACCGAAAGCTAACTTGTGGTTATTTTTTGACCAGTAGTAGTACTAGGAACTTAAAGGCATAAAATTATCTTTCTAAAAAGCTCAAAGTTCTGGTCAAGTCAGGATTTGTACGACTTTTATTTCATTTTAAGGCTCTGTACCTCTTAAATAAATCGCTCTCTACCTTGAGCCTTACCAATAAACATTTTTAGTTTAGACTTAAAATTTTAGTAATTAAAAAATTCTGTATTCCATAAAAATGTCCCAGTTGCAAGCTTCCGTAAATTTAAAGTCGAGACTAAAATTTTATATTAGTACGACACTGTGCTATCTACAGCTACAACTGCGCCTTGTCATTGCACGTTCGCAGTTAATTAGGTGGGCTCAAATACAGACACTACTGCTGTTCGCTAAAAGTAGACTTGACTGTGTACCTAACATAACCAACAAATCACGCAATAAACCGCACATATCTCACATTCGTATTACCCCGTCTCAGACCTTAAGCAGCAATAAAGATCGCTCTTATTACAATGTCTGGTTAAAGTTTCCAATCAATTCGTTAACTACTCAGTCACAAATTCAAAGAATTTAGCGTCCACCTTTAATGAGATATCCGCATGTGAAAGCAGTGTAAGGGAAAAAAATTCCTACCTAAGACAATATTGACTTTAGTTTTGTTTGTGCGATTTTTCTTACTTTTAATGACGGTTGACAACCGCAAGGACTTCCTGTTTTAGGAAATTCGAACACGGTTTAATGATGATTGGCACACAGACACAGTGGTGGTGATAAATTTGCGAACTTACTGATGCTAAAAGAGGGATAGGTATTGGTACGACCTTCTGCGAATTGCCAGCTGTCTTATGTACTTAAATGTGAAAATTGTTAGGTTTAATGGCGGCGAAAATGTGCTGGTAATAGCTTTCGAGTTTATGGGATGTAGTGTGAGCTATCAATGGTAACAGTCATAGACTAAAAGTGGAACTTTGCTGAGAGGGGAAGCGACGAGTAACAACGATTCTCGTTAATTTTTGGCTTTGAGGCTGAAAATTCCTGTTGGAATCTTTTTTTTAAAGGCAGTTTTTTTAAGGGCAGAAACTTATCCACCAATTTTGCGGCACCTTGTGAGTTGCGCAAAACATATATGCGGTTAGTTACTGGCAAAATGCCTCGCTGACAATGAAGTCGATCGCCGGTTCTGTCTATTAGATTCCTGTAAGTGTAAGTGATACCCACTTTTAACTCAGAACTAGAAAGTATTTAGACGTTTGCAGCATTTTTCTTATAGCATTGTTCGTAAAATATCATGGAATCAACATTAAGTCTGCTTATTATTGAGTTATGCAGCGTTCTAAAAGCAGCTTTTTTTTTTTTTTTATAATTTTACTCGCGCTCAAGGGGCTATGAATACCCTTATAATGCGGGGCACAGCGCGGCATTCAAGTTTTTTTTTTAGGAAGAGAAAGAGGGATAGGAAAGAGTTTGTGGCGCAGTGGATATTCTCCACGAGTGGCGTCCTAATAGCTAGGGGAGAATTGTTGATATTTGTGTTCCCTTATAATTCACATAAACTTATTCGCAGTTTTTATTTGTGAAAAATGTTTCATGGTACTGGCTCGGATTTGAACACGTAACCTCCCACTCAACAAGCGAACACTCTATCACTGCGCCACGGCCACCCGCAAGATTTTCTGGGGGTAATCCATCTCGGCCCACCATCGTTACCCATGGATACTACATCCAAGAAATGGAGAACTCTCTTCCGTCTGTCGAACAAAACCTGACCGGTTGAGTTGGTTCAGAGGCCGATGATTTTAGTTTCAGTAGTCCCAGCAGAGCCGTATCCCTTACCTAGAGCAAGCACACGGTCAGCCATCGCCGCACCAATGATCAGGGTTTGAAGCCTAGTACGAGCGGGGCTCATGACAATAACAAAGGAAGTGATCCGCGGGCATTAGCCGCGTTCTTTTCCCCCACACATGAGCTATATCGGGTCGTCTGCAGTCCGAAAAGTTATACGTCTGTATGGATCAGTCATAAAGACTGAGCTACAATATTACTTTTCGTATGCAACTTGACCATTTATCTAAGTTAGACTAAGTAGGCTCATAAGGAATGCATTCGGTGGCAAAGAACTCATCACGTCCACATGGGGACCTAAAAGGTTTATATTGTGAAATTGAAATAGAACAAACACAATCTCACCAAGCTACTGGCCGGCTTGGGAATCAGTTAAAAATCATAATGATAAATGGAAGCCTGCTAACTCAGTTCTTGCGAAGCACATGCATCACAACCTCACTCAGAAAAAAAAATTGAAATGCTTATAATTTTTGTTGGTTAAATTGGACCCAAATACAAAAGTTTAAGGGTGCTTCCACACCGGATGGAACAAAACGCCTTAGACAAATAAAACTGTTTTACTGTGTGTTTCTGAAATTTAAATAAACGCGCCCACACTGAATAAGACAAAACAAAGCAGGAAAACAAAATAAGGCGTTTTGTTCCATCCGGTGTGGAAGCTGCCTAAGACTGAAATTTCTGGCAATAATGTAAGAAATTCGTTATGGAAGATATGTATATATTATTCCTACGCCGAATACTTGATTCTTGAATATTTATCAAAAATTATAGTTAAAGCAAGAACTTTTAGCTTAAATTTTTTTTAAAAATCTCAAAAGTGCTTCGCTCAACAATCTTTGTGCTTTTTTTTCCTGTCAAAACGATGAACTCCGAAAACTAGCAACTTAGTGCAAAAAGTACGAGTTAAGAAACTTCATCTAGTTCATGCTCCCCAAATGAAAAAAAAAACCCTAACTTATTTTTAATTTAATTTTAATTTCAGTGGGGGCAATACCTCCATATATTTGCTTAAATACAAGCTATAACAGTTAGGAAAGAAAGAACTTAAAACTAAGATACCTACTCAAAACTAAGACATAAAAAGCCTTAAATTTTAGACCTATAGATGAGGAGAATGGTGAAGGAGATCAAGTTTGAGGTGGGCAGAGCTGCGGTTGAAATGTAAAACTGAAAGGTTGGAATTAACCTTTCGCAGCATACGGGACATCGGTTCATTGGGACCATATGAGGTACGATGGTTTGGTGGATTTGGTAACATTTCAAAAACAACATCCTCTTGACCAACCATTGGAAAAATGGACAATTGAAAATCTCGCACTTCAAAGGTAGACCACACCACATTCCTTAATTGTGGACAAAATGAGCGGAGTAAGCCCTTAGCGGTAAACAAACAAAAATGAAACAGCCCGCGGGCGAGTTGGCATCTTTCTCTATCATGTGATACCTATTCAGTTTTTCAATCGGTGGATCAGTCTTTCTAAGCTTTTCAGCACCAATTAGACTATTTACAAGCCTGCAGTCCTTGGCGATGATGGACTCATTTTTATCTGCCTTTAGTATCGCCAAAGGGATTTTATGGTGCGCCAAGATTCACCAGATCGTGACATTGTTAATTTTTTGCCGAATCCAACATCAGGAGGTGTAGCTACAACCAGCCTGGTGGTTAAGACTCATATAATTCAAAGATATCCAAGACGAAGACATTCCCCTCATTCCCAGATTTTGTTGTTAATAAGAAAGACCTTGTCAACACCGAAATGTATCAGTTGTTATATAGCAACGAGGTTATTTCTTATATTGTGACGTAACTGCACAGAGTAAGAGTAACTGCAAAGCACTTGTGGCGGAATTTTTAATACATGGCAGCGTCATGGGCTTGTTTTCTCTTTTCACTGTGCCTATTGTTACGTAAAGGTAAAGTGAACGTGTTTGAATATTGAAACTGAGTGTTGTAATTTTATTTATTTGCCTCATTCTGGAGTGAGACTCCAATTGTGGATTGAGTTTTCAAACAGCAGACTTACCACTGACTTTCTTCATTTTTCATTCATTGTCTCTGACAGCTCGCTGGGACCACTATTTGCATCGCTATTTTTACGTACTTAGTGACGTCTTAAGAGAACAAGTTTTTGTCCCTATTTCGACCTTTTATGTGACAACGTTCCATATAAATGTTTGCTCTGTTTCCACTGCTGCTTCATTCAGCAAAGCGAAGACAATTCAGCAAAGCTAAGGCAAAGGTAGGAACTAGGAACCTCCATCATATGTATACAGTTTGTATGCTACACAGCGTGAACGGGCTTGGGAGCGCCCTCAAACACGCACCATTATAACCTACGGTAGGTATTCAAATCATTTTTGCACGAGTAGATATACTTCGCATTTTCCAACCACCACTTTTGATATTCGTCCTCATTTCATGGCTCCCACGAGCTGTTTCAGTAGGGCTAGGCCCATCCCAAACTGTAACGTAACGGCCCCATCAAGAGACACTCCACATTCAACAGGTGCGAATAAAAAATTTGAAATGCAGTCGCACCATCTGCACTTCATTTCACTCACACTGTCCATCAAATGGCTACCCCCACTGTATCCACACAGTAGATGCAGGTATACATGGAGAACTGTCAATCGCGGGCAAAACTCGAAATCAAATCAAAAGCAAATAGAAATGCTTTTTATCGCACATAATCGATCATTCTGCGTCCAATATCCGCATGTATATTGTCTGTCAGCCAGGCCAGCATGAAAGCCTATACGTTGATTGACTGTCAACGCACATACGTACACAATGTACGTGCAGCCAGTTCATAAGGTGTGTAACCGCGCCAGCCCACGTCCACTCTTCCGAGTAAATCAATGCCAATAACCGTAATTACGCATGCAAGCTGGACGCTGGACGGTGGACGCTGGACCCAAGAGCCAAGACGCGCAGTCATTAGGAATTAATCAACTTCCATTCAGCGCCCGCAAACCAAATGCCAGCGAGAGAGATAGAGAAAAAAATATAAATCCTTTCACAGTCCAGTTGGGTTTAGTGTCTAGTGTTAGTCTGCGGTTTTCCTTGGTATGAAAAGATTTTCCATATCGCGATTCGGAATGCCGATAAAAGTTTTCTATTTATTTTGTTCGCAACCTCGCTTTTAGTGTCCGAATGAGTTTGATTGGCATGCTGCCACCAGCCACTCGATTGCTGGCCATAACTTAGGATTTAATTAGAGGTTCTAGTGCCCATCTAAATACTGTGTTCACGTTTTTTTATTGGCATGCAATAAAAAAGTGAATGCGGCAGGAAGTCTCCAGTCAGCACAGCAGCCGCCAGTATATGGAGTTGTCTTTTTTCCTTCGCAGTTTTCCTGTGCGTTGATTGTTGAGTTGCTGTCCGTGGTGCGCTAGTGCGAGTGCGAGAATGCAGCATGCACTTAGCCGGTGTCCGTAATTATTATGAATATTAAAATGTTGGTATATTTATTATTTTCTATTTTATTGGCGGTGCGTGATGTTGGCAACGCCTCGAGACGACTCTCGAACGCCAAGAATAGGAGGCCGCCATTTTCTTTTATATTTTATTTTCAATAATGACATTGAACGAGAAGAATCAAAAACCACCACTGGAAGGAAGAAAAAACTAAAAGTAAAGATTTCGTGTTTAAAAAACTTATTTATATTCATTTTCAACATTTCCTTTACAGGAAATTTGTAATTTCTTTCCTTTTCTACGTAAATAAATATATTGGAAAATTGACAGATTGTTGTACTTCCTTTCGAAAGCGATATTGTTGCACAGAAGCAACAAAATTTACAAATTTCTTTTATTACTAAAGAAATAACAACATGTCTCTACCAGAAGAAACCCCACGAAGCAGGCCGCGTAGGAGTCGCCGACTAGAACAGAGGAACCGCATTATCGATGTGAAAGTCTGCAGCTGCACAGTTTGTCGAAAGCCAGATAGTGACAATATGGTGCAATGTGACCAATGCAATGCGTGGTATCATTTTATATGTGTGAATGTTACTTCTGCTGTTGAGTCTGAGGACTGGATCTGTGGCAACTGTGAACGGATAAATGCCGTGAATCAACAATCGCCAAAGAAGACCCACTCTAAGAAGACAAAATCAACTGCACGTTCATCACATGCCAAGTTCGAGCTTCAGAAATTGGAAGAATCAAGAAACTTACAACTTAAACGTGATGAAGAGGCTAGAGTTTTACAGGCGCAGCGTGATGAAGAGGCTAGAGTTTTACAGGCGCAGCGTGACGAAGAGATAAGGAAGCGCGATGAGAAACAGAGTCAACTGCAAGCGAAACGTGACGAGGAATATTTAAAGCAGAAGTATGCAGCTCTGGAGGACCTGGAGGACCAAGAGGAATCGGAATCTAGTTCTGAGGAAAGCTGTCACCAGCAGGTTAGTGAATGGATTGTGAAGAGCCGTACCCGGCAGGTTTATGAAGCGGAACAGCAACAAGTTTATGCAGCCAACAATGCGGCAACTGCATTAAATGCAATTATACCCAATTACCATACGGAGGCAGTAGCTCACATTTCACAATCCAATACACAACCGATTCTACAACCGACTAAACCGAATCTGGCTAACCTAGGCGCAACTGTATCGAACCCACAGCGTGAAACCAAATCATTCCCGAACGATTACAATGCTTTTAAGCCGCAAGTCAACGTGATCCAAAATGAAGACAACAAGAGCTTAGGCAATGCTGTACAAACAAATCCTTACCAATCGGAATTTTTACCTTTAACCAATCGTCAACTAGCAGCCCGTCAATCAGTTTCCAAGGAACTTCCACTCTTTCATGGAAATACCGAGGAATGGCCGCTATTTGTTAGCATCTTTGAAGGAAGCACTCAAATGTGTGGTTTCTCGAATGACGAGAATTTGCTGAGATTGCAAAGATGCTTAAAGGGACGAGCACTGGAGGCAGTACGCAGCAGGCTATTGTTACCGTCGAACGTTCCAAGCATAATGTCTACACTGCGCATGTTATATGGACGCTCCGATATGATAATCCAGACACTTTTACAAAAGATTCGCGCGGAGCCAATGCCTCGTGTAGATAAGTTGGACTCAGTGATTGTATTTGCACTGGCGGTGCAGAATTTGCACTCTACAATGGAGGCTTGTAAACAATACGATCATCTAGCTAATCCTATGCTTTTACAAGAACTCGTCGATAAATTGCCTGCACAGTTGAAAATTAATTGGGCCGATCACAAGAAGGGTTTATCTACTGTAAATTTTTCGGCGTTCAACGCGTGGTTGTATCAGTTGGCAGAGACTATCAGTGGCGTCATGCCTGCTGCCAATCTTCATGCTGAGAACAAGATAGACAAACGAAAAAATGAGAAGGGTCATGTACATACACATGCTGAAGAAGATCAAAAGGTAACACCAACAAGAAATCGACAGTGCCAAATCTGCAAGCAATCTTGTAACTCAGTGGAGAATTGTAGACAATTTCGAAACATGAATCGTAATGAAAGATGGGATGCAGTTAAGCAACATCGACTTTGTCGCAAGTGCCTCACTTCACACTTCAGAAACCCATGCCGTGTAAATAAATTATGTGGAATCAGTGGTTGTACGTACAGGCATCATCATCTCCTGCATAAGAACACCAATGAACTGAACGCAGCAGCGGCACCGTTTAGGCCGCCGCCTAACCCGATAGCCTGTACGGAACCTACACAAATACATGAAGCTGAGATTGTGAGAGGGATTGAACATAATTGCAATTGCACACACGGATCATCCCGGGCAGTCAAATATCGTGTTGTACCTGTTATTCTACATAACAACGACGCAAAGTTAGCTACGTATGCATTTTTGGATGACGGGTCATCACTAACGATGATGGAAAGTTCACTTGCAACTGAGTTAAACCTAAAAGGCGAACCCAAGCCACTTCATCTTAGGTGGACCGGGAATGCGGAGAGATACGAACACGATTCACAGGTTGTATCTGTCGAGATTTCAGGCAGCCTTAATCCGAACAAGAGGTACCCAGTTCCAGTTGTCAGGACAGTGAAGTCGTTGAACCTTCCCCAACAGTCGCTGGATGTCAAGGAGATGTGTGCTAAGTATCCTCACCTGCGAGGCTACCCAATTGAACCATACGAGCATGCAGTTCCTCGAATACTTATTGGACTTGACAACTTGAATCTCGCGATTCCACTCAAAGTTATCGAAGGAGCAGAAGGTGATCCAGTAGCAACAAAAACACGCTTGGGTTGGGTCGCCTATGGACCATCATCACCCGAGACCAATGATCCAGGAGAATCATCCGACCATCAGACCTTCCACCACTGTTACGAATGTCAATGTGGCGAAACCAATGACAATGAACTGCATACCTTAATGAAGAATTATTTCTCTTTGGACGGCCTGGGAGTAGTCAATCCAGTCAAGTTGGTTAAATCAGTAGAGGAGGAACGTGCATGTGAGATCCTAGAAACACAAACTATCAGGATAGGAAATCGCTTCCAGACTAGCTTACTGTGGAAATACGACGACGTTCAACTACCTAATAATCTTCCAATGGCTTTGCGCAGGTACGAATGTTTAAGAAAGAAACTGACACGCGAAACCGAATTAGCTGAAAACCTAAAATCTCAATTGGAGGATTATTTGGTGAAAGGATACATTCGTAGGTTGTCCGAAGAAGAGATACATTTACATCATCCTCGCAAATGGTATCTTCCAATATTTACTGTCACAAATCAAAATAAGCCGGGAAAAATAAGAATTGTCTGGGATGCTGCTGCTAAGACAAACGGAATATCTTTAAACTCAACTCTGCTAAAGGGCCCTGATCAGCTTGTTTCGCTTCTCACCGTTCTGTACCGTTTCCAGGAAAGACACATCGCTATATGTGCCGACATTCGCGAGATGTTCCACCGAATTTTGGTGAAGAGTGAGGACCAGCAAGCTCAGCGTTTTCTTTGGAGTCAAGACCTTAGTGAAGTACCAGATACCTACGTGATGAGGGTGTTAACATTTGGAGCAACCTGCTCTCCAAGCTGTGCTCAATTTGCAAAAAATAAAAATGCACAGGAATTCGCCGAGGAGTACCCTAGAGCCGTCACCTCCATTCTTCAAAGCCACTACGTTGATGACCTACTTGACAGCGTGGACACAGAGGAAGAAGCAGTGAAACTCGCTCAAGAAGTCAAGCTTATACATCAAAATGGTGGATTTGAGATTCGCAATTGGATATCAAATTCCTCCAAAGTCATCGAAGCTCTCGGGGAAAAACGTCCGGATGAGAAACGAGCTATGAGCACCAGTCCAGATGATTCGGCTGAAAAGGTTTTAGGGATGTGGTGGTGCATTTCATCGGACAGCTTTACGTTTGCACTATCCTCAAAAGCATCCATGAATGAGTTGTTAACTGGAGATGTTCAACCTACTAAAAGGCAGGTCTTGCGTGTGTTGATGACCATATTCGATCCTCTCGGACTGATCGCGAATTTCTTAGTCTATATTAAAATACTCATGCAAGAGATATGGCGATCTAAATTGGAATGGGACGAGCCGATTAACACCGAACTGTACGAAAAGTGGCGTTTGTGGGTAAAACACCTGAAGAATATCAACCAAGTACAAATTCGACGATGCTACTGTAATATGATCAAATTCGGCGAGCACGATACGTCCCAATTACATATATTCGTGGACGCAAGCATAAATGCTTATGCCGCCGTAGCTTTCATCAGGATCACTAAAGGAGACCATATAGAATGCAGAATAATAGCAGCAAAAACTCGTGTCGCACCAATTTCGTTGATTTCCATTCCTCGCCTTGAGCTTGAAGCAGCCAGACTTGGAGCAAGGTTGGCAAGTAGTATAAAAGTGGGCCATACTATACAATTCAATGACGAATTTTACTGGTCGGATTCCAAAACGGTCCTTTCCTGGATTCAATCCGATAGCCGAAAATATCGCCAATTTGTCGGCTTTAGAGTCAGCGAAATCCTGGAAATGACCGAAATGCATCAGTGGCGTTACGTTCCAACAAAGATGAACGTCGCTGATGACGCAACAAAATGGCAAAAGGTTCCGGACTTCAGCTCTTCTAACCGTTGGTATATGGGTCCGTCATTCCTTATGCAATCTGAAGAAAAGTGGCCGCCAATGCTGAAGGATCTTCATCAAACTTCAGAGGAACTAAAACCATCCATCTTATTCCATCACTTGATAAGGAACGCTAAGTTGCTGGAACCTGAACGTTTCTCTAACTGGAATCGCCTTCTTCGCACCCAAGCATTTGTTTCGCGTTTTGTTTATAACATCAGCGCCAAACGCAAAGGCGTCTCAAGACGGAGCCAGAACTATTTCACCAAGGAAGAATATTTGGAGGCCGGAAATAGCTTATACAGACAGGCACAATACGATTCATATCCAGACGAGATAGCAGATTTGAGATTCAACAGCAGTTTACCTGTCGGCGAAAGAAAAACATTGGATAAGTCAAGTAAGATTCGGCAGCTTTCACCTTATCTGGATCGCGATGGGGTCTTGCGGATTCGTGGACGGATCGATGCGGCTACTGGGGCATGCAGCTACTTAAGACGACCGATTATATTACCCAAAGGACATTATATTACAAGTCTGGTAATTAAGCACTATCACGAGATGTATCACCACTGCAATCATGAGACTGTGATTAACGAAATCCATCAAAAATTCTGGATTCCGAATTTGCGAGTTGCAGTCAGATCCGAGCGTAGGAGGTGTCAATATTGCAAAAACCAACTAGCTACTCCAAAACCACCTGAAATGGGAGATCTTCCTCCAGCGCGACTATCATCATTCACCCGTGCATTTACATATATTGGCATCGACTATTTTGGTCCAATGAGTGTCACAATTGGAAGACGCACCGAAAAACGCTGGGGTGTTCTAATAACGTGCATGACAACCCGTGCGGTACATATTGAAGTAGCCAATAGCTTGACATCAGATTCGTGTATTCTCGCCATCAAACGTTTCATCGCCAGACGTGGCATTCCATGCGAAATTCGATGCGACAATGGCACCAATTTCCATGGAGCTGAAAGAGAACTTCGAGAAGTACTGACACCACAGCTGCAAACCACACTGGCAAACGAATTCTCAAGTCCAATCACCAAATGGATTTTTAATCCACCGGCTTCACCGCACATGGGAGGCAGCTGGGAGCGACTCGTACAATCTGTGAAGAAGATACTATACCGGACACTTCCAACGCGAAGTCCTTCCGACGAATTGCTGCATAGCATGCTAGTGGAGGTAGAACGCATAATCAACTGCCGACCGCTTACATACATACCTATCGAGTGTGATGGTGACGAAGTGCTAACCCCCAACCACTTTCTGCTGGGTTCATCCAACGGAGAAAAGCCTGACGGAATCGAATGTGATGATGGCATCCTACTCAAAAGGAACTGGTTAAAATCGCAACAGTTCGCCAACATATTTTGGAAACGCTGGATAAGGGAGTACCTTCCTCACTTAACTCGACGAACAAAATGGTACCAGCCGGTGAAACCAATTGAAATAGGAGACATTGTGATAATCGTTGATGACGCCAGCCCAAGAAATACATGGCCTAAAGGCAGAGTAATAAGTACAACTTGCGGTAAGGATGGACAGGTCCGAAGAGCAACTGTTCAAACTGCAACATCCATCTACGAGCGGCCAGCAGTAAAATTGGCTGTTCTCGATGTTAGAGGGTAAGTCGATCCGCTTAACCAGGTCGTCATACCGGAGGGGAGATTGTTGGCAACGCCTCGAGACGACTCTCGAACGCCAAGAATAGGAGGCCGCCATTTTCTTTTATATTTTATTTTCAATAATGACATTGAACGAGAAGAATCAAAAACCACCACTGGAAGGAAGAAAAAACTAAAAGTAAAGATTTCGTGTTTAAAAAACTTATTTATATTCATTTTCAACATTTCCTTTACAGGAAATTTGTAATTTCTTTCCTTTTCTACGTAAATAAATATATTGGAAAATTGACAGATTGTTGTACTTCCTTTCGAAAGCGATATTGTTGCACAGAAGCAACACGTGAAGTAAATTGAAATAAAGTTGCCCCGTCCATAGAGGCGCGGGTATATGCACATATGCATACAACATGCAAGCTGTAAAGTTGCGAGATTTCTTGTATAATTTGCATTATTGTGCCGTAAATTTTCTGAGATGCAGATGGGAAGAATTCAAACAATTAGGTACCGTAATATCCAAAGACGTGAAAGGTGTCTGGATGGCTTTATGGAGAAAGGAGGCAGTAAGGAACTATAGGCAAATGGAATGTATAGAAGGATCGGGCAAAATGTGAAATGTCCGCTCGGAGTGATGTGGTTCAAGATTACGATACGATCAGTTTGCCAGTTAATACAAAGACCCGATAGGACCGTCTAAGCCTGCTTGTCACCACCATTTGCTTTTGGAGAGTTTTCGTTTCTGTGTTGAATGGAGGGATGCAGCAATTTGATGGCTGAATTGCGAAGCACGTTCATGACATTCATACTCTCAGATGTTTGTCAGACGTTCCCATAAGATGGCGCTGTGGAAAAGACCTTAAGATGGACTCATTTTGATTTGGAATTTCACCCTGAGTTTGATGCCATTTCACCATAACTATAGACTTATGAAAAACGGTCCCAGCTGCTGGGCGAAAAATAGGTTTTTTTGTTTTTGATCCAACCCCAGCGACCTTACGCCCATGATCTTGCTCCGCGATGCTATGGAAATCATTTTCAGTGTCGAGGCTAAATTTTTCGACTCACAATTGCTAATTTTTCTATTCAAAATCGCATATTATGACTACAAAATTAGTTATTTATTTGTTTATTATTAAGGCCCACTAAAACTGTAATTTCTGAGAGCTATCTACCTAATAACTCATTGCCAGGACCAACACCATGATCTGTGTGTGTTTTGTTTCTGGTGAAAGAAATGTCCTCGCTTTTGGCGGCGAAAAATTCTTCCAACACCATTTCCATCCAGGGACTACTGTTCTCGGAAAAGGTACTTATCCGATGGCGCAAAATTAAAAGTCTTTAGTGACTATGGATAGAAATTATCTAACCTAAGGCAGTGATTTTTTTTAAACGGTTTTTCTTGCCACTACACCTTTTATGTTGACCAAAGATAGATAAAGTCACTGAAAACTTGCATTTTAAACATCGATTCGGGGTGTACTATAAACAGCAGCATTCAAAGCTTTAATTTGTTGTGTAAGCAGATGAGGACTGAGCATATATTTCGATGCACATCAGCCCTTCATGTTGATTTAGGACCATTTTTGCGTTAAGCTTTGCTCTTTGTCTTACAACATTTTTATGAAACCATTGCCCATCTTCCGTAATCCCGTGTCCCTATTCTATAGAGATCCAGGCGCCGAATTAACTACCACATCCGTGATCGAGTACTTCGTAGCTGAGTTTGTTATTGTTTTGCATTTAGAATGCGCACAATTTAGTGACATATTCGGCCCTAGCGTGGTATCCGTCGGAACGGAAAATTCTCCGATTTTATACGATTCGAAGGATTTTTTCTCGAGGCTAACTACGGAACAACATGTTCGGAGAATCTTTCCGACATTTTGTAACGCATATCGGCCAGTGACGTTGAAGTGCGATGAAGTGCATTTTTTCTCAAGTTTTTGACAGTTAAGTTCCGATATCCTCTGAAAGAAATTGGTTGCGGAATTTGTTTACGATTTGCAGTACGCCATCGCAATTGTTTATTTCTCTTCCGAAGTCGGACACCTCGAATGAAATTTGAGCGTTCCGCAGAATTTTCCGTTCCGACGGATACCTCGCTAGGGCCGAATGCTCGTTCGTGGATGCGACCACAGGACCTTGCTTGACTCATTCGCTATCCGAAGAGAACGTTTCGACATAAATTTTGAAGCGATCCAAGCCGATACACTTCTCCATTGAAATCCAAACTTGAAGAACACAACTTCGTCTGTTACAACACGATGGCTCATTTTTCAATAAAAAGTCTCCGAGGCGGAATCGGAGTCATAGGTATACGTGATCATTCCATATATTTGAAAATTACCCCTTACACGGGGTGCACCGAAGCCTGAACTAACAATCCTCGGTCCTTTCCTAATTGACAGCAGTTGCGAAGTCGGTTTAACACTCCTAACTTGTACACGCGCCATCTTAGTCAGGATCTTCCTCTATTTTGTTGTCTATCCGGATTGGACTCGAAGGCTGTAGTGTATAAGGCGAAACCTTTGATCATTCAATCCACATGTTCTAACTATCTTAAACGACTGCTTGATTTTAGTACAGCTCATTATAGTTCGTCCTTCGTCGTTGAATCGTCTTCTCCAAAGTCGGTCGATAAACAAACGGAACTGAGAATTTTACGAGGAATCTTCCTCTCACCAGCGACAGAGGATATCTTCGACGAGTTTTGTGGGTATGCCGTAACTAGACAAGGATCAATAGCTCGCCTCAACAGAAGCTATCTTAAGCAGCTTTGACATCAATGAAAAGACAGAGCGTATTGATTTGAGCTTGGTTTTTCTTTTCCAGGATCTGGGTCAGCTTGAAAATGTGATCTTTGGTGGACTTTGCTGGCTTAAGACCACGCTGATGAGGTCCAATCAAGTTGACTACGAAGAGTTTAAAGCGTTCACAGAAAATGGCTAATAGGATCTTCTATGCGAGGTTAAGAAATAAGGAGACTGATGCCTCTTTAGTTGGCGCAGCTTAGACGGTATATTTTCTAGTAAACCGCGCAAACGCCACGATGAGGTTCCATTCATCACGCATGTAGGACGATGACGAAGACGAAAGGAATATTCTTCATAACCTCAGATCGTGTTGGTATTTTTTTAATGTTATATCAGTTACAAAAAAGTCTTTGACTTTTACTCTCTCATATGATCATATTTACTGCTGCAAGCTCGCAGGCTTGTCGGCGCAGTGGCTTAGTGCGGTTAGTGTGTTTGACTACTAAGCGTTGGGTCCCAGGTTCGAGTCTCGCAAAATCCCAAATCCCAACTTAGGGTTTTTCTTTACTGGCGCCACCTCTCGCGAACGTCTGACAAACATCCGAGAATATAACTAAAGAGCTTTTCAATTATACGTTTGGAATCGGCTTACGATTTTAGATCCCTTCCATGAAATGAATCTTTTTTGGAGATTATCTTACATGTGAAATATCCCTCTGCGGAGTGTTAATACCGCCGCCTTGTGGCCCCCAACCTTTCGATAATTTCCAAAAGCATAGCGTGGATTCGCAAGCTCTCATTTCATCTAAAATTTGAGTTGGTCTGCTTTTCAGTCGATTTTCCGCATCTAAAATCAAAGTCGATAAACTTCTACCGTATCATTGTAGGGGTTTGGGCGTAACGGGTAGTTTTTTGGATTACTAAGCGAGGGGTCCCAGGTTCGATACTCGGAAAGACAAAAATTCCATCTCAGAATTTGTTTCTATTGCGCCACTTTTCAAGAACGTCTGACAAAGATCCGAGAGTAAAAGTGTCATAAAAGAGTTTCTCAATTAGCTCTTTTGGACTCGGTATACAATTTTAGATCCCTTCCTTTCGTCCCAAAATTGACAAACTCCCGGGAAATGAATGGTTGTGAGAGGCTACGCCTATACTTTTCTAGCGACCTACCTTCCTTTTAACCCGACTGGGCATAGGGAGGGTATGTATAATAACGTATGTATAACGTTCTTACGTGACGGCATGTAGCCCAAACGGCTTGACCGATTTTGAAGAGTGAGGTGTCATTAAATTGGTATTCTTTCCCGGAGTGTCTTGGTCTTAACATATAAATATAAAAATATAAACTAAAAAAAAACAACAATAGCCACACAAATGTCAGTGAGATCTTTTGTACAGTCAGTCGGATTCTTTGGTTTTTTAAAGTAATCACGATTATTACCATCTACTTTCTTATTCTGTACCAGCATTTTCGTATTTCTGTCAAAATAAGTTGTTATACTCTTGCTTGGGCTGCTGAGTCCACTTATTTTTTGAGGGTGCTTACGGACCTGTTGCGCCAACTATTTATTTATTTATTTATCGTTTTAGGGTGTGCACACAGTTGTCAGTACGTTGAACATACCTTGAGCCGATCAACCCGAATGCCTTTCGTCTATCAAGAGGGCATTACTTCTTCCGTCAAAAACAAATATACTTACTACAGTCTGTAGGATGTTTAACCGAAATAGATTTAAAAACAACTGCAAATGTCAGATTCTATAAAATATACTTAGGATATTTTTTTACTATCATCCGCTACGCAGAAGGCTATACCATGCGCATTAATTTAAAATCGAGTTCTTAGTCCTGAGCCCCATAAACTGTGACGTCCCTTAGCTGTCACTAGTCAATTCTTGTTTGTGACGGTCGTTAACGATAACTGTATAGCCTCTTTAATTGATACTCTGAAAAGTCAACGTCCGCATTTTTAAGAAGCCATCTCCCGTGCTTTCGCCCCTAAGATTTATCCACACAGAAAAGTGATACCCTATAGAAGTATGAGCAAGGAATGACCCCTGGGCGCCTCGCAACCCCCCCTGTACAATTATATCTTCACTAATGCAAACTTGCCTTATCGTTATGCCCGAAATGTTTATCTAAATTGCTTGGCTGTGTAATTCAAGTCGATTCCCTTGCTGCTTATAAAAACGAGAGCCAGCCTTAGGTATAAGGTATACGTAGTCATACACCCACATTCACTTAGCGGCCATATTTGATTTTTTATTTTTTATTTTATCTCAACTTTGTGCCGAAAAATTGTGCAGAAAAGAAGTGAAAATAAAAATCACCCCAACTTGTCCATAAAAAAAAAACTCGTACAAATTGCTTGTACCTATTTAAAAATCAAATCGAGGGTGGAAAATAATGTCCTCGGTAACAAGATGGAGAAGATTTACATCTTCGTGTAGTTTTAGAGGGTGCGCGCTCCAAATTACAAAGGAAAAAGAAAAACCCGAGTGTACTTTCTTTTCTGAGGGATATCTTGATGTTTCAATTTCTTGAGGGACTCGTTTTGTTTGGTATATCCTTTGGCTGAATCGATAATTTATTCGTTGAAAAAATGCCTGTCAGAGTGGGTGGCAGCAACTTGCCAACCGAAATCCCATAATTTTCTGCAAACAGGACTCTCGTCAATTCCAATGAGGGCGATGATGATGTTGGTATGTATACTGCGTACGAGCAGGGACCGACTAAGACCATTTTTGGTTCGCCTCCTTGACAAGGTTTCGCTTTATACTTTCTTCTTTTAAATTTCTTTATTTTTTCACTGTGGCATGTGTCCGTCGGTGTTGGTTTCTTTGATTCTGATTGCGAGGGGCTGCTGCAAAAGAATAATGGCGGCCGATTTTTCGTGTATCTATTATTTTTGTATTCTCCTTTCTTCATAATGTTGATCAGGAGTTAGAGGTTGGGTGCGGTGGGGCTGCGAGAAGCCAAAACGTTCGTGAGGTAAAAATGGGCGGGGGGGAATTGGGGGAGTTTTATACAGTTTTCAATTTAATTACGTTTCTTTTTTTGTGAGGGGATGGAAATATGCAAATTAGAAGGAGTTTTATGAAAAAAGTTTCGCAAAAGAAAAATGAAAAGGAAAACAATTTCGAGTGTCGAATATTTGAACGAATAATGGAAAGCAACTTGAAGTGCCACCACCCCCCGCACAGGGTGCAACAGCCCGGTAAAAGCTGAAAGCTGGAAGCTGATTATGGGATTTCTTTTCTTCGTTTGTCGATTTTTATTCAAACGCAATTGATTTGATTGTGCTCAATTGAACACTGTGCAACTATGAAGGAGGGTATACAAGGATTGCGCTCAAGCAGGTCGTTAAAAATTTCAAAATTAATTTCCTTTTTTTTTTTTTTCCCCTACTGGTTTTGAGGGATAATGGTTGAGGCAGACTTGAGCTTTATCAGCATAAATTTCAATGAAACCATTTAATTGCATGTTCACGCGGAGATAGGCAAAGAAGGAGTTTTGCCGAAGATGAGATGAAGTTTCGTAGGGGGGAAATTGTGGAGTATTGGTGTGTTGCGAATTTGCAACGTGTCAGTTGACGTGTTGAAGATATAGTCTACTCATCGCGGAGAATGTTGATAGGAAATGTAGTACAAGTACCTAGAGGAATCTCCTTGTATTGATTATGGTGGTGGTGCTTCTTGCGGTCGGGTGTGGAAGTGATTGCCTGCAGCACAATACAACAAGTAGTTGCTGTACAAATGAATTTCAACAAGCGTGGCAAAATTTTAAAACGAAAGTAGCAAGTTCAGTGCTAAAAACTGAACAATCATTTATTAGACTTGTGGACTTATCATTTTGTGTTATTAGAAGTTATTAGAAGTTGAGTAGGGCATGGTCCGCAATTATGCACACCAAGTTGGTTGTGGTCGGGCTCTAATTATGCACGCCACCTAAGGTAAGTGACTCTCTGCTACGTTGTCCCTCCGGATTGGAGTCAGTTACCTATTGAGGTAATTTTAAGATTTTTGGTAAAGTCAGAGTCGCTGTTAAGCACAGTCATTGAATCCTATCCTCCAAGCTCCATCCATAAAACCTGAACCGAATATCACCCGAAGAAGCTTTATCTTAAAAGATTCCTGGAGGTTTTCATCTGCTTTTGAAGCTTGTGCGCTATAATATCTGAGGCAACATAACCAACGTCTATAACATACAACGTTCATTAACCTGTTAGGGGTAGCTTTACAAACTCGCTTACGTATAGTCATGAACTGGGAATACGGGTTCGTAATTTATAAAATGTGAGTAGCAAAAGCAAAACTTAAAAGCCATACTGCTGCGATTGCCAAAAATAAGTTTCAAAAACCGCACAAATCGATCTGTTTAGCTAAGCCCAATCAAATACTTTCAGAACTGCGCAGACTCCGTAGATTGTTTTAAAAACCCAAATTGATGAAGGTATTACATCAGAACAGTGATGACAAGATCCAACTGATCCAACATTTACTTTATCTGACAGTAACTTTCCGTATCGCCCAAATTATCTTCAAATATGTATTATCGCAAGAGTTCTCTAGAATGAGAATGGATAGAGCTATTCTAGGGTATCGCCCACTTGGCTGAGGATATAAAAGCCAAACACCAGGAAATCATGTCCTAATGTTTCGAATGCTAAGTTTCAGTTGCCTCCGGCATTTTGACCCCATACTGTTTTAGAGTTGGACATCGAAACAATGTGAATCGCATTATCCGTGAACTAGCAATACATGAAGAAATCAATTTTTGTTTCCTCTGAAGAGCATAGCTCATTAATTGCTATTTAGAACCTTCAATTTACTCGGAATTGCTAATTCTGCCTCAAACGAAGTTAAAGCAGTCACCTACATCAATGATCCTGGGAAAAATACCTATGTGATTGCTGCCCAAATTCGCCCACAACTGCAAAAATATGCAAAAAGTATACTTCTGAAGAATAAAAGTAAAGAAAGATCATTGATTGATATTTTTCCTGGTCAAGGAGCACAGAGTGATTGAATTTCAGGAACTCTTAACAATACATGGCGGAATCTATTGTTGTTGCCAAGAGAGCTCATTAACTGCGATTTATAATCTGGAATCTACTCAAAATTGCTAACACCGGATCAACCTGTGTGATAGAAGTCTCTGGCATCGATGTTCCTGGGAAAAATTGCTATGTGAAAGCTGCCCCGATTCATCCACCTTGCAATAGCGGCCACAAAATATGCCTCTAAGGAAGAAGATACGGAAGAAGAGTGAAGAACTATAAGTGATTTCACTGACTGGAACTGCCACCGAGTGTTCGAATTTCAGAAACTCTTACTGTCCCGGACTTCGTTCGACTTCTTTTATCTGTAAGCAGTACACTAATGCAGTCCAACCACAGTCAAAAATATAAAGCAATTCAATTTTCTCACAAATTCCCCAAACCACATTTCTCAACTCATATTCGTAGAAATGCAAACCATATCCAAACAGTATCCCAAATCTAACGAAAATTTGTCTCCGCAAATTCCCAAACAATTCCCCTTTGGATAGCGATCACGAGTTTGAATACTTGTTAACAACTGTGCGACATGCCCACCCTAACAGTGCGCCCACGGCAGGCGCATAAACACTCAACATGAGCGCACAATTACTATCCTCATAGTTACTAAATCACCAATAACCACATTAATTATATACATCTCTCAGTAAGCCTGCGCACATGTTTAACTACATCGCTCACCCGAATGCTTCCATAGCGTTGGCAAATACCATAAATAACTGCCGGCCATATGCCAGCCAACAACGAAAAATAGTTTCAAACCAAAATCACCCAAACACTGAGATATCAGATGTTAGATGTGTTACTAGTTGCTGTTGCTGCCTCCGCAATTGGCGGCGTTCGGGAATTCGCCGCTGCCACCATGCTCCTTTCACACGACGTACAAGCATTTGAACCAGCTATCGCCAAATACGGCCCAGCAGCGCCAATCATCAGCGACACTCTACACCGACATTATATGCGCGGTCTACAACGTAACGTACCAACTACAAGTACAAGTAATATCCTGTCAAATGGCATTACCAACCTTGTAACCATTGGCCATTGATGACGCGTCGAGACGACCGGGGGAGGGCACAAATTCTCTCCCTCTCTCTCCCCAAGGAGAGAGGTGGCTGCTGCTGCTGTCATGTGACGACAACACGGCTAAAATTGCAATTGTAATTTTATTTTCGTTTAGAAAATTATTAATTGCAGTGGAGTCACATAATTAATGGCCGCACCGCACACCACCACCGTTGGCGAAAAATCGGAAAAATAAAATATAATTAAATCCCATGTGAGCGCAGCTTGCAGGTGCAGGTTCCATTCGATTTGTACCGAAAATTTAAATGCAAACGGTGATCTTGCAGTGTCCACGCGCGGGGCGGTCGATGTAATTGATTGTCTTGATTGGCGGTGGCGTGAAATGAGTATCTCGACAGTGAATAGCGCAATTTGATGCTATTAGCCATTCGCAGATATATACCTCCATTTGGCAATTATTCCCGCCAGCGCGCCGGAGCGGTGTGCGCGGTGGCGGCGCAGAATAATAATTGCTGTGGCTGTATGTCAATGTGTGTGTGCTACCTTGGTAGGTATGTAGCTATAGACGTGCCGTACTAATTGACATGTAGGCAGAGAATTCGCTATTAATTATGTGAATCGATTGTTTCGCTGTTCTTATACGGTTGGCTTTGTTTATTTTGTGCGCATTGGTGCAGGGAGATTTTCCCCAGTCGCTTGCATAACTCCTGCACTGACAGCTCAAGGAAGTCGACTTGAATGGCATTTACTGACTGGCGAATGGTAGTAGTCGAAAATGCGCTCCAATGCGGGGGATGGCGAACGCAACAATGGCTGCGACTGTTCGCTGTATATCAATTAAGGTCAGGCGGTATTTTGTTCTATATGAAAACGGCACAATTATCCGTTTGATGAATGGAATTCGTAATGGCTGTGTCCAATAAAATGTCAGACCAGTGTAATGTGATATATAAGGCGATCGATTACGTGCGCGGAATTCTTCGGGCGGCGATTTATCAGCACGATTTTGTTGGCAATGGCCTTTTTAATTGTAAGTAGCTTATCATGCTACAAAGTCGCTGGTTATAAAAAGTGACTGATGAGCGAACAGATAAAGCGAGGCTGATTTTAAAATTGCTACGTTAGAAACTTCAGATGAAAGGTGGCAGATTTAACAGTCCCAGTGAGTGTATAATGGGCCGAAACAATCAACGCGTATCCCTGTAATAAATGAGGTGGTCTTTTGAGAAGGCGAAATGGTGAACGAAATTTTATGAGATCATCAAAGATCATTTGATGGTCCAATCCCTCAAACTCATCAGCTCTGCCGATAATGGATAAGCTGGAGCTTTATGTGAAACCAACCCATTTAACTGCTAGGATAGTTGCAGCTTATTAGCAACCTTTTTTCTCTCAGACTTACAACACACAAAGCGAAATATAACCTCAAAAGACTAAAGCCGAAAACTAGACCTTAAGACACTTTTTAGGCGCATCCACATTGCCTCTATGCCCAAAGTCATTCTTATACAGTAATGGCATGAAATTATCCGCCCTGAATATCTTTTGTCCTGCAAACACCCTCTAGGACCTAGAGTCTAGGTACTAGTCTCTTGTGAGATATTCCGTGAAGGAAGCAAGTGTGAATCATGCGATCTTTTTGAAAATATCTTCCCGCGAATGGTCAAGGGTAAATGAGGTGGAAAAACGGTCATAGTGGAGACTATTTTACTATCACAATGGATGACATTTTGGACCGACATGGGTGGCGATCAGGGGAACCGACAAGGCAACCGGTCAGTGGTCATCGAATTGAACCAGCTGATTGAAGTGTATACACCTTTCTGTAAAAATCAATAGAGTTTAGAGACAACTTTCTTTGAAGTCCTTGGCGATTGGGATATTAACTACTTAATGCGGTTCATTTGCAATTTATTTCCAAAAAAGACTGCCTCTCCCATTTCCACGGGAAGGCAACAGTCCCTCGGTTACATGCTGCCCCTGTTTCCATCAATCAAATGCAAGTATCTGCTCCAACATCGATTTGTATGAAAAACACACCCATTCCATTCTCCACACCACCATCAGTTGACTGTCAGAAAAGTTGTCAGCTCCATTTAAGAGAAAACTAACGAACAAAGGCATAAGGCTCTCAAATTTCACTGCTTGCGCCGCAAAAGAATTCCGAAAATAACCCGAAAACTCTTGACCTTCATTCAATATCCTCTGCGAAGTTACAAAACGCTGCGACCTTGATGAATTCTGATCACCGTATTTGACATAAGTATACCAACCGCATGCATAATGTCCTCTTATTGAAATTCGATGCATGTTCCATACCAAACCGAGCTGCACATGCAGCAGCAGCGTATGGTGTCCCCTCTCGGTTTCATCACAAGAAAAAAATCGGTTTTAAATTACCTCTACACGGACCCGCATTAGCCGACCAAAGTTATGCAAGTTGAATGCCCAAAAGGGGAACATACCCGAGTGACAACAAGACGGCTATATATATAAATGCCGACAACGGATAGCCGCGTCGCGTCATATTGTCCTTATTACAAAACCGCACATTTGAAAACCCCCGCCCAAGGTAATAATCCTTGTGTCCTCTGCTCTTATAGCGAGCGGCTGAATTTTTAATTGAAACCGACAGCATCCTTTCAATGATGCTGATGTGCTTCGTGGACAACAACAACTGATGAAAAAATCGCTCGAATTGTTTGTGCTCATTTCTATGCCTGCTAGTGGTGTGCGTGTGTGAGTATGCGGTCCGCGCCGTGCCATACCGGGATCATCGCCTCTTGTGCAAATAGCAACCGAAACTCAAATGTAGGTACTCGCCGGTCGTCGCTGAGCACTGAGCCTCATGGCCAATTGTCCATATTTTTCAATTTCTTATTCATAACTAATTCAGGAATGCTTCATGAACCCTTTTTTTCTAAGCCGAGGGAAGCCGTCCACTGAACGACGTTTGTACGAGTGGCTTATCCCAGATATGAACAACGCGCCAGCGAGTGATATCAGGCGGAAAATGGGAATAGGAAGCAGGGCAGGCCAGGAAATAAAAACAATGAGTGTACGAGAGCAAAACAGGACCGGTGTCCATGCGAAATGCATAGGTAATAAGGACACCATGATGGCAGAGGAAAAAAAAAACCGAATTAATGCCAACGAAAGGGTTGAAGGCACAGAGTGCATGAATATGTCCCCTTTTGTAATATCACCACAATCACGGGGAGAGTTATTGATTAAAAAAAAAAATAAAAACACCGAAGAAACGGTCCACGGGACTGTCCCGTCCAGTCTGGTTGCTATGTAGTTCATTGTATGGCCATATGTTCAGTTCTGGTGAGCCCTGCAGTGACCTGATGTTGTACAGCATCCTTGTCGTTGGTCTACGCCGACCCTTCTCTTTTTTAAAGGGTAACTACTGCTTTATGGCAGCTACAGGAGTTTTTTTTTTTTTGTAATATTATACCTTTCGACTGCGAATTACTTTGTTGACAATCTGTGTGCGGCTTGTTTGTAATCAGGAGGGAAATGCGTATAAAGGTGTTTTCTCATGTCCGGCGATGGGACATAAACCAACGATGAACGATTTGGGCATAGCACGCTTAAATTGTGTTTGGCAGCTCTGCGCTGTGCCGTGTTAAGAGTTTTGTACTCCCTCGGAGGAGATGTTTTAATGAGTCAATTTGTAATTAGACCTAAAGGGGGCTGCAAAGTGGATTTGGTTATTAACTTAGCCAGAAATATGCCCGACGGAGACTTTAATCAAATATAGAGGCACTCTTTGGTTGAGTGAGATTCTGCTAGCGTCAAATCGGAACGGAGATGGTGGTAAACGAGGGTTTTGCCCAATTCTCCGTCAACAAGAAAAGTTTAGAGGTATTGTCAAAGTTGTCTTTATAGATGCGAAATGTTTCTGTTGACCTATTTCGAGTTTAAGAACGTGTTAGAAATGGCGCAGGGTCATAAGTCCACAGGCCAAAAGTCCAAAATGGTCTTTTGACCCACCCAGGTGAGTTGTTTTAATTTATTTTTTATAGTCATATGGATAATTATGGACTTATGGCCTACTTTCATTTTAAGATTGTGAACCTATGACCCAAATTATTGTGGGTCAAAAGTCCATTGTGGACTTTTGGCCTGTGGATTTATGACCCTGCGCCTTAGAAATAGCTTCCTTTTAAGTATAGCAATTTTTAGAGTCTCAATTTAATTCGATTCGTTATGAAATAGCACGTAAAAATATTTCAATAAGTGTCTTAACATTTATTTAAATTTTCACTTCACTTTTTTCTCATTGGCCCTTTTTCTTGCTACTTTTCAGAATTCTGCAGCGGTCACACTGGCTGAAATCAAACATTCCGCGCTTATTTCCTCAAATTTGTTACATCGTCGCTCCGTTGCTCTGTCACTCTCACACTGGTGACAATTTACTACGAGTCGGAAATTTACGATCTAGAGATGAAAATAAGGTTGTACTACAATAAAGGGTTTTTCAATAAGAGCGCTACAAAAGTTTTTTTAAATAAAACAAAAACGGTTTTGGATATCAATGAAATTCTTTATTCCTGTGAAAGTACGTTCGATGCCATTATGTATGGATTTGATTTCCTTTACATGGCCACCACGGGCACGCTTGCAGAAGTCCAGACGCTGAACCCAATTTTCGACGGTTTTCAAGCATAAATCGACCGATACTGCTGCAATTTCACGTTTGATATTCGTACGAAGTTCATCAATAGACCATAGACTTGACGTAGCCCCACAGGAAATAGTCTAACGGCGTCAAATCGCACGACGGAGGCAGCCAAGAGACTAGACCATTTCGTGAGATAACACGTTCTCCAAACTTGGTTTCCAATAAATTGATTGTGACATTCGCTGTGTGGCTTGTGGCGCCGTCCTGTTAGAACCATATGTCCTCCAAGTCCATATCATCTAATTGGGGCCAAAAATATTCGGTTATCATTGAACGGTAGCGATTCCCATTCACAGTAACGTGCCGGTCTTGATCATCACGGAAGAAGTACGGTCCAATGACGTCGCCGGCCCATAAACCACACCAAAGCAATTTTTTCGGGATGCAATGATGACTCATGGAGAACGTGTGGATTGCTGCCTGACCAATACCGCATATTTTGTTTATTGACGAAGCCATTCAGCCAGAAATGAGCCTCATCGCTGAAGATGATTTTTCGATGAAAATCCAAATCATTTTCAATTTGTTGCTCAGCCCAATTCACGAACATACGACGCTTCTGGTGATCAAGCGGCTTCAGTTTTTGTGTCAATTTAATCTTGTAAGGATGTAGGCCAAGATCTTTTCGCAAAATTCGCCACAACGATGTCACAGAGATGCCCAACGCTTAAGAACGACGTGTGAGAGACACATTTGGGCTTTCTTCAACTGAAGCCTCAGCGGCAGCAATATTCTCGACACTACGGACAGTTCTTTGTCTCACTGGCACGGGAACATTTTGTACTATGCCTGTGGATTCAAATTTTTCCACTAGACGCTCAATTGTTGATCTGCAAGGACGATTATGAGGACCATAAATTGGACGTAGCGCTCTTAACGTTGAGGCCACTGACTCCGAATTTCGGTAGTAAATTTTAATAATTTCGACTCGTTGTTCTTTCTATCATGAAATGGCAAAACTGAAGAGAAATGTCAAGAGAAAGGCAAGAAATTCGGCGTCGTTTGCTGTCCCTTTTTTTTTTTTTTTTTTTTTTGGTTGCGTCCAAAGGATGTGTAATCTTCGAAAGATACTAGTTGGAGTTGCCCGTGCAACTAGCATGCACGATTCGCGGGATATGTTTCTCCAGTGCCTTGCGCCTCACGTACTAAACCACACCCATGTACTCTTCTACCACTCTCCCCGCGGGACTGCCGTTAGGTATTACTTCGCGGGGCTGGTTAGCAACTCATGCTAAATCATCTACGTCAACGTCTGCCACTTCGATCCTTCTTTGTCTTTCGGCTCTTCGTAGCTCATTTTGTATCAGCCAGTCGTCTTCTGAGCTCATCATACGCTCTATGAGAAGCTGTGGAATTGGTAAGTTCACTCTTCCTCCTGAAAATCTTCTGCAGTGGAACATTACGTGCTCCGTATCCTCTTCTTCATCTGGGCATTCGGGGCATAGAGGCGAGTTATCGTGGCCGAATCTGTGAAGATAACTTCGATAGCCGCCGTGCCCGGACAGGAAATGCGTGAGGTGGTAGTTGCAGTCCCCGCTTTTTCTTCTTGTCCAGAACTCGATGTTTGGGATCAGTTTGTGGGTCCATCTGCCTTTTGCCGTGTTATCCCACCGGACTCTTGCCACAGTGCTAGAGATGTTGCCCTTTCTTCTTCTTTTATCCTTTTTCTTATGATGGACTCTTGCCTGTTGACAGTTAAGGTAGTAAGGCCTAAGGTAGATCCTTTGCATTTCGTTAGCGAGAATGTCGATGGGAATCATTCCCGCAATAACGCAGGCTGCTTCGTCCGAAATTGTTCGGAATCCGCTTATTGTTCTTATTGCGCAGAGCCTGTATGCTGACGAGAGCTTCCTTCTTGTTTCCTTTGATGTAAGAGCCCCTGCCCAGACCGGTGCAGCGTATATCAGTATTGAGCTGACCACCCTGGATAACAGAATCCTTCTGGCGTATCCAGGGCCACCGATGTTTGGCATAATCCGGGAAAGAACTGCCTGCATCTGTGACGCCCTTTTGCTGGCGTACTTTATGTGCGTTTTAAAGCTTAAGCTGTTGTCGAGCATTACTCCTAGGTACAATAATGACTCCTTTGATCTAATTAGTTGGTTTCCAACACGGAAAGATGCATATTCCACAGTCTTTCGGCTGGTTATCAACACAGCCTCGGTCTTGTGGTCAGCTAGTTCTAGCCCTGCAGACTCTAGCCAATTCTTGATTCTGGCTACTGCTTCATCCGTAGCGGACTCTATCTCATGGATATGTTTGGCCACAGTAACCACAGCGATATCGTCAGCAAAGCCTATAACCTTAACTCCTTGTGGCAGCGTTAATCGGAGAACCTCGTCGTACATTATGTTCCACAAGAGGGGTCCAAGAACCGACCCTTGTGGTACTCCCGCGGTGGTGTTGTAGTACTTAACGCCATCGTCAGTATGGTATCTTAACTTCCTGTCGGTAAGGTAGTTTGCTACTATATTCAGCAGGTAGTACGGCGTTTCCATTCTGACCAAGGATCTCCTAATGCATGACCAGCTTGCCGAATTGAAGGCATTTTTAACATCAAGGGTCACAACCGCGCAATATTTCTTCATCCCACCTCTCCATCTTTTTCCCCGTATTGCTTCAGCCGCTGTATCTACTACCGCCTTAATGGCATCGACGGTAGAACGCGATTTTCTGAATCCATACTGGTCATCAGACAAAGCTCCTTTATCTTCTGCCACCTCGAGTAGTCTGCAGTATATGATCCGTTCTAAGATTTTTCCCATTGTATCTAATAGGCATATTGGCCGGTATGAGGACGGTTCCTCTGGTGGTTTTTTCCCTTTTGGCAGTAAAACCAGGTGTTGGAGTTTCCACGACCTCGGGAATACCCCTTCCTCCAGACACCGTTGCATCGTTGCAATAAAAAGCTCCGGTCGTTTTCGAACGGCCGCTTTAACCGCCACATTCGGGATACCATCGGGTCCGGGCGCTTTGTTGTCACCTATCTTCCTGCACGCTTCGTATAGTTCCCTATCGTCCCTTTTCGTCCCTATCGCTCTACTTTTGTAGCGTCCCTGTTGAAAAACCCTTTATAACCCCGGATGACGGAACAATTTAAGCTGTTTTTGTTAACGAAAAATGTGTAAAAGAATTTGAAAGACTCTCCCACTCACTCTCACACGCAAAGTGAAAACGACAATTTCATAATATCAAAAAAATTTTTATCTGAAGTGGACTGGATTGGCCTGTTCGTCGTTTTACCCACGTCAGCCTTTAGACATAATATATACTAACTATCAACTTACTACCTACTCAGTCACGAAATTCTTTACTAGGTTCGTCGGCTACTCCTCCATAAACGTCAACAGAAAATCTTTTGGACCCTTCTAGGCAAATAATAACTGAAGCACAACAAGTCAGCTAGCTGTCAGACTTACTTAACTTGAACCTCCACAATGCGACAAAAAAATGTGCGAGTCTACCTACACCCAAGCGTCAATTTGTGTCTTCAATTCCTTTTCGTTTTAAATTAAAAATTCTCTTATTATTTTTATTATTATCTTACTTTAAAATTTTTTTTACAGAACACAGACCCCAATACATTTTGACAGCTGGGGAACGAAAACATCAAATTTCATGTTCCAACTCTGAATTGTTCACTCAGTCTCCAAAATAATACGCACTAGAAAAATAAAATGCTGTGTAGCAAATGTCATTCTAAAAAAAAAGATACGGCAATGGGGACGTTCAAGTACCTAGTTTAGTAAGTCTGTCAGCTGTTTGACTCGATGCATCTCGGTTTTAATTGGCTGAAATATGTCATAGGAGATATGAGCAGCTGTTTCAGTTGACGTTTGTAGAGGGATATCAAGAATTTGGTCAAGAAATTCGTGACTGAGTACTAAGTTGACATTTCGGATATGTGGATGACGTAGAAAGAGTGACGTTCCCGATTATTCTAGTTTTTGAGTTCAGGTTACATCTTATCCAGACCAATCTAGTCGACTTAAGATAACTAGGGGTCGCCCCGTGGTCGAAATTCGACCAATTTATTCTATAAGTTAATTTTTGAAGGGGAAGTGAAGGGGAAATATCGGAGGGCTTATAAATAGGCAATCGAAACCATTTTAGGTTTTCCTTAAATTGCGAATAAAAAGTGTCCAGTAATGCGGGCTGTCTTCTATTTTATATTACAGGTAGAAAAGGGTGCATAGAATAGATATGCAAAGTTTCATCGTTTGTTCTTCAACAGTTTTAGAGTTATGGGGACCTTAAGTTAGAAGCCAACATTTTGCTTAAATTTCATATAAATCATAAACCGTCAGGCCGATTGGTACAATTTGAATTTTATTAGATTAGTAATGTCGAACACTTTCGAAAATAGCATTTAGAAATTTTATCACTTTGCTAGCTGCGGTTTCAGAAATAACACGGTTTTAAGGGATTGGGATTTTGTTTTTTCAAATGGTTCTAACTTTCAAACGGTTGAACTACAAACGAAAAGAATTTCACTACAAACAGCTACAAACGATTGTCTGTCGAACTGCATTTCACGTTTTTCATTCTAGAAAAAGTGCGAATTAACTTCACGCGGGTGCCATGTTGTTGTTGTTGTAATTTCATGCAATTCGCTTAAATTTACCTGCTTTAATTCATAATTTGTGGATAATTTTTGTATTGTGCACTTCTATGTATTGTCCCCTACCCAAATATATATAGTGTTGGCATATTTATGTGACTTATAATAGGAAAAAAGGGGGGAAACACGTTTTAGACAACTCCGTATTAATATATAGATGAGATTCTTGAATGTGCCCAATGATATGCTTGATTAAGTAGTTTTTAAAAAAAATGAAATGACACCTGTCAGTGTATAAAGAAAAAGTATAAGAAAACCTGACTATGAATTCAGGGTTCACTGCCAATCCGCTTGAAGGCTGATATATGATCACAATTGACGAAAGGGAATGTTTAAAAACTAAACGAATTAAATATATATGCAGAATCTGACAGCATTTGTACACTAATAAATAGATTTGAAAAAAAAATTGAGAGTTTATCAATTTCTTCATAAATGACTGCTGTTTAAATGTTCTGTGAATATAAATGATTTTCAGGGATGAGTATGTTCGAATAGAAATTACAAAATCCTTCAACTTTTTGTGACTGATTGTATATAGGGTACGTTCAGTAATCTAGTTTAATAAGTCTGACAGCTGGCTGACTTGATATGTTTCAGTTTTTATTGGCCTCGATTGGTCTTGTGAAATTTTGTTTCAGTTGACGTTTATGGAGGGGTAGCCTACAGATCTAGCAACAATGTCCTAACTGAATACCAAGTTGACAGTTTGTATACATGGCTGACGTAGGAAAAGTGACGTTTTTGAGTTGAGGGTATACATCTAGTCCAGACCAATTAAATCGACGTAAGATGATTGAATGTGCCTATTTCTAATACAGTTTCCTATTTGGCCGTCGGTTTACCACCTCTAGTCATCAATAGGTTTTTAATTTCACGACGGGTGTGTTCAGCAAATAAAAACCGCTTTTTAACAGTCACAAACGGACAGCAATACTTACACGGATAACTTGGAAATGATTGACAAGGAACACTAAGTTTACGTTGCTATGATGTGAAGTGACAAGCAATTATGTCGTGTTTCGTTAAGTTTTCTCGCTTGTGAAAGACGAGGTGAAGTGTTGCCAGGCATGGGCAACACTCTCCAATGTTGAGAATTGTAGAAAAACGTCGTTCAGTTCAATGTTACAAGTTCAGACCGATAATTAAACCTGTACAGGGCTGCATTTACTACAAGTAAATCTTAGTAATTTATCAATTTAATTACCATTTGCATTTGTCATGACAGTTAAAAGTCAAAACCAGCGTTCATCAGACCATCAAGATAAAGATAAAGCATAAGAGAGAGCTCAAACACACATTGACTAAAGAAGACTACTCTGCAGAAAATTGAATCTAATGCAAGGATCAATGGAATGTCAACATTATATCCCTTCACTCTTCAATATTGAACATCCTAATCTCTGGGCCATGCAAATATCCCTGCCACGCTCTATTATCTATTCGGATCAGTGCGGATTTCATCACAAACGACATAAATGGTCAACGTGGTTACATATTCCAAGTTTTATAAAAATGCAACTGACCACGCGCATTCTCCCGTCCCACGTCTATATTAAAAATCCCACCCTTCCACCCTCAACTAATTAGGTTAATTGTGTATTCCAAACCCCCCTTGCAGTTGAGCACTAAACGAAACCCCACGAACCCACTAACCCAATTTAGAACAATTCCGTGCATATAGGAATTAATTAAATTCCATCCTCACACCCCTTTGATCGAAGGGTAGATGACATCCTGACCTATCTACCCACTAACCGACCTCCCCACCACGAAATGCAATCCACAAGTCCTGCAAATTCACTGGACACAAAGTCCTTCGCACCACTGTGCATGTCCTAATTCGCATGCACTTTGTGCAATGCACGCCAGCAAAAAAATATTTAGTACAATGACCAAACGCACGAAAAACAAAAAAAAAACAGAAAAAAAATCAAACCATGACCAACCCAACCTAAACCCCCATGCACCCATGCACATTGGACAGGTGGTGCGCTGTTGCCGGCCAATGCCGTCAGCGACGGCTGTTTGTCTGTAACCTGGGAACCAGAATTCAGTCCGAAATCCAGTCCACCACTCCAGGGCCGCACATAATGCAATTCAATCTGGACACTGACAACGAGGACTGTTATCTGCAAGGACGCACGTAATCGCATCAGGGGGAGAATTCGAACTACGACACCGAGTGCAGAGTAAATGCAATTCCAGCGTCATGAATGCGGCTGGAACCCTTCATTCAATTGCCCCAACCACCACCACTACCACCACCACCATTGTCCACCATTGACTTTGATTGTTGACAGCAGGAGGGCGCGCAAGTAAAAACGTAACAATGCCGGCGACGCCGCCGACGATACAGGCACACACACGTGTACGTGCAGTGTAACTGACCATCCGCATTTTGGTGCACCCGGATGCACCACGGACAAGCAGCATATGCACAAAGCCGTACATGCACTGCAAGGATTTAGTGGACAAAAATAGCCCACCACCACCACCAGACGCACTGAATCAATGCAATTTTTTGCCCTCCAGGCGATCATCGCCACAGGGAAACAGCTGAGTGACTGGCTCGGGGAATATGAAGGGCCTGGAGGATTACTATATGCTTGCGAGAAACGATGACAGTTGCATAGCAAGTGCTCCACCGAGAGCGAGAGTTTCACACGATGCTGCTGAATTCGACTGCAACAAGTCAAAGGCCTCCGCACCAACAGCATCATGTGCAGAGTGCACTTGGACATGTTTATAGGTCAGAGCGATGATTCAATTGCATCTGGTTTCGCGTACTCGAAAAAAGCTGGAAACAAAAAACCAACAACGACCATGGCCGGCGGAAGATGAACTCGATGCCAGGTGCATTTCGCATCGCATTGCCCAAGGATAAGCCGACATTCGGATCTGCTGTGGTGGCGGGGAATTGAATTGGCGATTAAATGCCACTCGAGTCCCATAAATCAGCCAAGGGGCTGATTTTTTTTTATTTTTGCGTTTGCTCTTGTATCTCTATACGGCCAAGTGGAACGCGTGTTAGATGCCCATGCCAATTCTTTGAAAATGTTTAGGAAGGAGTACCACCGCGTGCAATGGAACGCGACAAGGCGGGGAACCAGAACAGCTGTCCCTATATTTAGTGACAGTTTAGAGACGAGAGAATTTCGTGTCGGATTGTGCCGCCGGACATCGGTTAGGCGCTAGGGGGACACATGTTTTCGCTGCATGGCGAGGTGGGTTTCACTTTTGGAATCAGCCAACCGACCGGCCAGACAGACCACCGATAGACAGACAGATAAAAAGTGCTTAATAGGATTTTTATGCGATAAAATTAAGATGAATGACGACAAGTTAGGGAAATAATTTTCGGCACAAAGTTGTCCTTTAGGACGGTTTTTTTTTTTTTTTTTTTGTTCGTTATGGAGATACGGTTAAGTGGAATTTCTTGGAATTGGCTGTAATGGAGGTGACAGTTGGGTAAGCAACTGTGAGGAAAGAATGCGTCTGTACTTACCCGGTGACCTTCAAATTTTTTTTTCTTTTTTTTTGCAGGAGTCACTCGAGCGGAATTCCTAGTGAGCAGTCATACCTACTGGGATTAACCTCGTTGGATAGATTTATTTCTTGTGCCATTTTTTATATAGGAATTCAAGCAAATACCAAAAAAGGACTGAAAACTAAACACTAAAACCAAGTTAGACTCTCCTAATAGCGGATTGAAAATGCAGTCTCAAAACCAATTATACAACTCAGCTTGGACCAAAACCCCAAGGCACTTAAACTACTCGACAATCTCACTTTATTTGTTAAACCCTCTGTTAATTGCATCTTAAACTGTTAACTTATTTATTCAACTCGTCGTCTCGATAATTTGGAAATTGTCATTTTCATGCAAAAGTGACAAGCAATTTGGAGAATTAAATAGACATAACAAGACTGCCTCGTATTTCCAAAACCCTTTGAAAAAATTGTTGTTTATTGAAATGCTTGGTTATTTCGTTAAGCCTAGTCCGCAGCCGTTCCGGAACGAAAAATCCCATACAAAAGTGACACAACGAAATCATGAACGAAATTTCGCTCTCCTTTTGTTTTGCAGAACGCAGCTGCTGCAGAATGATGGCGGAAAAGTGGTTAATTGTAGTAGATTGCTTGGTAAAATTCTCCATTTTTTCGCACAAGTTTATTCTCCGGGACATTAATTGCTTGCGAAAATTTGGCATTTGTACTGTAGTGTTGCCAGCTTTTATAAGAAGTGTGGAGCCAAATTGAGAAATTTTGAAGCCGAAAATGTCCAAACTCAAATATGAAGAATAAAAATGAACAAAATCGTAATTGAGGGACTTTTTTTTGTTTCCATTTTACCAATGTTACACAAAATTTTATATTACATAGTTCTCATTATAATAGTTAGTTTTTAAGTTGTCTAAATGGGCTTGTACCTCTAATTGCCGAAACAAATAAATAAATAGAAATGAAGACATTTTCTCAAGCATATCTTTTAAGATGATTTTACTGCTGAAATGTGAGAGTTTGTTCAAAAACTGTATGAAAATGGCGTTGGCTCATTTGCAATTAACTGTATAGAAAGCTTTAGTTACCTATACGAAAAGAGAACGTTCGCAATTGAAGTCATTTTTTATAAATACCTAAGAAGCCTAAAAATCGCCAACGTTAAAGTAAATAGACTAAATTAGGATAATTCCAAAATGAAAATTTTAATGGGCCAGTAAAAAGTTCGAGTATCCAAATTGGAGACAAAGAGACAAATAACCAGTGATGGTAACACTGCAGCTGATGGAACTCTTCACAAACTATTTTCTGCTGCCTTTTCGCAAGCTCAAATTGGAAGATCCGTTCTCAACTTATGGTCAGTCTTACGGATGCAACTTTGTTTCATGTATATACAGTTTTTTTCTGTTTTGTTTAAAAAAATATTCGTTTTTTTTTATTTGCCTTTATTTCCTGTGAAAGTAAGTAATATTTAAAGAAGCTTCCTTTTCTTGAATTGTCTTTTCCTTAGGTTAGGTTAACGGGTGGATACGGCAGGGTAAACCCTGCAGTACCCCACTTAGGTCCATGTGGACCCATTGTGATGCCCTTGTTGGGGGGTAGCCGATGTTGTTGGCGATGTTGTTAGTTCCTTCTAATTACTCGACCTTGTCCAGCCATCCTGATGTATTTATGAACCTGTAAAGATTAGATAAATTAACATCTGAAAGTTCTTGTATGTCATGGAAGTGGTATCTTCCAAGTGTTCTGTTCCTCAAGTGACACAGACTTGGGCAGTGACAGAGGAAGTGAGGTGTGTCCTCATGCACCTCCTCGTCTTCGCAGCCCCTGCATATATCGTCATTCTTGAGTTTTAATTTCATTGTGTGGTTTCTCAGGAAGTTGTGCCCTGTTAGGGCACCTACCAGTTTATGCAGCGACGTTCTATCAAACCGCATAAGCTTGCTAGTCCGACCTGCATTATACTCCGGCCATAGCTTCCGTGAAATTTCGCAGGTAGTTAATTCCTTCCACCTGTTGTTGGCTTTCATTCGAATCTTGTTTTCCACTCTCTCTCTGAGATTACAGAGCGGTGGATTGATCGATTTAATCGCCCGATCTTGATCCATAGCAGATCCATTTCTTGCCAGTTTATCAGCCATCTCATTGCCGGCTTTGTCCCTGTGTCCAGGGACCCAGCAGAGGCGCGTGGTATGCTGCGAGCAGAGAACCTTAAGCTCTTCACGGCAGCGGCGAACTAGCTTCGATTTTATTTCAATAGCAGACACTGCTTTTATAGCCGCCTGGCTGTCAATAAATATGGTAATATCATCATTTGGTATTGCCATCATTGACACCATATGGGCAGCTTCGGCGATTGCCAGAACCTCCGCCTGAAAAACACTACTGTGATCAGGCAGTCTGATCGAGTGGTGTATATTTAGCTCTTCGGAGAAAATTCCAGCACCTGTACCACAGTCCATCTTAGATCCATCTGTGTAGATGTCTTTTCCTTAGTCTCCTCTTTCTCAGAATGAATCAATCTCAAAAACAAAATTAGCGATCTTCAGCTACGCTTCTTTCGTCAAATTATTAGTGAATCATTGCCAGATTAATGATATTATAATAACATCTATTACAAATGAGATCTATTGCAAAATGAGATCTGTTACATTTTGATTAATTTTGTATTGTGATTGTTATTTTGTGTTATTTACCTTGGTTCTGTTTGAAAACAAATCAATTATCCTACATTTTTTTAGAAAATCTACTGCGCAAAAATAGTCATACAGTGGCAACACTGGTTGTGACAACATTTTATTTGGAAAGATTAGTTTTTGGCAACTTCCCTGCCGGCTTGAATGTTTGTGATAAAAAAAAATGGGAACCGTAAAAAACCGCGAACTTTTAATAACAATTTTGCAGATAAGTATTTAATGAGTATTGAAAATGGAAATGGTGTTTGGTGACCAATTTCCCAAATTTCAAGCTATTGGATTCAGTGTTTTATTTTCTCCTAACCGCTCAATCAATTTTGCCAGATAATCATTCATTAATTATAGCTCGCGGAGTTAGATAGATTATGAGCAGCGTGGCCACTTTGCTGCAATAGCAGTAGATCTACTACACTTTTTGCAAAAAATAAATCTGCTGCCACTAAATCCAATCTACGCACTATTTTTTTTTTTTTTTTTTTTTGTTTGATAAACCTTCTCTTAGACAGCTATACAAAACTGACATTCAAAATAATCGCTGCAAAGAAGGTCTAAAGTCTTAATTTTCTTTTGAAAAGAGTTGACCTCGGCTGCTTTCATTCCGGATATCATGTATCAAATCTCTGTGTCTATGTTTCTGTTATTTTCTCGTTTTCTGCTAAGCTAACGGGATTCTGACTCTGAGAGCTTATTTGAAATTTTAAACATGGATAAATAACGGGTGATTTTTTACCTGGTTTGGTTTTGGCAACACTGGTTTTGACAGCTGACGTGTGTTTAGTACCTTGTGTCACTGTCAAACAGCTTCAGTTTGGTTTGCAATTTAACCATGGATCGTCTTACAAATGAACAACGCTTGCAAATTATTGAGTTTTACTATCAAAATTCGTGCTCGGTTCGAAATGTTCATCGCGCGCTGCTTCCATTTTATGATCGGCATTCTCGACCTTCTGAGCAGTCTATTCGGTAGATTGTGACCAAATTTCGCACCAAATTTACTTTGTTGGACATTAAACCACCAACACGTTTACGTACTGTGCGTAGTGAAGGAAATATTGCGGCCGTATCAGCTAGTGTGACAGAAGACCGCGAAATGTCGATTCGGCGCCGTTCCCAGCAGTTAGGCCTTTGTTACAGCACTACGTGGAAAATTTTGCGGAAGGATTTGTGCGTAAAGGCTTTTAAGATACAGCTTGTGCAAGAACTAAAGCCAGCCGACCTACCACAACGCCGAATTTTTGGTGAATGGGCTCTTGGAAAGCTGGCCGAGGATCCGCTTTTTTATCGAAAAATTGTGTTCAGCGATGAGGCTCATTTTTGGTTGAATGGGTACGTAAATAAGCAAAATTGCCGCATTTGGAGTGAAGATCAGCCAGAAGCATTGCAACAGCTACCAATGCATCCCGAAAAAGCCACTGTTTGGTGCGGTTTATGGGCCGGCGGCATTATTGGGCCATATTTCTTCAAAGATGATGCGAATCGCAGCGTTACTGTCAATGGTGAACGCTACCGAGCGATGATAACAAACTTTTTTTTGCCCGAAATGGAAGTTCTTGACTTGCATGATATGTGGTTTCAACAAGACGGTGCCACGTGCCACACAGCACGCGAAACAATGGCGCAATTGCGAGGCGAGTTTGGTGAACAGTTAATTTCACGTTTCGGTCCGATTGGCCGCCTAGATCGTGCGATTTGACACCATTAGATTATTTTTTGTGGGGGTATGTCAAGGCTAATGTGTATTGGGACAAGCCCGCTTCGATTGACGCACTGGAAGCCAACATCCATGCATTCATTCGTGAGATACCGGCCGATATGTGTGAAAGAGTATGCCAAAATTGGACTCAGCGGATGGACTACCTGAGACGCAGCCGCGGTCAACATTTGCATGAAATTATCTTTAAACATTAAATTGCAAGGTTCAAACTATCGATTCAAATAAATATTTCATTCATTTTTTCGAATTTTTTGTGTTTTTTTTTTTAAAAAAGTTCTAAACCTCTTAAAAAATCACCCGTTATTTATTGAAAACCACAAAAAAGAGTAAAATTGTTCTGACCATAGTGCTGCTGCAGAGCGAAAGTTTTCGATTGTAAGCCAATTCAAAAATAACCTACAAAACAAACTTAACGTAAATACTCTTGAAAATGTAATTTGTTGTAAGGAAATTAATAGTGGTTGGACACCCTCAGACTCTGCTTGGCTTTTATAGTATTTCCAAAATATTAGTTTAGTTAATGGAACGTTTATAAAAAACATTAAAGTGATTATTTATATAGTTTAAAACAATTTATCTTTGTTTTTTTGTATAATTAAAAATCTACTGCGCAAATATCCAATCTACTGCTTTTTTTTTTAATGATCTACCGCGCTCCTCTCTTTTTGTAGTGGAAACGTTGATTATGAGCGAGTTATTCAGCGAAATGGTCACACTGACCGCCTAAACAGCGTTCCCAGCAGACTATTCACTTGAGGCGAATTGCAAACAAATCAATCTATAACTGTACTTACCTATTCATGAATTGAAAACTGCTATGTAGTCTACGACAAAAGCATTATATTTAATTAATCTAACATCTAATCTAAAAAAAATAAGTCTCAATTAAATTAAACTGCGAAATTAACAATTAAAACCATTTTCCCGCGAATAAAAAATTCTTGCCACTAACTGTCAAACTTTATTCACAAATCACAATTCACATTCGCGATCCACAAACCAACAATTATTGAAAAATTCGTTCCAACTCAACCTTTAAAAATGAAACTAAATATGGTAGTTCGCAACAACAGTCAGTCAGTGTCAAAAAAGAAGAAGAAAATGCCAAGTGACAGCTGAAAAACTTGTATAGGAAAACATAACAGATTTTATGTGGTTGTAATAAAAATGTTAAAAAAATACTAAAAAGTATAGAATAAAGTGCAAAAAATGAAAGATGAAATAGAACCCAAATCCATACTGTTGACATAAGTCCTAATTTGGACTTATTTCATCTTAATGGCTAAAGTGTTATAAATGCAAAACTTGAGGAAAAAAGTCTCAACGCCTTGGAGTTCTTTCACCTGTAATAACTCCTAAATGTATATGGAAATTCTTGGGACTTTTTTCATTCCGTTTTTTGCCGTTAATTCGTAGAGCCAATGGGAGTTGTGGACTTTTAAAAAATATTTGAACAAAACACTATTCTGGCCATTATAAACCAGCTTTGTTATACTACAAGGTTTTTGTGACGTTTGAACCGAAAATATAGCCCATCTCTCTGTGAAATGATGGACTTCGCGAAACACTCTATCCCGGGTATGTCAAATGTCAGAAACTACGAATATTCGTTTGTTCGTTATTTGCTCTCATGTGAATAGTCCTTAACTCAAATCGTATCGCCTTGTTGAGCAGTTGAGTCAGTTTTATTCGGTTAAATTTTTCTTAACTTTCTTGCACTTATTAATTTCGACAGTTTTGGAGTCTAATTATTCGAATGCCTTCTCCAAACCAACAGAGCTTGCATAGGCATATACAACAGAGCTTCTTGGGGCGGAGATTGTTGGTGTGTCCACACTTCTTCTTACGGCAATTAGTGGCTCTTGGGTGAAACCTGGTATAGCACTTGCCTCAAATCATCTTGAGACTTTATGTGATAAAAGTATACCCCCAATTGCAAGGAGTTTGACTACACTCCCAAGCCACTTTCAAAAGACGCCTGAAGCATTGCACTGACTGTGAACTTTCGCATTTTTGACCGGGAAGTCTCCTTCTTGTTGTATTTTAAAATATTTGTAAGTCCTCATTTTGCCTATTTATTGAGCTTCATAGAGTTTCTCTTCAATCGTCTAGCATCCTAAGCAGTTTATTTTTCTTAAACCAAAGAACTGACAAGTTGTACGCAAGTCTGCATGTTTTAGACGTAATTAGATATAATGGTCAGCAAAAACATATCAATTTAACTATGTAAACCAGATGCCCGATGGAAAGATCCTCTAAATGCCAAATTGTCCTGTTCCTACAATATCATTGGCAACCATTTGAATTAATAACTCTATCGTGAACACGGATCATTTTGTATTCGACGTGTTGTTCGATGGTCCTCCATCCAACCGCTAACACATTTTTCTCGGGTTTTCATTTGCACACTTCCATTGAGAGTGCGGATCGAGATATTTTCGCGTTGTCAGCTCTATTCCATTGGACAATATCCACTCGAGATGTGAATACAATCGAATGACATGCAGGTATCGTCTGCCCATCAGGATGTTTTTTACCCTTGCTGCTATTTAGATAAAGCTGATCGTCTATTGAAATCGACGTGATATCAATCTCATATTCATTTTACAGTACTTTTGTATAGGTAGTCGGATAAAAAGAAAAATGAGCGCGGTTGCGATCGGTAGGAGGTTGTGGATGATGATGACGCAAGCGCTGGCAGATGCGTGCTACCGGCCACGGGTCAAAAGGGTTAAGCACTGTTTTTTTTTAAACGATCCATACCTGGTGGATAGTTTTGTTCAACATCCCGTTTATCTTGTTTTTATTGGTATCTGATTTGCATCTGAATGTTTCTGCTGTGCGATTTCATTGTGCCTGTGCCGCGATAAAGACGGACGATGCGATGCCGACGGCTGTGAATTTATTTACTATTTGATGCGTGAGTAGGTTTAAATATCTAACTATGCTTATGTACAGTAATCATGATTAGTGTGCAATATTCGTGGATAATGTACGGAGGCGTAAATTGGTGAAGCTGGTGGTTAAATGCTTTTAGACTCAATTACCAACGAGATTGAGTATTGCGACGAGTGGATATAATTGCATTTAAGTTGAATTGCATATTTGGAAATGATGGAAAGGTATAATTGCAGTCATAATCCTTAGGCCAATTAGCGCAGCCTTATGTGGCGTTGCTAGTTAAGCGGTCTTTTTGGAAACTTTTAAGTGCTTAGCAATATAAAGTTGTTACTAAGTATACACGTCTATAAGGGGATACGCTTTGTATAAAAATTGTGTACACAAAATGCAGCTTATAGGTCATACCAGCAGTGACTAGGCTTTTAAAACTTCATATGCAATTTGATATAGTAGGTGCCTAGGTACCTGTTATATACAAAAAAAAAACTGGTGCGACTGTATCCAACAGTCCCGAAAAATGTGTATGTGTAAACACCGTGCGTGCGGTATGTGTGTGGCTTGATACGCGTCATTGAGAAAAGAGGGAATTGTAATAACCGTATTCTGGATATATTATGAAATAACAATAATTTATTCTTTCTGTGCTGCGTTTCGGTAGAATAGATACAATCGGATTGTGGTAGCTAAAGTAAGATATGTACATTCGAGACTGTAATCTATCTAGATTACGCTGAAAGACTGCATCGATGGTTGTTCCATATCGTGTTGTTGAAATTTTCCGGTTGGAGTTCATTTGAAGTCGCTCCAGTTTGGTTTTCGAGACGAGTTCTCCATTCACGCGAGCGTTCAGTACTCGTTTTCCCCAACCTTTTTTCCGACTTTCAGAGGTTTATTTGCACGTAAACGCGCCCTGTAATTTCGCACGTTCTGCATCTGGCTTTCCCATATCTGAAAATATTTTAACGCATCTTTAATGACGGCAAAACATTGCATTATTGACAGAAATATGGAATTGTACCAATAACTTATTTTCCTGTATTTTTCTGCGTTTTACTATTGAAACGCATGTATTCAACAGTGAAATCGAACAGTGAAACAACGCGCACTTAGATGTTTACGTATCAATAAGCACTCCTAACATTATGCAGTGGAAAATACACGTTTGCTGTTACACAGGAAATGAAAGTGTCATTGGAATTTCATTCGGCTTGCATTGCATATTGTAGGGGCGCTGGCCTACGACATTTTCGTTATGCGAGAAACAGATTAACACAGCAACAGCAATAATAACTTTCACAACTTTTTAGAACCAATGTATTTTAATTACTTTGAACACATTAGCACAGCAACATCGACAGCGAAGTCAACGTTAAAGCTGTAAAAAATTCGCTGTTGCTGTTGCTGATGTTTACATATCAACAAACACTCCTAACATTATACAGTGGAAAATACCCGTTTGCTGTTACACAGTAAATGAAAGTGTCATTGGAATTTCATTCGGCTTGCATTGCACATTGTAAGGTGCTGGTCTACGACATTTTTGTTGGTTGTTGTCCAGCTGTGATTTCTGCGTGCCTGGTAATTCACGAAAGATTTGGCACTGAATTTCCTCGAGATGTCCGTCACAGGGAAGAAATGTGTATGACCATCATATATGAAAAACATGCTTTATTTCACATCAACAAAAAGCTGAAATGAATATGCCCCAGCTAAAAGTATGCAATGATAAAAAAATTTACAATGATAAAACACAGTGACGCATTTCCGTTACACATTTGTCCCCGCAAGTTAAATGTGTGGAATTACTACACCAGATTCCAATAACGCGCGCTTAGATGTTTACACATCAATAAGAGAAAGATGACCGTATAGGAACCTAAGGGTCGAACTTGTCACAACTATTTAGCTACGTTTGAGTGAAGTTTTATTTTTTGGGAAAAAGTGGGAATCACGTAGAAGGCTATTTCATCAAATTTCTCATCAATAAGCCTTTTCACTTTCAATGCCAAAGAAACTCTGCAATCCTGCAACAAATGTAATACACCTCTTTCCAGTAGATCAGTAATAGATTTGTTGGTTGATGCATGTGACTTTTCACAAAGAAACAACTCGCTAACATACACTAAGGGCTCAGACATAATATCAGTATTATGTAGGCTCAAGCTAAAATAAATAGTTGGCGCAACAGGTCTTAGGGACCTCAAGCCTTGCTTCTCACAACCATTCGTTTTGTGTGAGTTTTTTCATTGGTATTAAAAATTGACAAAAGTCCACTTAAGTTTAGTCAAACAGGAAACACTTCAAAAATGGACAACAATACTTAAATAGTCACGAAGTAATCCTGCTACCGGTTACTCACATGTAACTATCTCTCTTAGCACAACTTCTTAACATTTCTCAAGATTTGTTCCAGCCGACGGCAAATTACGGCAATGACGGCAAAGGCCAAAAGGCACCTTCATTTATTCTTACTGGTACTGTCCAACTGGCTTCTGACTTCTTATTCCATGTCGGAAGGGTAACAATTAATAATACAAAATAGTTTTGGGGACTTACTTCATTCCTTCTTTTGGGACCTTATTTCATTGGGCATTGGGGCCTTATTTCGCAGAGCCTAATAAAAATATTGAATATTCTGTCCAAAGTCAATAGAAAGAACGTTCAACAAGATGTTTTCTACCAGAGTTTGTCTAGGAAAACTCAAAAGAGGCCTGTTATATATCGGAAGAAAATTTGTTAGCCAAGAACCGCGGACCGTTTACTTACTTCACTATAGGTCCAAACCAATATGGAGTCGTTTTTGTTGTAGGTATCATGTCACTCAGTCAAAAAACAGAAACAAATATTCCGTAAAAAAGTTACAGATGAGGTTAATACGCTAATGCGAAAGATGCAATGTGCATCAGCCCATGTCTTTAGATGGATTTTATTTTGACAACGACCGACCCTATTCTGGTTCAGCAGCTACCACGCCCGGCCAAATTTTAAGTCGCCGCATTTAATTAATGAACATTGGTCGCGTTCCACTGCCCGCTAGATGACTAGCGGCATGTCAAACTCCATATAAAACAAAATTGACATTTCACTATTTGCGCTTGACGTCTAGCATAGAAATACCGCACACACACCCAGTCATCCAGTGTTATCAAATTCTCCAAATATCTCCAAAATGCGTCGCAGAATTCTCTTGTCTTTCGAAAACGAAGCAGAATTGGAGCCCACTTTATGGAGTTATCCGGACCGTCTTTTAATTCATATCTCCTACGCAAATGGTGCCATCTAGATCTTTTGACAGTTGTCGGAGCCATCTTGTTTGTCTCGGGCGGACATTGCTGTAGAGAGCTGTAGCGTGCAACTATGGGTTAATTGAAGAGACTTGTTGCCGGGGCTAGATAAATAAGTTTGTAACTTTTTGCCCTAAACACTATGTTATGAAATTTTGATAGGATTATTATTTTTTTTTTTTTTAATATAACTAAAATGAGTTTGGGGATTGTTGGTTCTTTGTCGTTTGTCGGAATTTGAATATCAAAAAATGTATTTAAATGAACTCTGACATGAAAGGAAAAAGTACTTGGATACATCCCGACAATGATGTATGGAAATAACCTTTCCATGATAATATTCTCTAAACGGATAGGTAGCGTAAATGTCTTCGGATAAACCCGGATAACCAGGCAAATTCCACAAAAAATGTGTTATTTTCGATCGAAAAATTTATGTTCGGATAAACATGGTTTTTGACTAAACTCTCTCGTAAAAATATTGTGCATTATGTAGAATGTAATAATTAAATTTCATTCCGGATATAGTATTGGTGGGTTCACCGAAATAAGTCCCCGGAAACTAAATCCACTGAGGGACTAAGTTTCCACCTAGTGGGAAGTAAAACCACTTTCGAAAAGTGGACTTAGTTCCCATGTAAGGTGGGAACTAAGTCCACTTTCTTATGGGAACTTAGTACACATTCAAAAATAAGAACAGGCAACTAACTTCCAACATTTAGAATTGCAATTTTTGATTTTGTTTGACAAAATACTCCATTCGAAATTTAGTTTGCAAGACTCTCAAAATAATCAAAGGAACGAAACTGAATTTTTTAATTTTATTTTTTAACATTTTTAGCCTTCGAAAATTTGAGAAAATAAAAGTAAAAAATTCACACGACCGGTCTAGGCGTGCGTCGATTTTTCTTTTAATACTTTCAGAGTCTTGCAAACCGAATTTAGATTTTGAAATTTTTTTTATATACCTATATTGCTCTGCCTCATTTAAATTTTAATTTCTCTTAGTTAATAAAACTTGCAAAGTACCAACTTGAGTCTTTAATTTTACTTTGTTCTTAGTTGACAGTGAGAATTTACTTCACATTAAAAGGGAAATAAAACCAATCAGAGTTTTCGGAATTTATTTCCCACCTTACATGGGAGCTAAGCTCACTTCACGAAAGTGGTTTTATTTACCATTAGGTAGGAACTAAGACCTTCAGTGGACTTAGTTCCCGGGGACTTATTTCCCTGTACCCTATTGGTGGTGTTGCTTAATCAAAAAAATATGTCTGTGAAACTTTCAGTTTAGATAAGGAAACAAGTGTTGGGACAGATTCGGATAAAAACTTAGTCTACTTAATCTTTTGTTCCATGAATCCAATGGTACGCTAATAATGTGAAATAGCAAGGCCTTGAAGGCCCGCAATTACTATACTTGCATATAGTTCACCATGAATTGTAGCTCCACCTATGTTGTCAAGTTTTAAGTTTATGGTTTTACCCAAAAATATTAATGACTCAATGCAAGGGATTCATTAAGAAAACAGAAAGTTGTATGTGTTCCGGATAATGTGAAACTATTAAGCTGTTTAAATAAATGGCATATCCATCCATATCCATGTACTTCGGATAATGAAACGAATGCCTATTTACACTCGGATAACAGATTGGCTATCAGCTATCACAAACAGTATTGAAACCAACTGTTGAAATTGTTGTTGAAATAAAATACACAAATTGCTGACATATTATGCAATAATATAGTACACTAGCAAACCCATGCCCGCTTCGCTGAGCACATTTCCAAATGGCTGTTCCCTCTAAAAAAAAAAAAATAATTTAGTTAAAAGGCGTAAAATTCTTGCAATTCCTCAGGCAGGCTTAAAAAATGCTAAAACTTAAGAGAGCAGAAGAACACGTAGTTTTCATCGCTTTTGCCAAATCAAAGGGTCTGCAAAATAAATTGGTGTGCGTGCAAGCTGAAGGACTGTTCGATGCAGTGTTATTATATCGTAGGATTTATCCCTTTTTGTGGGAATTTCAATGTCCGAAAAGCCTTTCGTGGGATGAAGGGAAAAAGCATCGAATCGTGGGAATTTCAGGAATTTAAGAAATAAAAATTAAACCATAATTTTTTGCTGAAATTTCATCAAAACTCCTACATTTCACCATGATTATCAACACACTGAGTGCCCGTAAAAAAAAAAAAAAAACACCTCACATAAATTGCCTTTTATCAAAATTTTCTAGTACCAAAAAATAATCGTAGTAATGTTACAAACTGTGGTTTTTATACTAAAGGTTAATTAACCGTGATTTTCTTTCCGTGTAATACAAATTTTACTTTTAAAAATTGGATTTTGAGGCAAAAAAGTATAGTTGGATTTTAAAAGGGAATTTGAGTACGATGAATAGGGAAAAGTGACCACGCTTCGTGGGATAAATGAAAAGAGAGTGCTTATAACACTGGTTCGATGTCACTTCTCTGCAAGAGTGATGCCAAGCCTTAAAAGTTCCAAAAATAATAATAATAATTTTCCATTTATATTGCTTTTTGAAAAAAGAAAGCCCAAAATACAACAAAGCGTCCAATCTGGCAACTCGCTGAACACGTCCATAGCAGAAATGCTGGCTATACCAATATATGCAAACATCCACTCGAATGGAGTGTATGAATGGTAGAAACGGAGGAACGGTATTCTTTCTCTGTCCACTCACTTCGTTGGCTAAACGGACCTGATTTTTATTTCCAGTTTTGCAATTCCTATTTGGATGATTTTTTCGTTGGAAAGGTATTGTTTGTTTTACATACAAATCTGCTAAAAAAGAATAACTTTCCACCAAAAAAAAGAATCATTAAATTTGGTGCTGCCAAACTCGCGATAATATAAACGGACAAACATATATCAAACTCATTTTTATACCTATATATAGAAGATATTTCTTAAAAATATGAAGATGGTAACACCGTTTTTTTTTTTTTTTTAATCATTTTGAAATATCGAAATATACCTATCTTTGTAATAGGTAGTGTGGATTGTAATTTTTATGAATTGATAAAAGACCGAAGAGTTCCTCTGAGTATTCGTTGAAACCACTTGCTAAGCCAGGACCTCTGCTTTTTGTTTGCTTCCATATTTTCTGTCATACGTAACACTGTTTTGGACTTGACACACGCCAGCAGAAAATCTAATTATTCGGCGTCTACTCTAAGAAATGACTGTGCACAACCAATGATGTTCACAAAAATACACAGACGCGATTGCTGTGTTTTCACTGCTACTCTGTTTCTCATTCGTGCTAATACACAGCACAATGCCACAATCGAAAGCAACGCACACCAGTATTAGTGCACAGCCAACGATTTTTTTTACTGTTACTCTGCTGTTTTTCATTCGTGCTAATACACAACACAATGCAACGCTTGCAAAATCGAAACGCGTTTACTTTGATTCCTCTGTTTTCCGTTATGCAAAAATAATGCCCAAAAATAATTTTTTTTAAATTAAATTTTTTTAAATTATTATTTCACACAAACCTTCTACAGGCAAATAATGAAAACATACCAAAAAATCAAGCAAATCGGACTTCACGTTCGCATGTTATGAACGTACAAACGAACAATTCATTTTTATATATATAGATTAAAGAGCTGTGGGCTATTTTCAACATCAATTGCTAATTTGAAATTAAGAAGCCACCTGTTTTTTCGTTAGTTTGTGTGCCAACTAGAAATTAGATGGCCGGATTGTTTTGTATTGTATTATACGTAAAACCAAACCGTAAAAATGTTCTTTGACTGTTTTTGAACACTTAAACTTAATGGTTGAAGTCAATCTTTGTCTTAAAATTTTGCTTATGAATTATAAAGTTAGAAAAATATGCAAATGATCTTTGAATTTTGTAGAAAAATAATTTATGCATTTTTCCGTAAGAAAAACGTTTTCTGATCAACTTCTCAGTCAATTCCACAAACGAAAACCGACTCATTCCACTGACATATTTCATTTCTTTACTGTTCCATCTGTCAGGAATTTTTTTTCCGATGGAATCCAATCAGTGGGGGTTGGTTTGTTGTAATTATTTTCGTAGGGAAACATTTTTCTGACAGATTTCTCGCTATGACCGCCTGAACGAAAAAAAAAAACTCATTTTCATACTGTTCCAACTTTTTCGGTTGCATTTTACGTATGGCTATAACTGAGGCCTTAGGCTTTCTCTCTTTTGCTTTTTTTAGTTTGAATACAAAGACCTTTCGGATATATCCAGATAAAGATTAAATTGACTATACCATCGATATTATTTGTTTGGATAGTTCTCGGATAGACCCGGATAGCATTGAAAAACATAACATGGTCGGATCCTATCACGAATAATGCCCGTCACTTACATGTTACGTTTATCAAGCTTGTTTAATTCGACACTCACTTCGGAAACTTTCTTTTTATTTTAAAATCAAACGTTTTAAAGTACAGATGGACTCACAAGATTCGTTCAAGCAATCTCCAACTAATACCTATAGCTAAACTTTGAAATGCATCCCGTTGCCGTATTTCTTCTGACGTCGCTAAAGTTTGTACATTTTAAGCGCACCCAGGCTGACCAGTATTGCCAGTTTGGTGTGTCCATATAAGGACAAATGTCAAATGATACGAACTACGTAAAAACAGTAGGTCTGTTCTGGTCTCTAACGATACTGCATTCGAACACATTAGCCAAATTTAGTCAAAATTCCAAACGAGCTAGGTAAACGTTCATAAAATTCCGTCGCACGCATTACTCGTTCACGGGCGACGCGATTCGACTCCTGTTTTCCAATTAGATTCGCACATCAGTTGAACAATAACTCAATTCCTTCTATTTTCCGATATAAAGTAACTGCAATTATTGAACTTGATTTTTCAAATTCAAAGAGCTTATTCAAAGATCATTCTGATCGACCTCATCGTTTTCTCGCAATATCCTTTAGAGGCGTGAATAATGTTCCAAAAAAAAAATTCAGCGAAGAAAATCCTTAAAGCTCGGACAAATTGAATCCAATCCTCTTCCTGGACGGCCTACCTTCAGCATAATCACCAAGAAAATAAGGGAATGACAAAAAAAAGGATACCCTGCACACTCGTGCACATTGCCTAACTTTTAACCAAATCCAAACGAGACAAACCGACAAAGACGAAATTTTTAATTAAAATCCTTGTGTCAGCAGGAAAGAGTTTTGCGGCCGCTGCCTCTGAAGACATCCTTGAATTACCCACAGAGCCAACACAAAAAAAATAACCAAAACCAAGAAAAAATTCCTCTAAAATAGGCAGAATATAAATCCGTAAAAAGTATGATTTCAAAAGAGACGAGAAAAATACTTCTGATTATCGCGACTGTGGTGATAATAATAAAGGACACTCTCCGCCATCACATCTTTGCCATTGTCACCAAGGTGAGAAGGAAGAAATAATTCCTTCAAACGCTGGGAGTATATTTGCATATGAATATTTATTATGAGACGTTTCTGTCTTAGGGTCCAATAAAAAAAAGAAAACAGGAAAACGAAAACCAGTTTCCAATGCAATTAAATCCAATAAAAAGGGTTGAAGAAGGATGCTGTTTGATTTGATGGAAAAAATTCACGATTTGCTTGATTTGGGACGAGAAACGGTGGGACCCTTTGCCTGACACTTATGCCATAAGAGGCGAGTCCTTTTTCGTTATTTTTTCCCAGTTTCTAACCTACAAATCCGCTGCGAACAACAATTTATAATTGTGTGCGAGCCTGAGCCATATGTAAATGAGTGATGATGACGAGAAAACGTTTTCAAGGCAGACTCGAATGGAAGAGATATATCCTTTCGTCGAAAATGAGACCAACAAAAAGTGTAATTCTAGTTTTATCGCTCTATTTCTCGTGTGTTGTTTTTTTTTTGCATTCATAGATATCCTTTCATATGTCCCTTTCCAGATATCAGAGGCGCTCCTGTTTTTGATGACGATTATGAATTTTCCGCGCCAGTTTTTTTCCTAGTTTTTCCGTCCCGTTTGACGGTGTTTTGTTTATCTATACATACGGCGGCGAACGACGACGTATGCTATCTGTGGTGCTGCTGGTGGCACATCCAGTTCCAGTGTGGGACGCACCAGTTCATATATATTTGACACATCCAGACTCACAGTCTCACACAACACGACTCTAAAAATGATGAAACTTGCAACAATGAATAATTTTGACAGGACCCTCTGCCGGAGTTACATTTGCGTTTCGTTTCAATTTCTATTGTTTCTCCCTTTTATGCAGTTTTGTGCTCTTCTTTCTGTACGCCAGGGAAAGTGTATGTTTTTTTTTGTCGGCATGGCTCTCCGGAATGGATTTAGATAATGCACCGGGATGTTTTTCCATTTTTTTTGGGATAAAAGTCCCTTATTCGTTTTTAGACGGCCAACTCTCTGGACGATTTGATTTGAATAAATAGACACGAATCCGAAAACCAGTTTTAATGGACGCGACCCGAATTGTGTTCGTTCGCGTCTGTCTATTGGGATGATCGTCAAGGATTTGATGTGGGTTCGGGGGAATTTTTACGAAATAATGAAGTCATTTGCTTTTGGAAAATAAATAAATTTTGTTATGACGAAGAGATTATCTTTCCGGTTTTGATTTGAATATTTTTGACGGCAACCGTGTGGTGAAACAGGTTTTGGTGCAAAATTGGGAGTAGCGGAGTTCATCGCTTCATCGTTTGGCGAGGTGAAACTGTTGCCTATTAAACTTAGGCCGGAAGGTTTAAAGTTTAAACTTCTAAACGTCCGTCGGACGACAGAGGCGTAATAGTCTTAAATTAAGCCACGAATTTTCTTATAAATTTGACTCATTATTTTTACCACAAATACGAGTTAGAAGACGGAGGGACCGTTTCAGGTTTTCGGGGAGACTACATTTTTTTTTTTTTTTTTCATGAAGATATTATGCCGTCGGCAAAACGAATGTCCAAAAACTATGATCTCACAAAACTTCGTACATTGTGCACCTAATATGCAGATATTTACGAAAACGTTAACGTCCCTTCAGAAAACCACTAGGCGAATGTGCTTCTCTAGGCGAATGGAAGGCGAGTGTTTCTCAATTCACATAAATAAATGAATAAACTTTCTCGAAATTTTCGAATATTATTCTTTCGCGTTGGTTATGGCGAATCGCCTTCGGATCTTCTACCGCCATTCGCCACGACCGACGTCAACGATTTCACACGATCCATGTATCGTCTGGGATACTTAAATGAACTCGCCAGCAAACTAAATCCTCTTCTAGGTAACTTAAAGCGGATGGATTTCTGTGTTGTCTATCTTAAAATAGTTTAAACCCATTAACGACTTGACCAGATAGTTATAACGAGACTAAACGGCCAATTTTTCGTGTTCATTGTACGTCTCAAGCCGTCGACAAAATTGCGACGGGGCTTAAATGACTTTAAGACATGATTTTAGTAGGCTGCACTTTATCACAGAAATTGTTATAAATCCACCAACTCAGAATTACTTATCCCTAAAATGTTGTTGAACTTTTAGTTAACATTTTACTTTATTTATTGCATAGGTACCTATAGTAAAATGTTCCTCCGAAAATAAAGAACCCGCTCAAACCGATAGTTTTTAGTCCACGTACTTGTTGCGTTAACTATTTATTTATTTGAATGCGTCGTTGTATTGCCACGGACATGATTTATTCGCGTTGGCGTCCGTCAAAAATAGTGGCACTGTATAAAAACACCATTTTTTATTTATTAGGACAACTATATAATTTTTGCACCAAGGTAACATTTTTTACCATAGTCTGTTGATACCATTTTTTGAAAAATGTGAAAGTGCTCTTTAATTGCTCTTCTTAACCAATTAGTCTTAAATTAAAAAAAGTTTTGAGCTTGATTTTTGTACCAATCTTTAGCCTAGTACGCAGCTCTTAAAGCGTAGTACGGACCTCTTCCAAAACGAAATATCCCATACAAAAGTGACACAACGAAATCATGAACGAAAAATTTCACTCTCCTTTTCGTTTCGCAGTACGCAGCTGCTGCGAAATGATGACGGAAAAGTGGGTAGTTGTAGTAGATTGCTTGGTACAATTGTCCACTCTTTTTTCGCACACGTTTATTGTCCGGGACATTAATTACTTGCGGAGATTTAGATTTGGCATTTGTACTGCAATGTTGCCAGCTTGCATAAGAGGGTGGAGCCAAATTGAGAAATTTTTTAATTCGAAACATTTTTTGCAATGTTAACAAAAAAAACGTAAATGTAAATGAGTTCTTATATTAGACTACCTACTTCGAAATGGGTTGGTATAAATGTATGAAAATCAATTGCAACGGATTTCCCGTACAAGTGAAAAATATGTTTTCTTGCGGCCAACTCACAAAAGAAACCAAATTCGGATTTAATGTTCCATTTATCAGCAGAAATTTGAAATCATATCAAAATCTGAAATGTCCAATAATCGAAAAAGGCATACCTGTATAGAAAGTCTTAGTTAGTACAGTAAAAAAGATTGAATTATAAATTCCTAAGGATCCTAAAAATCGCAAAACTTAAAATACCTATAGTGAATAGCGTACATTACGATAAATCCGAAATGACAATTATTTTAAGGAGCCAAATTGGAAATAAATAGCCAGTGCTGGTAACACTGCTGCTTGTGTATCAGCTGACGGAAATCTACACATACTATTTTCCGCTGCCTTTTCGCAGACGTTTCGCTGTCCAATTTGGAGACCACCGTAAAATTTCGTTTCAGAAGAACTCCGTACTACGCTTTACGTAGTAATCCAGCAAAAGCAAATGTTAGTCAACTTGGTGTACTCAACTCACACGAATATAATAAACTTTTAACCGCATTGCATCCTTCAAAGAAAGAAAAGTAAGTTTGTAAACGGGGCTACAAATAACTATAAAAGTTGCGCCATAAATATGCTTCTCCTCGCATACCTAATTCTCTTGGATAATTGTCAGATCTTCACGATAGGTGGCGCTATAAACAAAACCTCAAGATGCACATAAATAATGTTTTTCCGATGGTCGAACCTTGAACAACTCGCCACTGAGTCAACGTTTGCAATCATAGGACTGTAAAAAACAATCCGTCCATTTATTTGACAGTTCCTTGTTGAGTTTGTAACGATGCATTCAGCAACAGCTTGAGCAATTCAAAGGCAAAACCGCACAAGCGCCGATCACGATTGCCACTTTGGTAATATTTTACCAAATTTTGTAACTTTTTTCTTAGTTTGTGATTTTTGGTAATTTGGTAATTTTTATCTGGTTTTGGTAACTTTTTGAACCAGAAGCACCAAAAAAGAAGAACTCGATATCATAACGTGTAAATGCTGCCTTAATTTTTCAGGTAAAAGTATTACTTGTAATTGAGTAAGTTACATCTTATTTGTTTTATTTCATACAGTTGCCGTTGCTAAACTGCCCATAAAGTCTGGAAAAATTTATACTGGCAATTTACAGTGCTAATTGAATTTAAAAGACTTATGTTAAAATGATTTGATATGTACACTTTTCTTTTAGTTTCTCTGAAGACAAAAGGAAACATCAATTCGAATAAATTTCACGTTTTCCTATAAATTATTTTTACGCCGAAGTGTCAAAAATTTAATGCCACTAACAACAAAACCCTAGTGTCTGCCAAATCAGTCTTTGAAGCAGCTATTTTTCACTCGAACTGCGTACTTCCTACTGATATTTCACGTGGAAAGTTCATTTTGACTTTTCGCGGGGCAAAATTTGTGTGAAGAATTGGATTTCACTTGAGAGGCTTTACGTGTACCTACTGCATAATAGTGCATACTAGGCTTAAACATAGGTACACTTTTCCACTGACATGACATTTTTGTAAGTTCGTAAATCAGAGAAAAATCCAAGGATACCGAAAAGTCATATTCATACTGACTCAAGACGATATGTATGATTTTTTCGTGTCTTATCATTTTTCCATATTTTTGGTAACTTTTAGCTTGGTCTGGTAACTTTTTTTTCCATTTTTGGTCGCAGAAGTTTTTGCAAGTGTTAACCATGCCGCTGATAAGTACTATTGTATACAAAGTACATACACCCGTATACTCCAGTACAGTGTGTGCTATGCCCTACTATGCCTTTCCCCGTGCCTCCCAATTAATTTCCTTCGCTGATGCATGGCAGTTCGTCTGTACATACGATCAAACAGCAACCGAACGAATGACGGCTCCGTCCCGCATTAATCGGGTATACAAGAGATACACCCCCTCCCTAGTCTAGTGCTTGCTGGACTAGCATAATATGCTAATAAGCGTTTTGTATTCTTGAATCAATTTTATTGGTTTGGTTACAAAACTTACACCCGCTTGCTGATGGCTCTATGAGAACATCAGGCAAATCCCAAACGATCGAGCAAAACTCAGAGTTCATCGTACCAATCTAGTCTACCACTGAATTCTTATCCTCAAATAGTATTATACTATGCATTTATTTGAAATTGTTGGTGCTTGTAGGCCTGCGGGTAACTCAGCAAATTGCCGAGTCCGCCATAAGGAAGACTCGAAGACCGCCGGGGCTGACGCAAGATAGACCCATAGACCGCCGGGGTTAACTTACACAACAGAGGACCGAGCCGCTAACCGTTCCGCTGTAGTAAAACCGTACATCGGCAATGAAGCTGCAAATTCTCTGGCAAGGCAGGGTGCAGCGGAGCCCTTCATAGTGCCTGAACCATAGGGGAACACACTCTATGAGAAGAGTTCAGGAGAATGGAAAAATAAAAAAGAACCACAATCTTTTAAAACATCCAAGGCCTGAGGCAAGCAAAGACAGGCTGCTAATGCTCATGACCATACAGTACACTTGACAACCGCGAGGACATCAACTTTCAAAAACTCCTTCTGTTACAGGACAAGCAAACTTTGGAACTCGCTTCCTGGGGATATATTTCCAGAAGACTACAATTTGCAGCAATTTAAGTGCAGAACAAACATACATCTGCAGGCATCTCGGGGCGCTGTTGAAGCGTTATAGGTTCGCCTTTCTCGGGAGAAGTAGGTATATAAAAAAAAAAAAAAAAGAGACTCCTAGGGAACTATAACCTAAAAAGATTCAAGCCATTTATCGGTCTAAGCAAAAATAAGCTAAGAAACCCACCTAAAAGGTCTCCTAACGGGATACTGCAGACTAAGGGTACACCTGAAGAAAGTAGGCTTATCAGAAGAAGGTCTCTACAGATTCTGTGATGAGAGCGCCGAAACCCCAGTCCACATTCTGGAATCCTATGGAGCACTGATCCATAAGAAGTTTAAGAATCTGGGCAAGTACCAATTACTAGAGATGAGACCCACTACTCATTCTCAGATTCATAAAAGAAGCTGGACTGGATGTGCTCTAAGGTCGATATTCTTACCAAGGCTAAGACAGAGCAAAGACCCTCAAACACGGTTCTTAATGGAACTGTTATACGATGGGGCTCTGGAAAAGGCATGAACCTTTCCAAGGTATAAGCATGGGGCATGATAGACCACAAGGTCGCAGTGCACTAGACCCTCTCTATTATTATTATTATTCCTATTATTATTATTAAACCGTACAAGCATAATAATTGTAAAATTATTTAAATTGTAAACGTTGAATTATAAAGATGTTTGAATTATATTTTGTAAAGTAAACAAACCTTAGATAAAACCACAATAAACGAAACTCCTCTACCTGAAGTTCATGTTTGGCGATCCGACGAGCTAACCTTGCGGTCTTAGCCCTAGACAAAAAGCACATCACAATTCACAATTTAAAAAAAAAAACAAAAAACATCCAAAGAAAAACACCGAAACCATAATGCACTTTTTTTTAATTCTGCTTTTTGAATCATCCTGCAATTTGCCATGAATTATTTTTTTACCTTGAAGTAAGGATAAGGTCTTTTAAATCCTCCCCAAAATTATATCTGAGACTTGGTGCCTTGGCGTTCCACCCTCTCAATCAGTGTTGCCAGCTTAGGGGTTTTCCCCGAGATTTAAGGGTTTTTTTGGTCGACGGGGGAAAATCTGGGGGGAGAAATGTGTTTTTTTTTTCACACTTTTGCATTCGAAAAACAAAAGTTAAATGTTCGCGCTTCAAATTCGAAATTCCTTCTTTAAAGTCTTACAACATGTTTAAAAAATAATGATAAAAAGTTTGTGTTTTTTTTTTATAAAAAGTAGCCAAATCCTATTTATTTGGAGATATTTTTTGACCGTACGGGGACGCAGCTCTCAATAATTGATCGTTAAACTTCCAATGCATATCTTCCCATCTCGCGAACCTCACACATTTGCACTCATTAAATTGTGGAAACCCCATAGGAGTTATTGATACATATCCTTGATTATTTTATCAAGCATAAAATGTTCGAGGAAAGCGCACTCATAATTAAAGCAAACTTTACGCGTGTATAAACAACAGAAAGCGAAAAAAAAAGAACTACGCACACTCAAGCCCTCTGAATGAGAATAAAATATTTACATTCGAGATGCAGTCTCTCGGAATTAACCTCTGTAATCTGTAATTCAGTCTGACATAATCCAACAAATGCCCACTTGAGGATCTGCCCATACCATCGCGGTGGCTGTCTATCCACTTTCGCATATAGAAAAGGCTGAAAGTGTATCTGTATCTCCGTAATTAACTCGTTTGGGTTTTTTTTTTTTTTTTGATTGCCTGTAAAATAAGTAATATGCAATTATTTGTTACACGGTACTCGCTGTTGGCATTCAAGAGCAAAAGTCATCGCGGGTGGGGGTTGGCTGCTCCGAGGCTCCGACTCTCATCACGAGACTGTGTGTGGAAAAAGTTCTTTGCAAATATTTGCAAAATACTTGTATCCGTTTTGTTAACTTTACCTAACATCCTGTTGTTATCCGCAAATGAATATATACAGCCCGTTGAGGTATGTATGCGCGCCGACGGATATATATGTGCAAAATTGCAGGATGTACCATTGTAGCAAGAAGAATGAAATACAGTCTCAGATGTGAAGAAGATTGCTTTATAATGACGAAGGCACTTAGAATCATGATGCATATGCAGAGGACGATTATGCCGATAAAAGGATGTGCGAGGAGGGCACATCGCATGTGGATGTGTTGTTTGCCTTGGAATAAAGGATGCGGGTGGAAAATGATTGCCCTTGCACGGATTTTTGTTCAACTTTTTCCTCTTGCAACCAACTATACAAGTGTATAAAAGGAACAAGGAGCTTCTGTGTGTGCTGTACGTGTACATGGTAGGCCGGTGTTTATGCTAAAGCGGATCTCATTTAGCATGACGACGGCATGGATTGGAGAAATCCGCAAGCTATGCCACATATGTACCTATAGTGCAGCGCGACTACGTGCAAGGCAGACGCATAATGCAATCTGCAGCAAATAAAATTTCTATTATCCTCTTGTTTCCTGTTGCCAACATCCTTATTAAAAAGGAACGGCACAGGAAGTGAGTGGTCTGAGATGTTGGTGCGATGAGGTAAAAGCATTGGATAATGCGAAGGAAGGGATTATACTGCGTGGTTTGAATTTACTTCTGCCAACGGACGGTGTCCCGTCAGAGGGTGGCACGCATATTATGTCCTCAATCCATGGACTACATGTAGAAGTCTGCATTTAATATTTAATCGTGCTCTTCGAAAGAGTTTGGAGAGACCGCATTTAATTTAGATTTAATAAGACCTTTAATCGCTGTCCTTAGCAGCAAGGTGCAGGGGCTGCTTAACAGCAGTCCCATGAGGTCCTCTTATGAAAGAGTTTCAGCGAAAAAATTATCCAAAATGATGGGCAAGCGACCAAGTGGTAAATGCCAGAGAACGACAATTTCTGTTTACGAACGCTTTGTTCGAAAGTAGGATTATGTCGAACACTAGGTACTTCATCATCAGACTAAGTAACTTGAATTTGGACAGTCAATTCTGTAAAGACTTTTTAGTTTACGCCTGGCAGGAAGTGAACGATGCTCCAATTGTTGTAGGGAAGACAGAATATGATGAAAGGAATGTATTCGAGTTGTTGCTTAGATGTGAATCCCCAACAGAAATTATGGGGGGCCACTAACTACGACTCTACTACAACGTTCCCTTATTCGCCTATGTAGGTGCCCTTGGTTCAGGCTTTGTAGGGCTTGTATCTTCTTTTACAGTTTTTGCAACATTTCTGGACTGACATCTCCCTGTCGACGCTTTTCGTATTTCTCCTTTCTGTTGAAGATTTTTTAGGCAACTCTGCGCCCTGGAGTTGTTCGTAGAGTTGCTCTATATACATCTTGCTTGAATTTGGCGGAACATGACTTTTTCGTAGGTTGAGGTGAGTGCTGCCTTCAAATACCCTAGCGTTTATTCCTTAGCGATATAAACCTTCTCACTGTCGATGTTGGAATTTTTAAAATATCCGTAGCTTTCCTCAGTTTTGTACTGTAGGTAGTGGTCCCAGGTCGGTTCTAGCACCTCGGAATGTACAACACTGGACACATGTTTTCTACTCAATGTCATACATGTGGTTCTTCATATCTTTGATCAAATAGGCACATTGGCTTTGCATACCTATGTCAGGATGTTAGAGACGCGAGTTTGATACCCCGATACGAATAAACTTTTGAATTTTACGAGCAGTTGTTATCGCAGTGTTGCAGTCGTGCTTGGAACACTCCTCAATGGTGCACAGCAGGGGCTTGGACATGGACTGTCGTCTTTCATACTGACATTTTAAGCACTTATAGGGACTACAATAAGGGGTTTGTTTACAAATTTGGAGGTCAAGAGTGTGTTTGCCTAAGTATGCTTCCAAACCTATTCGTCTACCAAGAGCAGCTGTTTCTATCCAAGTTTTTGATAGTCCTTTTATTACTGATGGTCCCATAAGTCCCCCTTTTTTGATGGCATTAGGCTTCCCTTATTTCCGTCAGCTATTCGTCGACCCTATTAAGAACCCGAACCTTTAATTTGCAACCTTTCGTTCATATTGCATTTGTGTGGTTCTTAAAAAATGAAATAAGTCTTATCCGAGGCTGCTTTTACCCGTGATAATCTGCAGATTCTACCGCCACTTAGTTCTCTTAAGTTTCTATTGACCTGTCAATCAGATTTGTGGTCTTCTAACCTAGCGGAAGTATTCCCTTAGTGCTGCACTCTGGCGGGAGAAGACTGTGCCGAACTGTTTGAAATATTTCATAGCTCACTCAGTTGATCTTTCGGCTTTCCGAGTGACGTATGAGTTCACGTAAAAAAAGGCTAATTGGTTCAAGCCAAACTCCACCCCAGAATACATCAGGTTACCTATAAGTTAGTGGATGAGTTCCAAACGACCACCAATAGTCCTTACTAACAGTTTTGGAACAACAATGGAAGTCGATTTTTCTTGAACCGTACAAAACGGTTCTAGTGACTTTTACAGGAGGGGACGATAAAGAGCTTTATCATGACCCTCTAGCTAGTCAATGTGAGAATTGTGGTTAAGTACCAAGACTGGCTCCGAATCTTCCTTTTTAGAAGCACACTCGGATTGCAGAGAACGACGGCCTTTTTAATAATTGTTCCGGGACTTTAGCTGCAAAAGATTTATATTCAAACCTTATTTTTTTACAATAGATATAGCATAATGCTCGACGGGGAAAGAGTTGAATCCTGGGTAACACTTGCCATAATGTTAATTGGGATATATCTTAACAAATTCAATTTGAACCTCGAGGCCGAATGCCGAATTTTTAGCCAGGTTCTGTCTGAAAGAGAATATCTGCGCGTATATCTAAGAAATATAAGACTAAGAAGAAATATAATCTTATTAAGGAAAGACTTTCCTCGGTGGAGATAAAAGCACTCTGCTACCAAAGATGGATATACTATCCTTTATTAGAGCTGTCTCTGTGCAATCTCTTTTAAAAAGCCGCCGGACCAGATGGGATTCCGAGTTCCGACGTAAGTCTTGCAAGTGATCGCCAAATCCTCCCTCCTACTTCTGCTCAATGTAAAACCGCTCCATATGGAAGGTCTTTTCAAACAAGGTTATTTAAAATAATAACTTCTAGTACTAAAAAGCCACGATCTATGTAACTCGACGACCTTGATAAGACTGAAAATCTCTTAAGGAGGATAGGTAGACAGCAACGTATAGGGCTATCTTCAGTCCTTACTCCCTAGTGGTACCACAGCGGGAGGATGCTACGTGGGGCATGATCTTCGGCAGCAATTTCAAGAGCAGGTATCATATCTGATAAATAGTACAGCTTCAAGTTGTACTTAAAAAAAAAGAAGCCGCAGAGGATTTGGTTATGACTTTTTAGAAGACTCTGCGCAGTAGCAGCCTTTTATGAAAATACACCTCAAGGAGCCGCACAAGACTATAGAAATCCGAAAATGTGAGTAAACTAAGGCTACGATTACGCGTACCATTTTTCGTGGCGAATTTTGACATGCTGATGTCCCCAGAAGTCGGCCATTGAGTGGTCACTCGTGTGTCTTTCGTGAGATTGCGCTGCGACAGCCCGCTTGAATAGCCGCTTGCCAGGCGATCACACGTAGTGACAAATTTAGGACAAATGTTTAAGTCATAACGACGTCGGTGTGTCAAAATTTGACATGAAAAGTGGCATGTGCAATCGTAGCTCAAGTCACGAAACAGATCAAATTTTAGATGGGAAACCCTTTGACTAGCCTAAAAATAGAAAAGTCGAAGATTACCCATCATGGTGGCTTTTTGGACTCAAACTTCAACTTCTTCAAGATTTAATGAGCTTTGTCCGACTGCATCCAACTTCACTCATAAGTTTTGGAACTTCTTCTCCTAAAGATGAAGGGGGGTTTATCCGAAAGAAGTCGATCACAATTAGGTGTGGGAACCCTGCTCACACCTTAGACAAAACAGGAAGCATAAGGCACCTTTTATAAAAACAAAAACGCCTTGACGAGGCCCATACACCTACCACCTGATGGACAAAGGACACCTAAGACCTTATTGTGAGTCTGCCAAGAAAAAGGAAATATAGCGCTAAACAATTTTTTATTTTACTCCTTCATTGGTCGTTGGTCTGTTGTGGCTTATGGGTCTCAAGTTTTTGCAGGCAAGGATTGATGGAAATCTTCGTTACGTGCTGCCATTTTAAGCATCTGTACTCCACACAGCTGATATAAGACCACAGAAGAAGTAGTTTACTTCAGAGTAGGTCTACGTTGACGCCCTACTGACGACTAAACGTCTGGTTGTTGGACTCACTGTTTCACTTATTGGATTTTTGAAGTGAATTTTCCAATTGCTTGTTGGGCAATAAATAAAAACCCCGATGAAACGAAAAAGCGACAGGAAACAGGGGGAGTAGCGCGCGTAATGGGGCACTAACTCCGAATGAGCCTGAAAGCACTTAATGCACGATTGGGATATCCAGAGACGTACCATCTTGTTTCAGTACTAAAGACCGAGTATAGGTAGATATGGTCAAGGCTAGGTTTCTTTTAAGAACCTATGCCGATCTCGGAATTTGCATGGGAGTACAGGCTAAGTTGAAGTGTTTTCCTAGAAAGGTGTCAACAGTCGTGCAGCTTTTGGTACTTATCAAGTTTAAGTAATCCAAAGGGAGCATATCCTCATTTTGCCCGGTACTTATCAAGCTTCATTCCACCCACACGAGTATGGCCTATTTTACGAGGCGGGCCAATCACTTTTTTAAAAATCAAATTTTAACCCACAAGTTCTGCAGGTTTGAAGCTTCCTGAAAAGTTTGGTAAAAACTGCTCCCACTACCTTTCAGTAGATTTCAAGTACCTACCTACCTACAATGTGCTGAAAGTGGGAGCTCTTTTGGTCTTTTTTTAAATGCAATGAGACAAGTTTCTGAAATGTGCAGACCCCCGCATTCTTATATATTTCAAAGGAGATCACTGAAAACATATCACAAAGAATTTCCATCAACGTCCTTCTTCACAAACTGAAATTCGACATAATTTCCCATCAATCAATCCCAAGATAAGCGAGAATCGTTGTTACTCCTCGCTTCCCCACTCAGTCCGCCTTTATACTTGCACCAACTGGCAAGTGTAGATCCGTCGGATCAAAGTCAACCAACGGCAATAGGAAGGATTAAAATACACAAGTCTACACTTTCAGTTCGTCGTTTAAAACTAAAGAAAAGCCTATTATAACTGTTTACATACCCTCGGATATAATCTTGAATATACATTCTTAAATATTAACATTGTCCGTCGAGCATCGCTCTCTAACCTCATTCCCCGTGCGCGCTGGTGTATCCACTATCCATAGTACGTTTCCCCACTACTCGGATGCAGGGGAGAACAAAAAAAAAGACAAAGATCGCATCCTCGCTCACCGCAAGCAGACTTCAACTTCAACCACGCTATACCAAACGTTTTTTTTTTTTTCGACTTTTCTTTCCGTTCGCACTCCATTTTTTCCACCATTCCTCTGTGAGCCTTGTTTTCGTTTCTATTTCCTTGGCTCTGCATTTTTCCGCTACTTTCGAGAAGACCTATAATAGGACTCGCTCTGCACACAGTTACCCAACGCCAACGGTATCCACACAGACAGCACTGCTATTCGGCCTCCTCTGTTCGTTGGCTCTGTTTCTATGTGCACGTCATTCATATTGGTTTCCCTTCGTCTTTGGGTTTTAGGACTTTTTTTCCACTTTTTTTCACTTTTTTTTTTTGTCCAGGACTCCCTCATAATTAAAAATCTACAGTTTACCATTATCGTGCCACTTATACAAGCAAACAAACGGTCGCGTCAGGCGATACACTGCTACCACTACTGTCAAAACGACTGCCATTGCATTGTGACTCATAGAAGGTTGCAGCAGGCTTAACTAGGAAAGCAAAAAAATTATTGTGTACTTCCCACACTAGTTCACGCACCAACAACAACCAGCTCACCGCCACCCCCGCCTTATGATGGCTATTTCATATAGTTTGCATATCATTATGGATGCCAAAGGAGAAACAAATCTACACAAGCAGAGCGAGGAAAAAACTCTTCCAAATGCGAAAAAGGACACACGACTAGCGACAACAACGACGTCGACGACGACGACGAGTCAAGGCGCAGCCATTTTCAGTCCGTCTCTTTCGCACACGCCACTAGGAAAAAAATGGTGTCCTTTGACGAGGAGGGTGAAAGAAAAAAAATTCCACCCTCCTATATACGGGTGCTGTGGGGGTGACTATGACTAGATGGTGAGGGTGGTGGTATGGTAGGAAAAAAATGATCACCCCTCTGCGATATTTTTTGTTCGTCCTTTTGCTACAGGAAACCGCCATTTTTTTTCTCTTCTTGGCGAATCGGTGTGGGTACAGTGCGATGAGGGTGGTTGAGTGGTAAATTGGAAACTTCCGCGCGCATCATGGTAAGTCACACTGAGCCGAGCCGTTGGTGAACAGCAGCTCACGACTGAGGGACTATGTTGTATTGTTGCAGACATTGCTGCCGAAGGAGAGTAGGTAACGTACATTGGTTATGATTTGTGTGTGGGGGTGAGTGGTGGTGTTTTTTTTTTTTCACCATCCCTTGTCCGTTAAAATGGATGGAACGAAAAATTGCGAGACAAGGTAAGAGATATTGCGATCTGTTGTCTCTTTTCAGCGCGCAGTAGATGCGGCAAATTGAAACATTGGCATTTGTGCTCCAGAGATGTGCGGTGGTCCTTGGAGCTAGAAATATTGAAGAGATCCATCAGCGCATTGATGAGTAAGGCCTCGGGGGGTAGTGGATGTGGGTGGAAAACAAAGCTAATGGGGGTAGATGGAGCTAAAACATAGTGCGGCGTTCAAACGAAATTTACTTAGACGGTTAATTTACTTTGCTTGGCCAATTGATAGAATGTTTCATTTATCTTGACAGCGTATGTACCTATTCCTGGGTAATTCAGTTACAATAGTGATATAGGACGGTTGGTAGGTTAGGTCAGATGTGTAGGGGCATCACACGCACTGTGTGTGGTTGTGGAGATAGTTTAGTTGGCGTTTAGGTAAGCAAATCCGGCCAAAACTAGATGCTAAAAGGACTCAGAGACTTCTATCTGTAGGTAGAAACAGAATCAGCTCCGTAGTGGGGGCATTAACAGGACACTGTTGGATAGGTAGGCACGGCCGTAGGTTGGGTACACCCTACAATGATTTTTGTAGGAGCTGCATGGATGAGGAGGAGGAAGAAACCGTTCTTCATCTTCTTTGCAACTGTCCAGCTCTTGCAAATTTGCACAAAACCAACTTAGCAGACTACTTCTTCGATGACCTCAGTGACTAGCACAGACATACGCTGTATCAGCAAATACATTACAAAAACCAAATAACTTCAATGATCTTCCACATACACTCAGCACCAGCAGTTGGTCTTACCGACCACTTCTCGCTCCATCCTCTCTTAGACGGGCTGTCTGTGGATTGCAATCGAGGGATAAACTGTTTCGGTCACCCTTCGTACATCGGAAACAAACCGTCACTCGGTCAAACTCACCTTTTGACCAAGTTGCCACACCCCGAAATATGCGTTGTAGGCTAATTGCTGCAATCGCCACTAATACTGCGCTTTTTGCTACATCCGCCCTATTCGATAAGTTGCCAGAGGACACAAGCGAGGGCCGAACCGATACGGTCACCACTCGCGCATCCGAAGGCATACTGTCGACCGTTCGCCTCCTCATTGACCAGCCTTAACAAATCTCTCAATAAAGGTACACAAAGAAAGGGCCGATCTATTAATCACCAATGGCGCACAGGGTTACGCCATTATGACGAGACGTTAAAGGATTACAAACGAAGGGTACACTGTTTCGGTTACCCGGCGCTTATATCCGAAGACATATCGTATTTTTAATTATCCCCAGTCTCCTCCCTTCAAGGAGTTGTCTGAGGATTACAGGCGAGGGGAAGACTGTTTCGGTCACCCTTCCCCTATCCGAGGATAAACTGACCCGACTCTCTACACGAGACGTAGGTAATTTTTAGACAAAGAAGACAAAAAGTCATAAGCACAAAGATAGAAATGCGCCCACTAGTATGTCCGGCCTAGAACACTCTGGCCTTCTCCCCATTCTCTTAACTCATGTGGTTTCACAAAGGACCTAAATTATATACAGTCTAAGTGTGTCTTTCTAGACAGCCACCTTACCTAACCTAACCTAACCTTAGTTGGCGGGCTTTGTAACAGTCCCTGACTGGGACAGTGGCGATTTTGAAAGGTTAACTTTGGACAGTTCATTCAAAATGAAAAACGGACGACAGCCAAATAGACAACGGAAGGGTAATGCGACACGGCTTTTGGTATTTTTGACAGCCAAGAACTGCACACGCGCCATAATTGAACGAAAACCTATCTAGGGTAAGAAGATTTACCATAAGGACATCTGTACCAACTGACACGTGAGCAAATTTTATAGAAACCCTGAAGGTTAAGACGAAGGCACAGACATAAACAGGGTATACTGCCGCACAATCTGCACTGAAACCAGCAAGATCTGTGCCAATGCTTAGGATCAAAAGATCTAACTAGATGACCGTTAAGAGACATTTTCCACTAAAAAATCTCTGCTCCTACTGAATACAGAGATTGTGCGCCAAATGTATAAAGCTACACGAGGAACGCGCAACTTTCACCGTGGAATAATCGAATCTTTTGAAATTGGGGATAGAACTTCCTGAATTTTTCTCGATGTAATTTACATCAACAAAGCTTCAAAAGTAATTAAAGAAGATCCTACCCTGGGTAAACAGTAAATTGCGATTCAGGTACATCTCCCAGACCTTGATAAGTCTTTGAGTCGTAGTCATAACAAATGTTTTATCAGAAAAACGGCTCGACGACGGACTTTAGGCGCATAAGCTTTATATCGCTCTTCAAGATCCTCAAGGAACCATTTGAACTCATGCACTTTCTTTAGTAAAAAATGGAATGATGTAGCTTTTCACTAATCTCGTTTTAAGACTGCATTCCTTGGCTGCTTTAACATCCAATTTGAAGGTTTTCCGCGTCTCCGTTTACGAATGTCGTGAAGCCTAGTCTGAAACCTTACTTTTTAAACTCTGGACCTTTTAAATCGCCACATGCCACATCAGTCCGCAAATATAAACTACAGAGGTAATGACTTTTGTTGAATAAACCGCCATTCTTGATCTTAATTTAATATATACTCGTATATGAATCCTTCAACCCCGGGTGGGGCATAGAGCGGCGACAAATTTCTTCCATCATTCTCAATCTGCAGACATCAGATACTTCAGCTGTGGCCACGTTTTACGCTGCATTGTTCTTGGTCTACCAAATCGCCGTGTACCTTGAGGGTTCCATTCGAAGGATTGCTTCGCGATGTTGTCGTCTGAATTCAACAGATCTTGATGCGTTATATGCCACAATTCTTGGTTAGATATAATTTGCGGCCATCGGATCTTAAGGATGTAACGCAGGCAGCGGTTAACCTATGCCTGCAGTCTTCCATAGATGGAGGTAGAAACTTTCCAGGTTTCGCAGGCATACAGCAGTACGGACTTGACGTTGGATTGGAAGAGCCTTAACTTGATGCTGGGTAGGGAAATTTGACTGGAGTTCCATACTGAGGGTAGCATTCCAAGGGCGCTGCGCGCTTTACTAGATCCATTCCTCCTTCGGACGAGGCAAAACTGCCTAGATAATTAAATTCATTGACCTCCTCTATAGGTGTCTGTCTCAGAATAATGGGCTGATGTGCTGAGCGCCCAGTGTGCATTATTTTGGTCTTGTTGCAATTGAACCTAAGACCAGCCATCTCTCCATTCACTTGCAGTGATTAACACAATCTCATTCATCCCGCTGTTGGTTTTTACCAGGAAACATATCTTCGGCATAATCCAGGTGGCTTAGCCTCTCAAACGGTCTCCATTGGATACCATGTATCTCGGATGTACCTACGGTGGCAGTCAGTACATCGTCTATTTTCAGTAGAAAGAGGATAGGCGACAGAATATCCCCTTGTGTCACTCCATGTCGCACTTCAAAAGCTTCGGAAAGCTATCCATTATATAGAACGAAGCATCTTGTCACATAGGACTCCTTTATAACAGCAACAATTTTCAGGGGAATCCCTCTCCTATTTAAGGATTTCCAGATCCATTCGCGGTTGACTCGGTCAAAGCCCTTCTCAAAGCCTACGAACATAAGGTAGGTGACGTAAACTCGGTTGACTGTTCGAGTATTATACGCAGAGTGTTGATGTGCTCGACACAGGACCGACCACTACGCAAGCCCGCTTGATGCCTTTTTGAGTGTATTTTCGATCCTGTCCTCTATCCGTTCGAAAATGACAGCTGCCATTATTTTCGGGAAGACAGAAAAAACGGTAATACCACGCCAGTTATTTCAGTTCTTAAGGTTTCCCTTCTTATCATCTATCTTAACAATAACTTACCATCCTTCCAGTCCCTGGGGTATTTTTCATTTTCCCATATAGCCTGTATTAGTGGTAGCAGGATACAGGCCGTTGTGTCGGGATCTGCTTTCAGGAACTCGGCTGGTATGCCATCAAGTCCACCTGCTTTGTTGACTTTTAGGAGTTTGATCGCAGATTTGATTTCTACAGCTATAGAGGGCCCGGTGTCAATACCCCTATAAGAACACGCATTTCTATATGTTGGGAGCTCATCGTTGCACTGCAGCTCATCTGAGTCCTCATTTAGCAGGGCGCAAAAGCGGTCCCTTCATTTCCTCAATTGTTCTTCTATTGCTACCAATAGCGTGCCGTCCTCATCCAAGAGATGATGGTTGGTGTTGGCTTTTTCAATAGAACAGTTGCAATATCGTTCTTTAAGCGCTTCCATCTTATTTAAATGTGACCATTTACGCTTTGCCAATAGATACACGCATTTAGGCGTAGAGATACAACTTGGTTCAGCCCATTTCAATACTCGGAGATCACAGAGCATACACGACAGTACCTACTGTCTAAGCTGAAACTAAATTTTGTGATGAAATGTTTGCCAATAGAATCCATCAAAGAAGTTTTTACACCACTCTGAGCTGTTGGAGTAGGCCCCCTGCGTACGCTACTGGATTGGGTGATAGTAAGACGTGAATTAATTCGCCAGTTACTGGCTGTATGACACTTAAATCGCTTTTTATTAAACCAATCCCATGGTATGAAAAAATGAAATACCGGGACCGCTTCTCAGACTGAATGTTTGGAATTTAACTATTTTTTTGAATCGTCCTTCTGATATACTCAGTAGAAGTCGCACATACGTTTATGGGTTGGCGAGGAAAGATTCCAGGCCACACCCAGGCCAAAATTTACCCATTGTGATAAAGAAGTCGCAGCCTTCGCAGCCGTCGAGCCTTCGTCTCAAACTAACCTTTTGTCCTCCATGGGGGATGGCGATTGAACCGCGCTAATGAGGTGCCTGGTCTTTTGTAGCGATCTCACAACTCCACTCAACCTAACCTAAGCTAAGCCCATCAGTAGAGTCTCAGCGACGTCTTAGACATTTTTCCAGGAAAATATCAATTGTGTGGCCTGATGTTGTTTCCACCACAGTACTTGTTAGAATCTGACTTTTTTCCAGCCCTACACTGGCTGTGGGGCAGTGGCGTGGCGTGAACATTTTTAAATGGGAAGTCGAAGCAAAATCAATTCAAGCCGCCTTTTTTATACTTTAAGTCATTAATATTTAAAATTTACAAATTGAGTTCACTGCACTAAATTCACTTTAAGTCACGCACTGCAATCTGCCAGCCAACTGAATTTTTAAACCAAAACACACCCTTACCTACCTCAACAACTACCTGTAATTATTCACACAAGGGACAATAAGAAAAGAAGAAGTAAAAGAAAATCGAATAACCCGAAGAAAAGCGCGTTATTTTGTTCATATCATAACCAAACAAACACATACGACATACCCAAAACACAACCCAGTGGCCATGACCAGTACCAGTCAGCGTTACCTTTGGGGACGCTTTTGCGTCCTTTTGACTCTTTTTGAACGCCCGGACTCCAGGACTCATCTTTTTGAAAATCAGTAAAATCGGACTCCTTTTCTGTAACTTAATCATAAAATGATGCCCCATTCGTAGAGTCATTTTGTAAAATTTATTTGACTACATACTTGTATTTGGATAGCTTCATTCATTTTGTCAATGGCTTTGTGCAAGAAAACCTACATTCATGAGAAATGGAAACTGGAAATTATTGCATTGAATTGATTATATTTCTGTGTTGTCGTTGTTTTGGTCGTTGATTTGTTCAAAAAAAATTTCTACGATTTTGTAATCAAAATTTTAGCATTGCCCATAGTAGCGCGTGTGCTGAGACGCTATTTTCAAAATTGGCTTTGACCAAAAATAAACTTACCAACCGACTTAAGGTTTTCGGCGCTCAACTTACTAGAAAATAAGCAAAAAGAAGACTGGGTTCCTGGCTCGAATTTAATTCAGCAGTACAGGAACAGAATTCCTAATAACTAATATCAAAGATATTTATTTATTTTTTTGGTGTTACCTGAAAATATTATTTTATTATTTATTTTTTTTGAGCCTCTTTTTTTTTTTTTTTTTACTCTAAGCGATGATTGTTTATGAATTAATGAATTAAATTATAAGTATAAGTTAACTAAGAATAGATAGCTGGCTACTTAATTTATTTACTTATTTTAAATGAACTGATTTTTGTTTGTAATATTTATAAACTTCTTTACCTGAATTTGCAATATAATTATAACGTATAAAATAATGGCGTTTTGTGTTATCATAATAAGGGTATTCAAACTCGAAGGTCGAAGTCCACTGAGCGCACAATAAGAAAGCCTAGATCGAAATGGGACTCTTTTTTGACTCTTTATACAAATTTTCAGAGGTATTACTATGGGACTCCTTTTTTCTGTCGGGACTCTTTTTTGGACTCTTTCTGAAAATTTTCAGAGGTAACGCTGGTACCAGTAACAAGCTCTGGCTCTGGGAAGAAAAAAAGAGATACAAACAAATGTTCACTCAGTACTCAGCAGTCAAAATGAACTTTGTGAGAACCGCGAATAACTCGAAGAAAAGCGGGTTATTTTCTACAATGGGTGTTGAACAAAGAGGTGTCAGAGTCAGACAAAGTACTCAGGGAAGAAAAAAAGAGATAACAAGCAAATTTTCTCTCAAAATGAACTATAAAGTGAGAACTTTTATAACCCGACTTATTTTGGGTTACCTTAGCTTTATCGCCACGAGGCGATGACGACGTTGTATGAAAATGTATACACACACGATTTTTATATGAGTGCTTTTGTGTGTGTACCATTTGGTGAGTATTCACATTCATTTGGTAGTGTTTCATGTATATTCGGTTTTTGGTAGATAGATAGTGTTGCCTGGTGGAGATTTCAAAAGGTAACTCGGTAGGAATCGAGTTATATGGACGCCACGCCACTGCTGTGGGGTCTGAACGTTTTGCCAACACTACAAGAATTCAGGTCTGACGTATGTAGCTTATTCAAACGATGTCCTGATAGTTATAAGCTGATAGATAGTTAGATATATTCTTCCTAGAAATAAGTGATTGCAATTAATAAAGCCAGTTCTATTGTCAAAGTCCTAATTCAGTAAAACTGATAGCTAGCTGACTTGATTTGTCTCAGTTTTTATTGGCCTAGATCTGTCTCATACAATCACGTTGACGTTGTTGTCGACGCATGACTATCCGATGAAGCATTTGACAAGTTCAAGAACCTACTTTAGTAAGACTGATAGCTTAGCTAGCTGAATTGACTGATCGCCTTGGGGAAAACGTTGAAACTTATGAGCTTACCTCAGTCTTTAGTAAAAGTACCACCGCAAGGTCTTTATTATGATCCCAATCCTGCTCTGATTGAGGTTGAAGTCAAACTCCATTGAAGATAGAGGAAGATATTTTCAATCGTCTCAAGAAAAGGTTGCCTTATAAGGTTTTAAACTTTACGGCCGATTGCATTGACGTATTAAACTTTACGAGTTTAAGAGAAACATCGATCTAGTCAAGAAACTTTGCTTTAAAACTAGCTACGTCAAGGACTAGAGCATTTTGCTACCAATACTCTGACTACAGGATACAGACTACGCGGGTCTTCGAGCAGTTTGTCTGTTTGTAGATATGTGAATTTGTATAGACAAATTGAGTTAAAACTACCCAATCCGTAGAGAAATCTTGAAAAAAAACATCGATTTTCCCATGGAGTAACAGTAAGCTCTCGGCAATTCATCGCATCGAGCAACTCCTTCTGATCACGCTAGCTTTACAGGCTTATACGTCCCTAATTGATATAAGTGTTTGAGCATATTCTGGTGGCTCTGTTTTTGTTTGTTTGTTGCTTCTTTTTCGTCAACTTTTGATGTGAGTAAATGAAAATAATGGGCTGAAATTACGCGACTGGGTCGCAGGATACTTTTTTCTTAAGTGTAAGATTTCTTGAGGATTCTTCTAGTCCAAAAGCTCTAAACGTTATCAAATCAAAAAAGCCCTTGTTACCATACGAAACTAGAGTTCAAAATTGGTATCGCTGCTTATTTTAGTCGTCTTACGGTTACGACACAATAAAACTGCAGCCTTCACTGACTGCCACCCTAGACAACCCACAAATATATTGACAGTTCAAAACAAAGAAAGGGCCAGCAATAAAATGAGCTTGCTTTTGCCAGAATAATAAAAGGCCCGTCGGTGGTTTTACACTGTTCAAAGAACACCTAAAGACCATCGGTTATACAAGGACGAGTCATTGTCTGTGTCAACGACTGGCAACGTTGCTGTGTCGACGCCAACAAAAAGAGACGGCTATAGTTTCTTTTACATCTGCCCGACAGATGTGTGGGTGGCGTTGACATTTGTATTTATTAAGGAACTAAACGAAGACGCCATTGGAGGCAATAGTTATTTTGTGGTATTAATTCTTGAAATTTGTAAGTGAGTCAACGATTTCTGAAAATAGCAGGTTTTTAATTCTTTTTCCTGTTGCTCGAAGCAACAGTCAGTCCTTCATATACTCTACGACCTCGTTTCTAGCAAATGAGGGGCTAAAGCGAACCCTCTTCGCATATAATTTGCGTATTTACTTATCTGACGGTAAGGTCCGGACGTTCCTATTTTCCTATGTTCCTATTTTCTGACGACCCAAATTCGAGTGATTTGGAAAAGTGCACTTAAAATAAATAAATAGTTGGCGCAACAGTTCCTTGGGACCATAGTTCTAGGTTTCTAGCTTCTCACAACCATTAGTTTTGTGTGAGTCTTTCAAGGCAGTTATACTCTCGGATGTTTGTCAGACGTTCGCTAGAGGAGGCGCAATGGACAAAAACTGGGCTGTAAGATTGTATTTTTTTTTTTTTTTTTGTATCGAACCTGGGATTCTTCGCTTAGTAGTCCAACACACTAACCACTCAGCCACTGCACCTACAGAAGTACACTTAATGTCTGAAAAAAAAACGATTCCGGGTCTCTAACCTTCCTCATCAATTGGACTTTATTCATTTGACTGAGCTGCCCCCAAAACAAAGCTCAAATATGACAACTCAAAGTCCTTTTCCTTTCAGCGTCTTCCCCCATCTTCTTCGCATTTAAATTCCACAGCTAAACATACTGTATTATGAAAATTTACTACACCACAGCTGAAAGGAAAACCTCACGAGACTACAACGCACTCATTAAAACTACAAATCACAGAAATTGAAAGCGTCTCTTGCGGTTAATAATTTGCATGTCATCGCGCCGTCCTGCCGTCTGGAAAACCTACCTACCTACCTCTGGAAAACCTACACGAAAAGCATTTTAGCGTTAAAAGTATTCGCACTGTCAAAAAATCACACCATTGTCCACGTCCAGTTATGAAACATTTTCCATTTATTAGTTGGACGAAACTTTAGGACCAACACCTCGACCTCGGATTGCGCTTTTAATCATAAAATTCTCTCAAAACTCAAGACCAAAACTATGCGTAACCCCAAAGTCCATTAAAAGGGCATTCTCCGACCACTACCATTCATTGAGAAATCTAAACTTATGTGCAAAAGTTTTATTTCGAAAAATTCCGCCAAATTGAATTAAGCACCTCACACCAGCTCGGCTCTGCGTGTCACATAGACTCATAGACTCAGAGGATGTGCACACTTGCAAGTGTGCAGATACATCGCATATTTAAGGAATTGTTGAGATACTTTTCGTTGTGCAAAGTAAATTAAAAAGTGCTCATACAACGCCTCACAGGATTCCCAGAGTGTCCCGTCTCCATCTACATTTGTATCGTTGTCGTCGTCGTCATCGTTGTCGTTGTCGTTGTCGCAATAGCTCTCCCACACAGCATCCTGTTGATTGTGAGTGCAGCTCGGGTAGGTATTTGTATCATGCCACCGCTGGCGCTCTGCTGCTGCATACGTTCAACAACGAAATTAAAAACTTCTTAATTATATTAAAAACATTTTTTTCTCTTAATTTGCAAATTACATTAAGTAAATGGGAAAATACGTGAAGTGATGACGGTGTAACTGGGGCCACTGCAGCTGCATACATTATTTCATCTTAAGCTGCTTTATTTAATGTATCCTGCCAGTAAAAGGAAAAAAAATAAAAATAGAAAGCAACACAAGTACGTATGAAAATTGCGCGCTGCAAAGGCAGACTTTGGAAAATGCACTTCTTGGAGTGGTGTCTCTCTGGCTGGCGTTTGTGGGCCCCTTGGGGCGTCTGGGAGTAAGTATGGAAATGGAGTGGCGCACCATTTTCTTCCTCTTCTTTTTCTGCTTGCTCCTCGTTAATTCACTAATTTGAGGATTTTTCCGTGAATTCTTGTTGTTTGGGTAAAAGTTGATTTCGTTGGTAGACGTCATTCCGGTGAAGTGGATTAATTACTCAGCTCAAGTGGGCGTGTATATTTCTGTGCACTGCCACAGCAAACCTTTCAGAATTCAGCCCGAGCTGTTTCATAATTTTTGTGCTTTTGTATTATTTGCCAGGAATGCCTTAAAACTGTTTTTTTTTTTTTTTTTTTCAAAGGCCACCAAAATTCAGTTGCAGAGAACTTTTTGATATATTTTTTCAAGGATGGGTAGATATTTTGCATTTCCACTTTATTTACCGGTTGTTGTACTTCATTGGGACCAACAAAATTGTAAAAGAGTTCTAGGTGTTGACTATACTTTTTATTTGAGATTGAAGAATGTAGGTACCTACTAACGGACTGAGACTTAATATTGCGCCGTTAGCAACCACTTTGACATTGCAATACAGCAGGCGAATTTCAAAACCTCATAATTATGAACAAAGATGGCCGAAATGGCATCTAACATTTGTTACCTCTTCTACGTAAGCTGTATAAATTTATAGTACTTGCTCGTATAGTGAACATAACAAACGCATCAGATAGAGCAACAACTGTCAAAGTAGTTGGCCAGATGTCACTTGAACATCATAAAAAAAAACATTTAGCTACGTCTTTTGAATTTGGCAGTTTATTAAGAAATGAAGTTATTTAATTATTTTTGTTAAGTTTTGAAGTTTTTTATTTAATATTGTTTTTTACTTTTTAGTCTCTAATATCTTATTAATGTTTGAAGATTCAATAACTTTGAGTTTTTATGTTTATTTTATTTACATTATGCAGTTATGTTTTTTAGTTGGTGTTAATTTGTTTCTTGTTTTTTTTTATAAAATAAATAAAAAAATGTTTAATAATATAAATATTGTAAAAAGTGAATTCTAATAAGATATGAACTGATTAAATTATTTGTTTTATTGTTTTACCCGAAGAACTTAAGTATGTTCAAGTCTTCCCAAGAAGGTGATCAAGTCTCCCGGCCGAGAAGAAGACTTGAGCCAAAAAACTGTCCCCAAACATTTTGCTCGGGGCAAAAATCTGTTGCTTGTATATAAAGCTTATGTGACTAACTTTAAAACAGATAAATGTATATTTAAAAAAATGTATTCAACGTGTGGCTAAGATTAATAGAAAGGTTGTAGTGAACGGTTTTTGAGATAGAAAAGTCAAAATGAATATTTAATATTACGAAATATTGGATGCCTAATCAGGACCGCACGGCAGTTTTCCGGAAGTTTCTCTCTTCCTAAACCTGATATACAACAATACGAACAAAACCAAAAGAGAATCATGAAAATCGTCCCAGGGGTTATCGAGTTAAAACATCATCGAGTTTCACCCCGAAAGAATTATATATATAGAAGAAGAAGATATAAGGATGTATTAAAAAATATATACAACTTTTGAACTTCACTGTGACCCCCGTCTTACACTGAAGCTCAAAAGTAACCTCCATTAGGCTGTACAATTTTGATATTAAGCTTCCCTTACCTATGCCAGAAAATGCTTCTGTAAACATTATGGACTTGGGAGTGGGAATATTATGGAGAATGCCCGCGGCATTGACACGCTTAGTTGCATATGAGCGTGGAGCAAAGACCCGCACAGCAGGCTAGTCCAAGCGAAGCCGACCGAATCGACATCTGCACGAATTCTGTAATTATAAGGCATCGTACTCTGAGTTTCTTGTATGCCTACCAAATCTTCCTGGAGAAGAGCATATACGTATATGAGTCCATATAGTCGTTCTCATTGAGTTACTGAAGTAAATTATTTAAGAAGGACGTCGGTGTTTCTCTGCAATCCTCAACGAGCTTGGAGGCTTGGATACGGTTTGAATTGAATCGGGAACTTAAATAACTACTATTTTTCTTCCTACAAAAGGCTGCATAAGTTGAGGAGGCGGAACAATATAATTGTATTTTGTTCTATTGAAAGGGTTATTCGCAACCCGTAGGTCATTTTGGAACCTTGGTAATTTGATCTATTTCTTAAGTCTTAAAAAAAATAGTTTCTTTCTTTTTACAGACTTGAGAACTGAAGGTGTGTATCTTCATTCTTGTAAAAAATGTTGGCGCTTTCTATTGCTCTCAAATTGTTAATCTAAAAAGAGTATAGGTATTAAGAAATATTTCATACTTGTATAGGGAGTTTTGTGGAAATGAAGACTTGAAGTCTTCGCTTGGTCTTGGCTGTAAATTTGAGAGCACTATGTATATTTCTGCACTTATTCCCTTAAAGTACCTACTATTTTTCAAATTTATTGGAAACTATATATTTGTAAATTATCTGACAAAACTTGCGTTCGGAGGACAAAACTTGAGACTTCTATAAAAGAGATAGGTTTAAAAAAAAGGTAGTAGATCCGTTTTTATGTCTCGTAGAAGGTACCACACGATATGCAAGCAGATAAAAGCAAGCTAAAATGTTGTTCACATAATGGAAGCGGACCTATGAAATGGAATGGAAATGGAATACAAGCGAATGACATAATAATGGTATGACGTTATTTAACTTTGAAAATATATAAAATAAAACACAAGTCTGTTCCCTTACGATAACGCATTCGAATGCAAGTCAAACTTTGTTCACTTCTACCTATATTTTGCGTAAGGGAACGAAGTTTGTCTAATGTATTCGCATGCATTATCGTAAGGGAACAAACCTACTTTTTATTGAACTATTGGCAAGTTCATGATTAGATTTACTCAGAACCTCAGGTCTAGCTATTTGAAGACAATTCTTTTGTAAGTTTAATAATCTTCAAGACGTTTCAAAAAGCAAAATTGATGAACTTGACAATCAGTTGTCATTGGCCGGGTTCCACTGCCCGCTAAACGTCTAGCATAAAATATCCCCGATGAAGGAACGCTCGCGCTAAAATAATAGCGGCAGCGGAAAAGCCCCCACTACAATTAAAGAAGTGATACAAATATTATAAAAATAATATCTGAATTGCTATTTTATTTACATTATTAACAATTTTATCACAATTACACTGGCTTCGTATTTATTTATTTTTCTGTAAACGTTTGAAAGATTTCCTTTGTTCGTTTTCGTTCTCAATGCAGCGGGCAGTTTGGCGCGATTGCAAAATTTCCCTGAAAGGGATATTTCACAAAAAGTGCTAGACATCTAGCGTAAATGGTGAAATGAAAATTTGTCTTATATGGACTTTGACATGCCGCTAGTTATATAGCGGAGAATGGAACGAGGCCATTGCAAAGAAATATCTTACTTGTAGATTAAACGAATACCTGTCTGCTTTGATTAAAAGTCATATGCGAAAAACATTTTATAAACTAAAGACCAGTAAACATTTTATAAACTTCTTCTATACCTACTTCTTTTGAAAAATGGTTGATAAAACAAAGTAGCTGGGAATTGTAACCCTGCTAAGTTCTGCAAATAGTAGGCAATTTTTTAAACTGGTTTTGGAATTTCTTAAATATGGAATGGATGCTCAATGCTGATGCCAAAAGCAATAGCAACACATAAAATTCCTTGGCCTTTGGCTTTGCTCATGGTAGTTGCATTCGGCATAGGCTGATCAACTTTGACGTTTATCGTGTGGGACTGTGCATGGTTGTGTATGCATCTAGTTTTGACACGTTTGGTCGACACAATGGGGACGTTCGGATACCTCGATTCTGTAAAACGTCAACTAGATTTGTCGGAACTAGGCCCTTTTTTCGACTCATCAGAATTCTGTAAGATTTTCTTGACTAGATTTGTCGGCTTCCCCTCCATAAACGTCAACTGCAAACACTATACATGTGCCCACTCTGGGCCAATAAAAACTGACATTCATCTAGTCAGTCAGCTGTCAGACTTATGTCGTTTTCCATCGGGCAAAAAGAAGCGTTCGGGAAAGTCCGGAATCGAAAAAATCACTTTTGTTCTGAAACCGGCACATTGGCACAAAAAATACTTTTCTGATGATTCTGAGAAGAGAATTTCGATTCTCGATTTGAAGTCAGAATCCACTCAAGAACAACTCACACAAGTGTTACATTGTTAAATGCGTTTTATTTAATAAAGATGGTTAGCGATTTTTTTATTTTTGGTTTTTTCTTCTTCGCCTTCTGCCACAGGAATGGCCGATTAATAATAAAAAATGGCGGTTTCTGAACATCCTCCTTCTTCAATTCTAGTGTTAACAGACTAACAATTTTTTATAAGTTGCAAAAAAGAAACTACAGAGGGCGTGCAATAAACAAAAGAGTAGTCTTACAACTCGGCCGATCTGACACTTGATTGACCTCGATCAAAAGAAAAATAAAGAAAATATAAAAACTTTAGTTGCTCCTCTGACATTTACGTTAGTTCGGTTTCAGGTGGCTGATAGACATCAGTGATTTCAGCAGTCGACAAGTCCGTTGGTTCTATCCATTTGCGTATTTTATTAGCTTCTATAACACCATTGTATGGAAGCTGAGTCAACTGACAATTCTCTACATCTTTTACTACGTACCGGTCGTTAGGTAACACCTTATGAATCACATAGGGACCACGATATTTCTGTATAAACTTTTTATTTTGTCCTGCGGTTGTATCAATATGCCTTATGACAACAAAATCTCCAATTGAATACGTCCTTGCCGGTCGACTGTGTCTAAGGAAATATTGTTGGCTATACTCTTGGGACCTTTCAATAGCGCTTAATGCCTTTGACCTATTCTCCTCTAAATTTCGATGCCCCGAATCAATAAACTTTTCTTCTAAATACTCAGTTAATTCATCTACAATATTACCCCGTTGATTTATTCCAAACACTAATTGACTTGGCGTCTCTTTGGTGGTACTATGGATGGTATTATTCATTGCATATTCAACTTGACTTAGTTTGGACGCCCAGTCAGCATGCTGAACAGGTTCAGTTAATTTGCTGAGCATCGCTCTGAGGACACGATTCACCCGCTCCACTTGACCATTGGCCTGAGGAGAGGCTACTGCCACTTTAATATGATCAATATTATTAGTCAGAAGAAAGTTACTAAATTCAAATGAGGTGAAACATGAACCTCGGTCAGAAATTATGCGTCTGGGGCGGCTGTAATAACTGAAATATTTTTCTAATGCGCAACACACTTCTTTAGTACTAGTAGAATTGACTGGGTACAACCGGACCAATTTTGTAAACCCATCAATCACAACAAGCACATGTTTACGTTTTGAAATGATTGAAGGCAAGGGACCAAAGTGGTCCACATGAAGTGTGTCGAACGGAACTGGTCTTTTAGGAATACTAAACAAATTGTGTTCATTAACCCTAGCCGGTGCGGAATTCAGGATACATCTAATGCAGTTTCGTATAAAATAACTAATTTTTTTCTTCATATTCGCAAACCAATAATTTTTTCGGATCTGATCATAGCATTTATCTATTCCTAAGTGACCAATGTTCTCATGTACCATCCGAATAACATTGTCTTCCATTTCTCTTGGTACATACAACAGCAGATCTGAGCCGTTCCTTTTAAAAACTAACCCATCATGCAACTCAAACCCATCAACTAATCCAGTTTCCAATTTTCCCTGTATTTCTTTTATTCTTTCATCACGATTTTGTGTCACTTGTATATGAAAGTCCAAGTCGTCATTGTCTACGGCAGCAACAATTTGACATTTAGTTGGTTCGTTAGTACTATCAGGAATACTTTCACTACAAGCCTGCTTTGAATGACATCGACTCAGCGCGTCAACATGACCCATGGATACTCCACTGCGGTGCTGAATGGAGTAATCAAAGTTTTCTAGTTCTAGAGCCCATCGAGCTATCCTAGGATTGACTTGTTTTTTGCTTAGAGTCATTGTGAGGGAATTGCAGTCTGTGATTATCGTAAAATGAATTCCCTCCAGGTATACACGGAATCGATGAAGGGCATAAATAATAGAAAGTGTCTCTAATTCGAAACTGTGATATTTTGACTCAGCCGCAGATGTAGATTTTGAAAAATAACCAACGGGATGAAATTTGCCATCATCCTGTCGTTGCATTAAGGCTGCACCAAATCCGACACTACTAGCATCGCAATGAAGCTGGGTTTCAAGTCTGGGACAATAAATTGCTAAAACTGGAGCAGCGACCAATAGGTTTCTTAATTCATTAAATGCTCTAACACAAGCTTCAGAAAAATCAAAAGTGGATTCCTTGCGTAACAAATTTAATAAAGGCCTTGCAATTTTGGAAAACCCCGGTACAAATTTTCGAAAATACGAAAACAGACCAACACAGGTGTGCAATTGCTTTTGATTCGTTGGAACTGGATAATATTTAATATCTCTAATATGCGCATCACTTAGTCGAATACCAGACCTGTTCACTAAGTAACCTAAATATTCAATTTCATCATAACCGAACTTGCATTTACTTAATTTCACCTCAAGACCCTTCTCATATATTCTTTGTAAAACCTCTTCAACTACTTTACCATGTGATTCGAAATCAACAGACGCGATTAAAATATCATCGATGTAAATAATAATCTTACCAGCATCAATCAAATCACGAAAGATATTATAGACAAATCGTTGAAAATTCGAAGGTGCATTTTTTAACCCAAATGGCATCTTTAAATACTCGAATTGGCCATGAGGTGTGACAAAAGAAGTTAAAGGAACAGAGTCACTATGCATGCTACACTGGTTAAATCCATCCTTTAAATCTAATAAAGTAAACCAATTCTTACCAGCCATATATTCAATACAGTCCTCGATAAGTGGCAGAGGAAAATTATCACGGATGGTCTTTTTGTTTAATGCCCGATAATCAACACACATACGTGTTGTACCATTTTTTTTTTTTACTAATACAATGGCCGATGCATAAGGCGATTGGCTAGTTCGAATGATTCCTCTGGCCAACAAATCATCAGTGATCTTCCGAACCTCAGATCTATCATGAAATGATAAACGGCGTGGACTACAGTGAAACGGAGTGTCATCATTTATCCTAATTTTCATCTCGTAATTAAATGGCACTTGATCTTTGTTTTCTGGTTGTAAATAAGAGTCTGTTATGATTTTTTTTATAATATCAAAACAACGCTTACTCAGCCGCGGGCATATATCCAATTCCTGTCTAAATCTATCTATGTCAATGGCACATAATATTTCAAAAAAATCCTCAACACAGTCAGCAGGCAAGGCACATGCATATGCAGGAGAAGAAGGTACAGAAACTTTAGTCTCAATATCAATTGAATCAGCTTTACTTGTTTGCACTACACTAAGCAACGGGGACACTCGTCTGCTAAAATCACCAACTTCTTTTTTTAATTTAATAACCTCAGTTGCACGAGAACATACATCTCTTTTAAATTTATTCACTTTATGTTTACATTGTAATACTAATTCATTTCTTCTTCTTGTTTGGGTAAGGCAAATGTTAAATATTTGCATAAAATCACGTCCCAAAATTAAGGGTATTGTCATTGTTCCATCAGGTATTACTATAAAAGAAATAATTTTGGTTTCATTATGAAACTTTACAAAACATGATATCGTACCATATGTAAATATTTTTTGTTTGCCAAGGCCGAGGAATTGAGTTGGTACTAAGACATCTGACAGTTCAATGGACTTGGGAACACTTGAATGCTGAATCAAACTAATCGGACTACCCGAGTCAATAAGAGAAAAGAAATGTATGAACTCAGTGCATTTATCTTGAAAAGAATAAATAAAAGCCACCCTTACCATTTGCATTGTTCGCACAGCTTCTACGACAAACTCGTCATCATCAGGGTTGAAGGTCGTTCCCTGTGGTCCTAGGGCGGCGATTGTTCGGTTACGTCCTAGTTTCGGGCAGTCTTTGTGTTGATGGCCCATCTGATGACAATTAAAGCATGAACCACGGGGCCTTGGTGGTTTCGGACAGGCACTCTGATAGTGCCCAAACTGTGAGCAATTGTAACATCTGATTTCTTCTCTTCCAATAGCAATAACGGCAGTGGTCCTCGGTTTAAGTGTGCTAGCATTTAACTTGCCAGTCACTTTCGTACGACGCTGTTCATATCGGTCCATTCGCTGGATTAATTCGTCAATAGTGTTAGCTCCGTACAACAAGGTGATGCTATTGGTACTGTCACGAATCCCATCCACGATAAAATCAACCAATTCCTGTTCTTCTATGTCGGCTTTGGCTGCGATAGACTGCATTGTCACCACGTAACTCAAACAGGATTCTGACTGCTTCAAGGTGCGTTCTTTTAGTTGCCTGTAGATCTCCTGACGTGTTACAGTGCGTTTAAACATCTTCACCAGGCTCGCTTTCATGACGTCATAACCGACCATCCCCAAGTTTGACACATACGTTTTTGCTGTGCCATCCAAACGGCGTCGCACACCCAAACACTTTTCTCTTTCATTATACCCACATGTGGAAGCATAATCTTCAAATTGCCAAAACCATTTAATGATATCATGATGATCGTCTCCAGAAAACTTGGGTACTGCAGCGTCTAGTTCCTCAAAATGCACCCGTTGCCCACTGGATGTTTGATGAACACTTCCTTCCAAAATATGGATTTGGTGTTGCAAATCGATCATTTCACGTCGCATTCGTAGGATATTCAACTGCTCCTCCAGATGATGTGCTTCGGCGTTTTGTGTTGCTTCAGCACAATTCACCACTTGTCTTCTAGCAGGGCTTGCAGACAAATTACCAATAGTTGATCCCGGGGCAGCGGATACAGCGGCATATGCAGCGGTAGATGTGACAGCAGGAGCAGCAGACACACCAGCACGGACAGCAGATATAGCGGGGATAGCAGCTACGACAGCAGGGGCAGCGGATACGGTAGTGGGAACAGCAGATAGAACAGCGGGTACAGCAGCTACGGCAGCAGGGGCAGCAGATGCGGAGGCATGAGCATCGGTAGATGTGACAGCGGGAGCAGCAGACACAGCAGCAGGGACAGCAGTTATAGCGGGGACAGCAGCTACGACAGCAGGGGCAGCGGATACGGTAGTGGGAACAGCAGATAGAACAGCGGGTACAGCAGCTACGGCAGCAGGGGCAGCAGATGCGGAGGCATGGGCATCGGTAGATGTGACAGCAGGAGCAGCAGACACGGCGACGGTGACATCAGACACAGAATATGTTTCAGCATCCTCTGAGTACTCGCTATGATATTCGTCGTCGTCTATGGCCAGAGACTCGTTATACAGTCTACGTAATTGTCTTAATGTTGCAGCCTGTGGGAAATCAATATTTGCTGCCATGAGGGCATCGACAATTACCTTTCTGGTTACTCGTTGACTCATTGTTAGATATTTTAAAAATACACTTTTATTAATGACCGCGTTAAAATTTGTGGTATTCAGATATTTTAAAAATACACTTTTATTAATGACTGCGTTAAAATTTGTGGTATAAACCCCACATCTGAATTGTTAAATGCGTTTTATTTAATAAAGATGGTTAGCGATTTTTTTATTTTTGGTTTTTTCTTCTTCGCCTTCTGCCACAGGAATGGCCGATTAATAATAAAAAATGGCGGTTTCTGAACATCCTCCTTCTTCAATTCTAGTGTTAACAGACTAACAATTTTTTATAAGTTGCAAAAAAGAAACTACAGAGGGCGTGCAATAAACAAAAGAGTAGTCTTACAACATATAAATATATTTTATACACGTAAGCTGACAGCTGCCGTAGATTTTCGTTTGGCTATTTCACCAATACTTTTGTGGATTCAATCAGAAGCAATTTTCTTGTTCCATTGGACTACAGATTGAGTCAATCCCCGAGTGAAACCAATGGAAAACGACATTAGAACGACATTACTAAGCTAAGAATCTGAACGTCCCCACTAAAAGTGTCTCCACTCTGGTTTGGTAAAAACTGCTGTACCAGAATGAATTTCGTCGCAATGCACGAGTTCTATTGGCCAATAGATGACTGGGAGAATGTCAAATTATTCGATAGTCAAACTCGCAATAGCGCGAAAGGTAGATGTCAAGTTTTGGTTTTTTCATATGAAGTTTGACATTAATTTGTTGGGTTGATAGCTGCAGTCAATTGAACACAGACGAAAAGATGATTACACGCAATACGTCAGTGGCCATTTAGGTAGCTTTGCGTTTGTTCATCGCTGGCGTTGAATTTGCGGCAAAAAAATCATAGTTATGTGAGCGACACGACGCTTTGAAAGTATTGAATCTATTTTTGTCCTTAAATATCAAACGAAATTAGTTCATAAATCCATCCACAATAGCCCCGCAGTCCTTCACCTTATTTTTTCATAAATTTCATTAACTGTCAAAAAAAAATAAAACCCTCGATCTAATCTACAAAGTTTTGAAAAGTAGACTTGCAGGATTTTAAACAATGCTAAGCTTTATCAACTGTTGTCGGAAAGGGCATGACAAACGATCAGTCTTTATATGCTTATACGTAGTTCCATGCTTCGACAAGGAAGGAAAAGTGGAACTGATCAATCTGAAGTCATTTCCGAAGTAGATAATATTTGGCTGAGCCATTTTGCGACAAAAATGTCTCTATAACATTTTGTCAAGCCAGCCATAATTGACTGCCTCACTCTTAATAGGCACGCGCACTGACAAAACTGTCAAACTCAGTTCCGAAACTGAATGATTTAAAACTATTGACGAATGAACATAGAAAAGTTGGCTGTATAGCATAGAGAAAGGAAAACTTTCACATGTCTTCAACTGCACATTTTGCGCCGTACTAATAACAAATTTTAGTCTCGACTTTAAATTTACGGAAGCTCACAATTGCGAAATTTGTATGGAAAATATAGCCACTGCTACTAAAGATTTAGAGTCGAAACTAAAAATGTTTATTGGTAAGGCCCTTTGAGTGTAATACATTGTAAAGCTTCGTCTTTTCGTTTCATTTACCTCCTGTCTCTATGCTTTCGCTTTAAACCACAAAGATCCTTTCAGTTTTGTTGATGCTTTCACTCAAACGCCAAGCCATCTGACTTGGTTCCGTACAAAGATCGCCACCATTTTCCTTAAATTAACTGATTTCAAGGCAATCATTCAAGCGTGATCCTCTAACAAGAGTTCTTCCCCTTTGGGTGCATCAGAAAATCAAACGACATGGTATACAAATACAAAACCCATCAAACGTCACTTTCAAAGGTAAAAATTAATTTCAAAACTCCAGCACCAATACCAAAACATTGACTTCCTCTGCTAGAATAGAATGAAAGAAATTCCGTGAAAAGATAAGAACAACCGGTAAAGGCAGTCGAAAAAATGCGCCCTATTACACCCCACACATATTCACCACCAGGCCACCACCACCAATCGTTTCGTCTCATTTCAACAACATTTTTTTCGCAACCCTATTTGGATTTTTTTCATTTGGTCCTTCCCCGCTTTTTGCAATTTTTGTTTTCATTTTTTTCTAACAAGACTCACCACCCACCGCCATGAGGGTGAATATAAGCCAGCTAAAAAATTGAAAATGGAAAAAATCACCCTCCCCAAAAACAAGGGGTAGCATAGCTACGCGAAAAAAAAAATAAACCAAACCTCAGCGGGTTCAAGTATAAGTGCAAGCTCCTCTCTAACCCCGGATAAATGGAGGCGAACGAACAACAGAAAATGGAAAAAAGGAGAAAAAAAACTGAAACAAGGACAAAGGCATTATTCTTCCACATAAGAGTGGTACACATATAATATAGCAAACTAAGCGGAGCAACCAGCAACCAGGAACCCCTATGCCTCCTACCTTGTAAACTGCGCTGATTGTTATTAGAATTTCTGCTGTGTACGCGCGGCGGCGAGTCCTTCGTTTGTTGTTGGCTAATACTGAGTGATTCCTGGACGTTTTCTTCTTTCTTTTTTTCCTATTTCATACATTTTTCTGTATTTTTTTCTAACACAGCACATTGCGCTCATCCTACTCGCTATTAGGGGTTGCAAACTAGAAATTGCGAACGCAAATAGAAAATCATCCCCTGAGTACACACAACACATATAGCGAACGCGCTCGCAAAAAAAAAATATACCGAACAGAAATCCATCATCATACCCTCGTCCTGTCGTGTCAAAGTTGTATTCTCTTTTTTGCAGTTCGTTCTGTTTACAAATCCAATCATGAGTGCCAAGGATTGGTTAGGCAGGAGCAGGAGGGTGGTTACTTTTCACCGATAAATAGCCGAACACACAAAAAAATCATCATCGCTGTAGCTCTAGGTTCAAGTATTTCCCTGCATACCGAGTTCTCTTCGCCTCTTTTAATGTATCGATGAGTATTGGATTTTTTTGCACCCCATAGGGGTTGTATACAATATACATGTACATATACGGAGTACCTATATCTAAACACCCCCTGTCATAGTTCATATCGCCGAGAAGCTGTACATTGATAGATTTTCGATTTATGTACATTGAGTTCGAGTTGTTCACTAGGTATATGTGGGCCTGTGGGGTATAAGCCAATTGGCAGAGGGGTAGTTCCTACCCTATATCCCGTCCCATGGTAGTAAAAAAATATTCGATACCTACTTTGAATTTCATTAAATGGCTGCTACTTCTGTGGAGTAGAATGTAGAAAATGTTTTGCTAGAAAAAATAGAAAAAAGGCCAGCTAAAGGAAGACGTAAAAGGAAAAAAATATTTAAAAATGTTACACAAAGAACACGTTCTCCGATAATTAGTTATCCTTGGATGTCAGCAATGATGCTGGGCTTTTTTTTTTGTTTTCGTTTGCGTTCTTTTCCTGCCTTATTTGTGATATTCGTGTTTCCTGTTGTTAAAATTTCTATAGGTAGGTAACTTTGTCATTAAATGTAATGACTGAATTAAGACAAACAAAAACGGAAGACCAAGAGGAGGAGGGAAGCTTTAATGGGAATATTGAAAGGGGGGGTTGGTAGGTAGTAGATATTTTAAGCCTCAGGGGTAATTTTGTACTAAATGCCGTGTTGATATGGTGAATATTTTTGTAATTAATTTGTGAACTTCTGCACGCGCTCAACACCGCAACGTGTTTTGCCTTTTTCTCGTGCGGTATAAAGGCAGTTGGAAATAAGAAAAATACATTTTGATCCTTTTTGAGGATGGAAATTAAAATTGACAGAGCGTTGCGAGCGGGTAATGAGGGCAGTAATTTGTTGTTAATTCGAGATGTGAACTTATCATTATGGAAATGTTAATTGTTTTTGGTCCATTGAGGTTAGGTATTGTCTTATTTTATTTGCTTGAAATTTATTTGGAAATTTATATTCCGGGTGTGATGGTTAAGGGAATTGGCGCGGTTCACTTATTAGCAATTGGATTCAAGGATATCCATCACGAACAAATTGCTGTCATACTGCGGGATGGCAACTTTTATACAGTTGAGTCGTCATTAGTCAAACCAGGGTGCAGTTATTGTAAATAAAGAATCTGTTTCAACACTAAAATACCTTGGACTGTATCCAACAGTCCCGAAATATGTGTATGTGTAAACACCGTGCGTGCGGTATGTGTGTGGCTTGATACACGTCATTGAGAAAAGAGGGAATTGTAATAACCGTATTCTTGATATATTTTGAAATAACAATAATTTATTCGTTCTGTGCTAGTTTCGGTAGAATAGATACAATCGGATTGTGGTAGCTGAAGTAAGATTTGTACATTCGAGACTGTAATCTATCTAGATTACGCTGGAAGACAGCATCGATGGTCGTTCCATATCGTCTTGTTGAAATTTTCCGGTTGGAGTTCATTTGAAGATTAAATTTATCTTGCATAAAATCAATAAATGGTTGAGCTTCTGGAGTTGCAAAATTGATATTGAAGTCTCCGCTTATGTCATTGGTAAAAGATGATAATCTCCCTGCAGAATTCTTGAAATTTCTTCTGAGTCGGTGCAAGGACGAAATGGAGAAATTTTATTTCACACCAACAAAAAGCTGAAATTAATATGCCCCAGCTCATAAATGTATGTAATGATAAAAACGTATGCAATATGCAAATGATTAAACATAGTGACGCATTCCCTGTCCCCGCAAGTTAAATGTGTGGAATTACTCCACTAGTTTCCAAAAAAATGTATGCAATCACAGTGACGCATTCCCTTTCCCCCAAGTTAAATGTGTGGAATTACTCCACCAGATTCCAAAAAATGTATGCAATGATAAAACACAGTGACGCATTTCCGTCCCCGCAAGTTAAATGTGTGGAATTACTCCACCAGATTCCAACAACGCGCGCTTAGATGTTTACACATCAAAAAAAAAAAAAGAAAGATGTGTTGCATATTTAGCATATTATTTTTCACTGAGCTCGCATAATCTGCCCGGAAAGGGTGCATAATCAGCGGCTATATATGCATTCGTATAAACTTCCTCTTTAGATGTTCGCATTTTGTTCTTCCGTGTATGCTTAAAAAATTGTCGGCAGATTCGCCGAAATATTCTACCAACCAATGCGAAGCGAACAAAATTAGAATCGCCTGGTTATGCCTCTCGTCCTAGGAATAGGGTGGCAAGAGAACTAGTTAAACAGCTGTCAATTCTGGCCCCGGAACGAGTGAGTTAATGCTTTTTGTGGTTGAATTTCGGAGTAAACACATTGGGTTGGGATACAATTGCTTACGTATCGACGGCACACTTAAAATCGGAAGATGGAAATTGTGTTGTAACTTCATTGGATGCAGGTTAACCAGTATAGATAATACCTAAAGTCCGATTTACTTGCTTTGTAAGGTGTTTGCTCTGCACCAGAGAATAATAAAAAATAGCACACACCCAAAAAAGCGTTGAAGTAGAAGCAACAAGTTCATATCGGACCATGGCCTAACTTCATAAATCTATTAGTATTTTGTGTGATTTCTTAAGTTGATAGACCCTTAATTCTAAACGGCTTAATTGAAAATCTGTCTTTACACAATTACGAAAATGCTGCATTTGTTTGCAAATGAATATGTTTGAAAACTTCGGAGGACATTTTTTAAAGCTGTATGTCAACGGAAATCTTTTGTCAATCGTTAAATTTTGATAATTCCTCTCCAACACTTTATTTTTTATGTTAGATTTTTAACTGATATTTTTACAAAAGAGTTGGCTGCATATTTCGCATACCTATTCAAATTTAATAAAATAACCACCGATATTCTATCGCCATCTATCGGACTATAGGAATACACAAATAAAATTCAACCACCACCAACTTCACCAATAATCCACCATCTCCGAAATGTCATCACAATAACGTCACATTTGACAGCTTTCAGCTGATTTTTACCCTCCCCAAAAACGCGTACTGTCAACGAATTTTATCCTACTGTCATCATTTACGAGCAATTTTTTCGTTTTTTTTTCCAAGGAGTGTATCTTCATTCCACCCAAAATTGAGTTGAACTCCTTTATTTATTTTCCTCCTAGTTAACCTCTAATCGCTTGTGAGCTCGTAGCAAATGAAACCACACTCTGGGTGCTGTGCAAAAGTTGAGAATTTTCTCTACATGCCTTAGTTTCGCGGTCGGAGAAATTATCAAATTTTGTGCGTGTGTGTAATTTCATTGTGTAAATAGAGCACTGCAAGTTCAGTGGAAGAAAAAAAAAATGTCCATCGATGCGACAGCTCTGCCATCAGAGCTCCTAGTGGCGCCGCAGCCCCTCATTGGATTCTGTGGTCTTGATGTGCTCAAGAATTCTGTACACAAATCAATATGGGATGCCTTTAATAGCAATCGCAAACCCGATAGGTAAGTTCCGAATGATGTGCTTTTGTTAGATGCCGTCATCGGATTTGCTTGCAGACCTCCTGTGCAGTTTAAGCTGTTGCCGTCAAACTATGAGTTTCCAGTGGCGAAACCAAAGCGCGCCTCCTACGAGTGGTACCATCCGAAGGGAATACTCAAGCGCAATTGGATGCTGAAACATCTTCATGTTTTGCCATCAGTGGTGGTGTTGTTTCAGGATATGGAGTGGAACGATCACCTTTGGACGGATAAACAACTGCAGTGTGCGTCGACGATACAGAGTCTAAAGAATAGCTTGCAGGTGAGTTCCATTAACTTGTGGGTACATTGTGACTAATTCATCGCTTTCTAGGAACGTAATACCCGACTTGCCCTGGTGCTGCTGCAGAAAGCAGCTCCACTTCCTCCTGGCGAGGACATGCTGGCATCTGAACGAGCGGCCAGTTTGACAAATGCCTGCGGAATCAGTAGTAAAATGCTCTTCATTTTGCCTCACACCGACCATTTGGTTGGCTACACGTCACGCCTCGAATCCGCGCTGCTCGAAATGGCACAGGGCTATTACACTCTAATGTCGAAGCGGATTCGAACCCATCGCGACCAATTAACGAGTACGCATCATGTGCTGAAGATTCGTCATCAGTTCAAGTTGGGATTTGTTTCCGAAATGAGACAGGACTACAGTACAGCTTTAAAGTGGGTAACCTTATCTTTAGCAGATACATCTGAGACTGACGTTTTTATTGTTCTCGCAGACACTTCTCACAAGCATATGCGAATCTGGAAGAAATACGTGTGGTGGACACCAACTGCTTGGAGATCAAAACTGTAGCCGGCTTCTTGAATTACAAGATTTGTCGCTTGATGTTCAAGTTGAAAGTGCCACGTGACTCGATAAATCACTTCATTAGTCATGTAGATAAGTACAAGAACCGGGTGGGATTCAAGGACCTATTGTTTGAACACTATGCGTGGCTTAGTACACAGTAAGTTAGACGGCAACTAATTTACAATCAGGACAACTTGATTGTTCGCTTTTTACAGGCATAGTGCATTTGCGGATCTGTTTTGCGAGGCAATCAAGAACGGTCTTCCAGCACTGCAAACACAACATCCTGGCATCTATTTTCATAAAGCAGCTGAATATATTGTGAAGAGAAAGGAAGCATTTCTTCAGTGTTGTGGTAAGAAAATGACTTTCAAATGTGTACACGATAGTTAGAAGTTTGGGACTAAAGACACAGCAGTTCGCACCTCTTTCAAACAGCTCATACGTCAGATTGATAAAAGTTGGTCTGCTCTGTAGTCCTCATCATCTCAAATGAATTTCTTTTATGTTCTCTAGCCCTTTCGCTGAGTCCTACAGAGCCGACAACGCCAACTACTCTCCAAAATATCTCATCGATGGCATTGTTCAGTGAATTCTTTGGCATTCGGACGATAAAGACTGGCGAACCGGTTTCTGAACAACAAGTTATAATGCTTGTGCAGGAGAACGAGAAAATTTTCAATCATTCAGTAAGTAGATGTCCGCCTTTCCAGCCACTCACATATTAACACGCTACCTTTGCACAGAGTGCAATCATTCACCTCTTAGGACAAGCAATGGCGCAGTTTAAGGTCTACAAATGCCTCAGGTTTCGAAAGAAGCTCGCCATCGACATGGCCGAGGAATATTTCAAGTGTGGTGATCATGCCAAGGCATTAACGTAAGTTCTCGGCAGTCGTACAACGTCCGCAACTCACATTTCCGTTACAGTTTGTATTCGCTTATGCTGCCCGACTATCGTCAGGATAAATGGAGCTCAATATTCTCCGATGTGCTACTCAAAACTCTACGCAGTGCATTTCTCTCTGCATCGGTGGCTGACTTTATTGCGTGCAGCATTGAGGCTTTGTCTCTGAAGATTAAATGTGACCAAAAAGATCGCATCACGGTACTGGAGAACCTCTGGAAAGTGTTTCAGGTAGTCTCACACAGCAGGTCGTAGCTGTACAGCAACACTCAAAAATGTATTTCTTTCAGAACGTTCCTCCGGTATCGCAAAGTCAAATTACTCCAGAACTGCGTACTTTGTGGGAAAACTCCCTGGCCACATACAAGTCCCCGGTTAGCATTGATTTGGATAAGATCACCGAACTTATCGAGTGCAATGTTAGTTTTGAGAAATCGGAACTAAAAAACGACGAGGTGATCAATATCCGATTAATTGTCAGGTGAGGTTGCCAAATCAATACCTCGCCATAGCGTAACTCAGTCTTCCTGCATTCACAGGCTACTCACGGATGTTCCATTTAAAGTTCACAACTTCACCGTAGTCCTTGTCGATAATCACAGTCAGACATACAAACTTAAAGCAATAAAATACACAATCTTCCAAGATTTGTCCGAGCTGAGGGGTAACGATGACACCGTGGCGACTGAGTTGAAATCATTCGAAGGCGACATCAAACTGGAACCAGAGAAGTACTACCAAATCATGTTCAGCACAGAGGCACAGCAATATTTGGAGAACACCCAGTTGCAAGTGTCGTGCATCGAAACCCTAGTGGGAACGGAGAAAATTGCAGCGGTTTTGGTAAAAAGTGCATCGATGGCGAAACGAAATTTCAAACACCACAATCGGTATCGGGACTTGATCGATAATGTTTCAACGAATCCAACTTGTTACATTGTTCCAACGTGAGTGGCGAGTGCCAAGTTTATTTGCTTTCGACCGTTACAACACTGTTTGGTTTTTAGATTCCATTTGGTCACACAGACGACGCTGCCCGTTCAACCGATGTTGGTCAATGAATTCTTTAGCGTTGTCACCATGGTGAATAATCCTTTCAATGTGTTTTTGCAAAATGCTGGAATAAGTATCAGCGTTCCCAATAACCTCCGTAATCAAGGTGAGTAATGCAAATTGTTTTTTATGATGCAAGTAGTACCGTAGGAAACGATGGGAGTCAAGTTGTAGATGGGGCAACGGCATGGTTTTCGAGCACACGCGACCTTGACCTGGTAAAAGTTCAATTGATTTTCAAAGCTATTTTCTGTTAAATTCACAAAGAAATCGGTCCAAAGCGTTATTCAACGCTCTCCATTCAAACCGTACGCACAACCACTTTTCCAAAATATTGTAAAAACTCTCAGCGCTTTTTGCTCTCGTTCGTGGAACACAAGCAAATGCAGATGTTGGTAAACGCATAGCAGGAGGATACCAGGCCAACACACAAGAAGCGCCCTATCAAGTCGCTTTAAGCTATTACAATAAATTCATTTGCGGTGGATCGCTAATCGCCAAAAAGTGTGTCCTAAAAACAGTGGGTATTGCAGGAGCTTCACCAGAGAAACTTACCATCAGAGCTGGCATCACTACGTTGAACAATGGAGGGAGGATTCATTTAGTTGCTCAAGCATTCAAACCCGACCTATTTAACATTGCGACCTTGAATATGGATGTGGCTATCTTGGCAAAAGCGAACCACTTTCTGAGCTGGGTGTAGTAAAAACTATCTCATTGTCCAATACACCGCTCGCAACTGGACAAACTATAAAAATAACCGGATGGGATAGCACCAGAGAAAACGTCAATGATGTGTCAACGGTTCTAAGAAAGGTTCAAGTCAATGTGGTTGCTAAGAAAAGGTGTGCCGAATCCTACGGAGGCAACAGCAAACTATCCGATTCCATGTTCTGTGCCACAGTGCCGGGCGGCAAGAAAGACGCTTGCCTGGGTGATTCGGGTGGTCCTGCTGCAAGTAGACATCGTTTCATTTGGAATCGGAGAACAAAGTACGGCCATAGATTGACCAAATTGTCGCAAAGCATTGTTAAACCCTAAAAGCTAGATTTGTTATGTATTTTTAATTAAAACCCAATCCAAAATGTTAGTGACTTGATTTGTTTTTCTTATGATTGCAGTCTTTCTAACCACCGACATCTCGCCGAACCGCCAAAAGTTACATTCACAGATCCAAATCGATATTGGGGAACTATCCATGCATAATTCGACGTCGGTATCATATTTCGTATTTAGCTTGGTCGAGGCCAATATTGAGTTGCAGCAGAAGATTTGGTACAACTTGGATTCGGTTCGGCCAAAGCCGCCTCCTGTCGAAACACCATCGACTACAGACAACTCTCCAATTAATACACGGGTGATGGTGGCCGATTTCACAGCGCTAGCAATTAGTTCACCGATTCGTATGGATTACATCGATGATACCCGACTCAGGAAGTCAAAGGACGAAGTCATCAGTATTTCGTGCGGAAAAGAGTTCAAGTTTTGTGGTCGATTCTATACGCTTAACCGACAGCCACTGGCGAAAATCTACCGCGGCGAGAACTTTTTATTTCGAGCGAACATTGAGGTGCAAGCCAAATGTGATTTGGACGTACTGGAAACGTATTTTATCTGTGTAAGTGCTACTGTCAAAACAGTTATTGCTACCTAAAAATGCCGGAATAGCTGATAAAGAACTTTTCTGAACTTTTGAGTTCCAAACAAATGCAAAATTCCACTCACTTTAAAATTTAAAAAAAATATATACCTGTGTACTTTTCATTTCAGGACCACAACTTAGTCCAGTCAACATACAGCTTTAAGCGCAAAAAATACAGCCACAACTATCGCACCGGTGATACACTCGAAGATGTGATTGTCCTACGAACAAACTCAACCAACTGTGACTGGATAACGGCCAAGGAGTTCGAACAATCTGAAAATGAACCACAAGGCTTATTCCAACGTTCTCGAAACCTACGCAAACTACAGCTGGCGGCCAGCGGCAAGACCGACAACAGCATTGTGCCTTCCTCAGCGATGAACAAGAGCCTTCTGTCGAAAATCCCAAACAACATGACAATAATTGGCAACTGTGCTCTCTTAGCCAGTCAAAATTCCATCATGAGTTCGTCGACTACCTCCGACGAGGGCAAACTAAAAATTGACTCCGACTCAGCAAAAGACGAACAGCAATCATCGCAGAAAATTAAACCAAGTACACGTATGGTATTCAACAAGGCAATTGAGGCCATTACACCGACCGGTCATTGTCGTGGTTTCGTAAAAGGTGTACTAACGAGCGATTCCAATCCGGTAACAGCGCCGATATTTGGTGTTTATTGCATTAAATGGCGCCGAAACGGTAGCAAAGACGAAAATGAATCAAAATTCGTCGTATCAGGGATGGATATCGATGAGCCTCCACTAAACATTTACTGCTCTATCGAGGAGAAAATGTTCGTCAAAGTGCCGATGACTCTCAAGGTTGTACTAAAAAATCCCACAGCCAAAGTTGTGCATTTGATTTCAACTCTAAGCGTTAGCAACTCGGATAATTTCATGTGTTCCGGCCACAAGCAAGTGAGTTTAGAGTAAAACCACTTACAATATATCCGATTAAACATGTTTCTCTGTAGTTGGACATCTCAATCTTTGCCTATGCCGAAAAGGAATTAGTGTTCAATTTGTATCCGCTTAAGGTGGGCTGGCAGAATCTGCCCGAACTTCATTTGGAGTACAACACAATAACAGATCCAAGTAGGGACGAGTCACAAAATCAACTTCTTAGCCATTTGGTGCAACGATCGATGCCTAAGAAGGTTTTCGTGTTGGTAAGTTCTAATGGAATTCAGTTTTATGGACGAACCTCTAAATACTTGCCTTCACAGCCACCGTATAAGCAGCACAGTACTGGCGTCAAGTAGTACCGACAGCCCCCAGGAATCGAGTTTCCGCATTCTTATTATTATTTTCTTATTTAACGTTTAAAGAACAAACTCTTTTAGGAAATGATTGTTAAATGGAAATGTGAATAATCCTTTGGATAACCAACAGTTTAATACTTGTAGAGAAGTAGCATACTTTATTATAATTTGTAGATGTAAACGAAAGTGAGCGGCAAGCATATGTGTTGATTTTTAAATTAAAATAAAACAAAACAGAGAATTAACTACAAATTATTATATTATAGAGAAAAAAAAACTTATAAAAATTAAAACGAAAAGCAAAAAACTTTGTCAAATAGAGAATTATTTAATTAAACATTGGTTGTGCATAATTTATTGCCTTAAGGTGCGCGCAGAAATATAGAACTTTGTGTCGTTGTGGCGACTCATTTCACAACGAGCTCACCGGGAACCTAAGTTAAAAGTTAAAGCTGGCAGATTTCGAGGGGCAAAAGGCGATAATCTGCAGCCAATTCTAATACAAAATAGGACATTCATTTATGTACGTTTCAGTATATGAGATGATGAATGCGCTCAGATAAAAATTGCAAAACTGAATTGCTTTCTTATCTACCAGTTGATTAAATGAAAGCTCCCCCTATCAACAATAGCACTAATTCACCATCAGACTTATTAAAGTGTTTGCTTGAGCATGTAGAATATTCCTCTTGGAAGGTCTCTCACTTTCCCTTGTCAGACAGTGAACCACGAACTTTGTCTCAGGGATAAGGAAATAATAATAAACGAGTTGTTTGATCAACCATTTTAATTTTCTAATATATCAAATGTAAAACACGAATAAAAACTGTTTTAAATTTAATTTAAAATCAAAATGTCCACGAACCGTTTTTGTGACGTAACCACACTTAAACGAATTTGACATCTCCATGATATAAAATTCGTTAACGAGAAAAAAAATAAACCAAGATGGCTAACACGGAAAGTGATGCAACTTATTGCTCTGAAGCGGAAAAAGAAAGTAATCTGTTTATATTCGAACAATTAATAGAGAATAAATTATTTTAATTCGATGTGTCCTGTAGATTTATCCCAAAGGCGACGATCTAAGCGGCTATCAGAAAAGCTAGCCTTCCGGTCAAACGGATATACCACTACCACTAGTCAACGCTTCAACGATATTCACAAACTGTTGAAAAGTGACACATTGAACAGTGGTTGGAATAGAAACGATTGGTTGGCATTGAAATCTGAAGTCGATTTATTGAAGAAGTACCTTCAAGGAATTAGTATATCTACAATTAAGTTTGTTGAAAAGGTATGATCAACTGATTTTACAAAGCCAATAGGTAAGAAATTGATTTATTATAATTTTTGTGTTTTAATACTGTTAGGCAATAAATAAACATTTGCAAACCTCAAATGTTGCTGGGCCGCCACTAGAGCTGTCTCAGATCGATGTTGCCCCTGTCGAATTTGTTAAGTCGCCTAATATCTTAGCTGGAATGACGGCTGAAGTATTTACAGATATGCCACCTTACCAAACAGTTAAGCAGCCCAACATAATGCAGTCGAGTAATTTATTAACTCAAGCCAATCCAATGGACTTGACAAAGAAGAATTTTGAGTTAGAGGATAATTCAGTAGAAGTAAACGCAAATAAAAATGAGGCCAATCAGCAGACAGTAACACCAGCAGCCGAAATGATCGATTTAACCGATGATATTGCTGTTGATGATAATACAGTTAACATCTTATCAGCGGTAGAAGTTGTAGAACAAAACGCTGTAACTTTAAACAATTCGATTCATACATCCAAATGGCTAAAATACCTACCAACTCAGCAACAAGTTAAATTTGCCAGTAAAGCTCCAAAAGCTTCGACACCCACAAAAAGAAAGCCCAAGTCTTTTAAGCAAAGCTTGGTAAAATTGTACAAAGATAGCCCCAGCTTCGTCACTTCAACAAATCTGACAAAACGTAAAGATGGCCATAAAAAAAAGCTATCATCGTCAATACCGCACCAACCAAAATCATCATCGATGCTAGATAAAACTAGAAAGAAAGAGTGTGAGACCTCATTTATAGTAAATTTTCACCAGGCAGACATATCTCCACGTCATCCAGAATTGGATCACGTTTCTACCCCTTCACCGGATTTTCTTGCCGATTTTTTGCGTGCAGATGACGATAGTGAGTCCCTGCCGTTGTCGTTGAAGGAAAACTGTAAGAAAATATTGGGCACAGATTGCTTAAATGATCTTCTTGGTTGTGAGAAAATTGTTTACAGCTTAACTGCGCGACATGTCGAGCGACTTGCAGATGCACTTAACCTCAAACATGATTGTCTGAAGAGAACTATTGAACAAATTTTGTCCGATAATAGCTGTACGCTGTTTGATGATGATGGACAAAGCGGATCGTCAAGAGTCGAATGCAGCCAAAGTCCAACGCAGCGACTTTTTCCAAGCCAACGATCACAAACATCGAAATAGATTTTTCGTTTTTTTTTTTTTTTTTTCCTTTAAATTATTAAGTTATATATTTTTGCATTTTAAATCGTTTCATTTTTTTTTATTCTGATTGAATCTGAAGCACAGCGTTGAGGTTTTGTTTATTGGACATATACAGAAAATTAAAGATCACTTTTTGAAGATCCAGATCTACGCATATTTTGTATATCCAAATATATGTTGTACTTGGAGGTATACGTTTCGCAGTCCCAAATGTTCTTAAGAAGTGTAGTTGGCAAACAGCTCATGAAAATGCAAGATTTCCATAAATACTTTATATTTACATCCCAAATAAAAATATTTCATTTACAAAAAGTAAAACTACCTAAAATAAAAAGTATTTGCCCAAATGAAAACTATACTAATGTGGTATTCGATTGGGCACTCTCAGAGCATTTTTTTTGCTCTCGGAGCAGTTTTTGTGTTCGTTTGGTACAAAAAAAAAACAATCTTTCTCAGATTTCAGAGCACTTTTGCGTATCTAGATATTTTCTCATATTTACCAATACAAGTGCGCTTGAGTTTGACAACAACTGGTGGAGGGCGTTTAGGACTTTGGGTTTTCGTGAATTTGTTCTAAAGCAAAGAAAGGCATTGCGTCGAGCGAATCTATTTTTGTTAATTATTTATGTATAAATATTTAAAAATCAATCGAGACGCAAGTTTCGAATGTTTTAATTTAAAATTTAGCCAGTGAATGGAAAACGATTAGAAAAGTGTCGAAGACTACACATATTGGAATCCCGAGAATATTACCTACCACAAAAAAGAGCAAGTGACGTTTTTATGTTCGATTAGCCACACGAAATTTGAAATGTGGGAGCAAATCTGAAGAAGCCCAAACGAATACCACATAACATCCCTGGTACAATCTAACAACATTTTTGACGTTTAAGACAAGCGCCAATAAACAAGACTCCCAGATGGAAGAAAGCAAAAAGCAATTTGCCACTATTTACGCATAAAAGCCGCAGTGCTAGCATTGGTTCATTATAAAACTAAATAAATAAAATAAGCCTAAAATAATGACGGAACACACAGGTTCAATGGTTAAGGATCCAAAATTAGTGCTGAATCGCGTCTTTATTGGAAATATTCCAGTTTGTACTAGGGACGATCTTGAGAGTATCTGTTCTCCTTATGGCAAAGTACTTGATTCACTAGTACAGAAAAACTATGGATTTGTGCAGTTTGAATCAGAAGAAGTTGCCAATAAAGCGGCAAAAGCTCTAAACAAGTCACTCTTTAAGGGAAATCAAATATCAGTGAGAAATGCTGGTCATAAGAAGCGACCAAATCCAAATCCAAATACAAACAACCCAGGTAATAGTGGAGTTGGTAATGTATCGAATAATCAACAATTTTCAGGACAAATGCAAACATTCAATAATCCGGCAGCCAATAATCCGGACTATAATGATTGCGAAATAATTGTTGTTGATAGACAAAACACGTAAGTAAACGGCAAACAAATTTTGGCTTATTGCTTACGCACACTCTTCTTTAGGGCATACGCTGAATTTATCGAAACACGCTTGAAACAATTAAATCTTCAAGTTGACGTACTCTTTCCCAATGAAGAGGTTTCACTGGGCAAAGTTCTTTCCAATATATCATCGCGCGGCTGTTTGTATGCCATACTAGTTACACCACAGAACGAGGAACATCGCAGCATCACAGTCAACATTCTGTACGGCGTACCAGCAGAACATCGCAACATGCCGATAGAAGATGCTATTAACTTGATTTCTGATGATTTTCGTTCAAAAATGGCTCGCTCAGATAGTCATCTTCCAAAAGTTGTTCAAGTTATTGCCCCATCAAAAGTTGTTGCACCTCCTTTAAAAGAACGCCACCCTGACGCAGTACAGACTCTTATTAATTTGCTTGCTGATAACTTGCCACTTACTGTGCTCCAGTATGATTGCATCATAAAATATTTGCAAGAACGAAGGGAACTCCAATTAAAAGTCGAGCTGGGGGATGCTGCAACTAAAGCGGGAAATCAGCCTGATCCGGAGATTGAGCTGCAAAAGAAGATCTTAAACATTTTGAATAAGCCGTCTGTGGCAGAGACACACTATGACTTGCTGTATCCCAATCTGGAATCTGTTAAAGAGGATTATCGAGCCATGGACTTGTTGAAGGATGTTCGCATACAGAACGCCATTGAATCTATGTTGAACTCGAACCTGATGTCCACCATTGAGAAGCATATGAAATTTTAGTCGTTAATTTTAGATATTACATAATATGTTAACATATTATGTATTATAAACGCTTTACCTTATTTTGTTTTCGCAGTTTTATTATTCTTAAATAAAGAAGGTAATCAGCAGAGTATTTAGAAGGATTAGTTTATTGGTGACGTCTTGGCCGCATGCGGAAAGTTTCGTGCCATTCTGGCATTGTATTGTATTGTAAGTAATAGGCCCTTACACTGCGACCAGAGGAGATCTATTGTGTTGGCCTCTATTATTTAACCCAGGGAGCTGTTGAGGCGCTTTATAGACATCAGTACCGTTCTTGGTTCTATGTTTCCTATGTCTGCAGGACTTAAAAACACCCCTTGCATATGAATCGCTCTGCCCCTTGCCACAGCAGGGCATTCGCAGAATATATGCTCCGTTGTCTCCTCCTCTTCTCCGCAGAGTCCACAGGATTCATCGTCGGAGTCTCATTTTTTTGAGTAGGTATCTTAGTGGCCAGTGACCAGTAAGATAGCCCGTTAGGATCCTTAGATCTTCCCTGCTTAGCTCAAGTAACTTTTTTGTTTTACTACGAGCTGGACTTATGAATCTTTTTGACTGCCTCTGTCCTTTGGATTCCGTCCAGTATTCGGCAAGGTGATCATCTTTCCATTTCCTGAATTTTGAGTGTACGTAACTCAAAAGTAACCCAAAGTAGGGCTCAAATACCTCATGACCTGGTATCCACGCAACGGTGACTAGGTATATTGTCCTTGGTCGGATCTTCGAGGAGGTTGAAACTGATCTAAACTTTAGATGGCTACACACAAAATGCTTCATTATTGCTGTTGTGCCGATAACTTATTGCCAGCTTAGTTAATGATTGTTCCTATGCAATGCGATCAAGGATTTTCCTTAAGAATGGTCTTATTCTATCTTTCCCATGGAAACTCTTTATGTGAGCAGATATTAAATGATTGAAGTCATTGTTTTCTCCCTACATTCGATCGAAAATAAGAAACAAAGCAATTGAAAGGCACTTAGCTAGCTTTACTCAATAAATTGAAAAGGATTTGCAACAAAGCAACCAACATTTTCAAAGTTTCAAAACATTCGATATAATTTCTCAGTTTCTAAAAAACGTTCCAAAGAGAAGAAAAGAAATTGGCTGCGTCCGTAAAGATTAAAGTTGCATTTTCCAGAGTCTACGTTAGCTGGAGAACATTTCAACGGTTTTATTGTTTATTGTGCTATTGAACTATTGCACCTGTACTACATAATATATAAGGAAATTTTTCTTTTATATCAAAAATGGGGTAAGTTTACAATAAATAATAATATAAATTAAAAGTTAAGAACAAAAAAGTTCAACACTGAACTCACTCATTTATCCATCGAAATGTGTCCCAAGTTTTCTATCTCTTTCACACTGCATGCACCAAAGTTAATCAGCTGACTTGTGCAGTAATCCAAAATTCCAACCGCACACACGGAGAGAACGTCACAATAGAAGTATCTCCGCCGTGGTTTAAAGAAGATTAGAACAGTTTTTCCATTACTTTTAAATATAAAACGTGCTTACAAAAATCCATATAACCAGAAAAACGGTAAAGTGTAGTTTATTTAATTAATGAACTAGAACAATGAGCTTACGCATAATAACCAATTAACCCATATTTGAGTGTCCAATTATTTCGCAACAAAAACGAAAAGATAATTTTTCATTTCTCCTTTGTTAATTCCATTCGTTCCCATTTTATTCGTTTTATTGTGTTCATTGTCGATCGAAGTGCGAATTCGAATGTAGGAGAATGGAGGACTTATTTTGCAGTATTGCCAGCCACTTATTGTATTAATATTTAAGTCTCATCTTGGCTAACTTGGCTATTTCTGTCGCAACTTATATCCTATTGCAGCTAGATATTTAATCTAATAACATTACTCTGCTTTTTCTCAAGTCAATCACATGCAGTTTAATTGGAACAAACCAATTGTCAATTAGTGTATTCACGTTTTGATTCATAGACGATGAATCCAAATGACAACACTGTTCAATGAAATCCCCTCAATTGTCATAATTTGTCCCAATACCCAGAGATGTGAAAAGATAAATTTTCCTTTTGATTTTGGAAATGGAACACACGTCCGTGGTCCGATGAAGAAAAGATTGATTTTTCTTGCGCTACAAAGTTTTCTTGCTCTCGTCGGTACAGGTTTAAGTTGTGTGTGGTGCGTGAATGTTGGGTGAAAAATCTTATAAAAATCGAATAAAAGTAAAATAACCTCACAAAAAACTACGCTGCAGGTAAAACTGCATAAAAATCAATTCATTTCCTTACGAAATCATCACTGTGCGTCGCCAAAACGCAGAAAACAGCTCCCCCTTTCTTTTCTTTTTTGGAAAATGTGATAAACCGAGAAAAAGCACGGAAAAAGTGTGATTGTGCGCTACTGCTATACGTCACCAGGGAAAATTCTTTGAAAATTCAAATATCAAATAATTGATTGTGATCTTTTTACGCAAAGAAATCTACAAAAAAAAAAACCATTTGAAAGTGGAAATGATTGCAGATTACTGAAAAGAAAATTTTGTGTACTAGAAAATTTTTTTGTCAAAGAAAATCCTAGGTGAGAGAAAAAAAAGTGGAACGTATCCTCCCCCTTGCGAAAATGTATTTCTCCATTCCACCATCCCCCCAAAAACTCGTACACCATCCCATGAAAATGAAAATCGTTTTATGTACATGAGTATGTGTTCTTATCCCTAATTAGAAAAGAAAATAGAAAAAAAAAAAAAAAACGAAAAAGAAACTTCTTTTTAGTGTAACACTTTTTTTTAATTTGTCTAATTTGTTGTTTTTCTTTTGTTGTTATTTGTGGTCCGCTGACGGTGGTGTCCCTCGTTGTTGCTACACTGTATCGTCGCCGTCGTCGGTATTTTCTTGGTGTATCTGTATACCTATGCCCGGTGCGGATGAATGAATGTGGCATATTATGCTGTGCTGCTGGTTGGGTTCGATTCTAAATTTAGGGCAGAAATTGAAATGAAAAAGAGTTCACCAAGTGACATTGCGAAAATGGATTCACTGAAAATTCCAAAAGGTACGTGTGTCGTCGAGATAAATAATCACTGAATTTTCATAACCTTTCGATATCGTTGTATCGGTTTCTCTCTTTTCAAGGAGGTTCAAGTAAACCACCGTCTGGTAGTGTACCGATAACAGTGCGTTTCAATGCTGGCGAAGAGAGCCTCGACGACATATTTCAATCATTTCACAACAGCGCCAGCGGTGGTGGTGGTGGTGAAGATTCCCTATCGAGCAGTCCCCAGCAGCAGAATGTAAGTTGAAACAAATTGGAAATCACCGGAGTTTGCTCTATTTTAATTGAATCTCTCCCTCATATATCTCTCTTCAATCTCCATTCGTCCATCCGTGTATCTATCAATCCAGCAGCATCCCGATGAAGTGAATACAAGAAATAATTTCCTGCAGGGAAACTTCTTCAATCGCAAAAGGTACTTTTTTCCTATCAGCAGAAAGTTCTGTTTCAATATTTTTCGTTTTTTTTCTGTGTAATTATTATAACGCGTTTGCTGTTGTTGTTGCTGCGAGGAGCTAGCAGAGCTATTGGTATAATGTGGAGCTGAGGGGCGCATGTCACATGTGTCAAAGTCGGAAAAAATGCGAAGGAAACCCATCCAGTTGTATGATGAAAAACTCTTCTATTTTTTTCCCTGAATTTGTCGCTCTCTCTCCATTCCTGTGTTTCATATTTCCATCTTAAAATCAAACAAAATATAAATAATTCTCATGCAAATCCGATACAGAACAGAAAAATGCGAGAGTGCTACGTGGTGGCATAAAGCAGGGGGGGGGGAGGGCGAATGTTGAATTAAAGCAAAAGAGCATACTACCTACTTCCGGGTGGATGTATACCATGCACCCACCACCAAACGGGGGGAAAACCCCCCACCTTTCAAACGGCATGTGTGTTTTGTGTACCTATCCAGCAGAAGGGAGATGAGAGGCAGTTCCATTCAGCACTCACCAAAACCTTCTGCTGGCAATGTACTAAGACGAAAACACTCGCACTTGATGTAATTGCATGTTTGCACTTTATGGAATGCATATTTCTTTTCTCCGTCATGCCATCAGTGGCGAAGTGCAGCACCATATCGTTGCATCGTGTTCTTGTTGTCAGAAAGGATGCAAAATCCGAGGTAGCTTTTAGCTGGAGAGGTTCTTCAATAGCTCTTCGAAATTTTTGATCTCCATATCAACAACATCGCTTAAAAGTGATCTGACTCACGCGCGTCGTCATCGATTTCACTGACATGAAAACGTTACAAACTGCATAGACATTTTCTACGTATACAAACAGATTGCGATGCTTGCGACCTAATTAATTTAATTTATTAAAATATATCAAGATTTGTTTTCCGCAACCGCAACTAATAGGGAGACAAACTACTTTATACGTAAATGATATTATTTAGCGCTATATTCAAGGGCGGTTGTATCATTTATTTTGCAGTATCTTTAACAAAGTGTGATTGGTAACATCAGCGATTTTATGTGATGTGGTGGCATTTAATTTAATTTGATTCTCCACAAAGATAAAGATATCATAAATTTTCTGATCTGTTTCTATCTGATTTGTTTATCAATACATATGGCATTATTTATTTTTTTAAATATACTCTCTCTTTGTTGCCCACCTACACTTCACAGTTTACTTTGTAATCTGTGTCGTTTTATCGGAAACTCCAGTTTTTGTTACTCTGTCTCTTTTGTTTTAGAACAGAGCAGCATCGTTTACCTTTATGGAAGCTCATTTTCATATTTTCTTCCTACTCAACACTGGCGCTTGTATGTTGAGGGAATGTCCATGTGGACAAACCCAGGAAAGGGAGACTAGTGTCACATGGAGGACATCATTTTTGTATATTAACTTGATACTTTGCTGGAATTAGCCAGATTTAAACACCAAGCCATTCTCAATTCAAGGATCTTAAGAATAATTTTTAATATAAGAATCTTTTTTAATTTAAGAATCCATCCTAACATTCTTTCTTGTTGCAATACAGCTACTTAATAAGTTAGCAGCTTCTTGTGATAGCTACAACAACAGCAACTTGATAGATTTTAAGCTTTATTGAATTTTTACAATCTGAGTTTATATTTTTGTTTTATTCCAAGAATAACTAACCCTAATCCGCCCAACGCACCGGAGTGATTTTTTTTTTAGTGAATTTTAGTTTTTTTTTTTTTTTTTTTCATACACATACATACATATTAAGCAAATTATCTTCTTTTTTTTTTTGTAAAAGTCAAGTGTGAGAGAAAAATTAAAGTGTGACCGACAGAGAAAAAGACAAAAATTAAGTCCATAATATTTCACCATGATGTTTGGTGACGTGTATGTGCTTGCGTTACCTAATTGTTACGCTGGGCAGTCGTAATACAGTTAAAGTAAGTTCTTATTATGTTACCTCATATAAGTACCAGCCTATGATACGCTGTCAAAGTAACTCGGTAGTATGGCTTAAAATACGAAAACAAATAATTTGTATTTGTGTCGCGAAATAAAGGTATGCGTGGTTATTTTGCACCTCTGTTGGTGTTGTCTATTATAAATGTGTTGTGTTTCAATGTGAACAGCCTTCGGATGTTGGGTGTGTATTTATTTGATCACACCAAGTCGTTACACGAACTTAAGTATTTAATTCTTTAGTGACAATAACAAGCAAAACTAATTCAACTAACAAATAGTTTCACCACAATTCACCACCACCACCACCACCACTACTACTACAAAAACCACCTCATCTAATGGAGAATATTGAATTCAACACCATCGAGAGAGCCACTAGGACGAGAGTGTACATTTTTTTTTCTTTTTGTAATGTTTAATGCGAAAAATAATTGAGAAACTTAACATACTAAACGAACTGCGTAACGCCCAGTGTAACATATATGTAATGCTGTCCTTTTTTTTCTATCTCACGATCTAACTTTAAGTCTTTTCTTTCTTATTTAAATGCAAACTTTTGGAACACACTTTTAGCACAAAACTAAATCGTTTTATTTAAAAAAAAAATTCTTTTGAAATTCTCAAAAAAAAAAAGGAAAAATTCTCAAGACCTCCACCGTTGCATATTTGTGACGCTGGGCGGAAGCGGGTTTAATTAAAAAAAAATAAAGAAAGATAAACTGAAATCCAAACCGAGTTGAAAATATGTTTGTAGTCCCTTTCCATCCTACAATTAATTAGAATTAATTTATCTTTCCAATAGAAAGATGCTTACATTCGATTCAAAGAGTTTCAACTTAATTCGAGGAGAAAAGTGAAAGCAGTTTCATACTGTAGATAACTTGCCAAATGCATTTTAGGTTATGTACCCTGTTTCTATCCTACTTTGAGGTAAATCGTATAACTGTCAGTCAGAGTTGGCTCAGATTTATTAGTAAATTCGGACTTTCCACCAAACCCTATCTAATCAACAGATTTAAAAAAGAATTGATAGTATTCAACTAAAATTGGTCAACCTCCGCTAGATATTGTCGTCTGGTATGTAGGACTGCACATTTAGCAGTAAGTAAGTAAGTATTTGAAAGTACTTCTTGACAAAAGCAAAAGCATCGTTGAAATTACTCTTCAAAGAAGAGGTTATGGAAGAAGAGGTTTGCAGAAGAGTTTTTTTATGGATCTGACAAACGATGCTATAAACTCACCTCACTAGAACGTTAAACGACAGTCCGCTTCCGCCCTAAACCAGGGGAAAAATGCGCACTTTTGTGTAGGTATACACATTACACTCCTATTTGGTTGTGGTTTTTTCGGCAAAAGGTCTTGCCACTTATCTTGGATTGTTTATCATAAGATCCACTTTCAAAATGGCAAATAATTTTTTACATTAGTATTGATGTGACCTGTACTTATGCGAGAAACAGATTAACACAGCGACATCAACAGCGACAATTCCGTCTTATCTTTAGGCTCTGAATCTACCCTTCTTTTTTTTACCAAAGCCAGGAAAACTACAAACATATTTTCTCGATTTCAAATAAAAAAACAAACATTACCTATACGATATGATTATTAATTATTTCCTAACAATAAATGAACACTTCTTTGATCTTAGCGCTATGCCACCACCACAACAGCAAGGATCTTCACAACCGCCATCGGCTAAACAACAGCAACTGTCACCGAATCATCCATGCCCACCAGAAAATTCACCATTCAATGGATCTCAGCCGGGCATATCGAGCAGCATTTCGCCCAACAAATATCGACGGAGTATCTCGTTCCCTGGCAAGGGATCATCACATACACCGGGCTATTCACTTAACGTTGCACTACCCGGATTGGTGGGAAACGGTGCCGGTGGCGGCGGTGGCGGCGCAGGTGGTGACAACGCATACCTTGGCGGCTATCAAGATCGCTGTTCGATAGGTAATGGTCTCGATATGCGACCAATCGAACAATGTATCAGTGATATAATGCGAAATATGGCAGTCAGTGGTGGCGGTAGTGGTGGCGGTAGTGGTGGCAACATTGGACCTGGCGCCGATGCTGGGAATGCAGCTGATCGATTACGTGGCAAGACACTGAGTGTAACAAGCGATCATCTGTCGGATGAGGCTGGTAACTTTATCGACGGTGGCGGTAATTTAAAGTTAAATTCCCCCTCAAGATCATCACCCCATTCCCAAGGATCAGAAGTGACAGCGCGGTACTCCCGAAAGGTCTTTGTCGGCGGCTTGCCGCCCGATATCGACGAGGATGAGATAACCACGTCGTTTCGACGATTCGGTCCATTGGTTGTCGATTGGCCGCACAAGGCCGAATCGAAATCATACTTTCCACCAAAGGGATATGCCTTTCTGTTATTCCAAGATGAGAACAGTGTACAGCAGTTGATTGAATCTTGCATAACCGACGATGAGAAGCTGTATTTGTGTGTGTCGTCGCCCACAATCAAGGATAAAGCAGTACAAATACGCCCATGGCGTTTGGCGGATGCTGATTATGTTTTAGATGCGACAATGTCTCTGGATCCCAGGAAGACAGTATTCGTGGGAGGTGTACCACGTCCACTGAAGGCTTACGAATTGGCAATGATTATGGATCGTCTGTACGGCGGGGTGTGCTATGCTGGCATAGATACCGATCCGGAGCTTAAGTATCCCAAAGGCGCCGGACGCGTGGCATTCGCCAATCAACAGAGTTACATCGCAGCGATATCGGCCCGATTTGTTCAACTTCAGCATGGAGACATTGATAAGCGTGTCGAGGTGAAACCATACGTACTCGACGATCAGATGTGTGACGAGTGCGAGGGACAGCGTTGCGGTGGCAAGTTTGCGCCATTCTTTTGCGCCAACGTCACTTGCCTTCAATACTATTGTGAGCAGTGTTGGGGCGCCATTCACTCACGTCCTGGACGTGAATATCACAAACCTCTAGTCAAGGAAGGCGCCGACAGGCCCCGAGCAGTACCGTTTCGCTGGTGTTAACGCTAGCTCCACCCTCGAGGCAGATATACATAGAGAAAGATAGAGAGAGAAAGAAATAAATCGAAGGAAAATGTTTTTTTAGCTTAATATCTGCTCTTCTTCTCATCATGATAATAATTCAAACAAATATATAAGAATATATATCTACAGAAAATAATACCAAAAACAAAACAAAACATGAGTAACCATGAAACGAATTATGTAACAGCGCAATAACCATTTTAAAATAATTAAAAATAGTCATACATATAGAAAAGTCACACCAAACTTAATCAAATTCCAAAACAAAACGAGAAAAACAATTTTTCTAACCAGAAATTATTAAAGAAAACAAAAATCTCTTAGTACCATAGTAGATATAAAAGAAAAGAAAAGAAAAAAACAAAAAACAAGCAAAAGCATATAAACCGCAATTATTACACTTGCATGCGAATAAATAAAGAGAAATTGTGTATCTATCATCTATCTAACGAGTTTGAGGATTGTGAGAAGCTATTGTTTTTTTTTACACACCCACACCTTATCATACATAAAAGACCTTAGAATAGGTTATTTTTTATTATTTGAAACACGTGCAATACACGATGAAAATCAATTGAGAATAGAGGCAGAGGGAGAGAGAGAGAGAACTTAAAATATCCTCGCAAGCTTAGTGGAACGTATTTAGAATTTAAAATCAGCAATACACTAGCTTATCGCTGAGCCAAAGAACTTGAATTAACAATGTGCAATCTTGTCAGTTTATTTTTTTTTTATATACATAAATATATATATGAAAATATTTGTTATTAAATAATTTAATTATTTAACTTGTGTATGCTATGTGTTTATTTGTTTTTTAGTTCAATTGCAATTGGTGCTAGAATCTTGTTTATAGTTTTAGTATTTTTTTTTTTTTTTTATCAAACTTAACTTATTTATGCTCTAATTAACTAACCCACATTCTCACAATCTATCTCTCTCACTCTAAACAAAACAAAAATTGTTTGCTGGAAATTTTACTTTTTTCTTTTAAATTATATATAAAATAATAAATGAATTAAATAAAATAATTTAATAGCCCTAATTACCTACTGCTTGTGTTCAGTATTAGCTAATTATTGTTCTCCTTATTATTTAAACAAAAATAAAAATTATGTAAGAAACCATTCTTATAACGCAAATTGAAGCAAAAAACAAAAATATAATTTTTTACATTGTTTATTATTATTATTTTGTTTTCTATATATATATACATTTATATGTAAACTAATTAAAAAAAAAAGAAAAACACTAGAAAAAAAAACATTTTTATATAGACATTTTTTGTATTGATTTTTAAAAAATTAAACGCAAAAAAAACTAATAAAAAATTGTCATAAAAATATTATTTAAAATATATATAATGTATGTGCAATAAAAATTAAAAAAAAAAAACAATATAATAACGCGTTTTTTCACCTGTCAACAATTAAAACAAACAGAAAAAGGTAATTTTACTTGTTTTTTTTTTATATATATACATATATTTAAAAATATAAAGAAATATTATATTAAAAGAAAAGAAAAAAACTGTAGTTATACTAATGAAAATAAATTAGAGAAAATTTTGTAATTTGTATTAAACGTGAGAAAAACATAAGCAAAAAAAAAGAAAACAATTCAAACAATAATGATCAAGAAAAATGAATAAGATTTTATTTTCTTGTAAAACATTAGGTACCTACATAGTTTAGTTATAATTTTTTTAAAAAAAATTTTATTTTGTTGTACGTATACACATTATTTAACTAGATTTTGTAGAAACATTTTTTGTAATACTTTTTTATTTGATTTTCTAAAAAAACAAAAAGCAACCAAACCCCTTTTTATGAAGTAGGTTGTGTCAAAAACAAACAAAAATAACCTCGTGCAATGCTTTCGATAAAGAAAAAAAAAAAAAAACCTATACAATTTTTTTTTTAAATTTAAATAAAAAGAAATAGAAAATTGTGAATCTTTATTTTATTGTTTCTATGATTTTTGAATGGGGAAAAGAAGTTCAAATGAATCTTGATTTAGACGTAGATCATAAATAGGTGCCTGTTTTCACTGTTCACAAATGTTTGAGGAATTTCTTGAGACCAGCATGAAAGGTAGACATGTGACTTCTAAACGGCACAGCAGTTTTTGAATTGTTGGGTGTACAAATTCAACTGAAAGCGGGGGTGGAATCGGCTAAGGTGATAGTTGATTGTCGCTTTTTTGATTGTCGTTTTTGATAATCAACTCTTCTTTGCTCTGCGTAAAGCGATCACTAAAAAATGTTTGATTATTGGCAGCACTTGGGTTTTAAACGTCACTTCCTTGCCGACGCTGTCATTCCGAGCAACTGATGCATATTCGAAGTGTTTCTTTTTTTTTTTTTTTTTGTGAAAAATGTAATTTGAGAATAATAATATATTCACAAATTACAATATATTTGTTTGTTTTTTTAAACTCCCAAGGAACAAATAGCAAATACTTTGAACAATTGGTGCCGCCCAGTCAGCCCCAACTTGTCTTTGATAGCCACCACCCCTAGGAAAATTTAAAGTTGACCTTATACCAGTTGGTAAATCAAGCAGTCCCAAAACAAACATGTGCTTTTCTTTGTTAAGTCGAACATTTTTCAGGAATCTAAAATAAATAATTTATGTGTTGATAATAATTTCATAAAGAACATCTATGAAAAAGAACGTTAAGAAGTTCTATAATATCTGCTTTATTTCTTAAGTGAATTCTAAGCAATCAGACTTTTTCGTAATTATTTTCTTCATTTCTCGCTGCAGCATAGAATAGTTCCATTGAAGTAAACATTGCGCTAAAATTAATTTATTTTTATAGCTATGAAACAATTATTTCACAAAACTTTAAATTGTTGGTGGAGTTGAAGCCGAGCCAACCTACATTGCTGACGAAAACGACACAAAATGTATGAAAACGACACCTAAATAGCTGTCGCAAGGAAACGGTGGCAAAAATGCGATAGTCAATTTGATAATCACCTTACGTGGAGCCAAAGCATGCATTTTGACTATCAACTATCACCTTAGCCGATTCCACCCCAGTCTTTTTCATGAATATACAGCACTCGTATAGTTGCAATCAACAGCGTAAGTCCAAAAGAAAGCACTTATTTGGAAAAAATCTAAGGAACTGAAACAAACCAAAGCTTGTGAGAAGTTAGGTTAGGTTTGTGGGCTGGCTTTAAAGCTTCCGGGCCACACTCGGGTCAAAACTTACCCATTGTGCTACCCGTAGGGAAAGAGGCTTATCACTTACCCGTGTTAACCTATTCTGTAAGCATTGTAATGATTTTAAATTACTTACTGCGTGTCGTTACATACAAACCATCCTGTTGACTTGAAGAAGTTCACAACCCTATCCATTGGTGTGCTAGATAGCTCGTTCAGGTTATGGAAGAAGTATCTTCCAAGGAATTTGTTGTGGAGTGTTGAAGACTTGGACAGTGACATAGGAAGTGGGTTGTGTACTCTATAACTCCCTCATCACCGCAGCCTCTGTAAAGTTCTTCTTCGTTCAGTCTTACTTTCTTCATGTGGTATCGCAGGGTGTTGTGTCCCGTTAGGATACCTATAATTTTGAGAGACATTTCCGATTATTCCGAATGATTCTCTCTTTTCTGGATTTGCAATAAGATGGCCATAGCTTCATTGTGTTAGCGCACGTATCCATGGATATCCATCTAACGTTTGTCTCATCTGTGGCCTTCTTCCATGCTTCTAGCTTGAGTGTACAGAGCGGGATACACACAGAGGGGCATGTTTCTTCTAGTGCATTAGCCGAACCCTGTCGTGCTAGTTCATCCGCTTTCTCATTACCTGGAATGCCTTCTTGCCCAGGGACCCAACACAGTAATACTTTGTGCTGTGTTCCAAGAGCTCTGAGCTCTCGCGACAGCTCTTCACAGGCTTCGATTTTATTACTGGGCAGTTAAGGCTTTTATAGCTGCCTGGCTGTCGATAAAGAAGGTATTCACCCCTATCGAGGTATCCGTTCGGAACGGAATTTTCTCCGATATGTACGAAATCGGAGAAACTCCATTCGAGGTATCCTTTCCGATACAACTTTCGGAAAAATTCTCCGATGGCATATAGCGCACCTTGTCGCATTGCGTGGAACCGCGTTATACCACTTATTTTTGACAGCCACACGGCAATTTTTTTCGAAGCTCTCCGACAACGAATTGCTGCGGAATATTTTCATGTGAAATAAACGCGTTTATATGCTTCATTTATTTTGTTCCGAAACGGATACTTCGAACGCAATTTGAGTTCCGATCGGATTACACTTTTGTATCGGAATTTTCTCCGAACGGATACCTCGATAGGGGTGATTACCTTTATCGCAGACTCACGGACAGCTCTTGTCACTGCCATGACTTCCGTTTGGAATACAACTGCAGTGGTCTGGGAGGCGTAGTGATGTTGAGATGCCCAGCGGTTCAGAGCAGATGCCTGACCCCACGCCGTTTTCCATTTTTGATCCGTCTGTGTACACGGGAACGGATTGCGTGTTAGGTACAGATCCATCTCTCCATACTTCCCTGCTGGGATAGGCGCTAGAGAAGGGTCTGATGAGTTCTAAATATGGCGTGATGTAATACGTGTTAGGTACATTGCCAAGGTACTTCTGTAGGATCGTTGAGTGACCCTCTTCATCGTGTTTCCATTCTACTGATTGGCTAATTCTCATGGCACTTATTGCTGCCACTGTCTGTACGACGATATCTAACGGAAGCAGGTTAAGGATAGCCTCAAGTCCGGGGGTTGGAGTTGATCTCTTCGTGCTGGTGACTCCGATGCAAGCTAGTCTTTGCACTTTTGTAATAGCCCTTAGGCATGTGAGAAGTTATTAGTTCAATTGTAGACCTATTGTGGATTTTATTTCTTCATTAGTAAGGACACGGGCATACACGCCGAAAAACCAATCAAAGTATAAAAACAAATTTCTGCTACCAAAAAAGTCGTCGGCGTTGTCGAGAGACATCTCTCCATGGCGCGTGTCATGCTGAGAGGTACTTTTTATAGATATAAACAGGAACACAATAAACTTTCTAATATTTGCTGTCATTTACTACCTACTGGCCATTTTTCCTACATCAAAAAGTTGACCGGGCATAACAGGCAAATCCGTGCTCTCGTTTGTTACGTGCATTATATGCGCATGTTACACCTCATTTGCGAAGTCGTGTATCCATTTAATCTCAAGTAGCAGACAGTACAGTTTTATCACTAAAGTCGTATTTGGGTAATTTTCGACGTCTCTGAGGTTTTAGGCAGGAGAAATAACTTGATACATCCAATAATTGCAAAACTACTTTAAAATTGGTTGCGATTCGTTCACAAATTAATATTTCCGTTGACGGAGCTAAAGACGGTAGGTACTAGCAATCATGAAGATGGAACTTTATAACTGTATAAGTACCCAATGACATTAAAGTCCCTGTGTTTATCCTATTGCCAAAGCTTATATACAAAAAAAAAAACAACAATATTAAGCTTAGAATAAAAAAAACACAAACGTTTATGGCTCACTGGTTAGTGTTCTGGATTAAGGATACTGTGCGAAGGAGCTCAGGATCATCTCCCCAAAAAGTACAGATTCAACCTAAAGTTTTTTTCCACATCCAACCACTGTTCTTAGAAAGCTTTCAAATTCAACCGTCCAGATTCGGCATAACTTGTAGCTCTCTTCCATTCCTCCTCACAAAAGTAGGCGTCAAATCTCTATTTATTTGTTTCCATTTATGGCACAACCTACAACCATTAAGTTATTGTTAATACTAGCTTAATATAGTTCCGATCCTGTTTCACAATTATTCTTAAATTGGCAACGTATTTAGTATACAAACTTTGTTTCAATAAAAGCGGTATTTTCTCACGAATATTGTATTTCGACAGTTGAAATATATTTAATTTAAATGCAAAAGGCGTTGACTGGATTCAGGATTCGCAACTGTTGATTTAAAAATGCCAGCACGCAGGCTAGGATATTCAATGGATGTATGTACCCATTATTGATACAATTTAGCAAATGATTTATGATGTAAAGTGATTTAAAGAGATTTACATATTTTGACGTTGACATCAGCTATCGAATTTCCCGTCACTGTTCATTATCAACCATCCATCACTTTCGTCTATTTTCACTTTGTGGTTATAACAATTAACCCCCGTATTAATAAACACTGTGTTAAAGTGAGCAACTTGTTACTCAGCAGTTATGTCCAATTTTTGTATGCTATCTGACGTTTGCTAGCTAACTAACTTGTGTACATCATTTTATTAATAAGGGGGTAACTGTTTTGAATTAGGTATTTATAAAGAAACTAATTCATTTTTTGTTTTTCGCGGAATAAAGTGCTGAATTTAAGAGTTGCTGTATTTTTTTCACAATCAGTGAATCATGGAACTCTGTTATAAAATATGAACAAAACTAAAATAGGCAACTAATTCCCGTAGTCTAATGAAACGGTGAACATCAAAAAATATTCTCAGACAAAAAAAAAACGGATTCAAAATATTCATTCATAAGAAGCGTCGGTGGCTTCACAGCTGTTGTGTGTTCGTGAATACACCCATTATCGCTTGTTTAAGCTTTTTGTTTTTCCATTATTTGTATGATTGCTGGAAATATATGTCAACTGCCGACTTGAAACATTGAACTTGAAACTCACACGATTTCTGTCCTCTTACTTATCGCTATATTTATCATTTAGCCTCTTTTATTTCCACTCGCTATTAATCCTTTCAAGACGGGTGGAGAAATAAGACCCTCCACATGCCAACTTAAGGTCAGGCAAATAAGCTATGCCCTAACGAATATGTATCACAAGTAAAGTACCCGGCCCAAGGAACAATAATTTTTGTTTTGTAAAATGTACGGCTACCGTCCAGAAAGGGTTAAGAAAAATGGTAAACAAAAAGCAAAATAAACAAGAATAATACATATAATTAATTGACTTTAGTGGAATACTTGCCTTAATAGTCTATTTATATAAATATATTAAATAATAAAACAAAACAAAAAAAATAATTAAAAAGATTTAAATCGTAGCAGAAAATAAATAAACAATTAGCTCACCTAGCCAATATCCTCCCTCTCTTAAATAAATAACAATAAATAAATAAAAACAGAAAAATCTTCCTCCCCACAAAAACTAAATAAAAAACCACAAACACTAAAATGAAAACAAAAAAAAAGTTAAATAATAGAATTCGAATTGGTACAACACATTGTCGTGCATTTCTATTTCCACTTGTATTTTGTATTGGTATATATGACTTATATGTTTTATGTTTTCACTTAAGATTAATTTAATTTTCATAGAAATTTTAAAATGTACGCATTTGTTTATTTGTGTCATTATTAGCGACTGTTAGTGTACAAATTTTTTAAAATAAAAACTAAAATTAAAAATAAAATTTAAAACAAAACCAAAAAAAGATTTAATGTAGGTAGTGTTCTTTTTTAAAGTAATTTTTATTAGTCAAATTGATATAGAAAAAAAAAAAGAAACGAACAAAACAAAAGCATAAATTAAGAAAAAACAAAAAAAAAATTAAAGGAAGGAGAGGTCACCGTGGGAAGAACAAAAAGCAAACAAAAAACTCAACAAGTCACTTTAAATCGAATTGGGTGTGTTTTAAGCAACATTTAAGTATCTTTAAGCTGAATTTTTACTCATAAAAAGAAAAACTCGAAATTAAAATAGTTTTTTGTTGTATTTTTGAAATGCAATATTCGTAAGATATTAAAATTAAATGCGTCTGGTGCTATGAACGTTTTAAATCTATTTGTCGCTCTAATGACGCAACGCGAAAAAAAATAAATTAAAAGAAAAAAAACAAACTTCTTAACTATACACAAACATAAGGTTTTAATATAAAACTACATCTGCAAATATATTATACCTTATTTCTTGTTAGAATCCAGAAACCCAGCGCTTAATTAACTAAGACGTAATAACAACTTAGAGTTAGCACATTTATTTTCTGTTGTTGGACATAAAAAAATAAAGCCCCCAAACAACATGAATCCTTATCGTTAGTCTCTCCCGGTCTCGAGATACCTCTTCCTATAATCTCCTTTTTTTAGCAAAATATTTAATAGTAAAATATTTTAATATTTTATACGATACATATAATATTTATATTATGATATTAAAGGTTAAACAATTCAATAATTTAAAATTAATTATTAGTTTTTATTCTAAACAACAATAAGCAAATTATGTAAAACATTTTTTGTAGTTTCTGTTTTATTTAGTCGTTTTTATTATATATTTTTATTTTATTCAAAGAATTACGAAATAGTTTGTAGGTTAAAGAATAAATATAAATTTAATATGGGGAAACAGCAAACCGATTCCTCTATAGAAATTCTGTTAAATTTAACTTTTTAAACAACAATTAAATAAAACAAGAAACATGTGTTTTTTTCAAATAAGAAAATTACATAAATATACTTAAAGAGTCATATTATGAGAAAAAAAAACATTAAAATGCAAAAATTAAACTTTGTAACATTTACTTATACCAAAAAAAAGAACAAAAAAGAATTAAAAAAATATCTTAAACTTAAATAAATTTTTTTCTGAAATAACTTTACATAGAACACTTGTTTTATTCTTAACTGTAACGCTGATGGGTGGATTTTTTTTGGCCCGCCGAGTTAGTTGAGGCCCCTTTCACTTTTGTGTGTAGATGTGTCGAATCAAAGCGCATATTCATTCTTCATTCCCCTTCGCTTCTAGTTCTTCTACAATTTCCTTATTAAGTCAACGACACACCGATTGGCATGCGTATTTGAGTGATTTCTTATTTGATGTCATTTTCAGATTTTGTAAGCTCAGAGTTAGAGCTTTCTTTTATGACGCTCCGTCCGGTGCCGTTTTATTTCGAAATATGGCCTTATGACACTTTCAAAAAGCGACATACGGCCATATTCGAACATATGGCCTTTTGTCACTTCGCTAAAGCGTTATAAGGCCATTATGACCTTATGTCACTTTGAAGTTATTTTACTGTTCTGATTAGTCAATCTCTAGATAATTAAAACGACAAAAGAATTTTTAACTATTATTTTCTTCAACAGAAAGTTGATAGAAACATAGTTTATAAAATAATAGTAAAATTCGAATAGGCTATCAACTTTCTGTTGAAGAAAATTATATTAAAAAATTCGCGCGAAATTCGTTGGGGGTTGCAAGGGGGCAACATGCCTGAAAGAGTAACAATTCACGCGCTGTAGGCGCTGTTGTCCAAAAAATCAGTTGACATTGCTGCCTACCATCATTTTTAAAAAATAAAAGTAAAAATTCGAATAAATTCATGTCCCATAGGTTTTTAAAATATGGCCCTATGTCGCATGGCCTTATCGTCACCACAAAGTAACACCGTTCTATAAGCCATTTCGTCCTCGAGAGCACTTTCGTTTAAGGATAATAACGGGGCCCTTAAGGTTTCGTACCATACCAAATCTGAAGAAAAACGAAGTTCTATCCTACAAAATGTTAAAACTTTTTGCTGTAACAAAGTTCTATGCAACAATATTAGTACATAGAACTTTGTCATTCAATCATTGAAAAATTATTAACATTAGGATGAAGGGTGACAGAACTTTGTGTTTTTGAAATTCTCACATAGGATTTTGTAATTTTAACTATGTAACTTAAAAAATAAAATAAAAAAGTTCTATGTCCACCACAAATACAGGTTAAAGGTTTCAGGCAAGGTAAATAAGGGATTTTATAATTGTCCTTTTTTTAATGGCTCCTGTTTGACCAATTGATATCCAATAATTGATTTTTTTAAAGATTATTTTTAATAGGTTTTTTTTTTATATAAAAAAAATGCATAAACATTAACTACGAGTGATATTCATACACTAATCTAATTATAACATGAATGTATGTGGTACATAGGACTTTTTTTTTAACTTTCAATAAACCGTATTGGCTAATAGCACTTTGTTTCAAAATTTAAATTCAATTTATAAAGAAAACTATCGACCATGCGGGCAAAATTTAACATTTATAATTACTATTTGGTATATTTTTATGATTCTGCATAATTATTATTTGAAAATATTAATTTAAAATGCCAAAACAGATCACCCAAAACTTCAAACGCCGATATCTCCATACAACAGTCAAGTCACATAGAACTGTGTTACTTTCAGGGGACGTTATGTCACGGCACCTTCCGTCCCATTCGTTGTTGTGTGTTCTTCCTGTGGACTACAAACCTGCTACAAGATTTCCCTTCCCATTGCTATATGGGTCACTATTTGAAATAAAAAAACTGTACTTGAACAACGAATGGTTTGAGTTTTCGTTCAAATGATTGGATCTCAATTTTGTTTGTACATTTGCAGTCGTTTAACATTACTTCTACTCGTTCGCTTTAGCCGTGTTGTAGATGCGCATCAGGGGTTCTCTGTGGTTAGAAGACTGCATCACTTAGCGAGATAACCCCACTTTGACCCCAGGACCATCTCTTGCTCACTTTACTCTTTCAGTCAGGCTTAAAATTAAAAAGCCTTCCATTCGACCCGAAAATAAAACAACCATTCGGCCGTATGGACCTGCAGGGCTGACTATTCTTTTTGAGCAACCTAGGTACCTAAGTTATATCATTATAGATGTTTAGACAGAACGGTATAGGTCCAAGTATAGGCAGCTGTCCGCCCGAGTCGAAAAGTCCCATGTCGGTAAGAGTACCGAAGAGATCTAAGGTACTACATCTGCGAAAGACACTTACAACGCACATCCCTTACCCAGCAAGCCTGAAGCTTTGTGTGTCTGTCTGTGTCTATACCCCAAGCATTCGAGCAAATGGAACTATGTTCAAAACGTACTCAACATACGACCAGTTCAGTTTCAACATATGAGCGAACTAAAAATAAGTAAATAAATAGTTGGCGCAACAGGTATGGAGGGACCCTAGGTCTAGCTTCTCAGAACCATTCGTGTTGTGTAATTTTTTTATTTTTGAAACGTATGGAAGGGATCTACAATTTTATGCCGACTCCAAACAGCTAATCGAGAAGCTCTTTCAAGACAGTTATACTCTCGGATGTTTGTCAGACGTTCGTAAGAGGTGGCGCAGTGGAAAAAACTTTAAGTTGGAATTTAGGTTTTTGCGGGATTCGAACCTCGACCCCTCGCTTAGTAGTCCAACACACTAACCACTAAGCCACTGCGCCTACATGAGTGAGCTAATAATAGCTTTATGGGCGAGCTAATAATAGCTTTTTTATCATGTTGATACATTAATTGATGCATTCGTGTGTTAAGCCTTTCGCTACATCAACCATTTATCGCTTATACACTGAATTCAGTTGCCTTCTTATTTTGCGTTATAAACAAGTTTCCTTTTCCAACCGCGACCTCTTGCCCAGACAATATTCCAAATGTCAAACAAGCTATTTTTGTTTATGATAGTAAAATTCGTTACTTGCGAAGCTTATCTAACTCTAAAATTATTATTTATTTATTTTTTTTTTTTATCTAACTCTCTTATCTTGTTCTCTCAACCATGACTAACGTTATTGTTTTCTAAGTACAAAAATACCATCCATCTTAGTGCTTCCCCTTTTGTACTTCTGGTTTAACACGCAGATCTGGTAGTATAGAAGGCTCCTCGCCCACAAGTACGGTCGCTGCTACAATCAGCACGCTGTCGACCAGCGAATCGAACTCAGTCGGAACATGGAAATTAATCAAAGGAAAAGTCTCCCAAGCCATGGAAGACATTAAATCATCGAAAAATACAAACGCTTCGGCAGCCAAAGGTGAGTGTGCTGAATTTTATAATGTGTATGTGATTTTAACTCAATTTCTTGAATAAGGCGAGGACCCTGATTCGGATCAAGAGAATGCCACAATAAATAGTTCAATCAGCGACGACTTCTCATTGGAGCAAGAGTACAAGACAGCCTTGAAGGGTGATTCAGATTCTGACATAGAACCGGATATCCTGCTCGAAGGTGACGTCGAACGTTCTCGTATACGTCGTTCGTTTGCTCATCTGAAGTCGAAAGTCAAGTCTCGTTCGCAGCCATCTGCTATTCCCGTGACAAAGTCGACGTTGCTTGTGGGCAACAATAACAGTGGCAGTGGAAGCAGCACTGGCAGTAGCAAAAAAGAGTCAAGTCCTAATCGTGTACTGCCGGCGACATCCACAAACTCTTCGTCTCTGAGGAGTACATTCCTGAGGAAGCGCAAAAAACCAGTAGTCGAAGGAGCCGAGGCGGCATTAGCTGCAACCGCCACAGTCACACCCACTGCACCGAAAGAGAAGAAGGGCATAATCGCCGGCAAGAAGGAAGTGGAAATCGAGTCAGGAGTAGAGATGCTCGAGGACATGGTTCCGGCGGTGACCGAAGCAAACAACCCCCAAGCAGCTGCAGCGGACTCAGAGAGCTCTACTGTCAACCGTGCAATGGAACTTCCAATAAAGGGCATTGCCAAACTGGGTGAAGAAAAAGTGAGCACGGCACCCGCAGCCGATAATTCACAAACCGCAGACAGTTGTGCAAGTGGACCCGATGTGCCAAAGTCAGAAGCAGTTAATCCTATATACGTTATTGTAAAAAGCTTGCCATTTATTTCTCTGCTGCTGCTGTTGATCGTTCTCTGCACTCCATCCATTCCGGACTTTGTTCGCGGTGTGTTCTCCTGTCTTTTAATGATGTTAGTATTTAGCTCAGCTTGGCACTACGCACAGCAAGTCATAGTGGCCCGGCTAACATCCAACGGTCCGGAGAAGTCTCTATTTAAACTTCCAGACTTCAAACATATGCCCATCTGTGAGATACCCGCTGTGGAGGAACATATGACGGTAAAAACTTATACCGGTTGGATGAATGAGATTCACAGTTATGATCCAGGGAATTTTCACGTTTCCATGACCAAATCTGTCTATGTAAAGCTAGATGGTAAGTTGATACTATGTATGCATTTCTGCCACAAAATTATTTTGTCTCTTTGAAGGTTCCATGCTTCGAGTTTCGAACACAACGGCACGCATTCCAAAACGCCAAATGTGGAATGAGCCCGTCATCGATAGGAAGACGATAAATTTCACCCGCCATCGAACGTTTAATTTGTTAGGCTGTCGCATTGAGATGCTACCGCGTGGCTTGGCTAGAAAGAGGTATTTCAGTCGCAAGTATCCTATACAACTGATAATTAAGAACCTCGATGGACAAACGACGGACGATGGCGTTCCTTCGGTCACAATCAAAGAGGAGAAAACATTGAAGCGTCCCGCCAGCAGCAAGAGTCTTGACGAGAAGATCTTGGATGGGAAACCGGCTAAATCAGCAGAAGCGAAGGAAAACAGCTTGGCCCCGGGTGGAATGCCACATCAGAACTCTTGTGAATCTATGGACGATCGCTCGGAGCGCAGTGCTTTGATTGATCCCGAAAATGATTTAGATTTCGCAGCTACTGTCCTGAATGCTGATGTAAGGCTTTGTATATAAACTTTTTGAATAGTATCTCATCCCTTTTTTCGATTAGCAGTTACAGGGGCTGCAAGAGAACGCTCCTGATTTGGAACTGACAGATGTTACGGTGCCATGTGGCGATGAAACTAGAATTCTACTCTTTGCTCGGGGAGATCGGGAAAAAGAGGACTGGTATCGACGCTTTGTTGCTGCCAGCGTCGGTGATATTAACGATCAGGATCTGCATTTGCCAAATGTTGTCATGGTATCAGAGGCTGATATAAAAGCGGCACAAAAGGCAGCGTCACTGTTGCCAGAAACCGCTAAGGTAAATCTAGAACGCAGACATGAGAAAAGGAGTTTAATACTGTGTAACTCTTACAAAAAATGACTTTTTAACTTTCAGAATAAGGAAGACACAACACCATCGAAGAGTATGAGCACATCTGTAGTGGACGATTCGAAGCCCGCTGACAACCCTACCACTTCGGAGAAAACAGCAAAGAAACGGAATTCAACTCAAAGCCAAAACGGTAAGGAATCAACTCCTGATGCTGAATTTCCGGATGGGGAAAAACTTTCTGATGAATTTCAACCACCGAGTGATGAAACCTACGAAGGACTACTCATTAGTACATGTGCTGCTCGGAATCCATTAGAATATATCCGATTCATGGCACGTTATCAGGTAAGTCTAATTTTTTGTTCGTGCCCAAGAAGCTTTGGTCTTATTTTTGAACATTGTGCTATTTGATTTCTTCATTTATTTATTTATTTACTTTTTTTTTTTGTGTAAATATTTTTGTAGAGCGCTTGTAACCAAACTCGTATTCCAGTATTTAAAGCTCCTACTTTGACGAATGCACGAATGCCATCGAGAGTATGTTTATCTTTTTATTCCTGCTCTTATTATTTTAATTTTAGTTTTAGTGTTAGACTATTTGCTTGGAGTTATATTCGGCCCTAGCGAGGTATCCGTCGGAATGGAAAATTCTCCGATTTTATACGATTCTTATATACTTCGGAACAACAGTTCGGAGAATTGTTCCGACATTTTGGAACGCAGAAGTGCTTTTTTTTTTGTTAAATTTTTAACAGCTAGGTTTCGATATCCTCCGACAGAAATTGGTTGCGGAATTTGTTTGAGATTTTGAAAGCGGTCCGAAGTCGGGCTCCTCGAATGCAATTTGAGCCTCCGAAAGAGTATGCGCTGCGGAGAAATTTCCGTTCCGACGGATACCTCGCTAGGGCCGATTATTACCCTCGATTATTTCTTATTTCAAATTTTAGTTACCTCCATAGCGAGAATAACTCTATAGATTTTGTATTTACTAATTTGTTTCGCTCTAAATGAAACACATTTGCATAGAAATGGTTCCCGCGTTGGGCGCCATTTGTAAGAACCTACGTTTGAATTCCCCGAAGTCGTTAGAACCTCAAAGAACTCTGTGAAATAAAGTGAAACATAAGTCGGCAACTTGTGTAGGCGCAGTGGCTTAGTGGTTAGTGTGTTGGACTACTAAGCGAGGGTTCGAGGTTCGAGTCCCGCAAAAACCCAAATTCCAACTTTGGGTTTTTTTCACTGCGCCACCTCTCGCGAACGTCTGACAAACATCCGAGAGTATGACTGTCTTGAAAGAGCTTCTCAATTAGCCGTTTGGAGTCGGCATAAAATTGTAGATCCCTTCCATTCGTTCCAAAAATGAAAACGCACACAAAACGAATGGTTGTGAGAGGCTAAGCCTAGGGTCCCTCCGGACCTGTTGCGCTAACTATTTATTTATTTTTAAGTCGGCAACTGCAATGGCGCTGAATATTTTCAGCAACATCATTGCGTTTCATGAAAGTCATAGCCGTAACTAATCTCGATCTAACCTCTTTCGTTCCAGACTCGTCGTGAAAAACGCCAAGACGATGAACTCTGGAAAGGAATTGATCAATCGTTGTTCCTTGGTCCAAGTGGTAGTGTTGTATGGGCCAATGTACTCATTGGGCGCGTCCTCTTTAGTTGCTTAAATGATGCACTCCTTTTGGGTAAAATACAGGAGTTTCTTCAAAAGAAATTGAGTTCCATCAAGGTAACATAGAAAATCTAAAAAATACAATCCGAGTTCGATTTCAAATTTGCATATTATTAGTTGCCCGGCTTTATGGAAGACGTTTCAATCACACAAATCTTCTTGGGTGACACTCCACCACTGATACACCGTGTCTCACAACCAGTTATCGATGAACGTGGTACTTGGATTGATGCTGACCTTACCTATGAAGGCCTAATGCATATGACAATAACAACAAAATTAAATTTACTACGCTTGAAGCGACAACATACATCAAAAGTTGTCTCCACCACTGATGGATCGGGTGTTTCAGCACCCAGCGGCACACCTGCAATGGGCAGTTCGCCGCCGCAAAATCTTGCAGAATCCGACATCGCAGCAAGTAATACAGATCAGCTAATCGACGAGGTTTTGACAAATTGCGCAATATACGACAGTGATGCTGAGAGTAGTGGCGCATCGAGCTCTGAGGCTGGCAGTCCAACAGTTGGATCATTAGAAACTAATTCCGCGGAGTAAGGCAGTCTATGTTAATATAAGCAATGAAGGCTGAAGCTAATGACATTATTTTGCAGTACTCAATTCTTTAATTCATCGCCTGGCAATGCTAGGCGTTTGTTTAAGATCGTGGATCGTATTGCTGCGTCTAATCTTTTCCAGTATGCTACCGAGCTGTCCTATGTGCAGAAAGCGATGGAAAATATGAGCACAAACATTACATTGCGAGTGGATTTGAAGGGTTTGGTGTCGAGAGTCACCATTAATATACCACCGCCTCCTTCCGATCGAATTTGGCTGGCGTAAGTTTTATTCGAGTGTAGAAATTGTGAGCGGAAGATTGTAAATCTGGCTTTACTATATACAAACTGACTCGCCTTGTTATTTCATGTGAATCTTCAGCCAATGCCCAACTGAGTTGTCTCTCTTTTATCGTTCACAGCTTCCGAGGACCGCCAAGATTATGGATATCAGCAACGCCAACAGTTGGTGATCACACATTTGATTGGAGCATCGTTACCAACGTTATTGAGAGCAAACTATGCGAGGAAGCATACAAATATCTAGTATATCCAAACATGATTGATGTCATTGTCCCATTTCTCGGACAGTCTACTTATAAGGAATGAACTAGTTATCGTATTTTTCTTATTAATTTCAATATTATTTATCGAGTGTGATACGCGGTTGATTATAAGCTTTGATGACATTGTTGATGATTCCTTATTGTTACAAATGATCTCTGTCTTTCTCTCTCTCTTTCGTCTACACTTGTCTCTCCGTTTAATGCTATATTCCAAAAGACGTATTTTCTCTAACTTATCCACTATAAAGTGATTTTAATAATTACTCTCTCTTTCTCTACTTACAAAGACAGTTTTTAAAACAAAGATTTCAGATTCTATCGTTACTTTGAACTTGTGTCTTTTGCTTTGTCTATTCGGTTCTTTTTTACTACCGAAGAAATGTGATTTATGTTTTCCAGTGGTCATTGTTTCAGTTCAAATCGAAAATAGCTATAGTAGGTACTTATTTAAGAGAAAAAAAAAATATTTTATAAGTGTATTTGTAAAAGCACACCGGTTTGTTTTTTGTTTTCTATTATTTGTTACAGTTTACACACATATGAACAGAACAGATATGTAGAAATCCAGGTTTATCAAAAGCACTATTGTGTTACCATATCTTATGTTTATGTTTTTTTTTTTACTGAAACTTGCACGGGTTATGTATTATACAAAATCTATGTTTATGGTATTTTTCTACACGAATTAGTTATTTTGATTTACATGATTAAATGATAAAACAAAAACGGAATTTGTATTTGTATTTAAAGTAGACTTTCTATGGTTAGAATAAGGAGTAATAGAAATAAAAATACAATATATTATGTAGGTACACGATACACGTGCATGGGATGTCGAATGCACTTTGAATGAGTATATTTATATAGATACTGATTGGAAGAACTAATAAAGTTTACATATTTATTTACAATACCTATGCAAAGTGTTTTAGTTATATGACACGGTGCAAAGCGAAAACACTATGAAGGACCCTATTTTTTGTGAAAGTCTTGTTAAGAGGCTTTAGCTAGGCGGGAGAGAACTTCCTTTACAGCCTCAAAGTTAAAGCTGTGTGTTGATATAGTACTTTTAGCTCTTGCTCTTGAGTTGATCACAGTTTTCACCAGGTTTTCACAGTCACTTCCCTGACTATAGGTGGGTTTTAGATGATTGACTCGGATTTGAAAGCATACTCAATAATCTTTTTCAGATTTTAGAACACTTTTGCGAATCTTCAGATTAACCAATACAAGTGCGTTTGAGTTCGACAACTGGAGATTTCGTGAAGTTTGTATAAACTAGCTGTTCTCGCCCGACTTCGCCCGTTATGCAACTGATTCAGTAGTCTAGAAACTCTGTAAAACCAAGCTTTATCAGTTCACTTCCTAGAAGTCTTCACTTTAAGAATTAAGTTAAATAAATTGAAAAAATATTTATTTCCTTTCCTTTCAAACTACAACCAACCATATATTGCATTGAAATCAGTTGAATAGTTTCGGAGATCGACAACAGCGTCCAAACTATTTTATCCAAAACTATTTTATCTTCCAAGATGCAAGCAACCATACACAACCACAAAATTTCATTGAAATCAGTTGTATAGTTTCGGAGATCAACAACAGTGCCACCTATCGCGACAGGCCAATTTCCGCTGTCGCCCCGAATTCCCGTCTCGGTCGAGTCGATTTAACTCTCAAGTCGCGCCTCCGCCTATAGATGTTTCACATCATTTAAATTCATGAAGAATTTTTGAAAAACACGATCCCACTGCATGTTGCGATTAAAAGTTAAAAAAAAAATCCCAATAAAAAATGTGTGGAAAATTATTTTTTATGCATTTTTCATTTTCTTTTTAAAATTTTCCAATTTTCTCGATATATTAACCTTCCTCAGGCGGAGACAGACACAACAATGAAAAGATAGCTCAAATTGGACGATCCGTTCTCGAGTGATGGGCGTTTTTACGGATGCAACTTTGTTTTATATATATAGACATTTAGAAAACAATCGGGACTCAAATTTCGAATATTTTTATAAAATTTAACCAGTGAATGGCAAACGCTTTGGAAAGTTTCCGAGGCTACACATATTCGAATCGGACGAATACCAACACAAAAATGAGCAGGGGACGTTTTTATGTTCGATTAGCCACACGAAATCTGAAATCTGAGAGCGAATCTGAAGAAGCCCAATCGAATACCACATAAATATGCAAGTAGACCAAGCGTCTATTCGGGTAAATAAATAGTCGTCCATCTCAATGATTATAAATTGTATAAAAATATTTATTTCGAGTCTTTTTCAGTCTAGGAGTAATCGTTTCCATTTTAGTCTCATTGACATTTTTTTGTAAATATTTCTCTCTTAACTACAATTTGAATGCTAAGTAAGGCAACCTTTTACTTAATTTACGTATTTACTCATTTGAACAGCAAACTAATCCACTTATCCTTTCCAAGGTGGTTTACCATTCGCTGAGCGCTGCTGTGATTTATGCTTATTGCCGTTGGTGGCTGCTTTTGTTGAGGCCAACAATTCGTTCAAATTGTCAATGTCCTGTGGCGATTTGCTGAGAAGCTGGAAAATAAAAGTTAGCACTTCTTCGGTAGGACTTATCTTCTACCTACCAATTCAATATACGCTTGCAGCCTATCCACTTGCGTCACATCTTCTTGTCCTCGATTGTGTCGACTTGTTTTTGGTGTTTCAAACTGTTCGTTCTCAGCTGTACTTTGGACGTTCTCTGTCGAATCAGTTTTTCTATTCTCGATGCCTGGGGCATTGGGGCTTGTTAGGATTTCCAATGCCTTCTGCCACTGTGCTTCCATAACGCTGTGAAGTTTTTCTGCAATATCAGCTCTAAAAAAATATCAACTCTGTACTTATATAAAGGAGAGAATATGGACAACTACCTCTTTGTCTTATAAGAACTCAGTTTTGCTTCCAAATCAATTATCTTCTTTGATGCATTCGCCAATTGAATTCGATAAAGCTCCACTTCTTCGTTGTGCTTCTCCTGCAATAGATTCAGCTCTTGTTCATTCTTTTCGTTGATGAGTTCCATCTGTTTGATAGCCCGTTCGGCGATTAGACGTTCGCGATCGCGTGCTTCCTGTCTGAGGTTATCTTCGACTTTGTCCAGCTGCTCTTGAAATTCCTTTAGTTTCTGGGCAACAACAGTTTCCAGTTGTTGCTGGTAATGCAACTTTAGACCTTGACGCTGACTTTCGAGCTTCTTTTGTAATACGGTCTAGAAAATAAGGGGAATGAGCAAGGAGCTTACGAAATCGCACAATACCAAACCTCTTTGTCGGATAGAGAAGCGACTTTTTCGCTAAGCGATTTCTTCTGTTCTTCCAACTGATCCGCGCGATTCTTCTGTTTTTGCAGTAGCTCTTGTGCTTGTTCTTTGTGATGCTTGAGAGATTCGAGTTGGTTTTCAAGATCTTCGCAGCGGGTAGTTGCCTAAAAATTGCACAAAATTGTAAATTGAAACAAAATTGTAATGTCCATTTTCAACCTTATCGCCGAGATATTCCGCTTTGGCTAGACGATCTTTAAATTTCGAAAGTTCGGAATTGGAGAGTTCCTCGGATTTCTTACTGGCGTGTAGCTTAAGCTCTAACTCCTCGATCTGTCTCTTATACAAACCACTGCATTCGGTTGTCTTTCTGCAATTGAAAAGAGAGTTGAAAATGTTCTCGATAGGTGTATATAATATGGTCATCTGTTTCGACCATCTGTCTCAAACAAATAAATAAAAGGAAGAACCTCTTGTATAGTTCTCCTTATCAGATAAACATGTACCTTGAGAAACTCTGAAGCTCATTCTCCAATTTTTCATTTTTATCTTGGAATCTAGCAGCCAGGCCAAGTGCTTGGGCCAATTCTTTCTGAATAATTTCGTATTTGCCGGCCATTTCCCTGTGATCGGTTTCTACCTTACAAACTGTATCGTGCATTCGTTTCACTTCCTGACTTAAACTGAAAAAGAAAGTAGGTAACCGGGTTAAAAGCGCGATAAATATTTGTTTATTTTGCACTTACCTACTGTTCTCCGTTTGAGCAGTAGCCAGCGCACTGTCCTTTGCTTTATCTACTTCCAATGCTACCGATATTCTTTGCTGATACTCCAGCAATTTACTCTGTAACGACCTTATGGTCTTTTCTAAGTGCAAACGTCGATAGCGCTCCTCGGTAAGTGTCAAATTTCCCGGTGCATTTTTACTCCACATTTCACTTAAGCTTATTAAATTCCCCTCTTGAGCTGGACAAGTTCTCGTTCCTTCATCGTTGACTCTGGCCATTGGCAATCGATTTGGTAAGGATAACGCTTGCTTTTCAGATTTACTCTCTGCATTAGCGTCAATTCCATTCCACATAGAATTGTAGTTTCTATCCTCCAAGAAATGATCAATCTCCTTTAGAACACCATGGTAATTTTCGCAGCCCTTCGTATTACTACAGATTTCGTCCTTTGGGGTTGAATGGGTCAAGGTATTTGCACGAGGAAGAGCACTTCGAAACTGCCTATGACCGTCATTGCGAATAGTTCCATTGGATATGGTAGATATATCCGATGGAGAAAAATTCGTTTCGATATTTGTCAAACGAGCATTAATATTATCCAACTCTATTTGCTGACTGGACTGCAGGTATTGATAATTTCCTTCAGTTGCTGGTGGCGGATGTGACTCCCACTTAGTTGCTGACATGTTTGTATCAAAATCTTCAAAAGAATATTCATCCAGTTGTTTCTCGGATATTGTTGTAGAAAGAAAAAAATTTGGGGGAATCAGGAGCAGTATATCTGTATCATCCGAATCACTCATTTAGGAAATAAAGTCCACCAATTTATTAAAATTATTTGTATTTCTTCATTTGTTTGATATAGGATATACAAACCACTACAAATCAGAGATAATGGAATACAAAGATATATAATTTTCCAGTGGAAAGGCGGCTGCCGGCAAACTTGTTTCCAATAAATTTCATGAAGTCACGCACTTGTGCTCATTTCTTTTCTAGTATGTATATGTGAGTTCATGAATTGGACATTACCTAATGCAGGAATTCGCTATTCCGAAATGTATTTCAGAACTCTTTTTTATTTTCATCGAAGCTTTTACAAAAACCAAACAATTTCAATACAAATGCGAAACACAAAACAATTGATAAGCGCGATGCAAATAAAAGCAAAAGGAATGGTCTCCGGCCATTAGCAACATGTTTTTTTGTTATGTCACGTATTCAAAAGTCATGAATTGAATTGAAACAAAAAACAAAAATGTTTTTAGGGGGATGAACATCCACCGCTTCTACTCATTCATCTCCGCTCAGAGGGCTTTGTCAGAGGTCAGACTCAGAACACATTTTTTTTTTTTTTTTTTGCTCTAGGTCACTTTTTATATAAACTCTGGTTCTAGTACTTTATTTTTGTACTTACTCGACAGATGAAGAAAATGTTCTCCTTCAAAATTTTAATTCAACGCGTTCATATTTCTGAAAGCAGGGAAATAAAAGATTTCATAAATACATACCTACCATGATTATTTGTACGTGATTAGTTTATTTTAAAGTTTGGTACATTAAAAAAAAACATACAATAAAGTTCATTATTATAGGTACCTAGGTACCGAATTGTACTATAATAAAAGTAAACATAACAGCAACACAGTTGGATTGTAAATCTTGTGGAACTTGATATGAACTTTCTGTCTACACAACAAATGTCAGAGCAATTGTTTGGATTTCGCCTGGTTCGTTTGTATCTGCATTTTCATAGGTAATAAAAAAAAGTTTCATCTATTCATCAGTTATATATTTTAACTGGACAAAACTTCTTATTCTTTTAAGTCGCCAGCTTCGCGATGAGTACCGACGATTTATCTACCACATTTATAAATAAAATCCCTCAAACCGGCTCTACTCACGGTTTTCTCTTCAAATCGCTGTGGGGTTCAAGCGAAGTCCACCTTCAAATCCTTGATCATCACCAATCCAAAGAATGGGAAGGCCTAATTTCTGTAACCGAGCTCAAGCAATCAGCTGAAGAACTAGAGATTCCCTACGAAAAGTTCTACGATGAGTGCAAAGAAGCCCTCACCCACAATGGAGGGATTGCACATTTTGAGTACTCAATGGAGAATGACAAATTTACATTGACCAAAACCGAAGAAGTCTGCATAAAATATTTAGAAGTAAATATGAAGCATGCATGTGACCTTCAACAGTCCATGAATTTAAATTCCGTTGACTTGATAGCAGCCCTTCGCAGTGACTTATTTCTGCTAGAAAACGAAAACACTGAACTGAACTATAACTACGCCACTGTCGTGAAAACTCTTGAAAAATGTTTGCAGGAAAAAAATAACATAGAAAAAAAACTGCTGCGCAGGTTTTCAGTACTTCTGAACTCGAAGAAGGATAAAATTGCCGAATTGCAGAACCTGCTTCTTGAAAAGAACAATAAACTAGAAGAGGCGGGCTTGTCTCGTATCGAATCAATGCAAAGGAAGTCAACAGAAGCGCCTGAAAGTTCAGGAAATAATGATGATTTTACGAAAGCAACGCAAGTGATGACACAGCCAGGAGTTACCTTGCCAAAACGAAAAAAAATGAATACCGCCGAAAATATAAGAGCCGCCGAAGTAACCCAACAAAGTTCTAGTTCAGTTAGAGTAGGGGAAATCTCGGGTGTAGAGATTTTTGCGATCGACGATCATAGTCAAGACATATTTGATTTGATTTAAGATTTCATCAGTGGAACGCGGTTTTTTGTAGTTTAGGCGGAAAAATGTTAAAATTATCAATAAATTATTGAATTTATTCGATTGCTTTACTGGTTTCATTTCTGTAATGGGTTCAGTCGTCGAGTTATTCATTGCACTTCAATGATTGCGTGATTCTTTTTGGCGATATACCGGCATAAAAGACCAAACTCGTTATGTTCTCAGTTGTCATCAGCTCCATTGTCCTTTAAAAATTCTCATTTCTTTTCTACAATGAACTAAAGCAGCCACAAAAAACGTTACTCACAAATAATATTACACAAACGTGTGGTACAGCTTTAACACCGACTCCTATAATAGGTTTAATTTGAATGAAATCTCGCACTTTTTATGCTTATAAAGAATCAAATACTTTATTTTTTATTTTTCCTTTGCTTAAATAAATCGAAATACATTCAACCAACATCAGCAGAATATGTACATAAATTGAACGAAAAAAAAAAAAAAACATAATACGACAAATAAAACATGATTTTCAAAAATATTAATATTTAGATCTAAAATATATTTTTTACATATATAATAAGCTGATTACAAATGAAAATAGGGAATATGTTATGTATAAAAGCTGCATAAATATAAACAAAAAAAAAATGTATGTCCTATTTAAAAGAGCAATAACTTACTGGAAAATAAACAATTTATGGCTCCCAAATAGACTGATTCAGTAATAATTTATATATAGAATAATTCAGTGAGAATATATTATTTAAGATTAGATGTAATAGATTTGTTTTGTTTAATATTAAAAATATTTTGTTAAATGTATAAAGTGCTGACACACAATCAATCGGTATCAACTCAAAGCGCAAGAAGGTTGTCGTCCTCTTTTTTCGATGGTTTCTTTTTACGACTATTGTTGGAGGAGTCATCGCTACCGGGCGATGCTACGGAAGGTAGACTCTCGGCGGCGGCTGCTCTTTCGGCTAAAAACTTATCAAACTCTGTACTGGTGAGTGTTTCTTCGGGTCCTTCATTTTCCTTCTACATTAAACAGAATGGAGTTAGACAGTTTGGTAAAATCAGAAAAATAAAATGCAAGCAATAGAAAATAAAAAGAAAAAAAAAATTATTTACAAATATCTATTGTTTTTTTGTTAATCAATGAATGAATTGGATGAATATTTGCAGTGTGATTGTTAGTATACGAAGAATGATTTATGAGTGAGTAGATGGCAGAAAGTAGCAGTGTGATAATTTAAATTGAAAATTGTATTCTATACAAATATTACGTACGTTCAAAGCTACATAGAAACATTTATACATGGTGGTATATTACAAGTGAATTAGTAGTTTTTTTTTATTAAATTTCAAATCGAATAACCCATTTATGCTTAATGTCATGAAAGTCTCATATCTAAAAAAAAAAAAAAAACATAAAAGTGGAACTAGTAATAATTTTGAATTTCGATTTTGCTGTTTCTGAACATGCTTATTGCAATAAACGAGCAGGAACACTTCTTGACTTAGCGAGGTATCCGTTCGGAGAAAATTCCGATACGAAAGTGATTGCGTTCGAAGTATCCGTTTCGGAACAAAATAAATGAAGCATATAAACCCGTTTATTTCACATGAAAATATTCCGCAGCAATTCGTTGTCGGAGAACTTCGGAAAAAATTGCCGTGTGGCTGTCAAAAATAAGTGGTATAACGCGGTTCCACGCAATGCGACAAGGTGCGCTATATGCCATCGGAGAATTTTTCCGAAAGTCGGAACGGATACCTCGAATGGAATTTCTCCGATTTCGTACAGATCGGAGAAAATTCCGTTCCGAACGGATACCTCGATAGGGGTGAATATTTTGGGAAATACCTATTCAAGTGAGCGCTTAAAACGGTTTACCAACTAGATTATGGCACAAATACCGTCAAACTATGTATTAATTTTTGTATCGGCTGCGGTTTTCCGTGGCCAAAGCCGCTGAAGGAAAACATAACTGGTGCATATTGTCAAACCCCAATTTATTTTCAAAAACACAAGTCACTTGCAAGCCATCCTAGAAATTTTATTACATATTTCGTTTCCGACATTATGAGGAGGGAGAGCTTCTGAATTGAGTACTTATAATAGCTCAGTAGTAAAGCACAGTGAATGCAAGCCCAGCAATGGAATCCAACTTTTAGATTTAACAATATGTAGATATCTCGAAAACGGGCCATACGATTATAGCAAAAATTCATTTCCAGTGTTGTACGGTCATTTCTAACTTACAATTAGTGGAAAACTTAATTTTTCTCTATGTTATCTTAAAATGGATTTTTGAAAAATGGCATTTTTTAAAAATGTAGTTTTCTCTAGTCTGCCTGAAAACGGCAATAACGATTTTGACCAAAATGCAAACTTGGAGTAAAACTGATGTTCTAAAAATTACTGCGTCCTTATGTTTCAATTCGAATCACTGAAAACGCTAATTTTAAAAACTGCTCTTATCTCGAAAACCCCATTTTCGACTTCGATAAAACTTTAAAAACCTACACCCCTATCGAGGTATCCGTTCGGAGAAAATTCCGATACGAAAGTGAAATCCGATCGGAACTCAAATTGCGTTCGAAGTATCCGTTTCCGAACAAAATAAATGAAGCATATAAACGTGTTTATTTCACATGAAAATATTCCGCAGCAATTCGTTGTCGGAGAGCTTCGGAAAAAATTGCCGTGTGGCTGTCAAAAATAAGTGGTATAACGCGGTTCCACGCAATGCGACAAGGTGCGCTATATGCCATCGGAGAATTTTTCCGAAAGTTGTATCGGAACGGATACCTCGAATGGAATTTCTCCGATTTCTTACAGATCGGAGAAAATTCTGTTCCGAACGGATACCTCGATAGGGGTGCTAGTGATGTTTTTTTTTTGTCTTTGTCGGAGGTTTTTACTATCCGATGGAGCACTCAGACACAACTACTTGTCCATTGCACTGCCAAACGGGCACCTTACATTTGTGTACAGTAAAAGCCCTTTAATTCGGAAAACTCGTTTATTCGGAAAAAAGACAATTTCCGAATAAATGAGTTTTACATTTTTTTTTATGTAAAAATTAAATTAAATTAGAAAAATTAAATAACGCAATGATCGAACACGTATAGGTAGCAGATAGACCTCAAATACGTAGAAGTCGGAACAAATCATCAAAATGTCTTTTGGGGAAGTCCTGGCAATTCACATATAAAAATCGGGAAAAACCATAAATAAAATTGGAATATGTTGTATGTTGTACTAAATAATTATTTTTTTTTATGTTTCTAGTTACAAAAATGAATTATACAAATTTGTATGTATTATTTGCAATCTTTTGTGTTGATAAAATATTTTTTCGTTTTAAGTTCTTGCATTTATTCATCAATAGGAACGCGTTTTAGTGCATACAAAAAATCTCTCATTAATTCGGAAAATTCGTTTATTCGGACTGACCTTCCCCGCGAAGGCTTTTAATGTATTTGTTTTTTATCTTGTCTCGTAATATTTTCTCAATTTTCGAGTTACATAAAAAAAAGAACGCGTCCTGTTTCCCATTTTAATGAATTCATTGTGCAAAACATGTTTACGAATTTTTATAAGTGATTGTAGCAACTACGCGGAAAACACCCCCTTTGCAGGTAAATTAAATGCTTCCTGCACTACTCATTCAGTGTTTAAAAATAAATCAAATCACTCCAAGCATAAATGGGCCATTAGTTTCTACAAATATACTCAAAAATCAAATAATTCTCTTAATAGCACAACATTAAATGTACACTTAAATACACCTTACTTACAGAGTTGCTTAACCACGCCTCCATTTCATCGAATTCACTCTCTTTTGGTGGTAGCTTCGCGAAAAATAAAACCATAACATAAACAAATTATTTAAAAAAAAAAAGAAACACAAAAATAAATTCATAATAAAATTTTACATCAAGCAAATTTACAGTAGCAGACAGAATTTATAAAACAACAGCACAAGAACCGAAAAATAAAAGAAATAAAAAAATAAAAAGCCCTCTGAATTTTATAAAACTTAAAAAATAATTTTAAATAAAACCTGGTCGTCTGCTTACTTTACTTACCCCCTCCATGGGTGGTTTTTTGAACGGTGACCCTACGCTGCCTGCTGTGGCATCAACCGATGGAATGTCTTTCAAAATGCCCGTTTTACTGTAAGAGAAAACTGGCTTTGGCTTTTCAATTACATTGGACTTTCATTTGGCGAACAAACCTGACGATTTCGGAACTTTGCTTTCGAGATTGTGCCAACATGTCGAACTCATCGGCAGGAGGTGGTACTGCTGGAGCCTTAACAGCAGCTGGTGGTGGTGCTGCATCGTTGGCCTTTTGTAACTGTGTAGACGATGTACCCAACTCTAAAAGAAAACAAGATGTGATCGTTGTGGATGTCACTTAGTTGAGTTGAATTTTATTCCGAGTTACCAAACTTGGAAAACGGCTGGGATAATAAATCTGTACCACTAGCCGTGTCACTAAGGTCAATAAGCGAGTCCTTTGCTGGATCTTTAGCTGCGGCAGCATTTGGTACACCGATGGCTGCGCCCAAAATAGCTGATGGCGATGCGGTCCCAGCAGTACCATTGGGAGCACGATTTTTCTCATATCTCTGGTGACGCAAGAATAGGTTGTTCAATTCATCATTTAATCGCAACAGCTCAGCGGTGATTTCATCGTTACTTATGCGACCAATCAACTCAACAATTCGACCTTGCATTTCCCTGAAAAATATTATCTGTTGTATGTTTTTGTTTATGAAATGTAAAATGCGGTGGAAGGGGAGGTGCGCAATTAGTGTGAGTTGTTTTTCGCCCAGGCTCGGCCCGAACTGCAGCGGCACATAAGTAATAAAATACCATAAATATCATGTCAAATTGGGAGAAGGATCTTTAACCGATAGGGGGTAGTATCTTCCCGTAGTCTTCAACAAGCCTTGGCGTAAACGTGGTCGACAGAAAAGCCCTAATCCTGCCAGCCTGACTTTCCACAAGACCTCTTTTGAGGTTTTGCTCCAGCAATATCTATTGACCAGCATGCAGATTGTTACAATCTCACTCCAATGCAAACTACTGCGATTTACGTAGGCAGATCCATGGGTATCGGTAAAATTTTGTAAGAACCTTTAACTTACTTGCAAGTTTGAGTCAAATCGTTCAGCAACTTATAATCTTCTGGATCCTCCTCGCCAGGCTTCAACTCATTTAGCATTTCCCCCAAAATTGACATACTAAAGCCAACAACTTCCAGTTCAGATTGTAGTTTCGTAGTCTGCTCAGGTGTCAGAACAGTTGGTCCACTTAACTGCAATCAAAAGGAAGATTAGTTCTTAAAATAGTTTTGCAAAAATTATGTGTACTATTACAATTACTCCTGGAGAAGCAACGACAACATGCTGTGGTGAAGTCGGCTGATGCTGGTGTGAAACTGGTGGTGGTTCTGGAACGCTCTACAAAATAAACAACATCAATTATTCGATTCATGAGACAACTATGACGAGAAATTACCCTCTGTGGTGTATAAATCGGTGCCATTGCATCCAAGTCGGTGTTGGGGAACTCGATTCCCTTGTTCTTTAGCTCCTGGTACACCAAATTGACACCATTCAATTCGGGTTGATTCTTGAATGCGTCTGCCCATATTTGAATTAAACTCAAAACTTTCTCCTGCACTACGGCTGGTGGATCGTTCTTCGGTCCGATCAGCTTGACCAGCTCCTGAATGAATTCTTTGTGGGAAACCAGCACGTGAAAAGCTTTGCCACAATTTTTGACACAGGTTTCCAAAACGGTTAGGGTAAACATGATGACTTGATTATTTTTACCAGCGTTTTGAGTTAGACGCCGTCGAATTGCTTTCATGGCATCACGTGCAGTATCGGAAGACTCGTTAATCATGTCGCATATCTCCATGTTGAGGGCCCAGTTTTCTGAGGCCAATGTTGCATCGGTTGCTTGTTCTAATTAAGAAACATTGATATTAAAAGTAAGTGGTCATTCGCTGTGAAAGTAACGAGTAACAACATTTCCTCTCGCTAATTAGAGAACTTTTTTTTTTCACTATAGTAATGTCACGTTAGAGGCACGAATCTTTGCCGAATCGATAAGAAAATGCAGAACCAATTGCCTGCTATGTTAACAGTGAAAACAAAAAACAATCTAATATTGTGTTAAAATGTTGGGGGTACTTTGGATAAGAGACGCATGATTTTATTAAAATCTGCAGTCGTTGTCGAAGCAGAAAATTTAATTCGAAAGCTCAAACGATGCATTGCAGAATTTCCACATAATACCTATATGATTACGAAAGATAACGCATAGATAGGGAATAACGCGAATGAGTCAAATTCAATGAACAATCGACGTTTAAGCTAGCAACTGCTCAAGTATTCAAAAATGAAAATCAGCTCACATTGACAACAGGTTCATTCATCTATATACCTATAAAACCTTAGGCGTGAATATAATGCTCAGTAAATTATTATGTAACAGATAAAACTCGTTATTACTTTTAGCTTCTTTAATTAATGTTCAACCCACCTAACGGTAATGAGCTGAAATGCTACACCAAAACTGTAACCATATCCAATTTGATCTGTTATGAAATAACGTCTCCGGTTACTTTGCTTGCACCGGAGACAATCACTTCAGCAATTCGATGTTGTTCTACCGCCGGCCGCAACATAAATATAATAATTATAATAGTGCTTTCTTTTTTCCAATTGAAAGATCGATTCTGTCCGTAGACCAGCGGTAGGTTGGGGCTACATAGCGGCACCGCACATCAATTTGTTTTTTTTTTTTTTTTTCAATCATTTTTTTTCATGAAACTAGCTGTGTGCTGCTGACTAATTAGAATGACTAATGTTGAAGGGTCATCATTTTGTTATCATAGCTCATCTAATTTGAGTCGTAAACAGACGGTGAAGGAGAACGACAAGGTGGGTGATAAGAAGGGGTGGAAGTGTTGTTTTGTTGTTGCCAATCATTTAGAAATATGTATATTCAAACACCTACGTAGATACCTACCTAACATAACATCTAGCTATAGAAACAAAAAGGCTGCTAACTACAAATCTTAATCAGGCATAATCATTTGTATTATTCCAGATAAGACAAGCAGCCGCAATTTGTTTGTGAAATGTGCACTGAAAGCCGACGATTAGTTGAAAACAATCACAAATTTCATCACAAGCTCCTCCTAGACGTGTGCACATACCTACATAATATACGAAAATTTCGTCGTTGGCAGACCGAAGAAATCAATCGCACGAAACAATGGATACAAAAAATATGGAATATAATTTTAACACAGTTTCACGATAATAGAAGTAAATGACCGATAAAAAGTTGGATTTTTGATTTGGGGGAAAAAATAAAAGGTTAATTTAATTACCAATTCTTTGTCCAACAGGGGTAGAAAAAGGGTTTCCGCCCAAACCACCCACAAAGAAGGATGCCATATTTTGGATGCTGTTCCGTTTAAAAGCTTTTCTTTGCACTAGCTAGTTAAAAAATGTTTTCACTATTTACTGCTTTCTCGGCAGGAAAAACAATTTCACAAATGGAAAAGTGGGAAAACAATTAATTTTCTTTTCTTGTTTTGAGGAGAGAAGAACGCAGCAGTGACCCAGCTTTGAAAAAATACAAACGTCAAGTGACATTTAATTTTTTGCCTTTCTTATTTCTTTGGGTCTCAGGGAGAAAAGGGAAATGTCAATCAAATGTTGTTGTGTTGCTTTCAATTATTTGTGGAACGTCCGTTGGCAGTGTAGCCAATAGGGATTACCTTATTTATGTGGTATTCGTTTGGGCTTCTTCAGATTTGCTCTCAGATTTCAGATTTCGAGTGGCGATTCGAACATAAAAACGTCACTTGCTCTTTTTTTGTAATAATATTCGTGCGATTCGAATATGTGTAGCCTTGAACACCTTTTAAATCGTTAATCGTTCACTAGTTAAATTTTAAATTAAAATATTCGAAATGTTTAAATATTTATACATAACCAACTTACAAAAATAGATTCACCCCATGCAATGCCTTTCTTTGCAGTAGGTAGAACAAATTCACGAAAACCTAAACGCCCTCCACCAGTTGTCAAACTCAAACGCACTTGTGTTGGTAAATCTGAGAAAATATCTATATTCGCAAAAGTGCTCTGAAATCTGAAAATGATTGCTTTTTTTTGTACCAAACGAACAAAAAAAAAGTGCTCTGAGATCTCCCAATCGAATACCACATTACTGTCGTTTTCGATTTGGCTTTTCAAATTTTGACTTGAGATTTCAGATTTTTGCTGCCAAATCGAACATTAAATCTGCATTTTGTTGGTCTTGTGTGTATTAGTTGGCCGAAAAAACAACTTTTTCATTTACAGTGGAAATTCATTTCAATTAATTTTCACACATTTGTAATACCGCATTTCGAAATAATTTAATATAAAAACTCCCTCTCATACGCGTAAAATGAATAATTCAGTTAGAAAAAAGCAATTCTTCCAACGAAAAACAATTCGTAACCGCCAGCTGTGTGTCATAAACATTTGTCTAGTGAAAAAATCTGAAAAAGTATGTAAAATCAAGATTTCTCAAAAGTGCCTCAAACAAAAAAAAGATTGATTTTTGCAAATCGAACATTAAAAGCAATCTCGAGGAAGACCTTCTTGCCAAATCGAAAAAGACATTAGTTTTATATATTTTTATACATTCCTTGTGAATAGAAATGAAAAGATTAAATATACCGAAAGTCTACTCTCAAAAATAATGCGCACATGGGCATGAGAGTTGATTTCCGAACCACTGTGATCAAGGCGTCATTCATTTTGTGGACGGTAAAATGTCCAACTGAATTCAACAACCCTTCATCGGGAATATATGTACATTATTTTTTCTTTGAGTTGCCTACCACCTGAAAGCCTGAAAGAAGATTTTATTTTTTCAAGTGCAGCAGAAGAAAACCTAAGAACTTAATGAGAAAATCCCAGATGAATAAATTTGCAAAATCAAATTTACATGTTGATAATAAGCAAATTCAAACGGGGAGATTATTATTTCTTATTAAAAAAAAGATTATCCGCGTGTTCGTACACCCAATACAAGTAAATAAATATAATTGCATGACACAAGTCGACTTTTCAATTTGGTAGGTACCTACCTTTAACAACTTTCATTTGAGTACCTAGGTACCTATGTGAAAATCTACTACATTTTTTAACTCTCTGACATTTAATCGTTTTCTGCATACAGTTGCTCCCCCTGAATATCTTCTGGCAAGTCGGTTGAACTGTCGAAAAAATTTCATATCTTTGTGCGGAAGCAGATTAATTGTAAAATTTAATTCACACTCTTAATTACAATGGCGTGTAATGCAAGCAAAACTCCCTTTCTGCGTGTTGTCGCTGTAAGTAATCCGTGCAATCGTTAAAAAATATAAATAAATCGCTTGCGAAAATCAATATAACCTGACCAACCCATCGCATTGGTTACGTAAAACAATTTTTCGCTGTCAACTTTTCGATTCACTTTCACGCTAAAAGCATTTATATTTAACAATATTGTTTTTCATAGAAACGTGGGTTCGCCGCACAAGCCAGTCCCCGACCTCTTGGCAAAGCAGCTGATGTCCAATCTACTGTTCTTGCAAACAAAGTTGTGGTCGCCACTGCCGATAGTTCATTGCCAGTGACAAGGATCTCTATAGTTTTCCGGTGAGGTTTGTCTGAATATTGTATAAAACTTGACATAAAAAATGTTTGTTTTAATAAAGGGCTGGATCTCGCAATGAGAGCTACGAGAGCTTGGGTGCCAACCACATCTTGAGAGTTGCTTCCGATCTAACCACCAAGTATAGGTCTGGCTTCAATATCACAAGAAATTTGCAGCAAGTTGGTGGAAGTTTGACCACTTCCTCTGATAGGGAGTTGCTCACATACACCATTGAGACAACCAGTGACCAGCAGGAATTGGCATTGAAGCTGTTGCAGGACATTATTCAGCCAGTATTTAAGCCATGGGAGATCAACGATGTATTGCCACGCGTTAGGACTCAACTTGCTGCTTTACCACCACAGGTAAGCTCGGTATACTCTTGAGTTCACAGCAATTCCAGTTAAACTTTTTTTTTTTTTTTATTGTAGATTCGCGCTGTTGAGCTCCTTCACAAGGCCGCTTTCCGTAGTGGACTCGGCAACTCATTGTACATCCCAAAACACAAAATAGGCAAACTGTCCAGCGAGACGTTGTTGCACTATGTTGCATCCAACTGCACCGCTGCTCGTTGTGCCGTTGTCGGTGTTGGCATCGACCAGAACACGCTCTCTGGATTCGCACAGAGCTTGGAGTTGGCATCAGGCGGAGGCAAGGATTCTCCTTCCAAGTACCGCAGCGGAGAAATTCGCAAAGAGAAAGGTGGCGATCGTGCTTACGTTGCTGTTGCCGGTGAGGCCGCTTTTGCCAACCCACAGGAGGCGCTAGCATACGCTGTATTGGAACAAGCCCTTGCAGCAGAACCCGCTATCAAGTGGGGCAATGCCAACGGAAGCTTGGCCAAGGCTGCTGCTTCCGCCGCTGGAGATTCCCCAGTCGCTATCCGTGCTCTAAATGCTACCTACTCTGACAGTGGCTTGTTCGGATTCGTCGTTGACACTGAGGCTGGTGTTGCTGGAAAGGTAGGACGTACAAGCGTGTATATCGTCGTCTGCGTATTCTACGTTTGCTTTGTTTTAGGTTGTCGATGCTGCCGCTAAGGTTCTGAAGTCCGGCTCAGTGTCCAATGATGATGTCAACCGTGGCAAGGCTCTATTGAAAGCTGCCGTTATAGAGGCTTACGGCACCGACGGTGGTTTAATTGGAACCCTCGCCAGCCAAGCTGCTCTCCAGGGATCAGTGCAAAGCGCGGACAATGTTCTTGCTGCCATCGATTCCCTCTCCCAGTCCGATGTTCAAGCTGTAAGTTGTACTTCTATGACGATTTATGAAGGTACATTAATATCATTTGGTTTTCTTCTTTCCCACAATAGGCTGCTAGGAAAGCCGGTTCATCAAAACTTTCGATTGGTGCCGTTGGTAATCTATCCACTGTTCCCTATGTAGCCGATTTGTCTTAGATCAATGACAACAGGCCCTGTAATTGATTCCCCCGAGTAATTTAATTTTTATTTTAATCCGATGTAACGAGAGGCAGTTTATAAGCAACGGAATGTTCGCTTAGATCCACAAAGAATAAACAAATTAAAACCACTTACCAAAATGCTTACGTTTTTTTTTTTTTTTTTTTTTGTACGCAAGCTTGACGAGTGTTGTCTAAACTCAATGATGATTGTAAAATCGGTTGTGAAACAAAATGTTACAAAGTATTCAACGCGATGTAGAGATTCCCCTAATGTTTTGATTGATCCGCAAACTATTTTCTCATAACCGTGTGAACATTTTTTCCAAAAACGGAAAATTTATTTGTTTTTTATAAAAATTAAAATATGAATATATTTAATAATAGATGTAAGGTTGATCTTTGGAACATAACAAGAAAAAAAAAACATGCATATGCTAAAATCAATTATAAAGCGGTGTTAAACAAGTGCTACAACAACAATAGCAATAAACAGAACAAGAATCACAATCCAGTAGCCTTTAAAGAAAGATTAGGTAGTAAAAAAGTGAACTTGGAAATTTGAAATTGAAATGATTTACCCCAGGTACTGTCCTGCCGATTGATAGCTCCTATGTTGGAAGTCTCAACGTGTACTCTAGTATCGACATTATCAATGGAATCAGCCAAAGTGCCCAAGATGTCTGTTTACAAAGTATATGCTGTATTACACCCAAGGCCGCAATAATCATAACTCTTAGTACTAACCATTTTGTTCCTCCACTTCTTGCCCCAGCATTGAGGCCAATTCCTTTTGTCTGGCGATGCTTTTTGACAACGCTTCAAGACCACGATTTTGATCCTCCATAATTTGTATTTGATTTTGCTTCAACTGTTCAACGTCATTATTGGTATCAATAATAGGAACATCATCATCTTGCCAGACAGATCGTGAAGATGATGGAAGCAGGTCGGAACGAGTACTTGTAGTAAATTTACTTTTTGACTGTTGGAGTTTCGATTGAAGAATTTCAACAAGACGCTGACGTCTTTCAGTTTCTTCAAATGTACTGTTCCAAAGAGTTCGATTGTTATTACCTATGATTTACTAAAACGTTTACTCACATCGATCGATTCCTGGCAGATGCATCTAGTTTTGTCTTTAATTGGCGTAGTTCTTTATCGAACTGATCAAGAAACACTTGTATTCTCCTTGTGAGCTCGGAATATCCCTGAGGTCGAGTTTGTTCCCGTTTCAAGAGTTCTGCAAGGATTGTATGACTCAGTTTCTCACATGATTCATACTCCGTCAGCCTGATTAAAAGAGAAATAATTGAGTTTAATGTTTCTAAATGAAAAGAACATATATGCAAACCAGGAATCGATATCAACCAAGGACATATTGATTAATAATTTATGAAATAAACAATATTACTTCTTTCAATCAAATTGAATTTTGACGATTAATGGCAAGTGTCAAGCGCATCTGTCAAAATTATACCAATTCCATTTTGAGCGCGCTAATACTGCCAAACTCTATTTACTAACTAGGTTTGTTCGTAAAATATTTACCATTAAGTATCAATAATGAGTTCTATGTTGATTATTGCTAACAGAGAGTATCCAAACTAGAGAGCCAACTGAGAGCAGAAACGGTACATTTGCCCACAAGCTTTCTATGACCTTGTCCTGCACAGGAATATTCTTAGTATTCGTGTATGTACAAATCAAAGGAGCGCCATTGCTGCCGCACGCACACTTAGTATATTCCTGTGCAGGGACTTTATGTCAATCGGGCGGCCATTATTGGTGGAATTTTAAGTGGGGGCGACTGTGTTCGTCATTTTTGGTGCCGATTAGTTACACGGCGTTCACATCGCAGTTCAATTTAAACTTTTTTAAAGTTTATGAATTTGTTGGAAAATCGAATTTCGTATATAATATACCTAATAATATGCTATCAGCGAAATACAAGATATTTGATGCTGTTGTTAAGAGTTCGCTTTGCTATGCTGCCCAGGTGTGGGGAAACAACGAATACGAAGCGATAGAAAAGTTTCACAGATGTTTTTTGAAGAAACTTTTCAATTTGCCTCTAAAAACTCCAAACTATGCCTTGTATCTGGAAACGGGTCTACCTAAAATGTTTACCAGCACGCTTAAGTTACAAGCTGACTACATTGTCAAGGTTTTATCCCATCACGATGACCGACTGTCAAAACAAATGGCACTCTATGAGCTAAGAAACGAGGACTGGTGGGTATCGAAATGGAAAGCTTTGGGAAATTCGTGTGGAGAAATTGTATCGCTAAATCCATTAAATCTGAGACATGTTAAGGATCAACTCTACAGAATAATACAAAGTCATGAGAATTTTGAACGCGAAGCACTTATAGACGAAGCCCGAACATCTCAAAGCAGACTACTTTACTCCCAACTGAAACTGAATCTTATGGAAAAAAACTACTTCAATGATGCACTAAATTACAAAGAAATATCTTTAATATTCAAAACAAGATGTGAAGTCCTTGGCCTAAACGGATCACCATACAACGGCAGTTTTAACCAGTTTTGCACCTTATGCAATTTGAAAGCAAAAGAAGACTGCTTCCACTTCATGAGTATATGTCCCATTTTTGCTGCTTTCAGAAAAGCAACATTTGGAAAGAAAACCATGACGCTGCAAGAAACAATCACAGTGCTAAATGAATTCGACTGGAAAAAACTATATTATTTTTTGAAAACCATATATAAATATAGGATGTTACTTATAACTGAATTTGTCTAAAAGCATTAAATTTCTTCTAAAAATTTCATTCATACCAATAATATTATATATTCAATTTGCTAACCGAGCTGACGGCAATGCCATAGCTACAAAATTCATAAAAATTATAAACAATGTATCCAAGGAAAAAAAAACGAAAAAATAAATGAATGAATTACTTACTTACTTACTTACTTACTTACTAATATACCTAATATAATTTCATCACAATGTCAAATACCTTTTAATAATCATTTGTCAATATCAGAAATCCATCTCATGTTATTAATCAGAGAAAAATGAACTAACACGGTTTTTTGCACTTTTGCCTTTTTTTATTTGATTTTAATCTCCTTACTTCAATATTTAAACACAATGTAGGGGAAACAATTTGTATGCCGTGGGAAAAACATATTTCAGTTTCAGCATATTTTACAATCTCTAATTGATGCGGTAAATGCATACTTACACAATATAAATATGTGCAATCATGAATTTGTTAAATTCAAAAAATTAATTCAATATTTTTGTTCCGTTTATAGGTACGCTCTCAAATTTAGCTTTAACTTTTTTTCAGAGTCTGGGTAAATTTGCGAATCTTCATTTCTGAGCGAAATTCACACCTACTTACACTAACACCAAGCATTTGTCATTTGTCAAACTGAAAGTGTGTTATTTTACGTTTTTACAGACGACAAGTCTGTGAAAAATAGAGAACGATTTACATTTGGTCAGTGCAAAGGGTATTAACATAAATTTAATAGATTTTTGTAAACACAAACTACAATTTAAGAACAGCTGACTTTTAAAACACGCACCACCATAAATGCAAAGAATCTCATTTATGTTCCATTGGACACGAAAAATCTGAAATCTTAGAGCAAATTCTGAAAATTCCAATGGAAAATGACATTGGTAATTCAAAATAAACTCTATTTTCCAAAAAAAAAAAAAAAAAAAATTTTGCAATACTGAGCTACCATAAATTTAATGTTGAGACTGAAATTTGTTAAAAGTAATGCGCTATATCTACAAAAAACGAAATAGAAAATGAGAATACCTACAATAAACAAAATTATTTGGATTCTCACGATTGAATACGCCAAATCCGAAATCGGAAATTATATCGCAAAATCCAATTAAATACGACATTATTAGGCGTGTTTTTTTGAGCTTCGATCTCAGCAAACAAAAGTAAAGTAGGATTTTCAACACGCAATTCCAACAACTACTAATGTGGTATTCGTTTGGGCTTCTTCAGATTTGCTCTCAGATTTCAGATTTCGTGTGGCTAATCGAACATAAGAATGTCACTTGCTCTTTTTTGTGATAATATTCGTGCGATTCGAATATATGTAGCCTTCAACACTTTTCAAAGCGTTTTCTATTCGCTGGTTAAATTTTAAATTAAAACATTCGTAATTTGCGTCTCGATTGATTTTTAAATATTTATACATAACCAATTTACAAAAATAGATTCACCCGATGCCAATATCTTTCTTTGCAGTAGAACTAATTCACGAAAACCTAAACGCCCTCCACCAGTTGTCAAACTTAAACGCACCTGTGTTGGTAAATCTGAGAAAATATCTAGATTCGCAAAAGTGCTCTGAAATCTGAAAAAGATTGCTTTTTTTGTCTCAAACGAAGATAAAAACTACTCTGAGAGCATAAAAAGTGCTCTGAGAGTGCCCAATCGAATACCACATAAAGTTTACTTTTGCCCTAGTGGAACCTTGGGCTTAACTTGCATGTTGTTAACCTATTTATGGAACAACCCCCAATTTTCAGCTGCATGAATTCTGCTGTCAAATATGTAATTCATATAAACAAAATTAAAAAGATCTGAAATGTGAATGGATGAACATTTTTTGGAATCGAATATGGATAGAGAACAAGTAAAGCTATTTAAAAAACTATACTCAACATTTATTCGTGCTACATTTATTGCTATAAATGCATTTACAAATTATTTTTAATTGAAAAAGTACCACCGGGCGGCCATTAATTACACGTATTCACCGACAGGAAAAATAAGAGCGCGCGAGAGAGGGCTGTCATTCAAAATTTGCGGGGAAAATCGGGTAGGTGCACGGGAGTTGGCTCTCTAGTTTGGTTCCTCTATGATTGCTAACTTATGATAATAAGCAATTATTATAGTTAATTTAGTTACAAGTACTACTACATTTTGTTACAATTGTCACTCTTTATGAGCTCGTATATGATTTTTTTTTGCCTGGGTGCAGAAATCGGTAGATCAAAATACCTGTCTTCCCATGGTTTATGTTTTATTATTGTAAGTAACGTCAAGTTGTAGGGATGAGGATCACCACATTCGGAGACCCGCAGTTCTCATGTACACAAATAGAACCAAATGTCATTTGCTTTTTCAGATTCAGCTGCTTGTAACTGTTTTTTATTATCAAAGATATTTATCTAAAATTTACGAGGATCTGTTATATAAAATCATCTCCAATGTCCTCTCTGTCCATTACAAGTGACCAAGGCCCATGTTCTGTAACTCATGCGATAAGAGTTCACATCGAAAACATTGGAATTTTTTGTTCAATTTGTATTGTTTTAGTGATAATTATAGAACACGGACCTGATTTCAAAATGTGAAAAAAAAAATTGCTAATAGGTATCAAATAGTTTTACGCCACTGAATTCCTTACACAGAATCACCTGCTCCTAAAATACTTGAAATTGGCATCACTTGTAATGTGTACGACAAAAAAGTGAGAAGTGATGAAAAATTAAAAAGGTTTTTGACATTCCCGTGGAAAAGGTTCGTGTTTATTTTTTCATCACGTATTTTTACAGAATAATCAATTAATACAGTAATATTGGACCTAAAAACATGCATTCTTTGCATGTTAATTATCCTAGTGCATAGTGCGATTGTTTGTAATAGTGTTAACCTAAAGTTTTTTGCTAAAATTTGCAAAACAAAGAAAAACGACAAAAAAGAGTATTCCGTCTTCTGCACAAAAAAAGACGAAATCAGTTTGCTCATATCTATCGCAGGTGCGTAAAAACCCAAATGAAGTGAGGAAATATATATTTCAATCAAGTGAATACCAGTTTTTTTTTTTTACAAATACGTATGGAACTGAAAGCGAAAATGAAAATAGAAAATACGTACTGCAATAAAACCCATTTGTGTCCGCATACTCCCTTGTGAAACAGGAATCAAGAGTTTTCCCGACTGGTGGAAAACCCCCCTTTTGCAAACCCCTCGTGTATGTGTATATTCGAATGATGTGATTCCTTTCGTTTGAACTCTGTTTACCTTGATAAAAAGAAGGATGCTTTTCCAGCAATGGTAGTGGCTGTCTCTTTTATTTTTATTTTTTCAAATCAAACCATGAAACAGGTTATTTTCTGTTTTAATAATAAAATGATCACTCAGCATCGGCAGTAAGCAAAAGGTTGTCATGAATTGTGACTGTGAGTAATCCACGTAGATATTATCGGTGGTGTTGTGTGTGCAAGGTGCTCCCAACGACGCTCTCAGCCAAGTGGTATCAATAGCCTTGTGTGGAACGGGCCACCACACGATGACGAAATCTACACGAATTTCGAAGTTACCTATAGGTATATAATTATAGTTCTGTTGCCACGATAGGTAGCAGCAAAGTATTACGTAGGTACTACCTATTTAGCGGTTTGGTCGTTTCCAGCTTTCATGCAGTATATTGTAGACTCATCAGTCATCACAACTGGGGTAGTCAATTACGGCTATTATTATATCTTCGTTATTAAACTTTATCTATCTAATTTATAGGTCTTTGTAGAGGTGATTTATTTTGCTTGATTGTTTCTTAATACCAAAGTGTATCTCTTCTCAGCTCCAGCACGTAGCAGCACCCAATCAGCTGTTTACAATCGAAGACAAAACAATTTTGCGTTCAATCTTGGGTTACACTTTCCATTGGCATCAAAGTTCAGCGAAAACTATTGACGCTCAAGTCGAGACCGAAACAAGACCCCCTTTCACTATTCCAGCAGTTTCTGATTAATTTCACACAGTAGTCATTTGTTGGCATTAATGTTTAACCCTGAGTTGAACATACCTCTCTGAGTGGCAACGGCAAACAGCAAAAAGATAACAAATTATTGATGAAAGTGGACTACCTAAAATCAGATCAATATGGCCTGTTTGTCTATTATGGTCGTTCATTTTTGAGGCGTGTTCAATGTGCATTGCGTGATGCGGGACACTTTTCTTTATGGGGGAGACGTTTTATGTTTTTCTTTTCCTTGCACCACGGCCATGACCCGAGTGTGTTGATCTAATTTCATTACTAAATGGAGCATTGAAAGAATGCATGAAGGAGGTTTGTTTGAGCTGCTAATGGAATCATTTCACTTTTTAAAATCAAAACTGTGTCACTCACTTTAAAACATTTATCTTGTGTGTATATTGTTTTTCCAGGCACGCGTTCATTCAGTCTGCTTTGTTTGAAGAGTTTCTTTCTGCCGCCAGATTAAGTCGTCGGCGTGGGGCGATCTTAATTGAACATAATATTCCCTTGCTAGTATTAACGCCTTGAGTGTCTATCATAATTGCTTGTGGCATACAGTTACGCAAAAATATAACATTGCTGAACATATGAACGATTTTGTATAGACGCAGCTATTTATCCGTGACGGAAATCGTAATTTTATAGTCATATTCATACGTCGTTACTTAACGAGAAGAAATGCGGTTTTTATCATAATGCGGACAAGGCTTTTGCTAATATACTTCCGTAGTATGGAGTATGAACTCAAGGCAAATAAGAGTGGGTAATGTATGCGATGGCAGCTAGGTTTATATCAAGTTGTTGTAGCTGTAGGTATCACATTTAAATGTCCCTCTCTTGGCTTCATTGCATTTATCCTAACGTTACTTTCCACTGGAAGGCAGTTGCTGCAAGTTTTGATCAGTTAAGTGAGGAGTGCTCCTATGATGTGCGAATTGTAACCGCACAACACAAGTGAGCATTCGAATTTGAATTAGAAATAGTTATCAATTCAGTTACTTATCAGCTGTCCGAGAGTATGTGAATACTCACCTAGCCAAGGGTGATTTTCAATCCGCAACCCGCCGACAAGCAATGCCTGGTCGTAACGAGACAGTAACAGTAGATGTATCTTCCCAGGACCATTATTGAGGAAAAAGGACACAAGCACCGTCAATATCCCGGAAATTTCACGCCGAGCTTCCTTCTTTACTACAATTAATTGCCAATCCATATTTGTGTTCACTTGATCGAAAATCTATTACCCTCCAAGTGAACAGCTTAGCTATTCGATTTTCATAATCAATTGCTCACAAACCCAGCAAGATAGTGAGAACAATGTCGTCAAATACATACTGAGCAATCCAGTCCTTCTGTGTTTAGCAAATTTACCGACAGTGGCTTAGTGGTTAGTGTGTCAGACTACTAAGCGAGGGGTCGAGGTTCGAATCCCGCAAAAACCCAAATTAAAGCTAGGCCTAGGGTCCCTCCGGACCTGTTGCTTTACCGATGCTCTAACAATTCGTTCAAATGATTTAATTTGTTTTTTGTAATCCACATAACACTGCTTACTTTGTGAATTAAATTATCATGGCGATGTTTACAGTTGTAATTTGTTTAAATTATTCGCTCGCATACCACCCTCGCTGTGTGGTACCTTAGCTTACTGCATGAATTAAGATGCAAAATTATCAATTGCCCGTCGAATTCTGGCGAAACAAATAAATGTAAACATCTTTGGCTAAGCGGCAGCGCTCTAGTACGCGCCATAAAATCGATGTAGGTAGTAGGCACATGAGTATTTCAGACGAAGAAATCATTCAACTTTTTGTTACTGTTGCGAAAAATAACATTTCCTTAATTAATATTAAGTTAAAGCTGCGCAGCGTTATAATTAAAAATGATTGCCCCTCGTAAATACAGTATATGGAACCAGAAATCTCGTTATCTCCAAATGATTGAACCTAAAATAACCAAAGATATCTGACGAAATCAATGAAGTTGATTATTGTTTTTAATATGATATCAGTTTTTTTTTTTTTTGTGACTTCATTAACACAGGCTAATCAGAACTCAAACACATGGCAAGGGTCTGTCGGTGGAGAGTTCATTCGGTATAATAGAAAATCGTCGTCAACGCGAGAGGGAGAAATTTATAGTTTTAGTTCTTTAGCCGAAGGCCCTGGTAGCTGGCGCTATCTTTCTTGAATATAAACGTTTAATTCGTTATTTGTTTATAGTTTAATTAATAATAATAATATTTTTAGTTCTATTCCCGTACGGTTACTCATGTAAGCGTTTTACTCAAATTTCGCGATCTTGACAGACAAACTCTGAAGCAAAGTACGTCTTATCCATAAAAAAAAAACTTCAAATTTTAGCCTATTAAGTGGTGGTTGGCTAGTTTGTAACATATTTTAGACCTCTACCTAGGTTTACTCACAAGCTATGTGCCGTTTTGTTACCACAACTCATTTGACAATTCAAAAAGGTTATCAGTTCCCTAATACTACTTTTCGAGACCTCCTCAAGGGAGTCGAAAAAGGGTTTACCAAAAGATCGCTGTCTGGCCGTAGCTAGTGCTGGACAGGCACAAAGGAAATGAGTGAGTGTTTCCTTTTCGGCTGCGTCATTACAGGTGCGGCAGTGTGTTTTATGTGGGATGCGGGATGCCTTATCTACTTGCGTGTTCCCCTATTGGCCAATGGCCTGTGGTTATCGCTGTTATTTTGGCAAAATCCTTTCGTTTTTAACTTATAGGCAAATCAAGTCAAATCCTTTTTTAAAAAACCGACCAAATCTTGGAAATAAATTGATGTATGTTCACCACAAAGTCGTTTCCCGCTGCGTTTAGTGTGTCTTCCAAAAGACCGTCTTTCCAACGGCCTTATCGGACTTGAGTTTAGACATCGCTACCCTTACTTTTCAAACAGAGCAATTTGTTTCTGCCAACTGCAATACAAATATAGTAACTTCATCAATTCTGAAGCAATTTGAATAATGCCATGATCCATATTTCATAGACATTCTCCTTTTTGTCGTTAAAACTGATTCGACTACCTACCGTTTATTAGATAATGTTTCTTCCGTCATATCTTTATCACAATTTCATTGTGTGTTATCAAGTTTCTCACATAAACATTGACTATTTGTTTCGCTCTGTTCGTTCACAAATTGGATTGTGATAGTAGGCTACTCAATTTCCTCTCATATAATCAAACACATATATTCACAATGGCAAGTGTTTTATCAATTTATTTACTTTTAGAATGAGCACTACCGAAATTGACTTGAATGGAACAACGCCTAAACCGAACTACATAATACAAGTGACACCGGCATCTCAGGTAGCTTCAGCTATGGATCCACTAAGCCACGTAGGCGATGGCATATTTTTGCAAACAAAGACAGCACAGGGTTTGGCGGGCGTGTTTGTTTGGGCCGCCCTTTTTATAACATGTCAACAGGTGAGCTATTATACAGCAGAAACGAGTTTCCGAAATACACTTCCATTGTTTGTAGATCTATCAACATCTGCGATGGTACACAAACCCGCAAGAACAACGATGGATAGTTAGGATACTTTTTATTGTACCAATTTACGCGACTTATTCGTGGATAAGTTTATTGTTCTTCAATTCGGACAATGTTTATGTTTACTTCTTCACTGTAAGAGATTGCTACGAAGGTGAGTTTGGTGGATACGAGTACTTTGAGGTGTGTTTTTTCAATACATAATCAACTGTCTTTGCAGCTTTTGTAATTTACAATTTCTTATCACTGTGCTATGAGTATCTCGGTGGAGAGGGTAACATCATGTCGGAGATAAGGGGTAAACCGATCAAGACTTCTTGTCTGTACGGCACCTGTTGTCTGAAGGGAAAAACGTACACGATTGGGTTTTTGCGTTTCTGCAAGCAAGCGACTTTGCAGTTTTGTCTTGTGAAACCATTGGTTGCGTTCATCATAATTTTCCTGCAGGCATTTGGACACTATCACGATGGTGATTGGAGGTAAGCTCAAAATTGCGATTCTTCATTCTCTTGTTTGTCTTGAATAATGTGGTTTATTTGAATTACAGCGCTGATGGAGGTTACATTTACATAACGGTCATCTACAACATCTCCGTGTCACTTGCCTTGTATGGGCTTTATTTGTTCTATTTCGCGACCAGAGATCTGCTGACACCATTCGAGCCTGTCTTGAAATTCTGCACAATCAAATCGGTGATTTTCTTGTCATTCTGGCAGGGTAAGAAATTTGCATTTGTATTTTAAAGAGCTTGCGTTTATTTGTTGCATTCACAGGTGTCGGACTGGCTATTCTTGAGAAGGCCAAGGTTATTTCACCAATTGTGGATAGTACTGGAGCCACAACATCTGCTGGTACAGTGTCAGCCGGCTATCAGAACTTTTTCATTTGTATCGAAATGCTGTTTGCCGCCATCGCGTTGCGGTATGCCTTCCCATATCAGGTAGGTTTTACTGTTTATTTTATCAAGAAAAAGAGAGGCGAAGATAAGATAAAACGAACTCCTAAAAGCGTTATGTTTGCAGTAAACGATTTGTTTTCTGTTGCTGTATTCATTAACACCTTCTTGGTGTCGTATTCTGTCAGTATGAAGACAAAGTGAAAATAGGTGACAATTTGGCGAAGCCAACAAGTGTGTAATCTGTCAAAAGAAAGTCGGAGTCGAAGCTCTTGTTAATTGCAGTACTGTGAGTCAGTGGTATGGTGTTGAACAAATGGCGATGTATCGTAACGTGGAAACGATAAGGCACATTTGTGAACATTTATGGAACCATAATGAGTCAGGACAATTTTGGCGATAAGTAATTTACTCAATAGAAATGCCAATAAGATACAAATAGAATTGCAACTTAATCTTTATGACTGTCCATAAGGTTTTGTACACATGTGTGATACGAAGAACGGAATTCGGCAGGTGTACTGTATGCAGCTATGATAATGGAATGATAAACAACATTTTAATAAATCGTTAGATGGCCAGGCTAAAAACGTAAACAATATTATTGAACGTGCTGAACTGCCTCAGTAATTAATCAAGGAAAAAGTATTTAATTGGTCATTGTTTGTATGATGACGGTTGACGTTTGGGAAGGTTTCATTAAAAACAAAAGATAGACGACCTCCAAAAAGCCCCAATGCATTTATGTTGTATTATTTGCGATAAGTTAAAAGTAATTTCAAGTTCAGGGAAGAGCCTTTCATTTTATTTGCATTTGAAAAGGAGGGATAGTAAATAAAATAAATAAGTTTTTGTGTTAACAAAAAGCTATTTTAACATTTTTACATATAAATTAAAATAAATATACAATAAAGACTTATGTATAATTGGTCTTATGTAATTGATAACATTGTGTTTAAGTTGAAATAGGTTATGTTCATTGGGATGTTCATTAAATAATTTTAACCCATTGTACATTAAACTATTTTGGGCAAACCGCGTTCTGAATAGGGGGAGCCTTATATCGCTTCTGTTTCTTACATTATATCTATGTTCATCACTAACATATATTAATTTATTACACAAATAGCTCGGCAAGAGCCCATTTTTCATTTTAAAAACAAAAATCAACACATTCATTACAGTTCTCTGGTTACACTTAACCATATTTAACATAATAATAATCGGTGTCCGCCAGCTCCACCTCAAGATTATTCTCATCGCTTTACTTTGAAGCTTCTGCAATCTATCTATCATCGAAATATTTCCCATATAAATAACTGTTGAACAATATTCAAAGTGAGGCTTTATCATAGTAGTATTTACATTAATTGCACAAGACCTTTAAAATACGTTTTCTAATACGAGCGAAAAAACTCATATTTTGCTTATTTTCTTGGACACGTAATTAATGTGATCTTTGAAATTCAATTTATCTACTAATTCAACTATTTCATTGTTTCTAATAATTCTGTCTTCGATTTTGCCATTTATAAACATGGATTCAGTTTTCCCTATATTTAAACTTAGTTTATTACTTTTAAACCCTTTACTAAGCATATTCAAGTCGCTGTTGATTTTGAAGATACCTACATTCATTCATATTTTCACCGGATATGTACAAGAGACCATCGTCTGCAAACAGATTTATTGACCCGTGCTTCACAACTTTCGGCATCTCATTGACATAATATATTATATTATAAAAAGTAAAGCTCCAAGAATTGATCCTTGAGGGACTCCAAGCCCGACGCTAATCGGGTCTATCACAGAATCCGTCGTATTCCGAATTTTGCTACGAACCCCGAAAGAACTGTTACAGAATCCGTTGGAGGGTACATCTTTTGCTTTCCAAATTCGTAGAACGTGGTATATTCAGTGATACCACTTTCTACGAATTTCAAACGCTCGTCTCAGATCTAAGAAAACAGCTACAATCGACTCTATCTCTGTCTTCCAATCAGCTATTACTAAGTTTAGCAGAGATTCACAGCTGCGCCTTCCTCTAAATCCAGATTGACAATCCGTAAAAAGTTCATTGTCTTCCATATACTTTTGCAGTTTTCCTTGCACTATTTTCTCCAGAATTTTGGCATCATTGGGTAACATGTTTACTGGCCGGAAGTCCTCAGGCTAGAGCTCTTAACTTTCTCCCAACAATCAGGGAAAATTCCTTGCGACAATGATTTGTTTAATATTGTACACAATACCGGACCAAATATCACAAGAGTCAATTAGCATACTAAAACTTCACATATTTGCATCTTTTTTGTTTTTCATATTCTTCATTGCACACTTTAGTTGACCAAGATGAATAATTCCAAAATTAAAAGTACTGCTCAATTCTTCGATATAGTTCACATCACAATATGGTTCATTTGGTATATTTATATTTAGACTTTTATTTACACTCTCTCAACAAAGGAAACATTGAAATAATGCGCTAACATGACAGATGACACTATCCTTTATCAACACATTTTGGAAAACAAACACCTTTTATTGTACTTTTTAATTTCCGTATTATCAGGGATTTTATCATTCGGCAAATTGATTTCTGGTCCTTCCTTGGCAGTATACAATATACCTCTTGTACAGCCGTACAGTGTACATTGGGAACTGTACATTGTACAAGTCCAAGGCACTGATTATATGATATGAATATTTTATGTTGAGACACTCAATGCACCGAGGTACAAAGGGTCCCATCAGGAAAAAGTTTAAAGAGATATTTAAAACGATTTTCAATTGACTTACCATCCGCTTCTCTCGGTTATTAGGTAAATTCCATACAACAAATGAGTGTGAACTATATGCACCGAATATAAACCGATGACTGGCCTCTGTTCTCTGTCTATGTCTTGTCGAAATGTTTCTTACTATTTCTAGTCCTATCTCCTAGGGTGTCTAGGTAGCTGCCACGGTGCGTAGAAATAAACTTTTTCTCAATCTCGATCCGGGCAGGAACAAAACAATATAATGCTCATTGGCCGTCATTTGCATAGACAAATCATGATGATGATGATGATGGTCATAGTATGATTTGTCTATGGTCGGTCAGTTGGCCAAGCACATTTTGTTGCACTTTTCGCTTACCTAAATAATTTGCGTTTGACTACCTGTGAGTTATCGACACCATTCATTCTCTGTCTTGATAGATATACCTGTTTGTAGATTGCATTAGGTTAGGTTAGGTAAGCGGGTTGGCGTGAAGTATTCTGTGCCACAAGCCACACTCAGGTCGATATTGACCCATTCACCCCTATCGAGGTATCCGTTCGGAATGGAATTTTCTCCGATATGTACGAAATCGGAGAAATTCCATTCGAGGTATCCGTTCCGATACAACTTTCGGAAAAATTCTCCGGTGGCATATAGCGCACCTTGTCGCATTGCGTGGAACCGCGTTATACCACTTATTTTTGACAGCCACACGGCAATTTTTTCCGAAGCTTTCCGACAACGAATTGCTGCGGAATATTTTCATGTGAAATAAACGCGTTTATAATATGCTTCATTTATTTTGTTCCGAAACGGATACTTCGAAAGCAATTTGAGTTCCGATAGGATTTCACTTTCATATCGGAATTTTCTCCGCACGGATACCTCGATAGGGGTGATTGTGATCCCCATTGGGCGAAAAAGATGTCCCTTACCCGTAGATTGCATTAGAACGATGTCAAATACGCTGCATACCTACTCATAGGCTGTAATTGTGCATATTTACGAATAGGATTTGCTTCGCAGCATCGGCTGATATTGGTGATGATCCCTAGCTCGATTCAATAATACTTTCAATCATTCTCTTCAATTCTTTAAAAGCACTCGACCAAGTTCACAGTTTCCTCTTTGTTTATTTGTAAATGTATTAAGGAAGTTTTAATTCGAAATATTACCTATATACTGTGCTAAATTACTTCCACAAATTCAAATACTTAATAATCGTCGTTTCTTTAAGGTGTACTCGCGCAGCTGTATCGGCGATGGCCATGGACGATCGGTGACAATGCAATCAATCTCCAGCAGCTTAAAGGTAGTCCCATCTAATTTAAAACCATTTCAAGATACCTAAGAAATATTTTTACTATTTCCAGGAAACAATGAATCCCAAGGATATTATGACAGATGCAATTCACAATTTCCACCCGCAGTACCAACAATACACACAATACAGTTCAGGTAAGGAGCTTTCTTTCAAACTATCTTCTCATATCCTTTCATTGCCTCTTGCATGCGCCTTGTAACTCGATTTCATTAACGCTACATGTTCTCTAGTATCTTTGCTCCAATGGTGTCTAAGCACATTACGACCAATCATCAGCTAACATTACTAATAGCGCTCTCTTGGCACATTTAGCTGTAATCATAATATAACTTACTAATCACATTAACTACACGTCGCGCAGTTCTAGAAGTCACTGTGTAAACGATGCTTTCCTCTTCAGTAGTACAACCATCTCTATTCACTTTGTTGTCGTATGGGTGGTGGCGGTGGTGGTTAGCTAAACACTGTTTAATTGAAACAACAGTTCACTGATTTGTTTCTCTAGTGCCAAAATGAAAAGAAACCAATTCATGTGATTTTCTTCCCAAAATTTTGTATTTTTGCAGAAGTAACAACGTCTCAGCGCTATGAGAAGCTCTAAAACAAACGCATATTCACACAAATCAAAAAAGAAAATTCAAGCAAGGAAGCTAAAACTGACTTGAGTTTGCCTGTGTTTCATTTTTTTTTTATTCAATGACGCATATTAATTTTATTATTAAAAAAAAAAGAAAAAAGTAGAAACTAAAATAGATACTGCATTCATATGCGTCCCATCTGTCCAAACAAAAGCAGAATGTGTGAATGTCCTGCCGGATTTCGCAGTGCTAAAGCATTTATTTTATTAAAAATTTCTCCGAATGGTACACATTTTCTTATTTCTGTGTTCCTTTGTTTGCACCCTAGCAATGTTTTAATTATATTTTACAAAACATCTCTCAGGCAGAGGTAAAAATTATATTTTATTTCCATTTCCAACGAAGTACTTAAAAGACTACACCGAATCAAGAACGAACATTTCGCACTGACACTGGAAATTAACCAAACAAAAAAATTCAATTCAAGTTAATACTATTATTTTTCATCTTTTGTAAGATTTACCTATGTTATGTATTTTTGTTTTTTTACTGTGCTTATTCGCAATTGTGTCTTATTCTTTTTTTTCGAAGCCCTTGTTTTTAGCTGAGGAAAAAAGGTCTATTTTATTATTATTACTTTTTTTTAGTTTATGTGATAAATTTGTAGAAACAAAAAACGTATTTAAAGTTTCGTGCTTGATTTTAAGAGTTGTGGTAAAATAAAGAGTTGAAACAAGTGTGAATAATTTTTTTTAAAAACATTTTCTATATAGAGTTGGCTTCAATAAATCATTTGCAGATATGTTGTGTGTAACAAACTATAGATTGTTGTTGATTGCTAAGTCATTTGAGCTAATAAAAAGCAAACATGAAGCTTAGTAGAGCCATCATTCATCAACATTTAGTTAACATTCGTTCCAGACGGTCGTTATTACCAGAATTGGTTCATTGCGACGTGATCATTTCGTTTAGGAAACTATCTATCTAACGATTTCTTATCGAGTTTAGAGTTTATAAAGAAGCCATAGAACTTATATAACAAGGACTTGAATTGAGTCTGAATGAAAAATCTTAACTAGTTGATTAATGGGTAATGATGCGGCTTTGAGAACGATGTCAGGCGCCAGTACCCAAATCTTATGACTGAGTGGGGAAGCGAGGAGTAAAAATGATTCTCGCTTTGACAATTTCTGTTGGGAAATTATGTCGAATTTCAGTTTGTGAATGCAAGTGGTAGTCACTTGGTCAATTGGAGAAAAATCGAAATGCAAGTTCATTTCCTAACAGGGGAAAACAGAAATGTCTTCCCAGAATTCTCAGAATTCAAAAACTATTCAAACAATCACTTCAAGGAGGAGTCTGACTATAGTTAACAGTAACAGAATGCCCTAGGTTTCTAAAAATGAATGCAGTTTGGCCAACCCTACAGGAAAAAAAATGTTCCTTCCACCACTCGTTAATGAGACTCCAAGATACTTAACCGTTCATTTATTTCGATGGGACTCCACTATTGTTATTATTATGTAAAAGGGGTTCTTTTTCTGCGACCTTTTGGTCTATTGTAACCTCCACTAACATACAGACTGCATCCAAAAGGCATTCTCTAGTGGACCATATCCATTGGCTTAAGGTTTACTTTTCTGGTGATTCTGAGAAGAGAATTTCGCTTCTCGATATGAAGTCAGATATGATCCACTCATGAAGCACTCACACAAGTGTACTTTATGTATTTTTTACAAGTCAGATGACAGCTGCCGTTGATTATTATTTGGCATTTCACCAATACTTATGTGAATCCAATCAGAAGCAGTTTTCTTGTTCCATTGGATTACAGAATGAGTGGATCCCCGAGTGAAACCAATGGAAAACGACATAATTTACTTACTTAGGGGGCGCTAGAGTCCGGGGCGGACCTGGACCTCAGCCAATACGCCTCTCCAGTTAGCGCGATCTTTGTCTAACTGCCTCTAGTTGCCCACTTCAAGTTGGTTGAGTTCCCCTTCCACTTGCGCGCGCCACCTAAGGCGAGGTCTTCCTCTACTGCGTTGTCCCTCCGCGTTGGAATCGAAGACTCTTCGGGCCATCTTAGACGACTGATGCGTACTTTTCTGACTAGGTCGATGTTGCTGTACAGCTCGTAGAGTTCGCTGTTAAATCTTCTCCTCCAGAGCCCGTCAACGCAAACGGGACCATAAATCACTCGAAGAATTTTGCGTCCGAAACGACCAAGGAGATCTTCATCCGCCTTTGATGGATTCCATGCTTCTGCACCATAAAGCAGGACTGGGATGATGAGGGTCTTATACAGAGTCTCCTTAGTATTTCTCGACAAGGCCCTTCTTCAATTGCCTTCTTAGACCGATAGACCGAAAAACAGCGGTTGGCAAGTGTGCTAAACCAACATTGAAGGCGCTGATATGAAAAGTTTGCACCAATCGGTAAGGTTCACAGTTCTAAGATTTGCTGGGGAGACCCGAATTACATCTAGTCCTAAACTTGGAGCTCTTTCCAATAAGCGAACAAGCACTTTATGCGCCAATCCTCAGTCATAACCGTAAGTGCGCTATTGATGCTCCTTTGACTGCAGATTGATAACCTTCAGCATTTCATTTGGAAAAATACATCCCTTTCTATTCCATCATTAAAAATGAACCTGAAATAAGGAACACTCTTCGGAATTGTACATTTTCGTTGATTATTTTGTTTTATTTCACAAAACGACAGCATGATGACCGATTTTATTTGCATGCAGCTCAATTCACAGCTGAAAATATTACGCATACGCCACCATTCACTTTGATTTACACTGCTCACTTGTCAATTTTGCCCATGTCGCATATTCTCTTTTAGGTGGTAAAAACTCGAGAGGCATTCGAGTTTCTTCCTACGACCCAGATGATCCAAATGCACAATCCCAAGGCGCCGGTGCCGGATGCGTTGCATCTAAAACGCTTGGAAACCAAAGGAAATTTATGCCCGGCGGTCAACGAGTGGCTACAATAAGTCAAAATTACAATGAAAAGACCATGCTGCTCAGCAGCGATGACGAGTATCAGTAAATTGTTTTTCTTTTCTCTGTTGTTGTTGTTTTTTTTATTTATTTTTAATCTTTATTTAGCTTTACGAATGCAACAATGAGAAATATCTTTTCAACTTAATTTATTCAATTTAGCGTTTCTTTCACTTCCTCTTTTTCTACATTCGACGCTATTAGTTTGTAAGAATTGTAGTTGAACTTTTTTATATATATCGTATGTATACAAGAATAAAAACGATTCTATTTGCAACAAAAATTAAAAAAAAAAAAATAACACACGCAACACATTTGGGGTATTTGTTTTGTTTCGCCTTACTTTGTAGTACTTTCATTTTATACGTATGTTTCCATATGTATATGCTTTTATGCAGTATCTGCTACCAAAGAGTATAAATGTTGATCCTTCCGTATATAGATAGCCCACATATTTATATGTATACACATGCAAAATCAAATCAAATCAAACATTATCCTTTTTTTGATAAACGCAAAACAGAAATAAAAATAAATAACAAATATTTTGTATTGTTATATGAAAAGTTGTATAACTTTTTTAAAAAGCAAAATAAGTATAAATAACTACATATTATACAAAAAGTATATCCGTATCCGTTTGTCCAGTCACCACTTGTGGTCTAGTCTAGTTTTTATTAAATATTCATTCTGCAGTATTATTTGTTAAATTTTAGTTGTTCCTTGTTAAATGTTAGCAATTATGTTTGCTTGTTTATGATTTTACAAGCATTTTGCAGAAATTTACTGCCGTCGATAATTTTAAGCTTTTTTACCAAACACACACACTCATGGGCAAGCAAATAAGGATGCATTATCAAACTCGTTTAGATCGGACTGATTTACACTACAAGACTGACCGAAATATGGTCCAAAGGCAAACAGCAGAGCGTTTGATCAAAAATCGAGTAATGGTACCCAAAAAATAAAATAAAAAAAAAGGACCCCCCTCTATAATGTTTCAAAGAAATGCTTTTGTGTCTTATTACTGTCTGCCTTATTTATTGCCCATGACTGCTTAGCCAAATTGAGATATAAAATAAAACGTTGATTAAAAAAAAAAACAAGTTTAAACAATTTTCCTATAAAAAAAAACGAATTTCAGAAGAAACAATTATTTATATATGAATATTAAATTTAATTTCGTTTTATCCTAGCGTAATATTTTTCGTTTTAATTAATTTATTTTTTTAATAGGAAATATAAGAGACAATTGTAAAACAAATCAGAACTGTATATTTAAAGAGATTTCTTAAAATATTAAAAAAGATAATAACAAACAAATAAATGAACTTATTATACACACACATTATTTTGAAAGGAGGACACAAAAATGATGTGAAAAGGACAATTGATAACAATGCCTATTTATTATTAATAATCCCCTAAAAAGTGCAGTGCAGAAAATAAGCACTACTTAAACAAAAGTAATATTGAATATGAAAATAAAGAAGATAATAATAAATCAATTATTGTGAGTGTGGAAGGAGAAAAATTATTAAAAATAAAATGAATATATAACACAAAACATTCGTATTTCTTCAATATGTAAATACAAATTGAGCAACGCATTAGAGAATGAGAGCGGAGTAGATTTTAACCAAAGTGCCTAGCCTGCCTACTAGCGAGGCAAGTTTTTCGAATTTAACTCGGTAGCATGGATCGCGATATGCCGACATTCCTGTGATGAATTTCGTCCAAAGTAAAATTGTTTAAACTGTGCTCAATTCACATGCGATCACATATTCTATAACATGCACCAGTATTTAGTACATTCGTTAGACGATTAAATGTCGGTTCTGACGTAAGGACTGTCTGCTCTCGGGCTCAGAGATCGTTGGGCTTGATCGATGGCTGGTGCACAAGAAATGGGCTTTCAGTGAATCGTCTTAACACGAAGAAGGAGGATGGTCGATGGTCTGACTCAACTTGTGTTAAAAGGTATCACTATTCCAATATCCGATGAAGTCAAATATTTGGGAGTAATCCTCGATAGAAAGCTTCCTTGGTCCAAGCATGTTGAATCGAAAACCGATAAAGCGCTGTCAACTTTGTGGCAGTGTAAAGGCGCTTTTGGCCAGGCTTGTCAACTTGAAACATAACTTCGGACAAATATACCGAACGAGTGGACGGAGAAATCAACATTGGGACAACGATTTCATTTTCCAACTGAAATAACAAATTTTAAAAGTTTTATAAATTGCTCACCCAACTCGTATTTTAGTGAACCTCAAAACGTACTACCTGAAAATAACCTAAAAAATATGTTTTCCATAACCATAACATAATTTGTGTACATTACCCTATTTTTTAGTTATTTGTTGAATTAAATTAACTTTCGGAGTGAGAAATCGTCGGGAAGGACAAACGGCAAAGAAACATTGGGAAGGACAAATACTTTGTCCCAAATGTACCGTGCTGGCAACCATGTTTTGGCAAGACATGGGGCTTGTCTCCTCAAAGGGTCCTTTGGATCTATACGGCAATGGTAAGACCACTTCTCTCAAACACATCGGTTATATGGTGGAACAGGCTTTCACGGAAGAGTGTTACCGCCTCTTTTGCCAGACTTCAAAGAACGGTTTGTTTCGGCTGCACAGGGGCCTTCCCCAGCACACTAGGCTCCGCTCTAGATGCTATGATGAACCTCCCCCCTCCCTTGATATTTCTATAAGCTGAAAACCATCTCTCGGTTAAGGTGAGGTGGCTTTTGGTACCACGCGCATTGGAGTTTTGAAGAACTTGTGTGAGAATTATCCTTTGACCCCGGTCTTATGGATATACCGTCTGACGCAATGACTCCAGGAATCCTACTCCGACAAAACTACCACTTCAACTTTCCTCAGGAAACCAAATGGCTTAGGCCAGACTATGAGCCAGGGAAAGAGTGCCATCGTATTTAGTCTTCGTGGAAAGCGACAACATTAGACTTCACTACCCCTTAGGTAACCATGCGTCAGTCTTCCAAGCGGAGATTTTCGCTATCCTTATGGCTATGCGCTATATTGTGACAAACAGGTGGAGGGCTAGAAGTATGTGCGTTTGCAGTGATAGCCAAGCTGCATTAAAAGCGCTGCTTAACCCTCTTACCTCGTCTAAATTAGTGCTCGAACTCAAGCTTTCTCTGAACTTGGTCGGAAGGCTAAATACAGTGTATCTTGTTTGGGTCCCAGGTCAGACTGGTATCCCGGGAAATAAGATCACTGATGAGTTTGCCAGGCTGGGTTCAGAGGAAGAATTCTTAGGACTTGACCCTGCGTTGGGTCTGCCTACATCGGTGGTTAGGTCATCCATTGATACTTGGGTTTCTCGCGAACACGAGTGTCGGTAGCGTGGCTGCGCTGGGCGTGGACAGACTAAACGACTGCATCCGGACATCTGCCAAAGGTCGGCGGCTTTCCTTCTGTCTCTCAGGAGAATTGACTGTAGACTGCTTGTGGGCTCTTCATCACTGAAGCTCCTTCTCATCTATCTTCGAAACACGGGAAAACTAAGTACATAAATGTGAGGTGTCTGTTTGGCAGTACAATATGGACCATTAGTTGTGTCTGATTGCTCCATCGAACGGTAACAACCTCCGACAAAAAAATGTTTAAATAGAAACTGTGGTCGAATCGTCTATTCCGTGAATGAGCGGTACCTGTCGGAATTTTTTGTTGTGTAAAACTGACATAATTCCGTGAACGTATATATAGCCTACCATTTACAAAATCTTTTAAATTTTCCGCAACCCGGTTCAGTTTCTTAGTTTCGTAAGAAGTTCGTCCTGCTCTTCTTCTTTTCTGAGCACTTCTAAAGTGATCGGCCTTAACTTCTTTTTTCGGAGCTTTAACTGGTCACTATGCTTCCTCGATAGTGACGTGGATGCCGCCGCTGAAATGATTACAAACACCATTCTCCTGGGTATGAGATCCTTTATTCCCAACAGAAAAAAGAGTATTATACCTAAGGAGAATGCTTGGTGCGACTCGAGCTGCAAAGAGGCTATCAGGTTGAGAGAGTTGAGCTTTCGGGCTTATAAAGCAAACCCAACCGAGGAAAACCGAAAAAAGTTTCGACGAGTCCGAAATGACTGCAACTCCGTGATACGACGTGCAAAATTTTCTCATGACCAAAACTTACGACAAAAAATACTTCACTGTCCCAGTGGTAGTAAACAGTTTTGGTCTTTCGTGAAAAATATTAAGAACTCCACCACGTCGTCAATCCCCACACTCGTTTACAATGACATTCCAGCTGTCAGCTCTTTGGACAAAGCAAATCTGCTGGCTGCGCAATTCGCCGCAAGCTCCAACATTCCAGATTGCATCATGTCTCCACCTGTGCTCGAGAGCGTCGAATATTTCATGGGACAAATACATTTCCGCACTCGCACAGTAGCAAGAGTATTAAAAGATCTTAACATTCACAAATCCGCTGGTCCAGATGGTATATCCCCCATAATTCTGAAGAGGTGTTCTTCCACGCTGGCAAAACCACTGCGTAAGCTTTTCCACTTGTCCTACTCTTCTGGACTCTTTCCGAGTAGATGGAAAACTGCATTTGTCCAGCCCGTTCCAAAAAAAGGCGATTCTTCTTCACCCACCAACTACCGACCCATTGCACTTACGTCCATTCTTTCCAAGGTCATGGAAACGCTGATAAACCGTCAGCTTATGAAATATCTTGAATCACGAAAACTTCTCAATGACCGGCAATACGGTTTTCGTAGCAGCAGGTCCACTGGTGATTTGATGACTTATCTCACCGAAAAGTGGAACCAATCTCTCCACCACTCTGGTGAAACGAAGATTGTTGCGCTTGATATTTCGAAAGCATTTGACAGAGTTTGGCACCAAGCTCTTTTGTCGAAAAGAAAAAGAAAAAGAAAGTGCCTATGGGATCGACGCGTCTCTTCTTCAATGGATTAGAAACTACCTTTCTGGCCGTTCAATTCAAGTTGTGTTGGACGGTTTCAAGTCTGCAATTCACCATATAAATGCTGGTGTTCCCCAAGGCTCTGTTTTGTCTCCGACACTCTTTCTCATATTTATCAATGATCTCTTGTCTGTTACTTCTAATCCAATACATTCTTTCGCTGATGATAGCACCCTCAGTTTTTCATATTCGTTCCCTGACTCACGTCCCTGCTCTTCGGCCGTGGATCTGGAACGGCGACGTATGCTAAACACATTAAATTCCGATCTTGACAGCATTATAAAATGGGGTACAATCAATAGAGTGGAATTTAATGCTTCCAAAACACAATGCTGCCTTCTATCATTAAAGCGAAACTTGAACCCTAACCCATTATCCATGAATGGGACTTGCATCGACGAAACCGAACGACTTTCCATACTTGGTATATGTGTCAACGACAAACTACGTTGGAATGACCACATATATGAAGTCGCCAAAAACGCTGCGAAATGTCTAGGTTTCTTAAATCGATGTAAGAAATACTTTACACCCTTCGACTTAGCTACAATATACAAGGCCTTTATTCGGCCTAAGCTTGAGTACAACGCTCATATCTGGTCAGGTGCACCAAAAACTTCATTGCACCTACTAGACAGAATTCAAAAGCGCGCGATAAAACTTATAGGTGATAGAAATATAGCGGAGTCTATTGACCCGCTCGAACATCGCAGAAATGTTTCTTGCCTTTCTTTATTTTATCGATATTTTCACCATCGATGCTCTGATGAAATAGCTAACTGCATTCCGCCCCTTCAACAATTCTCTCGCAATACCCGTCACACATCGAATGCACATCAGTTTACCCTTAAGCCTACCTTCGGACGTACTGTAAAATATAGAGATTCTTTTGTAAGCCGAACAACACGCATGTGGAATGCATTGCCTCACACGGTTTTCCCCTCTCATTACAGCCCACAATTGTTTAAGACCAATGTGCACCAGTACCTCTTCTCTATCCTCCCTATTAACCCTTCCACTCGTGCTGTGCATTAGCATTATAAGGGAACAAAAACCCCTTGAGCACTAGTGAATTATAAAAAAAAAAAAAAAAAATTGTTTGTGCGTGTGTCTGAAAAACTGGTTCGCTCTTCTCATCCAAGATGAAGCATTAGACCAGAGACCACAGAACAAAAACCAACATTAGGCGCTTCTTTAACATTAGATTTCCGATTTTTACCTTTAAAGAAACGCCCAAGATGAAATGATACCGTCGTATATGTAGACCTATATTTGGGGGAACGTTTTGAAAGAACAAACAATAAAAGTCTTAAAAAAGTATTTTTTCTATTTCATTTATTTCCGCATGTTTTTGTTTACTTAACAGTAATGGGCAAGGCGTTCGCTACCTCTGCCGCATCCTTCTTTATCGCTATTTTAACCAGCCCACTTGGACAGTCCTCCGAACCGCCGAGCAGAACCACAAAGAGTCCATTATGCGCAACAGTTTTCCAAAGCTTCGCAATCCGTTTGTCCACTTTGGCCACTGTCTTGTCAATTCTGTCGAGCTGAAAGTTTTCTGGTTCAATAACCAGATTTACAATGGTTAGAGCGTGTTCCAGTGCAACCTCCCGTGCCTTATTTACTGCTTCTTTGTTGCTCTCCACTTCGTGGCATAAAATTGCATTTGCGTCAACTCCCGCCACGGCTTTGCTGCAAATTTCCTTTATATCTGGGTGAAGCGGCCCATTCTTGATGATGGCAGTACGCTTGTCCACCTGCGAAGCTTGACCAAAAAGGTTGTTTTTAATGGCATCACCCATTGCTAAGCGGATAATCTCATTAGTGCGTCTTTTTTGAATCAGAATCTCATCGCCAAAGTCGAGGTTGTTCTTCAGCTTCAACTGAACCAAACGAATACTAGCCAAACTGTCTTCAACGGAGTCATGACCACCTGCTTTCTCTTGAATCATCTCATCGAGAAATGTCATTGCAAGGGTTTGTAGTTTAGATTTGCGTCTTCGCTGCCCAGTCACGTTGAAGATCACACTGGTATCGATTACATACGGGTGCATCATCTTCATGGCGTTCAAGTCGGAATTAAGAGATTGTCCCACTAGAATTGAATCAGGTGGCAGTAGAGCACGGACTTCTTGCTGAACTTCCTCTAGTCGTTTGGTGACTTTCTCCATAAGCTCGGCAGTGATTCCCGAATACTTTGTGAGGTAGTCTACAATATTGTTCACCGGCATAACTAGAGTTTCGTACACCGTCTCGTACTGTTCATTCACAATGGAAACACGGGTGAGTTCGTTCTGTCCACTCGAGGTTTTACACATTTCGCAATCAACGCCAAACATGGGACTTCGCACGGTCACAGGTGCGTATTTGTCCTTGGTGAAGACGTAGTCTTTGAAACGATCGGCAAGCTCGCCGCGCAGAGGCATTGGGTAGCCCTCATCAACCATTTGGAGTGCAGAAAGCAGCAACTTTGTTCGGGGAAACTTATCTGTTTCGGGAAGTTTCTCGGGCGTAGCATTACTTATTGAGCCATCCACAGGAAAAATTGATTTAACAAGAAAGGTAGGATCCTTTGTCATTTCTACTGCGGTCTCCAGGCACCCATACTTGTCGATGAGCTCTTCCGCTTGCACATTGGTCAATGGAGCCGTTGCCAAATCCTGAATTATGCTACCTTCTTTACGTGTGGGTAGCACCACCTCTAATTTTGTTTCGAAAATTTGGTTTGTTTCGGTGAAGTTTATCTCATTTGACAGATAGTGATAGAGCGATAACCCTTCAAGAACCAGCACAACGGTGTGCGACAACCGTAAGGGTTTCTCTAAGTAGCACCACCGTTCCGGATTGCATGGCGACTTTTTCCCAATTAGAGCCGACATCAGTAAATGTTGAATGTCGGTTAAAAATATTGGTACCCGTTTGTCCTCTTGCAGTTCGAGGGACGCATTGAATCCGGCAGCTCGAAGTCGAAACTTTGGCACATTCTCCAACTCACGTTTGCGATCTTTTAGTTCCTTTTTCAGTTGGATATACTGCTCCTCTGTCAAGCGGGTTTTCAGCAAATCGCTTTCATCGGCAACGCTAGATACATCACTTTCAGTGACATCTTCCTCGAGTTTGGCTCTCTTGTTTACAGGTTCTTCTTCAAACTCAGTTGCCGTCATCTTTGTCTTCGTTGGCTACAGGAAAAGTTACACAGTATGTAATATATTATTTTAAAATATATTTTAGTTACCTTTTGGATATCGTCTGAGCTATCACTTTCCGACAAAGTACCAGTTGTAGATTGACGTTCTTTATCGTTTAGTTTCACCAAATTTGCTAGTGCTGCAAGCTTTTTCTTTCTCTTTTCTTGACGTTCCTTTTGCTTTGTTGCCACTGTTTTCATGTCGGTCAATTTTTACCTTTAATTTGAATAAATATGTTTTATTTAAACAATTAGAGACTTTCCTTATTATTTTTGTTACACATTTCCATGTGGATGGTGGACCTGCCAAGCTAACGTGAGCGTGCTAAGTTAAATGTCAAAATTTGGCGTTTCGATTAATTTGTTTACAGTCGGTTTACTTACATGTGTGCTTGGGAGACTGTTGCTGAAAACAGAATGTACTAGTTAGAACTAACTGGCAGCTCACGTAATAGGTGTACTTTGAAAAATGGCAGATCATTTCCTTATATTATTATTTCTTTATTATTATGTAACTCAATTACACTCACAATATGACAAATATAACACTAGCTACCAGGGCTATCGGCTAGTTGTAATATAGCATGTTAGTTTTTAAATATGTTTGTTGATTTTTCATTTTGCTAAGATCTTGTATATATTTTTTATATTGGTTTCTGTGGGAGTTTGTAGTAGTTCGATAAAAGGAGTGGTGGAGAAGCTTTTTGCTGTTTCTTTGATCTTCTGGCATTAGAATAAGTGTTTGTTGGAGAGGACGGAGTTGCTCTGGCAAAGATGACAGGTTGGGGGACTATTTTATTCGAATTGTGCTGGCGACAAACTTATTATTAATACCTATTCCAGCTGTCTAGTTTTCTGCAAAGTTATACGTATGCAAAGATAAAGGAATTACAGAGATAGGTATATAACTTTTAAAGTGCTTTCCAGAAAAATTCATGAACTCACGTACACTTGGCCATTTCTTTTGTAGGATAACTGTGAGTTCTTGAATTGGACTTTAATGCAAGGATTCGGTATTCTCTAATGTGTATTTAACAATTTTTTTTTCGATCTAATCAAATCTTCCACAGAAACCAAAAAAATTCAATACGAAACACAAACAGTTAAACACCGCGATGCCTATAAAAGCAAGATGATTGGCGGCCGCCATTAGCATTAAATGTAAACAAATGGGTTTTGATTTTGAGGGGATATACATGCGAAAGATATCCATCTCTTTTAATTATTTCATCTCTGGTTGTGAAGTAATAAAATTATCAATATTCATATCACCATCATTGAATACACCCTTTCAAAAAGTAAGCCGTTGTAAAATGCTGCATACTTTTAGGACTATATGCGCTGTCAATCAAAAATTGTTTACCGTTACATCGACGAAAGATTTTATTTTTCATATTTTCCGGTCCGATGAAATTACATCGTTCAAAAAAAGAAACAGGTGGAAGACGTAAAATTTTACAAAGTTCATTAGTATCGTCAATTGAAAGTTAGAAATTCCAAAAAAAAAAAAACCCTTTCCATTTCGGAATCATTAAACATGTTTCAAGCTATACTTCCGCTGTCAAAATACCTTAAAGCCAAGACCGTACACATCTACGATTTTGCCTTTATTTTACATTCCAAAGTGTCTGCGATTATTCTTATAACATGTACTCTGTTGGTATCAGCGCGCCAATATTTTGGCCAACCCATTGAGTGTTATACAGACGACAAACATTTAGAATATGTTAATCTATTTTGCTGGACAATGGGAACTTATATCAACAGCGATCCTCTTGGCATTGGGAAAAAGGTATCTGCTGCAGTGGGGATCTTTCCAGAATATCCAGGCTCGCAGAGGCTTTATATGCGATACTATCAGTGGGTGGTGATGATCCTACTTCTTCAAGCGATGATATTCTTTTTTCCTGCATATCTTTGGAAAATGTGGGAGGGCGGACTTTTGAACGAACTCTGCCATGGACTTGGTAAGTAAACTTTGCAAAAATAAAGTTGATTCAAGACTTAAGGAATTGTTTAATTCTTAGAACGAAATACAGTGCCTTCAGAAAAGGACGCTAAAGATCAGCGATCGAAGATGTTAAAATTCTTTTCTACGGACTACAAACGGATGCACTATGGATACGCAAAGAAGTACATTTTTTGCGAAGCGCTAAACCTTGGTATATGTGTAAGAAGCATTATTTTCAATTGATTTATAGACTGAAGTATTGTCCTTTAAATCACTAATATTTTGTACGTACATATTTGAATATCTACAAGCTTAAGTCGAGTTTTAGAACAAAAGCTTCACTGTTTTTTCGTATAACATTAAGACTGATGCTATTTGCACGTCGATAGGGACACGGCTTATGTCGACGGATAGGGGTAAACGCGTAAAAAAGTGGTGTAAGGGCTCTCTTCGCTCGCAAAAGGACTCTAAACTTCAGTATTACATTTTCGCGCACGAGCCTGTACGTTTTAGGGCACATTTCTGAAACATTATTTTTAATGAAAGTACATAAGCCGTCGACCTAAGCCGTGTCCCTAACGAGCAACTTGGTAAATATCATCACGACAATGCAGAAATGTAACACAAAACGGCGTCGGAACACCATAACATATCAATGCCGTTCTTCTGTTGTCCGTTTCAAACCATTTTTTTGTATAATATTAGTATTTGAACGACAGCTGGTCTAATAGGTCTTGTGCGAATTATTTCATACACCAGAAAAACCTGTGATCTTTAGTATCTCTAAATAAAATCGTATTCCTTATACACCATACAATACATCATTAATTCTTTAAACCAAGTGTCTCCACCTATCTAAAACACATCACTTATCTATCCCTAGGTACTTAATCTCATGCTTATGAATTTATTCTTCAATGGATTTTGGTCAAACTACCTGACAGCGGTGGCCCAAATACCAGCATACAATTGGGAGCAATGGAACGAGAGGAGTTCCGTAGTGTTTCCCAAAGTCACCAAATGTGATTTCTTTAAATTCGGCGCCTCAGGATCTATGAGTAAATACAACGCTCTCTGTGTGCTTCCACTAAATATTCTCAACGAGAAGCTTTTCGCATTCCTATTCGTTTGGTTTCTAATCCTATTGGTTGCGTCTGCTGCTCATTTAACTTTTCGAATTATCGTTGCTTGCAGTATGTCTGCGCGTGTTGTTCTAACGCAATGCAGCGTGGGGCGCAATCAAAGGACGCAGGTGCGTCAGCTAATGGATGATATGAGCTATTCGGAATGGTTTATACTAATGCGAATCGAATCGAACGTCAATCCGGTTGTATTTTCGGACTTTATACGTGACTTATTTGAGGTGCAAAAGTTCAAAAGCCTTGAAATGTCGATTTGAAGAGCTCCCAATTTATAAATACAAATCGCTGTGCGATTATCATATAAAAATAACTTCAGTATATATTACGCATCAAATGGGTATGAATAAAATGAAAATATTTTTTTTTACTTTCTTATACGGTAACGTGTATTATAATGAAATATAATTTGTTTATTTACATCATACGTCTGATTGTTTTACTTTGGATATAAGAGTAGGGATCACCTGTGGCAGCGACATCTAGAGTGAAATCTATGCAAAGAGTTTTTATTGACAAAGCTGTAGTGTGCCACCTAGTAAAGAAATGTCACAAATAATTTGACTATGCTCGTTTTTTGTACATGACAAATGTCTGATACTCAAAACACTCAACACACTCATCCCACCAGATGTTAACGTTCACAATAACGAACGCACATACAATTATCACAACAAAATTTGTTTCATTTCAAAAATCAAATAGCATTTCAGATGCACTTTTCATCAACAAGTTTATTTATACAAATAAATTATTTACACAGTTACAAATTGTATAGACAAAGCCAATTAAAATTCCTTAAGATTTCCGAAATAAACCGTGCATCATTTACACCAATAAATTCGTAAAATCAACACCTATCCCGTATACAAAAATAAAAACATTAATATCTCTTAAGACTGTGCTCTCGATTCGGTATATGGCGAAATTGTATAATAAATTTGTTAATCACCGGGAATACCAATGGAATACGATTTTCATTCATATGAGTCATTTCCACATACGAGGCATAAGGCTGGTGCAACTGATCCCATCTAAGCCCTCTTCCTACTGGTGCTCCTGTCTGACCGAAGCGTTCCAAAATAGAACTTGATAATGTGAATTTATTTCACGCGCATAATTTTCGAAATGAACAACCACCACCAACCATCCTCTCCACTTAGGTCAAAAACAAAATATTTATAGTGTTTTCCTATGCCTGCTCCCCAAGTGAGAGGAGAAAAGAACTTAACAGAGATTTCCTTAGCCTATCACACAGTTTCCAGTCGGAGGTGAACATTTTTTTACGTGATAGCACAACACAAAGCTTTTGAGAAAAGTTTTGCAACGGACTTTAATTATTGTGCCCCTAACATTTTTTGTGTGTACACTTTGGGGCATTGGGTTTGGGGTTTCTCTCAAGCTTCTTTTTATCTCTCCTGGTGGAGGGAATCTTTCTAAATCCGGGAGAAGGTGCTTGCATTTGAGGGAGAAATTGCCCCTCGGTGTGTGCGCACACCAAACGGGTACAGTGAGTGGAAAAAGTTGCAATAAATTGTGGCGAATGTTTTCGCTTTTATGTAGGAGTTCAAATCAAAGAGATTATTATTGAAATGATTATGCTTTCATTGATTCGTTCAATTTTATTGTAACCCACAAACACCTTTTCGATTTCCACCCTCCAGCAGTACCTACTTTTCCCCATTTAAGCAATTTACATATACAAATACAAAAAATGAAGTCAAAGAAAACATTTCGCCTCCCGGAAAATATGCGAAAAGTAAAATGGTAACGTTTTCTTACTGCTCCACCTCTCGCGAAGGAAGTGGTGAGTGTGCTGTACAACTGAGCGTGGGGTCTCTGGTTCGATGCCCGAAAAAACAAATTACGTCTTGAGGTTTTTTCCACTGCGTCACTTCTCGCTAACGCCTGACAAACAACCAATCCGAGAGCTAAACTGTCATAAAAGAACGTCTCAGCTCTCAATTAGCCGTTCACACTAAGCTTAAAATTGTAGGCATCTTCCAGTCGTCCCAAAAATAAGACCAAGCTCAAAAGAATCGTTGTGAAAAGCTGGCTGAGGCCGAGAGTAAACCAACCTTTAGCGCTAGTTGCATTTTTATTTACCTCACGAGGTTATAGCTGTTCTGGAAAAGCTTTTCAATTCGGCCGTTCGGACCGTTGCAGGTCCCTTCTGTTCGTCCTAATATTAAAAACTCGCACCTGTTACCTACTTTTTTAGCCCTCCATACCCATTTAAAATTGTTTACCGAAGGTTATGATTGCTAACTGTATACAGCTTCAAGTACTTTTGCGAAGTAGCTTATTAAGGTTAGAGGATTTATTTAAATTCTAGTCTTATCTTCCCACTAAAACGATTGATCCCAGTACAACTTCAAAGTTTGTACATAATGTAGATGGAGAGTTGTCAGATACGAAACCATCTCATAAAAATCCACCCTGACTCACTGTACTGAAAGCCAGAGAGCAAGTTCGCGCCGTATTTTCCAAAGTTCCTACTTTCTCAGTGTATATAATATATTCACTTTTTGTTTTGAATTCCTATCCAAAGGATTTTCGCCAAAGTGGCGTAAATTTTACGCCAAAAAATCACTGTCGGAGTCAGTGCCAGCAAGCATAAGCAAGGTGCACGTACTCATTGAAAAACGGCTCCGCTGTTGTCGTAACGTTCGTTTTCGCTCGCATATTGTGGTGTCGGGTGTGGTGTGTTTTCTTTATTTCGAAAACCGTTTTTGTGTTAGTGTATTTTTAATTTTGATTGATTTCGTTGAAAAAATAAGATACACAAAATTCTGTATTATTAATCATTTCCCTTGGTGAGTTAAATGACCTAGTAAAATGTATGAAAGTTCCAATTTCCCTTCCACTTTGGATATATTTTGACGTGCTCCCGACGAGGGAGGAGGAATTTTCGAAATTTCTCCTCACTGTCGTCAGTCGGTCGCCTACTCCTTTGGCATATTTTCTGTGTGGGTATAATGAACTCTGTTGTGTTTTATTGATTTTTAAGTGATGTGTACATAATTTGAAAAGAAAAGGTCCTTTGCAAAATAACTTTTGCATATTTGACGTTAAAAGCTGCTCGATGAAGTTTCATTTATGTATATATTAATCTGTAAAGTAGAATCGAGTGTAAGCTGAATTTCCGTTGGCTGAAATGTCCTACATTTCTCCAGCCCTTGACCTATTTATTTTATGTCTCATATCTGAAAAAAAAACCATGGATGTGATAATTAGTATTAGGAAGCAACAACAATTTGATGTGAAAAGGAAACAGTAAATAAGCGCTCCACACAAATGGGGGATGAAGCGTGAAGGGGAAATGATAAAACTGGAGCACTTGGTCACTAGTAAGGAAAACACAATAAAATGGGGGTTGAACTTTTTTTTTGTCATAGATAGAAGCTGGTTCATTCAATTTCTGTGGAGCGCATACTAACGTTTTTGTTGTACCGTTACGTTGTCCCAAGGATGTCATATACGCTGTGTGATAAATGAAATTGAGATAAAAATGTAGGTTGGAGTTCGGTCGATGAAAGCAGTGGGAGGTATTATTTTTGTTGCATTCTCTTCGCACTGGGAGTTTTCGCTTCTGCTTATGTAAGGCGCCCTTTGTGGGTGACAGATTGTTTTTGTAATCTACTTTCCCTACGGTCTGTGCTTCTCAATGGAAAGCTTAACACATGGATAAATCATTGTGTAAACTTAATTTGTATGTCAATCAAGAAATTATATCGCAGCTAGACGAAGACGGTGACAGAATATACCTACAATGGAAATTGATGGATTATGAAAAAATATTTTTCAAACTTTAAGGGTGACGAATATGTAACTCGTATCAAAAAATAAAATATCCAGCACGGATTTGTTGCACTGACTATATATTTAGAAATGTAGATACTAAATTAGCAGAAGGAGGATAGAAGGAGGTCGCAGCCCTATGAAGTTCACAAACAATTTCACCGGTAGGTTAGGTTAGGTAAGGTGACTGTCTGGAAAGACACACTTAGACCGAATTCATTTAGGTCCTCTGTGATACCACATGAGAATCTCACCGGTAGATGCCTTCGATTTCAAAATCAAAATCAAATGCGCTGTCACGTGGCTTTTTGAACCTCATTTATCTGCTTTTGAAAAATGTGCGACACATCAGGCCAACATCAGCGGCACATTTTGTAAGATGTACAATTATGTACATACTTGCATAATGTATAATGCGAATGACATTGAGATCATTGGCAGAACCTTTTACTGACGCGTTTGCTAAAATAAAGGACCACAAGCGGCAAAAATGATTCTGTTCCTTGACGATAATGTATTCGAGCACATGAGTAGTAAAATATTGTAAAATTTCGTTCCCTTCTACCCAACTTTTGCGTAAGGAAACGTTTCACACTGTGTTTGGATGCTCTATAATTAGGGAGCTTCTCAATTTTAAGTTTGGAATCCGCATAATATTGTAGATCCCTTCTATTCACACAAACGAATAGTTGTGAGAAGCTAGCTACCTACCTACCTAGGTAGGCTTAGGGTCCCTAGCCCTACGGACCTGTTGCGCCTACCTGGCGCCAACTGTTTATTTATTTTATTTTTTTCAGACGCATAGGTCTGTTCCTTTACTTTTAAATCTTACGAATTTTTACTCTTTTTACTAATTCTTACGAATTCTTAAGAATTTTTACACATTGATGTTCCTTAACTCGAAAGATTCCAGCCCCAACTGAGAATCTTACGAATTTTTACTCAACAAATTTCTTGGTGTAAGAAGTGGAAAAGTTGTCAGTCACCTTCAAATAAACAGCTAATTTGAAATTTGTTGTCCTATTTGGCATATGCGTGAATTTGTTTTGATTTCTTGAGTACTAAAATAGTATCAATAGGCGATAAAATAGAATTGAATGTTCTCCTCAAGATTTTTTTCGAAAGTGGCGACGAAATTCTGTCATCTGTCATCGCTGTAAAAAGGGCTAACCTCCTCCACGTAGTTTTTTAGTGCAGTGGCGCTTTTCTTCTTATCGAATGCTTGTAATTCAATCAGTACTAACGCTTCCACATACTCGGATTCATCCAAAAGAAGTTCGATTACTGTGCCAGATAACATTCATCGCTATGTAGATGATATGAGGTAGCAAATTTTCCTAGTAAATTAACAAATTCCTTGAGTTTATCAGACATTTTAACGACTTTTCGTACCACTTTTTTGAATATTTGAATTATGTATGTCATTTGTCATATGTCGTTTTCCATTGGGCAAAAAGAAGCGTCCGGGAGAGTCTAGAATCGAAAAAGAAAAAGAATCCACTCAAGAAGCACTTTTACAAGTGTAATTTATGTATTTTATACAAGACAGATGACAGCTGCCGTAGATTATTTTTTGGCATTTCACCAATACTTTTGCGTATTCATTCAGGAGCAGTTTTCTCGTTCCATTGGATTACAGAATGAGTGGATCCCCGAGTGAAACCAATGGAAAACGACAATAGATTAGTACAAAAGCGTTCCCTAACTTTTTCGTAAGTGTTTCGCTTTATGAGAGAATTTATCCCCACCACGGCCATTTTGACTGTCTTTTGGTCTTTTCCCTTCTTACTACAGTAAAGGAACAGACCTATTTTTTCTTCCCTTGCAACTCAGAAGTATAAATTTTTCTCAGGATTTGCAATTTCTCCCCATATTTACAGTCATTGTATAGGGGGAAAGCGGGAGACTTGAGCCACTTTTTGTTAAATCGTTCATTAAAATTTTTCTATTAATCTTAGCCACATGTTGAATACATCGAAGTATACATTTTTCTATTGTAAGATTACTCACATAAACTTTATATACGCAAGAGATTTTCGCACCGTGTAAAATGTTTGGGAATAGATTTTTGACTCAAGTCTCCCTCTCAGCCGGAAGACTTGATCACCCCCTTGGGGAGACTTGAACACACTCAAATTCTTCGGTTAAAACAATAAAACAAATAATTTAATCAGTTCATATCTTATTAGAATTCAATTTTATTATATTTGTGGTGTTATGAAAGAACCAACAAACTGTTGAACGTTTTTTATAAAGAAAACAAAATAAATACAAACTTTAAAACACAATTATATAATGTATATTTAAAGAAATATAAAAACTCAAATTTATTGAATTTTCAAACATTAATAAGATATAAGAGGCTATTAAGGAAAAAAAAAAATATTAGAAAAAACTCCAGAAACTTAACAAAAATAAATAAATAACTTCATTTCTTAATAATAGAATCAACGAAAAAAGGAAGGCGCATAAAAAATGGCAACTTATAATAATATAATGTGGGCGCAGTAGCTTAGTGGTTAGTGTGTTGGACTACTATGCGAGGGGTCGAGGTTCGAATCCCGCAAAAGCCCAAATTCCAACTTAGGGTTTTTTTCACTGCGGCACCTCTCGCGAACGTCTGACAAACATCCGAGAGTAAAACTGTCTTGAAAAAGCTTCTCAATTAGCCGTTTGGAGTCGGCATAAAATTGTAGATCCCTTCCATTCGTTTCAAAAATGAAAAACTCACACAAAACGAATGGTTGTGAGAAGCTAGGCCTAGGGTCCCTCCGGACCTGTTGCGCCAACTATTTATTTTTTTTATAATAATATAATAATCTTATCCCTGACCACCAGTTTGGGTTTAGAACCAAGCATTCCACGATTGACCAAGTGCATAGAATTACTGACGTAATTGAGAAAGCATTTGAAGAAAAAAAGATATGCTCAAGCGTATTCCTTGACGTCTCACAAGCCTTTGATAAGGTGTGGCATGACGGCTTAAAATTTAAATTACGACAAGTTCTTCCCGTACGCCTTTATGATATTTTAGAATCATATCTCGGGAATAGACTCTTCCGTGTTAGACATGGAAACGAATACTCTGAGCTTAAGGTAATTTCGGCCGGCGTGCCGCAAGGAAGTGTCCTTGGGCCCCTTCTCTATCTATTATATACTCGCGATATACCAAGAGAAGATGGCACTACTCTCGCTACGTTCGGCGACGATACCGCTATCCTTGCAGTAGGTAATACAATTGAAGAAACGACTGCAAAACTTTAAATCGCACATAAATGAATGGACGAGGGACTGGCGGATCGCCCTCAACGAAACTAAATCTGTTCACGTGAATTTCACGTGTAAGAAAACTAATGACCTGCCAATTTTCCTAAACTTGGCCCGAATACCCTTTGCAAACGAGGCCAAATACCTGGGAATGACACTCGACGCAAAGCTGAAATGGAATTCGCACGTGAAAATGAAACGTAAAGAACTCGATATCAAATATAGAGAAATGTTCTGGCTCCTGGGAAAATATTCCCAGCTCAGTACCGAAAACAAACTGCTTCTATACAAGCAAGTGCCAAAGCCGGTGTGGACCTACGGTATACAACTCTGGGGTTGTACCAAGAAAACAAATGCCAATATTCTACAAACTTTTCAAAATAAAGTGCTTAGAGAAATTGTACAAACACCATGGTATATTAGAAACGACGATATCCACAGAGATCTCGGAATTCCAACAATTGAAGCTGAAACTAGAAGCTTCGCGAGAAAGCATAGAAACCGACTAATCGGACATGTCAACAATACAGTCCGACAAATTTTGGACGAGAACAATTTATTGCGCCGGCTACAAAGAACGAAACCGTTCGACCTGGCAAGATAAGAATTACCGCGTCTAAATTGCGGAACATGCAGGATCTTTCATTGGAAAGTAGCCTGTCAAAAGTTGTTATTTCGTTATAGAAAAATTGCTTGATAAGTTTTATCTAAGTTGCAGTATCTAACAATCTTTCGAAGGGTGGTGTTTTTAGTCAGTAAAAATCTGACACTACTATGAGCACGTGCTTGCTATTCTCATAGTAGGTCTGTTCCTTTACTTTTAAATCTTACGAATTTTTACTAATTCTTACGAATTTTTACGAATTTTTACTCAATGCCGTTCCTTAACTCAAAAAATTCGTAAAAGAGAGCGTCATCGAGAGAGCAAGATATTACCCCTCCACTGACAATTTTACGAATTTTTACTCAACTAATTTCTTGGTGTAAGAAGTGAAAAAGCTGTCAGTCACCTTACAACTAACAGCTGATTTGAAATTTGTTGTCCGATTTGGCATATGCGTTGATTATTTTTTGACTTCTTGTTTATTAAAATGGTATCAACAGGCGGCAAAATAAAATTGAATGTTCTCTTTAAGATTCTTTTCGATATTGGCGTCGAAATTCTTCCTTACTGTAACAAGGTACAATCTCTTCCATGTAATTCTTAATGCAGTGTCGCTTTGTCCTCTTCTCGAATGCTTGTTCAATCAGTACAATACAAACTCTTCCACATACTCAGATTCATCAAAATAAAGTTAAAAATGAATGATAGAACTAATTTTCTTAGTAAATTAACAAATTCCTCGAGTTTATTTAAGCGTCTCTCTCTGTGAGAGAATTAATCCCCACCACTGCCATTTTGACAGTCTTTTCCATTCTTACTACAAAAGTAAAGGAACAGACCTAGTGTCTTTGGAAGATTTTCACCTACCCTCGGTTAGAAAAAAAAAAAAAAATTCTTAATAAACTACCATATCATTAAGGTTTTTATAGCCATGTGTAGGACTAGCCTCTAATTGGTATCACGTTACGGCATTTAAAGAACTCTTTCTCCCTTTTGGTCAGCAGTCCAACACATATCTCGTGCACATATTTGTTACTAAGACGCATTTGTTAAAAAGACGCATATCCATTATTTCACCACTGATCAACTCTCCCCTTTGAAACCGGCTCAAGTCTCCCGTTCACTTTTTCTCACAACTAAGAACTAATAACATTTTTAAAACACAAGCTAGCTGGATTTTGTTTTGAAGTCGAATAAATGTTTTATAAGACAATGTTAACTATTATTACTTTCCTCGTTAGAAAAAAAATGTTATCACAAAAAAACGAAACATAAGTTTAACTTTTTGCACCAAAAACACATTTTTACTTCCAACTTCCAACAGCCAAAGTCAACTGTATTTTTGTGTGGAAGTAACGGATCCCGCTCTGCGACATTTGACTTTGAAGGGTTTGAGTGGAATTTGGGTGAATTATTGAGAGTGGTTAAAGTCTCCCATATGATCAAGTCTCCCGCTTTCCCCCTACATTATTATCCAATCTTCTAAGCTTTTATACTTTGCCCTTTGTCTTATTTGCCGCGATGTGACTCAAAGAACATGATGTGATTCATGTCGTAACCTACGAGTTTAGTCCTATCGAGACAGGACATAAAATAATCTGGCGTTATAAGCTGTGAAAAATATTTAACTGCCTAATTAAATTTTACGAGCAGGCAAGTCAAAGTCAATCCAATTAGGACATATCTCAAAAATTACTCAACTGTCAATGAACCTAGGCGGACTGCGAAGAAGACTGATTTGTATTGCTTCACCAGTGTAGGCATAGAGACTTGTCGAATTAAATAAATCAAATAGAATATCTCTTGCAAAGGAGCGATTGTCAGACGTTTCTTGTCTTCAAAAAATTAAGGTAATTAAGGTACGTTCTTACTAAATATTCCATTTACTCATTTTATATTGCATACAGTTTGGTCTAGACTCGTTGCTATGGAATATGAACAAGAGAAAGACTGTCATAAAATCGAATAAGCATTCATGTACCAACAAAAATAATAATTTCCTCCAGTAAGTAAATAATATATGTACATCTATCTCATAATAATTATTGTTTTACCAATTTTGTACGCGCATTTTTGTATCGGCTTACAGACCTCATAAACGTTGCACATTTGTAAAGGGGTTTATTGTTCTACTGTTCAATATTGACTGCAAGCAAATACTGGGGAAACATTTCACACTTGACTGTGACACACCCATCAGACATTGCCTATTATGGTATGGAGTGCACAACCTTGAGTACCTCATAAAAGTAGATCTCTCCCATATGTTGCAGATCACAGAACAGAGTTCAATTCGTTCACTCTACAAACGTGTATCCAATATCGGCAGTTCTATAAGTTGCATATCCCGTGAAAGTAGTTTTCTGCAAATAGCCCTGCGGGTTTATTTTTATCCCTATACACAGCACACATCGTGAGTTTGGCACTCCATTGAAGTAAGTGGCATCTTTTTGTCTTCTTTAAAAAAAAAATCACGTATCACTATGAGGTACCGGTCATCTGGGCGATTTGGCAACGTTTTTCTTCTGAGTTTTCCTATTCACATACAAAAAAAAAAGAAGATTTTACTCATTATCCTAAAACGGAGATGGTGTCATGATTTTGGCGGTATAGCGTGACTAAAGTTTGTTTATGATGGGTCGTTTTTGTTTGTCGGTTCTCTGTTCTATTTTCGGGGGGTTGATGCAGATAAGTCATCTTTATGAAGGACGTATATTGTGATGAAATATTCACGCGAAATCTGTGACTTTAATATTCATATTGTAGCTAACATAAGTACGTGTTAATAATGTACAAGTTCAAGTTGACGTTTATGGAGACTACACCCCAATTCAAATTTATAGTTGGTTATAGCTGGGTGTTCGTTCCTATACTGCAGTAGTAAAAGTAAGAATTTAAAATTTTACGAACGACATAAGGTACTTTGTTTATACTTAAGTCATCAGAGATAGCTTTTTCAGCCTATTTAAAATTACCATATCACACGCTCTGTAGCTGTTTTTTATTTTCAATCAGCCGTTTGGAGACGTCATAAAATTGTATATCCCTTCCATTCGTTCCAAAAATGAAAAAAACTCACACAAAACGAATGGTTGTGAATAGCTAGGCCTAGGGTCCCTGCGGACCTGTTGCGCCAACTATTTATTTTATTTTTAAGGCTGCTGGTTTTGGCTTGCACCTACTTTAAATGGAGTCCTGGAATTCAATTGAATTATAAAAAAAATCGTTTGACAACATAAAACCGCATAACGTAAGGTATCCATAATTCCCGCTTACAGGTGGAAGCTTAAGGCCCTCTCCACCTCTCGCCGCAGACAGGGGCATCCTTATTAAATACTCAAAGGCGGCAACCAACGCTGTCACAAAATGCATATATAGGTAGGGGAATTGTGCTCAAGATGACATACTTTTTCTTAAAAGTTATAAATAGAAATAAATACAAACCATAGGGATGAAAACAAAGTTACTTCAATTAATTCATTTCGTAGTAAAAAAAAATACATTTAAATTAATTGTGTGAGACAATAAGTAGTATTTTTAAAAATATTTTTAAATTAGGTTCAACAGCCGGTTCAAGATGGCATAGTTCGGTGTAAGATGACATATAGCCATTGCCAAATTTATTTATTTTTTCCCGACGTCTTGAATAGCCTTAGTCATACGTCTTTGGACTAAGTACTCCTGCTTGAGGTTATTTTTTTAGTTATATGGCATATTACAATGAAAAGATACTTACTTACTTACTTAGGTGGCTCTGCAGGCCGGGTGGACCTGGGCTTCAACCAATACGCCTCTCTAGTTAGAGCGATCTTTGGCTTACTGCCTCCAGTTGCGCACTCCAAGTTGGTTGAGGTCCAATTCCACTTGCGTGCGCCACCTAAGGCGAGGTCTTTCTCTACTGCGTTGTCCCTCCGGGTTGGAATCGAAGACTCTTAGGGCCGGAGCGTCGGTGTCCACTCGCTCTAAATGTCCCAGCCATCTTAGACGACTGATGCGTACTTTTCTGACTAGGTCGATGTCGCTATACAGCTCGTAGAGTTCGCTGTCAAATCTCCTCCTCCAGAACCCGTCAACGCAAACGGGACCAAAAATCACTCGAAGAATTTTGCGTTCGAAACGACCAAGGAGATCTTCATCCGCCTTTGATAGCGTCCATGCTTTTGCACTATAAAGCAGGACTGGGATGATGGGATGATGAAAAGATACACAAATTAAAATAAAATACTACCTTTTGGGTAAGATGACGTAGCGTGTGATCTTGGACGGTCGGGTATCATGTCATCTTGCCCGATATGAGTAAAAATGTTTGGCAGATTGATTGATTGAACCAACATTTTCTTATGAGGTAAAAATGTCACATAATAATTAATAAATATCCAAATAACTGTATACCCACAAAACACTTCAGACGCAACACTCACCTTATCAGAAATTTTGGAGCTAACACTCAATACAAAAAAAATTCTTGATTTCGTTGTCATTTAAAGCACGTTGTTAACTTAATTCCAATTTTGCTGCAATACGATTCCTATTTGCACCCAACGGTGAATACCCTTTTCGCAATAATCCATTACAAAAGAGAAAACAATAAAGCCTCTTTTACGTTTATTTCCAACTGATGAATACATCATGTTCAAAAAACATCCGACTTCCATAAAATGGAATGAGGTACCTAATAGTTATTTTAAACAACAAATAGATCCAACAAAATTTGGCAAGACTCCCAGTCATCAAAGAAACTTCAAAAGATGATCCACAAAATAGTTCACAATAATTGCTACACTAATGTACGGTTGTATTCCAAATCATGTATCAACATATGCGCCCTGAAGTTGATTAGGTATTTACAATTAGCTACTGATTCAGCACCGACAACTTGTAAATGCTCACGTGGTTATAAAAAGCAACAAAATATTGTAATCAATTATTTCTTGAATTGGCCAATTCACCTAGTTACTACTTTATCCGCATATGCAATAGCATAAACTATGCGGAACATAAACACAGTACGCAAAACATCTCTTGTGCTCTTTCGCGGCATCCGCACAAGTTCGGTCTTCCTCTTCGGTGTTTTTCTTTCCGAATAGAGTGAACATTTCGCAAGAATCTTAAACAATATTTGTAGAAGACTCATCGCATTCCAGCCAATCCAGCGCACGGGGCAATGGAGTGCTGGCGTTTCGGTATGTCGAGCGCATTTGCGTAGTTGGTTGGGCCACTTGCCGGCAGGCCACTTCCTACACCTCTGGTACATTCACATGCAGTGAACCTGCTGAAGGCAGTCTTGGACCGTTGGGCTTATTTTTAGACCTGCCCGGTTCGTTCGCACAGCGGGATTAAATTAGGTGAACTTACGGGAGAGTAAGTGCGCCAGTGTTTCAAGTCCATTAAAATAGATTTATGGCGCTATTCGTGCGCACGAAAAGCGGACCAAGACATCTTGTTTTATTTTATTTGTTTATGGCTTTTTAAACACTCCTTTGCAGTTTTTGTTATTTCACAAATTGTTGTCACACCAAATGATTTGTTTTGGCCGCGTTCCATTGGCCGCTAGATGATTAGCGGCATGTCAAACTCCATATAAAAAAATTGACATTTCACCATTTGCGCTAGACGTCTAGCACACTTTGTGAAATCGCAAAACTAACCGCTGCATTGAAAAAAAAAAAAAAAAACAACGACCTGTCAAAGGAAATCGTTAAAACCAAATGAAAATAAATACGAAGCCGAGCAAGTGTAACTGTGATAAAGTTGGTAATAATGTAAATAAAATAGCAATTCGGATATTATTTGTATGATTCGGCAAATATATTTAAATAGATTGAAGGTCTACTGTTTCACTGATGTGACATTCGCAACAAGAACTTCTCTCCGCCATTTCAAGCGACAACATTATAGGGGTTATCGCGAATAAATTCCGTGGGAAATGTTTCCCTTGTCAGCAATGTAAGTCAGATAGCTGAACAGAAAAGATTCCCGGGGAAATCTTATTCCCGATAGGGGTCTATACATCATGCACAAGCACATGTCGTCAAACTTAATAGCTGGATATGTTTTTAAGGAGCAATTTATTTATTTATTTTTTTTAGGATGATTTCCGAAAATTACATACATAATACATATATAGATTCAATAGATTAATGCCTCTGGCGCGATAGTTCTTAAGCCTTCTTTGGAGCGTGTTTTTAAATCTTTTTAAATGCGTTGTAAGCTTTCGGTAAAATCTCGATTTTGTTTTAAATATTTTGGAGTGATTTTTGGTCCCCTTTTTTCCTGCGTTTTTGATATTTTTTGGGACTTGTATTGATGTTTTACTCCGTGCGTTTTATGAGTCTTTTTTGGGAAATTTGTTGCGGCATTTACTAGTCTTTTTTTGCATCTTTAGAGGCGTATACGAAGCGACGACAAGGTACGCTTTCTGTCTCGTTATTAGGGTTGTTTTCTGAGTTTTTTTTTGGGACGCATGTCCGGTCTTTATTTCTAAAGCGCTTGTTTGGTCACAAAACTTTAAATTTGAATTATGAGCTTTACCGGAGGCTTTGACTTTATTAAATAATCGTCTATAGGAGAGGTAGACCACGTGGTCTTTGCCATAATACTTATATGTCGCAAATTTGGACCATAATTCTTGCATGTTTGGAAACCAGGGGCCGAATTACCGCATCCGTGAGCTAGCTATACGTCACTGAATTTTGTGGATTTTACAAGCAAAACAATAGCAAATTCAGTCAGGTATTACTCGATCACGGATGTGGTAATTCCACCCCAGAGGACTACCTTACTTAAAGTCACTTCTTCAGCAGACTTATACAAAGCCCTTGCAGATATTTCCGTGATTTGATCTCCATTTGTGGGTCTGTGTTGGCGTGTGGCTGTATAGTTTGGCTTTAATGTCACAATTTTCCGTTTTCCAAAATGTTGAGGTAGGTATTGCAACAGATCTTGTTTGTAAAAATTTCCCTATCCGTTGGTAGCTACTTCCTTCCCCGCCGACTCTACATAAACTTACACAGCTTATAGGGAAGACATAATAGGTCTGCTCCTTTACTTTTAAGTCTTATGAATTTTTACTAATTCCTACGAATTTATACTCAATGCCGTTCCTTAACTCGAAAAATTCGTAAAAGAGAGCGTCATCGATATAGTAAAATGTTAGCCCTCTGCTGAGAATCTTATGAATTTTCAGTCAACAAAATTGTTGGTGCATCAGTTTTGATTTCTTGCGTATTAAAATGGTATCAAAGAGGGACAACCTTACTTACTTAAGATGGCGCTACAGTCCGGGGTGGACCCTGGGCCTCGACCAACAAGCGTCTCCAGCCAGCACGATCTTTGGTCAGCTGTCTCCAGTTTCGCACGATAAGTTGGTTAAGGTCCCTTTCCACTTGTGTGCGCCACCTGAGTCGCGGTCTTCCTCGATTGCGCCGTCTCTCGTGAGTGGATTCGAAGATCTTCTGGGACGAGGCATTCACGTCCATTCGCTCTACATGACCCAGCCACCTCAGTCGTTGGACCTTATCACTCTTCTGACTAGGTCGATGATGCTATACAGCCCGTACAGTTCGTCGTTGTATCTCCTCCTCCATTCACCGTCTATGCAGGCGGCACCGAAAATTACTCAAAGAATTTTCGCGTCGAAGCAACCAAGGGTAATCTCATCCGCTTTTGATAGAGTCAATGCCACTGTACCATAAAGTAGGACTGGGATGATTAAGGTCTTATTCACGGCCACTTTAGTTGTTCGAGAGAGGGCTTTGCGACTCAATTGCTTTCTTAGCCTAAAGAAACAGCGATTGGCAAGAGCTATTCTTCGTTTAATCTCAGCACTGGTGTCATTGTCTGAGTTCATAGCGGAGCCTAGGTAGACACAGTCATTTACCACCTCAAAGTTATATCTGTCTTTAGAGACATTCTGTCCAAGACGTCGGTGTTGGGTGTCCTTTCTTGATGACAGCATTTATACTTTGTCTTGCCCTCATTGATCGCCAAACCCATCTTCGCCGCTTCCGTCTCAATGCTCACGAACGCGCCAGTGACATCACGCTGCGTTCTGCCGATTATGTCGATATCGTCGGCGTAGGCGAGTAGGTGGACGGACTTTTGGAAGATAGTGCCTCTGGTGTTAGCGTTTGAGTTTTGAACTATTCTTTCAAGAACGATGTTAAAGAAGTCGCATAACCACGCATCGTCTTGTCTAAATCCTTTTTTTGACATCGAAAGTCTCGGTGAGTTCTTTACCGACCTTGATGGAGCAGCGTGCATTCCCCATTGTCATCCTGCACAAACGGACGAGTTTGGCAGGGATGCCAAAACTAGACATTGCTCTGCATAGCTCATCCCTATAAATGCTGTCATAGGCGGCTTAAAATCGATGAAAAGATGGTGGGTATCGTTTTGGACTTCCTGGGTTTCCTCCAAGATCTGCCGTAATGTGAATATTTGATCGACGGTAGACTTTCCTGGCCTGAAGCCGCAGTAATATGGACCAATCAGGTTGTTTACGAATGCTTCAGGCGTTCACACAAAGCGGCAGATAAGATCTTGTAGGCAATGTTAAGAAGACCAATACCTCTGTAGTTGGTGCAGTACAGAGGGTCTCTTTTCTTGAGGATCGGGCAAACAATGCTGAGGTTCCATTCATCGGGCATACTTTCCTCCTACCATATTTTACAGATGAGTTGGTGTTGGTGCATGCTGCTAATATAGTTATCGCCTGCCGCTTTGAATAGTTTGGCGGTTAGGCCATCTACTCCAGCGGCTTTGTTGGACTTAAGCTTAGATATTTCTATCTTCACTTTGTCCAAGTCGGGTTCATTCTGCCTGACAGCGGGATTTAGTTCTTCATCGCCATTAAACAGTCTGCAGAAGTAGTTCTTCTATATCCTCAGCATCGACTGCGATGCAAGGGACAACCACCTCCACATAATTTTGAATGCAGTGTCACCTTTTTTCTCTTATCGAATGCTTGTAGTTCAATCAGTACAAACTCTTCCACATACTTGGAAATCGGAATCATCGAATAATTCGAATTCACATTCATCGCTAGATGAATCAACTCATCTATATATTAATACGGAGTTGCCTAAAACGTGTTTCCCCCCTTTTTTCCTATTATAAGTCACATAAATATGCCAACACTATATATATTTGGGTAGGGGACAATACATAGAAGTGCACAATACAAAAATTATCCACAAATTATGAATTAAAGCAGGTAAATTTAAGCGAATTGCATGAAATTACAACAACAACAACATGGCACCCGCGTAAAGTTAATTCGCACTTTTTCTAGAATGAAAAACGTGAAATGCAGTTCGATAGACAATCGTTTGTAGCTGTTTGTAGTGAAATTCTTTTCGTAACTCTAAAACTGTTGAACAACAAACGATGAAACTTTGCATATCTATTCTATGCACCCTTTTCTACCTGTAATATAAAATAGAAGACAGCGCGCATTACTGGACACTTTTTATTCACAATTTAAGGAAAACCTAAAATGGTTTCGATTGCCTAAGCCCTCCGATATTTCCCCTTCACTTCCCCTTCAAAAATTAACTTATAGAATAAATTGGTCGAATTTCGACCACGGGGCGACCCCTAGTGTTTATAAATAAAAATTCGAGTTTATCAGACATTTCAACGACTTTTTTGAATTTTGGACTACGAGTGTGTGTACAAGTATATGGGGACGTTCGGATACTTATATTATAAGGTAATAAGGTTCGTTCGTGCACTTTCAGCATAGAAAAATGAAAAATGTCAAATTTCAAAAATCGAGAGAGAAATCTCTCAATTTCAAGAGAAGTACCTGACCGGTTTCAATACAAAAAGTTTAAGAAATGTCATTTTGACATTATCGTAAAATAAACGAACGTTCTCTTTAAATGCAGCATCTACAAAATAAGGTGCAATTGAATTTTTTATAAGCTAAACACCTATTAAACTTACCATTTTGAATGCTCTTATATGTTCTAGGAAAACATCAACTAAAATTTCTTCCTCCGACATCGTTGAAGACAAAAATAAATAGAGTTTTACTTGTCAAACTCTTGAGCTGTCAGTTAGTTGTTAGTTTTCATTTTTCACTTTTCAGTAAGTCAAAATTCGGCGAGTAGAAAATTATGAAAAAATGAAAAGAGGGGAAATGGATTTCTCTCTCATTTTTTTTTTTCAATTTTCCCAGTACGTGGTTACATTCGCACAGTTTCTTAGCAAATTTCAAATAATTTTACGTTTAAAGAAAAGTACACGAACGAACCTATAGTTTATGTAAAACGTCAGCTAGATTTGTCGTGACTAGGAATTCGAACGCGTTGACTAAGCAACTTGAATTGTTTTTGTATTCTCACGGTCAGCATTTCAGCATTACCTTTGTATGATTTCGCCCTTTTTTATTTGGAAAAGGGCCTTTATAAATTTTGTAAAAATTGTTATTTTCAAATAAGTACATTTAAACTGTAAACACTGTTGCGAACAATTGGTTGTTGAATTTCGCGCGAAAATTCGAAATTTGCAGATTAGCTTTAGAAATGACACCTTTATCTCTCAGCGGCCCTTTTTTTATTTTAAATCTGACTCTTCGAAATGTCAACTGAGTATGCAGGCAGGCAGGATTTTCGTGATTTGTCGGCTTCATAAACGGCCATAAGCAGCCAATAAAAACTGAAATACTTCTAGTAAGACAGCTGTCAGACTTACTAAACTATGAATCCGAACGTCCCCTATGCCATTTTTCATAGTTTACTAGAAAAGCGTTCCCTAACTTTTTCGTAAGTGTCTCTCCCTCTATGAGGGAATTTATCCCCACCACAGCCATTTTGACAATCTTTTCCATTCTTACAACAAGAGTAAAGGAACAGACCTAATACCTAGGTACGTATTGAAATCTTTACGTTACAATCAAAACTAATACACCCTATGGGATGGTCTACATACGCATAGCCGTAAATCCCATTGCAAACAGAAGCAATGTCAATTTCAATGCGTATCTTTTGCTCGTTAATTATTTGCTAAACATCGAATAAAAAAAAAAAAAAAAAAAAAAAAACAAGCCAGCCAATTAATTAATTTCTCATAATGGCATTATCATTTGCCGAATATACATACACGCTCTGTACATATGACCCATAACGAACTGTCTATTAGCATTGCTTATCTGTTTAGAGGTTTATAAGTGTTCTTCCGTGCATATAGACCGCCATTGCTGACGGTCCAAAAAAGTGATAATTCCACTTTACAACATCTATGAGTGGGTTCGTGTATCTGGGAACCGAAAACAGAGGATTAGATGCAAATTTGAAATTTCCACACAAGCTTAATCGCAGTTAGTCAATATTTACTTCTTCAATTGCTGTTGAATCCGACCCACACTTTACAGTGGGGTTGCAGTCGTCGACACCGCCGCGTCTGTCTCTATATTTTTATATTTTTTTGGTTATTTAAATCAATTTACAACTCCATTCCACCGTGAACCTAACCTTAAACACCAAGTAGTGCTGGTAGAGCATTTGAGCACTTAATTTCGATTCTAATTGGTTTTAGAGCTACCGCCATATAATGTTGCTTGGATATAGGGATCTGGTCAGTCCGCTTCCAAATGAGTGCGGATTGGAACAAGCCCTTGCGGATATTGCCTCATCGAGGGTTTGCTCTGCTCTACTTGAAGGTTTTTTCAATTGACACACCGAATTGCCCTATGTTTGCAGTGTATGTATATACTACATAATGCGAGTACCAAACCAACACTAGGGCCACTTCCACTTTATCAGCGCTTAAGGCAAACACACAATTCGTGTTGAAGTTACGAAGAACAATCAATTTACTTGTATCGCGAATATTTTTTTTCTGCTTTTTATTTTTAATTTCTTATACTTTTTGTGCACGCTGAGTTTTAGTCGATCACAAGATATTGAGTCGACAAGAACGGTAGTAGCACCGCCAACGCCTCCATGTTGAAGTATCATCGTGTTGTCGGAATAAATGCCGGTTGATGTTCCCATATTTACAATATTTTTTAACCGCACTGACAGTGATTCATTAGATCGATGGAGTATTCATAAATGTCAGAAAAGCTGTCACTCAATCAAGTGTGAATTACTAGTATCGCGAGTAGATAGTTTAGTGATAAAGAAAAATTTATTTTAGATGTCATTAATGTCTTAAGTCTCTGTGTCCGAAGAAGACACAGCACGCATTAGGAAGTCAAAGACAGCCAACGATAAGAAAGTGTCATATAAATTATAAGTGCTCAGAGAACGAAAAAAAGAAAAAGAAACAATAACCAACGGTATTTAAAAGGTTTTGGAATTCAAACTTCGCGCGGGGACATTACTGTCATGTGCACTGGTTTATCGCGCTACAGCCTGCTATAGGAGAGGTGCTAATTGACGTGAATGTGTGTGCATGGTCGGGCGTTTTGAAGAAAAGTCGTAAGTGCGCGGAAAATCTATTTGTTTTATACATAGCTACATGTTTTGTGTGTTTCTGCAAATCTGTAATCCGAGCAATAAAATTGGATGATAATTAAATTATGATGCTGCTAATGGATGTCGCCAATAGGGGTGGGAGGTGATTTGATTTGATTTGAGTCGATTCTTTGTTCTAGGTGTTGATTGACTCAAACTCAGACAGAATGCGTCGTAAAATTTTGAGAACTCTGGAGTTTGTTTGAAAGTCTATTACATTGCTAATTGGCTTTCGTATAAATACGGGATGTAAAGTCATCAGTTTTTGGCGGCTGAATGTGCTGTGTCGCCTGACTGTGCCGTATCGCCTGACCTTGCTGTAACTTAATTTTACTAATATTTTTGCTTAAAGCTTAGTACGCTACTCGAGCTAAGTTTTCGCTACCATACAAAATTCTCTCCAAAATTTAGCTGAGCTAAATTATAGCGAACCCATTTAGCTGAGTGGTACGCTGCTCGAGCTAAATATTCAAACTTTTGTTTCAGAATATGCTTCATGTATCTGTCAAAATTTAGCCTATGCATTTAATGGGGCGAAACATTTTCGCAAGCTGAATTTTGACAGATCGTTATGTTCTGTTGTTTACCATACAAAATTCTCTCCAAAAATTTAGCTGAGCTAGATATTCAAACTTTTGTTTCAGAATGTGCTTCATGTATATGTCAAAATTTAGCGTGCACATTTAATGGGGCGGTAGATTTTGGCAAGCTACATTTTGACACATCGTTATGTTTTGTTGCAATTTTGTATTGCGGAGAATGGGAGAAGTAAGCAAGGATGTGATTTGTTTTAAATAAATACCTCGACGAAGAGTACATAGAATCGGAGATGGTTGAAATCAGAGAGTGTTGAATTTTCGAATTAAATTATTTTGAGAAAAGAGCTGTTTTCAGTGAAACTTATCCGCGACGTGCTTTATGTCAAAATTTAGCTAGAACTTTAGCTGATCTTTTGAGAGAAAAGTTGGAGAGCAGATAAAATTTAGTTAGCTCGAGCAGCGAGCTTAAGTTAAGCTTAAGTTAACAGTGAAAATGAGATGTTTTTTCAGTAGTTATATCAAAAATGAGCTCTCTTCACCCACAAGTACATATTAAGGCACGAGTACGATCAATTTTGCGCCAGAAATTGATAATTCATAATGATAAGAATTCAAAAATTGTTTTCTAATTTTTAGTCCTTAAATTTCTAGTTTGAAAGTATTTTTTTTTTCAAAAACTATTTACAGCAATAACTTGGTTTGAAAATAATTTGAAAGAACAGGTTCCTGGTGTTGCCGATGTTTTTGTAATACATTTTTTGGCATTTTAAGTATTTTTTTATTTTTTCTTAAACTACCCCTCCAGCTCAAACGGAGCGAGATAGACCCCCCTCCCGTTAAATGCTTGTATTTAACCCCTCTAAAAAAACCGTTATCCATTTTTGGCGCCAAAGTTATCGCACTCTCCCATATTTATGCTTTTCTGGAATTTATTCACACGATGAAGTCAAATTACTGGCTAAAAACTTTTTTCTTTTACATTTTTGAGAGTTTGTGCTGGGCATCTAATTCTGTTCCATATATCGTTTACCGTAAGAAATGGCTAATCACGTATGAAGTGTTAAAACCAACAGCGATTCGTATTTCTTTTTTTAGATCCTCTTTTTCGAGCAAAGATAAATGTCGAATCATTTTAATTTTAGTTTAGATATATTAAAATAAAACCAGTCTCTCGGAGATCCTTTAATTCTATTAAGGGGAATACCCTCACTTTGAATTCATTTCAATTCATCATGTCCTCAAGCTACGATGTTTTCAGAATATATGTGCGAAACTCGCATAAGATTGTTAAGGGCGTTCACTTGAAATTTAAAAAGGAATTCCGTCCGATTGCATTAGTAAATATTAAATCACATGACGTGATCTGTATAACGATACCGATACGGATTCGATGTCTGTATTTAACTGATTTATTATCTTTAGGACTTACGCCACAAAATCAATGGCCTTATGATTCAACTTGGATAGGGCTGTTTATCAGGTTGACGAGAAAACGGAGAGAACAAATTACCGACGGTATTTTGCGCCAATCGGAATATACGTTATAGGTAGATGTCAGCATCTTCTATTTTTTGGATTCTTGTCATCGTGGTTAGAACTTTTTCAATATTTCTTCTTATTTCACTCTATATTCATGTTATTTATCCATCGCATAACCTTGTTAAATCGTTTGAAATTAATCAGCATTTCATAACATCATTTAGGTACATACTTGCCTACTAAACGGAGTTTGTCATTGAAGATCCGAGAGAATTGGCTCGAAATTCAGAATTGCACTTATCAATGAAATTCGTTGGAGCACTTTTGCAATAAGAAAAATATGGTTGCGTTCATCACATTACAAGACCTATGCGAGATTTGGTTATCTTGGCCAAATCAACATATTTCTATAAGTTTATATTCGCACCCTTAATTGCATATTTTCGAAACACAAACTGTTTCCAACAACACAACAAACAGTTCCATCTGACATTTTGCTAGTGTGTGTTGATGAGTTCGGGGCAATTCTTGAAAAATATCCCCGTCACTTCTGTCGTGTTAAGAATTGACCTGGAAGAAGTGCCCTTTTCTTCAATGAAACATAGAAAACATTGAAAGAAAAGAAAGAAAGAACACTTCTAGATTTGCACTTTCTATAGAAATTCTAGATCTAAAATTTACAAAGATTAAGGTCGCTATACATTTCATCTTATTGCTATCATTCGGAAGGCTTTAATTTTAATAGAACTCCGTTTCGGAGTGCGCTTTGTCATGTAACCATTGTGCGTTGAAGGACACAAAGTTAAAATAGAATATATAGGAACATATCTATCAAAGGGTATATAATTTATATCTACAATGGGAAACTTCAAATATTTGAAAACTGTTGGCCAAAAGAGTACAATTGTCAAATTCGGCCCTAGCGAGATATCCGTCGGAATGGAAAATTCTCCGCAAAGCATACTCTTTCGGAGGCACAAATTCCATTCGAGGTGTCCGACATCGGAAGAGAAATAAACAATTGCGATGGCGCACTGCAAATCGTAAACATATTCCGCAACTAGTCAGTTTCTTTCAAAGGATATCGGAACCTAGCTCCTAGCTGTCAAAAATTAAAAAAAAAAAAATGTCGGCACAATTCTCCGAACAGTTGTTCCGGAGAATACCTCGCAGCAAAAATCCTCCTAATCGTATAAAATCGGAGAATTTTCTGTTCCGAGTTCCGAAGGATACCTCGCTAGGTCCGATTGTGTTCAGAAAACATTTGACATATGATTGCAAGAAGGAAAGTACATGCTAATCAAATGACTTATCAATCGCTTTGCGGTATTCAATTGGTGGCGCTCTAAGTCACGTGAACATTATGAAGGGAAATGTCATCGCATTCACGGGTTTATCTTGACGTATATTGCGATTTAATTTGTTTCAATTTATTTCTGTTGAGTGGTACCTATTACGACTTTTTTTTATACAATATGATTTCCCTACGAAAATGTATATCCGAACTTTTTTTGAGGATGGTTATATACGGAATGGGGAAATGAGATCTCATTATAATACTGACGGATCCAAAACCAGTGAGGGTACGGGGTCAGGTATATACTCCTACATATGGCCCTGAGAATTCCGGACACATGCAGTGTGTTCCAGGCAGAGATTCTGGCCGTACTCAAAGCTGCGTAGGTACTTAAGATGAGATCGATATCCAATAAGAATATCGCTATCTACATTGATAGTTAGGCTGCGCTTAAAGCGCTAGAGTCGCATACCACTAAATCTGAACTAGTCAGGAATTGCTGCACAATGCTTTAAGGCATTATGTTCGCAGAACCGTGTTTTTTGTTGGGTACCTGGGTATTGTGATATTGAGGGCAACGAAAGGGCCGACGTTTTGGCTAAGGAAGGAGCGGAACTCCCAATAAGTACAATGATCGAGGGCATCAGACCACCTATGCCCGTTGCTAGAAGGGTTATCTTTGAGAAAACTACCAATAAAGCAGCTACAAGATGGTCGCAACTAGAGGGGCACAGGATCTCAAAGGCACTGTGGCCCGCTTTAAATCGGAAGAAATCTGAAAAATTAATCAATCTAAGGCCCGGTTTGTTCAATCTGGGTTATCTTTAATCATCGGTTATTCCAGCTGATAACCATCGAATGTGTTTGTTCAGCAAAATATTAACCAGAGAATCAGTAGTTTGGTTAGTTAACCAGAAAAATCGATAACCAGCCGATTTTGAGTGGTTAATGAGATTTAACCACTGATTTTCAGTAATTTCGTCTGTTAAGATTTTTTGAGGACTACGTAGGTATTCATTTTGACGTAGCTGCTAACCAAAAAATTCTTGTACAATATTGTGCGAACAAAAAGCAAAATGAAAATAATAGAATGAACGAATGGTTTCAGTGACGTTTTCAACTAACATATTAATATAATACACAACACGCCAAAATAATGGATGCAAAATATGAGGTACCTACGACTATTTTTGGCCGATGACAGCTTTCATAAATTGAGGTAAAGCACACACGATAGGAAAAATATTGAGAATAAGATGAGGCTTAAAAATTTGTAACAATTTTTTTTTATTTCGGTTTTGTTCTCAAAAATGTTCTTCACAAAAACAAAGTTTCATTCTTCAGTTCTTAATTATAAAATACATAAAATATCTACCTAAATAAATTACTCATCAAAAACCAAAGGACCCGAAAGAAAAAAAGAAAAATGTAACCATGGGTTGTGCCAATCTATGATTGACAAATAAACTGGAAAAATGGAACGATTTGCTGCAAAGCTATGGTTTGGTGACCGAAGTGGAAAAACGGTCAACAGACACTCATTGGTTATCACTGATTTATAATCATGGGTTAACCTAAATCTGTGGTAACCTAACCAAGGCTTTAACCAGCTGTGAACAGACCGGCCCTTAGTAGAACAAAGTTAAGATTAACGGTAGGAATACTCTCTGGACACTGCCTTCTAAGGAAGCATGCCATGAGACTAGGCTACATGTAGGTACTGTGAGGACCTACAAGCTACGGAAGACATCTCCCACCTTCTATCCGAGTGTCAAGCAATTGCTCGGAGTAGAAGGAAGCACCTAGGCAGGTTCTTCTTTAATAACTTAGAGGAGGTTGGTTCCTCAAATATTATTGGGACCATAATCAAATTCTGTAGGGAAATTGATTGTTTTGGCGATTTGGTTTTGGTTTTTAACCGTAATGGTTCCCTGGGGATGCTATCGCCCGCTTTGGTGCCTGGTATTTTGTGACGATCTCACGACTCCACCCAACCTAACCTAACCTAAACCTATACACGGAATGGGTGGCGTGGCACCTATTGCAAAAACAAGCGGTTAAAATCGTGTTTGTTGCCCCTTTTAACGGCAATAGTTACAAAAATTACATATGTACATATTTACAGATCGTTTTTTTAAAACTTGACGTAGTTATAAAAGGAGGCGTGTCAACTTCCAAATACAAAGCCGTATTAAAATTGCTAAGCCTTGGCATTTGTGACAGCTTTAGCTTGGAAATTCAGTTAATAGATGTGTGTTGCAAATTGCAGTCTGTAAAATGTGGGCAAAATTGCACAGAGGGACGTGGCTTTACTATACTGCAAAAATATTTAAGAAGCGTTACTTATCGGTGTATATCGGAACAAAAAAGTATATTAAAAACCAACCACTTCGCAAAATGTGTGCGATATTAAAGACGAGGCGCGGCAGCTTTGAAAAACCCTTGAAAAATAAAAGCATTTCTAACAAACTTGATAGGTATGAAAAGGAAAGGCGCACTTGGACATTTAACTGCCATTAAGTCTTGTTGGTATAACAATTTGTAAAGTAATTAAAAACCCTTTCGCTAAGCACTTTTGCCTCTGTGCATTTTCGGAGAGCTCTTATCAGATTTTCCAGTGTGAGGTACGTTGCTTTCATAGAAATAAATATTCAACACACTTCAAATAATTAAAGCACATAACAGACGATTTAAAACCGTATACGAGTATGTTTGGATGGATAGTAATTTTTCCAAGAATTTTCTCATATTAAACTAATAAACATCATTCCGCATATTATTATTATTATTGCTATACCCAGTAGATACGACTTTTACCAAAAGTTTTTTTGCACTTTATCAGAATTCAATCTTCACATGTTATAAAAGTAAATTGCGATGTTAATTACAACGCGTCCATATATGCGGATAATAACCTTTGCACGAATTTCTTATTTTCCATCGACGGTTTTATTGCCGTTGACGAATCATTTCGACAATAAATATTTTTCAAATCACTCGGGGATTTTCTTGTTAGCACAACTTATGAACTAGTCAAGGACTGTAATCACGTTCGGCCTCTTATCTTATATCTTATTGATTTTATCGCCAATCACCTGTAGACAGCATAAGAAATTCACACACCCAATTAAGTTGACAGTCAATAATTTGTGTTCTCCTTGTTCGCAGGTTACCATATTATCACCCATTGACACTGAATACTGCCATCGATGATTAACGAGTTCCATCCAGAAGACTAGTATAAATTAAATCCTCAAAATTGGTAAAATGGTTCTTCCGTTCGGACTTGGCCCCGATGGCCAACATCCGGCAGCGTCTGGTCGCACAATGATACCGCCATCGGCGCCACCTGCTGAGCCCCACGTTCCCACAGTAGCAGCGACGACTGCATCTGCAGTACTTCCACAAACCTTCAGCCAATACATTGAGTTCATTGTGGTAAACGGAGACGATCGTTACATGATCCGCTGTGAACGCAAAGCGGTTCTCGAGAACAGTGTAGAATTAGCGAAAATAATCCACGCCGGTCCCAACAGCGGACGTAAAAATGACAACCATTTTCAAATATCGAATGTCGACAAGCGCGACTTTGAGCTTCTGATTCGATTCCTAGAAACCAAATTTGTCAAGTATCGCGATCACCTGCACATATTGGAGATCCTCGAGCTGGCGAATCGATTCAACTGCCCCGATCTTGTTATTCATTGCATCCGAGAACTCGACCTGCAGCTAACCAGCGCCATAGTGCTGGATGTGTTCCGCTCCCTTTGGTATTACAACAGTGCGACTCCATCGACTATCCATCAAAGTCAGTCAGTCACCAGTCAGGAGCCGGGAAAAACTTCGTCGAAAAAATCCAAATCAACAACTACAAATCCGTATCCATTCACCGCTGAAGATTTTATGATCGCATTGTTGAACAACTCATTGCAGCTGATCGATATGCATGCTGAATTGGTGCTGACAAAGGAACAAATGACAGCGCTACGGTTCGAGGAGCTGGAAATGATTGCCAAACGTGAAGCCTTACAACTCCGTTCGGAGTTGGCCCTTTTCGAATGCCTTGCCGACTGGTCCGTTGAGGAGTGCCAACGCAAAAAACTCGATCCCAATGCTGAAAACCGACGACGAGTTCTTGGCCCGCTCTGCTATGCCCCACGTTATCTAACCATGTCAGCGAAGGACTTCCGCAAGGCGTGCGATCGTGTCGAACTCCTAGACCCAGCGGAGATCTCTTTAGTCGCCGACGCGATCGAAGGCAAAAAAATGAAACATCTTACCCCCGAACAAACTAACATGCTGGAGAAGTTCCGCACACCACGACCAGAGTTTGCGAAAATGCCCATCCACCTCAGCGATCGGAGTAACCCGAAAAACTATCCGAAAAAAATGCGCCGTGCCGAAAAATCCGAAAATGGCGGCGACGGCTGTTGGGAGAACTTCGGCATGAACTGTTTAGCGGTTTTCGCCTGCATTTTCGACTGAGTACAGCCTACCTATTAGTACTGCTTCGAGTTAAGGATATGATAAGTTTATTCGGTGTTGTGTTGTCTTAAAATGTAATTTTGTAAATTATCCTTTTTCAATGAACGTACACACACCAACGCACACACACGATTTATATACTTTGTACCTACACATATACAGACACACACAAATATGAACGTGAAAACGAAAATTTTATATAAAAAAACAATGAAAAGTGGAAAACTAGTCAATTGAAAGAGAAAGAGTTGGCATAGGATAGTTAAGGATGTGAAGCAAAATTTTAGAAATTTTTAAAGGTCGTTATGAAATGAATGTTATATTCTATATGAATTTGTTACGAGTACCCTAGGACATAGAATTTATTTTAGGTTTTATTTTCGAAGGATGTCTGATTCTCACTGCAGACTTTGAACTGTTTTATTTTTAGCTAAATTTTATGTTATTTCTTTTGGCCGTAAGCCCTGGCAGCTAGTGCTATAAAAAAAGTTATTAATTCTGTAATTTACTTACCAATTAATAAATTATAATAATAATAATAATATGTTATTTCTTAAGAGTTTTTGATACTACCTATATAAATATTATGTTGCCATAAGTGTGAATTGATTGGACACACACAAACACCAAATGGAGTACACGAAATAAAGGAGAATAATGCTTGGTGCCTCTATCGAAATACGAAAAGTTAGATATATAAATAAAATTTTATGTTTGTGGATTGAAATTTTTTATTTTTTATTTTTATGTTACGGTTCGTATAAGCATTTATTGGGCCAAAGGAGCTTACACATTGAGAAGAAGACCCAGAGCTAGAGAAACCTATACTCTGAATGTCGATAGTGATGTCGACTCTTACAATAAGTGAGCTCATCTTTTCCGTTTGTTTGACAGACGGATTGCAAACTCCAAGACCACTGTTGACTTTTAAAAAAGTTTTTTTTTTTTTTTTTTTTTTTTTTTAAGATTAGAGGTGCCTATGTATATATAATAGCAAATAAGAAAAGTTTATCAGCAGAGATAGAGATGTTACTTACTTAAGGGGCTTAATCTTATTTGAATTGAGACTTTTCGAGGAATGCCGAGTCTCACTGGACGCTAGATGACCAGCGGAATGTAAAACTCAGTACAGTCCTTTGTGTTGGAGCTATAACAATTTTCTATTAAAGAGAAATAGGTATCCCAACAATTTCCTTAAAACCGAAGTCAATCGAGAAATGTCATCTTCATAAAAAATCGTTTACCAAAAATATGTTTACTGCTAATGTCGTTTCCCATTGGTTTCACTCGGTGATCCACTCATTTGTAATCCAATGGAACAAGAAAACTGCTTCTGATTGGATTCACAAAAGTATTGGTGAAATGCCAAATTTTAATCTACGGCAGCTGTCATCTGTCTTGTATAAAATACATAAATTACACTTGTAAAAGTGCTTCTTGAGTGGATTCTGACTTCAAATCGAGAAGCGAAATTCTCTTCTCAGAATCAGCAGAAGAGTATTTTTTGTGCCAATGGAACGGTTTCAGAAGCGATTTTTTTTCGATTCCAGACTCTCCCGGACGCTTCTTTTTGCCCAATAGAAAACGACATAAGCTTCAATAAATGTCAAATCGTGCGCACTGACTGAGATGCGTGTGACTGAGATTCACATGTCCATTCCATGATAGTTGCAAGGTTAGTAGGTATTCCTTTTTAAATAAAAGTTGACGTTTGTAAACCTCAATAATATGTCGGTCGTATTTTAGTAACATTCTCCCAATGCCCAAACTTTATATGCATCAACATTTGTTTATTTTTCTACCCTCATATCAAAACAATTGGTCCAAGTTTGTAAAATCTTTCTTTAGATGTGATAACAAGCATATCAAGTGATCCTATCGGTCTGATATTCCAAACTGCTATTTAATCTGATTGGAAATGTCTAATCATCTCCAATAAATTGATTATGTTTGAGCAGAATAGCTCGATGACGTTATGGATTCAATTTTCAGTTGTTACCCTTTTTATTTTTGCGTCCCGAAATGTTTTCGAGGGAAGAACGAACGTCGTTCGTGTACTTTCACATTGAAAAATGAAAAATGCCAAATCTCAAAAATCGAGAGAGAAATCTCTCAATTTCAAGAGAAGTACCTGACCGGTTTTCTTACCAAAATTTTAAGAAATGTCATTTTGACATTATCGTAAAATAGACAAACGTTCTCTTTAAATGCAGCATCTACAAAATAAGGTGGAATTGAATTTTGTATAAGCTAAATACCTATTAAACTTACCGTTTTGAATACTCTAATATGTTCTAGGAGAACATTCAACTAAAATTTCTTCCTCCGACATCGTTGAAGACGAAAATAAATAGAGTTTTACTTGTCAAACTCTCGATCTGTCATTTAGTTGTCAGTTTTCATTTTTCATTTTTCAGTTAAGTCGAAATTCGGCGAGTAGAAAATTAGAAAAATGTCCCCAGAAGAAGCGAATTGGAGAGTATACCTGCCCTGTAGTCAAAGGAGGTTTAGCAGTGTGTTGAGAAGTATGTTGTTCGGTAGTAACCTAATCTACAAATCCTGAATGTTAATGCTGTTAAATGGCGCCCAAAATTAGTTTTAATTTTAAAATGAGTATTCCACATTTGAACAAAGGTCGGAATATTTTCATTGCACCTGACAGATTTACATAATAAACCAAATTAAAAAAAAAACAATGACTTTGTTTTCCAAAAAAAAAAGAAGAATATTAATACAAACAGTTTGTGACCTTATAAACAAAATATACATAAATATATATAAAGAAATGAAATTGTATCACAGTTGAAGTGAATAAGAGTTCTCCATTGACTGTTTTTGTTTCCTTAATCTGCATACTAAAAATAAAATAATAGCACAATTAATTTTACTTCAAAGTAAAATATCCATTTCTGTTTAAAACAAGTAAATTTTTAATAAAACAATGAAATAAAAAGTAAACAAAAATTATTAGGATAATATTTTAGAGAATATTTACAAAGCTTACAGAATAAGATATTTCATATTGAACAATAAGTAAATCACTAGAAATGTATTGATTAAACACATTTTCATCTAGAAAATAATATATTTTAACGTTTTCATCTTTTAAAAGGTGAAATTAAAAAAGAAGAAGAAGAGACAACAACTATACATACTAGATAAATAAAGTAGATAAACAAAGTTTATATATACCCAGCTATAAAATGTGAGGTTTTTTTTATCTATTAAACGCATGTTTGAGAGTGTACGATGACGAATATATTAGGAAATTGTGTAAATTCAGTTTAATCCAATAGGTTTTAAAAAGAGTAAATAAATAATATAACAGTTATCAGTTTCCAAAGTCGACAGTGGCATGGATATTAAATTTCTAAACGGAATAATAAAAAATACACTTTTGATTTATGGTATTGTTTGCGTATGTCATATGATTTTGGTAGTTACAATAGGTTACTTTATTGGTTTATTGCCTTTTGTATCTCCCTTTGAATGGTATGAATTTGTTGATGGCATAATTCGCTGAAGCAAAGACAAGAAGTGTAATTTATTGGTTGCTGTGGTGTTTTTTTATATTTTATTATTATTAAAAGCCAAATAAATGTTATTTTTCCTTTTTTCAAAATAAACTGTAGTTTACCGAGGTTCTTTTTGATCGTTATGGTATTAACTCTTGAGCTGATTTCTGCGAAACAAACAAGGATAGGCTAACAAGGGTTGGGTAACGTATACTTTACATCGTTTAGCGGATTTGTCCTACCTCCTCTCGTTATCGGGTTTACTCTTGAGTTGAATTCCGCGAAACATGAGCAAGAATAAGGTAAAAAGGGTTGAGTCAAGTACTTTATACCGTTTAGCAGGTTTTTCCTATCTCCTCTCTTTAAAAAGATATAAAAAGTACTGCGACTGCCGTTAAAACACTTTTAATGTTCAACCTGAATTCCATGAGTGTGGGCTTTTTCTTCTTTATTTGGTGTCACCTGCGATGGAGTAATTATTCTTCTCAGGCCGAAGAGTCGATCTCTAAATACCCTAGAGATATCAAACATTAAAAGAGTATAGTTGGTTGATAACCCCTTCAAAAGAAGCGGGACTGACTAGCTTACGAGTTACGAGTAATGACTGATGTCAAGGTAGTTCTTACCTACACGACGAAGCGTATAATATAAGTCTGAATTAAACGTCATTCTTATTAAGCTTGTAAGTCGAGAAGCTCGTATGAACCACATATGTCAAAATCGATTTTTTTTTTCTCTGTACGGGTGTTAGAGCATATCAGTCTTCTGTATGTCAAAAGCCGTAAGCCATCCAAAGTAAAAAAATACCCTCTAATAATTTAAGACAACTTTATAACAACAAGATGCGATTTGAATGGACGTAGGTAAAACGATCCCTAATGTGGTTTTCCATTGGGATTTTCAGATTTTGCTCCCAGATTTCAGATTTTTTGTGCCCAATGGAACATAAAACGAGATTTTTCTTCCTTTATATCTGTGGTGGTGCGTGTTTTAAAAGTCCGCTGATCTCAAATTTTTATTTGAATCCATTCAATTTGTTCTAATATCCATTGCAGCGGCCAAATGTAATTTTTTCTCTATTTTTCACAGACTTCTCGTCTAAAAACGTAAGTAAACACACTTAAAAGTTTGACATTATGACAAATTTTTTGGTGTTAGTGCAAATAAGTGTATATCTCGTTCAGATATCGAGATTCGCAAAATTGCTCTGACTCTCAAACAAAATTTTTTTTTTTTGCGGCCAATGGAACATAAAATCCGACAGCCAGCTGATTTCAAGAGCAGAAAAACTACTCTGAATCTGAAAACGACATAAATTGGCCGCATTCAAGAATCTAGTTATCTTAAGTCGACTAGATTGGTCTGGATAAGATGTAACCTGAACGCCAAAACTAGATTGGTCGGGAACGTCACTTTTTCTACGTCAGCCACATACCCGAACTGTCAACTTAGTACTCAGTCACGAATTTCTTGACTAGATTCGTCGGCTACCCCTCCATAAATGTCAAATGTCACAGGTGCCCACGTGACCGATTTAAGCCAATCACAGCCGAGATAGATCTAGTCAGACAGCTGTCAGACTTACTAAACTAGATACTTGAACGCCCTCATTCACGTCTCGAAAACAAATACATTCGTTGCGGAGAAATCGAGTAGGATCATTTAAGATGGCTGCTGGGGGTCCATTTTTTGTTAAGTATTATGTCGTTTTCGATTTGGTAAACAGATCAATTTGTTTTAGCAAAACAAATTTTTTTTCATCGAGATTGCTTTTCACGTTCAATTTGCCAAACAAATTAATATTTTTTTTTTTTTGATCTGAGGCACTTTTGAGAAATCTCGATATTTTCGTTACGAATTGTTTATCGTTGGAAGGATTGCTGTTTTATTATTATACGCTAGTGGGAGCGAGTTTTTAAATAAATTATTTGCGTTATTATAATTGTGTGAAAATCAATCGAAATGGATTTCCAGTGCAGGTTTTCTTTTCGCTGAAATTTCAGATCAAAATCTGAAAATCCAAATCCAAAACTACCTTCACAAGTTTGTGTCGAATATGACATGAATATGTGCATAAAAATGGCTGCAGTTTGAATTTATGTCCAAACGTTTTCACTCGCACACATCCCTGTGCTTTTGTTATCAAAACTGACAGTATGATTGTCAAAAAAATTAATTTTCTGTTTATGGTTTCGGTTTATGCACTGCGCTTGTTTATTCAACATTTTTGATTTCAAAATCATTTATTGAAGTAAAATGCAAGAGTTCGAGTCAAAAAGAAAGGCATTATTCGCCTGCCTTGATTCAGCAGGCAAGGACTTGAAGGGAACTATTCTCGATCAAAGTGGACCCGAATCTCACACTGTAAACCTGCTTAAACGTTCAGCACCATCCGAGGAAATTTCCTCTGACCGACGGCTAACTAAACTTCGTGGAAAGGAAAGTATTTTCAAGAAGCCTGAACTACCCATTGTTAAGTGTTTGAAACCGCGCGTGGCACCGGACTATCAGGTAGAATAACATACATTCTGAAAATCAAATCGTGAATTAAGAAATCTCTATCCACTAGGTAAATCCACACAAATGGATGAAGTACTCTTTGGCCGATGTCGACATTTCGGATCACACAAATACAACGGCTGCACTATCCTTCCTCAAAGAAATCGAATCTCCAAAGGACACAGATGAGGCTGACAACTCCTATGATGGGAAGATTACTTTCAATAAATCGGCTAAAGTTAAACGAAGCATACGAATTGTTGGTGAAGTAAACGATGAGGAGGTCGATAAACCGAAATTAAAAGGCTCCAAGCTTGTCATGCCAGAATATGTTATTGGGCAGAAAACCGAAAAGGATAAGAAAAAGAAGAAATCTCCGGCAAAGACCGATCAGACAAAGCAATTGACATTATCGCATTTGCAGGATGAAGAGGATGAGTGAAATTTACTTCAAATAACAACTGTAATACCATGATTAGGTATGAAATAGAGTATCGTCATCCGCCTAACCATTTTAAGTAGAAACATAGGGCTAGTTTTAAATGAAAAGGAATAATAAAAAGCTATTGGTAGTGTAGTAATGAAATATAATTGAACATTGTCCTATTTTGCGGGGTAACATGCACTAGAGATCTTATCGCCACGGAACACGATTCAAAGTAAAGTTCGCCACTAGAATGCACATCATACACATTTTGTACAACAAATAAAATAAAAATATTCAAAATCTGCTGGCAGTAGAATTTGTGTACCTATTACTTTCATTGCTGTTAATTAAAGCCGCAGCAGTTTTATAGATTAGAGGGACACGCTTGGTAATATGACACTTAATTTAAATGGCTAAAATGAGCTCCTGTCGTCCTGCATTAAATTAGACGCTCTTACAACCGGTCATTTCAATGTCAACACCCGTTGCAGCTTCGTGACACTACTTTTATTACACTTAGGTTTCTGGCCTATTAAAACTTATCTTCGGCATCGTAAGAAGTTAGGATCGTTGTGCAGTTTGGAAAGAAAAGTTGGCATACACAGGTTCCAAAGGCTAAACGACCATTACCAGAAGTTCAACAAACAATAAATAAAACACAAAATTTCAGTTGTTCTTTCATCGGCAATGCTCTTTTATACAAAAAAAGAAAATCAAAAAATTAAACCGCTTAACCTAAAGAAATTAGTCAAATAAAAAGATAAGAAGACCACCTCCATTCGACATCTATCAACAACAGTGTCCGTCGTGCATACTATGATCGTGCACAGCAGCAGACTTGTAGACAATTTTGTTGCCACCATCCAAATCTTTGTCCGGATGGAGCTCCCTGGCAATCTCACTCAAGTCTCTGCGCATTGAATACGCATCTTCGCCATCGGCGTAGTACTTTGGTTCGATTTCCAGAATCTTGAACTTCAGCGAGTTCGTGTACAAGTTCAGCGCGGCCCGATTGCTCTTACGTACGTGCAGCGAAACGTATTGTGCATCGAAGCACTCAACCATAGCCTGTGACGCTTGATTCATCAGCTTCTGGGCGAGCCCTAATCGACGATAGGAACGTTTCACAGCCAGCGACGTGATATGCCCATGTTTGCTCTCCTCACCAGGCTCTGGCTCCTCCATCTTAGCCAGCACGTAGCCAACAATGTTTCCCTTATCGTCCTCTGCGACATAGCTCAGCTGTGGCCAGGTCAGTCCGTGATAAAAGTAGTATTTCATCTGGTAGTTCTCGGGCAGGCACAACAGGTTGCAATGCTGCATGTTCATCAGATCTTCTGGTTTTGCACAACGGATATTCATCGTTAAGTGTAATGTGTGGTGGTACTCTCTTGATCTAATCTTTTCTAATCTTTCTCGTTTTGGAGGGTTTCTCTAGTGTCTTGTTTTGCGCGTTTGCTTTTTCCTCGTTCGCCTGGCCCAGCAGCTCACGAACAAGACGAAATTTCGATAGGAATGCCTTCCAAATGAGGAACCAACCTAAAAGTAAAAAAAAAAAAAAAAAAATATTTATAAAAGCAACAGCAACGACGTTCAAAGGTCAGTTTGTCAATGAGGTTATGGAGGATAGACGAAAAACAAGTGCTTTAAACTTAATTCAAATCATTTTAATGATTTGCAAGTGAGGTTTTACCTAAAAGTATTCGAAGTGTCTATTCGCACACCATAGAGGCACGCCTTAGATCGACGACTTAGAGACACGACTACGTAAGAAATGTCACTCCTATTTTGACGGCCAAATGGCTGTATTCAGTACCATACATGAGTCGTGTTTTTTTGAGCTTCGATCTCAGCAAAGGTATACAAAATAAAATTGTTTGGATTTTTTTCTTGAAATTACACACATGTTTCAGAAGTGTGAATGTGTTTTCATATTTTGTTCACTTATTTGAAATTTAGTTGAGGCGAAAAAATTGTGAAGTAATTTTTTTTTTCTTGAAATTACACACATGCTTCAGAAGTGTGAATGTGTTTTCATATTTTGTTCAGGCGAAAAAATTGTGAAGTAATTTTTTTATTTTTTTCTTGAAATTACACACATGCTTCAGAAGTGTGAATGTGTTTTCATATTTTGTTCAGGCGAAAAAATTGTGAAGTCATTTTTGCCCATAGCTCTCATACCAAGTTGAGCCTTAAAACGTACAGGCTCGTGCCCGAAAATGTAATACTGGAGTTTAGAGTCCTTTTTGTGAGCGAAGCGAGCCCTCATACCAAGTTGAGCCTTACCAAGTTGAGCCTTAAAACGTACAGGCTCGTGCCCGAAAATGTAATACTGGAGTTTAGAGTCCTTTTTGTGAGCGAAGCGAGCCCTCATACCAAGTTGAGCCTTACCAAGTTGAGCCTTAAAACGTACAGGCTCGTGCCCGAAAATGTAATACTGGAGTTTAGAGTCCTTTTTGTGAGCGAAGCGAGCCCTCATACCAAGTTGAGCCTTACCAAGTTGAGCCTTAAAACGTACAGGCTCGTGCCCGAAAATGTAATACTGGAGTTTAGAGTCCTTTTTGTGAGCGAAGCGAGCCCTCATACCAAGTTGAGCCTTAAAACGTACAGGCTCGTGCCCGAAAATGTAATACTGGAGTTTAGAGTCCTTTTTGTGAGCGAAGCGAGCCCTCATACCAAGTTGAGCCTTACCAAGTTGAGCCTTAAAACGTACAGGCTCGTGCCCGAAAATGTAATACTGGAGTTTAGAGTCCTTTTTGTGAGCGAAGCGAGCCCTCATACCAAGTTGAGCCTTACCAAGTTGAGCCTTAAAACGTACAGGCTCGTGCCCGAAAATGTAATACTGGAGTTTAGAGTCCTTTTTGTGAGCGAAGCGAGCCCTCATACCAAGTTGAGCCTTACCAAGTTGAGCCTTAAAACGTACAGGCTCGTGCCCGAAAATGTAATACTGGAGTTTAGAGTCCTTTTTGTGAGCGAAGCGAGCCCTCATACCAAGTTGAGCCTTACCAAGTTGAGCCTTAAAACGTACAGGCTCGTGCCCGAAAATGTAATACTGGAGTTTAGAGTCCTTTTTGTGAGCGAAGCGAGCCCTCATACCAAGTTGAGCCTTAAAACGTACAGGCTCGTGCCCGAAAATGTAATACTGGAGTTTAGAGTCCTTTTTGTGAGCGAAGCGAGCCCTCATACCAAGTTGAGCCTTACCAAGTTGAGCCTTAAAACGTACAGGCTCGTGCCCGAAAATGTAATACTGGAGTTTAGAGTCCTTTTTGTGAGCGAAGCGAGCCCTCATACCAAGTTGAGCCTTACCAAGTTGAGCCTTAAAACGTACAGGCTCGTGCCCGAAAATGTAATACTGGAGTTTAGAGTCCTTTTTGTGAGCGAAGCGAGCCCTCATACCAAGTTGAGCCTTACCAAGTTGAGCCTTAAAACGTACAGGCTCGTGCCCGAAAATGTAATACTGGAGTTTAGAATCCTTTTTGTGAGCGAAGCGAGCCCTCATACCAAGTTGAGCCTTAAAACGTACAGGCTCGTGCCCGAAAATGTAATACTGGAGTTTAGAGTCCTTTTTGTGAGCGAAGCGAGCCCTCATACCAAGTTGAGCCTTACCAAGTTGAGCCTTAAAACGTACAGGCTCGTGCCCGAAAATGTAATACTGGAGTTTAGAGTCCTTTTTGTGAGCGAAGCGAGCCCTCATACCAAGTTGAGCCTTAAAACGTACAGGCTCGTGCCCGAAAATGTAATACTGGAGTTTAGAGTCCTTTTTGTGAGCGAAGCGAGCCCTCATACCAAGTTGAGCCTTACCAAGTTGAGCCTTAAAACGTACAGGCTCGTGCCCGAAAATGTAATACTGGAGTTTAGAGTCCTTTTTGTGAGCGAAGCGAGCCCTCATACCAAGTTGAGCCTTACCAAGTTGAGCCTTAAAACGTACAGGCTCGTGCCCGAAAATGTAATACTGGAGTTTAGAGTCCTTTTTGTGAGCGAAGCGAGCCCTCATACCAAGTTGAGCCTTACCAAGTTGAGCCTTAAAACGTACAGGCTCGTGCCCGAAAATGTAATACTGGAGTTTAGAGTCCTTTTTGTGAGCGAAGCGAGCCCTCATACCAAGTTGAGCCTTACCAAGTTGAGCCTTAAAACGTACAGGCTCGTGCCCGAAAATGTAATACTGGAGTTTAGAGTCCTTTTTGTGAGCGAAGCGAGCCCTCATACCAAGTTGAGCCTTACCAAGTTGAGCCTTAAAACGTACAGGCTCGTGCCCGAAAATGTAATACTGGAGTTTAGAGTCCTTTTTGTGAGCGAAGCGAGCCCTCATACCAAGTTGAGCCTTACCAAGTTGAGCCTTAAAACGTACAGGCTCGTGCCCGAAAATGTAATACTGGAGTTTAGAGTCCTTTTTGTGAGCGAAGCGAGCCCTCATACCAAGTTGAGCCTTACCAAGTTGAGCCTTAAAACGTACAGGCTCGTGCCCGAAAATGTAATACTGGAGTTTAGAGTCCTTTTTGTGAGCGAAGCGAGCCCTCATACCAAGTTGAGCCTTACCAAGTTGAGCCTTAAAACGTACAGGCTCGTGCCCGAAAATGTAATACTGGAGTTTAGAGTCCTTTTTGTGAGCGAAGCGAGCCCTCATACCAAGTTGAGCCTTACCAAGTTGAGCCTTAAAACGTACAGGCTCGTGCCCGAAAATGTAATACTGGAGTTTAGAGTCCTTTTTGTGAGCGAAGCGAGCCCTCATACCAAGTTGAGCCTTAAAACGTACAGGCTCGTGCCCGAAAATGTAATACTGGAGTTTAGAGTCCTTTTTGTGAGCGAAGCGAGCCCTCATACCAAGTTGAGCCTTACCAAGTTGAGCCTTAAAACGTACAGGCTCGTGCCCGAAAATGTAATACTGGAGTTTAGAGTCCTTTTTGTGAGCGAAGCGAGCCCTCATACCAAGTTGAGCCTTACCAAGTTGAGCCTTAAAACGTACAGGCTCGTGCCCGAAAATGTAATACTGGAGTTTAGAGTCCTTTTTGTGAGCGAAGCGAGCCCTCATACCAAGTTGAGCCTTACCAAGTTGAGCCTTAAAACGTACAGGCTCGTGCCCGAAAATGTAATACTGGAGTTTAGAGTCCTTTTTGTGAGCGAAGCGAGCCCTCATACCAAGTTGAGCCTTACCAAGTTGAGCCTTAAAACGTACAGGCTCGTGCCCGAAAATGTAATACTGGAGTTTAGAGTCCTTTTTGTGAGCGAAGCGAGCCCTCATACCAAGTTGAGCCTTAAAACGTACAGGCTCGTGCCCGAAAATGTAATACTGGAGTTTAGAGTCCTTTTTGTGAGCGAAGCGAGCCCTCATACCAAGTTGAGCCTTACCAAGTTGAGCCTTAAAACGTACAGGCTCGTGCCCGAAAATGTAATACTGGAGTTTAGAGTCCTTTTTGTGAGCGAAGCGAGCCCTCATACCAAGTTGAGCCTTACCAAGTTGAGCCTTAAAACGTACAGGCTCGTGCCCGAAAATGTAATACTGGAGTTTAGAGTCCTTTTTGTGAGCGAAGCGAGCCCTCATACCAAGTTGAGCCTTACCAAGTTGAGCCTTAAAACGTACAGGCTCGTGCCCGAAAATGTAATACTGGAGTTTAGAGTCCTTTTTGTGAGCGAAGCGAGCCCTCATACCAAGTTGAGCCTTACCAAGTTGAGCCTTAAAACGTACAGGCTCGTGCCCGAAAATGTAATACTGGAGTTTAGAGTCCTTTTTGTGAGCGAAGCGAGCCCTCATACCAAGTTGAGCCTTACCAAGTTGAGCCTTAAAACGTACAGGCTCGTGCCCGAAAATGTAATACTGGAGTTTAGAGTCCTTTTTGTGAGCGAAGCGAGCCCTCATACCAAGTTGAGCCTTAAAACGTACAGGCTCGTGCCCGAAAATGTAATACTGGAGTTTAGAGTCCTTTTTGTGAGCGAAGCGAGCCCTCATACCAAGTTGAGCCTTACCAAGTTGAGCCTTAAAACGTACAGGCTCGTGCCCGAAAATGTAATACTGGAGTTTAGAGTCCTTTTTGTGAGCGAAGCGAGCCCTCATACCAAGTTGAGCCTTAAAACGTACAGGCTCGTGCCCGAAAATGTAATACTGGAGTTTAGAGTCCTTTTTGTGAGCGAAGCGAGCCCTCATACCAAGTTGAGCCTTACCAAGTTGAGCCTTAAAACGTACAGGCTCGTGCCCGAAAATGTAATACTGGAGTTTAGAGTCCTTTTTGTGAGCGAAGCGAGCCCTCATACCAAGTTGAGCCTTACCAAGTTGAGCCTTAAAACGTACAGGCTCGTGCCCGAAAATGTAATACTGGAGTTTAGAGTCCTTTTTGTGAGCGAAGCGAGCCCTCATACCAAGTTGAGCCTTACCAAGTTGAGCCTTAAAACGTACAGGCTCGTGCCCGAAAATGTAATACTGGAGTTTAGAGTCCTTTTTGTGAGCGAAGCGAGCCCTCATACCAAGTTGAGCCTTACCAAGTTGAGCCTTAAAACGTACAGGCTCGTGCCCGAAAATGTAATACTGGAGTTTAGAGTCCTTTTTGTGAGCGAAGCGAGCCCTCATACCAAGTTGAGCCTTACCAAGTTGAGCCTTAAAACGTACAGGCTCGTGCCCGAAAATGTAATACTGGAGTTTAGAGTCCTTTTTGTGAGCGAAGCGAGCCCTCATACCAAGTTGAGCCTTACCAAGTTGAGCCTTAAAACGTACAGGCTCGTGCCCGAAAATGTAATACTGGAGTTTAGAGTCCTTTTTGTGAGCGAAGCGAGCCCTCATACCAAGTTGAGCCTTACCAAGTTGAGCCTTAAAACGTACAGGCTCGTGCCCGAAAATGTAATACTGGAATTTAGAGTCCTTTTTGTGAGCGAAGCGAGCCCTCATACCAAGTTGAGCCTTAAAACGTACAGGCTCGTGCCCGAAAATGTAATACTGGAGTTTAGAGTCCTTTTTGTGAGCGAAGCGAGCCCTCATACCAAGTTGAGCCTTACCAAGTTGAGCCTTAAAACGTACAGGCTCGTGCCCGAAAATGTAATACTGGAGTTTAGAGTCCTTTTTGTGAGCGAAGCGAGCCCTCATACCAAGTTGAGCCTTACCAAGTTGAGCCTTAAAACGTACAGGCTCGTGCCCGAAAATGTAATACTGGAGTTTAGAGTCCTTTTTGTGAGCGAAGCGAGCCCTCATACCAAGTTGAGCCTTAAAACGTACAGGCTCGTGCCCGAAAATGTAATACTGGAGTTTAGAGTCCTTTTTGTGAGCGAAGCGAGCCCTCATACCAAGTTGAGCCTTACCAAGTTGAGCCTTAAAACGTACAGGCTCGTGCCCGAAAATGTAATACTGGAGTTTAGAGTCCTTTTTGTGAGCGAAGCGAGCCCTCATACCAAGTTGAGCCTTACCAAGTTGAGCCTTAAAACGTACAGGCTCGTGCCCGAAAATGTAATACTGGAGTTTAGAGTCCTATTTGTGAGCGAAGCGAGCCCTCAAACCACTGTAATTTTTGCGTAATTTTTGCCTATTTCGCTAAAAATTGTATTTTATTTTCACTCTCAGGTCTTCATCTTCATTTTCACTTGCAAATGTTTTCTCAACGTTTCGTGTAAACCAATCCTAACCTGCAGTGGTACTGGATGTTTTTAGCGGAACGAGCAAACATTTTGTTGAAATGGAACAAAATTGAATTTTTGACATTTTAGATAGTGAACAAAACAACAATATGTTTTCGTTTTGATCGACAAAAAATGAATCGATTTAATTTTCTTTTCGGTTTTAGGATATCCTAGCCAGGCGCAGCGAGCCGTCATAAGGTCATCGACATGGTCATCATTCATAGTGTCCGGTTTTGTGGAGTGCTTGAATATCATCAGTGCCGAGAAATCCAAGCGAATTGCCAAGTTTGCCTTCGACTGTGCCCTCAAGAACAATCATAAGGAGGTCACTGCTGTCCTCAAGGCCAACATCATAAAGCTGGGTGAATTTCTAGAATTAATTTCGAATGATTGTGGACAACACCACCAGGCAGTTGGTGTCCGATCCAAGTCAGGTGGGTACAAATATTATAAATGCCGTATGGCTCTATTTAAAGCGCAAAATCTCTTTTTAGTTCGATGTCATGGTTGCGCCGAATTTGTATGGCAACATTATTGACATCATATTGGTTCTCGTTGGCGGTGCTGGTGTCGTCGCCGGAGCTTCCTACTCATCCGAAGCAGTCGTCTTTGAACCTGTAATTTGTAGCGTCGGTGTCTATTTGTCCAGTTATCTTTAACGACTGATGCGTACTTTTCTGACCAGATTGATGCTGCTGTATTACTCTTGCATTATTTTGTAAGAACTCGTCAAATAGGGCCTTATAAAAGTTGATTTAAAATAAAAAGTAAAAAAAGGAACTGTTTTATGGATATGTAATTTTATTATTAGTTTTCTAATATAATGTTTTGCATTAGTTACACAATATACAATTTATTGTATGTATTGCACTAGTTACATATACACAACAAATTGATGAGGACTTCATTGTACTCAACTGTTGCTATCGGTGGACTGTTTAGTGAAAAAGGTGAAATTGTAGCTAGTATATGTGTAAGTACTAGGGTAAATTACCCGTGCCTTAATATTGTCATCAATTGTAGTCATGTTTGGTGATATTATAAAGTAGGTATAGCTGAAACGATAGGTAGACGCTGAAATGAAAGAAAATGGAAAAATTGCTGGTCTATCCCGTTCCGTATATAAATGCTTTGTTACATTGATGTATTAAGATTGTCTGATCTGTTTGGAGTACCATTTTTTTTTTTTTTTTTTATGGATGCGGCCAAAGGGTGTGTAATCTTCAAAAGATGCCAGTAGTCCGTACTAGCTGGCATGCACGATTCGCGGGATATTTTTCTCCGGTGCCACGCGCCTACGTACTAAACCACACCTCTGTACTCTACCACTCTCCCCCACGGGGCTGGTTAGTTTTTTTGGTTGTTGTTGGCAGTTTTGTCTTTCAATCTGTTAGTGCGATATTAAGATATTATATTTTATTTAATAATGTTTTTGCTTATAGTACTTACCTATTTCCTGCATTTAGGACAAAACCAGGAATCCTGTAAAGGTGTTCGATTTAACCCTACACAGGCGAAGTCATGCCATAATAGGCATCTTTCGCATATGATGCTAGGATTTCTTAAATCTCTACGGCAGGTACCACATGTGTATGCGGCCTCTTCCTTCTTGGTAACGATTTTCATTTTAATGGAGTCCAATGCCCCTTCCGTCAGATATGGCTTTATCAAATTGATATCCACCGATTCGTCGAGAAGTGAGTCTTGAATCGGGGAAATCAAATCTGACTCTTGGACAATGGATTCTCCATTAAAAACCATTCGAAGTTTTTCCTCCGAAATTACCCACGACAAAATTTCTTTAGTTTGCTGGAAAAAGTTTTTTTCCGAGAACTTTTTTGTTGACACGTATTTCGGAAGACCGCATGCAGTTAGTGTGCTGCCTTTCGGACGCCCACGAGAATTTGTCGGTTGTATTTGAATGTCGTTCATGTTTGTAGATCTATCCACCATATCTTTATTATGGATAGTAAGATTGGTTTCAATTGCCGTATTCAAAATAACGTCTGAATCGTTAAGCCATCTTGTGCGGAATTGGTTTTGAAGTGCCTCGCACTCTTGCTTACTCTTATTTTCTAAGAAAAATGTAATTATACTTAAGGCTAATAATTTGAATCGTTTACTTTTCTTACCTATGTCTTCGTCCTTGAATGTTTGGATCAACTGGTTGATGGTATTGATCCGATGAGATCCCGACGATTGAATTAGTTTCTCTAACTCTTTAATTGTCTGGTTTTGTGCAAGGCGGAGTTGTTCATTTTTTAGTTCTTCGAGTTGTTCTTGTAGTTGTTGGTGTTGTGTTTGTAGTTGTTGGTATTGTGTTTGTAGTTGTTGGTGTTGTGTTTGTAGTTGTTGGTGTTGTGAATGTAGTTGTTTGTATTGTTTCTGCTCAGCAGTTTCTTGCTGCTGCTGTTGTTGTGGCTGCTGCTGCTGTTGTTGGTGTTGCTGTTGTTGTTCTTGTTGTTGCTGCTGCTGTTGTTGTGGCTGCTGCTGCTGTTGTTGGTGTTGCTGTTGTTGTTCATGTTGTTGCTGCTGCTGCTGTTGTGGCTGCTGCTGCTGTTCTTGTTGTTGCTGCTGCTGTTCTTGCTGCTGCTGTTGTTGTGGCTGCTGCTGCTGATGTTGTGGCTGCTGCTGTTCTTGCTGTTGCTGCTGCTGTTCTTGCTGTTGCTGTTGTTGTGGCTGCTGCTGTTCTATTTTTGCGTGGTTATGGGAAGTAATCATTTGTGTTACCACCAGCTTTGTTCTTCTAATATCTGCTCTTATTTTAATTAGAGCAGGGCAGTTAGTTTTATTCGAACTTATTGAAAAAGAAATTAAATGTTTTTTTTTTAAATTTTATAATTTCTTTATAATTTATTATTTACATTTTTTCACGCTTCCCAATTCCTTTGGGAGTGAATACACCACCTCTGATGCATTTAAAAACCACTTGTTCATATTGAATATTTCCATTTAAAGCTCCTCTTATTTTTTTCGAATTTTTTTTGGAAAATTTTTGTTGTTCAGCGATGGCATATATGTCCAAGGCTTTTTCAAATTCGCTGTATTGGTCGAATTTTTGGCCGATGTAAATATTGCTGCCAGAGCTCTATTTATTAATAAAATTGCAAATAGTTAAAATAAAATTAAAAAAAAAACACAAAATGCTACAAACTCTACGATTTGTTGAAAGAAATTAATGGCGATGAAGCATATTAAATAAACTTGAATGTTGTATTAATTTATTAATTTTGTAGCTAGTCGTAGGTAGGAAAATCTACCGTATGATTTTTGAGAAAAAAAAATTATCTTTGATTGCGTTTTAAAATAAGTAGTCAAATGTAAAATACAATATTTTATGCAGGCGACGGTATAGCAAAATTATGCAAAGATTTACGTCATTTGTTTATAATTCCTGAAATTATGCAATTCGTTTTACTGCAAATCGTTGTCTTAGTCTAAACATTGTATGTAATTTCAAATCAAACATATTGTATACTTTTAGGGATAACGCACAGTAATTTACATACATAGTTTTCCCTTGACAAACTTTCTGCAAACTTGTGAAACAAAAATTATTTCCTGTCACGAATGGGAAACTGCGACACATTCCATAAACATTTTTTTCTGTTTAATAAATGTTTATGAAATGTTAATGAAATAAATAACTATTGTAAAAAATAATGGGCCTTGAAAATAAACATTCTTAATTTCGACTCAATTTTTTGTCGAGACTAAAATTAGTTATTGGCTGATGCTATTCGCACACCTTATAGGCACGCCTTAGAGGCACGACTTAGAGGCACGACAACGTAGTGAAATGTCATTGGAGACGGAATTGTGGAATTGAGACACTTTTTACAAATAAATAGAAATTGTTTTTAGAGACGACTTTTTATTTCACTGAATTCAAGGTTTAGGTTTAGTTTACAGGATATTATATACACTTAATTAAATGAAGGTTGATTATATCCTTCATATATATACACTTTTTACTTTCTAAAGTGTTTCACTCCACTTAAAATACATATTAATCATGTATCTTTATAATGTAAAAAGATTAAACGGTATTAAAACACTATTTAGACACATGGCACACTATGGGATGGAAGTTAATAGATTTATTTGCATTTAGCGTGTATATTGCATATGCTAAATGTAAATAAATTGGTAAAAAACGCGAAATAATTGAATTTATTCGGTGTTGTGAAATAAAATCTTTCACTTTTAGAGCCACCAACGTAACGTAATAAGTACTGTCACCAAATGGCTGTGCTCAAAGACGATGTTCTATTCCTCCATTGGGTTCATCCAGCGATGAAAATATTGTGCTGGAATTGTGGAATGTGGAACATTATATCATAGGTGTGTTTTTTTGAGCTTCAATCTCAGCAAAGTAAAGTAGGATTTTTATGGTTTCATATTTAAGAAAATAAAAGTAAAAAATTCGAACGAATTTATTACTTTTATTTCCTAAAATTTTCGAAGGCTAAAATAAAAAAGTTGTTTGAGGAAATAAATTAGCATTTTTAGCCTTCGAAAATTTTAGGAAATAAAAGTAATAAATTCGCGCGAATTTTTTACTTTTATTTCCTAAAATTTTCGAAGGCTAAAACAAAAAAGTTGTTTGAGGAAATAAATTAGCAAAGTAAAGTAGGATTTTTATGGTTTCATATGGTTTATACCAATGAAGTTTATAATTAGACTATGAATAATAATATTTTTTACTAAGATTTCAAATTTTTATTTTTTTTATTTTTTTATCGAAACTAAAATTGGTAATAATAATAAGTATCTAAGGAAAACTGCTTGAATATAATTTAACTAATTTTAATTATGTAATAATGAAAAAAAAGAAAAACATTAATTTTCACAAACGCAATTTGTTGTTTTATTTAAAATATTCGAAATTTGCATCCCGATTAATTTTTAATTATTTATAAATAAATAATTAACAGAAATATGTAGATCCACCCGATGCAATGCAAAACTGCTCTGAAATCTGAAAAAGATTGCTTTTTTTACCAAACGAACGTAAAAATTGCTCTGAGAGTAGAAAAAGTGCTCTGAGTTCTGAGAGCGCCCAATCGAATACATTAGTATTCAACATTCCATATAAACAACCCTCCGATTGGATACCTGGAACAAATCGGAAGTGGAAATCCCAAAACATAAAACGACAAGAATTGGTGCAAAAATAAATGTCACTCATGTCATAACTAGGTATTGAAGCTTCTTCACATTTTCGTAAAATTTGCAATTTACCTAATAGTGTTTTCATTGGAAGAAAAGAATTGCCCTTTATATGAAAAAATCAAAACTGGAAGTGCTCTTCCTATGTTTCATTGATAAAAAGGTTGATTCGGCCTATTAAAACGTTCATATTTACTGTGGAAAACCACAACAAAGTAACAGCAGAATACCAAATCTGACAGTGTCTACAACTACAGCAAAAATATTCCATCGAATTTCATTGAAAACAGTAATTCTCTCGGATCATCAATGAAAAGCGCCATAAGAAAAACATAATGTAAATCTATTTGTCCTAACTAAATAAACCCCGGATGATTGCCGTACAACTTTCAAAGAGGACCATTTAATTGTGAGATAAGCTATTACTAACACTGGTGCTGAAAATTTTCTTTTTCAGTCAGGTAAAGATTTAGATCCAAATCTAACGGCGTGGGATATGTCTTCCTACTAGGAGGCCGAGTCTCCCAAACAACTTCGGGGAAAATAATACTCACGCTGACGTTAGCAAGAGCTCACGTTCGAGGACATCACATCGGAACTTGTACCGCTAAATGACTTACATCTAGCTTACATTGATACGGTGTATTTTAAACTTTTTTTTTCTTGCAGATAACAACTTCAAGATCTGATGGCTGTAGAACTCCAAAGAACTCCAGACCTTCGGTAAGTGCATATATTTTAATGTATGTTAAAATAAAAACAACGCAATAAATTATTAAAAAGGTATTATTTATTAAAAAAAAACTTCCAAGTGGAAGAAAAAATTTAAAAAAAAAAAAAATTGTGAAATTCATCTTAAAAAAAAAGAAGAACAAAAATTATTTAGAAAAATTAAATATTTAAAAAAAAAACTTCCAAGTGGAAGAATAAATTTGTAAAATGCATCTAGTATTCAAAAATTAAATAAAATTCAAATTAAGTAGTAAAAAACTCTATTAAATAAATAGAGAAAAAATCAAAAAAAAAAAAAACTTTTTCTAAGAGGATAGACTTAGAAAAAGATAGTAGAGTAAGAGGAAAATAGAGTAGAAGAAGAAATGTAAAAAATAAAAATTTTAAAATTCATATTTAAAAAACAATATCTTTCTTTCGTAATGGAGAAAGTTAAAAATAATTAAATGTATCATTTTAGACAAGATAAAATTGAAAATTAAATATTAAAAAAAGAAACTTGCAAATGGAAAAAAAATGTTTAAATAAATATTTTAAGAAAAAAATTAGAAGTATTTCATTTTAAATAAAATTAAAATTAAATAGAGAGTTTAAATTTCGAAAAAAGGCTTATCAAAGATTAAAGTAAGAAATATATGCATGCTTTATGTCCGCTGTTGGACATCGTGTTTCCTGTAAAAAAAGAAAAAGAACGATTAACATATTAATAAGACAGAAATTTATGTTGCATTTTTATCATGGTTTACTACCAAGATTCCAGTTGCCTGTAAATAGAAAAAAGAATATATTTTGTATTGCTGCTCCTGTTTGGATAAAGTTGAGTTTTGTTCCTTGTGTTCTCGGGTCTATCTATCCTTGTGCGGTGTTGTTATTTTGTTGCTACTTGTGGCGTGCATTCTTTTGCTTTTAAGCCTTTTTCTTGGCTATGTTCCTTGTGTTCTCGGGTCTATCTATCCTTGTGCGGTGTTGTTATTTTGTTGCTACTTGTGGCGTGCATTCTTTTGCTTTTAAGCCTTTTTCTTGGCTATGTTCCTTGTGTTCTCGGTTCTATCTATCCTTGTGCGATGTTGTTATTTTGTTGCTACTTGTGGCGTGCATTCTTTTGCTTTTAAGCCTTTTTCTTGGCTATGTTCCTTGTGTTCTCGGTTCTATCTATCCTTGTGCGATGTTGTTATTTTGTTGCTACTTGTGGCGTGCATTCTTTTGCTTTTAAGCCTTTTTCTTGGCTATGTTCCTTGTGTTCTCGGTTCTATCTATCCTTGTGCGATGTTGTTATTTTGTTGCTACTTGTGGCGTGCATTCTTTTGCTTTTAAGCCTTTTTCTTGGCTATGTTCCTTGTGTTCTCGGTTCTATCTATCCTTGTGCGATGTTGTTATTTTGTTGCTACTTGTGGCGTGCATTCTTTTGCTTTTAAGCCTTTTTCTTGGCTATGTTCCTTGTGTTCTCGGGTCTATCTATCCTTGTGCGGTGTTGTTATTTTGTTGCTACTTGTGACTTGTTGCTGATGAAGCTGAAAAAAGAAGATATTTTCTGTTGCTCCGGGACGCGTATTTCCCTTTCCGTGTTCAATAGGAGGAAACACTGCCTACAAACGCAAACGGGTTTGTTACGATAATTTCTTTCCAAACTCGTGTTGAATTCATATTCTTTTGTTGAATTCAACAGCCTTTGTTTGGAAAGAAATTAGCGTAACAAACCCGTTTGCGTTTGAAGGCAGTGCTGCCTCCTATTGAACACGGAAAGGGAAATACACCTCCGGGACGGTGTTCTTGGTGTTGTTGATGCTAAAAAAGATACTGATGAGATGTATTGCTGCTTCTGGTTTGTGTTGTTGCTGCTTCCGTGGTGTTCCTGTGTTTATTTCGTCTTTCCTTGACATTTTGGGCAAAACCAATTTGCCTTACTGGGGGCACGTTTTAGTCCCACACATGTGAAGTCGTACCAGAGTAAGCAGCTTTCGCAGACTACGCTCTCTGTTTTCAGACAGTTTAAACAACTCCCGCAAGTATAAATTCCTCTGTCTTTTTTCTCCTGTACAGCTGACTTTAACTTTTTAAATGCCTCGGCATCCAAATATGGCCTTATAAGCATTAGATCGATACTTTCATCCACGAAAGAATCTTTAACTGCTCGATGTTCTAAGTCCAGGTCCTGCGTATTGATTATGTGCTCTCCATGCAATGTGATATCCAAAATTGTGTCCTTTATCAACCATGCAAGCATTTCTCGCTTTTTGCAATTTTGAGTTTTGACTTCGAATGGGGTGGCGGTGGTAGATTTCCTCTTAATGCCAATATTAGTTTTTAAATAACCAGAAGGATGTCCAATGATTCTTGTTGGTTTTTTCATATCAATATCTTCGATGGTTATTGTATCGATGGTCGCTGTCGCTGTTCCTGTTTCCGACTCTTGTGTGTTGCTGGTTGAAGTGATCGTTTTGCTTGTACTGATGTTGCTGTTTGGTGGGCTTATGCTACTGCCGCTTCGTGCGATGGTGCTGCGATCTGCAGTTTTAACTTCAACGTGGAGCCCCTGTCTCCATGCAATTAAAATATTTTCGAGAGTTTTCCTTCTCTCTTCAAATTCGTTGCCACATGCCAAACTTCCCAAGTTAAGTAGTTCTGCTACATCGGGGGCTAGCATCTTTCGCTTTTGCGCCACAGTCAAACCTTCCTTCCGGTTTATTTTGCTTATTACAGGTGCTGGTGAAATGGTTTCCTGGTGTTTGATGTTATCTTCGTTGTCTTGTAAGTTTGCCAACGCATGTTCTTTCGTCCACCGCTGCGTGCACAATTCCTTACCGAACAACTGTATTCCAAAATGTTTGCGCACTGCAAAAATGTGCCTGCAAGGCAACCTGGAAGATTTCCAAATGGGGCAATCGCAATACCCTGGTTCCGCTCTAATGTCAATTCCTTTAAAATTCGTATATCCGGTTTTTAGCGATGAATCTGTTTTAACAAGGGTAATCGCGGCATGCAAATTCATTTGCTCCATTACAAGATCACAAGCCAATTTCGTTAGAACTTGCCGAAATTTTTGCTCGTCTCCGCTTGTGTCCGTCTCTTTGATCACTGGTTGTTTCAGTATTTGGTTGCCAGTTCTAATTTTTGTCTCCATCTTATGAGACTTATACCACTTGAAAAAACTTTTCACGAATCCCACTAACGTACTGT